>JAAXCT010000030.1:0-2493745 GCA_012490785.1 Eragrostis nindensis | reverse complement strand
CAGTCCCTGGATCAGTAGCTGATACGCACAAGAACACAGATATGATAATCGAAAAGCATACTTCGAATAGGTAAATAAGTATAATACCTGATATAGAACCTTTAGTGGACGGTACAAACAAGGATTCAAACTATCCAAGTCCTCCGTCCGACTAAGGTGAAGCGGACAGCGAGAAGAAAACATGGCCCCCACAACCACAAGCAGACTTGGGAAGCAGAACCGAAAACCCAATCGTCGTCTTCACCTACGAAGTCTTCTCCTACTAAACCAACAAATGCAAACACGTGAGTTAAGGTACTCCGCAAGCCCTACACTACTCAAAGGGATATATACATGCATATTTGGTCTTAGCAAGGATTAGGCCAAAAAGGCTCATTTGCAGAAAGCACATTTAATGCAGGGTTTTGAGCATTCAAGGATCATAGATAAAACAGGGAATTTGATTGTCCATATTTTAGGTTGGTTGGCCCTGGGGGAGTATGAACATTCCCGCCAGTTCCCAAGTTTAGTTAGGCCTTCGGACCTCAATGGTCTTACTGACCCGGCATCACTTCCAAAACACGGGCGTCTATACACCCACTCACGCGCCAAGGAAATAGTAAGTGGCTAATCAATGTGATCTAATAAACATAAATGTGTCATATGCCGTGACAACGTCCAATCGATTGAATTTTACCCTCTGCAGAGGTTGTACACTTTTCCCACAGGCTATGCACTCTTGATCGGAGAGTACATAACGCTTAATCCATCTTCTCCGAGTAGTCCCACAAGCCCACCACGAGGATTAGGAGCATTCCACATAACAAAGAGGTGAGCGACACCATTGGCCAAAAGTGCGGGTATTCATGCCCGAGGTACAGTATAAGTTGCTCCTAACATCCGTTTGCCACTACCAGCCACCAGGTGAAACTTGCTTGTAGGAGTACCAAGAAGGTAGGTGAAAAAGTCCTGCCCATTAACAGGTTCTGTGGGTTGTACGGAAATCACCATGTTTACAGTCACAAGAACCGGTCCTTATGCGGCCGGGCGAGCACCAATTCCACATAAGGTGGACTATCACACAATCATCATCTTCCCCAACACAGTGGCCTCGCCCTCGATCCATACCCATCCCATCATCATCGCCACCATCATCACCTAACACAGTTGTGCTACTCCCAACCCCATATATTACGCACACCAACAAACTCATTTAACGCATTTATAAAAGTGGATATGTGAGTAGGGTGTGGCAATGTAGAAACATTGCGAGGGGTCCTAAGCATAACTAGTAGCAAGGTAATCACGCCATCATTTAAATAAAAGCATTAAATGATGGGTGTATCCTAAGGTTATCAAGGTGACAGGGGTAAACAAGGGTAAACAAGGATTCTGATATTAACGCCCAAGTAACAGACATCAATATCAATAAGCAAGTAGGACCATAACTACACAATCAGTAAAAATACAAGTAATGCATAGTACGAGAATAGGTCATATAGGTGCATTGCGAAAACAGTAGGTTCAATCATGATCAAGGAAAGTAGAGCTTGCGACACAAACGCTATCCTAATCTTCGAGTTCCAAGTCTTCACTCTTTTCGACGAAGTCGATGTCTTCACTCTTTTCGAAGAAGTCGATGTCTTCAAGTCTTTTTTCACTGCGATGCCGGAGTCTTTCAGTCCTTCGTCTAAGCGTGAAGTGAAGTCGATGTCTTCGGGCTCGTCCTTGAGTTCTTTGATCTTCAGCTCTTTCTCGAATCTCGCGTAAGCTAGCGCATAAAAACACACCGTATAAACAAACTACCGTAAAAGAATATAAAGATCGAAAGGAACCAAGTAAGATCCAATTGAACTCCAAATAAGAACCGATAAAACACCAATGCAAAACTTGCATGATGCTATAGATTTTATTCTATACGGCTATTAAGGGTGATTAACATGAACTAGGGCGTTAATGCAACTATGATGCTAAAATGCAAGACATGCATGCTTGTATGTAAAGGTGGAAACGGGCGTGTACGTGTCATTCGTATATTTACGACACTTAGAGCTTTATATGGGTCGGAACCTATATAAAGACACATGCAACAAATTTACGAAGTGCGAGGGTGTGTTCATTTAATTATCTTTATATATATCATGGTGTTATCTAATAGTGCTTAGCTAGTATATTATCTACTGCATTAATTACTAAGACTAAGCTACTTATTATGTGTCATGAGCTAAGTGCATGACGTTGGTACGTGCATGTGATCAAGTATGGTATGAATGCATGGTTGCGAATAAAATACAAGAGTCCATCGACTAAGAACAACTAGCAAATAAAACAGCAATGAATTTAACTCAATTAAATTCCAATGAAAGACAACAACAATTAATGAGAATGATAAATCAATAAAGTGGATAAAGTGGGTTCGATGGGTTGATTGGAATGTTATCGGAAGAAAGGTGTGTTTTTAGGGTATTGATGGCTTGTAGGTGTATTCTAGAGCTTTAAAATCAGTACCAAAGGGGGTACTACGCGTTTCTACGAACGCGTGAGCGCAAGAATCGCTCAAAACGGAGCTATGGTTGAGGAGATAAGGCTATCTGAAGGTTCTAGGGACTTAACTGTAATTACAGAAATATTCTAGGGTCTCATCTGTAAGAACAGAAAGATTCTAAGGACCTATTTGTAATTACAGAAAGTTTAAGGGCTTCGGTTGTAAAAAGGTAGGGGCTAAAAGATAAATATTGAAAAGTGTGAGGGGTGTTTTCTATAAAAAGACAGGACCTAAACAGAATTAAAATTAAACTGAGTAGGGCTTATCTGTAAAAGTACAAGACTGGGAATTTCCAGGGAATTCGGATTTAATTTTGTATTGGAAAAGACATGGACCGAGTCCACGGGTCTGTGGACCGGAGCTCGGGTTGTGGTCCACTGGTCTACGGTGGACCGATTACACAAATGAACCGGTACGCAATCCTGGACGTCGATCAGAGGATGGACGGCCAGGGGCATTTGGGGACGGCGCGCGGTGGCCGGACTCAGCAAAGGCGGGGGCGCCCTCGCCGGAGACTCGCCGGAGTTGCCTATCCGGCGCTCCGGTGGGCCAAACTCGACGAGAAGATGCTCGGAAGAGAGAGAAAGAGACGGCGAGCTCACCTCGGGAGCTTGTCGACGTCGCGCAGCGTCGGAGGGAGGCGAGCGAGGGACGAGCGGAGGGGTGGCGCGCGGCGGCGGCGCTCGATGAGGGGCAGTCTCTGGTGCTCTTCCAACCGCGAGAAGGGGCGCGAGCGAGGCGGGGAGGCACGGAAAAGCTTTCGCGCGGGAAAGGAGAGCGAGCAGAGGCTTCACGGCAGTGAATCGCGGGTTGCCGCGAGGGGAAGAATGAAAGGCGGGAAAAGGCGGAATTGGGCGGCGGTGGGCGGTGGTTGATGGTTGATGCGGGGAGTGGAGAGCTCGGGGAGGAAGAGGGGAGCTGTGCGCATCCCTTTTTAGGCGGCAGAGAGAGAGGGAGACTGGGAGACTGGGAGCATGGCGGTCGGGAATCGGATCTTTGGCGCAGGTGCGTCCATGGCAAGCTGGACGAGCGGAGCGGCAGCAGCGCGTCATGGGGAAAAGCAGGCGCGCATGCTGGCGGGCAGCACGCGCGTTGCTTTTGCAGATGCGGTGCCTTGGCAGCCACAGCGCGCAGCATGGCAAAGCAGGCACGCGGTTGCAGGGCATGGCGAGGCGACGCCACGGGCACGCGCGGGGCAGAGCGGCACGCGGGCGCGGCTTTTCCAGGCGGGCGCGGCGCGGAGCGGTTGGCGAAGATGCTTGGCGCGACAGCTCAGCCGGGCGTGCGCGGAGGCAGGCGGACGGGCGCCACGGGCGGAAGAAGGCTGCGGCGGCGCGGCGCGAGGAGGGACGACGCGCGCGCGCAGGCCGGGCCAGACTGGGCTGGATGCGGCCGGGCCGGAGGAGAGAAAGCGAAGCAGGCCGGCGGGAAAAGAAAAGAAAAGAAAATGGCGGCCCAGCGGAGGAGAATGGGAGATGGGCCGGGAAGAAAAGGAGAAAAGAGAGGAGGCTGGGCTGGAGGAAAAGAAAAGGAGAGGATGCGGCCCAAAGGGAAATTGTTGACTATTTTCCAGAAATTCAAATCAAAATGATTTGAACTCAAAACTTAGATTTGAAAGCGAATCAAATACCAGAGCAAAATCAAAATAAAGAGAAGGGAGACACACACTTGAGCACAAAGTTTTATATTTCAAAAAATTTCCATTTCTAACTCCAGTTTCTATTAATTTAATGAAGTTTTATTTTGGAAAATTGATTAAAAGGTAAGAGTTAGGAAAAAATTTAAATTTTGAGTGATTTTTATTTGGTTTCAAATTTAGGGTGTTACAAATCTACCCCACTAAAAGGAATCTCGTCTCGAGATTCGAGCGATCTTAACAGATGGTTGTAGAACTTTCTTTTGCATCTTCTTGCCTGACGTTGGTAACATCCACAACTTCGTTGGAGACTTCTTGATGTCGTGGCTTCGGTAGCATATGGTCTTAATCGTAGAGGTGCTTAGTACGGAGATTGGCACGGCAGAACTTCTTGCTTATGGGGACCTTCGGAGGTGGGTCGCTCTAGCAGAGGTTGTTAGGTAACTGACGAAAGGTCCTACCCCACTTAAAAAGAATTTTAACTTGGGGTACTGCAGTTGTTGATTCAGTCCTTGTTGTCATGAGGCAATCCGAGTTGCATGGTCGGTAGCATGCCTCTATAACCTTTCTTCAGTGAGACTGTTGATTCTTAAACTTTTAGGCTTCTATAGGACGGAACGTTGACTGGCTTCATCAATTCTCTTTGTGTGCAATACTGATACTCCTTAGTAGAGTTGGCATTATGCATTCTATCCTGCCTTAGGGATATAGGCCTCGTTTGTTGTCCTATTTTCCATGAATCGTCTTTCACTGTACTTACTTCCAAAATTATCCTCAAAGGTAGGCTTACCAAAAGTTGATTCTGGGTTAGGTGGTAACTTTCTTTGTTGTGTTCTCTTCAACAAAATAGTCAACATCGTCCAAAAATGTGTGACTTGCCTTTTTTTTGATCGGTCCATACCAGGACTAAGAAAGTCGGAGTCCCTCACTATTCTTCGTACTACTATTCTCATCTCTGGAGTTTCATCAACTCTTGCCATTGCGGGCTCATGGTACCTTGGGTCTAATACCACCTATCTTTGTCCAAGTTTGCAGTTGCCATCTGTATGGTTTATCTGTTGCCTTCAAGGGGTGTTTCCAGATCCTTATAGCAGGATTAAGGGAGTATGGATTTTCTGAAACTTCTGATTTCCTGGTTCTCAATGTGTTTCTTTCTTACGGAGACAGTCTTGTATTATGGAAGCAACTGTAATGATGTGTCCATACTTCTGAGGATGTAACACTTTTTGGTTACTTTGGGACATACTCATAGTTATAGTTGCCTGCTCTGTCCATAGGTAACATGACTCTTCGACAACTGTAGGGATACAAGCTCTTTTTGAAACTTGTGCTTTTACTAGCAGTTCTGTCTCTATCCTTGACATGCTGCTTTTTGTTCAGGCTCATGTGTCTGGATCTTGATATCCTTATTTCCTTGTCCTATGTGTGCACTTTTCCAAATAGTACATTCAGACTCATCTGTTGCTGCAAGCTGATGCACATTCTGTTGACTTATCAGAGAACATGATATCTATGGAAAAGCTTGATGGATTTTGTCTTGACCGAGCATTTCCTTGGAAGTTATACAACATTCTTAATTTGTTCCAATTGGCAATTGGTGTGTGAAAATTCCATATTTCAAAGGCGATTAATCCCAGTTGCTTGGTCCATGTGTGGCCATTGCAATTCTGAAACTGACTCACTGTGGTAATTGTCGAACATCTTGTTAATATCTCAGCTGCTGTTGGCATTGGCTTCATGGTTAAACTCTTAATATAGATTTGCGGTTGTCGTCTCCGTTCCTGTAGGTGTCCGTTACTGACCAGTGACTAACACCTTACTTCTCGTAGTACTGATTCTTATGATCCTTCCAGTCGAGCGGTGGTCTTTAGTTGTCTTTGTGCCATGCTCTTGACTCTTGATTCTGAGCAGGGCTCTTTGGCGGTAGGTTTCTTCGGTAGGTGTTTGGGTATAGGTTAGGAAAGGGCTTTTGGTATTAGGTTACTATTATTCTTCATGTATTATTATAGTGATGTTTAGCTTGATTAAGAGCACACAAGCATAAAGAATAGAGAGTCAAAACAAAATCATCGAATCACACAAACAACGCAATTATTTGTTGTGGTTTGATGTGTAAGCGTACTACAACGAGGTTTAAGGTTTTTTGGTAGGCTTAACTATCGACTTTTTCCTTCCATCTTCATCAGAACTCGATCAGTAGTCCATCGACCAAAAGGAATCGAGAGGGTCGTATGACTTGATCGGTTAAAGGAAAACCATTCTTCACTTTGATACAGCGGGTTGGTTTCTTGACCTGATACTTGGTGCTATCTGAATAAGTGTATCACATGATCACTGCATTTCACTGTAGGTAGCTAGAGGCATCATTCCATATCCTTTGGCAACACTGATATTTTTATTGCACATAGACTGTCTTACAACTCTAGTACAACCCATTATCATGGTTACAATATCTTACAAGTACAACTAGTACTCCATATGCAATCTGACATCCTTCTTAGTGGTGACATCCTTCATGAGATGCTACGTGGTGCTTTTGGCCTAGATAGCATGTCTTCACTTTTGGGATACCTCAAAATAGATTTCTTATTGTTTGGGAGCTTTAGTTGATTTTGAGCATTTCACTTCATATGGGATTCTGAAGCTCTTGTATCTACCAATGCTTTGGTCAATGTCTCGTTTCTGTAGGTGGGACAGTCGACCATCAAGTGTGCAAGTTTGCAACAGAAACCTACTTGAGGCATACTTCACTTAGTATTTGGTAGACTTCTTCTTGCATCCGGTTAGGTTGGTAGCGATCCATTCCTATAAGACGGACATCTGGCAATCACGTGTCCTTCCTGTCTACAGTGGAAACAACGTCTTGGGTTGTCAGTGGCATTGCGGTGGGTTGCCCTTTCATAAGCCTCTGTTGGCAGACATGTGTTGCTTTGAGACAGATGTATCTCGGTTGGTTGGTGGATGCCAGGTTCTTTTGTGAGACGTGCATCTGGTAATGGGTACCTTGGCTTCTTAAGGTCCTCAGATGCATCTTGACCAGATCCTTGTATGACATACTTTCTCTTCTTATTGCAGCTCTCGTTGGCGTCTCTTGGCTGTAGTAGCTTTTTGATAAAGGCAATTTCTTCACTGCTCTTCTTCACTGACTCTTCCAAATTAGTCAACCTTTCAAGTACTCTGGCGATGATAGATGGTGACATCAGGTGTGTGCCATCCATATCATTCCAAACTCCTTGCTCTTGATGCTTGTCCTGTACCACCAGTTGAATCTCTGGGATGGCGCTAGAGGTCGAGACATGGCACTCTCCATGTTGGTCACAGCAACTTTTGCTTCATTGATTGGCTCGTAGTAGGGGCAATTGGCGATCATATGTCCGGGGTCGTGGCAAAAGAAGCATGTTCTCTGCTTTCTTGGGCCTTGGCGGTATTGGCATTGCCCTTTTGTTTGGGAACCACATCTGGTCTGCGGTAAACTTGGTATGTTGTATTCTCCACTTCTATGGTCACATAGTCTTGGTTGTCCATCTAGTGCAGCTTTCCTGCGTAAACAAGTTGAGTTGAGGTAGGTCTTCTTCAGTTGATGAGAAGAGCGAGAGATTTTTAAAATAGATGGGGAAAGAAGCTATGGAAGATTTTCGTAACTAGTTTTGAGAATAACCATTTTTTGAGCGTGACAAATCCTAGGTTTTCGTTCTACGGCCAAGTATTGCTCTGATACCACTCTGTCAGAGCCCATTTCTGGAATCTGTTGTGCATCCTGTATCAGTCCCTGGATCAGTAGCTGATACGCACAAGAACACAGATATGATAATCGAAAGCATACTTCGAATAGGTAAATAAGTATAATACCTGATATAGAACCTTAGTGACGGTACAACAAGGATTCAAACTATCCAAGTCCATCCGTCCGACTAAGGGTGAAGCGGACAGCGGAAGAAAAAACATGGCCCACAACCACAAGCAGACTTGGGAAGCAGAACCGAAAACCCAATCGTCGTCTTCACCTACGAAGTCTTCTCCTACTAAACCAACAATGCAAACACGTGAGTACATAAGGTACTCCGCAAGCCCTACACTACTCAAAGGGATATATACTGCATATTTGGTCTTAGCAAGGATTAGGCCAAAAAGGCTCATTTGCAGAAAGCACATTTAATGCAGGTTTGAGCATTCAAGGATCATAGATAAAACAGGGAATTTGATTGTCCATATTTTAGTTGGTTGGCCCTGGGGAGTATGAACATTCCCGCCAGTTCCCAAGTTTAGTTAGGCCTTCGGACCTCAATGGTCTTACTGACCCGGCATCACTTCCAAAACACGGGGCGTCTATACACCCACTCACGCGCAAGGAAATAGTAAGTGGCTAATCAATGTGATCTCATAACATAAATGTGTCATATGCCGTGACAACGTCCAATCGATTGAATTTTACCCTCTGCAGAGGTTGTACACTTTTCCCACAGGCTATGCACTCTTGATCGGAGAGTACATAACGCTTAATCCATCTTCTCCGAGTAGTCCCACAAGCCCACCACGAGATTAGGAGCATTCCACATAACAAAGAGGTGAGCGACACCATTGGCCAAAAGTGCGGGTATTC
Organism: Eragrostis nindensis; assembly: GCA_012490785.1. Lineage (NCBI taxonomy): Eukaryota > Viridiplantae > Streptophyta > Magnoliopsida > Poales > Poaceae > Eragrostis > Eragrostis nindensis. The sequence goes on along the minus strand of JAAXCT010000030.1, from coordinate 2,484,985 downwards.
ATGCCCGAGGTACAGTATAAGTTGCTCCTAACATCCGTTTGCCACTACAGCCACCAGGTGAAACTTGCTTGTAGGAGTACCAAGAAGGTAGGAAAAAGTCCTGCCCATTAACAGGTTCTGTGGTTGTACGGAAATCACCATGTTTACAGTCACAAGAACCGGTCCTTATGCGGCCGGGCGAGCACCAATTCCACATAAGGTGGACTATCACACAATCATCATCTTCCCCAAGCACAGTGGCCTCGCCCTCGATCCATACCCATCCCATCATCATCGCCACCATCATCACCTAACACAGTTGTGCTACTCCCAACCCCATATATTACGCACACCACCAAACTCATTTAACGCATTTATAAAAGTGGATATGTGAGTAGGGTGTGGCAATGTAGAAACATTGCGAGGGGTCCTAAGCATAAAACTAGTAGCAAGGTAATCACGCCATCTAAATAAAAAGCATTAAATGATGGTGTATCCTAAGGTTATCAAGGTGACAGGGTAAACAAGGGTAAACAAGGATTCTGATATTAACGCCCAAGTAACAGACATCAATATCAATAAGCAAGTAGGACCATAACTACACAATCAGTAAAATAACAAGTAATGCATAGTACGAGAATAGGTCATATAGGTGCATTGCGAAAACAGTAGGTTCAATCATGATCAAGGAAAAGTAGAGCTTGCCTGACAAACGCTATCCTAATCTTCGAGTTCCCAGTCTTCACTCTTTTCGACGAAGTCGATGTCTTCACTCTTTTCGAAGAAGTCGATGTCTTCAAGTCTCTTCACTGCGATGCCGGAGTCTTTCAGTCCTTCGTCTAAGCCGTGAAGATAGTCGATGTCTCGGGCTCGTCCTTGAGTTCTTTGATCTTCAGCTCTTTCTCGAATCTCGCGTAAGCTAGCGCATAAAAACACACCGTATAAACAAACTACCGTAAAAGAATATAAAGATCGAAAGGAACCAAGTAAGATCCATTGAACTCCAAATAAGAACCGATAAAACACCAATGCAAAACTTGCATGATGCTATAGATTTATTCTATACGGCTATTAAGGGTGATTAACATGAACTAGGGTGTTAATGCAACTATGATGCTAAAACTGCAAGACATGCATGCTTGTATGTAAAGGTGGAAACGGGCGTGGAGTTGTCATTCGTATATTTACGACACTTAGAGCTTTATATGGGTCGGAACCTATATAAAGACACATGCAACAAATTACGAAGTGCGAGGTGTGTGTCATTTTAATTATCTTATATATATCATGGTGTTATCTAATAGTGCTTAGCTAGTATATTATCTACTGCATTAATTACTAAGACTAAGCTACTTATTATGTGTCATGAGCTAAGTGCATGACGTTGGTACGTGCATGTGATCAAGTATGGTATGAATGCATGGTTGCGAATAAAATACAAGAGTCCATCGACTAAGAACAACTAGCAAATAAAACAGCAATGAATTTAACTCAATTAAATTCCAATGAAAGACAACAACAATTAAATGAGAATGATAAATCAATAAAGTGGATAAAGTGGGTTCGATGGTTTTGATTGGAATGTTATCGAGAAGGTGTTTTTAGGGTATTGATGGCTTGTAGGTGTATTCTAGAGCTTTAAAATCAGTACAAAAGGGTACTACGCGTTTCTACGAACGCGTGAGCGCAAGAATCGCTCAAAACGGAGCTAGGTGGTGAGGAGATAAGGCTATCTGAAGGTTCTAGGGACTTAACTGTAATTACAGAAATATTCTAGGGTCTCATCTGTAAGAACAGAAAGATTCTAAGGACCTATTTGTAATTACAGAAAGTTTTAGGGCTTCGGTGTAAAGGTAGGGGTCTAAAGATAAAATAATATGAAAAGTGTGAGGGTGTTTCTATAAAAAGACAGGACCTAAACAGAATTAAAATTAAACTGAGGGGCTATCTGTAAAAGTACAAGACTGGGAATTTCCAGGGAATTCGGATTTATTTAATTTTGTATTGGAAAAGACATGGACCGAGTCCACGGGTCTGTGGACCGGAGCTCGGGTTGTGGTCCACTGGTCTACGGTGGACGATTACACAAATGAACGGTACGCAATCCTGGACGTCGATCAGAGGATGGACGGCCAGGGGCATTTGGGGACGGCGCGCGGTGGCCGGACTCAGCAAAAGCGGGGCGGCGCCCTCGCCGGAGACTCGCCGGAGTTGCCTATCCGGCGCTCCGTGGGCCAAACTCGACGAGAAGATGCTCGAAAGAGAGAGAAAGAGACGGCGAGCTCACCTCGGGAGCTTGTCGACGTCGCGCAGGTCGGAGGCGAGCTAGCGACGGCGGCGGAGGTGGCGCGCGCGGCGGCGGCGCTCGATGAGGGGCAGTCTCTGGTGCTCTTCCAACCGCGAGAAGGGGCGCGAGCGAGGCGGGGAGGCACGGAAAAGCTTTCGCGCGGGAAAGGAGAGCGAGCAGAGGCTTCACGGCAGTGAATCGCGGGTTGCCGGCGATGGGGAAGAAATGGGGAAAAGGGCGAATTGGGCGGCGGTGATGGTGATTGCGGGAGGTGAGGGGAGTGAGGCTCGGGAGGAAGAGGGGAGCTGTGCGCATCCCTTTTATAGGCGGCAGAGAGAGAGGAGAGAGACTGGGAGCATGGCGGTCGGGAATCGGATCTTTGGCGCAGGTGCGTCCATGGCAAGCTGGACGAGCGGCAGCAGCGCGTCATGGGGAAAAGCAGGCGCGCATGCTGGCGGGCAGCACGCGCGTTGCTTTTGCAGATGCGGTGCCTTGGCAGCCACAGAGCGCAGCATGGCAAAGCAGGCACGCGGTGCAGGGCATGGCGAGGGACGAGGGCACGGCAGGGGGGGAGCGGGAGCGAGGGCGCGTGCGCGGCTTTTCCAGGCGGCGCGGCGCGGAGCGGTTGGCGAAGATGCTTGGCGCGACAGCTCAGCCGGGCGTGCGCGGAGGCAGGCGGACGGGCGCCACGCGGCGGAAGAAGGCTGCGGCGGCGCGGCGCGAGAGGGAGACGACGCGCGCGCAGGCCGGGCCAGACTGGGCTGGATGCGGCCGGGCCGGAGGAGAAAGCGAAGCAGGGCGGCGGGAAAAGAAAAGAAAAGAAAAATGCGGCCCAGCGGAGGAGAATGGGAGATGGGCCGGGGAGAAAAAGGAGAAGAGAGCAGGCTGGGCTGGAGGAAAAGAAAGGAGAGGATGCGGCCCAAAGGAAATGTTTGACTATTTTCCAGAAATTCAAATCAAAATGATTTGAACTCAAAACTTAGATTTGAAAGCGAATCAAATACCAGAGCAAAATCAAAATAAAGAGAAGGGAGACACACACTGAGCACAAAGTTTATATTTCAAAAATTTCCATTTCTAACTCCAGTTTCTATTAATTTAATGAAGTTTTATTTTGGAAATTTGATTTAAAGGTAAGAGTTAGGAAAAAAATTTAAATTTTGAGTTGATTTTTATTGGTTTCAAATTTTAGGGGTTACAGTAATGCTGCTGACAATTCTAAATTGCTGTTTTCTCATGTGCTTCCTGCTTGTTTCGACGCCAGACCGAGAGTCGTTTGGCTTTACCGCTAGTGATTAACGAGGACCGAGGAAAGGTGGCGAGAAGGACGTTCACTTGGATCTCTAGTTGGAGTTATGGCTATTACTGAACTCTTAGATTGAATTGTACAGTACCCAATATGTTTCGATTACACACATTTGTTTCTTGATGGAACGTGTAACAGGGACAACTTGATCAACAAGACTAAAAGTTATGAGGCAAACGAGTAATCCAGCTGGTGGTAAACGTGATTTAGCTATAATGAAGACCAGAGCGATTATCACTGTACCCAATGTGGCAGGAATAGGATTTGTTTACCTGATCGAGGCGTTTACTTTGTGTAGTCTTTGGCTTAATTCAGTCTCTAACACATAACAAACAAAACACTCAATAGAACTAAGGCGCCCAGCACAAACACACGGCCCTCTATCCTCACTCACATCCAACTGTAACTCGGCTCTCGAGCCATCATGGCAGAGGCTGTTGTGGGATTGCTAATCCGCAAGCTTGGCGAGGCCTTGGCTAAAGAAGCAGGTGCATATGGTGCATCCCTGCTTTGCACAGAAACTTCTGCCCTCAAGGGTCTCTTTGGTGAGATCCGCAGGGCCACGGGCTGGCTGGAGATCATGAAGGCCTACCTGCAAGATTCGGAGAGGTTCAGGGATACCAACAAGACTACTGACGCCTTTGTCAAGAACATTCGTGGTCTAGCTTTCCGGATGGAGGATGTTGTCGATGAGTTCAAGTACAAGCTCGAAGATGACAAACATGGCGGGTTCGCAGCCAAGATGAAGAAGAGGATCCGACGTGTCAAGGTTTGGCGCCGTCTGGCTCAAGAGCTCCGCGATATCAATGCCGATCTTGAAGTCGCTGCAAAACAGAGGAACCTTTGTGCCTTACCAGATGGGTGCGGTCGAGGAAGAGGAAGTGACCATCATGCTGCATTGACTAATGAAACTGTGTGTTTTGCAAGAGAAGAGGATCTGGTGGGTATCAAGGATAATGCTGAGAAGTTAAAGGGGTGGTTACTAGGTGGTTTGGAAGAAAGGAAGAGTAAAATCGTTGCAGTTTGGGGGATGGGTGGTACAGGTAAAACTACTTTGGTTAATCATGTGTACAAGGTAGTAAAAGAGGAATTTAATGTTGCTGCATGGGTAACTGTGTCAAAGAGTTACCAAGTTAAGGATTTGCTGAAGAAGATCGCTCAAGAGTTGAGTATTTCAGTTGATGTTAGCAATATGGAAATGAGAAGCTTGGGTGAAGTCATCAATAACCATCTTCAAGGTAAAAGTTACATCTTGGTTCTAGATGATGTATGGGATAAAGATATATGGATTGATATCATGGACGTCTTTCCAAATGACTGCAACAACCGATTTGTTTTCACATCAAGAAATTTTGAAGTTGCATCAATGGCAACTAGTGGCTGCGCAGTTAAGTTGGCACCGCTAGAAGACTATAACTCTTGGAAATTGTTTTGCAATTTAGCTTTCCGGAATGTTGGAGACAAAAACTGCCCATCGGAGTTGCACAATTTGGCGGCAAAGTTCTTGGAAAAGTGTGATGGCTTGCCTCTTGCTATTGCATGCATAGGTCGCCTACTGTCTTGCAAAGCCCCAACTTTTTCTGAGTGGAAAAATGTGTACAAGGAGTTAGAGTTGCAGTCAAGTAAACATGTGATCCGTGGTGTTGATAGTATTCTAAAAGTCAGCTTGGAGGACCTTTCGTATGAACTGAAGAATTGCTTCTTACATTGTGCAATGTTTCCCGAGGATTATGAAATAAAGAGGAGGAGATTGATTAGGCATTGGATTACTTCTGGATTCATTAAGGAAGAACAGAACAAAACATTGGAAGAAGTTGCAGAGGGCTTCTTGAATGAACTTGTAAACAGAAGCCTACTACAAGTCATTGTGAGAAACGAGTTTGGACGAGTGACATGTTGCCGAATGCATGATATTATCCGCCATCTTGCCCTCAACAAAGCAGAGGAAGAATGCTTTGGTAAAGTTTACGAGGGCTATAGGACTTCCGATAGCATACGCCGACTCTCACTACAGAGCACCAATATTTCACCACTAGGTCAATCTTCTGCAACACATATCCGTGCAATCTATGCTTTTACGAGTGATATAGATGTCGATTTGCTGAGGCCTATCCTCGCATCTGCAAGTCTGTTGTCAACATTGGATCTGCAAGGTACTCAAATCAAGGAGTTGCCTAATGAGGTCTTCAGCTTGTTTAATCTACGATTTTTGGGCATTAGAATGACTAGAATTGAGATTTTACCGGAGGCAATAGGAAGGTTACGAAATTTAGAAGTACTTGATGCGTTGGGTACTGATCTGATATATTTGCCAAAGAGTGTGGCAAAACTAAAGAAGCTTAGGTTCCTGTATGCATGTACGGTGGTCACAGAAGGAACTATACAACATTATGGTGGAGTTACAGTGCCTAGGGGCATAGGGAACTTGACCGGACTGCATGCTCTGCAGGATGTTAAGGCGAGCTTGGAGACTCTATGTGATGTTGCAACTTTGACGGAGTTGAGAACATTTGCAGTTCGTGATGTGACAAGTGAGCATACAACTTAAACTTGTGCACCGCCATCAGGAACATGAGCCATCTTGTCCATCTCCGAATTTCTGCATCAGATGAAAATGAAATATTGCCATTAGAAGAACTCCATTTGCCAGAATTTCTTTCTAAACTTGAATTGGAAGGACAGCTGCAAAAGAAACGGATGCCTCAGATTCTCGCATCTTGGTCACATCTTATCAACCTCAAACATCTGTTTCTGCGCTTGTCCAAATTGGATGACAACTCATTTTCTGGGCTCATGGTGTTGCGTGGTTTATGCAAATTCTGCATGGATAATTCTTATGATGGAAAGAAATTGTGCTTCCCTGTATTGTCGTTTCCTAAATTACGGGAACTAAGCATATATGGTGCTTCACAGCTCAACCAAGTCGAAATAGAAGAAGGTGCACTGGAATGTCTTGCTAAGTTAGAGTTTGTAGACTGTCCAGAATTGAAGTGCCTACCTCGTGGAATTGAGTGCCTTACAGCTCTTGAGGAATTATATTTGATAGAAACCTCAGAGGATCTCATAGAAAAGCTTAGGCAGAAACGTGAAGCAGATGAATGCAATGAAGAGCTTATGAAGATTAGCAACATTAGAAACGTTGTTGTTAAGTTAAGTGAGAAAAACATTTGGGAGAGAATTCGCTGAATTATGTCTTGGATGATGCTGCTATTCCCAGAGGTACGAGTTTTTTTTTTTGTCGATACAGTCATTCTATATATATACTTACTAACAGCAAAGCATATGAGATAGAAATAGCAAACAGGGTCGGTTGCCATATTTTATATCTGTTCCAGCTTGTTTAGTAGGACATGATTCAATTTTAAGGGAAGTAACTAAAGTGATACTTATGTCATTAGGCAAAACACAGTTAAAGACCAAGGATTCGCGACAAAAGTGGCTGCACCTGGGGGAGCCTATCCGCTGGGGAAAGCGGCAGGTGAAGTTGCTGCAGCTAGATGCAGAGTGGGCGTCTGGTTATGTGACGAGAGCAATCAGGATGACCTTGTGTGCTATTGGATGTTCTCTTGTGTTCATTTATGATTGGTGCGCGTGTGGAACCTGAAGCAGGAGGAAGAAGCTCTTTTTACTTGTCATCTGGGAGCAGACAGCTTGTTTATTTATTTTCATATTTCTGTTTAGTCATCACTGATTGAAATGGTTTGCGGGCTTCATGTTGGACAATGTTAAAGATCTCATTTTTTCATTATCTGGTTGATTTCTTTTGGAATGGTTTGGCTTGGTGTCCTTCATGCATGGTTAGGGCATCTTCCAGGCAAGGATGCATATGCAAAACCCGTCAAACCGGTCCAGAAAACAGGAAAAACCGGTCGGTTTTCGCCTAAAACCGACATTGTGTACTGTATTAATATTGAAAACCGGCAGGTTTTACTGGTTACCGGACCGGTTTCTCGGTTTTGGTTTTTCCGGTTTTTTTGGTTTTGCAAACCTGCTCCCAAATATGTAATAATGGTTGCGGCGTCTTTTATTTGCTTGTTGCTGAACCTAATGTAGTCTGTAATGGTCGGATTTGTTCTATCCAAAAGTCCAAAAGAATGTATAATCGGTTGATTCTCTTCCTGGATTTCCTTCAATTTGGTTCTCTTGAGCTCATGGTGCTTCTATGTTAACTGAGGGGAACACATGTGCATGCATGCAAGGAGAAAAAAGCTTTTTTTTTGGAAAAAGGAATATGTGACGATACTCAAAAGGGAAAAAAGGAAACGATAACTAGAAGGATATTCTACTGCAACGAGCATAATCATAGGGCGTAATATGGTGAATTGGCACATACATCACCGATGGTGGATTCAAAGTGTAGAACTCACAACAACAGGCAGGAACAAAATGTTTGTATAATTCAAAGCTTTGACACATGGCGGCCCTACATTAGGATATAGGCGACGCCTAGTTGTCGCCTAAGGGTGAAGGCGCTAAGAAATTATGGGCATCCCCGTCGTCTTGCCAGGGTAGCATCAAAAGTGAGGGAGGGAGGGAGGAAGAGAGGAAAAAGGGATAGGAATCGGCTAGGGCATCTCCCTGCTGCCTCTGGACGGCAGATCTCCTCCGATTTGCTTGGTGGCAGTACAGATCTAGGACGAGGCGATGGCAGTAGACCATCTGAGTGCGCGTCTGAGGGGCACGCGGCGCTGGGAGGGAGGGGAGAGGGAGCACAATGGCGCTGCTGAGAGAGAGAGAGAGAGAGAGAGAGAGAGAGAGAGAGAGAGAGAGAAGAAGAACAAATTCATAGCGGCGTTACTGGGAGAACGATGAAGAGAAGACAATGAGAACATCAGTGGTTGTATACGCTTGGTGGGCTGGTTACAGACTAAAGGTTGTGGGCTGGGCTTTTCTTTTAGATCTCTCTTCTTTTTTTTTCTTTTTCTTTTACTTCCTCCAGCATGCACGTATGGCGTGTTTCTTATAGGATATGGCGTCGTCTCACCTCGCCTAGGCATTGGAGTGGCCACGCCTTACCACCTTAGAAACATAGGCCCTACATGGTGCCCATCTCCAAGACTGCGCTTGGGGAAAGAGAACAAAAATTCCCGAAGCACTAAAGACTGGAGCTCCCCTCTCCCCGTGAACCGGCACCTCCCCATGCTCGCCTCCGTGGCTTGCGAGCGTAACCTCACGGCCTCGATCCCGACGGCCCGAAGGTTGGCCACCCGCCGAGAGTTGGGTCGGGGCCCAACGACTGCTCCGCGATCGCTCCGCCTTCGCCGTCGCCGCGTCATCTGGGAGGGCGCATCGACCCCCGCGCCATGGCCCCGGTCGTACCTCTGCAGTCTACAACTCTCTACATCTCCGATTCCAGTGTTGTCGCCGTCTCTGCCCCACTCATCGTGGATCTACGTCCCCGTCGAAGCTGTCTATCTTGGATTCTCGAAAGGCCGAGAGATTCTAGTGGCTCTCCCTTTTCATTATTGCTTGTTTCGTCCTCGGGCAGAGCGTGCCTCACCAGACGAGATGACGCATGTGGACTGGGGGCGCTCCTTCGCGATGCCAGTAGCAGGGCCGTCCCGGGGGCTTTTGGAGGCTTGGTGCAAAATACTGACCGATCCCTTTAATTTAAGTCAAAAAATGCCATGATAAACAATTTATAAGAGTTCATAATGTACTTTGCAAAACTAAAATAGAACAAAATTATGCCTGTCATGTAATCTTCACTTGAAATGCATTATTATTGTTGCATTCTTTGAATAAAATCTTCAATGATATCTTGATAAGAATTTTCTTCAATATATCGCTCTTCAATGCTATTGTAGCCAAATTTATCCATAGTTTCTTGTCAAAGATTTATTTAGACTTTTATGTCTTTGTTTCTTCTTACGCTTTTCACAACCAGAAGCATACTTTCCTTGGGCCAAATAAAATTGGTATGCACTGATCAGTTATTAATATCAATGGGGAAAGATCCTCGCAAAAAAAAATTAATATCAATGGGGAAAGAAATAAAAATAATGACTTGGCAACCAGAGATATGCATTACCTTAATCAACTGAAGAGACGACGAATGGATGAAGTTCTTGACCTGGGCATCACTGGCGATGGCGTTGCTAGCCTCTAGAGTCACAAGACTCACAATGTGAGGGCACCAGGCGAGAGGCAGGAACAAGTCTTCTTGGAGAGGCGATCTCCTCGGCTCGGTCTGGATTGGAGGCGAGATTGAGAGTTTCTGGAATCGGGACAGGAGATGGCGGTTTGTGGAAGTGGGACAAGCCGCGGCAACATCGATAAGGAGTCTGCATCGATGGACTCGAGTAGTAGTTTGATCTCTTGTTCTGTTGGGCCTGAAAATACATATAGCACATACATGGCTGAATTTGGGGTCCTGTTCCGTCATACCGTCCGCACATGCGGCGGGAGGGGCCTGCCAGTAGTCGAGATCCAGCTGCATGGTTCCTTACATGAAGTGTTCTGTATTTTGGATTGAATCAGATAAAGAACTGGAATATGTTCTAAAAGATAACTTCGCGATAGTGTAGCAGTTGGCAAATATAATGAACTATATTTTTTTAAACAGTTTATTACTTGCCATTTAAGTTGCAGCATGCATATTTGTTTTCACTGCAGTGATATTTGGGATTATTTTAGTAAAATGTGGCCATGATGGAAGACATGGACTTCGATTCTCTGATCTGAAGTCTGAACCTTACGACGCATCAGGTTTCCCTTTTCCTTTTTTCTCTATATTTTCAATGCATGTTTTAATTATTGCAGGCATTGACATAGCTAAAGATGTTACATAAAGCCTTCAATTTTTCCATTTAATATTCATGTGTCGCTTTGGTTTTTCCATTTAATATTCATGACGCCTTGTCCCCATGGGCGAATTAGCTTCCGACCTGCCTGCCTCAAGCCACACGCAAAGAGACTTTTGTTCGGACGAGTAAAATTGGTACATCTTGCTACCATGACCGGTTGCGATAATATGCACATAGCACGATGCACCAACCCTAGTTGGTGCTTTCAAACATCTGCATATCTAAACATCTAGTTGGCTGGATTCGTGGTCTAGTTGGAGAAGTTCAGGGCTACCAACAAGACCACATAGTACTTAATGTTTATTTTGCAACAAGTTTCTCGGCAGTTTGAGCGAAGAAATATTTCCTCGTCAGCTTCTTCCGTCCACGAAGTTGCAGGAAGTCTGCTCTCTCCCTCTGTTTCTCCCTCTCTTGGTTGTTGGCCGTCGTCCATCATACTCCGGCGCTAAAGTATTATTTGTCGCCCGTTGTAATTTCCACTCACCAAAGTCGATTGTTTCAAGGCCCGATCTGCAACGCATACTTTATTTTCTTCCCTGTTCAGGTCATTTACTCAAAGTTTGTTTAGTATTGGTTTGCAAGTTCAGTATTGGCTCCAGGTGGAAACAAGATCTGATAATTTGACTTGATTTGCCAAATATTGCAGGTCCTGGCTATACACTTGTGACTCTGAGCACTCAATCAAGCGCGTGCACACAACCACCATCATGGCAGATGCTGTTTTGGGATTGCTGATCAGCAAGCTCGGCAAAGTCTTGTTGAGCGAAGCAGCCGTTTATGGTGCATCCCTGCTTTGCACGGAAGCTTCTGCCCTCAAGGGTCTCTTTGGTGAGATCCGCAGGGCCACAGGCTGGCTGGAGATCATGAAGGCCTTCCTGCAAGATTCGGAGAAGTTCAGGGCTACCAACAAGACCACAGACGCCTTTGTCAAGCGCATTCGTGGTCTAGCTTTTCGGATGGAGGATGTTGTCGATGAGTTCAAGTACAAGCTCGAAGATGCAAAACATGGCTGGTTTGCAGCAAAGATGAAGAAGAGGATCCAACATGTCAAGGTTTGGTGCCGTCTAGCTCAGGAGCTCCATGATATCAATGCCGACCTTGAAGACGCTGCGAAACAGAGGAACCTTTGTGCCATGTCAGATATGGAGAGGTGCGGCAAAGGCAGTGACCATGCTGGATCAATTAATCAAACTTCGAGTTTTGCAAGGGAAGAAGATCTGGTGGGTATTGAGCATAATTCGAACAAGTTGAAGGGGTGGCTACTAGATAACTTGGAAGAAAAGAGTAGCAAAATCATCACAGTTTGGGGAATGGGTGGAGCAGGTAAAACCACTTTGGTTGATCATGTCTATAAAATTGTGAAAGAGGATTTTGATGTTGCTGCATGGGTAACTGTCTCGAGGAATTGCCGAGTTGAGGACGTACTAAAGAAGATTGTCGGAGGGTTAGGCATCTTAGGGGATAACAGCAACATGGAAAGGAGAAGTTTAGGTGAGGTCATTCGTAACCATCTTATAGGAAAAAGGTATATCTTGGTTCTGGATGATGTTTGGGAAACAGAAGTGTGGATTAGTATCATGAATGTCTTTCCAGCTAATTGTATCAGCCGGTTTGTTCTCACGTCACGATACAAAGAAGTCGCCTCGTTGGCAACTAGTAGGGACTATATAATGGAGCTGGAATTGCTACAAGAAAAGCTCTCTTGGAAGTTATTTTGTAATGTAGCATTCCGGAATAATGATGACAAATCATGCCCAGCAGAGCTATGAGATTTAGCTGCCAAATTCATAGAAAAGTGTGAAGGCTTGCCTCTTGCTATTGCAAGCATAGGTAACTTACTCTTTTTCAGACCCCCAATCCACTCTGAATGGAAAAAAGTGTACGATGACTTAAAGTTGCAGCCGACTAAACATGTGATCCCACGTGTTGAAATGATTCTAAGAGTGAAGGACCGAGAAGGCGACCAGAGAGGGAGAGAGGGGGGGGGGGGGGGGGGGATGTGAATGGGAGCCGATAAAAATTCTTCACAAGAACTTAGCCTATCTCCCAACCCACCTCAAAAACAACCATCAAGATCACAACACACATGAAACGTGATGTGTTGACCCTAGGAATGATTGTGGAAGAGATACAAACACTTGCGGAAGCAAATCAAGCAAAGACACACTCAAAAGATGATCTGAAAAAGTAGAAACCTCCCACCGGATAATCCGGCCAACTGTCGGATACTCCGGACCTGGAAAAGTACCGGACACTTCAAAAACTTGTCGGACACTCCGGCCACCTTATACTCTGGCAACTTGCCGGATAATCCGGCCCTGTTAGGACAGCACGCGCGCAAGCCCAAGAAAAATCTCGAAACCCGACCAAACGACCTCCAAAAATCACGAAATTTGAACCATAGCTTCGTCTTGAGATGGAGAACATCATCCAACAAGAATCACACTAAAAACCCTAAAAAATCCATACGGATTTTGGATTCTGCCATGAAGGGTAGGGTTTGGATGAACATGAGAGGGAAACTTCACCAAATCTTCAAATCGAAGGTGCTCGTGCCATGGATTCGGTCAAAGACCTACCAAGGGTTGTTCTAGCACATCTTAGCACCAAGATCCCTCAAGAAATCCGCCCAAAAATGCATCACAAAAAGCGAATCGAAAATCACCCGAAAATAGCTCCGAAAATGGGGAAAATAAGAAATTCGGGATTCAAGATGAGAAGAACACTTTGAGGACAAATTGATGCTATGTATTGCTCAAAAATGTAGATGTCAAGCCACTCCCTAGCACACACAAACTAAGGATGACAAAAAGATCAATCAAAGAGCCATCTCCTCTCTTCTCCCTTCTCTTCTCTCCTCTCTCTCAAGCCCTCTCCCACACACACAAATGGGAGGCACACACAAAGCCAAGGTGGGCAGCCAACCTGCCCCTCCACCTTATCCTCTTGGACATTTTCACATTCCGGAAATGCCCCTCACACTACAAACACCCATACAACACATAAGGGCGTTTCCGTCCAACTTTTTCTCCTTCACCCGAACGCCGTCGGGGCCTTCACACCGTAGATTCACCTCGAAGCCACCTCCATGATGGTGCCACATGCACCTCCATCCGTCGCCGCCGGTTTTGAGGCCTAAACCGGGAAACCGCCTTGCACGCTTCTCAAAGCGTGACTTCCACCACCGGTTTTGAGGCCCAAACAGGGAAACCGTCCACCGCCGGTTTTGAGGCATAAACCGGGAAACCACCCACCACCGGTTTTGAGGCCAAACCGGGAAACCGTCGCCCACCGGTTTGAGGCAAAACCGGGAAACCATGTCGATGTCGATGCGTGTCACCTCGTCCCGCGAACCTCGCCGTCAAGCCTCCTCGTCCCAGCCCGTCGGGACCTCACTTGACTCGGCCTCCCGTTCGCCTTGACCCTGGTCAACACGCCGTCTTCATCACCTCCATGGTTTTGAGGCCAAACCGCGAAACCCTCCGTGCTTCTTATCTGTCATGTGTACGGCGTGGATCACCCTTGACATCACCCGGCCTCTCGATCGCCCGGACCCAAGCCTCCTCGGTCCCAGCCCGTCGGGACCCTTCGCTTGGTCCTCCCGATCCTCCTGCCGTGGACCATCAAGTTGACTCCATTGACCTACACATCATTAGACAAGCAAACACGTTTTCTCCTTCTCCGCCAATCATCTCAACACCTACACCAACTCCGGTTAGTCATAAACATAATCATGCATATGCTTATGCAACTCTCATGATCCCGCATTTTAAACCGAACCTCATGTCAACTCAAATCAACACGGTTGTCAATTACTCATCATCATCGAGAACCATGGCACATCTCAACATGGTTCCTCAAAGAGTCAGCTTGGAGGACCTTGCATGTGAGTTGAAGAATTGCTTTTTACATTGTGCGCTATTTCCAGAGGACTATGGACTAAGGAGAAGAAGATAGTAAGGGACTGGGTTACTGCTGGATTCATCGTGGAAAAATCAAACAAAACGCCTGAAGAAGTCGCAGATGGCTACTTAAATGAGCTTGTAAACCGAAGCCTACTACAAGTTGCGGAGAGAAGAATGTGCTTGGACAAGTGAAATGTTGTCGAATGCATGATGTCGTGCGCCATCTTGCCCTCCATCAAGCAGAGAATGAAGGCTTTGGTAAAATTTATGAGGGTTCGACCACATTTTCTATAGATGTCACACGTCGACTATCAATACATAGCAGAAATATTGCATCGCTTAATCAATCAAGTGTAAGACATCTCCGTGCTATTTATGCTTTTACGAATTCTATTAACGTTGATTTGCTGAGGCCGATGCTTGCATCATCAGTTTTGTTGTCAACATTGGATCTGCAAGGTACTCAAATCAAGATGTTACCTGATGTGGTTTTTAGCTTGTTTAATTTGAGGTTTTTGGGTCTGAGCGATTCTGGAATTGGGGTTTTGCCAGAGGCAGTCGGAAGGTTAGTAAACTTAGAAGTACTAGATGCATACAATACTGGGTTGCTTTCATTACCTAATGGTATAATTAAGCTAAAGAAACTTAGATATCTGTACGTGATGGTACTGCCGCCAAGAGGAACTATTGAGCTATTTTGTGGGACGGAGGTGCCTAGGGGCATAAGGAGCTTGACTGGACTGCATACTCTGTATTGTGTTAAAGCAAGCTCAGAGAATCTATGTGATGTAGCAGCTTTGTCAGAGTTAAGAACATTTGCGGTTAGCAGTGTGAAAAGTGAGCATTCTCCAAATTGTGCAGTGCTATCATGAGCATGAGTCATCTTATCCACTTGACAATCAGTGCGTCAAACGAAAACGAAGTCTTACCAATGGAATCACTCCTTTTACCAGCAACTCTTTCTAAACTTGCTTTGCGTGGAAAGCTGGAAAAGAAAAAGATTCCTCAGATTTTTTCATCCTGGTCGCACCTTACAAGCCTCACTCGATTGTATTTGGGATTATCCAAACTTGATGACCACTCATTTTCTAGCCTCACGGTGTTACGTGGTTTATGCCATCTGTCACTTTTTAAGGCTTATGACGGGAAGCAATTGTGCTTCCCTGCACAATCGTTTCCTAGGCTCCAAAATCTTAGAATATTGGGTGCTCTAAAGCTAAACCAAGTGGAAATAGAGGAATGTGCGCTTGGAAGCCTTGTTCAGCTATGGTTAATAGAATGCCCAGAATTGAAGTGTGTTCCACGTGGCATTGAGAATCTTACAGCCCTTGAGGACCTACGTTTGAGAGACACTGCAGAGGAGCTCATAGAGAAGCTTCGGCAGAAACGCGATGCAGATGAATGCAACAAAGAGTTCATGAAGATTAGCCACATTAGACAGGTTGTTGTTATACTATCTGAGAAAAACATACGGGAGAGAATTCGCTGAACGAAGGATTGGATGTTGTTGTTGTTCCCAGAGGTAAGGTACTTCAGTCGCTGGATGCATTCTGTGAGGCATGCCTGCTTAGTTCCTTCTCACACTTTTCTTGTACGTACGTGCAGATATCAGAGCAACTCGGCAAAACACTACAGAAAAATGATGGAAGCGTGCTGTGCCGGGAAGCCTACTGCTACTAGGACAATAGTAGGCAGGGGACGCTTGCAGCCGGCAGAGATTAACGTCCGGTGACGAGAAAACTGCTCTCAGGATGAACGTCAACATGTGCCACCAACGCCGTTGGCAGTAGAGTTTCTCTTGCTTGACTTCGGAGTTATGCGTGTGGGAACAGCAGGGGAGAAACCATCTTTATTTTATCCTGTGCTAGCAGTTCATTTGCTTATATCTAATTATATTAAGGTTTCTAGTTAGTCGATCTTTGGTGGTTCGGAGTTGTTTGGCTTCGTGTCCTCCTCATGGTTGAGGCATCTCTCATGTCTGTAGCAAAATCGAGGAGTCCTTGTATCTAAACGAAACCTGTGCGCACTCATTTTAGATGTTCCTCAGTTTTTTTCTTTGATAAGCCAAGCGAATGTTTCTGTTTTTGAGCAGCTTCTTGTTTGTTGGCCCCGCAGGGAGGATACTGAAAAACGTCTGCTCTCATGTTTATCTTCTAGACTTCTACTACATAGTTGTTGGTTCCTTTGTTTGCTCTGCTTTGGCGTTTCAGTTCACTGTTCACAGCGCCCGCTCTTCGATCGGTACCTCCAACAAAAACCAGCCAGCGGATGTTTTTCTCGGTACAGGTTTCGCTGATAATTCTACATTTAGCGGCGTGGCTTATGCGGTGTATTGCGTGCGCGTCTGTGCGCAGCCGAAGGGGAAGACGGCAGAGTTCCGCGCCCGCCTGTCTGGCGGGGAGACGCTCGGCGACATCCAGGCCGATACGGCGACGCCTATTTAGGGGCTGTTTGGCCGGGCTTCAGCTCCGGCTTCGTCCACAGCTTCTCAAAAGATTTCGCCAAACGAACTGCTCCGCCTCCAGCTCCTCCGGAAAAACCGGGCGAAGCCGGCCCCGAAAAAGCAGTGAAGGCGAGAGCACCTCAAGGGTAGCTTCGCCGGCTTCGTCTCCTCTCTGGTCCCACAAAAAGCAGCACAATCCGCAATTGCCCCTGATGCGAGCGCGCGCGGCAGAGTGGGAGGACCGGGCGGCACAGCGACGAGGGAGGCCTGAGCGCGGCGGCGCGAGAGGCCCGGTCGCACGGCGGCGTGGTACGCCTGAGCGCGACGGCGCGGCAGGCCTGAGCGGCGCGTCGGCCTAGCCGCGTAGGAGGCCATTCGCTCCCTTTTTCCCTCTCGCCGACCTCGAGTGCCACACGGGCAGTTGCGCAGGGGTGGCCGAGCTTCGTCCCAGTTGCCGCAAAGCCGAGCAGGACGCCTTCGCTGGCTCGCTACATGCGCCCTCGATTGGGTAGAGGAGAGGGAGATCGCGCGCTGGTGCGGAGGAGACAAGAAGAACAGATAAGGGAAGAAAAAAAGATACCGTAGAGGAAGAAGATAATGGCCAGGGCGTGCGCCGTGGTGTGGTTACGTGGGCCCTATGATGTTCTAGAAAAAGATATTGTTAAACTCTTATTTTTCTATTTATTGTTACCATATGAATTGACATAAAAATAATGAAAACGTGTATAAAATAAAACCATAATCCAGGGGCATTATGGACAATTGATCATTTCATCAATTCATACATATCAGAAGAAGCTGCAAAAGAAGCTGTTTCGCCAAACGATTTCAGACACAGCCACAGCCACAGCCAGCACAGCTGGTTTTTCAGAGAAGCCACAGCCACAGCCGAAGCCGGCACAGCCGGAGCCGTGCCAAACACCCCCTTACTTCCCGTCACTGAATTGCAGCGATTCCTTGGGGTCGGCTATTGTCTGATTCGCTGGTGCCTGTTCCCGTGTCCAAGGCGTTTGTTGTTGTGATGCCCAGCTTTGCCTGCATAAGAGCATCTCCAGCAGAAGACCTAAAGTGGAGAACAAAACCTAAAAACTGTCAAATGGCCAAAAAATTTGCTCCAGCAAAGTACCTAAATAGATACCAAAGCCTAAATTTTTTGATGTCCACCTAAATTTCTCTCTCCTAAACTCATATTTGGGTTTTCATCAACCGGAAACCAAAAACCCACTCACGCGCGCGGGAACGACCAACCGTCAGCCACTGAAGTTTCCGCCGCCACCCACAGCCACTGTTGTTCCTCGTCACCGCCATCTTCGACTGCCGCCACCTACCAGAACTTGCCGCCGGCCACCCAATCTGGCTACCAAGGTCCCCAGACCAACTCCGCGTCATGGTGCCGGCGACGAGGAGCGCGCGCCCGCGCGAGGCCGCACCTGCGCCGCCCTCGGTCCTGGCTCCTACCTCGCCGTGTTGTGGCCCCGGCCACCGCACCTCGCCCGGCCGCCCTCCCGCTCCCCCACTACGCGCGCGTCCCCACCTCTCTGCGCGCCCTCCTGCTCCCGCCTCGGCGCCGGCGACCCTCCCGCGCGCCGGGGAGCGCCATGGAGCCTCGCGGCGCGCGTGGAGCTGCTGGTGGCCGCGAGGGGGCGCACGGGGCGAGCGGCTCGCTGGGCCTCGGCGGGGAGGCGTCGGCAGCGGCTCGACGCGAGGGCAGGAGGCTCGCCAGAGCGCGGGGAGCAGCGGCTCGCTGGTGGAGGCGTTGTAGGAGGAGGGGAGGAGGAGGGATGAAGCTGGGTAGCTTGTGGAGCTGGGGAGTCCGCCATGGATGCCGAGCTTGAGGCCTGCAGGCGATTGGAGGCAGCTGAGCGGTGGTGGCGTGCGTGGTTGTGGATAAGGCTGGAAATTTTGCAAAGCCCTTGCCAAAAGGTGTAATGATTCATAAAGTTTCTGTGTCTTGACATTTTTATGGAATCTTCCCCGAAGTAAAGAGTATTTTTATAAAGCTTTATAGGTATCCAGATTTAGGTATTCTGCTGGAGAGAAGCACAAAATTTTCCAAAAATCTTCTCTCTCCTGAACCTAAAACTTGTTTAGGTCTTTATTTTTTGGTCTTATGCTGGAGATGCTCTAAGCTTGAAAATGGAAGGCATGAGTTGATTCTTGCGGTTGATTATTGCTCCTTGGTATACTGGGTGCAGATAATTTTTGGTGGTGCAGTGCTGCACGATGGGCATGTGCCGGTGGGCGTCCCGGGCAAGGAAACACCTTTTGCTCCAGCTTTTCTAACACAACAAGGCGTTGCCGCGCTATATAGGATGGTCAACGGAGCTGGGGGCAAGCTGTGATGGTCAACAGTGCTGAGGGAAGCTATATTGGTTAAGAGCGACTCCAGCAGAAGTCCCTAAATTCAAGCTGATGAGGACATCACTCCTTCGGATGCACACAACACTCCTCCACATGACATTGAAGGTCCTATAACTAGAGCTCGCGCGCGATAATTAAATCTAGAGGTGAGCTCGTTCCTAAGTACTTATTTATTTGATTTTGAGAATAGATTGCTACCTAATGAATGTATTATGATTAGGAACTATGGAGAGGACCAGGGGATGAGTGGAGAGGAGCTTGGAGGCGGAGAAGACCAGCAAGGACGTCCAAGTCAAGTTGGAGACCCAAGTGAAGTCGATTTCGGTTCTGTTTCGGAGTCCAGGAGCAGTCTGTACTAAAACGGCCGCCCAGGTCGCATACGGGCTCCGTTTGGGCGAACCAGATATGGATGGAAAGATAATTCGACCACCTTTCCAATGGCACGGTTTCAAGTCCAAATTCGTCCAGAGTCGTCAGGAATCGTTGAAACAAGTGGACGTCCAGAATCTGTCTTGGCGCTGTAACGCCGTCTTTGACCTTTGGGTTTTGTATCTTGTGTGAGCCCATTAGGGGTGTGTCCAGGGGATGTTGCACGCCCCTTAGACTATATTTACAGCCGCCGGCGCATGAGTTAGGGTTGGGTTTTGCTTAGATTAATCTGTCATTGAACAGTTTCGCCGCCGTCGGTTTGTGAGACCCCAACTTCGTGAGATTAAGTTGTCCTCTGCAATTTGGTTGCAATCTTCTTTGTTCTTGCTTGTGTTCTTCGATTCGCTTGCAGGGATAAGCCTTCTGGGCGAGGTCAACCGTGCATCGTCGGTTGATAACCAGAGAAGACGTGGTGCTGCGATTACGGGGTTTCAGACGTGTTGTTCGGAAGCCGGATCGACGTGTGTCACATCTTCGACCTAATCGTCGTTTACCACCGAACCTTTCGGAAGATCGGGCACCCTAGTCCACATCAGTTGGTAATCAGAGCTTCTGGTTTACCGTCAGGTTCGACCTTTACCTTAGTATTTGTTTCGCCATCATCCTAGAGTCTACAAAAAGCCAAAAAAAAATTTAGTTGTTAGGTTTTTCCCCTTCCCAGACCACGTTAGCCTTTGCATAATTCAATTTCAGAGTTCGTAGTGTTGAGTTTGTGTCCTAGTTCGAGTTTCTGTTGCTGGTTTAGTTCGTGTTTTAGTTCGGTCGTGTGATCCTTGGGAAACCCTAGCCGCCGCCTTTGATTTCGCCTTTTCTGTCAATTGTCGTCGCACCATCCAGTGTTAGGGTTTCATCGCTTGTGTTCGTTTCGCCATCACATACACCTCCACAGATCACCACACCACCACCAGACACCTTTCCATACTCCGCTGCCACCATATCACGAACTTTTCCAGAAACCGATTCGGTACCGATTTCAGTTTTGCCTTGCTATATACCCTAGCTCGACACACCTTCGACAAAATAGGCATAACTTTGCGCTCGGTGCTCTGTTTTGGTTGAAATTTTTACAGCAGGTTCCAAACTTGAAAAGAGCAGGACCAAATCGCCTTTAGGCCATTTGGCGCAGCCAAAAAAATTAAAAAAAAATCAGGAAGATAATTAAAAAAATCATTGAAGTTGATTTCGGTCTTTTCACAGAACATCTCAGAATTTCTGTAGACCACATCCTTTCTCAGATTGAGCTGAAACTTTGAGTTTCTCCTATTCTTGTGCCTCTGGTTGCGAGAAAATATCAGAAAATAAAAGAAAAAAGAAAATTGAATAGCACTATGATTTCTACTAGTGCCTGCTATTTTGTCCTGTAGTGCCAGAAGTGTTGATTGTTGCCTTGATCTCTGTCTTTGCTGTGTCCATCATTTTCATCCTTTGAATTGAGTTCATCACTACTGTTCTAAGGACACGAGTAGACCAGCAACTAAGGATAAGTAATTTGGGACATATATTCAGCATTACTATCTGTCTTTGAATTGTGTTCCACTCACATATATTTGGCCTTCCTAGCTCCACATACTCCTTCTGGGCAGCACAGGTTCTTACCCTTGCAATCGCGGAACACGCCTTCCAGGTATTCCTTTGCTTTGCGTAGTAAGAACCTTGTAAGAACTTGGTAAGACGCGCCTTGTTGCTGTTTGAGAGGCACCACTTTTACCACCTGCAGTAGACATTTATTAGGGATAACCTTCACGGTTTGTTTCCTGTTTTGGTGTTTGCGATGACAGGTGACAACAATGGTGCTGATTCCCCCAACAATTTCAATGAGTGTGTCAGCCAAGGACAGCTGCAAGCTGCTCTTGAGAAGGCTCATGGAGTGATAAAAGAAGACATTGGCAAGCTCGTCACCGCCGAACTCAACAAGCATAAGCTGTTCAACCTCATTGAGTCATTGGACAAGCGGATGGCTAGGCTTGTTGACAAGTGTGAAGAGATGGACAATCGCTTGAAGGCCAATGAGGCCTCTTCTGCCAACAACAACAACAACAACAACACCAACACCAGCAACACCAACACTGAACTTCCAGATTATACGGTGTTTGATGAAGAAGGAAACGTTGATGAAGAAGCCACTCAACAGAATAGGGCGCGCCGACATCTTCAATTCAACACTCAAGGTATGGGTGGTATTCATAATCAGCGACGTGCTGCAGGTAATAATAATCGTGCTGTCGATGATCCCTATGCTAAGATTAAGTTTACTATACCATCTTTTGCTGGAAATTATGATGCTGAGGGATATCTTGATTGGGAGATGACGGTAGAACAGAAATTTAATGCTCATCTTGTTCCTGCACAGCATAGAGTTAGACAAGCCACTAGTGAATTTAAAGATTTTGCTATTATCTGGTGGAATAGTCTAGCTAATGATGGTAGTACTCCTCAGACATGGGAAGCTTTGAAAACAGCCATGCGTGATCGTTTTGTTCCTCCTTCATATCATAGAGATTTACGTAAAAAATTGATGCGCCTAGAACAGGGAGATATGTCAGTTCAGGATTACTATGGGGAGCTGCAAAAGGGTTTGATGCGCTGTGGTATAGTTGAGGAACTAGAGGATTCGATATGTCGTTTTTATTCTGGTTTGAGGCGGGAAATTCAGGACATTGTTGATTATAAAGAATTTAACACTGTCAACCAGTTGTTCCAGTTTGCTATGCTTGCAGAGAAGGAATTGCAGGGACGTGAGCAGCGGAACAAGAACAACAACCGGACCTCCTACACGCCGCGCACGCCTACATCAGCGGGGTTGCCCAAGGCTTCCTCCTTCCGGACGCCTCCTCCAGCGGGCAAGCCTGCAGCGAGCGTTCCAGCGGCGCCGACCAAGCCTACTGCACGATCGGCTGAACCAGCGAAGAGTGCTTCATCCGTCGCCTCGACGGGACGCACCACCGGCATTCAGTGTCACCGCTGCCATGGACTTGGCCATGTGCAGAAGGATTGCCCAAGTAAGAGGGCATATGTGGCTACAGATGATGGAGGATATGTCAGCACCTCCGACATAGAAGATGACATTGATGAAGAAATTGTTGTTGAGGACGCCGATGGCCATGTCCTTAGCGCAGAACACACTTCGGGATTAATGAACATCATTGTGCAGCGTGTACTTAGCACGCAAATTCAGCAGCCTGAGAAGATACAGCGCCACAACTTGTTCCAGATTTTCTTCAACATTAAGAACCGTCGTGCGCGTGTGATTATTGATGGGGGAAGCTGCAACAATTTGGTGAGTTCAGATTTGGTCAAGAAGCTTGGCTTGACCACTCGACCACACCCACATCCATACTATATCCAGTGGTTAAATGATTCTGGTAAGGCTAAGGTAACACAAATGTGCAGAGTTTCATTTTCCATTGGTACATATGCTGATTCTGTGGATTGTGATGTGGTACCTATGCAAGCTTGTTCACTTTTGTTGGGTCGACCTTGGCAACATGATAATGATGCTTTGCACCATGGTAGAAGTAATAAATACACGTTTACACATAATGGACAGAAAATTACTTTGCTACCTTTGACCCCTGCTGAAATTGTTCAAGCTGATAGAGAAAGAGCTGCTAGTATTAAAAATGATAAATCTGAAAATCAGCAAGTTGCTAATTCTGTTTTCCCACCTAAAAGTGATGAACCTGCACCTAGATCTAAGGACGAGGGAATTAAATTGAAGGGTAGAGTGATGCTTGCAACAAAAAGTGATCTTGCTGAAATTTCTGATGGTGATATATGCTATGCCTTCATATGCAAACGAGCTTTGTTTTCACTTGATGATATTGTTAGCTCTTTGCCTCCTGCTGTCACTAACCTTTTGCAGGAGTATGAGGATGTTTTTCTAGCTGAGATACCCTCGGGGCTGCCACCTTTGAGAGGGATAGAGCATCAAATTGATTTGATCCCGGGAGCGACTTTGCCAAACCGTGCTGCTTATAGAACAAACCCCGAGGAGACTAAGGAAATTCAGCGACAAGTCCAAGAGCTTTTGGACCGCGGGTATGTACGTGAGAGCCTTAGTCCTTGTGCCGTTCCTGTAATTTTGGTTCCTAAGAAAGATGGTACTTGGCGTATGTGTGTTGATTGTAGAGCCATTAACAACATTACTATTCGTTATCGTCATCCTATTCCTAGGTTAGACGACATGATTGATGAGTTATGTGGTTCTATAATTTTCACAAAGATTGACTTGCGTAGTGGCTACCACCAAATTAGAATGAAACTTGGAGATGAATGGAAAACAGCTTTTAAAACCAAATTCGGGTTGTATGAGTGGTTAGTAATGCCTTTCGGTTTAACTAATGCACCTAGCACTTTCATGCGTTTGATGAATGAGGTTTTGAGGGCTTTTATTGGTCGATTTGTGGTGGTTTACTTTGATGATATATTGATTTACAGCAAGTCTATGGATGAACATATGGATCATTTACGTGCTGTTTTTGATGCTTTGAGAGATGCACGTTTGTTTGGTAACCTTGAGAAGTGCAATTTTTGCACCGATCGAGTTTCTTTCCTTGGCTATGTTGTTACTCCACAGGGAATCGAGGTGGATAAGACAAAGATTGAAGCCATTGAGAGCTGGCCGCTGCCCCAAACCATCACGCAGGTGAGAAGTTTTCTTGGTCTTGCAGGATTCTATCGCCGCTTTGTCAAAGATTTCAGCACCATTGCTGCTCCATTGCACGAGTTGACGAAGAAGGGAGTGGTGTTTCGTTGGGGAAAAGCACAAGAGGAGTCCTTTGCCACTTTGAAGGACAAGCTTACACACACGCCTTTGCTGCAACTTTCAAACTTTGGTAAGACTTTTGAACTTGAATGTGATGCAAGTGGAGTTGGCATTGGTGGTGTTTTGATGCAAGATGGTAAACCCGTTGCATACTTTAGCGAAAAATTGAATGGCCCCGTTCTGAATTATTCTACGTATGATAAGGAATTGTATGCTCTTGTACGTTCTTTACAAACGTGGCGTCATTATTTGTGGCCTAAAGAATTTGTTATTCATTCGGATCATGAATCGCTTAAGTATCTTCGTTCACAAAATAATCTGAACCGTAGACATGCTAAATGGGTTGAATTTATTGAATCTTTTCCTTACATCATTAAACATAAGAAAGGGAAGGAAAATGTGATTGCCGATGCATTGTCTAGACGATATGCTTTGCTGTCCCAACTTGATTGTCGCATTTTTGGACTTGAATCGATTAAAGAAACATATGCGCTTGATCCTGATTTTAAAGATGCATTGCTGAATTGTAGAGAGGGACGTTCATTGAACAAGTTTGTGCTGAATGATGGGTTTTTGTTTAGAGCTAACCGCCTATGCATTCCAGTTGGTTCCGTTCGTCTTTTGCTGATACAGGAAGCGCATGGAGGAGGATTGATGGGACATTTTGGCGCTAAAAAGACGGAGGATGTTTTGGCCGCACATTTCTTTTGGCCAAAGATGAGGAGAGACGTTGAGCGGTTCGTGGCTCGCTGCACTACATGTCAAAAAGCTAAGTCTCGCTTGAATCCACATGGTTTATACATGCCTCTTCCGGTTCCTTCTATTCCTTGGGCGGATATTTCTATGGATTTTGTTTTGGGATTGCCGAGGACTAAGAGGGGGAGGGATAGCATTTTTGTTGTGGTGGATCGTTTTTCGAAAATGGCACATTTTATACCATGTCATAAGAGTGATGATGCTATTCATATTGCTGACCTCTTTTTCAAAGAGATTGTTCGTTTGCATGGTATGCCTTCTACTATTGTTTCAGATCGTGATGCAAAATTCTTGAGTCATTTTTGGCGTACTTTGTGGAACAAGTTGGGTACAAAATTGTTATTTTCTACCACTTGTCATCCACAAACTGATGGACAAACTGAGGTGGTGAACCGTACTTTGGGTACCATGTTGAGGGCTGTTTTGAAGAAAAATTTGAAGATGTGGGAAGAATGTTTGCCACATGTGGAGTTTGCATATAATCGGGCAACACATTCTACCACTAAGGTAAGTCCTTTTCAGGTAGTGTATGGTTTCAACCCCCATGCCCCCATTGATATTCTACCTTTGCCTACTAGTAAGAGGGTACATAATGATGCTAAAGATCGTGCTGATTTTATCTTGAAAATGCATGAAACAACTAAGCACAACATTGAAAAGATGACTGAAAAATATAGAGTTGCCGGTAGTAAAGGAAAAAGAGAAGTTAAACTTGAACCGGGTGACTTAGTTTGGTTGCACTTGAGAAAGGATCGTTTCCAGAATTGAGAAAGTCTAAGTTAATGCCTAAAGCTGATGGTCCTTTCAAAATACTTGAGAAGATTAATGATAATGCATATAAACTTGATTTGCCTCCCGAGTTCGGGGTTAGTCCTACATTTAACATTTCAGATTTGCAGCCTTACTTGGGAGAAGAAGATGAGCTTGAGTCGAGGACGACTCCAATTCAAGAGGGGGAGGATGATGAGGACATCACTCCTTCGGATGCACACAACACTCCTCCACATGACATTGAAGGTCATATAACTAGAGCTCGCGCGCGACAATTAAATTTAGAGGTGAGCCCGTTCCTAAGTACTTATTTATTTGATTTTGAGAATAGATTGCTACCTAATGAATGTATTATGATTAGGAACTATGGAGAGGACCAGGGGATGAGTGGAGAGGAGCTTGGAGGCGGAGAAGACCAGCAAGGACGTCCAAGTCAAGTTGGAGACCCAAGTGAAGTCGATTTCGGTTCTGTTTCGGAGTCCAGGAGCAGTCTGTACTAAAACGGCCGCCCAGGTCGCATACGGGCTCCGTTTTGGGCGAACCAGATATGGATGGAAAGATAATTCGACCACCTTTCCAATGGCATCGGTTTCAAGTCCAAATTCGTCCAGAGTCGTCAGGAATCGTTGAAACAAGTGGACGTCCAGAATCTGTCTTGGCGCTGTGACGCCGTCTTTGGCCTTTGGGCTTTGTATCTTGTGTGAGCCCATTAGGAGTGTGTCCAGGGGATGTTGCACGCCCCTTAGACTATATTTACAGCTGCCGGCGCATGAGTTAGGGTTGGGTTTTGCTTAGATTAATCTGTCATTGAACAGTTTCGCCGCCGTTGGTTTGTGAGACCCCAACTTCGTGAGATTAAGTTGTCATCTGCATTTGGTTGCAATCTTCTTTGTTCTTGCTTGTGTTCTTTGATTCGCTTGCAGGATAAGCCTTCTGGGCGAGGTCAACCGTGCATCGCCGGTTGATAACCAGAGAAGACGTGGTGCTGCGATTGCGGGGTTTCAGACGTGTTGTTCGGAAGCCGGATCGACGTGTGTCACATCTTCGACCTAATCGTCGTTTACCACCTAACCTTTCGAAAGATCGGGCACCCTAGTCCACATCACAAGCCCCTACATGTCATCTAGGAGCCGGCTCCTAGATTTGAGCCCCTACAACATGGTTCCAACTCCAGCAGGAGCCTATGTTCTTGAGCCCCTACACGCGCGGGTCCCGCGTGTCAGCCTCAGCTCCCTTCTCTTCCTCCTCGCATCGCATTCGCTCGCCTGGTTGCGCCTCTGCCCCGAAGCAGCTCCACGGCCACGACCACCAACTCCACGCCGGCGCGGCCATGTCTCGGGCGAGGCGGGGCGTGGCTCCGGCAGCTGGCCACGACACACGGCGGCGCGAGTCTACAGCGATTCAAGGCTCCACGCCTGGCTTAGGAGACGGCGAGGCTCGGTGGCGCGGCGAGGACGAATCGATGACGGGCGCGGCGTGCAGCGTCCCGGCGAGCTCCCCATTGCGGGGCCCCTGGGCCGAGGCGCAGGCGCGGTGCCCCCTCGCGCAGTCCGGCGCGAGCGCGCCACGGGTGACCCGGTGGCTTGGCGCGGCTCCCCGGCGCGGAGCCATGGAGGGCGTGGCTGTCGGGCGCGTCCTCGCGCGGCCTAGGGACGGGTGCGGCGCAGCGTCGAGCGAGGAGCTCCAAGGCGGCGCGTCCTCGGCACAATCGACAGGGAAGGCCATGGCGCAGGACGACGGGTGTCGATTCGGCAGCTTGGGCGCTGATTCGGCGGCGCGACAGCTTGGGCGCGGGACGTAGCAGGCCGGGGAGGCGGCGCGCGGTCGAGGGAGCGCCGCGGGGGAGGAAGGGATGTGCATGGAGGCGGCGACGCTGTGCGTGGTGGTCAGGCGGGCAAGGAGCGGCGACTCCCGACTCTGCAGCAGGCGGCGCGATTGGACGACGGGCTCGTCGGATCTAGTCGGATTTGGCAGGCGGGCGGCGGGCGGGCCGCGTGGCAGGGCGGCGTGGCGGCTGGACAGGTCGTGGCCGCGGCAAGGCCGTCGCGAGGCCGGGGCGACGAGATCCAAGAATGGCGTGCGGGAGGAGGAGGGAGAAGAGAGAAAAAAAGAAAAAGAAGAGAAAAATGGTAAGACCCACGAATGAGAGGGATGATGGGAAGACCTCAGGAATGGGGGCTTGGAGATGGAGTTTGAGAGGGCATGCAAAATGAGAGCCCAAGTAGGGTCCCTGCTGGAGATATTTTTTTGTTGAAACTCCTGAATAATAGAGTAGAGGTTCAAGTAGAGGCCTTGCTGGAGATGCTCTAACAGATGAGGTTAGAGATGGACGGGTGCAATTTTGATACCTAGCACATTGAAAGCTTTCGTTAGTTCAACCCTCCGTAACTCAATGATATGAATAAGCTAGATGAACCGTGTTAGAATTTACGGACTTGCTCCGTGCCAGTCAAGTGCAACAGATGGACCTTCAAATGGCCGGGGGTTTTATGGGGAGTGGATTTCTCTGGCAGACGGACTTAGAAGATGAGGGTCGATCGGGGGAACTGGGAAGGCAGGCTGGACCGGTGGAGGAGGAGGCAGAGACGACGGACGGACAGCAAGGCGGTGGGGACGTCGCCTGTGGGCGGGGCAAGGACGGAGGAGCCTGATTTGGACGGGTTGGCGTGGCAGGGCCGCAGGGGCAGCAGCTACAGATCCGACGACGGCCGGAGGAGGGCGGGAGACAGGGGCATCACGTCCGCTTTGCATCAAGAAGATCGAGAGATTGTATATGTTCTGTTTCTCTGGTGTTGGAGGAAGAAGGGTAGGAGGGCCATTGGATGGTGAATGAACAGGTGCCATAAATCAACCGAGGACAGCTCTGTTTTCACTCGCCTGTAATATAGCACACCCCTATAATTTAAGGAAAAATGACATTTCGAAATTAAAATTAATAATTAGCCTTTTCCATTTATTCAGCACACAGGCTAATGCAACAATTGCAAATAACACACTTTAAGTGCTCGGGATAGCGGAGACAACTGTGAGGTGGCATTGGGTGTGTTCGGCAGCCGGTTTGGCAGCTGGCTGCTGCTTCTTCCCCCTCACAGGCTACAGTGCTGCTTCCAGCAGCTACAGTATTCTCTCTCAGAAAAACTGCGCAGCGGCAACAGTAAAACTGCAAGCCGAACAGGCTGATTGTGACTTTCAGGCAATTAATCAATGGGCGAATAACAGTTGAAATAGATGCTTGTCTAAGATTACCTCACATTCAGTTCGCAAGATTTTGTTCTGTATCAAAATGCTTTGCAATTTTTTATGTTGATGTAATTGGATATTTACTGATATCTGAGAAAAAATAAACTTGATCAGATATTGATGTCAAATGAATAACATAATTCGCTAGTTAACCAAAGAAAAAGTAAAAAGATCTTCATACCCATGTGAAAATAGCACCATCCAAGCTATCAGTCAGCGAATTCTTTCACATATGTTTTTCTCAGTTAATTTTACAATAACCGTTCTAATGTGGTTGATCTTTGTAAGTTCTTCACTGAACTTATTTTCTCTACATTCCTGCCTAAGCTTCTCTATGAGTTCCTCAGCAGTGTCTCGCAAATCTAATACCTCAAGGGCTGGCAGGTGCTCAATGCCATGAGGTAGGTGCTTCATTTTTGGGCAGAAAGCAAGCAGTAGCTCAGCAAGGCTTCCCAATGCACCTTCTTCTATCTCAACTTGGTTGATCTGCGGAGCACCCCATATAGTTAAACTTTGGAGTCTAGGAAAAGATTGTGCTGGGAAGTTCAACTTGTTCCCAGTGTAAGCATTAAAAAGTTCAAGAAAATATAAACCACGTAAAACCACAAGACTGGAAAATGAGTCTTCATCAAGTTTGGAGTCTAACAGCGCCAAACGAGTGAGGTTGTTAAGGTGCAACCAGGATGATAGAATCTGGGACATCCGTTCCTTTTCCAGCTGCCCTTGCAGACAAAGTTTGGAAAGAGTTCCTGGTAAACGGAGTGCTTCCAATGGTAGTACTTCATTTTTGTTTGATGTAAAGATTGATAGACTGACAAGATGAGTCATATTTGTGATAGCACTGCACAAGTTTGAAGATTGCTCACTGGTAACATTGGTAATAGCAAATGTTCTTAACTCTGACAAAGCTGCAACATCACGAAGAGTCTCTAAGCTTGCTTTAACACTTTGTAGAGCATGCAGTCTGGTCAAGTTCCCTATGCCCCTAGGCACATTAATTCCACCATAATGTTCAAGATTTCTTTCTACGATCCTTGAGCTTGCGTATAGGAATCTAAGCTTCTTCAGTTTTGCTATATCCTTTGGTAATGAAAGGAGAGCAGTACCCAAAGCATCTAGTACTTCTAAGTTCTGTAGTCTTCCCACTCCCTCATGTAGAACTTCAATTCCAGTATATCTAAGGCCTAGGAACCGTAGATTAAACAAGCTAAAGACCTCATTAGGCAACACTTTGATTTGAGTACCTTGCAGATCCAAAGTTGACAACAATTTTGAAGATGCAAGGATTGGTCTCAACAAATCAATATCGACATAACTTGTAAAAGCATGGATTGCACGCAGATGTGTTGCACAAGATTGACTTAGCATGGAAATATTGGCGCTATGTATTGACAGCCGACGTGCGCCACCTATCAAGAATGTCCCAGAAACCTCGTAAACTTTACCGAAGCATTCTTTCTCTGCTTTGTCTAAGGCAAGACTACGAACAACATCATGCATTCGGCAACATTTCACTCGTCCAAACTCATTCAGCTTCACAACTTGTAGTAGGCTTCTGTTGATAAGCTCATTCAAGTAGCCCTCTGCCACTTGTTCTGGTGTTTTTTCCTCTCTTTTCTTGATGAATCCAGCAGTAATCCAGTGCCTAATTAACATCCTCCTCTTAATTTGGTAATCCTCTGGAAATAGTGCACAATGTAAGAAGCAATTTTTCAATTCATAAGGAAGGTCCTCTAAGCTGACTTTTAGAATCATATCAACACCTGGAATCACATTCATTGTTGATTGTAACTCTAACTCTTCATACAAAATTTTCCATGCGGAATAAGTTGCAGGTTTGCAACACACTAGGCGGCCTATGCATGCTATTGCAAGAGGCAAGCCTTCACATTTCTTTAAGAACTTTGCCGCTAAATCCTGCAACTCCAACGGGCACCCTTTCTCATCGTCATCCCGGAAGGCTAAATTGCAAAATAACTTCCAAGATTGATTTTCTTCTAGTGGTTCCAGCTTAATTGCACAGTTATTAGTTGCCAATGATGCAACTTCATATTTCCTTGATGTGAGCACAAACCGTCTAATACAGTTAGTCGGAAAGACATCCATGATATTAATCCACACATCCTTGTCCCAAACATCATCTAGAACCAAGATGTACCTCTTACCTTCAAGATAGTTACGGATGACTTCAACTAGCCTTATCAATTCCATGCTTCTATCATGTACTGAGATGCCAAACTCTCTAGCGATGCTTGCCAATAAGTCATCAACTTGGTAACTCTTTGATACGGTTACCCATGCAGCTCTATCAAAATCCGCTTTTACAATCTTGTAGACATGATTAACCAAAGTAGTTTTACCTGCTCCACCCATCCCCCAAACTGTTGCGATTTTGTTTTTTCTTTCATCCAAGTCACCAACCAGCCACCTCGTCAACTTATCCACGTTATCCTCAATACCCACCAGATCCTCTTCCCTCGCAAAACATGTAGTGGATCTTGTAGATCTAGAATTATAAGCAAACTCTCCAACGTTCCTGTCCATTATTGGCATGATGTAACGGTCTCTTCTTTTAATAGCGTCTTCAAGCTCATCGTTGATGCCACGGAGCTCGAGAGAAAGACGGTTCCAAATGTTCACACACCTGATCCTCTTCTTCATCCTTGCTGCAAATCCTTCGTGCTTATCATCCTCAAGCTTGAACGTGAACTCATCAACAACATCCTCAATCCGAAATGCAAGGTCTCGAATCTTTTTCACGAAGATGCTTGTGGTCTCGTTGGTGTCCTTGAACTTCTCCGACTCATGCAGGTAGGCCTTAATGCTCTCCAACTCCTCCTTTACTCTGCGGATTTCACCAACGAGACCTTTGAGGTCGGAGGCTTCCTTGGAAAGCTTGGACGCACCATACGTTGCTGCCTCGTTCGCCAAGGCTGCGCCAAGCTTGCTGATCAACGCACCAACAACAGCCTCCGCCATGGTAGTTTTGTTCTCTTGGCAGAGTGCTCAAAGTTACAAGTGTACGAGCATAGCTGTCAAACAAATTTCACAAAATGAAATTCATGTGCTAACTTCACATGGGAAAGGATTTTAAGCAAACTTTGAACTAAAAATAAATTAGGCGGAGGGTTACCAGAACAGAGATGAAAACAAGCACATGTTGCAGACCGGGCCATGTTGAGTAGAGAGAGAGAGAGAGAGAGAGAGAGAGAGAGAGAGAGGGGTCCTCGATGTGATATGATCTTCAAAACAGGCCATGGTTAGGTACCCGGTTGCAAACACCAGTTATGTTAGACAGCACGATCGACAAATCAAACCGGCATCTTTTGGTTGCATTTGCGGAGAAAACAAAGCTGGACACAATCTGTTGTTGGGTTCCATCTGTTTTCGTTCTTTTTTGCCGCGTGTTCGGCTTGCTGCTGCTGCTGCTTTTCTCCCCTCACATGGCTACAGTGCTGCTTCCAGCCGCTACAGTGTTCTCAGTTATTTCTCCAACAGCAGCTACAGTAAACAGCAGCAGCAGCCTCCAACCGAACAGGCTGATTCTCTATACTAAATACCTGTGCGCACTCGTTTCGATGAACCTGAAATGCTTGCAGTTTGTGTTTCTTTCTCGAGGTTCCTCAGTTTTGTTTGGTAAGCCAAAGTTTTTTTCTCGAAGTGTGCCAAGCGAAAGTTTTTCTTTCGCATAACCTGGTCAGTACAAGCTAATCTAAACAAGGAATGCGTTCTTTTTTATGCGGCTTCTTGTTTGTTGGCCACGCAGTATACCAAAAAGAGTACGTCTGCTCATTTCATCTTCGTCAGAGTTGTTGGTTCCTTGTTTGCTCTGCTTTGGCGTTTCAGCTCACTGGCTACTCGTGACGCGCTGTTGACAACTTTAGCACTTTCTTTCCACAGTACATCTCTGGAAGTATGACGCTGATGCAACTTCATGCGAGGAGCATTTGTTCATGACAGAGCAATGGCCGGTGTGGTTCTTATGTAGAGGGCTCTGTTAGTTAATTTTTTGTTCGAAAGATCTTTGTTAGTTATATTTTGAACTAATCAATTCGTGTTAGCCGATACTCGCTTGGATCAACCGGATGAATCTCCAGCATTTTCCCTTGGGCGAGACCATATTTTTCTTTCTCGAGGGTTCTTTATTTTTGGATCACGAGTTTTCCAATATTCCAATATTCCTTTACGTCCAAAAAAAAAAGTTTTCCAATGTTCCAAATTTACGTCTTCCTTCAATATTTACGGCTTGTTCACGATTCACAGCGCTCAGTCTCAAGAGACAGCTAGCAACACATGGCCCACATGTAAGTTCTTCCTCCTTCCCCTTCTCATCTCCAAGTCCCGACTGAGGTGGCCAGCTCCCATGGCCGCCGCCGCTCTCTCCTCCCCTTCCACCTCTCTCCTCTCCGCCCCTACCCCGCCCGCTCACCTCCTCTCCGTAATCTCCAAACCCACCACCGCCCTAGGCCTCAAGCCCAGGACCAAGAATCCGCGTCGCCTCTCCTGTGCCGCCGCCTCCCCCACTGTCCCCGCCCCCGCGTCGGCGGCCAAGGCGGGGTCATGGAGGGACCTATTTAGCCTCAACGCGTGGGTGGTGCGCGACTACCGCCGCCTCGTGGACTCCGTCGGCGCGCTCGAGCCGGCGCTTCGGAGGCTCTCCGACGAACAGGTGGGGCGCTGCACCCAGCAGCAGATGGTTATCTCGTTAAGGCTTTCGGTGATGGTTTTACTTTTCTTCGTGCGGCTGACTGAGGGTATTGTGTGCAGCTGAAGGCAAAGACGGCGGAGTTCCGTGCTCGTCTGGCTCGCGGGGAAACGCTCGCCGACGTCCAGGCCGGTATGACTGCTAATATTCACTGCCCATTGCCGAATTGCGGCCCGCCTTTGGGGTCCAATGTTGTCTGATGCGCTGGTGCTGGTTTCCGTGTCCAGAGGCATTTGCAGTGGTGCGGGAGGCAGCAAGGAGGACGCTCGGGATGCGGCATTTTGATGTGCAGGTACCCAGTTTTGCCTGCATATGCTTGAAGTTGGAAGGCATGAGTTGATTCTTGCGGTTGAATTTCTGTTCCTTGTTATATTGGGTGCAGATAATTGGTGGTGCTGTGCTGCACGATGGGTGCATTGCTGAGATGAAGACGGGGGAGGGAAAGACACTTGTGTCCACACTGGCGGCGTATCTCAATGCCTTGACAGGGGAAGGGGTTCATGGTACTGTATGAAACATGTCCCCCTGCAGTTTTTCTTCTAATCTGTCCAGCTCAAGTGGTTCTGTTCTGTTGAATTTATTAATCATTATGCATTGCTGATCAATGCAATGCTGCAGCACACTCTTTGTTTCTGATCTATTTATAACTGAATATAGTGTCCTAAAATATCTCCTAGTAATGACTGTAAGTTAATGATCTGGAAATGAGTAAATTTTAAGAGGTTGTAGTTTCAGTTACCATGGAATACATGCCTGTTGTCTTGTAATGGCTCTATGATGGGCATATACAATAATCTGACTTATATTGTACATTTCAAGTATTGAGCTCTGCTAATTAGCTCTCCATGTCATTTGATCCAATTTCTTCACATTTAAGCACTGTGATCCTTTTCTTTTCAGTGGTGACCGTAAATGATTATTTGGCGCAGCGTGATGCTGAATGGATGGGCCGTGTCCATCGCTTTCTTGGTCTTACCGTGGGCCTAATTCAGGTATTTACACTGTGCTAAACAAAGCTACCTTCTAGACCCCATTCCACTGGTTTGGAAATATCTGGCATTGTTACAAAAGTTTATAGAAATAGCATACGAGGCAAACATGTAGTAGTATAACCACCTTTTGCTCTTTCTCTTATGTGGCATATGCATAGGCTGGTATGAAGTCTGATGAGAGAAGAGCCAGCTACAGATGCGACATTACGTATACTAACAACTCGGTAAGACGCTTGTAGAAAATTAGCTCTTTGTTAATCTTAGATGTGGTTATCCAGCACAAAGAAGTCAACCTTTTATTTCGGCAACTTGGTATGATCGAATGCTTGTTGGGACAAACACATACAAGTGCCTGTTAATGAGGAATTTACCTGCTTATATTCTCAAAAGCTGAATATATGTTGCAGGAACTTGGATTCGACTATCTTCGTGACAACCTATCTCGAAACAAGGAACAACTTGTTATGAGATGGTACAATTTAGGCTGTCCTCTCCACTTCTCACAATTGTGGTGTCTGTATGTTTAACTTTTTCTACAAATGGCATGATTTTATAGGCCAAGACCATTCCATTTTGCTATTGTCGATGAAGTGGACTCAGTGCTTATAGACGAGGGAAGAAATCCATTGTTGATAAGTGGAGAGGTTTTATCACTCTCGAACCTGATTTTCCAATGCCATTTGAGTATTTTGACCTATAAAACGTGACATATTCATCCACCTTTCCTGTATCTTAAACTCTTACCAGGATAATAGGGATGCAGCTCGGTATCCAGTTGCTGCTAAAGTCGCAGAACTTCTGATGGAGGGTGTTGTGAGTATTTTCTTGTTGCTGGAAACTATCTGTTATATGGGCTCACAATTCAAAATAGTAGTTCCTTACATTGATTGTTTCATATTTATTGGTTCCTGCAGCATTACACTGTTGAACTAAAGGGCAATAATATAGATTTAACAGAGGATGGAGTTTCACATGCTGAGATCATTCTTGGGACACATGATCTATGGGATGAGAATGATCCTTGGGCAAGGTGACACCACTGTTTATTTCTTTGTGTGATATGTTCCTTTTTGTCTGATTATGGTTATCTTCCTGTGTGCAACCTTTCCTCGGCTATTGAAAGGTGGTTGTTTATATACCTCTTGTTTTTTTATATACATGTATGTGTACAAACAAGGAAGTGATTCATGCATGTCACTGTTCGTTCATGGCAGTCTTAAGATGCTTGCAAATCAATTTGATGCATATGCATCTCTGTTTTAGTGGTTGCTTTTAGCTGCTACAACCAACTTAAAAATAAATTGGATATACTGTGACTAGTGGTTAATTTTGACTTCTCAAATGCTGCAGATTTGTGATGAATGCTTTAAAGGCGAAAGTGTTTTATCGTAGGGATGTCCAATATATTGTCAGGAATGGAAAAGCTATCATAATTAATGAGGTACTATCCGATTGTCAGTATTTCAAACAAGGATGCCATTAAATTTTCATTTGCTACATAGTGATACTTGGACCGCATTTTATTGATGGATGCTCAGCAGAGACAAGATGGTAGATCTTAAAATAAAAAATCATTTTCAAGAATGATTTGTTTTGCAAGCAACAAAACTGGCATATCATGTAAATTATCAACAAAGCTAGGCCATATCATCCGGTCCGATCAGATTGCAGCGGTCCATGCACTGAAAAAAATCTTGAGACGATCCTAGAAAGAAATTTAGTAGAGGACCAGAACAATAAATTAGTCCTCGTCATCATGATATAATGCCACTAGTTGTATATATCATCTTTGGATCGCTTCCAATTCTCACAACCTTGGGACATTCCTCAATTGGTATCAATGATTTATGTGACAATAAATGCAGTTTCAGAAGTCTAATCTAATTAACATTTTTTTGGATTTAGTCACCACCTTCATGAACTTTTGGCAAGGTGTATCGGATATTTATACTTTCATGATGATAGTTTCATTGTCTATAGTTCATTATTATAGCAGTCTATTCTGGACTGTGACATTGATTCTTCTCCAGCTAACTGGCCGAGTTGAACCAAAAAGAAGATGGTCTGATGGTATTCACCAAGCGGTAGAAGCAAAAGAAGGCCTAAAAATCCAGGTCATTATTGACTTACACATTACCAGTTTCCATTGATGAAACTACACATTAATTTACATGCCATGAGCCTTTATCATGTTTGGAAAGATCATATGCGATGCTAATTGCAATTTCATCAGGCAGACTCAGTAATTGTGGCTCAAATCACATATCAGTCGCTGTTTAAGCTTTATCCTAAACTTTCTGGGATGACAGGAACTGCTAAGACTGAGGTATGGTGTTTATCAGGCTACTTTCTGAATTATTTATTATTTTGTATAGTTTATTATTCTCAATTCACAGAATCATAATGA
This sequence comes from Eragrostis nindensis, assembly GCA_012490785.1. Lineage (NCBI taxonomy): Eukaryota > Viridiplantae > Streptophyta > Magnoliopsida > Poales > Poaceae > Eragrostis > Eragrostis nindensis. The sequence continues at coordinate 2,447,833 of JAAXCT010000030.1, read as the reverse complement.
TTTTGTAGGAAAAAGAATTTTTAAAGATGTTTAAGATGCCAGTTATTGAAGTGCCAACAAATATGCCAAATATACGAGTGGACTTGCCTATCCAAGCTTTTGCGGTAAGTGTTTGACCAATTGGTGAATAAAAAAAGTAGAGTTTCCTCTTGTGAGAAGAAAAGGTTTGATGGATACTGTTGTTTTTTGTAGACTGCAAAAGGCAAATGGCAATATGTGAGGGCTGAAGTAGAGGCTATGTTTCAATTGGGCCGACCTGTATTAGTTGGAACTACAAGGCAAGTTATTTAAGTTTCATATGCCACCATCCTTATAAAGGAAAGTTGTTATGCATCTGAATTCTTGGGGCATGAGACTGTTCATGATCTACTTTTCTTTTTCTCGTGTATCCTTGATGTTGCTTTGAGCAAGAGAAATGTTTTAACAAGTATTCTTGAACAACACTGTTACCTCCCTTTATTGATTGCTTGTCATGTTAGATGATTGTTTCCAGGAACAGTTCCTTTTGATGGTGCTGACAAAGTAGAAAAGCGAATTCCTTCTTAACGCTAGGGAAAATGGATGTATTTTGAAAGGCAGATACCAAATATATTTTTTTTGGTTCTTTTTGTCCTCTGAGGTCTATTTTATCAGATAATAATGAAATGAGATATGGAATTTTGTGGGAATGCACTCCCTTTTTCCAGTGTGGAACTGAGAGTGCAGTGAGCAGTCCATGTTATGTGCAGTTGTATCGCAGAAATAGTGTCAAGTTAGCTGATTGTTCTATTTAAAGGAGTAAGCTGCTGAAGGTAGGATTTTGATATCTTTATTCCAGGGAGAAGTTAGAGATAAGATTGGGTGGGTTTTTCTTTTCTTTATGGGAAGGTGTGGCTGGTTGTTACAATGACCTAATAATGAATCTAGAGTAAATATTAATACGGGTACCTGTGCACGCCCATATTTTTGTGTGTAAAATTCTGTACCCCTCAATTTTCTGAACTAATGGTGTCGAGACCTGTGGCAGTGTAGAGAGCTCGGAATACTTGTCAGATCTACTTAAGGCCCACAATATTCCTCACAATGTCCTTAATGCAAGGCCAAAGGTTTGTAAAATATTTTTATTTAATTTCTTATCTTTTTGTCCCCCATTGATATACTAATTGCCTCATTCCTGACAGTATGCTGCAAGAGAAGCTGAAATAGTTGCACAAGCTGGAAGAAAACATGCTATTACAATTTCAACTAATATGGCAGGCAGAGGAACAGACATTATTTTAGGTGGTAACCCTAAGGTAAGTTTGTACATATATTTAATATCTGCTCACGTAACTTTATTTCATTATTTACTTGAAAACTGAAAGGTAGGAGCGTCTTTGAATATTTCAGTCGTTGACACCAGCAGAATATCTCTTCGGTAACTGATCTATCTTTTTGTTTTTTGCTAGATGCTTGCTAAAGAAATAGTAGAAGATAACATACTTCCATTTCTGACCCATGAACCCATAGATGTTGACATGGAAGGGGAATCAACATCCCACAAGGTGGATTTTTACAACCTTTTATGTGGTCAATAACTTTGCAGGGTCTTTCTTACTAATTTATTTTGTTATTACGGGTAGGGTCTCTCAAAAATAAAACTTGGGCCGTCATCACTCGCTCTGCTTGCCAAAGCTGCGATAATGGGTAAGTATTCAAGTGTCAATGGTATATTAACTGTGGCAAGTGAAATTTTTGGTTGTTTCTCACTCATGTATATGCTTCCAGCAAAATATGTTCACAAAAGTGAGAGCAATGAGTGGTCCTTTAGGAAGGCAAAATCCACTATTGCCGAGTCTATAGAAATGGGCCAAACCATTGGGATGGAGAAACTGCAAGAGCGCTTGGCTGTAGAGTCTGAGATGTACCCTCTTTGCGATGCAATAGGACTTGCTTATCTCAGTGTCCTAAGGGATTGTGAAATTCATTGTTCTGCTGAAGGTGCTGAAGTGAAGACATTAGGTGGACTCCATGTAGTAGGAACATCTTTGCATGAATCGCGTCGGATTGATAACCAAGTAAGACACTGCTGATGTAGGTGTAGCAGGTAGCATCTGTGGCATGGCATGATGCTTAGCCTTTTCTATCATATAGAACCCTATGATTATAAACCAAAATACATTTCTTAGCTCTCAGCTGTCTTTAAACCAACAATTCCACTAACCATCTTAGCCTGCACAGATAAATGTGGAATCAACTGGCACTGTGTCACATAATAACATGTAAAATTCACATCAAGATTCTATCCTCATCCAATTATCTACACTCTGATATTCAAAGCTTGACGTTCAGACAAGCTAATTAAGAACAAGTGCAACTTGATTAAGCTTTTTGGATGTCACGCTCTCAAAACCAGGAGTACAATTTAATTGATTTTTTAAATATAATTTTAATAATTTATTTTGTATGTTTTTTTCTGTTATTTTTGAGTAGTCAGTGTGAATTCTTGTAAATCACCTTTTCAAAAGTGCTCGTGGTGCGTATTTAAAGTACTTGGTGTGTGTGTGTGATTTTATGTCATACTCTTTTCTTTAATGGAAAGATGCGTAGCTCTTATTAGGTAAACAAATCATTTACAAATTTGTGCTTCTCACCTGTTAAAATTTCTATTTATTATTGGATCCGACCTGTGAGAAACCAATCGGCGTTCCTACATTTGTACCATTTTTAAAATATTTGAAAATTTTCATTTCTTTGGATAAAATGTATACATCAAATATATTAATTCCGTCTGATGCAATAATGTGTCTCTTAACTTTTATATATGTTATACCATTTGTCCTTATGTTCCCTACCGACCTACACCAGTTGGCTGCTGCTATAAAGTGTAATGAATGTTTTCTGCCCCAGTAAAATTAAATCTGCAAGCTTTATGTTGTGCAGTTGCGTGGCAGAGCAGGAAGACAGGGTGATCCTGGGTCGACACGGTTTATGGTGAGGTAAGTTTGTTCCCCCTCACATATATATATTTGCCCTCACATATATGTATTTTTCTTGAAACAATTAACCAGTTTTAATTTTTCAAACAGTTTACAAGATGAAATATTCCAGAAGTTTAATTTGGACACCGAATGGGCTGTGAGACTTATATCAAGGATAACGAATGATGAGGACATAGCTATTGAGAGCAATGTTGTTGTACAACAGGTTAGATTTCATTTTGTTGCCATGCCATATGTGTATGTTTTGTTTGGCATTACAGTGACAATCATGTTTGTATTTATTACATCTTCCAAATGCAGCTACTAGGCCTTCAAATCAACGCGGAGAAATATTATTTTGGAATCAGGAAAAGTCTTGTTGAGTTTGATGAAGTCCTGGAGGTACACAATTTCTCCAAGTTTCTGTAGTTTTCTTCTGCAGTACCTTATTTTTGTTCTTAATCTTCATACTAGATTCTAGCTATTGATTTTTTTTTGTATTACCTTTTACGAGATCTATCAAATTACTATCACTGTCAATTCCCTTGGGTTTCATTTTAAGTCTTTTCTTTATGGACCCAAAAAGAAGATTAACCTTTCCATTGGGTGAATGTTGGGGCACAATTTCCCATATCACATAAACAAGCTTAACTATTTCTTTATTGATATTTCTCTTTGTCCTGCATTGCACTTATTCATTGGCATTGTATTGTCAACTTTGCTAGGTCCAAAGAAAGCATGTATACAACCTTAGGCAGGTGATATTATCAGGTGACTCTGACAGTTGCAGTGAACAAATTTTCCAGTAAGTTTTGTTTGCCTCTCTCATCGTGCTTTGAAATATAGTTAGTAAATGATCAACTTGTCTTATAATCCTTATAACCACTCTCATTCTTTTCAATAAAAAGAGGGGAGTAGAAGAAATTACCATCTACTCTGTGTTCTACTTTGGCCTTTTCAATGCTTCTGCTGTTATGTATAAATCTTATGTGATGGTATATTGTTGCAATTGGCGATATCACTTAAAAAATCGTAGTTCACTTATCATATCTTAAGATTTGAGTTTTGTTGATGCTAATATCTACACTTTTTCTTAGATTGGTAATGATGTTTGGCTGTAACTTAAATTTTCATCGGTAGTCACCTTTCGTTCCTTCAGTACACAAAAGAATACCATTTTAATTTTCCAGTAATCTGGCCTTACTTTAAATGCTATTAGGTACATGCAAGCTGTAGCAGACGAAATTATTTTGGTATATATTGATCCCCAAAAGGTATTTGGCAATGTCCTGACTCTTAAATAAATTTATTTTTTGTGCCATTTTAGTTTGTCTAACAACATTTTTCTTTCAGCCCCCAAGACATGGAATTTGACAAAGCTTTTGGATGAGTTTGTCAGTCTTGGGGGGAAGCTGCTGAGTGGTAATGCCTTATATTATATTGAGTTCATGTTCTTCGATAATGGGTTTTCTGACTTTCTGAGATGCTTTGCAGAATCATTCAAGGACATCCAAGCGGAAAACCTTCAATCAGCATTTGAGCTGCATGCTTGTGGCTCTGTGAAGGCTGATAGTTTTGCTCTTCCAAACATGCCAGTGCCACCTAGTTCGTTCAGAGGAATCCGAAAGAAAGCATCTTCCGTAATGCGGTGGCTTGCTATTTGCGTTGATCATACATCAAAGTATGTGATGTTATAATTATATATTTTATATTTTTATAACTGACAATATAGCTGTACATTCATCTTCAGTTACTGTTCTGATGATTTATCTGTTCTTTCTGATAAACAACCCAGGAAAGGGAGATATACAAACACTGTCAATGTGGCTCGCAAATATTTTGGGGATTTTCTAATTGCTACCTACTTGAACGCTGTGCAAGAGTCTCGTTATGATGACACATATATAAGTGGAATCGAGGTTTGCTTCTCTTGTGAATTTGTGCTCACAGTTTTGTCTGCCCATAAATTCCAATCTTGCCAGTGATATTTGTAATCTGCCTCCATTTTTTGTCAAGAAACAAAATGGAAAAGAATCAATGTGGCACTGTTCATTGTCTGCAAGCAGCGCGACCTGTGTTTTTTGAATCTTGATATAAAAGATGAATTTGAAAATGAATTTTTGAAGGTTTACGTAACTCTATATGTTCTACATGCTTGAGTTTTTTTTTTTGGAAACGTTTATCATGCGAATTAACGCATTTTCAATAATGGGGCTCTGGGAACCCCTGGTCACCAATGATTTCCCAAAATTATTTATCATGAAACATGACATGTTTAATAGCTGAGTAGCACTTGATAAGTGTGGAGACTGAAAAATAGTACCCAATGTCAGTGAATAACCGAAGGCTTCATGTGTCATCCACGTGAGAGCTGTTTTCCAGTTTATACGTTTCTGAGGTGTTAGTGAATTCTCGTGTATAATAACAACACCTTTTACAAGTTAAATACGTCTTTAGATTATTAATTTATACTTTTTTCTCTGAATTTACATAAGCATACTTCTTTAACATCTTCAACTCTGTTATTGCAGCGGGAAGTACTTCTGAAGACTCTTGATACTTTATGGAAAGACCATTTGGTAAACATGAACAAGCTTAGTTCTGCGGTAAGTTTGTGTTTCTTTTGAAGCCCTTTGTTTTCTTTTAACCTTCAGATGAAGAATGTTAGGAACCTAATTCGTGATCTAATCAGACTCCGATTTCCTTTCGTTCTGTGATATTCATCAGATTTTAATTTTTTTGCTAGGTGAATGTTCGGAGCTTTGGACATAGAAATCCTCTAGAAGAGTACAAGATAGATGGCTGTCGTTTCTTCATCTCAATGTTGAGTGCCACGCGAAGGCTGACAGTGGAAGCCCTACTCCATTATTGGTCATCTCCAATGGAATCTGAAGAGATCTTCAATCAGATGATCAATGAATGAAACACCATGTCATTTTCGCGATCAGATATACTGCCTCTTGGTCATGCCTGATGACCCGATGGAACTCACTAACGAGTTAACTTCATCTTTGATATGTACAACTCGCGTATTGAACTCTCACATGGGTCACGAGTCTAGGTAGTATACAGCCTGTTCGGCTGGCTGAATTCAAGCCGTTTTACTGTAGCGGCTGCAGAAGAAATAACTACGAACACTGTAGCGGGCACTAACATGTTCGGCAATAGCACAAGAATAGTACATAGGACTAGTGATTCACACCTCGTGTGCTGAATTTTTTAAATCCACAACTGAATATGACAATACTGACGTTACTGTTGTGCTATTTTGTTGTACCCTGGCATCTTAATGCATAAGGGAGTACATCACTGCAAATCGTCGGTGGTAGCGTCTAAAGTTGGAAGCTTGATTGCATGTGCAGACTTGGAAACTAAATTTGTGGTCATCCACATCGTGTTGTGGTCCCACGGTTCCACTGTGTACCTTTTCTTTGAGGCTCCGTTTGGATGTAGATATTGGAGACCTTGGCATTGAATTGGGTTGAATGCCAAATCAGCCTGGTATGGTATTATGTTACAATACCAAAGCCATTGTTTGGATGTACATAAAATTGCTAGATGGAATCAAAGAAGGTGGCGAATACCAATTCATGTTTGGATGTCCACACCGTGCATCTGATTCTGGCCATCTTCTTCGCCTCTGCCATGCTGGCGGCGGCGCTCGCCCAGGCCACCGACACCTCGACGGAGAAGGCCGCCGGCCATGAGAAAGAAGAGGGTGCCGGCCTTGAGAAAGAAAGGACTCGCCGGGAGGGAGGCAGGGGAACGGCGGCGCGTGGGTCATCCAAGGAGCGAGGCAGGGGAGGGCGGCGCGGCTCCTCCTGATCCGGCGTGTCGGAGAGCCGCCGTGGAGGAAGATGGAGGAAGCCCATGGGGCTCGCATCCGTGAAGAGGGGGCAGGGGATTGGCGGCGCGGGGCTCACTGCGAAGGGAGGCATGGGAGGGCGGCGCGGCGCGGCGCTGCAGGAGAAGAAGGGGGCGCCGAGCTACTGGAGACGGGGAAGGGGACGCCGAGCTACCGGAGATGGGGAAGAGGGTGCTCGCCTCGCGCCCGTCGCCCACCTCATCTCCAATTCCGCCCAATGCAGAGGGTCACGGCTCTGTATTGAGGTCGAGGGGGTGCGTGTGTAGCGAATACCGCTTCGGCATTGAGGATGATTTCCAATGCCGAATTCTAAACCATCCAAACAGCAGCATTTGGTGCTATCCAATGCCAATTCCAATTCCGGACCCTCAATGCGAACATCCAAACGCAGTGTGAGTGTAATGTTTGCCGACCGTGCCAGAATTTCAGCTTGCCATCCACATTCCTTTTCATTCTCGTACGGTTTGACATTGTGAATGACGAACTGTCGCACATGCGCAAGTACCCGTGGCACAGCTTGCCATTGTGAACTTGATGCCTCTTTGTGACGATGAGAATGGTCAAAGTCGACTGTACTTCCTGATGTCTCAGGCCGTATTCAGAAGTATTTCCATGGGATTCTCTCGAACACAACTTGTTCTTCCAATCGATCGGAAGTATTCTCCCTCTTTTTGTTCAGGAAAAAGAACGGCAACTGACACAATCAGCCGACTGAGGCTGAATCTGCAAATCCTGCTAATAATATGTACTTCGTTCCGGTGATGAGAACCACCTTCGTGTAGCTGTAGTAACACAACAAAACGTCTGGTTTTAGCTGCATAAGCTTTCTTTTGGGATCTTCTGGAGTTCTGGTGTTGCCATCACACACGCAACGGCTTACATCTTGTATATGAAAAAGCAAAGCAGAGCACCTGGCTTTGCGGCGATTTATTTTCTCGCGTGGGCGGCTTGGTCTCGTTTCGTTCAGGCACCTTTTTCAGCGTCCCTCTCACGACGAGTGTGACATCACACCTGACGTGACATGCATCTCGGCCACATCGAACACAGCTGGGTGATTGGATGGATGGTGCACGAGCTCGTGTCAGCATATCTTGGTAAAATCATAGCAGTATTAGGTGGTGTTCGGTTCACTTTAGAGGGTATAAAGGGGTCATATCAAAGATGCCGGCCGTATTTATGTGTACTAAACAAAGTCAAATTACAAAACTAAGTTCAGGACCCCCATCTATTTTGCGAGACGAACGTAGTGAGGGTAATTAAGCGGCGATTAGACGATGGTTACTGTAGTATCACTGTGTCAAAACATTGATTAATTAGGCTCATTAGATTCGTCTCGAAAAATAACGCCCGTCTGCAGAAAGGTTTTGTAATTAAATTTTATGTAGTACCCCTAAATAGTAAGATTCTTTTTTTTTAGAGGGCTATAAACTTTAGAGAGGTTTTAGAGGGGGGATCCGAACGGGACCTTAGTATATTTAGGAGTATGTAGCACTAGCTTCGTAGCTGTAGATTCTTTTACAGTAACAGCACAGACACTAACCGTCTCTATCCAATTTTCGTCATCCCCAACTTGGCTAATATCGTGGCTGATTTTCCTGAAATTTGATCAGCAAAATTGAAAGCTCAAGTTTAAAGAAGTTTCATCCCTGCATATTCTTTTCGTTCTTTAAATTGCTGTTGTTAGGATAGCAACAGTAAGTTCCTTTTTTAAACTAAAATTGTTGTCATTTTTTAAAACTAACGGTAACAATTTGAGAACACAGGGAATATATCCAGGATTAAAAAAAAAACTCTTATTTGACCTTGGACCTGGATCCTATTAACGACTACTTTTTGTTCTCTCGCTCTCGATTGAAGGACACCACATGGCGCTGTACCATCATAGCTCGAATTACCCTGCAAGCGGGAACTGATAACATCCACACCGTTTGCATCTGTGGACTTGCCGCTCAAAAACTTGAAGACTTGAAGTGGACTTGACCAAGACCGGCTCATGTGGTGTCCCAGCGTCGGCCCTCATCACAAGACAAGGCCCCAGTCTCTTCACTGGACTCACAAATATATTCCATATGCTTAGTAAGATTCCAATTTAGTGAATTGACCATGGATGTCTAGCTTTGATTTGTCTATTAGTACTGTTTGACGTCGTTAATATGCTTCCAAGCTTTAGGAATCGAGAGTCGCCGCTTAGAAAATGAATGAGGTGCCGGGTGACCGTGGCCCCACATCAGGCTTCGTTATATGTTGAACGGAGAGCAAGAGCAACGCGTAGTCAAAGTCGAATCATCCAGATATTGCGATATATAAATGGATGGTTTCAGTTTCAATTCCTCAAAATTTGAGTATATATTGTTTTATAACACCCTCAAATTCTAAAACAGGTTGCGTGAAAAACTTAGTAATATTGGTTAGGGCTAAACATCAGAGTTTGACATTTTGTTCATACTATTCTTGTGACAATAAATACAACCTCTTAATTTCTAGCCAAAGATGGACTAAAGAGTACTGCCGGCATGATAATTTATAAGAAACGGTGTTATATTCTCAATGCACAATGGATAAAGGTCAAATACCATAATAATAAAAAAGAAGAGTAATACACCATTTTACCCTTATGGTTACAAGAAAAAAACAGAGAGAGATCTCTTGGCAAGAGGATATGTCATGTACCACAGAAAATAAAAATCACAGGATAGAATTCGGAAGAACCAAAGGTGTAATGCAGTCTAAAATCGATTGTGTCTGATGCTGTCTCCGTTAATTTATCCATGTGCGTGGTTACATACCTTTTTTTTTGTCACACCGAACAATACATATGAAATTTGTTTTGTGCTTCACTTAATTAAATGACGAACTGGAGCACATATGAATTGAATTGCATTTAAAACCGAATTCATATACAAATCTGTATAAATAAAAGCAGCGCAGAGTATACTTGCCCTGGCTTGTTTTCCGCGTTTGTTTCTCGTGGGCGGCTTTGTCTTCGTTCGTTGAGGTACCCACCACCTTTTTCAGCATCGCTGTCCCTACGCCAGTGGCGAGCTTGTGTGACATAGGCACCTGACGTGCACGCCACGCGTCGTAATGGATGTTCATCTGGATGATTGGATGAATTCGACAAATGGGTCGTGCCAGATCTTTGTAGCTCCATAGCTGTGTTTTTATTCTCAGTAGATTGAGGAATAGCACATAATAGTCTCCATCTAAGTTTTGACAATCCCCATAATAAGTTGGCTCTGGTCATTGCTGACTTCCTGATGATGTATTCAAGTTACTAAGGAACAAGGTAGTTTGCATTAATTCACCATCATATTATGGCAATCGTTTAGCTAGAGCTTGTATTTCTAAGTGGCTAGGCTGTAGACTCTACTCTCACGAGCTTTATATATTACCTCACAAATAATTGTTGCTATCAATCATTCATTCATTTATTCAGTTACTGAGACTTTAAAAGTTACTGTTCATACCATTCGCCAAAAAAAACTTGCTGCTCGTACCCCACAAAGTCTTTTGTCAAAATACTATATCCATTTTTAGGTATTGACATTTATGGTTGCTAATCTAGTTCAAATTGTGCTAAATTTGTTGTCATAAAGATCATATATTTTTTAAAACGGAAGGTGTAAGAGAAAAGAAACCAAAAATACTTGCACAATTCGGAAGACTGGGATCGAGCTTCATTATCAGTGCCCTTTAGACCAAAATTAGCAGTGGGAGGACTTTGATAGCAGGGAACTCGGATCATCCACAGCATATATGTCTTTGCTATTCAAACACCGAGGACTTAGAAGTGGACTTGGACCCATGACCGGCACTGCTAGTGATGTCCCAGCGTTAGGACACGATGATATAAGTCTCGAATCTCCCCATTGAACAATCAAGTGTATTATTATTATTTTTTCGAAAGGGTATGTAGACTAGCGGTTATAAGAGCCTGAGTAACACCTGAGGTCCTGAGTTCAACTCCCTATGGGAGCGAATTTTCTAGAATTTAACGGAGTTCTGCGTTTAGCGGGAGCGACGTGTCCGTCGACAACGAGGTGTCAGTGGTAACTTCCTCAATCTTGAGGATTATTTGCCGGATCTTCGAAAATGCTCATAGGGTAAGGTTTGCGTATGTGCGTTCATAAGGTGAGTGTGGGTGCGTTGTGAGTGTCTGAGTTGTACTGTGTAATCGCAAAAAAAAATATATTATTTTTTTTGCGATAAGAAATAATTTTATTGATATTAAAGTATATTACATCCTCTGATTATATAAGCCATCCGAACAACGCCAACTCTATTGATGTCAGACAAAAAACTTTGAAAGTCTCTTTAATTCAACCATCTAAGATCAGCATCCAAACGTATATGTCATGAACATATGCATAGTTAATCAATGAACAATCTAGTGGATTCGCAATGTACAAACTAATGAACTGATGCAAAAATCCTGAATGAGCCTTAGCTTTATAATTCCTTAGCATAAACCAAAATACATATACGTCAATCAACAGATCATTGATTGTGCAGCCTGGATTCGCTATCCGTTGAACGAAGACCACGACCACATCTGCATGTGGTCAAAATTGAATCGTCTAAAATGATGGACTGAATACAATGACACTATGTAACTTTCTTTTTCTCGAGCGAATTTTTACCTTGCAGGAGGGGTCATCCGGTCATCACCCTACTGGTTTAGTTTGTCACTTTATACCCTGCTAGCAAATATAAAGGATATTGCTTTATCCAAGAAGTAATATATCATAATAAAATCACATTAAAAATACAATATAAGCATGCCGTAAAATTTGACACTTGCAGGTGTAATCATCTTATATTTAAAGGTTGAGCTGTTTTACAATGGTTGGAAGGTACCACCCGGTACCATCCGGTACTTTTTGGCTAATTAATTGTAGCCGTTGATTTGGCTTCGTATTTGATTTAGTATTTGGTTTTTTAGAAAAGTAATGAAGGGTATTATGGTAAATCTGCTCCCGCTGACGTTTTCTCCTCCGCCGTTCATCACGCCGCCTTCTCCATCACGACGCCTTCTCCTGCCCGCCGCCTCCATCACGCCGCCTTCTCCAGCCCGCCGCCGCCGCCTCCATCACGCCGCTGCCTCGATCCGGCCCGGCCGCGGCCTCCTCCATCCCGCCAACCGCCTCGTCTATCCCGTCGCCGCCTCCTCTCCATCCCGCCGCCTCCATCCGTGGACGGCCAACCGACTGGCATAGGCGGCGAAACCAGGTACATGTCCACTATTTCTTTTCACATCGATCTGCTCTGTCTGCTTTTCACATCCCTCTCAGTTTCTTCCTTGTGCCACTCCTGTGTTCTTCTTGGGCGCATTGCTGAGGAGCTGGGAGTTGCTGTGTAGGTGCTTGGTGCTGCGTCGTTGAGGCTCGCCCACACGGTCAGGTGGACCTGTGTGGAGAGGTCTAGTATCTCCGTCTTCCTCACCGTCGGCAACGGCGGCGCCTAGGATTTCTGGGACAACGGCCGACGAGCCGTGCCTGACCTTCATTTCAGACCGGTTTGCGCGTTTCAGTCTGTAAGTATTGCGCACACCTCTGTTGTTCCCTTTGGATTGTGCTTTGTGATCTGGACTGGATTGTGCTTTGTGATCTGGACTAGCAACTCAATGATGATTAGATGAACTGAGATCAGTATGTAGAAATTACTCTAGTTGTCTCCTTCAGTCTGTCTTTATTCTGTTATCAGTATCGACTTGGTATTGTTACTATCTGCAGTACTGAGACACTACCTGATTTCAGTGCAGAACATTACTGCTTTTGTTCATTGCTATCTGAACCCGATGTTATTGTTGTTCTGCTAGTGGTAACAATCATTAATATAATTGTGCTGTTATGTTACAAGGCAAATTCTCGTAGGAGACAACTAGTTGGCGGGTTTCTAAATTACTTGATCTGTGAAGTTTTACATGAAAATAGTCAGGGAGCAGAGTCTTCATTCTGGGGCCAACTATTTGTAGAATCTGAGAGTTCTTTTCTTCTTTCATTTATTTTACTAGTTCAGTCCATATATCACATGATGATAGCTCTGAATTGCAAGTCTGAACTGTACTGTATAGAGAGCATGTTCTGTGATTATACATTGCATTATCCAAGCATGATCATGTATGTGTTTTCTCTGCTCCTATTTACACTGAAACTATTGCATTTTATTCAACTGCATAATAAAACTGCTATATAAGCTGGAAAGTAGACATGAGGTATTCTTTTTTCATGTTGTTTATTATTTAACAAGATCAGTCCTAGGGATGGCAATGGGTACAATACCCACTGGGGGGCGGTGGAATGTCCCCATCCCCGTCTAGAGTTTTATACCTCGTCCCCATCCATACCCACGTGGGGACTCAAATTTCCCCCATCCCCACACCCATATAAGTGTGGGTACCTATCGGGTTACCCGTACCCATTAAGTGGCATCACAAAAATTAACAACCAACTACATATAGTAACATATCGAAATGATTAAATTGCTCAAAGGTAAATAAATTTAACCACTCAAGCGCTAATAGTTCATGACACTTGACTACTAAATTAGTTATTATGGTTTGTTGACCCCTCTTTTATTTATATACCTCTGATGAACCTACGTGTCATAGATTTCGTGGGGCCCTATGGTTAAACAGGTATGGGTTGCAGGAGAATGGCCCCATACCCGTGGTACCCAATGGGTGATAAAAATGGCCATTAACAGACCCATGGGGCGAGAAATAGGTCCAAACCCACACCCTAATAGAGGAAAAACCCATCGGGTATCGGGTTATGGGTACCCATTGCCATCCCTAATCAGTCCATTTAACGAGCACAGGCACATATGTTATGTTCTTATATTGTATTTTGTTGTAAACATGAATGCCTTACCAACATATGTTACCGTGTTTGCTCTGTCAGTCCATGTTGGTGAAATAATAGTATTTCTTAATTTACTTGTTACTTGTGTTGGCCGATGCACCTAGTTGTATGCTTGGGCAATGATATTGATAATTTATGTTGAATAAGGAGGAAGTCATGGCTGATTTAAGCGCAGAGGCTCTATCGGAGTACAATGAGATTGTCAGCAAGGTGTTTGGTAGCGAAGAGGAGGGTTTTCGGTTCTATAACAAGTATGCTCTTGAGAAAGGGTTTAGTGTGCGGAAAGGGTATGTTGAGTGGGACAAAACCAAACAGCAGATTGTTCTGAGGAATTTTTTGTGTAGTCGGCAAGGTTTCCGTGAATTGAGGCACATGGAGAAAGAAAATAGGATAAGAAAGCCACGGAACATCACTCGTGTTGGGTGTCAAGCTAGATTAGTGATTGCACAGCAAAAGGAAACAGGCCGCTGGTATGTCATGAATTTCATTGATGAACACAACCATACTTTGGCCACACGAGAGGGTGCTTGTCTGTTGCGTTCACATAGGAGAATCAGTGATGAGCAGAAAGCCTCAATCGTCGAGATGGAAATTTCAGGGATCCGCAAGTACCAGATCATGGATATTTTGGAATGCAGTATGGTGGGTTTGATAATGTTGGATGCACAGACAGGGACAGGCCTGGGACTTCGGTTAATTCGGTTTGTTCGGTTCGGTCAAATCGGTTAGAGACGAGTTCGGTTATGCAAAAATGACACCCGAAATTGTAACAACAAAAGCAATAACCGACTATTTCGGTTGCGGTTAATTGTTCGGTTATTCGGTTAATCCCCGAACAAACCAAAATTAAGCAATCCACAAAGAAAATTCCAAATCGAGCTTGAAGAAGAAGGCCGGGCAGCCGGTTGCTCACCACCGTCATTGCCATGGCCGCCTGCCCGCCATCGAGAGAGCTAGAGAGAAGATTGAAGAGGAAAGAGCGAAGACGATGCACCGTGCCGATTGCCAAAGTCGACGCGAAGCGGGAGGCGAGTGGAGGCGGCGTCGCCGCGTCGGCGCGTCGCGTGGAGGCGGCGTCGCCGCGCTGGCGCCTGGCGGTGAGGCGTCGGCGCGTGGCATAGAGGCGGCGTCGCCGCGCCGGCGCCTGGCGGGGAGGCGGAGGCGGCGTCGCCGCGCCGGCGCCTGGCGGGGGGTGGGGGTGGGGCTGGCGGACTGGCGGGCCTGGCGGCTGGCCGGGAGGGATGGAGGAGCGATCTGTTAGGTTTGGGAAGGGAAGAGAATGACGGGATGAGGTCGGGGACGATGGGCTTCAGCTGGGCCTTCCCTCGTTTGGGCCGGCCGGACGCTGAGAAATTCGGTTGTTCGGCCAGATCGGTTAACAGAAGGTCAAAACCGAACCGAAAACCGACCACCGAACAAGCAAAAAATGACAACCGAACCAAAACCGATCACCGAATTAACCGAAAAATTCGGTCAATTCGGTTTCGGTTCGGTTGGGTTAACCGATTCTCGGTTAACCGGTCCCAGGCCTAGACAGGGATATATATAATTTCTGCTACCGTTATAAGCAGGAGACGATAGCTGCAGGCGATGCTGATACAGTGATCAGTCACATGAAGGCACAACAGCAGAGGGATCCGGAATTTTTCTTCAAGTATTTGGTTGATGGGGAGGCCATCTGAATGGATTGTTCTGGTGTGATAGTCAGTGCCAACTTGACTGTGAAGAGATTGGTGATGTGGTTGTTTTTGACAGCACATACAGAACTAACGGGTACAATATGCCCTTCGTGCCTTTTGTCGGGTTGAGTCACCATAGAAGCACTATTATTTTTGGCTGCGGGATTATTTCTCATGAAACTTGTGAGGCATATGAGTGGATGTTGCGGACCTTTTCAACAGCCATGTCCCAAAAGCACCCAGTATCTGTAATAACTGATGGAGACCTAGCAATGCAGAGGGCAATCAGGGTGGTCTGGCCTAATTCTAACCATAGGCTGTGCGTATGGCATATTGAGCAGAACGTGTATCGTAATCTGCATGATGATAAGATTAAGGAAGAATTCAGGACATTTATATACAAGTGACGAGGCTTGGTTACATCATGTATCAGATGAGGAGATTATGGTGTGCCTCTGAAAGGATCAAGGGCACCGAGAGGGGGAGGGTGAATCGGTGGCTCAATAATTTCTCCCAAACGTACTTAAGGCGTGAAGCTAGCAAGACTAGATATGGTGACAACAAGAAGCTAGCGATGCGCGCACACAATCTAGTCTAGCAACAAGCAACACCCTAACAAGCAATTCTACCAAGTAGTAAAGAGACAACCTATCATACAATTCTACTAGCACATAAGTAAATGCGGAAGCGTAAATGCTAGTAAGTAAAGGAGATAGAGATAGGAATGCTCATGATTTTTCCCGTGGTCTCGGAAGGATGGCGCCTTCCCCTACTCCACGTTGGGTCACTCCCGCCGGAGTCTCGACCCCGTCCCTCCGCTCGATGGCGATCCCTCCTAGAGCACACTTCACCCTCCGAGTGAAGTCGCGGGCACGTCCCGCCGGGCTCTCTCCCGGGTACTCCTCCAGAGGTAAGGCTCCGCACTTGATGCGTGCCAAAGGGCGCTCCACTAGTGATGCTTCTTTCGCACGGGAAGCTCCAAGACCGTGTACAAACTTGTGTTAGCTTCCACAATCTCCTTGGACAGCTCAACACCAACGCCTAACCGGTCTAGGCCTTGCCATAGACCAAGAGTAACAAACCGAAGTGACTCTCTCAAGCTCACACTAGCCTAGAGATCAAGTGGATGCAATTGCTACTCTCTCAAGCACTAGGATCACTCCAAATCCTTCACAAGTGCTTCTCTCCCTTGCTCTTGGCTTCCTCTGAGTTTCCTGCACTCCAACAATGGCCAAGAGACCCCTCAAGGGGCGAGCAACCAACTATTTATAGGCTACCAACCCAAAACTAGCCGTTGCCCAAAAGTGCCCTGGAAAACTAGAGACCGTACAAAGGACCGTACTGTCCGGTCTCCTTTAGACCGTACTGTCCGGTCTCTATTTCCAGGCGCTTCTCCATTTCCTTCTTCTCTGTCTGATCTTCTCCAATGAAGACCGTACCGTCCGGTCCCTAGGACCGTACCGTCCGGTCAATTGTCCGGTCTTCATTTTCTTCTCTTCCAGAAACTTCAGCTTCTCTGTCTGGAAATCCTCTGATGACCGTACCATACGGTCCCTTGACCGTACCGTCCGGTCAATTGTCCGGTCTTCATTTTCTCAGCATCCCAAGACTTCACTTCTCTGTCTGGATCTTCAATGAAGACCGTACCGTATGGTCCCTAGGACCGTACTATCCGATCTCTTCTGCATAAGCTGAAAACTTGATGCACTCTTGATCCTTGCTTCCAACTTCTCCATTCTTGGTTCCTCTTCTTCTCTTCAGCCACCCTAGCCCTCGAGAGACTCACTATGCATCCATATGATCTCTAACCTAGTGTGCTCTAAGAGAACCAATTTGATCCCTCTTGATAGTCCGGTTTTTCCTATGGACTCAAGCTAACATCTACACCAAGCCAACACTTGCTTGGATCTATCATGTCCTTAGCCTTGATCCATCTTCAACCTTGACTCCATCAAGTTCTCGATCCGAAATGTCGAGGCAACCAATCACCAAGTCGTCAATAAGATAGAGTTTGTGAGACGACGCTTCCATTGACATGACCATTTGAATATCCTACATGGAAATGTTAGTCACATCAATATGGTCACCCAATCACCAAAACATTCATACCTTTGGGGTTTCCGAACTCCAATGGTCATGAAGCTTACATCCTCATATCAGCAGGGACGGTGTTTCTTAGGTCTGCGGAGTAATCAACGGAGCGAGAGTCTAACTCTAAGCTGCATACGCACCTTGACGGTAAAATGATATTATTTGGCATGATACAGCACTATGAGAAGTGTTTGTCTGGAGTGCGCAGAAAGGAGGCAAAGCTCGACGCTGTAGCAGCACAGTCTGTTCCATTCACAGAGACCAATGCTTCAAGCATTGAGAAAGATGCTGCACAGGTGTTCACATCTGCAGTATTTGACTTGGTCAAATGGAGCATTCAAGCTGCCAGCAGTTGTATTCTCATTGAGGTACTAGATGGAGGAGGTGATTTGATTCCATACATTGTGGCTAAGAAAGATAAAAGAGAGACCAAGTATGAGGTGAATTGTGAGTTCAAGGAAGACTCTTTGTATGGAATTAGTTGTTCTTGTCGAAAACTAGAATGCAGGGGCACACCATGCTCGCACATTTTCTATATTCTGGGGCTATTGCGAGTAAAAAAACTGCCAAAGTGTTGTGTTCCGATAAGGTGGACGATGAAAAAACAACAGCCAAAGTGTTGTGTTCCGATAAGTATACAGTAATATGTCGCAGGTGAACACCATTCTAGAATATGTCACCAAATTGCATCAAGCTCATGAAAAAACAACAGCCAACAGATTTTTGGAATTACATCGCAAGATTGATGACAACATTGTCAACATAAATGAGCAGTTAGCAGATATTAAACTGGGAATTGCTACTCAACCACGACTGTCTAAGATCGAGGATACACTTACCCGTATCATAACAGAATTGAAGGTAAGGTATACATGCAATGCTGATTTCACTTACACCTTCCTCTATTCTTATAATATGTTTTATTCAGGAAATTAAAAACCTACCACAAAACAGTGCACCATCAACGGCAAACACAGCTCATTTCCAGGTACTAATTGTAGACCAACCCCTAGCTGAATACTAAGTAGTATTTAAATCTTGTGCAAATTGTATTTTGTAGGAACCATCTCATATAGGTGATGACATTCCGGGGTCTTCTGCTCATGGATATGACACTGTACACCAACAACTACCTGCAAGACCCTCTACAGAACCTATTTTGCAGGACATGAAGTCGGGAAAAACCTCCCCCAAACACACCATTGCCTCAAGAAAACCCGTATTTGATGACGATTACTACTTGACAGAAGAAGACATTGACATGGCCTATTTTATCAGATGCAGTTACGAAGATGCTGAAATAGTTGATGTTGGTGACTATGTCCTTACAGTTCGTATGTTAAGGTGTCACTAATGGATTCATAGTTGACCAGGTATGCTCAACATACTATTCACATCTCCATGTACTACTTACAATTTTCTGTGCCTAATGTTCCTAAACCTGTCGCAGGTTATTGATGCATACGCCTGCATCAGTACTGTTCAGACTGATTCAACGTCATTCCTTACAACCTATCAAACTAGGAAGTTGTTAGGAGAATCCGGGGGAATTCCTCGGGGATGCCAGAGCCCTTTGATTCGACAAATAGCAGAAAAGTGTGTAAGACGAGATATGGTACGTGTGGTTCCACAAATATTGTTACTCATTTAACTCAAACAACATCCAGTGCAATAAATAGATTTATTGAATGACAGGTTTTTGTCCCTATGAATATATTCGGTAACCACTGGATTCTAATAGTTCTAAATTTCAAAAGGAGAGAGGTTCAAGTCCTAAACTCATTAGCCAACTATCGTGATGAGGTCCAGGAGACTACCCTCGTAAGTCTACTTTTGCTTCCTGCTAACATGACACAACACATCTGTTTCAAATGTAGTAATCCTAGTCTTTTTTTATAACTTGTTGTCTTAGGTGGAGTCTATACAATCGTGCATTCAGGAGTCTATTGATTGTGGTTTCATTACACCTACTGAGCCCATTGACATTACTAAGTGGGAAAGACGAAGCTATCCTAACATACCACAGCAAGATGACAAGTATGTATTTCACTGTAATTTATAACTCTTTGACACATGAATATACCTATTGACTCACCAACTAAACATTGCAGCCATTCTTGTGGGGCATTCGTGATGAAGTACATGATGACATGGGATGGGTACCAAATGACCGAGCCTTTCGAACAGGTCTTTAAAACATTAAAATTATTTTTCATGCTTCTATTTATTTATGTGTTCAATGCTACACTGAAATTAGTATTGTTGAATGCTTTTAGACCCAAATCGATATTTTCAGCTGGAAAATATGTTCTAGGCTGTTGTCTACAGACTGCAACAAAAAAAGAATGGATTCATACAAGAAGCCCATATCGGTATGTGATGCTAAGTTCACATTCATTTAATTTTTCCCTAGCTTACACACATGCTTAATACAACTAATACATTTCATTCAATTTTGTAGAAGGAGAATTACTTGGCTAATAATCCACAGGAAAATGAAAGCAACGCACAGGACAATGAAGACGTCACAGAGATCCCCCAATCCAAATGTTGGCATCCAACCCAAGAAAACAGGCGGCGAAAAGCGAAAACGTGGCCGCCCTAGGAGATTAGAAAATAATACATAAGCTGTCAAAAAAGAATTTAGCACTGAGAACATCGCCAAACGTGTGACAACCATGAAAGGCAGAACCACTAACCAGGGCGTCAAAACCGCAGCCCTTACAAGGCAATATAATATTCCAGGATTGTCTGCGACTTGTCCTATTTCTTTTCTTTGTTAAGTAATCACTGTTGCAAAGGTTGCTACTTTCCTTTTAAAAGGCTTCCTATTTTAGTTCTTTTTTACCATCTTACTCCATCAATATTGTATCAATTATTTATGCTCACAGTGTCCTCAGGTTCAATGACACGAGATTCAGTGATGCACTATACATCACGCCCTGCCATCTTAGATCAAAACTTATGCAAGGCAGCAGGAAGCCTGAAGGACAAATAAAATAGTTTGCTTTGCTTGTGAACCCAAATCTTCCATCAATAATGTTTCAAGATTTTTGTAAAGGTCAAAGATCAAGCACCTGGTCACTAATTCAAATATTATTCAACACCACATCAACTCGCACAGGTCAAAGATCAAGCACCTGGTGTGCATAAAGGAATTGAGCAGCCATGATAGCGTTTTCATCATTACATTCTTGATTTCAAGTGTCAGTTGATATATATTCCCTCCATAAGTAATTTATGATATTCTGGACATCAATACAATCAACGATATGACTTACTGCTGTTTTAGCCTCTAAAGAATGGTGAAGATCCCTGTTTTGTAAAGGTCAAAGATCAAGCACCTGGTCATTAAATTCTTTGGCGCTGTTCGGTGGGCTGCCAACTGCTGCTGCCTGCTGGGGCTGCCGGCTGCTGCTGCTTGCTGGGCTGCTGTTCGGATGTGGCTGCTAGCTGCTTGACAGCAGCAGTACCTACAGTTAATAGCAGCCGAACAGGACGTTTAGCTTTTTCTCAGCATCAGCAAGAGCTATGTCTCTGAATAAAAATAGAAGAGTGAATACTTGGCAAATAATAAAAAGTCACAAGACAAAAGTTGATACAATAATCATAAGACAATCTTTGTGCTTGTTGTAGAAAAAATATTCTATTAATTCAGAACTACTTTCATTAAGAAAACCTAGCAATTTATTTGTTGCTGCAGAAAAAAGGGAAGAGAAAAATATTCAGTTTAGCCAGATTTTGTCCAATATTGAGAAGCACGAAAAAAATGCTTTACCTCTACAAAATGCAGCAGCAAGACATGTGTCTGATCTTAGAATTACCATGTCTTTTATGGAGATGATATCGATGATCCCTGAACTTCTTGTCAAAGTTTCTGGATACTGCAGCTCCTCTTTATATCGGTACATATCAATGTCCTGAGAAACAAGTATTCAGTTTTAAACAAATACTCTTTCAGCAGGCGTGTTGTTTTAAGTGAAGCTTGGCACTAATTTAATTCTGACAAATAGAAAGTGAGCATAGGGGCTACTAGTACAAATTTGTAAAAAGCTAGAAAAATGCATTAAGAGTAGTTTGGATGTTAAAGTTTTCATAAACCGCAGTATCTCTACCACAGTGTTTGGAGTGGAGGGGATAAAATACTACAGTTTACTAGACTGCAGTTTTCTTTTCAGTTTCAATAGAAACTAAAAAGTGTCTGGGGATTGCAGTATTTACTGTGGTTCCAATCTAAATATCAACATTCAATTAGAAAAATCATCCAACTTTACCTCTTTGCTATTAGGGTCAATTAGACAAAAACATATAACCTACAGTAGACATAGCCATTGATGAACTCAAGGGTATCAACAAGTTCAACTTATACCCATAACACGGGGAGTCAAAAGAAAGGATAAAAGTACTAGGAGAACCATGAATCCACCAGGATGCATTGAGTGAATAAGAAACACACTTCCACAAATTCAGTTTTGGAAAAAGTATATGTCTTAAAACTGGGAACAGAGTTTAGAAACAAAGCCTAAAGCGTGTACCCTAACACCATAAAGTATTTGGTATTCTTTTGAAATCACAGTTTACATCCAGAACTCCACAATAATTTTCATCTAAACAAGGCCAAAATTGGTCTGCTGTAGATTAGCATTATGCGTGGAAGTATCTAACCTGCAAAATTGTGCATCAATATGATTGAATATCATACTACCACACAGGACATGAGATCAAACAGTTGCTTAATCGGCACTTAGCAGAATTTGAGTAGATTGGTACTGAGACAGGAGCCAATGCGTTGAGAGAAAAGTTCACCTGTAACACTGACGCGCTCGCGAGAGAGACGACCACTTGCGCCACTGCAATTTGAAGAGATCCACGCGACGCGGCTGCCGTGCGCCTCCTCTTACACCCGCACAGCCGCCGGTCGATTCGATTCCGCGACGGCAAACTCGATTTGCCGCCGGTCGATTCGATTCCGCATCGGCGAGCTCGATTTGCCGCCGGTGGGGATCTGCGTCGGCGGGGAACGATTTAGGGGCGCTTTGTTGGAGCCGCAGGAAGGGGAGCGCGAGCAGAGGGAGCCGGAGTCTGCAGCCGGGAGGGAAGCGCGAGCAGAGGGTAGGCCGGAGCGTGCGGCCCCCGGGGAGGGAAGCGCGAGCACGAGGGGAGCCCGGAGTGGTGCAGCGGCGGGGAGGGAAGCGCGAGCAGAGGGTAGGCCGGAGCGTGCGTCCCCGGGGAGGGAAGAGCATCACAGGCAGGGTGGAGCGTGGAGCCGCCGGAGATGCCGCGAGCGCAGGGCGGAGCGTGGATCCGTCGGAGGGAAAGGAAAGCAAGACGAACAAAATATCCGGTAGTATTACTTCTCTTCTAAATTACCTATTTACCCTTTTCATTAATACAAAAAATTATTTTTAGTTGGTACTCCTGGTACTTTTCTTTGGGTACATCCTGGTACCGGCCACCTTACCACCATTGGATCTTGGGAATGGACGGTTCTCCTTTTTTCCAACCATTCTAAAACTCCTCTTAAAGGTTTTTGGTATGACAACAGCAAATGACAGTAAGAAAAAAGTGTTAAGATAAAGGTCTCAAGTGGTCTCAGTTAATTTAACCACGTGCAGGGGTTACATAGGATATATTTGATGTCACATCAAACTCCATATATGGAATTTCATCCACAGAATCTATTGATGTTTGAAGTGCTTGCTTGGTAAGAAACTTGATCTCATGTACATAGCTCACCCCCTCGCAAAAAGAAAAAAGTTCAGCCCCCTACTTATTTCGTCTCGATCCGCCAATGAATTTAGAGTATTTGTTTGCTATTTGACCGTTGATTTTTTTTTAACAGAAATGACCGTTGATTTCTGTTATAAGATATTTACAAAAACATGGTAACTGTAGTTACAAGAGTAATTTCATTACATATCTACTCACATCACCCTCATGCATCTAGTCTTATCAAGGACATCTCAACAGCCTAAATTCCACCTATCACAAACCACATACTTTTCTTTCACGAGCGAGTTTTTCACAAGCCGCCCATCCCTTGCCAGCCTAAACTGGTTGACAGAATTATAATGACTTGCCACGATCATCGCAAGTCCTTGTCGTGGATTAAAAATAGCATCGGTAAATATGCCTTTTACAACTTGAGAATTTACACAAAGGTGCCCAAATAATGAGATCTTCCCATCTATAGTTAACGAACCCCTCAACCTTTTGGCATATGTACGCATACACACAAAAACAAAGGTTAAAAAGGATACTTTTGCCCATCTGGACTGCATGAAGTATGAGGTGTGATGGCGCTATATTTCCACTAAGATGCCAGTGAGCACAATGCACACAGGTGCTCAAATGGAATGTTAAACTATAGAAACTGAGCACGTAATGCAAATATCAAGCTTCTTTATCAGCAATAAAGTGCTTGTTGCATACCAAAATAAATGCATGTAACTTGTGATAGCTCAAGTGATGTCCTATTTGTTGTGGTTTATTTCATTTGTTAGCAACAAGCGACTATTTATACCATAGGCGGACCAGCTAAAATTGTTTAGGATTCAAAGCCACAGTTTTGTGCTATGTATGTGCACATTTAATATAAAATCTAGTCAAATAACCATACCGTGCTATTTGAATGAAAGTTATGAACTTAAGAGATCCTCCTTATGAGTAAAAACTGCAATAGTGGTTGATGACGTGGAAAACACAGATTCAAGAGCAATAGCATGTGAAAATTTTGCAATGGATGCTGCAATCAATAAGTTTTTGAAAAAAAAAAACCATCTAAATAATAGCATCTGAAAGATAACTTTCTTTAACAATTTTGCATCCTACTTGTAGGGAGGAGAAAATAACTTAAGAGATCGGTCAAGAAAATTTAATCCGGCTTAGCTCGAAATAATGCGACATCAGACCTCGAGAGATAAATGAAAGTTTGAGAAAGATTCTTTCTTTTTTTGGAACCAAGGTTGAGAAAAAAAAATTCTCAAGCCAGACCTTGGTACCAAAACATTCTCTAGACCTTTCGGCGATAATATTCTAAATAAATAGAAATTTCATATTTGTTATACCCCATAACCAAGTTCTCATTCAAAGGGCTGAAAAGTAGAATATAAACTTTTAGAGGCCTCTTAATGGAAAATTCACCATCTCATTTGACCCCTGACCAGAGTGCTCGAGCAAAAGCTGCCCCCACCCACAGGAGGAGAAAGGCCACCAAATTATACTTGACCACTTCCTCTCTCCTCTCTCTCGCCCCCCATTTCTGGGAAGCTCAGCAGCCATGGAAGACGCCGGCGGAGAAGAAGAAGCTTCCTTGTAAGTTCCTCACTCCAAATTTTCCATAACTTTCTGCAGCTTCGCTTATAAATACTCACTGCATCAGCCACGCCAAAGTTGGTTTCTCCAATTACCTTTCGCGCCCAGTTTTTTTCGCCCTTCTTAAAATGAAGATGCTCAAATGCTTCTCCCCTTGCAAGGTTCGAGACCAGCCATGTCCTCGGCGCCCTACTCGCCTCCTCGCCGCTGCTGGCGCGCGCCTGGGATCGCTGCGTGGCCGCCACGGCCGCCGCGTCGGGGTTCGACCACGGTGATGATGCCGGCGGCGGCGGGACGGTGTACGTGGGGTTCTCTGGGGTGCAGGCCGCGCTGTCGGCGGCGGGCGCGGGAGCAGCGGCGGATGTCGGCGGCGCCGGTGCCTTCACGCCGGTGGGGCTCGGCGGGGACGCGGCGCGGCGGATGTTCGCGCCGCTGGTCGCCGCCGAGCCTGACGCGGCCGCCGGGGACCCGGTCGCCGTGCAGGCGCTGGCGTTGCAGAGCTTCTTGAAATTGTCCGGCAGCCCTGATTTCCAGGTAACTGATTTATTCGATTGGAAATACCTGGCTAATAATATTTAATTGGACGTTTGATTCGTTACTTGGAGTAGATTGCTTGCTAACTAATTTGACGTTTTTGATTTGCCGTGTGACGGTCTGATATTTTTTTTTGGCTTATGCAAAAGTTGCTGTGATGTTGATGCGCCTGTCGTTGGTTGGTTGCTAGTTTGTCCATGTGTTCATACTGAGGAGATAGATGTACTTGGATTTTATAATTCCAGTGTCAATGGTTCAGTATTTTAGTGGCAATAATTTAATGGTTTAATTGGTCTTTTTCTGGGCAAATTTTTTAAAAGAACAAAGTGCAAGTTGCAATGAGCATTGACCTTAACCTTCCTTTTTCTCTCCTTTTTCCCCTTTGTGTGTGCCCGCCCCCTTGTGATGCAGATTACACTTCTTATATTGCAGACGAACTTGAAATGTCATATATGTTGCGGCGAACCATTTCAGTTTCTATCTTCTCATTTGTGATGCTTTTAGTTTTGTGTCATAGGCATAGTAAGAGATTGTAAACTCAGATGACTAGATGAGGGAGTGTCTGTACACAGTCCCAGTCCAATCTGGCGGCTAACAGAGATGCAATGCACTAAACCTGTCCTGTCATTCACTCGTTTTATGGCGACGCAAACAAAAAGTACGGAGCACATGGCATACTTCAGAGCACCCAAAAATGTTTATTGGCATTTCCACTCATTTTATTGCTACTGCTCATCTGTTGTCACTTACAATTTGTTGCATTTATGGTGGTCCATGGGCAACTGATGATGATAAAGCAAAATAGAATGCAACACAGTGCACCCCTCTAGATCATGATTGAGACAGTGGCAACAGCAATAATGCTAGATGTACACTAGAGCTCTAAAAGAATCTAGTGTCATCTGTCGAAAGGTTGAAACTGGGATCATGGCCTTTTTATGCTCTTCATTTTACCTAGCCAAAATATTTCATGTGCGCATTCGTTATTGAAGGAATAGAATCTGAATGTGATGGCTGGTGAGGACTAATGGTGCATGGTTAATTCAGATTATGGATTTTCAATTGCTTGTGATGGGAGATAATTTCTGTACTTCTGGAATAAACTACTTGCTGATATAATAGAGTGATTTAATGGTTTAACAGTAAATTTCAAATGACTGTTAAAATTTTGTTATCAGTTCACTTACTATTTACATCTGACCTTAACTCTTCTCAAGAATATATCTTCTCTATCACTAGTTCAAATAGCTGGCCTAACCGTTCTTCAGATTTAGATAACTATATAGTAACTCCAGCATTTCTCATGTTTTCGGTCATGTTTCAGTTTGTTTATCGCCTTTCTAGTCGAGTATGTCACTGTCTAGATGTTCATATTTTCCATGATATTTGCATCGGGGTATATGAGTACTGTATGTTGCTAACATGAGATGTTATGGCCCTGTCATGTTGCAAACGAAAAAATGCTACATAACACATGGCATAATACTCACCAAAGTTTATGTTACTCCTTTATTATCACATACATTTTTGAGGCACTTCTGGTGGGCCATAAGCAACATAATGGGTGATAGTGATAGTCATTTAAAATGTAATGCAATGCAGCTCATGATTAAGATAGTGATGTCTGGCAAAGATATTAAAATTTTAACTCTTCAAATGCTATGAATACAATGTGAGAGCGGTTGATTGTTGAAGTAATTGGATATGAAACTCTGAGCATTATGAAGATAACAGTACATAGTTCACTATTATTCAGAAATCAGGTTGCTTTCGATTGGACATAATCTTCTGTTCAATATCTGAGATAGTCCTTTCTTTCCGAGGGAAATGTCTGAGATAGTTTTGTATGTGATTGAGTCATCTGACCTGCATTGCAACTCTTCAAGAATTTAATAGCCTCCGAGACCACAGGCCTGTGCTGAACCACAAGTTCAGTTGGGCCCCCCTTAGTTAAATCTTCAGATAAACTGAAGAAGAGAAGCACCAGGATTTCTTGATTTTTTTCATTTGTGTTTCCGAGGACCACATCCTGTTTCCTTCCCCTGGTACCGTATTGTTCAATCATTATTGCCTTCTAATCAAGTATCTGTCCAGATCATTGTTCACAATCATTTGATCCGATTTTTCTTCATGATTATTTAACCTGTCTCCATCCCCTGATGTGCTCTATTGTGGTCATTATCTTGCTAGTATTTATTCAGTGTGTATATTATTTCCATTTGCCACTTAAAAACTTGCTGACCTATACATTGGGTTCACAATGCAGATGCTACTAAATCAGATCAGGGGCAAGGCTGTTGTGTTCACAGGCCACTCACTCGGAGGCAACATTGCCGCCCTAGCGGCCCTGCACTACCTCTGCATCTCATCTTCAAGCTCAACATATGCCCCAACTCCTCCGGTCCTATGCATCACTTTTGGAAGCCCGCTCCTGGGAAATGAAGCTCTGTCCAGTGCCATCCTAAGAGAGCGGTGGGGTGGCAACTTCTGCCATGTCGTATCACAGCATGACATCGTTCCAAGGCTCCTCTTCTGCCCCGTGGACGCCATCCCTGCACACTTGATTGTGGGAATGCAGCTGCAACAATGGCCAGCGCGCACCAGCCAGGCGGGTGTGGTGACTGCAGTCACCGCGTGCATGGCGGACACTGACCAGGACGCGCTCCAGCTGATGATACAGGCACATGTCGGTGCAGTGGCGATGGAGCAGAAGCTTGATGTTCCGGTGACACCAGGTGGGAGCCCTTACCGTCCGTTTGGGACATACGTGCTGTGCTCCCCCGACGGCGCGGTGTGCGTTGACAACCCAACCGCTGTGGTCCAGATGCTCTACGCCACCTTTGTCTCTCAGAGCTCACCCGGCACGGAGTCCCCGCAGGCTGCACACTCCAGCTACGCTGACCTTGTGCTGCAAATCCCGCAGCACTTGCTCCGGAAGAGATGCCTGCGTGTGGATGACACGCCTGCCACATCCAACTACGACGCAGGCGTTTCACTGGCACTGGAAGCCACTGGCATCGATGCCAAGGTGAGACCACACGAACGTTCTATTCTTTGTGTGCATTGGAATATACTATGCAGCGCCTGTGCCATGTTGTGTTGCGTTTGACATGCCATTGCCAGAGACGGCAGGCGATGGAGGCGTCGACAGTGCGGCAGTGGCTGAAGACGTCGAAGCGTGTAGGACGGCGGCCGAGCCTGAACTGTGCGCACCTGGCCACGAAGTTGGGGCGGATCGCGCCATGCCGGGCGCAGATTGAGTGGTATAAGGCGCTGTTCGACAGCGAGATGGGTTACTACGACGCGTTCAAGCAGCGGCGGTCGTTCAAGAAATTCACCAATGCCAACATGTGCCGCATCAAGCTGGGCCAGTTCTGGGATGGTGTGCTTACGATGCTCGACTCCGGGAAGCTCCCCCATGACTTCCACCGCCGCGCCAAGTGGGTCAACGCAGCCCGCTTCTACCAGCTCCTTGTCGAGCCGCTCGACATCGCTGACTACCACCGCCAGAACCTTCACCGGACGCTCGGCAGCTACGTGCTCCACGGACGGCAGCGGAGGTACGAGCTGTTCGACAGGTGGTGGAAGGAGAAAGGCTGCACCGCCACCAGCATCAACATCACCCACGGCACCGCGCCGTCTAGCAGCAGGAGACGGAGCAGGCGGAGCAAGAGTGCCGGACTGACGCAGGACCCCTGCTTCTGGGCCAGAGTGGAGGACGCAAGGGAGCTGACGGAGAGCGCACGAAGCGAGCTTTACCCGGCGGAGCTGGCGATGAAGCTGGAGGAGCTGCAGCAGTTTGAGCACTATGCCGACGATCTGGTGGCGAGCAAGGAGGTGTCCGTGGACGTGCTCGCGCCTCAGTCGAGCTACACCCTGTGGGTGGAGGAGTGGAAGCAGCTCAAGCTCAGGGATGAAGTGAGGGCAATGTTGCTTCAGTTTTAAACTAGACTGAACTAGACTGAGGAAGCATTCTAGCTAGTTGATCGATGATATTCGTTCTCCAAATAGTTCAGATATGATGGATGATCGTCCATGATGCTAGTATAGGTCATTGTACATATATCTAGACTTGTAGCTACACTGAACTATAATATATTTGTTCTTTCATGGTATATTTTTCAATGCTGATGGCTGATTAGTTGAGTTATTCTTTTCATGTTATGAACTTTTTTCTAATAGTCTGGCTGATTCTGCACTGTTGAGTGGAGTAGCGGGGTGAAAGACCTTATATTCTTGTGTTGAATTAGAGAGAGTTTGGCATCGCGCAATCTTACCTAAGATTTCCAGCATCAGTGTGATGTTGTGTTTATTTGTTCATCAGTAGAACAATATACATTTTTAGTGCTACAGGAATGGAGAAATACTGCGCCTCATCATCTTGATATCGTGTCCTTTCCCTCAAAAAAAAAAATCTTGATATCGTGTCCTGTTCATCTCCTCTGCTTCCTTTCATCTCGTTGGCATCTTGCGATTATAATCTCTAGCTACACAAAAACAGAGTTTCCAGCAGGCAGCAGCCGCTCCCGAAGTCGTCGAACAGCTCGTGCGTCTCGACGCCGAGGTACGTCCTGGCCAGGAACTTGAACGCCTCGAAGCAGTAACTGGACATCTCGATGTGCAGATGGAACGCACCGTTACAACTATATACTTTCCCTTAGAAAGTTGTAGGGGCGCTTTCCACTACCACCGTTTAACATCATCTTCAATTCTCTTTGGACTCAACACCAACGCAAGCTTCTGTGCCTTTCTGTGAACAAAGATTGTCAACTCAACTGATCCGCAGATCGTCAGCCCTCTTTAGCATTCACCTTTCCACTACCACCGTTTAACATCATCTTCAATTCTCTTTGGACTCAACACCAACGCAAGCTTCTGTGCCTTTCTGTGAACAAAGATTGTCAACTCAACTGATCCGCAGATCGTCAGCCCTCTTTAGCATTCACCTTTTTTGAGGAACCATGTTGAGATGTGTCATGGTTCATGATGTGATGAGTAATTGACAACGAATGAGTTTGATTTGAACTTGAGGTTCGGATTTGAATTGCGGGACTTTGAGGTTTGCATAAGCATGTTGTTGATTATGTTTATGGCTAACCGGAGTTGGTGAAGGTGTTGGGAAGAATGGAGGAGATGGAGAAATGTGTTTGCTTGTCTAATGATGTATAGGTCAATGGAGTCAACTTGATGGTCAACGGCGAGAGGATCGGGAGGAACAAGCGGGAGGCTTGGGTCCGGACGATCGAGAGGCCGAGTGAGGTCAAGGGTGATCCACACCGTACACGTGGCGGACAAGAAGCACGGAGGGTTTCGCGGTTTGGCCTCAAAACCGTGGAGGTGATGAAGACGGCGGGTTGACCAAGTCAAAACGAACGGGAGGCCGAGTCAAGTGAAGGGTCCCGACGGGCAGGGACGAGAAGACTTGACGGCGAGGTTCGCGGGACGAGGTGACACGCGTCGACATCTAGGTGGTTTCCCGGTTTATGCCTCAAAACCGGCGGGCGGACGGTTTCCCGGTTTGGGCCTCAAAACCGGCGGCGGCGGATGGTGGTGCACGTGGCGCCATCGCGAAGGTTGCGTCGAGGCGAAGCGAAGTCGTGAAGGGCCCGATGGCGTTCGGCGAGGGAGAAATAGTTGGACGGTTTTGCCCCTAGTGGTAGGTGGGAGTGTGTTATGCCTTGAGGGCATTTTAGGAAAGAAAAAGAGGAGATAAGAAGGGGAGGGGGCAAGAGATGGCTGCCAACTCTTGCCACTCTTCACCCCATCCATTTGCTTCTAGGAGATAGGACTAGCTAGGGATGAGCTAGAGAGAGATGAGAGGAGGGGAAACAAGGTGAGAGCTTGTATTCAACTTTCAACGAGGCAGGGAGGAAGTGGGCGGCGCCCTAGCTTTGTACCTATGGATTTTGTGGTTGAATCAATAGAATGAAGTTTGTTTGAATCAATTTCGTACTCTTGTTCTTCCTCCCCATCTAATTCCCGAATTTATCTGTCGCCATTTTCGGAGCTATTTTCGTGCGAATTTTCGATCTCCTTTTTGGCTGCGATTCCGGGTGGATTTCTTAGATGGATTCGGTGCTAGGACGTGTGGGAACATGCCTTGATTGATCTCCTACAAGATCTCCTCACGAGCACTTCGAATTTGTGGATTTTGTCCAAGAACACCTAAACCCTAGTTCTTCACTTTGATTCAAAATTCGAGGAGATTTTGTTGGGTTTTCGGTATGGATCCACTTGGATGAGGTTGCCCATCTTGTCACGCACCTAGGGTTCAAATTTCGTGATTTTTGGAGGTCGTTTGGTCGGTTTCGAGATTTTTCTTGCGCGTGCTGTTTTTGGGACTCGGACTAGTCTGCCCCGACAGCTGGACTAGTCCGCCACCAGCCGGACAAGTCCGAAAAACCAAATCTGTGGTCCGACCCGAAGCCGGACTAGTCCGTCTCGGACCAGACTAGTCCCCCCCGAGCCGGACTAGTCCGAAAAACCAATTCTGTGGTCCGATCCGAAGCCGGACTAGTCCGTCTCAGACCAGACTAGTCCGCCTTGGACCAGACTAGTCCGGCTCTGGATCATTTTGATTCATCTCCTTAAGTGTGTCTTTGCTTGATTTGCTTCCGCAAGTGCTTATATCTCATCTACAATCATTCGTAGGGTCAACACAACGCTTTTCATGTGTGTGTGTGATCTTCGTGATTGTTCTTGAGGTGAGTTAGGACATAGGCCAAATTCTTTGCAAGAATTTTTATTGGCTCCCATTCACCTCCTCCTCTGGTCGCCTTCTCAGTCCTTCATTTTTGCATCCCACCAAGCATCGTACAAGAACTGTTGTGCCCTGCAAAAGATCATAACTTATTCTGATCACGTGCTCCTCAAACACTGCTTGCTCTGGAACATATATTTTGTAGAGTTAACAGTTCCTGGTTTTAGCTGAGGATTGTTATCCTCTGTCATGTTTTTTTTTTCTTTCCAGAAGCGAGGAATGATTCCTTGGGTTCTGTAAGTCCAGAAAAGAGAAGTAATTTCCTCAAAACAACCAGCCAGAGCCCTCCAAACAATCAGGCCTACTCTGTTTCTGAATTGTCACAAAACTAAGGATCAACTTAAATGGTTTTTGAAACAGAAGGTTTATGAACTCTTAATTTTCTGTTGTCCAAAAATACTCAGAGTCCTCCTTTTGCTGTTTTTTTGCCAGCGGTTTATGGTAACAGCGTGAGTATGTCATGCTGTTAATGTTCGCAGGCTGAGGAAGTTAATTATCTGTTCTGACAATTCAGAAACAGAGCAGGCCTGATTATTCTGGGCCATGTGTTTGAACGCTGCCTAGTTCTCTCTACGCGGTCAAGGTCCATGATTTGAGTTTCACAAGAAAAAAATGGCCCATGAGTTGAGGGCCCCCTGTACATTGACATGGCCTGACTTATTCTGGCTTCTTTTGATCCGTGCTCCTGGGCCCAAAACAGATCCAGCCAGCGCGTGTTTCAATTCTTCCCTTTTTGTGAGTGCAGTGAAATGATTAAACAGCCTCTCGACATGAATGAGAGCATCTCTATGCACTATGCAGGCACCTTCCCTTCCCATGCAATGAAGGAGAAGGCTATATGCAGATATGAATTATGCACCTATTTATATGGAAATGGACAAGATTCTCAAATCTACGCAGGGGCTGTGTGCAGAGTATGTTCTGATTCATGAATGAATAAATTAAAGTTCCAACTGCAAAAAAAAAGGTTCCTGCTTTCATAAAAAAAAAGTCACATTATAATTAATTAGGCATATCTCTTCCTGGGTCTTCTAGAAACACGATTAAACATGTACTGATTCATGAATGAATAAATAAAAGTTCCTGCTTTCCTCCTAAAAAAGCTGACACACAATAATTAACTAGGCACATATCTTCTTGGGTCTTCTAGAAACACGATTAAACCTGTAACTATGGAATTTTTCAAAACCCTAAATATAATTGTTGACGAGGCTTAGTGCAGGCAGCTTCAACAATTTGCAAACGGAAGGAGTACGTATCAAGAGAGAAAAGCTCGCGATCAATCTAGCAAAAACAGCAAGCTACAAGCCTAAAACCCTCGGTCAGGGTCAACATGTTTGCGAATTTACAGACCCCCAATATTCATTGTGTGCCCATCAGCCGATGAATTCTATACTGATTCGTGAATGAACAAATGGATTCATTCTCCTGGATGGTAGAATTATTTACGGCTTTTTAAATTATTTTTTTTGTCTCCATCAATGGACTGTGCGTTGTTTGGGTTGCTTGTATAATAAGGGGATGTAATATGCTTTAATATTAATAAAAATTTTCAAAAAAATAATATTCCTACTTTTCGTCTAAAAAAATGTCACACGTAATTAACTACGCCTATAAATCTTCTGTGTTCTTCTAGAAAAATGACTGAACCAGGAATCATGGAATTTTTTTTAAAGATATAACATGATAAAAAAAGCTATCATGGCCCCTGTTTATGCGCTGGATATGTGATCCATTTGTTATAAGCTCTAGATTGGATTTAGATTGGAGATAACTCGTCATATATTTTACTCTCTCTCTCTCTCTCTCTCTCTCTCTCAAGCTCAAGCTCAAATGCACGAGAGCATATTGGCACGTGGACATGTCAAGATCGATAGCATATATGCTTAACTAATAAGCTTGGTCACTATATGTCCACACAAAGCAGGAGCTTTATTTGGAATGTTCGTTTCAATCGCACGCATACGTATACGTGTCCGTTCAAAGTCTCTAGCTAGCTACTTACAGTCGCTTCGCCGCATTGCTTGAATATATAGGGAGCTTGTACATTGAATCGAACTCTGTTCTCGTTTGACTAAAAGTGTGAATACGGTGATTCCACACCACTGGGAAAAGAAATGCTTAGCATCCTTGGAACTTTCCAGTGTTAGGATAACTGATAAGAGAGCCATCACGACTGTTTATCCGTGGGTCTTTCGAAAAAAAATGACTGTTTATTCTTGAGGAA
Organism: Eragrostis nindensis; assembly: GCA_012490785.1. Taxonomy (NCBI): domain Eukaryota; kingdom Viridiplantae; phylum Streptophyta; class Magnoliopsida; order Poales; family Poaceae; genus Eragrostis; species Eragrostis nindensis. The sequence goes on along the minus strand of JAAXCT010000030.1, from coordinate 2,413,561 downwards.
TTAAGACGATGAAGGGGAACGTGCATGAAGGTGTATATATCAAAACATATCCAGCCCACCTGCCAGCCTACCTACCACTAGCGGCACATCACTGATCATTTCCTAATCAGCTTCTAAAGCACCTTTGTTGGACGTGGCAACGCGATGCCGCCGCATGCGAAGATGAAAGGCCGAAATGGCACGACGCAAATGTTGGTACAGGATGCGCGGCAGACGTATTCGTGCTCGTCTTGAACTACTGGATCAGCTGTTCGAGGAGTAGTGCTCCCTCCGATCCGTTGCGGTCACAGGAGGCTACCTCACCAAACTGCACATTCAGAACCGTACACTTTGCTTGCTTTCGTTTTCAAAACTCGTCTGAAGTTTCAGCATTTGGCGGGAGGTCAGGAGCACGCGGCAAGATCGTTCTATCCATAAAGAGGAAAAGGAAAATGGATAACTGCAAGATCAATCAAGCACTGAGCAGCACGGCGGAACGAAGGTGGCGACAGCAAGAACGGCCGCGCGCCCAACTCGATCCGTCGCCGTCGGCAGTCGGCAGCGAGTGGTGACCGCTCGCTCGCCGGCGCCGAACTGGAGCTGGGTCCCACGCACGAGCGACGTGGCGTAGGACGCCGTGACTTGCATTGACCCTGGCCGGTGAAAAGCCCATGATCGAGCTGAGCTGAGAACATCGTATCATCGCAACTGTCATACCATAATGGTGAGTGGAAAAAATAGAAAATCCCTTAGCTGGATAAGGCACGAAGGTAGCCAAGCGGATCAAGGCAGTGGATTGTGAATCCACCATGGGCGGGTTCAATTCCCGTCGTTCGCCCATCGCATCGCTCGGCCGCACACCACACTTAGGTGGAATTCAACATGGAATTTACTCAAACGAATCAGATAGGATGCCGTATGCATGTATGCCATATCACTTGATTAAGTATGATTATGGGTGGGATAATGATTTATGGCACAGTCCAACGAGATTAATGATGATAATTTCTCGTTTGCTTGAGAATGAAGCCCGAATTTAAAAAGAGACGAACAAATGCAATGGCCACCTATGCATTTTACTGAATGTAGTTACGTCTACGCAGGATTTGAAGATATACTCAACCTTTTCAACTCGTCGTTGCTGTAAGTGGAGTACATGAGAAAATCATATCACCAGTTCACCATGCCTATGGACTGATAATAGTCTCATGATCAGTTATCATCACTGTTGCTATAGCTATAAATTAAACAGACACAATTGCAAAGTTTGCCTCGACCAATTAGCTTGGGTCTCGAAGATGGAAAATTGTAGGGGTCGTTATGGTTGATATTTGACTTATGAAAGTGAAGGTTGTAATGTAACACCCTGCGTCCAAAATCCGCTTACCGCCCAGCCCCCACCTGGGGCGGGCACGCGCATGCACATAGCACCTCTCTTACACTTTCGTCCTCGCTTCAAATAAAAGGGTTAGCCCAGAGGTGCTATGCTTGGAACCAACAAGGGTTATATGCTGACCCTCACCCACCTAAACAAGCCATGTGGGACTATTCCCACAACCACACCACTTCTGAGCCACATGGGCCGAAACCACTACTACCAGGCTACAAACGGACTGGGGTGTTACATGTAACTTGTAAGGGTGACTTGGGTGGACCCATACACGGTGGTGTAATATGCTAAGAAGCTGTTTGGATCCCTAGAAATGAATGGATTATAGGAATTTAATTAGCTAGAAATTATCGATCCATTTCCGTAATTTATTTTTGTTTGGCTGTACATGTAATTTTTTCCATGAATAAAACCAGATCTTGTTTGGGGACTTGACATGTGGAATCAATTTAATATTGAACCAGCAAATTCTTTCTACTATCCATACTCAAAAGGCACGCATACACATACAAGCATTAGAGATCAAAAAGCATAAAACATGTTTACATAGACCATTTCTATATTTGAATGTAAGGTAACTTCATTAACAAAGTATAATAATTCAACCACACATGGACGATAAGCACACATATGGCTTAAAACAGTGGATCTGAATGGTTCACTTGATAGACAACAAAGGCTCCACAAACAAGGATGTGCTTAAACTATCGATATACTCTTTTGTATCAAATGTCCATATAGTAGGAAATATTATCTTGCCACTAGAGATGAAATGAAAAAAAAAACAATGTTAAAAGATTAGGGCTCCATACCACTATAAATTCTTTATCAAATTTCAGCATAAGTACAATTTTTATGCAGTTTGTTCTTCAACCTTAAGCACACCCTTTGCTTGCTAGCATCAATATAACTCCAATCTTACAAAACACACCTAATCATACATCAATAGGGAAGCAATTTTAAAATCTTTCAACTCAAAACATTCCGTAGCACAACGTAGTCGTTGTTGGCGACACAAGGATTGCAATGCAGACAGGGATGGTGGCGTCGATGTTGATGACAGAAATAGTGTGGATGAAGACGAGGGTTGGTAGCATGACGAATACATAGGATAGTTTGGAAACGAGGAATGAGGAACTATGATAGAGGCGACATATGCGGCGAAGCTCCATGTCGACATGATGGTCTCTACTATGACAACAACATCATAGCGGAGTCGATTGTTCGAGCGTGAATAAATGGGGAGTTGATTATGAAGAGTGCATCACGTATTGAATGTTAGTTGGAAAAAACACCAATAAGCTAATTGTTACAAGTTTTTTCATGGGTAAGCTGGCTGATATGTGGAAAGTGATTTATCTCAAGCCGACGCTAATGCCATACCAGAGAACAGACGCCCTAAGCCATTAGAAAATAGACTATAGAAAATTTCCTACGCAACATGAAAAGTTGCAATATCAATAAAATATTTTCAATATAATTAATTAGCTTATATTTGCATGAATAATGAGATTTGAATACCTACAGTGAAGGAGCCATCCTAAGAGCCTAAAAATGTGGCTCCGGCTCCCAGTTCATTTTTCCACGAAGTCGTCAGAGGAGCCGCACCAAAAAAGCCCTTAGACATGTGCAGAGCCACCGTGGTTCATGGTGTTCCACTTGAACACCCATGATTTTTGGTGCAAAAACAATAATTTTTTAGCTATGTTACATATTCATGCACAAAGTGAAGGGAAATTCTAGATATCTGATGTAAAATTCATGTTCTATTCCTAAATTTTTAGTTTAGAAGTTGAACTAAGTATTTTCTTAACTATTTCTCATGCCTCTTTGTCTAATTGATAACTTTGAACACCCATCTTAAAAATTCTAGCTCCGTCACTGCCCTTAGATTGCCCCAAGAGGGAAATAGTGGTTACGCACGACCATGGCTAGACAAAAAGGAGCATGATCGCCTGAACCACGCACAGGCGATCATGTAAGACGCAGGTGGCGGTACAGAGGAACGAAAGGCCTCTTTCCTTTCTTATGCCAACGTCTCATCGGCTTATCGTATGACCCTTCTAATCGTGTCCTTGCACTGATGAATTTGGGTGCATCCATTCCATGCATGTCAAACACATGGGAGATGAGAACGTAGTCCCACATTTATGTTCTCCATGCTAACGTCTGACACGCATACACCTATCATATACAGTACTAATAAGTTCAGCAGGACCCTGCAAGTAATACATGTACATACATAGTACAAACATTGACACCTTTTTGTTGGTACATATCAATCATTCATGAGCACCGTCTGATGATGGTCACATGAGTGATAAAGAAAGACTCCGTAGCCAGCGCTAACACCAGTCGAAAGCCAAAAAAAAAAAAAAAAGGAAGGCAATCAGTCGACCATCAGTCGACCACACGGCGCCAAGCATCTGGAGTCCTCATATATATATGGTGGAATATATGGAAGGAACGCAATAGGAGAATCTTTGAGAGCAAGGAGAAGAACTGCTACCAAGTGGCCATGATGGCGAAGGAAGAAATCGACCTCTACAATCTGGCGCACAGAAGGCAAGAGAACCATGAGGGGCACATGTCGTCCAGGATTGTTGAGTTACAATAGCACCGGGTAGTCTTACAGTGAACCGTTTTGTTGGCCAGATATTTGGCCGAAACCTGATCTTTTTTTGTTTCTTCATCTCTTTCCATGAGGCAGCCTTGGCTGCCTGTACTGTAATCTTTTGAACTGCTGGTTTCTTTTTCTATCTTAATGCATAGGCAGAGCACCTGCCATATTTCCGTCGAAAAAAAAAAAAAAAAGGAAGGCAGGTGACGCGGAACGAGCAGGCCACTGGAACGGTGCCAGATGCCGGGCGTGGCCGTGGCAGTGGCAGTGGAAGGTGCAAAGGAAACGAAACTCCACTCCCGTCACTCTCTCCACGCGGGAGCTCCGGCAGCCAGCGTACTAGCATCAGCACACACACCGCCCACATGCTGCTCCTCCAAACCCTGCACGCTTCTTCTCCCTCCTCTCCTCTGTCGTCCGCAACGTGCCCTGCCGTGCCGTCTCTATATATAGCTCTGTACTGCTCCGCCATCGCTCCTCAGTCCTACTACTCTACACTCTACGGAGATCACTCACCAAAGCGAGAGGGCTTCTTAATTGGGGAGAGATGGTGCATATGGAGAAGCAGGCGGCGTGCCACCGCCATGACCCGAGCAGCAACGGCGGCGCGCTGGAGGTGTCGGTGGAGGCCGGGAACGGCGGCGACGCGGCGTGGCTGGACGACGACGGTCGCCCGCGTCGCACGGGCACGATGTGGACGGCGAGCGCGCACATCGTGACGGCCGTGATCGGGTCCGGCGTGCTGTCGCTGGCGTGGGCGGTCGCGCAGCTGGGCTGGGCGGCGGGGCCCACCGTGATGCTCCTCTTCGCCGGCGTCATCTACTACACCTCCACGCTGCTCGCCGAGTGCTACCGCTCCGGGGGCGACCCCGTCGCCGGGAAGCGCAACTACACCTACATGGACGCCGTGCGGTCCAGCCTCGGCGGCGCCAAGGTGGCGCTCTGCGGTGCCATCCAGTACGCCAACCTCGTCGGCGTCGCCATCGGCTACACCATCGCCGCGTCCATCAGCATGCAGGCGATCAATCGCGCCGGCTGCTTCCACGCCAAAGGCCATGGAAATCCATGCAAGAGCTCGAGCAACCCGTACATGATCCTCTTCGGCGTCGTGGAGGTCGTGTTCTCGCAGATCCCCGACTTCGATCAGATCTGGTGGCTCTCCATCGTCGCCGCCGTCATGTCGTTCACGTACTCCACCATCGGGCTTGGGCTGGGCGTCGCGCAGACCGTCTCCAACGGCGGGTTCAAGGGCAGCCTCACCGGCGTCGCCGTCGGCGAGGGGGTCACGGCCACGAAGAAGGTGTGGAGGAGCCTGCAGGCCTTCGGCAACATCGCCTTCGCATACTCCTACTCCATCATCCTCATCGAAATCCAGGTACATACATGCATCCTCTGTTCTTGGTGCTCTGTTTTGGCTCCTCTGTTTCGATGTCCTTCCTACTGACCCGTGTGGCCGTGTACCGTGCTCTGTTTTTTCCAAAAAAAATCATCACAGGACACGATCAAGGCGCCGCCGCCGTCGGAGGCAAAGGTGATGCGTAAGGCGACGGCGGTGAGCGTGGCGACCACGACGCTCTTCTACATGCTGTGCGGGTGCGCGGGGTACGCCGCCTTCGGCGACGACGCGCCCGACAACCTGCTCACGGGCTTCGGCTTCTACGATCCCTTCTGGCTGCTCGACGTCGCCAACGCCGCCATCGTCGTGCACCTCGTCGGCGCCTACCAGGTCTTCTGCCAGCCGCTCTTCGCCTTCGTCGAGAAGCACGCCCACCGGAGGTGGCCCGACAGCCCGTTCATCCACAAGGAGCTCCGGGTGGGCCCCTTCCTCGTCCTCAACGCGTTCCGGCTCGCCTGGCGCACGGCGTTCGTCGCCCTCACCACGCTCGTCGCCATGCTCCTCCCCTTCTTCGGCGACGTCGTCGGCCTCCTCGGCGCCGTCTCCTTCTGGCCGCTCACCGTCTACTTCCCCATCGAGATGTACGTCGCGCAGCGCGGCGTGCGCAGGTGGAGCACGCGGTGGGTCTGCCTCCAGACGCTCAGCGCCGCGTGCCTCGTCGTGTCCGTCGTCGCTGCCGCGGGCTCCATCGCCGACGTCGTCGGCTCGCTCAAGGAGTACAGGCCCTTCAGCGGCTAGGAAGGCCACATGTATGTTCCGTGGATGTTCTCACGTCGCGTGTATTAACGGTTTAACGTCAGTATTATTACTAGCTGGGGTGTGACACTGGCGATAGGGCCCGGGTGTTAGAAACAGACGGAAGCTTTGTGTCACATTTTGTCATGTTCCACCTCGTAGGTTTTTGTATTTGGCCACGAAAGCTAAGCAATGGAACACCCCGTATGTATATTCCAATTTATGAGTTCTCTATGGTTTTTATTTTTTTTCACTGATAAGGGTATATACAGAGGGAATGTTGCACAACCTTTGCTACAAATTTTAGGAGTAATTTCAAACTTTGTAGCCGTGCAGTTTTCTTTTAAATCAGGCTCTACAAGAAGTAAATGATATATTCAATGCACAGTTTGGTTGGGGAAAGATCGAAGGAACGGTGGTGAAGTGAACCGGGTCAAGGAGGTAGACACAACTTGTAGCGACACTAAGAATGTGGCTCTAGTGACATGCAACAAGCATGTGGCAAAGTGTAGGTTTGGTGTGGTGCACAGTGGTAGGATTGTGGATTAAACAAATTCACACCCAGTTGGTGATATGACTCATCCAAACAGCTATTCATATTAGGATTCTCTTAGAGCTACTTTCACGGAACATGTAAGAAAGACATCCTTCCTCAATACCACTAAATTTTCAGGTCAGAAAAAAAGACCCACTCAATTTGCAAAAGCACCAGGGGAGGGCACATCTGATCACTAATAATGCAAGTTTTTCTTTCTATGAGCATTAACATTCTAACTTCAAATGGAATTCATTAGGATGGATAGATAAAGACCTATTGCACAGGAGTTGTTTCCGCTCTCATGTCACGTTTTCATGGTAAGCACTAGCGGAGCAATGTGAAGGCCAGAGCGGGTCATGCCCCCCCCCCCCCCCCCCCCCTCCTTCTGACATTTCAAAATTCTTTTTCTTGTCTCTAATAAATTCATATCATGCATCAATAAATTTTCTACACTCTGCGCTACTACAATGCCTCACCCCATCACAAAGCTGAAGGTTGACCTACGGCAATGCAACTTCTGCGTCGGCACACCAAGGGCGTTCGCGAGCAGAGGAGAAACACTGCCTGAACAAAACTTGGATGCAATCGCACATCACATTTTAATGACAAACATTGGTTGGAGCAACATGATGTAAGAACAAGGGGGTTATTGCCCCCCCCCCCCCCCCCCCCCCCCTCTCTAGTTCAATTTTCAATTTTCTCATCATGTCGCTAAATTCACATTACGCATTAATAAATGCTATTTAGATAGTAACTAGTATAACCGGCCTCCTCTTCATTGTACTTCTAAGCTCCTCCAATGATGCCAAGGTGGTGCGTTGCCTGTTTATACCTAAGTTCAGATCTCCAATGCCCACACATTCTACACATGACAAGCCAACACATCATCACAGAACATGCATGGACCCTATCTCGCAAGCTCCATTTCGATAGATCTCGGTTAGGAATATCTCCCATCAGGTAACGATGTGGCGGGTCCACTGTTGGTAGATCCTGACAGTTGATAAGCTCCAATCATCCCTCCTTTAATTCCTGGTCTTTCAAAAGGAGAGGACAGACATGCATTTACAGAGCACAAGATCAATCAGATGAGATAGCATGTGCATTGCACATCCGATGGACAAGGGCAGTACTACAACTGCTGCAAAGGTGCTCCCTGGGATTTGGCAGGCGATTGTTGCCTTGGGCAATGGACAGAGATCCCATCCCATGCAAGGACAGCAAAAGGAATGGCTCACAGAGGACGAAAATCCCTGCACTCCTGCTCGTTGGATTCGATCCTGATCTGTGATGTTTTGTCATCATCATGGGCTTGTGATTGGCATCATTGGAAGCCGATCCTTTTTTCTGTGATGATTTCACCTTTAGATGAGGCCCTTGATGGAAATCAAAGGTGGCGTTACTGTTTGGTTGCAGTCTGAAGCGCAGCACGTTCGTTGAGCTTGAACGCAAGTCAAACTATCTGGGTTTGTTCGGTTACCTACAAGCTAGAGCAGATCAGTGCAGCGCGGCATGCATGAACGGCGCTCTGGTGTGCATGAAGCAGGCGAGCTGATGCTGCGTCGCGAGACACGTTCGGACATGGGTATCTCGTTGATCGCGCTTCAGGGGTGTTGCTTTGCATGATGCATGGCACTATTTTTATTTTGTTTGAGCGAAGGAATTCATGCGAACTTAGTTCCATTTGTATTTCTCCAAAAAAGATACAAAATGGCGCCTTCATTTGTTTTTCCAGTCGTGTGGTGTTGATTTGGTTTGAGTTTGAGGTGCATATTTGTCCACATACCAAACATGTCCTAGTTGTGTAAGTGCGAGTGACGCATTTGTCAACATCAACGTGGTGATAAAATTAGGTCTGAAACTTGGAAACAGATTAGGTATATATTCCGTCCGTCTTGCTCCCAGACTTGTCTCTCCCAGAAAAATACGGGGGCAGCTCGAATATATACGGGGTGATCCGCTACAATGCCCTGATAAGTCATAAATTCTTCACGCAAAGCTTATGTATCCACGTATCAGTCACGGATTGTTTACACAGTTGACGTTTGCACGCATGAGTGTCTTTGATACTTTCAGTGTATGATCCAAATACATATTCCTGCTGCTGCATTATTATTGGTAAAAAATGGATATATTCTTTCCTACCAATAATCGAATAGCACACATTGTTCTGTATTGTTAGCCGTTTTGGGTTCCCTAGCAAGAGAGTCTCAGAGGTGGTAGGTAGGTACGTTTAGATTCCTATACCCAATAGCAAATACACCAGGTTCAGACGTTCAGTAAGCTGAAATGCTGAATACCAAGAGCCAGACTAACATATACTCCATCCGTTTTAAGATAGTTATAGTTCTGGATTTGGTTAAAATCAAACATTTATATATTTGACCAAAATATTTCTATTAATTTGTATAGTTGAACAATATGATATTTATGTTTTCATCATAAGAACTATTTTTAGAATATATATTTTATATATTGTTAAACTATATAAATTTACAGAAACTGCCAATCGGAGATAGAAATGTTTGACTATGACCAAAGCAAAACAACAATTATTTTGAAACAAAGTAGTATGAACCAGGTGCTGCTCAGCCAGAGAGCCAAGAGTTGGCATGGCGTGCCACATCAACAGATGATGTGTATAACTAGAAGTAAGGCATAAATGCCTTGTCAGTATGTTGCTTTGGGTGATTCAAGAAGAAAAGGCAATCATGAAACAGGGCTGAGCTTTGCTACGTACGCTGAACTGAAATACCACCTATGCTGAACTGAAATTTCAGATTAACATCAAACTCATCTCGTGCTTGCCTCTTCTATTTGTACATTTTTGTGGACACTCCTTTCAACTATTTCTCCGACTCCCTTGAAATTTAACTATTCATCTAGGTTTAACTCATATAAATTATGCAGGAATTACGCCAAAAGAGATGTCGACAAGAAGCTCTCATATATTAATCTCTGTAATTTCTCTATCCCACAGATTGACAGTGTGCAGTAACAAAGGATAGGCCAAGATCATCCACGGTTTTGCATCCTGTAGATTCATCTGATCAAATTTAGTACCCTCTTTGCGCCGGTCAAGAAATTCAATGATCCTAACACTGCAAAACAAATTTCAAAGATAACAATGCAACAGATGTCTCAGTGTTGTTCGGAGCACCACTACAAGTAGTCTCATTGAAATGTTGCAGATCAGGGGTCTTACTATTAGTTGCTGCTCATGAGCCCGGCGCCGGCGTGTCTCGCGAGCGCATGCTGCCGGCGACTGGCGCCACCGTGGCCATCCTTCGCTCGGCGGCGCGCACCTTGGCGCAGCGGTACGCGCACGTGACGATCCAGAACCCCCATGGAAGCGCCACGAGCACCAGCCCCAGCGCCGGGAGCCAGGCCGGCGTCTGGACCGGCGGCAGGAGAATGTAGGCGACGAGGCACGCGCCGCCGCCGAGCAAGGAGACGAAGAGCAGCACCGTCACAAACCACAGGCACCCGCTGCCGCCCGGCCGCCCCTGACCTTCCTCCTGCTTGGGCGGCATCGTCGTCGGCGCCGGCGGATCAGCTTGATCGGGATCAGGGACGCTGGTTAGGCGCGCGTCAAGAACGATGCGGTGACGTGCATGGCAATGGCGTCAATCCGTCCTCTGTTCTTGTTCTTGGATGGAACAAACTGAAGAAAATGTGTCCAAAAGTTGTGATCTGTTTTGTTGTTAGTCTTTTGTGGATCTTGGGAGAAGAGAAGCCAGCAATGGAGATGTGCAGTGTGAAGGACAGGGTGGTCGAAGAATGGAGGGAGAGGTGCAGAGAGAATGGTGGACAGAGTTCGTTTTGGGCACCCTATAATTGGCTATTTTAAGCATGCCGAAAAAGTGCACATGCATTGCGTTTGAGGACTAAAAGAAGTACTCCTCCCTCCGTACTTTGAATGATGACTTGAGGACAAAGATTTCAGTTCAATTTTGCACTTAAACAACTGCCCTGACGTCATCATTTAAAAAACAGAGTGAGTATCATGAAATCGTCACTGCGAAGTACATTCAGATATTCAGTACAGTCTACTCCAACCTTACACACTTCTCAATTCATGATCTGAAGATACATCGATATTTTTGTACATCTACACAAACTCCTCTGCACAAGCCACACAAACATGAGCTTCCAAAAAAAGATGCACACGATCAAGCATCCACAAGTTGAGATTGAGCACACACACGACACAAGGCAGTGATCATCATCCTAGCCTATCAGGCTATCACGCTGTATAGATCACCACTGTGCAAGCCATCGCCCTTCTCCTTGGTGCTCTTCCTCTTGGAGAAGAGGATGTCACCGATGAGCGGCACGATGGGCTTCACCTTCTGCACCTTCCTCCTCCTGCCGCCGCCGATGAGGTCGTCGTCGTCGTCGCCGTCGAGCTCGCCGAGGCTCAGCGCGTGGGAGAACGACGGCAGGTAGTACTCGCTCGAGCCGAGCTTGTCTCCACCGCCCCAGTACCGCTCGCTCCGGACGACCGTGGACGCCACGTCGGTGTCGCCGCCGATCCTGCGCCGCGCCGCCGCCGCCGCCGTCTCCTTGTCGGCCTCCATCTCGGCGAGCTTGGAGAGGCCCCTGTGGAGCTGCGCGTTCAGGCTGGCCACGGCCATCTCCATCTCGCTGCTCCGCTTCCTGAGCTGCGCCACCTCCTGCCTCGTCTCCGCCACCTCCGCCTCCAGCTTCTCGATGGAGCGCACCACCGTGAGCCCCGCTTCCGCCGCGTCGACTCGGTCGTCGCCGCGCTCGCTGTGCATCTTGTTCGTCGACGGCGAGGATGCCAGCGACGGCGGCGAGGACGGCGCAGAGTACATGGGCACGACGGCTGGCATTGCCTCTGCTTCGGACTCTGCCATTAGGTTTGGAGACAGGGTAATGGTGCTGCTGCTACTGCTAGCCTCATGCTTGGCAGCAGGGGTGGGAAAGGCACTGGCATTGGCATTGGTATTGGTTGGAACAATGGCGACAGAACTGGCATTGTGCCTGGAGTGGTTCTCGCCGACGAGGATGCGGTCCCCGAACACGGCGACCGCCTCCCTGACGGACCGGAACGGACGGGCAGTGTCGACCTCGACACGGTCAGAGGTCGCAGCCATGCCGGAACTGCTGGAACAAGAGTTCTGCTCTTCAAGGAGTGTGGACTGTGTTCAACACAAGCACTTTGCAGGGTTATATGGAGTGAGGCATGGCTGGTTTCTTTGCTTCCACTTCAATGTCGCACTGCACTGGCCGGTTGCCACCAGCAAGTTCACCAAGCAACGAGTTTCCCAACAGCAACAAGCAACGAGTTTCCCAACAGCAACAAGCAACGAACAAGACTTGCCACCTAAAAGAAGTCGAGCAACGCTCACAAGCCACGAGTAGAATTTCTGCAGGAGTGGGGCTGAAGCAGGGATGCTTTCTGGGCACTCTTGGCTGGCTGGCTCGCTGCAGAAGGATGGTATCATAATCATATAAAACCTTTAGATTTGCCCGTCAAGCACTGTTTTACTGTTCATCTACTGTTTTACTGTTGCTACCGCGCCGGTCGAACCTGTCCGTCCGTCCCCTCGCGTGCGCCATCTCAGTCGTTCGTGCCTACCCTTATCCTCTCTTCCCCAACGCGCATCCCCCTCTCCTCTTCCCGACCCAGCCCCGATGCCCCGTCGTCCTTTTCCCGGAGCCGCCACTCGCTCCTGCCCGGCGTCCCGCCAGGCCGCTGCCCTGCTTCCCTGCGCGCTGCAAACCGGCCACCGCCGCCGGCCTTCGGATCAGATCCATTCGCCGGTTCGTCTCCTCTCCCTCTTACAGATCTGGTGTCCTTCCCCCCTCTCGATCCATCCGCCGTGGGATTCACCAGTTGCGGCTCCGTTCCCCTGCAGTGCTACCCAACGATCTGCAGTGCCAGCACCCTCCCCGACGACTTGCGGTGGTGCTCCCCTCATCCGCTCTGTCCGATTTGGAGTTCAGGGAGGTAGGATTGGAGGCTGTCGTTTCCCCTGGCCACATCCACGAGCAGTCAGGTTAGATTGTTATTTGTTGATTAGAGTTTAGTGTTCTTTAGGTCACTCAGCAAACAATCACCATCGTCTTTTCTTCTCGACTGCAGCTTTGTCATGTTCCTCGCCAGCGTTGAGGAACAGGATCAAGAAGGCACCGACCAACCTTCTCAAGCATGCAGGTGTGTGCTGCTGCCGTGATCTAGCTCTGCTTTCTATGGCATATGTTTTAACCACCTAAGGTTTCATAGGGTCAAACAGCTGCTGCTTATGATTCAGTCTTTTTGTTCAATTGGTTTCAGTTGAGAAAGGTGAAATTGCTTGAAGTGGAGAGACGGTTAAATCGTCTTCCATGGAAATCTGACTGAAATAATCTAATTAAACAGTATTCGTCTTCAGCTCATGCTTCTTGAGGTGATCATCACAACTCTTGCCATCCTTTATTTGTTTTGGACACTGTAGAAGAATGGTGCATTTGCTTTTCTGAAAGGGCCAATCTAACTGAGTATGCTAATAGGCTAATAATGCTCACTGTGTTGTCTCCAAAGATATTCTTAGTAATTTTGCTTAAAGGTATCATTACCACATCATTACGGCCTATCGCAATAATTTTCCATCTATTTTGCAGGCTGCTGTAGAGAGTAGACCATCTCAAGTGGCCAGGTTTTGGCTCATTTGTTTATGTTTTATCAAGGTATGTACAACTAATGCCGGTGCCTTTTAGCTATTGATTTTGTTAGTTGGAAGAGGACAGATGAATGATGTGAGCTCATATGAATTGTTGATTACACGTGATCTAAGTTTCATTGCTCTTTTGGAGGCTTAAAAATATTATTATGTTTATATGTACACCTTTTGAATCAGCTGTCCACAAGATGGAGGTCCTTCTTTATTGTCTTTCGAAAGTGTGAATCTCAAAGGAGACCATCTGTGGGTTTGCAGCCTAAAAAGCAGTCCCTGCCTGTTGCGCTGAGTGGCGAGCCATGTAGGAAGTCTAAATGCACGACAGTGGAGGAAGGAGTTATCGGAAGCCTGACACAAGATTTGCTGCCAGCAACGCGATGGTGCCCACAAATATGGTTTGTCATCTCCTCTTTCTCTTTATTACTATGCACAAATAGCAGGGAGATGTTTGATACTGCTGCTGCTACTTTCCAGTTCAATATTCTATCGTTCACTTGCGACTTCACAACGTGAATCTGGGGTAATGATATTACCTGAGCATCCTAGATGACCACAATTGATTCCAGTTTGAAGAACCAACTATTTTTTGCTTTTGTAGGATATTTGCAAGCATGTGTGAACTTTGCTTTGGAGACAGGTCGCATGAAACCAGGTAAGTTAAGTAATGCCACGGCATACGCTGCAATATGTAATGTTTCGATAATTTTTCATTCTTCATTTCTATGAAGCCAGGAAGTACAAGTCCACTTTATTTATGTAACCTTTCCACTCTCGCTTAAAGAAAAGGGATTTAAGTACTGTCGCTGAATTGATGCTGTTATTGCCTTAGATTATTGCCTTAGAATTTTTTTTTTCCGTTTGTTTGATGGAGCTTGGTACATTAAACATTAAGTTTCCATAGCTTGCGGACCCTGCTTCTGCAAATGATATGCTAGATGGAGTATTGGCCGGTTGTGGCGATGATTTCCACACGGATTTCAAATCGGTTCCACCCATTCTATGCGTCGGCGGTTGTCTACTCACTCTAATGGTACGTACCTCCATCACAACACTTGATCTGTTTTCCAAAAAACAAAGCAGCTTTGACACTGCCTTTGCTTCCTGTGGAGCTTACAGTGATCTCCAATTTGTTTTCATGATCTATATAGTAAGATTGGTTCAGTGTTTTCCAACCGTTTTGAACTGATAATGTTTTATTTTATGGATAATGATTTCAGCTCATTTTGAACCAGCTGTTGCCTGATCTTTGTTTGCGAGCATACGTATTCCCATGGAGAATGCATGACCCTTTGCAGACTGAAAATCAAATTATCCCATCGAGTAGTAACAGTCTTATATTCATGTACATTCATGTACACTGATGCGATGACAAAATTGCCTCTCTATGATTATATATGGATTATGTATCTGTGTCGACTAAATATGTAAATTTTACCACCAGCTTTCAAGGCATGTCTTAGTTTCTTGGTTCAGGTGGTAGCCTAACATAATTGTTGATGTCATTTCTTATTTTTTCTAGAAGCCATACTAATAGGCTTATTATGTATCATTCTTTTATGAATATAAGTGCTTTTCTATGTGAGTTTCTATCACTGCTAAAAATTAAAGAATGTGTCATTGTGTTTGTTCATTGAAAGTTTAAATTGATGTTCTTAACCTTTTATATGCTTAATACATCACATAAATCGTGCCCGCAGCAACGCGCGGGGCTTTCAGCTAGTGGTAACTACTTCTGTAAGTCACACTGTGTCACAGGTTCACAGCTACAGCAACATGCAGTTCTTGAGGTAGACAGGACAGCAACATTGTAACAAAACTGCTCTGTTTTGGTATGGCAATCAGTGACGGGATCTTGACATGTCAAATGTTACATCATTGATGATACCAAGGTTACGTGCCAAACGCAAGATAAAGTACATTCAACAAGAATTTGTTGTGCATCTCAGACAATTCTTGCAGCTGGTTCCAGGAGCATGTCTGAAACTCTGAATTTTCTTTTTGAACAACTGAACTGTGAATTATGCATCGTGTTCAGTAATTACAGGAGGGGAAGTTAACGAATCCGGCCTGCAGTGCAAGGATATCAAAGTGGCTGTGTTCTAATTTCGCATAACAAGAAGTGGGTGTGTTCTGAATATGCTGTTATATTAGTTGGTGATCCAAATCACATCAAACATCAAGGATGAAGACCCAAAACAGTAATTTGTAGTTTGACATTGCTCTGTGTAAAAATGAGATACTAGAGTAGATAACCTTTTCATGACAAGTTGTTCCAGATGTGTAAAAACGAGGATATACATTTCAATTTGTTTTAGGTCACCCGCATTTGTGCACAGTCACCTGCACAAGTGCGTTGCCAGATACACACCTGAATGACACAACATCCAGCCATCGTATTGGTTTATCTGAATGTCAATCTCAGTACCAGTACATTCAGCCATCTTAATGGTTTATATTGTGGTTAGTACTCCAACAATCCATCATTTCTAATAAAAGTAAGATGACAATGGGATGACAACAATCTATCATTTCATCCACATTGTACCAAAAAAAGAATCAGAACCACAAAAAATTAAACAATAGTTTTAAAAAATTCAGACCTCTCCAACAAGACTCCTTATAAATCAACAAGTTAAATCTTTAGCATGAATTATTCACTATAGGTATTATGTAATTGCATATCATTTGAATTAATAAAAATGCTCTATATCAAAAGAAAATCAATGAATTAAAAAAATACATAATAAAAACTCCCTCCGTTCCAAAACAGATGTCACTTTAGCATTCAAAAATTGTCCCACAAAGTGTCACTCTGCTTCCCAATACAACCATCTCTATCCTCATCAATCCATCCCCGTTCTCTGTGCACTCTCTACTTTTTTCACCCCCTTATTGATTCCTATGCCCAGCTCCTATATTGACAAATATTTTTGGGACGCAGGGAGTATTATATTAGTTCAGAAACTCATAAGGTGCTTCTCTTGCATGCTCTGCATCCAGAAACAAACTGTAAATTGCTATGGTAGATATAGGCATTTGGATCCAATCTCCCATCTGAATGGCCAAACAATGTGGCCAAGAAAATAAAGGGTTTCAACCATGGGGCAGAGGGCTCATCTTTCATGGCCTTGAGATCAGGAGGTTCTTTTTCCTCGGCCATCCCCATTGAAAGGAAACCTGTCGTCGGAATTCGTGAGGAGAAAGAAGCTTTAGGTCTCAAGGCAAGACTTCTGATGACGACTTTCCTTTTGAGAGGATGACTGAGGAGAAAGAAGCTCCTGATCTCAAGGCTGTGAGATAGGCCTTCTGCCTCATGGATGAAGCTCTAAAACCTTCAATGTCCTGGTGACAACGTGTGGCTGTTTGGATGGGAGATTGAATCGAAATCTATATTAAGTACGATAGTAATTTGAAGTTTGTCTCTCGGTTTTATGATACACAGAGCATGCAAGCAAAGCACCTTATGAGTTTTTGAACTAGTATAGCATACCTGTATATTTCAATTAATCAATTATATTGTTATAGTGTAGAGCATTTTTAATAATTCGAAGAAGGGGACCTCAACCGTACCAGTAAACGGGGATCTAAACATGTTGTCAGTGCTTGAACAAGGCAATTTCCTTTCCATGCTCCTTGAGCATATAGCCCTGTAAAACTCATCAATTGCTAAGTAATCATCACATAAACTCGTTATTGTTTTTAATCAGCAAGTGTAAGAAATTTAGAGTGAGCAGGACTGATGGTATTTAGAAGCCTCATTATATTAGCAAGTGTAAAAAATGTAGAGTAAGCAGGATAAATGTCGAGCACTTATAATGGTGAGCTGCAGTATAATAAGATTAAACACTAAATAGTAAAAGTTAAACGCTGAATATCTTGACTGCTTGTTTAAGCAAATCGAAAGTGGAACCATCCAAGCAGTATGGTCTCCAGGTTTATAGCACATTGTCTTATCACAGCAACCTACACCAGCGCAAAATCAAGAATAAACAAGGCAGGGCAAAACAGAGCTGCTGCCCTGATAGAGACCATTCTTTCAAGCAGAATTCAGTCAGAGACGAGAGGATCTCAGTGCTTATCACCAGTTAGGACAGTACTATAATATTTTATTACTTTGCCAAAGGAGAAAGCACAACCTCTCCTAACCTGTCACTCTGCTACTCTGATTATGCTTCAGAAGACAAAAGTAATGCTATTAGGTTCAGTCCAGGATATCAAGTGAACATGGCATGTTAATTTAATTATGTCAGCGAAAAAGCAGTATGTCGAATCCTATTGTATCTAATCTCCTATGGAAGACAAAAGCATGAGCAGTTGAAGAAGCGTCTTGGCCTGCTTCTTCGATAGGAGAGGAAAACTAGTAAATAGATTCACAGAAACTTCGGAAGCAATCAAGGTAACGAAAGAAGAGCTAATTAATTGACAATCCAGAAAACCAAGGCGGTGTCGATCGGCAGCGAGGAGGTGCAATTGGCGCACGTCGCGGTGCCTGCTCGTCGTCCCCGTACGTAGTCGGCAGGAGAGCAACGGTGGCGGGCCGCAGGGAGACGCGGCGGTGGTACGGTAGCACGGCGGTGATCGGAGGCTGGCGCCGGCCGCACAACGCAGTGGTACGTCACGCCGCCGCAGGGAGACGAGTGACACGGCTCGACAGTCCTGAGACGAGATACGCGGCAGCTGTGCGGGATCCGAGGGGGCCTTCTATCCTCCGGTTGACCGGAACCTCTGTCGCACACCTTAGCCTTCGGCGGTGATCTCACCTAGCAGCTACTTGCGACGGAAGCAGTGGCGGAGCCAGACATAAAACACAGGGGGGGCCGATTAGGCAAATCCCTAAAAGCTCGTCGAGAAGTATATCGACGATACACAGAGTCTTTACTACAATTTATAAGAGTGTTATATACAATAAAGACACTGCCATAAACAAAATATTTGTGACTGTACCATAGGCACATAGCAAAATATAGGTCCTCAGACAAACACTTTAGAAGTCCACTTTTCTATCCTTCACGTCATCGAAATCATCAATTATTTCATCATAGCTATAGTCTTCCAAAAGCTCACCTTCTATGTGTACAAGCATGCTATTGGAAAGAAAGTCATCTTCCATCTTGTTGCGCAGCCTTGTCTTAGTGATCTTCAAGATAGAAAAGGCACGCTCAGCACTAGCCGTTGAAACAGGAAGAGTAATAAGCAGCCGAAGCAATCTGTCAATCAAGTGCAAAACTCGATGGCGTCCCGTGTCAACAAGGCATCGACAAAGCTCAGCTAAGGTTGCAATTCTTTTAAGATCATCATTTCTAGAAGCCTCGACAACAAAATGATTTAATTGGTACCCTAATAAAATTCTTTCTTGTTGGTTTAAATCTGCTGGATAGTATTTCTCAACCATTTTGCATACCTCGCTAGCTTGAAAAGATGCAAATCCACCTTTTGGAACCAATGTAAGACTAACTGATAAAAGATCCATCACCTTCTCATTAAACCTCAGATTTAATTCAGTCAATTGAGTGTCAAGTGTTGCTCGATATACCTCCACTCTAAAATAATGATCTGTTGTAAATGATCGGGCTGACGACGAGCTTGGCCGCCACGCAAAATGTATGTTTCTTCCATGTTTGGAATAACAATTTCATGACCCACGCAAAACTCAACAACCTTGCAAATAAAAGTTTCCCAACCATCATCTGATCTCATTTTCTCAAGAAGTATTTTGGTGGAGTGCACGAGACGGATAGCATTTACTATGTCCTGTGACTTCTTTTGTAAAGCTTGACCAAGTTGTTCAGTGATCTCCAATATTTCTCTCATCATGCATAGGGTGAATACAAATTCAAAAGATATCATATAGTTGAAGGAAGTATCTCCATCGGCACGATTTGTACCAGCTGAGGAATCAGCACTCATTTTTTGTAAAACTTCACTTACTGGGTTATACATGTCCATGAGGCTGGCAATAGAACCCAAGTGTGAACCCCACCTCGTGTCTCCTGGACGTTTCATTGAGCGGATTTGATTTGCTCCCTGACCCGTCTCAACCTCATCAATAGCCAACAGCCGTGCAAGTTCAACTGTTTGAGCACTATGAAGCTCATCATGACGCTTTGCTGAAGAGTCAACTGTGTTAACAATAAAGAGCAATTTCTGAAAAAATTGAGTCACAGGAACAACATCCTTTGCTGCAGCTACAAGAGCTAGCTGTAAACGGTGTGCATAGCAATGGACATAATAAGCATAAGGGCACTCTTTAAGAAAAAGTGCTTGTAATCCGTTCAACTCCCCCCTCATGTTACTAGCACCATCGTACCCTTGGCCTCGAAGGTTCTGCAAATCAAAACCTTGGCTCAACAATACATTACTTATTTCCCCTTTCAATGTCAATGCTTTTGTGTTTGTCACATGTATCATGTCAAAGAATCGTTCTTGTAACACACCATCAATATCAACAAATCTGAGAACAATTGCCATTTGCTCTCTTTTTGAAACATCGCATGTTTCATCCACGAGAATAGAGAACTTTGCATCTCCTACTTCCTCACGGATATGCTTCTTGATTTTCACTGAAGAATACTTAAGATTTCCTTCTGAATATCAGGTGATGTGTACTTGGCACATTGTGGAGCATTCTCCAAGACAATCCTTGCAATTTCAGGATTAAATTCAGCAACAAGTTTGATCAATTCAACAAAGTTTCCTCTGTTCTTTGATTGAGGTGTTTCATCATGACCTCTAAAAGCACAAGACTGAAAGGTTAACCACTTAACAGCTGCAATAGATGTTTTCAGACGTAAGCGGTTATTTTCCTTCTCCTCATTTTTCCTCCTCTCCATGACATTATCTATATGGATTGGATTATTCAACAAATCATGACACTCGTTAACTGAGTTGTTGTGTTGTGAGGAAGGTTCAGATCCTATATGAACCAAGAATGCGCAGTTTTTGCCGTCATGAACTTTCTTCCAGCTGTTAAAACCTTGAGCTGTGAAGGCATCAAAACCACCTCTTTTCTTTATATTTTTGCTGGAAACAAAGCAAGGAAAACAATATGCATAACCACCTTCGAAAAAGTACGTGAAAAATATAAACAATAATAACATAAAATTATATCCTGAATTAAAACTTGACGTGAAATCCAGCTCTCATTTGGGTCCAAAGACTTCCTTGGCCCAGATATAATTTAGTTGAAACATGAGTTGCAATGCATTGTTTTATAAATGTGTAATGGCTTAATGGCTAAACACTAACAACATTTATCTTCAATAAGTAAATAGGTAAGAAACATGTATATGCATGTCTATCAAAAAGGGAAGCAAAGAAAAATAATTTACAGAATGTAAAGAGCACTTTTAATGTCACGATATTATGGAGCTTTAAAACCGTACACTCATAACTTTTAGAAAATAATCTCAATATATAAACATATATGATAGTTAAAGTTTAGATAAGTCTAATATTGTGGTTAACTAAATTTACATGTGTGATAGGAAAACTATCAAAAATCGTATCTATGTGATGGTCCGAAAGATACTCATTTCTTATGTAGTAAATATGGTGTCAATTACGTAGTATAAATATATCAACAAATGTGTCCCTCAAGTCCGATCTCAGGATGGCGCTTAGGCAGGGGCCCCAAACCCAATACAGAACATTGAGCGACCACATAACGATTGACCTACGATGATGCATGTGAGCACGATCCATCTATTTGCATGAGTCCGCAATAATATAATACATATATCTTTATAATTATTTTTATTAAACTCACACAACAATATGAAAATAATTTCAATAATTTAACAAATCTAGCCGCGCAAATGCGCGGGCAGCCATACTAGTTATATATATAATTGATCACAAAACGGAGCCACCACGTTCGCTTCCAAAGTCTAGAAATTCCCACATTAATCCAAGAAAATAAATAAAAAGAGAAAATTACCCACTACTGCCATTATGAGAAAATTAATCACAAAACCCCTTACAAATATCCAAAATACCCCTCGCACCTATTTCTAAATTACCAACCATGCCATTATGAGTAAAAAAATAGCTAAATTCAAAATAATAAAAAATAGCAAAAAAAAACCTTCACACCTTCATTTAAAATATATTTTACCTATCCTTCACACCTATTTCTAAATTACCAACCATGCTACTATGAGTCTGTTGGTTTACTGTAACTTTTTTAAGTGTGTTTTATTTCAGAGACTAACTAAAATCAAAGAATTTAAAATATATTTTACCTAACCTCTTGGAATTTCTCTAATTCCATCAATGCATTTGGATGAACCAGAACGTACCGTTCCGTGACACAGCTTCATGCAAGATGTTTCGCCCGCCTGGTCCGGAGTAGGATAGCCTGCCGCGTCTTGTGTGAAACAGATACTCTGCAATGTCCATTTCAGCTTTTAAAACGGCCAGGTACATCGGGGACGCGCCCTCCTCACCCTCACGTGGGAAGCAGGCCAGCTCTGAATCCACGGACATGAGCATCTGTACGGAGGTCATGCTGCCAGCGCGGACCGCCTCGCACAGGGCAGTCTCGCCACGCTTGTTCTGCATCCTCAGCAGCTTCTTGATCGCCGCGGCCGCCGCCGCCGTTGCGGCTGCCTCGGCTGCCCTCAGTAGGGCCGCGGCCGCCGCTGCGGCTGCGTCGGCTGCCACCGCTAGGGTCGCCACCGCTGGACCCGTCGCTAGGTTCGCCGCCCTCCGGGTCGCGGCTGCCGCGGCAGCCGCGGCATCCGCGGACTCACGGGCAGCAGTAACGGCTGGCCTTCGGGCTGGAACGAAAGCCGGTACCGCCGGGTCTGGGGCCACCGCGCCACCCGGCGCTGCGGCCCGCGCCGGGGCCAGCGCCAGCGCCAGGGCCTGCGCCACGTCTGTCGCCTGGTTCCTGGCTTCTGCAGCCTGGGTCGCTGCCGTATTGGCCGACTCCGCCGCCGCCACTGCCGCCTCTGCCGGTGTCCCCGCCTCCACCGGCACTGCCACCGCTGCCGGTGTCACCGTCGCAGCAAATTGGGCCGCCGCCACCACCGCGTGAGTCTCCGCTTTGGCAGCTATCGCTGCCTTCACCGCTTGGGCCGCTGCCGCCGTCGCCTGCCGGGCCGCCTCCTCTGGGGCAGCCGTTGGCGCCACCTGCTGAACCGTTGCCACCACAGCCGCCGCCGCTGCCTGCGCCGCCGCCACGGCCGCCATGGTCGCCTCCGCATGGGCCTTTGCCGTAGCTTCCTCGATCACCGCCGCCTCGGGCGTCGGCGACGACGGCGCCTCAGGAGCCGTTTTCTGGGCCGCTGCCGCTGCCGCCGCCTTCACCGCCAGGACCGCCGCCACCATCGCTGTCGCCGCCTGGGCGGCCGGCGCCACCGGCACGGCCGCAGCCGCCGCCACCGCCTGAGCGGCGGCCGCCCCAGCCGCTGCCGCCGCAGCTGCACCAGCCTTGGCAGCCGCTATATCCGGTGCCACATCCACCGCCTGGTTTCTCTTGAGAGTGACGATGAAGGCCACCATATGGGCATTCCCGGCACCGGCGGCGCAATGCAGGGGTGTGTTTCCCTCGTGGTTGCACGCCACCAGTAGGCCGGTTACATTGTTATTGTCGGCGTACGTGCTGATCTCCCTCACGCAGTTCTGGTACACGTCGTTGTCACCGCAAGCTGCGACGATATGGAGGAGCCCATCTAGGAGTCCGCTAGCGGGTGCGGCAGCAACATCAGGCAGCAGATCCCTTAGATCGTTCAGGTTGCCGCGGCGAGCAGCCCTCACCAGCTCGAGGCGGAGTAGTGCGGCATTTTCTGCAGGTGCGGCCATCACTTCACTCGCACCTGTCTACTGCACGTACGTATATATCTCTAGGTAGAGGAAAGAGGATATCTAGATCTAGTTTTCGCTTGGTGCATGGTACTCCTTTGCCGTTCTATATATGGTCTAGCTAGCTCGCTCAACCAATGCCCACGGCGTGGGCGTCGCGCCAGTACCAGATTGGTACGCAGACCCCGGACAAAAGATGGGAGAAGAGAGAAAAAATATGCAGGTGGGAGAATGATCGGGGCGGGGAGAGAATTAAAAGAAGAAACACATGTGTCCCTAGCGTGTCGCGACAATATATTGGCGGCTCTCCTAGCTAGCCAAAAGTGCTTTAGATTCCCTAGTGCAGGCTCCTCACTACAAGAAAAATGATTATTAGTTACCAAGGTATTTGGTCACTATATGTTTATTGTTGGTCACAATAGCTAGCTTGTCACTAATAAGCTTGGTCACATTTTGGTGGCTAAAACCTTGTCACTATATGTATATAGTGACTAATAATTGCATATGTTGGTCACTAAAATTATATAGCAACCAACACAACCTTGGTAACTACATATAACGTTGGTCACTAAAAGCGTATATCCACCAAAAATCTCAAACTTGGTCACTATTAATCAACTTTTAGTGACCAATATAGAAAAATTTTTCTTGGTCACTAAAACTTGGTGACTAAAACCATGTTTTCTTGTAGTGCCTTTTCTAACTTTTGCAGCCTCCTTGTCTAACTTTGATGGCCTCTCAGTCTGTGGGGGCAGAAGTAGAGGAGGAAAACATAAGTTCTTTGGGCGGTTACATGTCCGAGAGAAGATCCTCTCTGCTGATAAAACAATGGCTAGGAATTGGCCTTGCAAGGAGACCTGCGCGCTTTGTGATCAAGAACATGAAGCTGCGGTCCCTCTTTGCCTGAACTGCAGCTATGTTAGGAATTATGGGAAAGAATGACGCAATGTACTAACAATGTGATCTCAATGTGATCTCAGTTCCGACTTCGCTGGTTATCTGCCACCTCGAAGAAGGAGCAAAAGTCCAAAGCTCCCTTCATGATATATATCACTTGGAACTTGTGGAAAGAAAGAAATCAAAGAATTTATAAGGCCAAATCTCTCCTCCCTCATCAGCTGATTCCCCTGATAAGAATGAGAGCAGCAGGCTTCGATTCAGTGCATGCGGGGTGCCGCCACTCTTTTAGTTCCTTATTAATGTTACAAGTTTATGAATTCTTTCCCTTTTATTTTATATAATCTGCTTTTTAGGACTTTGCATTCTTCTACCTTAACTAAAAGAGCAGAAAGAGCAGCGCTCCTGCTCTTACCTTCCAAAAAAGAAGGTTTCCCTAGTGCGCGGTGCTTATCATGACCAGTGTGCTTAGGTCAGCCCCACTGTTCACTTTCCATCTCACTCGGATTCCCTTTGTTCCTCTACGCTCTTCCTCTCAGTTGCTCCATGTCTCCTCCGCCCAAAGGTGCCTTGCTCCGATTCATCTCCCGCAACCGGCCTTCATTCACATCCTCCGCTCGTTATCCACCTCCCTTCGCCGCCTGACCATCAATTCATTTTTACATCCATGCCTCAAAAGTTTGAAGTTGCAACATACTCTATCTAAAACGAGAGTTATAAAAAGAAAAACAAAAAAAATCAATCACAAAAGTACCAGTTTCTGGACTGAATTTAATTTGGTATGTTCTATAACTACCTTTTTCTATGGAGTTGCAACCTAAAACTTTGCATACACACATAAAATATACTCATTAAGTAGTGTGATTTATTTCATATTTTTTTGAAAACTTCTAAGTACCTCATGAAAGATGGTACTGTCATATGAGATCGAAGTCAAATGCGCTACTGCACCGCCCGCCCCCCAGGGGTCAAAGATGGTCGCCGCCTGCAGCTCCCTTTCACCCACCAGGGCTGCGGCAGCAGAGCCTAATTCCTTGACGTTCCTAGCCTTAGGCGTAGCTTGCCCCCATGTGCTGGCTCCAACGGCCAATCTGGCACCTGGCCGCCGTCCTCGAAAAGATGAAAGCCCTCGTAGGGTAGGGCATGTGCTCGCAGCATGTGCATAGATGGCGGAATGCCCCTACGGCTAGCTCGCGAACATGGTGGAAAAGTCCCTATGGCCAGCTCGCGAGGCGTGCGCGCATGACAGAAAAGCCCAAAGGCGCATGTTTACCGATGTTAAGCTAAGGGGCTGTTTGGTTGGTTGCCACAACTTGCTACACGCAAGTCAGGCACGCCGCAATCGGTTTGGTCCCTGTTCGTTTCATTACCGAGCTTCGGCGTGCTACAAAGTGTTTGGCGGCGGCTCCATGCATCGCCGTAGCTTTTCACGCCGAAGGTTTGGCGAACGATTCGGGCCATGAAATCAGGAAATACAGGGGATGGATGTTACTAAATCTGCTGTAACTTCTGGGGACCATGGGGTAAAACAGGATTTAGGGGATTGAGTGAATGGTCCTTTACTCAACCAGTTTTACTCAATCTGCCGAAGATGCTCTTAGTTTGAGCACAGTGACCACGAGCACCCCCACAACACTAAACACATCCTGTGAGAGTCCCCGTCAGACTTCATCTGAATCTACCACTGAAAATTCTGTATTAGGTTATTCAAAGTTACTGTAACTTAGTGGACATCATCATCACACTGGAGAATTCATGATACTTTGCCCCACCACGTACTATGTAGTCTTTCCGGGGTCATATGTTATTTCAGGAACACTTTAAAGGAAACTAGTTTGAAGCATCGAGGAAGACCAATGCAAATGCAAGCTAGCACAAGAAAAACGAGGCCTCTGGTCGAGAACCACCCAAACTTTTCTGTTCATTGTTGTGTGTGACAGGGAAGGAAATAATAGTGGGTGATGACTGTTGAATTCTTTAAAGCTCATTGTTGTGTGTGATATTTTATGACTCGCCGCTAGCATTTTATGCTTGAACTTTAAGTGTAGTGGTTACCATCATGACTTTATTTCCTGCCCTGTCATTTGGCATTTGCATATGTCTTGGCTTCGTCATTGTTTTATGATATCTCTTATCTACCTTTTTTCTTGCCTTCATAGCTATTTTTTTTGACCGAAACAGGAGCGGAGCCCCCTACTGATTTCATTTTCCATTAATATAAACAAAACTGTACAGAAAGAAAGAGACAAGTACAAGGAGAATATGTGCCAAAAGGAGGTTAAAACTACAGTTAGAAATTATCAATCCAGTTCATCAAGGCATCCTTCAGTGCTGACTTGACCTTAATCAAAGTTAAGGTCAATTCCTCTTTCAATTCACTCTTCCATCTCACCTATGACATTGTTTGACCATCAAATATTATTCCATTTATATGTCTCCATATGATCCAGGTAATAGCCATTAACACTACCACAGAACAGGCGATTAGCGACGAGGTTTTGAGGCCTTTTGCGACGGGATCTGAACCGTCGCTGAAAATACGTCGCTAAAGGGTACCCCTATAGCGACGGGTTTTCACCCGTCGGTTGACATAACTGCAGCATCGGGGAGAAACCACGCCTCTAATCCTTCCAGCGACGGCAATACCAGAACCCGTCGCTCCATGGCTGCAACGACGCGTCAAACCCGTTGCTACTGGAGAATTGAAAACAAAAAAAATATTGTCATGTTTTCTTTATTACATATATTTTGTCCCTCTCCACGTACAGTTTCAAACCAATCAGTGATTAAACAGACAAACAACTAATCCAAGCAGCAGTGAACCAGACAAATGATTCCAAAAAACAAAAGTTGAACAACAGCTAAAAGCTGAACTTGGAGGACGTCGTCGAAGAAGGCACCGCCGCCGAGATCTGGCTCGAAATCTTCCTCCGGCGCAGCCCACCGCAGGAGTCAACGCAGTGCCGTTGGGTCCCCGCATCTTGCTGCGGCCCCCACCATTATCATGCCTCCGCAGATCCTGCACAACCCATGCAGCAAGAACGCATCTGTTCCTTCAAAAAGAAAAAGGAAAAAAAGCAGGTCCCCAAGGAGAGCTCGAGACCTCATCACCTTGGACGCGCAGGCCGTGGTCCGGCGGCCGTCGCCTCATTGGCCTCGATGTCTCCACTGCCCGCCGTCGGCACCGCGAGGGGGGAGATCTTGCCCCGCGCAGATGCCCCAACGCGACGGCGCCGTTGAGGGGCCGCCGCCGTTGGCCTCCACGCTCGCCCGCCGCCATACGCGAGAGAGGGAGGATTTGCCCCCACGCCGGATCTGGGGCACCGCGAGGGGGAAGATTCATCCCCACGCCGGATCCGCCACCGCGCTATCGATATCGCCCGATGCCGGATGGGGCGCATGGCGAGGAGGGGAGGGGGGCTTTGGTGACAGAGAGAGAGAGAGAGAGAGAGAGAGAGAGAGAGAGAGAGAGAGAGAGAGAGAGAGAGAGAGAGAGAGAGAGAGAGAGAGATGGCGGCGAGGGGAAGGAGGAGAAGTGTGCTGTGGTGCGAGAGAGATCGAGAGGGGACGGCGAGGGGGCGTGCTGCGTGCGGCGGTTTAGGGTTATGGGAGGGAGGAGCGACAGATATATGCGGTGGAACTGGGCTGGGCCGGGCCGGCTGGAATGTTTTTTGCTTTTTGGATTCTATAGTATAACACATGTAGAAGTTGGCCCAGTGGTTAGTGACGGGTTTCAACCCACATGTTGAGCGAACAAAACAAATTCGCAAGCAGCCATGGACGCCGCTGCAGGTTTGGCGGACGGCGACGGGTGCCTGAAGGTCGAGCGTGTGCGACGGACGGCGAGGGGTGCGGCCGCGCCGCTGCAGGTGTAGCGCGGCGGGCGGCAAGGGGCGCGCGCGCGGACGTCCCTGCAAGGTCGACCGCGCTGCGGACAGCGAGGAGCGCGTGCAGGCGCTGCCGATGCAGTTGAAGCCCGCCCGGCCGGCTACACAGGATCTGCTGGAGCTGGAGACCTCGATGTGCTGCTTGGTGAAGCTAGCTAGCTGCTCTGCGTTGGGACTAGTAGCGACGGGTTTCATGCAACGTCGAAGGCAGCTAGCGACGGGTTTCTCAGTTCAACGTCGCTAGAACTGAAAACTTTGCAACGGGTTTCAGTTCACCGTCGCTAGATCTTAAGGCTTTGCGACGGGTTTCTTCACACCGACGCTAGTGCTCAAACTCAGCGACGGGATTCAGGCACCCGTCACTAGAACTCCAAACTTTGCGACGGGGAACAATTGTACAAGCGGGTAGCGACGGGGTTTTGAAGTTGCGTTCAAGTTTAGCGACGTGTTTCGAAATTTCGTCGCTAATGTCGTGTCGCTGAAGCCTGTTTCTGTGGTAGTGTAATAATTCCTTGATAAATATTAAAGGAGATGTTCTTTTAACCAGTTCTATTCTTTCTGGAGTTTCCAAGAGCATGTTCCAAATAATACCAACATCATTCCAGCATTGCTGTGCAAATGGACATTCAAAGAAGAGGGATCCAAAGTTTCTATTTGACTCCCATTGCTAACTGGTGCCTCCAAGCTTGGTTTTAAGGATATTTAGAGTCCACTACTCAAGAATCAATGAAGGTATTGGAGTAGAAAAGGCTCCATCTAGCGTAGATTAAATATAGGGAACTCTCCTACTCCTTCTATTGAGAAATATACATATTTCTGGGTTTGGTCAAAGTCCATTGTTTTGTCGATTTTTACTGTTAATGGCAAAAACAAAACTTTAAGGTCGGAAGATAGGGAATGTTTTACCCATTGTTTCGCCTCATTCTCTTGGTACTCCTTGAATGTGGTTCCAGAAGGGCGGAAGATCGGGTATGTTTGGTACTCCTTGAATGTGGTCCCATTGTTTCGTACTCTCTTGCTGCATGTAATTCAAATAACGAATGCTTAGTTAAATAGGTACCTTTTTTATCTATAGTTGTAAATTGCTGTTACAGTTTTTCTTTACCTCATCCTGTAATTTTGAACAGGGCCCTCACTTTTGCCGAGACGGCCCTGTAGAGGATATCAAGATCTAGTTCACATGGTGCATGGTACTCCTTTGCCGTTCCATATATATGGTCTAGCACTCTAGCTAGGTCGCTCAACCAGCTGGCCACGGCGTGAGCGTCACGCCAGTACAGATCGGTCAGCAGCCCCTCGGACAATAGATGGAGGAGAGAGAAGGTATGCAGTGCAGGTGGGAGAATGAGAGCATCCGAGCAGATTGAGGGTGTGTTTGGTAGGGCTTCGGCTTATTCTGAAAACAGCTTATCCAGTGGCTTATATACGAAAATAGCTTTTCTGGCTCATTCTAGCTTATCCTGTGAAAACAGCTTATCCTGTCAAACTGTTTGGCAAAACAGCTTATCCTGTCTTTTCTGAAAACAGCTTTTTCTGTCAAAATGACCCAAGTGCCCCTGTCCATTTGAGACATGGATATACACATGTAATATCTGTTAAATGGAAGAAATAATGTTCCACAACAAAATAAACTGAACTAATAATTTATATAGTGACCACTAAAATAATAGAGTACAATAGTAGAGTAGAACTTTAATACAATACAATAATGTGTCCAAAAGACCATCACCAACATAGTACGGTAGTGTTTACAAAAGCATCATGATCTTCACATAGCATACGGTCATACATCAAACTATACATGATCATGTGGATCTAGAAATGTAGATTGCCCTCGCAAGATCATCACGGAACCTATCCATGGTGCGGTCACTTGATTCTGGAGTTGAGGTGTCCGACGCATTTTGAGAAGGAAGATGCTTCGAATATCTCGAAGGTATGGTAGGCACATAATCGGGATCACGATCACACTTGGTGAAATCCTTATCTTGTGCATCATTCTCATGAATGTAGTTATGGAGACACATAGTAGCAGCAACTATCATCATTTGTTTTTCCATCGAGTATTTTGGCATCTTGAAAAGGATTCTCCATTTATTTTTCCACACGCCAAATGCACGCTCTACGCAATTGCGAACACTTGAATGCAAATTATTGAAAAGCTCTTGCTCACCACATGGGGCAGGACCCCTCCTCCAATCTGGAATGTGATATCTTTGGCCCTTGTATGGCGTCAAGTATCCGTGACGATTTGGGTATCCAGCATCACCATTATAAAATTTTCCTACATGTACAAGACATTATGCATTAGTAAATACATGAAACATAAGAATAATATTGGCAAATACAAGTAGTAGTTCGTACCTGCAGGAGGGTGTGGAAACTCAGGATCATTCTCCAATGCATGAAAGAGCACTGCTGTATCATACATTTTGGGTTGGTTTACCACTTCTTCTAATGTATCTCAAATAATCATTTGGAGGTGGAACTGCCGAAATATGTTTACCATCTATTGCTCCAATGCAATCTTTGAAATGTGGCATCATCCTACGATCATTAGTAATCCTAGAGTGGGTACTAGTGAAGTTAGGATCTATTGGCTTTAAGTAATGCTTGCACATTGCCACCATACAATTCAGCACCTCATCATCATTGTAGGTGTAACCTCCTCCGGTTCACTATCATCATCATTGTTGTCTTTGTGGCTTTCATCAAGGTTGATGGTAAAATTATCGCAAGAGTTGCTTGCTGGAGATGGTGGCAGACCCGTACAAGGACTCCAATGATCTTCACCGGTGTTCCGAAACTCTTCAAACATTATGCTGCAGTGATCTTCCCATTGAAGACCTTTTTCCTTGAATCTGTGTGCTCCCTTGATAGCCTAGAATATAAAGAGAAAACAGATTTTGTTATCAGAACATGATGGCTACAAATAAAACATGACAAATAGTACTTGTGTATCACACTTACTGCACATGTCTTGGTCCACCATTCTTCGGGCATGTCAATATTTTGATGACTTGCATCCCATCCTAACCCCGTTTGCTTAGTCAACTTCTTCCAAATGCCGTAGTCGACCTTTAACCGATCCCATTTGTTTTTTAACTGTTTTTTTTGTGTATGAGAGACCGGTCTCCTCTTTGAACTTTGCCATCACATTTTTGTATCCAGTCTTGTTCAAATGTGCGCCTGAACGATTGCCAGCTTTACATTCTCATCTTTCCAATCTGCCACACTGTTGCCAACCATAGAAACATACAAAACAGCGAGCTAGTTCAAGTATTGTACAATTAAAAGTTTCAGAATTGTTCAGCTCCTAACAATTTACATACAATCCCAAGAAGAAAAATACTTGCGGTGCACAGAAATGAGTACTACTCAAATGCAGGCCTGTACATGAGCAAAAACAAAGCATACTGAACCGAACAGATAAGGCAATATAACCGCATCAGCAGAAAACAGAGTTAGTTAAAGGAGAAGGTATCATGGACAGCAGGAGATGCAATCAATACAAGCCAATGCCTGATGCATAATACTCCTACTAAACTGTGGCCAATTAGTACTCCTACTAACATAAAGAAAAAGAATATTCACATCTAAGAAAGCATGGATGACAAACATACCACCACACATTTTCACAATCAGGAGCATGGATGGGAATGACACTCTAGTCCCCTCGGCAACACGCCAAATGAATGTGGCTAGAATAGATAGAACCATGAAGACATGAAGTCACCAGCAACCATGACAACCACAAATAAGGGGGGAAAAAAGAGAGAATAAAAGAGAAACATAAATCTGTTTTGATGGTCTGGAACATTTCAGCATAGGACAGTGCTTATGTTCCATAGAAAGAACAAAAGAAATGCAAACAATGTGAAAATCTTCCAATTGAACAGCAGTTAAATAAACTATTGACTTGCCAACACAATCATGCTCCATAGACAAAAGAAACGCAGAAAACGTGAGAATGGTTCCACCGAGCAGCACTTGCACTGGTGGTAAATACACTTTGCCAACACAATCATGCTGCCCACATGGACTAAAAAGAACACATTTTGTGCTCTCACTTCACTGAGTTTCAGAATTCTTCAACGTAGTTCATAGGGACAATTAAGCACATGATAACAGTCAAAACAAGATAATCTCACTCCTAAGTAACCAATTAAGATTCAATATTGTTGATGGGCACTACTAAGCTTTGGATTATATGTTCAAGTCCACAGCCGTCACCTTGTATCTTCCATGTCCACGGCCGCTGCGGGAGAAGGTGGAATGGGAGGCCTTCCTGCTCGTCCACCTCCTCGACGACCACCTCGTCCACATCCTCCACGTCCTCCACATCGACCACCCACTGCTGCACCTCCTTCATTCACATTCTCGTCATTTGTTGCTGGCGCCGAATGACCGCCTGCCGAAGCTCCACCTGACAAACATGCACCGGCCAGCATGTCACCTTGCAACAAATTAGCCGCGCCCGCCAACAATTCCTGGAATCCACCCGCGCCTCCCACGCCGTGCCCACCTGGCCACACGCCGGCGGCCGCGCCACCCACGCCGGGGGCGCCTGGCCACGCGCCTGCGGCCGCGCCACCCATGCTGGGAACGCCGGGCCACGGCCCCGCCGCGCCCGCGCCCGGCGCGCCGCCTGGCCACGGCCCCGCCGCGCCCGCGCCCGGCGCGCCGCCTGGCCACGGCCCCACCGCGCCGCCTGGCCACGGCCCCGCCGCGCCACCGACCGACGTGCCGCCTG
Source organism: Eragrostis nindensis (assembly GCA_012490785.1). Classification (NCBI taxonomy): domain Eukaryota; kingdom Viridiplantae; phylum Streptophyta; class Magnoliopsida; order Poales; family Poaceae; genus Eragrostis; species Eragrostis nindensis. The sequence continues at coordinate 2,380,876 of JAAXCT010000030.1, read as the reverse complement.
GCCATGGCCCCGCCGGAGCGCCGCCTTGCCACGGTCCCGCCGCGCTCGCGCGTGGCCACGCCGCCGACGCGCCCGCGCCTGGCCATGGCCCCGCCGCGCTGGCACCTGGCCACGGAGCCGACGACACGCCCTCGCCGCCGGGGCTGAAGCCTGCTGTAGCCGCGACGCCGCATCCCGGAAAGGCGGACGACCCGGCCGCCGATCCATCTCCTGGAGCCAAATCGCCATGTACAAGTTGGGGCGAATCTTCTTCAGCCGTCCCTCCTCCAGATCCGGCCGGGACACCTCCTCCTCCAGCTGCAGACGACGGCCGGCGTAGAGGATTCATGGCGGCGGCCGACACGAGCGAGAGGGAGAGATGGGCGGGCGCGAGAAAGAGATAGGAGGCGCGGGGTCACGGGAGGAGGCAGGCGCGGGGTCACGGGGGAGAGGGAGCGGTGGCAGGACGCGTAATTTCGCACCGAAGTTGAAGGGTATTTCTGTTCCGAGGCGCGTGGGAAGGATTCGTGAGCCGGAATAAGCCACAAATTTCGGCTTTGGTTCGGCAGTTCATTCTACGAAAGCGCTTTTCCTTCTATTCCTCAAAAGCACTTCGTCTGGGAAAGTGTTTGGCGTGGCTTTTCTTCGTTTCTCTATAAGCTGGTGGTGAAGCTGCTGCAAAAGCAGCAGCCAAACACGCCCTGAGTAAACTGGTCGAGTAAAAGCCACTTCACTCAATCCTCTAGAGCCAATTTTACTTAACAACCTCTGAGAGTCACAACAGATTGCGTAAAATTCATCCCCATCATTTCCTGATTCCGCGGACCCTACATGTCATACCACTATCTCTCCCTTCTCAGGCATATTTCGTCAAGCACCTCACATCCATTCGCCCGCCTCGGCAACACTCACCACCTCGTCAAGTTGTGTCATGCTCCGAATGGCTCTCCATGTCCTCCCCCGGTGCCATCACCTCGTTGGAGGAGGGATGGGAGCGGCTAGCTAGGCGTCGTGGCACAATAGCATCAGCCGGCATGGCGAGCATGGTGTCGCGGCGGCGTCACGTACGTGCATGGTTGCTGCTGCAGAGAGTGACGGGCAATGGCGCGCGGCAGAGCCCGTGTGCTCGGGACGGGCGACGTCATGGCATGTGGGCTCGCCGTGGCAGATGTCGTCGTCGTCCCTGCAGGGAAGGTCGTCGTGGACGAGTAACATAGTGTGCACCATCTCGACAGCCATGGTGGGTGGCCTCGCCCAGGCCTCTCGAAGGCGACCGAGGCAGCACGGGAAAGGCGGTGGCCGGGCGGCAGGTGAGGGGAAGCCGCGCCGTGCGCGGCCGAGTAGCCTTGCCGCGGCCGGGCAGCAGGGGACTGGCAGCGGCTGCTATGCCTTTGCCGTGCCGCACCGGTCCATGGAGGCGGGCAGCCTTGCCCGCACGCGCTGGGGCTAGCCGCACCCGCGCCGGGCAGCCGCGCCCTGGCCGCGTCGGGCTGGGCAGGGAGCGGAGGTGTCAGAGGAACGTCGGGGAGGGGGCGGCGATACAGAGCGGCTGTCACTACGGGAAACCCGTGATTTGCCGTGTGTCCACGGGTTTGCCGAGTGCATTCCATCGGACACTCGAGCTCGCTCGGCAAAACTACAACACTAGACAAACCACCTTTTGCCAAGTGCCTTAGTCGCAGCACTTGGCAAAATGCCCGAGGACACATGGCAAAAACTCACCCTCAGCAAAATATGACGCCAGTTAGAAAATCGGAACGTCCGTTAGACAATATGGACCCCAGCGCTCGGCACAACTTGGACACTCGGCAAAGATTAAAAACTTTGCCGAGTGTCCCTCCATGACACTCAGCAAAGAGGGCCCTTTGCCGAATGCTTTGGGTGCACGCGGCAAAGGGTCCGCTTTGCCGAGTGTTTCATCCATTACACTCGGCAAACAAAACTTCAATTGACTTTTTGATGCATTTAATTAATTCAAATCAAAATGTTGTGAACTACAAAATTGTATAACTTCTCAAGATTTGCAATTTTTAATTTGGTCATTTCTTCATTCAACAGTAAACTTGTTCACAAACTCTACAGCTCCGTATAGTTTCGAAAAACACGAAGAGAGATTTTAAATTTGTGAAACAATATTACTACCATTAAGTTGGATAAAAAAGACCAAATTAAAAGTTGTAGATCTCGAAAACTTATGAAATTTTGTAGTTGACAATTTTTTATTTGAAATCAAATTGTCAACGCAAAATACGTTTGAAATAAAAAAGTATGTTTTGGTTAAAAAAAATATAATGTTTGCCGAGCGGCACTCAGCAAACTTAAACTTTGCCGAATGCCAGATCACGGCACTCGGCAAAGTAGTCCGTTAGGACTTATCCACGCACCGGCCTCTTCTTCTTCACTTGCACGCCTCTTCCCCTGCCCACCGCGCCTTGCACCGCCGCCCTCGCCCACCGCGCTCCGCGCCGCCGACGCCGTCGACCCCCGGACCGCCGTCCCTGCCCGGCCGCCGTGCAGCCCCGAGCCTCCGTCCCCACCCGACGCCGCCGCCCCGACCGGCCGCCCACCCGACGCCGCCCGGCCGGACGCCGCCCGACCGGCCACGGCCTGCACCCGGTAGATGTATGTACCAATACATGCATAGTCTTGGTACGTTTCCACCACCGCCTTCAGGGCTATTCCCTCCACCATCTCCTTTCGGTAGTCCTCCTATCGGCACTCCTCCTATAGGCACTAATGTGAGTCACTTGAGATCCTTGTAGTTTCATTTCTTACCTTAAAGTATGATACAATGAAGTAATCAAACGTTTTAGCTTGTATGCTTCTATCTTAACTCTTGTCTTGCACATGCAATCTCTTCTTCGTGCAGAATCAATCGGCGGGATCTAATAATCCGATTTCCCCTCCAAATGCTTAGTCGCCGTGGCCACCTCGTTAGTTTCGCCTTTCATGTTGCATTTGAACTTCTATTTTATGAACCAACTAGTTGTGCTTGCATTTGATGAACTTGTAGTTGTGGTCGTCGGCAACTTGTATTCGAACTATGTGAACACTTTCTATTTGAATTAAAGGTTAAATGGTGATGTCATATGTGTTTGCGATGATTTATATGTCTCTGATGATGATGGTGATGATTTAGATGCCTGTGATGATGATGGTGATGATTTATATGTGTCTCTGATGATGGAGATTATATATGTGTAATTTATTTGTGATAGTGGTCCAGGTTGTAATGGATTTAGGAATTTTATGACAACATGTTTGAATTGTTTGCCGAGTGCTCCAGATATTTGCCGAGTGTCTGGCTTAGACACTCGGCACAGCTACCATCTTTGCCCAGTGTCTGGGACTGTCGGCGCACTCGGCAAACAGTCTGTAACGACCGGGTTGGCCGTCAGGCCACTCTATTTTGTCGAGTGCCCGACATATAGAACTCGGCAAAGAGCCCTTTGCCGGCCATTTTACGCCGTGCAAAGGCTTTGCCCAGTGCTAGGGGGTCTTTGCCAAGTGCTCCTGGCACTCGGCAAAGGAGGGGTTTCCCGTAGTGTGTGTGCTCGGTCTCTAGAGAGGAAAGGCGGCGCACGGTGACCGGAGGCGGGCGAGGTGGGGGCAGGTGAGGTGATGGCAATGGTTGGCTCCCGCGCGGCACCGGATGTTTTACTCAATTGGATAGGGGAGGGGGATAGATCGAGTAAATTTACTCAATGGAGAGCAAAATTTAAGCAATTGAGTAAAATTTTTTGAGATAGGGGATGAGACACTCAACCTTCTGGAGAGGTGGGATTGAGTAAAATGGCAGTTTTTTACTCAATGAGGGCCTTCTACTCAAAATCTTCCGGGGCGGAGAGAGAGAAGAAGAAACACATGTGTCAACTAGCGACAATATATTGGTGCCTCTCGTAGCCCAAAGGAACTTTGGGTTCCCTAGTGCAGGCTCCTTTTCTAAGTTTGATGGACTTAAGGGGGGGGGGGGGGGGGGGGGGGGGGGGGGGGGGGGGGGGGGGGCGGGGGATTGGTGGGTGGGGAGAAGGAAAACATAAGTTCTTTGGCTGGTTACATGTCCGAGAGAAGATCCTCTCTGCTGATAAAATGATACCTAGGAATTGGCCGTGCAAGAAGTTCAAAGCTCCCTTTATGATATACATCACTGGGAACATGTGGAAAGAAAGAAATCAAAGAATTTATAAGGGCAAATCTCTCCTCCCATCAGTTGATTCCCCTGATAAGGATGAGTTCGAGTTTCATACAGTGCATGCGGGTGTTTCTTTGATGTTACGTTATGAGTTCTTTCCCTTTTTGTATGTAATCTGCTTTGTAGGACTTTGCATTCTTCTACCTTAATTAATGAGCAGTGCTCCTGCTCTTACCTTCCCAAAAAGATGGTTTCCCTAGTGCGCGGTGCTAATCATGACCAGTGTGCTTAGTTAAGCCCCACAGTTCACTTTCTATCTTACTCGGATTTCCTTTCTTCCTCTACGCTCTTCCTCTCCATTGCTCCATGTCTCCACCCAAAGGTGCCTTGCTCCGATTCATCTCCCACGACCCTTCTTTCACACCCTTCCCTCGCTATCCGCTTCCCTTCACCTCCTGACCATGCATCATTCATTTTTACATCATAGTTGACGTTCCACGCATGAAACCAAACTGATTTTTGATCACGCGCGGTCATCTTCCTCAGACGATGCTCCATGAGTTTCTCCCATAACTTCATTGTACGGCTCATTAACTTAATTCCACAATAATTAGTACAACATTGAATATCTTTTTTATTGTATAATATTGGAACTAATGTACTCCGGCTTGACTCTTAGGGCGTTTTGTTTGTCCCGAAGATGAGGTTGAAAAGCTTAATGTTTAATATTGTACATTGGAAAAAATAAATATGAAAAATGACGCATTTGTTCGGAATCGAACCTGCGTAAGGAAGACATCGAGAGCGCTAACTATTTAGTGTTCAACTAATATGTGGCACCAACTAGTTGAAAAAAGAATGGAGAGCTAAGGCTAAATAATCACGTTTGTGTAAAGTCCATTAACTTAATATTTGAAGGTTAAAAGAAGCCACCTGGTTCACCACGTTCCCTCTAGAGGCCACGAAATTCTCAAAAAAGAAAAGGCAGCTGCTGTTTGATTTTATGATGTTTTGATGGGTCTAAATTAAACCAAAGAGTCCTTGCCAGCTACAATTCGGAGTAGCTAAGATTTGAATAAATAAGGAGGAAACTATTCGCTCAGATTGGTTCCAGATGATGTAGTTCGAACCTAAAAAAGGGACTCCGTAAGCAATAGTACATACAGCTCTATTCTTTTTCAATCCTTTGACAACAGGCACCATGTCATTGCGGCGCTTCGGGATCGAGCGGACTCCAGGTCGGAACTGTTTTATTTTTAGAGCTATTAAGAGTAGTAGTAGTTCTTTGCCGGAAAGTTTGTTTCCAGGCAGTCAGGAGAGAGAGAAATTGTGCTGCACATGAGCTTGCGCAACTAGCTTAGACGACTACCCACTCTCCTGTACTCTCCCAAAAAAAAAAAAGTCTAACGCTTCAAAAAGAGGGCAGTATCGGGCAAGCAATTGCGACAGAGGAAAAAGCAAACAAGATCGCGTTAATTAGGGAGAAGTGCCCAGCCTGGTTCGACGCCGCCACCACCCTGCCCCTGTTGCACCCGCCATCACCTTCCATCCGGTCGCTCCCGCCGGCGCCTGGCCTCGCGTGACACGCCACCCGCCCCTGGGCACCCTGCCTCCCGTCGCACCCAACCGTCACCTGCCGCCCGGTCATTCCAGCTGGTGCCTGGCCCCGCCCCTGTCCGCCCTGTCCCCTATCGCACCCGCCGTCGTGACCACGAAGGGCCCCGTTGTTCCTCGCGCCCTGCACGTACCCATGTGCCTGCCACACCCTGTATCGCCGCGCTCCGCAACGCTGCCTGTACAGCCCGGCCGCGGTCCGTGCACTTCGCTCCGACGGGCATGGAGAGAAGGGATAGAGATGAGTGAAGAAGATATGGTTTCTATGACGTGTGGCATAGTGACACCCAGAAAATATAAGAGACGTGATTTGTTCAATCTCCCGTGACACACAATTGACACCCAGAAAAAAAAACTAGATTTGCTCAATTCCTTATGTGACCATTCAAGGGATGGAACTTTTTTTCAGTCCGCTGGAGATGCTCTAAGGGGTTGTGGACAGTGGAGTCACGGTGCAACCTATAATTTCAACGGAGGCTCAACCGATGGGGAAGCATGAGTCCATCCGAATCTTGATGTACTACATGAGTTAAGAAATCTAGAAATCTTCATGAGCAATATACGACACTTTTTTAATAAGAAGTTGAATTCTAATAGAAGTATAACAGTCACAATGTTTTCTATCTCTATATTCTTTTATTAAGGGACACAACACAAAAAATAACACAAAAACAAATCTAGGAATAAGTTGTAAATCATGACATTAATCGGTGAAAAAAAGAGAAAGATCTTGACCATAATCATGTGGATCATGATTATAACGGTGAAGATTTATCTGAAAGAGTCCCAGAAAGAACATTGGTAGCACAAAGGGCAGGAATACGGGAACAAGAATGCAAAATATTCGTTTTGCCAGCGAGGTCCATCATGATTGCGGAGCTCCCTTCATGGCGAGCGCTGCTGGTGACAGAGCCCAACTGTGAAAGGTTGAGTACATGCATCAACCGCGTTCCACACAGGACTGTGGATTGGGCAGCACAAGCATCGTCTTTGAGCGGCAATGACGCCAATCATATCGCCTGACAGGTGCAGTTGGCGAATCGGAGGGTGTGGAAGGTCGAAGACACATGGATGCAAGCTCGCAGAGCACAACCCACGAACAATAGTATTTATTGTTTTGTTGCTTTTGGACGCTTTGGATCCCTTGGATTCTTCAATGCTGCTTATGGATGCAAACGCAACCTGCCCCAAATCTCGAATAATATCGACGTATCAACATTGAGGAGTGGAGTAGAGGCACCAGTTCAATATCATCAGATTTTCTTTAGTGTAAACTGAATCATAAGGTTTCAGTTTGACAGTTTCGCATGAAGCACAAGGAAAGTCTGATGGATCTCCTTGCTTAAAGTGACAACCAAATTAAGAAGATTTTTCGAATATAAATTTCATAGTGTCGACGTTAATACATGCTCCAAGGAGGCACGCTCAATTGCCAGGTTATTCATGGAGAATGAACATCACTACCTAAGAAAATGACATAGGTGACGGGCAAAGACCCTTATAGGTGACGGGCATCCAAGCCGTCACCCCTAACCCGTCACTGATTACGAGATACAGGTGACGGGCATATGTCCGTCACCTATAAAAAAGTAAAGGTGACGGGCATCTTATGTTGTCCGTCACCTATCTTAGGTTATGGGTGACGGACGTCTCATGTTGCCCGTCACCTATCTGAAGTCATAGGTGACGGGCCTCTCATGTTGGCCGTCACCTTTCCTGTATATTAGGTGACGGGCATCAGTGTTTCCCGTCACCTATTAGTTTTTTGAAAACAAAAAAAAATGGGAATGGGAATGGGAATGCAAATCACAGGGATACACTGTTCTGTGGAGCTAAATCTTTATTTTCAGAATTACTGGTGGGTTCCTTTCACCAAAGTAAGCAGTAGATTGGCAAGACAGTCTTTCCCATAGATTAATCAAAAGCACGGCACTCCAAACATGAGTCCAGTGCCCTAACATCAGTTCAAATACTTAGAAAGTTATCCTATCATTTACACAGATGGAACTATATGGAACTATATGGACAAAGAAAATACTGCTAAGTGAAATTGTCTTTTCCACTGAACTGAAATAGCACAAATTTATTTATCTGAGATTCAGATCATTGGACAGGAAAAAAAAAGCAACAGTTAGGTCGGAATACAGATCCATGGAGTTGAATTAGCAATGGGGCATCTTGGGCATGCTCAGCATGCTAGTTCCATCTCAGTTTATCTAAAAAGCACATGTCCACATCTTGATATCCTACATTTGTCTGCAGGATGGTACAGAGGATAAACACTATCAGAAGGTGTAACAGATATCAAAAGCATGACTTTCAGCTATTGTTATTCGAAATTGACTCTGTACAGGAAAACTAATTAACTGGCACAATCACTCTTGACTTAAATAAATACCACAAGAGTAATAAAGGCTTAGTACAGATCAATGCTAATCCAGGTATATATGCCGAAAGCTTGTGAAGGAACATCTATCCTTATGATGATGCACGTGTGTTTTCATCAAGACAAATGTATGCTTTCCATTTGGCTGAGCTATTTCTATACGAGTTCCAATAGCTATGGTCATTACAAGTATACATATTGCAACGTGAAAAGGCATATGGACAAGCATAATAAGAAAAGTGCTTCCAGATTGTACATATGCTCGGCCCCAGAGTTTGAGAACTCTGCCCCCTGACTATTCACATGCAGAGCTTCATACATCAAGCAAATTAGAGACCTCTAGTTGTCTGCCAGAAATGTGTTCTACAAAAATAACAGCACTTAAAAAGAAGATTGCTATTCCTAGTGCTATGACAATATTACTTGAAAACACCTCAGTAAATGCCCATACATCTCATTTGAGTGTAGGACTCCAAGTAGGTTCTGCCTGAAGAACAAGGACTTGGAGCTATATCTAAAGCTCACACTGGGCAAATCATCATAGGTTGCTAAAAATAAAATGACATTCCCTCACAATCTCTGCTCTGCACAGATGAAAGACATTCTGAAATGAAATGCAAAGAAATAAGTAAAACACTAGTTCATATTACACTTTGCCTAAAGAGTACTACTAGCAGCAGCTCGAACTGATGCACACTAGGCTATATTCTCTGTTCTGCATAGATGAAAGAAATACTGAACTGAATGCAAAGAAGTAAATAAAACACTAGTTCTCTTTGCCTACAGAGTACTTCTATCAACAGCTCGAACAGATACACACTAGGCCACGGGAACAACAATTCATTTGAAATTATATCCTAGGAAAAGAACCTTATCATCGTTTAACCCACTCAAAAAATTTGCACAAAGGTAGACAGCTTAAGTTGAGAAGAAAAGGTAACAACTGGTGTGGATAAACTTAAACAAGCAGTACCTCCAGAGTAAGTGATGTCTCAGCAATGTTGGTTGATATCACAACTTTCCTTTTGAAGTTGGAGCGAAAATGAGATCCTAAAAAAACAAAGAACAATATGAGATGGAGTGCCGCCAATCACAAAATAATTTATTACCAACGCTACTGTTGAATTATTGGGCCTTTTATTAAGCCCATAATGGAGCAATAATTCTATTTAGTCTAGGCCCATAATTAGTGCATTAATGGTTTAGTCCCACATGGGATTCCTACCATAGATAGACTCGACTTATTAGGTGGATTTCCGGTTGATCCCCTAGAGAAGTTGAGAGAGGCTAGTGGTGAACCACAGGCGTGGCGTGGCATGGCGGGCGGGCGCGTCGCGTCCGTCCGTCCATCATGGAAGTTTTGATATATTGAAACGGTGCGTCCCATATGAATCGACGCCTTTTCGCTACGAAGGAGTCACGCCTGTTCGTCCTTACGGAGGCGTCACGTCTGTTCGTTCGAAGGGGTCACGTCTGTTCATTCGAGGGGTCGCGTCTGTTCCGTTTCTATATATAGCGCCTTCCCGGGATCGATCGATTACTCTCGATCATACGCTCACTACTCGTTCCATCTTCCGCTCGCCGTTGCTGTCAAAGACATCTCCGTCCCGGACTTCTGCGCGCACAGAATCTGGGAGAGCAGGCCTCCGAAACCCCGTTCCGTAAGCGACATCTGCCGGGTGTGCGGGCGATCAGGTTTTTGGGGAGCGACATCGCGACTGCTCGATCGACTCGTGCGCGTTCTGCACTGCGTACAACGTCCTGCATCAACTTAGATCGACTACATCGAACAACTCAAGAACAATGGTTCTTGGGAATGGATCTTCCAGCGCCTCCGGCGCAGGATCTTCCGCTGGGTACGTTCTTGTCTTTCTGATCAATTTGTTCATCGTTTTTATCACCTTATTGAGGAATTTATGGATTAAGTAGAAAAATGCCTAATTTCTTAACAATCCAAAAACCTGATGTTAGGCAATTTTCTGTTAGCGGTTTTGCTGCTGCACTGAAACCGAACGCGTTTGATGGGTCTTTCTATAAGAGGTGGCGTACGCAGATGGTCCTGTAGCTTACAGCAATGAACTGCCATCACGCCGCGAACGGTAGGCCAGAACAGTTCACTCCAGAGGAGGAGGAACGGTTCAATATGGCTGATAATCTGTTCAGAGGCGCCGTGATTAGCGCTCTTGCCGATAAGTATAAGGATTCATACATTACGTGCACTTCTGCGAAAGAACTATGGGATGCTCTGGACGCTAAGTTCGGTGTTTCTGATGCCGGTAGTGAGTTGTATATCATGCAGCAGTTTTTTGACTACAAGATGGTTGAGAACCGTTCTGTAGTTGAACAGGCTCATGAAATATAAGCTATGGCAAAAGAACTCGAACATTTTCCATGTGTGTTGCCTGACAAGTTTGTGGCTGGCGGTATTATCGCTAAGTTGTCACCTACTTGGAGGGATTTTGCTACCCAACTGAAACATAAGAGACAAGAGTTTAGCGTGTCTGAACTCATTGGGTCTCTTGATGTTGAGGAAAGGGCGAAAGCAAAAGACACATGTGGAAAGAGCGTAGGAGAACCTTCTAGTGCCAATATGGTGCGAAAGAATAACCCATCAAAGAAGAAGAAGAAGGGGGCTGAGAAGCCTAAGCAATCAACCACTTTTAAGAAGAAAAAGAACAAAGAAAGTGGCTGCTTTGTTTGCGGGAGCACTGAGCATTGGGCAAGTGCGTGCTCAGACCGCAAAGTTAAGCAGGAGAAGAAATCTGCAAACGTGGTCATTAGCGAGACTGGAGGGACTTCTGGGTACGGTAATTCTACACCCATTGTCCTTTCTGTCTGTCAAACACCTGAGTGGTGGATTGACACTGGGGCTAATGTACATGTGTGTGCTGATATCTCTTTGTTTTCTTCTTATCAGGCCGGAGTGACAGGAGACTTGTTGATGGGAAATGGGTCACATGCTCGTGTTCTTGGTGTTGGTACGGTCATTCTGAAGTTTACTTCGGGAAAGACGGTGCTATTGAAGCACGTGCAGCATGTCCCCTCAATCAAAAGGAATCTTGTTAGTGGCTCTCAATTGTGTCGAGATGGTTATAAATTAGTTCTTGAGTCTAATAAATGTATACTTTCTAAGTATGGGACATTTGTTGGAAAAGGCTATGATTGCGGAGGCTTGTTCCGCTTTTCTTTACTTGACAATGTTTGTAATAAGGTTGTGAATAATATTCTTACTTCGAATGAGTCGAATGTTTGGCATTCACGACTTTGTCACATAAACTTTGTAATAAGGTTGTATGACGCGGTTAGCAAAACTGAATTTAATCCCGAAATTTTGATATGGTCAAAAGTTCTAAGTGCCATGCTTGCGTGCAATCTAAGCAACCTCGCAAGCCTCACAAGGCTGCGGAGGCGAGGAACTTAGAGGCATTAGAACTTGTGCATTCCGATCTATGCGAGATGAATGGCGAATTGACTAGAGGTGATAAAAGATACTTCATGACTCTCATAGATGATTGTACTAGATATTGCTATGTGTATCTGCTGAAATCCAAAGATGAAGCTTTGCATTACTTTAAAATCTATAAAGCTGAAGTAGAAAACCAACTAGAGAGGAAGATTAAACGTTTAAGGTCTGACCGTGGTGGAGAATACTTTTCTAATGATTTTTCTGAATTCTGCGTGGAACATGGTATTATTCATGAGAGGACACCGCCTTACTCACCTCAATCCAATGGGATTGCTGAGAGAAAGAACCGAACTCTAACTGATTTGGTTAACACCATGTTAGAGACAGCGGGCCTTTCTAAGGAATGGTGGGGTGAGGCGATCTTGACAGCATGTCATGTCCTGAATAGAGTTCCCACAAAGGATAAAAAAATTACACCATTCGAGGAATGGCATAAGAAAAGATTAAATCTCTCATATTTGCGTACTTGGGGTTGTTTGGCCATGGTGAATGTGCCAATCAATAAGAAACGCAAACTTGGACCTAAAACTGTTGATTGTATCTTCCTGGGTTATGCTATGAACAGCGTGGGCTATAGATTTTTGGTAGTAAAATCTGGAGTACCTGACATGTTGGTCGGTACAATTTTGGAGTCCAGAGATGCTACATTCTTTGAGAGTGAATTTCCTTTCAAAAATGCACCTAGCACATCTAGTCATGAATCTACATTACCCTATGAGCATTTCATTCCGATAACACAAAATGAGGAACCCCCTGTGCACATTCCAGAGGAGGATGACAATCTAGTCACCCGTAAGGGTAAGAGACAAAGGACTGCAAAGTCTTTTGGAAATGACTTTATTGTGTACCTCGTGGATGACACTCCCAGAACCATTGAAGAGGCACTTTCATCTCCCGATGCTGACCTTTGGAAGGAAGCAATAAGGAGTGAAATGGATTCAATCATGTCTAATGGTACTTGGGAACTGGTCGAGCGTCCTTACGGGTGCAAACCTATAGGATGCAAATGGGTGTTCAAGAAAAAGCTTAGGCCTGATGGTACGATTGAGAGGTACAAGGCAAGGCTTGTGGTGAAGGGATATTCACAGAAAGAGGGTGAAGATTATTTCGACACCTACTCACCTGTTGCTCGTTTGACCACGATTCGAGTATTACTTTCCCTGGCAGCCTCACATGGTCTTCTCGTCCATCAGATGGACGTTAAGACAGCTTTCCTTTATGGAGAGTTAGACGAAGAGATCTATATGGATCAGCCGGATGGGTTTGTAATAGATGGTCAAAAGAGTTTGGTGTGTAAGTTACTGAAATCCCTGTATGGCCTCAAACAAGCTCCTAGGCAATGGCACGAGAAGTTCGAAAGGACTTTGATATCGGCTGGCTTTGTTGTGAATGAAGCCGACAAATGTGTGTACTATCTGTATGGTGGGGGCGAGGGAGTCATCCTGTGTCTATACGTTGATGACATACTGATCTTTGGGACCAACCTTAATGTGATTAAGGAGGTCAAGGGCTTTCTGTCCAACAACTTTGAGATGAAGGATTTGGGAGTAGCAGATGTTATTCTTAACATCAAGCTACAAAGAGAAGGCAATGGTGGGATTACTCTCTTGCAATCTCACTACGTGGAGAAGATCTTGAGTCGCTTTGGGTATAGCGATTGTCAATCTGCTCCCACGCCTTATGATCCTAGCGTGCTATTAAGGAAGAACCAAAGAATAGCAAGGGATCAATTGAGATATTCCCAAATCATTGGTTCGCTTATGTACCTGGCTAGTGCTACAAGGCCTGATATCTCGTTTGCTGTGAGCAAACTGAGTCGGTTTGTGTCAAAACCGGGAGATGATCACTGGCGAGCTCTTGAGAGAGTAATGCGCTATCTGAAGGGTACTATGGGCTATGGCATTCACTATTCTGGGTACCCGAAAGTACTCGAGGGATATTGTGATGCAAACTGGATATCCGACGCTGATGAGATGTATGCCACAAGTGGATATGTGTTTCTACTTGGAGGTGTCGCTGTTTCCTGGAAGTCTTGCAAGCAGACCATCTTAACGAGGTCAACTATGGAAGCAGAACTTACAGCTTTGGATACCGCCGGCCTTGAGGCTGAATGGCTTCGTGATTTCCTTATGGATTTACCGGTGGTTGAAAAACCAATACCGTCTATTTCCATGAACTGTGACAATCAGACGGTGATAGTCAAAGTGAACAGTTCAAAGGATAACATGAAATCCACAAGGCATGTGAAAAGGCGGCTGAAATCTGTCAGAAAATTAAGAAGCTCCGGAGTTATGTCGTTGGACTACGTCCATACATCTAAAAATCTGGCAGATCAATTTACCAAGGGACTATCACGTAATGTGATAGACAGTGCATCGAGCGAGATGGGCTTGAGACCCACTTGATAGGCTGTCATAGCGGTAACCTGTTCTATGTGATCGGAGATCCCGTGAAGTAGAATGGTGAAACAAGCTAGTGACAGTTTGAGAGGAAAGACCCTTGACTGGTCTATCTCAGATGTACTTCTTTCCTAGAGAACTGTAAGGCAGGCTGGTTCATTAACCTTAGTGTGTTCATAGTGGCTTATGAGAAGCAAAGATATCGTCCTACAGGATATCTTTAAAGAACACACCTATATGAGTTCGACTGCTAGTCACAGTCTATGTGATGGTGGGGATCTCTAGATACTCATGAATGGGCCAGAAGTATGACTTATATGCTTCAAACAGAGGGGATGCTTTTGGCAACCTAGTAACGGTAAAGGACTTGGGCAAAGCTCTTTCGCACAAAACTGACAATTCAAGGCATAGTCTATTGTTCAGTTGTGAATGAGGTGTAACCTTTGTTCTAGATGGAAGTTCAACTTAACAGTCTCCATCGAAACACCGGTATATTAAACGAGAGGAAGATAAATTTGAATGCATTCCTTATGAGCTCTAGACTTGGTGGGGATTGTTGAATTATTGGGCCTTTTATTAAGCCCATAATGGAGCAATAATTCTATTTAGTCTAGGCCCATAATTAGTGCATTAATGGTTTAGTCCCACATGGGATTCCTACCATAGATAGACTCGACTTATTAGGTGGATTTCCGGTTGATCCCCTAGAGAAGTTGAGAGAGGCTAGTGGTGAACCACACGAGCGCGCGCGCGCCGCCGCCGAGCCGAGCCGAGGCGAGGCGTGGCGTGGCGTGGCTGGCGGGCGGTGCGGTGCGGTGCGTGCGTGCGGGCGTGGCGTGGCGTGGCGTGGCGTGGCGGGCGGGCGCGTCGCGTCCGTCCGTCCGTCATGGAAGTTTTGATATATTGAAACGGTGCGTCCCATATGAATCGACGCCTTTTCGCTACGAAGGAGTCACGCCTGTTCGTCCTTACGGAGGCGTCACATCTGTTCGTTCGAAGGGGTCACGTCTGTTCATTCGAGGGGTCGCGTCTGTTCCGTTTCTATATATAGCGCCTTCCCGGGATCGATCGATTACTCTCGATCATACGCTCACTACTCGTTCCATCTTCCGCTCGCCGTTGCTGTCAAAGACATCTCCGTCCCGGACTTCTGCGCGCACAGAATCTGGGAGAGCAGGCCACCGAAACCCCGTTCCGTAAGCGACATCTGCCGGGTGTGCGGGCGATCAGGTTTTTGGGGAGCGACATCGCGACTGCTCGATCGACTCGTGCGCGTTCTGCACTGCGTACAACGTCCTGCATCAACTTAGATCGACTACATCGAACAACTCAAGAACAATGGTTCTTGGGAATGGATCTTCCAGCGCCTCCGGCGCAGGATCTTCCGCTGGGTACGTTCTTGTCTTTCTGATCAATTTGTTCATCGTTTTTATCACCTTATTGAGGAATTTATGGATTAAATTAAGTAGAAAAATGCCTAATTTCTTAACAGCTACTGCTGGTTACTTACTTGATCTGACCGTGGAAGTCCAGAGTACAAGGGCAAAATCAGCAAGTCTGAAAGTGAAGAAAACTGAATGCATTAGAAACCACAATTTACAACGAAAAGCAGAAAATTGTTGTGTTTGGCCCTAAAAACCACTAGTGGAGTTGGCACTTCATATAGGTGGTGCATTGCCTGCGTAGGTAGCACAGGAAGCTGGAGTGAGCAGCTAATCTGCTGTACCCTATATTTTGATTCAGTTAGTTTTGTGGCTTGCTTCACTTCACAAATTAGCTCTGTTATTTTTTTAGGGAAAATAGCTCTGTTATTAGCTATTCAATTTATTAAAAACTGTCGTACCGGATTTGTTTGATCTTCAAATCGGATGGTATAGCCAACTTCCTCTCCAAGTTTCACCCCTACTTCTTCAGCTACTCTTGATGCAACTGTCTTTTCAAATTACCAACATGATGCAACTATCTGTTCAAATGAGAGTATGAAAAGTAAAGGAACTAAGATAACAGACAGAAAATTTTACAACAAACAATGTGCCAAAAGAATCATATGTGCAATTAGCTTCCATCCTAAGTCAGTAAGGCATAAAGCATAATATCCTATTCACTGACTGCTCACTGCTCTAGAATGGGATCTAAGGAAACTAGGACCACACAAATAAGTTTGCAGCTAAGTGTTTTCCGATGCTGATTTCTACAGAGTATTTCTTCATAGACATGTAATAAGTAAACGAAGATTGCAATCACTTCGTACCTAGACAGCCAAACGTCTGGGCTGAGTGTAATCAATAGGACAAGAAAACCGGCAAATTTCAACATACTATTTGTCTATTTTCCCTGCATCTCCCATTCTTCCTCCTCTGTTGCTTTCTACTGATCCTGTTCGACAGAAGCACCCTGAAGGAAATGGAAGAGGCTCAGAAGCAATAAAAATAAGCAAGCAGTAGCATTACAAGAAAACAAGCAGGCAGCAGCACTACCCTACTAGCAATGGCACAGCGGCACAGAAGATTATCATCGATTCCCACTATAAATAGCAGCACCGGGAACTCGAAGGACCACCACTCCGAGCTGCAATCAGTTTTGCTCTGCGTTAAGAAGACTAGCTAGGAGCTAAGCTGGTATGTATGTATGTCTCAGTCTCACCAGAGCATGAGGGCAGAAGGCACGCCTCTGCTTCCGAGGCCGAGCCCCAACACCAGGATCCAGCACACGATCGGGTGCGAGACGGCGCCGGTGGTGGAGCCGAGCATGACCGGCACGACGAGGTTCTGCGTCTGCAGGAAGCGGCGGATGTAGCGCCCGGCCTCCGCGGCGATCTCCGAGTCCTGGACGCACCAAGCGGGAATCTCGCCGGTGCAGGTCCAGAGCGCCGCCACCGGAACGCACACCAGCGCGAGCACCAGCAGATCTGCGCGGGAGCTCGCCCCGTCGCCGGATCCATCCTTCCCCACCCTCAGATCTGCGCGGGGGGAGAGAGAGAGAGAGAGAGAGAGGGGGGGGGGGGGGGGGGGGAGGAGTGGACACGAAGCCGCGCGGTTGCTGGCACTGGGGCGGGTGATGCTGCGGCGCCGTGGGCGGCACGCGCGACGGGCGCAGTAGAGGAGCAGGCGGCGGCGGGGGGCGGAGGACGATTCGGGTGGGCAGTGAGCTGAGCGAGAGAGCGGCGGACGCGAAGCCGTGTGAAATCGGATGAAATATATTTTCGGGTCCGGGTCGCAGATGATAGGCAACGGGCTACATTTATGCCCGTGACCTATATGTCCCCTCACAGGTAACGGGCAACATGAAGGCCCGTCACCTATTACTTGACCAGATTATAGGTGACGAGCAATATCTATGTCCGTCACCTATTACTTGAAGAGCTAGAGCTGGACAGACTAACAGGTGACGGGCTTTAAAGTGGCCCGTCACCCATCCCATTTCAGGTGCGGGCAACAAAGGTCCGTCACTTATTTCCCGTCACCTATAAGCACTTCTTACGTAGTGATGATTGCAACCAGGGCACTAATGATGCTTTTTCTGTGATAGCCGAGAGGCGATATAGGTGCCTTCTACCTGGAGGTAGCCGTGCAGGGCGTCGATGACATGGTGCAGGGCAACGGCAAGTATTGTCATCACTCAATGAGAGCTCCAACATTATTAGGAGGACGTCATGAGCAGTCAAATAAAAACATGCAAAGTAAAGTATGTGGTTTTTTTTCTTATGTTTGTTTTTTGAGCTCTAGACAAGGTAATTTAAACCATGTTTAGAGGCGACTAAAAGTAACGCATGCCAAAAGATACATTATTTGCTAGGATTTGATTTTGGAGCATGGAAATGGAAGTTTAAAATGGCATGCCTCTCTTAAGCTAAAGAGGCATGCAACTTCACTCATTGTGAACATCAGTCAGTAAGTTATTACCTGGTCATCCTTTAAATTGATCAATTTATCATCAATTCGATATAAACAGCCTAACTAATCTCTTTGTTCTCAGACGCTTGGTGGTTCTGACCATTGTCGTATACTATTTATGGTTTATAATAGGCCCTGGAACTAAGAAAAAAAAATCTTATAATAAGATGGCATGTGCTATATTAGAAGGTGTTTTCAAGAATTTTTTTTGCTGAGATTGAAAAGGTGTCAAAAATACATAGCTCATTACTCCCTCCGTTTCATTTGAAGTGTCGTTTTAGGCTCAGGTACGTTAATTAAGTAGAGATGAAAGAGCGCGCGCTAAAAACGACAAGCAATGAAGGATGAGAGAGATAGAGCTGCATTGAGAAGCGAGAGTGACACCTATTGTGAAAAACTGTAGCCTCCTAGAATGACACTTAAAAAGAAACGAATGGAGTAGTAAATATCTACAGGAGTATCAAACTAATGATTTCTTCGTATGAAGTCTTAGATACATAGTCCCTCTTCAATGAAAAATATTGTCTTATATTGACACTTTCCTCCAATATATATATTGCTATGCCACATAAACCGTATAAAAGACCAAAAATATTTAAATGGTCAACCCAATATCCTACATAGTACAAGATATTGATAGAGCATCATAAAGAAGAATGTAGAGTAGATATTAGTTTTTTTCAATGAGGGCAAAGATATAATTTTTGCAAGTTCCTAGAACATAAATAATAACTCTGAAATATGTTAAATAGTGCTAGAACAAAAAAAAATTATGTAAACTGATAAATTCTCGACGAACCATGGAATAAAGTAACAAATCATTGCGCGGGTCATCTTGCTAGTTAAGAAAAACAAATTATTTTGTTAAAGCTAATGATAAAGAAACAGAAAACAATTGTCGCCCGTTCGGCCTCCCGCAGCCTCACCTCGGCGCGACTACCGGCGACGACCCTCCCCTGTGCCCCACCACATACTTTATAACTTAGTGGACATCATCATCATAGTGGAGAATTCATGATACTTTGCCCCACCACGTACTATGTAGTCTTTCCGAGGTCATATTTTATTTTAGGAACACTTTAAAGGAAACTCGTTTGAAGCATCGATGAAGACCAATTAATGCAAATGCAAGCTAGTACAAGAAAATGAGACCTCTGGTCTAGAACCACCCAAACTTGTCTGTTCATAACAAAGATATGATTGGGTGATGAGTGTTGAATTTTTTAAAGTTCATTGTTGTGTGTGATATTTTATGACTCGCCACTGGTATTTCAATTTTTATGCTTGAACTTTAAGTGTAGTGGTTACCATCATGACTTTATTTCCTGCCCTGTTATTTGGCATTTGCATTTGTCTTGGCTTCGTCATTCTTTTATCGTGTTTCTCATCTGCCTTTTTTTCTTGCCTTCATAGCTAATTGGTGCCTCCAAGCCTGGTTTTAAGGATGTCTCTCTCCTAGCTATGGCATGGGTCCCAGTTAGGTTCGTAAATGATTAGCCTAGCAACAACCGGTTTATTGTATACCATGAGCTGGGTAGCCTGCTGATGTGATGAGCGTGCAACCGGTAAGCAGGTGCATCCATTATCCTTGCTCTAATTTGCTACAACGAAGCCAACGCAAAGGCAGATGATAACCAGCAGAAAAGAATGACCGCGTTTAAGTATGAGGAAACCAAGACAAACGCAAATGCCAAACAGCATACAAGAATGCCAGGTTAGCAGAGTAATGATGGAAACCACTGCACTTAAACTGGAAGCATAAAATAATAGTGGCAAGTTGGCAGGGAATATGACGACTTAAGATGTGTCACCAAATATCACACACAATCAACGGAGCCATATAATAATAACTCGTACAGCAATGTTCCACATCCATTCATAAATATATGATGTTTTAAGTCTTCAGGGTGATAAATCTCATTTAGATTCACCTAGATTAGTTGTCCTAAATATTATACTTAAGTAAAAAGGTAGTACTTAACCATTTTGTTATACAAATATTTGGTGGAAATCATGTATTTGATTAAAGAAGAGAATCTAGAGTTCCTAGTAGAGAAGCAGTGTCATCACCAACAACCACAGCTGGTCGAGACGGATGACTGAGATACCAAATTAATTATTCTGATTGTCCTGGGCCAAGACCCTGACCTTTAAACATAATAGAAGAAAATTGGGACAAAAGATTGACAGGAAAAGATATCGTAGTAGAGGCAAGGTTCTAGATCACCAACTCTTCTATGATAACACTGATGATTTTGAGGTTGCTGTTAAGTCGCCATCGAATAGAGATTGATTTCTTCTTTAGCCAATAGAGAGACCTGTAATTGATCAACTTGTCTCATGGTTTCCGTACTAAGAATCAATGTGAGCGAATGTTCACATAAGAACATATTAAGCAAAGCATGACGCATAGGGTGTGACATACAAACATGACATCAGAGGAGAGTTGAGCAAGACATCATCTTCAAAATGCACAAAACACATTGCGATGCAACACCCTATGTCTGGACTACGCTTAAGCAAGACGTGAAGGGGGTAGACAATATGACACACGAGGAGAAGCAAATAAAGAGGGATCGTGAAAAAGCACATCATGTGTTGCAATGCAACACTCTACATAAGGATTCCGTCACCATGGAGAACCATCTATGGGATCCTACCACTAACCAATGGTAATTGAAACTTAAAGCTACCTTGATGTATCATCACTCACAAATTTTTATGGAATGCGTGTGATTAACTATATTTTGTCAATTTTTATTTATTGGTTATTATACTTTATTCAACGGATGTAGATATGTTGTGATAATTTCTTGTGCCCGTGCATTGAATTAGTTGATGCAAAAATCACGTCATAAAATGCATTTGCGTAAATCATTTATGATAGATCATTAACTTAGTGGACATCATCATTATAGTCAAAGAAGTCATTATACTTTGCCCCACCAGTACTGTGTAGTCTTTCCGAGGTTAGTGATATGTTATGTTAGGAACACTTTAAAGGAAACTGGTTTGAAGCATCGAGGAAGACCACTGCAAATGCAAGCTAGCACAAGAAAAACGAGGCCTCGACGGCTGAGAACCACCCAAACTTGTGTGTTCATAACAAAGATATGATTGGGTGATGACTGTCGAATTTTTTAAAGCTCATTGTTGTGTGTGATATTTTATGACATATCTTAAGCCGCTATGTACCGCTGATAACTAGCCACTAGTATTTTATGCTTGAACTTTAAGTGGAGTGGTTACCATCGTGACTTTCCTGCCCTGTCATTTGGCATCTGCACTTGTCTTGGCTTCGACATTCCTCTCTGATGTTTCTCATCTGCCTTTTTTTCTTGGCTTCATCATAGCTAATTGGTGCCTCTAAGCTTGGTTTTAAGGATATTTGGCGTCCACTACTCAATAATCAATGAAGATGTTGGAGTAGAAAAGGCGCCATCTAGCGTAGATTAAATATAGGGAACCCTCGGACTCCTATCGACAAATATAAGTATTTCTGGGTTTGGTCAAAGTCAATTTTGTTTTTGTCAAGTTTGATTGGTAATAGCAAAAACAAAAAGTTGACCATGTTTAAGATGATTACCTTTATAAATACTATCCATCAAAGCCAGGACGTGCTTGTGTTAGTATGCAAATCGAATCATCGTACAGACAAGGCAGTGAAAGCATACTAACACAAGCGCGTACAGACTTTGTCAAACCTTAATGTTTTGTTTTTGCTATGAACAGTCAAAATCGACAAAAAAAATTGACTGTTTTTTTTTGGCTATTAACAGTCAACCTTGTGGATTTCTGGTGCCTCACACTCATTAGCATAATGCAAGCAGCCAGGTCAGTAATCTCTTATGTCCACATCTTGTCCCTGATCCTACCTGTTGTTTTGACAAGTCACTAAATTTGCACTATTGTTTTATGTGGTCCATCATATGACGTATTACTACCTTCCTTTTATTTACATGTTTAAAGTTTACCATTTACTTCAAAATAAATGTTTACTCATTATCTTCCCAAATATCTCTTATTTGAAGCTGGTGGGTTTGGCTGCTATAGCTTTAGAGCCTCATTGCTATGGTTGTGGTTGTGCTGGCTTTGTCTGTGACTGTGGCTTCTCTAAAAAAATGGCTGTGCTGGCTATGCCTAAAACGTTTAGTAGCTAGAATGGCTTCTCATGTAGCTTCTCATCGTTTTAAAGACAAATTTGTAGAGGGAAGGGCACGGTGGAGATAGAAACACTACAAGAAAAGAGGGTTTTAGTCACCGAGTTTTAGTGACCAACCAAGTTTGAAATTTTTGGTGGATATGCAATTTTAGTGACCAACGTTATGTAGTTACCAAAGTTGTGTTGGTGGTTATATAGTTTTAGTGACCAACATATGCAATTATTGGTCACTATATACATATAGTGACAAGGTTTTAGCCACCAAAATGTGACTAAGCTTGTTGGTGACAAACTAGCTATTGTGACCAATAATACACACATAATGACTGAGTACCTTGGTGACTATTAGTCTTCTTTCTTTGGTTGGGAATCACGTGAAGCCGCTGGAGAAACAATCGAAGAATACTTGTCTCTCGACCCCAAAACGTTTCAAAATTTTCCCATCCCTCTCCTCCAACGGTTGGAGAAAACCAATGGCGTTGTGTTGCCGTGGGTGTTGTATTGCCATTGCTGGTTTCAAGTTCATCAAAATGATTATTTCCATAGAGTCCATAATTGGATTTCGCCTAAACTAGCCATTCTAAGAAAATTACAAACTTGATACTTAATGGGACAACACTTTTTTTTTGAAGCAATAGGAGGGGAAAATCCCCTACTGATTATATTATATATTTATAAATTTAAAAGAAGGTATAACATACAAATCAAGAAAAATCCAAAAAAAACCAAAACGAAAGGAAAAAAATCTATGCTAATGCTTGTAGCGATTCTTTGATGTGTGGTAGGTATCTCGGTTTTGCTCGATGGATAACCAAAGCCAATTCCTTTATGGGACAACACTTGATTAGTAATATAACATAGTTCAGCGCATGCCCTTTGCTGGGACTGGCTTCAGACTGAAGAGCGCTAGGCCTCTGCCCTCGGATCTTGAGAAAAAACGACGGGCATTAGTTGGTTAGAACTCAAATGGATTGCCGCATCTTCAGTTCTTTGATGCACCTGCCTTGCCTAGGTGACTCATTTGAGGAGAAAACGGATGCAAAAGAATTGCAAGAAGCATTTTTATCCCTTGTTGTGGTGATATGTGATCAATTGAGTGCAGCTGAATTCCATAATGCTATTCAAAAGAATGCCCAATAACATACTTTTGTGGCAAAGCTCAAGACGATAGTTGACTATAACTGTCAAGCAACAGCTAACAGTCTGAGGATTGTTAAGCTTTGCAGTCAGATTGCTGTATCAATAATGCGGTGCAACAAGTATACTGCACACTTCAAAGATCAGGAATTCATGAAGTCACTTTCCGAGGCTTCAAAAATTATGTCTAACCTTGAAAGTTGCGTTCTCTTTGCTGGGACGGATATCAGACTGAAGAGAGCCAGGCCTCTGCTCTCGGATCTTGAGAAAGAAGCACTCAAATTTGTTGGTTAGAACTCAAATGGATTGCAACACTTTCAGTTCTTTGATACACATGCCATGCCTAGGTGACTTACATTATTAATTGTCCCCATCTCATTTTGTTTTAAACACTAGTACAAATTGTGCCTGCAGTGACGGAGGCCTTTTTTTAGTAGTGGCGGGCGCATTTCCGTGCGTCACTGCAGGCTCAGGGCGGGTACTGTAGCAGTTAGTAGTGGCGAACAAGATGACATCAGCATAGGTACAGGAAGTGAAACTCGGATCAGTGGCGGACAGGATGACGTCAGCGACGGCCGCCACCGGAGATGCAACAGCAGTGGCGGGCAGGCTGACATCATCCAAACACTAGTGGCGGGTAGGCCCATTTCGGCCCGCTCCAGCCCGATTTGGCAAGCTACTATATAAACAAGACTTAGGGTTTCTTTTCCATTCAGCCGTTCATTCTCTTCTCTCCACTCCGCCGCCGCCTCCCTTCTCTCCTCTTCTCCCCACCACCACCACCCCGTACAGTGCGGCACCCCTCTCCCTCCCCCACCCCATGCGCCTCCCCTTCCCCAGCGCCTAGGGAGCTCCCCTTCCCCGGCAGATCTAGGGCAAGCAAGGCGCGGCGGCTCGGTGACCACGGGCGGGTCGCGGCGGCTCTGGGGCGAGGACGACGGCCATGGGGCGACGCGGATCCGGTGCTGGGTGACGGCCATGGAGCTGCGCGGCGGCTCTACTTCGTATTCACGCGGCGCGGCAAAGGATCACGACGGCTCGGATGTGTGGATCCGCGGCGGGGCAGCTGGATCTGCAGCGGCTGCGAGGCGCGGTGGTCTCTCCCTCGGCGCGGGACAGCAGCGCCGACGATGCACCTGTCGATGAGCATGGCGGCGGCGCGGCGATGACATGGATCCGAGGTCGACGACGCACCTATCGACAAGCATGCGGCGGTGCTATGTCAACGGCGGATCTGGGGCGGCGGGCGTCTCCTGCTCCGGGCGCGACGGATCTGGGGGCGGCGCAGCTTCGGGATGGCTCCGGTGGGGAAAAGCGGCGGCGCCGGCGATGCGGCTTCGGGAAAAGCGGCGGCACGGCAAGCGGGATCCGGCGACGGTGCGGCGGTGGGTCTGGCCTGGCCCGACCCAGTGCGGGCGGTGCGGTGGCATGGGCCCCATCCTTTTTTTTCTATTGTCTCACCGGTGGCGGGCGGAAGCGTCCGTCACCGGTATGTTTTTGTTCCAATGGCGTAAGCGCAGTGGCGGTCGGTTTACCCGCCACTCCAGCTCCATTTCGCCCGCCAGTAAAGGCCTCCATTGTACTAGTGAAAGCAAGCGTATGGTTTTAAACATGTTGTCCCCTCTTCATGAACAAATATCGCTACCCTGGTGCTATATGTACTTGCAATAACATAATTATTAAAGTTATGTATTTCATAGTTTTTTTTACGATGATTATGTATTTTATAGTTATTTTGCAAACCAAGTAGGATGCAGCAGGTGCCACTGTGCCAGCAGGGTTGACCAAAATCAGGAATCACGAACAGTTCCAAACAGTTTACATTTTCCTATTAGCACTATTACCTCCAGTGTTTCAACTCAACCCTTCTCTGCAGTTAGAGCAAGAAAGTGATACCTCTCATGTGTGAACCTGTCAGTTCAGTTGAATGATTCTGCTTTTTACCAGCTTACTGCATTTCATGAACACTCTCAAAATTGGGAAGAACGAGGTGACAGCAATCACCCCTCAGAGTGCTAAACAAACTTGTCTCGCAAAAAAAAAAGAGTGCTAAACAAACTGAATCAAGCGCTGCTAAGTTAGGCCATAACCATCACAATCAGGTGATTCAATCCAAGGCCCTCTGATGTGTACAGTAATCCTCAAAGTTGTTAGAAAGGGATTCCAGAGTGCCTGGTAGAAGAATTGATCCATGTACTGGTAGAAGCACAGTAACAATTCGAAACTTGGTTGCAAATTCCTCAGCTGCAAGCAACCTTCAACACCTAGTTTAGCCAGTTTCATTCAGCGGACACACCCTGCATTCCAAAAACCATGCATCAGAAATTCAGAATGAGCTACCACCATACTGGCCAATCGGGTGGTGCAGAACATAACTGAGAAAGGTTCCGGGCGGCGAGATATGCAGAGCCGGAGATGAGATGGTAATTCGTAACCACCCGCGATGGCTCAACCCTTTTTCGTTTTTTATATATCCCATTTATACCCACTCGAAAAATTCCGAAGTCGCGGCTACTGCCAACTAGCAGTGCGCAACTCCGGAATCACTAGCCTTGCCTAGAAATTAGAGAGATATATAGTGAGTATTATGTATTAGACTATATTAGATGCAATCTCAACGTCATATTATTTTTCAAATGATTTTAGTCCATTAATAACATATTTTTATTATATCCACATTCTAGTACATTTGTTACAACTAATATATTAATATTTTTGCTTGGCCTAATTTTGCCTCACATGAAGTTGCGTAAAGGGCTTAATGCAACTTTAAAGTCCCCACACTTTGTATGTTATGTCATTTTCGGTGACCTCCCATTAAGCCTAGCATGATCTGAAACATTAAATTTAACCCCTCATATCCTTACTTTATTGCGATAGCGCCGACTAATGAGAGGAGCATTACCATTTTAATTTATATTTTATTATATCATGGAATACATGTTACTAATTTCACTAAACTTTCGTGAAAAATAACTATGATAGGCCAGACAAACATCAAACAATCATTATGGTCTTTTCTTAAGGTGTATTTTCCAACAATATAAAGAGAAATTATATTGACTTCATTTGATTTTTATTTTTAATTATTTTCATTTGTGTTTGGAATATTAAAATAGACTCCTTTATTAATCTAAATTAATAAATCGGGCCGGGATGGAGGTTCCTTACCTTTGCCACACCCATCGCCATCACTATTTGGAGCCACCAACAATTCCCTTTGTCCGTGAGAACGATCAACAAAATAGAGTCAGGAGACCTTGAAACTGGTGGAGTGGTGGTCCAGTGGGAACAGATAGCATGAAGGGCACTTTCATCCTTTCATGCAGCCTGGAGGTGGGAAAAAAGATTAAAAAATGTAGAAAAATGTAAAAACGTAATTGTGCAAGAAAATACATGTGTCCTACCATATAAGTAATCAAGACCAATGAGAGTCCTCAATGGGACACGAAGCTAGATGTTTAGAGTCCTAAGGATGCAGTTTTCTCTTGATTAATCTACGATCGTCAGTAGCCTAGCTATTGCATCATCCTGTATTACTTCCTTTGTATGCTCCATCTGCTCACATACCAATTCAACAATCCCTGCAGCGATGTCAAGACTATCAAATCTTTCTATGCTTTATTGCCACCAAGAAGTCTGGCTTTTAATTAATCTGGATTGTACATCCCCTATATGCTCCTCTAGCAGGACTCAACCCTCGTGGCTCAACTCGGCCCACCTGCAGGGCAATACACTTCTGCAAATCACTGAAGCTTATTACCCTCCAGAGTCAGATGAGTTTGCATCTGATATGCCCACCGACAGAGGATTAGATCTAGATAAGATGTAAGCATACAGAATATCAAAGTCATTAAATTATATCAAAATAATTTTGAATTACTAAACACCTAGCTGGCAACAATATAACCAAACTCTTACATGATGAGAGAACGGCATATAGAATAGTAATTCGCTACGACAGACTCGAACAATTAGCGTGATCAGCTTAAGCTACTCTGGTTGTTTCATTATAATTCTGTCTTGTTGGCCACCTTATCAGTGTTGATGCTTCCTCGGAGTAATTGATCACAGATTCAGGGCATTGTATATATACCAGCCAGAGCTAAGCCGTAATATGCCATTTTATAAGGACTAATGGACTAACTAATCCTGAATGAATCTTGCAACATGCCCCAAAGATACATGTACGAATTGTCACCACTAAACAAAGTATACCCTGCAAGTAGACCATGCTGGATGGCCGGATCTCAACCTTGCCAGGCCATGTAGCACCTGCTCTGATTTGTTGGCTATACAGCGTTGATAAAGAGGATCAAAATCGCGTTCAGCATAGACCTGATTCTGTATATCGTGGTCATCGGCTCAAAATCTCTAAAGCTGCTGGTTGTTTGAGTTGTTCTTTCTCCCGGATCCCATCTTCCAAGCAGCTTTTTCTTCCTTGTGTGCAACAATGACAGCAGGTTCTTAATTACCTGAGAACAACAGTCGGGGGCACATCTCTGCGACTTGCCGTTCGAGTTTCCATGGCTCCTCATCGGAGTTCATCGTTTTACCTAAGACTGCGATGATCGGTCGGCGGCCCTAGGGTTACAGGAGAGAGAGAGAGAGAATGAGAGAGAGAGAGAGAGAGAGAGAGCAGGAGAATAGGATCGCTATAGAGAGAGTCGAGGGAGGAGAACAGGATCGGTATTATTTTCTCTCTTAATGGCATATGTGGGTAATTAAAAGGAAAATTTGAACCAATGGTTATTTTTGTTTCACTACCTAATCAATGGCCAGATGTTTTGCTTTTTTTGTGAGAATTTACAGGATTATTCTCCGATTAACGTGAGGACTCCAAAAGGAGCCACCAATAGTAAATATAAGATAAGATTGACCACCTTCGTTGCTTCCGATCGAGCAGCACTTCACCGGCGCGCATTTCTCCCCTTCTGACGGTCCGATAAACAGACGTGCCAGGCCGACCACGTTGCATTCGTGACGACGGGGAAGAGCAGCTCTGCCCTTGTCACCCGCGTGAGCACGCCACCGTATATGGCTTCTTCCCGCGCTGTGGCCGTCGACACGCTGGGCCCCATCCATTCCACGGGGCCACCAGGCGACCTGCTCTTCTTCCTTGCGAGGTACGTGGACGTCGATGCAGTCGGGCGCATTCTCGTCTCTCGTGCACTGTCGACCTCGCCACGCCCAGATCAACAGAAGCATTTTGCGGGGTTATATGGAGTGGAGTGAGGCATGGCTGGTTTTTTGCTTCCACTTCAATGACGCACTGACCTGTTGGTGGCACCAGGCAGTTTCCCAACAGCAACAAGCAACGAACCAGACTTGCCACCTAAAAGAAGTCGACGAACGCTCACAAGCCACGAGTAGAATTCTGCAGGAGTGGAACTGAAGCAGGGATGCTTTCTGGGCCCTCTTGCCTGCCTGCCTGGCTGCGGAAGGGTAGTATGGTAACAACTTGTGTCAGTCAGAGGTTCGCAGCCACACCAACATGCATGCAGCAGAGCAGAAATTCTGGTGTCATGAGATTGAGTGTGGTTGGGAGAAATCATAGTTTTTTCAGTTGGAGCAGTTCGTGAAGTCGACAGAACAGCAACATTGTAACAAACTGCTCTGTTTTGGTATGGCAATCGGTAACATGATCTTGACATTGCAAATGTTACATCACTGATGATTCCATGGTTAGGTGCCAAACTCACGATAAAGTACATTCAACAAGGATTTGTTGTGCATCACAGACAATTATTGCAGCAGGTTCTAGGAGATTGACTGAAACTCTGAATTTTTTCTTCTTGAACAATTGAACTTTGAATTATGCATATTGTTCAGTAATTATTGGAGGGGAACATAATGAATCCGTCCTGCGGTGCAAGGATATCAAAGTGGGTGTGTTCTGAATATGCAGTTATATTGGTTGGTGATCCAAATCGCATCAAAAACAGTAATTTGTGGTTTGACACTGCTGCGTGTAAAAAATGAGATACTAGAGTAGATAACCTTTTGACAAGCTGTTCCAGCAGGACATGCATTTCGATTTGTTTTAGGTCACCTGCACAAGCGCATTGCCAGGTACACACCTGAATTACACAACATCCAGCCATCAGCCATCATATTGGTTTATCTGAACTAGATCAAGTGGCACGCACGATTGCGCGGGCTAGACTTGAAACACACCACTTTCTTGTTGTTCAGTCCACAATTTTCTAATTCCTTAAGCAAATGCTACAAACGAATACATTCTGGACATCTACAGAAACTTGCCCACAACTTTCGTAATAGCAAGTTTTTCTATATAATTTTCTAACTTAACTGAAATTAAATAATCAGAAGGGGAGCCCTTGCACAGCGGTAAAACTGTTGCCTTGTGACCATGAGGTCACGGGTTCAAGTCCTGGAAATAGCC
The DNA here is from genome assembly GCA_012490785.1 of Eragrostis nindensis. NCBI lineage: Eukaryota > Viridiplantae > Streptophyta > Magnoliopsida > Poales > Poaceae > Eragrostis > Eragrostis nindensis. The sequence goes on along the minus strand of JAAXCT010000030.1, from coordinate 2,351,302 downwards.
TCATGCAGAAATGCAAGGAAAAGCTGCGTACAAAAGACCGAAAGTGGTCGGACCTTTCCTCGGACCCTGCGCAAGTGAGAGCTACAATTTCCAAGGAAGGTTGATCAATTCTGCGAATTTCCCCTTCTTCTCCTTCCATGTTCCCTTGCTTCTCTTTCCTTTGCGGCTGTCAGCACCAGGTAAGCACCCAAATCTCCCTATCCACTATCACTACCTTCGGTCGAACAAGTAGCTGCGCTTCACCACAAGCAGGCAAGCAGCAAGCAGGTCAGCGCCCAACTATAGCCAATAAAAAGATACGCAGTAGCAGTTGAGCAATAGAACGCCAGATTACACTTACCAGCGCAACCCAAGCAGCAGCACGCGCTAGCCACGATGCTAGCACGGCAATCACTAGTCGGATGCACTTGGCAACCAGCAGCAGGTCAAGAGGAGGTGGAGTTCTACATGAGGAAAAAGGAGGCGCGGCGTCGAGCAAGAACAGGGGCGGCGGAGATTGGAAAGAAAACAGAGGAACACAAGTTATTAGAAAGGGATGTTTCCTTCTATGCCATTGGTTTAAACTCTAATACCACACCTGCCACCTAAAAAACTTGTATCCTTGATACTAAAGTTTGATCCTTCAGGTGCCATTGATCCTCAATCAAACTTCTACGGTACAGATGGACCATATCGAGCAGGAGTCCAAGCGTGGCCAGCGGGCTGGTCACGAAGCTCGCGGCTAAGGCAGCAGCAGCAGCCGCGCGACACGTGGGTCTGAAGCCGGCCAAGCAGTATCCTGCTGTGCGGCAAAGGCGGTGGCGCTTGTCAAGCTGTTCCCCCAACGAGCTCGATCAATCCCGTGGTGAATAAGACGTGTAATGGCACAATAGCTGTGCGGCCGGCCAGGCGGCGAGGAATATACCATTCGTAGCGAGGAAGACAACAACTCAAACCGTCCTCGCAACTCTCCTGGTTAACAAGCTCGACGAATGGCTTCGCGAAGTTGGGCTCGCCGACCATGCACGCCGAGAACGAGAAGATTGAGACGGTCGTTGCTGCAAGGGAAGGGCGGCGAGAACAATCCGCTGGTCCGATTGCTCGCTCGGCTAACGAAGCTGCTTTACAACGCCGACGTACTACAGCCTACATGCTCTTCTTTTCTTAAAAAAAAAAACCCTACATGCTCTTGAGCGGAAGTGATTTCTCTATTTCTTTTCTTCTTTTCAATGGTACTGAGGGCAAATGAGTCATTTTAGTGTATCTTTTGGCAGGGAAAGGATTAAAATTAAGAGACATTGGCACTGACAGGATATGAGTTTTCTAGGTGGCAGATGAGGGATTAGACTTTAAGACAATGGCTTAGAAGGAATTTTCCCTAAGGAAACCTAATACACTATTCAAAGGTCCAGATTGCTCCAACTACCACGCACGGATTGTTCCAACAGCCAAATCCCGTATGTGAGTAGTTAAACGGAGTCGTTTCGTTGAGATCTACGCATCTAAGGTCTCCGATTGTCCATCCGAGCAATGGTTCAAAAAAATATATCAAATTTTGGTCCACCACGCTCAACTAATTATTATTATTTGTTCTAGACCAGGGATATTACAAGACTTTACTTAATCCGATAAGGGAAGTTCATGTTTTTTTGAACATGGATATGTTCTAAAATAACTGTTGGCATTTGGCAATAAATTATTTTGTATGTTTTTTTACTATTGTTGTGATAAATTTCATTTTATTGTGCATTACTGTTTTACCTCATTTTCTTTATGACTCAACTAATGTGAGAATTGATAAATATGAGTAACAAAACATTATATTAAATATTGTTTGTTTGAAATTAATCCAGCGGTCCTAGATACAAAATCATACATAGGTTTGTAGCACTGTCACATTGAGCATTATACTTTCCTCAGTAGATATTTATTTTGGTTTGCTCAATACTAACTTATTATATTATCTATCTTTATATTAGTTTATGACTTCCTTTGCATCCTCATAACGAGTTGTATGATTCGATTGAGCAATTTTCAAGTTCTATGACTAAAACGCACCCAACTCACAAGTTGTTGTACCACCGGTGCAATTTACTAGCTGCCTTTCTTCTTGGGCAACACAAAGATGAAGATCGGAAGAAAGTTGTAGCAACACACAAGGACGAACCAACTGAACTGGAGTGTCCAGAATTATATATTTGATCAAAAGAAAGATTACACATGCTGGTTAAAAATAGGAGACGACAGGTGATAATAAACTAGTACAACAACTGTACTTGTTTGTGACCGGAGGGGACATCATGGATAGATAGCCTTGATTTATTTTTATGCCCTGATGAAGTAGAATGCTATCCAAATTTCTTCAAAATTGCTGGGACTACCAAGATTATTACCAAGGAAAAGCAGTCTAATACCACCCAAAGAAAGGCCTCATAAGGAATAGAACATACTGCTGATATTCCTGAAAATCCAAGTCTAGCGATGACCGTCTTAACTATAACCATCCCCTGCAAAAGTCCCAGATTTACAAATGGAACAGCCACAAAACTAATAATGCAGACCGTAATGAGGAGGTGGTGATTAACCGGAGTCAGCACGACGAATAACCCAAGGGCAAAAGCGATCATAAAGCTTCTTGCTGAAACGATCAGACATAAGCTAGAAAGTTTCAAATACCGTCGCCGGGCAGACATTCCTATTGCCGGCGCACCGGCAAAGAATAGAATGAAGGTAGCTAAGCTCGAGATGATGAATGACACAACGTCGGAAACGACAAACGCGTTGAAAGCATAGTTCCTCCGGTCTCCAAAAACTGGAGTGCCGGCAGGCCTGCTAGAAGCAGGAGCAGGAGCAGGGGCAGCATTGTCAGCTGACACTAAACCTCCAGGCAATGTGAAAGCCGCTGCAAATGTCACGGTTGCGATAAGCACAGACATAATGCCCAAGATCTGCACTGAATTTGTTATCTTCTCCTCTTCTTTTTCAGTTGTGGTTGTTATGCGGCCAATACTCTTTTGGACGAACAGGTCCGCACGCCATCCACCAGAAGGAGCTCCCACAAGGCGTAATGATTGTTCCATAACATTCATTGGATTCTGCAAGAATCGTACGTGTATCCATATGATTAAAGTATGATCATTGATCAATCAAAGAGGTAAGCGAGCTGGCTGGACTACCAAAGCCCCTACACGCACAGCAGGCAATAAAGGAAGAAGCCAATACTTGACCAGAAAGACCAGGACTTACCAATCCGAAATAGATCCCATGAAGAGTCGAAATGTCTAAAGGTGTCAGGCCCTTCTTGTTTGATAAGTCCAAACGTACCGCTGGATTTCGAACAAGATGGTTGAACACCGCTTGATCCTCAGCAATGACAGCTCGGTGCAGCGCAGTCTGCCCGCCTTTGTTGTCCTGCACATTCAGGATCGACCGAAGCCTTGGCGTTCGGCACGCATATCTAACCACATCGTGCCTTCTCTTCTCCGCGGCAACATGGAGGAAAGTTCGTCCCTGCTTATCAAGCAAGGTGGCGCAGTCCGGGCAGCTCTCCAGCAGAGCTGTGATCGCAGCCTCGCTGCAAGCCACATGTACGGGGTACAACCCTTGGTTGTCGGGCTGGTACGCTGCGCAGGGGTTGGCGATCAGAGCAAGCCCAACGCGTAGTCTGGTAGCCGGTTTGTGTCAGAAAAATCCTATGTGGAGGAAAGAGAATGGAAGAGAGAGAAGGCACTTGTCGCCGCTGCCGTCTACCGTCTCCACGGGCAGTCGTGGGCCCTCCGCGTGGTTCCCGTGAGAGCGGGAAGAGAAAGAGCCTGGCATGAGGTGGGACCCAGAGCAGCTTTAAATCGACTGGGCGTTGGGTGCTTTTGTCTGCAAGCTTGACTCGTCAGTCAATACGCCGAGCAGCAATGGTCTCGCAATGGGCTTGCTCTCAGCAGCCGCCGCAGCGTGGTATCTGACACCTGCTGCAACCGAAGTATTCTCGAGAGAAAAGAGGGTCCCTTTCGTGATGCAGCCAAGTGAAGAGGAGTGCTCCCGTCCTGAGTCTGGTCCCGTTGGAGAGTCAGCTGGTTGATGAGCTCCGTTCTGTAAGGATCAGTGACGACACGTCGGTTCTCGTCGAACCAATCCAAAACCTTTGGCAGCTCTGCATCCAAGGAGAGATTAGTATTTTTTTTGTTTATTTATATATATGTGACACACACACACACATCCATCGATGCATATGTTGGATGAACAATGCATGTACCTTCCCGCGACACAGCTACATGCAAGATGTTTCCCCCGCCTGGTCCGGAGTAGGATAGCCTGCCGTATCTTGTTGCAAACAGATGCCATGCAATGTACATTTCACCTGTTAAAACAGCCAGGTACATCGGGGACGCGCCCTCCTCACCCTCACGTGGAAAGCAGGCCAGCTCTGAATCCACGGCCATGAGCACCTTCACGGAGGCCATGCTGCCAGCGCGGACCGCCTGGCACAGGGCGGTCTCCCCACGATTGTTCTGCATCCTCAGCAGCTTCTTGACCGCCGTGGCCGCCGCCGCCGTTGCGGCTGCCTTTGCTGCCGCCGCTAGGGCCTTGGCTGCCGCTGCGGCTGCCTCGGCTGCCTCCACTCGGTTCGCCACCGCATGCGGTGCCGTCCGGGCCGCGGTCGCCGCGTTAGTCGCTGCCGCCGCGGCCTCATGGGAATTCTCAACGGCTTCCGTTTCGGCTATTGCCTGGGCCACGGCTGCCTTAGCCGCTCGCCCCGGATCCGGGGCCACCGCCACGGCGACCGCGCCTACCGGTGCTGGGGTCTCCGCCGGGGCCCGCGCCACGGTCTGTGCCAGGGCTATCGCCTGCTCCATGGCTTGTGCAGCCTGGGCCGCTGTCGCATTGGCCGACGCTGCAGCTGCCAGGGCCACCCCCGCTGGATCTGCCGCAGCAGGTTCAACCCCTACCGCAGCAGCTTGAACCCCTACGGCAGCAGGTTCAACCCCTACCGGAGCAGCTTGAACCCCGACGGCAGCAGGTTCAACCCCTACCGCAGCTGCTTGAACCCCTACGGCAGGAGCTTCATCCACCCTTACCGCGGCAGCCACTGCGTCAGTCTCCCTCTGGGCAGCTCCCGCTGCCTCCGCCGCTTGGGCCGCCGCCGTGGTCGCCTGCAGCACAAACGCATCCACTGGGGTACCCGTTGGCGCCAGGACCGCTGCCTTCACAGCCGCCGCCGCTGCCTGCGCCGCCGCCACGGCCGCCATGGTCGCCTTCTCCTGTGCCTTCGCCGTGGCTTCCTCGATCCTCGCCGCCTTTGTCGTCGGCGTCGTCGGCGCCTCAGGTGCCGCTACGTAGGCCGCTGCCGTCGCCGTTAACGCCTGGACCGCCGCTTCATATGCCGCTTCCTCTGTTGTCAGTGCCTCCGATTGGTTGGCCGCTGTTCCGGCTGCTTGAGCTGCCTCGTTCGCAGCTTCGTTCCTCCTCCTGACCTCATCTTGTATCCTCCTCCTGGACTGAACTTCGGCCTCTGCCGCCCTGAGCGCAGCTTGGGTCTCCGTCTGGGCCGCTGCCGCCCTGGCCGGAGCTTGGGTCCTCCTCCTGGCCGCAGCTTCGGTCTCCGCCCTGGCCGCAGCTTCGGCCGCGGCCCTGGCCGCCTCGGCCGCCGCCACTGCCTCCGCAGCCTCGGCAGCCTCGGCCTCCTGGGCCGCCACCACCTCCTGGACTGCATCGGCCACCGTCACCGTCTCCTCCTTAGCCGCCACCACCTCCTTGGCGTCTGGCGCCACCGCCTGGACGGCGGCCGCCGTAGCCGCCACGGCCGCAGCAGCAGCGGCCGCCGCAGCCGCTACATCCGGTGCCCCTGCCGCCGCCTGGATGCTCTTGCGAGTGACGAGGAAGGACACCATATCGACATTCCCAGCACCGGCGGCGCAATGCACGGGTGTGTTTCCCTCGTGGTCGCGCGCCACCAGCAGGCGGGTTATATTGTGATTCTGGGCGTAGGTCAAGATCTCCGTCACGCAGTTGCAGAATCCCTGGCTGTCACCACATGCTGCGACGATGTGGAGGAGCCCATCGAGGAGTCCGCTAGCCGTTGCAGCAGCAACACGAGGCAGCAGATTATTCCTTAGAACGTTCCAGTCGCCGCATCGAGCAGCCATCACCAGCTCGAGGCGCAGTAGTTCGTATTTTCTGCAGGTGCGGCCATCACTTCACTCGCAGGTGTCTGCTACGGATATCTCTAGGTAGATGATATCTAGATCTAGTTCGCATGGTGCATGGTACTCCTCTGCCGTTCTACCAGCTAGTTCGCTCAACCATATATAAGGTCTAGCTAGCTCGCTCAACCAGCTGCCCACGGCGTGGGCGTTGCGTCAGTCCAAACCGGTAAGCAGGCCCCCGGCCAAGAGAAGGGACAAGAGAGATAGAGAGAGGTTGAGGATGACTTGGTGGTAGAGAGAAAAGTATGCAAGTGGGAGGATAATATATGGGGGCGGGGAGGGAGAGAGACGAAGAAACACATGGGTCCAAAATTAAGGTGCATGTTTTAGGTTCCCTAGCTAGTGCGGGCTCTTTTTCTTACTTTGATGGCCTCTCAGTCCGGTTACATGTCCAAGAGAGAGAAGATCCTCTCCGTTGATAAAATGATGGCTTAGGAATTGGCTGTGCAAGGAGACCTGCGTGCTTTGTGATAAAAAACATGAGACTGCGGTCCATCTTGGCCTGAACTGCAGCAATATATGCTACGAATTATGGGAAAAGAATGAGGCTATGTACTAACAATGTGATCTCAGTTTCGACGGCGCTGGTTATCTGCCACCTGGATCGATGAAGGAGCAAAAGTCCAAAGCTCCCTTCATCATATACATCACTTGGAACTTGTGGAAAGAAAGAAATCAAAGAATTTATAAGGCCAAATCTCTCCTCCCTCATCAGCTGATTCCCCTGATAAGGATGAGATCAGGCATCGATTCAATGCATGCGGGACGCCGCCGCTCTTTAGTTTCTTTCCCCCTTTTTTTATATAATCTGCTTTTTAGGACTTTGCGTTCTTCTACCTTAACTAAAAGAGCAGTCTCTTACCTTCCAAAAAAGAAGGTTTCCCTAGTGCGCTGGTTATCATGACCAGTGTGCTTAGGTCGTCCCCACAGTTCACTTTCCATCTTGCTCGGATTCCCTTTCTTCCTCTACGCTCTTCCTCTCCGTTGCTCCATGTCTCCGGGCCCAAAGGTGCCTTGCTCCGATTCATCTCCGGCAACCCTTCTTTCACACCTCCGCTCGCTATCCACCTCCCTTCGTCGCCTGACCATCAATTCAATTTTACATCCTTGTCTCAAAAGTTTTAAGTTCAACATAACTCTATCTTAAACGAGAGTTATAAAAACAAAAACAAAAATTCAATCTCAAAAGTACGAGTTTCTGGACTGAATTTGGTCTTTTCTATAACTACCTCATTAAGTAGTGTGATTTATTTCATATTTTTTTTTGAAAAGTTCTAAGTACCTCATGAAAGATGGTACTGTCATATGAGATCGAAGTCAAATGCGCTACTGCACCACCCGCCCCCCAGGTGTCGAAGATGGTTGCCGCCTGCAGCTCCCTTTCATCCACCAGGGCTGCGGCAGCAGAGCCAAATTCCTTGACGTTCCTAGCCTTAGGCGTAGCTTGCCCCCATGTGCTGGCTCTAACGGCGAATCTGGCACCTGGCCGCCGTCCTCGAAAAGATGAAAGCCCTCATATGGTAGGGCGTGTGCTAGCAGCGTGTGCACAGATGGCGGAAATGCCCCTACGGACAGCTTGCGAATACGGTGGAAAAGTCCCTATGGCCAGCTCGTGAGGCGTGCGTGCACCGCAGAAAAGCCCAAAGGCGCATGTTGACCGATGTTAAGCTAAGGGGCTGTTTGGTTGGTTGTCCCAACTTGCCACACCGCAAGTCAGGCACGCCGCAACCGGTTTGGTCCCTGTTTGTTTCATTACCGAGCTTCGGCATGCCACAAAGTGTTTGGCGGCGGCTCCATGCATCGCCGTAGCTTTTCACGCCAAAGGTTTGGCGAACGATTCAGGCCCGTGAAATCAGGAAATATAGAGGATGGATGTTACTAAATCAGTTGTAATTCCCGGGGTCCTTGGGGTAAAACAAGATTTAGGGGATTGAGTGAATGGTCCTTTACTCAACCAGTTTTACTCAATCTGCCGAAGATGCTCTTACAGTGCGCACAGTAACCACGAGCACCCCCACAATCTAAACACATCCTATGAGATTTCCCGTCTGACTTCATCTGAATCTATTTCCACCACTGAAAATCATGTATTAGGTTATTCAAAGTTACTGTAACTTAGTGGGCATCATCATTACAGTGGAGAATTCATGATACTTTGCCCCACCACGTACTATGTAGTCTTTCCAAGGTCATATATTTGTTAGGATTTGGTTTTGAAGCATGGAAACGGAAGTTTAAAAGAGGGCATGCCTCTCTTAAGCAAAAGAGGCATGCAACTTCACTCATTGTTAACATATATCAATCAGTAAGCTATTAATTACCTGGTCATCCTTTAAATTGATCAATTTATCATCAATTCGATATAAACAGCCTAATTAATCTCTTAGTTCTCAGACGCTTGGTGGTTCTGACCATTGGTGTATACTACTTATGATTTATAATAGGCCCTGGAACTAAGAAAAAAACTTATAATAAGATTCATGGCATGTGCTATATTAGAAGGTTTTTTCAGGAATTTTTTTGCTGAGATTGAAAAGGTGATGAGCATTTGCAGAAGAAATTTGGTACGTGCAGTGCATTGTGTTTTGAACACATGAAGTGTCTTCATGTTGCCATTTCAGATTCTTTGATTAATAACAAGATAACTATGAAATATCCTTTCAAGGTGTCAAAAATACGTATGGAGTAGCTCGTTACTCCCTCCGTTTTCATTTGAAGTGTCGTTTTGTAGGCTCAGGACGTTAATTAAGTAGAGATGAAAGAGCGCGTTATAAAAGCGACGAGATGAGAGAGATAGAACTGCATTGGGAAGCGAGAGTGACACATGTTGTGAAAAACTGTAGCCTCACATGGAGTAATAAATATCTACAGGAGTATCAAACTAATGATTTCGTCGTATGAAGTCTTAGATACACATAGTCCCACTTCAATGAAACATATTGTCTTATATGGACACTTTCCTTCAATATATATATTGCTATGCCATATAACCGTATGAAGACCAAAAATATTTAAATGGTCAGCTCAATATCCTACATAGTATAAGATATTGATAGAGCATCGTAAAAAAGAATGTAGAGTAAATATTAGTTTTTTTCAATGAGAAGAAAAGATTTAGTTTTTGCAAGTTCCTAGAACATAAATAATAGCTCTGAAATATGTTAAATAGTGCTAGAACAAGAAAAAGTCTAACAAAATAATGTAAACTAGTAAATTCTTGACGAACCATGAAATAAAGTAACAAGTCATTGCGCGGGCCATTTTGCTAGTTAAGAAAAACAAATTATCATGTTAAAGCTAATGATAAAGAAACAGAAAACAATTGTCTGAGGGATCGAACCAGCGACCTCACAAAATCATATCAAGCGACCTGACCTTAGTAGTGGAGCATCGAGCACTAGATTCCACTGGAATAAGTTTTTTTTAATATTAACCAAAACGCAAACCCGAGGCCAAACAGAGTTAATTCCGACTACAACTTTTTTGTTTTTCGGAACCAGGGGCCCACCCATTTGTGGCTTGTGTCATTGACGACAGGGCCCATAGGTCGGCAAGATCGAAATACTTCAGCCACAGAAAGCACGCATACGCGGCGCGCGCCAAGTCCGCAGCTCGGTGACATCATTTCGTCTGCGCTCGCGCGCACAGTTTCTTTGCCGCCCGTTCGGCCTCCCGCAGCCTCACCTCGGCGCCCTAACGCGGCGCTTCGCCTCCCACGCGCGCTGTGGCGACTAGGACGTGCGCCTGATGCCGCATCGCCTTGCACAAGGCCGCCCACCGCTTTTCCTTGACCTTGCGCTCATCCCCGCCCACCTTCGTTCTCCATGGAGCGCGACCATCGGCGACGACCCTCCCCTGTGCCCCACCACATACTATGTAACTTAGTGGACATCATCATCACAGTGGAGAATTCAGGATACTTTGCCCCACCACGTACTATGTAGTCTTTCCGAGGTCATATTTTATTGTAGGAACACTTTAAAGGAAACTCGTTTGAAGCATCGATGAAGACCAATGCAAATGCAAGCTAGTAGTACAAGAAAACGAGACCTCTGGTCGAGAACCACCCAAACTTGTCTCTTCATTACTAAGATAATATATAGTGGGTGATGACTGTTGAATTCTTTAAAGCTCATTGTTGTGTGTGATATTTTACGACTCGCCACTGGTCTTTCAATTTTTATTATTCTTGCACTTTAAGTGTAGTGGTTACCATCATGACTTTATTTCCTGCCCTGTTATTTGGCATTTGCATTTGTCTTGGCTTCGTCATTCTTTTATCATGTTTCTCATCTGCCTTTTTTTTCTTGCCTTCGTAGCTAATTGGTGCCTCCAAGCTTGGTTTTAAGGATGTCTCTCTCCTAGCTACGGCATGGGTCCCAGTTAGGTTCATAAATGATTAGCCTAGCAACAACCGGTTTATTGTATACCATGGGCTGGGCAGCCTGCTGATGTGATGAGCGTGCAACCGGTAAGCGGGTGCATCCATTATCCTTGCTCTAATTAGCTACAATGAAGCCAAGGCAAAGGCAGATGATAACCAGCAGAAAAGAATGACCGCATTTAAGTATGAGGAAACCAAGACAAACGCAAATGCCAAACAGCATACAAGAATGCCAGGTCAGGAGAGTAATGACGGTAACCGCTCCACATAAACTGCAAGCATAAAATAATATAGTGGCAAGTTAGCAGGGAATATGACGACTTAAGATGTGTCACCAAATATCACACATAATCAGTGGAGCCATATAATAATAACCCGTACAGCAATGTTCTACATCCATTCATAAATATAAGATGTTTGAAGTCTTCAGGGTGATAAATCTCATTTAGATTCACCTATATTAGTTGTCCTAAATATTATATTTAAGTACAAACGTAGTACTTAACCATTTTGTTACACAAATATTTGGTGGAAATCATGTATTTTTTCTTTGAAGGGCAAAGGATAGGTGCACTGCCTTTTGATTAAAGAGGAGAATCTAGAGTTCCTAGTAGAAGTAGTGTCATCACCAACAACCACAGCTGGTCGAGTCGGATGACTGAGATACAAAATTATTCTGAATTGTCCTGGGCCAAGACACTGACCTTTAAGCATAATAGAAGCAAATTGGCACAAAAGATTGACAGGAAAAGATATCGTAGTAGATGCAAGGTTCTAGATCACCAAATCTACTATGATAACATTGATGATTGTGAGGTTGCTGTTAAGTCGCCATCGAATAGATTTCTTCTTTAGCCAATAGAGAGACATGTAATTGATCAACTTGTCATATGGTTTCTGTAGTAAGAATCAATGTGAGCGAATGTTCACATAAGAACATATTAAGCAAAGCATGACGAATAGGGTGTGACATACAAACATGACATCAGAGGAGAGAGTTGAGCAAGACATCATCTTCAAAATGCACAGAACACATTGCGATGCAACACCCTAAGTCTGGACTACGTTGCGAAAGGGCTTGTGGCCTGGTGGTTATAAGAGCCTCAGTAGCACCTGAGGTCCTGGGTTCGACTCCCTCTGGGAGCGAATTTTCTAGGATTTAACAGCGTTATGCGTTCAGCGGGAGGCGACGTGGCCAACGACAACGAGGCGCCAGCGGTGGCTTCGTCAATTTCGAGGATTTGCCAGCTCAGTCTTCGATGATGCTCATAGGGGTAGGGTTTGCGTATGTGCGTTTATAGGGGTGAGTGTGCATACGTTGTGAGTGTCTGAGTTATACTGTGTAATTGCAAAAAAAAAAAAAAAAAAATCTGGACTACCTTTAGGCAAGACGTGAAGGGGTAGACAATATGACACACGAGGAGAAGCAAATAAAGAGGGATCCTGAAAAAGCACATCATGTGCAATGCAACACTCTACATAAGGATTCCGTCACCATGGAGAACCATCTATGGGATCCTACCACTAACCAATGGTAATTGGAACTTAAAGGTTGCTTGATGTATCATCACTCACAAATTCTTATGGAATGCGTGTGATTGACTATGTTTTTGCCAAATTTTATTTATTGGCTATTATCATTTACCTTTTATTTCCGCATAAGCAATTAATTTACCTTATTCAAGATGTAGATATGTTGTGATAATTTTTTATGCCCGTGCATTGAATTAGATTATGCATAAATCAAGTCATAACATGCATTTGCATAAATCATTTGTGATAGATTATTAACTTGGTGGACATCATCATTATAGTCGAAGAAGTCATTATACTTTGCGCCACCACTGTGTAGTCTATCCGAGGTAAGTGATATATTATGTTAGGAACACTTTAAAGGAAACTGGTTTGAAGCATCGAGTAAGATTACTGCAAATGCAAGCTAGCACAAGAAAAACGAGGCCTCGACAGTTGAGAACCACCCAAACTTGTCTGTTCATAACAAAGATATGATTGGGTGATGACAGTTGAATTTTTTAAAGCTCATTGTTGTGTGTGATATTTTATGACATATCTTTAGCCGCTATGTACCGCTGATAACTAGCCACTAGTATTTATGCATGAACTTTAAGTGGAGTGGTTACCATCCTGACTTTCCTGCCCTGTCATTTGGCATCTGCAGTTTTCTTGGCTTCGTCATTCCTCTATGATGTTGGAGTAGAAAAGGTGCCATCTAGCATAGATTAAATATAGGGAACCCTCGGACTCCTATTGTCACACCCTAAAATTTCAAATTTTGGAATGTGACTAGAATTTCACTAAATTTTAAAACTTTTTAGAATAGTTTAAAATTTTGCTTTAATATTTTAGTGTTATCACTTTTATTTAGGCAAAGTAATTATTTTCTAAATAAATTAAATTAATATAGGTTATATAAATTTGTTTGTTGCATTCATGCTGGTTAGTTTGCATTTGGTATTTCTTTATGTGAATAATGAAGTTCAAAATTCGATAGTGATCTTGTAGTTTAGATTAGTTTTGAATATCGATAATAATCCTATTCCTAGCCTAGGCCTAATCTCGGCCAAGCTGTCATCTTATTAGGTTTCTCTTCTCCCTCAGCATGCAAACGACCAAGCCATCTGTGTGCAACAAAACTATGCAATCGAAATATCTCTGCATGCCTTTTATTTGACCTTCTTTGTTCCCTTTTCTTTTTTTTTCTCTTGTCTGCCATTCTTTATTTTGTTCCTCCTATCATGGCTTTGCTATCTCGTTTCGTAAGCCTTGCCTCTCGTATTGTTACCCTATCGTTCTGGTCTCCACTCATGTTCTCTCATTTGATCGAGTTGCAACCAAATGAGCTACCACCTGGCAACACAATCTCATTCATTCCTCATTTCTTTGTGTCACCCAAACATATTCTCATTATTTTCTTCCTATCGTGACTTACTTTGTAATCTACATATGTAGCTATGTTGGAACCCAATGTTGCAGCTTGCAACAACCTTTTCTCTTCTCTTTTGGCCCACTCTTTGCCTTTTATCTGCACCCATGCCTGCAGCTCAGTATCGTTACCGAGCCTTCTTTCTTTCTTACTCTTTATTTGTATCTCATCTTCTAACTAAAACAGATAGCACCAAGAATGCCCTAGCATTCTTTGTGTTTCTTTTCTCTTTGTCTATCTTTGCCTGCAAACTAGTTACCAAGAAGGCCACGGCATGCCGCTGCTGTTATCTAGGCGTTCTCTCCTTTTGCCTCACCTTGGTTGAAGCTTAGCTACAGCCGTTGCAATTCAGCTTCAAGCTCCCAGTCATTGTGCGCTGAATCTCCCTTGGCATATCTCCTTTTCTTCTCCTTCCTCTTCACTCGGCTTGTCAAGATCTTTCAACTACGATCGTGGTTCCAATCGCCAACTCAATCGCCCACCTCACCTCTGTGCATGTTCATTCTGACCTCATGAGTCATGTTATTCTTTCATAACATCACCTTTCGTCATCTATAGATTCACATGTCGACACGATCTCCCCCACATTCTACACCCAAGATATGATTCCATCCACATTCATTCCACTTACCGTTTTGCACAAAAGGAAAGAAAAACAACATTTAACGCTCGATAATGCACTTTCCTTCCTAGTTCCCGTTTCCTTTCATTAGCACACTATCTCGACATCGCCTATGAATGCTTGGACTCCTCTCCACGTCCTCCCCATGGCCCCAAGCCCTCTTGGGCCGAAACTAAGGCAGCCCACCACCATATCTCAATTTTTCCATCGATTTCCTTGCCGGTTGGGCCGAGGCCCATCTTTCCTCGCCCCTCTACCCTATGGGCCAAGCCCAAAAACCTTTCCCAAGCCCTAGGCCACTCTCTCTACATATATGGGAGCCTTCCCCACGTCCTCCCTCCCCTCCAAACTCCTCCCACGCCGCCAGGCTGCCGCCGCTACTCCCTGCCCTCGCGTCCAGCACTGCTGTCGCAGATTGGCATTCGCGTTCCCGATGATCTAGCCATCAAAACGCCGCCAATTTTCGCCAGAAGGTGCGCCATGAAGACCTCTCCAACATATCCAAAATTCAGCCCAAGATCTGACCTGGATCGACGGGGATCTAATTCGCAATGACTACTGCTCCCTGTTCTGGATCTGTCCAGTGCGCCTGATGGTAATTGTTTTCCGTGTTCCACCCAATCCCTCTTTGTTTCTGACCTAAATTCAATACCCGGTTGTGTTCCAGCAAGTATACTACAGTTTTCCCAAAGGATTCCCCAAGATCATGCCAGAAACGACCAGGAACGCCATGCCACCATCAGCTGTCGCAGAACAATCTCATCGAGAATCAACCATCCGATCTCCAATTCAGGTGAACCTGTGCCCTAATCATCATGTGTCCTTTATGTTCCACAACATTGCGCAGATTACTGTGCAAACCATGCTCCTAAATATGCAACCAATCAACGGGAACGCGCACGTTTCTGTCCCTAGGCGTTTCTGTTTTTCCTGATTTAGTCCTTAATCTTTGAAACATCATAACTTTTTACTTATAGCTCCGTTTTAAGCGATTCTTGCGCTCACGCGATCGTAGGAACGAGCTCTAGCTTTTGGTACAGTTTTTGTAGCAGTTTGGTACAGTTTGGTGTACTGTTTTCTTATTGTTTATGTTATGTGTGCTTTGCATGTTACCGTTAAATAGAGTGTGCGCAATTCGAGAACTTCAAGACCAAGATCAAGATATTGAAGACTCTGAGCAGCAACACTGGGATTGAGGCAAGTGTCCTTGACCATTTTGGACCTATTTCTTTCTCCCCTCTAGTTTAATTTGCATGCATAGCGTTTAATATGAATCCTATATGTCATTTATCCTGTTCCATACTATTTCCTTGTCGCCTGGTTATGGTAGATGATAGTATGAGGATGGGTAGGTCTTGCTTAGCTTGCTGAACTGGGTTGGATGATAATTTGACTAATAATCTTGACTAATGGTTCACTTGAACATAATGATCATGGACCGGTTAATCTTTTTAGCAACCTGGAACTTAGGTGTGCTGTAACTTGAGCAAGTGGTATGCTTGATGATGGTGCGGTTAGCACGAGACTTTGGTTTGTGTTGGTCTTGCTCAAGTTAGCTAAGGACCGGTTCGTGGAGCGGCAACCCAGGACAACAGTGCCATCACGAGGCTAATATGGAGCAGCCTGGTTGAGTACCAAGATGTTCTTCCAGTTGGCGGCATTCGAGGAAGAGGATCGGGATGGAGTAACCTCAGTCCTAGGTGATGGATGGTGTAATCCGAGCCACGGTGCCAGAGAGGGCTACTGTTGCAGAGGTACTGGCAGTACTGGAACCTTAGCATGGGATGTTTGCTGGCTGGAAGACTCTTTGAAAGACCTTGTAGTGATCTCCTTGCCGCATACCTCGGAAGTGTGTAAGTGCAGCGCAGCACGGGCATAAGGGAGGTTTTAGTCCACCTGGCAACAGGGGATGAAATCACGACTCGTGGGTAAAGTGGTACGACCTCTGCAGAGAAGTAAAACTGTCATGACAGCCGTGCTCACGGTCAGGAGCGGCCTGGATCCTCACATGATTAGTGGGAATGGTTGGGTGGATCTGGTGGGGTAACCAGATAAGGGTGGGGTAACCCATGGGAGCTGCAGGTGGAGTAACCTGTAGTTTGGTTTGGGGTGGAGTAACCCTTTGGCTTCACAGGTGGGGTAACCTGTGTAGTTGACCTTATGTTGATAACTTTTGGGTGGGTTCCACATCATCTAGTAAATAGGTGCTTTAATTAAATGACTTAATTTATAGTTGCTTTCTGCTATGAACCATGTGTTAGCCTTTCTTTTGTTTAAGCTATGCATGTCATCTTTTTCCCACACTTGCGGAGTACGATATGTACTCACACTTGCTATTTCCCCTACAATTATCAAATGCTGCTCAGAGATTGAAGATTGCCTACTTTCAAGATTGATGGTGAAGACTAAGCTTGTGGAGCCCCCGGTCGATTGCCTGTGGTGTTATGGAGTCTTCCGCTAGCTTTGGTATTATTTAGTCCTTTGAGACATTTATTTTAATATTGTACGATACAATTATGACATTGGTTACTCTGTTTTACTATACTTTGTCCTATATGTGTGAAACTTGATCCTGGGCACACATATAGATGAGCATTCGGTTTTGTTCTTAAAACCGGGTGTGACAGAGTGGTATCAGAGCCGTGTCGACCGTAGGACGCAAGCTTAGCTAGAATGGTTGCCATAAAGTCTTATTTTCAAAGCTATTTTGAAAAATCCGAATTGTATACTCTTCTGTCCATTCCGTTTTCTCTTCTCAACTTGTCTATTCTTTGTCTATTTCATAAATTGATTTTTAACCTTTCCTATCTTGAAGACCATCATTATTATCCCTAAGAGTTAGTCCCAATCTCTTAACTACGTTGTAGAACGTTTTTGTTTGTGTGGTGTGTCATGTATTGATTTGGATCTTTGTTTGAGTGCGGGTGTGATGTGAAGCGTTTGCTTTACAATCACATCTTTATTAATATAATATAGTTAGATTAGTATAGTTGGGTTCCCTCTTTCTGTCCTTCTATAAGTTATCTGCTCTCTTCTATATCTATTCTGATCTTATCCTTACGACCAAATTTCAAGACAACCGAATGAGCATGGGAATCTACTTACTACCTACGTAATGCTTCAAGAAGGCTCCAACGACACAACAAACAAGATGCTGAAAGAAGGAGAATGGAATCTAGTTTTGTTGTACCCCAAGCTTTAACCTAAGGGGGGTAGAGCTCACCTCCATCCTCAATGTATGGATGAAAATGAAAAGAGTGTTTTCACCTTTCACCGACGAAGCAAGTCCAAGTAATATTTTCACCTCGAGGAGCGTCATCAAGTTGAAGATTCGAAGCTGAGATATCCCTTCACCCTCTTTTGTTTCTAGCCACTCAGAATCTCGGGGCGAGATTCCTGTTAAGGGGGGTAGTCTTGTCACACCCCAAAATTTCAAATTTTGGAATGTGACTAGAATTTCACTAAATTTTAAAACTTTTTAGAATAGTTTAAAATTTTGCTTTAATATTTTAGTGTTATCACTTTTATTTAGGCAAAGTAATTATTTTCTAAATAAATTAAATTAATATAGGTTATATAAATTTGTTTGTTGCATTCATGCTGGTTAGTTTGCATTTGGTATTTCTTTATGTGAATAATGAAGTTCAAAATTCGATAGTGATCTTGTAGTTTAGATTAGTTTTGAATATCGATAATAATCCTATTCCTAGCCTAGGCCTAATCTCGGCCAAGCTGTCATCTTATTAGGTTTCTCTTCTCCCTCAGCATGCAAACGACCAGGCCATCTGTGTGCAACAAAACTATGCAATCGAAATATCTCTGCATGCCTTTTATTTGACCTTCTTTGTTCCCTTTTCTTTTTCTTTTCTCTTGTCTGCCATTCTTTATTTTGTTCCTCCTATCGTGGCTTTGCTATCTCGTTTCGCAAGCCTTGCCTCTCGTATTGTTACCCTATCGTTCTGGTTTCCACTCATGTTCTCTCATTTGATCGAGTTGCAACCAAATGAGCTACCACCTGGCAACACAATCTCATTCATTCCTCATTTCTTTGTGTCACCCAAACACAATCTCATTATTTTCTTCCTATCGTGACTTACTTTGTAATCTACATATGTAGCTATGTTGGAACCCAATGTTGCAGCTTGCAACAACCTTTTCTCTTCTCTTTTGGCCCACTCTTTGCCTTTTATCTGCACCCATGCCTGCAGCTCAGTATCGTTACCGAGCCTTCTTTCTTTCTTACTCTTTATTTGTATCTCATCTTCTAACTAAAACAGATAGCACCAAGAATGCCCTAGCATTCTTTGTGTTTCTTTTCTCTTTGTCTATCTTTGCCTGCAAACTAGTTACCAAGAAGGCCACGGCAAGCCGCTGCTGTTATCTAGGCGTTCTCTCCTTTTGCCTCACCTTGGTTGAAGCCTAGCTACAGCCGTTGCAATTCAGCCTCAAGCTCCCAGTCATTGTGGGCTGAATCTCCCTTGGCATGTCTCCTTTTCTTCTCCTTCCTCTTCACTCGGCTTGTCAAGATCTTTCAACTACGATCGTGGTTCCAATCGCCAACTCAATCGCCCACCTCACCTCTGTGCATGTTCATTCTGACCTCATGAGTCATGTTATTCTTTCATAACATCACCTTTCGTCATCTATAGATTCACATGTCGACACGATCTCCCCCACATTGTACACCCAAGATATGATTCCATCCACATTCGTTCCACTTACCGTTTTTGCACAAAAGGAAAGAAAAACAACATTTAACGCTCGATAATGCACTTTCCTTCCTAGTTCCCGTTTCCTTTCATTAGCACACTATCTCGACATCGCCTATGAATGCTTGGACTCCTCTCCACGTCCTCCCCATGGCCCCAAGCCCTCTTGGGCCGAAGCTAAGGCAGCCCACCACCATATCTCAATTTTCCCATCGATTTCCTTGCCGGTTGGGCCGAGGCCCATCTTTCCTCGCCCCTCTACCCTATGGGCCAAGCCCAAAAACCTTTCCCAAGCCCTAGGCCACTCTCTCTACATATATGGGAGCCTTCCCCACGTCCTCCCTCCCCTCCAAACTCCTCCCACGCCGCCAGGCTGCCGCCGCTACTCCCTGCCCTCGCGTCCAGCACTGCTGTCGCAGATTGGCATTCGCTTTCCCGATGATCTAGCATCAAAACGCCGCCAATTTTCGCCAGGAGGTGCGCCATGAAGACCTCTCCAACATATCCAAAATTCAGCCCAAGATCTGACCTGGATCGACGGGGATCTAATTCGCAATGACTACTGCTCCCTGTTCTGGATCTGTCCAGTGCGCCTGATGGTAATTGTTTTCCGTGTTCCACCCAATCCCTCTTTGTTTCTGACCTAAATTCAATACCCGGTTGTGTTCCAGCAAGTATACTACAGTTTTCCCAAAGGATTCCCCAAGATCATGCCAGAAACGATCAGGAACGCCATGCCACCATCAGCTGTCGCAGAACAATCTCATCGAGATTCAACCATCCGATCTCCAATTCAGGTGAACCTGTGCCCTAATCATCATGTGTCCTTTATGTTCCACAACATTGCGCAGATTATTGTGCAAACCATGCTCCTAAATATGCAGCCAATCAACGGGAACGCGCACGTTTCTGTCCCTAGGCGTTTCTGTTTTTCCTGATTTAGTCCTTAATCTTTGAAACATCATAACTTTTTACTTATAGCTCCGTTTTAAGCGATTCTTGCGCTCACGCGATCGTAGGAACGAGCTCTAGCTTTTGGTACAGTTTTTGTAGCAGTTTGGTACAGTTTGGTGTACTGTTTTCTTATTGTTTATGTTATGTGTGCTTTGCATGTTACCGTTAAATAGAGTGTGCGCAATTCGAGAACTTCAAGACCAAGATCAAGATATTGAAGACTCTGAGCAGCAACACTGGGATTGAGGCAAGTGTCCTTGACCATTTTGGACCTATTTCTTTCTCCCTCTAGTTTAATTTGCATGCATAGCGTTTAATATGAATCCTATATGTCATTTATCCTGTTCCATACTATTTCCTTGTCGCCTGGTTATGGTAGATGATAGTATGAGGATTTGTAGGTCTTGCTTAGCTTGCTGAACTGGGTTGGATGATAATTTGACTAATAATCTTGACTAATGGTTCACTTGAACATAATGATCATGGACCGGTTAATCTTTTTAGCAACCTGGAACTTAGGTGTGCTGTAACTTGAGCAAGTGGTATGCTTGATGATGGTGCGGTTAGCACGAGACTTTGGTTTGTGTTGGTCTTGCTCAAGTTAGCTAAGGACCGGTTCGTGGAGCGGCAACCCAGGACAACAGTGCCATCACGAGGCTGATATGGAGCAGCCTGGTTGAGTACCAAGATGTTCTTCCAGTTGGCGGCATTCGAGGAAGAGGATTGGGGTGGAGTAACCTCAGTCCTAGGTGATGGATGGTGTAATCCGAGCCACGGTGCCAGAGGGGGCTACTGTTGCAGGGGTACTGGCAGTAGTGGAACCTTAGCATGGGATGTTTGCTGGCTGGAAGACTCTTTGAAAGACCTTGTAGTGATCTCCTTGCCGCATACCTCGGAAGTGTGTAAGTGCAGCGCAGCATGGGCATAAGGGAGGTTTTAGTCCACCTGGCAACAGGGGATGAAATCATGACTCGTGGGTAAAGTGGTACGACCTCTGCAGAGAAGTAAAACTGTCATGACAGCCGTGCTCACGGTCAGGAGCGGCCTGAATCCTCACATGATTAGTGGGAATGGTTGGGTGGATCTGGTGGGGTAACCAGATAAGGGTGGGGTAACCCATGGGAGCTGCAGGTGGAGTAACCTGTAGTTTGGTTTGGGGTGGAGTAACCCTTTGGCTTCACAGGTGGGGTAACCTGTGTAGTTGACCTTATGTTGATAACTTTTGGGTGGGTTCCACATCATCTAGTAAATAGGTGCTTTAATTAAATGACTTAATTTATAGTTGCTTTCTGCTATGAACCATGTGTTAGCCTTTCTTTTGTTTAAGCTATGCATGTCATCTTTTTCCCACACTTGCGGAGTACGATATGTACTCACACTTGCTATTTCCTCTACAATTATCAAATGCTGCTCAGAGATTGAAGATTGCCTAGTTTCAAGATTGATGGTGAAGACTAAGCTTGTGGAGCCCCCCGGTCGATTGCCTGTGGTGTTATGGAGTCTTCCGCTAGCTTTGGTATTATTTAGTCCTTTGAGACATTTATTTTAATATTGTACGATACAATTATGACATTGGTTACTCTGTTTTACTATACTTTGTCCTATATGTGTGAAACTTGATCCTGGGCACACATATAGATGAGCATTCGGTTTTGTTCTTAAAACCGGGTGTGACACCTATCGACAAATATAAGTATTTCTGGGTTTGGTCAAAGTCAATTTTGTTTTTGTCAAGTTTGATAAGTAATAGCAAAAACAAAAGTTGACCATGTTTAAGATGATTTACCTTTATAAATGCTATCGATCAAAGCCATTACATGCTTGTGTTAGTATGCTTTCACTACCTTGTCTGTATGCATCAGCAATCAGGCCTAGCAAGAAAAAGGAAAAAGTCTATTCCGCGTCCCTCAATTTATGTCGAAGTCTTATTTTACCCTCTCATTTACAAAACCGGGTATTTATGCTCCCTGAACTCGCAATACCGAATGTTTCTCCTCCCAGGGTAGTTCACGTTGGTGGTTTTGTCCACGTCGCAGCGGGTTCAACATATGTCGTTTGTGCCACCTCATCATCTTCTTCCTCTCCTTTTCTCTCTTGCATATCATTTTCAGATTATTAACACCAATCGAATCAGAGGAAAATTCTGCTGACGATTAAACCTGAAAGGGTTTTGCAACGTGACTAAATCACTACAACAACATGCCAAAGCCCGGTCACTGGCCAGACACTTGCAGAGCACCAACCCGGGGAGCGCTGCGTGGGGCTGACCATTACCTAGCACTCGGCCACGAATGTTTAACGTTGCGCATGCGAGCTTCAAATCTGAGTGCTCAAGCTTCACCTTGAGTAGTAGCTGCTCGCCACGGGCATCGCGGTCGACGAGGAAGGCTGGAGTAGGGACATGGATGGCGACCCGTGTGACGGCAGAAACTGGCGACGGGAAGGACTCAAAATCTGGGATGCTGAGCGGCAGAACGAACCCCAAAATGTGTCAAAGGGCTCCAAAACTTAGTTGAGCTCTTTTTATTGTGAGGGATTGCTCAGACAAGGAGAAGAATGGTGTTGGCGGCATGAAAGATGAGGTACGGTGGGATGGGCGAAACGGTGGCTGGAAGCAGCTAGATGAGCGCCATTGAAACACATCCACGCTGTGGCACTCGGGTAGAGGAGAGCTCCGCAGTGGCATGAGCTCAAGCTCTAACGGTGGTGGCCATGGTGGGTTGCGGCTGTGGTGCGGGAGAGGTCTCAGACGCTGTCAAGATGCAGGCCAACCTGTGGTGCGACGCAGGGGCCAAGAAACAGGGTAGTTGTTTGCGTGAGTAGTAGGCATGCCGTGTAATAGGAGTCCTTTTGTTGATCAAGGGGACTGGCCGACACGAGTCTGTTCGTGTGGGCGTAGTTTGTAACAAAAATTGTTTTCCTTCCTAATACAACAATACACATCCTGAGTATTTGAGAAAAGATGGTGGGTTGCGGCTCAGCTCAGAGGAACAAATGAGTGAATGAGAGGGACAAGGGACAATTTTGTTAGCATTGAGCCTCGGAAATTGCTTGGCCGCATGACCATTGCGTGACTGTGTGGATGTATCGGCAGTGTGTGGCTCGGCTTTTGTCAATTATAGAAAGGGAGAGAGAAAAGGGGAAGAAGAAAATGATGAGGTTAGTAATACGGCATATGACATGCGGGGCCTGCTTCCACACGTGGACTAAACTGCTACCAAAAACTGCCATCAAAGGAAAAACGTACGGTATTGCAAGTTCAGTGAGTAGGGATAGCTGGTTTTGTAAAAGATGAAGCAAAAGTCAGACTCCGACAAAAGTTGACGGACACGGAATGGACTTTTTCCTTTTTCCTGCGAGGCCTAAGAGCTGATGCGTACAGACAAGGCAGTGAAAGCATACTAACACAAGCGCGTACAGACCATGTCAAACCTTAATGTTTTGTTTTTGCTATGAACAGTCAAAATCGACAAATGTTTATTACTGTTTTGTTTTGGCTATTAACAGTCAAAATCTCTTATTTCCACATCTTGTCCCTCCTACCAGTTGTTTTGACAAGTCACTAAGTTTGCACTATTGTTTTATGTGGTCCATCATATGACGTATTACTAACTTCCTTTTATTTATATGTTTAAAGTTTACCATTGACTTCAAAATAGATGTTTACTCATTATCTTCCCAAATATTTATTATTTGAAGCTGGTGGGTTTGGCTGCTATAGCTTTAGAGCCCCATTGGTAAGGTTGTGGTTGTGCTGGCTTTGCGTGTGACTGTAGCTTCTATAAGAAAATGGATGTGCTTATTGTGTCTGTGGCTGTGCCTAAAACGTTTAGTAGAATAGCTTCTCCTTATTTTAAAGACAAATTTGTAAAGGGAAGGGCACGATGGAGAAAGAAAGCCACTGAAGCTGCCATTTCGTGACCCCCTTCTTCACCTCTTTTTTGGGTGTGTTTTCTTTCTTTTTTTTAAGAAAAAGCACATGAAAAAGCACCCTTTGGTTGGGAATCACGTGAAGCCGCTGGAGAAACTATCGAATAATACTTGTCTCTCGACCCCAAAACGTTTCAAAATTTTCCCATCCCTCTCCTCCCATGGCTGGAGAAAACCAATTGCATTGTGTTGCCGTGGGTGTTGACGTGTTGTATTGCCATTGCTGGTTTCAAGCTCATGTGTCCTCGCGTGTATGTTCCTGGGCGTTCCAGCATCACTTCATCAAAATGATTATTTCCATAGATTCCATAATTGGATTTTGCCTGAACTAGCCATTCCAAGAAAATAACAAACTGATACTTGATGGGACAACACTTAATTAGTAATATAATATAGTACAGCGCATGCTCTTTGCTGGGACTGACTTCAGACTGAAGAGCGCTAGGCCTCTGCCCTCGGATCATGAGAAAAAAAAACACGGGCATTAGTTGGTAAGAACTCAAATGGTTACCGCATCTTCAGTTCTTTGATGCACCTGCCTTGCCTAGGTCAGGGTTTCAAAAACCGTTTGAGTTGCAAAAAAGGTTAGGTCACGGTTTCACGGTTTTCACAAAAACTGTGACGAAAACCGCACAAATGCGAAATTTGAATTTGAACAAATTCGAGACGGAAACCGCGCGGTGTTGGCGGTTTTCCCGCGGTTTTCTTGCGGTTTTCGTTGTTTGTCGAGGAAATTCTACCGCTCAACAGTAAACCATGCATACGATTTATCACGCGGTTTTCGTACGGTTTTCATGGTTTTCGAGCTGTTTTTAAAGTTTCAAATTTTCTCAAAATTTCAAAATTTTTTAAATCTTTTCGCAAAACCGCGTCAAACCGTATAAATCGCTGGGTCGCGGTTTGCGAGAAAACCGTGGTTTTCGCGCGGTTTTTGACGGTTTTTTAAACCATGGCCTAGGTGACTTATTTAAGGAGAAAACGGATGCAAATGAATCGCAAGAAGCATTTTTATCCCTTTCTGTGCTGATATGTGATCAATTGAGTGCAGATGAATTCCATAATGCTATTCAAAGAATGCCCAAGAACTTATTTTTGTGGCAAACCTCAAAACGATAGTAGACGATAACTGTCAAGCAACAGCTAACAGTCTGAGGATTGTTAAGCTTTGCAGTCAGATTGCTGTATCAATAATCCGGTGCAACCAGTATACTGCACACTTCAAAGACCAGGAATTCATGAAGTCGCTTTCTGAGGCTTCAAAAATTATGTCTAACTTTGAAAGTTGCATTCTCTTTGCTGGGACGGATATCAGACTGAAGACAGCCAGGCCTCTGCTCTCGTATCTTGAGAAAGAAGCACTCAAATTTGTTGGTTAGAACTCAAATGGATTGCTATACTTCTGGTTCTTTGATGCACATGCCATGCATAGGTGACCTATTTTATTGTCCCCATCTCATATCTTATCTTATCTTATATTTACTAATTGGAGGCTCCTTTTGAGGCCTCCACGTTAATCGGAAGAAAATACTAGAAATTCTCACAAAAAAGCAAAACATACGGCCGTACAAATTAAAGTAAGTTAAACAATAGCCTTTAGATCTAACGTGGTCTAAATTACCCACATATGCCATTACAAAAAACTTAGTCAAAAAGACCCTTAATATCTATTTACAAATTACCCACTATGCCATTATGAGTAAAAATATATAAATTTAGAATTATAAGAAATAGCCTACCCCACAGCCACGGCAGCCTGTGCAATTTACAGTGTTTAAAAAACTGATTGAATAAACTATGGAAAGCTAAGAGTCCTAATAACATTCTTGTGTATACATTGCGTAAGCAAATCAGACTCTAAATCAAACAAGAGAAGAACCTTTTATATAAACGGCCACGAGACATGCCTCCGCGATCGATCATATTTTCTATCTTCTTCTTTCCTTCACAGGTATCGATCAAGCATGTTCTTTCGCCATCTTTTGTATGCTGCCGCAAGGGCTTTCTTTGATGTTGATTAACTTGCGGAAATCCATCTCTCACGTTTTTTTTCCTTCCCCACGAAGGCTTTCTTGCTATTGATACAGTGTGTTTCGGACTCCCAGGTTTGCATAAATCTATTTCTGAATGCAAAATAATTCTGTCTTAGTACCACGGGATCCTTAATCATTGTTGTTTATAAAATATCAATGTTCATCATGAACTTATTTTAAGTCTGGACATGGTCATTGGTCAAAATTTATTTGTAGCTAATTTCAGTTTACAAAAATCAGGAGTCACTTAAAAGGTTGGACTCTATTTACCAAAAACAAGTCTTTAGACATGGACAACATTTTTTATGTAGCCATATTACAAGACACAAGCAGAGGACTGAAGATACAAATCTCAGATGAAGAATTAACAGAAGAATGTGCCAAACAAAAAGTAAATAACTATCTACTTCTACCATAGCAGTACTGCTTAACCATGTTTAAGATGCTGAAAATATATTATACATGTATTGAAATTCCTGGATACAAATCAATTTACTGAGTGTGGTGCCGTCTATATTTTCAATGCTGCTTAAGAAAGGTAATATATGTTCAGGCACCCGCGCTACTGGGTCGCGCTTCATCCAACCAGCACCGTGCATGCAGCCTTTGCAAATTACTTCGAGTTGGTTCGGGAAGGAAATGAAGAGCAATTGATCCAAAATCCGTGGCTAAATTAGAGCTGCCTATGATGAAAAAGTACAGATTGACATGTAGTAAGGCGGTAGTAGAAGGGATTAGACCTCAGCTGTGGAAACTTGCTCAGTCAAGTGACCTGAAAGGATAAATTTTCTTTTCAGTCCAAGGATCTCAAAGAATTCTTAATTAGTACAAAGAATTTACGTTTGAAATTTAAACGTCCAAGAACAGTTCCAAAACGTATGGTCAAGGCAACCTAGAAGGCTGCCAATGTAGCTCGAAATAGAGAACGTGCACCCAATTTCAAATTTCCATCATTTTCAGCCTAAAAAAATAATTTTTTTCTCAGCTATAACCATGTCAAAAAAACTTGCACAATAATTACTTGACACACTAATGACCAACATGATGCAAATTAGGAGAACCATTTAACTGTTTGAGAATATCTAAATGTATACGGATGAGAAAAAATAAATTAACCAACAAGTTTTGCCAATAGTCTGTTCAAAGAAAATTTCAAATCTAGAGGGTAAAGAAATAGAAAAAATAAAAAATTACACAACATCACAAAGTTTCTAGCCCGTGCAGGTGCGCGGGTTGAAGGGCTAGTATTTACTACTCGGAGGCTCTTTTTGAAGCCTCCACGTTAATCCTAGAAAAATCTTTAGAAATTACCAGAAAAGAGCAAAACATCTATCTGTTGCTTTGGTTGCTTGGCAAGCTGTAACCATTGATCAACAATTACAATCCCACGTACTCCCTACCTTATCCTAGCCATGTATCGTCGATGCCGCTTCATCTTTCCAGGCGCTATCCTTGTATCTTTCTCTCGGCCTCCTCCTTGAGCTCATTCTCTTAGTTGTTCCTCAACAATTCTTCAACTGGTATTCCAGCAGCTACACCATGAAGAATCAGAATGGGATGCGATCGATCAGGATGCATGGAAAGAGGAGCGAAGAACTGCCATGATTACGCTTGACCTTGACGAACTCACAACTTTGGCTTCCATCGATTCGATCTACCAGCATTGAGAATCCGCGGCAGCTCTACGGTCTATCCAATCTCTCTTCCACTCCCGGCGAGTGTCGTCATGTACATGATTTGAAACTGCCGTAACCCTAAAATTCCCGATATTCCGAAGGCTAATTATGGAAGTCTCTGAAGACTTGTCTTGCACGTCAAGGTTTAGGAGATATGTTCCGATCTCTTTATGAAAATAGGAAAGTTGAATTGTAATCACGCTAGGACTCTATAGGCGGTTGTTTGGCCTATAAATATTCATGTACACCCTTGATGAGGAGGTAATCGACACTTTCCGCAACCCTAGCGTGAAGGCTATCAACATAATCAAGATCTGCACTGGACGTAGGGTTATTATCCTTCGGGAGGCCCGAACCAGTATAAACCTCTGCGTGTTCTTAGATCGATCTCTACTTCCCACATTGCTCCCACGATCCAAATATCTGCTGAACGCTCCGTTCAGACGGGCTACGACAGAGGCGTGCCAGGTAGAGGGGCAGCGTTGAGATTCCGTCAAGAGCACCAGATGGCATCGCCCAACGACGTGAAGTTTCCTGTCGGCGCCGAGTTCCGCTTCAGATTGCTCGTGTTCGTCGCTGATGGGGAAGGTGATCTCCAGCAAGCAAGCCCGCCAGTTGTGCAGGAGGCACCTCTGGCGGAATTGATGGCCTCGCTACATCTGACTGAAGAGACGGTGGAAGAAGATCACGATGCGCCTCCGCCTGGATCGCAGTGGCCGTTCGGGTTGAAGAACTCGGCGGACGCTTTCCAGGAGGACGCGTGGGTATCGGGCTCTCCTTCGGGAACTCATCCGGAAGTGGAATTCGCCTCGAATCTAGGACTCTATAGGCGGTTGTAACTGCCAATGGTGTTTGGGGCGGTGGCTGAAGCCGAGACATGATAGATGCGATCGTCTGCACATTGCTAGACACCTCATCAGAAGCGCGTCCAGCCATGCAGATCTTGCGAGACGGATCCACCTCTTCTTCTAAACCCTCTCCAATCTCAGGGCAATCATCACTGACCCACGATTCATCATCGTGGCCAGGAAAGCAAGTGGTCAAGGTTATCTTGGAAGGACGCTACTTTCCCGGCTTCGGTCTCAGCTTTCCTGGCCACGATGATGAATCGTGGGTCAGTGATGATTGCCCTGAGATTGGAGAACATTTAGAAGAAGAGGTGGATCCGTCTCGCAAGATCTGCATGGCTGGACGCGCTTCTGATGAGGTGTCTAGCAATGTGCAGACGATCGCATCTATCATGTCTCGGCTTCAGCCACCGCCCCAAACACCATTGGCAGTTACACCCCGCAATCTGAACCCGGCATTCGACGCCGTTCGGTTGCAGATGCCGTTGGAGTCTGTTCAACGGTTGGCTCCTGATGGATCTCCGATGGCTCCCTTGATCCAGCAGGCTGCCGAGCTAGCCGGACGACTCCAGGCACCACAGCATGACAATCAAGTCGCGGCGGCACCGGCGCGAGCGGCTTCGAGCATTCGTGATCGGCTCGGACCCACAAATGTCCGGGGCAACCAAGCTTCTTCGCATGGGTCTTCGTCGCACCACCGGCGGAATCATGGGCGGCAGCTGGCGCCTTCTGATGCCCGCCACCAACTGAATCAACGTCAAGCTGTACCAGTACATCAGCGCCTGGGAGAACGGGTGCAGCAGAACCATCCGGCTCGGTCCCGATCTGTGGGGCCCCCGCAGAGGAACATGCATGAGCATCCACCAGCATACCGGGCACTCGGACGATACCTCCGAACAGTGCAATGGCCAGACAAGTTCAAGCCCAATATCATCGAGAAGTACGATGGCACCTCCGATCCTAGTGAATTTCTGCAGATTTACTCCACCGTTATTGATGCGGCTGGTGGTGGTGAGAAGATCAAGTGCAGTTATCTTCCCACAGCGCTGACAGGGGCGGCGAGGACTTGGCTGATGAACCTGCCCTCCTTCTCGTTCGACTCGTGGGACGAACTCAAGAAGATGTTTGAAGGGAACTTCCTGGGTTCCTACACACGCCATGGTACGGCAGATCAGCTGAGGAGCATCAAGCAGAAGCCTGACGAGACCCTTCGGGACTACACAAAGCGCTTCTGCCAGATGAAGAACACTATCCCGAATATCCTCGATATAGAGGTGATCTGGATCTACAAGGAAGGGTGCCTGGACGTAAAGACGGTGGAGACCATCGCTGAGATGGAGCCCAAGAAGCCTGCTGAGCTCTTTGACATTGTAGAGAAGTGCGCCAAGGCTGCCGACGCCCGAGCTCGTCTCACTGACGGCAAGGGAAAGGGCCAGAAGAAGAAGTCCGATGACCGTGAGTTCATGGCGGCTGATCGGAAAGGGCAAGGAGAAGGTTCGTTTCGCAAGAAGCGTGGCAGTGATCACGGCTGCCCGGATGGAGTAAGCAGATGGTGTCCGGTGCACCGTTGTTCCACCCATGATTTTGAAGACAGCTACGAGTACAAGCGTTTAGAACGGAAGCGGCTCGAGGAAGGCAAGATCCAGGCCCGTGAAGAGAATCGCAACCGGGACCGGAACGACGCGCCCCCTCGTCTCGAGAGGGTGGAGCCAGAAGATGAAGCAGAGAGATACCCGGAGATTCACATGATCTTCGGGGGCAGTTCGGCGCTCACATCCAAAACGCAGTACAAGAAATTGTCACGAGAAGTGCTGAATGCTGAGCCCTATGTGAAAAGGCTTGAGTAGTCCGATATCCCGCTCACCTTCGGAGTTGATGATCACCCGAAGAGTCTTGTGAGCTGGTCGGAGCTACCGTTTGTGGCAAAGATTATCGTCCATCATAACAAGATTGCAAAGACCCTGATTGACAATGGGAGTGGCCTGAATCTGTTGATGAAGAAGACGTACTTGGTAATGGGGCTGCCGCTTTCAGGGCTGATACCGGTCAAAGACCCGTTCCATGGCATTGTTCCGGGGACCTTTTCTCGACCGCTGGGCAAGATAAACCTGGACGTCACCGTGGGGCACAAGGACACAGGAGGACAGAGATACTGACATTCGAGGTGGCTGACTTCGAGTCAGCCTACAATTGCATCCTCGACAGGCCTTTTCTATTCAAGTTTATGGCTGCTGCTCACTTTGCGTACGGTATGCTGAAAGATTCCGGGACCCAAGGACGTGATCACTGTGCATGCTGACTGTTGGTGGTTCTTATGCTCTATTAAATATTTCTATTCCGCAAGCGCACGGATCACCATTGTAGCACTTCACCATGGAGTATTCTAGGGTATCGTATTTATAATTTCCACAGGGAAGCTACCAGAAAACTTCAAGAAAGTACTGTCTAAATCGATCGTATGTGAATCACGTCAAACATTGATAGTTTGATAAATGTGGCACTCATGAAGTAATCCAGAAAAGAGTAATTAGTAAAAGATTGGGAGAGCAACGAGTGAAGAAAAGATTCCTAAAATATATCCATCCTATGTATTTTATATTCAGCAATCTAATAATCTACAATTATGCACTCGGGATCATACAACAGTCATAAATCTGTGCATCGGGGCACGGATGTGTCATAGTGGCAGCCAAGACCACCACCATAAGGAACCACCCGCTATAATTAAGACCCTGCCGGTCCAACCCGGACGTGGTGGATTACAGAGACCGGTGTAGCTGTCACATACACTCGCGGCTACCATCCTCCGTGGGGTTGGGTGCAAACTCGCGTCTAGAATAATTCCTTGAACCATACAAGCAATTACTCTAAATAATCTACCCTTAGCTAACAGGGCAGACCACCCATGCTCAATAAACTCAAATGAATTGTTTACGCATAGGCCAGCTGACAACTCATGTAAGTCAATCTCACACAGACGTGGATCCAACACAGAGAAATTTCCAAAGTAATTGCTCAGAGCAATAATATAAATTAACAGAATCACTGAATTAAATAAATAAGAAAAGATATCCATAATAATGGTTATTCAAAAGATAGTAAAGATACAAAAGAGCTTTACCACACTTCCGAAGATGACTCTGGAACCTCGAGCAAAGCTCTAACTCCAACTCTAACTTCCAACTAATACTAACACTAAAACAAGAAGAGTAATTGGATTCTCCAATGAGGTGCGAATTGTTTCGAAGCCGGCCAGGGGTATTTATAGCCTACTTAGGACCAGGGGACTCTTATAGCGAGAGGAGGAGTGGCGCGGCCGCCAAGGTAGGCCGGCCGACCAGATAGGGAGGCCGGCCGGCCGTCCACAGTGTCTGTGCGCCACCGTCTTCACTTTGAACGCTCCTGATTGCTTGATGAAGTCGGTCCCGAGGTCAGTTTTCTCCTGGGGTCGGCAGAAATGGAGTAAGAGCCAAGTTTAGGCCCATTGTAGCCCATCTTCTAGAAAGTCTTCATTAAGTTCGAGTTGGGCTTCAGTATTCTGGTTTTGTAGGCTTCTCGTGGCCCACTGGTGGAGGCCTACAGACTGTGGCCACTGGGTATGGCCGGCCGGCCTGGGATGTAGGCCAGCCGGCCTGTGATTTCTCTCACAGAGGCCCATTTTCTCCAGGATTACTCCTGCACTCATAAATCATCCAAAACTCGTGGAAATTTATTAGTAGAATAAAACATTGCCGAACTTTGGTGATTTACCCATTTATTTACCGATATGTTGACGGTAGTTTGGTGAACTAAACACCGTCAACAAACCCCCCAAGCTTAAACTTTGCTCGTCCCCAAGCAAACCAAAAACTTAGGTCATCGGTGGATCAGGAGTTGCTACAATGTTAGTGTCCTGCAGGTGTCTGATATACAACAATATACTCCAAGATAAGAAGTAATTTATAAACCAGCACAATCTTTTTACCAAGTATGCATAAATTTAGTGGGGCTTATAGGTTACTTTGTCACATGACATTGAAAAGCAGAACAGTCATTTTAGGTTTTTGTTAAACACATCCTGTATATAACAAGTCCAGAGTTTTTATTTGCTGCATAAGAAAACTTAAATACTCCTTTAAGTCTTTTGCGCTTTCCTTTTTGTCTCTCTTTTGTCGAGGCTATTCCCTACTTGATTTCATTCACAACCTAATGCTACACAAGATGATTGTTCTGGTGGAGCTTGGTTTGGGTGTGCATATCTTTCACATATATTTTGTAAGGTTAAAAGATGATCTGGAGGAAACATAGCAACTTCTCAAAATCAGTCCGATGATAAACGTGGGAAGAGAAATCACTCATGAATTTTTCTGTCTTCTTTGCTCAAGAGAAAATTTTGAGAGTGGCCACCAACCCCTTAAAAATCATTGCTGCAAATTATGGGAGTCTTTTTTTTTACTCCCATACTGCAGCGGTAAGAAAAGACTTCTAGATGGCCTAGATAGTAATTTCGAATTTTCCTTGAGCATTTGAGTGAAGACAAAAGATTTTTTGTGGATGATTGGTAATGAATTCCTCAATTTCCCATAAAAGGATGACTGATATGAGGAGTGCAAAGTTCCAGAAGATCAAACCTTAACCGAACTCACTATATAAAAGATACCTATGAGCGAGGTTTGTTTTCATGTTTTTGCAATATATGGCTCTGGTAGGTAAATGATTCCTCACAAGGGAAGCGCAAGACATAAAGGGTTTTTAGTTGCAGCATTAAAAACTGAAAATATCTCTGGATTGTTAAAACAGAAACATGCTAACTTTACCCAAAACAGCCATATCATGCAAGTCAATGCCTAGACTTGGCAAACCAGTTGCTATCCACATAAACATAGCGATACTAGCAATCTGATCATGCTAGTCTACGTCTTACTTTAAATACACAAGGAGCAGAGGTTGCATAAAAGATACAAGGAAGGAACTAACAGAGCAACTATTCATCATTTCCTTTAAGAGTGGGTAAAAGGCCAGCTTTCGGCAACAAGAAAACAAACAAATTTTTTTTTAAGAAAAAGCAAAAACAAACAATCCAAACTGCAGAACGGACGAACGGCTGATACAACAAACGGCATGCGAAGTCGGGCAAGGCGATACAACAGACAAGGCGGACAACCATCAGAGAACTCCGAAACCCCCTCCCCCCATGCTTAGGCCTTTGCAAGGCGTAAGCTTGAACCAAGCCTAACAGTAGGAGGCTGTCCAGGGGTCCCACTCCCCCTGGGAAGGCTGGTCAAGGAGGGAACATGGCCAGGGTATTGCTCAGGTGGTGGCTGTGTCTCAGGCTGTGGCACGGATTGGGGTTCGTACTGCTGCTGGGACTGGGAAGTATCGATGTTCAGGCCTGAGGCGATCTGCTGGCAGAGGTGGTACGTGTCATCTATCCTACCTCCCTGATAGTAGACCTGACCTTGGAGGTCGGTCACGATGTTGGCGGTGTCATGCACGGTCTCGTGCAGCTGTGCCACGTCCTGAGAGAGGTACCAATAGTTCCAGTTGGGTGCAAATCTGGCTGAGCGGGAAGATCCCACTTGTGGGCCACCCATGAAGCGTGGGGCGTGAGAGCTCTGGTGGTATGGGTCAGGCTGGTATTGTATTCCCCCGGTGGCTGCATGGCCACCGGGAGGATAGTGGAACTGGTGAATCCCCTGCACACCATGCGGGGGCGGCCAAGCAGGGGAGTCGCTACGCGTGTCGGGGTCGCCTGAGTGATGCGACCCCGAACTCTCAGCCCTGGTTGCAGCAGAAGGTCCGGCTGAAGGTCTGACAGAGGGTCCGGCAGAGGGTCCAGCAGTGGTTCCCGCGTTCCTGGTTCTCGACCGGGTCACAGGTCCCTTGGCTACGCTGTGGCGGGCTGGCTCGGCTATCCTCAGGTCAATGGTCAGGCTTTTGGTGCGGTAGAGTCCTAGCCTCGGCTCGGGCAACTCAATCTCTGTACTATTCCCGTAGTAAACCATGCGGTAGCGCCCCTCAGCTATCCTATTAACCATGTGGGCTTGGCGAAAATGATCGCTCCCAATTACTATTTGTGTTTCCAGGCAAAAAGGCTACTCGTGCTTGGTGCAACATTCCTAAGCCTCGTGCAATCCTAGTGATGTAAGACGTGAACAGGATAGGAGCATTTGAAGTAAACGTCACACTCAACCAGTGATTAAGCACGTAAAGCAGAGGGTTGATTTTAATCTTTTTCACCATCGCATACAGGTAGTACAGATCAATTTGATAGCCCTGTTTTCATGGCGAGGTGATAAAACGAAACCACACCAACGATGCAAGATTCTTAGGGAAGGGTTATGGATTTCGCCAGTGCGGCGGTGTATTCCGTTCTCCCCAGATATTTTAACCCAGAAGGTGTGTTCATTAAATCCTTTAAGATTGTCTAGAGCCGTCTGCCCACTACGCTCGAAGCCCAGCAAATTACTCATGTCATAAAACGGCAAGTCAAATTCTTGATTAAACAAGTGGAATTTGATTCGTGTTCGCGCTATGGTTTTGTCAGGAACTATTTGCAAGGTAACCAGGAACTCAACAGAAAGCCATTTTGCGCCCAGCTCAGCAGTATTAGAGAAGTCAGTGAGACCGATGTACCTGAGAGCTTGGTCGAAGTCTCTTTTATACCGATGTCGGTGAGGAACTGGGGATCGAAAACTCGTGAGTGTTGAAACTCACGGTTTCGCAGCCCAGCGATGCGGTTCCTCTCGTCCTCACTGCGCGCGATGATGTGGTTCTCATGCTCCATGTAGCGCACGATCGGGCCGACCGGTTGCACAGCCAGCGGTTCCGGTGGTTGCTGCCCTCCAGCATCTGACCCACAGTGTGAGCTGCTGCCACGACTCTTGCCACTGACCTTCCTCTTGAGTGAGCTGAAGAAGCTCATGGTGACCTGCACAAGTGATTAGACAGCAGATACCCGAAGGGAATAGTCAATAAAATATTAGCGGGTTAGCTGTCCAGAAGTTAGTCGTTCAGAGGTTAGTCGTCCGATGGTGGGGTTATTAAGACCACCACTCAGCAGTAAGGAAACAGAAATACAAACACTTTTTTATTTTATTTTATTTTATTTTATTATCTAATTATCACTAATTGCTAGATTAGGAGAGTGTTTAAGCAAGGGAGGAGGAAGAGCTCGTCGAACTGCTGTTCGAGGAAGCAAGGAGGCGCCGGCCTCCTTTTATAGGCGCGCAGGCGCCGAGGCGAAGCCGGCTATGGCCGGCCGGCAGACACGGCGGGCCGGCCGGCAGGCCCTGGCATCAACTTGCGACGGGACGGCAGCGGTGGAGGAGCGGCGTCGGATGGAGCGCCGTGGTGCGCCTTTCGGTGCACAAGCTCGAACAGAGAGAGAAGGATGGACGCCATCCTCCATTGTCGGCGAATTTCTTCCTTCCACAGAGTGCTCGAGGCACTCAAGCATGCTATGCAGTAGGGGAGCAGGTGCGGCAGGCGTAGGGCGTCGGTGGCGCACGGCGGCGACCGGAGGTGGCCGGCCGATGGGCCCGGCAGGCCGGCCGGCGGGGCCAAGTGCCCACTGGGGCGCATGTTTTTCCTGCGCGTAGTGCTTCACCTGTACTCCTCCTGCAACTCCTTTGGCCAAAGCAAAGTGATGATAGGTGGGGTCGGCCAGGCCACAAAGGGTCCCAGAAAAAACCCAAAAATCATTTTTTTTAATGCGCAGTGCGTTATTAAAACGTAAGACTAGATTTTATTCCATGGATAACGACGGTTTAAATCCTCCCGTCAGAGGTGTATTAGCGTCTAGGATTCAAAGTTATTTTGGAAATTTCTAACAGCCTTGACGCTTCTACTTTTGTCCAACGGTCGAGCGTTGACATCTTGAAATTCTCCGTGTGGACAAAATCTTCCGCACTTTCTTGGCGAGAGCCGTCTTGGGTTCCTTTTTCTTTAGAGTGGACTTCTTTGGCTCTCTCTTCTTCGGAGCGCGGGTTTTCTTTGGTTTCTCCTCTTCTTTGGGGACCTCCTTGATTACTTCGCCTGTTATCGTCACTCTTCCATTCGTCAACTTCGGAGGGGCGTACGGGGGCTTTTCGATGAATTGATAACAGAAGGTATCTCCCCACTTGTTGGTCATTGTACCAACGCATGTTCTTCCTTGAGGCACGGCAGGGGGCTTTGCAGCCTTTGACTTTCCTGCGGGTTTTCCCTCTGGCCTCACAACTTTCCGCGAAACAATTGCCACGGCAGTTACGTTTTTATCTTTTCCTCACGATAGGGTTTTTCTTTTATTCCACAGGAGGGGTTAAGATTAAACGATCACGCGTGTGACAGGTTCCGTGATAAATAAACGAGATTAAGACAGCATTTAATAAAAACAGGAAATTTTCTAGCTAACTTTCCCGGCAACGGCGCCAAAAATGCTTGTTGGTGGTTCTTATGCTCTATTAAATATTTCTATTCCGTAAGCGCACTGATCACCATTGTAGCACTTCACCATGGAGTATTCCAGGTCGGCCTGGGCGTTCGGTTCTAACCGAACCGATCGGTTCGGTTTCTCGGTTTTCTTGAAAATTCGGTTCCTAAGAAATTGGAACCGATCGGTTATTTACAAAAGTAGGAACCGAGACATTTCGGTTTCGGTTAATTCGGTTCGGTTTCGGTTCTAACCGAAAGAACCGAAATGTTGCGAGATGTGGAAAAAATAGCTCATTCAATAGCAAATTTTATCAATATTTCAATTATTTTACAGCACATAAATGTTATTGTGCTCTCAAATTGAAAGAAAAACAAGCAAAAACAACTATCATTTAACTAATTTCGGTTCTTCGGTTAGAACCGGAACCGAACCGAAATAACCGACTAATTTCGGTTCCTTACAAACAGGAACCGAACAAGGAACCGAATATTTCGGTTTCGGTTCTTTCGGTTTCGGTTCCGGTTATTTCGGTTCGGCTTTCGGTTCTCGGTTTTTTATGCCCAGCCCGAATTCCAGGGTATCGTTCCACAGGGAAGCTAGCAGAAAACTTCAAGAAAGTACTATCTAAATCGATCGTATGTGAAACACGTCAAACATTGATAGTTTGATAAATGTGGCACTCATGAAAATCCAGAAAAGAGTAATTAGTAAAAGACTGGGAGAGCAACGAGTGAAGAAAAGATTCCTAAAAAATATATCCATCCTATGTATTTTATATTCAGCAATCTAATAATCTACAATTATGTACTCGGGATCATACAACAGTCATAAATCTGTGCATCGGGGCACGGATGTGTCATAGTGGCAGCCAAGACCACCACCATAAGGAACCACCCGCTATAATTAAGACCCTGCCGGTCCAACCCGGACGTGGTGGATTACAGAGACCGATGTAGCTGTCACATACACTCGCAGCTACCATCCTCCGTGGGGTTGGGTGCAAACTCGCGTCTAGAATAATTCCTTGAACCATACAAGCAATTACTCTAAATAATCTACCCTTAGCTAACAGGGCAGACCACCCATGCTCAATAAACTCAAATGAATTGTTTACGCATAGACCAGCTGACAACTCATGTAAGTCAATCTCACACAGACGTGGATCCAACACAGAGAAATTTCCAAAGTAATTACTCAGAGCAATAATATAAATTAATAGAATCACTGAATTAAATAAATAAGAAAAGATATGTTTATTCAAAAGATAGTAAAGATACAAAAGAGCTTTACCACACTTCCGAAGATGACTCCGGAACCTCGAGCAAAGCTCTAACTCCAACTCTAACTCCCAACTAATAATAACACTAAAACAAGAAGAGTAATTGGATTCTCCAATGAGGTGCGAATTGTTTCGAAACCGGCCAGGGGTATTTATAGCCTACTTAGGACCAGGGGACTCTTATAGCGAGAGGAGGAGTGGCGCGGCCGCCAAGGTAGGCCGGCCGGCCAGAAGGGGAGGCCGGCCGGCCGTCCACAGTGTCTGTGCGCCACCGTCTTCACTTTGAACGCTCCTGATTGCTTGATGAAGTCGGTCCCGAGGTCGGTTTTCTCCTGGGGTCGGCAGAAATGGAGTAAGAGCCAAGTTTAGGCCCATTGTAGCCCATCTTCTAGAAAGTCTTCATTAAGTTCGAATTGGGCTTCAGTATTCTGGTTTTGTGGGCTTCTCGTGGCCACTGGTGGAGGCCTGCAGGCTGTGGCCACTGGGTATGGCCGGCCGGCCTGGGATGTAGGCCGGCCGGCCTGGGATTTCTCTCACAGAGGCCCATTTTCTCCAGAATTACTCCTACACTCATAAATCATCCAAAACTCGTGGAAATTTATTAGTAGAATAAAACATTGCCGAACTTTGGTGACTCACCCATTTATTTACCGATATGTTGACGATAGTTTGGTGAATTAAACACCGTCAACACTGACATGGAGCAGGCTGTTCGGTGTGATCTCAACGCCTTGGAGCTGGTCGGCCATTTTGATTCTGAAGAACCGAAGACTGCTGCACCCGCCAAAGTACAGAAGAATGATCTCGCACAAGCTGCTGCGCCTGTGGACAAGACTCCGGAAACCCCGAAGGATACCACCCTGGCACTTCCGACGCCGCCAATGAATCCTGAAACTTCGAAGGCTGGCGAGCTCAGGGGTATAACCTGGAGAACAAGAATATCCTGCTCGACCTAGAAGATCCTACCAAGAAGACCACCATTGGTGGTAACCTCAAACCCTAATAGGAAAGCGCGCTCTTAGCCTTCCTCCGGGAGAATGTCGACGTCTTCGTATGGAAGCCGTCTGACATGCCCGAGATCCCCAGGGAGGTGATCGAGCACAAATTGGGGATCGATCCGGCTTTCAAACCGGTCAAGCAGAAGCAGAGGAGATATAGTTCGGAGAAACGCGATGCCATACATGAGGAGGTGACTAGGCTTCTTCAAGCCAGGTTCATTAGCACGGTCGATTATCCTGAGTGGCTAGCAAATCCTGTATTAGTTCCTAAACCTGATGGTTGGTGGCGCATGTGCGTCGATTATACTAGTATGAATAAGGCTTGTTCCAAGGATGAATATCCTCTTCCTAGAATAGATCAAATTGTAGACTCCACTTTGACTAGTGAATTATTGAGCTTTTTGGATGCTTATTCTGGGTATCACCAAATTAGTCTTAGTGTGGATGATCAGGAGAAGACGGCGTTCATTACGCCCTTTGGCATTTTCTGTTATGTCACGATGCCCTTCGGATTGAAGAATGCGGGTTGCACTTATCAAAAGTGTGTGAACCTAGTCTTCGAAGAGCAGATTGGCAAGAATATTGAAGCCTACATTGACGATATCGTCGTGAAGACAAAGAAGAAAGAAGATCTCCTGAAAGATTTGAAGCAGACCTTTGATAATTTGAGAAAGTACAAGATGAAGCTGAACCCAGAGAAGTGTGTCTTTGGGGTTACTTCGGGTAAACTTCTGGGGTATATGATTTCTGAAAGAGGGATTGATGCAAATCCGAAGAAGGTGACAGCCATTGAAAAGCTGAAGCCTCCAAGAACCCGAAGAGAAGTCCAGAAGTTAGCTGGTATGATGGCAGCCCTGAATCGATTTATTTCAAGATCAGGTGAAAAAGGTATGCCTTTTTACAAGCTGTTGCGCAAGAATGATGGCTTCCAGTGGGATGATCAGGCAGAAGCGGCGTTTCATGAGTTGAAAGCCTATCTTAAGATGATGCCAACCCTAGTTCCCCCTCAGCCAAATGAAGAGTTGCTGTTATATGTGGCGGCTACTGATGCAGTGGTCAGTGCAGCCTTAACTGTTGACAGGGAGTATGAAGGAGGGTCTAGGCAGCATGCGGTATATTTTGTGAGTGAGATTCTCAAAGAAGCCCCAACGAAGTATCCAATGGCGCAGAAGCTGTTATATGCAATCTTGATGACATCCAGAAAGTTGAAGCACTATTTCTTGGCTCATCCTATCAAGGACGCTGTAGGAAGAGTGGCTCAATGGGCAGTTGAGCTGGGGCAGTATCATATTGAATTTGTGCCTCGAAGGGCTGTGAAGGGTCAAGCTTTGGCAGATTTCATTGCTGAGTGGACAGATGATGGAGAGGAAAATCAACCTGATCCTGATCATTGGGTCATGTATTTTGATGGGTCCTTCACCCTCAAGGGGGCTGGATCCGGAGTGGTGTTCGTTTCACCTGAAGGGAAAGTGATCAAATACGCTGTGCAGCTGCTGTTTCAAGCTACGAATAATGTTGCAGAGTATGAGGGCCTTGTTACAGGTCTACGCATTGCTAAGTCTCTCGGTATCGGTCGACTGCTTGTGAAAGGGGATTCACAGTTGGTCGCAAGGCAGGTACAGAAAGAATACCAATGCTCCGACCCGAAGATGGCTGACTATTTAGAGGAAGTTCGAAAGCTTGAGAAAGGGTTCGATGGATTCGAAGTGCGGTATATTCCGCGTCCGGATAATCGTGATGCTGACCACTTGGCGTGGATCGCTTCATCCCGATCACCTGTTCTAGATGATGTGTTTCTAGAGAAGATTTCGAAGCCTTCGACGGCTAAAGTGGACTTGATGGTGATAGATTCAGGCGAAGGTCATGCAGAAGATTGGAGAATTCCAATTATACAGTTCCCGGAAAATAATCCGATCCCGGATGATGATGCTGCTACAGAACGTATTGCTCGCAAGTCCAAGCAGTATCTATTGATTGATGGAGTGTTGTATCGAAGAGGTCGCAACGGCATCCTGCTCAAGTGTGTGTCTTCGGAAGAAGGA
Source organism: Eragrostis nindensis (assembly GCA_012490785.1). Classification (NCBI taxonomy): domain Eukaryota; kingdom Viridiplantae; phylum Streptophyta; class Magnoliopsida; order Poales; family Poaceae; genus Eragrostis; species Eragrostis nindensis. Next base: position 2,310,312 of record JAAXCT010000030.1, on the reverse strand, counting down.
ATCCGGTTGCTCAATGACATTCATGGTGGTATCTGTGGAGCTCACACTGCATATCGGTCCTTGGTTGGGAAGGCATTCCGGCATGGGTTTTACTGGAACACAGCTAAGCAAGATGCAATGGAGTTGGTAAAGACATGTGCCAACTGCCAGTTTTTCAGCAGGCAGAGTACTCGGCATGCGCAGGAGTTACATATAATACCTCTGTCTGTGCCGTTTGCTATTTGGGGAATTGATATTCTAGGTCCTTTTCCACAAGCTAAGGGAGGTTATTAAGTTCCTATATGTGGCCATAGACACCTTCACGAAGTGGATTGAGGCTGAAGCTGTGGGACGTATAACTCAGGAGATGTCAATCAAATTTCTGAGAAGCATTGTCACAAGATTTGGGGTTCTAAAGAAGCTGATATCTGACAATGGACGATAGTTTATTGGGGCCAAGTTTGAAAGATTCTGTGCTGATCATGGGATTATACATCCAACATCTTCGGTGGCACACGCACAAACCAATGGAGCAGTGGAGAGAGCTACGGGGTTATTATGCAAGGCATGAGGGCGCGAGTCTTTGATAAGCTCACCGCAAAAGGAAAGAATTGGATCGAAGAGCTACCAACTGTGTTGTGGTCTGCGAGAACATCAACTAGCAGAGCAACCAGAGAAACACCATTCTACCTGGTGTACGGAGCTGATGCTGTGTTACCACCAGAAATACATTTGGGGGCTCACCGGATCACTAATTTTTATGAAGATGCTCAGTAAGACGCACGTGAAGTTGATCTGCTATTATTGGAAGAAGAAAGCGATACAGCTTTACGCCATGTTCAGAACTATCAAGAAGTGTTGAGGAAGCAATACAGCCGAAAGGTGTTCGGTAGAAAGCTTGAAGTGGGAGATCTGGTGATCAAGAAAGATATTAACACTAAAAATAACCACAAATTGTCATCCCCATGGGAAGGGCCTTTCATTGTGGTAGAGGATGCAGGCCTGGGGGCTTATGTGTTAGCTGAAGTTAATGGTGGTTTACTGCCTGGAACTTGGAACACCGATCAGTTGCGGAAGTTCTATGTATAATGTGTTCAATGAGTTTTCAATAAAGCTATGAGTTTGTCAAGATATCTTTGCTTTGCGCGTACGGAAAGGCTGACTTTTGGTCGGTCTACAAAGTTTGGCCGATGTCCTAGCCTCTCGTTTGGTTTACAGGGCTCGGTACGAACAGCCTTTTCAGGCACTAATCGGTTGTAAGACTTAGCCACAATTGTGGTTTGATAAGTTACACAGCCACTACTTGATGTCTTGGGAGGAGACCCTTAGCCCGGTCGTGGTTGTCTGCCCGATTATGGGGTTTATAAGCGGCTTTCCCAGGCTGGTTGCACGTTCAACCAATTCTACGCGACTTATGCTACAGATACTACATGAAATAGCCATCTGTAGTTGATAAGTGTCGTGTTATCTCTTTTTGTATAAAGAGATTGTGTTAAAATGCAGAAATCCATATGCCTTGTTGATTCGACTACTTTTCTGCACATAATTGACATTATGTACATAAAAGCAAGGGGCTAGTCATACAAGCACACATGTGTTTGAGATATGACAAATGAAAATTCTTTCCAGCCATACGGCAAGAAAGCATAGTGTTATTACAGAATTATTCCTGGTTTTTCACCAGTTTGTTCCTCAATGGAAGATGATACAGATGCAGTGAGATTTAAAGCGGCAACGATGTCTTCGGCACCTGGAGTCACCTCATCCATCAACGCATCCCGATCAGCTGGAGAACATGTGAGCCTGTCTTCAAGATGGAGAGATCCAATGTGGGGAAGTGATGTTTGAACAGAGCAATGGTGTAGGCACTGCCAGCAACACTTCGGGCTGAGATGTGTTGACGGCTCTTAGACCCAAAATAAACCGTCAACTAGCTGCACCTTTTGCCCTCAAATCAAACACCAAAGGTAGACTTAGGTCTTGAAACTAATGATTTCCACGAGTCTTGGTGAATTTGTGAGTGCAGGTGCATTTCGTATGTAAACAGGGAAAATGACGCATAAAACATTCACTTTACAAACACCGATTTTCCCGGCATAAAGATATCTCCCCATGAAGCCCAATATCAAGAAGATATGAGGAAAGATCATCTCTTGGAGATCCTCAATAATGGCAAAGATATATGGACCCTCAACCCAAATCATATCAAGGATATTCCAGAGGATACACCACTCCGAGAAATCAGCATCGGCAGCCGAGCAAGATATGCATCAAACGTCCTACGAAACTTAACCAAATTGGGCCATAGCACCAAGATCACTCAATAGGACATCAAGGAGGACCCCTCGGCAAAAGCCCAAGACCAAATGGGCCAAGGGGGGTCGGCCGACCCCAAACCCTAGGTCGGCCGACCCATGGCAGAGGCCCCACTGGCCCATCTTTCTATGGCGGTTCCCCACTGACGTACCAAGGTCGGTTCTGCCTGTAATCAATGCCATCAATGCCCAGAACCGCCTCAATTCCATCGCCTTTGGAGGGCAATAAATAAAGGGGTACCCCTCCTTTCAAGACACAACACAAGACACAAGTCATTCCACTCCCATCCAGGCCAAGGGCCTCTTGTATAGTAGTAGAGTAGAGGAAAGGGCAGGGGAGAAGAGCGGGGTAGTCCTCCCTTTGTGAGGACTTAGCCCCAATCTTGTACCTTGGCGGATATTATCTTATTTATAGTTCATCGTTCGTTCATAGTTCGTTCGTCGTTCGTTCTTCGTTCGTCGTTCGTTCTTCGTTCGTTCGTCGTTCGTTCTTCGTTCGTCGTTCGTTCATAGTTCGTTCGTTGTTCTTATTCATAAGTTAGTATTCATGGTGATATCGATCTAGCGAGCATTGTTTACTAGTCATTATTCTTGTTATACTTGTTTACGGGATCATCGCTCCGCAAGGAGTGCTCTAGCCTTCTGAATCAGTACCAGGACCGGGGTTAGAGTAGTAATCGACGGCATAGACGTAGTATCTAGGCTAGAGGTTACCTTTGTTTGCAGCGTGCCCCACGGTTTGTAGAGGTAGGCGGCAGGTGGTGACAGCCCTGTCCGTCCCTTGTAATCCTCCACGTTCGGGTTCGTCGTAGAGCTACAGGCTGGCGTGACTTGGCAGACCAGGTCTACACCAGTGCCCGAAGTAGACAAGTAGAACTTGAGTGTGTCTATCCTAAGGGATAACTAGATCTTTATTCATCCTCTCAATCCTATACTACTATCGTTCTCGTGTGTCCTTGGGTAAAACTAACCTTGCTGCAGGATACCTCCGTTCCTTGGGGAAAACAAATACGATACCTTGAAATACTCCTGGGTGAAGTGCTGCAACGGTATTCCGTGCGCTTGCGGATTTATTCGTGACGCAAGAAATACCAACAAGATGTCTTCAGTCAGTTCTTCGTTGGTTGCTGCCAGTTTCTTGTTCTCCTTTTGCATAGCGTATGTTTTCTTCTCCAGGCTCTGAATGACTTGGCCCTTGAGGAGGATCTCCTTCTCCAGAAGTGGAACTTTCTCGTTGAGTTCTGAAAACATGAATTTGGTGAGATATGATGAAGACAAGTAGAAGAAGATAATGAGCAAAGCATAAGAGATGTTGGCCTGTCAGAGAAGTCTGTAATGTGATGTTGGAGGCCTCAAGAGTTTTCAAGGCAGCAGTATGGTTCTCTTTCGGTTCGTCGATGGTCTTGTTGGCTGCTAGCTAATCCTCCTCCAACTGAACAATCCTCTTATCTTTCGCACATAAAGCTTGAGTGCAGTCATAATTGATAACTTCTTTTGCAGCTCAGCGTTTTTATTTTGCAAGCCCTTGATTCGGGAGTGGAAGGCTTGGCAAGTCTTGAGATGCCAGGCTTCAGCAGATTGCAATTCTTGATAGACTTTCTCAAAAATTGCTGACTGGGGAGGTGACGATGGAGCAGCTACAGAAGTAATTGGTTGATCAACCAAAGTAGGCTTTGAGTCAGCAGACAGTTGAAGGCGGCGTCTCTTGTCACCGGAATCAGACTTCTTGCCCTGAGACATACAAGCTTGAGAGATATGCGAAAAGCCAGCAAATAGTGTCCCAAAGACAATTTCGGTGGATACCTGATCTCCAGGTCGAGGTGCATCACGAAGGCTTTGAATTTTAGGCACATCAGGAAAAGAAATAGGTAGTGGATTGGGTGCTGGAGTCGGTGCTGCAGCTCTGTATTTCCTTTTCCTGGTGGCCTTAGAGGAAGTCCCTGGCTGGGGCTTGGAGGACTCTGGTTTTGAAGTAACTAGGGGAGATTTCTCGCCTAGAAGAGTTGATTTGAGGTCAGCAACCTTCTTTTCCAAGGCCTCCTTGTCAACATTAACTTCATGCTTTGAAGGAATTGGCATATTAAAGATCAAACGTCAAGAGTATAAGAAAGGTGTGCAAGAAAGGTGTCAGTGTATTACCTGAATGTCGAAATCAGGACGAGCTTGGTCAGCATGAGCCTGATCAGCAGCAGAGCGTGAAGTGTTTTCTTGCTCTTTTTCCTCGCTGCTGCTGCTGAGTACCATGGCGTCTTCGGGAAGACCATCATCAGGGTCAGCGCCGAAGGGGTCCTGAGATGAAAGAAAGTTACAAATGAAGTCCTCTTATGGTAAAGAAGGCAAAGTGTTATGTATTTACCTCAGGTGGAGGATTTGCAGCGCTGTACGGGGCTGGGACGGTCTCTGGCTTGGGCTGCAACTCTGCATCCAGAACGTCCCGAACACGTTTGATCACCATGTCTTCTGTCAGCACCTCTGCAAGTAAAAAGATTCAAGATGATGTGATTACAAGGAGCCTAAGAAGTTACTATAAGATGAAATTGAGGAGATTGGTCATACCACCCTCAGGTAACCATTTGGGGTCTTGGGGCTCGGTGTACATCATTGCCAGTGGATCCCGACGTTACAGAGGGAAAATGCGACGGCGAACAAATTCTTCGACAACATGTTCACCCCGAAGGCCTAGCTCCACCAGTTCGGTAACCTTGGCTATCATGTTCTGGAGCCGAGGCACTAAAGTGGGAACTTTTCTGATCCAATCAGCATAGTTGGGCATCAACGCAGTGCCCTTGATAGAATATTTGTAACACCCTGCGTCCAAAATCCGCTTACCGCCCAGCCCCCACGCGGGGCAGGCACGCGCATGCACATAGCACCTCTCTTACACTTTCGTCCTCGCTTCGAGTAAAAGGGTTAACCCGGAGGTGCTATGCTTGGAACCAACAAGGGTTATATGCTGACCCTCACCCACCTAAACAAGCTATGTGGGACTATTCCCACAACCACACCACTTCTGGGCCACTTGGGCCGAAACCACTACTAACAGGCTACAAACGGGCTGGGGTGTTACAGTCACCCCCCCTTAAGGGCTGACGCCCTCGGCAGCACACCGCATACACGGCAAGCGGATACCCAAGATCTTCCCTCGGTGCACGGCCATGCCATGTCCCCTCCACGGGCACGACACGCATGCGCACGTACAGCAGGAGTCGGCTCTGATACCAAATGTAACACCCTGCGTCCAAAATTCGCTTACCGCCCAGCCCCCACGCGGGGCGGGCAAGCGCATGCACATAGCACCCTTTTTACACTTTCGTCCTCGCTTCGAGTAAAAGGGTTAACCCGGAGGTGCTATGGTTGGAACCAACAAGGGTTATATGCTGACCCTCACCCACCTAAACAAGCCATGTGGGACTATTCCCACAACCACACCACTTCTGGGCCACTTGGGCCGAAACCACTACTAACAGGCTACAAACGGGCTGGGGTGTTACAGTCACCCCCCTTAAGGGCTGACGCCCTCGGCAGCACACCGTATACACGACAAGCGGATACCCAAGATCTTCCCTCGGTGCAACGGCCATGCATGCCCCCTCCACGGGCAACGACACACATGCACACGTGCAGCGAGAGTCGGGTCTGAATACCAAATGTAACACCCTGCGTCCAAAATCCGCTTACCGCCCAGCCCCCACGCGGGGCGGGCACGCGCATGCACATAGCACCCCTCTTACACTTTCGTCCTCGCTTCGAGTAAAAGGGTTAACCCGGAGGTGCTATGCTTGGAACCAACAAGGGTTATATGCTGACCCTCACCCACCTAAACAACCAATGTGGGACTATTCCCACAACCACACCACTTCTGGGCCACTTGGGCCGAAACCACTACTAACAGGCTACAAACAGGCTGGGGTGTTACAATATTTCTCGTGCATCTCCATGACAAAGTACTTCCATTTGAAGCCACTCCAGGAAGATTTGTAGACGAAAGGAAGGTAGGTGCATTTCGGCGTAAGACTAAAGCTAACAGAGAAGACCATCTGTTGTTTGGTGTAATAACGGGGTTCATAGTACACCCGCCACAGATCTAAAGAAGGAGCAGTTCCTAGCCAGCATTCACAGAGCATGGCGAAGATGCTAAGGAGAGTGATTGCCTGGGGCTTCAAATGAGCTAGCTCTATATGATAAAATCTACAAATGCGCTTGAGAAATTTGGAGGGTGGAAGGTTGAACCCGCACCTCAAATGAGCTTCGAATATGGGGATCTCTGTGGTGTTGGACCCGTCCAGATCCAGATTGTCGTTGGGCCTATTCGGGAAGAACGCAGAGATCAACTCGTCCTTCAGCATTGTCCAGATCTTTCTGCTTTAGGGTTCCCGCTATCCAATATTTAGAGGAATCGGGGATTTTCCCTTTCTTGGTCATGATCTGAGCAAGGCTTGGAGAGTCGGTGGTGGTGCTGGATTCGGGCTGCTGCGCGTCGAGTGGAGCTGTGTTGGTTCGCTCGGAGGATGCGGTGGCCATGGAGATTGTATGGAGCTGTGAGAAGTTGCGGGGAATGACGGATGATGATTTGGAGCGAGGTGAGGAAGAAGACTATAGCGATTGGGTCTTGAAGGCTATCGCGACGGTTCAGGTCCCGAGAAAATGGGATATTCTCTCCACTAAATGCGCTTGATGACGGTATGTTTCCTATTATGCCGCTAATATTCCAAATTTGTTGGGAATAATTACTGGGATTGCGGTGATGGTTGTTCCGGTAAAAATGGAAGATGTTGTTGAGGAAGGAATTGACGGATTAAGGGGAGTTTGTTGTTGTTGAATAAAGTGTTTTCCGAAGTGTCATTTCCATGATGAAGCAGTCTCCGAAGGGTCATGTGGAAGGTTCTCCTAAGTGTTTTTGTGAGAGCTCACCGAAGATTTCATTTGATGGTTTCCCGAAGAGTTGTTTTAATGATTATCCGAAGAGTGTCTTGAAGGATTATATGAAAGATGTGCTTTCCGAAGTTTCTTCCAAGACAGTGAAAGGCAGTACATGAAGATTATTTTATGAAGATGTTGGATTGAAGGCAGCTTCCCGTTCATTCATTCGAAGATCCTATTACAAGATCTAGATACAGCTGAAGTATGGGGAAAGAGCTAATGCTTGACAGAAGAATAAAAAAACAAAGAAGAAAAGCCCTAATCTACATGGAGAGCTTCTACTGAGAGCAACCTGGGGGCTGCTCGAATTCTACTCCCACTGCTCTTCTGCATCTTCAGGGGATGCTTCTTCAGCAGCGTCGGGAGAGCTCCTCGCGCCCACCACCATTGCATTGGTGATGAGGGAGGTGCGAGTGGAGGCGAGAGCGCCCTCTGCGTTAGAGTCAAGGACCGGGTTTCCTCCCCAGCTTGGACGCAGGACTGGACTACCACCCGGTAGACTTGTTATTGCTGATCTCCCTGCAGCAGATTGGTCTGCAAGAAGGTCGTCTGGTATGGCCTCCTCGCTTGGAGGCTCGTCGTCGGAGTCGTCGATGGAGATGATGTTGGCATCGGCAGGGATTCCACGTGGCCCTTTGTTTAGAGCCACGTGAAGAAGGAGAGCGTATTTTCGTCGCCGGCAATATCTTCCTCAAGATCTATGGCCAATGACGGATCTGGAGGAGGGCTGGGAGGAGGAAGTCCATAATCCTCTGTGGACATGGTAGGAGGGTTTGGTGGATTGGATGGCTCGGTGTGTCTTGGGGATTTTGTGGCTGGTTCTTCATCAGAAAGCATGAAGTGTTAAGCTATTTGGAAAACCTAGGGTTTGCAAACCTCTTTTTGCCCATGGTGGATGGTAAGGTGAGTCTGGGAAATGTGGTGAGTCTTATATTTATAGGCATGGAAGTGGCTTTTCGGTTGCTTGAAAGGTCAGGAGAGTTGGAGCGTTTCTGTGGGAAGACGTGTGGTGAAGTAATGATGTTGCAGAGATTCCGGCAGTCCGGCCATGTCAACAGTGGTAAAATGTGACTGGTCAAGTCGTGGTCCTATTTGATACGGCGCTTATACATAAGGATGGAGCTGAGTCAAAGGCTGCGAATTGTTGTACGGAAGATTCCTTTTGGTGAAGTGTTCGGAATGAAGAACTGTCGAAGGCTTCCGAAGGCATTATTTCTGAAAGATTTACGAAGACTAGAGAAATGAGCTGAAGGTTGAAGTTTCAGAATATCTGGATTTGGGCTGGTTATCGAACATATCCCCTATCATACGTTCACCGAACGCTAATTGAAAAGCGCTGATTGGGTGAATATGCCAAGTGACATGTTCGGGGGCTTATGTCGTAACCCTAAAATTCCCGATATTCCGAAGGCTAATTATGGAAGTCTCCGAAGACATGTACACCCCTAGCGTGAAGGCTGTCAAAATAATCAAGATCTGCACTGGACGTAGGGTTATTATCCTTCAGGAGGCCCGAACCAGTATAAACCTCTGCGTGTTCTTTCGATCTCTACTTCCCACGTTGCTCCCACGATCCAAATATCTGCCGAACGCTCCGTTCAGAGTGGCTACGACAGAAACCATTGTTGTTGTACCCGTGTTCACTGCAAGTTTGTAATAGATCTGTCATCTGTTCTTGCATGGAAGGTCAGTGGATCGGAAGTGGAAGAAGAAAGTTCTTGCTGCGAGGATGTACGTGTATTCCAGGTACGCAATGGAGGAAGACATGGACAGCATCTACGCGCAGAGAGTCCACCCTCAGGCTGCTCCACAAGATCATCGGCCGAAGTGCGAGGTGAAGGACAGTCAACAAGAATTGGATCTCCAATCTCTCACTTGCCACCCATCGTGTACCAGCTTCATAGGTAATCAGGCATGGCCGTTGCTAACTATCTATGTGCAATTACTGATGGCGTAGTTAATCTCTACAACAAGGTATTTTATATGCCCTATCTTTTCGGTTTGTGGGAGTTTGCTGATCTGACTTTAATTTTGTTTTTTAATCTTGGCTTGGATGTGCAAGAAGGTATTACAGGCTACTGGATTCGAGCAAGCCAGTCAGGTTCAACGCTAGCACATCAAACTATTTGAGTCATCAATATAATTATAATTTCACTATGATTTACAAAAGTAGGAATTTTTCTCTTTTTCTCAAATCGGTATATTGTTACATGCAGGCTGGTCTCACCATTGATCCCGACTCCGGTTGGACACATATATTCCTTAAAATCAGGTTGGTGTAGTGTTCGGTAATAAGTATATTAGATCTGTTGACATTCATTCTTTTGAAATATGATATGACTTATGTGTACATGCATGGTTATCTACATACAGTCAATCTATGAATGAGATGAAGAATTGGAGGCATTGTTTATCAATTACTGTTTTAGGTGGTTGGTCAGTTATTTGAGTGAATTTACAGGTTGTGGGTTCAGTATGTTCTATGAAGCTTGGTATTGCTTTTAAATTAAGTGAATTGAGTTCCGCTTCATCCATAAAAACTCATTTTATGCAGTTTAGACATACAAACTGAAAATTTGGTAAATAAAAATGAAGAGATATTTGAATTTTTTTTTGCCCCTTGTGACCATACAATTTTAGGGTTCCTCACATGTTAGAAAGGTTCCTTTGTTTCATTTATTGAGAAGCATTTTCTTCTTTTATATCTACTGTACATTGGGCCATAGCATATTTTATCACGTTTTCAATTACTTTCTCATTGGCTTAACTCAAAAAAGTTTTCTTCTTTTACTACCGGCTCAAGTGAAGAGAGCCCAATGATCGTCAAATGCTTTATATAATTTTGCCATTTCTTAGTGTATGTAACATACTGTGTTTGGAAGTACCACTATGTATTTTAAGTTTACAAGGACGATTAACTGCTCTACATATAAGTTTGCACAACTCCGTATGTTTTCTTTTGTTTTCATTTTTCATTACTATGGTGACATACAAGTCATTTTTTATATTTTTTTACTAATATGGTTTTTCCTATTTCAAATAGTAAACACATGCTATTTCTGATCCTTTTTCTTTGCCCTACATGGTGAGTTTTGTTTTATAACGCCTATATGGTGAGTGGATAATGTGTCCCTGCTCTTATTCACGATTTTACTGGATTGTAGCTTGTTCTGGAAGTGCAGCAAAATATTCAAAAAGATGTGCAACTACTTTAGTTATGAACAAATCTATGAATGGGATTTAGTGTATATTAAAGAAAATAGCAGTTCAGCTTACTATTACTCTGCTGGCTTTTTTAAACAGAGAGAAGTTGATGCAAGGAAGTTTCTATGCAAAGGATAAAAGGATGATGCATTATCTTGACCAAACTCTTACTTAGTTAGCCTGGTTCCTGCCCTTGGTAACTCTTACTTAGTTTTACTGAAAAAGTAAATTCTGTATAATTCAGTTGAAGTAGTAGAATATTTTGTAAAATTGAATATTCACATGATTTTGTTCTAGATTTTGAAGAAGGCCATCAACCTGTGCAGTACTTGGCGTTGTCTACTTTATTTGCATGCCAGATGAGAAAGCAAAAAATATAGATCACGAATTTTTAATTTATAAATTTATCAAATTATTAAAAGTCAATATGTAAGGAAATGAATGGTGTCTAAATATTGGATAGTATTATCCTGTGCAATGTAAATATACTTATCTATGGCTACAACAATAGTATTTGATCGTGATGTTTGTGCTATTTTAAGGGTGTTAAAAGATAAAAAAAAACAGTATCATATAGCCAGTAATAGGAATCCAATTAAATAGCACTTATGTTTCTTAAGATTAATTTAATATGTTCAAATTGCTAGCCCGTGCAAGTATTGCACGGATTGATGATCTAATGTTTAAAGCAAGCGTACGTTTTCAAACATCTTGTCCCCTCTTTATAAACAAATATTGCTACCCTGGTGCTGTACTTGCAATAACATAATTATTAAAGTTATGTATTTCATAGTTTTTTTTGCAATGATTATGTATTTTAGAGCTGTTTTTGCAAACCAAGTAGGCTGCAGCAGGGTTGAGCAATCAGGAATCACGAACAGTTCCAAACAGTTTACATTTTCCTATTAGCACCATTACCTCCAGTGTTTCAATTCAACCCTCGTCTGAAGTTAGAGCAAGAAAGAGATGCCTCTCATGTGTGAACCTGTCAGTTCAGCTGAATGATTATGCCTTCTACCAGCTTGCTGCATTTCATTAACATTCTCAAAATTGGGAAGAACGAGGTGACAGCAATCACCGCTCAGAGTGCTAAACAAACTGAATCAAGCGCTACTAAGTTAGGCCATAACCATCACAATCAGGTGATTCAATCCAAGGCCCTCTGATGCGTACAGTAATCCTCAAAGTTGTTAGAAAGGGATTCCAGAGTGCCTGGTAGAAGAATTGATCCATGTACTGGTAGAAGCACAGTAACGACTCGAAACTTGATTGCAAATTCCTCAGCTGCAAGCAACCTTACACCCCTAGTTTTGCCAGTTTCATTCAGCAGACACAACCTGCATTCCAAAAACCATGCATCAGAAATTCAGAATGAGCTACCACCATACCGGCCAATCGGGTGGTGCAGAACATAACGGAGAAAGGTTCCGGGCGGCGAGATATGCAACGCCGGAGATGAGATGGTAATTCGTAACCGCCCGCGATGGCTCAACCCTTTTTCGTTTTTTATATATCCCATTTATACCCACTCGTAAAATTCCGAAGAGGAGAATAGACAAGTCGCGGCTACTGCCAACTAGCAGTGCACAGACTGCAGAGCGCAACTCCGGAATCACTGACCACCTTCGTTGCTCCATATGGACCAGCACCGTCACCGGCGCGCATTTGCCCCCTTCTGACGGTCCGATAAACAGACGTGCCATGCCGACCACGTTGCATTCGTGAGGATGGGGAAGAGCAGCTAGCTCTATCACCCGCGCCGTGGCCTTCGACACGCTGGGCCCCATACATTCCGCGGAGCCACCAGGCGACCTGCCCTTCTTCCTTGCGAGGTAGTACGTGGACGTTGGTGCAGTCGGGCGCATTCTCGTCTCTCGCGCGCACTGTCCATCTCGGCACGGTCAGAGGCCGCAGCCATGCTTGAACAAGCATTGCCTTCTTCGAGGATATGGACCGTGATCAACACAAGCACACTTTGCAGGGTTATATGTAACGAGGCATGGCTGGTTTCTTTGCTTCCGCTTCAATGACGCACTGGCCGGTGGCCACCAGCCAGTTTACCAAGCAACCAGTTTCCCAACAGCAACAAGCAACGAAAAGACTTGCCACCTAAAAGAAGTCGAAGAACGCTCACAAGCCACGTGTGGAATTCTGCAGGAGTGGGGTTGAAGCAGGGATGCTTTCTGGGCACTCTTGGCTGGCTAGCTGCATAAGGATGGGATGGTGGTAACAACTTAGTATGTCAGTCACGGTTACAGCAACATGCAGCAGAGCCGAAATTCTGGTGTCATGAGTGTGGTTGGGAGAAATCATATAGTAGTGTCACTCTTTGCCGAGTGTTTTCTCAATTACACTAGGCAAAGAATATTTCAATTAATTTTTTGAAGCACTAAATTAATTCAAATTAAAAAGTTTTGAACTACAAAGTTGTATAACTTCTCAACATCTACACTTCTTATTTTGGTAAATTTTCATTTGACAAAGCGTAAGTAAATTTGTTCACAAAATCTACGGCTTCCGTATAGTTTCCCAAAACATAAAGAGAGATATTTGAATTTGTGAACAATGTTACTATCATTATTTCGGATAAAAAAAGACCAAAATAAAAGTTGTAGATCTTCATAAGTTATACAACTTTGCTGTTGAACACTTTTTAATTTGAATTAATTTTGCTAACGAAAAGTGTGTTTGAATTTCTCAAATTTTGAAATTTGAATTTTTCAAACGACCTCGGATGGAGAAACAACCAAAATTAAAGTGGTAGATATCAAAAAGTTATGTAACTTTGTAGTTGACAACTTTTTTATTTGAAATCATCTTGTCAACGAAAATTTAATTTGAAAAATTTCAAATTTGAAATTCAAATTTTATAAACGACCTAAGATGAAAAATAGACCAAAATGAAAGTTGTAGATCTCGAAAAGTTATGAAACTTTGTAGTTGATAACTTTTTAATTTGAATTCATTCGGGCCTCAAACAATTCGTTGAAACTTGGTTTAGTATAATATGAGTAGAATCAAAACGGAATATGAGCACATGTGATGCTGTGGTGTAGTGGTAGAGGGGCTCTACGCGCAAGGGAGAGGTCGCGGGTTCGAATCCCACCAGCCGCGTAGCGCGCGAATATTACGCGAAAATGCCCCAACTTACGGGGACGGGGGGGCTGGCTGGTGGGGGCCTCCCCTCATTAAAAAAAAATTTTTGCTATTTTTTCGGGTGTTTTTTCGATTAACATTTTGCCGAGTGTATATTTTTGCCGAGTGTCACCTGGGCTCTTTGCCGAGTGCCCGACATTTCGCACTCGGCAAAGAGCTCTTTGCCGGCACCTGTTTGCCGTGTGCCCTTTGCCGAGTGTAACACTCGGCAAACCCTTTGCCGAGTGTATATAGGCCTTTGCCGAGTGCCCTAGGCACTCGGCAAACTAGGGCTCTCCCGTAGTGTGTCTTCAGTCGGAGCAGTTCTTGAAGACAAGCTGCCAGAGGGGGCAGGTTTCGTGATGCTCGCATGCCATGTTCCATGTAGCAAGATTTATGACGTGTTAGAGCAACTGTCTAGTTCCATGACTAATTTGCACTGACCTTACAACTTCATGTTCACCAATACAATTTACTCTTACATATTTCATCAACACAAAGATTACACACGCTGCTTAGAAATAGGAGATGACCGGTGATAATGAACTAGCTAGTACAACAACTAACTGTACTTAATTGTGAACGGAGGGGATAACATGGATATATAGCCCTTTTTTTTTTTGCCCTGATGAAGTAGAGTGCTATCCACGGTTCAACCAAAAAATATTGGGAGTACGAAGATTAGTACCAAGGAACCGCCGTAGCATGCCGCAACCAACCAATCGGAGCACTGAGGTATAGAACATACTGCAGATATTCCTGAAAATCCACGTCTAGCGAGTATCGTGTATGCTACACAAATCCCCTGCCAAAGTGCCAGATGTCCACAGAGAAGATACAGAGCGCCAATGCAGCAGACCATTATGAGGAGGGGGCGATTAACCGGAGCCAGCACAACGTATAACACCAGGGCAAAAGCGACCACAAAGGTTCTTGCTGAAATGACCAGCAACTTGGTGCAAATTCTCAAATACCTGAGGCGGATGGACAGGTCTACGTGCGGCGCACCAGCAATGAATAGACCTAAGGTAGCTAAAGTTGAGGAGATAAATGTCAGAACGTCGGAGACGACAAACGCATTGAAAGCATAGTTCCCCCGGGCTCCAAGAACTGGAGTGCCGGCAAGGCTGTGAGGATTAGGAGCAGGAGCAGGAGCGGAATCAGTGTCGTCAGCTGATACTAAACCTCCCGGCAATGTGAAAGCCGCTGCAAATGTCACGGTTGCGATAAGCACAGATATAATGCCCATGAGCTGCGCTGCAGTTGTCATCTTCTCCGCTTCCTTTTCCTTTGATTTCGAGGTAATATGCTTTTGGATGAACACGTCGGTCCGACATCCACCAGAAGGAGCTTCCACAAGTAGTAATGATTCCTGTATATTACTTCTTGGGTTCTGCAAGAATCGTGTATCGAAATATGATCAATCAAAGAGGCAAAGCCAGCTGGACTAGTACAAAATAAGCAGCTGCCCCAACACGCACATCTAAAAGTAAAGGAAGAAGCCAATATTTGACCAGAAGGGCCAGAAATTTTATGCATCACTTACCCATCGGTGATAGATCCCAGTAACATTCGAAACGTCTAAAGGTGTCAGGCCCTTCTTGTTTGATAAATCCAAACGTACGGATGGATTCCGAACAAGATGGTTGAAGACCTCCAGATCCCCAGCACGGACAGCTCGGTGCAGCGCAGTGTCCCCGACGTTGTCCTGCACATTCAGGATCGACCCAAGCTTTGGCGTTCGGCACACATACTTAACCACGTCGCACCTTCGATTTTCCACGGCAACATGGAGGAAAGTTCCACCCCGCCGCCTATCTCGCAAGGTGGCGCAGTCCCAGCAGTTATTCCCCAGCAGTGCTATGACCACCGCCACGCTGCAAGCCACATGTATGGGATACAACCCTTGGTTGTCGGGCTGGTATGCGGCGCAGGGGTTGGCCATCAGCAGCCGCCGCAGCGGGATACCTGACACCTGCCGCAACCAAAACTTTCTCGGGAGACTCGGGAGAAAAGGGGGGCTATCTGACGCCTGCCGCGACCAAAACTTTGTCGAGAGAAAAGGGGGGGCCCTTTCGTACTGCAGCCAAGTGAAGAGGGGTGCTCCCGTCCTGATTCTGGTCCCTTTGGAGAGTCAGCTGATTGATGACCTCGGTTTTGTAAGCATCGGGGACGATACCCTGGATCAAATTCAGAACCCATGGCAACACTGCATGCAAGGAGTTGAGATTAATAATATACTGTATGTAGTAGATATAGTCACATCGTTCGATCGATCGAACATCGATGCATGTTTTGGATGGATGAGCCATGCATATATGTACCTTTCCGTGACACAGCTTCATGCAAGATGTTTCGCCCGCCTGGTCCGGAGTAGGATAGCCTGCCGTATCTTGTGTCAAACAGAAACAATGCGATATCCCTTTCACCTTTTAGAACGGCTACGTACATCGGGGACGCACCCTCCTCACCCTCACGTGGAAAGCAGGCCAGCTCTGAATCCACGGCCATGAGCACCTTTACGGAGGCCATGCTGCCAGCACGGACTGCCTCACACAGGGCGGTCTCCCCGCGCTTGTTCTGCGTTCTCAGTAGCTTCTTTATCGCTGCGGCCGCCGCGGCCGCTGCAGCTGCCTGGACTGCCACCGCTAGGGCCGCAGCCGCCACTGCCGTCACCACTTGAGGCACCGCTGGGGCTGCCGCCGCCGTCTGGGCCGCGGTGGCAGCTGCCTTGGCAGCCACAACGGCTGGCGCTGCGGCGGCCGCGTCCGCGGCCGCCGTGGCTGCTGCGGCCACGGCAGCCGCATCCGCTGGCGCCAGGTCATGGTCCACCGGCACGGCTACCGCGTCTTCCGGCGCTGGGACATCTTCCGGGTCCTGCGTCAAGGCATCCGCCATGGCTGCCGTCTGCTCCATTGCTGCCGCAGCCTGGGCCACTGCCCCATTGGCCGACGCGGCCGCCGCCACTGCCGCCGCCGCCGCCTGGGCCGCCGCCGCCGGCGCTGTCACCTCGTCGGCCCCCGCCACGGCATCCGCTGCGGCCGCCGCCTGGGCCTCCGCTGCTACATGGGCCGCCGATACATAGGCCGCCATCGGTGTTATCGCAGCAGCAGCTTGGGCCGCTACCTGCGCCAGCGCTTGGTGAGTGGTCGCCTGGGACGCCACCGCCTGGGCCGCCGCCGCTACCGCCTGCGTTACTGCTATTGCTGCCACAACCGCCTTGGCTGCCGCCTCTACCGCATGCGTTGCCGCTCCTGATGCCGCTTGGGCCGCCACCAATGGTGCAGCCGCTGGCGCCACCACCTGGATTGCTGCCACCACGGCGGCGGCCGCCGCCTGCGCCGCCGCCACTGCCGCCTTGGTCGCCTCCGCCTGGGCCACCGCCGTGGCAGCCTCGATCGCCGCCGCCTGGGCCATCGGCGTCGTCGGCACCTCAGTCGCTGCTGCCTGGGCCCCTGCCGCCGCCTCCACCACGTTGGTCGCCGCTTCATATGCCGCTGTCGCTCTTGGCACCGGCTGGGCCGCTTCTACGGCTGCCTGCGCTGCTTGGGACACCAGCTGGGCCATAGTTCTGGTATTCTCAGCTTTAGTCTCCACCGCCTGGGCTGCCGTCAACTGAGCCGCCGCTTCGGTTGCCGCCTGAGCCTTGGCCGCTGCAGCCTGAGCTGCCGCTTCGGTTGCCGCCTGAGCATTGGCCGCTGCAGCCTGAGCCGCCGCTTCGTTTGCCGCCTCAGCCTTGGCCGCTGCAGCCTGGGCCACGGCCCTTGCCTCGGCTGCCAACGCCGCCTGGGCAGCTTCCACCGTTCGGGCTGCGGCAGCCACCTGTATCGTCGCCGCCTGGACCGCCGCCACCGCTTGGGCAGCCGGTGCCGCTGCAGCCGCCGCCACCGCCGCAGCAGCCGCTACATCTGGTGCTGGCGCCGCGGCCGCTTGGGCCGCCGGTGGCGCAGCAGCCTCTACATCCTGTGCTGCCTGGGCTGCCGGCGCCGCTGTAGCCGCCGCCACCGCCGCAGCAGCCGCTACATCCGTTGCCGGCGCCCCCACCGCCTGGGCAGCAGGTGCCGCAGCAGCCGCTCCATCCGGTGCTGGCGCCATCACAGCTTGGGCGGCTGCCGCCACAGCCACAGCCGCCGCCGCAGCCGCCACCGCAGCAGCCGCTACGTCCGGTGCCGCGTTCGCCGCCCTGTTGCTCTCGAGTGTGACGAGGAAGGATACCATATTGGCATTCCCATGGGCGGCGAAATGGAGGGGTGTGTTTCCCTCGTTGTTGCACGCGACCAGCCGGCCGGTCATATTGTGATTCTGGCCGTACCTCCAGATCTCCGTCACGCAGTCCAAGCTGCCACCGCATTCTGCGGCGCTGTGGAGGAGCCCATCGAGGAGTCCGCTAGCCGTTGCATCAGTAACTTGAGGCAGCAGATAATCCCTTAGAGCGTCCCGGTTGCCGCGGCGAGCAGCCATCACCAGCTGGAGGCGCAGTGCGGCATTTGCTTTAGGTGCGGGCATCACTTCACTCGCAGCTGTCCACTACGTATATCTCAAGGTAGAGGATATCTAGATCTAGTTCGCATGGTGCATGATGCTCCTTTGCCATTCTATATATGGTATAGCTCGCGCTCGCTCACCCAGCTGGCCACGGGCGAGCGTCGCGCCAGTCCGGACAAGGACATGGGACGGG
Organism: Eragrostis nindensis; assembly: GCA_012490785.1. Taxonomy (NCBI): domain Eukaryota; kingdom Viridiplantae; phylum Streptophyta; class Magnoliopsida; order Poales; family Poaceae; genus Eragrostis; species Eragrostis nindensis. The sequence continues at coordinate 2,292,081 of JAAXCT010000030.1, read as the reverse complement.
ACAGAGAGGATGTTAGTGGAAGAGACAAAAGGTATGCTTGTGGCCTTGTGGGAGAAAGATGGTCGCCGGCGCTCTTTTAGTTTCTTAATGTTACAAGATTATGAGTTCTATCCGGTTCTTCTATGTAATCTGCTTTGGTATTCTTCTACGGTTCTACCTGAATTCAATGAGCAATGCTCCTGCTCTTACCTTCAAAAAAAAAAAAGGTCTTTCGATTTTGGTGCTTATCAAGATCACTGAGCTTAGGTTGGATTCCGTTTCTTCCTCTACGCTCTTCCTCACCATTGTTCCATGTCTCTGCCCAAAGGTGCTTTGCTCCCATTCATCTCCCGCCACCCCTTCCTATCACACCCCTCGCCATTCCTCATCCCTTCAGCCCCTACCCTCGAATCATTTTTGCGTGAGCTTTTTCCCCATCCTTCAAGAGGCTCCAGGTACCCAGATGTACTATATTTTCAACCTTTAGATCGGAAGCATCCAGCAGCCAAAAACCACCGGTACCCGCTTGCGCTATGCTGTAGCGCACTAGGAAAACAATTTTGGAAGACAAAAAATTTCAGAGGTCACCGATATTAAACATAAAATTTCGTGAATTTCGGAAATTCCATAATCAATTCAAACAAATTTAATTTTTTTTGAAAATTTTTTGCCAGAAATTCAGTAAAAAATGTCACAAATCATTAAACATCACAGTTGTATACAAAATGAATGAACAAGAGAAATATTTCACAACTTTATAGCACGTTAGGCATGTTCATGGTGCCAAACACTAAATTAACTGCATGAATGCAATGTCTAAACTATTTTTCTGCCCAATTTTGTATATTGGTATACCAACAACAAGCATGATAGTAGTCAACATGCTACTACAAGCAATCTATTCTAATACTAACCAGTCAGCTTACAAAGTGTATCTAGAGCCAATATGAAAATCCTCAGCAACAACAAGCATCTAAGTATATTATCAGTGCTAGAGACCAAATATAACGCTTACAGAAACATGTTAGATTCAATGATTTTGCAGAGAGCACAACCAACTGCTAGCTGTACTAATGTATCATTGATGCATCTCTTGTTTAGCAATAGATTGCTCACCTGACTTTGTAACAACAATTATAGATGTCCTGTACTGTCGCCGGCACTACCATGGCTCATCCGAGGTCGAGGATGGGGGCGCGGCGATGGAAAAGAGATGGCTGAGCTGCTGGCTGGAGATCGAGGGCGACGGCATGGGTGTGCCGCCGGTGCGGTTTCTGTTTCGATGTGGTAAAATTGAGTCGATTTAGTGATTTTGGGGAGGTGCCTGCTGAGCGGGAAATTTGGGCCAATGGCGGATTGCCGAGCACGCTGCCAAAATTGTCTGAAATTTTTTGGTCAAAACGTTTTTTCTCGGGACACGAAATTTCAAAATTTCGGTGCAATTTAATTTCACTGATTTTTTTTTCCTAGAGTGTACCGCACGAGAGATACTCATTGCCGTAAGTTGCTTGCTAGACTGAAATTTGTCTTTTTTATAACTATCTTTTTGTACGGATATACAACTTAAAAATTTTGCATACGCAGATAAAATACACTCGTTATATATTTTTTTAAAACTTCTAAGTACCTCATGTATGATTTTTTAGATAATGAGAAGATTGTATTAATAGTAGTCTTGGCTTTCAGAGAAGTTACAACCATAGTGGTCTTGGCTTTGAAGAAAATTACAGCCAAATACAATCACCGGCAATCGTCGGCCACCATCATCACTAGTACACAAACGATACACAGATGAAACAAACTAAGAAAAAAACAAACAAAGAAAAATGTCTTCCATCCGCAGATTCAATTGTCTTCTGGTGCTGTTTCTTGAGATGGTGTCATATGAGACCAATGTCTTTGATCATTGTGCTAATCTCGTATTACTCATACGTCTTATTGTTCATTCTGTGCGACAAGAACAAACGAAAACTATTCGATGAGGCTATAGCTTCAGCTAGTATACTTTAGCTTGCTGTCTTGCTGATGTGTGTACCGACTAGACAAACTGTACGGTTCGGAAGCTCATAGGTAGCATAGGACCATCACCCGTAATTAATTACGTGGACTTATTAATACTCGTGCGGGTGGTTGTAGCATGAACAAGAAATAATAAATTACTGATGCGTACTGGTTGTAGACAGCGATCGGCAAAGATAATGGAAACAAGACTTGGGCGGCCTCAGATAATATGGGGCCAGTTGTCTTCTATCAAGATGCTCCTCAGAGATGCCTTGTACCGCTACCAAGCATGTGTCAAAAGCGCCAACTACCGGACCGAGGAAATCGTTTTTTATCTATACCCACTGATTGATCAAAGTGGATACTTCCAATGAGTAGTATCATGCACATTTTATTATTACTGTGGCACAGAGGATATTCCGATGATCCACTTTGCTCCCAAAACACGATGCTCATAGTTACATACTGTTGCATATACGTATTTGAAAAGTCAAAAAGGCTCGCTGTCAACGGTTTCAGAAGGTAAATTTTGCACGTGCTAATTCGTATATGAGAGGACCTACCCTCCTCTGTCTGACACCAAAGTCTACACCCTACGCTAATACAACTCAAAGTTCTAAGCGTAACCAGCTCGTACAGAATATTTGACACATATTCTAACGAATCAAGTGCTCTTAAATCAGTTCGCAATCAGGTCATTCAATCCAAGGCCCTCTGATGCATGCAGTAATCCGCAATGTTGTTAGAAAGGGATTCCAGAGTGCCTGGTAGAAGAATTGATCCATGTAAAGGTTGGTTGCAGTCTTGGAGACTCCTGCTGTCTTGGTTGCAGTCTTGCAGACTCCTGCTGTCTCTGCAAGTAACCTTCCACCCCTAGTTCCGTTTGTTTCATTCAGCAGACACACTCTGCGTTCCAAAAAACCATGCATCAGAAATCCAGAATGAGCTACCACCATGCCCTGTGCTCACGGGTAATCCATTCGTAATCTTGAAATCGCATTCTGCGGTTTCACAATCCGCGAGATCCTATGGCAGAATTCTAAATCGTGCACCTCCCAGGTTCCAGTCCAAATAAAGCGTACCCACGAGAGGGGTAGGAGCTCGGGGAAACGTCGAAGTCACAAGTCTACGACCTTGAATCAATCAGCACCAGAGACAGACCCCACGATGGAGCCCGCAATGCTTAGGTACTAAGATCTGACTTGAAAAACCGGGGCAGGGAATGGGTCTGTACCTCTCCTTGCGCTCTCTCCTCCGTCTGATCTGCACTGCGATGACCAGTTGACCACTCACCAGCGGTTCCAGGCGAATCAGTTCGCGGAGCCATAGAACCGCCGCCGCAAGCGTCTTAGCCGCGGGGCGCTGGTGAGACCCGGCCGATACCGCTGCCGATCGGGTGGGGCAGAACGTAAAGAGGGATGCGAACGGCGATAGATGCAGAGCCGGAGACGAGATGGTAAGTCGTAATAATTGCCCGCGACGGCTCGTACCAGGCAGGAGAAGAAAAAGCTTGAGAAGAAACCAGGCAAACTGGGTGGTGGCGCCACACTGAGAAGCGAAAGGTCCACGGCGAAGAGCGATGAACACATCCTGGAAAAGACAGAACGCATGGCGGCATTGCGCAACCTTGAAATACAAGGTACCCCGCCATCCTTCTTATCTTTCCCAGAGTCTCGTATTTCTTCAAATATGGATAAGCTAGGCATTTCTATGGGTAGAGATCATAATGTAATTAGAAATTCTGCAATTTCTATTAAAAACATAGAAATTGATAGGCTTTCTGTTTCAGCTAAGAAGAAATTAGAGACCAGAAATAAGTGTGTTTATGAAACTAACAATTTTGATGTTGACGAGGAGGAAAGACTTGATGCAATCCTTGACCACGTCTATGGTGATTTAACTAAGGATTTGCATGGCGAGGAACAAGATCACATATTACGTGATCTCAATGCCGTTCCTCGCAAGAAAAAGTCTAATTCAGCCAAAAATAAATCTAGCAAGCCTCCTAAAAAACCAAAAACCCCGTCAAAACTGTGTCTCCAATGAAAGGAGTATTCTGGAATAGCAGAGGTCTTGGTGACTTGGCTAAACACTGATATTTGGCGGATATGGTTAAAGAAGAGCAAATTAATTTCATTGCTCTCATGGAAACGGGTAGGGATAATTTTCCTGATTCAACCCTTAAGAATCTTTGTGGTGGTCGTGATTTTCTATGGCATAGCATGGACCACATGGTAGATTAGGTGGTATTCTATTAGGAATAGACTTGACTATCTTCGACATTGGGTCCATAGCTGAGGGAGACTTCTATGTAAAGTTCTGCCTCAGGAATAAATCTGATGGATTCAAATTCATGTTGTATGCGGTATATGGACCCGCACAACGACATGATAAAGAAGCCTTTCTTACATAAATGGCTTATTCTTCCTCCCGAAACTCTCCCCTACATTATAGGGGGAGATCAACATCATGAGACAGCCTGAAGATAAAAACAAAGACAACTTTGACACTAAATGGCCCAATTTATTCAATGCGGTCATTGAATCTCTCGAAAAGAGAGATAGTGATGTCAGGTCACCAATACACTTGGGCTGGACCAGGGGATGAACCCACATATGAAAAACTTGACAGGGTGTTAGTTAGCACCGATTGGGAGAATAAATTCTCATTATCAACTGTCGAGGCGAGAGATAGGAGTCAATCTGATCATACTCCCCTAATATTAAATACAGGGGCTTCAACTCATAATAACAAACCGCCTCTCTTCAAATTTGAAAGAGGTTGGTTAATTAGAGATGGCTTTTTCAACATGGTTGCGGATATTTGGCAATCAGAAACAAAAGGTGATACGGCAATGACAAGGTGGCAAAATAAAATAAGACGCCTTCACCAATATCTCAGAGGTTGGGCCAAACATACATCCGGCTCATACAAAAAGGAGAAAAAAAAGCTCATTTCTATGATAGATGCCATTGATAAAAAGGCACCGCTTTATCTGATAATGAGATAAATTTAAAACATTATCTCAAAGAAAGATTAGTCCTCTTATTGAGAGAGGAAGAAATAAAGTGGTATGAGAGAGCGAAAGTCAAAAACCTATTAGAAGGGGGTGACAATACTCGCTTTTTTCATATGGTGGCCAATGGCAAACACCGCAAGCAACACATCTTCAAATTAGAACAAGATGATGGGGTTGTTGTGGGGGATGAACAGCTAAAGTCCTACATTACCAATTATTATAAAGGACTTTTTGGACCACCAGAAGAAACAAATATAGCCCTTATGGAAAATCAAATTGATGATATTCCACAAGTGAGCGACATTGAGAACGAGCTTCTCACATCCATATTCACGGAGAGTGAGGTTAAAGAGTGTAACATCCCAAATTGTCAAAGCAAAACAAAAGGAATAAAAATCAGTGTAAATTTAAATTTTTGTCTATCTCTTACCTTACCACGAATTTTTCAAAATAAAATTCACTAAATAATTCAAACCTAGATCTAACATGAACTTTTCGAGATATAAAACTTGTGCTTGAGTGTTTGTTTCATTTAAAAATCCACTGAAAATTTGAACCTTTTTGAATTTACAACAAATAAAATAATTATGTGCCAAGTTTATCAAATTCACTTTGAATTTAAAACATCTGATTTTCAAACTTGCACAAACTTCACCATGTGCATTTTGGAGTTCTCTGATTTATTTTGAGTGTCTTTGATTCCCATCTTTCCTTTGTCAAATTTGAAATCCATTCAAATTTGACTGGATCAAAATCCCGAAATTGTTAAACTTTTCTTTCCTCTTGGGCCGAATCCCTTTTTCTTTTCTTTCTTTCTCGGCCCAGCCCGCTTTGCTTCTCCCTCTTTTTCCTTTTCTTTCCACCGAGTGGGCCGCCTCCTCCCTTCACTTCCCATCGGCCCGCTACGGCCTGTTAAGCCCGGCCTGGCCCGCCCGGTCGTCTTCTTCCTCCCGGTCAAGGAGCGAAAACGGTCGCCGTTGCCTTTTCGCCGCCGCCGTGGCGCCCTCCGGCCTCCTCCATCTGGCTGCCGACGTCACCGCCGACGTCACTCTCATCCTTATCTCCCCAAGCGCGTGCATCTCCCCTTCCCAATCTTTTCAGCGCCGCATTTATTTTCCTAGTCGCCTCACTCTCCCGGTGAGGGAGAAACACTTCACCACCGCGCCGCCGACCTCACTCGCCCGGACTCCCTCTCCCTCACGCCTCTCTGCTACAAAACGGGTGTGCGACCCTATCCTCTTCCTTTCCTCACCTTTTCCCCCTTCCCTTGGCCGCTCACCAGCTTCAATCGAAGCTTTTCCCCATTTTCTCTAACCCTCATCGCCGGCCCAATCCGCATCACGAAGCCTCCCTCACCCACCTTCACCATTCGCTAGCTTCGCAACATCCTCCTTCCTCGCTCGCGCCCCTCCGCGCAGCTTGGCGAGCACTGGAGCACGCTCCCCGGCGAGCACCGCCACTGCGCTCCGCCCCTCATCGTCGCGAGCCTCCTGCGGAGCTCTCCGTCGACAACAAGTTCCCTAGGTGAGCTCCTCTCCTCCTCCTCTCTCTTCCGGTCCAGATCTTGTCGTCTTTGGCCCACCGGAGCGCCATTCCGGTCGTCTCCGGCGAGCCGCCGCCGTGTCCCGCGCCGCCCGGTCGCCACCGGCCGCCGCCCCCTTCTCCCATCTCCTCTCAGCCCTCCATTCAGGATTCAACGCCCCAGATTGTTCCGGTCTACCATGAACCGAGCGGTGAACCCGGTCCACGCCTCCATGGACTCGGTCCATGGTTTTTCCAGTAGAAAAATAAACCCTTTTCCCTTTATTGCGTCAGCGCCACACAACAAATAGAATTTCCTTTACCAAAATAATTCCAGAAATTCCAACCCTGGTAATTTTACAGATAAACCCCTCTAGTTTATCTGATTTCTGTTCAGGTCCTGTCTTTTCACAGAAACGCCCCTGTACTTTTCTATAATTACCTTTTTGCCCCTACCTTTTTACACCGAGGCCCCTAAACTTTTCCGTAATTACAAATAGGTCCCTAGAACTTTTCTGTTTATTCAGATAAGTCCCTAGAACTCTTCTGGTAATTACAATTAAGCCTCTAGATCTTTAAACCTGGATAACTTCTTATCCGGAACTCCGATTTAAGCGATTCTTGCGCTCACGCGTTCGTAATAGCGCGTAGTGTCTTCTAGAATTGCTCTTGGAGCTCTGAAACAATCCAGCAGACCATCAATCTCTTAATATCATATCTCAGCAGTGCATGCGACGTTGATCCCGCATGTCATAAATGTCTATTCACCTTTTAACGTGAACCTCACCGATCATGTTGTATCCTACCACCATAAAACCTAATACCTTCTCATCGTAACACACCCCATTCCCAACCTTCTATCTCACATCTAACTATTCGTTGCTAGCATTAAACCTAGCAAATCTTTTGTGTCGTTCACTACAAACCCTAGTGACCATCTTTTATCGTAATCCAACTTTAACCCTAATCTAGTTGGATCATCCCTCGACATCATCAATTCCGATATCATCACCAATCTTTACCAAGCCTTATCGTTCATCATTCTCTGTTATATGCAGTCTTTTATTTGAATCTGTTGAGTTATTGCTCTTCGTTATTTTAATTGCTTTTACTCGATTGACTGTTTGCTTTAAATTGCAACTGTGCATTCATATCATGCATGCATGCTTGGTTTTATTTACGCATCAGCACCCGCACATCCTCTCCTCAAACCACCCATGCTCTTTAATAGAAATAACTTAGAGTTTATATAATAGATATGCACGCAATCACCATCAATAAAGCATATGCATTTCATCATCCTCACCACAAGGTTGCACCCTTGCTTCTTTTAAGAGAACTTAGATAATTAATAGTTGTCTAGGTGAATATGGCCCTTATAAGGCCATGAATATAACTTGTAATAAATAATCGTTCATGAATAAACGTGCATTGCATAAACATGATCATTCTCTTGGAGTTTTATCGCTTCTTACTGGAGTTAATTGGATCTTATGGGCTCTTTTCGATCTTTTTGTCTTTTGCGATAGTTTGTTTATACGGTATGTTCTTATGCGCTAGCTTACGCAAGTATCGAGGAAAAGCCAGAAGAATTCAAAGAAGATCCCGAAGACTCGAGATTCGAGAAAGAGCCGAAGAATCCAAACTCAAGAGCAAGTCCAATACGCAAGCTTCAAGAAAGGACTTGACGACCTCAACATCGGCAGAAGAACCTGAAGAGTAAAGACCCAGAACTCGAAGATTAGGAAAGCGTTTGTCAGGCAAGCTCTACTTCTCCTTGATCATGATTGAACCTACTGTTTCGCAATGCACCTATATGGCCTGTTCTCGTACTATGCATTACTTGTTATTTTACTGATTCTGTAGTTATGGTCCTACTTGCTTATTGATATTGATGTCTGTTACTTAGGCATTGATATCTGAATCCTTGTTTACCATTGTTTACCTGTCACCTTGATAACCCTAGGATAGTTCCATCATTTCTATGATGGCACGTTCACCTTGCTTCTAGAACTGCTTAGGACCCCGCAATGTTTCTACATTGCCACACCCTACTCATATATTATGTTTTATAAATGTGTTAAATGAGTTTGGTGGTGTGCGTAATATTGGGGTTGGAAGTAGCACAACTGTGTTAGGTGATGGTGATGGGATGGGTTGGACTGCGGGCAAGGCCATTAGTGAACTATGATGGTGTGATAGACCCCTAGTGTGGGACATGGTGCTTGCCCGGCCACATAAGGACCGGTTCTCTCGCCCGTAAACCTAATGATTTCCGTACAAACCACGGAACCTGGATGGGCAGGACTTATCCTACCTTCTTGGTGCTCTCACATTTTCCATCTGGAGGCCAGTAGAGGTAACGGAAGCTCAGGAAACAGACCCGGGAAACGTACCCGTGGTCCGGTTGCGGAACCCGCGGTCAGTCTCGGGAACCCGTGGTTAGTCTCGGGAATGCCGCCTGTCCTGGTGCTTGGCACCGGATCCTGTCATTTATTGCAGGAGCGCGACGCACATGTTACAGATGCATTGTGCCGTAGTGTGACGGTTCATGTCACAGACCCCTGAGTGTGATTCCGTGGTGGATTTGTGTAGAGTACTCGGAGTAGATGGATAGGCGTTACATACCCCCTTGCAAAAGGTGCGTGACTCGTGGGTAAAGCTGTACAACCTCTGCAGAGTATAAAATTCATCCGGATGGACGTTGCCACGGCATATGGCACATTACTGGTTTTGCGCACGTGGAGATTAGCCACCTCTTCTGTTCCTTGGAGTGTGAGTGGGTTGTAGTCAACCCGTGTTTTGGAAGTGTTGGCATGGATGCCGGGTCGGTATGACCATTGAGGTCAGAGGGCCCAACTAAAAGTTAGGAACTGGCGGGAATGCTTTGTACTCCCCCAGGGCCAACCAACTAAAATATTGATAATTATCTCTCTGTTTTGCCTATTCCTTGGACTGCTTTGATAACCATTGCATAAAATATGCTTGCTGCAAATGAACCATACAGCCTTTTCCTTGCTAAGACCAATTATACATGTATCTATACCCTTGTGTAGTGTAGGGCTTGCTGAGTACCTTATGTACTCACGAGTTTGCAATCGTTGGTTTAGTAGGAGAAGATTTCGTAGAAGACGACGACGTTATGGTTTTCGCTTCTGCTTCTCAAGTCTGCTTGTGGCTTTGGGCCATAGTTTCCGCTGTCTGCTGTACCCTTAGTCGGTCGGAAAGACTTGGATGGTTTAGGATCCTTGTCGTGCCACCGCTAAAGGTCCTCAATCAGGTATTGTATATATATTTACTTTATTCGAAGTATGCTTTTGATTATCATTTCTGTGTTCTTGTGCGTATCAGCTACTGATCCAGGGACTGATACAAGATGCACATCGGATTCCAGAATTAGGGTCTGACAGAGTGGTATCAGAGCCATACTTGACCGTAGAGCGAAAACTTAGGATATCTCGCGTTCGAAAATGATTATTTCAAAGCTAGCTACAAAAATTTTCATAGTACCTCTTTCTTTGTTAAAAAAAAAAAATTCCCTTTGCTTTCTCCTCGCCAAGTTGAAGAATCTCTTGAGACATTTGTGTACAGGAGTGTTCAAGCTAATGGACAACGAGGAATACGTGACTATAGAAGTGGATAAGGAATTATACCAGGTTTCTCGCAAACCGGATATGATTCCTAAACAAAAGAGCAATGTCAACGTTGTTAAGGGCAATAAATCAGAGAGAACATGTTTCTATTGCCGCAACCCTGGACATAAGATTGCCAACTGCCCCTTCTACACAGTAATCAATGAAGCAAGAGTTGCAGAAACCAGCACTAAGAATGACGTACCTCAAGTGGCAACACCACCTAGAGAAATTCAATCCCCGGTACAAGAAAGGTGTCAAGAACAAGGAGCATGGAATAACATGAATGACACATCCCTGATGTCATCTCCTATCATCACAAGTATACTCGAAAGGTTGAGTAACCTAGAAGAGTCAATGATGAAGATGAGTGAAATGATCACCAACCACGCAAAGTTACTGCAACCGAGAAACATACAAGAGAGTTGCAGCAAGAAGAGAAAGCATGTGGTTCAAGGTTTTGGTCAGAATGCATCAGAAGATCTTAGGAAGCCAAGGTACTCGTTGCCTGTTGCACGATCCGCAGAAGAATCTATCCTTCATCAACCAACCGACATACGTCAGTTACCAAGCAACATAAGCCTACCACCAAAGTTTGGTGAAAAGGCAACCCCGAGCAACATCATCAACCGTTCAAGAAGCTGTTTCTACTGTAAGGAACCAGGGCATATGATAGCCAGATGTCCCTACTATAAGCAAGACACTTTGTAATCTGCCAAATGGAATGGTGCTAGAACTGTAAATTTGTATATGGATAATAAAAGTGTCACTGTTTGTTATAAGAAAATGTGGAATGAAGTTGCAAATTAACCACGTCCTGGCAGGAGTTGAATTGGACAAAATGAGAAGTTCACCGGCCTATTGAACACAATGGTCGTGTGATGAACTGTGCTCAAGTGACATCAAGCCACTTCAACATGAGAGTGTGAAAAATGGTTTTTCTTTAACCGATCAAGTCATGTGATCCCTCGATTCCTTTTGGGTCACGGATTAATGATCGAGTTATGATTGTTTGAAATCGATAGTCGATCTGCCTTTCAGTCTTAAATCTCGTTCGTAGCACGCTACACATGAAACCACAACAAATAAAAACTAGTTGTTTGTGTGATTCGAAGTTTTTGTTGATTACTTGTTCCTTATTTTCTATGATTGCGTGCTTTCAATAAACCTAAACACAACAAGAATAGCAGTTTATCAACAGCTTAAAGCCAAAACCCTTCCCTAACCCTGCCTAAATCTCTCCTGGTGGAAGCAGGATGCCGCCAAAGAAGTTCGTACGAGTTCAAACTCGCCAACGACCTCAAGCAAGCAGCCTGGAGGGCTTTGAGAATGTTGGTGCTTTCTAGGTGCACATTTTATATGACAAATATGGTGTTCCTAATACCTTATTATGTCATAATTGCTAACAATTAACCCCCATTATCATATATATGCGTAGTTTCTGTATATTCGAAAGATTTGCAGGAAACAGGTGGAAATTAAGAGACTACGAGTAAAGAGCAGCCGGAGGCCCGAAGAGCGAGGAATTTGGAGACCGTGCCGGTCGGCACGGCCTTTTGTGCCGACCGGCACCGTGGAGGCCGGGCCCAAACTTGAAGCCCACTCGGAGAATATGGAGCCAGAAGAAATATCAGAGTCGGAGTCGGTGAAATCCAGCCCACAACCGAAAGAGACTATAAAGAGGAGATCTTGGTCGCGAAGGAAGGGGCGGCGAAAAGAGAGAGACAGATATACAGAGGTTTTGACCTAGGTTGAAGGTTGTGGCGGCGAAGGCGGCGATCACCGATCATCACCACCAAAAGAAGATTGTGCCGACCGGCACACTGCCGTGCCGATCGGCACCTGTGGGACCACGCCAAATTCCCGCGTCCTACTGTACCCATGTTCATGTGTTGCAGTATGATGCGTGAGTAGATCTCATATTCTCTCCGTGGCAAGGGAAATCTGGTTATGTAACTCTCACACTTACAACACTCTTTTGATGCGTTCAGTCTATGTGGTGTTTCAAATTCGTATCTGATCCATACGTGTTTATCACATAGTGCAAGAAACCAGTGGGGAACTATTAACCCTCGTCGTGACAGGATCGGGGCGAACGAAACCACCATGTCTTGTAGAATACTAAACCTATCAATTGACCTACAACCCGAGTTGCATGCCAGTACCCCAAACCATAGGAGAGAATCCTTTCATAACCTTGATACAACCGCAGGCCCTTTCATCTCTAGCCGTTAATCATCCCTTCTCACACACATCTTTTGCTATATTAATTTAGTAGTTTAAATAATAGTTTAAGTCCCGCTTGTTCTCTGTGGTTCGATATTAAACCTTGGAATACTCTAAGGGAAAAAGTGCTACAACTGTACACCGTCCTCTTGCGGTATATAAGTGGGTGCGTACAAACGACCAACAAGCACGTTTTCTGGCGCCGTTGCCGGGGAACAAGCCAGTTCTTTCACTATTTATTTATTCTACTAACCTCTAATCCTCTCTTTTCTAGTTTGTTTTTGTGTTTCTTTCTGTGTTTTCAGGATGGGTACTCCTGAACTGGCTCATACGGTTAGGGAGCATTCACTACCGTCTCCGGGATTGCTGATTCCACAAACTTCCGATGAGAAAGTCACTGCTTCGTCATACGTTCTCAACCCGACCATCATCAAAATGGTCGAGAACAGCAAATTCTCTGGGACGAAGGACGAGAACCCGTACACACATCTGCAAGATCTAGAAGTTCTCTGTCAGACCTTTAAGCATGAGGGAGTGCCTCAGAATTGGTACAAATGGTTGCTATTTCCATTTTCTCTAGATGGAAGAGCCAAAGATTGGTATAAATCTGCAGCCCGTGAAGCTAAGGGAAACTGGGATAAGCTTGTAGGAAATTTCTGTTTGCATTTCTTCCCGCTTCCGAAGGTGCAGAAACTGAGAAGAGAAGTGGTTAACTTCGAGCAAATGAAAGAAGAGACCCTCACGCAAGCATGGTTACGCTTCAAATCCTTATTGAAGCAAGGCCCCGATTTGGGCATGGATGATAACTTGACTGCTCAGACATTCTACATGTCTCTTGAAGGAACCTCCAGGATGCATTTGGATAGTTCAGCTGGAGGGAGTTTCCTCGACTTGACTGCTACTGCAGGTCTGGATCTTTTGAGTAAGATATCGAAGACTGAAGCTATGCATAAGCATTGGGAAGAATTCCAAGAAGATCCAATTCCCCCTGAAAAGTCGACACCGGCAAAAGGTTCTTTGGATTTGAAAGCTAAAGCGGAAAGCTGTACAGTATCCGAAGCGGAATTAACAGCAAGAACAGAAGAACCAGCGCAAGGCGATCTGAAAAGACCCAGATTGGATGAGGTGCCGACCGGCACGGTCCCTGTGCCGATCGGCACAAACCAGGCCACAGTGCCGACCGGCACGGATCCTGTGCCGACCGGCACGCTGAATGCTGTTAAAGGGATTTCCAAAACTGAAGCCGCAATATTAGAGGAGCATGAAAACAGCTTCGTGAATAAATTTCCAAGACCAGTGGGAGATCCAACCTTGAGCAACGCTAGACCGTTGGACGAGTTTGAACCATTGGATTGGATTCCTATAGATTTCAGCTCAAATCTGCTAAGTATGAGGAGAACATATGACCCAAGGTATGCCTCTACTACAGGAGTTCAGTATAACTTCCCTAAAGATACTAGAACTTCGGAAATACTGGATAATGTCGTCATTGGTGAAGTATTGGGAAAATTGTATAAGGATGACATGGAAATTGACCAGATGGAGGTTCAACAAGCGAAGAAGCTATTTGATAGCTGTTTTGTCCCGTCGCCGTATGAAGGATTATGCGGAGTATATGCAGTTGGCCTTACGGAACGAACGGAAGTTGATCCCTATATACCGTGCGAAATAGGGCATAGAAGCTTTCCTAAAGCATTATGTGATTTTGGTTCCCGCGTCAGCTTGATGACGTTTGAAGCATTCATGGACATGCCTTATGACATAAAAGGAAGATTGCTAGGAACCGAGCTTGAGCTAATCATGGCGGATGGAAGGAGAACTAAACCACTGGGAGTTGTCAAAGATCTGAACATTGAGGTAAAAAAGAATGCTATACCAGTGGATATTTTTGTTCTTGATAAAGGTGAAGTTGGAGTTGAAGATATTATTTTGGGAAGACCTTTCTTAAAGCTTGTACAAGCTGTTATTGATGCTGGAAAAGGTCACCTCAAATTGACTCTGGGTGGAGAGGAAGTCCTCTTTGAATTCGAAGACCCACCCGTCGTTCAAGAAAGTGACGACCCACCCTCTCTCCAAGAGTTCTTTACAGAAAAGGATGAAGAAATCAGTACAGGATACTCAGACCCGTTAAATAAACTGTTTGAAGAGTCAGACAGAGAAGAGGCCGAGATTCAAGACGGTGCCGACCGGCACAACATTTGTGCCGATCGGCACAGTGGCGGTGCTGACCGGCACGGAAGTGAAAGTCCTCAATTTGAGCCTTTGGGTAATCTGGATCCTGGTGCAGCACCAGATGTAGAACAGAAGCCACTTCCTGACGGTCTGAGGTACGAATACTTAGGCAAAGATAAAACTTATCCCGTCATCGTCAATAGTGCTTTGAATGAAGAAGAGACAAAACGATTGCTTGCTGTTCTGAGAAAATACAAGAAGGCGATCGGATATTGTCTTGATGATATCAAAGGCATAAGTCCAGCTTTTTGCACACATAAGATCAATCTTGAAGAATCAGCTAAGCCAGTTGTTGAAGGCATGCGGCGACTGAAAGAGGGCATGAAGGAAGTTGTGAAGAAAGAAGTGCTGAGACTTCTTAATGCAGGAATGATTTATCCAGTTGCTGATAGTGAATGGGTGAGTCCAGTGCATTGCGTGCCAAAGAAAGGAGGACTCACAGTTGTGCCTAATGAGAATAATGAGTTGATCCCTCAACGGACAGTTACAGGATGGCGAATGTGCATTGATTACAGAAAGCTGAATGCACCCACAAAGAAAGACCATTATCCACTACCGTTTATCGATGAGATGCTTGAAAGGTTAGCCAAGAACTCTTATTTTTGCTATCTCGACGGATATAGTGGTTTCTTTCAAATCCCTGTCAGACCTGAGGACCAGCATAAGACCACTTTCACTTGTCCTTATGGAACTTATGCTTATCGACGAATGCCGTTTGGTCTTTGCAACGCACCGGCTACATTTCAGAGATGCATGAATGCTATATTTGCTGAATTCATTGAAGACATTATGGAGGTATTTATGGATGATTTCTCTGTTCATGGTACTGATTTTGATCACTGCTTAGCAAATTTAGAGAAAATACTAAAGAGGTGCGTAGAAGTTGATTTGGTTCTTAATTGGGAGAAATGTCACTTCATGGTAACCGAAGGGATTGTCTTGGGGCATGTTATTTCTAACCGAGGCATTGAGGTAGACAAAGCTAAAATATCCACAGTTGAAAGGTTGCCACCGCCTACTGATATTAAGACACTGCGAAGTTTTCTTGGACATGCAAATTTTTATCGCAGATTTGTGAAGGATTATTCAAAGATTGCTAAGCCATTGACGGAATTGCTGCAAAAGGATGTTGAATTTGAGATGAATGATGAAAGACTTACTGCTTTCCGGAAGTTGAAAGAAGCATTATGCTCTGCACCTATTATGCAACCTCCGGATTGGAATTCACCTTTTGAGATTATGTGCGATGCCAGTGATTATGCAGTAGGAGCGGTTCTTGGACAACGAAAAGAAGGTAAAGTGCATGCTATCTACTATGCTAGTAAAACACTTAATGAAGCCCAGATTAATTATACAACAACAGAGAAAGAGATGCTAGCTGTTATATTTGCTTTTGAGAAATTTAGATCCTATATCCTCAACTCTAAGGTCATTGTTTATACGGATCATGCTGCTATTAGATATCTTGTCTCTAAAAAGGAGTCGAAACCTAGACTGCTTCGTTGGGTCTTGATGTTGCAAGAATTTGATTTGGAGATTAGAGACAAGAAAGGGGTTGAAAATTCAGTAGCAGATCATCTATCTCGATTGGTGATTGAGGACAAGAAAGGATGCATTGGCGATGCCATGGCACAAGAGCAGCTATTTCGAGTTAAGGATCATAGAGAATCATGGATGCAAGACATCATAAATGCATTCAAAGGGAAGCTTGATGATTGTAGCAAGAATTCAAAAAGGAGGATTGTCTGTGAGATGAGGAAATTCATATGAGATGATCCTTATTTATACAGATATTGTGAAGATGGAGCTGTTCGACGGTGCGTACCTCGCGACGAACGCGAAAGCATATTGGAAAAATGTCATTCATCTGAGTATGGTGGACATTATGGGCACTTTCGAACACAAGCAAAGGTATGGGCTAGTGGATTCTATTGGCCTTCGATGCATGAAGATGCGAAAAGGTATGTTGCTAGATGCCTCCAATGCCAAAGGATTGGCAATGTTAATGCTCGTAATGCTATGCCTTTGAAGTATAATTTGCAAGTTGATATATTCGACGTTTGGGGCATGGATTTTATGGGACCGTTTGTTAATTCGCATGGCTATGAATATATTTTGGTTGCTGTGGATTATGTCTCAAAGTGGGTAGAAGCAATACCATGCCGAGTCAGTACAACTCGTGAATCCAAACAGATGTTGGATGAGTGCATATTTCCCAGATATGGTGTTCCTAGAGTAATTATAACAGATGGTGGAACTCATTTCACTGGACATGAGTTTACTAAAGCTTTGAAGAAGATGGGTATTGAGCATCGAATTGGGACAGCCTATCATCCACAAACCAACGGCCAAGCAGAAACTTCTAATAAGCAGTTGAAAGGAATTCTGCAGAAAATTGTTACAAAAGAAGGAAAGGATTGGTCAAACAAGTTGAATGGCGCACTTTGGGCCTATCGCACAGCATTCAAGACACCAATAGGTATGACACCCTATCAATTTGTCTATGGAAAGACTTGTCATTTGCCTGTAGAGTTAGAACAAAGAGCATATTGGGCAATCAAAGAGATGAATTTGGATTTAGATGCTGCTGCGGTCAAACGGAAGATTCAAATTAGTGAACTTGAGGAGATGCGCCTAAAAGCATATGAGAATGCGGCCATTTATAAAGAGAAAACAAAGAAGTGGTATGATAAGAAGCTATTGAAAAAGGAATTTTACGAAGGAGATAGGGTGCTACTATTCAATTCAAGGTTTCGGTTGTTCGGTAAAGGCAAATTGAAAAGTAAATGGGATGGACCGTATCTTGTCCATAAAGTTCTTCCTTCCGGAGCTGTTATCATTATGGATGGGAAGCAAAATACATACACGGTGAATGGCCAACGACTAAAGGTATATCTTGAACCCGACACTTTTGAGTTAAAATCATTCGATATATATTATGTGAATTGAGTGATTGGGTGGTCGAGCTTAACGACGTAAAACAAAAGCACTGTTGTTTTTACTGTTTTTCTGTGTGTTTCGTGTTTCTTTGATTTTATTGAGTCGTTTCAGGCAATTTTGCCTGCGTGCCGACCGGCACAGCCCCGTGCCGATCGGCATGGGAGAGTCCGTGTCGTTTTTTTGAGTCGAGTTTTGCCCTTCCTCCAAGACATGCTACGGTGACTACCAAATTTAAGAGATAGAGTCCGGTTCGACCAAGAGAATTATGGATATATATATGAAAGAGTTGTCTCGGATCTCATCATCAAACATCGAGCGCCGCCGGAGTTCCCACCAAACCCTAGAGCAGAAGACAATGCAAGACGGCGAAACCGGAAGCGGAGGCGACGGTGCCGATCGGCACGACTTCTGTGCCGACCGGCACGGCGCCGTACTTTCGCCGATGAGCCCAACTCTGCCATGGGAGAGCAACAGGAGCATCAACCCCACCGAGGACGATCCAATCGTCTGGTCACACCTGAAGCAACGATGGATGTTGAAGAGTGAAGCGGATGCGTTCAATAGAGAGAAGAAGGAGATGGATGAAGCCCTTCGGAAGAAGGTCAGAGAAGTGCTAGTACGCAAAGGTAAATCCAAGATTGATGATAGCACACCGGTTTCCGATAGGTATACAATGGATCGACTTCTCGCTATGGAACGTCCTTTGACATATGATGATCTTATCACCTTTGAATCGATCCTTACTGATAGAGAGAAGGAAGAGTTAGACAAAGACTGCTTTCTGACCATCCATAGGTCTCGGCTGAACGATGGAAGGAATCCTGATGGAGGTGCCGACCGGCACATGCACGGTGCCGATCGGCACACTGCACTCCCACGCGTCCTGACCGACTGGGAAGACCTCCAAGAGAAGATTCTGCACAGGAATACCAGAGGTTTTGGATGTAAGTGCTTTTACTGTCTGAAGGACCATCAGAGGCAGATTGAGAATTATCTAGCTGATCCTGAATGCATCCCTGCGACTTTCATCTTTGATGATGGCTTTCCCGTTGCTAAAGGGCGCATGACACCCAAAGAGATTAATGATGAAATTCAGAGGCGTATCGACAGGGACAATGCTGCACAGAGGAGAGCACGCAACCTGGCAGACCTAGAAGCATATTTTGCAAGGAACGGCAGGAGTGCCGACCGGCGCGGACCACGTGCCGACCGGCACGACCTAAAGGTGGTGGATTTTGTCGAGATATCTGATGATTCCTCTGATGATGAGCCAGATCCTAAGCGATCCAAAGAAGTAGAGGGAGTTCGGCGTTCCGCTCGTCTTTCTTCAAAGCCAAGAGCAAGATATACCTCGGAATCAGTGAGCTATATAGAAGCATCCCCTGCAAATGAACACCCATTAGCTAATCTTGTTGCAAAGGATGAAGAAGATCCGGATGAGGATCCGGAAGAGGATCCCGAGGAGGAACCGATGGAAGACGAGCCAGAACCCACTGATGCCGAACCACCCAATGCAGAGGGAGCTTCAGGAGGCCTTGCAGGAGCTCAAGGAAATTCAGGGCCGCGTTATCAGGTGAACGGCGCCACGTGCCGATCGGCACGGGCACCGTGCCGACCGGCACCTCGGGGTTCTGACGCAAACTCGCCCCTGAGAGATGAGCGTCATGATCGTCCTGCCAACTGTTGCCCCATCTGCAGGAGAAACATCGAACGTCTCTATTACGATATGGAGCGATGCTATAGGCACCATCGGGACATTGATATAAGGATTGATGACATGGAGAGCATGGCCGCGGCGGATTACTCTTTTCTCATGAGGAACATTCGAAGCATCTTTAGCATGTTGAGGAGGCATGGCATTTCAGATTAGGTTGGTCAAGTCGTTTTTCTTTTGCAATAGGGACATTGCAAGGTTTGAGTGTGGGGGATTCGCCCTTACACTTCTTAAGGTCGTTTGCTTCGATTTAGTATGGTTTGAGTTAGTGTGTGAAAGTGTGAGAGTTTTCTTAGAGAGGTTTGAGATGGTGTGCTTAGTTAAGCTTCGAGGTCAAGAATTATTGCAATGTCTTGAATAAAGTTAGTGTTAGTTGTCGAATCGATGTGTTACCCCATACTCTTGATTTTGTTTTTGACGATCGTTTTGCCAATCTACTTGAGTTCATTGAATAATCGCTTGGCTTTATATACCCACTTTTCGGAAACCCCTTCTATCATCATAAGTTGAAGCATTTAGCTGAGGATTTGATTTTGTACCTATTGCACTAAGCCAAATGAGATGAGAGAAGCCTACACATAAACCTGTTGATAGGAAGACGTCTTTGTCAACTCTTTGCTCTTGATTACGACTAAGCTAGAAGGGAGAAGTTTCATATGTTCATCTCAATTTGCTAGCCTTCTATCATCAAATTCTTTCTATCCAAAAACCGATATTTCATCGTTTCTCCCTCCTCCTTGATACAACCTACAAGCAAATGTGAAGCTTAGACAGATCTCGATCCAAAATATGCTCTGATAGCAGTCTGCAAAGAAATAAAAGAAGAAAAAGAAGAAAAAGAATTAAATTGGTCCGGTGCCGACCGGCACATCTGCGTGCCGATCGGCACAGAAAGGAAAAATAAAGAAAAGAGTCAAAAATAAAGAGAAAAATGAATATCAGAGGAAGCAGACTGCAGCAAGAGTTAAAATTCTAAAAAGATCTGTATATGCTTCAGGCTTGATCCCTTCTTAATTCTATTTCATTCATTCTCGATTGTTTCCTTTTCCCTTGATCCTTGTACTTATATTCTGTATTCTCATAATGAAAACTCCCTTTTAGAAGGCATGATTGAGCGAATTGTTGACTTAGTAGTTCTTTCGATTCAATTTGGTTATACTACTTTCCAAGATCCACAAAAGAGCCCTATATTATAGAATAGGAGAGGGAAGGAAATACATTTGAGCGATTGAGTGAAGTCTGAAGCTTTTGCATTCTTCTTAAGTGGTATGAAGGGAGACAAAATAATTGTTTGATAAGCCTTGTGATTGATTTGGTCGACTCAAGTTTTGAGGTGAAATTGTTTTCAAAAATCGAGAGAAAGTCTTGTGGAGGGATACTAATTCGATGAGATGATTGACAATAGCTAAGTTAGAGACTTGTGAGAGTTTTTGTTTCTTAGCATGATGAAAGCACGGTGATGATTTTCATGGTTGAATTGCTCGAGGACTAGCAATGATTTGAGTGTGGGGGAGCTGTTGGTGCTTTCTAGGTGCACATTTTATATGACAAATATGGTGTTCCTAATACCTTATTATGTCATAATTGCTAACAATTAACCCCCATTATCATATATATGCGTAGTTTCTGTATATTCGAAAGATTTGCAGGAAACAGGTGGAAATTAAGAGACTACGAGTAAAGAGCAGCCGGAGGCCCGAAGAGCGAGGAATTTGGAGACCGTGCCGGTCGGCACGGCCTTTTGTGCCGACCGGCACCGTGGAGGCCGGGCCCAAACTTGAAGCCCACTCGGAGAATATGGAGCCAGAAGAAATATCAGAGTCGGAGTCGGTGAAATCCAGCCCACAACCGAAAGAGACTATAAAGAGGAGATCTTGGTCGCGAAGGAAAAAGGGCGGCGAAGAGAGAGAGACAGATATACAGAGGTTTTGACCTAGGTTGAAGGTTGTGGCGGCGAAGACGGCGATCACCGATCATCACCACCAAAAAGGAAGATTGTGCCGACCGGCACACTGCCGTGCCGATCGGCACCTGTGGGACCACGCCAAATTCCCGCGTCCTACTGTACCCATGTTCATGTGTTGCAGTATGATGCGTGAGTAGATCTCATATTCTCTCCGTGGCAAGGGAAATCTGGTTATGTAACTCTCACACTTACAACACTCTTTTGATGCGTTCAGTCCATGTGGTGTTTCAAATTCGTATCTGATCCATACGTGTTTATCACATAGTGCAAGAAACCAGTGGGGAACTATTAACCCTCGTCGTGACAGGATCGGGGCGAACGAAACCACCATGTCTTGTAGAATACTAAACCTATCAATTGACCTACAACCCGAGTTGCATGCCAGTACCCCAAACCATAGGAGAGAATCCTTTCATAACCTTGATACAACCGCAGGCCCTTTCATCTCTAGCCGTTAATCATCCCTTCTCACACACATCTTTGCTATATTAATTTAGTAGTTTAAATAATAGTTTAAGTCCCGCTTGTTCTCTGTGGTTCGATATTAAACCTTGGAATACTCTAAGGGAAAAAGTGCTACAACTGTACACCGTCCTCTTGCGGTATATAAGTGGGTGCGTACAAACGACCAACAACTTTCTGCAGATCATATTGAAGAACATGAGTATACTCACCACAGCGAAGAAGAAGACAACCAAGAGAGCAACAACAGCAATGAAGATTCCAATGAGATGTCTCAGGTACAACCTCCACTGGTCAACCTCACGGAAGTAATGGCCAAGCAAACTCAACTCTTGGAGTTAATCTCTCGAGAACAACAGAACAATCCTGGAATCAGTTCCAAGATAACAGAATTTGTCAAACTCAGGCCACCTGTCTACGACAGCACAGAAGATGACCCATTAGCAGCTGACGATTGGCTCAGGAATATCAATAAGAAGCTTAATGTTATCAATGCCAATGATCAAGAAAAAGTGATGTTAGCAACACATCAGCTCGTTGGTGTAGCTGGAGAATGGTGGGACAATTACCGTGAAGCAGCAGCAGAATCCGATGCCATCAACTGGAATGATTTCCAGCAAGCTTTTCGTGAATACCATGTTCCCACAGCAATCACGGACATGAAAGCAGATGAATTCCGTACCCTTAAACAGGAATCTATGTCAGTGAATGAATATATCAAGAAATTTATGAAGTTGGCCCGGTATGCACCAGATGAGGTCAACACTGATAAGAAGAAGCAAGATCGTTTCCGAAAAGGTCTTAACCATAACCTAAGGGTACCTCTGGTCGCTCATATCTATTCGGATTTCAACACACTGATGAATAAAACCATTGTACTCGAAGAAGCAATGATGGATCAAGAATATGACAAAAGTCATGAGATCCAGCCAAGTGAGCTGAAAGAAAAATATGAGGTACATGAATGGGAATCTCCCCAAAAGCAGGAAAATCGAAAGAAGAAGAAGAACAACAAAAAGAAAAAGAACACGCTACGCGTGAAATCTTCTGGTTTTAAGAGGCAGAGTACTCAGGGAAAAAGTAGTGAAGGCAAACCGCAGAGAAATAAGGCATCATGGAGACATCGGAAGTGCTACCTGTGCCAAATTCGTGGGCACCTTGCAGCAAATTGCCCCGGAACTATCACGCATGGAGACAACGAGTGACAACCTCGTGAAGAGCTAATCCACAAAACTCTGAGTTGGACTAGGAAAATTGGAGAACTTTATGGGAGAGTGCTGTGAAAGCATCGTAATATAAGAACTCTTTTGTACTCTGTATGTGGAATATCAATAAAGTGCTATATCCAAAACGGATGAGAATTCCAGTTTGATGGAAATTTGTGTTTGTTAAAATTTTGGTTAATAACAGACTTCAAGTGGCAATAATGAAAATGTTACTTACCTCCGAAGCTTGACAAAGGTGAGTTTACCTTTGAGGATAATTTGGAAATATCAGAATGGTCGCACATGGAACAAGAAAAGATCTAAATTCCCTTGAAAGGGCAATAAAATGGCATATACACCAACCGCAAGGTTTGCAGCAACAATCCGCAAGTTATGAACGCGAAGGTATGAGTAATCTTTATATCGCCAAGCCAAGCCAGTGAAACCCCTCACGTGGAGCCAACTCAGAAGAGTCAGATCTGAGTAACCCTAAAGAAGATATCAAGACCACAGACACCTGCTGAATAATTTGACCTTTGGAAAAGAATCGTTTTGATGACGTCAAAACCAGAAAGGCCAATAATGTGGTTTTGGGAAGAAATGCACTGGCTATGTTTGTGCAGTTAATAAGTGAGTTTCATGATAAGTGAATCATGCAGTCAAATGATTAAGGAAATTTGGCATGTTTAAACAAGTTGGAAATAGATCAAAGTAAACCGAGGTCAAGGAATTCTAAGTGGGGTAGAGCCCCCACCCTCGGAATGGTTACTGACCTTAGAAGGTTTGGATATAAGAGTTTTGTTCCGTTATGGGAAATCAGAGTATTGGAAGTTGGAATAATGGTTCATGGCACCCGAGAAACTGACGAAACCGGTCAACGTGCCATGCCACTAATCCTGAACGCCCTAGAATGAAAAATCCCTTCGACAAAAGGCTACAACATAGGCTAACGATCTCTCAAGTGGGGTAGACGCCTCAAACGTCGTCATGCAAAAGAACTTGAAGAAAAGATCTCGGCTTCATCGCCTCACAGTACCAAAGAACCCAACAATGAAGAGTTTTTGCAATCAAAGCCTCAGTACCGAGAAGTCCCCGATGAAATGATTGGATATTACTACCGTCAAGCAAGAAGACTCAAGAGAAGTTCTACACCATCCAGAAGCTCGTTTGAAACTCGAGGACGAGATTCCTTTAAGTGGGGTAGATCTGTAACATCCCAAATTTTCAAAGCAAAACAAAAGGAATAAAAATCAGTGTAAGTTTAAATTTTTGTCTATCTCTTACCTTACCACGAAATAATTCAAAATAATTCAAACCTAGATCTAACATGAACTTTTCGAGATATAAAACTTGTGCTTGAGTGTTTGTTTCATTTAAAAATCCACTGAAAATTTGAACCTTTTTGAATTTACAACAAATAAAATAATTATGTGCCAAGTTTATCAAATTCACTTTGAATTTAAAACATCTGATTTTCAAACTTGCACAAACTCCGACCTCACTCGCCCGGACTCCCTCTCCCTCACGCCTCTCTGCTACAAAACGGGTGTGCGACCCTATCCTCTTCCTTTCCTCACCTTTTCCCCCTTCCCTTGGCCGCTCACCAGCTTCAATCGAAGCTTTTCCCCATTCTCTCTAACCCTCATCGCCGGCCCAATCCGCCATCACGAAGCCTCCCTCACCCACCTTCACCGTTCGCTAGCTTCGCGACATCCTCCTTCCTCGCTCGCGCCCCTCCGCGCAGCTCGGCGAGCACTGGAGCACGCTCCCCGGCGAGCACCGCCACTGCGCTCCGCCCCTCATCGTCGCGAGCCTCCTGCGGAGCTCTCCGTCGACAACAAGTTCCCTAGGTGAGCTCCTCTCCTCCTCCTCTCTCTTCCGGTCCAGATTTTGTCGTCTTTGGCCCACCGGAGCGCCATTCCGGTCGTCTCCGGCGAGCCGCCGCCGTGTCCCGCGCCGCCCGGTCGCCACCGGCCGCCGCCCCCTTCTCCCATCTCCTCTCAGCCCTCCATTCAGGATTCAACGCCCCAGATTGTTCCGGTCTACCATGAACCGAGCGGTGAACCCGGTCCACGCTTCCATGGACTCGGTCCATGGTTTTTCCAGTAGAAAAATAAACCCTTTTCCCTTTATTGCGTCAGCGCCACGCAACAAATAGAATTTCCTTTACCAAAATAATTCCAGAAATTCCAACCCTGGTAATTTTACAGATAAACCCCTCTAGTTTATCTGATTTCTGTTCAGGTCCTGTCTTTTCACAGAAACGCCCCTGTACTTTTCTATAATTACCTTTTTGCCCCTACCTTTTTACACCGAGGCCCCTAAACTTTTCTGTAATTACAAATAGGTCCCTAGAACTTTTCTGTTTATTCAGATAAGTCCCTAGAACTCTTTTGGTAATTACAATTAAGCCCCTAGATCTTTAAACCTTGATAACTTCTTATCCGGAACTCCGATTTAAGCGATTCTTGCGCTCACGCGTTCATAATAGCGCGTAGTGTCTTCTAGAATTGCTCTTGGAGCTCTGAAACAATCCATCAGACCATCAATCTCTTAATATCATATCTCAGCAGTGCATGCGACGTTGATCCCGCATGTCATAAATGTCTGTTCACCTTTTAACGTGAACCTCACCGATCATGTTGTATCCTATCACCATAAAACCTAATACCTTCTCATCGTAACACACCCCATTCCCAACCTTCTATCTCACATCTAACTATTCGTTGCTAGCATTAAACCTAGCAAATCTTTTGTGTCGTTCACTACAAACCCTAGTGACCATCTTTTATCGTAATCCAACTTTAACCCTAATCTAGTTGGATCATCCCTCGACATCATCAATTCCGATATCATCACCAATCTTTACCAAGCCTTATCGTTCATCATTCTCTGTTATATGCAGTCTTTTATTTGAATCTATTGAGTTATTGCTCTTCGTTATTTTAATTGCTTTTAATCGATTGACCGTTTGCTTTAAATTGCAACTGTGCATTCATATCATGCATGCATGCTTAGATTTATATACGCATCTGCACTCGCACATCCTCTCCTCAAACCACCCATGCTCTTTAATAGAAATAACTTAGAGTTTATATAATAGATATGCACGCAATCACCATCAATAAAGCATATGCATTTCATCATCCTCACCATAAGGTTGCACCCTTGCTTCTTTTAAGAGAACTTAGATAATTAATAGTTGTCTAGGTGAATATGGCCCTTATAAGGTCATGAATATAACTTGTAATAATTAATCGTTCATGAATAAACGTGCATTGCATAAACATGGTCATTCTCTTGGAGTTTTTTCGCTTCTTACTGGAGTTAATTGGATCTTATTGGCTCTTTTCGATCTTTATGTCTTTTGCGATAGTTTGTTTATACGGTATGTTCTTATGCGCTAGCTTACACAAGTATCGAGGAAAAGCCAGAAGAATTCAAAGAAGATCCCGAAGACTCGAGCTTCGAGAAAGAGCCGAAGAATCTAAACTCAAGAACAAGTTGAAGACGCAAGCTTCAAGAAAGGACTTGAAGACCTCAACATCGGCAGAAGAACCTGAAGAGTGAAGACCCAGAACTTGAAGATTAGGAAAGCGTTTGTCAGGCAAGCTCTACTGCTCCTTGATCACGATTGAACCTACTATTTCGTAATGCACCTATATGGCTGTTCTCGTACTATGCATTACTTGTTATTTTACTGATTGTGTAGTTATGGTCCTACTTGCTTATTGATATTGATGTCTGTTACTTAGGCATTGATATCTGAATCCTTGTTTACCATTGTTTACCTGTCACCTTGATAACCCTAGGATAATTCCATCATTTCTATGATGGCACGTTCACCTTGCTTCTAGAACTGCTTAGGACCCTGCAATGTTTCTACATTGCCACACCGTACTCATATTTTATGTTATATAAATGTGTTAAATGAGTTTGGTGGTGTGCGTAATATTGGGGTTGGAAGTAGCACAACTGTGTTAGGTGATGGTGATGGGATGGGTTGGACTGCGGGCAAGGCCATTAGTGAACTATGATGGTGTGATAGACCCCTAGTGTGGGACATGGTGCTTGCCCGGCCACATAAGGACCGGTTCTCTCGCCCGTAAACCTAATGATTTCCGTACAAACCACGGAACCTGGATGGGCAGGACTTATCCTACCTTCTTGGTGCTCTCACATTTTCCATCTGGAGGCCAGTAAAGGTAACGGAAGCTCAGGAAACAGACCCGGGAAACGTACCCGTGGTCCGGTTGCGGAACCTGCGGTCAGTCTCGGGAACCCGTGGTTAGTCTCGGGAATGCCGCCTGTCCTGGTGCTTGGCACCGGATCCTGTCATTTATTGCAGGAGCGCGACGCACATGTTACAGATGCGTTGTGCCGTAGTGTGACGGTTCATGTCACAGACCCCTGAGTGTGATTTCGTGGTGGATTTGTGTAGAGTACTCGGAGTCGATGGATAGGCGTTACGTACCCCCTTGCAAAGGGTGCGTGACTCGTGGGTAAAGCTGTACAACCTCTGCATAGTATAAAATTCATCCGGATGGACGTTGCCACGGCATATGGCACATTACTGGTTTTGCGCACGTGGAGATTAGCCACCTCTTCTGTTCCTTGGAGTGTGAGTGGGTTGTAGTCAACCCGTGTTTTGGAAGTGTTGGCATGGATGCCGGGTCGGTATGACCATTGAGGTCAGAGGGCCCAACTAAAAGTTAGGAACTGGCGGGAATGCTTTGTACTCCCCCAGGGCCAACCAACTAAAATATTGATAATTATCTCTCTGTTTTGCCTATTCCTTGGACTGCTTTGATAACCATTGCATAAAATATGCTTGCTGCAAATGAACCATATAGCCTTTTCCTTGCAAGACCAATTATACATGTATCTATACCCTTGCGTAGTGTAGGGTTTGCTGAGTACCTTATGTACTCACGAGTTTGCAATCGTTGGTTTAGTATGAGAAGATTTCGTAGAGGACGACGACGTTATGGTTTTCGCTTCTGCTTCTCAAGTCTGCTTGTGGCTTTGGGCCATAGTTTCCGTTGTCTGCTGTACCCTTAGTCGGTCGGAAAGACTTGGATGGTTTAGGATCCTTGTCGTGCCACCGCTAAAGGTCCTCAATCAGGTATTGTATATATATTTACTTTATTCGAAGTATGCTTTGATTATCATTTCTGTGTTCTTGTGCGTATCTACTGATCCAGGGACTGATACAAGATGCACATCGGATTCCAGAATTGGGGTCTGACAAAGAGGTAGTTTTCCAGATGGAGCACAATAAAGCTCCAGGTCCGGATGGCTTCCCGGCAGAATTTTACCAAGTGTTCTGGGAAGTTATAAAGGCGGATTTGATGGCTCTCTTCAATATTATGAAGAGAGACTTCCTCTTTTTAGTCTAAATTTTGGGGTGATAACACTGTTACCCAAGACTAAAGAAGCGAAACAAATCCAACACTACCGCATCATCTGTCTCCTTAATGTCACCTTTAAAATATTTACTAAAGTTGGCACAAACAGAATAAATAAGGTAGCAGGTAAGGTTGTGAGACCATCACAGACCGCCTTCATGCCTGGAAGAAACATTATGGAAGGAGTGGTCATATTACACGAGACCATACATGAATTACATACAAAGAAACTTAACGGAGTCATTTTCAAAATTGATTTTGAAAAAGCCTATGACAAAGTTAAGTGGTCCTTCCTACAACAAACATTGAGAATGAAAGGTTTCTCACCCAAGTGGTACAGATGGGTTGAGAGCTTTATCACGGGAGGTAGTGTCGGTATCAAAGTCAATGATGACATTGGACACTACTTCCAAACAAAAAAAGGGTTGCGCCAAGGAGACCCTATGTCCCCAATATTGTTCAACATTGTAGCAGATATGCTTGCACTCTTAATTAAAAGAGCCAAGGATGATGGATAGATTAGTGGGGTCATCCCACATCTCATAGATGATGGCCTTTCGATCTTGCAATATGCAGATGATACCATTATCTTTATGGAACATGATCTAGAGCAGTCCAAAAATATGAAGTTATTACTTAGTGTTTTTGAGCAGCTCTCAGGTCTCAAAATCAATTTTCATAGTGAGATATTTTGCTATGGCGCAGCAAAAGAGTTTGAGGACCAATATACCGAACTTTTCGGATGCAATAGTGGTGAATATCCATTCAGATATTTGGGGAGCCCCATGCATCATAGAAAACTCTGAACATTGATTGGAGAATAATAGAAGAAAGGTTCGAGAAGAAATTATCTTGTTGGAAAGCAAAGCACCTGTCCTATGAGGGTAGATTGGTCCTCCTTATTAACTCAGTTCTCAGCAGCTTACTAATGTTTATGATGTCCTTTTTCGAAATACCCAAAGGGGTATTAAAGAAACTGGACTATTATAGATCTAGATTCTATTGGCAAGGAGAAAATGATAAGAGAAACATATCGACTTGCTAAATGGGACATTCTCTGCCGCCCCAAAGATCAAGGGGGTCTAGGAATTGTAGACCTCGAGATAAAAAACAAATGCCTTTTAAGCAAATGGATTATTAATTTGCTTAATGAGGATGGGCTGTGGCAAACCTTGCTTAGAAATAAATATCTAAGCTCTAAAACACTATCACAAGTGGATGCCAAACCAAATGATTCTCACTTCTGGAAAGGTATTCTAAAAGTGAAAAACCAAATACTTGAATGTGGTTCATTTGATATTAAAGATGGATCACAAACAAGGTTTTGGGAGGATACATGGGCTGCTGGACGGCCACTCAAAGACTTATATCCGAAGTCTTTATTACATTGCAAACTACCCACATTCGACGGTTGCAAATGTAATGAGCAGAATACCTCTACATATATCTTTTCGACGAGCCCTAGTGGGGAATAATCTCACGCAATGGCATAGCCTGGTAGCTAGAATAGCACATATTAATCTTTCTAGTGAGAGAGACACATTCACATGGAATCTATGTCAGAACAGAAAATTTACTGTTCGATCTTTATATCTCTTCATGATGAATTGCAATATCCCTTTCTCTCACAAAGTGATATGGAAGCTAAAAATCCCTCTAAAGATTAAGATTTTTCTTTGGCATCTCCACAGAGGAGTAATTCTAACAAAGGATAATATGGCGAAACGCAATTGGAGTGGCAGTCACAAATGTTGTTTCTGCAATTATAATGAGACAATTAATCACCTTCTCTTTGAATGCCATCATGCTAAGGCAATTTGGAGGATAGTGAACATAGCTACTGGGTTACCTACACCTAGATCAGCCTCCCATATGCTTGGGAACTGGCTTAGGGGTTAACATAAAAGAAAAAATATTTTAGTAGGGGCGGCTGTCATATGTTGGGCAATTTGGCGATGTCGAAATAATTTGGTTTTTGATAATGTCAAATACACTTCCCTTATGCAGGCTGTTTTCAGAGGAATATATTGACTGCGGTTATGGTCGCTGCTGCAGTGTGAGGAGACAAGGGACAGGATCCGGGCGGTGAGCTCATCATTGGAGATTATTGCGATGGAGCTCTTTGCTAGTTACGGATGGAAATTCAATAATAGACATTGTCCCTCTTGATTTATTTTGTTCCTGTGAGATCAGCGAGGAAGCTGAAATTTGTAATAATGAACAAAGGCCACGTGCTGCAAGCAGAGGCCGGAACTACTTCCATTTTCTAAAAAAAAACCATTTTTTTGCATACGTGAGAGGACGGGAAGAGCAGCTCTGTCACCCGCGCCGTGGCAGCCGACACGCTGGGCCCCATCCATTCCACGGAGCCACCAGGCGACCTGCTCTTCTTCCTTGCGAGGCACGTGGACGTCGATGCAGTCGGGCGCATTCTCGTCTCTTGTGCACTGTCGACCTCGGCACGCTCAGAGGCCGCAGCCATGCCGGAGCGGCTGGAACAAGGAGTGCTACTCCTCAAGGATGTGGTCCGTGATCAACACAAGCATTTTTGCACTGCTGTATGGAGTGAGGCATGGCCGGTTTCTTTGCTTCTACTTCAATGGCGCACTGGCCTGTTGCCACCAGCCAGCTTCCCAAGCAACCAGTTTCCAAACAGCAACAAGACTTGCCACCTAAAACAAGTTAAAAGAATGCTCACAAGCCGCCAGTAGAACTCTACAGGAGTGGGGCCGGCTGAAGCAGGATTGATTCTGGGCACTCTTGGCTCGCTGCAGAGAAGGATAGGATGGTATCACAGGCTCACAGCCACTGCAACATGCATGCAGCAGAGCAGAAATTCTGGTGTCATGAGTGTGGTTGGGAGAAATCATATTTTTTTTTTTAGGAAACTACGGTGTGTGTTAAACCCAACTAAATTTTCTCATTTCTGAAAAATTTTCAACTGTGTTACAAGACATCACAAGGAGACGTCGGAGGGACAGACATTTTTACTGTACATCCACCTCAAGAGAGCACCAATCTTCCATGGCAGATGTGAAATCATAGTTTTTTCAGTTGGAGCAGTTCTTGAAGTCGATAGGACAGCAACATTGCGTCAATCTGCTCTGTTTTGGTATGGCAATCAGCAACATGATCTTGACATGGCCAATCTTACATCATTGATAATGCCAAGTTTAGGTGCCAACAGGCCCGGCCCTGAGGGGAGGCCAGCGGGGCGGCCGCCCAGGGCCCCCGAATCCAAGGGGCCCCACTCTGGCATGTATACGACTATGTATAGAGAGAGGGGTACAGGCCTGTGGCCTTGGTCCAGTGAAAACTTCACCCGAACAGGCTGTAGCGCTAGCGCAAAGCTAAAAATTGAGTCCACCGTCACAGCTCCAGGCAGGCCTACCTCTCTTATTTTGTTGCCTGTAGCCTGTCTTACTATCATGTACAGTCAATTCTTACTCAAAAATAAAAATTTAATTAGCCCAGCTAGTACATAATAAAGTCAATTTGCCTGGACATTGCAAAGCTCTTGTGTGGCGGTGCATACATCAAGCCACGCTAGTCTGCAGCCCGGGCTGCTGCAATCCAGGCAAGTCGCCATTCCGGTGCCACAGTAGCGTCGCGCCATCAGCCCAAGGAGCTACCACGTCTTGTTCCTATGCAAATTGTTATGCACATAGTTGCTAACCGCATGAATACATGATCAATAATCGATTTTGATCAATTCTCATTTCTAATTTCAGCAGGATCATGTCAACTAAAAAGTATGCATCATGGAGTTAAAAAATACTAAATGATAGGAAATGAGTAGGTGAGTTAATATAGTAAAAAAGTGTTGCGGATATATTTTAAAAGAGTTACTCGCGTCTAGAAATTTTACCAAAAAGATTTATAGTAATTTGCAGAAATCATTAAATATGAATAATTTTTAATATGCCATTTGCCTTACTAGTAACAAGTTATATATATATATAAGATATAAGTAAAATTTTAACTTTTGTATAGAAGGGCTCCGACTTTTCGTTTCGCCCCGGGCCCCCAAAACCTCAGGACCGGCCCTGGGTGCCAAACGCATGATAAAGTACATTCATCAAGGATTTTTTGTGCATCTCAGACAATTCTTGCAGCAGGTTCTTAGACCATGTCTGATACTCTGAATTTTTCTTCTTGAACAACTGAACTTTGAATTATGCATCTTGTTCAGTAATTAGAGGAGGGGAACTTAATGGATCCGGCCTTTGTGCAAGGATACCAAAGTGGGTGTGTTCTAATTTCGCACAACAAGAAGTGGATGTTTTCTGAATATGTAGTTATATTGGTTGGTGATCCAAATCGCATCAAGGGCACTCTTCCTAATGTCCCTTTGCTCCTCTGTGACATCAAACATCAAGGATGAAGATCCACAACAGTAATTTGTAGTTTGACACTATTGTGTGTAAAAATAAGATACTAGAGTAGATAACCTTTTGCCAAGTCGTTCCAGCTTTGTAAAAATGAGATGGTGCATCTTGGAGCTAATTCTAACCATGATCATGTACGATTTGTACATTTGTTCACTATATGAAAGCAATGAAATGTTGCTGGATTAACAGCTTTAGATGCTCGTGTATGGATTAACAGCTTCACTCCAGCTGCACCTTGCAGAGCTCAAAAGGATTGCGTGAAGCAACCCAATTTTCATAGAATCAATAGACTTTTAACATCACTAGGAATTTATTACCCCGTGAGTTGCTATGGGAGCTAAAAAATTCATTATGCATGGTGACGTAGCAGGATAACACATGAAGTGCATAAATTTAGAAAAAAAATATGTTGAATCAGATGACTTGCATAATTAATACTCCCTCCGGTTTTAAATTCTTGACGCCATTGACTTTTTTTGTACGTTTGACCATTCGTCTTATTCAGAGATGCAGAGAGATGTTTAGTACGAACACTAGAAAATCAGCGCGCCATTGGCGCGCCTGCTTCCTACCTGCATTAAGACTCTTTCATATCAATTTGGGAAGGCAGTAACATATGCAACCTAAATTTTGTAATCACAATAGAAAAAATAAAGATTGGTTAGATAGGGGCCTGCTATTTAAGTCATGTACAACAAATGCAGGTGTCTTAGTGCTTTTAGAATTGCAGCATCATTAGAAGAGAAATATTCTGTAAAGTAGTATAACTTGGTCGATACTTCACTAAAGTTTTTTACTACTTCATGCTGATTAATAAATGAAATATGAAAAGTACATATATAACACATTTCTTATTTTTTGCTGACCACCAAACTCGTAATGTTAGTGTGAAACATATCATTCAGTTAACTATATGTTCATTTGTTAAACTAAAAAAATAATGTTACATCAATCCAATTTACCTGTCATAGCTCAACCAGAGTAGATTATTTGGCACAAAAAGTTAGATAAATCACCAAATTCATCCCACTTTTCTTTGCTCGGCATCTCTGCAGATCTCTCTACTGTAAAGTGAAACATAAATTTGTGCTATAATATTTCGAGTCAAGTAACTCTAACATCAAAAGTTTCCTAATTCCTACATATATATGCCTGGTTGTTCCAGATGCGAAAAAAATCTAAAATTTTAATCTATCGGAGAGTATAATTACATATAGATACATGTTGGATAACGAATGGTTGTAATGGGTGTAAAGCTAGCAGAAAGGGAATGAAATTGTTTCTCCACTTCTAATATGTCATCCATCAGAGAACCCCTGTAACTTGAACGGAGAGAATTTCCCTGCACGTGATAGAAGCCGCGAAGGTAGAAGAGAATATCAGAGCACATGGTTATCTATGGACAACATAGGTTGCCGGTTATCATCCATGGACAGTTCCACTTTGGCAGGTATGTCATCAAGCACTCTCGTATACATCGCATCTCCAGGAGGGTTGATGCTCATAATGATGACTGATGGCTTCTAAGTAGACATTATGAGCAGTAAAAAGGGAAAAATTTCTACGAAGATCTTCACCAACGCAGCAGATGCTACGCAAAGATTGAAGAAAACACCTGAGCGGTCGTCGGTACACACGCCCTGCCAGCTCGCCCGCTAGCACGCACCAGCCTGGGAGACTCACAACGCAGGTCCGGCAAAGGCGATGGGAAGGATGCAGATTGAGAAGGAGACGGGGGACTGCACCGGATAGCCTACGCAGTAATAAATCAGTGGCACCGGCGGGTACTTTAACATGTGCGGCATTGGATACCGTCAGTATGGGCGAGCAGCTCGCCGGAGCAAGGAAGCAAGAGCGGTTGCGTGAGGTGTCAGCACTCGTGCAGCTCTGGGCGAGGCTGGTTGCTCGATCTCTCTAGAAGCTTGCTCGGTACGTGCTTGCGATCAGCAAACCGGACTGCCTGATGTGGTGTGCAAAATAACCGGACTGCCGGATGTGGTGTGCAAAATGACTGTAATTTCTACAGAAGAGACAACGTGTTGAGAACGCGCAGTACCACGTGTTGAGCAAAGAGGAGGAAAGAGGCTCATCCTGAGACGGGGAGAAGAATCCAGAAATTGTGTGGCGTGAAGCTATTCAGGGCACAATCTTAACCGTCAGTTGCCACATCAACGGTGGACATTAGCTAGCCAATGACGTGCGAGAGAATCGCACGCGATTTAGAGATGTAGAGATTGACCCTCCGGCGTTCGAACTTGTCTCTGCATCGGCGAACCCAGCGGTTCGAACCCAGCTAGATCATGTTTAGTACGCATTGATCCTACTGTTCAGAGATGCAGAGACAAGTTCTTCAGTGAGCTCAGAATGGTGCTACATCGAGCTAAGCAGAGACACATTGAACAGATGTAACAATGGAACCAAGATACCTTCTGACCCAAGGAGCAAGGTGATTTAGGAGTGAAGAAATTGAGAACACAAAATGATGTCCTACTCATGAAAAATCTACACAAGTTCTTCAACAGACATGACTTGCCATGGGTACAGTTGTTATCGAAAAATTACTATCAACATGGGAAGATGCCTGGTATGCAAAAAAAAAAAAAAAAAAAAAAGGCTCCTTCTGGTGGAGAGATGTGGTTAAACTGCTAGATTACTACAAGGGATGGCAACACCAACAATGAAAGATGGTAAAACAATTGTGGAAAAATGGCTGGCACATATCAATCTTTGAAATTCACTTTTCCAGAGCTCCATTCCATTGCAGAACACCCTGAAATATTACTATCAGAGTTTATGCAACATAATGAGGTACAAGCCCTTTTCAACCTCCCACTGTCAGTACAAGCATATGACCAACTTCAACAACTGGAGAATATTCTGCAACAAGTTAATCTTGATGATGACAAGGATCTATGGTCATATATGTGGGGTGACTCAAACTTTTCCTCCTCAAGAGCTTACAAAAGTCGTGATGGGACAAATGGTTTTCCATCCAGCATACAAATGGATCTGGAAGAGCAATTTCCAACCAAAACATAAGGTCTTCTTCTGGCTGCTACTCAAAGACAGGTTGAATACAAGGGGGCTTCTCAGAAGGAAACACATGCATCTGGATGATTACACTTGCGAATTGTGCATCTGGCAGAAACAAGAGAGACTAAGACACTTTTTTTGTCAAGTGTAACTTTGCCAAGGCATCCTGGCAATTAATTGGGATCAACACACCTCAAAATTTGAGAATTATTCATGTCATGAAATGGTTGAGGAAGAAAGCTGGTAGTTCCCTTCCATTTGGACATAATAATTATGATATGCTGGAGCATTTGGGTCTTGAGAAATGACTGGATCTTGAATAACATAGATCCAACAGTTGAGAACTGTCATAGGAAATTTTTCAAAGAGATGAACGTGGTCACCTATCGAGCAAATGGAAAGCATCTGGATAAGCTAAAGGAATGGATCCAACTGTGAAGCTAGCTTTGTTTTCTTCTTAGTTTTTCTTTTTCAGTTCTTGCTTTTCTTTTCTATTGTCTTTCCTTTTTTTCCTACTCAACCCTAAAACAAAGTGACGATGGTGTGAATTTGAAGGCCTGTACAAATTTGAGAGCCATATAAAGGCAGGCCATGCTAGAGCTGTGTTTTTGACTTCAGCCTTAATTTAAAAGCAGGATATGGGCCCTGGAGATGCTCCAAGGCCGGTGCTATATATGCCCCTAGACAGAGGTGTCTTTACCAATCAAATTCAGGATTGCGTTCAAAAAACGCACATGGTTCTGCCAGGCGGCGGGCAATGTGACATCACTACCACTGCTGTCTCCATATATAGTGGTGGACGAATGTGACGTCACCCCACCCGCACTGCCGAGTGGTTTCCAGTGGCGGACGGTAGTGACATCATCCCGGCCACCACTGATATGTGCTCGGAGTCTTGTAGCTGCGCTTACGGTCATCGCGTCCGCCACTGCTATGTGCTACAGTACTTTTCGCGGCACCTGCAGTGACGTACCATCTGATGTCCACTCACTACTGTAAAAAGGCCTTCGTCATTAAAGGCTCAATTTGTATTAGTGATCACACATTAATGGCTATTTGGAGTGTGTTTGGCAGCCCTGAAGTATTCCATCTCCTCCACTATTCATGATCTATAAAAGCCGTCACAGGAGCCAATAAAGCTAAATGACTTTTTTTAGGAAGCCACCTGGAGCACTTTATTAATTAGAAAAAATACTTACATCCTTTACCATGTGTTGCAGAATGTGTCTAGGAGGTTCATCAGCCCAAGTACAAGAATTTTTGTCCTGAAAAGCTACCCTAGCCAATTCATGTGCAACCTGGTTTGCCTCCCTATTACAATGCTCTGTAGAAATACAATCAAAACCATGCCACATTAGGTTGCATTCATCATATATAGCTGCTCCCGCCGACGAAGAGAAACCACCATCTTTCATCTTTTGAATAACTTTCATGCAGCCAGATTGAACGATGATCCAGTTGCCACCAATGTATTGCATCAGAATCAAGCCTTTCCTGAGAGCTATAGCCTCGTCCATTGGAGCATCTACCACATGATTTAGGAATTTTTGAGATGCCGCCAAGCAATTTCCACTCGAGTCTCTTATAATTACTCCCTGAGCCTGAGTTGATATCAAAACTTGCGTCTATATTCATCATTAGATTACCCTCTCGCGGCTTCCTCTATTGTTCTTGCCTCTTAGCTGATTTTGATGTCGCTCTTTTGTAGTTGGTAGCTAGCGTAGAGATAGACATAAAGCTAATGAACTTTACATGACCTGGGCCAGTTTTTGTAGCAAATCCATGCTACAACAACAGAACATTAACACTACATGCAAGAGGTAAGTCAGGAGGAGCTGGACCATTTCAAAGACAATGAAACACACATTTAATGTCTATTCCGCGCAATTGTTTGCAGGCCACATCTGATTAAAATTGCTCTCTATCTCTTTTTTTTTTGTGATGATGATGGTGTACAATATGGTTTACGATATCAATCTTTAGGAGTTTTGAAATGCATATCTGAGAATACCAGAATTGCACTTGGTTGAATTGAATTCTTGCCCATGGTCCTCGCAAAAAAAAAAAAAAAAAAGAATTCTTGCCCATGGGGCTTACATCGATGTGAGTTAACACGTGGCACTCTGTATGGTGGGCGCGTGTTGGCCTTCCTCTTTGGACATCTAGCATATTTAATTAAGCTCAGTGCATTTTGGACGGCTTCTCCACAGGAACGGAGCGCGGACCGCAAGATTCGGGAACGCAAGTGCGGATGCTGTGCCACATAGAGACGACGCGACGTCGCTAAAGACAAATACGTAGATGTAACACATCATACCGACACAGGAAATTAAAGAACTAAGTTTTTCAAAAAGAAAATTAAGGTACGGGGCCACGTAGGCCAAAATGCCGCTGGGTGGCGGAAGTTCTTTCGCTGTCAGCCTTAGAATAGGCTCCTGTCAAGCTCAGGCACCAACCTCAGTGGTAACTGATAGACAAAATTACACCTCTGTCTGTCTCAGTTGTTAACACACAAACAAAGGAGTCGGTCACACAAGACAGCAGAGGTTCACATGACTCTCAACCCTCATAGTACTATCCACAGGTCATTAGTCAAAACCAAAACCATATATGACACAGACAACGAAGGAATGGGGACCTGCCCGCTCTTCTGTTAAAAACAATAGTAGACTTGTCTGGTAGTGCTACATCTTTTTTTTTTTTACACCTCTCATCTGGGTACAGCTGTAGAATCTATTCATACTCAAACACACACCACTCTACACACGCACACCACACTCACACCCCAAGAGTACTACCAGACCTACAACTACACTCAGATACGAAGACCGCGTCCTTCTGGATATCACCGAGACCACTCCTGATCCCGTAGGCGACGGGCGCGTCGCACGCCCTGCGGTTCCACGCGAGAGAGGCCTGCACAGATTTTATTATGGGGCACAACCCCGGTGCGAAAACCCGCGCCGAGCGGCGCTCGAACGCGGGCGGTTGGCGCTCCACTGAGCGCGCTTCACCAACCGAGCTACGACTTGTCTGGTAGTGCTACATCTTAACAGGCTGATAGTTAATTAAGGCTACAACATAAAGCTGATTGAGTAGCTAGAAACTAAAATACAATACCAGCTGGATTAGGTCGGCACTAAACAGGCTGGCTCCACCATCTCGATTCTCCCTGCATCTTTCTAGCAAGCAACAAGCAGTACTCACCTACAAAAGCTTGCTAGTCACACACATCAGGAATCTGAGGATGGCCGGCGGCAGTGAACGACGGGGGAGGAACTAGCACTGGGCAAAAAAACCCGAAACCCAAAGACCGAACCCGAAAATCCGACCCCGAACCCGAAAACCGATGCCCGAAATGTATTTTCGGGTTGCAAGTCTGAAAACCCGAATATATTTCGGGATAATCAGGTTTGCATCCCCGGTACCCGAAATACCCGATCCACCAGACATTACAGCAGGCCATCTACTCTGAAGCTAATTTAAGCCCAGCCCAAAAAGTAAAACTCCCACAGTCCACACCATAGCCCACGAAGACAAAGAAATTAGCACACAAAATCAGCCCATGAAGGCATGTCGTGGGAGTTTTCACTTGAACGTCTTGCCCAGATCGATCCCGATGCCCACCTGAACGCCGCCGCCGCCGCCGCCCCCCCACCCCTACGCTTGTCACATCGACCCCAGCTACCAGCCGCGCAAACGTCCCGGCATCCTCGCCGCCTGGCAGGACGGCGACTCGACGCACCCCGACTTGACGCACCCCGTCGTCAGCCGCCACGCCGCGCCTCGGCGCCAATACATCCTAGCGTCGATTTGCCGGCAAGAGAATTGAAGAATCGAAGGATAGAAGAAGCAACGGAAGAATTCGGGTAAGTTTGGATACCCGAAACCCGAACCCGAACTTTCGGGTACCCGAAATGTCGGGTCTTAGATTTTTTAAAGTAATTTTGGGTGCTGATTTTGGAAACCCGAAGTTTCAAAAAACCGAAAACCTGACCCGAAGATTTTAGGTAACCCGAATGCCCAGCCCTAGAAGGAACGGCAGCCCATCTGGCCAGCCAAATCAGAGCGCCTTGCTGCCACCGAAGTCGCACGACAAGTACGTGCTCATGACGACGTACCTTCTGATGGCCGTGACGGGCTTAGGCTACCTAGCGCTTACATGGTCGACGGTTGTCCTCTTGGGTGGCTTCGTCGGCTCACTGCAGAGGAAGGATTTTTGGTGCCTCACATTCATTAGCATGATGCAGGCAGCCAGGTCAGTAATCTCTTATTTCCACATCCTGTCCCTCCTGGCCGTTGTTTTCACAGGTCACTAAGTTTGCATTGTTGTTTAAGTGGCCCATCAATTG
This sequence comes from Eragrostis nindensis, assembly GCA_012490785.1. NCBI lineage: Eukaryota > Viridiplantae > Streptophyta > Magnoliopsida > Poales > Poaceae > Eragrostis > Eragrostis nindensis. The sequence continues at coordinate 2,252,000 of JAAXCT010000030.1, read as the reverse complement.
CAACTATTACTGCTTCCATTCTCTTTAAGACATTGTTTCAATTTTTTTTCTTTCGTCTCAAATAGGCTTCATTGTCAGGATCTCCAGGCAGTACCTTCCATATGATGTTTAAAATGCAAGTTGAGTGCGATAGATTTAATGAGATCAATATTCTCAACAATTGCGTTATATATATTATATATATATATATATATATATATATATATATATATATATATATATATATATATATATATATATATATATATATATATATAATATATATATATGTGTGTGTGTGTATATATATATATATATATACGGAGAGTATATTCTATAGCTGGCTATAGAATTACTTATTCTATAGCCACTTCAGTTTTACGATAAATTTATCACGAATTTACGATAAATTCAGATAAATTTACGACATCAGCGTTCACACACGTTTTGAAAAATGAACCAGGGTAAAAGTGTAGTAAATCACGTAGCAAAATATCGTAAATCACTATACACAAATGTCTTAAATTCTCGATACATAAGTGGCCACAGAATAAGCTATTCTATGGCTGGCTATAAAATAACCGGTCTGTATATATATATATATATATATATATATATATATATATATATATATATATATATATATATATATATATATATATATATATATAGTGAGCTACTATTCTATAACCAGCCATAGAATAACTTATTCTATGGCCACTTGTGTATCGTAATTTACAACATTCGTATATAGTGATTTACGATATTTTCTACGTGATTTACTACACTTTTACCATGATTTTTCTTTCAAAATGTGTGTGAACGTTGATGTCGTAAATTTGTTTGAATTTATCGTAAATTCGTGATAAATTTCTCGTAAAACTGAAGTGGCTATAGAATAAGCTATTCTATAGCCGGCTATAGAATATACTCTCCGTATATATATATATATATATATATATATATATATATATATATATATATATATATATATATATATCCAATAGGAATGAATACTTCTATCTCGAACTCAGAACGTTTGAAATTTTTTCCATCCCTTCTCCTCCATAAGAAGATTACTACAACTCTTCATATGACTAGAATATTATGTCAAGTTTGTTCTTTAAGCCTTTGGGGAGATGGAGCGTGCTAAATACGGTTCTTTTAAAAGAAACAGGAGCTTCCCCCTTCTTACCAGTTTTTATATTTTGAATAAAAGTAGCTTAAATTGTTTTATTATGAAAAGAAAATCCCAGAGATAAGAAAATAAAATTACAAAGGGCCCATTCTAGGATACCTGGAAAATTAAATTACAGGTGTGGTTATATAATGTGTTGCGATAGGGATGGAAGGAGAGATTGGACGTACAGGAGCTTTCAGCCTCGCCGGTAGGCGATGAAGACGGTCCAACTGAGAGGAATCTTATCTTATATTGACTAATTGGAGGCTCCTTTTGAGGCCTCCACGTTAATCGGAAGATAATGCTAGAAATTCTTTCAAAAAAGCAAAACATCCGGCCATCCGAATTAAAGTAAGATAAATAATAGCTTTTACATCTAACATGATTGCCCACCTATGCCATTAGAAAATTTGGTCAAATAGACCCTTAATGCCCATTTATAAATTACCCACCATGCTATTACGAGTAAATAAATAAATAAATTCAGAATTAAAAAACAGATATCCAAAAATACCCGTAATTTCTATTTCTAAATTACCCATCATGCCATTATGAGTAAAAAATAATTAAATTCAAAAATTTTAAAAAAAATACCCATGATTCCTATTTCTAAATTACCCACCATGCCATTAGGAGTCAAAGAATAGTTAATTTTGAATTAAAATTAATTGAATATGTAAAACATTGAAATAAATACCATATGTAAAATAAATATAATTTATCTTTAAATTGTTAGGGAAACACATCTAAAAAAAGAGCCCATTTATATTTACTAATTGGAGGCTCTTTAATCCAAGGAAAAGTAAAAAAAATACAAAAAAAGCGAAACATTTGGCATTGGTTGTGTGCTTGGCAAATCATAACCATTTGTTAGAAACCTGACCGATCTCTTCAAGTATTACTTTGGAATTGTAACAGAAAAAGATTTACATGCTTTCCTACATCATGCGTTGCTTTGAAATTGTAATGGAAAAAAAAAAGACTCTACGCTTTAGAAAAATCCAAACAGATGACGTCAAACCTTGCCAAGCCACCATAAGATTGCCACAAGCGCACATAATATGATAAGACTGCTGACAGCACACATATATACATGGGTGGTCAGGTAGGCTATTTTTAAGTGATTATTTCAGTTAACTAAAAGAAGCTGAGATTTGAAGTGGTTCCATGTGGTTGCCATTAGATTCATGACTTACACTCTCCATCCCGGTTTATTTAGCATCCTGACTACGTTTCTAGATGTTCAGGTTCATAGAATGTTTTATGAATGTGGATAGGTGCTTCGTCTATATTCCCTCAAAATTCATAACATCTTCAATGAACCTAATATATAACTAGAACGCCAATTATTCTGGGACAAATGGTTAGAGCATAAATTTGAGCTAAACTTGTGTCATCCAAAGAATAATTCTTAAACATGTAAAAACTATGTTTCTAACGACTAAATATAGTTAGGTTTCACATTAACATGGTCAAAAAATTTTCTGATGTGGACTTAACTCAAAACATAAATAAATTAGGATGGTTCTCTCTCAAAGTTACATACACCTATATAAAATAAGTGGTGGGAAAACAAAAAAATGTTGATATAAACTGAGTATCCTAACATTTATATTTATTTATATATATGTGTGTGTGTGTGTGTGTGTGTGTGTGTGTGTATTAGTATTATGTATTTTAGATTAAAATTGTGTTTTAGATATTGTTTTAAAGCTGCTAGCCCGTGCAAGAGCACGGGTTGATAGGCTAGCATGTGCAAAAACAAAGGAGGGCGCTAGGACAGGCAATGAGAGGGGAGAAAATACAAAGGAGCTCGAAAGAAGATTGTAGCAGCTCTGGGCTCTATTAGACGTTGACCGGCAGGCAGTCGACGACCTCGGCCACCTCCCTGGCGCCATGCCCGCACGCTAGGACCCGCACGCTAGGCCCTCGCGCCGCGCCCTCCTCCACATCGTTCCAGGACTTGCGGGAGCAGCGGGTCCTCCTGCCCGCCTGACCAAGTCGTGCCGTCACCACACCCCTTTGGCGAAGCCCTGCCTGCTCCGAGTTCGTTCTACTTTCAAGGGGCTTGAATGTAGGACTGGCATTGCACGTTGTCGGTCAACAACAACAACACGCGACCCACGCGAGCGGCGACTCAAAAAAAAAAAAAGCAACACCGGCCTCTTCGTCTCAGGCGGCCTCGCCGTCAGTGGAGGAGGGAGGCCTGGCATCCCGACGTTCGCTTGTTCCCCATAGGTTTAGAAAGGTTGGTCTTTACACGTTGGTTACTTTTGCGGCGACCGCGGTGTTTGTTAGGGTTAGGTTTTCTCCAGTGGTTCGGTCGAAGAGATTGGCAGCGGCGGTGAGACGTCGCTGTTGACGGTGTTTAAGTCATTAAATTACCGTCAACATATCGGTAAATAAAAGGGTAAATCACCAAAATTCGGCAATGTTTTATTTATTAATAAAGTTCCACGAGTTTTGGATGATTTATGAGTGCAGGAGTAAATACAGAAGAAATGGGCGCCTGTGGAGGGAAACACAGGCCGGCCGGCCCAATCACAGGCCGGCCGGCCACACTTGGCCTCTGCTGCTGTCGAGCTTCGACCAGCAGGCTCCTAAGACGTCCAGCATCGAAAATAATTAAAGCCCAAGTGAAGAAATAGCAAATATTCTAGAAGATGGGCTACAATGGGCCTAAACTTGGCCCTTACTCCATTTCTGCCGACCCCAGCAGAAAACCGACTTCGGGACCGACTCCACCAAGCAATCTGGAGCGTCCACAGAAGAGGCGGTCGCAAACCGACACAGTCGACGGCCGGCCGGCCACCCTACCAGGCCGGCCGGCCGACCTTAGCGGCGCCGCCTCTCCAGCTTCGGCCAACGGGTTCCCACCGCCATGTACAAGCTATAAATAGGACCCTCCGGCCTCAGAAGCAACTCGCACCTCATTGAAGAATCCATTTACTCTTCTTGTTTAGTGTTAGCATTAGTTGGGAGTTAGAGTTAGAGAGTGAGCTTTGCTCAGGGTTCCGGAGCTGTCTTCGGAAGTGTGGTAAAGCTCTCGTTGTATCTTTACTATCTTTTGAATAAATATTATTATTATGGATATCTTTTCTTATTTATTTAATTCAGTAATTCTTTTAATTTATATTATTGCTCTGAGTAATTACTTCGGGAATATTTCTGTGTTGGATCCACGTCTGTGTGAGGTAGACTTACGTGAGTTGTTAGCTGGTCTATGCGTAAACAATTCATTTAAGTTTACTAAGCATGGGTGGTCTGCCCTGTTAGCTAAGGGTAGATTATTTAGAGTGATTGCTTGTATGGTTCAAGGAATTATTCTAGACGCGAGTTTGCACCCAACCCCACGGAGGATGGTAGCCGCGAGTGTATGTGACAGCTGCACCGGTCTCTGTAATCCACCACGTCTGGGTTGGACCTAGCAGGGTCTTAATTATAGCGGGTGGTTCCCCAGAGTATTTAATCTTTTTCTGTTGGTTGGGTGGGCCACTTCTGTGCCTCTGTTCTGTTGAGATTATGCCCGGTGGTAGTTCGACCATCAGAACAAGTTTATTACTTTGGCACATCCGTGCCCCGATGCACAGTGATATGACTGTTGTATGATCTTGAGTGTATAATTGTAGATTATTAGATTGCTGAATATAAAATACTTAGGATGGATATATTTTAGGAAACCCTTTTCTCTACTCGTTGCTCTCCCAATCTTTTGCTGATTATTCTTTTATGGTTTACTTCATGAGTGCCACCTTTATCAAACTTCCAATGTTTGACGTGATTTACATACGATTGATTTAGACAGCACCTTTGTGGAATTTTCTACTAGCTTCCCTGTGGAAATTATAAATACGATAACCCTGGAATACTCCATGGTGAAGTGCTACAATGGTGATCCGTGCGCTTGCGGAATAGAAATATTTAGTATAGCATAAGAACCACCAACAAGCATTTCTGGCGCCGTTGCCGGGGAAGCTTAGCTAGAAAATTTCCTGGTTTTCATTAAATGCTGTCTTGATCTCGTTTGTTTATCACGAACCTATCATACGCGTGATCGTTTAATCTTGACCCTTCTTTGGAAATAAAAGAAAATCCTATCGCGAGGGAAAGATAAAAACGTAACTGCCATGGCGATTGTTTCGCGAAAAGTTGTGAGGCCAGAGGGAACACCCGCAGAGAAATCAAAGGTTGCAAAACCCCCTGCCGTGCCTCAAGGAAGAATATGTGTTGGTACAATGACCAACAAATGGGGAGACACCTTTTGTTATCAATTCATCGAGAAGCCCCCGTACGCCCCTCCGAAGTTGACGAATGGAAGAGTGACGATAACGGACGACATAAACAAGGAGGTCCCCAAGAAAGAGGAGAAACCAAAGAAAACCCGCATTCCGAAGAAGAGAGAGCCAAAGAAGACTGCCCCGAAGAAAAAGGAACCCAAGACGGCTCTCGCTAAGAAAGTGCGGAAGATTTTGTCCACACGGAAAATTTCAAGATGTCAACGCTCGACCGTTGGACAAAAGTAGAAGCGTCAAGGCCGTTAGAAAAATACGAAATAATTTTTAATCCGAGACGCTAATACACCTCTGACGGGAGGATTTAAACCGTCGTTATCCATGGAATAAAATTTATTTTTCCGTCCTAATAAATTTTACGCGCTGCGCAATAAAATAAAAATAAAAAAAAAATCGATTTTTGGTTTGACCGGGACCCTTTCGGGTCCGGCCAACCCCACCTGTCATCACTTTGCTTTGGACAAAGAAGCTGCAGGAGACGTACAGATGCAGCACCACAAGCAGGAGAAGGACGCGCCAAAGTGGGCGCTTGGTCAAGCCGGCCGGCCCACCGGGCCCGCCGGCCGGCCACCTCCGGTCTCCGCCAAGCACCACCGACGCCCTACGCCTGCCTCACCTGCTCCCCTACGTCGTAGCCTGCTTGAATGCCTCAGACACTCGCGTGAGCGGAGGAGAAATCGACGACAACGGAGGACGGCGTCCCATCCTCCTCCTGTGCAAGCATGTGCACCGAAAGGCGCACCACGGCGCTCCACTCGACGCCGCTCCTCCACCGCTGCCGTCCCGTCGCGAGTTGACGCCGGGGCCCGCCGGCCGGCCCACCGTGTCCGCCGGCCGGCCACGCCCGGCCTCGCCTCGGCGCCCGCGCGCGCCCATAAATGGAGGCCAGCGCCTCCATGTTTTCTCGCACCACAGCCGACGAGCTCCTCTTCCTCCCTCGCTTAAAACCTCCTAATCAAGCAATTAGTGATAATTAGGTAATAAAATAAAAAAAATCATATATAAAATGTGTTTATTTCTGTTTTCTTTCTGCTGAGTGGTGGTCCTAATAAACCCCACCTTGGACGACTAACCCCTGAACGACTGACTCTTGGACAGCTAACCCGCTAATATTTATTCACTATCCCTTCGGGTATTTGCTGTCTAATCATTTGTGCAGGTCACCATGAGCTTCTTCACTTCGCTCAAAAGGAAGGTTAGTAGCAAGAGTCGTGGCAGCAGCTCACACTCTGGGTCCGATGCTGGAACTCAGCAACCACCGGAACCACTGAGCGTGGAGCCGGTCGGCCCGATCGTGCGCTATATGGAGCATGAGCAGCACATTGTGGCACACAACGAGGATGAAAGGAATCGCATCGCCGGGTTAAGAGACCGTGAGTTTCAACACTCACGTGTTTTTTACCCTCAATTCCTCACCGACATCGGCATCAAAGAGGATTTCGACCAAGCTCTCAGGTACACAGGCCTTACTGACTTCTCTAATACCTTTGAGCTAGGCGCGAAGTGGCTTTCTATTGAGTTTTTAATCACCTTGCAAGTTGTCCTTGACAAACCCATAGCACGTTCACGAATAAAATTTCGCTTGTTTAATCAAGAGTTTGACTTGCCGTTTAATGACATGAGTGATTTGCTGGGCTTTGAGCGTAGTGGTCAGACAGCTCTAGATAAACTTAAAGGCTTTAACGAACTCACCTTCTGGATTAAAATATCTGGGGAAAATGGAGTGCACCGCCGTACTGGCGAAATTCATAACCCTTCCCTAAGAATCTTGCATCGTTGGTGTGGTTTCGTTTTGTCACCCCGTCATGAGAATAGGGCTGTCACCAGAACTGATCTGTGCTACCTTTATGCTATGGTAAAGAAAATCAAAATCAACCCTCTGCTTTATGTGCTTAATCATTGGTTGGGTGTGACGTTTACTTCAAGTGCTCCTATCTTGTTCACGTCATACATCACTAGAATTGCACGAGGCTTAGGATTGTTAAACCAAGCACGCGTAGCCTTTTTGCCTGGGACCCAAGTGTTGATTGGGTTCGATCACTTTCGCCAAGCCCACATGATCAATAGAATATCTGAGGGGCACTACCGCATGGTCTACCATGGGTACAGCACAGAGATTGAGCTGCCCGAGCCGAGGCTAGGACTCTATCGCACCAAAAGCCTTACCATTGATCTGAGGATAGCCGAGCCAGCCCGCCACAGCGTAGCAGAAGGACCTGTGACCCGGTCTAGAGCCAGGGGCACAGGAACCACTGCTGGACCTTCCACTGCTGGACCCTCTGTCACACCTTCAGCCGTGCCCACTGCTGCACCCAGAGCTGAGAGCTCAGGGTCCCATCACTCAGGTGACCCCGACACACGCAGCGACTCTCCTGTTTGGCCACCCCCACAGGGTGTGCAGGGGATTCACCAGTTCCACTATCCTCCCGGTGGCCATGCAGCCGCAGGGGGAGTGCAGTTTCAGCCGGGAGTGCAGTTTCAGCCTGGCCCATACCCGCAGAGCTCTCATGCCCCACGGTTCATGAGTAGCCCACAAGTGGGACCCTCCCGCTCAGCTAGGTTTGCACCCAACTGGAACTACTGGTACCTCGAGCAAGAAGTTGCACAGCTCCAAGAAACCATGCATTGACACCGCCAACCTCGTGACCGACCTCCAAGGTCAGGTCTACTAACAGGGCGGTAGGATAGATGACACGTATAACCTCTGCCAGCAGATCGCCTCGGGCCTAAACATCGATACTTCCCAGTCCCAGCAGCAGCAGTACGGGCCTCAACCCGTACCGCAGCCTGAGGCACAGCCACCACCTGAGCAGCACACTGGCTCTGTTCCCTTCTTTGACCCGCCTTCCCAGGGGGAGTGGGACCCCTGGACATCTTCTTACCACTAGGTTTGGGTCAAGCTTATGCCTTGCAAAGGCCTAAGCTTGGGGGGGGAGAGTTTCGGAGTTCTATGTTGTCTGTCTGTCTTGCATGTTGTATCACCTTGCCCGACCTCGCTTGACCGTCAGTTGTATCAGTCGTTCGTCCGTCCTGCAGTTTGGTTTGTTTATCTTTGTTAGTAAAAAAATAATAATAATAATAATAATAATAAATAAAAAAATATCGAAAAAAAATTCGGGTTTGTTTTTGTTGCCGAATCTTGGTTATTCTACCCACGCATAAAGGATATGATGTATAGTTGCTCTATTAGTTTTCTGCTTGTATCTTTTATGCAATCGCTACTCCTTGTATATGTAAGTGAGAAATAATCTGGCACGATTACACTTCTAGTATTGCTATGTCTGTGTGGGTAGCACCTGGTTTACCAAGTTTAGGCATTGACTTGCATGATATGGCTGCATTGGGTTGAGTTAGCATGTTTCTGCAAAAATAGTCCAGAGATGTTTTTAATTTTATAAATGCTGCAACTAAAACCCTTTATGTCCTGCACTTCCCCTGTGAGGAATCAATTACCTACCAGAGCCATATATTGCAAAACTTATAAAAAACAAACCTCGCTCTTAGCTATCTTTTATATATTGAGTTCGGTTAAATTTTGATCTCTCGGAACACTGCTCTCTTTATGTCAGTCATCTTTCTTCTGGGAATTTGAGAAATTCATTACCACTCATCCTTCAAAATTCTTTTGTCTTCCTTCAAGAGCTCAAGAAAATTCGAAAATTATTGTTTAGGCCATCTAAAAATCTTCCTCACGCGCTGCAATTACGGGAGTATAAAAAAAATTCAAAAAAAAAAACTCCCGTAATGCGCAGCAAGGATTTTTATAAAGGTGATGGCCACCTTCAAAAATTCTCTTGAGCCAAGAAGACAGAAAAATTTATGAGTGATTTCTCTTCCCATGTTTATCATTGGACTGATTATGAAGAGTTGCTCTGTTTCCTTGAGATCATCCTTTAACCTTACAAAATATATGTGAAGGATATGCATATCCAAACCAAGCTCCACCAAAATGACCATCCTTTGTAGCATTAGGTTATGAGCGATGTTTTGTAGGAAATAGCTTCCACAAAAGAGAGACAAAAAGGGGACGTGCAAAAGACTTAAAGGTTAAATCTTGAAGTCTTTCTTATGCAGCAACAAAAATTCTGGACTTGTTAATTGCAGAATGTGTTTAACGAAAGCCTAATAATGCTGTTCTGCTTTTCAATGTCACATGACAAAGTAATCAATAAGCCCCACCGGATGTATGCATGCTTGATGAATAAATTGTGCTGGTTTATGGATTGCTTGCTGTCTTGGAGTATGCTGTTGTTTATCAGATACCTACAGGAAATTAATATTGATGCAACTCCTGATCCGCCGATTGCCTAAGTTTTTATTTTGCTCGGGGACGAGCAAAGTTTAAGCTTGGGGGTTTGTTGACGGTGTTTAAGTCATTAAATTACCGTCAACATATCGGTAAATAAAAGGGTAAATCACCAAAATTCGGCAATGTTTTATTTATTAATAAAGTTCCACGAGTTTTGGATGATTTATGAGTGCAGGAGTAAATACAGAAGAAATGGGCGCCTGTGGAGGGAAACACAGGCCGGCCGGCCCAATCACAGGCCGGCCGGCCACACTTGGCCTCTGCTGCTGTCGAGCTTCGACCAGCAGGCTCCTAAGACGTCCAGCATCGAAAATAATTAAAGCCCAAGTGAAGAAATAGCAAACATTCTAGAAGATGGGCTACAATGGGCCTAAACTTGGCCCTTACTCCATTTCTGCCGACCCCAGCAGAAAACCGACTTCGGGACCGACTCCACCAAGCAATCTGGAGCGTCCACAGAAGAGGCGGTCGCAAACCGACACAGTCGACGGCCGGCCGGCCACCCTACCAGGCCGGCCGGCCGACCTTAGCGGCGCCGCCTCTCCAGCTTCGGCCAACGGGTTCCCACCGCCATGTACAAGCTATAAATAGGACCCTCCGGCCTCAGAAGCAACTCGCACCTCATTGAAGAATCCATTTACTCTTCTTGTTTAGTGTTAGCATTAGTTGGGAGTTAGAGTTAGAGAGTGAGCTTTGCTCAGGGTTCCGGAGCTGTCTTCGGAAGTGTGGTAAAGCTCTCGTTGTATCTTTACTATCTTTTGAATAAATATTATTATTATGGATATCTTTTCTTATTTATTTAATTCAGTAATTCTTTTAATTTATATTATTGCTCTGAGTAATTACTTCGGGAATATTTCTGTGTTGGATCCACGTCTGTGTGAGGTAGACTTACGTGAGTTGTCAGCTGGTCTATGCGTAAACAATTCATTTAAGTTTACTAAGCATGGGTGGTCTGCCCTGTTAGCTAAGGGTAGATTATTTAGAGTGATTGCTTGTATGGTTCAAGGAATTATTCTAGACGCGAGTTTGCACCCAACCCCACGGAGGATGGTAGCCGCGAGTGTATGTGACAGCTGCACCGGTCTCTGTAATCCACCACGTCCGGGTTGGACCTAGCAGGGTCTTAATTATAGCGGGTGGTTCCCCAGAGTATTTAATCTTTTTCTGTTGGTTGGGTGGGCCACTTCTGTGCCTCTGTTCTGTTGAGATTATGCCCGGTGGTAGTTCGACCATCAGAACAAGTTTATTACTTTGGCACATCCGTGCCCCGATGCACAGTGATATGACTGTTGTATGATCTTGAGTGTATAATTGTAGATTATTAGATTGCTGAATATAAAATACTTAGGATGGATATATTTTAGGAAACCCTTTGCTCTACTCATTGCTCTCCCAATCTTTTGCTGATTATTCTTTTATGGTTTACTTCATGAGTGCCACCTTTATCAAACTTCCAATGTTTGACGTGATTTACATACGATTGATTTAGACAGCACCTTTGTGGAATTTTCTACTAGCTTCCCTGTGGAAACTATAAATACGATAACCCTGGAATACTCCATGGTGAAGTGCTACAATGGTGATCCGTGCGCTTGCGGAATAGAAATATTTAGTATAGCATAAGAACCACCAACAGTCGCCAAATTCGTCGGCATGGAGCACGGAGATTATGTGTCTTGACGGCGCGGTGGCGAGTCGAAGGCGCCATCATCGATGAAGAATAAGATACTACAGCCCCTCCTTTTGTCTCGTCGTGGTTCTTCATGGCCATGGCTGTGGGCTAGTGAGAGTTTGGTTTCTGGCGACATTATTCTGTATATTGCTCAAATTTGTGATTTTCCGTTACGATTATGGTGAAGGAGGTGACTATGTGCTCGGCTATGGGCTCGACGGCGGCGAGTTCTTTATTTTTACATGTGGAATATTAGTCTACCCCTCTTTTGCGAAAGGGTTAGGTTTCAATTTTCACTCTCACAAAAAAAAATGTTTCAATTTTCCCCCGTCGGAGATGAGGATGGTGATGGTGGATGGTGAGATGGCCGTGTTCTTTTAGATCAGAGTTTTCATCCATATATAGCATACTCGTCTGGGATGGTGATTCTAGATGGTGGAATTTACGGCTCATTCAACATTTCTTGTCTCCCATCAATGAAGTTAACGTTGATTGGAATGTTTTTGTAATCAGAGAATGTAATATGCTTCAATATTAATAAAGTTCTTTTTTTTAAAAAAAAGAAGAAAATAGAGTTTACAACGTACCCACACTACCCCACTAGACTGGTGGGGAGGCCAACGCGAACCGAAACAAAGACTAACTACTCAAACCACAAAGGAGCAACCTAAATCTACTACTACCCCTAAACACACCGAAAAGACGAACACTACTCATATAACAAAGAACTGCAACCTAACCAACAAGCCTGCCCCACTACTCCAGGCCATGGATTCGTCAGTGATCTGCTGGGGTGATCGATGAGGCTCTGAAGACACGAGCTTTCCGCTCATTCCAGATGCACCAAGCGTAGAGGAAGAACATGGAATCGAAAGACCACCAATTTAGTTGCAAGATTTTATTCAGTAACAAGGCACTTCAGATTTTTTTTGTTAATTTAATTGTCTATTTACTAATATCTAAAAAATTTGAACACATAATTTGTCAACTGCAAAAACACCATCTTGCTTGTGTTGTAAGTTTATAAAAAACGTACTCAAAGCCACTCCTTTAGAACAACAACAACAACAGTTCAAGTAGTAACTCTAAACAACATCCACCCCACCACCCCCTCCATGCGTACCTCCATCAATGATCTGGCGGGATGGCTAGCGAGTGGAGACGAGCCAACCTTTTGTTGTTTAAGCTACTCTTTCTGTTTCGGTTTAAGTGTCATTCGAGCAACACACAATTTTTTCAAAATAAGTATTATTCTCGCTTTCTAACACAGCTTTCTCTCTATCTCTCTCATTTAATGCGCATTGTTTTGATCATGCTCTCTAATTTTTCATCTTTTTTTTCTAGTTCTCGTGCTCATAGCTAGCACAGACACTTGTTTTAAAACGGAGGATGTAGTTTTTAGTCCAATTCATGTATTCCTTGTGGCAGCCACCAGCAACCCACGCCTTGGTCTGCAACCAGGAGCCACCCGAGATTGCAAGCCCAGCGAAACGCACGCCGCACGAGCGGCGGCGACTCAGAAGAAATCAACATAGGCCCCTTCGTCTCTGGCGACATTACCGCCAGCGGAGAAGGAAGGCCCGGCATCTCTACGTTCGTTTTGTTCCTTCACATGTTTAGATATGTATGTCTTCTAGCGGTGGTTGTTTTTTGCGGCGGCCGAGGCGGTTGTTGGGGTTAAAGTTTCTCTAGTGGTCCGGTCGAAGAGGGTGGCAATGGCGGTATGTTGTCGTCAAGTTCATCGGCATGGAGCAATAGAGGAGGATGCGTCTCGGCGGTGGTGGCGAGTCGAAGGCGCCATCCTCGATGAATAATAAAGTACTACGGCCTCTCCTTTGTCTCGTCATGGTTCTTGATGATCATGGCTGTAGGTTAGTGAGAGTTTGGTTTCCGATAACATTCATCTGAATGTTACTCAGATTTGTGTTTTCCTATTACGAATATGATGAAGGAGGCGACGATGGGCTCGGCTACGGGCTCGACGGCAGCGAGTTCTTCGTACTTGCATGTCGAATATCAATCTACCCCTCTTTGCAAAAAGGTTGGGTTTCAATTTTCTCCCGTCGAATATGACGATGGCGGTGGTGGATGGTAAGATGGCCGTATTCTTTCAGATCGAGTTTTTGTCTGTGGCATATCCGTCTGGGATGGTGATCCTAGATGGTGGAATTTGTGTCTCTTTCGAGGCTTCTTGACTCCCGTCAATGGAGTTGGTGTTGATTGGGATGCCTTTGTAATAAGAAGATGTAATATGCTTCACTATTAATGAAATTCCCTTTTCGCAAAAAGAAAAAAAACAGAAGCCAGCCGATACAACTAGAAAGTAACTGCCCATGCATCAACTTTGCCGTCCCATCCCCATTCAATATACCTTTTTAGCCATAATGTGCGTAATACCCTATGTCCTGCATTGGTGTTGTGTATTATGAGATAGTTTATTATGAGATAGTTTCTGATGGGATCTCTGCCCATCTTAAATGGCCAGGGAGTGCGGGGTTACATGAAGCTAAATCTAGTCGGTTACATAGTAAGTAGCCTTTGTAGTACAAGATAACATGATATTTATCGCCTGGTCGAGTGGGCCAACCGACCTTGAGTCTGTTAGGCCACCCGGACCTAATTAGGTCAAGCCGACTCCCTATTACAAAATCACTCGGCCTTGTCGATTCTTCATATAGTTGGGTCTCATATCATGGACATTCTCCTTCCGGAGAGGAATGAGAACCAAGGCCTCACCAATGTACCCATAGTATGACGCATCTAGCCAGCCACCAACCGCTCGATAATATAATCACCACGCTTTGCATGACACCGTGCCTGGTTGGCAGCCCCAATCATCTGCGCGCAGGTTGGCCCGTCGTCCGTGTGCCACATCGGATCTGATATTATTTACGATATTTTAATCCATATAAACAAACACTAACGGTGCTGACAGCCGAGCCGATGAACGGTGGAAATGATTGATGGTTTGGTCCCACCCACGAGACGTGAGCTTCACAGCACCAAAGCACTTTGCTTGTAAGAAACCACCACATAGCGTTCGTGCAATCGCGGCCGCTGGCACCGGCGGATTGCCGTGCCGGAACTCCAGTGGTCAGTGGCAAGCACGTTTTTTTTTTTTTGATATTTAACTGTACTCATGTATTAAACCATTGAGAGCAAGTACAGAGGAAAGGGATAGCATCCCTTTTGATTACATTGAACCCCTAAGAGTGCGATGATGCTCATAAGGAGCAGGGACACAGCTACAAAACAAGCAGATGAGCTGGTCCCCGTGCCTATCGACATGGTGTGCCGCATTCATTCTGCACAAGTACAATGAGAGCCTTTACTGGCAAGCGAAATGGGCCTGCAGTGTTGGGCGCGCCGTCCGCAACTCGGATTCCGTCATTAGAAAAAAAAATGTGCCGGCCACCAGGCGACGTGCTCGTCTTGCCAGCAGCACAGATACACTACAAGAAAATGTGTTGTTTGATGACGTTCTGTGTTTGTCACCAACCACTATTTTCCCGTAGCTAATCATGATTTGTGACGCTGTGGGAACCCCCTCCTAATAGCTTCTCTCATATCTGTTGATTGAGGCGGAGTAGAATCCAAAAACAAAAGGACAAACAAGTGGTTTGTGATTTGGCACATATAACCAACACTAGCACATGCCCCGTGCGTTGCTACGGGTGTCTAAAATTTAAGAGGCACGCGAAAAAGGGCAATTATTTTAGCCTTATAACTCAAGTAACAACTTAGCTGAAGCCAAGCAAACAAAACAAATCCACAACTTAGAATCGAGTAATACTTCTGTGATCAAGAGTAACTCAAGCAGAATGATATGCTTCGTAATGCTCAAGCATTGCAATGGGGATTGAAAAATTATCGAGACCAAGTTGTTTCTTTATGTTTGTATTTAGGAAGTCCAAGCATGGTTTCGTAGGCATCATTGCAATAATGATCAAAGTCACAAAAGTTTGTCTTTTTCATTACTAAGAAGAATTACACAAAGTAATCATGAATGTTGCATAAGAATGATTTGCATTCAACCGAGGAAAACAAAAATGGTGCATGAGGCCATCAAGCCGGATTCCATTCTCGAATTGGAATAGAGCTCACTTGTACTGTTATCGTCTGTCATCACAGTATGTCTGTCTTGCACATGTACATCCACACTATCATCTTAGCCCTTGTATTTTAACATGAAACTGAAACTAAAACTGGAAAGGACCGCAACATTACTGACAATTCAACTCTTGCTTATCATTAGATGTGTACGAAAAAGTACCATTTTTTAACTTCTTGAAACAAATAAGGATACTTCCCACAAATGCACAATTTAAAATTTCCTGACAGAAAATAAAACATTCCTTATGAGGTGTGAGGTAGTATTTTCATCAACCTTCTGAAGAAAAAAAGCAACAAAGCGCTCAACTTGAAAGGATTTTAGCATGTCTGTTAGCAATGATTACTACTAACCTCAGTTTACCACAGAAGGCCACAGAAGCAAAGTTTGCCAATGGAGTAGCCACCTATCCATTTGTCTTTAGACATATGTTCTAAGAAACAATCTTGTCAGAGCAAGTAAAGCCACAAGCTCTAAACTGGACTGAGCCAAGCAAAACCGGTTTTTATTTTTCGCTCATTTAGTGGGAATCATACAATTACTCCTCATGAATTTACCTGCGCAACAGAGCACAGCTCACAACTCGCTCCATTCATTACCTGCACGAAGTATCGTGGCACACCTTCTAGGGCCACTGCACTGCCACGCGGACGACCAGGCCACTCGCCCCCCCCCCCCCCCCCCCCCCCCCCAAAAAAAGAGAAGAACGTAGAGCAAATTATGCAAGCTAACTGCAGTTGCCACTGGACCACGCGTTGGTTTGAGAATATAATCGATTTGACTGCTATAAGAAACAGAAATAACTCGGATTGAATCCAAACTAAACTCAATTCAACTCGAACTCGGATGGCGTGTTTGCAAATTGAAAAATCCGGCTGAAAATTATGGCTGACGACCCCTTTAAGACTTATTAAGTAGTAGAGACTAGGGCTGTTAAACGACGTTCCGGTTAAACCGGCCACCTTCCACAAAGCTACAGATGATCGGTGATCAAGTCAAATGAACAGTAACTCGTGGAGGGAAATGAACTACCGGTTTCTTAGCCGGTTTGACGGTTTCGCCGATGAACAGCCCCAACACCCACTCCATTCTCTTCCCCCAATTCGAGTGTGAGGAGCAGGATGTATCCGTGTGACCGTCGTGCGTCTGCTACTCCTAGTCCAATCGCAGTCGAGTCATCCAACCGTACCCCACGGTTCAGTTCAACAACCCCCATACCATTATTAGTCAATAGGCCCGTGCACCGCATGACGAATGACGGTCTTCGTCTTCCTCTGCTTTTTAGTCTACGCCAGTCAAATTTCCACACCACAACCATCTTCCAAGCCGCCCGGTTTGACCTTCAGGCACCTTGATATCAGATCATAGAAATACTATTGACTGATGCTCTATATAAGGGCTTTTATCACACAATTGGCAGCCTCCCTCCTCTTCCTACCATACTTCTGCTACTCGTCTATCAGCTCATGATAAAAGTTATCACTGAACTGTGCCAGCAGTTCGTCGACGAGATCCGATTCAAGCTCTAAGCCTCTAACTGAAAAATCGTCGGAGGTACAGAGGGATCAGGACGAGCCACGACCAGGCAGCCATGGTGAGCGAAACCCTTGCTTCCGCTAGCTGTGTGTTGCGCTTACTGCTATTCTTCTTGTTCCTTGACATGTCTGTGGCCACCACCGAGCCATCAACGTCGCAACTGAACAAGGCGCAAGACAGCATCATGCGAGGCATTTCAAGCTTGGTGGGCAGTGCCATGGCTTCGTCATCCATCACCACAAACTGGAACAACACCTCAAATCCATGCCAATGGAACGGAGTCGAGTGCTCCACTCCTGGCTTGAATTCCGAGCCTGCGGTCGTCACCCAGCTTTCCTTGTCAGGATTTGGCCTCTCCAACACCACTATCCTTGCTTCCATATGCCGTGTTGATACCTTGCAATCCCTTGATCTCTCCAAGAACCTCTTCACTGATTTGCCACACCAATTCTCTCCTTGCCCCATGAAGGGCAGTTTGCAAGCACTGAATCTCAGCGAAAATAAGCTGGCCGGTCAAGCTGGCGATTTCTCCGGTTTTCGCAAACTTGAGATACTTGATTTGTCCTCCAACAGTTTAAGTGGCAACGTAAGCACCCAGCTGATTTATTTGCCGAAATTGAGAATCTTGAACCTTGGATCCAATGACTTTGAAGGGCCTGTTCCTACAAATATGGCTCCCTCTTTGGAGGAGCTTCATTTGTCTGGTAATAGTTTCAGTGGTCACATTCCGATGGCTTTGTTCAGGTATACAAATCTTACTCTGTTGGACCTCAGCAAGAACAATCTAAGAGGTGAAATCCCAGATGAGTTCTTGAGCTTCCCGAGACTCCGCACTTTGATCCTTTCAGGTAACAATCTGAGAGGGGCCATACCTAGGAGCATGTTGAACCTCACCACTCTGTCCCGATTTGCTTGCAACCAGAACAGACTTCATGGCCGAATTCCAAAAGGAATCACAGAGAACATTAGGATGTTAGATTTGAGTTACAACCATCTCAGCGGGGAGATTCCCTCTGATTTCCTCTCGCCTGATAGTTTGGAGGCTGTGGATCTCACTGCCAATAAGCTTGAAGGGCTCATCCCTAGAAACTTCTCTCGGAGCCTTCATCACCTGAGGCTTGGCGGAAACTTGCTCAACGGAAGACTACCAGATACAATCAGTGATGCCATGAGCTTAGTTTATCTGGAGTTGAATGGCAATCAGCTTGTGGGTTCTATACCATGGCAGCTTGGCGAATGCAAGAACTTGAAACTCCTAGACTTGTCATCAAATAAGCTGCACGGCGCTGTACCTGATGAGCTGGGAAACCTTGATCAGCTGGTAGTTATGAAGCTCCAAAGGAATAATCTAAGTGGATATATACCGAATTCATTTTCTGATATGAAAAACCTGGAAGTACTTTTCCTTGCTACTAATTCATTTACAGGAGGGATACCTTCCGGAGTTGTTCAGTTGCTGAAGCTCTGCTATGTAAATCTGCATAGCAACAAGCTCAACGGAGTGATTCCATCTGCGATCAGCTCGCTAGAGTTTCTATTAACTCTTGATCTTGGGAACAATGAGTTGGCAGGAACCATCCCCGTGATGCCAAGCAAAATTGGTTATATTGATCTAGGTCACAACTATCTTGCGGGGCATATTCCTTTAAGCATCGGAACTTTAAGTAACTTGGAGTCTCTTGATCTTTCACACAACAACTTATCGGGCCAGGTACCGTCCTCATTTGCAAGCCTTCAAAGATTGACATATTTGTGTCTATCTTACAACCAGCTCGATGGGCCCCTGCCTCTATTGCCTAGAGGAGTGAAGGTTAATGTAACGGGAAACCCAGGCCTCACAGATGGCACAGAAGATAATGGTGATCCTGACAATATGACAGGCACTAAAGATGACTTCACGTCACCTACATGGGTTGCAGCAGTTTCTTTTCTAGTTGCCTTCTTAATGACCTTCTACACTGGTATCAGGAAATGATAATCACATATCAAATTAAGGATGTCTTTTTTTTTTTTTTTTGCGAAAGGGGTGGGAATTATATTAAACTTTAGAACAGTACATCCCACGTCCTTTACAGAAAGCCCCCTGGGCACACTTACAGAAAGGACCCTCGAAGAAAATGAAATTACAAAGAAGTCCATCTCCCTCTCGAATCCTCCCGAAACACCAGGTTCTCGCCACCGGAGAGCATCGACGGCGACCTCCAGGCTTCTCCGCCCTCCAAACTCGCGACCACAACGCATTGTTGATGAAGCCGATTGGATTCGAACGAAGATGGCACAAAGCCGGCCATCGCGACGACGGAAGAAGGAAGAGGCACCGGAGCAACACCATCGAAGACCCAACAGCAAGAACCAGCAAAAACCGAAGAAGTCGACAGCAAAAACTTGATGCCGACAGCCCGGACAGACATCCACCATCACCGACATCGCCGGCGAGGGGCACCAAAAGCCCATCCCCTCTTTCACAAAAGAACGGAAGGCACAAGAACTCCACACGGTCTCACCTTTGATGTCGTCGCCGTCGCCGAAGACGCCATCGCCAGATCGACTGAAGGAGAAAAGAAATCCGAGCGCCACCGACATGGCGACGCCGGAACCCTAACCCTAGCTCCTAGAAACTAACCTAAGCAGCTAAGGAAACAGCACCGGACGGCGATTCCCCAAACCTCCCCGCTCTCCGGAGCCCTACGGGCCGCCGGAGAAGAGGAGAGGGCCGGCGAATCGCCGCCGGAAAGGCGCGCCGCCCCCTTTTCTCCCGCTCTCGACTGTAGCGCGGAAGATGCTTCGCGAAAGAGAGAGAATGAGCAAATTAAGGATGTCTTCTTTGACTTCAAGGCTCATGTATTAGATACGGTATGAATGTATGTGTAATAACTAATCGAAACATTTTTTTTTATATAAAAGGATGTCTTCTTTGAGATATAGGTTCTTCCTGCTACAGAACTAACGTTACGTAAAACATATGTCAATCAATAATTTAACAACAAAAAAATGAAACTTTCTCGCAAGACACTCGACCATGACCTCAATAGTTCAAGATTAAGATTACGAATGATGTAAAGTAGCATATCATATTCATCTTGGTTAGAGATAACCAGTCATATGAACTGGTACTGTTTGGTTGTAGATTGTAAAGGCAAACGTAAACGGTATCAAAAAGTACCGCTACTGCAAACAATGTACTGTAACAGATTACTGACATTGTTTGGTTCAGCTCCGTAATGGAATGAGGCTGCGATAGAAAAGAATAGAAACAGAGGAGAGCGAGCGAGCGAGAGACGCATCTACAAAATGGATCGATTTATTCATCTCAGGCTGGCTTCAAGGGATAGGCGAATGGATGAAGGGAGCAGCGGTAGAGCATGCCTCGCCACAGCAGGGGGCTTGGCAGAGCAACTGCATCCGACGATGGCGGCGGCGCACCTGCAGCCAGCGACGATGGCAATTCCATGGGAGGGTCGGAATTGCGGGAGATCCACCAGCGATTCCTCCGATTCCAAGCGATTGGTTCCAGGCAATTGAGGTATGTCAGAGATGAGAAAGGGAGGAAAGCCTTGATGAGGGACGCGCTTCGTCCGCCATGGAAGAGGAGAAGGAATCTCGCTCGGCGCCGTCGCGGTGAAGAAGAACGAAACTCTTGAGCGGAGACGACGACGCGAGCCGGTATCTGATTACACGCGGGAGGGAGGGGTATCGGAGTTGTACTAGCCTGTATCGGATTATGGGGTACCTGATTGTGGCGCAGTTGAAACAAGCACGATCTATCGGAATCAGACTGCGCCGTAATCAGAATACGATACAAAGCAGGGAACCAACAAGTCTATCTCAGTTGATTAACCGTGCCAATGTAGACCTTGAACACCCAGGTTAAGTCCACATCGCGAATTTGGTGTCTATTTCTTCTTAATTTAAAATCACCTTGTTCCTCCTGGGTTGGTCGATTTTTTTCTTGAGATATCCAATCATGCACCTAAAATGTGCACACCCTAACTTTGCTTAGACAAAACAACAGTCACACCTATTTTAGAAGTACTTGCAGGTCCCATGATTGCAGCTTAGTACAGACTCTTTTCTAATCATATCACCACAATAGAGTTAACACTGTTATAAATTGGACTCGGGAGAGGGAGATTTTAGTGCTGCCGGAGCAGCAGAGTTTCTGACTCTTTCATTGCTGAATATAAATCCTAGTAGTTACACAGGTGGGCCGTAGTAGCTGAGTTTGAGGCCGTTGTCACCGCCTAATCCGGGCCATGATCACCATGTCCGGTTCCTTATCTAACTAACTGCTTGACTGAATCAAAACAGAGCAAAAACAGAGATAGACTCCGAACTGACGCTAATTACAGACAGAATGTGCAAGGACTAAGCTAACAACCACATCAAGCTGAACTTTTCACACTAAACTGTTGGCACTTTTATTGCCAACATGCGTTCTGATAGATTTTCTAAATACAGAGAAAATGTAGAAGCTGGAAAGAACAAACCATGAAATAGTTATGGTAGAAAACATATGCAGGAAGCTAGCAAATGACACTGAAGGCCCTGTTCTACAAATATGGTTCCTTCTTTGGTGAAATTTGCTTCTCTAGCAATAGCTTCAGTAGGTACATTCCTATTGGTATTTTTAGGCATGCAAATGTTACTCTGTTGGATCTCGGCCAGAACAATTCAACAGGTAAAACTCAAGCGAAGCTCTTGAACTTTCCCAGACTCAGCAAATTGCTCCTTTAAGTAAAGCCTTATCTCTTCAAAACCGTGGAGTGGCTCATGTCCGGATGGAATCAAATGAGTATTACGATTTAAGATTCGAAATACAACAGCCTCACTGAGGAGATGCCCTCTCGCCCGACAGCTTGGAGCTGTTGATCTCGATGTCAATAAACTCTCCTCGGGTACTTCATTATTTGAGGCTTGGTTACCAGAACCAATCGGCAATGCCATGGTTTATTTGAACAAGAAATAATTGTTGTGCAGCTTTTTCTAGATAATGAGTTTGTTGTGCACTTACACGCTCTCATTGAAGAAGCCCCAGGGTGCTGTACCAGATGTGCTGGGAAACCTGGGGCAGCTTGGCAACTATCCAACTCCAAAAAAACAATCTCTGTGGATATATCCTAAATTCATTTTCTAATATCACATCCTGGAAGTATTTAACCTTAGAACTCATTCTTGGAAGAAATACTGCCATGGTTGTTCAGTTCCCAAAGCCCTGCTTGTGACCATGCATGGCAACAATCTAATTTCATCTCGATCAGCTAATTGCAGTTTTTTTTTTTGAATGAAAAATTGTTGTATTAAAATTTTGAAGAAGTACAGACATCTTACATTGGGACTCTCCGAGACGAATAAAATACAAAGAAAATATCTCAGTGTTTTACTCATCTTCAACATCACTTCTCCGATTGATGCCACCGAAGAGTAGGAATCAAATCAAAGCTCTGTACTCTTTTACCGCCTATGAGAGACGCTAAACTTTGTTGAAGCCGCAAGATCTACGGATTTAGAACTTATTTTCAAGACGCATGGTTGCAAATAGCCCGCTATAGCTCCGCTTTAGCTTCCGCTATAGCTTTTTGAGATAGTTGCCGTGACGATATTGTAAATATTGCCGCTAATGCCGCTAATTCCGCTATATGGCTAAATAGCCCCGCTAACTTCGTCCGCTAACTCCGCTATAACTAAGTTATGAACTTATGTACTTATGATTTAATCATAAGTCGAGCAATATGATGAATTTGCTTGTTTATAGTTCAAATGGTGCTTGCTTTCATGATTCTGTGGATTGTTTCACCGCTAGGAACGATGGTAGATACATGCTAGAACGATGTAATGATTGGACAATGAAATGCACTTTTGAAACATGAGCTTTAATTAACGAATTTACTAATATTTTGGCCAAAAGTTTACTTTATTTTGCAAACCGCTATTGACAATAACTGCCGCTATAGCTGCGTTATAGCTCCTATAGCTTTTTTAAGAGCACTCCGCTAAACTCTATAGCCCGCTATTTGCAACCTTGTCAAGACGATATAATTCTGTAAACGCGAATCGGCCACATCTTCATCAGTAGTAAGAGAGATCACCGGTGACGAAGAGAGAGAGGGGCCAAGAGGAGGACGACGAGGCGTGACCTAAGGCGGCTTGCAGCTAATTGCAGTTTCTAAACACCATCTTGAAGGTTCTATTCTTGTAGCATTGCATTTTAATTAACTTTCAGTTGCTTATATATCCACCTTCCTTCTAATATGATAAGCCAGGCCTAATTGTTGCTTTTTGGCAAATGGGCTCTCGGGGTAAGGATCCTCTACAGTAATGTTAATGGAATCAGTGACAAGTGGGCCAAGAGATGAGGATCTCACAAGTGAGTGATTGTTAATGCACATGCATTACCTGCTCTCTGGATGTCTGCATTTCCGATGCGATGGATGTAACAGAAAATCCAGGTCTCACTAATAGCACAGAAGGCAATAACACTCCGTACCAAATGACAGGCACCAAATGCGACTACTACATGGATATTTCTTTATATTGCAGCTTTCTTATTGTAGTTGGCTATGCAATACAGCAGGACATAGTCGTCACACGATAAAATGTGACAGCAATCGCTGCCACAATCTCTACAACAAAAAAGGTCACCACAGAAACTATCAAGGTCACCAACTCTGTCCAACAGATTTATGAACAAGAACAAAAATGTAGATCCTAGAAAAAGCAAAATATTTTGTACAATGTCTTTTACCTTGTATATATGGCTAAAGAGGTTGAAGAAAATGTTTAGAAGAAACTAAGTCCTCCCTTCAATAGCCATTTCCTATTCTTTGTTCAATCAAGTATCATGGAAACTTACAAGGTATGAAAAAACATACAAATTTAAAAATAAGAAATGCATACTTGTAACTCCTCTAGCACAACTTCCTGCTTTACTCTTTAAACAGTAGCTTCGCAGATGGTCAGGAAAATTTTACATCTAAACATTGTGAGAACAAAATGGCACAAGGCATACTCGAAGAACACCTAGCTGGAACCTACTCCAATAGCTGACAACTCAGACTACGATCTTTTCTCGCCTAGTGGATATTTACATTGTGAGACATGAAAGTTAGATTGGTCAACTATTTATCAGAAAGTACCAATTGTTACTTACAGATTTGGTATACACATTGACAATCAATTTGAGATAATTACAGGTAAAATGAGACCTGAAGTTTCTATATAGCCATTTTCTGCCTACAAAATCAGATAAGATCTCATTGCAGCTAACAAATGACTTCCTACAACGGGGGTGGGGGGGGGGGGGGGGGCAGTAGTATAGTAAAATGATGGCAATGTATATAAGTGCACTTCAAATGCATTTCCAGAGCAGATATTTCCAGAAGACTAGCACTTGATTGGCCTTAATGTCGACATCCTTCCACGCTGTCCCTTAGCACTGAAGAAATCATCCGGAAAGAGGCAATTCACAGATAACACCTTATATCCTGTGACCTCGATATATCCATTGGCATATGGATGAATTAAAACTTCCAACTCCAGTTCTACATCAATCAGTCATTTCTGACCATTGTGAGCAAAATATATTCCCAAGATATTCCTGCCAAGTGTTGGCTACAAATATCTTTCAGACAATATTGGAGTCTTTGTATCTAAGAGAATTCCCTTCCTTTAGGTAGCTCTTATCAGCCTTGGAAAGTGACAATGGAAAGGTCTCGTCATCCACAGAATCTTGAAATTTTAGCGGTACCACTTCAATGGCAAACCCATTCTGACCAGCATGCTTTAGGTGTCGTGAGGACAAAGATTGTCCTGTACCTGTACGGAACAAAAAATTCTTAACAGACAACTAAACATTCTTAAAGGATGTCTAAAACAAAAGCATAATATCAGACATACTGTCAGTCATGTCCTTGGTCTTGTGAAGGAGAAATGTCCCAGAAAGGATAGTCATGAAACCACACATCTCTGTCACAATTTGTGTTGGATTTTGATTATCCCAATCCTGCATGTCAAGAAACAAAGCACTGATAAACTAGGAACATATATGATTTAGTGAAGTAGCTAAAGCAACGACGATATGCACAACCACCATGCAATAACAATTACAGCAGCATTGACTTTAAGTACACCACTAGAACTAGCATAACTTCAACAGGCATATGTGCATTACACATTCTAGAAAAACTTCAACAAGTGGGTCTGAAATCAGTAAAGCCACTAATGTTTGAACTGCTGTTAACATTATACCAAAGGCCTAAATATGCTTGTCATAGTGAAATTTATTTTCTTGCAAACCTTTACAAGGCCGGTAAGACACAAAACATAATCAGATCAAGACAAGAATAGAATCAACAAGCTAGCTAGTGCAAAACCAAATATGCTCTGTTTCTCATGAAAGTTAAATGGGTTACCTTGAACATTATCACACTGGCTATAATTGTTAGTGATGTAAACATCACATAATATATCGGAGAGACCACTGCTGTATTAAAAGTGTCCAGCGCCTGCAATTTAAAGATGACAAAACATTTAGTAGACCAACTGGGAATCATAAGAACCGTAAGTGTCGGTTGGTTGAGGGTGTGGTGTACACCTAGGCGGCCAAGGTTTGAATCCTCTGCAACATGAATTTGGGTGCCTATTTCTTTTTCTTTACAATACCACATATTTTCTCCTAGCGTAGTCGAGTATATAAATTTTTTTACCATGTTCTAGAACAGCAAGCAATAGTCAATGATATGTTTTTCAGTGTAGTGGGCGATAGACAAGCTTATCATGGTGATTGAATCTGCACATTCCAGAGAAATAGGAGGATAGAAACGCCCTCATATCTATGTTGATTCATTAATTCACAATTCGATGGCAATAACAATAACAAAAAAAAAAAAAACCCAGAAGACTTACTTTGTTTAGATAGTTAATCTGGGTGCTCACACAAGTGGCTACAATTAGCGCAAAAGCCCAAGTCTGGGGATAAAATAATTGGTTCGTTCCTGAGAATGTTAGCTTCAATGCAATTCCAAGAGCTCTTACACTCATAACCTGTAAAACATTTCACTATCAAATAAACGATTGAATTGTAAAATGTCGTAGAGAATCATCAAGGAAGATTATGCTTGGTCCACAGATATGTGGGAAATGCATACCGTGAGTGATCCCAGAAGAGAACACACTCCAATGTACACCATGATGTTTGTTTGACCATGATCAGGGACAACATAATATATGAGCACCAAGGCTGCTGCAACTACTATAGCCGCATAGCAAAGAAAAGCTGCGAAAATAGGAATGAATAATGAATAAGTCGATCCCAAGAGAATTGCAATGACAACATGATCAATCAGGTACAGCTCTGTATAGTACCTGGTTCAGTTGCAAGATCCCAAACTTCCTTTACAGAATCAATGGCACGCTCCTGTGGAGCATGGAGTACAATTGTGATCGATCCAACAACACAGAGAACACAACCAAGTATACCAAAGATGTGCAATTTCTCCTGTAGAATGGCATGTGCAAGTGCAGCGCTGCAGAAATTTACAAACGATTATGATCTCAATTTAATAACCAGCTAAAGAACAATGTTAGAAAATATGACACGATCTTCTCAATGTACCTGATGATTATACTAAGTGCACCAAGAGGGGTGACAAGAATAGCAGGAGCGAATGCATACGCAGCAAAATTAGCAATTTCCCCTACAATCACTGTGCACAAAAGATCATGTCAGTAAACATTCTTCAAGTTTCTTAAATTATGAAAGTTTCAGTAAATATTATCCTAAAGAATTGACGTGGCACCTTAGATTATATATAGAGAAGCAGTGATAATTAACTAAAGAAATTACAGAATCTTCATCGATCCACTTCATATGAATTAAGTTCAACAACGATTTTGCAGACAGAATAACTACAAGAAACAACATCCCATGGAAAATCAAACAGCCTCAAATAGTGTTAACAATGAAGTATTTGTTCCAGATGACATAATCTCGTTTGTGCTGGAACTTTTCATGGTCCATTGTTAGTCCATAACTCCCAACTATTTTACTAATGTCTATCCGAATCTCTGAAAACAAAAAAGGTGCTTTGCGGATTAAATTGTCTGTCTCCCCTGACACAAACCTATAGTATTGATCTCAAATAATCAACATAGCCTAGGTCCCGGGTTGAGAGCTAACTTGATTCTCATCAGACTTGCTAGGCCATTAAGAAAATAATGAAGAAAATGTTCAAATGGCAAAAGCCAAGGAAAGTACTGATACTCCAATATCGAAAAGGATTATACACATACAAGTCCTCAAGGAAATAGAGGAATATATTAAAAAAGATCATTAATAATATTTAATAGGAAGGGAGTCAAGACTTACTAGAAATCATTCCTATCCACCAAAGTGGCTCCATCAAGTAAGAAAACCCTCCATATCCTGGTTTGGAAATAAAACATTTAATTACATTTTGCACAAAAACTTGGGAAAGCGCAACAATGTAATTTAACGAAACACAAAGAGTATATCAATACATTTGTCAGACTCATAACTCAATACAGATACTGTTAACATAAGCTATTGCTTAGTTTCATCATGATAAGGGACATTGTCATGACCAATTGCAACATTTAGTTCAACCGAATGGCTTAATTAAAGGATGTCCACCTTTAATAGATCCAAAATAATCCATATGGTCAACATTTCATTCCATCATTGTGTAAAGATGATTAAAAATATATAAATAACAATACTTCAATACACTTCAAGATGAATGGAAAAAATGGTTGGCTTGACTAAATTGTATCTATAAAGTTCTAAAATGAAACTAGAAACTGTATTCCATCATGCAGAAAATATTCTATCAGCCAGCCAGTCTACTGCTAATAGTGGTGTCCCCAGGAGGCACAAGTCCAAAATGAAAGTGGAAAAGGCCCATACTTTTTCCTCTATAAACAATATGTATGTGACAGTACTACAAATGAATTTGAACACTTCACCAGCAAAACAAACTTCATCCCGACATGATGAAGAACCAAAAGGAAGCAAGGTGATTTATTCAAGGATCGGTCGAATGAATTATGGTATGGAACGAAAAGAGTTTAAGGAATTCTGAAGACTTGAAAGTCATATCAGAGTAGTATAACATACTGAAGCAACATACAACTAGCACCAGAGACTATGAGATTTACTGATCCCCTTTAATCGTTTAAAGGGACATGTTTCATTCGAAACTTCCTTCGCAATATCTTCTTGACCGGAGGAAAATCATACACTCAATTCACCCATTCAGCACAGGATCATCACACACGAGCAATATCATGTTTGCCTCAACTTTACTCTGTCCATAGGCTAGTCAAACACGAGAAATAAAAAATTAACTAACTTTCCAAAATAATTTGGACATTCACAAGTAAAGATCCACTATTCAATCTGATTTCTTACGAAAAGACATCAACCACATCTAGAACCAAAAAAGAAATGTCTCAGCACAAAATGCCTGAGACTCTCTCAGCTCGTTTCTGATCAACTCAAATGCCTATTAAAATAAAGTGCAAACAAAAATCTTTGACTTCATTAAACCCATTTGCAAGTTGCAACTAAAGAATCATAGGAAACACCCTTGACTGATTGGACTACTTTTGCAAGCAAACTTTTTAGCTTTTCGCATCCTCACAGAGATCAACAAGTCTCCGAGTAAGACTCCCACCGGCCACCGCATCCAAATCATTGCGATCTTTTTCACCACGCAAAAGAGAATCAATCCACCCAATTTCAATGCGGGGAAGCTCAGTGAGGCATCTTCTTAACTAGATTAACAGAGTGATTCAATCAAGCGTTTCCATAAAAGGTGATCAATTTTTCCCCGCAGAAACCGAATCTGCCACGCCCAAAGAGTACCTTTCAGGAGTCAACTAGGCTTTTCTGACCGACCAAATCAAGAAAACAAGACCCAGTCTTGGCCTCCCCGATCAGAACTCAGGAGCCCCAAATTCCACTACTGGAAGACATTTCTTGGATTCAATTGGACTTCCAGTTTCCCACCAAGCAGAACAGCCGAGGACTTTTTTTTTCCCTACCGCCAGCAGATCCCGAGATCCACTTACCAACCACACCAAGAATGCCCACCCGAAACCGCGTGGCCAAAAGGGACAAACAAGAAAAAAAAATCAATTTCAAAGCTTCGATAGCCACGAGCCAGCGAAGCATCCACATGACTGGCGCTACCCGACTCACGACCCGCCTCACCGACGTGCGAACCAACCAACCCGCCCGCCCACCGGCGGCGAGATCCAGACACCGGAGCAGGCAGCCACCGACAAGGCGAAGGGAGCGAAACGACTCACCCGCGCGGACGCCGGAGTCGGCGGCCCTCCGGAGCCCCATCTTCTTGACAATGAAGCTGACCCCGATGAAGGCGCTCGACGACACCGCGAGGACCAGGCCCTTGGCGTTGTCCGACGACATGCCCCCGCGCCCCGCGGCCGCCATCGCCGGCGACGCCGGCGCCGCCATGGCACTCCCGTTGCCTCGGGCTCGTGCGTCGATGTGATGGTGCTGACTCTGCTGACTACGCCGCAGCCGCCGCCGTCATGGGGAGTGGAGCGGAGGCGCGAGGGGCGTTCGGGACGGGAGCGGGAGGGAAAAGGGGAAAAGGTGAAAGAAGTGGAAATTTAAGGGGCCAGGACTTTGTGCGCTGT
Organism: Eragrostis nindensis; assembly: GCA_012490785.1. Taxonomy (NCBI): domain Eukaryota; kingdom Viridiplantae; phylum Streptophyta; class Magnoliopsida; order Poales; family Poaceae; genus Eragrostis; species Eragrostis nindensis. Next base: position 2,222,237 of record JAAXCT010000030.1, on the reverse strand, counting down.
CGCCCTCCCAGACACGCTTATTTACATGTAATAATAATAATTCACGGGGAAACTTTCTGTTTCTATTTTCATGTACTAGAATGCGTTTTTTCTATGAGATTTTGGTAGGATTTCTCTATTAAGGTTACTTGCGGTTTACAATTCTGGGATTCTACAATTTGTAGTTCACGTGTACGGATGCTTGCGACAGCTTCTATGAAGAGAATGAAAATGCTTTTTTTTTTTTATCTTGTGACTTGAGTAGCATATATCAATGTCAAACCGAAAGTAGTAGGCAAAATCCTAATTCTTTACTAAATAAAATTTTTGTAATGAGATTCTACATTAATTTATTCATGTGTTGGAGAACAAACTTCATATATCATTTTGACACAGCTATTGTTGAAGAGCTCATTGTTCAATTGCATAACCTATCAATTTTTTCCGAGTACATATCAAAAAAAAAATTCGAGTAGCATATGCTAAAAATTGTGTCCATCATATTATAAAATATTATGTAACTATGGTGTTATTGCTATATTTTAGTGTCTCTTTACTCACTACTAAATTTAAGGTCACTATTTGATAAAGAAATGATTTTCATAAAGAGTGGTAAAAATAGTTATCTTGAGAAAACTTTTGCCAATCGAACCAGTGGTTTCAAACTATAGCAACGCCCCCCTAATACTAATTTTTTTTGAAGTAGTCAATCAAAATTTCTATTCTGGACATACCATGGAGTAAAATTCAGACACAATTCAATGGATACAATCACATGCTAGTAACAAAAAAATTGTAATATCTCTAACGTACGGGGGAATAGCTGCAAAGTCTTATGAACCTCCAGGTGGATAAAATAATGGACCTCTGCCTCCACGACAGTTTGAGTCCGCTCGGACCACGCGACCGCCCTCACATAACTCTCCAACGAACGACGTGATCTGCCGTCCACGCCTGCATCCAACGACTCCTAGCCCTCAGCTGTATGAAACAGGTCTACGAGCACCCTTTGCTGTGTGGGGCCGTTGGCCTTGGAGCACATGGAATATGCCCTTCTGGAGGAGAGAGAAAAGAATCTGCCACGCTGGCATCGGCTTCTGCAAGGCGCTTGCTTGGCTTCTTCAAACACCTTTTACCCATTTTTTTCTTATGGAGTTGGAAGATATATCCATAGATAAAAAAGGAGTATAATATTTCCAGATATTTCTGAGATAGTAATATAGAAAGGTTGAACAAGATCGACCAACTGTCAACCTTAGTAGTTTCCTTTGTATAAAGCAATCGGAAATGGTGTTTGGATGGCAAACTTAATTATCGTCTGAATAATGCACATCAAGTTATTCAAAAGAATGTATTGTAAAAGATGACGCAATGATATGTTTGTAACAAGATAAACAACGATTAAATATACAATTGTTATGACTATTATTGATTATTGGCATATGTCCTTTGCAATAGGTAAAGCTTTCAACTTTTTCCCAGATAAGCATTCTTTTTCCCAGCACCAAACACCAACACTTGTGCGTGCTAGACGGAAACTGGGTGGCTTTGTGTTGGCTTTGCGCATGAGCACGATTCACTAGTTATTTTGTGGTTGATTGTGATTCCTTTATTTATGCCTAGCTTAAAGTACTTCAAAAAAGGTGCATTTCGCCGATTTATTTACTTACATGGTATATTTCCTAGCCATGCCGTGATCCAATGCTGCGTGCCCTTTACCAAAAGGAAAAAATAAATATGCGTCCTGTTTTGTATAGTTGACTGCGCGTCATCGTGTTGTCTGTTACAAGCTACAGAAGAGCCCAAAAACGAGGGTAGTAGGTGGAGTAGGTGTTTATGCATGAAGACAGCAAGTACACCTGCAAAGTCCAGTGCTCTACAACCAACAAAAGCTGCTGTTACTCCTTGCCCTGCTCACTCAGCAACAGCTTATTTTGTCCCCTTGGCATGGTGACACAGTTCAAAGGTTGACTGCTGGACAACAGTAATGTTGTTTTTCCTCAAGTTTAGGTCTCAGTATTAAACAAGTACTGTTATATTTGAAAACGAGGTGCATGCTTTAGAGCGCCCAATTTCTGAATCAAACTTCAAATGAATATTTGATTTGGATACTATGGACGTATTTCCTTTGTCTCAATAAAAAATGGAAATACGTCCATAGTATCCAAAAAGTTTTGACATCTTGTACTGAAAATTTGATAAGAAATGAATGCAAGTTAATAGTTATATACCACATACACATATTCAGAACACACTTCATAAGTGGAGAATGCATCATCTTTTTTTTTTGTTTAGTTAGAGAAATTTGGATTGGTAAATTAAAGGAGATAGTGATCCTTCCAATCAATCATTACTCAATCATGAGTCATAGGAATCGTGTAGATTACAAGAAAGGTGCGTGTAGTTTTCTCATACTTTAGGGACCACTCTGGCAGTAGAACACTCTATTGTCTTTTGTAACTTTGCAAAAGATATGACAAAAGTATTTAGCAACAGGTCAAATTAAGCCTAGGCGTGTCTTTCATGTCAGCTAGCTGTGTCTTGGATAGAAAAAGCCGTGTACAGCCCATGCACAGCCTGTACTCAAACGGCTTGCCTTGGCATGTCGAAACTGGAACATTTAGTTCCTACTAGACTAAAATCTGACATATTTCTTAGTCACATTTTACGGAAGAAATAAAATGCATGTGTGGGACATTGTTTTACTAAAGCTGGAATTTTGTTCTGTTGAAGCTGAAACAGTTTTATTATTCAGCGGAACATTTTTTTTGAGATTAAGATTGAGAGAGAGAGTGTGTGAAGATCTAAATCGTTAGATTCATATTCAATGGTTCTTAAAAAAAAGGTGAGAGAATAGCAAAATCTTAGTTATATGAGAAAGGAGACACCAAAAAATATGAGTACCCACATTTCTCGCCTTCCAAGTGGCTCTGCTGTGTCCAGTCCTTGCAAAGGATCATTATGGAGAAAGCCAAGGATCCATAATGTCTTGTACCAGTTGAAGTACACATTGTAAACCTTTTTTTTTAACAGGGAGAACACATTGTATAGTTTTCAGTACAAGATTGTCAAATCAGCAAGTTACTATTCAAAACTAACAATCATACATAGATTACAAACTTACAAAGTAAATTCTATAATTACTTGCAGTCCCTTGTTAATAACTGTCACGGCATTAATAAATTGCATCCATATGAGGTTTTTTTTTTTTTTTTTTTTTTTTTTTTTTTTGTAATAGGACGAGATCATTGACTTGCCTATCTGTCTTTGGAGGCCTGAACTTGCGCAGTGTGGCAACATGGGGCCAAAATGGTCCTTGCTTCAATAATAATTAATATCCACCTTATGTGCTTTACAAGATAGTATATTGATCAGTGACCATGTGGTTTTGTAGGTTGCGCCTCATGAAGACTTTCTATTGGCTCGTAAGGTAAGTTAATTCTGATTTCCACCTTCGTACACACGCAAGTACGCCTTGGTATAAAGATATTCAATATTCGTGCGAGGTTAATATGCGTGCAGAGATAGGGTGTGCCTCTGCATCTTTATTGTGAGCAGTGATCACTCTGGTTTAAGTATCTCTTGCTTAGTAGATTCTACTAGAAAAAAGATGAATGGGTAGAGAAGAACTGCCCACACGAACATTATATTAAGAAGAAGGGGGGCCCATCCAAGCCTAATCGGCACAGGGTTCACGGTCACACACTAGCAGCACTACGAGTGATAACAGAGTTTAAGTTAATTTCTTTTCTTTTGAATGAAACCTTGAGCATTAATTCGCCACAATGTGTTTTTCACATTGTGAGTTCATAATTAGTTACCCAAGTGGGTGCAACAACATAGAACTTTCCCTTTGCTCTGGGTGCGTGCGACCAGAGCTTACCGTGTAGCTCCGCCCCTGACTGTGTGGATCTTGAATACAAGGAGCTAGTTGGTGGAATGGGCCACAGTTCAGTTATTGCGAAATAGAGTCTCATACCAAACTGAACTAAAAGTGTCAACCACTTCACTTATTTTCGTATTGAACGAATCCCATATACACAACCAGTACGTATTTGACCTCCTCCTGGAATCATGAACTAATAAAAGTGTCAAGCACTTCACTTATTTTTGTATTGCACGCCGAACTCCATACAAACTTTGGTGATAAATGATGCAGACAGCCAGTATTTAACCTCTTTTCAGAATCATATATAAAAGCATTATATTTGTAGTCTCACTTTAACAGTCCAAGGAGTTTTCACAGTGTCCTGTCTTTCTCTCACGATTTTCAGAGATCTGGGGACTGCTGGATTCTAGGCCGGCCACATACTTGGAGCCTTTGGCAAGGCCCCATTCAGTGGTCCAGTGTTTTGTGCTTTGAGCCGAATCATTACAGCCATTGTCATACGGCTAACTGATCCTGTTAAGTGCAAACATAGTGTATTCTCCATTGATCCAGTCAAATGACATGCACATACATGTACCCTTTTGTAGTGTAACCTATAAGGCTTACCGTAAAAGTTTTCGCAAAAAAAAAAGGCTTACCGTAAAAGTAGTGATAAGACTTGTAATCGAATTGCTAAGTAGGCCTAGTATTTTGCATTGGTTGACATTTCATATCATAGTAGGGAATCTTATACTCCCTCCGTCCCTAAATATAGGGCGTTTGACTTTTTCAGACATCACGTTTGACCATTCGTCTTATTCAAAAAATTATAAAATTATAAAAATAATTATATTATATTTAAAATATATCTACTGATGAAACAAATCATAACAAAATAAATATTATTTTTATAAATTTTTCAAATAAGACGAGTGGTCAAACGTGATGTCTAAAAGTTAACAACGCCCTATATTTAGGGACGAAGGTAGGATATGCTAATCCATCGCAAGGTCCGTCCAACAACAGATACTATATTCTATACATAACAGTGTTCACGTCAGTCCTTTTGTTAAAAAAAAAGAAGAGGAGGAAATTGAACCTGTGCCGATTGCTACCAATTTTTTTGTCCTCATTAATGTATCTAACCTTATAGTTCATATAACAAAAAGTAGTGATGATAAGACATAGATAATGGAATGGTGGCCCCTAATATTTCTTTTTGGTCACTAGAGAATCTTAAACATGATAATCCATTATCTATCCATGATAGGGCCAACCGGTATCTAGATTAAAAAAAAAAAGATAAAATATGAGCGGGCACACATGCTGATCCATGAGTGGAACTGTGTTTTTGGGAAAAGATAGCCACTTTGTGAAATCTTCAAGAGCTCAACAAATATCTCCAATGATTACATAGCCACTCTCCAATTCACTGGCTTTGAGCCAATCCATTGTTCTTTCTAGTAACCACTAAATTGCCAAAAAGAAAATCCTAGACAAATTTGGTATATCATATCCACCTGGCATGTTCTTCGTGCTTGTTCGAGGTTCCAGGCATTGCACCTTGCTCTATTGTGGAGTTAAATAATACTACACGTATATTTTCAGTTAGTACTTCCTATTTCAATTGATTCTTTCAGAATTCTAGGTACCCCACGATCTACACATGTCTCTGTTTTGCTAATAACCTCCAAATCTCACCACCTAGTCTGGACTTGCTGGCAAGAGTAAATCTTCAGAATCTTATCTCACCAAGATGACAACGCCAAGGAGAAGCAATGCAGAGCCAGCCAAACCAATCTGTTACCCAAGGCCATTTCATTCAGTCATCTTTCCCTTTCTGTAGAAGACACTGCAGAACATTTCTCATTCATTCAGTCATCTTTACTCTTTCCCCAGAAGAGCACACATACACATATAGTGAGGGAGATTCCATCTTTACAAGCAACATCGCATCTTCAGCAGAAAGCCATCAGAAATCAGAATGCATGCCATCCAGTTGGCTGCTGCCTCCATGCACACCCTTTCCTACCTCCAAAACCACTCAAATATTCCTGTCCTGCCTGCATGTTCATGGATTCCAGCTTCCTTTTGCTTTCGAATCACCCCAACCAATGCAAGCACCAATCCCTTTTCCTCAAAATGTACTGATTGGTTGGTCCGACCAGCATCCTACAGCTTCTGTTAGGCAGGCCAGACCCATGAGCATTCTTTAGGGTGCATTCTAGTATAACATACACAGCATTTTGCCTGAACATTGGCTGTCCTGACAGATCACTTTGGGCATCATGGCCTTCAATGCTACACCATTTTGATTGCTCATTGTGCACTTATCACCATATCATCACTGCATCATTGTTGCCTTTGCGGTCCATTTCTTGAAAGTTCAAACTCCAGGCAGCCATATCTCCAACAGCCAAACACATTTCAAGTTGGTAGATGAGGATGTTTCACCATCCATGACAGCGAGGCATCCATGACCACTCTCATACTAGGTACGAGCAGTACACACAAAGTCTTCCACATATATATAGATATATTAGTGTAGAGGTTCAAAAGGACTAAGGAGAGTACTACACATACATCACACCACACACACAAATACACATTAAAGATTTGCAACTCTGCAAGAGGCATGGATGACTTCACTTTCCCCACTCTCCGTGCAGGAAGGCAGTGCAAGGAGCTCCCATCACCATTCCCTCATCAGCTCAGTCTCGCCGGCTCCCCGCCGCCATGGTTCACGGCAATAGTGGCCGCCGGTGGCGGTGGCGACGGCGGCGAGGAGGAGGACAAGATGGACATGCTGTGGGAGGACTTCAACGAGGAGCTCGCGAGCGTGCCGCCTCTGTGCCCGCTGAGCCCTCTGATCGACAAGCGAGGGCTGGCGATGACGAAGGAGGCGTGGCTCGGCGACGACGTGATCGCCTCCGGCGACATGGAGAAGCGAGTTGGGCGGCTGCTGGTCGCACACGACGGCAGGGTGGTCCGGCGCCGGAGGTGGAGCTTGCTGCTGATGCTCAGGCTGCTCAAGAAGCTGTTCCTGGTCAAGAGAACCAGGAATCCAAGAACCGCACCGATCTGATCGTCAGAGGGGCTGCTTTTGGTCCAATTAGTCAATGGCTCGTGAATGATGAGTGACGTATATATATTTCAGAGTATTAATCACTACAAAGTGTGTGTAGTGCATTCTTATTCGATGACTTTCTCACAAGGCAAATAACCCACTGTGTAATTTTCTTGTGTTCTTTTGATTTTTATTTTCTTCTGAAGAGTGTGCTCTTCTTGGCTTCAGTATAATCCTAATTACCTCTTTCTGATTCTGATAGATAGTATTCTACAACTCCAATGCGTGCACGTGTTTGCCAAATATGGTGCATTCGTCTCTGAGTGTGGCAAATTTTGGCAATAAAATATCAAGTTCAACATATATGCTGATCCTGTATTTTTGAAAGGTTCAACATTAGTATCTTTGATCGAACGAGTGCAGGCGCATGCCAACATGATTCCACACAAGGAATGCTTCCAAGCTAGTGACATGGATGTGTCGCGTTGTTGTTGACATCTGATATTTATTATTTGAGGCTCTTATTTGAACTTTTATTAGAATTTGATTGGTCAAGACTGGATTATTTACCTTGCTGGATACTACTGCAACGTAAGCAGAGCAAGGTAGTCACTTGCCACCAACCTCGTAGATGCTTCTGCCTTTGCAATCACAAACCTACCCAAATGAAGAAGCCATTAATGGCAGACGATCCAAAGTTTCTGGTGACAGCACAAACATCTGTGTGTGAGGCAAAAATCAGAGGCCTCCAAGTACCGCACTTGAAAAATTGCAACCAACAAGAAACTGCAACGCAATCAGCCAATCAGGGGGCCACCGTCTCAGGATCCCCTGGGATGCCATTAGTGATCTAACTGCCCAATGCCCAATCTGGTCTATAATCTGTCTTAAACCTCTCAAATCCTTGTCTCCTAATCACACTCTAATGAATGTGATGAAACTGGTCCTCAGAATTTAGGCATGCGTACGTGAGCACTCTGTTTATGGAATTGTGTACTTCTCCAGCTGATGAAGGACAGATAAAAGATGATCTAAAGGAACGAGGCCCTAACTGACTGTAACAAGATTCAAAAGCCATTTTCCTTTCATCTATCTGTCGTTCTGATGTTCTTAACCTGCATCCTGAATCATTTACGGTAAATGATTTACCAATGATTAATCTCAAAGAGAAAATGATTAACTGATCAGTTTATTGAGGCCATAACATTAAGAGAAAATCATTAGGCCCTAACTGATCAGTTTCAAAGAGATTAATGATTTACCAATGATTAATCTCACCTAACTTCGTCAGATGCCTAATGTTATGTTTACCTATTGCTCTTACTTACACTGATCGCTAGTACTCTACAGAAACTGATCTCTTTGAAAATTGTGTGCTGACTAGGAGTGATCTGTCTCTGTCGCTGAGATGTGTATGTGTTGAGTAGAAAGGAAGGATTCCTGACGACAAGGCATGAGCGAGACATCAACACATGGTCTTCCACCGATCAGCAACCAACAGAGAACAGAGTGAAGCAAACAGAAGGATGATGGCCAGGCAAGCTCAAAGCAGTGGCATGAAACAGATACGGCAATCAACAAGTTGGTCTCCAAGCAGAAGGAACCGGATGTGTAGGGATTGCGCAGATGGGAAAAAGGTTAGGTGTTTTTGCTGATATTGTGTTCTATTAGGCTACCATCTCAGAAGTCACATAAACAAAAATGCATCAGTTGTTGAACAGACATGGTCACAGGAAAGCCTTGTTTCGTAACACTATAGCTGGAAGAAGTCAAGTGAAGATCCAAATATTTCACAACTACCAACCTGTTTTTGTCAAGGCTTGGATTGCACCCTAAGGCCACATGTTTCCAACGACCTCTCTTGCCAGCAAGCTGATCAGAGATGCAGAAGAGTTCCATGCACTTCCGCTTTCTACACCTGCAAATATGTTTTCACTCTAAACTGCAAACATAATTACTAAAATATATTGTCTATATAATATACTAAAATATATTGTCTATGTAATACAGCATTCTGACAGATGCAAATTCATAAGAGGAAAAGAAACTTCAACTGATATAACAAGATTCCAATCAGGACACAAGTACATAACTTCTGCTTATTGTCACTTATTTGTTTTGCAGATGAAAGAACATGTTATGTAATATTAGTTTTTTGTTAAAAAAATATGCTTCTGGCAGTTTAATATTTAGAAGGCAATGCGAAACAGACTTACATAGCCAAATGTTCTTAGTCCAATGTGAGATCATAAAACTAGAAAAGAAAAAGTATGTTTTTTCCCCAAAGTGATTAAATGAAATTAGCGAATTTTGCAAAGCTACAAGCAAGTTGATTGAAAATTATTTACTGATACAAAATTGTGCGATGCGAAGAGTAAGAAGCACAAAACAGATGACAAATATAATTGATAGAAAGATATGATAAGCGCACCATAAATTTTTCTCCTAGAAATAGAATGTCAGTCAAAGGTAATATAATCCATATGGCAAAAATGGACATGTAGCATCCGTACACAGACCAGGTTAATACCTCAAAATGGTTTAACTGTGAACAGTTTTTAATAAACTGTGTAAACAGTTACAATGGTCTCATAATTCTACTCTTTTTTGCTACAATTTCCTAGAATGCAATGTGCATACAACATCTGATCTTTTCCTACCATCTCAATCCAGATTTTGATCAGTAACAGCAAGATTTTTTCTTCCCTGATTCTAAGCTAGAGAGAGGAGTCTGGGACTTATAACAACTAGCTTCTGTATGTTCTTCAGATGAAAGGGCAAAGGTCCCCGGCATTCTTCAGATGGAGTAGCCTGTTGTCGGTTCCTTGTCATTTGCTTGCTTAACTTGTGGGCAGCCCTGTTTGTACCATGGATATGCTTTGTCAGGTTAACTTGCTTGCCTGTGCTGTGAACCCTGCTGTTGGTATGAGCGGGGCAATGTCCTCCTTTTGTCTCAACATTCTGCTGGTGCTGTATATCTGCATTTTATTAGCCTGTTTTGTGACCTGGTAGGCCACATCCAACACGCGAGCTGAAAGGCAACAGCACATTTTCTGATTGGCACTGGGACGGGGAGTACATGTGTGTGTACCCCTGCCGAAGCTACTATAATGTCTGGCCGTTTCTGTCGTTGCTCTGTTTTGGTTTTCTTCCCTTTTGTCTTGCCAGAAATGATGAAGCCATCTAAAAAAAAAAGGAGGAGAAGAAGAAGAAGAAATGATGAAGCCGTAGGAGGGAGGATATGCTTCGTTTTGTCTTGCCAGAAATGCTGAAGGAACGAGCAGCAGCAGGTGGTGGGCGCTAGTCCGTCGACGACCTACCTGCTCGACCCTCCTCGCCTGCACCTGCCTGCTCTCCGACGACGACCCAGCAGCAAAAGCAGCTGCATCTTGCTCTTCTTGATCGAGCCTGACGCTCCTGTGCTAACATTGCAGCTGTGGTTCTTCAGCAACTGAATTTTTCCGTTGCAGTTCTAATGAATTTTCTCAGTGGTTCTTCAGTGTCGATTGTCAGCTGTACTGTAGTTTCTGATGCTTTATTGTTTGAGCTCAAATGTAACTAGTACAAAGCCAGCACAGGAGTGAGGAAAACAAAAGTGAGAATCTGCTGTTTGGATTGCATCTTTCCATGGACAAAGTTTTCTTCTTCTTCTTCTTCTTCTTCTTCTTCTTCTTCTTTTCTTCTAAAACACAGACGCGATGTCTAGCGATGCACAGGAGCGAGCGTGAAATGAAACTCCTACTATAGTACTAGGTGGGCCAGCGCGCTCCGCCACGCCCAGATGAGAATGGGCATTTGTAAACGTTAAGTCCAATGGGTCACCTCTCTCCCGATGGAACCAAAGTGACACCATAGACGGCTCAGAGGACACCAAAACTTTGGTCAGACACGGGTCGGAAGAGCTCGCGGCCTCTTACGTTCGATTAGGCCCACAGAAAAGAGCCTACATAATCAAAAGGCCTGACGAAATCGGACAAAGCCCACCGAGACAGCCCACAAGAAAAGAGGGATGACGTGTGTTGACACGAGAAGGAGTCACGTAGGCCAAAATGCTGTGAGGAGCCCAAAGCTTTGTGTTATCAGCATATAGTTTTTATCAGAATCTCTAGTCTTCCAATAACTAGAAATGGAATGGGTAAACTATTACCCAGAAAAAACCTAAATATCAATACTTGAGACATCGCACGATTCACTATACTTGGAAGTTATGTATACTAAGATTTATAGATTTTTATCCACAAAAGTAGTCATGATTAATTTGCTAAGAACATACTTCAAGTATTTATCATCAAGGGGCTTATATGGCAACCAAGGAAAATTCTAGTTACAACATGCATAAAGGAATCCACTTCACAGATATACAAATAAAAGGAGTGATTTCAAGATCAATATAAATTAAAAAGCATATGGGAAAAAGTTACGTTACCATGAACATCCCGTATAGACATAAAATTCCATCATTACTTGCACAGTGAAAGGGATTTAAATTCATTTTCCCTTTTGAGAGCACTAGTACATTGTCCGTGCTCACGCTACGGTCAAATTAGATAATACAAAATCAAGCAGGAAAGGTATACTATTTAACAGTTATAAACTTCTCTCAAAACCTATATTTTTCATACGAAACACCAGTCTACAAAGTATTATGATCCATTGTTAAAACAACCACAGAAATATTGTCTACAAACAGTTACATCTACAATGCAACATTTTTCATGTCCTTTAGAAGGAAAGTGCAATTGCGTTCAAGCACTTGTACATATCCAGTGGAGGTGGAGCAATCCAATTCTAACAGTAGCAAGTACAGTGCAAAGTGTGTGATTCGTGAAAGAAAAACTGCCTCCTAGCTAGCTCCATGGCTGTTGCCTGCATGGCTGCATCAACATGCAGAGTTTCTTGTTTTCTTCAGGCCTCTGCCAATTCTGCATCTTCTCATTACCCTGAAAGTTGCAACAAGAAAATGGATGCTTTCATCAGGGGTTGCATGGCTAGCAGCAAGAAAGACTCATTTGAAGACAGACAACCACATGCACCTCGTGATAGTACGTGCACACATGGCATTATGTGAAAAAATAACACAAAGTAAACCAAGTAATAGTTTTCAGGGTGAGCAGTGACTCAAAAAAATGAGCAGGTAGATGGGCAGCACCAGCAAGCTGTGGACATTCTTGACGTCTAAGCTGCGATTCTGCGCCCCCAAGTTGTACTCATATTTCTCCTACAGAACGGCATACGTAGAGCACCACAACCAGAGGCGGAGCCACCAATAGGGCAAGGTAGGGCGGCCGCCCTACCTAAACTCTTTGCCAAAGAGCCCCTTCCCCTTCTTCTTTGGAGCTCCGGCCCTGCCGACTGCCGTGGCGTGGCTGAGGAAGGAGTCGGCGCCTGCCGACAAATTTTTTTTTTCTAAATTTTTGCATTAAGAAGGCTGGCTAATGAAGAGGTATGGCCGTATGGGCCTTGGTGACTTTGTTTGGGCCAAATCGCTAATGGTCCTACACTGGACGCTCCTGCTAGTCTGCTGCTGACCTGCTGCTATCGACATGCTAGCTCAGGAAACTAATTTCGAATTGACATTCTATCGTTTGTATTTTTTAGAAATGAACAGACAAGGCAAATGGATTATTGATAAATGGCTCCATAATTTTTTAGATTTAAAATCTTCAATAGTAAGTCCTCAAGTGGCTCCACGTACTTAGTGTCTTATAAATGTTGTGTATTCTCATAATATTCTATTTATTTGTAATATATATGGTAGTTAAGATATCATCACTAACTAATTTATTTTCAAAATTGAAAGGTCTGCTATTTATAATTGGAATACATATGTTCAAATATTATCGTTTACTCTTGATTCTTGCACTTTCTATTCATATAGATGTGCTTGTGTGGTTTATAATCTTTGTTGTTTGTTCAAATTTGTGTCGCGGCTTCGCCCTACCTAAAATTTTTCGCTAGATCCGCCACTCCACAACACTGTCGTTTAGAAAAAAATTTTAGTCGTAATGCCATGCTTACCTATTTAGAACAATGCAACAAAGTTGCAGCAACTCCCATGAACTGAAAGAAGCCAGAGACCTGCGATAACCTAGACAACAAAATAGCAAAGCAAGACATGAGAACATATATCATGAAATTCCTAACCTCGGGCACAAAAGAATCGGCATACAATTAGAAATTTCTTCTGGAGTGCAACATATGTTCGATCTCTTTTGAAGTGTAACTCACTACTTCGCTAGGATAGTTGGAAATACTGAAATGCCCATGGAGGGAAAACTATTACTACATGCAAATGTGCTTTATGGGAGCTTGTATGGATCTGGACATAGAAGAATAAAAAGGAATGTAGACGGTACAATGTGAAACAGGTGTGCCGCTGCCGCATGCAGTTCAAACTTGTCATCTTCAGGACTGAATCAGTTCAAACTTCAAATAGACCACCACGGCTTGCCTGCAGTTCTTGGGACATCCGGATTCCGGAGTCCGGATACAGAGCCAAGCTGAATCGACATCGAAGGACACAGCCGGGAAAAACAAATCGAACACCAGAACTGTTTTCCGGAATTGCAGATCGACCCAGCACCTGAGCTATCCCAAGAACAAAATCAAAAGATCGCTGCTGAGAGAACAGAGACTCACCTACAGGGACGAAATGATCGGAGCAGAGAAGCAAATCTTGCTGCTCTCGCCCATCCCTCCAAACTCGAACCGGCTCAAACGGTCGCTAGGGCCAGCCGGGTGCCGGGGCAGTTTTGTTTTCAGAATGGGAGATGGAAGGATATGAGAACATTGTGGAAGCGATGGCAACTTGTTGGCTAAGTAATAAAAAGTTTGTACTATATAATATGTTCACAACAGCAACAATGTGGGGTCTTTGGAAACTAAGGAATAGTTTTTGTTTTCAGAATGGGAGATGGAAGGATATGAGAACATTGTGGAAGCAGATAATCACAATGCTCAGAAACTGGGAGATCCTATCCCAGTAAAGAATGGAGAGAGGTTCAAGCAGAAACTGCTGGCGCTGGAGAAGCTGTCATCAAGAGCAGAAAAGCTCTGAAGATGGAAGCTTGGCAAGTGCGGACACCTGAACTCAGATGGGTGCCAAACAAGATGATGAACGAGGAGTAGAAGGGTGAAGCTCGCTGGGAGCTGATTCATGTAATTTTGAGTTTAGAGTGTGTTTCCTGGTACTTCATTGATAACTTCATTGATAAGTGCACGAGCTGCAGAAACCTGAGCTGTAAAACTGGATGGTCTTGTTGCTTGGCATAATGGACCGGGGGATCTCCCCTTTTACTCTAAAAAAAAATCAATCCTAAAACCTGCACTATAAACGGCACCAACAGCTATTACCTTTGTATCTCGAGGTTGAAGGCGCTCGGCCAGTGGTCATCTACGGCCGCCGCAACAGAGATGTGGTGATGAAGTAAGGCACCTTCGCGAATGGCCATGGCGCAGCGGGTGTGACGATACGGATCCTTGCGATTTGATTCTTGGAACTGATGATGCCAGCGACGAAAGCCGGCGAGACGGGCAGCGGACGACGGCAACTCCGGCCCTCCTGCTCGAGCCAGATATGGGAGGATCATTATTATTTTATTTTATATTAGTATTTAAAGGTCAAAATAGACTACCACGTTCGCTCTCAAGGCCACAAAATTACCAAATTAATCAGAAAAAAGAAAAGCTATGAGCCGTTGGATTTTATGAACATCTAACGGTTAAGATTAAAAGCAACTCCAACAGGCTCTCTATATCCATCCAATTCGGTAAAAATAAAAAATTACCGTTGAAATCACGTCTCAACAGCCTCTCCTTCCTCCTCTCCTCTCTATCCGGCTCGGCATCTTCTCCCCCTGCCTAGCCATTTTTGCCGAGTGAATGGCACTCGCCATCTGCCTCTTCCCCCGCACCCGCTCCACTTCCCCGTAGGCCTGGGCATAAAACCCGATACCCGAAGCCCCAAAATCGAAAAACTCGACCCCGAATCCGAAGTACCCGAAGCCCGAAAAATTGGGTGCTACATCGGGTACCAGTTATGAAAACCCGAATTTAGTTTGAAAAATTCGGGTTTTGGCTCCCGGTACCCGAACAACCCGAACAGCCCGAACTTCAATTTTTACTCAGCCTACTAACAGTCTCATGGGCCGTAGCAAGCAGCCCACTACTCCCTTGCCTGCAACCCACCACCAGCAGCCCACTACCTCCACGTCTTGTAACTTCTATCCTCCCCACGTCTCCACCAGGAAGGAATCCCAATCTTGCCGACGCCTCATATCCTACACGCCATCGTTGCTCGGGCTCCCATCGATCGCCGCATGGCCGTGCTTGTGCCTGCCCCGGCTGCTGCAAGCTACGTCCCCTCCCGTCCTGCCCGCGCCCCCGATGGCCTCGGCTGCTGCATGGGCCTTTACCCCGATGGCAATGTCGGGTGATTCGGGGTTATCCGAACCCGAACCCGAAATGACGGGTACCCGAGATCTCGGGTATTCATTTTTCTGGACGCATCTCGGGTATGAATTCTTGCAACCTGAACTTAACTTATGAAAGCCCGAAAAACCCGACCCAAAATTTCGGGTAAACCCGAACGCCCACCCCTACTGTGTCTCCCGCGCCACTTTCTCCTCCCGCGCACCCTCCAGCCCTCGTGCTCCCACGCTCGTGCCCGAATCGCTTCTCTGCCCCGCGGCGCGCTGCCATGGAGAGCCACCCTTCGATGAGCACACGCGTCCCGGACCTGACCACACGCTCTTCGCGCCGCCGAGGTACGCGCCGGTGCCGAAACTGGCAAGGCCGAGGTTGCTCGCGGCGCACACAGCCGCGACCCTGGCCGTCCACGGCCGCATGAAATAGCCCAACGCGAGCTGCAGGACGGCTCCCGCCACGAACGTAACCGCCGACTCGGCCGCGGCCTTGGCGGGGATTGACAGGCCCTCTTCCTCGTCGCGGCTGGTGCGCTCCGCGTGAGCCACCTGGATGTCGTACTGCGCGTACACGGACACGAACTCGCCGATGGCCATGCTGCAGGCGCCGGCCACGAGCCCCGCGAGCCCCGACACCAGCATCGCCCACCTCTGCTCGCCCGCGAGCCCCGCGCCGCCGCCCTCTTCTGCTCGCCCGCGCCGCGCGCTGCCCTCCTCTGCCAGCCCGCGCGTCGCCCTGCTCTGCTCGAAATCCGGTGACGACGTGCACTAATCTTCACAAAAGGGTGTTCAGGCTTGTGCGTCCAGGGAAGACGAATTTGTGACCTCAAGGTATTGATCAATAACTCACCTGACCAGGAGGAATGGACCGCAAGGTGCGAGGTCGAGCTGCAGCCGGGTTTGGAGGAGAAGGCGTCGATCTACGTGCTAGGTGCGAGAGAGAAGATGGGGGCAGCACCACGAGCTGTGGAAGAACCCTGCGCACCTCCCCAAATGGTTACCTGTCCGGGGAAGCACCACAGCAGCAGCAGCCCAGCTCGAGCTCAAGTTATCAGCGGCAACAATGGTGGTTGGCGGCTGCAGATGGGGAAAATGAAGGAGAGGGCTTCAAGCAAAAAATGGGGGAAAGAGAGGAGAGTTCAGAGTTGAAGCACGGCGCAATGGGGATGGAGCAGCTCGGCGGCGGCGTCGAGCTTGCGGAGCGGCCGCGCGCCGCCTCCGCGAGCAGCTGGACGGAGGGATTTCACCGAGCGGCCGCGCGGCTTCCCCTGCTTCGGGTGTGCGCTGGCGTGGACATGCGGCGTGGGGACGCCAATGGGCAGCGGCGGCGTCCTTGGACGCGGCTGCAGAGGGAGGAAACGATGGGGGAAACGGAGAAGAAGCTCGAGGGGGGCGGGGAAGGTCGTCGGGCGCGAGGTGCGAGGCGCCGCCGACCAAGCGCTCGTCGGCGCGGCACGCGGCCGCTCGCGGTGGAGCCGCACCCGTTGCACACAACAATTTGAATAGAGCGAGGATAAAAATATAGAGAAGCCGTTGGGTTTGATGATGTTTTTAGTACTATTTTAGTTTTACATAACAGCTAAAACCAGGATTTAGCTAGCTATTTTGAGAGAGGCTCTTGGAGTTGCTCTAAACATCATACTCATATTGAAATAAGTTATAAATTAAAAGAATTCGGAATTAGAAAACTATAAAAAATAGTAGTTTGATTTGGATACAAATTTGGAGAGAGAACAATAAAAAAGTCCATATAAAATATTGTTGATATAAAAAAAACTCGATCTTTGGGGGTATGACGGCCCCCGGGCAATTTTTTAAGGAGAACGATCGTCTCACTCAGATCGAGAAAACCCCCGAACCCTCCTCCGTGCCATACACAGGGACCCAGCAGGTCGGTGAGATCGGCGCGAGTACTTAACCTGTGCTTTGGAACCACGAAGAAGCGAGAAGATTTTTTTGCACTGCAGTGAACAGTGCTATATCTCAGACACTGTTCACCACAGTGCCGCAGCGCCCGCAGCGCTCGAACCCGGGCCAACAGAGCGAACGCTCCGGAGCCAGGAGGCTCTGGCCACTCGGGTGAGCGTGCGTAGGCTAAAATATTGTTGATATACAGCAAGGTAAAACCATGCACAAGATAGACACGTGAACTCGGACCTTATCACAGGTGACGAGCCTGCGTTGGATTTTTTATTTTCACCTGAATATTTACTATCTATATTGAGTCATATAGAGACAAGCTAAAAAATACTAAAAGCGATGTCATGGACCAGGAAAGCTACGGCGAAAGCAAAATTGCCAATACGGTAGGGGAAGAGAAACACCTAGGGGAAAAGAAGCCGTAAGCTCAACATACATGGTTTCTTCATATGGCACGACTGCTGACAAGAGCCTATCACCCACATAACTCCATCCCTGCATCGCAGTAATATTCCAATTTCCTCATCATTTCAGTGTGTTCCTATCACATGTCTGAGCAGTCTTTTCACTTTCTGCACCAAAAACATACTTAATGTCGTCATCTTACGTTCGACTGTGGCTACAAGTCTATGATCGGGTTCACCGACTAAAAATAGGCAGCATGCCAAGCACGCCAGTGAGGTAAAGGGCACGAGAACATTGGCAAGACTTTGTTTCTTGACAATTGTTATACTCTCTATCCTAACGCATGCGTATTTTAGATTTTCGTGAAACGGGTCTTGGTCGAGTGGTTAAAGCATCCGAGTAGCACCTTGCTGGTCCTGGATTTGATCCTCTCAATGGGGCAAATTTTTAGATTGGGTTCAAAAACTCTCTCTCCTCTCCCCACTCAAAGCATGCACAGATATAAGAGAAGATACAATCGATCTCAGACGGATTAAAATCCTAACTACCCCCCTCGAGTTTTTTTTTGTACTTTTGGATAAAATCAAGCATTCGTAAGTTTGACTCTCAACAACAAAAAAAAAAAAAAATGCATAAACATTGACCAGAGTAGGGCAAGATGAGATGTACGTGCTTGGCTGGGATTTTGGTGACGAAGCATTACGTTGAAGCCTATCCTTGGTTGCATCTCTTTTTTTTTTTCAAAAAAAAAGACACCGAAAAGTATCCAACGATAAAAAGAAAATTACAATCAAATTTAACGAAGTATTCTCCTCCACCTCAACCATCGCAAATATGAAGATATGAACAAACCCCATCTCAAATAGGCCTTTGAAGACCACAATAATCTTCCGTCCTGGAAAACGGATCTTTGCAAAAGCTTAAGAAACATCGGAGAGGATGTGCCCTGACTTTCATCATCTGTCGACGCAACCATATCTCTTATAAACCTTCCAATAGTGCCAGATGAAACGCTGCTACCATTATTCCAAAAAATCCTAACGTAGAAGACCATGGTTGCTGATTTTTGCTTCTCCAATAGCCTAACGATCTGTTGTTACATTAACGGACACACACACACACACCCCAAAAAAAAAGAATAATACTGCTTGGGCAATGGAAACTGCTTAAAGATGAGCCATCTTATCTCCCTCAAACACTGCAGGCATATGACTGACTGGTGAAGCAAAGCATAGTACAAGAGAATATACACCGCCTCCAAAAAAAAGTCTTGTTGGCATATTATTAAGTTTGATATCATGGCGGCCATTATCACTTTGCAGCAAGGGGATGCACGGAAATTGTGGCTTCTTTATTCAGCATATCTTACTTTGATCCCAAAGAAAGAAGAGGCGGTTCTTGCCAAGGATTTTCGGCCAATTAGTCTAGTTCACAGTTTTGCCAAAGTGACTAAGATTTTGGCCAACAGACTCGCCCCCCTCTTGGACTCTATGGTGGCGACGAATCAGAGTGCTTTTATTCGTGGTCGATGCATCCATGATAATTTTATTCTAGTTCAGCAAACCATCAAACTTCTACACAGACAAAGGGCATCAAGTCTCTTCTTGAAGCTCGACATTTCAAAGGCATTTGATTCAGTATCTTGGTCTTTTCTTATGGAAGTTCTAACCCATATGGGATTTGGTGCAACTTCGTGTAATCTAATCTCCAATTTGTTGCGCACGGCATCTACTCGAATTCTTGTGAATGGATAGCCAGAAGAGGAGATCAGACATCAACGAGGATTGAGACAAGGAGACCCACTGTCTCCAATGTTATTTATCATGGTCATGGATGTTTTGAATCGCTTGTTCAGCAAGGCGGGAGAAATGGGTCTTCTACAACCAATATCCCGACGTAACTCGTGTCAACGGATTTCTTTATATGCTGATGATGTGGCCCTTTTCATCAAGCCGACAGAGGAGGAAATGAATCTAACCATGGCTATTCTTGAGAAATTTGGAGAAGCATCCGGTTTAAAGACTAACTTGCAGAAAAGCTGTGTCATCCCCATTAGGTGTGAGCAGCAGGTGGTGGACTTCGTCAACACAACCCTTCCTTGCACCTCATGGCAGTTCCCGTATATCTACTTGGGCCAACCGGTATCAGATAAGAAGTTGTGCAAGTCTGATTTGCTAGCATGGATTGAAAAAATCTGAAACAAACTACCAGCTTGGCAAGCAGCGCTCATGAATATGGCAGGTAGGACTACATGGGTCCATTTCGTTATGTCAGCGATCCCTATATATGCTCTGATTGCCATCAAGGTGCCAAAATGGTTTATCAAAGCGGTGGACAAATTTCGTCGAGCTTTCTTGTGGAATGGAAGAAAACAAGTTAATGGTGGAAGTTGTTTGGTGGCCTGGGACAAGGTGCAAAGACCACTAGACCTGGGTGGCCTCGGTGTCCTTAACCTCGAGCTTATGAGTTGGGCTCTGCAGATGCGGTGGCTTTGGTTTGCCAAAACTGATAGGAATAAGTCCTGGTCGGGTCTTGATATCCCGGTACATGCCAACGCAGTGGCACTCTTCTCCATTGCTACCGAAACCAAGGTTGGGAATGGAACCAATACCTATTTCTGGACTGACAGATGGTTATTTGGTTGCTGTGTGGGAGATTTAGCTCCGAATGTAGTTGCAGCAGTTCCAACAGAATTTCAGAAGCGAACAGTGGCTGATGCATTCCAAGATCACAGTTGGCCGAGAGATGTGCAAGGGGGTCTCTCAATGATTGGTTTGTTTGAATATTTCCAATTGTGGGATATCATTCAGGATTTTCTTCTTTCGCCGGAGGATGACTCACATATCTGGAGGTTTGAAAGCTCAGGATCCTTCTCTTCAAAATCAGCCTACCGAGCGTTCTTCAATGGATCGACTACATTTGAGCCATGGCGACGTATTTGGAAATCATGGGCACCGGCCAAATGCAAAGTCTTCTTATGGCTAGCAGTTCGAAACAGATGTTGGACTGCTGATCGCCTAGCAAACGCAACCTACCCCACCCGGAAAGATGTCCTATGTGATCAGGAAGAGGAGTCCATCCAACATCTTCTGACCTCTTGTGTTTTTGCAAGAGATTTCTGGTTCAGGATATTGGTACCTTGTTGACACCAAATTTTGACCCAGGGCCCATTGTCAGTAAATGACGGGGTATGCGCCGGGTGGAAAGAGATTTTTGTGCACGAAATGGTGGCCCACCGGAGATCATGAAGCCGAAGGAAACGTGCGTGCGTACATGTGGGTCCGTTTTTCTTTTTTTTAGTTTCTTTTCCTTTTCTAAGTTAAGAAAGAATTGACCGAGTTGTGGTCAAGTAGGAGTCGTGTTTGTTTCCAAGTCGGTGTCCTCGGGTGTATAAATATAAACCCAGGTGCTTGTAAGAAGAAATCAATCAATACAATCAACTTTCGGCGCATCGCCACAATTTCTCGACGAGATCTCCGTCGACATCGGCGTCCATCGGGGCTCCGGTTTCGACTTGGATTTCGTTAGGTAAGCGCATCGATCTTTGTTATATCGACTTGTCCATGATTAAGATTGATGTGGCTGCTAGTTATCCGGTAATTTAGATCGATCTAGGGTTCGACGTGATGCATCGACTACATGGAATTGTTTAAGACCTAGTCCAGTTCTTTGTTACGGTTAGTTGACTTGTCCTAGCCGCGACCTTGTTTGCCGATTGCTGATGTCGATTTCCTGTTTGATCTAGTTATTCGAGTCACGGTTAAGGTGCTTAGTCGATTAGATCTGCTCCTAGTGACTGGGTAGGCAGTTTGACTTGTCCTGTCTGCTTCGCTTAGTTGACGTGTCCTCGGCGAAACAGTTGTTAAGAGTTAGATTTAATTCACTGAGTACCTGGGACCTGTTAAGAGTCGATCGTGTAGAGCAGTTTGACGTGTCCTGTTCTACTTACCTTAGTTGACGTGTCTTCGGTGAAGCGATCGTTAGATTATGGGTATAATTAGTGGCTATTGGTTTAATCGTTCTTTCGGGGTGTTTAGCCGATTGTTTACCACGTTCAGATCTATGCTTGCATGCTTTTAAATATCTTATTGTTCCTGTTCAAGTAGAGGTCTGAACCCTTTTTGTCGATGTCGATTCACTTTACCATGATGCTTGCCGATAGATTTTGCCGATTGCATGCTTTGCCGATTGCCGATTCTGATGCATGTCTCTGCTTTATTTATCGCGCGAGTATTTACTATTGTGACATGTCGATAGCCGAGCATTTACTTTATTATCTTTTATTTACTAACATCGGCTGCGGTTACGCATCGGCCTGTCCGGGGCCGATAGCCCAGGAATTTTACACGCTTTTCTTGTCTTTGTCGATTTGCAGGGAAAATCGACTGGCACGCTCCGGAATTCACCGCGTTCCAAGTTTGGTCCTGAACAGAGTGAAGCAAATCTCTCAGGCCACGTGTGCGGCGCAGTAGAAGTCACATTTTACTGCCAACATACCTCTAGGACTTCAGGCTTGTGCTCCATGCAATAGTGATCACTTGTTTGCAGACTGGTGGAGGAAGGCTGCTAAGCGAGCACCTAAACCTAAGAAGAAAGGTTTCAACACTCTAGTGACCTTGGGCGCATGGCTGCTGGGGAAACATAGAAATGCCTGTGTGTTTGAGGGAGCTCATCCGAATTTGAGCATGCTGCTCTGTTCTTATGAGGACGAGAGGCACCTCTGGTGCTTAGCAGGTGCACGGGGCCTACGGGCATTAGGTCAGGTGGTGCAATCAGAGTAGTGTTTTATGCCGGGGTGTGTTGGTCAGGTCCTACCATTGTGCGTTTTTATTTTTTAGTCTTCCTCGGATGTAAGTATCCTCTCACAGCTCGGTCCGGAGTGAGAGGGTCTAACATGTACGGGACCGTTCTTTCTTCTCTATAATACAACGATCCGCAGCTCTCCTGCGTATTCGAGAAAAAAAATGTTGTTGACCCAATAGTGAAGCAAGAATAATCTCTTTGTGCAAGTCGATTTCTTTATGTTGTTGACCCAATAGTGAAATAAGTTGTCATATACTAGATGGATTAGCAATACATATTTTTTTTCGAGAGCTCTAAGTAAGTGTTTTTATTTGTATGTATATGAAGCTTTACATCTGAATCCATTATTGTCCAGAAAAATACAAAAAAGATACACGATGGAGGTAGACAAATAGCTTAAAACATATACTAGATTGTTAATATTTTCTGCATGATGAAAAGAATAATGGATAAACCAATTCGAAAATAAGGTCTTATTCATATGAAACAAGAGTAAATTTCAGAAAACAACGACTATTCGTACCTTAGTGACACAAAACTATGACTATTTGTACTTTTTGTGCAAAACTATGACTTTTAAAACTGGCCCCACCCGTTGATGACATGTCTTTATAGTGATGAAATATGTGGGTCCAAATCCAAGAGGGTGCAAATAGTTATAGTTTTCTGAAATTGATCCAAAAAACTGTAGTTTTGTGCTACTCCAATGCAAATAATTGTAGTTTTATGAAATTTACTTTATAAAAAAAATAGTCGTTAGCATGGCTAGCCGCGCAATATGCGCGGGCCACCTTGCTAGTTCAAATGGATTCGATCGGTTGGGGTTCGTGTGAGAGGTGGAAGACTGGTCACGCGTGGGGATAGGCCCACCTGTCGGCGCAAACCATAAGGAAGAGGAGTTACCTCATCCGGACGACATAGACCGTCAGATTTAAGTCGTCCGGATCATGCAACTTAATTTCAAATCTAACGGTCCAAAGATGTTAGAAGTACAACAATACAACATTATGCACTTAAAATACTTTAAAAAATAATGTATATTTCACCTTTGTTACTGTCAGGGACTGTCAATCCTGCCTGATGAAGTATCAACGAAAGCTTCAGGCTTCCTTTTCTGGGCACTTAAGTGCCTCTTTGGTGCAGAGCTATTTACCATCCCTTGTCTTACCCTCTTCCTTGTTTTCCCTTCAGGCACCACAGAGGGGAGAGCTGATGCTTCCTGTTCTGTTGCGCCAGCTGCATCAGCATCCTTTGCGCCTTCTTCCGCCTCTGCGTTAACGTTAACGACTCTCACTTCCGACGGCTGAGCATTCAGAGCCGATTCGTCCACGATGCCCGATTTGGAGAGCACCACCACAGAGAATTCCGAGTGTCCATCATAGGTGAACACCAAAAGGTGACTCTGCTGGAGGGAGTGGTCGCCAACAAATTCCTTCCACCCTTGAGTGAAGCCCAGTCCTTCTTCGTCCGAAGTAAGCATCACTGGCCATGTGTTGCCACTCAGACCTTTTTGGGAAACCGGTCGGTTAGGCTCCTCCTTAAGGTACTTACAGAATGGTTGGGAAATTTTCTACATAATATCAACACACAATAGTTTGTCAATTTTCCCTTTTAGAACACACATATTGACTTGTCAACGCTAAATGCTACACCACATGAGCAATATCGAATCACGAATAAGGACAACAAACAAACAGTACATAAATGGCAAGTAACGTTCTGATCAGTACTGAAAGGATCAAGGGCATCGAGAGGAAGGGGGGGGGGGGGGGGGCGGTGAATCGGTGTCTCAACAATTTCTTCCAAACGTACTTAAGGCGTGAAGCTAGCAAGACTAGATATGGTGACAACAAGAAGCTAGCGATGCGCGCACACAATCTAGTCTAGCAACAAGCAACACCCTAACAAGCAATTCTACTAAGTAACAAGAGACAACCTATCAAACAATTCTACTAGCAAGAAAGTAAATGCGGAAGCGTAAATGCTAGTAAGTAAAGGAGATAGAGATAGGAATGCTCATGATTTTTCCCGTGGTCTCGGAAGGATGGCGCCTTTCCCTACTCCACGTTGGGTCACTCCTGTCGGAGTCTCGACCCCGTCCCTCCGCTCGAAGGCGATCCCTCCTAGAGCACACTTCACCCTCCGAGTGAAGTCGCGGGCACGTCCCGCCGGGCTCTCTCCCGGGTACTCTTCTAGAGGTAAGGCTCCGCACTTGATGCGTGCCAAAGGGCGCTCCACTAGTGATGCTTCTTTCGCACGGGTGTTGGCAGTCTTAAGGCCTAACAGAAATTAATCCGCAAGCGTACGGATACCGGTGTAGCTTTCACCACAAGGAGTATTCCTAGGGTATCGAATCCACAGGGAACGAACAGTGTACTAATAACTCTATCCTAGATAAATTATCCGATCAAGGTGGCACAGGGGAGCAAGAGCGCAACAATAAAGAAAAAGGTCTTCTGGCCAGGTAATCTAATGTCAAGGAGCTAAGCAGCAGGGCAACTTGGTATGGTCCTTTCTCTATTATCTATTTCGGGGCACAAACGTGCCAAAGCAGCAACCCGGGAATTAGGTTCAACTACTTTGGGAATCCGCCTGCTATTGAAAGCCCTACAGACATGAACCCGGACGTGGTGGATTACAGAGACCGGTACGCCTGTCACACGTACTCGCGGCTACCATCCTCCGTGGGGTTAAGGGCAAATCAGGGATAACTCTAGGTCTAAACACCACGTTTACACCTATCATCACAACTAGCAAGGACATCCAAATAAGCTAGTCTATGCAATAAATAAATAAATATTTAAAGCATACTTGAAACCCATAAATAAATAGAGAAGAATACCATACTTTATTGCCCGACCGATAATCTCCTTACATGCTACCCGGCCTAGAAGACTCGAACGACTACTCCCAGGCGAGGAGCATACCCGAGGCGTCGAAGAAGTAGAGTCCCGGCATTCCGGGACTACTCACTCTCCTAGCCTCTCACTCACTCACTCACTACCAGCAGCGCTTCGCAACTCACTAATGACTAACTCAAATGTATCTCCAGGTGCGAGTTGCTCTGAAGCTAGCCGGGGGTATTTATAAGGTCCTCATGTCGGTGTGCATCTTGTAGCCGAAGATGGAGTGGCGGTGGCGCAAAGGTAGGCTGGCCGGCCTAGTAGGGTGGCCGGCCGGCCATTGATTATGGCGGTTCGCCACCGTCTTTTGCGTGGACGTCTCAGATTCGCTCCTGATGACGGTTCGGAGGTCGGCTACTTGATGGGGGCGGCAGAATTGGAGTGGCCTTCAAGTTTAGGCCCAAAAGCCCATGTTCTAGAATGACGGTTGTTCCTTGTTGGGCTGGGCCTTGAATTCCACGTGGGGAAGCTGCAAAAGGCCTCCGGAAGGAAGATGGACTTCAACGGGAGCCTGAGTGGGCCGGCCGGCCTATGATTGGGCCGGCCGGTGGGCTTTGGCCCCCATTTCCTGTCATTTTGGTCCATATCGCTCCCTGCATTCAAATACTCCAACAAAACTCGTGGAGAGCCATTAACATAAAAGAATGTTCATTTTATCTTTGGTTGATGGCTTTTATTGAAGGTGTTGGCAGTAAAATTTGAGTGATAAGCACCGCCAACAACGGGAAGCTCCAAGACCGTGTACAAACTTGTGTCGGCTTCCACAATCTCCTTGGACAGCTCAACACCGACGCCTAACCGGTCTAAGCCTTGCCATAGACCAAGAGTAACAAACCGAAGTGACTCTCTCAAGCTCACACTAGCCTAAAGATCAAGGGTGCGATTGGTTGTCTTCTCTGCCCAGCCTGGCTCGCACCTGGGAACCAGGCCACCGTTGGCCAGGCCCATCGCATGCAGCTTAGATTGATTGGTTGTTAGTTTCATTTGAGCCAGGCCCGCACGATCAGGTGATTGGTTGCGTGAATATCAACTGGCGTCAGCGTTTTTCAGCCTCTCACATGCTCTCGCTGCGCTTGCGTGAGCCAGGCTCGCCAGAAACGGATTCTCTTTTCGTTTCCCGGGAGCCTGGCTCGCTGATCGGTCTTGCACGCCGGGGGACAGGCCCAAGCCTCCATACACGCAACCAATCACAGGGTTGGTGCATGCCGTGAGCCTGGCCGGGCCTCCCGCAGGTAACCAATCAGCCCCCAAGTGGATGCAATTGCAACTCTCTCAAGCACTAAGATCACTCCAAATCCTTCACAAGTGCTTCTCTCCCTTGCTCTTGGCTTCATCTGAGTTTCCTGCACTCCAACAATGGCCAAGAGACCCCTCAAGGGGCGAGCAACCAACTATTTATAGGCTACCAACTCAAAACTAGCCGTTGCCCAAAAGTGCCTAGGAAAACTAGAGACCGTACCATGGACCATACCGTCCGATCCCTTTCCTGACCGTACCGTCCGGTCTCTATTTCCTGGCATTCTTCCATTTCCTTCTTCTCTGTCAACGAAGACCGTACCGTCCGGTCCCTAGGACCGTACCGTCCGGTCAATAGTCCGGTCTTCATTTCTTCCACTTCCAGAAACTTCAGCTTCTCTGTCTGGAACTCCACTAATGACCGTACCATACGGTCTCATGACCGTACCGTCCGGTCAATGCTACGGTCTTCATTTTCTCAGCATCCCGAGACTTCATTTCTCTGTCTGGATCTTCAATGAAGACCGTACCATACGGTCCCTAGGACCGTACTGTCCGGTCTCTTCTGCATAAGCTGAAAACTTGATTCACTTCTTGATCCTTGCTTCCAACTTCTCCATTCTTGGTTCCTCTTCTTCTCTTCAGCCACCCTGGCCCTCAAGAGACTCACAATGCATCCATTTGATCTCTAACCTATAGTGTCTCTAAGAGAACCAATTCGATCCCTCTTGATAGTCCGGTTTTTCCTATGGACTCAAGCTAACATCTATACCAAGTCAACACTTGCTTGGATCTGTCATGTCCTTAGCCTTGATCCATCTTCAGCCTTGACTCCATCAAGTTCTCGATCCGAATTGTTGAGGCAACCAATCACCAAGTCGTCGATAAAGATAGAGTATGTGAGACGACGCTTCATTGACATGACTATTTGAATATCCTACATGGAAATGTTAGTCACATCAATATGGTCACCCAATCACCAAAACATTCATACCTTTGGGGTTTCCGAACTCCAATGGTCATGAAGCTTACAATCTCCCCCTTTTTAGTGATTGGTGACAACACATATTATAAGATAAAGAATGGAATGCGCAAGAGAGATCGAGAAGATTTGATATGAAAGAGAAGTAAGTAAAACGGATATCAAGGTAGTCATAGCTCAAAGGTATCACCTGTAAAATAGAGTTAGAGCACATGGGTGATATATATATGCAATAAAAGTAAGAGCTATGACCACAACTCTGTGATGATAAGATTATAAGATATTCCTGCAAAAGCAAGTGAGTGCACATATCATCACAGAAAGAGAAAACTTGGCAAGAGATAGATAAAAAGAAGCGCATCCAGGTTAGCATACACATACTCAGAGCAATATACAAGATATATAGATAACGAGCAAGTGTATGAAACGAAACCAAGTGCATTCTTGATGAGCTAAACACCGGCAAAAGAAATTCAAGCTCAACAAGAACCACGAAGTACCAAAGAATATACAAACAAAGTAGCGAAAGGACTCCCCTCGACAAAAGCTCTCACACTCCCCCTGAACATATGATCACCCCACTACTCCCCTAGACCTATACAAGATCTCTCTCCCCCTTTGGCACCAATGACCAAAAAGGAACAAAGAGAAAAGGAAAAGACTGCTGTCCTACGCATCGGAGGCTGGAGGAGGTGGTGCAGCAGTTGTGGTCACTGTAGGCTCTGAAGCTAAGGTAGTGTGCTGCTGCTGTAGCTGTTGCTGCTGCTCTGGAGGAGGATCTGTGTGCTCAACAACTCGAGGTGGTGAAGGAGTCCTGGGAGGCTCTATCTGCTCCACTGCTGTTGTCTCAACTATAGTATACACCAACTCTGCCTGTGTAGCTGTCAGCACTGAGTCTGTCTGAATGGAGGCAGTCTGGGCTACTGTGTCGAAGTCTAGAGTGCGAGCTGGCAGTGGTGACACAAAGAACGGACTCATCAGCTGTAGCGGTGAAAAGCTCGGAGCTGTGGTAGCTAGAAGTGTTGACGGTGTCATGGAGAGGCCTGGTGAAGACAAGTACTGGTTTGAAGAGCCTGCCTCTCCTGCCAAACCAGCAAACGTGGACGTCGACGGTCCCACCGTAGGTGCACCAGCAGGTGAGATGGGAGTCGCGAGTATGGTGCTGAAGTACTGTCCCTGACTGGCTGGCTGTCCTGCCTGTGTCTGAGCAAACTGCTGCTGCTGAAAACGGAGCGTATCTGGTGGCAGCACACCTGGGAAAGTAAGAGGAGGGAATGACGGAAGACCAGGCACTGCCTGTCCAAAGAGGCGTAGAGTCTGATCGATCATTTCAAAGCCTGTGAACATCGAGGACAAGCCAGTAGCCAACTCCCTCTGAGTGAGTATGACACTGTCCAACATCTGTCGATCCCTGTCTCTGTCCTCTCTCTGAATTCTGGAGCTCTCTACGGATAGCTGCAAGCTCTGCACGTAGTAGTGAATCTGTCTGAGCTGGAGCTGTAGCAGAAGCTGAAGGTCTAGACTCCGGAGTCACGTCCTCAGAAATGGACTCCATCTGGCTACTTGTCTGAAAATGCTGCTCTGTCTCAGTAGCCGTGTCACCTAGCCCCTGTGAAGAACTCCCCTGTGAAGCTGACTCTCGGGCAGCAACCCGTCTATCGGTAGCAGGCAGGGGTGTGTAAGTTGTGGTCACCTTGGGCAGGTGATCGTACTCCTCCTGAGTCAATAACTGTAGCCTCCTCAGAATATAGCAAATCAGAGGTCTGAAGGCTAAGTGTCTAGCAGCAATGCTCTCGGCAATGATATCATCCATCTGGCACAAGATCAAGTCTACCAAGTCAAATCCTCTGTGCCTCAGCATCATCATCATAATCCACTATGCAAGGATAGAGAACTGATCCTTGTATCCACTCCTGGGAACTATGGTCCTGCACAGTATGCTCCTGAGAACTCTACCCTCGTGTGTAAGTCTGGTGTGAGCTCGGCTGAAGTTCTCCGGGTGAGGTGGCGGGAAGGCAATGCTCATATCTTCATCTGTCGGCAAGTGCCCCCCAAGAGGTCTGCGGGGAGGCTCCATCCCTGGGTGAGCAAGCTCAAACACCCTCGTCTCGTACTGGATGGTCTCTAGAGCCTCCACGAGGTTCTCCCTCGTCACTCTGTGTGGCTGCCCTCTGAGCATGAACCATATAGCTGAACGGTCTGGAGTAATCCACAGTGAAGCAAAGAAATCCATCACTATATCATAGTCCCACCTCATCGGACTGGTGATGATCTCCTGAAGGCCCGGGATATAGGACAAGTGCTGCGTGAAATCTGTCCCGGCACCTCTGGTGGCAGCCTCTATACTGCAGTGCTGGTGAATGACGAAGAGCTTACCAGCTCCTCCTGTATGCAATCTGCTCCTCAACCCTGCTGCAATCCTCTGCTGGAGTAGAGTCCAGAAACGACCCCCAGCCTGTGGGTCTCTCCTAGCAGGTACCCAAGTCTCATCTGCCACTCGTCTGAACTTCTTGAGGACGGGGCCTGGCAGCCTGAGAGCGTCCTCAGCTAGAACCTCTGTGAGGGATGCACTCCTGCTGAGTGCACAGAGCCTCTCCCTCATCCTCAGCCTGTCAGCTTCGGTGACCTCTGGAGGTCCGTCACCGGAGCTGGAAGAGCTCTCCTCCTCCTCTGCCTCTGGCTGTGCCTGCTGTAGCGCGGTCCTCGACGTACCAACCTCATGGGTGGACGGAGTCCGCTGCACTGTGGCTCTAGGTCTGGAAGACCTCCTCACTGTCTCCCCCTGTCCTCCTGTAGGAGTGTCCCTGATCCGAAAACATGTGTCTCTACCAGAAGGAAGGTCTACTGACGCTGCCCTGAGAGCCTGGTCCCACACTGGGTCACCTGTCCTCTGCTTCTTCTTGGCCGGTGGATCTGGAGCCTTGGCCTTTCCCTTATCTCTGTCACCTCTGCCCCTGCCTCTGCCTCTGCCTCCTCCCATCTCTGCTGACTGGACTGCAGACAAGATAGGGCGAGTGAGCTTGGCTCACCAACCTGTCCACTGACAAGCTGACTGCCAAAGATAGGATCAAGGGCTTGGCCCTAAATCCGTCCACTGTCTCTGCACTGCTGTCAACTGCCCCACTGTTCGCTGACCACTGCCACTGCACGGTAGGAATAGACAGGGTATATGAGTATAGAATAACCTACTATAATCTACAAGCAAGAATCGTAGGTAAGCGCGTAAATCTAGATGAAGTCCTAGCGCAGAGGTGAAGGACACAATGCCGGCAAATATGCAATGGGGAACTACGGCATTGCCGATTATCGGTGGGGATCAACTAGTGTCACATACATGATAGCAACATAGCAATATAACACTAATCGAGGAAATGTACTAAGTGTCGAGCTAGTGTATATGGTATGGAATAGGAAATCAACACAATAGTGACCAACTACCAAAATGTCGTAGGTATAAGAGATGAAGTATGACCACTACGACATAAGGTAACCTAAATTTGCGAAGAAAATTGAAGTGATTCATATCAATTCGCAATAAAGGTTGGAAATTTGATCGATTATCTAGGGATTTCAAACGATGAAGGCAAGATTAGTTCAAACCCTAGATTGATTGGAATCGGGAACGAGCTACTGTGCAATCGAGGATATGCGAAGGCTCACCGGAACAAACAAGATCGACGGCGATCGTCGGTGTAGAGCTCGGGTCCGGTGAGGAGCCGTGGAGATGGAGGCTTCACACGCGCACAGGAGAGGAGCAGCAGCTCGAGGAGTGCGCGAGTAGAGAAACTCTCGAAGGCGCTGTGCTCGTCGACGGCGAGCTCATCGTCCCAAGCTCCGGCGGCGCGCGGGTGAGTGGCGGTGGAGAAGAAACGGCGGCGCGGCGCGGTGGTGCTAGGGTTTCGTGGGCGCGAGTGAGTGCGAGGGCGCGGTGGAGCAGGCGGTGGCGCGCGGCGCTGCTGGTGGTGCTTGTCGGCGTGGAGCACGACGGCGGCGACGAGGCGTACGGCGGTGCGCGGGAACGGTGGTGGAGGCGGGAGCTCGGCGCGAACGCGTGCGACGGCGGCGGTGATTTAGTGAAGAAGCACAGTAACCCATGTTTAGGTCTAATTCGAATCGACGGTCGAGATCGATCCAGAAAAGAATCAACGGCAAAGATTGAACATGATCTCCCGATGAACTGACCAGACCGTATGGTACGGTCCTAGAGATCGTACGGTACGGTCTCCTTCTTACCCCTGACAGTCTTCTATAGAGACCGTATGGTACGGTCATCAGGACCGTATGGTCCGGTCTCCATTCTGCCTCAGGATTTAAAGGAACTCGTGCAAAAGCACACCGTATGGTATGGTCTCCTTGACCGTATGGTACGGTCTAGTCCGAAAAAGCTGATTTTCAAGGAATTTCCTTCTAAGTCCAAATTTCTCACACAAGAACCAAATAAACACCAAACATGGACTAGAAGGGGAACTCTCAAACACTCCTTTGAAAATAGACCAATATAGTTTGCGCATAGGCTTATAGTAATTTTTCAATCGGCAAATAAGAAGCATCCAATAAGAGCCAAAAGAGATAAAACCAAATGATGGGTATGCATGAGCCCTTTGCCTATGATCCGTGCAAGTAGATTTAAACTTGAGAATCGTTTAGCAAGAATCAATGGGCATGAAGCGCAATTCTTTTCTTTTGTCACACTTCTATGAGATGTGAGATCATATTGCGAATGAAGCACTTCCTCATAGTGTGACCACTCCTTTGTGATTTCCTATATGCAATGCATGAGACAAGCATATCATACAAATGCAAGGGGAATTTAAACATGCCATGTGATATGCAAGCAAAGTTAAAATAAGCATAAAGGAAACCTACTCAAGGTCAAGTTTGAGCCTCTCTCAAGCTTACTCACTATGAGCCAAACCTTGCCTTGAGTCCATCGGTCCACCAACTCAAGCATCCCCCATGCTCATAGCTATTTGAGAAAGTTAGACCTCGAACTAATTTTTTTGTTCTTTTCTTTTAGTTATTAACACATGCATGGATGCAAACATACTAGTTCACAGAGGAGTACCTAGCTACCATGCAAGCAATGCAAGAAAAGAAACTACTATGATACAAGTTACCTCCTTGAAGAGTAGATATGTCGATGAAGCACTCATTGCTTGTGGTGGACTTTCATGAGTTGACGTCGCGGCACACGGTCCACCACCATCACCCTTCTAGGTCTTGTTCTTGGGAGCCCACTCGCACTTGGTTGGCCTCTCAAGGTCAATAATGCACTTGGCACCCAAATCCTTTTTGTCTTCCTCCACTTGTCCGGTGATCCAAGAGCTTTTGCCTTCACTTTGCCCCGCTTGTCCCTAAAGAGCTTGTAGTGTGTATTCTCATGGAACAAGTTGGCGTTAGGCAAAACTTTGGAACTTCTCACCTTAGGATAATTCTTGCTAGTGTGCCCGTCCCGGCAACACTTCTCACAATAGTAGTCGTCCGCCATGAGAGGTACCACCCAAGGAGGAATGTTGTCGTCCTTGCCGATGAGGTTGATGGTGGCGGGGTAGGAGCCAAGTCCCTTGCTCGCTGTTGTTCACAAGATTGCGACCAAGTATCTCCTTATGAATGGTCCTTCCCCTTGTGAGCCTTTCAAAGCCGTCCATCACCGAAGCTCTCTCCTCCTTGAGTTGATGATATTCCTTCAAGATTTTCTCATCAAGAGAGATGCTCTCAAGAGAGGGAGTTAGTCCATCACAAGTAATATATGAAGAATCAGAAATAGATGAACTAGAAGAAGAAGTGTTACTCTTTTCGAGGTTGGATTGATGTTCTTCCTCAAGAACCTTGAATTTGTCGTTGAGCCTCTTGTGATCAACCTTGAGCTTGTCATAGCTCTCATCCAAGGTTATGAGAGAAGTAGAAAGGTGCTTGAGCTCATCTTCTAGTAACTTGGACTTCTCCTTGAGCTTCATGTGGTCCTCCTCAAGCTTGTAATAGTCCTCATCTAGAGCCTTGTGAGAGATGGATAAGTCCCTAAGTTCACCTTCAAGTTGACAAACTCGGAAAGCGGCCACTTCATGTTTCTTCTCCAAAACTAGCAATGGTCTTGTCCCTTTTCTTAATCATCTTGCCGGTTAGGAGAATGCTATCCAAGAGCTCCTCATAGTGGGCTTATCCTCCTCACCAAATTCATCATCGGACTCACTCTTCTCATCCTCATCACTACTATCAGCATCTTTGGCCATCAAGCAAATAGGAGGTGGAGGTAGAGTCTCGGAGATGTTTGTGAGAGCTATACCGGCCATTTTCTTGGCCTTGGAGGATGAGTCATCACTCTCTTCTACATCACTATCATCATCCGTGACCCACTCTCCAACAAAAAGACCCTTGCGAGATGATCTTCTCTTGTCTTTGCCTCTAGAGCTTTCTTTCTTGACAAACCTCTTCCTTGTCTTGTACTTGCTTCTAGGGTCTTCTTCTTCATCATCGCTTGACTCTTGAGTCTTCTTCTTGCTCTTCTTGATTGGCTTCGTGCATTCCTTGGCAAAGTGACCCTTCTCCCCACAATTGTAGCACTCGGCATCTTTCTTGCTGATGAACCTTATCTTGAAAAAGTTGCTTTTCTTCATGAGGAGTGCTAGGTCATTGGGATGGATTTGCAACAAGTCTTCATCATCTTCTTCAACTTCTTCATCACTTGAATCTTGAGTCATCACCTTCTTCATCTTCTTCTTGCTTGACCCCTCGGATGCAAAAGCAAGATTCTTGGAGGGCTTCTCATCAAGCTTCTTGTCAAGGTTGTAGCTCTCGAAGGCGGTGATCTTCCCAAGTAGCTTGTGGGTTGTGAGCTCTTGAATGTCGGTGTTGAAGAGACATGTGATGAGTGCTCCATATTTCTCCCTTGGGAGAATCCTTATGATCTTCCGCACAAGGTCACCATCATTAATCTTCTCCTTCACACCGAGAGAGTTGATATCCTCTACAAGCACATTCGAGCGAGAGTAAGTGTCATTGATTAGCTCATTTGAAGACATGGTAAAGGCATCATATTTGTCCTTGAGGACATAGTATCTTTCCTCTTTCACATCCGAGGAACCCTCATGAACTTGTTTCATTTGAGTCCATACTTCATGAGCGGTACCCGCGGACTTGACTCGAGCAAAGACCTCTTTAGTGATTGCTTCAAACAAGGCATTTTTAGCTTTAGCATTTACCTTTATAAGATTCACATCAAGAGTACTAATGGGAGTTCTTAGAGAGACACCGGAACTCGTCATCTCCCATGCGATAGGATCGAGAGCCTCGAGGTAAGCTTGCATGAGATCCTTCCAATAGGCATAGTCGGTCCCATCGAACGGGGACGGTCCACTTCCTTCCGCCATCCTTACTCAAGGCGGTTAAGCCCTATTTGAGCAAATGTTGGCGGTCGTTAAAGACCGCCACCCTACCGGTAAATAAAAGCATAACACCAAGATTTTGTGCACAGTAGATAGGATTAATGCTACTCCACAAGTTTTGGTGAATATTTGGATGCATGAGTGAATAATGGAGGAACGTGAACCCAGCCAGGGAATTTTCCTGGCCGGCCGGCCCCACCAGGTGGCCGCAAGCCTCGGGCTTCCTCCAGTGGGCTGGAAACTAGTCCAAAACGTACAATTTAAGGCCAGCCCAGCAGATTTGCACCGCCATTCTAGAAGGTGGGCCATTTGGGCTTTAACTTGGCCCCTACTACAATTCTGCCGACTCCAGCAAGGAGCCGACCTTTAAACCGCCTTCAGGGAGCAATCTGGAGCGTTCAGGCAAAAGACGATGGCCAACCGCCATAGGGGACGGCCGGCCGGCCCCCCTACTAGGCCGGTCGGCCGACCTTGGCGCCACCGCCTCTCCAACTTCGGCCAGGGAGTTGCCACCACCATGGAGAAGCTATAAATAGGACCCCCTGGCCTCAGAAGCAACTCGCACCATCACACTTCATCCAAGTGTTCATTAGTTTAGTAGTAGCTTTGGGAGTTAGAGTAGAGTAGAGTAGAGTAGAGTAGAGTGAGAGCTCTCTCGGGCTTCCGAAGTCTTCTCGGAGTCTTGGTATAGCTCTTTGTATCCTTACTCTTAGAGATATTCTTTTATTTCATATATATTTAGTTTTATCTTTATTTATTTCTTTTAGTAGTTCTTTTCTATTTAGTTTATTTATTCCGTTAAGCAAGTGCTCGTAGAAGTCTTGTTGTGGGATTCGTGATTGTTGGAGTAGGCAAGTACGAGAGAGTGCCTTCGTCGGAGATGACGTCGGGTGAAATCTGTGCTTGTTTATTCTTAGATAGGGCTGCTCCGTTGATCAAGAGTAGTTCCTCTAGGCGGGTTGTAAGCATGGCGCTTAGAGCTACCAGAAAACAGGACGGTGCATGACTGGTTTCGACCTACCAGAAAACTTCCACCCAGATTCCGAACAGTTCTTGAGAAGGGTGAGGGCCAGGCTTACCCCTCCTCCCACACACGCTCGATCTAAAGTTCTGGCTCTTGAAGGATCCCTTCCAATGATTGTCGATCACTCTCCATCTTCATCAACGAACAACAACATGAGTGATCCGATCGAGAAGACGATCAATGACTTTTCTGCGCCAACCACTGAGAACATCCGCGTGGGACCCAACCCGCGCATCACCAACAAGGACTACGAGTTCAAGCCGGCCTTGATCAACATGATCTTGGCTAGTCCTTTCTGTGGGAAACCGTCAGAGGATGCAAATGCTCACCACCAAAGGTTCTTGATGACGTGCAACACCTTCGCCATGAAGGATGCACCTCAGGACGCCATCCGACTGCAGCTTTTCCCATTCTCTCTGTTGGGGAAGGCTCTCCAGTGGTTCTACGCGAACCAAGAGTCCCTCGAGACATGGACGGCATGCTCCAATGCCTTCCTCGCCAAATTCTTCCCGCCGGGCAAGACGACTGCCCTGCGGAACAAGATTTCGAGCTTCCAACAGCTCGCAGATGAGTCGACCGCGGAAGCTTGGGACAGGATGCAGGAGTACGTTCTCTCATGCCCACATCATGGCATGGAGGAATGGCTCCTTATACAAAGTTTCCACCACGGTTTGAGGCCGTCCGCTCGAGAGCACCTCGACGCCGCGGCAGGCGGCTCTTTCTTCTCTCTTAGCGTGAAGAACGCTAAGAAGTTGATTGAAAAGGTGGCGGCCAACCAGACTCATGGTGAACGCCAAGCGGCGACCACCAAGACCCGTGGAGTGCACCAAGTGGAGACGATGGACATGCTCGCCATCAAGCTCGATCAGCTACTCCACAAGGTGGAGTCTCCACAGGACATGCAAGTTGCAGACTCCCACATGACATGTGAGGAATGCGGCAACGTTGGACATATGGGCATCAATTGCCCGAATGCGAGAGAGGAATGCAATTTCCTCAACAATGGCAATGGGTACCGCTCTCAGAACAACTACGACTGGAACTCCAATCCTGACCTTTCCTTCAACAAAAATCAGAGAGGTAACAATGGTAATCTTTCCCGATACGAGCCCTCTATCAAGGATCTAGTTCTCGGCCAGGTAAAGATTAATGATAGTATTAGTAAGAAGTTTCTTACTACCGACAAGGCTTTAGAGAACATAGATGCCAAACTAGAATCGTTCAGCACTGCTCTGCAGAATCAGCTAAGCCATAATAAAATGCTAGAAACGCAAATCGCGCAAATTGCTTCAGCTGTGCAGTCTCCTCGTGAGGGTAAACTTCCTGGGCAACCAGAAGTTAATCCCGAGGAAAGTATAAATGCAATAACCATCAGGTGTGAAGAAAGCGACTTGGATGCCGCACCCCCCAAGGATGTGATCAGGAGGGATCCCGGATGTCCGACCATCCCGTGTATGGTCAACGACCGGTGTTTCGCTCGGGCACTATGTGACTTAGGAGCAAGTGTGAGCATCATGCCGAAGGCGATATACGATGGGTTAAACCATCCATTGTCCCCACCGACCATGAAGCTCCAGCTTGCAGACGGATCACTACGCCTGCCCTTGGGGATTGTCAAAGAAGTTCCCGTGCAGATCAGAAACTTCTTCGTCCCCGTCGACTTTGTTGTGCTAGATATGGAGGTGGATGATAAAACCCTTCTCATTCTTGGGAGGCCATTCTTGAGCACCACCAACGCCAACATCGACGTGGGGGCAGGAGAGATCCACCTGGACTTCAATGGCAGGGAAGAGACGTTCAACTTCAAGCCCAAGGTTGAGCAATGCAAGCAAGTACGGGTCATATATGGAAAGGACCCAAGGGAAGTGGAGAAGATTGAGATTACTCCACCCATGCCACAGCCAGATAAGCTCATTGCATATATGAGAAAGAGTAAATTTCAAAGAACCACAAGTATTTGGCACATAGTTGCAAGGAACCACAACTTTTGGAAGTAGTTTCAAAGAACCACAACTATTTGAGCTTTCATTTTCACAGAACCACAACTTTTAAGTTTGGTCAACAGGCCCGAGCTCGGTCCCACATGTCATACAGAGTTGCGCAGGAGACGTAAATAGGCCGGCCCATCTCACACATATTTTATCACCTGAAATTGCAAAGGTTCTCCTGTGTACTAGAGTGCGCATGGCGTTCGTGCAGGAAGCCGGAGGCGGGGGTGCTGATGGCGATTGCAACGGCGGCGGTACTGGAGATGGCCTTCACGATGAGGAAGCTGGTGCTGAAACAAACCGCGCTGCACCAACCAATTCTGCTCGGCACCATGTGGACTGCCATCAGGGTAAGTTGCTTACGTTCCCCTGTAGATGTTAGGGTTTAAAGGTAGCATTAGCAAATCATTTAATTTGACAGAAATTGGTGCTTTTGGTAGGTACGTAGATGAGTGGTGGACCTTCAATGTGCACTGCGCTGAGGCTCCTACAGGAAACGGGTTTGTTCAGAGGAAAATGGATAGGGATTTCATATGCTATTTCAGCCTAGTTGGAATGACAGAAAAATTAGGATATAGTGGAATTGATTACATCTACTACAAGAAAAGGGGTAACGCTGAGGAAGGCATGTGCAATCTTGTGGCTATAGAGAGTGATGCTGATGTGCGGAAAATGATAAGCCTATGTGAGGATTTAAAGAAAGTAACTATATGCTTGATGAGGAATAAGGCGTCAGGACCTCACATATCTCCAGTTAAGTGTGATAATCGTCTCCCATGTGAGACACTTGTTGATGAATTCGAACGATTGGAAGAAGAACAAGAAGACGTGTTTTTTGAATCAGAAAACTTCATGTCAGATTGCAGTGATAGCGATAGTGGTTCCATAGATGAAGAGCAAGCTGAGCATAAGAGAATGGAGCTAAGGAAGCAACTGGTCGAGATGAGGAAGAAAAAAGACGACCCTACAGAGCATTGTGAAGGTGAAACTGATGTCGAGGACTTGTGCATATGAAGCCGGGGAGAAAAAGAAGGCAGAAAAAGCGTAGAACTAATAGAATTTGGTTCAATGCGAATAATATGTTGGATCCATCTCAATTCTGCAAGGGGCTTTGCTTCGCTGATATAGATCAGTTCAGGGAGGCACTTAAGTCGTATCACATTAAAGAACTTGACAAGAACACACTGTCGGGCCAAATTCGGGCTGCCGTGCCACAACAGTGTCATGCCGTGCCGCCCGATGTGCCAAGAACCCATGCAACAGTGTCATGTCATGCCGCCGATGTGCCAAAAACCCGGCAAGGCACGACCCGTTAGCTTGGGCCGGGCCAGCACGGCACGAAACCCCATCGGGCCGGGCCGTGCCAAATGTTCAGGCCGAGGTCCACACGACTTTGGCCCGGCCCAAGTCCTAGGACTAGCCGTGCATGCAGCCATGGAAGAGAGCGGCTTTGATTCCATTTGTTTATTGCTCACGGTTCGAACCGAAAGCATGTGTCAATGTTTCTCTCCCCTTGGTTCGGTTCGATGTCTACAGCGTGCTCCGTTTGACTTGCGAATTGCCACGTCGGACCACGATTCGATTTGCTCTCACACTACGGGTGCTCTGAGCTGTGACAGACCTAGATCGATGGTAACGGGAGCTCAACACTCTGTAAATTAATTAGTTGACAATGTTTTGAAGGCATGGGATCCTTGGGCATGTGAGATTAGTATTAATCAATCACGGAGCATTTTGAGGCACTGCTGACAACGGAAAAGCACATGATATACAGTTACGTAAATTGTCTTGCGTGAACCTTGAGAAACACTTGCTAATTATTATGTTCAAGTTGGTACTTGCTGAGGTATTAATCAAATCAAGAAAATTGAGAAAGGAACAAATTCAGGATCAGATGCATCACACACCTGGAATCGAAAGGCGTTTCTAGGCGCTCACCTCCGCGCGATTAGTCGCTAGGCGGCAGCCTTCCGCCTCGCCTTGTGGTGTAGGCGTTCAATACGCGGTGCAAACGCTTCGGCGGCGCAAAGCGGTCGCGCAGGTGGACGAGGCGAGCAAAAGCGGCGCTGAGTCGGCAAGGCGCGAACGAAGTCGCCCGCAGGAGCTTGATTTGGCGCTTGGCGGGAGCTCATCCCGGCTAAATTGGCGCTATCAGGTGCTCCTCCATCCCCACCTGCATGCTCTCGAGCCCTGCGCGGCTGCCGACAACCTCGCACTGCTGCGTCTGAACTTTTCTTCTTGCTCCGCGACTGGCTTAATGGCCGTGGTAGAGCTGTAGGTGTGGCGGCGGCTGCTGTTCGCGTTTGCCTGCCTGTGCGATTGATTAGGGTAACGTGGAGGTGGGATTGGTTGGGCCTTGTTGGGCCAGGAAACAGAGATGGGCTGCTGATATGGGTAAATATATGACTAACATTGCTCTTTTCCCCTTTTCTTTTCTACTTTCAACAGGTCATTATTTGACTAATATCTGGTCCGTACAAAACGTCTAAAAACGCCTACACGCGCTTAATCACGCCTAAGCACTAGGCGGAGGCTCACCGCCCGCCTAGCGCCTAGCGCCCTTCAAAACCAGGATCACACATACTACATTATTTATTAAACGACAAATGTTCTAGCTTCACCAGCCATTTTGTTCATCCACATACTATCTTGGTAGAATTTGCTCGGCTCAATAGAGTAAATCGGCATCACAACCAAACTCGAATAACCCCCTCCTCCTCCTCAATCGAAAAAATGATTTTGAAGAAGCCTGACCAATTTTCGTTAATTGGGTATCAGTTAAGTGCCTTATAGACAATCATGCTTGCATTTTTATACATTATGAGAAACATATTGGATTAAGCTAAAATAGAATTATTTGAATGATTAAGCCTAGATCACATTGTCACACTTAATTTTAAACAAGTAGGAAAAGTGTCTATTTCCCTCCTTTCCTCTATGATACAAATCTTGCATTTAGTCTTACTCATCATGTTGCCTTGTGCAAAAGGTGAAACGAAATGATCCATGATATCGTGCAACAAGATGCGGCAAAAACGCGCTGTACATATTCTTACTACTCCCTCCGTCTCACAAAAAATGGCATTCTAGTTTTGTCCTAAGTCAAACTATCTTAACTTTGACCAAACTTATAGGAAATAGTATCAACAATTATGACACTAAGTATGTATAACATGAAAATATATTTCATGATGAATACAATGATACAATTTTTACACTACAAATATTGGTACTGTCTCATCAAAGTTTGGTCAAAGTTAAGATAGTTTGACTTAGGACAAAACTAGAATGCCATTTTTTGTGGGACGGAGGTAGTAGTTATTATCTAAAAGGGATTCCCAAACATGGGTAATTTCTCTGTGTGATCATCTATGAGATTAGAGTAAATTGCATTCCGTCCATACTGCTACCAAACACGGATCTATTACGAATCTTTTACAAGATCTACCAAACACGGATCTATCTACCCCCCACGCGGCCACCCCCATCTCTGACAAGATCTATTACGAATCTTTTAGAGATACACAGGTGACCTGAGGAAATATGCATGTGTATGGTTCTAACGTGGCCCGTACTTGCAAAGAAATATTCATGCACATGCTTCTAACGTGGCCTGTGGACTGCTCTTTAAAGCTAATCGATATGCTCAAGTCAGTTTAAATCTATCAACAATAATATACACACATTTTAAACTAAGCTATTCATGCATGTGGTTCTGACGTGGTAAAATACCATTACTTTCCGAAGTACTAATATATAGGTTCACTAAGATATTTCACGGGTTTAAGGCATATCAGTGCTTGATAACTAGTAGACTTTTACTACCCTCTATGATAATGTTTTGATTCAAATATTTCGTTCAATTAGGCAGAGAATTGTATGTATAAACATTCTCGAAGAAACCATGAACGTAATCTGTTTGAGCTTCCGGTTTTAGGACCTGTTTGGTTTCGCTCCCCCTGGCTCCAGCTCCTCTAACATCAACATTGTTTATACTACTGGGCTCCCGCTACGGTAGCCTCAAATAACTGTAGACCGTCCATTTGAGGAGATCTCCAGGTAAAAGATAAAGTCTTGCACCCCTAGGGTGCAAGACTTCACTCATATCTATTTTTATTACTTTCTATTTTCTGTTTTGGAAAGTAATTCTTTATAGGATTTTTTTGCTGAGTTTGTTTTAGAAGACGTGAGGCCGGTTTGTTTTTAGAAGATGTGAGACAGATTGTATGCTGATTCGTTTGGAAAGAGGTCCACGTGACCAGACTTTAAGAATCGTGCCAAGTGTTGGAAAATAACGTGACTGAAAATAGACCGTGACGTCCAACGTGTGCAATCGTACCATGGTTTGATTAATTTTAGGAATCGTGCCATGCTTAAAAAAGAAGGTTACATGGTGCAACCGTGCAAGAAGAAAAACGTGTCTTTTTGTTAGTGGGTTACGTAAAAAAAAGTGACACGATGGGAGAAAACGGAGGGAGAAAATGTGCCACGATAAAAATAATGCGTGCATGCATGAGAAAGATCAGGTAGGAGATTCCGGAAGGAAGGAGATCTTCATTTCCACGGAGTGGAATTATCGGTTTACCACTTAATTATTTTTAATTCAACAAAATCAAAGGCTCAGATTGATTTTTACTCTTGCACCCTAGGGTGCAAGAGTTGAGAGGTGGGACTACCGTAACACTGCTTTACTACTGTAGTAGTATTATAGCAAGTAGTGCTTCTCAGGTTAGTAGTAATTGCATCACGGAATATGCCAACTTAGTAGTAATTGAATCACGAATCTGCTGGGGGCACTGCTCATGAACTAGACAAAATCCACATGCTCTTGTGTGTCTTACGAGAACCTTGTGAGACACTAGCGAAAATGTGAAACGAAATAATTCATGATCCACCTTGATACGGACAACAAGATGCGGCAAAAACGTGTTGTATTTCTAGTTATTATCTAAAAGGATTTCTGAACATGGGTAACTTTTCCGTGTGATCATCAATCCTTCCATACCGCCACCAACCCCCTCACCCCCGGGCGCCAGTATGCTTGTCGGCAAGATCTGATTTATTATGAATCTTTCAAAGTTATGGGTCTTAAGGGAACATGCTCGCATGGTTCTAACTTGCAAACAAACATTCATCCATGTGCTTCTGACGTGGCCGGCGTACTGATCCTTGAAGCTGATCGATACGCTCAAGTATGCACATGGTTCTCACGTGACCCACTTGGAAACAAACATTCATCCACGTGATTCTGACATGGCCGGTGTAGATCGATACGCTCAAATTTTAGTTTTAAATCTATCAGCTGTAGAATGTACACATGTCTTAAACTAAGATATCCCCCCCCCCCCCCCCCCCCCCCCCCCCCCCCAAAAAAAAAACCTTTAACTAAGCTATGAATGTTTCACTAAGGCATATCAGTGAAAGATAACGGAATCGGTTTCTTTTAATATTGAAGTTAGATTTTTTTTTTGAGCAAGAATATTGAAGTTAGATTGACACTGTCACCTAGACGTGGGCCATCCGCTACAACGGCCCACATGTCAGTAGATTTGATTTCACGTCAACTTTAACTATTTTTTACTGCTCTCTTCGATTTTTAGTTGATGATGTTTGCATTCAAGTAGTTCGATTAATTAGTTGAAAAAGCCGTATGTATAAATAATTTAAAAATTACAAGGAAATTGAATGTAGGCTGTTTGGGCTTCTCGTTTTAGGCCCTGTTTGGTTTCGCTCATGTCCTCCAACTCCTATGACATGAGTACTGTAGCTGTGAGGTAGGAGTATCCGCGGAGCGACATTAATGTCCAAGCTTCAGCCGCTCTCGCGCACTATAGCATGAACAGTCCTCACAGCAGTCAGAGGACCCGGAGTTATCGAGAGCAGAACCAAAGAGGCCCTCATTTGTTGTCTGAGATGTGGCATGTCTAGCTCATAAGGGAGTTCATGCAGCGTTGGTCAATTGATTGAAGCTAACTTAAGTAGTAATTGAATTACGGACTATGCTGAGGGCACTGCTCACAAAGGAATTATTCCGAAACAGGGGCAATTCACATTCATACAATCACTTGGTTACTGTAATTGTCTTAGGAGAACCTTGTGAAACACTTGCAGTGCCCAATCAAATGAAAAGGCCGTTATGTTCAAGTTGGTACTGGGAAGTATTATCCTAGGAAAAACTATAATGCACTCCTTGCCTTTGAGCAGTGCCCTCCAGCTCCTCTGACATCAACATTGTTTATACTACTGTAGGAGCATTATACTACTGGAGTAGCAACGAGTGATTCTCAGGTTAGCAGTAATTGGTAATTGAATCACGGAATATGCTAACTTAGTAATAATTGAATCACGAATATGCTGAGGGCACTGCTCATGAAGGAGACAAAATCCACATGCTCTTGTGTGTCTTAGAACCTTGTGAAACACTTGCATGCTATGCCAAATCGAATAAAATATCCGTTGTGTTCAAGTTGGTACTGGAAGGTATTATCCTAGGAAAAACTAATCGACGGCCACATGTATCACACATACTATATTGTTTA
This sequence comes from Eragrostis nindensis, assembly GCA_012490785.1. Lineage (NCBI taxonomy): Eukaryota > Viridiplantae > Streptophyta > Magnoliopsida > Poales > Poaceae > Eragrostis > Eragrostis nindensis. Next base: position 2,177,718 of record JAAXCT010000030.1, on the reverse strand, counting down.
TTAACCGACAATGGCCTAGCTTCACCAACCATTTTCTCCATCCGTTCTCTATAAATAGCATCCCCCGCCCCAATCCATGGCCACCAGCAATCCATCAACCACCGCTAAACATCCTCTACTTGCCTTTGATCCACTTACTACTCAAACAGAATGGCCGCTGCCTACAAGGCTTCCATCGTTGTTGTTTGCGTCATGCTTCTGGTTCTGTCCCATGGACACACTGAGGTGATGGCACAGCAACAGAACTGTGTATCAGATGGATGCCAAGAGTGCAAGCGAACGTGTTGGCGTGTATGCGGCCAAAGGATTGAGCACCCAACAGTTGATCAAGTACAGAGGTGCAGTGACAAATTATACAAGGATCTGGGCTGCTCCACCCTGCCGTGATATATCGCTTTTCAAGTCAATCGAGTATGTGCCCTCCATCGCGGAAGATGCTCTTGGTCTGCCAATGTTCTTCTTATACTCTTTCCAATAAGATCATACGTTTGTATGCTACAAATGTATCTCATATCTGTTTATTTCCTCATTTTCATTATGCTAAAGATGGTTGTATCTTCCTTCTACATTGTATCAGGGCACGCGTTTGATTAAATAAATGTGTATGTTATATTTTTTTTATCAATCTATATATGTATATATTGAAACTAAAGTGTATGCAATGTGGCTTGTTTTGAAAAGCCCTTATTTACATCATTGTCCAATGGCACTGGTTGTGTACGTTTTATTTCACCAGAGATAATGGAACTTGCATGCTCGGACAGTGTACTGCATTCTGCTGTTGAAATTGAGCTATGCTGGAAGCAAATTGGACAGTCCCTATCTGATCTATTTCTGGCTGTCTTTAGCAAGTAGACAGCATTAAAAATTTTCATTACATATTCTGAAACAAAAAAAAAAAGTGATACTGATAACACCATAACACTACAGAATAGTAAAAGATGATAGCTCTGTTCCTGTAAATGTGCCTTTGAACAAAAAACTAGGAGAAATCAATTGTTCTGTTATGGATCGACGCCAGGGGGCTCAGCCCACGGCGCAAGACGAGGACATAGCCTTCTACTTCTTGCGTACCTTCTCTAAGACTCATGGCATCCTCTTATAGACGAGGTGCCAAACAAACTAACCAACACCCTAACTAATCTGCTAACAAAACAAACCGACGAACTAGACTCTTTTCCGGGCGGCTATTGAGTCGCTGGTCTGGCCAGCTCCTCCCGTAACATTCTAAACGACGATGATGCCTTGATGATACTAAAATGACACAGATTCACCATTAAGCCTTTTACATCTCAGCTTAAATTTATTCTTGACTAATGACGGCTGAAGACGAAGCTGAAGGAAGTCGTGGATCTCGTGGTTAGTTTGTTTGGCACCTCGTCTATAAGAGGATGCCATGAGTCTTAGAGAAGGTACGCAAGAAGTAGAAGGCTATGTCCTCGTCTTGCGCCGTGGGCTGAGCCCCCTGGCGTCGATCCATAACAGAACAATTGATTTCTCCTAGTTTTTTGTTCAAAGGCACATTTACAGGAACAGAGCTATCATCTTTTACTTGTTAGATCGATTAGATCTAGGACTGAAACAGGATCGCTAGTCTAGCAATAGATCAAGACCTAGAACAACTAATCTAATGCGGAATAGGTAGATCGGGTAGCATACCGGCTGCTGTGGTGTCCATTGCAGTCGGTGCAGCGGTGATGACGTCGATGGCGAGGGCGCTGTCGGGGATGTAGCGTAGCTTCTCCTTCAGCGTCCTTTGGCGATGGCGGAAGCCCTCCGGGCGGTAGCGACACTGCCCGGGACGAGGTACTCGTGCTTCCAGACCTTCCAGAGCGCTTAATGATCAGTGGTAGTGAATTGGATGGCGTGAGGGGCGCCCAGGGGTACCCCTCTATTTATAGGGTCGCACTGTAGGTCCGGGGCCGAGTCCTAGATGGAAATATATCGATTTGCCTCCCGATCAAGGAAGAAAGAGACTCCTTATTTGTTTCCCTTTATTTCGTTATTCTGTTTTATTTCTTTATATCTTTATCTCTCTAAAAACAGAATTGTTCTCCCGCAGGTCAACACAAAAGGAAAACTAACATTCTCCCCCTTGACCAACGGGTCAACAACTAAACTTAAACTTATTCTTAACTTAAACTAAAATCCCTCCTCAGTAAACCAGCAAGCACTAGACCAATGCGTCGACAGCAGCCCATGGCACACTGGGACAACATTACCCATAGCCTCCACTAGAAAACCTTGTCAGGACTCTTACTCTTATTGGGGAAAATTAACGGCCCTTAAACCAGGACCTTATCAAAGCTATCCACGAGACCGATATAAAGGACATGTCTTTCAAAGAGCTGTGGTTGTAAACCTTTCGTAAGCGGATCCGCAATATTTAACTCAGTACTTATATGCTTAATATCAATTACGCGGTCCCGGTTTCTTTCTTTCACGATAAGATACTTGAGGTCGATGTGCTTAGAAGCACTACTCAATTTCTCGTTAGCGCAAAAGAAAATTGCGGCTTGATTGTCGCAGTGCATTGTGATAGGCCTCGAGATACTATCAACAATCTTTAATCCTGGAATAAAGTTCTTAAGCCAATTTGCCTGTCCCGAGGCATCATAACATGACACGAATTCAGCTTGCATCGTGGATGCAGCAGTTACAGATTGCTTAACACTCTTCCATGAAATTGCTCCCCCCACTAGCACATAAACGTATCCAGAAGTGGATCTTAACTCATCCTTATCACCAGCGAAGTCGGCATCCGTGTAACATTCGACCTGAAGGTCGTCTGTCCTCTTGTATGTGAGCATGTAATCCTTAGTGCCTTGGCAATATCTTAATGCCTTCTTAACAGCCACCCAGTGAGCCCATCCTGGGTTAGACTGATATCTACCAAAAACTCCGGTTGCAAATGCCAAGTCTGGACGCGTACAGACCTGAGCATACATCAAGCTACCAATAGCTGATGCATAGGGAACGTTCTCCATTCTTTTCCTTTCTAAATCATTCTTAGGGCACTGACCTTTATGAAGCTTATCGCCCTTTTGGAATGGGACAGGAGATGTATTACACTTATCCATCTTATACCTCTTAAGCATTTTCTCAATGTATGCTTTCTGAGATAACCCTAGTATTCCTTTGGCTCTATCTCGGTGTATTTCAATGCCAAGTACATATGAGGCTTCACCTAGATCCTTCATGTCAAAATAAGACGACAAGAAGTTCTTAGTCTCATGCAACATGTTCTTATCGTTGCAGGCTAATAGTATGTCATCAACATACAACACTAGGATTATTAACTTTCCACCCTTGGATTTGATATAGATACAAGGATCCACATCATTGCTCTTAAATCTAAATCTCTTAATTACTTCATCAAACTTAAAGTTCCACATTCTGGCCGCTTGCTTAAGGCCATAAATGGATTTCCTTAATCTGCATCCCATATGTTCCTTACCCTTAATGGTAAAACATTCTGGCTGAACCATGTAAATAGTCTCATCTAAATTTCCATTGAGGAACGCAGTCTTAACATCCATCAGGTGTAACTCCATATCAAAATGAGCCACAATTGCCATGATTATTCTGAGAGAATCTTTGGAAGACACAGGAGAGAAGGTTTCATTATAATCGACCCCTTCCTTCTGCGTAAATCCTTTAGCAACGAGCCTTGCTTTGAACCTTTCGACCTTCCCTTTAGAGTCACGTTTTGTCTTGTAGACCCACTTACAGCCTACTGGTTTGACTCCATCAGGAATTTCTACTAAGTCCCATACTTGATTAGAACTCATAGACTTAAGCTCTTCTTCCATGGCTTCGATCCATTTAGTGGAATTCTCACTCTGAACTGCCTCCTTAAAGTTGGCAGGGTCATTAATCTTTCCGACATACAAGTCTTCACTCAAGTATGTCTCATAAATGTCAGAAATAGCCGGTCTCCTTTGCCTGCTTGACCTTCTTACTTATGGTTCATTTACAGCAGGTTCAGGGACAGGTTGAGGTTGTACTAATGGCGCATCTTGCGCCTGTACCTCTGCTGCTGGCGCCTGGTGCCCAGCGTCTGGCGCCGGGACCTCAATTTCTGGTGCCTGCGTCTCTGGCGCCTGAACTGCTGGCGCCTGAGTTACAATGGGTGCCACTGTGTTGCTTATCTGGGGATTAACTGGCGGTACGAACTGAAACACCGGCGTGGGTGATTGAAAATCCGGATCGGAAAGCTCAACCCGCAGGTCTTCTAAACTTATGTCCCTCTTCGGGAAATTACCACCGATATCTGAATTTTCAAGAAACACCGCCTGTCTGGTCTCAACGAACTTAGTGTAGCGACCAGGACAGTAGAAACGGTATCCTTTTGACTTATCAGGATATCCAATAAAGTGACAGCTCACTGTCTTAGAATCTAATTTCTTTTGCTGAGAATCAAATAGCTTAGCCTCAGCGGGACAGCCCCATACTCTTAAATAATTAAGTGTCGGTTTCCTCCCAGTCCACAGCTCAAAAGGTGTCTTGGGAACTGACTTAGATGGAACCCGATTAAGTATGTAAGCAGCTGTTTTAAGTGCTTCCAACCACAGCTCGACAGGTAAACTAGAATGACTGAGCATGCTTCTTACCATGTCCATTAATGTACGATTACGCCGCTCAGCCACTCCATTTTGCTGTGGTTCCCCTGGCATGGAGTATTGCGCTCTACATTTTCTTCTAAATACTTAGCGAACGGTCCCTTAATTTGACCATATTGAGCATGTTTCCCGTAGTATTCTCCACCCCTGTCTGACCGCACAATCTTAATTGAGGTGTTGTGCTCTTTCTCAACTTTCTGTCTATATATCTTAAATATCTCTAGCGCATCGGAACGCTTTCTTATGGGGTAGATATGTCCATAGCGGGAATAATCATCGGTGAAGGTGATAAAAGAATCATAGCCATCAACCGAAGTCACCGAGAGAGGGCCACAGATATCTGTGTGAATTATTTCTAACACGCCCGTACTCCTGGTAGCTCCTTTCTTAATTGTCTTAGCATATTTTCCCTTAATGCAGTCGATGCACTGCTCTAAATTGGAGAAGTCTAATTTCTCAATTATTTCGTCCTTAATGAGACGCTCAATTCTCCCCCTCGAAATGTGGCCAAGGCGACAATGCCACAAATTCGAAGAGGTCTCATTATCACGCTTACGCTTAAGTGAAGTAACATTCATCACAGAATCATTGAGAGAGAGCATATAAAGCATGCCTTGCCAAGTAGCAAGACCGACATTAATCTCATTAAACTTGATCACACATTGTTTGTTGCCAAACTCACACACATGTCCTGAATCATCTAATGCTGAAACTGAAATTAAATTTCTCTTTAAACTAGGGACATAAAGGACATCATCTAAACGAAGCTGGAAGCCTCCTGGCAACTCTAAGTCGAAGCTTCCAACGCCTTCAACTTCAACGGCCGTCCCATTAGCCACTCTTAGGTTTCGCTCCCCCCTTCTTATAGTTCGGATCGAACGGAATACCTGTAATGAATTAGAAATGTGCACGGTGGCACCTGAGTCAATCCACCAAGTATTAGGGGAAAAATCTGCTAAGAATAACTCATCAATGAAAGAAACAACATCAAACTTAATATTACCTTGTTGCTTCAACCATTCCTTAAAGCCTGGACAAGCTTTCTGAAGGTGGTTAGGCGAGGCGCAGAAGGAGCAGGACTTACCACCCTTAGACTGAGACTGGTGGTTCTTGAACTTATTGTTGTTCTTCTTGGGAGCAAAGTTCTTGTTCCCTTTGTTCTTATGCTTCTTCTGGCCTTGCTTGCTGCTGCTAGCCTCATTCTGATTCTTAGGAGTGGAGTTGAGATTAAGGTTGCCAACCATGTTCACAACATCCTTCATCTTCTCAGTCTTAATGCGCTCTTCTTCTTCAACACAATAGCTGATTAATTCACTGATGGACCAAACGGTCTTGTTGGTGTTGTAGTTGATCTTGAAGGCATTGAATGTAGATGGCAAGGATGTCATGATGAAATGAACAAGGAAACCGTCAGAGATCTCCATCTTTATCTCCTTAAGCCTGTGAGCCATGTCACACATACCAAGGATGTGCTCCCTTATGCCAGTCTGTCCAGTATACTGAGAGGACACTAATTTCATGATGAGTGTACTAGCATAGGTCTTAGATGAGCTCTTAAAGTTCTCTTCAATCTTAGCGAGGAACTCCTTGGCAGTGTAGTCAACCCCCTCTGAATTCTTAGTAGGAATGGCACCCTTGATGCCGGGGCTGATAGTACCACTCATAACCATGAGAGCCATGCGGTTGGACTTTTCCCACTTCTCATAAGCAGGAGAAGCAGCCTGATCAGCAGCAGGAGCAGCAGGCCTCTCCTCCCTTAGAGCCATGTCTAGATCATTCCATGCCAAGCATGTGGTGACCTTTCCCTTCCAATCCGGGAAGTTTGCTCCATTGAGGTTCTCAATGTTGCTAAGGTAGGAAGCAGCAGCATTGACGTTCGTCACTGAAAATAAGAGAAAACTGAGCTTAGTAAAATATACAATGAAATGCAAAATTAGTGCATGATAATAACCCTACGTTGGTCTGATTAAAATCACGCAATTAAATCTCAATTTGCATCACCGTCGGGGAAAACAAACGAAATTTGTCTTAATACTCATGATTAAACAACGTTGGTCAGAAATAATCACAAGTTTACTCTAAACAAACTTCTCGTTGGTTCCATTTATTTAGAGGCATCTCAAAGTATATTGGTGGATTTAATTACTTAAATGAATAAAACACCAACAATATATAAACTTAAATATACTGAAAATTAACTCATCTTAAACTGAAAATAGTGGTACTAAATACTTAAAGAAAATGCCCAGAAAAAATATCTTAAACTTGAGCTAAATTTGAGGCAAATTCATACTGAAATCTTACTGAAAAATGTTCAAAACATTTAACCAGAGCGCGCGCGCGGCCCAGAGAAAATCCGGACCAAAAATTAATTTTCGCGCGGCCAAACTGAAGATACATGCGCGCCCGCACGAAAATTAAAGCGACGAGCCACTGGGCCGACGAAACGGCCCAGCGCAGCGTCCCGCGCGGCGCGAAAGTGGCCGGCCCAGCCCAGCCGAGGTTTGATCGCGCCCGCGCTGATCTCAGCCGTTGGATCGAGGAGGAGGCCGTGAACGGCGGAGATTAGATCGGCGCGGAATAAAAACGGGCCGAAACCCTAGCCGCGCCGCTCACTCTCTCTTTCTCCTCTCTCGCTCACTCGTCTCACTCGCTCCCTTCTTCTGCCCCGCTCGCTCCGCCGCACACGCGCGTGAGCACGCCGCCCCGCGCCGGCCGGCCGCCATGGTGCCTCGGGGAGAGGCTCGCCGGCGCACGCGTGCGAGTCAACGCGCGCGGCACCGTCGAGTCCCTCCACCTTGGCGCCCTTACGGCGTCGGTGGCGCGGATCTGAGGCAGGAGCTCGCCGGCACCCGGAGACGCACGGCGGCGAGGGGAAAAAAGCGACGACGGCGACGACCCGAAGGACGTGCGCGCGCCGGGGAGCCCGCGCGGCGGATCTGAGGCCGCGCGGCCCGGATCTGATGCGCGGCGAGCTCGCACCCAAAGGCGAGGAGCTCGACGGCGACCGGGAACGAGAGGAGGGGTCGTCGGCGCACGCGCAGTGCACGGCGACCGGCGACGGCGAGGTAAGTCCTCGGCCACTTAATCTTAATGCAGATTTGGGTTAGGGTTAGGGTTAGGTGTGTGAGCGTGTGTGATACGGCAAGAACAGAGAGTAAAGCAATTAAACTTAACCCTTGATTACTGAGCTAAAGTGACATGGCAATCTTAAAAGATGAAACTTACTGCTTAACGAAACCCTAACTGCTTAAACATGAACTAATTAACTTAATTACTTAATTAAAACATGACTAATTTGACATAACAGTGCATTAATCTAATTAACTTAATCATGATTTACTTGCTGTGATCATTAAAACATGATCTAGAAGCACTGATCTAGTCATCTGAGGCTTAATTAAACACTAAAACATGAATAATTAACTGAGATCGAAAACTAAAACTGATTGATCTAGGCATCTGAGACGTGATTGATCTACTAAACTTAGGTAAAACAACATGCCAGATCAAGATCATCACCACGGACTTAAACTAACCGATCCTTAACTGAAGCAATTCGTAGGCGATCTAAAGCGACTAGGATTGGCTAACTGATACCAACTGTTAGATCGATTAGATCTAGGACTGAAACAGGATCGCTAGTCTAGCAATAGATCAAGACCTAGAACAACTAATCTAATGCGGAATAGGTAGATCGGATAGCATACCGGCTGCTGTGGTGTCCATTGCAGTCGGTGCAGCGGTGATGACGTCGATGGCGAGGGCGCTGTCGGGGATGTAGCGTAGCTTCTCCTTCTGCGTCCTTTGGAGATGGCGGAAGCCCTCCGGGCGGTAGCGACACTGCCCGGGACGAGGTACTCGTGCTTCCAGACCTTCCAGAGCGCTTAATGATCGGTGGTAGTGAATTGGATGGCGTGAGGGGCGCCCAGGGGTACCCCTCTATTTATAGGGTCGCACTGTAGGTCCGGGGCCGAGTCCTAGATGGAAATATATCGATTTGCCTCCCGATCAAGGCAGAAACAGACTCCTTATTTGTTTCCCTTTATTTCGTTATTCTGTTTTATTTCTTTATATCTTTATCTCTCTAAAAACAGAATTGTTGTCCCGCAGGTCAACACAAAAGGAAAACTAACATTACTATTCTGTAGTGTTATGGTGTTATCAGTATCACATCTTTTTTTTGTTTCTGAATATGTAATGAAAATTTTTAATGCTGTCTACTTGCTAAAGACAGCCAGAAATAGATCAGATAGGGACTGTCCAATTTGCTTCCAGCATAGCTCAATTTCAACAGCAGAATGCAGTACAGTGTCCGAGCATGCAAGTTCCATTATCTCTTGTGAAATAAAACGTACACAACCAGTGCCATTGGACAATGATGTAAATAAGGGCTTTTCAAAACAAGCCACATTGCATACACTTTAGTTTCAATATATACATATATAGATTGATAAAAAAAAATATAACATACACATTTATTTAATCAAACGCGTGCCCCGATACAATGTAGAAGGAAGATACAACCATCTTTAGCATAATGAAAATGAGGAAATAAACAGATATGAGATACATTTGTAGCATACAAACGTATGATCTTATTGGAAAGAGTATAAGAAGAACATTGGCAGACAAAGAGCATCTTCGGCGATGGAGGGCACATACTCGATTGACTTGAAAAGCGATATATCACGGCAGGGTGGAGCAGCCCAGATCCTTGTATAATTTGTCACTGCACCTCTGTACTTGATCAACTGTTGGGTGCTCAATCCTTTGGCCGCATACACGCCAACACGTTCGCTTGCACTCTTGGCATCCATCTGATACACAGTTCTGTTGCTGTGCCATCACCTCAGTGTGTCCATGGGACAGAACCAGAAGCATGACGCAAACAACAACGATGGAAGCCTTGTAGGCAGCGGCCATTCTGTTTGAGTAGTAAGTGGATCAAAGGCAAGTAGAGGATGTTTAGCGGTGGTTGATGGATTGCTGGTGGCCATGGATTGGGGCGGGGGATGCTATTTATAGAGAACGGATGGAGAAAATGGTTGGTGAAGCTAGGCCATTGTCGGTTAATAAACAATATAGTATGTGTGATACATGTGGCCGTCGATTAGTTTTTCCTAGGATAATACCTTCCAGTACCAACTTGAACACAACGGATATTTTATTCGATTTGGCATAGCATGCAAGTGTTTCACAAGGTTCTAAGACACACAAGAGCATGTGGATTTTGTCTCCTTCATGAGCAGTGCCCTCAGCATATTCGTGATTCAATTATTACTAAGTTAGCATATTCCGTGATTCAATTACCAATTACTGCTAACCTGAGAATCACTCGTTGCTACTCCAGTAGTATAATGCTCCTACAGTAGTATAAACAATGTTGATGTCAGAGGAGCTGGAGGGCACTGCTCAAAGGCAAGGAGTGCATTATAGTTTTTCCTAGGATAATACTTCCCAGTACCAACTTGAACATAACGGCCTTTTCATTTGATTTGGCACTGCAAGTGTTTCACAAGGTTCTCCTAAGACAATTACAGTAACCAAGTGATTGTGTGAATGTGAATCGCCCCTGTTTCGGAATAATTCCTTTGTGAGCAGTGCCCTCAGCATAGTCTGTAATTCAATTACTACTTAAGTTAGCTTCAATCAATTGACAGACGCTGCATCAACTCCCTTATGAGCTAGACATGCCACATCTCAGACAACAAATGAGGGCCTCTTTGGTTCTGCTCTCGATAACTCCGGGTCCTCTGACTGCTGCGAGGACTGTTCATGCTATAGTGCGCGAGAGCGGCTGAAGCTTGGACATTAATGTCGCTCCGCGGATACTCCTACCTCACAGCTACAGTACTCATGTCATAGGAGTTGGAGGACATGAGCGAAGCCAAACAGGGCCTAAAACGAGAAGCCCAAACAGCCTACATTCAATTTCTTTGTGATTTTTAAATTATTTATGGCTTAGTGGTTAAGACATCCGAGTAACACCTCTCAGGTCCTGGGTTCGACTCCCCGTGGGAGCGAATTTTCAAGGATTTAACGGCATTTGTGCTTTCAGTGGTAGGCGACGCTCCCGTCGACAGCGAGGCGCCAGTGGTGACTTCGTATCTGTAGATTTGCCGGCTCAGTCTTCGAAGATGCTCATAGGGGTAGGGTTTGCGTACGTGTGTTCATAGGGGTGAGTGTGCGTGCGTTGTGAGTGTCTGAGTTGTACTGTGTAATCTCAAAAAAAAAACATACAGCTTTTTCAACTAATTAATCGAACTACTTGCATGCAAACATCATCAACTAAAAATCGAAGAGAGCAGTAAAAAATAGTTAAAGTTGACGTGAAATCAAATCTACTGACATGTGGGCCGTTGTAGCGGATGGCCCACGTCTAGGTGACAGTGTCAATCTAACTTCAATATTCTTGCTCAAAAAAAAAAATCTAACTTCAACATTAAAAGAAACCGATTCCGTTATCTTTCACAGATATGCCTTAGTGAAACATTCATGGCGTAGTTAAAGGTTTTTGTTTTTTTTTTTGGGGGGGGGGGGGGGGGGATAGCTTAGACATGTGTACATTCTACAGCTGATAGATTTAAAACTAAAATTTGAGCGTATCGATCTACACCGGCCACGTCAGAATCACGTGGATGAATGTTTGTTTCCAAGTGGGTCACGTGAGAACCATGTGCATACTTGAGCGTATCGATCAGCTTCAAGGAGCAGTACGCCGGCCACGTCAGAAGCACATGGATGAATGTTTGTTTGCAAGTTAGAACCATGCGAGCGTGTTCCCTTAAGACCCATAACTTTGAAAGATTCATAATAAATCAGATCTTGCCGACAAGCATACTGGCGCCCGGGGGTGAGGGGGTTGGTGGCGGTATGGAAGGATTGATGATCACACGGAAAAGTTACCCATGTTCAGAAATCCTTTTAGATAATAACTAGAAATACAACACGTTTTTGCCGCATCTTGTTGTCCGTATCAAGGTGGATCATGAATTATTTCGTTTCACATTTTCGCTAGTTTCTCACAAGGTTCTCGTAAGACACACAAGAGCATGTGGATTTTGTCTCCTTCATGAGCAGTGCCCCCAGCAGATTCGTGATTCAATTACTACTAAGTTGTTTTCGCAAAAAAAAAATTACTACTAAGTTGGCATATTCCGTGATTCAATTACTACTAACCTGAGAAGCACTACTTGCTATAATACTACTACTACAGTAGTAGAGCAGTGTTACGGTAGTCCCACCTCTCAACTCTTGCACCCTAGGGTGCAAGAGTAAAAATCAATCTGAGCCTTTGATTTTGTTGAATTAAAAATAATTAAGTGGTAAACCGATAATTCCACTCCGTGGAAATGAAGATCTCCTTCCTTCCGCAATCTCCTACCTGATCTTTCTCATGCATGCACGCATTATTTTTATCGTGGCACATTTTCTCCCTCCGTTTTCTCCCATCGTGTCACTTTTTTTTACGTAACCCACTAACAAAAAGACACGTTTTTCTTCTTGCACGGTTGCACCATATAACCTTCTTTTTTAAGCATGGCACGATTCCTAAAATTAATCAAACCATGGTACGATTGCACACGTTGGACGTCACGGTCTATTTTCAGTCACGTTATTTTCCAACACTTGGCACGATTCTTAAAGTCTGGTCACGTGGACCTCTTTCCAAACAAATCAGCATACAATCTGTCTCACATCTTCTAAAAACAAACCGGCCTCACGTCTTCTAAAACAAACTCAGCAAAAAAATCCTATAAAGAATTACTTTCCAAAACAGAAAATAGAAAGTAATAAAAATAGATATGAGTGAAGTCTTGCACCCTAGGGGTGCAAGACTTTATCTTTTACCTGGAGATCTCCTCAAATGGACGGTCTACATTTATTTGAGGCTACCGTAGCGGGAGCCCAGTAGTATAAACAATGTTGATGTTAGAGGAGCTGGAGCCAGGGGGAGCGAAACCAAACAGGTCCTAAAACCGGAGGCTCAAACAGATTACGTTCATGGTTTCTTCGAGAATGTTTTATACATACAATTCTCTGCCTAATTGAACGAAATATTTGAATCAAAACATTATCATAGAGGGTAGTAAAAGTCTACTAGTTATCAAGCACTGATATGCCTTAAACCCGTGAAATATCTTAGTGAACCTATATATTAGTACTTCGGAAAGTAATGGTATTTTACCACGTCAGAACCACATGCATGAATAGCTTAGTTTAAAATGTGTGTATATTATTGTTGATAGATTTAAACTGAGTTGAGCATATCGATTAGCTTTAAAGAGCAGTCCACAGGCCACGTTAGAAGCATGTGCTTGAATATTTCTTTGCAAGTACGGGCCACGTTAGAACCATACACATGCATATTTCCTCAGGTCACCTATGTATCTGTAAAAGATTCGTAATAGATCTTGTCAGAGATGGGGGCGGCCGCGTGGGGGGTAGATAGATCCGTGTTTGGTAGATCTTGTAAAAGATTCGTAATAGATCCGTGTTTGGTAGCAGTATGGACGGAATGCAATTTACTCTAATCTCATAGATGATCACACAGAGAAATTACCCATGTTTGGGAATCCCTTTTAGATAATAACTACTACCTCCGTCCCACAAAAAATGGCATTCTAGTTTTGTCCTAAGTCAAACTATCTTAACTTTGACCAAACTTTGATGAGACAGTACCAATATTTGTAGTGTAAAAATTGTATCATTGTATTCATCATGAAATATATTTTCATGTTATACATACTTAGTGTCATAATTGTTGATACTATTTCCTATAAGTTTGGTCAAAGTTAAGATAGTTTGACTTAGGACAAAACTAGAATGCCATTTTTTGTGAGACGGAGGGAGTAAGAAATATGTACAGCGCGTTTTTGCCGCATCTTGTTGCACGATATCATGGATCATTTCGTTTCACCTTTTGCTCAAGGCAACATGATGCAGTAAGACTAAATGCAAGATTTGTATCATAGAGGAAAGGAGGGAAATAGACACTTTTCCTACTTGTTTAAAATTAAGTGTGACAATGTGATCTAGGCTTAATCATTCAAATAATTCTATTTTAGCTTAATCCAATATGTTTCTCATAATGTATAAAAATGCAAGCATGATTGTCTATAAGGCACTTAACTGATACCCAATTAACGAAAATTGGTCAGGCTTCTTCAAAATCATTTTTTCGATTGAGGAGGGGGAGGGGGTTATTCGAGTTTGGTTGTGATTTTCAAGAAGTGCCGATTTACTCTATTGAGCCGAGCAAATTCTACCAAGATAGTATGTGGATCAACAAAGTGGCTGGTGAAGCTAGAACATTTGTCGTTTAATAAATAATGTAGTATGTGTGATGCATCTGATCCTGAATTTGTTCCTTTCTCAATTTTCTTGATTTGATTAATACCTCAGCAAGTACCAACTTGAACATAATAATTAGCAAGTGTTTCGCAAGGTTCACGCAAGACAATTTACGTAACTGTATATCATGTGCTTTTCCGTTGTCAGCAGTGCCTCAAAATGCTCCGTGATTGATTAATACTAATCTCACATGCCCAAGGATCCCATGCCTTCAAAACATTGCCAACTAATTAATTTACAGAGTGTTGAGCTCCCGTTACCATCGATCTAGGTATGTCACAGCTCAGAGCACCCGTAGTGTGAGAGCAAATCGAATCGTGGTCCGACGTGGCAATTCGCAAGTCAAACGGAGCACGCTGTAGACATCGAACCGAACCAAGGGGAGAGAAACATTGACACATGCTTTCGGTTCGAACCGTGAGCAATAAACAAATGGAATCAAAGCCGCTCTCTTCCATGGCTGCATGCACGGCTAGTCCTAGGACTTGGGCCGGGCCAAATTCGTGTGGACCTCGGCCTGAACATTTGGCACGGCCCGGCTCGATGGGGTTTCGTGCCGTGCTGGCCCAGCCCAAGCTAACGGGTCATGCCTTGCCGGGTTTTTGGCACATCGGCGGCACGACATGACACAGTTGCATGGGTTCTTGGCACATCGGGCGGCACGGCATGACACTGTTGTGGCACGGCAGCCCGAATTTGGCCCGACAGTGTGTTCTTGTCAAGTTCTTTAATGTGATACGACTTAAGTGCCTCCCTGAACTGATCTATATCAGCGAAGCAAAGCCCCTTGCAGAATTGAGATGGATCCAACATATTATTCGCATTGAACCAAATTCTATTAGTTCTACGCTTTTTCTGCCTTCTTTTTCTCCCCGGCTTCATATGCACAAGTCCTCGACATCAGTTTCACCTTCACAATGCTCTGTAGGGTCGTCTTTTTTCTTCCTCATCTCGACCAGTTGCTTCCTTAGCTCCATTCTCTTATGCTCAGCTTGCTCTTCATCTATGGAACCACTATCGCTATCACTGCAATCTGACATGAAGTTTTCTGATTCAAAAAACACGTCTTCTTGTTCTTCTTCCAATCGTTCGAATTCATCAACAAGTGTCTCACATGGGAGACGATTATCACACTTAACTGGAGATATGTGAGGTCCTGACGCCTTATTCCTCATCAAGCATATAGTTACTTTCTTTAAATCCTCACATAGGCTTATCATTTTCCGCACATCAGCATCACTCTCTATAGCCACAAGATTGCACATGCCTTCCTCAGCATTATCCCTTTTCTTGTAGTAGACGTAATCAATTCCACTATATCCTAATTTTTCTGTCATTCCAACTAGGCTGAAATAGCATATGAAATCCCTATCCATTTTCCTCTGAACAAACCCGTTTCCTGTAGGAGCCTCAGCGCAGTGCACATTGAAGGTCCACAACTCATCTACGTACCTACCAAAAGCACCAATTTCTGTCAAATTAAATGATTTGCTAATGCTACCTTTAAACCCTAACATCTACAGGGGAACGTAAGCAACTTACCCGGATGGCAGTCCACATGGTGCCGAGCAGAATTGGTTGGTGCAGCGCGGTTTGTTTCAGCACCAGCTTCCTCATCGTGAAGGCCATCTCCAGTACCGCGGCCATTGCAATCGCCATCAGCACCCCCGCCTCCGGCTTCCTGCACGAACGCCATGCGCACTCTAGTACACAGGAGAACCTTTGCAATTTCAGGTGATAAAATATGTGTGAGATGGGCCGGCCTATTTACGTCTCCTGCGCAACTCTGTATGACATGTGGGACCGAGCTCGGGCCTGTTGACCAAACTTAAAAGTTGTGGTTCTGTGAAAATGAAAGCTCAAATAGTTGTGGTTCTTTGAAACTACTTCCAAAAGTTGTGGTTCCTTGCAACTATGTGCCAAATACTTGTGGTTCTTTGAAATTTACTCAAAAACTAAGTATCGATACTTCAGATACCGCATGATTCACTATACTTGAAACTTATTTGTAAACTAAGATTTTTATCCACTAAAATTAGTGATGCTTAGCTTGATAAGAACACACTTAGAGTATTTATCAAGGTGCTTATATGCCAACCAAGGAAAATTCTAATTTCAGCATGCATAAAGGAATCCACTTCACACATACAAATAAAAGGAGTGATTTCTAGCTCAATAAAATGAAACAGCATATGGGAAAAAAGTTACATTACCATGAAAAATCCCACATAGACATAAGATGCCATCATTACTTGCAGAGTGAAAGGATTCTTTGATTTAAATTCATTTGCCCTTTGAAGAGCACGAGCCTTCTCTTCTTCAGATATCTGACGCCTTTGTGATATCACCACTGGTTGTCTCAATTTCTTCGACACGACTGAAAAATACCACAGCATCAAATTATCACATTGTTCGAAAAAAGCATCAAATGCTGGATCGCTTGCTAGTATCATATTAGCGAAAATCAAGTGTAAATGAAACAGTTCAAGGGAGAAGCCTGAGGAATGACTTACCTTTACCCACCCTTGGCACATCATTTGATTTGATCATACTAGAGTTGTTGTAACTTGAGTATTCGTCTAACATGCAACGCAAATCTGTGAAATGCAAAAGTTTGAACAGATCGAAAGATGTTAGAAGTACAACAATACAAAATTATGTGCTTAAAATGCTTCAAAAAATAATGCAACTTTCATTACTGTCAGGGACTGTCAATCCTGCCTTAGAAGTAACAGCGAAAGCTTCAGGCTTCCTTTTCACAGGTTTCATCTCGACACTTAAGTGCCTCTGGTGCAGAGCTATTTACCATTCCTTGTCTTACCCTCTTCCTTGTTTTTCCTTCACCCAGCATAGAGGGGAGAGCTGATGCTTCCTGTTCTGTTGCGCCAGCTGCATCAGCATCCTTTGCACCTTCTTCTTCCTCTGCATTAACGTTAATCACTCTCACTTCAGAAATCTGAGCATCCAGAGCCGATTCATCCTCGATGCCCGATTTACGGAGCACCACTACAGAGAATTCCGAGTGTCCATCATAGGTGAACACCAAAAGGTGACCCTGCTGGAGGGAGTGGTCGCCAACAAATTCCTTCCACCCTTGAGTGAAGCCCATTCCTTCTTTGCCCGAAGTAAGCATCACTTGCCATGTGTTGCCACTCGGACCTTTAAGGGAAACCGGTCGGTTAGGCTCCTCCTTAAGGTACTTGAGAATGGTTGGGGAATTTTCTACATAACATCAACACCACAAGAGTTTGTCAGTTTTCTGTTTTAGAACACACATAGCAGGTAATTAAAGTTCTGATCACTACGTAATCATGAATAACGACAACTGACAAGCGCGGCATATAAATGGCAGGTAATGTTCTGAACACTACGGAATCACGAATACGAGCAACAGACAAGCAACATATAAATGGCAGGTAATGGTCTGATCACTATGGAAGCATGAATACCGACAACACACAAACGGTATATAAATGGCTTGTGATGTGTGATGGCCCAATCACTACACTGATGGAATAAAAGAAACTAAAAAGACTCCTATTCACAGCCTTTATTGTCTTCCGGTGTTGTTTATTGAGTAAAGTTGACTCTTTATGTCTGTAATTCCACCACGTTGTGTAGGACAACACTCAATTATATATATGCCAGTCGAGTGATGAATAACATAACTTTATTGAAGCAAAGACCACTCGAACCGAGCACTGGCGAAGACTTGTCATTAACTGTAGGAGATCGTAGAGCTGGGTTCGATTTAGGTTTTCACGTGGAGATTCACACACGATCACAGAGCTGGGTTCAATGACGATGCCTCATGAAAGGTGTATACATGGCATCCGAGGGCATACGTCATCGCTTTCAGCACCAGCACCTGCTGGTTAGGTTTTCGCCTTGATCCGAACCTGCGCATCTACTCGCGCCATAGAAGTACGCGTTCCTGACGATGACTAGCCTAACAAAAACCAGGCCAACGACCAGACGTGGGGCACCTCCAGGAACGACATGCACCTCGATCATACGACACCATAAACCAGGGGCGGAGCGCTCGGTATGGCGAGGTAGAGCGGCCGCCATACCTTGATTTTGCGTCAAGTACCCCCTGCTCTTTTGCTGCTTTGTTGCGTCGCCACCTGCCGCCATGAATAAAGCTCGGGAGAGGAAGCAGTTCTGTGTTGTAGTTCCGTTCGGAGAAGAAACTGAAGGCAACCTGTTTGTTGGGCCAAGCTGCACCCAGTGGCGAAGGCACGAAGCTAGTATTTTGATTTTGCAACATGTATTCGTTACCTATGAACCTACACTACTGACTTCGCCACACCTCATGTTTTCTCCGTCCTCCACCACTGCCAGCAACCCAGCAAAACGAACAGATGGCCCAAGACGCGCAGCGACCGCGTCGATTGGATCTACTGTAAAACACAATTGCCTGCCTGCACCTGCAGGACGGAGCTAAAAACTCGACCTGCCGGGGACACAAGCCACCCCGACGGCATTATATTAAGGAGAAGAGTCTTCTCACGCAGGCCGAGAAAACCCTCGAACCCCCTCCCCATCCATACACAGGGACTCAGCTGGCCGATGTGAGCTGCGGCGCGAGTCTTTACCTATGCTTTGGCCTGGGGAGGACGAGGGGATTTTTTTTTCTCTGCACTGCAGCGTAGCATTCTCAGCTACGTGTGCTACAGTGCACACGCGACACTGTAGCGAGCTACAGTGCCACGCGGTCCACGGTTCGAGCCCCGGTCGACAGGGGCAAACGCCCCCGGAGCCTCTGCTCTGACCGGTCGGGCACACGAGCGTAGGCACCTGCAGGACGGAGCTGCAGACTGCAGAATGACGCCGCAGCGACGCCAGGCCGCGGGTCGCCCACACGCCGCCGCAGCAACGCCGGCCAGGCGGAGCGCCAACACGCCGACGAGCTTTGCGGTCCGCCCGAACGGATCACGACACAGTAGCCCCAGCGCGGATCGAGATCTCCACCGCCATCATCGCCGAAGACCCCGCCGCGCCGTCCTTTGCCTGCTACACGGGTTGTTCCGGTAGCCAAGGCTCCGGCGGTGGCGGAGAGGGAAGGGGAGGGCTGGAAGCGGCAGGGTGGATTCGCTGCCCGTGTGGCCCTCACTTCACCGATCACTATGGTGTGGATTCTACACTGCTGAACTACCAACCAAGAAAGCTCACCATTTGCTCCCCGGATTGCGCCGGGAGGAACGCCTTGAAGAAGCACCGGCCGGCGCCCACGGCATCCCCCTCCTTCGCCGCCGCGGCTGCGCTGCTGATCCCCTGCTGCTGCTGCATCTCCCGAGCCATGACGTCCCTGTGCTCAGTTGTGGGTGTGGCAAAGCTTGCGTCTCTCCCATGAATAGCTAGGGTTTATGGAATGGCAATGGCGGCGACAAACGGGTGAGGGGGGATGGAAAGCGGCTGACCTGACGGCCCTCTCTGGGAAGTGTGCGACCTGTGGGCCAAGCATTGGTAGGGACCCACTGTCAGCGACCACTGTAAAATATGCAGTGAGTGCAGAGGAACTGGTTCCGCTGGGGTGGGGGGACATGTGATCTGTTCGGATTTTTGTTTCCTTCTTTCCTTTTCCAGCAACCTGATTATTACCTCGTATAAAAAAACTGATGATTGTTGTAGTAACGCTATCGACGGTAGAGAACAACAACAAAAGTAGACAAGAGGCGAGACACAATGTAGGGTGAAGCCTTCTCTTTATTATTCTGAATAAACTTGTGTTTACAATACTTGGGGTGCTCCACTATTTATACTCGGGGTTGAGGCCCTCCTTTCCTACTAAGAGAGGAACTCTTTGGTAAATTGCCCACATATTGGACTAGGAGTTGTTGACGGTAAAATGTGTGTTCTACCGCTCGCACACGTGGCCTGAGAGATTTGCTTAACTCTGTTCAGGACCAAAACTTGGAACGCGGTGAATTCCGGAGCGTGCCAGTCGATTTTCCCTGCAAATCGACAAAGACAAGAAAAGCGTGTAAAATTCCCGAACTATCGGCCCCGGACAGGCCGATGCGTAACCGCAGCCGATGTTAGTAAATAAAAGATAATAAAATAAGCACTCGGCTGTCGGCTAGAAACGAATCGACATGTCACAACAATAAATACTCGCGCGATAAATAAAGCAAGGCATGCATCAGAATCGGCAATCGACAAAGCATGCAATCGGCAACATCTATCGGCAAGCATCAAATTAAGATGAATCGACATTGACGAAAGAAGGCTCAGACTTATACTTGAACAGGGACAATAAGATATTAAAGGCATGCAAGGATAGATCTGAACGTGGTAAACAATCGGCTAAACACCCCGAAAGAACGATTAAACCAGTAACCACTAATTATACCCATAACCTGACAATCGCTTCACCGGGGACACGTCAACTAAGTAAAGTAGAACAGGACACGTCAAACTGCTCTACACGATCGGCAGGTACGGGTATAATCGGCAACTACCAGTCCCAGATACTCAATGAATTAAACCTAACTCTTAGCAACTGTTTCGCCGAGGACACGCCAACTAAGCAAAGCAGACAGGACAAGTCAAACTGCCTACCCAATCACCAAGAGCAGATCTAATCGACTAAGCACCTTAACCGTGACTCGAATAACTAGATCAAACAGGAAATCGACATTGGCAATCGGCAAACAAGATCGCGGCTAGGACAAGTCAACTAACCGTAACAAAGAACTGGACCAGGTCTTAAACAATTCCATGTAGTCGATGCATAATGTAAACCCTAGATTGATCTAAATTACCGGATAACTAGCAGCCACATCAATCTTAATCATGGACAAGTCGACATAACCAGATCGATGCGCTTACCTGACAAAATTCAGGTCGAAACTGGAGCCCCGATGGACGCCGATGTCGACGGAGATCTCGTCGAGAAATTGTGGCGATGCGCCGAAGAGTTGATTGTATTGATTGGTTGTTTTTTATTACAAGCACCTGGGTTTATATTTATACACCCGAGGCAACCGACTTGGAGACAAACACGTCTCCTGCTTGACCACAACTCGTTCAATTCTTTCTTAATCTAGAACAAGAATTAAAAAAGGACACAATCCCACATGCGCGCGCGTCTTCGGGATTTCTTCGGCTTCATGATAACCTACGGGCCACCACTTTGGCACATAATCTTTTCCTACCCGCCGCATACTCTGTCTTTTACTGACAACGGGTCCTGGACCAAATTTTGGTGTCAACAGGAGTAGGATAGGTTCTTCTAGAACTTCCTTTCTTAGTCCAACTAGAGTTATTACTATAACACTCCCCCTTGGGCATTTGACGACGACACACATGTCTCATTAAAAACTCCTTCTTAAAAACCCAGTGGGAAAAATAGAGAAAAGAGTACATGGTACCGTAGCTCTTAATTGCACACATTGCCTCGTTAAAAACCTCTTCTTTGAGAAACCTTCAGGTAAAAACTCAATAAGGAAAAAAGAGTACAATGCTATATTCTTCTAGAATCCACTATATTTTCTTCTAGACTGTAGTGATAGGGATTTTGTGCTCAAGAAAATTCTCCCCCTGATCTGCACACTTCTGTAAGCCTTCTCATTCCTATACCATGCCTATGCTTTTCAAAAGAGCGAGCAGGTAGAGCTTTAGTGAACATATCTGCTAGATTGTCACATGAGCGAACATGAGTAACCATAATTTCTTCATTCTGCTGCATTTCATGCGTGAAGAAGAATTTAGGTGTAATGTGCTTCGTGACTTTAGACTTAATATATCCCTTTTGTATTTGTGCAATACAAGCTGCATTATCTTCATAGATAATGGTAGGGGTTTTACTCACTTCAATTCCACATGTATTCAGTACATGGTGAGTAATTCTTCTTAACCAAGTGCATTCTTTGGATGCCTCATACAAGGCAATAATCTCTGAGTGATTTGTTGATGTAGCTACCATCGTCTGCTTCGTAGATCTCCAAGAAATTGCAGTTCCACCACAGAGAAACACATAACCAGTCTGCGAGAATGATTTGTGTGGATCCGACATGTACCCAGCATCAGTATAACCTTCTAAAGTTACATTTCCTTTCTTCTGGAAGAGTAACCCCATGTCTTCTATTCCTCTAAGGTATCTGAGGATTTGCTTAATGCCATTCCAATGCCTTCTGGTTGGAGCTGCGCTAAATCTTGCTAGTAGATTGACAGCAAAGGCAATATCAGGTCGAGTACCATTTGCAAGGTACATCAAGGCTCCGATAGCACTCAGATAGGGATATTCAGGTCCCAACACTTTCTCATGTTCCTCTTTTGGTCTAAATGGGTCTTTCTCTACATCAAGTGACCTCACAACCATAGAGGTTTTGAGTGGGTATGCACTACTCATACTGAACTTCTCTAATACCTTCTTGGTATAGTTCGACTGGTGCATTAGTATACCTTCTGGGGTATGTACTAGCTGCAAGCCTAGACAGAATGTAGTCTTTCCTAAATCCTTCATTTGAAATTCAGATTTCAGGAATGAACTAGCTTCCTCGATGTCTTTTGTCGTTGCAATGATATTCAGATCATCGACATAGATGGATATTATACAATATGTCATCTCTGATTTTCTAATGAACACACAAGGACAATCTTCATTCTTCAGGAATCCTTTCTTCAATAAAAACTCACTAATCCTGTTATACCACATTCTTCCAGATTGCTTTAAACCATATAGGAATCTTTGCAGCTTCACACTATAAAAGTTGCGTTCTTCTTCATTTGGGACTTTGATTCCTTCTGGGACCTTCATATGGATTTCAGTATCCAACGACCCATATAGGTACACTGTCACAACATCCATCAATTTCATCTGCAATTCCATATTTACTGCTAGAGAGATCAAATACCGGAATGTGGTTCCATCCATTACAGGTGAGTATGTGATATCGAAATCGATACTTGGTCTCTGCGTGAAACCTTGAGCTACTAATCTCGCTTTGTATCTTACGACCTCATTCTTTTTGTTTCTCTTCCGGACGAATACCCATTTGTATCCTACGGGATACATTCTTTCAGGGGTGAGGCAGACTGGTCCAAAGACTTTCTTTTGTTAAGCGAGTTTAGTTCTGCAGTGATTGCTTCTTTCCACTTTGGCCAATCAGAACGCTTCTTGCATTCTTTCATTGAGTTGGGTTCTTCATCCTCATCAATAATGTGGGCAATCTTTTCTGCAAAATATATGTCGACATTCTGAGCTCTTCTATCATACTTTTCTCCTGTCTCAACATAGTGTGTTGAGTTCTCCATGATTCTTTCGTCATGGTCCAGATCATCACTTATAGGTGTGTTCAGATCTGGAATATCCGGTTTCGGTACTTCGTGTACATTCATTTCACCATTCACGGGATTCTCATTAGTATCAAGCTTACGCTTATGCTCCATCGGACGTCTCCTAGGAGCCTTAGCTTGCGCTTGTACTTTGGTTTCTTCGATACCCTTGCAACCGGTTCACTCCCCCTCTTCCTAGCATTTCTAGCTAATGGGGTAGTGGCTCTAGTTTGGAATTCCATTTGAGCTCCCGCTTCACGGGGTATTTCAATTCTTTCCGGTGCATTTACTGCTGGTACATGAGATTTCATAATTCCCTGTGTGTTGGTGAATGTCTCTGGCCGTTCATTAGCAATCCTCTGCAAGTGGATGATGTTCTGAACTTCTTGGTCAGTTTCTTTAGTGCGAGGATCCATTCCATGGATTCCAGGAGTTTCCCACTCTATTTCTCGGCATTCTTTCTTGAGGTACATTCCTCCCCCTAATGCCGGGAAATGATCTTCATTGAATATACTATCAGCATATCGAGCCGTATGCAAGTCTCCAGTGAGTGGCTCAAGATATTTTATGATTGAGGGGCTCTCAAATCCCACATAAACTCCAAGTTTACGTTGAGCTCCCATTTGTGATCGCTGAGGCGGTGGGATAGGGACGTATACGGCACATCCAAACTTCTTTAAATGAGAGATATTCGGTATCTTCCCTTGCACTAATGCTAATGGTGATTCTTCAACTTTAGCAGATGGTCTAAGCTGTATGAGAGCAGCAGCGTGTAGCACAGCATGTCCCCAACAAGTGGTAGGCAGCTGACTATGCAATAATAGTGGCCTTGCAATTAACTTGATCCTCTTAATTAGCGATTCTGCTAATCCATTTTGCGTATGCACATGAGGAACGGAATGTTCCACCTTTACTCCCAATGACTTACAATAGTCATCAAATACCTTCGAGGTAAATTCTCTGGCATTATCCATGCGAATGGATTTAATTCTATTGTCTGGAAAATTATTCTTCAATTGAATTATTTGGGATGTAAGGCGTGCAAAAGCATGATTTCTAGTGGACAATAGACATACTTGACTCCACTTCGAGGAAGCGTCTATTAATACATGAAGTATCTAAAAGGCCCTGAGAAGGGACTAATAGGTCCACATATATCACCTTGGATTCTTTCAAGGTATGGTGTATCTTCTGCATGAAGTTTTAATTTAGAGGTTCGAGTGATCAATTTCCCTCTTGCACATTCATTGCAAAAGAAATCTTCAAGATTATTAGGGAATTGTCTCGGTTGCAATTCATGACCACTAGAATTCTTCAAGATTCTGCCCATCATATCTTTTCCTGGATGCCCAAGTCTATCATGCCATATTCTGTATGGCTCATGATTCTTCAGGATCACTTTGAACGCAGCTAAGCCATATGGTGGTTTAATATAGGTGTAGTACATGCTTTCCTTAAAGGAGGGGAAACTTTCCACAACAATCTTCTGATCTCCATGCTTCTTAGTCATGATAAGACGTTCTTCGCCATAATCATCATTAGTTTCTACATGAAAACCATTTGCACGGATATCTTTGAAGCTAAGCAACGTTCTAGTTGCGTCTGGATATAGTAATGCTGCTTGGATTACTAATGTCGTTCCGTTAGGGAGAGTAAGGGTTGCTCTTCCGGAACCCACAATCTTTCTCCCATTTCCAATGGGAGTCGTTATTCCTTCTTCATACTTTCTGAGTGTTTGGAAATAACGAGTATCCCTAAGAACTGTGCTAGTGGTGCATCTACAAGACATAGTTCCTCTTCCATTGTACTACACTTGTAGGCAAAGACAAAGGCAAATACTTTAAGAAAAAGCCAAATATCGACAAGGTAAAAGAAAAACCAAGGCGATTATATAGACTGCAAGTACTATATATTAAAACGAGGTCTCTTCTAGAGATTACATTAATCCACTTAATTCATTGCAGGAATTTAAAAACTAAATGCATAACTACTACTCAAACCATCTACTAGATAGTATTATAACCATCTACTAGATAGTATTATAACTAGGGAGCATTAATTCATGTCTCCATGCACGTCTTCTAATTCTTCTCCAAGAAGATCATCTTCATCCATGAGATCATCATCAAGATTAAGATTTCCGGATCCTTCAAGGTTCTTGGCGTCATCTTGTGTTGTGCTAATGTCCATCTTCGCGATATCTTCCTCCTTCTCTTCAAGTGAAGGTGACCCATCTTCAAGTGGTGGACATTCCAAGAAGTGTGCTTCCTTCTGGATTTTCTTTTTCGTGCCATGAAGCTTCTGGTACATCTCAGCAACATGCTTAGGTGCTTTGCATATGCGTGACCAATGGCCATGCTCACCACACCTATAACAATCTTGGTTTTGTTCACCGTATGCTCCCCCTTTAAGCGTCTTAGACTTAGCGTTCTTCTTCTTGGAGCGCTTAGCTTTCCGCTTACCCTTCTTTGATCCATTCTTTGGACCCTTCCCCTTATCATCCTTCTGGAATGAAGTAGCATGTGCTTCTGGCGATGCAATTGAGCCAGTGGGGCGAGACATATGATTCTGCATAATAGTCTCATCCTCCCCCCTGATCTTGCTACAAGGCATTGCTCAATTGTACATAAGTTTCATACTTTTCTTTCTTGTATTGCCTACTCACATAAGTGAGTTTGGGGTGAAAGGTAGTGAGAGTCTTCTGTATAAGATCTTGATCCGTAAGATCTACTCCACATAGTTTCATGCGGGTAACTATGCTATACAGAACGGTGTTGTAATCCTCAATAGTCTTGAAGTCTTGGAAGCGTAAGTTCTGCCAGTCACGCTCCACTTTAGGCTTTAAGACAGATTCTATCTACTCAAACCGATTCTTCAGTGAATCCCACAAGACTTTTGGATCACGTTCAGTCATGTACTCATTCTTCAGGGTAGTACTTAAATGATGCCTCAGGAAATGCAGTGCCTGAGCCTGCTGCACATTCGTTGCAGCAGTATCTCCTTTCTAAGATTTGATCGTCTCCAAGAGATCTTTTCCACTCAAAAGGATTTCGGCATCAAGTGACCAAGACAGATAGTTTAGACCATTCGGGGCCAGCACTTCAAATTCTCATTTCACAAGATCAGACATCTACAAGATGTATAAAAATAACAGTGCATAAGTTTACTTCTTGTAAACCTAGTTGGTAGAATGCATAAAGTAATGGATTAAAACTCGAAAAAACAACCTAAAACCATGTTTCTATGATTAAAGGCATTTTAGATCATATTTTAATTGCTTAAATATGATATGCATGATTTCAGATCAAGTTATACAGTAATTATGCACAAACAGGAGGATTAAACTGCAAAAAACAGCAAGTATTTATGTTTCTGACATAATTTCCCTTAAACCCGAGGTGTTATATGCAATATAACATTAATTTAGACAAATTCCATAGACTACAGGTGTCTTTTTTGCAATTTTTCCGGGTCAAATCGTAATTTCAGAACAATCTGGACCTTTTTGCAAAAATTTAGGACTGCGGGTTCTATTATGGAAAACTTCAAGGTCTTTTCTGCAAAATTTC
Organism: Eragrostis nindensis; assembly: GCA_012490785.1. Taxonomy (NCBI): domain Eukaryota; kingdom Viridiplantae; phylum Streptophyta; class Magnoliopsida; order Poales; family Poaceae; genus Eragrostis; species Eragrostis nindensis. The sequence goes on along the minus strand of JAAXCT010000030.1, from coordinate 2,150,888 downwards.
AGGACTTAACCGTAATTTCTAGCTTTTCAGGGGGTTTTCCGCAAAATTTCAGATTTTTCGATTTTCCTCGTATTTTTCGTGATTTTTCTAAAATCATGCCGACCCACTGGGCCGGCCTCGACCCATCCCGGCCCACCAGAGACCCGGCCTGCCCCAGCCGGTATATAAGGCGAGGGGATAGGGTTGAAACCCTAATCCCCTCACTTCTCTCCCTCTCCTCCCCTCCTCTCCGAGAGCGGCAGCGGCGGCGCGGGCCCACGCGCGTGCGAGCGCGGCAGCGCCGTCTGAGGGCGACGCTGTGGCATCGCGGCGCGGCGAGGTGGGAGGCGGGGTGCTCGCGTGCGGCGCGACGAGGTGGCCCCCGGGCGAGCCCTTGCGGCGGTGCTCGTCACGGGGGAAGGCGAGGAGGCGGAACGCGACGTGCAGGTCCGGCGCGTCGACGCGGGATGGCGGCGAGGAGCGCGCGCCTTCGGGACCCGGAGAGTCCACGGTAAGGCGGTGGCGGTCGACTCCGAGCTCCCGCCGCCGCATGCGCGAGGACGAGGCCCCGGGGCTGCCCATGTGGCGGAGGAGTCCTCGGTGGGGGCGGCGGTGGCAGATCCGGCTGCTCCGCCCCCAGATCCGGTGGCCGGCGACCCGCTGCCGGGGTCGCGGCTGGTGGCACCGGCGTGCGGCGGCGCCGAGGAGCGGTGGTGGGGTCCGCGGACCCCACGGGCGAGGAGGACCGAGCCAGGCCGAGGTGCGGCTCGGCTCGCAGATTCGGCTCGCGGGCGCGGCTTGCGGGCTCGGCTCGCGGGCGCAGTGCGTGGCTCAGGTGCGCGTCTGCGTGGCGTGGTGGCCAAGCTCGTCGCCGGCGAGCTAGGGTTAGGGTTAGGAGACACCAGGACGTGCGGGCCCACATATGCGATCGTTGGATCATCCGTTGGCTCTACAGTTTGTACTCCAGCGAGTTCCATCTCACCGGCTAGGGTTAGGGTTAGGGTTAGGTTTAGGGTTAGATCTACAGCCTCCCCCTTTTCCCTTCCTTTTTCTGCTTCTCGCATGGAGTATGCTGTGTGGTGGCCTTCGAGCCACCAGTTTGTACATGTGGTCCTCGCCGGCGGTGCTTGCCGGCGATGGTGGCGGCTACAAGCCCCACCTCTGTGTATGCTATGCAATTCGATTCGGTGGCCCTAACAAAACTAGATGTAGGGATGCGATAAAAACCTGGTTTAGAAAAACCAGGGCCGGGTGTTGCAAGGGGACATTCAGATCCTGGACTGCATCGAGTCCACGCGATCGATTCGAGACCGTAGGGCAGAACTGCTAGTATACCTTAGGGTTCGAAAGTAGTCGTTCGCGTTGATGCAGGAAGGTCGTCGATGCAGTGTAGACCCGGTCGCAGTGTAGTCGTTCCCCGTCAACAGCTTCGCGTTGGCGTGGACGTCGATGTCGTCGAGCACGAAAATCGAGGTGGCTCGATTCCCGAGGTCGGCACGCTTCTCGAGGCGGCGCGAATCCCGAGGCGGCGCGAATCCTGAGGCGGCGAGGTTGCAACTCGCCGACTCCTCCAGATCGTCGACTTCGGCGGCTTCTACTAGCTCCGTAGAGCGTGCTGATAACGTGTTGTAGTAACGCTATCGACGGTAGAGAACAACAACAAAAGTAGACAAGAGGCGAGACACAATGTAGGGTGGAGCCTTCTCTTTATTATTCTGAATAAACTTGTGTTTACAATGCTTGGGGTGCTCCACTATTTATACTCGGGGTTGAGGCCCTCCTTTCCTACTAGGAGAGGAACTCTTTGGTAAATTGCCCACATATTGGACTAGGAGTAGGATAAGTTCTTCTAGAACTTCCTTTCTTAGTCCAACTAGAGTTATTACTATAACAATGATTACCTTTTCTTTGCGAGGAAAACTGATGATTACCTGGGATGAGATATAGTCACAATCTGCATGCGGATACGGAATTAAATGGGTAATGGCTGTAATCATCTCAAGCTGGTGTCAAAGGAGACAAACGTGTCCTCAAACCGCTAATAGTTGTGTGTGAACGAGCTGTCAAAATATTAAAATGAGAAATTCCCTCTCAGTATTGCCAATTTGTTTTTCATATTCATTGAAATTTTGAATTTCCTTTGATGGCGCTAGATAGTTAACTTATCACCACTACGGTCGCTATGTGTTGGATGGGCGACAATTAGCTGCAACATTCTCGAGGCCCATGTGTCTTGTTGGACTTCCGAGCGCATTCATCGGCATGTGTCGTGGAAACACACGCAATACCTCGACCATCTCCTCATCGGTTGCGCTTACAGTCGGAGACATGGTTATGTCTACTCCACGAAGCTCATCTACAGTTCCTCACTCCAAAGTCGATTCCATGGTCTTCCTGTGCATTTGGAAGCTCTGGAAGAAGAGGAACGCGCGGGTGTTTCGCGGCCAATAATACTAGGTTTTGGTTCAGCTTAATTAATTGTCCAGAGCATTGTGGAGGATGCACAGATTTGGGACATGGCGGGCCTTCGGGTTTAATTTCTTTTCTAATGAGTCATCAAGGTAGAGAGGCTAGGCCGAAGGTTGAATCTTGTATCGAGTAGTAGACCTTTTCTTTCAGTGTACCTTACACTCTAAGAAGCGTGGTGTATGTGTTGCAAAACTCTCTCTTCTACGAAGTGGGTGTTTAGCACCTGCCCGTTCAGCCCACCACGCAGCCGTGTAGCACAGCCCGTAGTGGCACGACCCATTTAGTCTTGTTTTGTATAAAAATTCAAAAAAAGAGAGAAAAAACTACATTTTCAGCCTTGAGCCGGCCTGGCATGGCGCGGCCCGTTAGGCCTATAGCCCGGCATAGCCTGTCTAGCACCTGCCTTGCCGAGCTTGGGATTGGCCACAGGTCCGTTGTGTGACGGTTAAGGATAAGGGCCATGCTGGTCCATTTAGGAAACGGCCTGGCTCGCGACACGTTCGTGCCGTGCCGGCCCGCCACGGCCCGTTGGCCATTTATATTGTGGAGGATGCGCAGATTTGGGACATGACGGACCTTCGGGTTTGATTTTTTTTTTTTCTAATGAGTAATCTAGGTAGAGAGGCTAGGCCGAAGTGTCAAGGAGTAGACCCTTTCTTTCAGTGTAATACACTCAAAGCAGGTGTTTGTGTTGTAACACTCTCTCTCTTAATCAAATACATTTGCATATTTTCGAAAAATGATATGAAACGTTTGTAATTTGTCCTTGAGAGACTAAATTTGAATAGTCTTGTAGAAATGAGGTGCCAGTATGTAAGTGCGTATATCAGAAAATGCCTGACTTCCCTGCTGATTTTGTAACTTGGGCTAAACATTCATAGTATCAACTGACAATTAATTGAAGTGTGTTAATAGAACATGAACTCCACCTAGAAAGGTACGATTACTCTTAATAAGTGACCTCTGTAACAAAATTTACATGTTACTTTACGACAGAAACTGACATGTACCATTGAAACACTACATCTTGATTAATACTTGCAGGTTGTCCTTATAGAAAACAAAACTGACATAGGTTTTCCAGGAACAAAAACTTAGAGCTTCCTTGGCACGAATTCTCCATCCGCTTCTGCTTCTTCATACGAACTGCCAAACGGTTACATCCAAAACAGCGTCTGAGGAAAATACGGATGAGAATCTGTTTCTAGTTTGAACGTGTGAGCACAAGCCGTGAAAACCACAGACTTGTCTCTCTCCCTCTCTCACAGCCGGGTCCACCAACATTTGAAACAAGCGACTTGTTTAAAAAATCCGTAGACTACAAACCGAACGTCCGAATTACAGTTTGCGATCATTACAGTGAGATCTTCGAAACTGGACCACACTTGACTATATTTTGCAAACTTTTTTAAAATAAAAACTCAAATGGATCTTATTAGTAGTCATCTATTTAATATTTAATTTAGTATTTGTAATTATTTTTATTTCAATATGGTACACAATGTGTGGACGAACTAGAGGTTCAACTAGAAGCCACTGCAGTCATTTGACATGCATAATCTATTTCAGCAAAATCAGGATAAGCTGTTTTGCCAAACGACTTGACTTGATTGGATAAGCTGTTTTGACAGATAATCCGGAATAAGCCAGAGAAACTGTTTTACCTCAGAATCTAGTGAAAAAGCTGTTTTCTGTATAATCCGAAGCTATGCCAAATAGGCCCTTACATGCCTTACTCTAGGACAGAAACTGACATACGTGTTTTTAGGAACAAAAACTGACGTACGTTTTTAGGAGAAAAAAACTGACGTACATTTTTGAGGAACAAAATCTTACATAAGTTTCCTTAGGGACAGAATCTGACATATGTGTTTTTAGGAGAAAAAATATTACATAAATTTCTTTGAGAACAGCGTATGTCAATTAATATTCTTAAAGAAATGTATGTAATAAGTTTCTTTTTCAAAAAATGTATGCCAGTTTCTCTTCCTAGAGAAACGTATGTAAGTTTGTGTCATACGTTTTTAAGCAGAGGACCTTATTAATTACATAGAAGTCTTTAATAATACAAACTAACATACGCTTTTAATATGTTTTTATAGGTAGAGAAACTTAGTACATACATTTCTGGAGGGACATAAATTCGAATATGTTTTTATAGTTAGAGAAACTTATTACATATATTTTCTTAAGAATCGAAACTGTCATATATTTTTTAAGGAAAAGAACTTACTTACGTTTCATGTTTGAAAGAGAGTAGTGGGAGACCTTTCTGTCATAATAAGGGGATCTAAGAGAGAAAGGGGAGAAGATCCAATCACGGGAAGGTAATAAAAAAGTTTAAACTGGTGTCAGCGATAGAAATTCTAAATTTTAAGTAGAATGGATTCTCTCTCTCTATATAAAACAAAATAGATAATAAGAAAAAAAATTTCTGATATACGCACTTACCTACTAGCACCTCATTTGTACAAGACTTTTCAATTTTACTCTCTCGAGGCAAAACTACAAACATTTCAGTTTTTTCTTTCGAAAATATATGCAAATGTATTTCATTAAGAAGAAGAGAGAGTTTTAGAACAGATACACCCACTTCGTAGAGTGCAAGGTACACCAAACGAAAAGGTCTACTGCTCGATACAAGATTCAACCTTCCGCCTAGCCTCTCTACCTAGATTACTCTTTAGAAAAGAAATCAAACCCGAAGGCCCACCCATATCCCAAATCTGCCCATCCTCCACAATACTCTGGACAAACTGAACCAAAACCAAGTATTATTGGCCACGAAGCACTGGCGGCGCGTTTCTTTCGTTCCAGAGCTTTCAAATGCAGAGGAAGACCATGGAGTCGACTACAGAGCTACTCCCTCCGTCCCGATATGTAAGGGAACTGGGGAGTTCCCAACCAAACGGGAAAGGAGTCAAAAGACCAATATGCCCTTCAGTTATTGCTCTCTACCCCCACCGAAACCTAGCAGGCTAGCACATGGTCTTCTCCCCCGCTCCCACCACCAGCCTTCCCCTCCGTCTGCGCATCCTTCGCCGCCTCCACCTCGCGCGGCTTCTCCCTGCCCGCCGCCATGTCGCCGTCCCTCGCCACCTATCCTGCCACCGCGTCGCCGTCGGCGCCCACGACGCACAACGCGACTAGCAGACCCGTCGTGGTGTAGTCTCGTGGCCAGTTGGCGGTGGCGGCGAGCCTCATCCCAGCTTACATTTTGGGACAATTTGAAATCTCTCCAATCCCTTATAAAACGGGACAGAGGAAGTACCACTGAACAAAGGTTGGAGTGAGGAACTATAGATGAGCTTCGTGGAGTAGACATAACCATGTCTCCGACTGTAAGCGCAACCGACGAGGAGATGGTCGAGGTACTCCGTGTGTTTCCACAACACATGCCGATGAATGCGCTCAGAAGTCCAACAACACACATGGGCCTCGAGAATTTGCAGTTATTCGCCCATCCAACACAGAGCGACCGTAGTGGTTATAAGTTAACAATCTAGCGCCATCAAAGGAAATTCAAAATTTCAACGAATATGAAAAAAAAATGGCAATAATGAGAGGGAATTTCTCATTTTAATATTTTGACAGCTTGTTCACACACAACTATTAGCCGCTTGAGGACACGTTTGTCTCCTTTGACACCAGCTTGAGATGATTACAGCCGTCATCCATTTAATTCCGTATCCGCCCGCTAGATTGTGACTATATCTTGCCCAAGCAATCATCAGTTTTTTTTTTAACATGCGGTAATCATCAGGTCGCTGGAAAAGGAAAGAAGAAAACAAAAATCCGAAGAGATCACGTATCCCCCCACCCCAGCGGAACCAGTTCCTCTGCAGTCACTGCATATTTTGCAGTGGTCGCTGACAGTGGGTCCCTACCAATGCTTGGCCCACAGGTCGCACACTTCCCAGAGAGGGCCGTCAGGTCAGCCGCTTTCCATCCCCCCTCACCCGTTTGTCACCGCCATTGCCATTCCATAAACCCTAGCTATTCATGGGAGAGACGCAAGCTTTGCCACACACACAACTGAGCACAGGGACGTCATGGCTCGGGAGATGCAGCAGCAGCAGGGGATCAGCAGCGCAGCCGCGGCGGCGAAGGAGGGGGATGCCGTGGGCGCCGGCCGGTGCTTCTTCAAGGCGTTCCTCCCAGCACAATCCGGGGAGCAAATGGTGAGCTTTCTTGGTTGGTAGTTCAGCAGTGTAGAATCCACACCATAGTGATCGGTGAAGTGAGGGCCACACGGGCGGCGAATCCACCCTGCCGCTTCCAGCCCTCCCCTTCCCTCTCCGCCGCCACCGGAGCCTTGGCTACCGGAACAACCCGTGTAGCAGGCAAAGGACGGCGCGGCGGGGTCTTCGGCGATGATGGCGGTGGAGATCTCGATCCGCGCTGGGGCTACTGTGTCGTGATCCGTTCGGGCGGACCGCAAAGCTCGTCGGCGTGTTGGCGCTCCGCCTGGCCGGCGTTGCTGCGGCGGCGTGTGGGCGACCCGCGGCCTGGCGTCGCCGCGGCGTCGTTCTGCAGTCTGCAGCTCCGTCCTGCAGGTGCCTACGCTCGTGTGCCCGACCGGTCGGAGCAGAGGCTCCGGGGGCGTTTGCCCCTGTCGACCGGGGCTCGAACCGTGGCACCGCGTGGCACTGTAGCTCGCTACAGTGTCGCGTGTGCACTGTAGCACACGTAGCTGAGAATGCTACGCTGCAGTGCAGAGAAAAAAAAATCCCCTCGTCCTCCCCAGGCCAAAGCATAGGTAAAGACTCGCGCCGCAGCTCACATCGGCCAGCTGAGTCCCTGTGTATGGATGGGGAGGGGGTTCGAGGGTTTTCTCGGCCTGCGTGAGAAGGCTCTTCTCCTTAATATAATGCCGTCGGGGTGGCTTGTGTCCCCGGCAGGTCGAGTTTTTAGCTCCGTCCTGCAGGTGCAGGCAGGCAATTGTGTTTTACAGTAGATCCAATCGACGCGGTCGCTGCGCGTCTTGGGCCATCTGTTTGTTTTGCTTGGTTGCTGGCAGTGGTGGAGGACGGAGAAAACATGAGGTGTGGCGAAGTCAGTAGTGTAGGTTCATAGGTAACGAATACATGTTGCAAAATCAAAATACTAGCTTCGTGCCTTCGCCACTGGGTGCAGCTTGGCCCAACAAACAGGTTGCCTTCAGTTTCTTCTCCGAACGGAACTACAACACAGAACTGCTTCCTCTCCCGAGCTTTATTCATGGCGGCAGGTGGCGACGCAACAAAGCAGCAAAAGAGCAGGGGGTACTTGACGCAAAATCAAGGTATGGCGGCCGCTCTACCTCGCCATACCGAGCGCTCCGCCCCTGGTTTATGGTGTCGTATGATCGAGGTGCATGTCGTTCCTGGAGGTGCCCCACGTCTGGTCGTTGGCCTGGTTTTTGTTAGGCTAGTCATCGTCAGGAACGCGTACTTCTATGGCGCGAGTAGATGCGCAGGTTCGGATCAAGGCGAAAACCTAACCAGCAGGTGCTGGTGCTGAAAGCGATGACGTATGCCCTCGGATGCCATGTATACACCTTCCATGAGGCATCGTCATTGAACCCAGCTCTGTGATCGTGTGTGAATCTCCACGTGAAAACCTAAATCGAACCCAGCTCTACGATCTCCTACAGTTAATGACAAGTCTTCGCCAGTGCTCGGTTCGAGTGGTCTTTGCTTCAATAAAGATATGTTATTCATCACTCGACTGGCATATATATAATTGAGTGTTGTCCTACACAACGTGGTGGAATTACAGACATAAAGAGTCAACTTTACTCAATAAACAACACCGGAAGACAATAAAGGCTGTGAATAGGAGTCTTTTTAGTTTCTTTTATTCCATCAGTGTAGTGATTGGGCCATCACACATCACAAGCCATTTATATACCGTTTGTGTGTTGTCGGTATTCGTGCTTCCATAGTGATCAGACCATTACCTGCCATTTATATGTTGCTTGTCTGTTGCTCGTATTCGTGATTCCGTAGTGTTCAGAACATTACCTGCCATTTATATGCCGCGCTTGTCAGTTGTCGTTATTCATGATTACGTAGTGATCAGAACTTTAATTACCTGCTATGTGTGTTCTAAAACAGAAAACTGACAAACTCTTGTGGTGTTGATGTTATGTAGAAAATTCCCCAACCATTCTGCAAGTACCTTAAGGAGGAGCCTAACCGACCGGTTTCCCTTAAAGGTCCGAGTGGCAACACATGGCAAGTGATGCTTACTTCGGGCAAAGAAGGAATGGGCTTCACTCAAGGGTGGAAGGAATTTGCTGGCGACCACTCCCTCCAGCATGGTCACTTCTTGGTGTTCACCTATGATGGACACTCAGAATTCTCTGTGGTGGTGCTCTCTAATTCGGGCGTCATGGACGAATCGGCTCTGGATGCTCATCCTTCCGAAGTGAGAGTCGTTAACGCAGAGGAGGAAGAAGGCGCAAAGGACGCTGATGCAGCTGACGCAACAGAACATGAAACATCAGCTCTCCCCTCTGTGATGGGTGAAGGAAAAACAAGGAAGAGGGTAAGACAATGAATGGTAAATAGCTCTGCACCAAAGAGGCAATTATGTGTCCAGACGAAACCTGTGAAAAGGAAGCCTGAAGCTTTCGTTGATACTTCTAAGGCAGGATTGACAGTCCCTGATAGTAACAAAGGTGAAAGATCCATTATTTTTTAAAGCATTTTGAGCACATAACATTGTATTGTTGTAATTCTAACAACTTTCGATCTGTTCAAACTTTTGCGTTTCACAGATTTGCATTGCATGTTAGACCAACATTCAAATTACAACAACTATTGGGCGATCAGATCAAAGATTGTCCCTAGGGTGGGTAAAGGTAAGTCATTCCTCGGCTCCTCCCTTGAACTGTTTCATTTGCATTTGATTTTCGCTAATCTGATATTAGCAAGCGATCCAGCATTTGATCGAACAATGTGATAATTTGATGCTGTGGTATCTTTTAGTCGTGTCAAAGAAATTGAGACAACCAGTGGTGATATCACAAAGGCGTCAGATAACTGAAGAAGAGAAGGCTCATGCTCTTCAAAGGGCAAATGAATTTAAATCAAAGAATCCTTTCACTCTGCAAGTAATGATGGCATCTTATGTCTATGTGGGATTTTTCATGGTAATGTAATTTTTTTCCCCATATGCTATTTCATTGATATTGAGCTTGAACTCGTTTTATTTCTATGTGTGAAGTGCATTCATTTATGCATGCGGCAATTAGAGTTTTCCTTAGTTGGCATATAAGCCCCTTGATAAATACTCGAAGCATATTCTTAGCAAGCTAAGCATCACTAGTTGTTGTGGATTTGAAATCTAAAAATCTTAGTTCACAAAAGTTTAAGTATAGTGAATAGTGTGATATCCCAAGTATTGATATTTAGGTTTTTTTCTGGGGAAAAGTTTACCAATTCTAGTTCTAGGTATTGGAAGATTGGAGATTCTAATAATTGTTATAAGTCCCAGACTCCTCTCTAGCGTAGAAAATCCTGCTGTTACTAATTAATCCAAATCTGGATTGAGCAGGTAGGAAAAGATCAGATGTTTTTTGCACATCGGCTTCTAGGACATTGTAGCAAAAAAGGGGTCAATTATGGGACCATTAGAACTGTTTAGTAAAAACTATTCACAGTTAAACCATTTTGAGATATTAACCTGGTCTGTGTACGGATGCTACATGTCCATTTTGCCACATGGATTATATTATCTTTGACATTCCATTTTTGGGAAAAAAATTTATGGTGCGCTTATCATATCTTTCTATCAATTATATTTATCATCTGTTTTGTGCTTCTTACACTTTGCGTCGCACAATTTTGTATTAGTGAATAATTTTCAATCAACTTGCTTATAACCTTGCAAAACTTGCTTATAACCTTTCAAAAACCTACTATTTCTTTGCTAGCTTTATGATCCCACATTGGACTAAGAACATTTAGTAATATAAGTCATTTTGGCATTGCCTTCTAAATATTAAACTGCCAGAAACATTTAAAAAAACTAATATTATGTTACATGTTTTTTCATCAATCAGAAAATTCGCATCACGATGACAAATTTACCAATGGCTCATTTGAGCTATCATTTCTTTTCTGACTATCTCGGTTGTATTGCAGAATATCCCATGTGAATTTGTCAAAGAGTGCCTACCGCATACAGGCCAGAAGATGACACTCTGGGATCCGCAAGGAAAACCTTGGGAAGTGCAGTATGTGTACCATAGTGAGCGCTCAGTTGCTGCTTTCAGTGGGGGATGGGGCAAATTTGCCGTAGGCAACAATTTGGAGGAGTTTGATGTTTGCGTCTTTGAGCTTTTAAAAGACGACAACATAAAAGTTCACATCTATAGGGTTATCCCTGAAATTACTCCGCTTCTCTGTAACAGAAACATGTAACAAGGTGTTGTTCCAATGTTAGAGTGCAATTCATTGATCTGAATGAAGCTAGGCAATAAGAAGACTGGTTAATCGTAGGCTGGAATGTAGCCATGGTGCTTCGTCAAGACAGAGCAAAGAAAATTTGCAAAACAAATAAATGGCAACAAGGAGAAGTTATTATGTACTCGTGTCCTGGTTAGAATCTTGTTGTATGGGTTCATGTTTCTGTTTCTTTTATGAATTTACATCTCTAAGAATGCTATATTATACAGACAATACATTTTAGTAGTTTATTGTGCCTATTAATTATGTTTGCTGTTTACAGTGGAAACATATTTGCAGGTGTAGAAAACAGAAGTGCATGGCACACTTCTGCATCTCTGATCAGCTTTGCCCGGGCTGGCAAGAGAGATCGTTGGAAACATGTGACCTTAGGGCGCAATTGAAGCCTTGACAAAAACAGGTTACCAGTTGTGACATATTTGGATAATATTTGGATCTTCACTTCATTTCTTCCTGGAATAGTGTTACGAAACTGGCTTTCCTGTGACCATGTCTGTTCAAACTGATGCATTTTGGTCATGTGACTTCTGAGATGGTAGCCTAATAGAACACAATATCAGCAAAAACACCTAACCTTTTCCCCATATGCGCAATCCCGATTTTGTTTCTGTATGCTGTATATGCTTATTGTTAGACAGGTCAATTATGTATTGGCCGCATGGGCCGTATACCATTGTATTGGGCTTGCCGTATTCCGGCTCAATATGTACTTGCCCTTGGCTGATCAATCCAACCATCCACGATTTCTATCGTCTATCATGGTATCACGAGAGGTTCGCCTTCCTGCGACCTAACCCTAGCTTCCGCCCGACCGCCGCCGCTGGCCTCACGCCGGGGCGCCTCCCTCGTCACTGCCATCTCTTCCGGTCGCGTTGAGCTCTAGCCTATCCCTCCCTCTCCATCGGCACCCTGCCGTGATCTCCTCCATCTCACTCTCCACAAAACTGAATCACCTATCGCGGTGTCCTCCCGATCCTCCTCTCCCTACGTGATCTCCAATGGCGCTGACTGAAGCTGAACGTCTCGCCGCCGAGGCTGAGGCACGTGAGAAGGCCCGGCAGGACGCCGAGGCCGCGGCCGCCGAGGCGCGTGAAAAGGCTCGCCTGGATGCCGAGCAGTCCGAGCGTGCAATACTTCACCAGCAAGCCGTGGGAGTGCAGAACTTTAAGGTTCTCGTTCCGATCACCCTCGACTTCGGCTCCACCAACTTCAACCGCTGGCGCGGCCTCTTCCTCACCATCCTGGCCAAGTACGCGCTCGCGACCATGTGCTCTCCGATGACGACTACTCCGACGATGAAGACTGGGATTGCATGGACGCCACCGTCAAGCACTGGATCTTCTCCACGCTCACCATTGACCTGCTCGAGCTCGTCATGGGCGACTGCAAGACGGCGCGGATTGCATGGCTTCGGCTCGAGGAGCAATTCCTTGGCAACAAGGAAACCCACGCCATGATTCTTGATGCTGAGTTCCGCACCTTCGTGCAAGGTGATTTATCCATCGCTGAATATTGCCGGCAAATGAAGGGTTGGCTGATTCACTTGGTGATTTGGGCGAGTCCGTTCTTGATCGAACTCTTGTTTTGACCACTCTTCGTGGCCTTAACGAAAAGTTCTCCTACATGTCCGCCATCATCAAACGCACCAAGCCGCTCCCTGACTTCCGTACGGTGCGTACTGACCTTGAGCTTGAGGAAATTGAGTTGAAGTCCAAGCCGGGCGCCCCTTCCACCGCCATGGTCGCCACCACCGCGCTTCTTCCGCCGCGCCCTCTCATGCAAGCTCTGGTGCTGCGCCTCACGCTCCTGCCCCTAGCACCAACCCCCACCTCACCGGGTACGGTCCTCAGGGCGGCAACACGCAGGGCGCGGCCTCGAACTCCTTCGGCAACAATGGCAGGAACTTCCGGAAGAACAAGCGGAACTTCCGGCAGGGCGGCCACGGCGGAAACTACCACGGCTTTCCCTCGGTGTTTAATCCTTGGTCCGACACCATTCAAATGTGGCCGGGGCCTGGAAACGCCGCGGGAGTGCTGGGCGCACGTACTCCCACCGGGCAGCAGCAGGTGCGCCCGGCCATGCAGCAGCAGCAGCAAGCACAGCAAGCCTAGGTTGTTGCCACGCCACCTCAGCATGCATATGTTGTGGCTGCACCTCCCCAGCAGCAGCACGTGGCAGCGCAGCATGTGCAGGCACCACAAACCAGCTAGTACTACATGCCGCCGTCGCCCATGCAGTCCGTCTGGGACCAGAACAACCTCGCCGCCAACTTCAACACCATGTCCCTGACTCCGCCCCCGGAAATATGGTATGCTGACTCCGGAGCCTCCTCGCACATGACGTCGACCTCGGGTAATCTCACAGTTTCATCCCCGCCCTCTTCTTCTACTCCTTCTCACATTATCGTCGGTAACGGTTCCCTACTTCCCGTTACTTCTACTGGTTCTCTTTCTTATGACACTATCCAACGCCCTCTTTACCTTCGTAACGTCCTTGTTTCTCCACAGATTACTAAAAATCTTATCTCTATTCGGCAATTTACTACTGATAATCATTGTTCTATTGAATTTGACCCCTATGGCCTTTATGTGAACGATCTTCTCACCAAGAACGTGATCGTCAGGTGCAATAGCTCTGGGCAGCTGTACCCCTTGATTCCGTCTCCACCGTCTTCATCCTCGTCGCCTGTCGCTCTTGTTGCTGGCGCCACGTCCTCTACTATCTGGCATCGTTGATTAGGACACATTGGTCATGAGTCTTTATCCAAACTTGCTATTAGCAATGCTATTTCATGTAATAAAAACGATAGTGAGTCGCTTTGTCATGCGTGTTAGCTTGGTCGCCATGTGCGGTTACCTTTTCCGACTTCCAATTCTAGAGCTGTCAAGAATTTTGATTTGATACATTGTGATTTGTGGACATCCCCTATTGCTAGCATTTCTGGTTATAAATATTATCTCATCATCATGGATGACTGCTCTCACTTTGTTTGGACATTTCATTTGCGTCTCAAATCTGACACGTTCATTACTCTCTCACATTTTTTGCCTATCTTGCTACACAGTTTGGCTGCACTGTCAAGAGCGTGCAATGCGACAATGGCCGTGAGTATGACAACTCTTCGACGCGCACATTCTCCTCACCCATGGTGTCCTGCTTCGTATGTCCTGCCCATACACTTCTCCTCAGAATGGCAAGGCTGAGCGCGTGATTCGTACCACTAAATATTGTTCGCTTATTGCTATTTCAGGCTAGTTTACCACCTTCATTTTGGGTAGAGGCACTTCACACGGCCACACATCTTCTTAATAAGCACCCAACCAAAACACTAAAATTTTGTCACGCCCCACTTTGCTTTATATGGTGTTGCTCCTGATTATTCATACATGCATGTGTGTTTTCGGTTGTACTTGCTATCCTAATATTTCTGCCACTATGCCTCATAAACATAGTCCACGCTCCACCCTTTGTGTTTTTCTCGGCTATTCATCAGATCATAAAGGATACAAATGCTTCGATCTTTCTTCTAATCGAATTCTTATCTCTCGCCATGTTGTCTTTGATGAAAACTCCTTTCCTTTCTCGAACATGGCGAACCCCCCTTCATCCGACTTTGATTTCTTAATGGCAGATGACTGTGCTTTGCACCCTATTGGTTCTTGTCTTGTGCTTGCAGGTAACGGTGGTGGTGCTCCATTGCCCGGGTCTGCTGCCCCTGTGGAATCTTCTCCGCAGGTTGTTGCCAGCGGGGCCCAGGCGCCTTCATCGCCTGCAAGTGCGGCTGGCCGCGCTGCGCCAGCAACAGCTGGGTCCCCCGCCAGTGCGCCTGGTCGGGCATCCCTGCTGCACCGGTCTCCTCCCGGATTTCCTCCGCTGGCAAGCGCCTCTTTACGCACGCGCCCGCGGCTCCATCACCAACGCGTGGCGCGCTGAATGCGTCGGGCCCTGTAGCTGCCTCCACCAGCACGGCAGGTCCGGTCTCCACCACTGCTGCACCGGCACGTCGCGCTCCTGCACCGGTTCCCAGCCCCATACGGCGTGCACCTGCTACTGCAGTTCCAATTCCACCACCAGAAAATGAGCATGTGATGGTGACTCGTGGAAAAAGGGGCTTTCATCTCCCTGTTCAGCGGCTGAATTTGCAGGCCTCTGCTTTATCTCCTTTGCCCAAGACTTACAGAGGTGCTCTTAATGATCCAAACTGGCGTGATGCAATGACAGAGTTCTAAGCCTTGATGAGCAACAACACCTAGGACCTTGTACCTCGTCCCTCTGGTGCGAATATTGTGACAAGCAAATGGGTGTTCATCACAAGTTTACTCCGGATGGTGCTCTTGATAGGTACAAAGCTCGTTGGGTTGTTCGTGGCTTTACTCAACGTCCCGGAATTGATTTTGATGAGACTTTTAGCCCTGTGGTCAAGCCCGCAACTGTTCGTGCTGTTCTCAGTGTAGCTCTCTCTCAGGACTGGCCCATACATCAACTAGATGTCAAAAAAGCATTTCTTCATGGGACATTATCTGAGACAGTTTATTGTGAGCAACCATCTGGCTGCGTTGACTCCTCTCGACCTCGGCATGTTTGTCGTCTGAATAAGTCTCTGTATGGTCTGAAGCAGGCACCTCGGGCTTGGTACAATTGATTTGCCACTTATCTTGTCCATGGGATTCACTGGTGCTCGGTCAGATACTACTTTATTTGTCTATCGACATGCTGCATATACGGCCTATTTATTGCTCTATGTTGATGATATTGTACTGACAGCTTCCTCCGACACATTGTTGCGTCGCATCATTGCTGCTCTCACTGCTGAGTTATCCATGAAGGATCTTGGTCTTCTTCATCACTTCCTTGGAGTTTCTGTTACACGGCGTGATGGTAGGCTCTTTCTGTCTCAACGTCAGTACATGGTTGACATTTTTTGAGCAGGCTGGTATGTCTGAGTGCAAGCCTTGTTCCACTAAAGTTGATACAAGTGCCAAACTCTCCTCTAGTGGTGCTCCGGTTGCTGATGCTACTGATTATCGTGCTTTCTTGCTGGTGCTCTTCAGTGTCTCACGTTTACTCGGCCTGATATCGCCTATGCTATCCAGCAAATTTGCCTTCACATGCACGATCCTCGGGAGCCTCATCTTGCACTAGTCAAGCGCGTCTTGCGGTATGTTCGTGGCACTTTGCATTACGGGCTTCAGCTACATCAGACTTCGGTTTCCTCTCTTGTGGCTTACTCTGATGCTGACTAGGCCGGTTGTCCTGACACTCGCCGCTCCACCTCTGATTATGGTGTTTTCCTGGGTGATAATCTGATCTCTTGGTCTTCTAAGCGGCAACATACGGTTTCTCGCTCCAGTGCCGAGGCGGAGCACCGTGCTGTTGCTAATGTTGTTGCTGAGACGTGTTGGCTTCGTTAGTTGCTTCAGGAACTGTTCTGTTCTATTCAGCGCGCTACTCTTGTTTATTGCGACAACACCGTGCGGTTTATCTCTCGACTAATCCGGTGCAACATCAGCGCACCAAGCACATCGAGATTGATCTGCATTTTATTCGGGACAAGGTCGCTGCTGGTGCTGTTCGTGTGTTGCATGTGCCGACATCTTCGCAATATGCTGACATCTTCACCAAAGGGCTTCCTTCTACTGTCTTCACAGATTTTCGCTCCAGTCTCAACGTCATCTCATCTTCTAGTGGCTGACTGACGTTTTGACTGCGGAGGAGTGTTAGACAGGTTAAATATGTATTGGCCGCATGGGCCGTATACCATTGTATTGGGCTTGCCGTATTCCAGCTCCCCTCGTATATGTACTTGCCCTTGGCTGATCAATCGAACCATCCATGATTTCTATCGTCTATCACTTATGATATGAACATAGTTACCAAACGTGTCCGGATTTTCTTGAGGCCAGACCCTGCTGCTTGGAGACCAACTTCTTGGTTGCCGCATCCGTTTCATGCCCTTGCTCTGGGCTTGTCTGTCCGTCGTGCTCCTGTTTGCTTTACCCTGTTCTCTGTTGGTTGCTGATCGGTAGAAGGCCATGTGTTGATGTCTCGCTCATGCTCTGTCGTCAGGAACCCTTCCTTTCTACTCAACACATACAGCATCTCAGCAACAGATCTAGAGACAGATCACTCCTGGTTAGCTCACAATTTTCAGAGAGATCAGTTTCTGTAGAGTACTAGCGATCAGTGTGAGCAAGAGCTACAGGTAAACATAACATGAGGCGTCTGAGGAAGTTATGTGAGATTAATCATTGCTCAATGATTAATTATGCAGGTTAAGAACATCAGAACGACAGATAGATGTAAGGAAAATGGCTTTTGAATCTTGCTACAGTCAGTTAGGTCCTCATTCCTTTAGAACGTCTTTTATATGTCCTTCATCAGATGGAGAAGTACATAGTTCAATAAACAGAGTGCTCACCCATGCTCCCTCCTAACTTCTAATGTGAGACGAAACCCATGCACACACTAGCACTTCATGCTCATCTGCATTTTGAGCCGAATCTCTTTGGGTCAGGCTTTCACAACTTACATATGTTCCATGTTTAAAAGAGAGTAGTGGGAGAGCTTTCTCTCTTAAGGGATCTATGAGAGAAAGGGGAGAAGATCCAACCACGGGAATGTAAAGAAAAACTAAACTGGTGTCATCCAGAGAAATTCTAAATTTTAAGTAGAATGGATTTTCTCTCTATATATATATAAAAGAAATTAAAAATAAGAGAAATTCTGATATACGCACTTAAACTAATGGCACCTCATTTGTACAAGACTATTAAAATTTAGTCTCTCGAGGACAAACTGTAAATGTTTCATATCTTTTCGAAAAAATACATAAATGTGATTTGATTAAGAAGAAGAGAGAGTTTTACAACACATACACCTGCTTCCTAGAGTGTAAGGTACACTGAAAGAAAAAAGTCTACTACTTGATACAAGATTCAACCTTCGACCTAAACTCTCTACCTAGATTACTCATTAAAAAAAAGAATCAAAACCGAAGGCCCGCCATGTTCCAAATCTGTGCATCCTCTATTATGCAATGGACAAGCTGAAACAACACAAACTATTGGCCGCGAAACACGCGCACGTCCCTCGTGTTCCAGGGCTTAGAAATGCAGAGGAAGACTATGGAATCGACTGCAGAGCTACCACTCAACAAAGGTTGAATCCGATTTAGGAGTGAGGCGTTGAAGATGAGCTTTGTGGGGTGGACATAAACACGTCTCCGACTGTAAACACAACTGACGAGGATATGGTCGAGGTACTCTGTGCGTGTTTGGAACAAAGGGCATTGAACCCATTGTTCCACAACCCATGCCGTTGAATCCGCTCGGAAGTCCAACAACGCATATTAGCCGTTCACACCCTGCTTAATATTGTCGCCCGTCCAACAGTCAGATTAGTAGTGATATTAAGCAGGTGTGAAATGGCCAATATTGGTTGTTGGGCTTCTTCATGGTGATATTAATCATCCAGGCCGGCTCTTCTTCAAGGTCTTCTTCCCCGAGCAATCCAGGGAGCGATTGGTGAGCTTCTTAGCGCCCCTGTTTCGTTCATCCATGGTTGATTTAGGCGTGCGCCATTACCTTGTTTTTTGTTTGAAACAAACAGCAGGGGAGCCCCCTACTTAATTTTTATAAATTTTAAAGGGTTTATGTACATGGTACAAGACCGTAGGCCCAAAGAAAGACCCTAAAAAAATAATCTAATTGAGATTACTCAACCACGGATCTAAGAGTCGCTTGGTTTTTTTATTTGCTCTAAGAACAACCAGAGCAAGTTCATCCTTGAAAGCTTTTTTCCAGCGACTTAAAGACAACGATGCACCATCAAAAATGATTGAGTTCCTATGGCACCAAATTGTCCAACCTCCAACCATCATTACCTCTGGAAAGATTTTAGAACCAAAGTTTCTTCTAGCCAGCAATATCATGTACCATTATCTTGTTTGGAAACTTTTTTGGTTGTTGTGTAGATTCATTTCTAATCTTAGTATGAATCTAAATCCTGTCAATTGCAATGGCCAAAAGTAGGAATTTGTATGTCTATGCCTTTCCATGTTGTCATGTACTTCTATTATCAGGCTTACCTAAGCTTTGATTTGGTACTGTTTCATCATCTGGTCTTTGGCAATTGTATACCGATTGTCTGTTGTCGTTATTATATATGGTTGACAAGTTGCTATGTGAGTGGTGAGCTTCTTAGCGCTCCTATTTCATTCATCCATGGTTGATTGAGGTGTGTGCCATCACTTTTCAGAAACTGTTTTGGCTGCTGTGTAGATGCTGTTTTTATCTTAGTACGAATCTGAATCCTGACGATTGCAATGGCCAAAAGAAGTAGGAATTGTTCGTCTATGGCTTTCCCTGTAGTCATGTACTTCTATTGTCAGTCTTACGTAGGCTTTGATTTGGTATTGTTTCATCGTCTGGTCTATGGTTACATCTTCTTGGGCCATAAGACATCACATACCATTATACTAGAAAAGCTGCACGCCGTTGGCGCGCCTACTACCTGCCTGTGTTATTAGTTACATATACGCAAACTAAATTTTGTAGTTATCATAAAAGAAAAACCAAAGATTGATAAGATAGAGTGACCAGCTATATGTCATGTACAACAATTCTAGTGTCTAGTTATAATTATATAGTGCTTTCGGAATTGCAACACCATCAGAAGAGAAATACCAAAAGCAGTATAATTTGGTCCGCACTTCACCAAAAGTTTTTACTACTTCATGCTGATGAATAAATGAAATATGAAAATGCATCTATAACACATTTTATAATTTTAGTAACCACCAAAATGGTAATGTTAGTGTGAAACATATCATTTAGTTAACTATAGGTGAAAATGGGACATCAAGGGTACTGCTAAAGAGGAGAAACAGATGCACATCTCGACAAAACCCTTGAAGAGTAATACTCAGGGCCTTGGGCTGAATTATGTAGGCTTCAACCTAGGGTACTCCAACAGTGAGCCCTTGGTTGTGTAGAGGCATATTTACTTGCAGATTAAGTACCCTCATCATATGATTGTGCATTTTAAACACCACTAAACTATTGTATAGATAATGAGCTAATATATAAAAATGTTGATGGTTATATTACATAAAGCTTTCTTACATAATGCTTATGATCAACTATTAGAATTTTTCTAAATGCCTTTAAACAGAAAACCAAAATAATGTTTGTAGCCTGAGATTTGTAGTGTTGCATATATCTAGATTATTTGATATAGTTGTTAGTTATAGATTATGTGATTCAGTAGTTTTTAGCACTAATAGAATTTCAAAAGGTAGAAAGAAAAATTTTGACAGTGCCATACGTTTAAACTTATTGACATCAGTTGCAGTTGCTAGCGATGTGTATCTTTATGAGCATCAAAGTCTTCCGTCACTTATATTGCCCATTTAGCTGCTATAAACAAACAAAGTAAGTGTGAAGTCCGGTTTTCGCGAAAACCGGTCCGGTTTCCGTCAGTTTTTCAAACCTTGGTGTGGACAGCAGCGGAAATGTTATGTTAGCAAATGCCATGATAATTTGCAGCAGCATCCGAACTCCCCGAATTAATTGAAATAGTAGGCTCTGCATGCACCTGAAGATCCCCAAGTCACTCTAGATGATGGGAGTAGCCACAATGCTCAGCACTGGCCATTGCGTCCTGAATATTTTGTTAAACATGAATTTGTAATTTCGTCGAATACGTTGCAAGCTGAGTTCAAGTGAGGAGGAATATGTGCGTGAGACACTTCGCCATGCCTCCTTCTGTGCACTCCATATGACGACCACACCGGGTGGGCAGACGCAGGGTGGCCGGGCGTCCTCGCCGGGGCAGGGGCGCTCTGTGTTGGACGCCGCTGTGGTGGATGTAGCGAGCAAGCCTGGAGCCAGGGCAGGGTGGCAGGGCTTGCTCGGCGGGGCCGGACGGCTGAGGAAGGCGCGCTCGATTGGGCAGCTGTGGAAGGATTGATGGGGCGGATCGTGGCATCGGGGCGGAGCACCCCTGGGCGAAGCGTGTCGAGGCAGGGCGCAGCCTTGCCGAGGTTGTGGTGGGGAAGACGGTGGTCGGGACCCTGGGGTGTACGGGGATGACTGGGGGATGAGGACGAGCGAGTTCTCAAGAAATCGCCAGCGGGAGAGGACGTGGACGGGAAACCGGTAGGCGGAGGCGGTGGATCGCGACGGAGGGGGACGAGCGACGGGGCAGGCGGGCTTCGAAGCTTCTGGTTGCTTGGGAATCGACGGCCATGGAGCATGGATCGGTGAGATCAACGGCTGAAATGAACCAGCCAATCAGAGGCCGAGAAACTGCACGGGATTTAGAGATGTAGAGATTTATATACCATTTTTCTGTTGTCTTTATTCGTGATTTGATATTGCTTGTGTTAGGTATTATATTATGTATCGTAAGTTGCTATGTGTGTGGTGAGCTTCTTAGCGCTCCTGTTTTGTTCATCCATTGTTGACTGAGGTGTGTGCCATTACTTTTTTGGAAACATTTTTGGTTGCTCTGTAGATGCTGTTTTTATCATAGTAGGAATTGAGGATGTGCGCCTGGCGCAGTGGCAACGCGTGCGGTTGGCAGCCTGGCCACGGGAGTTCGACTCCCCATCCTCACAAAAAAAAATCCCCTTGCCTCTTCCCCCCACTCAAAGCATATGTAAAGACCCGAACCGATCTCACATCGGTGACACATGGTCCCTTTGTAAGGCTGGGGAAGGGGATTTAGGGATTTTCTAGATCTGTGTGAGAAGGTCTCCTTCTTAATAGCAAACCCGAGGTTGCTTGTCCCCTGTGGGTCTAGTTCTTTTTTATCATAGTAGGAATCTGAATCCTGTCACTTTCAGTGGCCAAATAAGTAGGAATTGTTTATTTGTGGCTTTTCCTGTAGTCATGTACTTCTATAATGAGGCTTACATAGGCTTTGATTTGGTATTGTTTCATATTCTAGTCTATGGCTGCATCTTCTTGGGCTATCAGACATCACATGTCATTTATATATTATTTGTCTGTTGTCGTTATTCATGATTCCGTACTTGTAAGCTTCATGACCATTGGAGTTCGGAAACCCCAAAGGTATGAATGTTTTGGTGATTGGGTGACCATATTGATGTGACTAATATTTCCATGTAGGATATTCAAATGGTCATGTCAATAAAGTGTCGTCTCACACATACTCTATCTTTATTGACGACTTGGTGATTGGTTGCCTCGACAATTCGGATCGAGAACTTGATGGAGTCAAGGTTGAAGATGGATCAAGGCTAAGGACATGATAGATCCAAGCAAGTGTTGACTTGGTATAGATGTTAGCTTGAGTCCATAGGAAAAACCAGACTATCAAGAGGGATCGAATTGGTTCTCTTAGAGCACACTAGGTTAGAGATCAAATGGATGCATTGTGAGTCTCTTGAGGGCTAGGGTGGCTGAAGAGAAGAAGAGGAACCAAGAATGGAGAAGTTGGAAGCAAGGATCAAGAAGTGGATCAAGTTTTCAGCTTATGCAGAATAGACCGGACAGTATGGTCCTAGGGACCGTATGGTGAAGTCTCGGGATGCTGAGAAAATGAAGACCGTAGCATTGCCGGATGGTACGGTCATGAGACCGTATGGTACGGTCATCAGTGGAGTTCCAGACAGAGAAGCTGAAGTTTTTGGAATTGGAAGAAATGAAGACCGGACTATCGACCGGACGGTACGGTCCTAGGGACTGGATGGTACGGCCTTCATTGACAGAGA
Organism: Eragrostis nindensis; assembly: GCA_012490785.1. NCBI lineage: Eukaryota > Viridiplantae > Streptophyta > Magnoliopsida > Poales > Poaceae > Eragrostis > Eragrostis nindensis. The sequence continues at coordinate 2,128,247 of JAAXCT010000030.1, read as the reverse complement.
AGAAGGAAATAGAAGAATGCCTAGAAATAGGGACCGGACGGTACGGTCAGGAAAGGGACCGAACGGTACGGTCCATGGTACGGTCTCTAGTTTTCCTGGGCACTTTTGGACAACGGCTAGTTTTGGGTTGGTAGCCTATAAATAGTTGGTTGCTCGCCCTTTGATGGGTCTCTTGGCCATTTTTGGAGTGCAGGAAACTCAGAGGAAGCCAAGAGCAAGGGAGAGAAGCACTTGTGAAGGATTTGGAGTGATCCTAGTGCTTGAGAGAGTAGCAATTGCATCCACTTGATCTCTAGGCTAGTGTGAGCTTGAGAGAGTCACTTCGGTTTGTTACTCTTGGTCTATGGCAAGGCCTAGACCGGTTAGGCGTCGGTGTTGAGCTGTCCAAGGAGATTGTGGAAGCCGACACAAGTTTGTACACGGTCTTGGAGCTTCCCGTGCAAAAGAAGCATCACTAGTGGAGCGCCTTTTGGCACGCATCAAGTGCGGAGCCTTACCTCCGGAAGAGTACCCGGGAGAGAGCCCGGCGGGACATGCCCGCGACTTCACTCGGAGGGTGAAGTGTGATCTAGGAGGGATCGCCTTCGAGCGGAGGGACGGGGTCGAGACTCCGACGGGAGTGACCCAACGTGGAGTAAGGGAAGGCGCCATCCTTCCGAGACCACGGGAAAAATCATGAGCATTCCTATCTCTACCTCCTTTACTTACTAGTATTTACACTTCCGCATTTACTTTCTTACTAGTAGAATTGTTTGATAGGTTGTCTCTTGTTACTTAGTAGAATTGCTTGTTAGGGTGTTGCTTGTTGCTAGACTAGATTATGTGCGCGCATCGCTAGCTTCTTGTTGTCACCATATCTAGTCTTGCTAGCTTCACGCCTTAAGTACGTTTGGGAGAAATTGTTGAGACACCGATACACCCCCCCCCCCCCCCCCCCCCTCTCGGTGCCCTTGATCCTTTCAAGTGGTATCAGAGTCTCGTTGCTGTTGGCGGTTCTTATGCGATAAAATTAAATTCATTAATTCCGTAAGCGCAAGGATCACCATTGTAGCATTTCACCTTGGAGTATTTCAGGGTTATCGTATTTATATTTCCGCAGGGAAGTAGAGCAAAAGGAAGCTGAATAGTAGCAATGCATTGAATAATTTGGAGAAGAAATAATGTATCAACTATACTTGAGACGGGGGTAAGATAGGCATGATAGATATGGGTGGCACACACATCCTCAAATCCGAAGTGATAAAAGAAATAAAACTGTAGTATACATTTGGGAGAGCAACGAGATAGAGTTAAGGCTACCTGTATGTTTATCTATTATTTACTCTTCCTAGCAGTCAAGTCTACAAAGATTATCTACTCTAGCTAAGCTCATACACATACAAGTCATGTCGTTTCGGGGCACGGAAGTGCCAGGGCAACCGATGCTGCTAGTTCACCCTGGGGATCCATCCGCTATAATTAAGACCCTGCTGAGTCCAACCCGGTGGTGGATTACAGAGACCGGTGCAGCTGTCACATACACTCGCGGCTACCATCCTCCGTGGGGTTGGGTGCCAAACGTGCATAGGCCAAGCTCTAAGCGCCATGCTTACAACCCGCCTAAAGGAACTACTCTTGATCAACGGAGCAGCCCTATCTAAGAATAAACAAGCACAGATTTCACCCGACGTCATCTCCGACGAAGGCACTCTCTCGTACTTGCCTACTCCAACAATCACGAATCCCACAACAAGACTTCTACGAGCACTTACTTAACCGAATAAATAAACTAAATAGAAAAGAACTACTAAAAGAAATAAATAAAAATAAAACTAAATATATATTAAATAAAAGAATAAAAATATCTCTAAGAGTAAGGACACAAAGAGCTATACCAAGACTCCGAGAAGACTCCGGAAGCCCGAGAGGGCTCTCACTCTACTCTACTCTACGCTAACTCCCAAAGCTACTACTAAACTAATGAACACTTGGATGAAGTGTGATGGTGCGAGTTGTTTCTGAGGCCGGGGGGTCCTATTTATAGCTTCTCCATGGCGGTGGCAACTCCGTGGCCGAAGCTGGAGAGGCGGTGGTGCCAAGGTCGGCCGGCCGGCCTAGTGGCCGTCCCCTGTGGCGGTTGGCCATCGTCTTTTGCCTGAATGCTCCAGATTGCTCCCTGAAGGCGGTCTGAAGGTCGGCTCCTTGCTGGGTCGGCAGAATTGTAGTAGGGCCAAGTTAAGACCCAAATGGCCCACCTTCTAAAATGGCGGTGCAAATCTGCTAGGCTGGCCTTGAATTGTAAGTTTTGGACTAGTTTCCAGCCCACTGGAGGAAGCCCGGGGCCTGTGGCCTAGGGTGGGGCCGGCCGGCTAGGAAAATTCCCTGGCTGGGCCCACTTTCCTCCATTATTCACTCCTGCATGCAAATATTCACCAAAACTTGTGGAGTAGCATTAATCCTATCTACTGTGCACAAAATCTTGGTGTTATGCTTTTATTTACCGGTAGGGTGGCGGTCATTCATGGTTTAACGACCGCCAACAACCTCCCCAAGCTTAAACTTTGCTCGTCCCGAGCAAACTCAACTCAGGGTACCGGCGGATCAGGAGTTACAAAGAAGTGCCTCATGGGTAATAAAGATGCAACAACATACTCCCTAAACAGTGGTAAGTTTACGAGGGCACAAAATATTCATGAGTGTTGCAAAAATCCTGGGGCTTATATGATACACCTTGTCATGCAGCATTGAATACTAAAACGGTATTTTTGGACAAGTAAACAATTCTAGCAGGTATGCATCCAGAGTTTTTATGTGCTGCAAGGTAAGGTGCAAAAATTATCCTTCGTTTTGGACGGCACTTCTCTTACCACTCCGATGTGAGTCTTATTCCTACAAGCTTCACTCATCCTACCTTCTACCAAATGAGGCTTTGTATGTGGAGCTTGGTAAGGAGTGCACAATTGTCATGCATATATTGTAAAGTTAAAGAATGAGTCTCAATCAACATAGCAACTCCATTTATTTTGGTCATAAGAAAATAGTGTGATGGAGGGGGAGAAAATGAACTCACACTTGTGGAAGGGGTTTTGAAAACATTGGTCCTTTATTTTGCTCAAGATGTTTATGATAAGAACCGTATAGCCATTGACTTTTGTCATGCAACCATAGAGTTTTTTTTTTGACTACTCCATGGTGCAACGGGCCATATATTAGCAGGGTTCAAAGGAAACATTTCGAAATATTCTTGAGCTTTTTGGAGGGACCAAAAGTTTTACAAACTCTGAAAAATGTTTGGTTGATTTTTCCAAACATTCCCCTTTTTATTTGGTGGAGACAAATTTTCGAAAACGCATGCGAAGGGATTATGACCAAAATTAGTAGTGCTTAGTTTCAAGAGTACATCAAACCTTAACAAAACTCAATACATAAACAAATCACTATGAGTGGGGCTGTTTTGAATATTATGATATGGCTCAGGTAGGTAAATAAATCCTCACACTAAGATAAGTGTGCCAAAACAGAAGGGTTTTAGGCACTTGCAGCAATTCTAGAAAAACATCTCTGGATGAAACCATACTAAGAAATTGCAACAAGTCCTAATCAGGCCATATCACAATCCACAAGCTCAGACTTGGTGTAACAAATGCAACCCACGGACATAAGCAAGACTCATGATGTGATCATGCTCAAATAAAAATAACACGTATGTCGGGAGTAGAGGTTGCATCTATGCGACACATGGGAAGCTAATTTGTAACTCGATCATCATTTCCCTTAAGTGCAGCATGACACCAAGATTCTAGCATTTATTCGAAACAGGGAGTTTATTTATTTATTGAGAAAGTTAGAAATACTTACCTGGGGGTCCTCCCCAAGCTTAAGTCTTTGCAAGACCCGAGCTAGTGTTGAACTCCTTCTTACCTGGGGGCCCTCCCCAAGCTTGAGTCTTTGCAAGACTTAAGCTTGATTCAGGCTCGTCCTCCTCCGTCTTGACCTGCAAAAAGAGTGAGGATGATACAAGTAACCAGCCCCTAATGGGCATCGCCGGGAATCCTATTATTTTTGTTGTTTTTAATTTTTCATATTTTTATTTTGTTTTCATGGTTTATGAAAGAAAAAACAAGTGCTAGGCCTAGCTAGGATAACGATTGGGATGGCATCCCCAATCGGAGGGCTTTCATTTTTACGTCTTTGAGCTAGACGTTCTCCATGTCGTTTCAACTTGTTTGGACTTCGCTCGCTGGAGAATCTGGCGAGGTGGAGGTTCCTTCTTTCTTCCGCCACACTTTGATTGTCTTCTTTGTGCTTGTGGCGGCGACCTTTTCTTTACTAGGCGCCTCTGTTGTACTCTCATCGGTCGATACCGTAGCTGCCTTCTTCTTCTTCGAGCGCCTAGCTCGCCTCTTCTTAGGCGTTTGTGACTCGCCTACTCCTTCTTGCGGGGGAGGATCAAGAGGGGCTTGAGGTGCGTTTGGTGGCTGAGGCATTCTCCTTGGAGTCCTCCAATAATTAGCTGGCCTTCTTGCATTCTCTCTTGCCAGGTAGTTTCTCGTAGAGTAAATTTCAAAGAACCACAAGTATTTGGCACATAGTTGCAAGGAACCACAACTTTTGGAAGTAGTTTCAAAGAACCACAACTATTTGAGCTTTCATTTTCAGAGAACCACAACTTTTAAGTTTGGTCAACAGGCCCGAGCTCGGTCCCACATGTCATACAGAGTTGCGCAGGAGACGTAAATAGGCCGGCCCATCTCACACATATTTTATCACATGAAATTGCAAAGGTTCTCCTGTGTACTAGAGTGCGCATGGCGTTCGTGCAGGAAGCCGGAGGCGGGGGTGCTGATGGCGATTGCAATGGCGGCGGTACTGGAGATGGCCTTCACGATGAGGAAGCTGGTGCTGAAACAAACCGCGCTGCACCAACCAATTCTGCTCGGCACCATGTGGACTGCCATCCGGGTAAGTTGCTTACGTTCCCCTGTAGATGTTAGGGTTTAAAGGTAGCATTAGCAAATCATTTAATTTGACAGAAATTGGTGCTTTTGGTAGGTACGTAGATGAGTTGTGGACCTTCAATGTGCACTGCGCTGAGGCTCCTACAGGAAACGGGTTTGTTCAGAGGAAAATGGATAGGGATTTCATATGCTATTTCAGCCTAGTTGGAATGACAGAAAAATTAGGATATAGTGGAATTGATTACGTCTACTACAAGAAAAGGGATAATGCTGAGGAAGGCATGTGCAATCTTGTGGCTATAGAGAGTGATGCTGATGTGCGGAAAATGATAAGCCTATGTGAGGATTTAAAGAAAGTAACTATATGCTTGATGAGGAATAAGGCGTCAGGACCTCACATATCTCCAGTGAAGTGTGATAATCGTCTCCCATGTGAGACACTTGTTGATGAATTCGAACGATTGGAAGAAGAACAAGAAGACGTGTTTTTTGAATCAGAAAACTTCATGTCAGATTGCAGTGATAGCGATAGTGGTTCCATAGATGAAGAGCAAGCTGAGCATAAGAGAATGGAGCTAAGGAAGCAACTGGTCGAGATGAGGAAGAAAAAAGACGACCCTACAGAGCATTGTGAAGGTGAAACTGATGTCGAGGACTTGTGCATATGAAGCCGGGGAGAAAAAGAAGGCAGAAAAAGCGTAGAACTAATAGAATTTGGTTCAATGCGAATAATATGTTGGATCCATCTCAATGCTGCAAGGGGCTTTGCTTCGCTGATATAGATCAGTTCAGGGAGGCACTTAAGTCGTATCACATTAAAGAACTTGACAAGAACACACTATCGGGCCAAATTCGGGCTGCCGTGCCACAACAGTGTCATGCCATGCCGCCCGATGTGCCAAGAACCCATGCAACAGTGTCATGTCGTGCCGCCGATGTGCCAAAAACCCGGCAAGGCACGACCCGTTAGCTTGGGCCGGGCCAGCACGGCACGAAACCCCATCGGGGCGGGCCGTGCCAAATGTTCAGGCCGAGGTCCACACGAATTTGGCCCGGCCCAAGTCCTAGGTCTAGCCGTGCATGCAGCCTTGGAAGAGAGCGGCTTTGATTCCATTTGTTTATTGCTCACGGTTCGAACCGAAAGCATGTGTCAATGTTTCTCTCCCCTTGGTTCGGTTCGATGTCTACAGCGTGCTCTGTTTGACTTGCGAATTGCCACGTCGGACCACGATTCGATTTGCTCTCACACTACGGGTGCTCTGAGCTGTGACATACCTAGATCGATGGTAACGGGAGCTCAACACTCTGTAAATTAATTAGTTGGCAATGTTTTGAAGGCATGGGATCCTTGGGCATGTGAGATTAGTATTAATCAATCACGGAGCATTTTGAGGCACTGCTGACAACGGAAAAGCACATGATATACAGTTACGTAAATTGTCTTGCGTGAACCTTGCGAAACACTTGCTAATTATTATGTTCAAGTTGGTACTTGCTGAGGTATTAATCAAATCAAGAAAATTGAGAAAGGAACAAATTCAGGATCAGATGTATCACACATACTACATTATTTATTAAACGACAAATTTTCTAGCTTCACCAGCCATTTTGTTCATCCACATACTATCTTGGTAGAATTTGCTCGGCTCAATAGAGTAAATCGGCACTTCTTGAAAATCACAACCAAACTCGAATAACCCCCTCCCCCTCCTCATCGAAAAAATGATTTTGAAGAAGCCTGACCAATTTTCGTTAATTGGGTATCAGTTAAGTGCCTTATAGACAATCATGCTTGCATTTTTATACATTATGAGAAACATATTGGATTTTTATACATTATTTGAATGATTAAGCCTAGATCACATTGTCACACTTAATTTTAAACAAGTAGGAAAAGTGTCTATTTCCCTCCTTTCCTCTATGATACAAATCTTGCATTTAGTCTTACTGCATCATGTTGCCTTGAGCAAAAGGTGAAACGAAATGATCCAGTATTTCTTAGTTATTATCTAAAAGGGATTCCCAAACATGGGTAATTTCTCTGTGTGATCATCTATGAGATTAGAGTAAATTGCATTCTGTCCATACTGCTACCAAACACGGATCTATTACGAATCTTTTACAAGATTTACCAAACACGGATCTATCTACCCCCCACGCGGCCACCCCCATCTCTGACAAGATCTATTACGAATCTTTTAGAGATACACAGGTGACCTGAGGAAATATGCATGTGTATGGTTCTAACGTGGCCCGTACTTGCAAAGAAATATTCATGCACATGCTTCTAACGTGGCCTGTGGACTGCTCTTTAAAGCTAATGGATATGCTCAACTCAGTTTAAATCTAACAACAATAATATACACACATTTTAAACTAAGCTATTCATGCATGTGGTTCTGACGTGGTTACTCTTTCCGAAGTACTAATATATAGGTTCACTAAGATATTTCACGGGAGGCATATCAGTGCTTGACTTTAGTACTAATATATAGGTTCACTAAGGGTTTAAGGCATATCAGTGCTTGATAACTAGTAGGCTTTTACTACCCTCTATGATAATTTTTGATTCAAATATTTCGTTCAATTAGGCAGAGAATTGTATGTATAAAACATTCTCGAAGAAACCATGAACGTAATCTTTTTGAGCTTCCGGTTTTAGGACCTGTTTGGTTTCGCTCCCCCTGGCTCCAGCTCCTCTAACATCAACATTGTTTATACTACTGGGCTCCCGCTACGGTAGCCTCAAATAACTGTAGACCGTCCATTTGAGGAGATCTCCAGGTAAAAGATAAAGTCTTGCACCCCTAGGGTGCAAGACTTCACTCATATCTATTTTTATTACTTTCTATTTTCTGTTTTGGAAAGTAATTCTTTATAGGAAACCAATCTGGATTTTTTTGCTGAGTTTGTTTTAGAAGACGTGAGGCCGGTTTGTTTTTAGAAGATGTGAGACAGATTGTATGCTGATTTGTTTGGAAAGAGGTCCACGTGACCAGACTTTAAGAATCGTGCCAAGTGTTGGAAAATAACGTGACTGAAAATAGACCGTGACGTCTAACGTGTGCAATCGTACCATGGTTTGATTAATTTTAGGAATCGTGCCATGCTTAAAAAAGAAGGTTACATGGTGCAACCGTGCAAGAAGAAAAACGTGTCTTTTTGTTAGTGGGTTACGTAAAAAAAAGTGACACGATGGGAGAAAACGGAGGGAGAAAATGTGCCACGATAAAAATAATGCGTGCATGCATGAGAAAGATCAGGTAGGAGATTGCGGAAGGAAGGAGATCTTCATTTCCACGGAGTGGAATTATCGGTTTACCACTTAATTATTTTTAATTCAACAAAATCAAAGGCTCAGATTGATTTTTACTCTTGCACCCTAGGGTCCAAGAGTTGAGAGGTGGGACTACCCGTAACACTGCTCTACTACTGTAGTAGTATTATAGCAAGTAGTGCTTCTCAGGTTAGTAGTAATTGAATCACGGAATATGCCAACTTAGTAGTATTTTTTTTTGCGAAAACAACTTAGTAGTAATTGAATCACGAATCTGCTGGGGGCACTGCTCATGAAGGAGACAAAATCCACATGCTCTTGTGTGTCTTACGAGAACCTTGTGAGAAACTAGCGAAAATGTGAAACGAAATAATTCATGATCCACCTTGATACGGACAACAAGATGCGGCAAAAACGTGTTGTATTTCTAGTTATTATCTAAAAGGATTTCTGAACATGGGTAACTTTTCCGTGTGATCATCAATCCTTCCATACCGCCACCAACCCCCTCACCCCCGGGCGCCAGTATGCTTGTCGGCAAGATCTGATTTATTATGAATCTTTCAAAGTTATGGGTCTTAAGGGAACACGCTCGCATGGTTCTAACTTGCAAACAAACATTCATCCATGTGCTTCTGACGTGGCCGGCGTACTGCTCCTTGAAGCTGATCGATACGCTCAAGTATGCACATGGTTCTCACGTGACCCACTTGGAAACAAACATTCATCCACGTGATTCTGACGTGGCCGGTGTAGATCGATACGCTAAAATTTTAGTTTTAAATCTATCAGCTGTAGAATGTACACATGTCTTAAACTAACTTTTGAACCCCCCCCCCCCCCCCCCCCCCCCAAAAAAAAAAAAAACCTTTAACTAAGCCATGAATGTTTCACTAAGGCATATCAGTGAAAGATAACGGAATCGGTTTCTTTTAATATTGAAGTTAGATTTTTTTTTTTTTGAGCAAGAATATTGAAGTTAGATTGACACTGTCACCTAGACGTGGGCCATCCGCTACAACGGCCCACATGTCAGTAGATTTGATTTCACGTCAACTTTAACTATTTTTTACTGCTCTCTTCGATTTTTAGTTGATGATGTTTGCATGCAAGTAGTTCGATTAATTAGTTGAAAAAGCTGTATGTATAAATAATTTAAAAATCACAAAGAAATTGAATGTAGGCTGTTTGGGCTTCTCGTTTTAGGCCCTGTTTGGTTTCGCTCATGTCCTCCAACTCCTATGACATGAGTACTGTAGCTGTGAGGTAGGAGTATCCGCGGAGCGACATTAATGTCCAAGCTTCAGCCGCTCTCGCGCACTATAGCATGAACAGTCCTCGCAGCAGTCAGAGGACCCGGAGTTATCGAGAGCAGAACCAAAGAGGCCCTCATTTGTTGTCTGAGATGTGGCATGTCTAGCTCATAAGGGAGTTCATGCAGCGTCTGTCAATTGATTGAAGCTAACTTAAGTAGTAATTGAATTACGGACTATGCTGAGGGCACTGCTCACAAAGGAATTATTCCGAAACAGGGGCGATTCACATTCACACAATCACTTGGTTACTGTAATTGTCTTAGGAGAACCTTGTGAAACACTTGCAGTGCCCAATCAAATAAAAAGGCCGTTGTGTTCAAGTTGGTACTGGGAAGTATTATCCTAGGAAAAACTATAATGCACTCCTTGCCTTTGAGCAGTGCCCTCCAGCTCCTCTGACATCAACATTGTTTATACTACTGTAGTAGCATTATACTACTGGAGTAGCAACGAGTGATTCTCAGGTTAGCAGTAATTGAATCACGGAATATGCTAACTTAGTAATAATTGAATCACGAATATGCTGAGGGCACTGCTCATGAAGGAGACAAAATCCACATGCTCTTGTGTGTCTTAGAACCTTGTGAAACACTTGCATGCTATGCCAAATCGAATAAAATATCCGTTGTGTTCAAGTTGGTACTGGAAGGTATTATCCTAGGAAAAACTAATCGACGGCACATGTATCACACATACTATATTGTTTATTAACCGACAATGGCCTAGCTTCACCAACCATTTTCTCCATCCGTTCTCTATAAATAGCATCCCCCGCCCCAATCCATGGCCACCAGCAATCCATCAACCACCGCTAAACATCTTCTACTTGCCTTTGATCCACTTACTACTCAAACAGAATGGCCGCTGCCTACAAGGCTTCCATCGTTGTTGTTTGCGTCATGCTTCTGGTTCTGTCCCATGGACACACTAAGGTGATGGCACAGCAACAGAACTGTGTATCAGATGGATGCCAAGAGTGCAAGCGAACGTGTTGGCGTGTATGCGGCCAAAGGATTGAGCACCCAACAGTTGATCAAGTACAGAGGTGCAGTGACAAATTATACAAGGATCTGGTCTGCTCCACCCTGCGGTGATATATCGCTTTTCAAGTCAATCGAGTATGTGCCCTCCATCGCCGAAGATGCTCTTTGTCTGCCAATGTTCTTCTTATACTCTTTCCAATAAGATCATACGTTTGTATGCTACAAATGTATCTCATATCTGTTTATTTCCTCGTTTTCATTATGCTAAAGATGGTTGTATCTTCCTTTTACATTGTATCAGGGCACGCGTTTGATTAAATAAATGTGTATGTTATATTTTTATTTATATATTGAAACTAAAGTGTATGCAATGTGGCTTGTTTTGAAAAGCCCTTATTTACATCATTGTCCAATGGCACTGGTTGTGTACGTTTTATTTCACCAGAGATAATGGAACTTGCATGCTCGGACAGTGTACTGCATTCTGCTGTTGAAATTGAGCTATGCTGGAAGCAAATTGGACAGTCCCTATCTGATCTATTTCTGGCTGTCTTTAGCAAGTAGACAGCATTAAAAATTTTCATTACATATACTGAAACAAAAAAAAAATGTGATACTGATAACACCATAACACTACAGAATAGTGAAAGATGATAGCTCTGTTCCTGTAAATGTGCCTTTGAACAACAAAAAACTAGGAGAAATCGATTGTTCTGTTATGGATCGACGCCAGGGGGCTCAGCCCACGGCGCAAGACAAGGACATAGCCTTCTACTTCTTGCGTACCTTCTCTAAGACTCATGGCATCCTCTTATAGACGAGGTGCCAAACAAACTAACCAACACCCTAACTAATCTGCTAACAAAACAACCCGACAAACTAGACTCTTTTCCGGGCGGCTATTGAGTCGCTGGTCTAGCCAGCTCCTCCCGTAATATTCTAAACGACGATGATGCCTTGATGATATTAAAATGACACAGATTCACCATTAAGCCTTTTACATCTCAGCTTAAATTTATTCTTGACTAATGACGGCTGAAGACGAAGCTGAAGGAAGTCGTGGATCTCGTGGTTGTGAAGCCCTTGTCAGCCAAGACTGTCTAAGCAGAACACCAAAGGAGAAATTGCGCTGCTCTTCAGTCTACCGAACCTGAAGCTCCATGGCTTGAAGAGAATAGATACGTGGCACCATTGACGAGCAGCGTTGCCGGCCTCATGGCGAGTGGCAGCGTGGAGGGCCTCCTGCGCACGTCGCTCGCCGAGGGTGGGCTCCTGCACATGATGGGCGGCGTCCCCCTGCTCGCCCCGGACGACATTGGTAGCTTCCTGCCTGCAGCTTCGAGCTTGTCCAAGGCGCTCCGCTCTGCTCTGTTCTGGACAAGTTGCCGATAGCTCTGTTTATTTTACTGCAATTAGAGCACGCCAGACTTGCAAAAGTTCGAGCTCATCCGCTGCCACGTACTGCCCCAAGCCACGTTGTGTGTTTCAGGCATTCGCCGACGTCCTTCCCGAGCGCGACGCTACTTGTGCGGCCGCCAGAGCCAGAGGAGGATCCAGGGCGCAGGGAACATCGACCGGGCGCTCGAGCGCGCCAAGAAGCTCGCGGACGATGCCGTGAAGGGGGCCTCGCTGGAAAGCGAGGTCGAGGGTGAAGGAGCCGGCAGCGACCGCGACTGCTGTTTTGCAGCTGTTTTACTGTAGCGACTGCTGAAGAAATAACTGCGAACGTTGTAGCGGCTGCTGAAGAAATAACTGCGAACATTGTAGCTACTGAATCGCAGCTGCTGCAAAGCAGCGAGACGAACAAGCTGAAGGCCGCACCACCTGCAGACGGCGGAGACGCACCTCCTCCAGGCGTCTCGCCTCGGCGTCCGCAGCCCTATCAGCGTGGCGTCGCATCGTGTTGGTCCACTGCAGCTTGTCGTGGTGGCCGTCGCCTGGGTTCCAAAGCCGATGGCGACGAAGCGGGCCTTCACCACGGTGCGGTCGCAGCGGCAAACGGCGACGATGCCTACCGGGCTTCCATTCCATCGTCGTTGTTTGCGTCATGCTTCTGGTTCTGTCCAAAGGACACACTGAGGTGATGGCACAGCAACAGAACTGTGTATCAGCTTTTCAAGTCAATCGAGTATGTGCCCTCCATCGCCGAAGATGTTCTTTGTATGCCAATGTTTTTCTTATACTCTTTCCAATAAGATCATACGTTTGTATGCTACTAATGTGTCTCATATATGTTTATTTTCTCAAATGCATGTTTGTGTTTTCATTATGCTAAAGATGGTTGTATCTTCCTTTTACATTGTATCAGGGCACGTGTTTGATTGAATATATGTGTGTGTTATATTTTTTATCAATCTATATATTTCTATATTGAAACTAAAGTGTACGTGTGTGGCTTATTTTGAAATGTCCTTACTTTCTTGATGGCTGTCCTCTGTTCGAGCTTTAAAGTATATCTTGTTAGTTTCAGATGTTGGTCCATTGGTGGCTATGGATATTGTTGATAAAACCTTTTCTATTCATTTTCGTGTGTGAAACGATCGCCTTTGTCCCCGATCGCGAGCGGAACCAATTTTTAGTATTCAACCTAAATCAAGAACAAGAGAAGCATTGTACTAGTCTTGTTCTGCACCACTGAAACTGTTTTGATGTTCTTCCCATTCTCTGCTAATATTCTCACAAATACATGATATGATTAAATAGACATCATTTTATAATTTTGAAAATACATCCGGGTAAGTTGCTTACGTTCCCCTGTAGATGTTAGGGTTTAAAGGTAGCATTAGCAAATCATTTAATTTGACAGAAATTGGTGCTTTTGGTAGGTACGTAGATGAGTTGTGGACCTTCAATGTGCACTGCGCTGAGGCTCCTACAGGAAACGGGTTTGTTCAGAGGAAAATGGATAGGGATTTCATATGCTATTTCAGCCTAGTTGGAATGACAGAAAAATTAGGATATAGTGGAATTGATTACATCTACTACAAGAAAAGGGATAATGCTGAGGAAGGCATGTGCAATCTTGTGGCTATAGAGAGTGATGCTGATGTGCGGAAAATGATAAGCCTATGTGAGGATTTAAAGAAAGTAACTATATGCTTGATGAGGAATAAGGCGTCAGGACCTCACATATCTCCAGTGAAGTGTGATAATCGTCTCCCATGTGAGACACTTGTTGATGAATTCGAACGATTGGAAGAAGAACAAGAAGACGTGTTTTTTGAATCAGAAAACTTCATGTCAGATTGCAGTGATAGCGATAGTGGTTCCATAGATGAAGAGCAAGCTGAGCATAAGAGAATGGAGCTAAGGAAGCAACTGGTCGAGATGAGGAAGAAAAAAGACGACCCTACAGAGCATTGTGAAGGTGAAACTGATGTCGAGGACTTGTGCATATGAAGCCGGGGAGAAAAAAGAAGGCAGAAAAAGCGTAGAACTAAAAGAATTTGGTTCAATGCGAATAATATGTTGGATCCATCTCAATTCTGCAAGGGGCTTTGCTTCGCTGATATAGATCAGTTCAGGGAGGCACTTAAGTCGTATCACATTAAAGAATTTGACAAGAACACACTGTCGGGCCAAATTCGGGCTGCCGTGCCACAACAGTGTCATGCCGTGCCGCCCGATGTGCCAAGAACCCATGCAACAGTGTCATGTCGTTCTACGCTTGCGCACTGACATGTGGGCCCGGCCCATTCAGCCCACCACAAAACAGTAACAAAACGGCCCCTTTTGGTGGGACCCACATTCAATGTTGGGCCTACCTGTCAGCTGGAACAGTAACAAAACGGCTCACTTTTTGTGGGTCCCACCATATTTGTTGGGCCTACATGCTGCTGAAACAGTAACAAAACGGCCCAGCTGAAATTGGGCCGTTAGTGGACCAAATCACGATTTATGACGAAAATGAGCGATGCCATGTCAGCAGCCACGTCGGATCGCCATCCGACGTGGCCAGTGGCTAGGTTCGGCTCAGTTTATGACGATTGAGCAACCGTCACCATCATGTGATCTGTGACTAAAAAGGTCATAAATCACGACTGACCACGCTCGACTGCTGACGGACGCTAAAAGGTCATAAATCGCGATTTATGACAAAAATTTCGTCACTACAAGCAGTCGGTGACGCGTTAAGAACGTCACTAATCAGCATATGTGTTCTAGTGGTTGCTTTTGTCAGCAGCGCTGCGCACAAGGTTGAAATCACCTACAATGCACCAGGCCGAGGGAATGTGCGTTTTGAGCTCTAGGAGCGAGTCGAGGAAGGTTAAAGAATCATGGTGATCGGAGGGCGCATAGACGTTTGTTAGCGAAAACTCTGAAGGTGTAGGTGGAGGCGAGCGTGACAGTGAGAGAGTGAGCACGTGTGACGAAAGAGGTGAGGGTGAAGGAAGCTGGGTTCCAGACCGTGACGATGCCTCCCCTTGTGCCGTCGGCGTCGATGCACATGAAGTAAGTGAACCCAGTGGGGAGGAATGTTGCGGCCTTGAACATGTCCAGCGACGCAAGTTTGGTTTCTTGTAAGCAAATGATGGAACTACAGATATTTGAGGGATGATCACACATATGTTATTGTAAAGTGCCAAATTGAATTTTGCCCTTTCTACATAACAGCCTCAACTGTCTCTGCCTCTCTGGTGAGCCCACGGTGATGAGTGGGAGGTTGGTAGAGCCTCATACATGTGGGACTGCTGCTGACAGTAGCAGAATTAACAGTGGTTGGATTGCTAAGGTAGTAAGGTGTTTGAGGAGCAAATAAGGAGTGACCCAGATTGGAAGGTACAAGGCTTGATAGACGAGGTTCAGAGGAAATAGGGAGTAGAGATTAGCAAGGCGATGGCTTATAGAGCACAAGCAAAGGCATCAGAAGTAGTTCTTGGAAACCATAAAGCTCAATACAAGAGAATTAGGGACTACTGTCTAGATAAGAATCCAGGCAGTGTTGTGAGAGTTGCCACTATCGAGCATGGGAAGGGGAAGAAGCAGGGGAACCGGCCGAGCTGGAGGAGCAGGAAGGGAGGCATTAGCGGCTCTGGAAGGGGCAGGGGCAGAGGCCTCGAATGGCTTCTCTTTGGGCTAGATGGCACCAGCTAGAGTACTGCAGGCACGTGAATGATTTGCTAGGGGTTCGTGCATTATTTTGTTATTTTGCTTAGGGGAATTTGTGCATCAAACTTAACCAGTGTAAACAGCCGTGGTTAATACGTGATGCTCTAAACGCAAGTAGTGTAAGCAGTCATGGAGAATGTGTATTTTGGCACAAAAATTTGGCTGTACATCAAATGGAATGTATATTTTGTCGTTAACACATGACGTCTGTCATATATCTCAAAGATTGCTCATTTTATTCTTCTCATTGTTGGAATAGGATAATTGTCCGCTCCTAGTTGTCCACTTCCGTGTTCAGAGAACCAGCCGTGAGATGGGCCGGCCCATTTACGTATCCTGCTCCCTCCCCCCTCCACATCAGACTACTGACATGGCATGGGTCCCATGGCTCAACTCTGAATGACATGTGGGATCGAGCTTGGGCCTATTGACCAAACTTAAAAGTTGTGGTACTGTGAAATTGAAGGTTCGAATAGTTGTGGTTCTTTGAAACTACTCCCAAAAGTTGTGGTTCCTTGCAACTATGTGCCAAATACTTGTGGTTCCTTGAAATTTACTCTTAGTTTTTTGCTGGGAAAGGGTTTACCAATTCTAGTTCTAGGCATCGGAAGACTAGAGATTCCAATAATTGTTATAAGTCCCAAGACTCCTCTCTCTCTCTAGCTTAGAAAATCCTGCTGTTACTAATCCAAATCTGGATGAGCAGGTAGAAAAAGATCAGATGTTTTATGCAAAAAAGGTGGAACTATGGGACCATTGGAACTGTTTATACACAATAACAAAAAGGGCCTGTAGGGGCGGCCTAAAATGGCCTGTAGAGGCGGTTTAAGCGAACCGCCGCTGTGCAAGTGTCGCTACAGACATTGGTCTGTAGCGGCGGTTCCAAAATCCGCCCCTATTGAGGACCCTGTAGGGGCGGACCACAATGTCATCCGCCCCTACAGACAGACTCTGTAGGGGCGGCGGATGTTGTGACCCGCCGCTACTACATATTTCTTGAAACAAAAAAAAAATCCTGGAGCAGATCTCCAGCTCAGAATTCTCATCAGTACTGGTAGCAAATTCATTCCAAAAGAAGCATCCAGTCATATAGCAAGTTCATGATACAATAAACACGCGGACAAAAAAAATTGCTAAGATACAGATGCACTTTGGACAGTGGTCTCAGCACGAACTCAAATCAGTTGTACAGATTGGGAAACCGCACGAACTTCTACAAATAACCGGCTACAAATTTCTACACATTGGGAACAGACACCAACTTGTAGTAGACGAAATTAGGGCGACGGAGGACGGACACGCTATGAATATCAAGCAGATCCAGCTCGTACCAGGCTTCATCGACCCATTCACCCCAGGACGAGGAGGAGCCGCGCGCGGCCGACGAGCAGCGGGACGAGGTACGGAGGATGAGGTTGTTGTGTAGTCGCCGCCGCCTGGAACTTGGGCCTGGTCATGCCGCCGCCGGATCTTTCCATGGGGACCATGGCCTGTAGAATCGAGGATCGTCGTCGAGGACCTTCGCTGCCGCCGGATCCGCTGGAGGAGAGACCGCTGCCGCTGGATCCGCTGGAGGGGAGGCCGCCGCCGCCGCCGGATCCGCTGTAGCGGAGGCCGCCGATGTCCGGATCCGCTCGCCATCGTCGTCCGGATGCCGAAGGAGAGGAGTTGTGGTGGTGGTCGTCCACTCGAGCATGTTGAGGCAGGGCGGAGAGCCACTCGGCGTCGGTGCAGTCGACGTCAAGCGCACCTACCCTCCAGGGATCCTCCTGCTAAGAGATTCAAAAGAGAGAAGCAAAATCAAATTAAAATGAAGCTGTTGCCCACGGAAGGTTATTGAAAAATCAAATCTAATCCAATCCCTGTCATGCGCACAAATCGAATCGAAGCAAAGCGTGGACCAATACTCCCCTTCACTTCCGGCTGGATCCACCTGCTACCGCCGTCCGGATCCGCTCGCGTTGCCTCTGGATCTGCTCGCGCCGCCGCCGTCGTGCTCGGAGAGGGAGAAGGGTGGTGCTGAGAAGAGGAGAAGGGTCCCGGCACCAAGGTCTGCCGCATCGGGGTCGCCGCGCCTGGGGGAGTAGAGGAGGGAGGCGGCGGGGTGAGAGAGAGAGAAGTGGATGAGGGAAGCTGTTCGGTGAGTGCTAGGGTTGTGGAGAGACCGGCCGGGTGGGCGAGGGCCAGTTATATACGCGGGCCTCTTTGTAAAGGCGGCCCATAAGGAAAACCGCCGCTACAACCTTCTCTATAGAGGCGGCCCACAAAGAAAACCGTCGCTACAGCCTGCTGCCTCTATAGGGGCGGGCAGAAATATGAACCGCCGCTACAGAGTACCTGTAGCGACGGTTCACATCTTGGGCCGCCGCTACAGGTGCCCAGTAGCGACGGACTATTTCTTGTTGCCCCCTGACGGGTCTGTAGGGGCGGATTTCTTTCATGTCCGCCGCTATTCTCTTTTGGATTGCGTCGCTACAGACCCTTTTTGTTATAGTGATAGTTTAGTAAAACTATTCACAGTTAAACCATTTTGAGAAATATTAACCTGGCCTGTATACGGATGCTACATGTCCATTTTTGCCATATGGATTATATGATCTTTGACATTCCATTTCTAGGAAATTTTTTATGGTGCGCTTATCATATCTTCGTATCAATTATATTTATCATCTGTTTTGTGCTTCTTACACTTCCAATCGCACAATTTTGTATCAGTAAATAATTTTCAATCAACTTGCTTATGACCTTGCAAAACTTGCTTATAACCTTTCAAAAACCTACTTTTTCTTTGCTAGCTTTATGATCTCACAATGGACTAAGAATATGTAGTAATGTAAGTCCTTTTGGCATTGCCTTCTAAATATTAAACTGCCAGAAGCATTTCTTAAAAAAACTAATATTACATTACATGTTTTTTCATCTGTGAAAAATTTGCAACACGATGCAACAAATTTACCAATGGCTCATTTGAGCTATCATTTCTTTTCTGACTAGCTCGGTTGTATTGCAGAATATCCCATGTGAATTTGTCAAAGAGTGCCTACCGCATACAGGCCAGAAGATGACACTCTGGGATCCGCAAGGAAAACCTTGGGAAGTGCAGTATGTGTACCATAGTGACCGCTCAGTTGCTGCTTTCAGTGGGGGCTGGGGAAAATTCGCCGTAGGCAACAATTTGGAGGAGTTTGCTGTTTGCGTCTTTGAGCTTTTAAAACACGACAACATAAAAGTTCACATCTACAGGGCTGTCCCTGAAATTACTCCGCTTCTCCGTAACAGAAACATGTAACGAGGTGTTGTTCCATTGTTAGAGAGTGCAATCCATTGATCTGAATGAAGCTAGGCAATAAGAAGACTGGTTAATGGAAGGCTGGAATGTAGCCATGGTGCTCCGTCAAGACAGAGCAGTAATGATTTGCAAAACAAATAAATGACAATAAGGTTGGAATCTTGTTGCATCGGTTGAAGTTTCTGTTTCTTTTATGAATTTGCATCTGTAAGAATGCTATATTATATAGACAATATATTTTAGTAATTTATTATGCATGTTAATTATGTTTGCAGTTTAGAGTGGAAACATATTTGCAGGTGTAGAAAACAGAAGTGCATGGCACACTTCTGCATCTCTGATCAGCTTTGCCCGGGCTGGCACGAGAGATCATTGGAAATATGCAGCTTTAGGGTGCAATTGAATCCTTGACAAAAACAGGTTGCTAGTTGTGACATATTTGGATCATATTTGGATCTTCACTTAATTTCTTCCGGGAATATAGTGTTACGAAACTGGCTTTCCTGTGCCCATGTCTGTTCAAACTGATGCATTTTGGTCATGTTACGTCTGAGATGGTAGCCTAATAGAACACAATATCACCAAAAACACTTAACCTTTTCCCCACCTGCGCAATCCTGATTTTGTTTCAGTATGCTGTATATGCTTATGATATGAACATAGTTACCAAACGTGTCCAGATTTTTTTTTTTAGGCCAGACCTTTTTTTTTTTTTTTGAGAACGGGTCGGAATTTATTTAATATATAGAACAATTACAACCAGCCCCCTTGTAAAGGAGCACCTGATAGAAATAAGATTTACAACGAAGTCCATTGCAGATGCTACTGGACATCTGCATCTTCGCAGATCGGAGCCACCACTGCTTGATTCTCCATCCCCGCAAGGAAACCAGAAGACCAAGGACGATGCTTGAAGCCGGTTTCGAACTGACGAAGCAACAACAATTTTTGAAGGCACCAGTTGGCCGACCCTTAACGAGCCGAGCACTTGAATCGTTGAACGCCCCGGCAGACAGCCGTCAGCCAAATCTTCGCCAAGGATGAGAACCAGACGCCTCTCGCGTCGATGGCGAGCCCCAATCGACAAAACACAAAGAGTCCAAAAAGGGGATTGATAACTCCAACCCGGACAACCTTGAAAAGAAGATAGCAAACCTGACAATCTTCAGCCTATATCCCGTCCACCCAGGGACGCACCAAAAACTCCACCTTCCGCAGAAGAGGAGGATAACAAACCTCATGTCTTCCGCAGCCGACGAAGCAGGGAAACCACCATGGAGAGAAGGAGCGCTCAAGCCGCAGAGCAGCCAAGCACGACCACCTCCATAGCATCGCTCGTCGGAGTTGGAAGCGCAGAGGAAACGAGATCCATGTCGCCTCACCGGCAACGTGGATAAACCTAACCCTAACCTATAGGAACGACGCCTAATAGAAGGGTATATGTACACCGGCCACCTCCTCCATAGGTCTCCCCTCCCTCCGGCGACGACAAGGCCACCGGAGGAGGAGGAGACCCGACGGATTCGGCGCCGGATTCGGCTCCGCCTCGCTTTCGCCTTTCGGATACTGTAGAACGGGACCTAACAGGGTACGAGACCTACACATCCTTTTCCTGCTGCTTGGAGACCAACTTGTTGGTTGCCGCATTTGTTCATGACCCTGCTCTTGGCTTGCCTGGCCGTCGTGCTCCTGTTTGCTTCACTCTGTTCTCTGTTGGTTCCAGATCGGTAGAAGGCCATGTGTTGATGTCTCGCTCATTCTGTGTCAGCTGGAACCCTTCCTTTCTACTCAACACATACAGCATCACAGCAACAGAGACAGATCACTCCTGGTCAGCTTATAATTTTCAGAGAGATCAGTTTCTGTCGAGTACGTACTAGCGATCAGTGTGAGTAAGAGATATCGGTAAACATAACATGAGGCATCTGAGGAAGTTATGTTAGATTAATCATTGCTCAATGATTGATTATGCTGGTTTAGAACATCAGAACGACAGATAGATGAAAGGAAAATGGCTTTTGAATCTTACTACAGTCAGATAGGTCCTCATTCCTTTAGATTGTCTTTTTCTGTCCTTCATCAGCTGGGGATGCACATAGTTCAATAAACAGAGTGCTCACGCATGCCCAAATTCTGAATATCTTAAAACAATTATTTTTATGCTGTCTGTATTCTAATTTGAATGGCGTGCCCAACAAAAAAAAAATAATCTAGTTACCGGGTTGCCACTTTGGCACACTTGTATGTATGTGGCAAGCAGATGCGCGGGTTCGGATCTTGGTCTCCTCCCTCTGCTTCTGCGAGGGCCGTTCGTTGCTGGCATGCTGTTGCATTTTTCAAGGTGCATGAGGTGCCCCACCTGGTGGTCGTTGGCCTGACTTTTGTTAGGAACACTTGTATATATGAGGAGCAGATGCGCGGGTTCTGATCAAGGCGAAAGCCTAAATGGCATGTGCTGGTGCTGATAGCGATGACGTATGCCCTCGGACGCCATGTATACACCTTCCACAAGGCGTCGTCAACGAACCCAGCTCTATGATCGTGTGTGAATCTCCACGTGAAAACCTAAATCGAACTCAGCACTACGATCTCCTACAGCTAATGACAATTCTTCGTTGGTGCTCGTTTGTGTGGTCTTTGCTTCAATAAACAGAAGTTATTCATCACTGGATTGGCTTATACTCGAGTAAGTGTTGTCCTATACCCGACGTGGTGGAATTACGAACATATATAAAGAGTCAACTTTACTCAAGTAGCAACAACGGTCGGAAGACAATAAAGGCTGTGAATAGGAGTCATTTTGTTTTAGTTTCTTTTATTCCATCAGTGTAGTGATTGGGCAATCACACATTTATATACTGTTTGTGTGTTGTCGGTACTCTTGATTCCGTAGTGATCAGAACATTAATTACCTGCCATTTATATGCCGCCTATCTATTGTGCCCAATCACACATTTGTATACTGTTTGTGTGTTGTCGGTACTCGTGATTCCGTAGTGATCAGAACATTAATTACCTGCCATTTATGTGCCGCCTATCTATTGTCGGGATTCGTGATTCCGTAGTGATCAGAACATTACTACCTGCCATTTATATGCCGCTTGTCTGTTGTTGTTAATCTTGATTTGATATTGCTCATGTTGTGTATCATGCATGTAGCGTTGACAAGTTGCTATGTGTGTTCTAAAACGGAAAACTGACAAACTCTTGTGTGTTGATGTTATGTAGAAAATTCCCCATCCATTCTGCAAGTACCTTAAGGAGGAACCTAACGACCAGTTTCCCTGAAAGGTCCGAGTGGCAACACATGGCAAGTGATGCTTCCGGCAAAAAAGGACTGGGCTTCACTCAAGGGTGGAAGGAATTTGTTGGCGACCACTCCCTTCAGCAGGGTCACCTTTTGGTTTTCACCTATGATGGACACTCGGAATTCTCTGTGGTGGTGCTCTGTAAATCGGGCATCGAGGACGAATCGGCTCTGGTTGCTCAGCCTTCTGAAGTGAGATTGTGAACGTTAACGCAGAGGAGGAAGAAGGCACAAAGGATGCTAATGCAGCTGGCGCAACAGAACAGGAAGCATCAACTCTCCCCTCTGTGGTGGGCGAAGGAAAAACAAGAAAGAGGGTAAGACAAGAAATGGTAGATAGCTCTGCACCAATGAAGCACTTAAGTGTCCAGATGGAACCTGAGAAAAGGAAGCCTGAAGCTTTCATTGATACTTCTAAGGCAAGATTGACAGTCCCTGACAGTAACAAATGTGAAAGATCCATTATTTTTAAAGCATTTTAAGCACATAATATTGTATTGTTGTACTTCTAACATCTTTCAATCTGTTCAAACTTTTAGGTTTCACAGTTTTGCATGGCATGTCGGACGAACACTCAAATTACGACAACGCTTGGACGATCAGATCAAAGAATGTGCCTAGGGTGGGTAAAGGTAAGTCATTCTTCGGCTCCTCCCTTGAACTGTTTCATTTGCATTTGATTTTCGCTAATCTGATATTAGCAAGCGATCCAGCATTTGATCAAACATTGTGATAATTTGATGCTGTGGTATTTTTCAGTCATGTCAAAAAAATTGAGACAACCAGTGGTGATATCACAACGGCGTCCGATAATAACTGAAGAAGAGAAGGCTCATGCTCTTAAAAGGGCAAATGAATTTAAATCAATGAATCCTTTCACTCTGCAGGTAATGATGGCATCTTATGTTTATAAGGGATTTTTCATGGTAATGTAACTTTTTCCCCATATGCTATTTCATTTATATTGAGCTAGAAATCACTCCTTTTATTTGTATGTGTGAAGTGGATTCCTTTATGCAAGCTGTAATTAGAATTTTCCTTGGTTGGCATATAAGCCCCTTGATAAATACTCGAAGTGTGTTCTTATCAAGCTAAGCGTCACTACTTTTTGTGGATAAAAATCTATAAATCTTAGTTTACAAATAAGTTTCAAGTATAGTGAATCATGCGATATCTCAAGTATTGATAATTAGGTTTTTGCTGGGGAAAAGTTTATCTTCTGTTTTGGGCTTTGTTATTCTTCGCATCGCACAATTTTGTACCAGTAAATAATTTTAAAATTATTTGCTAAGTTCATTTAATCATTTTGGAAAAAAAAACCCTGCCTTTTCTTTGCTAGCTTTATGATTTCACATCGTACTAAGAACATTTAGTTATGTAAATCCGTTTGGCCTTGCCTTCTAAATATTAGACTGCAAGAAGCATATTTTTTTAAAAAAATAATATTACTTTACATGTTCTTTCATCTGTAGTAAAATTACAGCACACTGTGAAAATGTTACCAGTGGCTCATTTGAGCTATCATTTCTATTCTGACAATCCCCGTTATATTGCAGAATATCCCATGTGAATTTGTCAGAGAGTGGCTACCCCGGACAGAAGAAGATGACACTCTGGGATCCGCAAGGAAAACCTTGGGAAGTACAGTATGTGTACTATAGTAAGCGCTCTGTTGCTGCATTCAGTGGGGGCTGGGGAAAATTCGCCGTAGGCAACAATTTGGAGTAGTTTGATGTTTGTGTCTTTGAGCATATAAAAGACGACAACATAAAAGTTCACATCTACAGGGTTGTCCCTGAAATTACTCCTCTTCTCCGTAGCAGAAACATGTAACAAGGTGTTCCAATGTGGGAGTGCAATTCATTTATCTGAGTTAAGCTAGGCAATAAGAAGACTGGCTAATCGTAGGCTGGAATGTAGCCATGGCGCTCCGTCGAGACAAATGACAATAAGTAGAAGTTATGTACTTGTGTCCTAGTTGGAATCTTGTTGTATCGGTTGAAGTTTCTGTTTCTTTTATGAATTTGAATCTGTAAGAATGCTATATTATATAGACAAGATATTTTAGTAATTTATTGTGCCTACTAATTATGTTTGCAGTCAAGAGTGGAAACATATTGCAGGTGTAGAAAACAGAGTGCATGGCACACTTATGCATCTCTGATCAGCTTTGCCCGAGATGGCAAGAGAGATCGTTGGAAACATGTGGCCTTAGGGTGCAATTGAAGCCTTGACAAAACAGGTTGTTAGTTGTGACAAATTTGGATCATCACTTGATTTCTCCCTGGAATAGTGTTACGAAACTGGCTTTCCTGTGACCATGTCTGTTCAATCAGCAAAAACACCTAACCTTTTTCCCATCTGCGCAATCTCAATTTTGTTTCTGCCTGCTGTATATGCTTATGAAATAAACATAGTACGATTTTTTTTAGGCCAGACCTGGCAGGGTATATACCAGACCTACACATCCGGTTCCTCCTGCTTGGAGACCAACTTGTTGGTTGCCGCATCTGTTTCATGCCCCTGCACTGGACTTGCCTGGCCGTCGTGCACCTGTTTGCTTCCCTCTGTTGTCTGTTGGTTGCTGATCGGAAGCTAGAAGGCCATGTGTTGATGTCTCGCTCATGCTCTGTCATCAGGAACCCTTCCTTTCTACTCAACACATACAGCATCTCAGCAACAGAGACAGATCACTCCTGGTCAGCTCACAATTTTAAAATTGTGAGCTGATGACAGAGTGCTCACGCATGCCCAAATTCGGAATATATTGAAACAATTATTTTTATGCTGTTTGTCATCTAATTTGAATGGCGTGCCCAACAAAAAAATCTTGTTAAAAGATAAAACTTCAATACTTTATGCCTTTCCCAAGTCTGAAATGTAATTTAATCTCAGATGTTTTTGCTAATTAATCTCCCATGTCGGGACCATATATATTTAATTTTTTTGGCATGTGGCCAGAGTTGTGTAGACTTTTTCTAAATTTTGGGAGTTGAGGGAAAATTAGAGTTGCGTTCAGTCACCGCTCATAGCCTAATCGGACAACTAACAACTTACAATTTTTTCTATACTCCATACGTTCACAACAACCCCAAGCCACTACAGCGGTGGTTCGAAAACCACTGTAGCAGCGGACCCGAGTATCCGCCGCTACGCTAGTGCCGCTACAAAGTTTCTTTTGTAGCGGCAGCCAACAGGAACCGCCGCTAAAGATCATCTGTGGCGGTGGACCATAACATCAGCCGCCGCTACAGAGAGCATCTTTAGAGGGAGAGAGGCAGACTGTAAAGTCAGCTGCCACTGAAGATGGTGTCTATAGCGGCGGATGATAATGTCACCCGCGACTACCTAGCTAGCATCTGTAGCGGCGGATCATGTTACGGTCTGCCGCTAGCTTTTTAACAACAACAAAAATAAAATTTATGTATTTCACACACCATTCCTAGAATCTTTCCAATTATTATCACCCAGTGCTTCATCTAGATTACGAGGTTCACCAGAACTAGTAAAGCGGCCATACACTACAAAAAGTCCTTTGAGCTATGTCTTCTTCTTTTTTTGCGTCACCAACCACTGCTGGTGACGGTTTTTTTTGTCATAAATCACGATTTAGGACCTTATTACGTGCATCATTGATCGAGCGTGGCTAGTCGTGATTTATAACCTTTTTTACTTTTTTCATTAGCCAGTTTATGATACTATAGTTCGTCTACATGTACTCCACGTTGGCAGGATGACATGGCATCCAACATCATAGCATAGCCAAGTTGGACCACATGTCGTCTCCGTTGGTCCACATGTCGTCTTCCCGTTGGTCCATGTCATCTTCTTGTTGGTTCACATGTCGCATGCTCGTGTCCTTTCCCTAATAGTACACGTGTCATTTTCCAACTTTGGTCCACGTGTCATTTTTCTAATGTTTCGCCTGTCATTTTCCTACTGGTCCACGTGTCACGCTCTTATTGGTCCACGTGTCAAAATCTTATTGGTCCCCTGGTGATACTCTTATTGGTCCACATGTCAATATGATATGACTCGTCCTTGTGAGGCCAGGCCCGTTTCTTTTAGTCATTAAATCGTCATCCTGTTGAACAAAAGGCGTATCGTGGGCCTTACGCTTAATGGGTCTGGGCCAATTTTGGTCCATGTTCGATTTGTCACAAATCGAAATCCAACCCATAAATGGCTGATCATGGGCCTGAAATGGAAACTTTTTCCGTTCTCTATCGAAGGAGTAGCCATGAAGTGGTATTCTTGGCCCGGCATGGGCCGGGCCATTTCCTTAACGGGCCAGCATGGCCCTTATGTACGTTTAACCTTCCGGCACAACGGGCCTGTAGCCAATCCCAAGCACGGCAAGGCTAGTGTTTGACGAGGCATGCCGGGCTGCGGGCCTAATGGGCCGTGCCGGCCCAAGGCTGATAATGTCGTTTTGCCTCTTTTTTTCTGAATTTTTATACAAAACAGGACTAAACGGGTCATGCCGTTCGGAGCTATGCTACACGGCTGTGTGGTGGGCCGAACGGGCCAGCCGCTAAACACACGTTTCGTAGAAAAGAGAGTTTTACAACACATGCACACGCTTCTTAGAGTGTAAGGTACATTGAAAGATAAGGTCTACTATTCGATACAAGATTCAACCTTCGGCCTACCTTCTCTACATTGGTGACTCATTAGAAAAGAAATTAAACCCGAAGGCCCACCATGTCCCAAATTTGCGCATCCTCCACAATGCTCCGGACAAGCTGAACCCAAACCTAGTATTATTGGCTGCGCAATACCCGCGCGTTCCTCTTGTTCCAGATCTTACAAATGCAGAGGAAGACCAAGGAGTCGATTGTGGAGCTACCGAGCAAAGGATGAATTCGGTTTAGAAGTGAGGCATCGTACGTGAGCTTTGTGGAGTAGACATAACCACGTCTCCCACTGTACACACAACCAACGAGAAGATGGTCAAGGTACTCCTTATGTTTGGAACAAAGGCCATTGGACCTATTGTTTCGCAACCCATGCCACTGAAATGCGCTCGGAAGTCCAACAACACATGTGGGCTATTTTACACTTACTTGAGAATATTACAGTTATTTGATGCCCATCCAACACCCAGATCTGACTCATGAGCGACCGTAACTAGCGTCATCTAAGGAAATTCAAATTTTCTTCAACGGATGTAAAAAAAATGGTAAAACTGAGAGGGATTTCTCATTTTCGTATTTTGACAGCTCCTTCACACGAAACTATTAGTCGTTTTGGCTTAAAAAAAGAAAAAGAAAATAGCCGTTTGAGGACACGTTTCTCTCCTTCACACCAGCTTACTTGAGATGAATACAGCTGTATATTTTGCAGTGCTCGCTGACAGTGGGTCCCTCCAACGCCTGGCCCACAGGTCAGTGAGAACTGCACATGTGTGGGACTGCAGAGGATCTCTTTCCCACCCCAGAGCGGCGCGCTTCCCAGAGAGGACCCGTCAGGTCAGCCGCTTTCCGTCCCCCCTCACCCGTTTTCCCCAGAAAACTGAGACTTTTGTCGCCGCCATTGCCACTCCATAAACCCTAGCTATTCAGGGGAGAGACGTGAGCTTTGTCACACCCACAACTGAGCACAGGGACGTCCTGGCTCGCGAGAAGCAGCAGCAGCAGGGGATCAGCAGCGCAGCCGCGGCGGCGGCGGGGGATGCCGGCCGGCGCTTCTTCAAGGCGTTCTTCCCGGAGCAATCCGGGGAGCAAATGGTGAGCTTTCTTGGTTGGTAGTTCGGCAGTGTAGAATCGACACCATAGTGATCGGTAAAGTGAGGACCACACGGGCGGCGAATCCACCCTGCCGCTTCTAGCCCTCCCCTTCCCTCTCCGCCGCCGCCGGAGCCTTGCAGATCTTCAGCGACGACGCCCTGGAGATCTCGATCCGCGCGGATGTGTCCGCGCTGCGGCTCCTGTGTCGTGATCCATTTGGGCGGACCGCAAAGCTCGTCGGCGTGTTGGCGCTCCGGCGCCTGGCCGGCGTTGCTGCGGCGGCGTGTGGGCTACGTACCCGCGGCCTGGCGTCGCTGCGGGGTCGTGATGGTGTGGCTACGGCGGACGCAGCATCGTTCTGCAGTCTGCAGCTCCGTCCTGCAGTCCCGGCGGCAATGGTGTCTTACAGTAGATGCGTCTTGGGCCATCCGTTCTACCGCACCGCCGTTCGTTGCTGCGTTGCTGGCAGAGGTGGAGGACGGAGAAAACTTGAGGCGTGGCGAAGTCAGTATCGTAGGTTCATCGGTAACGAATACATGTTGCAAACTTGGTGCCTTCGCCACTGGGTGCAGCGTGGCCCAACAAACAGTTTAATTTTGCCTTCAGATTCTTCTCCGAATGGAACTACGACACAGAACTGCTTCCTCTCCCGAGCTTTATTCATGGCGGCAGGCGGCGACGCGACAAAGCAGCAAAAGAGCAGGGGGAACTTGACGAAAAATCAAGGTATGGCAGCCGCCCTACCTCGCCAAACCGAGCGCTCCGCCCCTAGTTTATGGTGTTGCATGATCAAGGTGCATGATGTTCCTGGAGGTGCCCCACGTGGTGGTCGTTGCCTCGTTGGCCTGGTTTTTGTTAGGCTTGTCATCGTCAGGGACACCGACTTCTATGGCGCGAGCAGATGCGTGGGTTCCAATCAAGGCGAAAGCCTAACCAGCAGGTGCTGGTGCTGATAGCGATGACGTCTGCCCTCGGGCGCCAAGCATACACCTTCCACGAGGAGTTGTTATTGAACCCAGCTTCGCGATCGTGAATCTCCACGTGAAAACCTAAATCGAACCCAGCTCTACGATCTCCAACAGTTAATGACAATTCTTCGCCGGTGCTCGGTTCGAGTGGTCTTTGCTTCAATAAAGAGAAGTTATTCATCACTCGACTGGCATATATATAATTGAATGTTGTCCTATACCCGACGTGGTGGAATTACGAACATAAAGAGTCAACTTTACTCAATAAACAACACCGGAAGACAATAAAGGCTGTTAATAGGAGTCTTTTTTGTTTCTTTTATTCCATCAGTGTAGCGATTGGGCCATCACACATCACATGCCATTTATATACCATTTGTGTGTTGTCGCTATTCGTGATTCCGTAGTGATCAGAACATTACCTGCCATTTATATGCTGCTTGTCTGTTATTGGTATTCGTGATTCCGTAGTGTTCAGAACATTACCTGCCATTTATATGCCGCGCTTGTCAGTTGTCGTTATTCGTGATTACGTAGTGATCAGAACTTTAATTACCTGCTATGTGTGTTCCAAAACGGAAAACTGACAAACTCTTTTGTGTTGATGTTATGTAGAAAATTCCCCAACCATTCTGCAAGTACCTTAAGGAGGAACCTAACAGACCGGTTTCCCTGAAAGGTCCGAGTGGCAACACATGGCAAGTGATGCTTACTTCGGGCGAAGAAGGAATGGGCTTCACTCAAGGGTGGAAGGAATTTGTTGGCGACCACTCCCTCCAACATGGTCACTTCTTGGTGTTCACCTATGATGGACACTCGGAATTCTCTGTGGTGGTGCTCTCTAAATTGGGCGTCCTGGACGAATCGGCTCTGGACGCTCAACCTTCTGAAGTGAGAGTCGTTAACATTAATGCAGAGGAGGAAGAAAGCGCAAAGGACGCTGATGCAGCTGGCGCAACAGAACAGGAAGCATCAACTCTACCCTCTGTGGTGGGTGAAGGAAAAACAAGGAAGAGGGTAAGACAAGAAATGGTAAATAGCTCTGCACCAAGGAGGCACTTAAGTGTCCAGACGAAACCTGAGAAAAGGAAGCCTGAAGCTTTCATTGATACTTCTATGGCAGGATTGACAGTCCCTGACAGTAACAAAGGTGAAAGATCCATTATTTTTTAAAGCATTTTAAGCACATAATATGTATTGTTGTACTTCTAACATCTTTCGATCTGTTCAAACTTTTGCGTTTCACAGTTTTGCATGGCATGTTGGACAAACGCTCAAATTACAACAACCCTTGGACCATCAGATCAAAGAATGTGCCTAGGGTGGGTAAAGGTAAGTCATTCCTCGGCTCCTCCCTTGAACTGTTTCATTTGCATTTGATTTTCACTAATCTGATATTAGCAAGCGATCCAGCATTTGATGCTTTTTTTCCGAACGATATGATAATTTTATGCTGTGGTACTTTTCAGTCGTGTCAAAGAAATTGAGACAACCAGTGGTGATATCACAACGGCGTCCGATAATAACTGAAGAAGAGAAGGCTCATGCTCTTAAAAGGGCAAATGAATTTAAATCAAAGAATCCTTTCACTCTGCAAGTAATGATGGCATCTTATGTTTATAAGGAATTTTTCATGGTAATGTAACTTTTTCCCCATATGCTATTTCATTTATATTGAGCTAGAAATCACTCCTTTTATTTGTATGTGTGAAGTAGATTCCTTTATGCAAGCTGTAATTAGAATTTTCCTTGGTTGGCATATAAGCCCCTTGATAAATACTCGAAGTGTGTTCTTATCAAGCTAAGCATCACTACTTTTTGCGGATAAAAATCTAAAGATCTTAGTTTACAAAAGTTTCAAGTATAGTGAATCGTGCGATATCTCAAGTGTTGATACTTAGGTTTTTGCTGGGGCAAAGTTTACCAATTCTAGTTCTAGGTATTGCGAGACTAGAGATTCTGATAATTGTTATAAGTCCCAGACTCCTCTCTCTAGCTTAGAAAGTCCTGCTCTTACTGATCCAAATCTGGATTGAGCAGGTACGAAAAGATCAGATGTTGTATGCACATCGGATTCTAGGAAATTGTCACAAAAAAGGGGTAGAATTATGGGACCATTGGAACTGTTTATAGTTTAGTAAAAATTATTCACAGTTAAACCATTTTGAGATTAACCTGGTCTGTGTACGGATGCAAGTGTCCATTTTTGCCATATGGATTATGGTATCTTTGACATTCCATTTTTGGGAAAGTTTTTATGGTGCGCTTATCATATCTTTGTATCAATCATATTTATCATCTGTTTTGGGATTCTTACTCCTTGCACCGCAAAATTTTGTATCAGTAAATAATTTTCAATCAACTAGCTTATAACTTTGCAAAAGTTGCTAAGTTCATTTAATCATTTTGGGAAAAAAACCCTTCTTTTTCTTTGCTAGCTTCATGATCTCACATCGTACTAAGAACATTTAGTTATGTAAGTCCGTTTGGCATTGCCTTCTAAATATTAAACTGCCAGAAGCATATTTTTTTTAAAAAAACTAATATTACTTTACATGTTCTTTTCATCTGTAATAAAATTTACAGCTCAATGTGAAAAAGTTACCAGTGGCTCAGTTGAGCTATCATTTCTTTTCTGACAATCCCCGTTATTGCAGAATATCCCATGTGAATTTGTCAGAGAGTGGCTACCCCAGACATGCAAGAAAATGACACTCTGGGATCCGCAAGGAAAACCTTGGGAAGTACAGTATGTGTACTGTAGTAAGCGCTCTGTTGCTGCATTTAGTGGGGGCTGGGGAAAATTCGCCGTAGGCAACAATTTGGAGCAGTTTGATGTTTGCGTCTTTGAGCTTATAAAAGACGACAACATAAAAGTTCACATCTATAGGGTTGTCCCTGAAATTACTCCTCTTCTCCGTAGCAGAAACATGTAACAAGGTGTTGTTCCAATGTTGGAGAGTGCAATTCATTGATCTGAATGAAACTATGCAATAAGAAGACTGGTTAATCATAGGCTGGAATGTAGCCATAGTGCTCCGTCGAGACAGAGCAATAATAATTTGCGAAACAAATAAATGACAATAAGCAGAAGTTATGTACTTGCGTCCATAACTTGAACCTGTACGAATCTTGTTGTATCGGTTGAAGTTTCTGTTTCTTTTATGAATTTGAACCTGTACGAATGCTATATTATATAGACAAGATATTTTAGTAATTTATTGTGCCTACTAATTATGTTTGCAGTTAAGAGTGGAAACATATTTGCAGGTGTAGAAAA
This sequence comes from Eragrostis nindensis, assembly GCA_012490785.1. Taxonomy (NCBI): domain Eukaryota; kingdom Viridiplantae; phylum Streptophyta; class Magnoliopsida; order Poales; family Poaceae; genus Eragrostis; species Eragrostis nindensis. The sequence goes on along the minus strand of JAAXCT010000030.1, from coordinate 2,096,052 downwards.
CAGAAGTGCATGTTTATTTTTATGCTGTTTGTATTCTAATTTGAAAGGCGTGCCCAACAAAAAAATGTTGTTAAAAGATAAAACTTCACTACTTTATGCCTTTCCCAAGTCTGAAATGTAATTTAATCTCAGATGTTTTTGCTAATTAATCTCCCATAGCGGGACCATATATATTTAATTTTTTTGACATGTGGCCGAGTTGTGTAGACTTTTTATAAATTTTTGGAGTTGACGGAAAATTAGAGTTGCATTCAGTCACCTCTCATAGCCTTATCGAACAACTAACAACTTACAGTTTTTTCTATACTCCATACGTTAACAACAACCCCAGGCCACTACAGCGATTGGAAAACCACTGCAGCGGCAGACCCGAGTATCCGCCGCTACAAAGTTTCTTTTGTTGCGGAAGCCATCAGGAACCGCCGCTAAACATCATCTGTAGCGGTGGACCGTAACATCATCCGCCGCTACAGAGAGCATCTTTAGAGGCACACTGTAAAGTCAGTTGTCACTGAAGATGGTGTCTGTAGTGGCGGATGATAATGTCACCCGTCTACCTATAGTATCTGTAGCGGCGGATCATGTTACCGTCGGTCGCTAGCTTTTTAGCAGCAAAAAAAATAAAATTTATGTATTTCACACACCATTCGTAGCATCTTTCCAATTATTATCATTCAATGCTTCATCTAGATTATGAGGTTCACCAGAACTAGTAAAGCAGCCATACACTACAAGAAATCCTTTGAGCTATGTCTTTTTTTTTTTTTTGCGTCACCAACCACTGCTAGTGACGGTTTTTTGTCCTAAATCACGATTTATGACCTTATTACGTGCATCATTGATCGAGCGTGGCTAGTCATGATTTATCACCTTTTTACTTTTGTCACTAGCCAGTTTATGATACTATAGTTCGTTCACATGTACTGCCACGTTGGCAGGATGACATGCACTTTTAATATATTCTTATAGGTAGAGAAACTTATTACATACATTTATGTAGGGACATAAATATTAGAATATGTTTGTATATGTAGAGGAACTAATTATATATACTTTCTTAAAAATATAAACTGACATATATTTTTTTCAGAACAGAAACTTACATACGTTTCATGTTTAAAAGAGATCTAACAGAGAAAGGGGAGAATATCCAATCACGGGAAGGTAAAAAAAAAGTTTAAACTTGTGTCATCCATAGAAGTTAATTCTAAATTTTAAGTTTAATGGATTCTCTCTCTATATATATATAAAAGAAAATAAATAATAATAGAAATTTTCTGATATACACCTCATTTGTACAAGACTATTGAAATTTAGTCTCTGGAGGACAAACTACAAACATTTCATTACTTTTTTTTGAAAATATGCAAATTTATTTGATTAAGAAGAGAGAGTTTTACAACACATACACCCGCTTCTTAGAGTGTAAGGTACACCCAAAGAAAAGGTCTACTATTCGATACAAGATTCATTAGAAAAGAAATTAAACCCGAAGGGCCGCCATGTCCCAAATCTACGCATCCTCCACAATGCTCTGGACAAGCTGAACCAAAACCTAGTATTTTTGGCCTGCGCGTTCCTCTTGTTCCAGAGCTTCCAAATGCAGAGGAAGACCAAGGAGTTGACTGCAGAGCTACCACTGAACAAAGGATGAATTCGGTTTAGAAGTGAGGCATCGTAGATGAACTTTATGGAGTAGACATAACCACGTCTCCCACTGTAAACACAACCAACGAGAAGATGGTCGAGGTACTCCGTATGTTTGGAACAAAGGGCATTGGACCTATTGTTTCGCAACCCATGCCACTGAAATGCGCTCGGAAGTCCAACAACACATATGGGCTATTTCACACTTACTTGAGAATATTACAGTTATTTGATGCCCATCCAACACCCAAATATAACTCATGAGCGACCGTAGCTAGCGTCATCTAAGGAAATTTAAAATTTCAACGGATATGAAAAAATTGATAAAACTGAGAGGAATTTTCTCATTTTCGTCTTTTGACAGCTCGTGCAACTATTAGTCGTTTGGGCTTGAAAAAAAAAAAAGAAAATAGCCGTTTGAGGACACGTTTCTCTCCTTCCACACCAGCTTACTTGAGATGAATACAGCCCTATATTTTGCACTGCTCGCTGATAGTGGGTCCCATCCAACGCCTGGCCCACAGGTCAGTGAGAACTGCATATGTGTGGGACTGCAGAGGATCTCTTTCCCACCCCACAACACAAAGACCTGCTTTGAGTGTAAGGTACTGAAAGAAAGGGTCTACTCGACACTTCGGGCTAGCCTCTCTCCTAGATTACTCAATAGAAAAAAAATCAAACCCGAAGGTCCGCCATGTCCCAAATCTGCGCATCCTCCACAATATAACTGGCCAACGGGCCGTGTCGGCCCGGCACGGCACGAACGCGTCGCGGACCGGGCCGTTTCCTAAACGGGCCAGCATGGCCCTTTTCTTTAACCGTCCGGCACAACGGTCCTGTGGCCATCCCAAGCACGGCAAGGCAGGTGCTAGACGGGCCATGCCAGGCTACAGGCCTAACAGGCCGCGCCGTGCCGGGCCGGCTCAAGGCTGAAAATGTAGTTTTTTCTCTCTTTTTTTGAATTTTTATACAAAACAAGACTAAACGGGTCGTGCCACTCTAGGCTGTGCTACACAGCTGCGTGGTGGGCCGAACGGGCCAGCCGCTAAACACCCACTTCCGTAGAAGAGAGAGTTTTGCAACACATACACCACGCTTCTTAGAGTGTAAGGTACACTGAAAGAAAAGGTCTACTACTCGATACAAGATTCAACCTTTGGCCTAGCCACTCTACCTTGATGACTCATTAGAAAAGAAATTAAACCCGAAGGCCGGCCATGTCCCAAATCTGTGCATCCTCCACAATGCTCTGGACAATTAAGCTGAACCAAAACCTAGTATTATTGGCCGCGAAACAGCCGCGCGTTCCTCCAGAGCTTCCAAATGCAGAGGAAGACCATGGAATCACCTGCGGAGCTACCACTCAACAAAGGTTGAACTAATCCGAACTTGAGAGTGAGGAACTATAGATGAGCTTCGTGGAGTAGACATAACCATGTCTCCGACTGTAAGCACAACCGATAAGGAGATGGTCGAGGTACTCCGTGTGTTTCCACAACACATGCCAATGAGTGCGCTCGGAAGTCCAACAACACACATGGGCCTTAGGAATGTTGCAGTTAATTGTCGCCCATCAAACACAGAGCGGCCGTAGTGGTTATAAGTTAACTATCTAGCGCCATCAAAGGAAATTTGAAATTTCAACGAATATGAAAAAAAAACAATGGCAATACTGAGAGGGAATTCTGATTTTAATATTTTGACAGCTCGTTCACACACAACTATTAGCGGCTTGAGGACACACCTGCTTGAGATGATTACAGCAGTCACCCATTTAATTCCGTATCCGCCTGCAGATTGTGACTATATCTCATCCCAGGTAATCATCAGTTTTTTTTTTATATATACCAGGTAATCATCAGGTTGCTGGAAAAGGAAAGAAGAGAACAAAAATCCGAACAGATCACATATCCCCCCACCCTAGCAGCACCGCTTTCTATCCCCCCTCACCCGTTTTCCCCAAAAAATTGAAACTTTTGTCGCCGCCATTGCCATTCCATAAACCCTAGCTATTCTGGGGAGAGACGCCAGCTTTGCCACACCCACAACTGAGCACAGGGACGTCATGGCTCGCGAGATGCAGCAGCAGCAGGGGATCAGCAGCGCAGCCGCGGCGGCGAAGGAGGGGAATGCCGTGGGCGCCGGCCGGTGCTTCTTCAAGGCGTTCTTCCCGGAGCAATCCGGGGAGCAAATGGTGAGCTTTTTTGCTTGGTAGTTCGGCAGTGTAGAATCCACATCCACCATAGTGATCGATCGGTAAAGTGAGGCCGCTTCTAGCCCTCCCCTTCCCTCTCCGCCGCCGGAGCCTTGGAGATCTTCGGCGACGACGTCTCTCTTTCCTCCCCCTGGAGATCTCGATCCGCGCTGGGGCTGCTGTGTCGTACGTGATCCGTGTGGGCGGACCGCAAAGCTCTTCGGCGTTGCTGCGGCGGCGTGTGGGCGACCCGCGGATGGCGTGGCTACGGCGGCTGGCGTCGTTCTGCAATCCTAGATCAGTTGGGTGGCGGATCCTCCCTCTGCTTCTGCGAGGGCCATCGATCAGTTCTACCGCCGTTCGTTGCTGCGTTGCTGGTGTTGCATGATCGAGGTGCATGATGTTCCGGCCAGGAGGCGCCCTACGTGGTGGTGGTTGGCCCTGACTTTTGTTAAGCTTGTCATCGTCAGGAACACTTGTATATATGGGGAGCAAATGCGCGGGTTCCGATCAAGGAAAAAGCCTAACCAGCAGGTGCTGATGCTGATAGCGATGACGTATGCCCTCGGACGCCATGTATACACCTTCCACGAGGTGTCGTCATCGAACCCAGCTCTGTGATCGTGTGGGAATCTCCACGTGAAAACCTAAATCGAACCCAGCTCTACGATCTCCTACAGCTAATGACAATTCTTCGTTGGTGCTCGGTTTGTGTGGTCTTTGCTTCAATAAACAGAAGTTATTCATCACTGGATTGGCATATACTCGAGTAAGTGTTGTCCTATACCCGACGTGGTGGAACTACGAAACGTATATAAAGAGTCAACTTTACTCAAGTAGCAACAGCGGTCGGAAGACAATAAAGGCTGTGAATAGGAGTCATTTTTTTAGTTTCTTTTATTCCATCAGTGTAGCGATTGGGCAATCACACATTTATATATTGTTCGTGTGTTGTCGGTATTCTTGATTCAGCAGTGATCAGAACATTATTATCTGCCATTTATCTGCCGCTTGTCTATTGTTACCGTGATTCGATATTGCTCATGTTGTGTATCATGCATGTAGCGTTGACAAGTTGCTATGTGTGTTCTAAAACGGAAAACTGACAAACTCTTGTGTGTTGATGTTATGTAGAAAATTCCCCATCCATTCTGCAAGTACCATAAGGAGGAACCTAACCGACCGGTTTCCCTTAAAGGTCCGAGTGGCAACACATGGCAAGTGATGCTTACCTCGGGCGAAGAAGGACTGGGCTTCACTCAAGGGTGGAAGGAATTTGTTGGCGACCACTCCCTCCAGCAGGGTCACATTTTGGTGTTCACCTATGATGGACACTCGGAATTCTCTGTGGTGGTGCTCTGTAAATCGGGCATCGAGGACGAATCGGCTCGGGATGCTCAGCCTTCTGAAGTGAGAGTCGTTAACGTTAACGCAGAGGAGGAAGAAGGCGCAAAGGATGCTGATGCAGCTGGCGCAACAGAACAGGAAGCATCAGCTCTCCCCTCTGTTGTGGGTGAAGGAAAAACAAGGAAGAGGGTAAGACAAGGAATGGTAAATAGCTCGGCACCAAAGATGCACTTAAGTGTCCAGACGAAAACTGTGAAAAGGAAGGCTGAAGCTTTCGTTGATAATTCTCAGGCAGGATTGACAGTCCCTGACAGTAACAAAGGTGAAAGATACATAGCATTTTAAGCGCATAATATAGTATTGTTGTACTTTTAACATCTTTGGATCTGTTCAAACTTTTGCATTTCACAGATTTGTCATGCATGTTACGAACACTCAATTTACAACAACTCTTGGACGATCGGATCAAACCATGTGCCTAGGGTGGGTAAAGGCAAGTCATTCCTCGGCTCCTCCCTCGAACTATTTCATTTCCATTTGAGTTTCGCTAATCTGATATTAGCAAGCGATCCAGCATTTGATCGAACAATGTGATAATTTGATGCTGTGGTGTTTTTCAGTCGTGTCAGTGAAATTGAGACAATCAGTGGTGATATCTCAAAGGCGTCCGATAATAACTGAAGAAGAGAAGGCTCATGCTCTTAAAAGGGCAAATGAATTTAAATCAAAGAATCCTTTCACTCTGCAAGTAATGATGACATCTTATGTCTATGTGGAATTTTTCATGGTAATGTAACTTTTTCCCCATCTGCTGTTTCATTTATATTGAGCTAGAAATCACTCCTTTTATTTTTATGTGTGAAGTGGATTCCTTTATGCATGCTGTAATTACAATTTTCCTTGGTTGGCATATAAGCCCCTTGATAAATACTCTAAGTGTGTTCTTATCAAGCTAAGCATCACTACTTTTTGTGGATAAAAATCTAAAAATCTTAGTTTACAAATAAGTAGTGAACCTGCGATATCTCAATTATTGATACTTAGGTTTTTGCTGGGGAAAAGTTTACCAGTTCTAGTTCTAGGTGTTGGAAGAGTAGAGATTCTGATAATTGTTATAAGTCCCAGACTCCTCTCTCTAGCTTAGGAAATCCTGCTGCTACTGATCCAAATCTGGATTGAGCAGGTAGGAAAAGATTAGATGTTGTATGCACGTCGGATTCTTGGAAATTGTAGCAAAAGGGGGGTAGAATTATGGGACCATTCAAACTGTTTGTAGTTTAGTAAAAACTATTCACAGTTAAACCATTTTGAGATATTAACCTGATCATATGGATTATGTTATTTTTTAGATATTAACCTAAGCAAAAAAGGGGTAGAATTATGGGACCATTCAAAATTTCTAGTTCACTGTTTGTGTACGGATTCTACGTGTCCATTTTTGCCATATGGATTATGTTATCTTTTACATTCCATTTCTAGGAAATTTTTTATGGTGCGCTTATCATATCTTTGTATCAATCTTATGTATCACCTGTTTTGGGCTTCTTACTCTTTGCATCGCACAATTTTGTATCAGTAAATAATTATAAAAATATTTGCTAAGTTCATTTAATCATTTTGGGGAAAAAACCTTCTTTTTCTTTGCTGGCTTTATGATCTCACATCGTATACTAAGAACATTTAGTTATGTAAGTCCGTTTGGCATTGCCTTCTAAATATTAAACTGCCAGAAGCATATTTTTTTAAGAAAATAATATTACTTTACATGTTCTTTCATCTGTAATAATATTTACAGCAAAATGTGAAAAAGCTACCAGTGGCTCATTTCGGCTGTCATTTCTTTTCTGACAATCCCCATTATATTGCACAATATCCCATGTGAATTAGTCAGAGAGTGGCTACCCCAGACATGCAAGAAAATGACACTCTGGGATCCGCAAGGAAAACCTTGGGAAGTACAGTATGTGTACTGTAGTAAGTGCTCTGTTGCTGCATCCAGTGGGGGCTGGGGGAAATTCGCCGTAGGCAACAATTTGGAGCAGTTTGATGTTTGCGTCTTTGAGCTTATAAAAGACGACAACATAAAAGTTCACATCTATAGGGTTGTCCCTTTAATTACTCCTCTTCTCCGTAGCAGAAACATGAAACAAGGTGTTGTTCCAATGTTGGAGAGTGCAATTCATTGATCTGAATGAACCTAGGCAATAAGAAGACTGGTTAATCGTAGGCTGGAATGTAGCCATGGTGCTCCGTCGAGACAGAGCAATGCGACTGAAGGTACTTGCCTGGCTGTCATGCATCCTAGTTTGCCTACTACTTATGTCTGCAGTTAAGAGTGGAAACATATTTGCAGGTTGTTGGCACACTTCTGCATCTCTGATCAGCTTTGCCCGAGATGGCAAGAGAGATCGTTGGAAACATGTGGCCTTAGGGTGCAATTGAAGCCTTGACCATGCTAGTTGTGATGATCTCACTTGATTTCTTCTACGAAACTGGCTTTCCTGTGACCATGTCTGTTCAACAACTGATGCATTTTTGTTATGTGACTTCTGAGATGGTAGCCTAATACAACAAAATATCAGCAAAAACACTTAACCTTTTCCCATCTGCATAATCCTGATTTTGTTTCTGCTTATGATATGAACATAGTATGATTTTTTTGAGGCTAGACCTGGCAGGGTACCAGACTTACACATCCGGTTCCTGCTGCTTGGTGACCAAGTTGTTGGTTGCCGCATCCGTTTCATGCCCCTGCACTGGGCTTGCCTGGCCGTCATGCACCTGTTTGCTTCACTTTGTTGTCTGTTGGTTGCTGATCGGTAGAAGGCCATGTGTTGATGTCTCGCTCATGCTCTATCGTCAGGAACCCTTCCTTTCTACTCGACACATACAGCATCTCAGCAACAGAGACAGATCACTCCGGGTCAGCTCACAATTTTGAGAGAGATCAGTTTCTGAGATTAGTGTGAGTAAGAGCTATAGGTAAACATAACATGAGGCATCTGAGGAAGTTATGTGAGATTAATCATTGCTCAATGATTGATTATGCAGGTTAAGAACATCAGAATGACAGTCAGTTAGGTCATCATTCCTTTAGATGGTCTTTTATCTGTCCATCCGCTGGAGAAGTACATAGTTCAATAAACAGAGTGCTCACGCATGCCCAAATTCTTCCTCTTTTTGCGAGGAATGCATGCCCAAATTCTGAATATATTGAAAAATTTATTTTGCTGTTTGTATTCTAATTTGAATGGCGTGCCCAATAAAAAAATGTTGTTAAAAGATAATTTGAATGGCGTGCCCAACAAAATTATTTTTACTTTTGTCATTAGCCAATTTATGGTACTATAGTTCGTTCATGTGTACTGCCACGTTGGCAGGATGACATGGCATCCAACATCGTAGCATAGCCAAGTTGGACCACATGTCATCTCCGTTGGTCCACATGCTATCTTCCTGTTGGTTCACATTTCTAGGCACGAGTTCAACTGGGATGGAGGTCCTTCAGATGAGGGAAGGATCAGGGTCCGTTTGTTTTCCACACGCTCACATGATGAACAAAGTCGAAGCAACAGCTGCGGGTGGGGGAAGCATGCATGGAACCAAGCAGGCCTTGGGCCGCACTACCGGTAGGAGGTTTCGCTCCCGCCGCATAGTCCAATTCGATCAGAAACTCTATTGGGCGTCCGGTCGCGCTGGGAGACAGACACGCGACCCATGCCTAGCCCGTTAACACTAAAGCCCAGCACACTCTGAAGGATAAGGAACGGAACCGAGCGTGTGTCCCCCTGTGGCCGATCGAGGCCGGGGGCACATTGAGGGCGACGTCACATCGCCGGAGGTGGAGGAGGGTGGCGGGGTTAGAGTTTTGGTGTTGTTGGTGGGAGGATTCTATGTTTGTCCGGCGGCCATATATAGAAGGAAGGTTCGGGGGCGGTGGGGGCGGGGATGCGATGAAGCTGCAGTGGCGCAGCCGCAGCCGCGGGCGGTGTAGGCAGCATGGAAGTTGCATCCCGGCAGGTTTGTTCCGGTCTGCCCAGCCGTTGGTGGTAGTGCAGGGTGGAGAGGGGCGGCGACGGTGCATGGGTCGCGAGGGTGGTGGCGTGTCGGGGCTGCGGTCGGTGACTTGTCCCAAAGTGGAAGACGACCGAAGGCACTTGGTAGCCGATGAGGTGGGCGGTCGCGTCGTTCATGCATGCGAGTACAGAAATACGTTAACCGCCCCCCAATTCGATGGCTTCCACTTCTAGGAGTCCCTGGCCACAACGTTTGCTACTGACTCCAATCTTGCCACAACGTTTGCTACTGACTCCAATCTTTCTCTGCGCAAGCTTCTCTCTACATGAAATCGAGTCCTGCTGCCACCATTGCTTGCTAGTTGCCACCCCCCAACTCCAAATTGAGCCTCTGCAATCCCTATGGCTCCCCAATAATCTCTGGGGCACGACAAGAAGGGCGCAGCCGTGTGGCGGCAAGGCTTGACGCGCCGATGCGCCACCATCCCTAACTCCCTTCCTGCCGCCTCTCCAGACTCAGGTTACATTTGTCTAGTGTGAACTGTTCTTCCAAAATAATTGTTACCTCAAACCATCTACCCACCCCTCTAATCTAACATTGATCTCAACCCCCTCTCAGATCTCTAACCATTGATTATTGTCTGCCCCACTCCCCTGCTATGACATGGATGTCAGAAATCCTTACCTTACATAAGAATCAATGTGTATTTCCCTAGCTTTTCGTGACTTTTTTCACCAAGCCGCTCGTGTACCCGTGATCAATTCCCTGATTTACGTTTACCTTACGTTTCCCAAATTCATGTACCCTTCCTTTCCAGCGAACATTGACGTTCACCTTCGTCTATGGTACCCTAGCGTTCCGTGAACGTATAGGCCTGCCGCTGCTGTGATTGTTGCTGGCTGACGTCGCCGTGATCCAGGCAGCCGCAGCTGTGATTGCTGCCGGCGCGTGCCGTGGACACCTCCACCGCCCAATCCGTCGTGCATCTAAGGGTGATGCTGGAGCACTTCGATGAGGCGCTGAGCAAGGGGAAGGACGAGGCCACGCTCTCCCTACGTGCGAGGCTCCCAGGGAAACGACAGTAGGCTCCGGGCCATTTAGTAAAATGCCAATTTTCAGTTCATGTTATTGAACCTAATCTAGCATCATGTGCATCATATATGCATTTTCATTGCATCAGCAAAAGCATTGATAACTCAAATTCAAATCTCTCTATGCCTTTGTTAAGCAACTCCAAAACCTTGCGTGAAACTTGGCAGAGACAAAAAATTTGCTACAAGTACACTTGAAATCTAGAATCTACATGTTTTTTGCTGAATTTTCGGGTAGTGTCTCAATGCCCTAAAAATTCAAAGAAAGCTGGAAATCTGCCAACTTTGAACAATTTTATATCCAAAATGTCCAGTCTCTTTTTGAGTGTTTCCAACTCAAATGGATTCTCCTTTCTCAGATGTATCACCACAAAAATCAGCATAATTTTTGGAAGCTTGTAAGGTGTTGAAATTGATGGTTAAAATGAAGAGGAACAAATTCAGAAAAAAGAAAAATACCCGCAGGACCTGCCTGGCAGCCATCCTCTCTTCCTCCTCTTCCCCAACACAGCCATCTGTTTCTCTCCCTCTCTCATTTCGTTTCTAACAGCAGGAGAAGAAAGAGGAGAGGAGAAGCTCCTCCACCTCATCCCCATCACCCAGGCCAAGAAGGAGGTCGTCCACGAGCTTCCTCACCATCCGGCGTGCTCTCCAGCCTCCTCATCCTCAACAGCGAACATGGCTTCATCTTCTTCCTCTTGAAGGCCGGCTATCTCAACCCTAGTGATGAGTACATCACTCCTTTGGATACACATGACACATCTTTGCTGGATATACAAGGTCCAATAACTCGAGCTCGCGCGAGACAACTAAATTTAGAGGTGAGCCCTAAATACTTCATATATGAATTCTGAGAATAGATTGCTACATAATGATTACATTGTGATTAGGAATCATGGAGAGGACCAGGAGATGATTGGAGGGGAGCTTGGAGGCGGAGAGGATCAGCAAGGGCGTCCAAGTCAAGGTAGAGGCCCAAGTCAAGACGACTTCGAGTCAGTTTCGGAGTCCAGGAGCAGTCTGCGCTAAAACGGTTGCCCAGAACGCATACGGGCTTGGTTTTTGACGTTCTACATACAGGCAGAAAGATAATTTGATCATCTTTCCAATGGCACCGGTCTCATATCAAAATACATCCGGAGTCATCGGGAATTGACAGAAGAAGTAGACTTCCAGAATCTGTCTCGGTGCTGCGTCACCGTAATTTGGCCTTAGGCCTTTGTATCGTGTTGGAGCCCATTAGGGGCGCGTCCACGGGTCTTGTACGCCCCTAATCCCTATATTATCAGTAGCCGCCACCCAGGTTAGGGTTGGGTTTTGCTTAGATTATTCTGTCAAAAACAGTTTATCCGTTCATCGGTTTGTGAGACCCAACTTGTGAGTTTAATCATACATCTGTAATTTGGTTGCATTCTTTCTTGTTCTTGCTTGTGTTCTTCGATTCGCAGGCAAGGATTAGCCTTCTTGGCGAGGTCAACCGTGCAACATCGGTCGATAAGCAGAGGAGACGTGGTGCTGCGATTGCGGGGTTCGAAACGTGTTGTTCGGAAGCCGGATCGATTTGTGTCAAGTCTCCGCCAAATCGTTGTTTATCTGAACCTTTCGGAAGATCGGGAACCCTAGTACACATCACCTAGATGAGTTCCTCCATCTAAAATCATCGTTCATGCGCATGTTGGTCGACGAGTTGGTGAGGCTCCCCAATCCCCCCATTCCTTCTCTCAATCGACTCCACCTTTTTCACTAGAGCTTCAAGCTCATCCATGGCTTCCATCCACCATATATGAGGAAAACCTTGGTTCGGTGTGTTTATCTTCATGCATGTGTTTCTTCTAGTTAGAGCAAGTCCTAGTAAAGCTTTAGGACTCAAATCCCTATCAAATCCATGGCCTGCAACCCCTAGCCATGAGATTTTCGCAGTGTTGAAAGTTTGGTCTGTCCTTAAGCCTCTGGTTTTGATAGTTGGTCTGGTCTCTTCATCTATCAGCCCCTAGTTTTAATAGATGGTCTGGTCCTACTTTGTCCGGAGTATCACCTTGTCAACCTCCATAATTCATAACTAGTTCACCCTTTAGTTTCATCTGATAATTATCTACAAGATTAAAATGTTATAAGTCCCTAAATTATTTTGTAAAAGTAATTAAATAAATAAATGCAAATCAAGGTCCAAATCACAAATTTCTAGACATCCCTACTTTGAAATGCTTGTAACCTGAGAAAATCAAACCCAGTTCAAGTGATTCTTTTTGCATTGCAATCATGACTCATTGCACTACATTTTCACCAATGTTCATGACTTTTTCACCTCATTAACATCATATTCATGACATTCATTTGTTGCATTGTTCTTTCTCTTAGAGAACGAACCGCCGAAGGTTAACGTTGGTGGTGACGAGGGTGGTGCTGGTCCGGAAGATGTGAGTGTTGAACCTGCAGATCAAGGCAATCATCTATGCATACCTTCAACTATTTTGGATACACATGATGTTTAAACTTGTCTAAGGTTATTACTAGTATACATTGGTCGAGAATAGTGGTTATTGTTGGGTAGCGCTACATATTTGTCCTTGATTCTGGTTATATCTTGTTCGTTGCAACCGTCTTGGTGGGTGGAGAGTCTCGTTTATTGGTCATGCATGCTTACTAGTCTCGGTAGAAGTCGAATGGTGGTAAGGTCCACTACCGTTCGCAAATATAGGTTGTTGCTTCATGTATGAGATATCTTGGTGATGACGATGATGGTTTATGGATGGAAGACTTGAGCAGGCAGTAGGGGTGGTTTGGGAATGGAGTCTTGAATGCCCCATAGGCTGGCTTAAATTGATTAAGGACCGTCTCGTTGGTGCTGTCAACATAAACACAATTCCGTGCTACCACATGCCTAATATAATGAAACGGTAAACCTTCCTCCTCTTTTAGCTGCGACCATTTGTCCCTCTGAATCTGGGGGCTGTAGAATGTGCTAGGGATGACCACATGTGAGGGCCTAGTTGAAAGGAGCAAGGGCACGGGGGGGGGGGGGGGGGGGGGGGGGTGAATCGGTGTCTATTTAATTTCTCCCAAACGTACTTGACATGTGAAGCAAGCTAGACTACATATGGTGATGACAAGAAGTTAGCGATGCACGCAACAAACTAGTCTAGCAAAGAGCAACACCCTAACAAGCAATTCTACCAAGTAGCAAAGAGACAACCTATCACGCAATTCTACTAGCACAAGAGTAAATGCGGAAACGTAAAAGCTAGTAAGTAAAAGAGATAGAGATAGGAGTGCTCATGATGTTTTCCCGTGGTATCGGAAGGATGGCGTCTTCCCCTACTCCACGTTGGGTCACTCCCGTCGGAGTCTCGACCCCGTCCCTCCGCTCGAAGGCGATTCCTCCTAGAGGACACTTCACCCTCCGAGTGAAGTCGCGGGAACGTCCCGCCGGGCTCTCTCCCGGGTACTCCTCCGGAGGTAAAGCTCCGCACTTGATGCGTGCCAAAGGGCGCTCTACTAGTGATGCTTCTTTCGCACGGGAAGCTCCAAGACCGTGTACAAACTTGTGTCGGCCTCCACAATCTCCTTGGACAGCTCAACACCGACGCCTAACCGGTCTAAGCCTTGCCATATACCAAGAGTAACAAACCGAAGTGACTCTCTCAAGCTCACACTAGCCTAGAGATCAAGTGGATGCAATTGCTACTCTCTCAAGCACTAGGATCACTCCAAATCCTTCACAAGTGCTTCCCTTCCTTGTTCTTGGCTTCCTCTGAGTTTCCTGCACTCCAACAACGGCCAAGAGAGCCCTCAAGGGCCGAGCAACCAACTATTTATAGGCTACCAACCCAAAACTAGCCGTTGCTCAAAAGTGCCCAGGAAATATGAGGACCGGACCATTGACCGTATCGTTCGGTCTCCATCGGACCGTACCGTCCGGTCTCTATTTCCAGAGCATCCTACGTTTTCTTCTTCTCTGTCTGAACTCCTCCAGTAAGGACCGTATCGTCCGGTCCCTAGGACCGGATCGTCCAGTCTCTTCTCGGTCTCCTCCAACAGAAACTGAACCTTTCTGTTGCTCATCTCTGTGATGACTGTACCGTCCGGTCTCATGACTGTATGGTCCGGTCAATAGTCTGGTCTTCATTTCCAAAGCATCCCGAGACTTCACTTCTCTGTCTGGATCTTTAATGAAGACCGTATCGTCCGGTCCCTAGGACCGGACCATCTGGTGTCTTCTGCATAAGCTGAAAACTTGATCCACTTTGATCCTTGCTTCCAACTTCTTCCTTCTTGGTTCCTTCATTTCTCTTCAGCCACCCTAGGCCTCAAGAGACGCACAATGCATCCAAAAGATCTCTAAAACTAGTGTGCTCTAAGAGAACCAATTCGATCCCTCTTGATAGTCCGGTTTTTCCTATGGACTCAAGCCTATATCTATACCAAGCCAACACTTGCTTGGATCTAGCATATCCTTAGCCTTGATCCATCTTGACTCTATCAAGCTCTTGATCCGAATTGTCGAGGCAACCAATCACCAAGTCGTCGATAAAGATTAAGGTTTGTGAAACGACGCTTGCTTGACATGACCATTAATATATCCTATATGGAAATGTTAGTCATATCAATATAGTCACCCAATCACCAAAACATTCATACCTTTGGGGTTTCAAACTCCAATGGTCATGAAGTTACACTAGTGCGACCAACTTGACTGAACCGGACGATCGGTTAAATGGTCGGGGCGTATTGGAGTGGGTAGTCATTGAATCATCACTTACTTCCGACAGGTCGTATGGGCGCTGGTCGTGTGGCGTGTGGGTAACTTAGTACTCCCCTGCAGGGTCTAAATCAATTCAAATTGCTGCGATCTCAGTCAATAGCAAGTTTATGTTTGTTAGTCATCATTGTAGTTGTGGCTTGGATATGAGCATGTGTTGATTGTTGGTTGACAAGATGGCAGAATGATATATAAATGTTGGTCGTTTGTACGCACCTACTTAAAAACCGCAAGTGGACGGTGTACAGTTGTAGCACTTTTTCCCTAGAAGAGTATTCCAAGGTTTAATCGAATCCACAGAGACCAATGGGAATTAAGCAAAATCATCAGTAAAAGGCTTTTTAGTGAGCATGAGCGTGAGCTTTGGGAAAGTTGGGGGGTTGTGCCGATCGGCACAGTGTCGTGCCGGTCGGCACGGAGGCTGAGTTGACCGAGTGTTGCTTGAACAGCCTAAGGAACCTGATTAAATCACGGGATAAGTTAGCCAAAGTCTGCTAGTTGAGATCGTAACCAAGAAGCCTAATTAAATAGTATCATAAACGGATTTACTTGATTATTGGAAACCGAAGATCGGCAGGAAGAAACCCCTTTTCGGTCGAGCCCTGTCACAACCAATCTCCTTAATCGGCGGCCGCTTCCCACTCTACACATCACCTCAAGGATCTCGCATATTCCAGCGCGTTGAGGTACAGAGACAATGTGCAATTATGGCGCATTACAAGATCCCGATATTGCATTAACCACAATGGAGATAGTGAGAGATTGAATCTCTCACCTCTTATTGCCACCACAATTAAGATAACATCTAGTACTTAGTCGTCACTAAGCGTAGGAACAAGTGCATGTAAAGACCATAAAATCCAGGCAATCAATAATCAAAACCATTCATCCACATATTCAACCATACTTTGATAATACATAGTACAAGATACATCACCATCTAGTAGGCCTACCTTGATGGATCACCTCTTAGCACTAGCGGTTCTTGATCTAACAACTAGAAAACATGAAGAACGGGGCAAGCCCCGGTGGCTCTAAACTTACTAGCTGTGTTGTCCCTCTGGCGGCCGATCCCGAAACCCTAGGGTTTCTACAGGTTTATATATGACTATCCTTCGGAAAGGAAAATAATCTCGGGAAAAGAGTCCCCGTGCCGATCGGCACAGAGGCCGTGCCGATCGGCACACCTCGTGTCCAACTCGGTCTCCTCTCTAAGTCGGTTCCAAAGTCCTAGGTAGCTTCCATGTGGGCCTTCCAATCAGTTTTCTTCGAGATCTAAGTCTTGCATTGCTCTTTTAAATCTTCGAGTATCTTTTATCTCTTCGTGACGAATATCTCCCAAGATTGGTTCGGATAACTTCCTTCTAGAATCGACTGAATGGCGGGCCAGCCTCGATTGCCCTGAAGCTCCTTGTGCCGGTCGGCACGGTGAGCCTTTTCTGCTGCTTCTCTTCTCTTCAGGTCCAGATCAGCCACAATGTCCAGAATGTCGTCCTTTTCATCTGTTTCTGCAATAAATCTCCAGAACGACATATATACAAATATGGTGCTATTATCAAGGGTTAATGGCCTATAATGATGATATATGCTCTAAATAAGGCGCAGTTGGCATATAAAATGGTATGCTAGAAATCGCCAACAATAAACTTGAGCTATGGGAATGTATGGGTGGGCATATATATAGGACGAATTGCTCATGAGTTTTTATTTTATGCTTTTCATCTAATTGCTTATCAGATGTGATCAATTAATTCGCTTGATGCAAAATATCTTCCTATTGACATATCCTTGTCCAAAGCTAAATGCATCTTCCATTGTTCAAGAGCGATGACTCCTTGTGTAGGTCTTGCTGAGTACCTCCGTACTCACGGTGCTAGGTTTAAATTTTTTTGCAGGTGAGGACGAGTACGTGTATGGCTACTCTACCCCGCCGAGGGCAATGATGGGCAAGAGTAGTTGGTTGTGGTTGTGCTAACCCCGGTGGTGTTTGTGGGCTGAGAACCATTGGCCTTTTGTTGAAGTTTCCATTGCGTACTCATGTCAAGGATGGAACTCTTAACACATTTTCTTGGCTAGTGCTTAATGTTGGCATGAGAAATAAACTAGTTGAACTCTCTCTTTGTTGCTTTTGGATTTAATGAAAGACTTGTAATGACACTTAAAATGGCTCTTTATTTGTATCTTGTGATGATGGTAGTTAAATTGTGGCTTTGCGATATGCATGGGCGTTGTTGGTGCATATCGGGGAATACCAGAATTATTCATGTGGCGATCGAATAAGATTTTGTTGGCAGCTTCGAATGGGCCTTGACACGTGATGTGTCGAGCGGTTGACGCGTGTCAATATTCATCCCATGGTAGCCGACATATTTGGTCATTTTGTGTATAATTTGGAAGGCTTCTCCAAATTTGGCACTGCCAAGCAGGTTTGTGTTGCGTCGACTTTCGTGGCTTCTTCATATTATTATCGTTCGATGCATTATTGTCGTTCTTGCTTGGTCGCGCCAATTCGTGCCTTTCATAGTAGTAGCAGTACAGTGATGCTTTGGCTGTGTGCGCTTGCTCGTTATTTCGCTGATTCGTTGAGCTAGAATGGTATATCCACAACCTGCTCCAGAAGTACGAATAATCATTTAGACCATGGTACCTTTGTTTTGGCCATATAATGTTGGGCAGATAAAAAGAAACCGGATCCACTGTCCTGATTTCGTTGTCACCTGTGCAAATATTCTGATGGAATGTTGATTGTATTTCTTTCTCATAGCCAGCCGGCACCAATGCAACTTTGGCAATTGTTGGTTTCTCATGTCAACTATTTTCTACTGAAACAAGCGAATCATTTCGATGTCCATTAGAGGTTCCAAGTGATGGTATTTTTTGCGCCACATAGACAGGGAAAACTTATGCTTTACAATTATCGCTTTATTTGGGTGTGATGTACCATATTAACATTGTCGCCTTTTTACTGTAATCTGTGGTAGGTACCTCATAGACTTTATAAGTTGAATGAGCTTAAGCTAAATGGGATCGACACTTCTGCTTTTCTATCCCCCGTGGATCCGACTTTGGGGGTCAATCGAGATAAATCTTCAAATTAATGCGCTCTTGTTGGAGGGATTTCAATGTCGTCTACATTGGAGTTTTCTCAACTCCAAATCCTATTTCTTGTATTAGGTCTACTGTCTCTCTGTGGTCTGTCGATTTTGTGAGTAATCAACCCCTTTCTTCTTTGAGACCGTTTTTCTTATATTAGTTAACAGTTTTTATTGTCTCTTTGAACAACATTTTATCATCTGACATAGTTAAGAGTCATATGCCAGCATTGCTGTTCTCCGTTATATAGTATTGCTAGATATTTCTTGAATATCAAATTACAAGCAATCGTATAGAGCCTGCATTCACATTTGAGCTGCACAATGCCCAACAAGCTCAGCATTACCATTCAATTTGAATGGTGTGTAGTAAGAAGTAACTTCATATGACCACTGTATGGAAGTCTTCTCTTAAAATTTAAACTTCATGTTTTTCCTGCATGATTATATCATGTGAAGTTACCCATTAATTATTGATCCTGTCGAGTGGTGCCATCCTAGTCTTCTTAAAAGTGAAGGACAGTGACGTCTTCAAGCGCTTCCACAGCATGAAGAAAGATAGAATTGAAGTGTAGTTTTTTTTTATTTGTAATACTGTCTCTTAAATATTTTGAACATTTTGTACTTTAATTCATGTTATTGTCCTCGACATTGAACAAATTTTCTAGCTCGAGAATACCCAAGTTCTTAGAACCTGGGTCACTGCCTGGGACAGGGGCTCAAAGTTTTTCTCGACGTGCATCAAAAAGTCGTCCTTTTAGCAAAATACATTGGGATTGTGCCCGATAGGTCAAGTTTTCTTAATAAAGATTTCTCTTGGTGTCCTTGTCCTCGGCACTCCCTGTCTTCGCTATGCTGCCTGCGAAAGAAAAAAAAAAGAGCCATATCATGAACGGCATCATGCATGAAGAATGGAGCATATATGCTCACATCCATGGTTTTCTTAGAGGCAGATTGTTGGCTATTGCACTGACGTATCATGAAGTTATTATATTAGTGATATATCACGAATCAAACATCACATATAGCTTTGTTCCTGTTATTAAAATTATTGATGCAAAGACACAATCGTGCCAGCTATATATCTCTCTCTACTCATCTGTGCCCAACTGTATTGTACTCCCTCTGTCTAGAAATGTAGTGTCCATCTAATTTCGGTCTAAGTCAAAAAATTTAAACTTTGACCGACAATATATATAAATATACTATATAGTTTCAAACTAAAAGAGTTACATATTATGATAGTTCCTGTCATGATGAATCTAGGAACATCTTTTTTGTGTCGTCAATATTTATGGTTTTCTCTTAATATATAGTCAATGTTTGAAAATTTTGACTTAGGACAAAACTAGATGGACACTATATTTTTAGACAGAAGAAGTACACATTATCACATATTGGGTGTCTATAGTTGGTGGTGGCATCAATGAACGTGGCAAGCGCCCGAAATCCAACACCGGAGGAGGCCGCCTGCCTCAGGCACGTTTTTCAAGTCACTATTCAAACTAGTCCATTAGCTGAACAATATAAAGGACAGAGATACTCCATCCCAACGGATTGTGTTGCTTCGAATACGAAGGATCATCATGTGTGAATATCATTTGATCCCTCCAAGTTCATGTCAACAATCTATACCGAAACAATGTTCTCCAAGTTCATGTCAACTCGATCGTCGGACCTCAGTCCTTTTAACTTTAAAAAATAACAATAGAATCAAACATTGAAACATGTCTCTTTTTTACATGCAAATACACATATTTTTATGTGCATTTGCATGAATCGAACTGGAAAGCCTTTCAAGATGTACATGCAATTCAAAGATCCATGTAGAATGCCGGCTCAGACGTTTCCCCATCTCAGCAAACCGCTGTGACACCAATAGTCTTCGGCTCTTCGCTCCTAATCATCACCATCATCATCACGTGCGATTAACTAACTCCCTCCAACCAATCCCCGCCGGAATTACAAGAAAATCCTCTCCCTTTCCCCTACTTGAATCTCCAACGCCGCCCGTGTATGATGCCGGCGGCCGAGCACGACCGCCACCTCCGCCTCTCTCCTCAACTGTGCCCGCGGTGAGGGAGAAGGTAACGGTGGCGCCGGCCTTCTCAGAGCGGACGACGTTGAGAAAGGGCTGCAGCACGACGGCGGGGAGCACGGTTGGGTGAGCCAGCGAAGGCGGCAGGGGAGAAGAGGCAGCACAACGCTCGGAGGGAGGCGACGAGCTGGTGCTCTGCAGTGGCATCGTCGGCACGCGTGTGGCGGAGTACGCGAGGCGCATGACGGCAAGCATGGCACTGTCCTGGGCAGTTATGGCGCAGGCTAGGGTGGCCTGATTGAACCCGCCATCGCGGGCATGGAGCGTCTCCTCGGCGATGGGGTCGATGCCGGTGGCGGCGGCGGTTGCCGGAATTGGAGCAAGGGTGAGGGGCAGTTTGGTCATAAAAGGGCAAATTCCTGAAGTCATTGGGGAAGAGGACAATTGGGTAAAGGCCATCCAGAAAGAGGGCAAAAGTCCAAAATTCTCCGGCCTGAGGGTTCTTGATCCAGTTTTGTATTTGGTTGCGCTATCGATGCGTTTAATAAAGCTTATGTGCTTTGATAAAATAATGTGTAATTGGATAAGTGTTTGTTTGGTCCTTGCTCTAATAGATTAACTCATCCACATTTGTCGTCAGTGTATGTTTCTAGGCCATTTTTATTTAGGAAAAAGAACCAGCAATTGTGATACCAAATATTGGACTCGTATATAGTCACAAAGCTCTCATTCATACGGAATGATCCTATAACACTTCAGGGGCACAGCAAACTGAGAAACGGAACTAGAATCTTTTAAGAATGAAAAGAGAGCTAGGGGATTTCTTCCAAGGAAAAAAATCAGAACTTATTTATAAAAAAAAACAGATTCCGGAAAGCTACCCCTTGTGTGCTGAAAACTATGAGGGCAGTTGTGACGTTGATTGAAACAGCAGTTTATTTTCAGTAGATTGAACACAAGCAAATATGTTAAAGCTTAGTTTTCGATATCGGCTTGTGTTCAATCAACTAAAATAAACTGTTGTTTCAATCAACTTCTCGACCATCTGATTGTCCGATCCAACGGTTTGTTTTGTAGGATTATGTATTGACCAGAGAGAAATCTATCAATGTATGGAGTATAGAAAATATTGTACTACCTTCGTTCAGAAATAGATTCATTCTAGCTCTGGGCACGGGAGGAGAAATGAAAAAGGTGGATGCACAGAAGACAAGGGGGAAAGAGATAGTGGTAGAGGTGTAATGAGAAGAGAGAAATCTATATTGAGAAGAGAGAAATGTGCATTGGAAGTGAGAATGACATGTAATTTCAGAAAACTAGAGAAGTCTAGAATGACATGTAATTGTGAACGGAGGGAGTAAGTTGTTAGTTGTCCAATCAGGCTATGAGGGGTGACTGAATGCACCTCTAATTTCCGTCGACTGAAAATTAGCAACTCCCAAACTTTGTAGATGTTGTATAACAATTCTACACAACGCTGCCCACGTGTCAAAAAATTTTAAATATATGGTCCCGATATGGAAGATTAGCAAAACATCTGTGATTAAATTACATTTCAGAGTTGGGTAAGGCATAAAGTAGTGAAGTTATATCTTTTAACAACAACTTTTGTTGGACACGCTATTCTAATTAGAATATAAACATCATTAAATAATTTCTTTAATATATTCAATTAAGTGAACTCGATCATAATGTTTGGTGATTAATGCATGCAGCGCTAACAAAATTCATAGTTTAAACAAGTTAATCAGTAATAGAAAATATGCTATCAGATTTCAGTTATTGTCAACAGAGAATTCCGCAAATAATTTTAGTTCGACATACAACAACAATAAGGCAGCATTCGCCTCAAAACTGTTGGGAAGGCTAGAGAGGCATATGAAGTTTAAAATTTAAAATTCAAAAATGTTGAAATGCCTCAACAGAATCAATACGGCGGATGTCATGAAGACAAAAAATTGGAACGCGGAAGAGAACTGCTCACTGTGCTATTGCCTTCCAGAGATAGCAGTACATATGCTTAAAGAATGCAACTATACTGAAGCAACTTGGAACCTGCTGGTCGGAAAATTAAATAAACCTGAGCACAAGCAGCTATACTCAACGCAAAAGATCTACGCGAAGCCATCTGCCTCGTCCAGAAATGCATAAAAGGAAAAAAGGAGAAGAAACTAGCGGTTGGTCTTCTGCTCTAATTCTGGTGGGGAATTTGGAAAGAAAGAAACCGCAGAGTATTCCAGAACAAAGAACAATCCTTCGCTAAAACAGTTGATTGCATCATGGAAGAACTTAGTCTCTACTTGTTGGCAAAGCCATGATTAGTGTTTAGTTTCTTATCTTTTCCTTTTTCGCAAGGCCACATGTTTGTTGCGCCTTCTCTTTGTTTTATTTTTTTCCTTTCTTTTGTAAATCTTGTACTGTTCTCCTCTCTTACTTAATACATGGGCAGCAGTCCTGCCTAATTTTTCGAAAAAAAAATACTGTTGAAAGAAGAGTGACTGGGTACGTAGCAATGCTAGTTCACAAAACAGAAGAGTGACTGGGTAGCAATGCTAGCCCGCCAAACCTAACGCATGCCCTCTTTTACCATGCTTGGTTCCCGCTATGTTTGAAACAACATATTCAGAGTTTTAAATTAGAAATATAGAGAAAAGGAAATCACATAAGGACAGCATCCCAGACAACACAAATAACAGGATACATTTGTAAGGTTCTTTTTATCAAAAGGTAACCACCTAACCCGTATGTGAACAGAAACGCTAGCTAACTCACCAAATAAACAAAACAATTGAACAGATAACCGGGGTTCACTGAGCAAATATATGGCAAAAAAAAAATCCCTCCAGTTTTCAATTGATCACGTTAGGTTCATCAAAAGCTAGACTAGAGGGGAGTATTGAAACCACAGCAGTAATGAGAAAGTTTACCGATAAAAACATTACCTCGTGGACAAAGTCCTCCCAGGAACTCAAAACCTTCAGCTAATCTTGGCTTCTTGCACGGTCGCTCACCTTCATCAGTGACTTGTTCACCACTAGCAGGTTCTATTTCATCACCAATCAACAGAGTATGTTTACCACTAGCAGGTTTCTTTTCATCACCAATCAACTGAATAGCCATCAATCAAAGGTATAGAAAAATAGTCAGAACTGATTATAACCACTATGGAAACAATATAAATATAACATTTTGTCATAGCAAAAGCAAATTCATAAAACAAGTAACTGCCTTCAGTACCTCCAAGTCCTCCTCCTCCTCCTCCTCATCATCATCATCAACATCATCATCATTGTCCACGTCGTTGTCAAGGGCAGTAGGCTTCTTGAATGATTCCAGATTCTAAATAGATATTGCAGGACTTCTATTATCAATGTGGTTTTTGTTGATGAAAAATTCGCATGACAGATAAAAGTTCTATGACCAAAAAAAAAAAGATCTGAGTTTCGACTATCATTCAAACGAGACAGACAGCTAACAACAAAAATTTCCCCCATCCTCACTTAGTTCACTTCGTCCCCAACCTGATCGTGCTGCCTCCGAACGGCTAACCGCCCTAGTGGCGCCCCTTGAACCCACGCCATCAGCCTGTCATCCCCTTACTGCCCGTTACCCCACCATCGATCTCTCGAAGGTTAGGAACGGGATCAACACCGACGCCATCATCTCCCTAGCGTCGCCGCCGACCCCATGGATGCATGGCCCGCGCGCTATCTCCGACTTACCCTACCATCCCTCTAATAAGTCAGGTTAAGCTAACACGTCGATGGAATAATGACCGTTCCCGATAGGCCAAAGCATGAAACACGAAAGTACAAGAAGCTAGTAGAGAGGCAACTGAACACACCTCGCGTATGGCTTTCATCTCATCCTCGATCGAGCAATCGCCAAGTGACACTACCAGTTTCTTGAGGCCGTCCAGGTCGTAGTCGTGGAAGAATCTATAAGCAAAACCAGGCATCGACCCACGTCCCGCCATGCTTAATTACCTTGGATCGACGGGGGGCGGAGCGGCGGTGGCTGCTGGGGTTGGGAAGGAGGACAAGGTTGGGATGGGAGACGCGACGGCGGCTGTGATTGCTCAAGTTTTGGGGCGCAAATCCTGCTGCTCCGGTCTAGGTTGGTTTCTAATTTGGGCCCAGTTTACACGACGGTGGGCTTTGACGAGTAGTAGCAATAAGAAGCGTCAAATGGGCCTGTACCATCTTTATTAAACTGAACCGGAATTGTTTCTAAGAATACGGAAACGGAATTACAGGCCCATTCACGCCAATGGGCCTGTACTAAAGATGGGCAACTATCCCACGGACAGATATGGACAGCACTTTAAGCCCAGTAGCCCACGGATGCGGACGCGGGCGTGATATAAAATCCAACGGGCAAAAAACAACCTTTGTCCGTCTCCATATTTGCCTGATATATGGACCAAAATGAAGAAGTTGTCTAGGATTGCGGTCGATCCTACCATCAGGTTCCTATCCAAATCAACTCTCCCGGTCCCGTGAGTTTTTTTTTTAAAATTGTTTCTTTTAAATTTTTGAAAAGGAACTGTCTTCTCTACATAGTCAAGCCAAAAATAACCCTCGTTTGAACTCAGTCCTTTTAACTAGGAAAAATAACAATCGAAACAAACTTTATAGAATAAATTTCACAAAGTACATGTTGTTTCAGAAAAACCGTTGTTCCAGAAAACTACAAATGCAATTTCAAATAACTACAACTATTTTTACTTTTTGTTTCCAAATACTACAACTTTTATGGTTGGTCCCACCAGTCAATCTCATATATGAGAAAAGGTCGTTGTGAGAGGCTGACAGATGAGAGCCTATCTGTACCAACTTTCGTTGATCTCCGTGTCAAGTGCTAAAATGTATTATACTGGGACGGAAGAAGTACATTTTAATGAAATTTACGACATTAGTGTTGAAGACCGTGTTTGCAAGAAGAAACATGGTAAATTACAACAAATTACATAGACAATATAGTAAATGACGTATCATAATATTGTAAATCACTATACCCGAATGTCGTAAATTACGACAACGCGGAGCACTAATGCGTAGCGGCTATAATTCAAGCTTTGTTTGTGAAATTTACTCAAATTTATATTACGTTGTGTTTGAAATTGCTGCACACACCCACTTGTTTGCATTTGCATGAATCGAAGTGGAAGATGTGTGCTACATGCAATTCGAAGATCCAGGTAGCATGTCGGCTCACATGATTCCACCATCTCACCAAACCCCCAGTGACTCCAATAGTCTTCGCTCCTAATCCTCACCATCGTCATCACGTGCGATTAACCAACTCCCTCCAACCAATCCCCGCCGGAATTACAAGAAAGCCCCTTCCTTTTTCCCTCCCCTCTCCGTCCCTGCGTCTCCCTCGCCGCCCGTCCATGGTGCCGGCGGCCGAGCACGACCGCCA
Organism: Eragrostis nindensis; assembly: GCA_012490785.1. Taxonomy (NCBI): domain Eukaryota; kingdom Viridiplantae; phylum Streptophyta; class Magnoliopsida; order Poales; family Poaceae; genus Eragrostis; species Eragrostis nindensis. Next base: position 2,070,443 of record JAAXCT010000030.1, on the reverse strand, counting down.
CCGCCGCCTCTAATGGCGCAGTACAGGCAGTCCGGCGGCTTCTTCGACTCGCGCAGCGGGGGCCACAACCACCCGCTCCCGGACTACCACCGGGCCCACCCGTCCAAACCCTCCCGGATCCGGAGACCCGGGAAGCCCGCGTCGCGCCGCCGGTCGCCCGCCGCGGCCGCCGCCGTCTCCGCCGCGCTCCTACTGCTCGCCGGCGTGTTCCTCCTCTCGCGCCGCATCTCCCGAAACTCCGCAGGTCCGTGCCTGGCTTGGTTCTTGGCGACGGTTTCACGCGGTTGCCTCGTTCTTGTTGTTTTCCGTTATAAAATGGAATCTTTGACGCACCTGGGTTCGTCCTCGGCGGGATTCGACTCGGCGCGAGTGTTCTTGATCCAGTTTCGTGTTTGGTTGAAGCTATCGTTTGGTGGTCGGTATAAAAATCCCTTTTCGTGTGTGTTTTCGCAGAGATCAACCAAGATTTGGGCGAAGGGGAGGGATTGCCGGAGTGGAATCAGAGCAAGAGCTGGAAGGAGCTCAAGTTCGGGCACGGCGGGGGTGGCCGGAGCGCGCAGGACTCCAGGTACTGGGACCGGGATGATCGACGCCGCGACGAGGACTACTCAGAGGACGAGAAGGATAAGATCTCGGGTGGAGGTGGGAATTCCACCGGTGCTGGTGGCAGCAGCGAGAAGGGTGTGACCTTAGAGACAAATGGAGGCGAGAAGGAGGTTCCGGAGGTGACTGAGGGTGGGAAAGGAGGGACCCTGTACAATGAGGGGGGCAGGAAAGAGCTCGAGCAGTATGAGGCAGCGGCCATGGGGGCAATGGGAACAGGGGTGAGGGAGGTTGATCCAGATGATGAGTATGATGATGGCATTGACACACTGGAGGATATTGATGATGCCCATCTGCGTTACGCTGATGGTGGGAGGAAGCTTGGTGATGGCGCTCATGAGACTGCTGAGAAGACGAATGAAGTCACCTTGGAGAGACAAACAGAAACAGGTGGAGTCGTCGATGGCCATGATATTAGTAGCACGGACAAAAAGAAGGTTTCAGGGAGTAGCGAAAAGAAACATGGATCCAAGAAGAAATCAAAGCGTAAAAAGTCTAGTAAGTGGTTGCCCCTCTTTCTTAAAAAAAAGAATCTTATGCTAGAGGTAGCAAACTTGTGTGTCCAAATTTACTGTCTTGCAGTAGTGACTAGTAAGATCATCAGTTTTGTTTAGGATCATGAGTTGTTACAATCTATGTATTACTGTACCATAGTGACTGCCAACGGTTCCCATCATGAATAACATGCCTATGCCTCTAGTGGCAGCATGTTTCTTGCAACATGAACAACGTGAACTGATTGTCTGTTGTTGCATATTTGACTGCCAACCCATATTCTGGTGTCAGCTGTCACAACATCTCCATGACTTTTTGTTTGACTGGGAAGTTAAAAACTGCAAAATAACTAACCGTCTCCATTTTTATCATGCCGTGATGTGCTTGCTGTAATTCTTGAGGTTTACCAATCTGATTGCTAATTCGCCCTTTTTTGTTTTCTACTCCAAAGGAATTTGTGAATAAAATTTGGTTGGTATGTAGCTCAGTTCTGATTCTTACTATATGATTGGATATGCCCATAAGTTAGGAGTAAATAAAATTATTCTTAGACATATGTCTAATCTGCTGTTATACTCTTATCAGGTTCAACCTGTGAGATGAACTTCCTGAACTCCACTGCTCAACTTGTAGAGCCTGCAAGAAATGAAAAATTTGCTAGTTTTAATCTGGAGTATGTAGAGGTTGAAGAAAGACCTGTTGGGTCAGAAAATTGGGAGCCAAGGTTTGCTGGCCACCAGAGCCTACAAGAAAGGGAGCAGTCATACATAGCACATGACCAGCAGTTGAATTGTGCTTTTGTTAAGGGTCCTAATGGCACGAGCACTGGTTTTGATATATCAGAGGATGACAGAAAGTACATGAGAAAATGCCACATTGCTGTATCGTCCTGCATTTTTGGAAATTCTGATCGTCTGAGGACTCCATTCAGCAAAACAGTATGTTATTTTTCTGGACACATCATTCTTGACTAAATTATCATGCTTCGTATATTCTGCATATTGAACTTAGCGACCATATGTATATTTATAATCGTAGGTTCTTTTGTATCCTTTGGCACATCAAAAACATTGTCATCATTTGTATTTCCTGTCACAAAAAGTTCAGAAACTCATTAGCTTCAATTTACATTATGCATGGATCTAGCAATATAGTTACTTGTCAAATCGGATCCTTGTGTTTTCCTGCTCTTTTTTTTTCAGATGCAGGCATAAGAAATTTACATCTTCCCCAAAAACGGTTTTCATCAGAGATTAGGCCAATGAAATACTACTAGTTCTGTAACATTTCGATGATATATTTTGTCATTTTTTTAATATGCAATATGGTTAATTTCTGTTTGAGCTTCTACTTCACATCCTGGCATATCCTGCAATCTCTCTTAGAAATCCTTTCTACGATATATTTGCAGATTACGAGTCTCTCAAAGAAAACAGTTTGCTTTGCTATGTTTCTGGATGAAATCACATTGCAAACTTTAGAATCTGAAGGACAGAAAATGGACAGCATGGGCTTCATTGGTATATGGAAGATCATATTGATTAAGAATATGCCTTACAATGACATGCGGAGAGTGGGAAAAATACCGAAGTTTTTGGCACATCGGCTTTTCCCATCATCAAGGTAAGAATTAGAGTGGATATCTCTATATCAGCTTCTGTCCTGATTAACCACTCACTTCAATGGAGTACTTTATATTTTAAATGCCATGCTTGTAGTTCCCCCATTATCATGTTTTTTCTTTCTTCAACCTTTAGTTAAATTGTGACGATGTTACTAATTTCAGATCTGCCGGCTTCACTTGGATATGTTGATGTGATAATATTACCTTTTTTTTTTCTGGTGCTTCCTGTCCAATTGCATTAGAATCACTGGCACGTAATTGCCACACATATGTATTCTTTGCTTTGAAGTTGAGTGTAATGAATATGTGTTATTCTTCACTTCTTGGTTTTAAAACTTAAAGCTCTAAGTTTCTCTGGAATAGAAAAAAAAGAGAGCTAAACTGTTCTGTATGGTGTGCTAAAAGCTATGTAGAGAAAGAAGCACATGTCTTTCTTTTATGTACCCTGTAGAAAATGTATAAGTGTAATCTGATAACTATATATATGAATTGCAAATACAAGGCGTGCTCATTTGGTCTAGTATTCTGCATCGTACAAGTATCAGTCACTTGGCCCTGAAAATTACCATGTATTACCATTCTCTTTTACAGTAGCATTTTCCAACACATTGTTACTTGTGTCAGGTTCTCTATCTGGCTGGACAGCAAATTGCGACTACAAACTGATCCTATCCTTATCTTAGAGTACTTTCTTTGGCGGCATGGTTATGAATATGCTATTTCAAATCATTATGATCGACACTGTGTTTGGGAAGAAGTGGCGCAAAACAAGAAGCTGAACAAGTTCAACCATACTATAATTGATCAACAATTTGAGTTTTATCAAGCCGATGGACTGACAAGGTTCAACCCATCAGATCCAAACAAACTGCTACCTAGCTGTATGCTCCCTTACCTGCTAGTTTTAATGCTACTGTATGAGTTACATTTCCCTAAGAAAGTTTCCTTGCTGCAGATGTCCCTGAAGGTTCTTTCATATTGAGGGAACACACGCCAATGTCCAACTTATTCTCTTGTCTGTGGTACAATGAGGTTGACCGCTTCACACCTCGTGACCAACTCAGCTTTGCATATACGTACTTGAAACTTCAGAGAATGAATCCCGGCAAGCCATTTCACCTCAATATGTTTAAGGTGCGTACAGGGCTCCATCATTGCTCATATCTAGCTTGAGCAACCGCAACCATGTTGCAACTAATTTCCTATTATCTTGCAATTATTCAGGATTGTGAGAGGCGATCAATAGCAAAGCTATTCCATCATCGATCAGAAGAGAGACCCAGCGGTCCACAACTAACAAGATGACACAGATTCTTCAAATGATGGGGGCAGAAGAAAGAGATCTCAAGCGTTGTACTTATATGATATAGCCCCCTTCCAGGAGTTTATGCTGAATATATGGTGCATGAAATTTTACCTTTCTTCCCGTTCCCGCAGGCCAGTTCCCGCCTTTCATTTTGCACTTGACAAAGGCGGATTAGGTGAGGTTAGCTGTTTGATTTTTCTTATGTTCTCGTCGATCTCAGTAAAGTTTTGCTTATTCTTCTGGAAATATGGTCCATGGATCTTGAGAAAGTCATGGCTGTTCACGGGCTTCCAAAATCAGCCGTGCACGGTGTACTATCATACGGTTGTAGAACGTGAGGTTACAATTCTCTTGTAATTCTTAGTCGTGTTACTGAAATACTATACAACAGGAAACTTCATTCTGTAATTTTCTCACGGATAGCAATTAGTGGCTTCTGGCCTGGTTCAATCCAGACAACCTGTTAACCTCCACGAAAGACATGACCCTCAGTTTTAAAGTTTAATGCTCTCTGATGTCCGAATATCTTCCATTTACATGCTTGCAGTTACATGTTCAAGTGTTCTAATGATTAGTGTACACATAACACAACATAAAACGCTGATTGCCTCTTTGACCTGTTGGTCAGGGCCACCACACCAGCTTCACAACCAGGGATTTGAATTCACATTTTATTCAAAGAATTCTCTTATCACACTGTTAATACAAGTTGCAAACCAAAGGAAACGAAAATAGAATCAACTGCATATCTACATACACATGCCAACATTCACACACTCTTTACAATTTCTACAAACATTTGCAAAACAAACCCAACTGATGATCAACATTAATCCTGGAGACCTCCGAGCTGCACAAGGTCAATTAAACTGATCAACTGATCAAGAGGCTTACCCTAAAATTCACCTCGTTGTTAGGTTAGAGCCTTGTCCCTGAGGATCCCCAGCATCTCATTCCTGCCCCTGATCACCTCGTCGAACACTTCGTCAAGAACAGAGTCGAACATCTCCACCCCTTCCCTGAGCTCGCCGGACCTTGCTCTCAGCAGCTCGACGTTCGTCCTCACCAGCTCGTCTTGCCGATCACCATGGCCGCCTCTACCGCCCATCTGGCCGCTGATCAGGTCCTGGATCGCCATGGACACCTTCTCGTGCTCTGCTACTGTCGCCCGGCTAGGGAACCGGCCATGGATCAGAGAGAGTGATTTGTGCCAAAGTTCGAGTTCCGGGACGACGACGGCGCAGCCAAGCGCCGCGGCCGCCGGCTGGGAGCTGGCGTCGATGATGTCGAGCGGGGAGCGGGAGGTGAGCGCCTGGAGCACGAATACGGACACGATGGCCATTGTGATATTGGCGACGAGCGTGACGACGACCATGCCGCCGGCGTCCCCGCCGGCGCCGGACGCGACTTTCCTCCCCAGCCGCTCCGCCTCGGCCACCGCCGCCTTGACGCTCGTCAGCTTCTCGCGGACGACGGCGGCGGCCGGCGACGCCCACCCGTCGCAAGGCGCGGCGATCCCGGCGACGAGCGACACGACGGCGCCGCCGCCGCCGCCGTCGGCGGCGCGGCGGCCCGCCTGCGCGGCGAAGTCGACGACCATGCAGTAGCGGTGCATCCGCGAGACGGCGGCCTTGAACGCGTTGCAGAAGTCGAGCAGCGCCGCCGTCTCCTGCATGTAGTGCTCGAACCAGCTGCAGGAGTCGCCGCCCTTGCGGCCGGCGGAGACGGCGGCCGCCGCCGCCGCGACGTCGGCCTTCCTGAAGATGGCCAGCAGCTCGCGCTGCATCCGCTTCACCATGCGCATGGCGTCGGCGCACCAGCGCATGGACACGCCGCCGCCGCCGTCCACCTCCAGCGTGCTCTCCAGGTGCGCCAGCCCCTCGACGAGCGACGCGCAGAAGACCTCCGTGTCGCCGCCGAGGAGCGGGCACGGCCGGCGAGCGGCAGGCATCATCATCGTCATGCACCTCATCCTCATGGTCTCATGCATGCATGGAAACAAACAACCAAGCAGTGCGTGCAAGGTTAATCCATCTATCTATATATGATACATATATGTATCTATCTATCTATACATCCATTGGCGCCGGCCTTTTGTTTATGCGCAAGTGTGTTTGTGTGCGCGCAATTTCAAAGGCACTTGCACATTTGCATGTTTGCGACAAAATGGTAGGCGGGTTCCTTGAAGGAGTAGGGAAGATCATTTCAGAGGGTGAGGTGAGGAAGGGGAGGAGTGAAGCAAGAGGATTGTCATACCATTCTACGCACCCGGCTTTGCTTTCCTTGGCCTGGTAACCTTGTCTCTTTGTCAAGAGGAGGTTGGGCGCTTGAACAAAACTCACCAACCAATCCAGCATTTTTGGTTCCTTCCGGTGACGGTGACGTGGCAACTATTAAGATATGGATTGACTTGTAAGCATATGGAAGGGGGTCCTCATTCCTCGACTCCTCTCATGCATGGGACCCCTTTTCTTTGGGTGGCTTGAGAAGGGAAGCAGTGTCGATCTGTCGCTAAAAGGGGCCCCATAGTTGCACTTTAATTGTTGGGGAGATCAGTGCGCGTAGTTTTTAGGACAGGTCGAAGCTTCAGAATCTAGCGTGTCATTTCAGCGTCTTTGTCAAACAGTGAGTGTTCTTTTTGTTTCCCCTCGAATCCATGTATCTCGCTATTATCATATTCTTTTAACAACAGCCAAACTCAATGTAATCTGTTGGAAGTCTGCAAAATTGACCAGTCTCTGTCCTAGCGTCGTTTGTTGAAAACCGGAAGGAAGCAATCGAAGATAAACTTTTGTAATAATTTGTTTCAGTAATATTATGTTCTTTTCAAAAAGAATGATAACACCTGCCTCGAAAGAAGGATGCAGAGGAGGTTCAAAGATGCGGGCAACAGGAAGAATTCAGCAGTGTGAGCCCCTCCAATAGGCTTGTCTAGCTTGCTCAGGCGAGCAAGTTAAAACGACCTGAGTTCAGGTTGTGCACGCGTGCACCTAAACCACTCGCAGCCTATACTTAAAAAGGTGATTATCGAGTTCGAAGAAATCAAATTTCATTTGCTGGATCTTTGTCGATGAGAAATGTATTATCGAGTTGACAGTGCAGAACTCATTGGAGAAAACATTCTGTCAAAGCAGAGCAGAGTGTGGTGTGTAGGGTGCAGAAAATATTTTTAATTCTGATTTCTAAATGTCTCTCTATACATTTGTGATGACGGTGAAATAGCCGAGATCAAGGTGCTTTTGCATATACGAATTGAATTGAATTTATAATGTGACACTACTATATATAGTCTTATATGTTGATAAGAGAGGTGCTGCGAGGTTGAGAGTTTCGGGCACACAATTCAGAAGAAAGAGGATAACCAATGGGCATGCAGAAGTTGCTCCATCCCGGCAAAGCTACAGGGACTGAAACTTCCTGTTGTTCACGCGTGCACCTAAACAAGCAAAGATTCAAACTGATAATAACTGTGGAGCTGGTCATTCTCCGCATCCGGAAACATTCAAATGTATTATCGAGTCGACAGTGCACAACTTATTGGGGAAAACATTTTGTCAAAGCAGAACAGAGTGTGTGGTGTGTATGGTGCAGACGCTAGCTTGTCCTCAACTCCTCATATGCATGGGACCCTTTTCTTTTGATGGCCTGAGAAGTGAAGCAGGGTCGACATGTCGCTAAGAAGGGTCCCATTGTTGCACTTTGTTGCGGAGATTGCTGTGCATAGGTTTTTAGGACAGGTGAATCTTGCGTGTCATTTCAGCGTCTTTGTCAAACTGTGAGTGATCTTTTTTTTTCTTACTCCCTGCAATGCATATATCTTGCTGTTATCGTATTCTTTTAACGAAAGCCAAACGCACGTAATATTAGAAGTCTGCAGCACTGAGCAGGCTTTGTCCTAACGAACCGGAGCACTAAAAATTAAGAACGAAAACACCTGCCTGGAAAGAGATGCAGAAGAGGTTCAGAGATTCAGGCAACAAGAAGAATTCAGCAGTCACAGCCCCTCCAATAAGCTTTGCCCAGCTTGCTCAGGTGGGCAAGTAAAAACGACCTGAGATCCCGTTGTGTACGCGTGCACCTAAACCTCTCTCAGCTGATACTTAAAAGGTGATTATCGAGTTTGAAGAAATGACATTTCATTTGCAGGATCTTTTTTTATGAGAAATATATTATCGAGTCGACAGTGCACAACTTATTGGGAAAACATTCTGTCACAAACAGAGCAGGGTGTGCCCGTACAACTTACAAAATATAAGCATTCCTAACTATGTACTCCCTCCATTCTTTTTTTCTTGACGTTTCAGACAACCAAATTACACTAGCTACAAGTCAAATATTCCTGTCTGAACGTCATCAATTAAAGGAAGGAGGGAGTATCGTACAACTAGTTGCAACTGAGAAGGTGCAAATACAGAGCTTTATATTCTGGAACGGAGCGAGCATATATTTTTATTGACCTCTAAATGTTGAATAGACACAGCCCCATAGGGGGCTAGTCTCCCTGTACATTTGTGATGATGGGGAAATAGTTGAGATCAAGGTGCTCTTGCATATACAAATCGAATAGAAGTTCTATTATGTTGTTATTCTTATATACTCAAGGTTCGGGGTTTCGAGCAAGGTTCTGAAAACCGTACGGATGCCGGTTTTAAATCTCGAAAAAACCGGTCCGGTAAACCGGAGAAACCGGACGGTTTTCGAATTTGCTACAGTAACTAGGTTCGGTTTTGTTGAAAAACCAGCCGGTTTTGCCTACCGGACCGGACCAGTTTCACCGGTTACCGTCCGGTTTTCGCGGTTACCGCTCGGGATTGAGAACCCTGGTTTCGAGCACACAATTCGGAAGTCAGAGGATAACAAATGAGCATGCAGAGGTTGCTCCATCCCGGAGAGCTACGGAGCTGGTCATTCACCACATCCACATCCGAAACCATGCAACGCATGCCCTTCATGTTCTCATGGAATGCAAATGCAAAGGCATGCCCTTCATGTTCTCATGGAATGCAAATCGTAATCGTATTCAGAACATGTGAAGTTTGAACAGCTTGCTTGCATGTTGAGAGAACATGCTGCAGTAGAGCATGCTCCAGCACCATAGCGCGCTATGGTTTTCTCACAGATCATTCTGCATTATAGCTAGCACACTCACAGGAAAGGGAGATCAACATATTGCGCTAGAGAGCGACCAGCGACAAAACTACTCAATTAGACCAGAAGCGGAGACAAGCAACAAAACCAGATTCTAAAGATGCGGAACAGCCATTTATTAATCCAACTTAACCAGACAATTCCTTTTTTCTACTGTCACTTTGGTAATCAACTAAGGTACCGCTGACTGTAACTGATTGTCATTGTACAAGGATTTCTCAATGGGATACCGAGACATGCCAGAACAAACACATCTCAGACCCCTCTCTCTCTCTCTCTTGACCTCTCTCCCTCAGCAAAATCTGGCGTTGGAGCTGTCAAACATGTTAGTGACAGGTTTCCCCCTCCTCTCCCATGTTTACAGCCACAAGCATCCACATCTGGCTGCGCAAACATAAAAGCAGTGACGATCAGCAGAGAGTTGAGGTGGTGAGCTCCTGTCACACACATCTAATTTAAATCTGAGAAACTAACCTTGATCAGAGCTCATCCTTGATCGTTTCGATAGCAGCCTCCACCTTCTCCGCCACTTTCTCGGCCACCTTCTCAGTTGTTGTCTGTCCTGCGGTCTCCTTGTTCTTCCTTATGTAGTCCACAATCTCGTCAGCTGTCCTGCCACCGTCGTAGGAGGTCAACTTTCCGCTTGGGGTGACGAAGTACATGGTGGGGTATCCCTGGACATCGAATTCGCTGGGCACATCATTGGCAGTGGCATCCTGGAAAACAGAATGGAAAAGAGAGTTAGGACATTGATTTTTGTCACAATAAACCAGGAAGCACACTGGTTAAGGCACATTGGGAAGGAAGGTACCATCTTAGCAATGACAACATCCTCATCACTTTGAAGCGTGGTGGCAGCCTCCTCCAAGATAGGCGCCAGCTTCTTGCAGTGTCCACACCAGGGAGCGTAGAATTCAATAAGAACTGAAATGTAAATGATAATCAAGGGGATCAATATAGAAACTTCATCATAGGGAGAAAAGACAAGGACTGCTAAGCATGTTTTAGTTGAAAATAAAGCCTGTAAGAATGAATCCATAACTGAAGAAAACAAGAACATATTAATCAGGATTCTTACCATTCTTGCCAGATTTGAAGACCATGTCATCAAAGCTCTCAGCCACGACAACTTTAACAGGCTCATTGTTTGCCTCAGGGATAGGCTCAGACTTCCTGAATGGTGTCAATTTACCATCCTACAAATATAAACAATTCATTAGATATTATCTGAGGAAAAAAAAGTAAAAAAAGAAACATGCTGCGTGCCACAGTACTCACAAAGTAGTCTTTCAACCAAGAGACAATCTGGTCAGGCTCAATCTGCTCCTTCAAAAACTTCTTGGAATCACCATCTTGAATCAGGATAAGGGGTGCTTGGTCCTCTTTCAGACCAAAGTACTGTCATTTTGACAAATCAAAAGTTAGCATAAAGGGTTTGGTTAATAATTGACAGCATCGATATACGTGAAGAGGAAACTAAATCAAACCTGGAAGGCACCCTGGCTGGCTTCAATGTCACCAATAAGGAACTTGACTTCCTTGCCGTTGAACTCGTCTACAGCTGCGTAGTAAGCAGACTTGAATGATTCAAATGGTCCCGTGGAGAAGTTCAGGAACAGCATGGCCTGCCAATAATTTAATGACACAGAAGAACTGAAGTCAATAATCAAGAGATAATTGCTTTTCTGACTCACTTCAACATAAACGTTCCAGAATCATTTATTACACTCTTAAGCCGCTTTAAGTTTCAGAAAGCTCTGTAGGTTTCATCTGTTTTCAATTTCAAGACCAATTAAGTACATTTGGATATAATTTCCAGTACATTCACATTAAGCCTGGCTAAAATTTTTGCAGCTCTACTAATCAACAGAAACCAATTTTTTGTCAATTTAACCATCACTAGCTGATAAAATAGTAATCGCTATTTAGAGAAAAATTAGAGCATGATTCTTACCTTGGGCGCTGAGCTTTGGAAGTATTTCAGGAGGTGAGGGTGGTTTTCAGGGTCCTTGTCAAAAGTGACAACCCTTGGGGTGCTGCTAGCATCAATAAACTTCTCCAGAGCAGCAACATCAAAGTCCTGCACAATGTAATAGCAATGTGAATAGATAGTACCACATAAAATATGTGGAAATCATTTAAATGGTTGCTAGCCAAACTAAGTCAGGATTAGAGTAAAACCTTGCTGTCAACAACAAGCTCGTCAAATGGCTTCAACAGCCTGACCAATGGCCTCTCAACTGCCGCAACACCGCGTGGGAGATGGTTGGCATGCAGAGTGTGGCCAAAGTCATAGTCAGAGCGCAGCTTCTCAGCAACCTCCATGAAGTTTGTGAACTCAGTTCCGCTGAATTCCGTGAAGACACCAACCTGCATGGTCGCAAAATATTGTGTAATCAGCAAACAGTTCGGGAGAATCGTCGAACAATTAGTCAGACTGCTTCATTCTGTCAAAAACATGAGGAGATGAAAATTGCATCAGGAGCTTACAATGAAGATCTTCTTGTCATCAATAAGGGTTGCCGCATCTTCCGGAGACTTGATCTCCTTGGAAGCAGGGCCGACCTGCTTCTTCAGGTACTCAACAATGCCCTCAGCCTCCCTAGGGCCCTTGTACTCCTGAATGTTCTTGCCCTCGTTCCTGAAGATCTTAAGGGTCGGGAACCCTTGGACCTCGTACTTGGTAGCAAGCGGCCTGTTCTTGTCCTCGTTGGCATCAACCTTGGCAAGAACGATCGGTGGGTCGTGCTTGCTAAGCAGCTGGGCCGCCTTCTCATACTGAAACATCGCAGACACAAAAGTTTAACATGTGAGATCGAAACCAGTCAGTCAGCACTGAACACATTTGCAAAAGGATTGAGTGGTCACAGATCGTTACCTCTGGAGCGAGTTTCTTGCAGTGTCCACACCTGCAAAATCGATTTGACCAAATCAGGTACAACAACTCGGGAACTAGAAATAATCTAGGACCACCATAATCAACAGTAATCATACAGAAGTAGCACACCAGTAAAGTGAAAGTGCAGAACCAAATTTAAACCCCACTGAAAAGGCCCCCAATATGTCAAATCAACTGTACCAACCACAGAACTACGACTAGAACCCCCAATTTCGCCGATCCACGAAGCCTAGACCATCGTCAACCCGAATCAAATTCAAATCCCGTCAAACAATTTGATTTACGATCCATCTGAGCTATCGTACGGAAGCACAGAACCAAATCCACTTCAAATCACCGAAAGGTGTGATCGCGAACGCATCACATCACCTAAACCTGAACTCCGAACGCATCGGCAGTCACACAAACACTCGCATCTGAGCCCCTCACCTAGCCACGGCACAACAATCCGCCGATCCAAGCCACCTAAACCCTCCCAAACCCCATCGCGAGATCCACCCATAACAAATCCTAGGACGAGCGAAACAGCCTAATCGCACTGGGGAGGAAGGGAGGGCACTCACCATGGGGCGTAGAACTCGACGACCATGAAGGGGTGCTTGGCGACGGCGTCGTCGAAGCTCTCGGCGTCGAGGGTGAGCACGGCCTCCCCCTCCGCCGCGGCGTCGGCGGCGGCCTCCTCCGCCCGCGCGGACAGCGCGACGGCGAGCGCGAGCAGCAGCGAGATCCAGGCCCTGGAGCGGATCGCCATGGCGGAGATGACGAGCAGTGCAGAGTGTGGCAAGTCTCAGATTTCCTCTCCCGAGAGGGACAGACGAGAGACACGACGCGGCAGCGCACGGGGTTTAATAGGGGGCGGACCCCGCGAGGAGGCCCGCCGAGCAGACGCGCACCCGGTCCACCAAGCACGGGTCGCTGTCTTGCGGGCCCGGACCGGCTGCGGGGCGTGGACGTGGGCGCGGCGTAGGGGAGTCACGAGATATTTGCAGGCCGCGTTTGCAGCTAGGCCCCTGCGCTTATCGCAAACTCACCTGCCAATCCACGCGATTAAGAGTTGCTAAAGATACTGAGACAAGATGGAGGCCTCTGTTGGTGTGTAATTATAGGTAAATCAAGGGGCGCCTAAAAGTGGTTGGTCTTAATCAGCGATTCTTTCCGCGCAGCCATTAGAAAGGACACGAAATTCCGCTGCGGCCCACGTCACGGCACCGGCGCGCGGGGCGGTAGTACACGGGGGCAGGCGGCCACGTCCCAGCGCGGGCCCAGGGCCAATGAGAACGCGCCACGTCCTCCACGTGACATGACGCGGGCACCTGATTAGCCGCGCGACGTGGGCGGCTGCTGCAGCTTTGCTGACATGGAAAGCACACTCGCGTTTGGGGAAATAGCGGGGATATACTGTATTAATCACATGCAGGATATATATACAGGAGTCGGCGTAATAAAAGGGAAAGGGAGGGGGCGGATTTTCCTGCGCCGGGAATGGTAATTTTTCAGCGGAAGGGGGATGTTTGCTAACATCGGAGGGCGTGTGGCACGTGTAGGTTGTGGTGGTGACGTAGCGGCCTCAAGCTTGTTCCGTACGGGCGGATACTGTCTAGTACTCCCTCTGTCCCAGAACTTGACGCTTTGACTTTTAGACATCATGTTTGATCGCTCGTTTTATTTAAAAAATTTATACAAATATTATTTAATTTTTTATAATGTGTTTTAACATTCAAGATACTTTAATCATGTCAAGTTTCTTTTAGCATTTGCAAAAAAAATTTGAATAAGACAAACAGTCAAAGATGATGCCAGAAAGTCAAAAGCGCCAAGTATTCTGGGACGGAGGGAGTAGTAGTATGTTATTCTATTTTTTTACTCGGATTTGAAATCGAAGTGGATAATACTAAATAATTATTTTTATATCTCATATTCTGTTTTATATTTTTTGTTCGGACACAGATACTGTCATAGTGTTTGCAAAGATAAAAAATCAAAAGATAGAAAAGCAATTAAAGTAAAAAAAGACATAGTACTAACCATCGATATACATGTCCAAAATTATTTTGACTCTTAAGTTAATATCTCGATTTTAGACCATGTATTTGGTCTATAATCGTTATAAACTTTCTCATATCACATGATATTCTGATTCGGGACGGATACCACCCATCCCGTATCCTATCTCATTATTATTTTTTGATTTGAATTCGGGAATGGGTAGCGTCGGATAATTATTGATGTATCCTGTATTTGCCTATATTTACCCTGTTCGGCTGGTGTCAACAGCCAGCTACGGCTGCTGGGGTTGGTTTTTCTCCTCTCACTGCTACAGTAAAAACAGACAACAAATAGTGTCGTTTTTTACCAGCCGAACAGTGGCATTGATTTTATACGAATTCGACGGTCGGTCAATCGGATATTATCCGTCCTGTTTTCACCTCTACCGAAGTGATCAATTCTGCGATTGTGATATGTCCATGTAAAATACCTGCCGAAGGCAAACTGTTCAAAAAAAAAAGGAGAGAGTTCTTTCATACTACCTCCATGTCAAATTACTTGACATTTTTGATTTTTGAATATCACGTTGACCGCTCGTCTTATTTGAAAAATTTGTGCAAATATTATTTATCTTGTTATAGTATGTTTTATCAATATAGATACTTTAAGAATGATTTATTTGTTTCTATATTTGCACAAAAATTTTAAATAAGACGAGCGATCAAACGTGATCTCCAAAAGTCAAAAACGTCAAGTAATTTAAAATAGAGGGAATAGTACGTTTAAATCATGCCGTCGCAAACTAAAATGCAAACCAGTTTGCTCCTAGTACTTGCATTCAAAACCAGAGGGAGATCACACATACTCCCGTCACTAGCTTACTTAGGGCACCCACAACGCGGCTGTTTGTGCCGTCTATATGACGTGTCTTCTTTATTTACTACCCACTAGTTGGATGCCCGTGCGTTGCCACGGAATAAAATTATCTTATCAAATAACAAAGAAAACTACCACTATGATAATAAAATATACCCTGTTTGATTCTGATTTTGCTTCACCAACACGTTGCACAACAATAAAGATCGCTCCGTACTTTACAGATCCGTTCGGGCAAAATTAAACTGCATCATCACACGTACAAAAGTAGTACATCAAAATAGTCATGTCAGTTACTCAGCGAGAACCTCTTTATAGACTATGTTCTTTGTAAATGTCTCGGTAGACATAGACTTGCGATCATCTTTGTTTTCCGGGATGACAAGAATCTTGATGTTACTCCTTGACGTGGCTCTAGAAAGAGCAACATAGAGCTGTCCATGTGAAAACACGGGATCCGGAAGATACACTCCAACATTCGGAATAGTCTGCCCTTGTGCCTTGTTTATGCTCATAGCAAAGCTAAGTCTAATTGGAAATTGCGTTCTCTTGAACTTGAAAGGGAACATTTCGTCGTCAGACGGGCAAAGAGGAATTCGAGGAATGAAAACCCTCTTACCAGCATGCTGGCCCAGCACAATCTCGGCATCAATTACATTTCTCATGAATCCTCGCACCACTAACCTTGTCCCATTGCATAAACCATTTGCGGGGTCAATGTTTCGCAACAATATTATAGGACAATTAATCTTCAATTTTAGGATATGAGGAGGTAGGCCATTTGGTGTTAAAGAATTCAAAAATTCTGCCGGGTAGTAGTTATGTGGATCGTCCACGGCGTGATCAAAACTATGGTATATCATCTCCTCCCCCGGAAATCTCTCGATCATCCTCATATTTATCTTGTCAACATACTCGTTCTGAGTTGACAGAATGGCCCGAGACGTTATGTAGTTTGGATCCGAGAGATTTTCATCTAGCCTTGGGAAAACACTTTCTATAAGCATGTCGATGTCAGAATCTTTGCCGGTATACGGTATGCAGATCTCCTCTGGAAGCCTTACGCAGCCATCGTCCAAAGTATCTTCGGTGCCATTTCCGATGCGCAAAAGATACTCAGCGAACCAAGGATCGCTTTGAGCCCTCATATTACGAACAAGTCTTAGTTGTCGCATGCTCTCCCATAGGTAGGACTTACGGAGTGTTGCATCTGCTATTTGTGCCCTCGTTCCCTTACGGACCACTGGAAGCACTTGTCTAAAATCTCCCCCAAAGGCAATTGTCTTTCCACCAAATGGCAAGTCATATCGACCAGTAATGTCCCTCATGCTATTATCAAGTGCCTCAATTGCCTGTCTTTTTGTCATTGAAGCCTCATCCCATATTATGAGAGATGCCATCATTAGCAGCTTAGCAGTGCCACTTTGCTTGGTGAAGCTACATACTGCATCATCTTCAATATTCAATGGAATTTTAAATCTCGAGTGTGCGGTCCTACCGCCGGGCAGGATGGAGGCAGCAACTCCTGATGTTGCAGTTGCCACAGCTATTTTACCCTCGCTGCGTACCTTAGCAAGCAATGCTTTGTATAGGTAAGTCTTTCCTGTGCCTCCTGGTCCATCAACAAAGAACACACCTCCATTCCCACTATCAATTGCCGAAATTATTTCATTATATGCATACCTCTGTTCTGGGTTGAGGGAAGATGCCAAACCAATGTCTTCTTGATCCACCTCGACTGAGGACTCCTCAATTATCTCTCTAGCCTCATTTATTGTTATGTTAAATGACCCATCGATTTCTGGAAGTGGAAAAGATGATATATCCTTCCCCATTGATTGGAGCATATTTCTGATATCTAATAGAGCCATTTGCTCGACTGCGTGGGGGCACTTGTGGGATAGTCGATAGTCCTCTGTCAATGCTTCTAAGTGTCTATCCCATAGGCCACGCACATCGCTAGGCTCACAGAAGACCAATATAGTGGCAAATAGCCTCCGAAGTGAAGACGGCATCTGAAAAACCTCAGCCTCATTAAGGCACTCATCAATAGTATCATCGGACTCAATAAGACCCCTCTTTTCAGCAGCCTCACGAAATGTTGGGCAAATAACACCTTGTACTGTCCTTAGGTCCTCAAAAGAGGTAGCACCTGCGACGTGGTTTAGAAGAATTCTGAGATAGTACCTCTCCCCTTCGGATGGATGAGCAGACACAATCCTCCCAACCTGTGTGCGTTCATCCCTCTCTTTCCAATACTTTTGACCCGGCATCCAAACAAAATATTCAGGGAAATCCTTATATAGGATCCCCCGAGCCCACTCGTATTTCTTGTTTGCCTCAAAATATTCAGTTAACATGGTCTTATGAGCTCCTTCCTCCGAGATGACATCATTTAGATCGGCTTCCCCTTGGTACGACACCATGTGCATATTTGGGAGATGGAGTTGTAGCTGCCTCACCGATGGAAATGTCTCACTGAGTTCAAAACCGTAGATTCTCCATAGTGCTTCTGGGGGAGTAACCCACCTAGAATCTCTGTATTGCTTTATCTCATCAGTATTTCCATTACTATCTACCTCATCAATAGAAATCGATGCTCGGTCATGGCCTTTGTATATGTACTTAAAGAGGTACTTCACGGCTTTTATGCTCGAGCAAACCTCAACATTGATGTGGCAGTTATATCTTCTCAATAGGTAGGGATTGTACGGAACAACCCACCTGTTGTCTAACTTGTGACCTCGTACCTGTGCAGTACGCCCATTATCTCTCCTCCTGTATACGGGATATGAGTCCTTCCCCTGGAGGGTCTCCACGTTAAATGGGCGTGGATAGTAGTTTTTGCAAGTACCGTTCTGCATGCACACATTTTTGGAGTTCAAGGCCCCACATGGGCCATGCATCATGTGCTTCACCACCATTTTGTATAGATCAGGGTACTTATTTTGGTCTGGCAACTCGGCGGATATGATACAATCGTACTGCTCTGGGCATGTTAGCTTATACCTCCCCTCCATGATTAGGAGAAAGTGAGCATGAGGTAGGCCTCTTTTCTGAAACTCAATGACATATGTGTATGCTGCTACCTTGCCAAGCATATGCCTTTTGAAAAGTTGTATCTTGAGATCTTCCAACTTTGCTCTAAATACCCGTACAATGAGATCGGGGCGGTCTTGCGGGGTTTGTCCAGGCTCAAGCTCACTCATTATCTCATCCCAATTAGGGTTACAAGTCATGGTTAGAAATATGTCAGGTTTTCCATACTTTTGCACCAAGGCCATGGCATCATAATATCTACGTTTTTTATCTCGCTTTCCCCCAATAAATGATCCTGGAAGTATGGTTCTTTTGCCCACTGCATTTCCACGATACTCTCCAGCTTGAAGGCAGTCAACAATACCTTGATATAGATCAGCCCGTATTTCTTTCTGGTGATGTTTGATATAGTCCAACCTCGAGCTTTCAATTTTAAGGTACATGTCAACCACATACTGTTGGAATAGGCGCTTTCCATGTAGCATGGTGTTAAATATACCACGACGCATCTGAAACTTGTAGCAATAGTAGTCTCTAACGGAGACACACAATCGACTATTCGTATATGCACCTTCAGAAATGGCGGTCACAAAAAATTTAGGGGAAGTATAATAAAGATAAAGAAATATAATGAATATATGATAAGTTTGTTAGAGGAATAACCTTTATTTTGTTGGCGATTACGACGGGTTTGAAGTATCTCATCCAAGCTGACGCCGACCTTTGGGATCTCAGGATGCCAGCTTACCTCCCCTCTTGGGAAGAATAGAGGGTAAGATAATGCATCATAGCATCCATAATATGGTTGGATTCTGTATCTCATGTTGTTGTTACCGAATAGAACTATGCTACGTTCGAAGTGCTTACGAAGGTCGTTACTCTCGACCCAAACAGCAGCCACCTCAGATGATATAGGCAAGTTATATCTCCGTTGATCCAACCTCATGTCAGTGTTTAGTTCAATGCGATATTCCTCAAGGTCATCGACTCCACCAAGGTTTCTAAATGTTTGAGAATACGGATTATCCTTGAGGATGTCGACAAGCCTACGAATGACATCTCGGTCCAGGTTTGGGGAGCGCCGAAACCTTTGTTGTAGAGTCGGGTCATCATCGTAGAAGTAGAGCTCCAGATGCTTGGGCCCTTCTTCGGTCCGGCCAAATGAAAAGACGTTGTGGTAAATCTGACCGTGGGCTCGGAATGTGTACACGCCTGACCTCATGTTAGTGTACCTATTGTCCAAGCTAACTCCGAGTGTGGTGAATGAAAAATGCCCGTTGAAGTACCGGATGTTATCTCTAAAATGCACAGCATCAGGATCTGGACTTGTGTACAATCTCTGAAGTTCCATGGGCGGTTCTGAGTGTGCCAATTTAATTTTTCCAGACCGGCAACAAAACCCGTTTGGTTCATACTGGAATCTCTTGGCTCCACAATGCTTGCAATTAGGCTTTGGCTCAAGCTTGTGAGTACTATCTGGTATATTTTGGTAGACACGATCATACGGGTCAAGAACGGTGGTTTCTGGTGCAAAGGAATCCATTTGATCATCACAATCTTCATCATCCCCTGGATAAAAAAGAGGTCAATTGTGTTATATAGGTACCGCAATCATGCACTGTATGCAGGAAAATAAGGAGCATCCGTGACATCGACACATTACCTCTCCCGGCAAATATAAAGTACTCCTCATCTTCTTCTTCGGACATGTTAGGATCACCCTCATCATCAGTAACAAAACTTTCTGCTGGGGATTCTGAACAAATGAAGTCATCAATATGTGCTGACGGATTCTCAATTGATGCCGACGTAGAATTTTGTGTTGGTATGACTCTCTTGCGATGGATAGTATCATCATCGCCTAAATATAATATGAGCAACAATTGTTAATACATAGTTCCGAGTTTTTGTTTTGATAAATATAATAATAAAAAATGCGCCCACAGCCTCAGCATACCTGCGCTAGCAAAAGCAATGTGCTCCTCTTCCACCTCTTCACATATGCTCTCTAGGTTTCCTATTATTTTTTGACTATATCAATATTGGTTCAACTCTATATATATATAACTTAAAAGGAATGTGTATGATGGAATTACCATGAGTTGTAGCAAATGTCGGTGGTAGAGTACTTATACCGCTACAGGCGTGCGAGCTTGACAAGGGATACTCCGAACCAGACAGGCATTGTAGCGCGATGCTTTCCTTGCATGGGGCATCTCGTCTAGCTGCGTAGCTTGCATTACGTTGATCTAGTAGTGTTTGTCGTTCATCCGGTGGCAAGCTTTGCCTACGTGCTCTTCGCCGCGCATTTATCTCTTCCTTTCGCTCCACTGACATATTCCGTCTACGCTCTCGTTGTTTCTCATTTATTCTTTGCCTCTGCTCATGTGTCAAAGAATGTCTGCATGCTCTTCTACGAGCATTTGTCTCTTCCCTCTCCTCAATTGACAAGTTTTGACGGTGTGCCCTTCTGCGAGCATTTCTTACTTCCCGCTCCTCAAGTGACAAATTTTGACGTTGTGCTCTTCTACGAGCATTAATTTGTTCCCTCTCCTCTGGTGTCAAATTGTGGCGATGTGCTCTTCTACGTTCATTAATTTCTTCCTTCTTATCTGGCTGCATATTCTGACGTCGTGCTCTTCTACGTGCATTGAGTTCTTCCCTCTCTTCAGCTGTCAAACTTTGTCTGCGTGCTCTATCTCGGTCTCGCCTAGAAGTTCTTTGTACAGGTGAACCGGTTGTATTTTTTTCATTTTGTTGATCCCGCGTAGCAAAGGTTAGTTCTGTGTTGGTCCCCCCTTGTTGTGTTGCAAAGCTAGCATAACAAGCTCCTCCACGAGAGCGCTTCCTTTCTAAAACAATTGAATATAATTACTTTGATGCTTAGCAAAAAATTACATAATGCTTCTAGAAAGATTATGTCACCTTTTGAGCTTTCTCCTTGTTCAAAAACACCTAATGGTTTGAAGATATTATGATTAGGTAAAGTTGTAGCGAATTGCATTGGGACATCTTCGTCCGAGGATGCATAATTTTCTCCTGTGTTGTTGGATGTCTCACGTATAGTAAGACTTGTTAGAGCACATGGCGTGGAAATGAGCCTGCATCGCTTTGATTGGCTCTGTTCGTCCACCACTGTAAAATCGGTCCAAATATTAGTTATTTATATTTGTGCTTTATATTTATATTGTTCTAATATAATAGTTTCAAGGGCAGAGCGTCTAGACCTTCCTTTCCTTTATCCTGCTGGCTTCGATGCTGTGACATTTTTGCAAATAACCTTCCACGTGGATAAGGAAGCAACAATCAATAAGAAGACATTGATGGTTTAGCAGAAAATAAAAAGTATGCATGAGAGATAAGATGCCGGTTGCGATCCATCACAGTGAGTATATTTGAAAAAGTATGTGTTCTATTCTTGTGTGTGAATTGTGGGATAGTGAACTTGCTTGACCTAAATTCATCAGTCGAACAATTGTTTTGAACTGTAAACAAACCGTTCTTTTTGGAGATATTCCTCAGGTTGGTCGCATCAATCATCCAGTATTAACAAAGCCCAAAGAGTATAAACCGCATCTTACAGGAGGAACAACTTTGCATAGATCAAGCATATAGTAAAATCTAGCTATCAATCTTAAGGAAAACAGGCCTGTTTTAGCCATCGTCATCAACTGCAACTGCGACAACAAGGCAATCTTACCAAAATGAAATTGATGGACATTAATTAATTAAAGAATAATTTTATTCCAGGCGACAGCAGCAGAGCATGCATAATGGGAGTAAGGAATGAGAAATCATTGGTCACATATCAAAGATCATGTTAGCAAATAAAAATGAGAAATAAAATAATCACAAATTACAGTTCATGTCGACCAGAAAAATTACACCTGACGGACTCCTCCTAACCATGTAAACAAATCATAGGTACAATTGAGTAAGAAACAAAGAGTGTGCCTCAGCTTCAAATGATCATGGGGTTGCACAGCAGATAATTCAATGTTACAAACTGGCGTCAGTAGAATAGTAACCCAAACTCTATTCTTTCTAGACATCTGAATGCTGCTACTTGGGAATAGCTCTGGCATGCTAAACATGCAGAGCACCAGCTATGGGGAGGAACCAATCAAACGGAAATACAGCGTGAATCAGAAAACCGTCCATCTCAAGGAAGCAGCAAGCCAACACTCCACGACCCACGAGACCAATGACACTACACGAATCTACAATTCTACACCCACATACCTTTCGATCTCAGTTAACCACAGCCTGTTTTCAGTCCTCTACTCTGAGCAATTTCTTGAAGGCGTGAAGGCATGTAGTGAATCCCCTGCTGGCCCATTCCCTGATTTATATAGGACAGCGGGTGTGGCTTCCAGAAGGTGCAGGTTGCGCGCCTGGCCAATTCAAAATTTTGGTGTCAGAAATTTGAATTCGGAGAGCGGGTGGGAATTGAGGAAAGGAGGCAGCACCAGAGGTCCAGCGTTATTCATTTACCAGAGGCTGCCTGGTTCTTCTAGTTCTATCCATGGTGGCTCCTCCTCGAACCCTCCATATATTACCGGCGCCCGAAATCTCGTGCGCGGCGACTGCTGCCAGGACCGACGATGCGTGGCGAGACAGCAGATGGGTCCGGCGGAGCAAGCCAAGGACGAGCGCCATGACGGTGTCAGCGACCTCCGCGGCGCAGTTGGTGTTGATGTGCACGAGGCGGAGGCCCCAGCCAGCGGCATCGGCGCGGTCGGCGGAGCCGAGGCACAGAGCAGGAGCTGCCAGGGACGGAGGCGACGCTAGGCCGCGTGCGGCTCGAGGCCACGAGGGGCTCGGATCTGGAGGCGGACGGCTGGCTCGGACCGTCGGAGCGCTGGGCAGCGCCCGGGAAGAAGGCGAGGGAGGGGAACAGCACGGCGACGGCGCCCTGATGCGACGGCGGAGAGGGGCACGAGCTCCGTCGCCTCCGATTTGGAGGGAGATGGCCGGGTCGGAGCTGAAGGGCTTGACTTTTTTTTTTCCCGGAGACGGGAGGTGTGCGGCTGCGGCGTCGGTGGCTGTGGTGATTCGTGGTGTCGAGTGAAAGGTTGGCCCACCTGTCGGAGCGGTGAGGAAGAGGCCAGGGCGACGGACCACCACCACCACCATTCACCACCAACTCCGTTTTTTAAGAATGGTAAAGATAAAAGAGCCAGTTGGTGGTGGGCGGTCGTGGTCCGTCATCTGTTATGCGCCGTCCGATCTCACGCGCGCAAGCGTCTGTCCGTCCGTCCCCGCCACCGCTCGCAGCCGTTCGATTCCCGCATCCACGGTTCCCTTCGCTCTCCCCTCCCTGGCTTCGAGATCCTTCCCGAGCCCCGGCGGCGGCGGCCTCCTCCCGCAGCCGTCGCCGCTTCTCTCCCTGCCGCCGCGTTCCACGGCCTCCTCGCCCCTCCCCTCTCGATTCTTCTTCTCGCCTCGCTGCCTCGAGTGCCCTCAACTTCCGTACATCTGCCGATCCAGAAGCTTCCTCCGGTGATGCACATCCAACCCACGTCCCCCCTTTCCGCCGGCAGCGGCGGCGCTTCCTCGCGTTCTTGATCGTGTCCCAACTCCTATCCTTCAGATGTGACGACGACCATTCGAGGGCCCAGCGGATTGCAACTCCCACCGCTTCCAAGAAGCGTCGACCCAGCAGCGCCACACCGGCGGCTCCGATCCATCCGCTCCGTGTTCCTCCCGCCGTTCCATGTGGGATCCCCTTCTCCGCATTACCCGATTCATTGTTCAGGTACCACGTTGAGGTGATTCCACCACCTATTTGATTCAGCGGGCATTTACATCTCCCAACCAACTACTAATTTGGAGGATTCTCATCTTCTAATTTGGAGATGTTGTGCAGGGATCTGCGGCCTGTAAATCCACCCAACCAGGTACTGCCCTGTTCGTGCTTCCATGTTGCATACCGTGCTATCAGCCTATCATTTACCTGATACTCTACGAATTTGTGGAACAGTCATCACTTATTTCGTTAGGACTTTTAGCAAAAATCAGGTTGAGGGCAAGAGTTGCATTCCCACTCAACTGGGTAGGGGCGTCGAATTATTTGTCAGTTTTTCCCCTTCTCACATGACACAAGTTTAGTAATATCTTTTGACTACAAATGTAGTCATTGCACGTATAATACTGTTCAACATTTTTTAAGCTTGCTAGCTTGGTGCAAATTTGACTAAAAAGTGACTGCAAAAATCTGGATGATAAAGAGGTACTTATGCCACTTTAACATACTGCATTTCCACCTGTGCCTTTTAGTGCATTCCCAGTGGCGGAGCCAGCAGCCAATTGTAGGAGGGGCCGGCAAGCTGGGCAAACATGGCAAGGCAGCCAAGCAAGGGTCGTAGAACTAGGCTTGCAGTTGCAGAGCAATGGCGATTGGAGACAGGCTTGTTGTTAGTCGCTGGACGTTTGGTTTTTGCTTCCGATCCCTCTCTTCTCTAGGCCTTCCCAGCTAGCTCTTCAAGAAATTTTCTCGGCCAAGGGGGGGCCGTGGCCCCGGCTGGCCTGTGAGTGGCTCCGCCAGTGTGCATTCCGTTAGTTGACGATGAGGGGTGTGACATCTGTTTTTCGTCACCATTTAACTGGAGAAAAGGATTGTCAAAGGTGTAATCTGTGATGTAAAGCACAAGCACATGACTTAGGAAAGTAACTGAATTGCTGTTCACAGCAGGTTATTATTGTTCAATATGTGTGCCTTCAGTTGCTGATAAGAAAGTGATCCAAGTGTCATGTCTCAATTAGAAAGGTATTCTGAATCTCATGTGCATATTTATATATGAAGATATATAATAATCTTTTTAGGTAGATATCTGTTTCCTTGGTACCTTCCTAAAGATGTAAAATGTAAAAAATGTCTCGGTGTTTCAAAACATATTGCTTGACCATTGACTAAATATTCGGTATTTTTTTTAATTCTTATGTATTCCCCTCTATAATGTTTGGCTAGCAGTTTTGTATTGCAGGATACAGCAAAGAGATGTGATACTGTCCTTTACAGGTATTATCAACGCGATATTGTTTTGTCTAGGCCCAAAATTAAATATCGTCGTATGGTGTCTCAATGTGCGCACTTCTAATTGTTGCTGCTCCGAGGGAATAAAAAATAGGGTTAATCTGTGAATGGTCGAGAAGTATGCATGCCGCTGGAATGTACCACATTTTCATCTGCCGTTATTCTTCTTTTACCCCACAGTAGAGGCACCAGTATATATTGATATATTTATCTCCTTTCCACTTAATTCACAAACATGCCTATTGACATAACTTTTGAAAAGATGCTTACATGTCTTTTTGTATTTCCAATGCATAACTTTAGTACAAAATATATCTTTGTTTGCGGAGGATATTATTACTAATGTGATTGATGTGTTGCCTGATCTATCCCCTGCTGACACATCAAGATCTAAGGCATGTCGTAAAGACAGGCAACCTTCCACAAATGTCTCAGCTCCAACTTAGTAAATTATTGCATTAAGATATGTTTTCCTCATCTGTTCTTATATGTCCTGCTTGACTTAAAGAATTGATTTGTAGTACATGTTTAATTTTTATTCATAGAGGATATTGCTGCTGATACAGTAAAGTGTATGGTTCCTGGTTATGAGTACGTTTTATTTATGTGTCTTACCTATCTTCATTGTCGCAAACAATTGATTCCAGTACATAACTTTCCTCTGGTTGCAGAAAATTACTGTTGATCTAGCTGATAATCTACCTGATCGGATCATTGTGGCCCCTAAGTAGACATCAGCACCCACCAGGTTAGTGCAATTTTGGATGCTTGTGTCCTCTTTGCATACAGTTATTTATTTTTTCAGCTTATAGAAGCAATATCAGTAAACAATCTCTAAATGTTCGCTGAAGTCTTCATAACTTCATGAGGATGGTGTCACATACAATTTTTAGATTTTCGACATCAGCTGCGCTGTCAGTGTTGGCATGTCTTATTACAGTTCTTTTCTTACATGTATCTTGTGATCTATAATGTTCCATTGCATGTTCTGTGCTATTTCCAGGTTAGCAATCTATTCAAACATTTTGGATTGACTTCACCTGCGTACTGTTTTCCTTTTTTATTTTCATATGTGTTTAGCCACAAACACATTGTAATTCAGTTACTTTGTATATCAAGTTGACAATGTGGTGACAAATGTAATTGGCTTTCTGTAATTCATCCTGGGCAATGTCCTCTTACTAGATATTTTTTAGATAATGGAAAGATTACATTCCAGCCTCTGCAGCACTTGACTGCACATAGCCTTTCTTAATACAAAGATCTAAGAAAGCAAAAAAAGAAAACTTCAGTACATGAGTAAAAGTACTAAAGGCCGCAACTATTCCACCATTTTTTGGGATCACTGTTGAAAAAGTGAACACCAATTGATGAAAATTATAGCGACAAACTACCCGTCAACTATGAAGAAAGGAGTCTACCGCGCGCTAACAGCAGGGTAGAACATTGGCATCTTGGCGGTCTTATGTAACAGAACATCCGCTACTTTGATCTGCAAAAGGAAGATCCGGCCAACACCGGCCGCCGCCTCATCGACGGGAGTCATCGTACTCGCCACGGGTTAATGGGGAATACCATGTCGGCTAGTGATCCTGTTAATCTCGGATCAAAGACGCCAACACAACTGCACCGTCGTCGTTCCTTAGGCCACATTGTCATGACCATCTTCAAAAGTTGGGGAAGAAGTAGCACGGCGGACTCCACCGAAGCCCACGCTAGATCCACGTAGGCTGGGCGGCAGGACCAGTGGCAATGGTGACGGCCAACACCATGGAGCAGTGAGGACCCCAATACGACGCCTCCAAGGAAGAGCACGACGTCGAGGACGCCGTCGTCGAGGCTTTCACCTAGGAATCCCACAAATAAGGCAAGGTACCATAGCGGCGTCTCCATGAAGAATCGTGGCGCCCAAAGGCGTCACCGCCGCCGGCACCAGCACATGGCCGGTAATGGCTTTCACCTGGTCCCTTGCACCCATCCACGGCGGCACATGACGCGGAGCCGCGGCCGGTGGCCCGGCCTTGTCCGCACGCGACGGCGCGCATCCGCGCCTTCCTTGCCACCATCACCGAGTCGCCGCGCCTGAGATGCGCCGCCGATATTGGTCCAGTAGCCCGCCACGGTTGGGCCACAACGGTGACCCATGGAACGGACTGCCGCTGGACCGCACACACCGAGCGCCGTAGACGGAGGAGCCGCAGCCGCCGTCAAGCGAGCCTCGGAGAGGAGCCGCTGCCGCGCCGAGCCCCCCAGCTTGGAAAGCCAGATCCGGTCCCAACAGCACCGGATCTGAAGGGGAGGGGCGTGACGGACGAACGCCGAGGCGGTGACGAACTGCCGCAGCGTGCCGTCGTGCCGCGACCGTCGCGGTTGCCGCTCCCCTCCCGGGCACAGCATGACGCGCGCAACCCGCCACGGGATCAGGAGCAGCCGCCCCCGCCGTCGCCGGATCCGGCCATAGAGGCCGCAGATCCGGCCACGCCGACGCCGGATCGGTCTCGCGCCCGTCGGTTGGGAGCGCCAACCGCCGGTTTGCCGCGCGCCGTCGACGAGACCTTTATTTGGCGAGAGAGCTCGCAGAGGAGAGAACGCCTCGCCGCCGCCGTCCCGGCTAACCGCCGGGTTGTTCCGGCGTCTCGCTCAGGCGGCGGCGCGGCTGGGAAGGGGTAGGGGAGGGTGGCGGCGGGCTAGGGTTTAGGATCGCCGCCCGAGTCGCCCGCTCGGGACGACCTAATAGGTAAGCAAGAGCTCATACAGAATGATCAAGAGCTGACCACGCTTGCCACGCGGTATTCACTTCCCTTCAGGTTTGATTGTTCATGTTTCTTTACGTGTTTGTGTGTTAAAAGAGCTGATAAATAAAATTTGTATGATGGATTGATGATTCAATTACCTAATAATATGGACGACCTTTTGTAGTCTAAAATTTCATTAAACATGAATTATACGTTTTAAAAATCCGTAGCAAAGCACGGGCATTCGGCTAGTTTTGCAAAAAGACCCTCGGTGTGGGGAGGAGACGGCTACGTCGTCGCCTCGCGAGGCGACGGCATTGGCTCGTGCTCCGAGAGCAAATCGCCAACCCGAAGCACGTTGTACGCGTTGTTGCGGGAGACGACGGCTCCACGGGATCCCCTGCAAAATCTTCGTCCTGCAGCTGACGGGAGCCGCATCTTCACCGGCACCGCTCCACCATCCCTCGGCAACTACGGCTGCACCACAACACTGCTTCCTCCATGGGCGGCTTCCCAGCACGAGCTCGAACACCTCGCCGTCCGCCACCGCGCAACACCGACCTAAGATAAAGATCCTGCTCGCCGCACAGCGTGAGCTCGACCAACTCACGAGCCCCTGCCGCGCAGCGCTGGCCAAAGCTCGAGCACCTCAGGAACCCTTGCCGCGCAGCGCCGGCCCAAGATCTAGCTCCTCCTCGCCCACTTGCTCACTGCACGAAACGAGCTCGAGCTCCTCGCCCCCCGGTCCCTGCGCAGCACACGCTGGAGATAGAGCTCCCCGCCACCGGTAAGAAAAAGAGAATGGGGAAAAGAAAACGAGTGGAGGAGAAGCACCAACGTAGATTACCGCTTGGGTGAATATCTGGAAACGACAAGAGGAATGGGCAATACTACGTACTCCCTTTGTTCAAGTTTACATGTCGTTTGATTTTTTTCATCTCAAATTTGACTGCTCGTCTTATTCAAAAAATTATGCAAAATATCATATTTTTTGTTGTGGCTTGCTTTATTAATATAAGTTCTTCGAGAATGACTTAAATTTAACTATGGTTGCATAAATTTTTTAAATAAGACGAGCAGTCAAACTTGAGATGAAAAAAGTCAAACGACATGTAAACTTGAACAGAGAGAGTACTCAGATAGGAGTATAGTACAGCCTCACTGCAACTTTACGGTGCACAAGGTTAAATCAAAACTAGACTTGTACGACGCCAACAAATCATGTATTTATTGTTACAATCATGTATTATGCATTATTATTGATATAAAATATATTACATTTGTACCACAAGTCATTTTTTTTATACAAGCAACAACATGGTGTATATGGATTAAATTCACATCTGATCCCCTTGTTTTATGGCTTCATATATGAATTAAATTGTATACAGACATACTAATAGATAGTGCATTGTACAAGTTGTCTGTTTTGTTGTCTGTGTACGACAATCAAGATACTCACAGACAGCAGCTGTCTGTAGCACTGTGGATGCCTTTATGCGACCAGCCAGCTCACTTGAGGAGGCTGTAAAAAGCGATGGAGAGATTGGACGGAAGGAAAAGGCCAATGAGATTGGACGGGAGCACCCTAACGATAAGAAATAGAGGCCCCGCCGATCCGTATGTACGCGAGAATGTATTTGGCGTCACAGATGTGAAAGTTTACCGAAAGAACATGCACACATGAAGGCTTGTTCGATCGCCTCTGCTTTCGTCCTATTTCCTGGCAGACGAGCGCTGCCGCTCCAGGTAGCCGTCGCCGGCGAGGCGTGCTCGTCAAATGCGGGGTCATCTCTCCATGTGCTCAAAATGTGTTCCTAGGAAATGCAAGTAGTGCGCGACCACCACTCACACAGTGAGTGCAACGGAATTAGGAAAATGAAGCAGCGATGCGCAAACGCACATGGCGGCGACGTCGTCACTTACACTCTCGTGGTACACGCTGCCTGCCTGCGCGCGCGCCATCACATCACATCACGCACGACGTGCCCGGCAGGTGCAACGGAATTTGGAAGGGGTCGTCGTCGCGGTGGCGGATATGGGCGGGGGGAATTTGGAAGGGGTCGTCGTCGCCGTGGCGGATACGGGCGGGGTTGTCATGATTTGTTTGTTTGCGCGCCTCACTCTGCGTGCACTACCCACACCCTCTGCTCTGCTTTGACGTTCTTAAAGAACAGGTACGGTGAGTTAGCAAGAACGTGTCCTCCTACACACCGCCGTCTGCAACTGCAAGCTTTTCGTTTTTCGTACGGTACAGCAGCCGGCGGCAAATGCAGAGCAGACACCAGGGAATTTCATTTAACATCATTAACACTTTCAAACCCAACTGAACAGCACAAGTATACCTACAGCGGGAAGCACGAGACTCGAGTTTCACACACAGCTACCGACGGACAAAACAAAAATCACAACACAGGGTTCAGCAAGAATACATGTCGCTCATGAACGAATCTGATCAAGCGCTCACAGTTCAAACACAGGCAAGGAATGATTCTGATGACTGTCGTGTTGTTCATCACGTTTATTTATCTGCAGAGATCTTAAGAATTCCGCACAAACTTTCTGTCACGCGTAACGAACAAGCCAAAGATCAACAGATTCACCACATTCATAACACTGCAATAAAAAAAAGGGGGCAGCACAATGCAGTGCACAAATTGCAAACTGGACTATGAATATTGTTGTCGAATGAAGTAATATATATACAGCTAAGTAAATAAAATGGACACAAAGCCAACACGTTTTTAAAAGCAGCTAACTACACATCACTCTGCACCCAGGCTGATGATCCGACATCTGTGATTCTATTTCTCGAAGCGCAACCAAATAATCTGCAGTGTCCTGAAAAAGCAGTCTCAAACACTCTTATTTGATGGTATCTAAAGCCGCTAACCTGTGGAAACAACAGCTAGACAACTCAATGTGCGCGTGTAGCACACAGCAGAGTGATAACACTAACTCAGCGAGTCCTCCGGCTGTTGGCTGGCTTAGATGGAGACGATGGCTTGGTCTTCGCAAAGTCCACAAGGTCCTTGAAAAGGGAGTCCTCGGGTTTAGCCGGGCGGGATGCTGTGGGCCGTGATGTGCTCCTCTCATTCTCACTGTTCCGCCGGTTAAGAGAGAGGTTTTCTGTCTCTGTCAACAGTCCATCGTAGCCGCCTCCGTTGCTCCCACCAGAATACACAGTTTGCTCAAAGTATTGCTGTCTCTGGCCATACCGTGCTGGAGGTGGGGGTAGGGAACCTGCAGCTTGAGCTTCCCATGGAGCTTTTGGGAAATCTTCTGAATCTTTAGATGAAGACGATGAAAAACCAGGAAGAGCAGTCGGGTTTATAAAGTCATCATCTGGTAGACTCTCTGGCTGCTTCACCGATGAACGGTTCGATTCACTCATAGCGGGTGGAGGGGCAGAGAAGCTGGGTAGTGCAGTTGGGTTGACAAAGTCATCAGACACACTATCTGACCTGGTATCATAACTTGATGGTGGATTTACTTCTGTTTTTGAATGAGATGATGTAGATATATTGGCTGGGGCAGTTGGATTGATGAAATCATCAGGTACTTTTTCCGATTTGTAAGAGTCTCCACTAAGATAGTCGACACTGCTTGCCTCTGTGTAAACAGGCCTTTTAGATGCTGGCGGTGGAGGAAGAAGTGGGCTTGGGTATGGCCTTTCATTTCTGGGGGCAGAAGGCACGGTGCTCTGTGCTGCTGTGCCATCCCTCGCAGATCTGCAAAGCATTTACCACACATAAGATGATTTTTTTTTTTAAAAGAGAAAATTCACAGACATTCCTAATAGGCTTTAGTTAAGAAAAATGGACTAAAGGGAAGTATTCATTTTCATAAATGCAGTCAGCAAGCAATAAGAAATATGACGTTGCAGCAATACTCCAAAACTGGAATAACAGAAGCAAGCATATGAAAATAACTCGTATTAAACAGAGAAACTAAAATAGCTTGCCTGCGGGAAAGTACGGAGAACTCATCTTCCGGCTCATCATCCTCATGTACATTTAGAAGTGGAGAAAATGAAGCCCCAGTGGACCTAGGAGGTGCAGTCCCTTGGTTTACATTAGCAGAAGCAGGTAAAGGTGCTCTTGCATTGGTACGGACTCCCTTTGCTATGTCATCATGACGCTGAAGAACACGCTGTAGTTCATCATTTAAGCCTAGAGCCTGAAATAAAAGGCTCTCATCTCTGCAGAGAGAATCAATACGTTGTATCACATCACAGTTGTAAAATACTTGGAACAAGAAAAATAGTAAAAGACGTTCGTACCCAGTAGTGTTAACAAGATCCATGACACGACTTTGATAAGATCTGCACTGCCCAACAAGGTCAACAATGACTTCCTCCCTCACACCCTACAAAATAAAGCACAAATTAGGTCAAACCGCAGCAAATATATTCTGCAGGACTGAGTATGTTGTCTCACCAAATTAACAAACAACAAAAGTCAAAAATAACAAGACATGGGCTATCATCACGTCAAGCATACAGCATTAAGATTTATAAGTCAAATTAAATGGTCCATTCAATCTCAACAAAGAAGAAAAAAATAGTATAGAAGAGCTGACATAAATAGAACATAATAATTTGTACTGAATGAAAAAAAAAGAGAGAACACTTAAAAGTGAATAAAGTGTACCGCAAAACTCTGAAACTTAATGCTTTAAGAAAGTCACCTCAGGATGCTTGTGATCCAGAGCATTTAACATCTCATCCAGCACATCCACGATTCCTCTAGCACTCTGAATCTCACTTAGACTGTAATTTACAATGGACAAGGAAATAAGTAATTTAAAAAAAAAATCTTCTTCAGCAAATATAACGAGACAGAGAGAACAATGAATAGTGAGATCATCCCAAGAATCCAAGATTTGTTAGGCATGAATACGAACATGTGCTCTCGGAAACCAATGATTTGGCTATGCAATTAACGAAAGGCAACAAATAATGTGTTTTTTTAGCATTGACAGTAACAGTGCATGGCACCTAAGTGTTTGGCTAAAAGAAATGCCAGTGTAATCATAACATTTGAAAAATTAGCCCGGACGACAGTTTTTACTTTCTACTATGGTGCAAAGTTTATGATAAACGACCAACAACTAGGATAACAGAAAGCCAGCAACCATCAAAGGTGTGGAGTAGCATCCTGCTTCAGCTAATCCATTAATGTACTGTCAAAAACATCAAGTTAACATGGCTGTGTCCTAAGGTATATTTTATGGATGCCATCAGTTTGTTTGAAGGACTAAGGTTTACAAATTCAGGACACAGTTATTTATCTGATAGAACCATGTATCAACAGGAAGAACAAAAACTTAAGTAACCAGAAAAGCATTATTCAGACAGTATAAAGAAATGAGAAGAGAACATAATAATGTACAGAATAAATGGGAACACAAATAGCATGATGAATTTTAGTTGCATCCTTCCAACACAATGACATTAAACATTAATAAGCACTCAACAATACAAAAGGAACCAAATCAGGACAGTCGCAACTAAGAAATCAAATTAACAAGCAAATGAAAGAATACCTCAGGGCAGGTTCCGAGGGTGCACTTGATTGAAGAGAAGCTTGTATAGCTGCATCTTCATAGCTTTGACCTGGAGGTGGATATAGATGTGGATGCCTTAGCGGCTGAGTTTGAGGGGGTGTAAACAGTGGGACTGAATTTTCCTCACGAGGTGGAAAATCAACACCAGCAGACTGCAAACAAGGGCAGCAAGCAATTATAATCATGGTATGAACAGAAGCAACCTGACTCAAAGTACTAATGAAACTTCTGCAACCTAACAGAACACCGGAAAGAGAGAATAGAGCATCGCAATGAAGCACAATCAATAGTTTAAAGATGGGAAAAAGTAGGAAATAGAAAACTCCAAATTACGCGATTGCACACAGATAAATGACAGCGGCAGTAGAGGAAACTGAAAGCTGATTTGTACCCTGAGTTCTTGGTAAGCAGCATGGTACTGTGGATATTTCCCAGAAGAACCTCCAAAAGCCACTTGCCATGTGTCGATCAAACTCAATATTTTCTCCCGAACATTAAGGTCTGGCTGTAAGGATGAAGGAAAATGATCACATATAAAATAATGTGAATGCTGAAAACAGAACTTGAATAGTAAGTCAGTATTACCCTCACCTTTTTCTTTACTATCTTAACCATCTCACTTAATATATCACGATCAACGATCAGTTGGTGAACAACATCTCCGCAATTTTTGCTTAGAGTCTCTAGCACCTGAAGCCATAAGGAAGCCACACTTATCAGATGAGCTCACAAAAAGAAACATGAACATCAGTCAAACCGTGTGCGATGCTTAATTTTCTTTTTTCAAAACAGACTATCAATATTTTTGTTATGTGGTATTAGCAACATTCTGCTGCTAAACTTGGAAATACAAACACTACCCAGGCATTGTTAACAAAATTTACAACACGGACGGTTCTCACTGACAACAACCAGACCCAAATGAAATTGTCTTGCAATACTCACATAAAGTGTCAGAATTTGCACTTTTGAATTCTTATTTCCAAGACGTTTCTTTAGGAGCTTGAGTGTATCCTTTGCTTGTCTGCACATCAAAAGATTTTTTATCAGCGATTGTGAAGTATAACCCAGGGCAAATCACAAGTTATATTGAAATCATTGGAAAAATTCATGCAAGTCAAAATATTTGAGGTCAAACCAAACACACTAGGAACCAAGCCAAACATTGAGCCGAGAGCAAAGTCTCTTCAATAAGTCACACGGCATACCAACATTTTAACAATCTCAAAAGTTCATAAGTTGCCATAAAACTCCCTCAGAGATACATGTTAAGCAGCTCTATCCACAGATTTAACAAACCCATTAAACACACCCAGATATGAACAGCGGTAACATAAAAGGAAAATAATTCACTTCTGTGTAATTTCAAATCCCTCCATTATTCAAACTTCATAACCAAATGTGATGTCACATCAACCTACACCCTAGCAGCAAATGCCACCAAAATAGGTGGCCCTCTGAGACCATGACTCAACAAACCAACCACAAACTAATTCATTACCAAATAAATATCTCACCCTCCATGCTAACAACCAAGATACCTAATATTCCTAATTGAAATCTAGTGCAAATAAACCCAACTAAAATCCTTAACAGGAAGAGCATTCATTTGCAACAGCCAACAATGAACAAATCGCAATTGCCACAGATTAAGAGGGCTACTGAAGCAATCAAGCAGAACTGCCTCTCCGCTACATTATTCCTGTCAGATGATGGTTGGAAAACAATGTACGTTCAGCATAATGCAACAAATAAATGAAACGTAATGGAAGCTAAATCACTGGTGCCCAATAAGTGGGCTAGAATGGCATCAGAACTAGCTCCTAGGAACTTAGTAGCAAATCAGTTACTTCTTGATACGAAATGAAAGCAATACCGATGCAAACGTATCAAATAACATATGAATCAGGGGCGAACGATCGAGAGACGAGATAGAGAGAATCTGGTCTGACCCGGGATCCATGTTGATGATATCGCAGAGCTCGATGTTGACGGCCCAGTCCGGGCCGATGAGCATGTCGTTCGTCGCCCTCTCCGCGCACGCCACGGCCGCCATCTCTCCCGGCGGCACGGACCCACGACGACGACCACCGACACCAAAAACCCTAAATCCTGCCGCAAGAACCATCCCGAATCAACCCCAAGAACCCACCATCCATTCAGACTACAAGTACTCCCACAAACGAACCCATCTTCGAACCCGCAAGAACCGAATCCTTACCAAATCTGAGCGAATCGCCCCGAGATTCGGCGCCAAGAAACACCAAAAGCGGCCTCTTTTCGGATCCCGGAGCGCCCGGAAGCCGCCGATCGCTCACGAACAGGGGCGAATGGGAGAGGTGGTGGGCGAATCGGGGGTCGGTTTGAGCAACTGGTGGAATTGGTTGGAGGATTATGAGGGGGAGAAGAAAGGTTGCTGGCTCTCTCTGGCTGCTGCAGGGGAAGAGAGAGACGAGTAGACTGGGCTGGGCGGCGGCAGGGGAGAAGGGAAAACGCGGACGTGGACTTTTTCCGTGTGACGACGGTGTGAATATGGGGGCCCACAATTTTGTATGTTTTCGAGGATTTTTTTTGTTCGTTTCGAATTTATTTGGCTATACTTTGCGATTAGTGAGGATGTTTTTTTTTTTTTTTGCGAAAAGAGGATTATATTAAGCACAAATCACAGTACATCCCTGGAGTTTTACAAGAAACACCCTGGACCTACTGGAAATTACAAACAGACACCCCTGAAATCGAGCTCCATCCAGAAGCTTGTGACCGTCGGCGACGAGCACCACGGCCGGATCGATTCCACCTTCCTCCTTCGCCGACGGCTCCACTCTTTGGATCTGCCGCAAAAGCCAGCGCCCGGACACTCCTCCAGCACGCATCATAAGCAATGAACGAAAATCGGCCACCATCACACGAAGAAGAAAAGGGGAAAAACAATCTGACATCGTCGACGAAGTCGTCGGCGAGCAGAAAGACAGTCCAGCGTCGCCGGCGAGACCCGCAACGCAGACAAGAAGCACATCCCCAGGGATGCGAAAGAAGTCCACCTTTTCGCAAAGAGGACAAAAGAAAATCCTCATACCGACATCAAAACCGGAAGCAGGGAAGCCGCCGGGAAATCGAAAGGAGTCCACGCCGCAGCACGACCTGGCCTTCTCCTCACGACCTCCACGCCGTCGCTCGCCGGAGTCGAAGCAGCAGAGGAAGATCGATCCATGACTTACCGACGCCATGGAGATTATTTAGAACCTAGAAAACCAACCCTAGGTCTAACTATGTACAGCACACGGCGATTCCCTGCTTCCCCTCCCTCTCCGGCGACGACGAGGTCGCCAGAGAGGAGGGGGAAGCGAGCGGAACGGTCGCCGGGCCGAAGTCGCCGCTCGTCCGCCTCTCTCTACTGTAGCTGGAGATAAGGGGGAAGCGAGCGAGCCACACACAGGCATATTAGTGAGGATGTTTTAATAGAACTCCGGGGGATTGTTAGATGTTGTTTAGCAGTTGACATGAAACACTGCTGATGGGGCTTTCATGTCAAACAAAGGATCATTTTGCGGTTGCTTAGTCAGTAAGCAACTTTTATGATTTTGATTGCAAAGAAGGTTTTCGAAGAATAACACAAACGAACTAAAACTTAAAAAGCTCACCGAGATATGTTTTTCAGGCTTTTGATGTGAGAGAAGGTAAAAATATATTGCAAAACCAACAGCAAAACTTAGCAGTCAAAAGCTAGTGGTCAACATCACAAAAAGCTCAAAAGTTCCATCTCAACACAAACATGCCCTTAAATACTATGCTCATTCTTCGAGATACATCTCTAAATAAAGGTAACATGACAATTGCGGCACCTTCTATTCTCGTCTATTTTGCTAGAATTATACTTGAATAAAAATGGAAGGAGTGACTTGTACTAATCAAGTTATGAGAAATTGAAACAGAAGGATTAAAATTGAAACACTAGCTTATGAGAAATTGAACACATAAGTAAACTGAAATGAAAAAAAAAACTGAAATGAAAGGAGTAAGTACATTGGTCTGTTCAACACGGTGTAGATATAATTTCTCATAAAGAACCTCAACTGTTCTTTGATTATTAGATAGAGTTATAGCTTCAAATATTGTGAAAAAACAAATATCTGAAAGTAAAAGGATTCGAAGTAGTTGCAATATGGGCCTGGATGAAATAATAAGGGCCTCCTTGTAAGGCCCACCCTACAGTTCGTTCCTAGACTTTGCTTTGCTCGGTGGCGACTCCCGAGCAGAGCGGTGTGTGATGTGTCTTCTCCGGCAGTCGGTGTCTGCCTCTTCTGTCTCCGGCGGCCGGCGGGCGAGTAAAGCATCCGGCAAGTGAGGTGCGGCGACGCGACGGGTCCAGAACTTGATCAGTTTCATTTGTCTCTGGTGACCTCTGCCTA
Organism: Eragrostis nindensis; assembly: GCA_012490785.1. Lineage (NCBI taxonomy): Eukaryota > Viridiplantae > Streptophyta > Magnoliopsida > Poales > Poaceae > Eragrostis > Eragrostis nindensis. The sequence continues at coordinate 2,032,719 of JAAXCT010000030.1, read as the reverse complement.
ATCTTTCATTTCGGCTCTGCAGTATTGGGGGGCGCCGCGCGTGTTCGACGGAATGCCGCTTCGGCGGCGCAAGGCGAAGAAGCGCGAGAAGGCGTCCATGCCGAGCGGCGAGGATTTACTGGGCGCCCTCCCGGACGCTGTCCTCCAGCACGTGCTCTCATTCGTGCCCTCCGACGAGGTCGTGAGGACTTGCGTGCTCTCCCGCCGCTGGCGCGACCTATGGAAGACCACTCCTGCGCTGCGCATCACGCACACCGAGGATAAGTGGAAGAACGCCGAGGACATGAACGGGTTCGTCAACCATCTGCTGCTCCTCCGCGACCGCTTACCTCTGGACGTCTGTGAGATCAACTCCTATCCCGATTGTATGAGTGACAATGTTGACAAGCCATTCCGGTACATTGATCTGTGGATCCGATACGCCGCGCGTGTTCGACGGAATGCCGCTTCGGCGGCGCAAGGCGAAGAAGCGCGAGAAGGCGTCCATGCCGAGCGGCGAGGATTTACTGGGCGCCCTCCCGGACGCTGTCCTCCAGCACGTGCTCTCATTCGTGCCCTCCGACGAGGTCGTGAGGACTTGCGTGCTCTCCCGCCGCTGGCGCGACCTATGGAAGACCACTCCTGCGCTGCGCATCACGCACACCGAGGATAAGTGGAAGAACGCCGAGGACATGAACGGGTTCGTCAACCATCTGCTGCTCCTCCGCGCAAGGTTCTCAAAACCGTACGGACGCCGGTTTTCAATCCCGAAAAAACCGGTCCGGTAAACCGGAGAAACCGGACGGTTTTCGAATTTGCTACAGTAACTAGGTTCGGTTTTGTCAAAAAAGGCTGGTTTTGCCTACCGGACCGGACCGGTTTTCCCGGTTTTTGCGGTTTTCGAACGGGATTGAGAACCCTGCCTCCGCGACCGCTTACCTCTGGACGTCTGTGAGATCGACTCCTATCCCGATTGTATGAGTGACAATGTTGACAAGCCATTCCGGTACATTGATCTGTGGATCCGATACGCCTTGTCATTGAAAGCTCGGATGCTACGTGTGCTCATCTATCTCGAAAATGAGCGGTTGGTGCTTGAAGCGCCTCTTGTCTCTCAGCACTTTGACAGTCTTAGAGATCGAAGGTGTAAAGTTGGTCAAGCATGCTCTTGATTTCTCAAGCTGTCCTGTATTGAAGGCACTAAAGATGGTTGACTGCATTATTATGGCACATAAGATCTCATCTCAATCCCTACATCTGATCGCCACGGATATGGTCTTCGATGAGGACTCCAGCACAAGGATTTCTGCCCCAAGTCTAGTTTCATTGCAGCTACATGTTTTTGGGGGAAGGACTCCAGTGCTTCGACATATGCCATTGCTAGTGACAGCATCGATCGATCTTGACTCAGAGTGTCATGACTCTTGTAACAGTTGGAGCTCTGGAGATTGTGGCTATGAGAGTTGTGAGGGTTGTTGTAACACCCCAGCTCAGAGTACGGCTCCAGGCCCGTACGCCTGCAGTGCGGGCCTCACCTCACAGTAGCAACTCTTACGTTTTCGTCCTCGCTTCGCGTAAAAGGGTTAACCCGGTTACTACTGCACCCTGGATTGAGTATTTAAGCTGGTCTAGCTCCTGGTCGATTTCCAGCATGGGACTAACCCGCGGTGCTACAGTACCGCGCAGCTACAGTGTTCCACGGCTACAGTGCCCGGGCGCTACAGTAGCCTCGCTACAGTGCCCCAGCGCTACAGTACCGCGGCCCAATGGGCCCGGCCCACGGGCCGAACAACTGGCCGATTCTATGTTTGGGGCTTGAATTAACATCCCGGATGTTACATTCTCCCCCCTTTAGAACTCGACATCCCGTCGAGTGACCAGCTTGCCCCCTGACTCCTCGAGTCATCCACGAGACAGTAGACTCAGGATTGTCCCTTCCTGGCCACGTCCAGCGCGTGCCATGCCGTGTCATGCCGTGTCCCGCCTAGCGGACCCACGCGTCATGCCCACGCGCCATGCACACCGTGACTGCGCCCGTGACACAGTGAAGGTCGGCTCTGATACCATTCTGTAACACCTCAGCCCAGAGTACGGCTCCAGGCCCGTACGCCTGCAGTGCGGGCCCCACCTCACAGTAACAACTCTTACGCTTTCGTCCTCGCTTCGCGTAAAAAGGTTAACCCGGTTACTACTGCATCTTGGACTGAGTATTTAAGCTGGTCTAGCTCCTGGTCGGTTTCTAGTATGGGACTAACCCGCGGTGCTACAGTACCGCGCAGCTATAGTGTTCCGCGGCTACAGTGCCCGGGCGCTACAGTAGCCTCGCTACAGTGCCCCAGCGCTACAGTACCGTGGCCCAATGAGCCCGGCCCACGGGCCGAACAACTGGCCGATTCTATTTTTTGGGCTTGAATTAACATCCCGGATGTTACAGTTGTCATGATAATACTGATGGCAGTGACAATTGTGTGCTTCTCAGAGGTCTATCTAATGCTACCAGTTTGGAGTTGTTAGCTCAACCAGATGTGGTATGCTTCCGATTACTCCCCCTTAACTCCTATAACTATTCTTTTTGTCTACATATTGTCTTGTAGTATTTATATTATATTATATTATACATCGTTATACATGACTGAAACACTTAAAAACCAAGCTGATTATAATTCTTACCACCATTGGGTTCCCTTTCAGTGAGGATGAACTATATGATATCTTGGACAACTATGATTAAATTTTTCATTCAATGTTCTTATGCTTCTAAAATTTATGACATACTACGATTAAAAACGTGTAAGACTGAGTATGCTGATTCGTTCATGTTGATCCCTGGATGGCTGGAGCCTGCGTGCCCAATTTGTTCCTGTGCAGCTTCCGATAAACTTCAAAATACATCATGGGTAAATAACACCTTTAAGTTTATTTTCCTAGTTGCTTTAAGCTACAAATTTCTATTCAAATTCAGACAAATATTCTTCAATTGCGTCTGGTGACATTGTTGAGCTTCACTTACTTCGGTTGTCTGTTCTTTTGTCTAGCTCATTCTGAAAAAGGATTTGAATCTGTGCCCGACATTTGATAAGTTAAAGACATTGTTGCTCAATGAGTGGTCTTTGGCTGGTGATCTCCATTCTCTAGTTTGCCTCCTCCAGCACTCACCAGTTCTAGAGAAGCTCACTTTTCAACTTCAAGAGGTATATATTTTCTGAACTTGATAACAGTTGTCCCACTAAAGTAAGTGTTCATACATGGTTGATCTTTTTTCATGTTTTCCTATAGGTTCCTGAACATCTGGTGGAAATGAAAGAAAACCAAAATCGAAAAGAGCAGCCACACGCATCTGAGCACCTTAAAATTGTTGTAGTTGAGTGTCGAGATGATGATGACAGGATTCACAAGTTTTTGAAGTGTTTGAGCTTATATGGCATACCTATTGATGCTACAAAAATCGAGAAGCCTCGTGTAGCATCTCCGCTTTTCACAGGATCAAGTCGGTCCGCGCTGATGAACAGACGCAACAGTACAACACATAAATAGGCACCAATGTTTACATCTTTAAGTTATTATAAGTCTCAAGTGATTTAAAACAAGTGAGTAGCACAGCGGAAGTCTGAATATACGAGAAACAACTACTACTCTCAACGATACAAGGCCGCACATCGAAGCCCTACGATGTGGACCTGCTGGAACTCCACAAAAGCCAACAGCGGAAGCGAACTCATCACCTGCACAAAAACATAAAGAGCCAACCCTTGAGTACTAATTACTCAGCAAGACTTACCCGTCAACGTGGCTAACTACAGCCGACTCCTAGAATGCAAAGGCTGCAAAGGGTAGGCTGACTCACTTGCACAATAGCGCGCTACTTACTTGGTCCTTACTTTCAAGTTTTAATTCAAGTTAAGTAATTAACCAATAAAACAGTGCACTTATCTCTAAAACAGGTATAAAGTAACAATACATCATACAATACAGTGTACAACAAGATATATAAATATAACAGTAATAATCTAGCATCATCATCATCATCATCCTCATCATCCATAAATCACACTACGATGTGACTCAGTGAACAAGTGGTGCTCATTTCCGAGAGCGGCGGCATCGATGTACATCCTGCAGGAGAAACCTGACCACACGACGCACACGTCAAAAGTCGTATGCGGCAACCGTTTACGCTGTTCCCCCTAGTGCTGGCTGGGTCTCACACCTCCCGAGAAATGCTCTCCCGCCCGGTCCCCGTCCCAGACGTGCGCCCCGATTGGGAGGCATCCCTTCTCTCCCAAGTACTATGATAGAAAGTGTAAGTATCCGCTAGACCCCCAGGGCGTCACAGGCTACTAGGTTTACTGGGCCCATAAAACACCAGCATGTGAATCAGTACGTTCAAGCTTGCTCAGCGGGGCCAACAACGAACGGTCCTTAATCGACACAGACGGAGCTACCACCGTGAAGGCCCAGCCTTCTCCAACCATCCTACACAAACAATCCCCGTCCGGTCTGCAACCACCTAAATTCTGCTAGTACAATCCAGAGTAACTCCTATCTCGCGAGTGGGACCTACCACTCGTCTTCTACCGAATACTAGCCACTAAGCATAGCAGATTCTAACGATAACCTAGAACCAACTGCTACAAAAATAGGACACAAGGTAGGATAGGAAGGTAATCCTAATGCAGTTCTATGGTTTCAGATCAACTCCTAATAAACCTAATGCACAATCAATTACTAGCCCCAATCAAGTGAGAAAATAAAAATCTAAACAGGAAGGCATGCACCGAGGCTTGCCTGGCTCAAGAACGACGCTACTAGCTAAGGTCAGCTGATATCTTCTCCTGATCTGCTCAGCATCATGATCCTCCAGCTGCTCCTGGATCACCTCGTGTACTATATGACATGACAAGGAAATGCAAGTTAGATGCAATGACATGATGCGATTAAATTAATTAACCTAACAATCATTTACACTGTAAGTGCTTAATTAAGTTAATTTCTTTCGTCTGAAGCATTTCCTTCATTGACTCTTGTTTAAGTTAATTACATTAAATTAACTTAAGTGGATTAGTTGGTTAAATTAATTTCAAAAATCACTTTATGTCCAGTGGCATTTTTCTGGTGTAAAGTACCACTGGAAGTAATTTATGGTGAAGTTTGGTGATTTATTGCAATATAGGTTAATTATAGCAATTTGTACAATGCAAAACACGATTTAAATCATAATAAAATAATTAGACAAGCTATGACAGTGGAAAAATGCTCTGTATGTGCGTTAACAGTAGCTTAACAAGGGTGCAAGAGTTAGTGATTTAAGGAGCAACAGATAAGTTATTAAGGATTAAACAAGATCTGCATATTTGCATATTTACAGAAAACAGATAAATGATTTATTGCAGTTTGACATTTTTGTGGGATAGATCTGCTCACAAGGAGTCCAACAAAATTGGATTTGCATTTTTCTGATTTTTATACGATTTTCTATGAATTTTACAAGATCTTGTGATTTTCTGGAGAATTAAAGAAATTCGGAAAATCAAGAAAAAGAAACGGGCCGAACTGGAACTGGGCCTCGGGCTGGGCTGGATGGGCCACGGGCTGGACCCGGTCTGAGCTGGGGGTTTGGGCCCCGACGGATCTGGCCAGAGGTTTGCCGGACCGCGGCGGCGCGGCTCGCCGGAGGGCGATTCCGGCGGCGGCTCGGCGAAAGGAGGGTACGGGGAGGTTCGTCTCGAGGTGGGGAACACGGCAGCGGGAGACATCGTCGACGGCGACCACGGGAGGAGGCCGGCGACGAGCGGCGGCACATGGCGAAGCTTCGGCAACGGCGAGAGCTCGGCACCGAGCAAGAGGAAGGGAAAAGAGGGGTCCGCGAGCTTCACCTTCACTGGATCTAGGGCGGCGTCGGGCTTGTCGACGTGGTGAAGCGTCGGAAAGGCTTGTTGACTACGTGGTCTTCGCGGTGGCGGCCGGCGACGGGGAAACTCCAATGTGGACCAGTCCGACTGCGGAAAAGGGCAAGAAATGAGTGGGGAAGAAGCTCAAGGGGGTGGAGCATCCGCGCGCGCAACAAAATGTCGAGTAGCTCACCGGGATTCGACGGCGGCGCGGAGCTCGGCGGTCGGATGCGAAGACGACCCCAAATCGCGAGCTCGCGGCGCGGTAGAGCGGGGGAGGCCTCGGCTCTAGCCCCAGGGAAACACGGCGACTCAACCAACCTCGCTACCTTGGCCGGGGAACGACCACAGCGGCGGCGTGCTCAGCTTGGCCGGCGAGGAAGAGCGGCGACGGCGCGGAATAGAGGAAGGGCGGCTAGGGTTTGGAGATGAGGGGCGGCGGAAAAAGGGAGAATGACCAGGGAGGCGAGGGCGAGGGCTCTTATCCACGGCGTGCGGTCGAGGGCGGGGCGGCGTGGCTCCGGTGGCCGGCGGCGACGTGGAGGTCGAGTTCTGCCGGCGGGCCCGAAGTGGATGACAGGTGGCCCCGTTGACCTTTTCCATTTTCCACGAATTAAATCCAGCCAAGTTTGAATTGAGGCACTTCCCGACCTCCAAAATTCGTGAAAAATTCACAGATCGTAGAGCATAGATCCAGCTCCAACTTTCTCATTGGAACTAAGTAGATTTGAGCAACAAAATTTGAATTAAAAATTCAGGAAGGCAGAAGTTTGTGCTCAATTCCATGAATTTTTAGAGGGGCTTCCAGAATTTCTAAAATCATGGAAAATTCCCCAAAATTCTTATTTCAGAAGATCCTTCCAAGGAATTTTTGGTTGGGTCAAGTTATTACTGGAAATTTTGAATTCCTTCACAAGCTTGGGTTTTGACAATTGTTTGAATTATTGACTTTGAATTTGAAATTATTTCAAGTTTGTGTTCGGTTCAGCTTGAAAGGTTTGCACGAGCTGGGCTTCAGTGACACGGGGTGTCACACCTCGTAACTCGTATTGTTCTTCTTGTAAGTTAGCTATTGACAACCCACCACAACTTCTTATTTTACTTCAGCTTTCATATCTTCCTAAAGGCATGTGATACCTCAAATTGGTTAGACAATAGATCTTCAAGAGCATTTAGCAGAAAGAATCATTTCTGTTTCTTGCCAGAAATGGCCAGAGTTGAACCAGTTACCTCAAAAGCGAAACGTTTCAGACTAGAATAGGAGAAACATTTCAAAATTTGCACTTGACTAGACGCTAGAAATGCCTGAAAGGGTGTTTCGCAGGCAAAACACTTCATCCGTTCCCTACCTCTTCTTTCTCCACAAAGTTTTTACTTGTTTCTGCCACTAGCCGAGAAAGAAATAAGATGGAGCATAGGATCTGTTGGTCCGCCGTGCTTCCTTGAACTTTCACTTGCCGAGCCTCCAGCAGCACTTGACGGAATCAGGCACCAGATCTAGCGTCCCTGTTGCTCTCAAACCCATTTTGCTCTGCAGCGGCTCCCCTCGAGCTCCATCCGTATTGTAACATCCCAAATTTTAAAACAATCAAAAGGAATAAAAAATCACTCCAAATTTTAAATTTTTGTGCAACCTCTTACCTTGCCATGATTTTTTTGAAATAAAATTTACTAAATAATTCAAACTTAGTTTGAATTTGAAATTTTGAAATATAAAATAAGTGCTCAAGTGTTTGCTTCATTTAAAATTCCACTAAAATTTGACCCTTTTCAAATTTACAACAAACTAAATTAAAGTAGATCCAGTTCCCAATTTAAATTTCAAAAGTTTGAATTTAAACTTGCATCAAAGTCACATCATGTGCATTTTTGAATTTATTTGGATTTGTTTGAGTGTTTTGTTTGTCTTTTGTTTTTGCTCGAATTTGAAATTCCCTCAAATTCGAATCCCAGAAAAGTTCAAACCTTTTCCTTCTAACTGGGCCGTCCCTTCCTCCTTTCTTTCCAGCCGGCCCAGCATCTCTTTCTTTTTCTCCTTTCTCTTTCCTTCCTTTCCCGGGCCGCGCCAGCCTTTTACCGGCCCAACTCCTCTCTTCCCCGCTCCCGGCCCAAAACTCCCCGCCACCCGCCCGTCGTCTTCCTCCTCTGGCGGACCGGCGCAGAAGCCGCCGGCGCCCATACAGCCCGGCCTCCCCTTTCCTCGCCCCGTCGCGTCCCCTCCTCTGTAGTCGCTCCCTGCTCGCGTCACCAGCATGGGCGCCATCTTTCATCTCGCCGTCACGTCGCGTCAATGGCGAAAATATCTCCAGCCACCGCCTTAACCGCCGCGCCGACCTACTGTGCGCCACCGTCTCTTCCCCATTGCTTGGCGCGCCTGCTACTCCACTGCCTTCTTGGCCGCTACGACATCACCGTCGATAAAATGGCGCCGCCCCCTCCCATTTCTCACGCCCGGAGCATTTTCCTCTCCTCCTCTTCCTCTTTCTTTCCCCCACCTCCGTCGAGCTTCCGGGCGAGCTCCGCCACTGTCGCAGTCACGCGCCCCTCTCCCCCTCCTTCTTCTCCGAGCTCTCCCGAGCAGTGCTCCATCCCGTCGAGTCCTTGGACCTCGCAGCCGTGCCCCGCGGGGTAGATCGACGGCGAGCTCCACCTCGCCGCCGCCTTTCCCCTTCGGCTCCGGCCACTCCCCGCCATCCTCCGCCGCCCTCGAGCACCGGGTAAGGATCCCCGGGCTCCCCTTTTCCTCCCGCGCCTCTTTCCCCTCTCACCGCACATGCGCACGACCATCCGCGCCGTGCGCCGATGTCCGCCGCCGCGGGACCTCGTCGCGGACAGCCTCTCCGGCCACCCCCGGCCGCGCAGACCCGCGTGCCCGCTCCCCCGCGCTCCCGCGCACCTCCCAGCACGCGCACACGTTTGGATTCCCACTCCCTCGCCCTTTCCCCATCTCAAGCCGCCGCGGTCACCAACTCCGGCGAGCTCGCATAGCTCCTCCGGCCACCCGCGTCGACGACACCGTCCATTGGCCGCTCCGCCGTCGCGCGATCGACCCCGCAGACATGATCTCGTCACGCCTCCGCCCTCCTAGTCGTCGCCGGCGAGTGCGCCGGTGAGCCGCCGCCTCGCGACGCCCTTTCCCGGCCTAGTCCCCGGCCCGGTGCACCTGGCGCACCGTGGACCGCAGACACACCTCCTCCGGTCCACCACACAGTGGACCGAGTCCACGATACAGTAAACCAGCCCCCGGCCCACATGTCAGTCTCTCTTGGCCTTTTCCAATAAGAAAACAATTCCGAAAATTCCAGAAAAGGAAAATCACCCGGCTCTAACAATTTGCAGATAAGCCCTCAATCTTTTCAATAATTCTGTTTAGGCCCTGTCTTTTTACATAGAACCCCTCAGCCTTTTCTGAATTTATCTTTCAGCCCCTATTTTTGTACACCAAGGTCCCTATACTTTTCTAAAATTACAGATAGGACCCCGACATCTTTCTGTATTTACCAAAAAGTCCCCGGAACCTTTCTACTCTTGCAAATAAGCCCTCAGATCCCCTGGATCCATCTGTCAGCCTCTCTTTCTCTCAGGAAATGCTAAGTACACGAGCTAGTGTACACGTATTTCTTTGCGAGCACATTTCTGATGTCAGAAAAATCCCACAAAATTCCTAAAAAATATATTGAGCCATTCTAAACCTCTTCCAACCATTGTCCATCTCAAAATAATTAGGATTATATCAATGCTTAATTTATTAAGCTTAATCCTAATAAATCCTTTTCTCGGCAAACTTCCAAAATTCATATCTTTTCCGTTCGAACTCCGATTTTGGCAATTCTTCCGCCATAATTCACCTAAAATCATCCTCTATTCAATACTACCTGATCTACAAACCACCCATATCCAAAGTTCCTATCTCATCCAATAAATCTCCATATTGACCAACCATACGACATCGATATCACATATCACCAATGCCCTCTTCATCTCGTAGCATAAAACCTACCCTAATCTTGTCACCAATCTCTACCAATCCGACTTATTCTATCACTTGTCTTTCATTTGGAATTTATTGGAATTTCCTGTTAGTTCCTATTTATTTGGTCGTGGTTTTCCGTTTGAGCCATGCATTCATGTCACGCATGCTCACGTACACGTACCACCGTCATGTGCTTAGCTCATGACAAATAACTAGTAGCTTAGTCTTAGTAACTAATGCAGTAGATAAAATACTAGTTAATCATCATTAGGTAATATCTTAACCTATAGGTAAATAAATGACACACTTTACACTTCGCACGCTTATTGCATTAACCTTTATATAGGTGACAACCTATATAAAGCCTTAGTGCCGCAAGTGTACAAAGAACACGTACACACGTCATATTCACCCTCACATGCAAACATGATTTTCTCATGGCTTAGCATCCCTCATTCACATTAAAAGCCCTAGTGCTCAATGCATACCTAATAGCCTTTTAAGATGATAAAACCTTTCTTAAAATAAAACTTACCGCACCATACATGATTTGTGTCTCCGATTTTTCATTGGTGTTCTATTGGTTCTTTTTGGAGTTAATTGGATCTTTTTGGCTCTTTTGGTCCTTATTTTTCTCTTGCGGTGTTTGTTTACGTGGTGTGTTTTTATGCGCTAGTTTTCGCAAGTTTCGAGAACAAGCTGAAGAATCCAAGCTTAAATACAAGACATAGGAACTGAGCTTTGAGGAAAGGACTTGAAGTCAACCTCAACCGAAGAATCTGAAGAGCAAGAACTTGAAGATTAAGGATATTGTTTTGCAGGCAAGCTCTACTCCTCCTTGATCATGATTGAACCTACTGATTTCGCAAATGCACCTATAGAGCTTACTCTCGTATTATGCATTGCTTGTTATTTTACTGCTTGTGTAGCTATGGTCCTACTTGCTTACTGGTATTGATGCCTTTAGGCATTAATATACGGATCCTTGTTTACCCTTGATTACCCATTACCTTGATAAAACCTAGGATGGTTCCATCATTTCTATGATGGCACAGTTACCTTGCTACTAGAATGCTTAGGACCCAGCAATGTTTCTACATTGCCACACCTTACTCATATACTTGCTTTTCAAATGTGTTAAATGAGTTTGGTGGTGTGTGTGATACTTAGGGTTGGGAGTAGCACAACTGTGTTAGGTGATGAAGATGATGGGATGGGTTGGACTGCGGGCAAGGCCACTAGTGTGGTGATGATGGTGTGATAGACCCCAGTGTGGGATTTGGTGCTTGCTCGGCCACATAAGGACCGGTTCTCTCGCTCGTATGCATAACGATTTCCGTACAACCACGGAACCCGAAAGGGACTTACCCTACCTTCTTCGTACTCTTACACTTTCCATCGGAGGCCAGTAGAGGCAACGGAAGCTCAGGAAAAGACCCGAGAAACGTACCCGTGGTCCGGTTGCGGAATCCGCTATTAGTTACGGAAATCCCGGTATCAGTTACGGGAATACCGCCTGTCCTGGTATCTGTTACAGGATCCTGCAACTCATTGCAGGAGCGCGATGTACCTGTAACAGGTGCGTTGTGCCGTAGTGTGACTTTTCAAGTCACAGGCCCCTGAGTGTGATTCCGTGGTGGATTTGTGAGACTACTCGGAGAAGATGGAATAAGCGTTACGTACCCCCTTGCAAAGGGTGCGTGACTCGTGGGGAAAGCTGTACAACCTCTGCAGAGGATAAAAATTCATCCGGATGGACGTGGTCACGGCATATGACCTGTTATGGTATTGCGCCCTTGAGATTAGCCACCTCTTCTATCTCTTTGGCGTGTGAATGGGTTGTAGTCAACCCGTGTTTTGGAAGTGTTGGCATGGATGCCGGGTCGGTATGACCATTGAGATCAGAAGGCCCAACTAAAACTGAGGAACTGGCGGGAATGCTTCATACTCCCCCAGGGCCAACCAACTAAAATATTGACAAAAATCTCTCTGTTTTATCTATGACTCCTTGACTTGCTTTAGTGAACCCTGCATAAAGTTTGCCTTCAGCAAATGAGCCATTCAGCCTCCTCCTTGCTAGAACCAAATATGCATGTATATATACCTTTGTGTAGTGTAGGGTTTGCTGAGTACCTTATGTACTCACGCGTTTGCATTTGTTGGTTTAGTGGGAGAAGACCTCGCAGGACACGATGACGATTTGGTTTTCGGTTCTGCTTCTCAAGTCTGCTTGTGGTTTGGGCCAAGGTTTCCGCTGTCTGCTTCGCCGTTAGTTGGTTGGATGGACTTGGATGGTTAAATCCTTGTCGTACCGCCACTAAGGGTCCTATATCAGGTATCATACTTATTCGAAGTATGCTTTTGATTATCATATCTGTGTTCTTGTGCGTATCAGCTACTGATCCAGGGACTGATACAGTATGCACAGCAGATTCCAGAAATGGGGTCTGACACGTATAGCAATGGCAGCTCTGTTTATTTCGTCGTATGCGTGGAAGGGAAGGAGAGCCGATATTGTCTCATGGAAAATTGCTTGGCACACACTGTTTGGCCACGAGAAAATTCTAATAGGTTTCTCAATGGTAGAAAAGATCTAAAAGTTACGTAATTTGCTTGGATCACTTAGATAATACTAGGATGATACGTGCCTTTTCTTTTTTCTTTGTTTATTTATGGTTTATCTTTATATTTTGTCCTCATGTTTGTCATGAACAACAAAATGTAGCTAGGGGTACATTGGAAAATTTAATCTGATTCTGCTTCAGCTTGAGTGATGTTTCTACAGAGAAACTGAATCAAACTGGAACTGTACCAAACGGGGCCTTAGAAACCTTCATGTTTGATTGCGATAAGGCAGAGGTTCACCACATATTGTAACTGTAACTACTATCATGGGGTCTCACCTTCATGTTTGATTGTGATAAAGTTGACTGGGAATTATATATATACATCTACCCTTTTGTTTCATTGCCTTCCAAAACGATTTAATCAACTTTTTTTAAAGAAATTCGTGGTTTTGGTGTGAATGATTGCGTTGCTTGATGGCAATAGCTTGGCAGAAACCAACATGGAATAGAACTGGTTCCCCAAACCTTCTGGAATCTGTATGTGTAATTAAAACTGACATGGGAATCATTAGTATTTTACTGGAAAATGGTGTTGACTAGTTTTAACAGTGGTTGTTTTCCATAATAATGGAGTTGTTAATTTTGTTATTTTTATTGTTACTTGAGATGTACAGTTAACGTGATTTTATTCATTGATGGGGCTAAACCTGATTAGCATTGATGGGATGTATAGTTAACGTGATTTTATTAATTGATGGGGCTATACCTGATTAGCATTCATTTGTCTGCTTAAGTCATACCAAACTAGGATGGCTGCCCGCGCATTTGCGCGGCTAGATATGTTAAGCTATTTAAATTATTTTATTCCAGGAGTTTGAACATAATTTGTTTTATCATAATTTAATAATAGTTTGAACATAGTTTAAACATATTTTAATAATACAAAACTCCTATTTTTTTCATAATTTGTTTTATCATGTTCTCACTACTTATCCTGATCAATTGTTCTTCCATCAGCATTCTTTCATCTTAGACATGCTTCTATTTTATTTTTTGTTTTTTAAAAAAATAGGACACATAACATGATTTCAACGAAACAAAGACACAACACTAATAAAAGTTATGTAATATACTTCTAGGAAATAAACAATACCTATTAATTTTCTTAGATTAGCCTGTAGTGACGAACTTCTTAACTTTGATTCACATAACTCGTCTCTCGCACTTTTAAGCTCTTTGCAACAATACATGTTTGCTACAGGATACATTGGCTGAATATTTTGGGCCTTTTATAATTATTTTTATATTCAATTTGGTAGTCTTGTCTTTTGTTTCCGTTGATGTGAAGCACATAAGTGAATATTAAATGCTTGTTGCATGCTTTATAATATGAATCCATCCACCACGACATCTAACTTGTCTCCTCATATCACCATTAAGATAGTTTATTAATTGTATTGTCATATGATGTTTCTGTGTTTGAACATCAATCACAGCACCATATGGGTGTATAGCATATAATAACCGTGGCTCAGTAGTTCGATGTCACTTGCGGTTATGCATACCTATATGTTCCCTTGAAGACTGAACTATATATGCTTCTCGTAGATCTATGACTTTACACTAAAGAGGTCTACTTAGCGTTGTCAACGATTATCGCAGTACTATGTAAGCAGATGGATCGTGCTCACGTGCATCCTCGGAGATCGTTATGATTTCTTAAGGTCATCCAAACTTTAACCATCATATATGTTTATATATTAGGATGATTTTTTAACAATTATGGGTGTATGATCTTAAAGTTATATAATATTGCCACCTTAGAAGTGATCTTTACACTTTGTTAATTATTTTCTTTGTTTCCTTTTTTATTCACACGCATACGCATGTTTACTACCTATTTACTTGTTGACGATAAATATTGTTAGTGTTTAACCATTAAAGCATTACATATTTAGAAAATAATGCATTGTAACTCATGTTTTAGCTAAATTATATCTCGGTGACGAAAGACTTTGGATTCTAAAAAAAGGTGCATTGCATGTAAAGTCTTAGCTAAGGATGTGATATAAATTATTATATTGTTTATATTTTTCAGGTGGTTTTCTAAGTTGTGTTTCCTAACAATTTAAAAGATAAAATATATTCACTTTCATTTGAATTTTATTTATTTACTTGTGTTAGAATATTAAAATAGATTTAGTTATTAATCTAAATTTGAAAAAAATGAATAATCTAGAAATAGGAATTAGATGTATCTTTTTCTATTTTTATTATTCCAAATTTAGCTATTTTTGACTCATATTGGTATTGTGGGTAAAATATAAATAGGAATTAGGAGTATTTTTGGCTATTTTTTATTATTAAAATGTATTTTTTGGACTCATATTGGCATGGTGAGTAATTTAGAAATAGCCGTGATGGGTATTTTTGCCTATTTTTATTATTCCAAATTTAGTTAATTTTTTTACTCATAATGGCATGGTGGGTAATTTAGAAATAGAGTTGAAGGGTACTTTTGTCTATTTTTTATATTTCGAATTTAACTCGCAGTACTATGTAAGCAGATGGATCGTGCTCACGTGCATCCTCGGAGATCGTTATGATTTCTTAAGGTCATCCAAACTTTAACCATCATATATGTTTATATATTAGGATGATTTTTTAACAATTATGGGTGTATGATCTTAAAGTTATATAATATTGCCACCTTAAAAGTGATCTTTACACTTCGTTAATTATTTTCTTTGTTTCCTTTTTTATTCACACGCATACGCATGTTTACTACCTATTTACTTGTTGACGATAAATATTGTTAGTGTTTAACCATGAAAGCATTACATATTTAGAAAATAATGCATTGTAACTCATGGTTTAGCTAAATTATATCTCGGTGACGAAAGACTTTGGATTCTAAAAAAAGGTGCATTGCATGTAAAGTCTTAGCTAAGGATGTGATATAAATTATTATATTGCTTATATTTTTCAGGTGGTTTTCTAAGGTGTGTTTCCTAACAATTTAAAAGAGAAAATATATTCACTTTCATTTGAATTTTATTTATTTACTTGTGTTAGAATATTAAAATAGATTTAGTTATTAATCTAAATTTGAAAAAAATGAATAATCTAGAAATAGGAATTAGATGTATCTTTTTCTATTTTTATTATTCCAAATTTAGCTATTTTTGACTCATATTGGTATTGTGGGTAAAATATAAATAGGAATTAGGAGTATTTTTGGCTATTTTTTATTATTAAAATGTATTTTTTGGACTCATATTGGCATGGTGGGTAATTTAGAAATAGCCGTGATGGGTACTTTTGCCTATTTTTATTATTCCGAATTTAGTTAATTTTTTTACTCATAATGGCATGGTGGGTAATTTAGAAATAGATGTGAAAGGTACTTTTGTCTATTTTTTATTATTTCGAATTTAACTTTTTTTAAACTTGAAATGGCATGGTGGGTAATTTAGAAATATGTGCGAGGGTATTTTTTTGGCTATTTTCTATTATTCTGAATTTAGCTTTTTTATAAATATTTGTAGGGTGTTTTGTGACTAATTGTTTCACAATGGCAGTGGTGGGTAATTTTCTCTTCTTATTTTCTCGGATTAACGTGGGAATTTCTAGCATTTTAGAGCGAACGTGTGGCTCCGTTTTCTCTTCAATTATATATATAATAGATGAGTAGCTTCTTGACATGAGTTTATTTTAACTGTTAGCTTATGTTTTGTTTCTCGACTGACCATTGTACTTTAGAGTTGTTATTTCGCCTGTTCTTTTCTGTCCAGAGGTTCCTGTTTCTTAAGTGTGTGTCTCTTACCCAGCGCATCATTGCAGTGTTCACAGAGAACCACATCATTGCAGTGTTCACAGAGAACCTTACTATCTGCCTTCTCCACCTTTCTTTTTGGGTCACTTTTAGTTCTGGAAGTTTCTGATGGACTTGCTTTCGTCATTTAATTAGTATCAACAACAATACACGTCCTATACCATGTTAATTTTCTTATACACCGTGTAATACTACTGCATGGCTTATTATTTGCCTGATCTATAATAAATGGTGAAACACTCCCAGAGTAACAGGAGCAGACTGGTTTTAGGTGAATGGATGTAGTAGCTCCTAAAACATTATAAAGGAAACACGATATCATATTTCTCTGTGTTCTTGCTCATACACTCCAACAGAAAATGCTAATTGAATCATAGTCGTGATGCATATTAAATTGATATTTTGTATTCTCAATAATTTCTGTTCGGTCTAAAAAGAACAGTCCTGTTCAGACTTTCATCTTTCTACGGGTTACCCTTGCATGAGGTTCTTCGAATATCCAGAATCTCGAAGTCCTTATTATGGTTGATCTGTTTCTGAACTTGCTCCTGTTGGCTTCATGTGGTTAAGAAGCTTTAATCGTGGGCTTGTAATATTCTGTAGCTCCAACTGTTCTCTCTGTGTGTGAGTGGGTTGGTGAGGCGTCCAATTTTGCCGCAGTTAGATGCGTCCTTTTGTAGAGATGTGTCCTGTGTAGATAAAATCTGAATGTGGATTGCCTAGCCGTTCAAGTTTATCACAATGGCATATAAGGGATTATTCCTTGAAAATATCCATTTCTCTTAGTTGGGACCTGAGTACTCACTGGTATTTTCTCCCATTCTTGTACAGATTGTCGTTCTGAAGATTGGTACAAAGGATTGAGCTATTGATGGATCTGCAGACAGCCACACACATATTGATTATTACTTTACGTTTTCAGGAGAAGGTTTCTTGGCCACATCTACCAGAAGTTCAAAATGACTAGCGAAGTTAATGAGCCTATATATTCATTGGTTTCACCTGTATGGCTGGCCACCTTGCCGAATGCACTTGCTTCGTTCTAGTGGATCTGTCGGTGTGCTTTTGATCATCAGGTGGAAATAATTGAATTGAGAGTTCCTGGTGCTTGCAAGACAATTGATGCCGAACATGTTTGTGCAAAATTGCATCTCAGGATGAGATGAGATGAGATGAGGCAGCGTTTCCTCGTGTTGGATGATGCAGAGATCACATGTCTAAGAGTCTGTTTCCATATTTCTTCTTTGCAACTTCCTCTTGTGTTTTGTCTGTTTTCGAGGAGAAATAAAGAGAAAACTTCCCATCCGGTGGAGGATAGGCAAAGCGAAATAACAAATTTGATCGCTGTTCAAGAATGAGTAGCTCTGATCAAAAGTATGCCATGAGTACACCTGTATACCTTTTGTTTGCCCCTAGAGCTCCATCTGATGGATCGCAGGACCACGATTGCTTATGGACAACAGCTTATTCTCCTGCAACATTCTACCACACTTGACAGCCTGCATATCATTCATAGGATCGTTTCAGCGTGAAATTCCCCAGCGTCACCTGCACTGCATTCCTTGCAATCGAATCAATCAGCATCACCTTTTGCAGCATCCAATTCCTCAGCATTCACAGGCCCCAAAAGAAGAAAAGAAAAGAACTAGAGTGCTGATCACTTAATATAATGCAAAGAAAAGAACTAGAGTGCTGATCACTTAATATAATGCAAGTCTTAGACGGGCGTGGGCACATAGCCCAGCAAAACATGAAATGGAGTAACAAACTACATACAACACCAGTCGTGCGTCTCATGGGAGAGTACTGAATACATACACAATACTGAATACAATTTTGAAAAAGTACAACACAGAGGAATCCAATGTCACATGACACACGAGCACATTAGCAAGTCCAATGATAAAAACGACACAACTACAAGATGTTCTGAATTAAGAGACAGCATTCTTCATTCTTCTGCAAGTGGAAAATCTGGATTCATGGAGGTATGGTATATAGTTGCGCTGACAGCATCCTAATAAAGATCCTCAACTGGCCGATCGCCATAAGCCTGTTGCTCCAAGGAGCGAATGTGCTGTCCATCACGCATTGCAGGGAGCACTGGCAACTCGGCATCTGCTGATCGCAGAATATCCATGGCTTGCGCAATAGATGGTCGCTGGTTCGGGTCCTGATGCGTGCACCAGAGACCTGTAACAAGCACACGCTCCATTTCCTGCCGATCGAACTCACCGTTCAGCATCCAATCTGCTGCATCAAGAATTCTGCCATTGTGATACAAGTCACGCACCCAGGCTAGCAGCGACAAAGCTCCATTTCGCTGTCTTGATGCTGGACGCTTGGCAGATGCGACCTCCAGGAGGACAATACCAAAGCTGTACACATCCAAGTCAGTGCGGCGCAAGCCGTTGTTGATGAACTCTGGGTCAATGTATCCAGGTGTCCCTGCAATAACTTCCGTTGTTTGCGGCTCAGCTCCATGGACCATGGTCAATGAGCCTTGCTGTCCCAAAGTCGCCAAGCTTAGCGTTGAGTGACGCATCAAGCATTACGTTTGCAGATTTGATGTCTCCGTGCACAATGCATTTCTCGCAGTCTTGGTGGAGGTAGTGCAAAGCAGAGCCCAAGCCAAGTATGATGTTGTACCTACAGAAGAAACAACTCAGTATCATCTAGTTAGGTAAAAATAACAGATGATATTTGTAGTGCTCAACATGACCCTTACGGTCGAGATAACAGGTTAGCCAATTTCTTTACCTCTGTTGCCAAGTTAAAGTTCTCCTCGCATTGTAGAGATGTTTGTCAAGACTGCCTTGGGCCATCAGTTCGTAAACGAGCATGAGCTTGTTATTGCTGTTGCACCAGCCGACGAGCTCGACGACGTTCCCGTGATTCAGCTGGGTCATGACTTTCACTTCTGCCTCAAATTCCTTCAGTCCTTGCCCCGATGGTTCTTGAGACAACACCTTGATGGCCACAGCACGGTCCTCGTCCCTCAAGTAGCCCCCGTACACCGAGCCAAACCCTCCTTGCCCGAGTTTGTTCTCATTGGCGAAATTAGCCGTAGCCACAACCAGCTCATGGAGATTGAATCGCCTACCTCCAATTCCAACAAAGAGTTCCAGCTCTTTTTGTTGCGTTCTCTTCCAACCGGTGCACCACAGTAGGAGCTCTGCAACAGTCACCCCAGCAGGCCTGTTTCTGCTCAGAGCTGGTTGATACACTGGTAACCACCAAGTCTTCAGATCCAGCTCGATTTCCTTGATCTTGCGGGCCAACTTGCGCTGTAACAGAAAGGACTTTGGCTTAGCATAAAAGCAGTCAGCTATAGCATGCTTGCGTCCATTGTGGAACATCTTCAGTAAAGCTTCAAAATCATCAGCAACACGTTTAAATTTTCTCAGTTTGCCGGATATTGGGTCATTCTCAATTTGCAAACGTGTACTAATTTCTTCAAGCCTGTCCCGGTACTCAGAGATTTCCTTGACACGGGTGATCTGCAGAACTACTTTGTCGACCACAATCTTCAACACAACCGGAACTAATGCCTCCATTCCACTCGTGTTTCAAAGCTTCTTGTAAGAGTCACTGTGGGAGAAAAATTGCAAAACGGAACATATCAATATATTCTGTTTTAGCAGTCAAAATTAATACGGTGCAAGTGGTAGCGTACCAACGAATGAGGGAAAAGAAATAAAGCATGAGAACAATATCTTAGATCTATTGAACTTTCTCGAGAATATATTTCGTATCTTCGATGTCAAAACTAAACGAGCATTGGAGCATGGATCTGGGTATATGCAGCAAAATTGATCTGCTAGCGGTTGTCAGTTACAGAGACCGAAGCAGTAAGTATAATTAGCGTGTCGATTACATCTCTAGAAGGCCAGGAGAGCAGCACCGGCTGTCTGACACTTTCGATTTTTGGCAGGGCACCTAACAGAAGACAGGACAAACTCGATTTGGTAATGGAAGGAACTATCCAGGGAAGAAAGCTCAAAGAGATATGCAGGCTCAGCTGCCTGTGTGTATCATCAGAGGAAATACCTTAGATTTGAAATCTTGTAATCTGATTCCTCCGCCTACTTACTCCAAAGCCAAATTGGTCGAAATCGGATAGCTTTTGTGGTTTGTCATACAGAGCTGAATGTGGGTGACGCAGGTTAGCTATGCAGGAGTCAACTGGTGCTTGGCAGGGAAGTTCACCGTCCCTTCCTTTATTACCAGTAATTTGAGTTGATGTTGCCTGCTTGTTTGATCATGGCTATATTACTGGACAATAACTGTCATGCTTGTATTAATATAAATGATAGGGACGTAGTAGTGCACTGGAGCTATTCCCCAATGACGTTAATTCCGCGTGAATTTTTTTTTATCAGGGCCGGTGCATGCAGTTTTCGCGAAATATGATGCAAACTATCCTACTACTCTTCTGACTGCATATGTTACGGTGACGTGTCTAACTGACCTAAGCCAGTTGAAGTTCCTCCAGACAGTGTAGCGACCCGTGTTTTTGCCTGTTGTCAAAATCACTAAAAATTTGAACTTTTTAAAACTTTTCAATTAAGCAATTTGTTAGCTTTAGTTAGTAGCAAAACCAAAAGTTTTTTGAATTTTTAACCATGCATAAAAGTCACCATGTGCATTTTCGTGTTTTTCTTGTTTTGTTTGAGTGTTGGTTTCGATCTCTCCTTTTGAATGAATTTGAAATTTATTCAAAATCCTTCCCAGCTTAATACCAAACCTTTTTCCTTTTATCGGGCCGCTCCCTTCTTCTTTTCTCTCCCCGGCCCAGCAACCCCGTCGGCCCGGCCGCCCTTTCCTCTCTTCCCTCTCCCTTCCCTTCCCCGTTTTGGGCCGCTCCGCTCCCGGCCCAGCTCGCCCGCACCAGCCCAGCACCGCGCGCCCTTTTTCTTTTTCGCCGAGACACTGACAGGTGGGGCCCACGCCGTCT
Source organism: Eragrostis nindensis (assembly GCA_012490785.1). NCBI lineage: Eukaryota > Viridiplantae > Streptophyta > Magnoliopsida > Poales > Poaceae > Eragrostis > Eragrostis nindensis. The sequence continues at coordinate 2,011,520 of JAAXCT010000030.1, read as the reverse complement.
CCTACCTCCAGCCGCGCCGGCGCAAATCGCGCTCGCGCCCATACCGGCGTGCTCCCTCGCCGCCTCCGTCATGTCCAAGCTCCAGTAGCACCATGTGAAGCTCGTGAGCCCGCCGCCTTACCTCTCCGCCCAGTCTCGTCGCACAGGAACGCGCCCATCCCTCTGTCTCGACCCTCGCGCCGAACCGCCCCGGAGCTCCGGCGAGCTCCATGCCATGACGCCAGCTACAGCACAGCCCCACCTCGCTTCGTCCTGTCCGCCGCACTGCTCCCACTCCTCCGCGCGCGTCATCGCCGTCCTTCCCTCTCCTGCCGCGTCTCGTCGAGCACTAACTCCGGCGAGATATTTCTCGTCGGGAGCCCGATATTTTCCCCGCCACGAACCGACTTCGCCGGCCTATAAATTAGCACCGAGGCCCCCTTCTCCTTCCTCTCATTCCATTTCCCATCTCCATTCACTCTCGAAGCTCTCCACTGCTCTTTTCCCCTTCTCTCTCTCATTTCCGGCGAGAACTCCGACGAGCTCTCTTTTCCTCTCCGGTGAGTCCCGACGTCAACTTCTCTCTCCTCTAGCCCCTCCTTTCCGCGCTCGATCTCACCGTGCTTATCTCGTCCGCAGCTGTGGTTTGAGAAGCGAGATCGACGCCGTAACCCTAGCCGCTACCTTCTCCGTCGCCGGCCACTCTCCTTCCTCCTCTCTTCCGTCCGAGCCCACGGTAAGCTTCACCGTGCTCCCCTCTCTCTCATGCGCTCTCTCTCTTTCTCTCTCGCACTCCCGCGCCACCCGCGCACCAAGCGCCGGCTCCGCCGCCGCCTTTCCCTTTCGCCGCCAGCTGCCGTGAGCCCCCTCCGGCCCGGCCGAACCTTCCGCGCGACTCACCGCCCTCGCGCGCACGCCCCCGACAGCTCACACTCGACCGCGACGCACTCCCTCACCTTTTCCCCTGGCTCGCCGGCGCGCCACCCATCTCCGGCGATGTCGCGTCGTCGCTCCCGTCGACCTCGTCGACGACATCACCCACCACCACCTTCGCTGTTCCTCGTAGAGCGCCGTCGTCTACTCCGCGTCCCCTTTAGACCCCTGTAGCCGCCGCCGGCGAGGATTCCGGCGAGACCCCGCCGAGCGCCGTCGTCCCCCGCCGCGCGCCGACCCAGCCGCGTCGGCATCCGACGTGGCGCGCCACGTCGCCGTGTGAGTCCGCGCGACCCGGTCGCCGCCCACACGTGGCACACCCGGTCCATCGTGGACCAGCCACGCGTGTCGCTCCGATCCACGCACTTGTGGACCGAATCCACGTAACAGTAACGCACAGTGAACCCGACCCCATCTGGCCCACGCGTCAGCCTCACAACCTCTCTGTAAATGCTAAGTCCACACAGATAGTGTACCCAGAATCCTATTTCGACCACTTTTCAATATCAGAAAAATTTCCAAAAATTCCTAAAAATACTTTGACACTTCCTAAACACTTTCCAACTCTTGTTAGCCTCTGGTTAATTGTGTATCCCTCATACTAAATTAATCAAGCTAAAATTCCTTAAATCAAATCATTCAAACTTCAAGAATCTATATCTTTTTCATCTTAACTCCAATTTTGGCGAACCTTGCGCCAAAATTCATCTAAAATCTTACTCTATACAACACCACCAGAATCAACCTCCCCTCTGGTTTTATTTCGATTTTCTTTGGATTTATTGCTATTTTAATTTGTTTGTGAGCGGTAGATTTATCTTTTTGTTAAATCGTTAGATAATCAAGACGAAGAGGCTGTGGATCCTGATTACGAGGATTTAGAGGAAGAAGAGCTTGGCGAAGGCAAGTCTAACTTCCTTTGATCATATTGATCCTATGTTTGCAAATATCCTAATTAGAGCTGTTTATAAGTAAATTGCATGGTATTTAAATGAATTTAAATGCTAGAATGGTCCTATGCAATATTTGATTGCCTGCCTTGACTTGATTATATCCTGTATCCTTGTTAGCTCTAGGAATCAACCACATTAATTTAATTAATAAGTTCTTGATACGCTCACTGCTTAGGACTATCACATGTGTTTAATTAATATTGCTCACAGCATTTTCGTGTAAATGCGTGTGTCTTGGTGGTGTGTGTAAATGTGAAATGGGGTGGTATAATAATAAGTGCAACCCTAGTGAGGGATGTTTTTGGCGGGATCAGGCGAGGTAGTCCTCAGTGGGGAGGCTATCTCTGGGACGCCCTTCCACTTGTGGATTGGCTATTGAAGATGCCTGGTTCGGTCGTATAAGGACCGGTTCTTATGCCCTTTCACTTGTGTATCCTTCCATCACGCATTGCAGGGAGCACTGGCAACTCGGCATCTGCTGATCGCAGAATATCCATGGCTTGCGCAATAGATGGTCGCTGGTTCGGGTCCTGATGCGTGCACCAGAGACCTGTAACAAGCACACGCTCCATTTCCTGCCGATCGAACTCACCGTTCAGCATCCAATCTGCTGCATCAAGAATTCTGCCATTGTGATACAAGTCACGCACCCAGGCTAGCAGCGACAAAGCTCCATTTCGCTGTCTCGATGCTGGACGCTTGGCAGATGCGACCTCTAGGAGGACAATACCGAAGCTGTACACATCCAGGTCAGTGCGGCGCAAGCCGTTGTTGATGAACTCTGGGTCAATGTATCCAGGTGTTCCTGCAATAACTTGCGTTGTTTGCGGCTCTGCTCCATGGTCAATGAGCCTTGCTGTCCCAAAGTCGCCAAGCTTAGCGTTGAGTGACGCATCAAGCATTACGTTTGCAGATTTGATGTCTCCGTGCACAATGCATTTCTCGCAGTCTTGGTGGAGGTATTGCAAAGCAGAGCCCAAGCCAAGAATGATGTTGTACCTACAAGAAGAAACAACTCAGTATCATCTAGTTAGGTAAAAATAACAGATGATATTTGTAGTGCTCAACATGACCCTTACGGTCGAGATAACAGGTTAGCCAATTTCTTTACCTCTGTTGCCAAGTTAAAGTTCTCCTCGCATTGTAGAGATGTTTGTCAAGACTGCCTTGGGCCATCAGTTCGTAAACGAGCATGAGCTTGTTATTGCTGTTGCACCAGCCGACGAGCTCGACGACGTTCCCGTGATTCAGCTGGGTCATGACTTTCACTTCTGCCTCAAATTCCTTCAGTCCTTGCCCCGATGGTTCTTGAGACAACACCTTGATGGCCACAGCACGGTCCTCGTCCCTCAAGTAGCCCCCGTACACCGAGCCAAACCCTCCTTGCCCGAGTTTGTTCTCATTGGCGAAATTAGCCGTAGCCACAACCAGCTCATGGAGATTGAATCGCCTACCTCCAATTCCAACAAAGAGTTCCAGCTCTTTTTGTTGCGTTCTCTTCCAACCGGTGCACCACAGTAGGAGCTCTGCAACAGTCACCCCAGCAGGCCTGTTTCTGCTCAGAGCTGGTTGATACACTGGTAACCACCAAGTCTTCAGATCCAGCTCGATTTCCTTGATCTTGCGGGCCAACTTGCGCTGTAACAGAAAGGACTTTGGCTTAGCATAAAAGCAGTCAGCTATAGCATGCTTGCGTCCATTGTGGAACATCTTCAGTAAAGCTTCAAAATCATCAGCAACACGTTTAAATTTTCTCAGTTTGCCGGATATTGGGTCATTCTCAATTTGCAAACGTGTACTAATTTCTTCAAGCCTGTCCCGGTACTCAGAGATTTCCTTGACACGGGTGATCTGCAGAACTACTTTGTCGACCACAATCTTCAACACAACCGGAACTAATGCCTCCATTCCACTCGTGTTTCAAAGCTTCTTGTAAGAGTCACTGTGGGAGAAAAATTGCAAAACGGAACATATCAATATATTCTGTTTTAGCAGTCAAAATTAATACGGTGCAAGTGGTAGCGTACCAACGAATGAGGGAAAAGAAATAAAGCATGAGAACAATATCTTAGATCTATTGAACTTTCTCGAGAATATATTTCGTATCTTCGATGTCAAAACTAAACGAGCATTGGAGCATGGATCTGGGTATATGCAGCAAAATTGATCTGCTAGCGGTTGTCAGTTACAGAGACCGAAGCAGTAAGTATAATTAGCGTGTCGATTACATCTCTAGAAGGCCAGGAGAGCAGCACCGGCTGTCTGACACTTTCGATTTTTGGCAGGGCACCTAACAGAAGACAGGACAAACTCGATTTGGTAATGGAAGGAACTATCCAGGGAAGAAAGCTCAAAGAGATATGCAGGCTCAGCTGCCTGTGTGTATCATCAGAGGAAATACCTTAGATTTGAAATCTTGTAATCTGATTCCTCCGCCTACTTACTCCAAAGCCAAATTGGTCGAAATCGGATAGCTTTTGTGGTTTGTCATACAGAGCTGAATGTGGGTGACGCAGGTTAGCTATGCAGGAGTCAACTGGTGCTTGGCAGGGAAGTTCACCGTCCCTTCCTTTATTACCAGTAATTTGAGTTGATGTTGCCTGCTTGTTTGATCATGGCTATATTACTGGACAATAACTGTCATGCTTGTATTAATATAAATGATAGGGACGTAGTAGTGCACTGGAGCTATTCCCCAATGACGTTAATTCCGCGTGAATTTTTTTTTATCAGGGCCGGTGCATGCAGTTTTCGCGAAATATGATGCAAACTATCCTACTACTCTTCTGACTGCATATGTTACGGTGACGTGTCTAACTGACCTAAGCCAGTTGAAGTTCCTCCAGACAGTGTAGCGACCCGTGTTTTTGCCTGTTGTCAAAATCACTAAAAATTTGAACTTTTTAAAACTTTTCAATTAAGCAATTTGTTAGCTTTAGTTAGTAGCAAAACCAAAAGTTTTTTGAATTTTTAACCATGCATAAAAGTCACCATGTGCATTTTCGTGTTTTTCTTGTTTTGTTTGAGTGTTGGTTTCGATCTCTCCTTTTGAATGAATTTGAAATTTATTCAAAATCCTTCCCAGCTTAATACCAAACCTTTTTCCTTTTATCGGGCCGCTCCCTTCTTCTTTTCTCTCCCCGGCCCAGCAACCCCGTCGGCCCGGCCGCCCTTTCCTCTCTTCCCTCTCCCTTCCCTTCCCCGTTTTGGGCCGCTCCGCTCCCGGCCCAGCTCGCCCGCACCAGCCCAGCACCGCGCGCCCTTTTTCTTTTTCGCCGAGACACTGACAGGTGGGGCCCACGCCGTCTCCTACCTCCAGCCGCGCCGGCGCAAATCGCGCTCGCGCCCATACCGGCGTGCTCCCTCGCCGCCTCCGTCATGTCCAAGCTCCAGTAGCACCATGTGAAGCTCGTGAGCCCGCCGCCTTACCTCTCCGCCCAGTCTCGTCGCACAGGAACGCGCCCATCCCTCTGTCTCGACCCTCGCGCCGAACCGCCCCGGAGCTCCGGCGAGCTCCATGCCATGACGCCAGCTACAGCACAGCCCCACCTCGCTTCGTCCTGTCCGCCGCACTGCTCCCACTCCTCCGCGCGCGTCATCGCCGTCCTTCCCCCTCCTGCCGCGTCTCGTCGAGCACTAACTCCGGCGAGATATTTCTCGTCGGGAGCCCGATATTTCCCCGCCACGAACCGACTTCGCCGGCCTATAAATTAGCACCGAGGCCCCCTTCTCCTTCCTCTCATTCCATTTCCCATCTCCATTCACTCTCGAAGCTCTCCACTGCTCTTTTCCCCTTTCTCTCTCATTTCCGGCGAGAACTCCGACGAGCTCTCTTTTCCTCTCCGGTGAGTCCCGACGTCAACTTCTCTCTCCTCTAGCCCCTCCTTTCCGCGCTCGATCTCACCGTGCTTATCTCGTCCGCAGCTGTGGTTTGAGAAGCGAGATCGACGCCGTAACCCTAGCCGCTACCTTCTCCGTCGCCGGCCACTCTCCTTCCTCCTCTCTTCCGTCCGAGCCCACGGTAAGCTTCACCGTGCTCCCCTCTCTCTCATGCGCTCTCTCTCTTTCTCTCTCGCACTCCCGCGCCACCCGCGCACCAAGCGCCGGCTCCGCCGCCGCCTTTCCCTTTCGCCGCCAGCTGCCGTGAGCCCCCTCCGGCCCGGCCGAACCTTCCGCGCGACTCACCGCCCTCGCGCGCACGCCCCCGACAGCTCACACTCGACCGCGACGCACTCCCTCACCTTTTCCCCTGGCTCGCCGGCGCGCCACCCATCTCCGGCGATGTCGCGTCGTCGCTCCCGTCGACCTCGTCGACGACATCACCCACCACCACCTTCGCTGTTCCTCGTAGAGCGCCGTCGTCTACTCCGCGTCCCCTTTAGACCCCTGTAGCCGCCGCCGGCGAGGATTCCGGCGAGACCCCGCCGAGCGCCGTCGTCCCCCGCCGCGCGCCGACCCAGCCGCGTCGGCATCCGACGTGGCGCGCCACGTCGCCGTGTGAGTCCGCGCGACCCGGTCGCCGCCCACACGTGGCACACCCGGTCCATCGTGGACCAGCCACGCGTGTCGCTCCGATCCACGCACTTGTGGACCGAATCCACGTAACAGTAACGCACAGTGAACCCGACCCCATCTGGCCCACGCGTCAGCCTCACAACCTCTCTGTAAATGCTAAGTCCACACAGATAGTGTACCCAGAATCCTATTTCGACCACTTTTCAATATCAGAAAAATTTCCAAAAATTCCTAAAAATACTTTGACACTTCCTAAACACTTTCCAACTCTTGTTAGCCTCTGGTTAATTGTGTATCCCTCATACTAAATTAATCAAGCTAAAATTCCTTAAATCAAATCATTCAAACTTCAAGAATCTATATCTTTTTCATCTTAACTCCAATTTTGGCGAACCTTGCGCCAAAATTCATCTAAAATCTTACTCTATACAACACCACCAGAATCAACCTCCCCTCTGGTTTTATTTCGATTTTCTTTGGATTTATTGCTATTTTAATTTGTTTGTGAGCGGTAGATTTATCTTTTTGTTAAATCGTTAGATAATCAAGACGAAGAGGCTGTGGATCCTGATTACGAGGATTTAGAGGAAGAAGAGCTTGGCGAAGGCAAGTCTAACTTCCTTTGATCATATTGATCCTATGTTTGCAAATATCCTAATTAGAGCTGTTTATAAGTAAATTGCATGGTATTTAAATGAATTTAAATGCTAGAATGGTCCTATGCAATATTTGATTGCCTGCCTTGACTTGATTATATCCTGTATCCTTGTTAGCTCTAGGAATCAACCACATTAATTTAATTAATAAGTTCTTGATACGCTCACTGCTTAGGACTATCACATGTGTTTAATTAATATTGCTCACAGCATTTTCGTGTAAATGCGTGTGTCTTGGTGGTGTGTGTAAATGTGAAATGGGGTGGTATAATAATAAGTGCAACCCTAGTGAGGGATGTTTTTGGCGGGATCAGGCGAGGTAGTCCTCAGTGGGGAGGCTATCTCTGGGACGCCCTTCCACTTGTGGATTGGCTATTGAAGATGCCTGGTTCGGTCGTATAAGGACCGGTTCTTATGCCGCCTTTGCCTAGCACCTCTCGCGCAGCCACAAGCCGTGAATGGGCACGGGATTGGAACCACACCCTACTAGTACTCACCCGGTACCTCCCGGAGGCAGGAGAATGCAACGGAGTCCCAGGAGAAGACTCGTTCGTTGGTGGGTGTTCGAGATCCGGCATTTATGACTGGCCATATTATTATTGTGAAGCCCCTGGTGATGTTCGTGGGGGATGCCGTGGTGGTACGAAGTAGGTATGGAACCTTTAGTGGGACAGTCCAAACTATGACGATAGGGAGGACTGGACCACCTTGTGGGGAAATTTGTGCACCCTTGGCCAAGGTTAAGAAACTTTCCGGAAAGCCGTGTTCCACGGAATTGGACAACGCGAAAGCATCGGCCACACTATGATTAGATTTTCCGCGTGAGTTTCCTTGGTGTGTTTTGGAAAAACGCCGGTTTGGAGCCGTGAGCTGGTTGTCAGTCAGTGTTAAAACTTGAGGAACTGGCGGGATGGATTGCATCTCCCCCAGGGCCGCCTAACCCCACTAATCTCTACAGATACTTGATTAGAATTGCGAAATGCTTTATTTTCAAAACAACTCTGTATAAACTTGGCTTTCTCGCCTTGTCGCTAACCACAAGCCTAATCCTTTGATAATCCCTTGCATAATCATACCCCTCATGTTAGGCTTGCTGAGTACCTTAAGTACTCACTCTTGCTTAAATCATTCAGAAGATGAGCACGACTATGACTTTCAAGCTGATGGTGATGAAGAGTAAAGCTCGGCCTTCGCTCAAGTGGTGCCTGTAGGAGTGGAGCCCTGTCGCCTTCCGCTAGTTTAAGTGTTAGCCCTGGCTGCTGTGTCAGCCTGTAAGCATGATGTCTGTGAGTGTTGAGGCCGCCCGCCTCATTTGTATAAAGACCTTTATGTATTAAAAAAGCTTGTAATGACTCTCGGTAATATAAATAAAGTATTTGCTGTGAAGCATTCTGTGAAAGTGTCGTATCAGCTACTGATCCAGAGACTGATACGGTAAACACTAAGTACTTCAGAAATGGGGTACGACAGACAGCAACATTCATTTTTTATGTGACGGAAATTTCAGATGTGTGCCTTCCTTTGCGATTAGTGTCTCCTCTGGTCAGGGGGGTTGTCTGTCTCTATCTCGCTAATATCCTTGAAAGAGTGTGTTTGGTGTTAATTGTGCATCGAACGGGGAATCAATGTGTTGACGCCGAAACGCGTAGCATGTTCACATACGTACGGGCTGCATGCAGATCGCGCGCGCTCCTTGCAGCATGTTCACATACGAGTTCCTGGTGCTTGCAAGAGAAATGTTGCCGAATTAGCATGTTTGTGCAAAAAGTTGCATTCAGGATGAGATGAGATGAGACGAGGTAGTGACTTCTCGTGTTGGATGATGCACAGATCACATGTCTAGGAGTCTGTTTCCAAATTTCTGCCTTGCAACATTCCGCTTGTGTTTTGTCTGTTTTTTAGAGAAGCAAAGAGAAGACCGTTTCATCTGGCGGTACTCGGCGCAACCTCGTGTTGGCGCTTGACCGAACTCGCCGTTCAGCCTCCTGTCTGCTGCACGAATAACCATGACCTGGTCGAACAAGCCACGGACCCAAAGTAGCAGCGCTGAAGAAGATCCGTTTTGGGCGCGTTCATTGCACCTCCTCTAAAGTTTAGACATGTCACATCAAAGAGAATCTTACTATTTAAAAATATTTTTATTTATTTAATGACAAAACCTATGTCACGACCCCCCTCTAAATCACGAGACGAATCTAATGAGCCTAATCAATCTATGTTTTGCTACAGTGATGCTACAATAACTACCTTCTAATCACACCTTAATTACCCTCGTTAGATTCGTCTAGCGAATTCGAGCGGAGTCTTGAAATTAGTTTTGTAATTAAACTTTATTTATAATTACAATATTTATTACAAAAACCCTCTAAAGTTTAGATCCCATACAACGAACACACCCTTTGTTGCCTTCGTGACGGCCGCTTGCCATAAGCAACCTTTAAGAGGGTAACACCAGCGATAAAAAAAAAGAAATAAAAAGAAAAAGGAGGGTAACACCAATTTGTTGTTTGGGGAAACTTCAACTTTTGACTATATCAAAACAACTTATTGGTTTTTATAGGTTCGCATGAATTGATGAATAACTCGCATGAGCTTTGCTTCAATTGCTCAGACGATCAAACATATCTGGAAAAAAAAAAGAAAACGGCCAAGTATTTGCGTGTGGGTAGTGGGCCTAAATTGGAAACAATACAGGCCTGCTTCCTAGGTTGTAAGGCCAAATGTGAACACACATCACAGTGACGAAGCACGTCGGCGCAGCCCTGGTTCTCTCCGGCCATCCGGTGGCCGGCTTCTGTCCCCAGCAGCGGCGGAGCACGGCCCGCGCTGCGTGTTCGACGGAATGCCGCAGCGGCTCGAGGCCAAGAGGAGCAACAAGACCACCCGGACGCGCTCCACCAGCGCGTACTCTCCTTCCTGCCCTCCGATGAGGCCGTGCAGACGTGCGTGGCGTGCTCTCCCGCCGCCGCCGGTGGCGCAACCTCTGGGAGTCCACCCCCGCGCTGCGCGTCACGGACACTGAGGGTAGTTGGGAGAGCGCCGAGGACATGAACGAGTTCAACTACCTGCTGCCGCTCCGTGACCGATCGCTCTCGACATCTGTGAGATCTCTTTTACAGACTGTATCGGAGACACGAGTGCGTTCCGCTACATCGAGCTGTGGATTCGGTACGCGTCAATGTGGAAAGATCGGGCCATTCGTGTGCTTATCTACACTGAATTTGACCTCCTGAAGCTTGCCGATGCCTCATCTCTGCGCACTTGACAGCCAATTAGGCAAGAGCTGGCGCTGGATTTCTCAGGTGATCCTGCTCTTAAGGCTCTAAAGCTGGAAAATTGCATCACTGTTGCCCCTAGGATCTCATCTCCGACCCTAAGACATCTAATCTTCACTGGTAGCTTATTCGGTTGGAGGTCCCACACACAGAATTGGTTAAATTTGACAAAGGATGCGCGGAATATTGTTGATATAGCACATCTGGAATTGTGGCGGTGATATTTGTGAGTGCTGTAGTGATAATGCTGATGGCAGTCATGAATCGTGATAATGACAGCACCAATTTGGAGTTATTAGACGCGCCAAAAGTGGTAGGTTGTGCTTACTCCATCTTAATCGCTACAACTGCTTGTTTTGCCATTCCCTTTTGTGGTACAGATATGCATTTTTATTTCGTTATACATGATCAAAACACTTAAACATGCTTCTTATAACTGTTGCCACCGTTTGGTGCTAAGTTCTTTCAGTGAACACTAACCGTATAGTTTTCATAAACTATGGTTTATGCCTCTGGGGTTCCCATGCTATACAAAAAAGGGGTACGGTTCACTATGATGGATAGTTCATGTTAATTTGTTGACGATTTGGAGTCTATATGCCAGATATATTCATGTACAGATGTGATAAAATCACACATTGGGTTAATAAGTCTCCATTATTTTTTTCCAATCGTAGATATCTATTCAAAGTGAGTATAAATATAAAAACCTATGGAGCCTTTTGAAATTGTTGCATAAAACTACAACTTCTATAACTTTCAGTAACATGAAGCCAAACACGTTAAGTTATTTTGTCAAAATAGGGTTTCTACGACACATATCTACTTGTATTATTTTTTATTAACCATTTAAATTTGATGTAACTTTGTGTAATTGCATGTTTGATAAACAAATTAGAGCGACATATATAAAAATATTTGTAATTATTTTTTATTAACCATTTAAATTTGATGTAACTTTGTGTAATTGCATGTTTGATAAACAAATTAGAGCTTGATCTGTTCTTTACTCTGATGCAACTTGTTTAATTTATTTTCAGAAGGGATTTTGTATTATACCCTGCATTATATTTAGCAAGTTAAAGAGATGGATACAAAATGAGTGATCTGTCTGTGGACCTCTGTGTTCTATTTTGCGTTCTCCACAACTCTCCAGTAGCTCTAGGGAAGCTCATTCTTCAAACTTTATGCGGTATATAATTTCCAAAGTTCATAACTGAATGTTCTTCTGAAGCTTGTATGCATACTTTGAGACTTGTGTTATCTTCTCTATCCATTACAGGTTCCTGTACATCTGGTGGCAATGGAATGAAGCCAACATCCAGTAGAGCAATCATATGCATCTGAACAACTAAAAAGAGTTGAAGTCAAATGTCAAAAAGTCGATGAGAGTGTTCGCAACCTTTTGAAGTGTTTGAGTTTCTATGGTATACCACCAGATGACCTAATACAAATCAAGGAGCCTCATTGGTTGTGGTTGAACATCTCTCGTCGCAACTTGTGCGATGACGATGTAATTGATGGGTGAGCTTATTTCAGTAATTGATTGAAATCAATACCTAATTAGAAATGTTCATAAATTAACTTCTCCATAACTAATTATTTTATAATTTTAAAATCGTCTGTGCTTTGACTGAATGAGCGAGTGTTCTATGAAATTAGAAATGTTCATAAATGATACCATATCACGCCACATGCCCATTGTATATGGAGGGGAATTAGGGTACCTGTACCTAAATGATGATCATCTGCCAGAACAGCAAGATGTTTTCTGGGAAATTAGCAACTGTCAATTTGCTACTGTGTGAAATAACTTCCCCCACTTAGTGACCAGTCAAAATCCAATATGCATCAAGGCACAAAAAGGAAAAAAAATCTTTAATGAAGGTCGAAGTTTCATTAAACATAGATCTCCCATAATAATTGTACCTCAATGTAGTCATTGTTGTGATGGGAGGGAGAGGTTCCTGAGAGCTGGGACCCGGACATGCTATGTGCCTTGCTGCTCCATTGGTTGCTATCCATGTTTTTTTTTGAGAGGAAGTTGTTGTCCATTTTGCTGCCGGACAACGTTATGTAGACCTTGGTGCAAGCTCGTCCACCCTCTGGAAAATGCCGACAGATAGCAGAGCACTGGTGAGATAACCATGACTTCCACAAAATTTTGTTTAGGTATTAAACAAACACAGGGAATGGTTTGACAGCTGTGCTCCCCTTCATGATTGTTTGCTTGGCTGTATTTTGTTTCCACAGATAAATCGTATCCATGTTTTCTTTTCATCATGTATTCATCTGAGTGTAATTGCTTCCCTTGTTTCCTATTGTGTGATTAGTAGCTGTTCACGCGTTTGGGTCTTGGTCAAGTTTATCTTTTTCTGTCACGTTGCCATCCAGTTTGCAAATTGGCACTCCCGTTTCTCTGGTTTCTATCATGTAGGACCATGTTTTATGTCCTGATGCAAAGTTTTCAATTTTGGCTGCGCCTTCTTTTTCCACCCTCCAAGACTCCTTCCATCTCTTTCAAGCAAACTATTCCAGAGGAAATATCTGCCACTGCATTTTGTGGTTTTAAGCAATTATATACGACAGAGAAGCACTGGACCAGAGCTAGCCCAGTACTCTTTCTGCTGCCATCTAGCTAAGCTGCAACACCAACCAGCGACAATAGGGACATTGTGCAATCTCTGCATCCTTAACACAGGTTTTTTCTCTGATTTCGGCGGCATACAGTGATACGCCGTTCCGTCTTTCAAGGCATGGAGTAGGATAAAAACTGTTCCAAACTGGAAATTTTCGAGGTACTTGTGCTCTGAACTCTGGTCCAGTAAGCTGTCACTTGGTGAAAGTGGTGGATTCCATCTGTCAATTGGTGAACGTTTGATCAGTAACCAAGTCATATTTGTTCTGAATCTACTCAGTGAGTGCTGCTCGAGGTCTTCACCTGTAAGTCTGTAATGCCTTCTGGAGAGGTTGCCGTGCCTGGCAACTACTCGATAATCTTTGTTAATACACTGCCTCACTCCCTCACCATCAGTGCTAGGCAACTACAATTTCTAGGACTGTTATTGAACATTGTTTAAATCCTGAGTGCCACCATCAATCAAGTGTTGGCTCTAAAACTCAAAATAATTTTCCCTTTTGAATTTTTATCCATAGGGATTCGGCCTTGACGACTTTGAAATATGAGTGGAATGGAAGCTGCCTTAGCGTGCGGGTTGTTGAAGGTTGCAGGCAACAGGCTAGTTTCGCTGATGGCAAGTGAGTTTGCTTCCATAACAGGTGTGAAAAAGGATCTCTCCGAGCTCCAGGATATAAATGGAGAGATTACAACCTGGCTATCCACAGTCCGTGATCTCTCAATAGAGAATGACCAGAAATTCCGCTGGGTGATAAAACTGAAAGATGTTGCTTATGATATTGATGATTTGCTTTATGAAGTCCACCTAGAAGCTGATGACTACAAGATAGACAGCTACCGCGACAAGCATGCTATAGCCAGGTTGTAATCTCTCCATTTCTGTACCGTTGCAAGCTGACCCGCAAGGTAAAGGCAATCAAGGTGAAATTAGCTGCAGTCGCAAAGCAAAGAAGTGTTATGAATGCTATAGGGAATAATCTACCTGTGGATCAACAAACTCTCAGTAGAAACAGGGCAATTGGAGAGCTATCCTTGTTGACTATTGTTGAGGAGTCAGAAATACCGACAAGGGACAAAGAGAAGAGTGGAATCATTTGCAAGCTATTAGAATCAAATGAAGGGAAGGATGACTGGATAGTTTCTGTTGTTGGTCTAGGTGGGTCTGGAAAAACTACTTTGGCAAAACACATCTGCCATGACAATAAGATAAAGGAGAACTTCAAGTATACATTCTGGGTCCACGTGTCTCATGAATTCAATGTGAAAAAGCTTATTGGCAAGCTTTTTGAAGCTATCACTAAGCAAAAGTCATATATTCATGCCCCACAACATATGGTAGATGAAATTTCAAACAAGTTGAGTGGTGAGAAGTTTCTTCTTGTCTTGGATGATGCTTGGCACGAGGACAAGGATGACTGGAAAGAATTCATGGTGCTCCTGAAGAGTCGTGCACGTGGAAGCAAGCTTATGCTAACTACTCGTAATCAAAAGGTTGCAGAAGCTGTAAACTCTAGACAGATTTTTGAGTTGGCGTCCTTATCCGAGGCAGAGAGCTGGAGCTTATTCGTAAAGAGTTCTGGGCAGGAAGAGAAAGATTTGGGCTCTGAGTTTATACAATATGGAAAAGAGATTGTGAACAAGTGTGCTGGGGTTCCTCTAGCAATCAAAACTCTTGGAGGCATCCTCTGTGAAAAGAGGGAAATAAGTACACGGAGAGCCATAAGGGAGAGTGATTTATGGAATGAAGGGACTATAGAAGGTCGAGTATTTGCATCCTTGAAACTGAGCTACATTCACCTGAAACATTTTGCTCTATATTCCCGAAAGGATTTATGATAAGAAAAAGTTACTTGATTGGACAATGGATAGCCCATGGATTCATCAAGCTAGTGAAGGAAGAGCAGCCAGAGGCTATTGGAAGTGAATGGTTTGATTCTCTTGTGAAAGTCGGTTTTTTTCATGATCCACTTGAATGTTGGGATGGCAGTGGAGTAGTATACAAGATGCATGACCTGATTCACGATCTTACTCGATATATTTTACAGAGTGAAGTGCTGACATCTCTGCCGAAGTATATGAATAAAGATTGTACATACAAATGCAGATATTTATCTTTGAATTCATGCAGTGAGATGTTTGACACGGGCCTGTTTGACAAGGTTCGTGCTCTCTATGTGTCTGAAGGTAACCAGTCATTTGATAAACCAGTTAAGAAGACTTGCTATACCCGCAGTGTTATTCTCAACTATGCAACTGATACTCCATTTCCAATATTTATACTGAAGCTGGAATATCTTGGATATCTTGAAATTCACAATGTTAGTTGCAAAGAACTTCCTGAAGCTATCTCAGGTTGTAGAAACTTGCAATCACTTCATTTTATTGAGTGCAGTGGTTTTGCGACTTTACCCAAGTCTGTTGGCAAGCTTAAGAAGCTAAGAACTCTAGAGTTGACACGCATTGCTGATCTCGAGAGTTTGCCTCAATCCATTTGTGGTTGTCATGATCTTCAATTGTTGCAATTAAGGTCCTGTACCAAGCTCAGAGCAGTACCAAACTCCATTAGTAAAAATCAGAATCTAAGGGTGCTTGAAATTCTCTATTGTTCAAATATGCAACAACTGCCATCAGAATTTAACGGGGACTTTAGCAACATACAGGCAATTAACTTAGCCGGTTGTAGGAGCCTCAAAGTCTTACCAAGTGCCTTAGCATCTCCCAAGTTACGTACTCTGAACATATCTCAGACCAGAGTAACCACACTACCGGAATGGGTCACTTTGATTGGAACTCTGGAATGCATAAACCTCGAAGGTTGCAATGAGCTAATGGAGTTACCGAGAGGTATAGGGAACTTAAAAAGGCTGGAAGTTCTGAACATAAACAGGTGCGAGAACTTGCGTTACATGCCGTCAGGGATTGGACAACTGACACGTTTAAGGATGCTGGACTTGTTTTTGGTTGGGTGTGGTCAAGGTCAACATGGTGCAAGAATCTCTGAGCTTAAAAATCTTGATATGATAAGTGGTATAAACGATGACATGACAATTAGAAATCTTCGGTATGTAAAGGATCCAGGTGATGCAGAAAAGGCTTGCTTGAAGCAAAAGAAGAATATACAGAGTTTGGTATTGGATTGGTGTTCAAGGGGAAAAGAAGAGTTGGTTTCAGATAAAAAACAAGATCTGGCTGTGCTGGAAGCCCTTGAACCACCTTCAGAAATCAAAAAGTTAAAAATTAACGGTTATGGAGGTCCCAATTTGCCATGTTGGATGCGTCAAAATGAATCTTCTTATTTGAAGGGCATAGTAATAAAGCAAACCAGTACATCTCGATTCCTTTGCCTTACTTTACTGAAGCTGAAGAAGTTACCCAATTTGAAGCATATGCGAGGAATTCTGGTAATTCCTTCACTCAAGTTTCTCAACCTGCACAAAATGCCTAATGTGGAGGAGCTGTGGACTACAACAAGTGGTTCGGAAATTGGTCTGGAAGAACTGGGTGAGCAATACTGTTTCCCCGTCCTGTCCCATCTAGAAATAAGAGACTGCCCTAAACTTATTGTGAAGCCCTACTTCCCACCGTCTCTGGAGTCGCTGCGACTGAGAGATTACAACGATCAGCTGAGCTTTCTCGTTAGTCGATTTCGTCCACATGCTGACGACCCTTCATCCTCCAGCAGAGTGCTTGCCGCCGTTCCTCACCTCAAGGAACTGGAACTAAACAGAATGACGGGATCATCTTATGACTGGGAATTCCTGCAGCAGCTCGCTGGACTCGAGTCCTTGCGAATTTGGGGCTGCAGTGACCTGAAGGAATTGCCAGAGAGCATGAAGGGCCTCACCCCCCTCGAGATGTTGTTCATCTACGAATGCCCCAGCCTTTCCAAGCTGCCCGAGTGGCTTGGGGAACTGCGCTCTTTACAACATTTGAATGTCTCAAGGTGCCCAATGATGACCAGCCTCCCTCAGTCGATGGAACAGCTGACGTCCCTCGTGAGGCTGAAAATTGATGGCTGGGGCAATCTGAAGCAGCTCCCTGAGGTGATTCAACACCTCACCTCCCTTCAAGAGCTCGAATTGGTACGATGCAGTGCACTTACCGTGCTGCCGGAGTGGATC
Source organism: Eragrostis nindensis (assembly GCA_012490785.1). Taxonomy (NCBI): domain Eukaryota; kingdom Viridiplantae; phylum Streptophyta; class Magnoliopsida; order Poales; family Poaceae; genus Eragrostis; species Eragrostis nindensis. Next base: position 1,994,450 of record JAAXCT010000030.1, on the reverse strand, counting down.
GGACGGCTCTCTGAGCTTCGGCATCTTTCCATCATAGATTGCTCTGCTCTTCAATCCCTGCCCCACTCCATACAATGCCTTACCAGGGTTTGTTCACTGATAACTGCCCTGATTTGGCACGGCGTTACAAAAAAGGAGTGGGGGAGGACTGGCACGTTATGTCCCATATTCCTTTTGTTCAGATACTCGATTAAGAAATTAATCGATGGTCATGGAACAACGGACCCTAACCGCACGCGAGGTGATATAAAGAAATTAAGAAACGGCGAACGCTCCAAAGCAAAGGCGATGCTCTCCCAGCTGAGCCCCGCGCTAGCTGACAAGAAAGGAGAAATGCAAGTTCACTCACCCTTCATGATCCAACAACTCTGTTAAACAAGGATAGCAAAAGGATTATTATAGTTTGAGGTCGTTCTCAGAAGGTACTACAAAAGGTCCGTAGTTGCCTCTGATGATAGGGTCTTAATAATTTTCTTTTGAAAAGGGAAGTGTCGTTGAGCTTTCGTTTACCATTAAGTAGACTAGAGCCACTACTAAGGTTGTTTATTTTTTTTTTTTTTTGGGGGAAAGGGAGCAACTACAAGTTTGTTTGACAGCTAAGCCGCACAGTACTCCAGTAAGATCTTGTGTGAAGAAAAGCCCAGCTTCTGCACAAAAAGGATACCTACAAGTGTAGATTCTAATCCACGCGGAAATGTTATCTTTCAGGCAATGTCTGGGGTACATCAGATGGCAGGATTCAATTTCTTGCTAGGGAGAGAGAGAAGTTTCAACTATGATTGTGGTTTTCCCTCAATAAAACAAAGCCAAATTAACTGCACATTTACCACTCCGACAGCCTCCGTCTTCTTGTGCAAATGCCCTTCTGTATCATCGCTCAGCCCTGTTCTCTTTCTCCTCTAGCCCAGCGACTTTCTCTCCACCAAACCCCGCATCTACTCTTGGCAATGTGCAACTTGCGCCTTTTTTTATTTAAGAAAAACGGATTAGCAGTTGTTGTCTGGCTAAAAAAGAAAAAATATATTAGGTGTCATCGGAGCAGCCACTAGCACCACTTGCTCTGCCATCTTGCTAATTAAACTGCACCACATACCTAACGACTGCTGTTCTCCACCAAAGACCAAACGCCTGCATCTTCAGGACTTCACCTCCAAGAAGTTCACAGATTTGGACCATTTTACTCATTTATCGCCGAGATTCAGAGTTTGAGGATGGGAAGCAACCGTTCCCAGTCGAACTCTCAAGGTACTTGCTTCATCCAGCACGAATCTTATCTAGCTCATCAATTTAGCTTTCTCCCCTGTTTCGTTTTATCTGTAACCAAATCGAGTTTTGTTCAGTCGTCTCGGTGAGCACCACATGCATGCTCAAGGCCTTCACCTTGTAGCAAGCACCGTTCTCACACAGCTGCTGCTGGTCCTCCGTCTGGAGAGGTACATACTTTTCTTTGCTGTAACCACTAACAGTCAAATAGATTTATTTCCCTGCATATATTCTAAGATACATGCTCCAATGTTCGTTTAGTGTTGAGTACTTGAGTTAGGAAATTACGAAATAGATTCTCTAGCTAGCTCATTACATCTGATATCTTTTCTCATGCATAGATTCGTTTCCTTTTTTTTTTTTTTTTTGCGAGGAAGATTCGTTTCCTGGTTTCATGCGAAGTTAGCGCTTGCACCGTATTTCCTTTATTGATGATGCATTGTATTAGTTTTGACCGTCAAGATGCAATAAATTGATTTGTTCGTTTTGCAATTTCCATTCACAGTGGCTCGGCAAGAAAACCCCTAAAATATGAGTGGGGTAGAGGCATCTTTAGCATCCGGACTGTTGAAAGTTGCAGGCGACAAGCTAGTTTCACTGATTGCCAGTGAGTTTGCTGCCGTAACCGGTGTGAAGAAAGATCTCTCCGAGCTCCAGAATATACATGGAGAGATTACAAGCTGGCTGTCCGCCGTTCGTGATCTATCAATAGAGAATGACCCAAGATTCGGCTGGGTGACAAAACTGAAAGATGCATCTTACGATATTGATGATTTGCTCTATGAAGTCCACCAAGAAGCTGAGAAACACAAGATAGACAGCTACCATGACAAGCATTCTATATCTGACTGCTTCTGTGCTAAGCCAAAGTCCTTTCTGTTCCGATGCAAGGTGGCTCATAAGATCAAGGCAATCAAGGCGATATTAGCTGCAATCACGAAGCAAAGAAGTGACATGAATGCCATATGGCATAACTTACCTGTGAACCAGGCTATCCTAAGCGAAAACAAGGCAAGTGGAGCTCCGTCCTTGTTGACTAATGTTGAAGAGTCACAAATACCCACAAGAGATATGGAGAAGGGTAAAATCATTTGTAAGCTATTAGAATCTAACAAAGGAGAGGATGGCTGGATTGTTTCTGTAGTTGGGCTGGGTGGTTCTGGGAAAACTACTTTGGCTAAACACATTTGCAATGACAGTAAGATAAAGGAGCATTTCAAACATAAAATATTTTGGGTCCATGTGTCTGAGGAATTTGATGTGAAAAAGCTTTTTGGGAAGCTGTTTGAAGCTATCACTAAGGAAAAATCGGATCTTCATACTCAACAGCATATGGTAGATGAAATTTCAAGGAAGTTGACTGGTGAGAAGTTTCTTCTTGTACTGGATGATTGCTGGCACCAAGACAAGGAAAACTGGAAAGAATTCATGCTGAACCTAAGGACTCACACAGCTGGAAGCATGATAATGATTACTACACGTGATCAAAAGGTTGCTGAAGCAGTGAAATCTGGGCATATATTTTACTTGGAGTACTTATCAGAGGCTGAGAGCTGGAGCTTATTTCTGAAGAGTTCTGGGTGGGAGGATGACTATTTAGGCTCTGATTTTGTACAAGCTGGAAAAGAAATTGTGAACAAATGTGGCGGGGTTCCTCTAGCAATCAAAACTCTTGGAGGTGTCCTCAGCGAGAAGAAGGAAATAAGTACTTGGAGAGCCATCAGACAGAGTGATTTATGGAATGAAGAGAGCACAGAGGGTAAAGTATTTGCATCCTTAAAACTGAGCTACATTCACTTGAAAGATCATCTGAAGCAGTGCTTTACATTTTGCTGCATATTCCCTAAAGGTTGTAGAATTAATAAAAACTACTTGATTGAACAATGGATAGCTCATGGATTCATCAAAAAGATCATGGGTGAGCAGCCAGAGGTCACTGGAAGCGAATACTTTAATTCTCTTGTGAAAGTCGGGTTTTTTCAAGATCCACTTGAGAGTGGGGATGATGATCCAGCAGTATACAAGATGCATGATCTGATACATGATCTTACTCGATATATTTTACAGAGTGATTTGGTAACATCTCTACCGAAGAATCTGACTAAAGATTGTACACAAAAATGTAGATATTTATCTTTGACATCATGCAGCAAGGATGATGAAAGGATAGTCTTTGACAAGGTTCGTGCTCTCTATGTCTCCGAAGGTAACCCATCATTAGACAAACTAGTTAAGAAGAGTCGCTATATCTGCAGTGTTGTTCTGGACTGTGCAATAGATACTTCATTTCCGCTATTCATATTGAAGCTCGATTATCTTGGATATCTTGAAATCCATAATGTTGGTTGCAAAAACCTACCAGAAGGTATCTCAGGCTGTTGGAACTTGCAGTCACTTCATTTGATTCATTGCAATGGTTTTGCAACATTACCCAAGTCTATGGGTAAGCTTAAGAAGCTCAAAACTCTAGAGATGACATGTATTAAAGATCTTGAGACTTTGCCGGAGTCCATTGGTGATTGTCGAGATCTTCAATGGTTGAAAATAAGGATCTGTGGAAAGCTCAGAGAGATACCAAACACCATTGGCAAGAATGAAAATCTAAGGGTACTTCAGATTGTCGATTGTAAAGATTTGCAAGAACTGCCGTCAGAATTCATTGGGACGTTTAGCAGTATAGAAACAATAAACTTGTCTTATGGTACGAGTCTGAAAGCTTTGCCAATTACATTCTCTTCTCACACTTTACGTACACTGGACCTATCTCGCACCAGAGTGACCACACTGCCTGAATGGGTCACATTGATTGGTACTCTAGAATGCATAAACCTTAGTTATTGCACGGAGCTAGTGGAGTTACCCCAAGGTATAGGGAACTTAAAAAGGCTTGAAGTTTTGGACATAAGTTCTTGCTGGAAATTGCGTTTGCCATCAGAAATCGGACAGTTGACACGTTTAAGAAGGCTGGGCTGTTTTGTTGTTGGGTGTGGTGAAGATGATGCCAGGATCTCAGACCTTGGAAATCTTGATATGATAAGTGGTGTAATGGAGTTTAGGAATCTTCAACATGTGGAGAATCCAGGTGATGCAGAGAAGGCTTACTTGAAGCGAAAGAGAAACATACAACGTTTAACGTTGAGATGGTCATCAAGTGGAATAATGGAAGAAGGGTCATTATCTGAAATGGAACAAGACTTGGCTGTGCTAGACGCCCTTGAACCGCCTTCAGATATTAAGTATCTAGAAGTTGAAAGTTACCGAGGACCTCATATACCATCTTGGATGAGGATGCAAAGTGATTCTTCTTATCTGGAGAGTGTAGTGTTAAAGCAAACCAGAGCTCCTGAATTCCTCTGTCTAACTGTACTGAAACTGAAAAACTTTCCCAATTTGAAACACATGCAAGGAATTCTGGTGTTGCCTTCACTGAAATCCCTCTATCTGGAAAACATGCCTAATTTGGAGGAGCTGTGGACTACAAGTGGTTGGGGAGTCGAAGAGGAAGAAGTGGTTGGTGAACGGTGTTGTTTCCCTGTGCTGTCCCATCTAGAAGCAGTAGACTGCCCGAAATTTATTTTGAATCCCTGCTTCCCACCATTGCTGAAGTCACTGGAATTAAGAGGCTCTAACACTCAGCTGCTACCCCCAGACAGCCCATTCTTCCGTTGGCATCCTAACTATGCTGACGACGGACCCTCGTCTTCCAGCAGAGTGATTGCTTCGGCTTCTCGCCTCAAGAAACTGAAACTAGAGTCAGTGGAGGGATCATCGCCCGGCTGGGAGTTCCTGCAGCACCTCACTGGACTGGAGACCTTGTGCATTTTGTTCTGCGGGCTGACGAAGTTACCTGAGAGCATGCGGGGCCTCACCTCCCTCCGGAGTTTCGAGATCTTCTCATGCCCCGACCTTGGCGTGCTGCCCGAGTGGTTTGGCGAGCTGCGCTCTTTAAAAAATCTGGAAGTCAAGTGGTGCCGGATGATAGCCAGTCTCCCGCAGTCGATTGAGCACCTTACATCCCTAGAGATTCTCACAATTAGTATGTGTGAGAATCTGAAGCAGCTTCCTGAGGCGATTCAGCACCTCACCTCCCTTCGAGAGCTCCACTTGTATGTTTGCAGTGCGCTGACCGTGCTGCCGGAGGGGATCGGACAACTCTCTGCGCTTCAGTGGCTTTGGATCGACGATTGCCCTGCCCTTCAGTCCCTGCCCAGCTCCATACGACGCCTTACTGCTCTCCAGGGATTGGACATTAGAAGGTGCCCTGAATTGGCTCGGCGTTGCGAGAAAGAAGTGGGCGACGACTGGCACCTTGTCTCCCATATTCCAAATTTGAAAATATATTATATTGATTCTTGATCGCCTGAGTATCCAACCTGTTGGTACGTTCTACCTGTTACTGCTTGCCAGTTCATGTTGCTTTGCAAATGCTCGAGCTCTTTTTAGTCGCATATTCTGAGTGGAATAAGGCAATGGCTTTGCTTTTTTTTAGTCGCTAGGGTGAACTTGCACGTTTTCTGATTTTATCAGCATTTCAATTTTCAACACCTACTGTCCTCAACGGAAGTTCTCCACGAGAACTAACGAAGCAGATACTGTGTTTCTAGTTCAAAGAGCTCTTAGAAGAAGCAGTTGAACTCCCATTTATATCAGTGACGACCTAAGCGAGCTCACAATGTTCACTCTTGCTTTTACAGATTTCAGCTTCCAGAAGCGCTAAGACGGACGGCGGTCACTAGGTCAGCAATGTGTCAGATTATCAAAACTCTTTGGCTTTGGTTTCTAGAAGTTGAAGCGATCAACCGTTTCTTCATTTTCAGAGTATACGTACTGGGTTCTTATATCTGTTCAGGTTATATAGGAAATGAACTTTTTGAACTTGTAATAATAATACCTATACTAATCACAAGACCTGAAGTTAGACTTGGTTCCCGGAAGCTACAATGGAGCGTATTTGCAGGTTTTCAAACAATTATTTGCCTGCATATTTTGCAGTATAAGCCAACATTATGATTCTTTCATTTTTATTAAGTGCAAATAACAAATTGATGTGTATAGTCAGTGGCTACATGTGCTTTTAGTTTATTAACATGTCACTGGAAGAACCTTATGACTGTGTAAACGTAGGCCTCTGCAGCTCTGCTTGATCATTAGCCCGGTTCATTTCCGTTGATGAGATTTTGTAGATCTTTCGGCCACATTTTCGGAACATTTCTTTTGTGAAGCTGAAACAATTTTATTTAGATCCTAGGTAACTGAAATCTAGCATATTTCTTGATCATATTCTACGGAACAATTAAAAGGCAAGCGTGAACATTGGTTTATTGCACCTGGAACATTTTTATTATCCGACATAATATTTATTTTAAGGTTAATTGAGGAAGATTGAGAAGATCTAAATGGTTAGATCTTTATCCAATGGTTAAAAAGTGATTGAGAGATAAGCAAAATCTCAGTCACCTGAGAAGGAGACACACCCTTTCCGTTGTCGCTTTTGCATGCCTGAAGAAAGCGTGCTTTACTTTTTCATTTTTGGAAAATAGTAATGAAGAAAGCATAAGTAGCATAAGAACTTTCTCGTACCACCAAGAAAAATGAGCTATAAGACGGACGGAGGATGGTTAGATATGTGAAATCTCCACAAGAAGTCGTGGTTTATGGCGTTCATGCTGCCTACGGAGAACCAGACCACTCCCTTCTTGTTGGAATTATGTGGGCTTGGCCCATCTATATTTCTCAATAATTCCTAAAAAATCTCAAAGGCCCATTCATGCATGGTGAGAATGCAACTCTTTAGTCCCATATTGCTAGTTGAGGTGAAGGAGGACCTACTTAAATAGTGTTGGTATTTCTAACAGCAAACAGAAAACACCACCTTAGGCTGGTTAGGCCTAGAGTGAATATTCCCGGTTCGGCGCTAGAAATACCTGGTGTTAAGTTACTTGCTTAGGATACATAATAATCCACAACTGGCAACGAGTGCCAGAAATGTATTATTAATATTTAATCATAAAAGATAATCCACAAGCGCACGGATAACCCGTTGTAGCATTTCACCCGAGAGTATTCCAGGGTATCGTTATTTATATTTTCCCAAAGGAAGACGTAGTTGACAAGTGTGTACTTATACTCATGGTGTTACAAATGATAGATCATAACCAATATCCAAATGCAGGGGTAAGGTAGTAAATGGATAGAGGATAGTGCGACACACACAGCAGGCAGTTCCACTCTCTGATAAAAGGTGAGAGGCGGCTCTAGCTAGACTAAGGTTAAGTAAGAAGAACTGCTACTCCTAATGTACATCGTTAAGTAGCGTGCGTAGCGTCTACCTATAGCCTAAGCTGCACACAAGCCAAGACTAAGCTGTTCTACTGCCAAGCCATCATCGGGAGATCCAGCGATCGGAGTCTGCCCCAATCTCCGGACATTTCATATATACTCCTACGCCATACCCGAACGTGGAGGATTACAAGGGACGGACAGGGCTGTCACCACTAGGGATGGCAATGGGTCGGGTTCGGGTCGGGTGGAGCAAAAACCCATCCGAGAAGAAAAAGTGTTCGGGTGAAAAATATCACCCACACCCACACCCATGGGTGAATGTCGTCACCACACCCACACCCATCGGGTTTCGGGTGGGTCTCGGGTGCCCATCGGGTTTGCTATTTTTTAGATTACCAACTATATTTGAGAGATAAAAATTCACTTTAACTTTTTCTTGGTCTTGGCTCATGTTCAATTAATCTATATTCACTAGTTTTCACAACCGATCTACAAAAAACGAGAGCAATGTTCTTTTAGACATATTGCCAAACTACAAATTTGTTACAAACATTGAATTGTTTAGAGAAAAATATGAACTTGAACGGATTTCGGGCGCCCATCGGGTCACCCATGGGTGATAAACGAGACCCACGCCCACGCCCATTTTTCGCGGGTCGGGTGCGGGTGAGACCCATGGGTGAAAAATTACACCCACACCCACACCCATCGGGTGTGAAACCCATCGGGTGCCCGCACCCATGGGTGAAATTGCCATCCCTAGTCACCACCTGCCGCCTACCTCTACAAACCGTGGGGCACGAACACGCATCCAAGGGTGGAAAGGAAGCCCTAGCACCATGCTAGCGTAACTAACCACAACTCTAGATCCCTCGAGGCACCTCGCAAGGCGATAAACCTAGAGCACTCTTGCAAGATAATGGACCCGATGACTAAGCAAAAGGAACAACTAGGTCTAGCAAGCGATTACTTAGACAAAGGATCAAAGCTAGCACTACGTTAAGCATAGGCGTTCGTCGCTCAAGAACGAGCGACGAACGATGAACGATGAAGAGCGATCATCGTTAACCGATGATCGAGTATGAACGAACGATGAACGATCATGAACGAGCATCGATGAACGGCGAACGAACGATGAACGAACATGAACGAACGAAGAACGTTCATCCAAGATCAAGGATGAACGATGAACTAGCATAAGCACATAATTACTACAAGAACGATGATATTCCATTGATGAATGAATAAGTCTTACAAAGAGAGTAAAAGGATACGAGGGAATTTACCCCAAACTCTCCAAGAGACTTGGGAGCCCAAAGGGCAGCCCAACTACTCAGCCTAAGCCTAACTAGAGAGCCCCTAGCTCTGGATGTGTGGAGGAGGGATTGAGCCTCTTGTGTTGTGTGTCTTCTAAGGGGAGGGGGTACCCCTTTATTTATAGCCCTCCAAAGGCGGTGGAATTGAGGCGGTTCCAGATATTGTGGGCATTAATTGTAGATGGAACCGACCTCCTGAAGTTGGTTGCAAACCGCCGTAGAAAAGTGGACCCAGGGGGCCACCCTGCCAGGTCGGCCGACCCAGGGTTTGGGGTCGGCCGACTCAGGCCTGGCCCCTCCTGGGCTGGGCCTTGGCAGGTGGCTTCCCCCTGGTCTTTAAGCTTCTCTTCCAGGTGCGTGGCCTTAGTTGATATTCTGGGTGGTTCTGGACCTTTAATCCTTGAATTATATTCCCGCGGCGAGCGTCGTTTGATGGACGTGTTTGGAATCGTCGCCTTGGGCCTTATTTACACCTGAAAATCCCTGTTTTCCACCTGCACATCCAAATCTAGAGGTACACGTGGAAATAGGTTAATTGACGGTCAAAAACTGGGTCTAAGGACCGTCAACAAATAGAAGGTTGCTTCACCTTCTCTTGCAAGTGTGTGGATGAGAGGAATAAGGAAGAAACACACGCGCGCGCTCGCTCGCCTCGCCGGGCGTGGGCACGGCCAGTGCGCGGTTTCCTTTTGCAGTTTCTTTTGCCTCTTCTCTTGCTGCGCCGCCGCTTGTAGTCTGCCCTATCCCGATCATCGGCGTGCACCGGCGAACGGGAGAGCAGGTCTCCGGAACCGTCGTCCTCTGAGCTCCTGTACCGGGAGAGGGCGAATAAAGTTTTTTGGGAAGCGCTCTGCGGGACTGCTCGATCGCTTCCACCACGGCTCGTCTTCCTCTACGATCGCGTGCGGGAGTTGTTGCTCGCCGTCAACTTCGTCAACGTCTACTTCGCAATCGTCCTACGACTTCCGCTGCTCCGTAGGATCAACAGTACGTACTCTGTGGAACCATGTCTCTTCTATTTGCCTATCTGATCTATATTTGTACGGTAGTACTGCGAAGTATGATAGATCTTGCTTTGTTTATTATGATTGTAGACTTGTCTAGATCTTGCGTAGACTTGTCTAGTTTAATCTGTAATCTTTTCATCATGTTTATGATTTATTTCGGTATTAAATTAAACTTAAAAGTGCTCATATATCCAACAATCCAAAAACCTTATTGCAGGCACTTGGGTTTAATGGCTGGATTTGTCGATGCACTGAGGCCAGCTAAATTGACTGGCGTGCACTTCAAGAGATGGCAAGTGAAAGTCACGCTGTGGCTTACTGCCATGAATGTCTTCTGGGTGTCTAATGGCAAACCAGAAGGAGATCTCATTGCTACGCAGAAGAAAGAATACACAGATGCTAATACCATCTTCAAGGGTGCTGTGCTGAATGCACTCGCGGATAACCTGAATGATGTGTATACGATAAGTCTATTCCGCGTACGGACGTGCTCCCGCGCGAGCGCGCGTCCGTGTGCGGCCCGGCCCACGCGCGCGAGCGGGCGGAGCGCGGCGGCGGGGCGGCCGGCGGCGGAGCGCAGGTTGAGGGCGGGCGGCGCGACGCGGCGGCGAGGGCGCCGCCACGTCGCTGGCGGCGGATTAGTGCGGGCGGCGGAGCTCGGGGGTGAGTGTTGGTATTTCTTACACCAAACAGAAAACACCACCTTAGGCTGGTTAGGCCTAGAGTGAATATTCCCGGTTCGGCGCCAGAAATACCTGGGGTTAAGTTACTTGCTTAGGATACATAATAATCCACAACTAGCAACGAGTGCCAGATATGTATTATTAGTATTTAATCATAAAAGATAATCCGCAAGCGCACGGATAACCCGTTGTAGCATTTCACCCGAGAGTATTCCAGGGTATCGTTATTTATATTTTCCCAAAGGAAGACGTGGTTGACAAGTGTGTACTTATACTCATGGTGTTACAAATGATAGATCATAACCAATATCCAAATACAGGGGTAAGGCAATGTATGGATAGAGGATAGTGCGACACACACAGCAGGCATTTCCACTCTCTGATAAAAGGCGAGAGGCGGCTCTAGGCTAGACTAAGGTTAAGTAAGAAGAACTGCTACTCCTAATGTACATCGTCAAGTAGCGTGCGTAGCATCTACCTATAGCCTAAGCTGCACACAAGCCAAGACTAAGCTGTTCTACTGCCGAGCCATCATCGGGAGATCCAGCGATCAGAGTCTGCCCCAATCTCCGGACATTTCATATATACTCCTACGCCATACCCGAACGTGGAGGATTACAAGGGACGGACAGGGCTGTCACCACCTGCCGCCTACCTCTACAAACCGTGGGGCATGAACACGCATCCAAGGGTGGAAAGGAAGCCCTAGCACCATGCTAGCGTAACTAACCACAACTCTAGATCCCTCGAGGCACCTCGCAAGGCGATAAACCTAGAGCACTCTTGCAAGACAATGGACCCGATGACTAAGCAAAAGGAACAACTAGGTCTAGCAAGCGATTACTTAGACAAAGGATCAAAGCTAGCACTACGTTAAGCATAGGCGTTCGTCGCTCAAGAACGAGCGACGAACGATGAACGATGAAGAACGATCATCGTTAACCGATGATCGAGTATGAACGAACGATGAACGATCATGAACGAACATCGATGAACGATGAACGAACGATGAACGAACATGAACGAACGAAGAACGTTCATCCAAGATCAAGGATGAACGATGAACTAGCATAAGCACATAACTACTACAAGAACGATGATATTCCATTGATAAAGAAATAAGTCTTACAAAGAGAGTAAAAGGATACAAGGGAATATACCCCAAACTCTCCAAGGGACTTGGGAGCCAAAAGGGCAGCCCAACTACTCAGCCTAAGCCTAACTAGAGAGCCCCTAGCTCTGGATGTGTGGAGGAGGGAATGAGCCTCTTGTGTTGTGTGTCTTCCAAGGGGAGGGGGTACCCCTTTATTTATAGCCCTCAAAGGCGGTGGAATTGAGGCGGTTCCGTAGGTCGGTGGCATTGATTGCAGGTGGAACCGACCTCCTGAAGTCGGTTGCAAACCGCCTTAGAAAGATGGACCCAGGGGGCCTCCCTGTCAGGTCGGCCGACCTAGGGTTGGGGGTCGGCCGACCTAGCCCTGGCCCCCCCTGGGCTGGGCTTTGGCAGGTTGGCTCCCCTCGGCCTTTTAGCCTCTTTTCCAGGTGCGTGGCCTCAGTTGATATTCTGGGTGATTCTGGGCCTTTAATCCTTGAATTATATTCCCGCGGCGAGCGTCGTTTGACGGACGTGTTGGAATCGTCGCCTTGGGCCTTGTTTACACCTGGAAATCCCTGTTTTCCACCTGCACATCCAAATCTAGAGGTACACGTGGAAATAGGTTATTTGATAACAAAATGCAAGTAACAAGTGTTAGTTCTTCCTTATTTATAGAGCTAATTGACGGTCAAAAACTGGGTCTAAGGACCGTCAACAACTCCCCCAAGCTGTCCTCCTTGCTCGTCCCGAGCAAGAAGTAGGACTTAGGATGTTGATCAGGAGTTGCTACAATGTTTCATATCTCATAGGTACCATGCACACAACAAAATACTCTCCTTTGAGTTGAAAAAGTTGGCATGGCAACTCACCCTTTACCTTACTCCTTATGGGGCGTATGGCTTTTTCCTTGTCTTGGGCGGTTGAGAGATAGAACGGTTATAATAGAGCACCATTCACTTGTCCATTGTTTGACTTTTATTTTCCGGAGGTTTTCAAAAGTTTTGAAATAAAAGCAAAGTTCCTCAAATGATGCTCTCGAATCGCTCAATAAGTGTATATTCCTCACCAAGGTATTATTGTGTTGCCTCTTTGTCATCCTACTTCTAAGGCTTGTATGTGGAGCTCAAGGTAGGGATGTTATGAGGCATACTTGCATCACACATATTGCTGAACCAAAAGAGTGGATCCATGGGGAATGCAAGTCATACAACCTTGATCAAGATGTGCATGTGTGTATATGGTGGTGGTGAGGTGGAAGAACTATACTCCTTTTTATTTGTTTCCTCTCTCTCTTTTTGAATTTTTGAGGAGAACATGGCTATCCTTCTTTCTTTCTTTTTCTCAACATTTTTCTTTCTTTCCCCATTTTTTCATCATGCTCTACTTTTGTATGAGCAGGGGATTATTCTTTTTCTTTCTTTTGCATAGCCATGTCTCCGATGATAAATTTTGAGAGAGAGGTAACAATGAATTTTTTTTTTGGAGTATTTATTTTGGTGGAAAGTGTGGTGGTATTGCTTAACTTCCAGTGTAGAAGTTTAGCATGCGAGGTGGAGTGTACGTGATCTTGATCAATGAGAGTATGACGAGCTTCTCACTAGGGTCGCACAATTTTGATAAAGCTCAATGCAATGACAAGCAGCATATGTGTAAGGGTTTGCAATGTAAGAACAACATATGGCTTTGGTAGGAATTTTGATCATTGAGGAACTTTATCATTTTTTTTTGTATTTTGTAAAATAAAACTCCGGAAGTCAAGTCGTACTTTGAACAAGATCATAGCAGCCCTATTTGTACCATATCATATCTCACAACAACTTAGACTTAGATCAAGCACCATGCAGCCCACAAGTTTCAAGTTCTAGGTAAGCATAAGCCAAAAGTCTCAAAACTTGGGAGAGCACTAAGTTGTGACTAGGTACAAACAAGAGATAAAACAGAGCAACTATTCATCATCTCAACATAAGGAAGGCTAAACACTCATACTCGCATATGAAGAGAAACTACGAAAAACTAGAAACCACACTAAAGACTATTTTTGTTCTTTTTAGTTTTGTCATTTTTATTTTATTTTCAGATTTATCATTTTTTTTTGGTATTTTTCATATGAGGTGCAAGAACAAGCAAACAAAAGAAACAAAAGGATACAAGTTGCGATACATGATACCTTAGCGGGGGGTATGGCATCCCCCCCAAGCTTGTTCTTGCTCATGGGTGATGTCGAGGATCGAACCCGGTGTGGCGAAAGTAAGCCAACATATCGGCTTGGCCCTGCTGCGTCATGTTGGTGAGGTTGGTGAGCTGGGCATTTGTGTTTTCTTGCCACTGATGGGTCTGCAGGACGTGTTGGTTGAGAGTGTACTCAACGTCCTCTCCTCGAGTCTCGATGCGTCCCATTTGCTCGGTGAGCGCATTCATTTGCTGCTCAAGATATGGATCACGAGCTGCAGACGAACGCCGCCCACCGGCCCGTGGTGAGTAGGACGTCGAATCGGAGGAGATTTCCTCCCATTGCGCGCGGGAAGGGTGCGTCCATTGGGCTTGGCCCGCACCCTGCTGCGACGAGCCGCCGACCTCGAACGGTGGTGGAGTGGTGTACCCACCGGGACCATACCCGGCGTGACCGTAGCTTGGCCCATGTGCATAGGCCATGGGCTGCGGTGCGGGTATCCCGGTGTCGGCGGTCGGCTCCGGCCTGCGTGTCCTCCTGCGAGAAGAAGTACTCCTGCGTGCAGCTTCCTCTTTTTCGAGAGGTGTGGTTAGGTTTTTACAGCCATACAAACGAAGTTCCCGGTTAGGTAACGGGAATTCATTTGTATAACCGACATAATAGAATATGAGAGAATTATTTGGACCATGCTTAAGTGTATGACCTTGAATAAGATAATCCTCGGTGATAAGAGAGCGGGGTGTATCAATATAAGCAACATTAGCATCATGCAAAGCACCAACACCCGCAGCAATACGTGTAATCAACGAGGTGCACTCAATTGGTCTAGTCATTCTAAAATTTTCTAACCACTGAGAAATCATGGACATGACAGGAGCAATCTTTATTTTCTCAACCATAGCATAAAGAATTTTCAGATCATCCTCGCGCACAATCCTAATATCACTTCTAGGAAACAAGGTAATGCCAAGCCACATGTGCAACAAGCGCAAGGTAGGATGATGAATATGATTAGTTCGGGGTTTCTCACAAGTAGGAGATGCAGAAATTCTTTGCCAAAAAGCTAACTTTGAGTAACCCGGAATCGAACTATCAACATCAATGGTGCAACGAGAATTAAAGCCGAGGCATTGACTAAGGATTTTCCATGTCAAATGATATTCCTCCCGGAAAAACCGAAAGGTAATACCGTCATCTACCACGCGTAGGGTGCATAAAAACTGTAGTGTAAGTAAGCGGGAACCCTGCTCATCTACACTTGCAAACTTATCCCACCCTATTGCTTTAAATACTCGAGAAAATTCAGCATCCATACCAATCTTTTGCAGCAGTTCCGGATCAAATGCTCGCGTAGGAGCAAATATTCGGAGTCGGAGAGCTTCGTAGGCGCTCATCTCTTCGTCGCCCACCAAGTCGAGGTCGGTGTCGACGAGAAGACGATGCTCGGTGTTGGCTTGTTCCTCCGTTGCGGCTTCATGTTGAGGGCTTGACACTTGCTCGGTGGCGGTGCGGGCGCGAGTGCGAGGTCGAGATGAACCCGAGCCTGTGCTCCCGGACCGGAGCAGCGAGGCGAAGGCTTTGCCGGCGCGCTTCATGCTGCAGCGAGGTCGAGCAAGAACGCAAGAACGAAAACTCCGAACGGGTTATGAGAGTGAAAACCAATCGATGAAACCGTCGGTGTTCTTGCAAGCGAGAAAACGCAACTCGGAAAACCAAACCAAAACAAAACTGCAAAGCAAACCAAAGGAGAAATATTTTTGCAGAATTTTGAGGCAAGAACCAAGTGAGCACAAAGGAAAACTTGAGAGCAATGGAGTGAAGTGTGTTTGAGGAGTGGAAATGAGAGTGTGAGAGGGAGAGAGCTTGTGGCCGGCCACCTCCTCATATACATGAGCCATAACGGCCATTTTCGAAAAGAGGACAGGACAGGTGACCGTTGGGGCAAAGGGGAGCGCGCCCAACGGCACCCCTGGGTCGGCCGACCTGCCAAGTGGGGTCGGCCGACCCCCTGTGGGGTCCACTTGCTTCCCTCTTTGGCCCACAGCCCCCAACGGCCAAATGGAGATTGACCATGGTTGCTATGTCCAGAAACTCCTCAAAAATATTTGCTCAAAAAGATTTTCAAATAAAAGGTTGCCTCGAATTCAAAATTTTTCGAAAAAAATCAAAAATCGACATGTTGATGAAAAATTTCAACATGCAAAAATATTTTTGGCTTTTCCATGATGATACAAGGGTGGTCCAAAAATTTCATCCAAAGATGAGTCATTTTGAACGCAAAAGTATTTTTGAAAATTTTGATTTTTAAATGCATGGCGAGGGAAGAATTCAAATATGCTGGCGGAAAAATCCAAATAAATTTTTGGTGGAGGAAATAAATATGCAAAGTGGTTTGGAAAGAAATCCAAATGCAAATATGGTGGAAAAGTTCAAAAAGAAAAGAGAATCAAACCGAATGATAATGCCGGTTTTCCTGGCGGCCAGGGCCGTGTCGTTTAAAGTCCGACGGGCTAAGACTTCTCCAACGGTTTTAGCTTGGTGGCGCGGACCCGATCCTTGGAGATGAGGACGTAGAGGGCTGCACCTTGAGTTGCCACACTTGTTTCATCTTTGATGGTGTAGGTGGCTTCTCGGACTTTGGGACGGGTTTCTTGGCCCATAATCCCGGCCTCGTGGTCGCAGGTTTCTTTGGTTGAAACTGCGATGGATTTTCAATCTTTGCCAAGCTTTTCCATAGAGCAATGAGGCTGTCCGTTTTCCTGGCTGTCACTTCAACTTCTTGAATGTTGGAGGTGTTTGGCCCATACTTGACCTTGATCATCGAGCATTGTTCTTTCCGAGGTTGAAACTCGAACTTCTCCTCCTTCCCATTGATGTAGAGGCGGATTTCTCCAACTCCAACATCAATTTGGGCCTTTGTGGTGCTAAGGAAGGGACGTCCCAAGATGAGGGGCGTTTCCTTATCAATATCCATGTCAAGCACCACAAAGTTCACCGGGACGGTGTGGCCTCTTATGAATACCGGCACATCCTCCGCAATCCCCATTGGAAAGCGAAAGGATGAGTCGGCCAATTGTAGCCGCATCGCTGTTGGTGTGAGGAATCTGTACTTTAATTGCTCGAAGATTGCTTGGGCATAATGCTTACGCTGGCCCCAAGGTCACACAGTGCATAGTCGAAGTGGAATCTCTTGATTGCACAAGAGATTACTGGAAAGCCTGGATCAGATTTTATTGTAGAAGGTTCTCCTCTTATTTGCCTGTTCTCCCCTGCATGGTTAGTCCTACAAGAGAACATTTCTCCTCTCGTAGTGATAACATTAGCCTTTTCAATGGGAGATTCTGGTTGCCCAGGAATCTGCCCAGATTTAGCAGAAGGAACAAGAGCAGCAAGCTGAGCTAACTGAGTTTCTATCATTTTATTAAAGCTCAACTGATTTTTGAAAGCGGAAGAAAGACCTTCTATTTTTGAATTTAAACTCTCTAAACTTTGATCATTGGCAGCAAGCTTTTTGTTGATTGATTCGTTGATTTTAGCTTGGCCATAAACCAAATCTTTCAAAGAAGGCTGATTATTATTAAAACCAGAGAAATTATTACCTCCTTGATAAGATTGGCGGTTTTGGTTAAAACCTTGACCTCCACTTGGACGATACCCATTGTTGTTGTTCATGTAGAATGCTTCTTCATGGGTATGGTTGGGGCAATCCTTCCCCATATGGCCAGTGTTGCCACATTCCTCACACGTGATGCGTGAGTCAAGTGAACGAACACTACCATGCGTGTTGAAGTCGTCCAAGCGCTTCATGACGAGGTCGAGCTTGGCGGACAATAAGTCCACCTCCTTGATAGGGTGTACGCCCTTAGAGCGTGGTTGGAGACGTTCATCGCTCCACCCTTGATTGGAGACCATCTTCTCAATAAGTTCTTTAGCTTGAGCAACGGTCATTGAGAAGAAGGCTCCTCCAGCAGCGGCATCCATATGTCCACGGGTTGTTGGTGTCAACCCGTTGTAGAAATGTTGAAGAATGAGCCATTCTTCCATCCCGTGGTGTGGGCAGGCGGATATGTAATCTTGGAGCCTATCCCACGCCTCGGCGATGGTTTCATTGTTGGCTTGCTGGAAGCTTGATATTCTCCCACGAAGGGCATTGGTTTTACCCAACGGGAAAAACTTTGCGAGGAACGCGGTAGAACAGCGGTCCCAAGTGTCAATGCTAGCACGATTGGCATAGAACCATTGTTTCGCCTTCCCAAGGAGGGAGAGGGGAAACAAACGAAGTCTGATAGCATCTTGGTTGACTCCGGCGGTTGCCGATGTGTTGCATATCTCAAGGAATTGCTGGAGATGAGTGTTGGCGTCCTCCGTGGCCTTTCCACAAAAGGGAATGGCCTGCACCATAGTGATTAGGCTTGATTTGACTGCAAACCCTGCGTCACCGGCGTTGACATTGGGCCCAACGGGAACATTGGCAACGGAGGGAGCAGAGTAGTCACGGAGTGTCCTTTGATCAGCCATGTCAATAAGTGATGATGGTGCGGATGATGTGGGTTCGTCTGTCGGGAGTGTTGCTTGTGAGGGAGAGTCGACGCGGGGTCGGACTTTCCTTACAAGCGACTCTGGATTATCAACGAAGTTTTCCGGCAGGTTGAATCCACGCATACACTATCCTGTTTTCACATCAAAGAGAGAAAACAGATCAAGGTTAGCCTGCAATGGAAATGGTTAAATCACATCAAGTGTAATCATGAGTAATCATTGTATACACTTGTCAACAATTGTCTTCCCCGGCAACGGCGCCAGAAATGCTTGTTGGTATTTCTTACACCAAACAGAAAACACCACCTTAGGCTGGTTAGGCCTAGAGTGAATATTCCCGGTTCGGCGCCAGAAATACCTGGGGTTAAGTTACTTGCTTAGGATACATAATAATCCACAACTAGCAACGAGTGCCAGATATGTATTATTAGTATTTAATCATAAAAGATAATCCGCAAGCGCACGGATAACCCGTTGTAGCATTTCACCCGAGAGTATTCCAGGGTATCGTTATTTATATTTTCCCAAAGGAAGACGTGGTTGACAAGTGTGTACTTATACTCATGGTGTTACAAATGATAGATCATAACCAATATCCAAATACAGGGGTAAGGCAATGTATGGATAGAGGATAGTGCGACACACACAGCAGGCATTTCCACTCTCTGATAAAAGGCGAGAGGCGGCTCTAGGCTAGACTAAGGTTAAGTAAGAAGAACTGCTACTCCTAATGTACATCGTCAAGTAGCGTGCGTAGCATCTACCTATAGCCTAAGCTGCACACAAGCCAAGACTAAGCTGTTCTACTGCCGAGCCATCATCGGGAGATCCAGCGATCAGAGTCTGCCCCAATCTCCGGACATTTCATATATACTCCTACGCCATACCCGAACGTGGAGGATTACAAAGGACGGACAGGGCTGTCACCACCTGCCGCCTACCTCTACAAACCGTGGGGCACGAACACGCATCCAAGGGTGGAAAGGAAGCCCTAGCACCATGCTAGCGTAACTAACCACAACTCTAGATCCCTCGAGGCACCTCGCAAGGCGATAAACCTAGAGCACTCTTGCAAGACAATGGACCCGATGACTAAGCAAAAGGAACAACTAGGTCTAGCAAGCGATTACTTAGACAAAGGATCAAAGCTAGCACTACGTTAAGCATAGGCGTTCGTCGCTCAAGAACGAGCGACGAACGATGAACGATGAAGAACGATCATCGTTAACCGATGATCGAGTATGAACGAACGATGAACGATCATGAACGAACATCGATGAACGATGAACGAACGATGAACGAACATGAACGAACGAAGAACGTTCATCCAAGATCAAGGATGAACGATGAACTAGCATAAGCACATAACTACTACAAGAACGATGATATTCCATTGATAAAGAAATAAGTCTTACAAAGAGAGTAAAAGGATACAAGGGAATATACCCCAAACTCTCCAAGGGACTTGGGAGCCAAAAGGGCAGCCCAACTACTCAGCCTAAGCCTAACTAGAGAGCCCCTAGCTCTGGATGTGTGGAGGAGGGAATGAGCCTCTTGTGTTGTGTGTCTTCCAAGGGGAGGGGGTACCCCTTTATTTATAGCCCTCAAAGGCGGTGGAATTGAGGCGGTTCCGTAGGTCGGTGGCATTGATTGCAGGTGGAACCGACCTCCTGAAGTCGGTTGCAAACCGCCTTAGAAAGATGGACCCAGGGGGCCTCCCTGTCAGGTCGGCCGACCTAGGGTTGGGGGTCGGCCGACCTAGCCCTGGCCCCCCCTGGGCTGGGCTTTGGCAGGTTGGCTCCCCTCGGCCTTTTAGCCTCTTTTCCAGGTGCGTGGCCTCAGTTGATATTCTGGGTGATTCTGGGCCTTTAATCCTTGAATTATATTCCCGCGGCGAGCGTCGTTTGACGGACGTGTTGGAATCGTCGCCTTGGGCCTTGTTTACACCTGGAAATCCCTGTTTTCCACCTGCACATCCAAATCTAGAGGTACACGTGGAAATAGGTTATTTGATAACAAAATGCAAGTAACAAGTGTTAGTTCTTCCTTATTTATAGAGCTAATTGACGGTCAAAAACTGGGTCTAAGGACCGTCAACAGTGAGGGGTGGCGGCGGAGCGCGGGATGGGGGCGGGCGGCGCGACGCGGACGGCGAGGGCGCCGCTGCGTCGCGGTGGTGGTTATCGCCGGCGGGGGGTTAGGGGTTCGAGTTGCCGGGGGCAGGGCGGCGGGGACCGACCTCCATTTCTGACGGCTATAGAAGGTTTGGGGGGGGGGGGGGGGGGCGGCCGGTACGGCGGTGGGCGGCGGCGCGGCGGGTGCGGCGAGGCGGAGCTGGCGCTGCCGGAGCCGCGGGCGGCTGGAGGGCAGTGGGCGGGGCGGGAGGGGCGGAGGTCGTCAATGTTGAAGAAGAAGGTGGCGCGGCGGCGGCGGCGCTCCGACCGGCGTCGTTTCCGACCGCCGGTCGGACGCGTGGCGGCCCGGGGGAGGGTACGCGCGATCCGTTATCGCGCGTACGGACGCGCGATAACCTCCCCCATGTGTATATGGTCCATGAAACTGCTAAGGATTTGTGGGATGCTCTGTGTAATAACTATGGTGGTGCAGACACTGGCACAGAGTTGTATATCATGGAGCAGTATCATGACTATAAGATGGTTGAAGACCGTCCAATAGTCGAGCAGGCTCATGAAATACAGTGCATGGTGAAGGAACTCGAACTTTTAAAGATTGTCGTTCCCGACAGATTTGTGGCTGGGGGCATCATTGCCAAATTACCTCCTTCTTGGAGGGGTTTCGTCGCGCAGCTCAAACACAAGAGGCAAGAGATTTCTGTTTCAAATTTAATTGCTTCTCTTGATGTTGAGGAGAAATCTCGGATTAAGGATAGACGATTTAAAGGAGCTGAGGGTTAGACTAGTGCTCACATGGTGCAGCAGAGGTCCAATAGTGGCAAAGGCAAGGGCAAGTAGAACAATAAGTCTAAACAGACCACTAGCTTCAAGAAGAAGAAGATCAACAAGGAGAATGATGGTTGCTTCGTGTGCGGTGCTACTGATCATTGGGTAAATAAGTGTCCACACCGCAAAGGAAGAAAACCATCAGAGGAGCAAAAATCTGCAAACGTGGTGACCATTGGCAACACTTCTGGAAGTGGAAATAGTGGGTACGGTTTACCTTCTGTTTTTTTAGTTTTTCAATCTAAAAGTTGGTGGCTTGATACTGGTGCTAATGTTCATGTGTGTGCTGATGCTTCTCTGTTTTCTTCTTACCAGGTCGCACGAGATTCTTCCGCCTTGATGGGAATGGGTCACATGCTTCTGTTCATGGTGTTGGTACGGTTGATCTAAAATTTTCTTCGCGAAAGATCGTGCAACTAAAGAACATGCAGCATGTCCCTTCTATCAACAAGAATCTAGTTTGTGTAGGGATGGTTTTAGGCTAGTGTTTGAGTCTAATAAACTTGTCGTGTCTAAGAGTGGACAATTTATTGGTAAAGGCTATGATTGCCTTTACAATAATTTTGACATTCTATGACAATGAACTTCTGTCACAAAAGGTCTAAAATTCTATTGACGCAAAAATCGGTCGATCGCTGATGTTTCTTGCGCCGAACACGAGGCCTGGGAGATCTGTTTAGCTCCTGTACAGGTCCAATGGCTTCTTGAGGTGCTAGGCGTGCCAGTCAGTTTGATCCCGCAACTGACAAGATATACAATAACGTTGCATTGGCCACAGTTAATAGAATCACAATGCTGGGCCGATACAACACTTGGACATGGAAAAAAGTGATAAGCTACCAGCTAAACACCCTGGTAGAACCGCTAAATCACTATGACAAAATCATACTTGTATCCTGCCGATTCTCTCTCACCAAGGACACGTCAACTAAGTGAGAATGAAGTAACATAGGACAAGTCAACCGTATCACACAAATCAGCAGGTACAGAATATAATCGGCCATAGCAATCCCAGGTGCCTAACTTCTCCGATCTAACCCCTAGCAACTGCTTCGTTGAAGGACGAGTCCACTCCAAAGAAGCCACACGGGACAAGTCAACCGCGCTATTACAATCGCTAGGGACAGATTGAATCAGCTAAACGCCTTAGCAGTGACTCGAATAACCAGATCAAACAGGAAATCAATAGCAGCAATCGGCTACAAGGTCACGGCCAGGACAAGTCAACCAATCGCAACAAAGAACTGGACTAGGTCTTAAACAATTTCAAGTAGTCGATGCAAGACGTCAAACCCTAGATTGATCTGAATTACCGGATAACTAGCAGTTACGCCAACTCGAATCATGGACAAGTCTACATGACGAAATTATCGCACTTGCCTGACGAAATCCAAGCTGAGACCGGAGCCCCGATGGGCGCCGGGTAGCGACGAAGATGCCGTCGAAAAGGGTGGCAATGCGCGCGAAGTTGTATATTGATCGAGAGATAAGTTACAAGATGCCGTGACCATTCATATTTATAGGGCTGCACGGACTTGATGTACAAGTAATAGACTCCAAGCTAAACCGACTACGTACAGAGATATTATATAATCTAAACAAGTCGGTTTGTTACTTCCTAAACAGAATAAATATTTCTTTATTCGGCCGTCTGTACGTGATTAGCTTCCGTATGCCCACGTCAATCCCTTCGTGTGTGCACTGGAGTCTTCATCATTGATGGAAATATTAAAATAAGCCGGCAACGATGCTAATCACGTTAGATAATGAATATTTCCTTTCCAATGAAGCGCACGTCCTTTCCTTGTCTTTCTTTCAATTCTTAAACCTACGTCAATCGCCTTTCTTGCCAAATAAACTCATTCACGGGTCAAATTCCGGTGTCAACATATGCCCTCCAGTTTCGGAATATGAGATATCATGTTTCGAAATTATTCCTTGAGCATTCTTGGATGCCGATGCCCCCCAAGTCTGATGAGAGTTGCCTATCAGGAAGGAAATCGGCTTTTCCCTTGTCATCCACCACATTAGTTCTCTGTTGACACCATAATTTGTCATGATCAGCAAATTCTGTTATCAACATGGTTATGCCCCCCAATTTCGGAATATAATATATTATGTTCCGAAATTATTTCCTCATAACAATCTTCAGTGCCGATGCCCCCCAGTCGAAGTTAGCTACCAGTGGGAAAAATCGGCTTCTTCCTCGGCATGTAATCCTGCACAAAACGCTCCAAATCTGATCAGCAATCACCACATGCATAATCTTGCATCAGCACGTAATCCTGCCTCACAGTACTATTTGTCGATGCACCATCATCTGCCGATATAAAAATCCAACTGCCGATACACTAACTGTCGATGCACCATCATCTGTTGCACTAGCTAGTAATCCAACTTGCCAGCTGCCGATTTGCTTCAGCCTATGCCGATGTCTCCTTATTGTTCGCATATCCCTTATGTCAAACATGCATGCAAGCCGATGGTGGCATGAATAACAAAATCTCATGGAAGCTGATGTCCCAATAACCTCCGATCCATAGCAATTTCTAACCATCGGATCCATATTGTTTCAACAACAAATAAGCTAGCAATTCGTTTCTTTCTGGTCTTCTGCTGGTCAGTCGATGGTAGAGTGAATATCATGTCAGCCGATGCACAAGCCGACATATTAGTAATATAATAATCCAAGTGCCCACGCACATGCTTGCCGATGGAGAGAAAACAACACTTGCCGATGAAGAAGTTGCAACCATTTGAATTTTCAATTGCCGATATACTATAGCAATAGTAGAATCCAACGGCCGATGCACTCGCCGATACACAAATACTCGAGCAGCCGATAGACATTAGCAGACATTAGCAATATAATAATCTAATCAGTCACTGATGCGCTATCAACAGATGTACTGATATACTCCAAAACATGGACCGGCAATTGAAAGTAAATCTGACTTCTAATCAGGTGATTAAAAATATGGGTACTTCTGCTGCTCACCATATAATAGAAGATGAGTCCCACTGGGCGTGCCAAAAAGTGTGTTAGCGGTAAAATGTGACTTCTACCGCGCCGCACATGTGGCCTGAGAGATTTGCTTCACTCTGTTCAGGACCAAACTTGGAACGCGGTGAATTCCGGAGCGTGCCAGTCGATTTTCCCTGCAAATCGACAAAGACAAGAAAAACGTGTAAAATTCCTGAGCTATCGGCCCCAGACAGGCCGATGCGTAACCGCAGCCGATGTTAGTAAATAAAAGATAACAAAATAAATGCTCGGCTGTCAGCTAGAAACGAATCAGCATGCCGCAAAAGTAAATACTCGCACGACAACTAAAGTAAAAACAAGCATCAGAATCGGCAATCGGCAAAGGACAACACAGCATGTAATCGACAAGTAGCTATCAGCAAGCATCACGATAGAGTAAATCGGCATCGACAAAATAAGGTTCAAACCTCTACTTGAACAGTAGAAAGGGTATTTAAAAGCATGCAAGCATAGATTTGAACGTGGTAAACAATCGGCTAAACACCCCGAAAGAACGATTAAACCAATAGCAGCTAATCATACCCATAATCTAACGATCGCTTCACCGAGGACACGTCAACTAGGTGAAGTAAAACAGGACACGTCAAACTGTTCTACACGATCGGCAAACACAGGTATAATCGGCAACTACCAGTCCCAGGTACTCAGTATATTAAATCTAACTCTTAGCAACTGTTTCACCGAGGACACATCAACTAAGCGAAGCAGACAGGACAAGTTAAACTGCCTACCCAACCACTAAGAGCAGATCTAATCGACTAAGCACCTTAACCGTGACTCGAATAACCAGATCAAACAGGAAATCGACATCAGCAATTGGCAAACAAGGTCGCGTCTAGGACAAATCAACTAACCGTAACAAAGAACTGGACTAGGTCTTGAACAATTCCATGATGCATGATGTAAACCCTAGATTGATCTAAATTACCGGATAACTAGCAGCCACATCAATCTTAATCATGGACAAGTCGACATAACGAAGATCGATGCGCTTACCTGACGAAATTCAAGTTGAAACCGGAGCCCCGATGGACGCCGATGTCGACGGAGATCTCGTCGAGAAATTGTGGCGATGCGCCGAAAAGTGATTGTATTGATTTATTTTTTCTTACAAGCACCTGGGTTTATACACCCGAGGTAACCGACTTGGAAACAAACACGACTCCTACTTGACCACAACTCGGCCAATTCTTTCTTAACTTTAGAAAAGAAAAAGAAACTAAAAAAGAAAAACGGACCCACATGTACGCACGCACGTTTTCTTCGGCTTCATGATCTCCGGTGGGCCACCACTTCGCGCACGAAATCTCTTTCCACCCGACGCATACCCTGTCATTCACTGACAATGGGCCCTGGGTCAAAATTTGGTGTCAACACATGCCCCCCCAAGATATGGAATCTCCATGCACCGAATTGTTTCCTCAATTCTCGCACCTCCTCGATTCTTGCGCCATACCCAACGCGCCTGCAACGCCTCTTCGCATTTTGCGCCGCCATCAACTCACCTGCAGCACGTCTTGTCTTATAAATAGATGCCATCTACCACACTTCTCCTTCTTCCTCCTCTCACCGGCGCATCTCTTCATCTTCCCATTCTCTCTCCTCATCTCATCGCCGGCGACACATCTCTCCGGAAGACCAAAAAATCCGCAGAATCAAGCTCAAGCTTCCCTCTTCGTAATGGCGCAAGTCACCGCTACCTCCACCACCGTTCCTGAGGTAATAATCCCCCGTTTCATCCTTGTTCTTGAACATCTTGATCTGTTCTTGTGATATACTGTAGCTTTCTTTTATCCTTACGATCAATCCTTATTTCCTTCGACTCTTTCGCCTAATTAGATTCTGCTATTTAGGAACTGCGAAACCAGATCTTGATCCCCATAGAACTTGCCACACATCGTTTCTTAGGACCTATGGGCAATCCAGATCCAATAGAGTTCATTTGCAGTGAAACTCTTAGAATGCCATTCAAAAGGTCACCGGTTACCCTAGAGACATGGGTAGGCAGTTTCAGGCCCTGGCCCTCTGCTATTGCTGGCTGGCGCGAGTGGTTTCTGAGAGTCAAGGCCGCGAAATATTTCTTTGTCACAAGCTATCCTTCATGGCGCAACGGTGATGAAAATCGCTTTGTCATAGAAGGTGCGTAGCTGATTACCTTTTGTGACATTTTTGGTGTTTTCATCATAAAATATAGGACGTTCCCTAGAAACATCATAAACATTTATAACGCTCTCAGAAATGTCACAAACTGTTTACGACGCTCTGAAATTTGTCATGGAATTTAATGACGCTTTCGATTTTTGTCATGAATCGTTGGACCGGAACCGGCATGGCAGGTCGGTTTTGTGGCCCATTATTTTCGCCGGCCCATTAAATTCGTAAGCCTTTTCACTTTCGGCCCACCAAATTCACAGGCCTTTTTACTAACCCACCAAATTCGCTTCCTTTTTACTTTCAGGGTTTTCACCTTTCGGCCCAATTAATTTCGCAGGTTTATTATCTTTCGGCCCACCTATTTTCCTGTCGGCCCATTTTCTAATTTCGATTCATTTATTTATAAAGAAAACAGAAAAACAGAGTACAGCTAGGCCAAGCCCAATTACACAGAAAAACATATTTATCTCACTAGTAAAAATATAGATTACAGCTTGCATACAGATAAGCCAAATAATGTATCACAGTCATTGCTCTCAGCAAATATTTTCACTTTACATACAGATTTTGTGGTACTTTCTAGAACACTTGTGCTGCTCTACTCGGAATAGAATGTCCTGACCTACAAGGAACACAAATGACAAGAACATGGAATCATATGCATAGTTCCAATTATTTAAATAAATCTTGCACAATGTCAATCATCTCATATACCAAATGCCTGTAGTAATTATCGAGTTCTAGAGCAGCTAACAGATGAACTAGGAGAAATTAAAGTGACACAAAGCAATATAACAAGTACAGGATCAGCTATAAGACTGATAGTAAGACAATTTAGCATTAATTAAAAATGGCACACAGCTGCTACTGAGATAAAAATATAGCTGGATAGCTTGCACTAGCAGAGACCAGATAATAGCTGTTTAGCTATACAGAACAGCAACTTGGTATATCAGTTATGATAAAAATAAATTTTGCGACTCAATCAAGAAGTTTTTCGGTTACTAACAGTCAAAGATTGGGACTAAAAAAGAAGTCGGGCAACAGCCGCAGGCGCAAGCTCACTCAATCAGGAGTTTAATTTAGCTTGTCAATCTCAGGAGTTTTAGCTCGTCAAACACCTAGCATTTATCAACAAATAAGATGCCCACAAATGAGATACCTATTTCGATGAAGCAGAAAGGGGCTATTGGGACCGGAAAGAAAACAGATGGAAAGAAATTCGAATTCGATGCATTCAACCAAATCAGAAACAAAGGCTGCTGGAGAAAGGAAACCAATTAGAGCTCATTCAAAGATGCTTAGCTCATCGAGGTGGAGCAGTCGCCTCCTTGTGCTGCTCTTGCATGCTACCAGGAAGAAGCCCTGTCAATTATAAAGACACAAAAAGACACAGAGCTAAGTCATAATATCTCATAGAACATTTTAACAAAACAAAGTTCGACAGAGAACGTGAATAAATTCCTGATACATGGAGTTGGTTTCACAAATGGGTAGATCATCCACTCTTAAATAATGGAAAGAAAATAAGAGATGGGAGCAAAGACTTGAGATTGTTCAATGTAAGTACTTGAGCTCAATTCTGCAGTGAGAAAAATCATTCATAAGAACAGGATGGTACTAAGGCCACTAGGTGATAGTTTTAAAGTGATGTTGAAGTGTAATATTCAGCTATGGCAGTGCACAAAGTGGCAGGACTGGCACTAGACCAGATATAGGTTATCAGCAGTGTTTAACATTATAATCTATGTACCCGAACATATGCTTGATATTCACTGCAAATCAGAGAGCTTTTGCTAGCTAGTGAAAACAGCTAAAAATCATACTTGTGTAAGGATTGATCTCTCTTATAAGTTCAAGTCCTGTCTAATATCTGTCCAAATTTCAACCTCCTTTAAATACCCTATCTGACAAACGAGAGATAATCAATGCACCAAATTACTCATGCGGAGGCTTGTTCCGCTTTTTCCTTTCAGATTTCTGTAATAAGTCGGTGAACCATATTTATCGTGGTATTGATGAGAGTGATGCTAGCGTTTGGCATTCACGTTTATGTCATTTGAATTTTGGTTCTATGTCTCGACTTTTCAGCTTGAATTTAATTCCAAAATTTTCCATTGTCAAAGGTTCTAAGTGCCATAGTTGTGTGCAATCAAAGCAACCTCGGAAACCTCACAAGGTAGCCGAGGAGAGACATTTGGCACCTCTAGAACTCATACATTCAGATCTGTGCGAGATGAATGGTGTGTTGACAGAGGGTGGAAAAAGATACTTCATGATGTTGATTGATGATGCAACTAGATATTGCTATGTGTACTTGTTGAAAACGAAAGATGACGCTCTAAACTACTTTAAAATATACAAGGCTGAAGTTGAAACACACAACTTGAGAAAAGATCAAACGTATTAGGTCTGATCGTGGTGGTGAGTATTTTTCTAATGAGTTTGATTTATTCTGTGCGGAACATGGTATTATTCATGAGAGGACGCCTACCTATTCGCCCAAATCAAACGGGGTTGCCGAAAGAAAGAATCGCACTTGGACTGACTTGGTTAACTCCATGTTAGACACTACTGGATTATCTAAGTCATGGTGGGAGGAGGCTTTATTGACGTCATGTCAGGTCCTGAATAGAGTTCCCATGAATAATAAAGAGAAAACTCCATATGAAGAATGGATTGGAAGAAAACCATCGCTTTCTTACTTACACACATGGGGTTGTTTGGCCAAAGTTAATGTGCCAATAAACAAGAAGCGTAAGGTGGGACCTAAAACTGTGGATTGTGTCTTTTTGGGATATGCTCATAGCGTTGCCTATAGATTTTTAGTAGTCAAATCTGAGGTATCTGATGTTTATGTCAATACATTAATGGAGTCTCGTGATGTGACTTTTTTGAGGACATATTTCCTATGAAAGACATGCATAGCATTGATAGATTATCTTCTGATGTGATTTCTGAAATAACATCTGAACTTGACACACAACCTGAATATGCTGAACATACACTTGAGTCAATTCCAGAGGAGAATGACAGTGAAGCTCCTAGGAGGAGTAAGAGACAGAGGATTGCAAAGTCCTTTGGTGATGATTTCACTGTGTATCTCGTGGATGATACTCCTAGAACCATTTCAGAGGCATATGCATCTCCTGATGCAGATGATTGGAAAGAAGCTATCCATAGTGAGATGGACTCCATTCTTTCTAACGGTATTTGGGAGGTAGTTGACAAACCATATGGTTGTAAACCTGTGGGTTGCAAGTGGGTGTTCAAGAAGAAGCTCAAGCCTGATGGTACTATTGATAAGTATAAGGCTCGACTTGTTGCTAAGGACTACACACAGAAAGAAGACGAAGATTTCTTTGATACTTATTCACCTGTTGCTAGATTGACCACTATTCGAGTTTTACTCTCTCTGGCTGCCTCACATGGTCTTCTAGTTCATCAGATGGACGTTAAGACAGCTTTCCTTTATAGAGAGTTGGACGAGGAAATTTATATGGATCAGTGTTGACGCGGATTTTGGAAATCCTTGAACCTTATTGCTGTCTCGGTTAAGTCCGATCCTACGGGTTTTATTGGAATAGTTCTGTGACGCGGCTTGGCCGATAGGTTGATCTAGGGTTCGATCGGGACGTTTAGCCGATTAGTTACCATAATCACTTTAGATTTATTTATCAGTTGATCTTCCACCTAATTGCTTTAGTAACACCTTATTGCTGTCTCGGTTAGGTCCGATCCTACGGGTTTTGCTGGAGTAGTTCTGTGACGTGGTTAGCCGATAAATCGATTCGAAGTTTGATCGGAGTGTTTAGCCGATTAGTTATCACGCAGATCTTTGACTTCTTTATTTAACCGATTTTATGGTGCAAGTCATTAGATCTGTCTTCTTTATTATATTTGTCCGTTTCTTAGCCGATGATTAGAAGCCGATAGGGCATAGCCGGTAGCTGCAGTCGATTGCTTTACTTGCCTTTGTTTATTATTATCGACTGTTTCAGCGACACCTGAGTGTCGGCTATACATCGGCCTGTTTCTCGGGCCGGTGACCAAGTGAATTTGACCTTCTTGTCCTTTTGTTAGTTTTTCAGGAAAACTGACTGGCACGCTTCGGGATTCGCACGGCGTACAAGACTTGGTCCTGCACTGAAGTTAATCAGATCTTCCAGGCCGTTTGTGTGTGATTTTCGGGTCAACACACTTTTTGGCACGCCCGGTGGGACACGTTCAGGTGACATCATGTCGCAAGACGGGACACCAATTGACAGATCCAAGATCGGGTCACATAATGTCATCCAAGTGACAGAGGATCAGCTGAGTGATGAGCAGAAGCAATTACTCTTGAAGAACATGGAAGACTATAAAGAGTTGTGTCTGCAATCATTCAAGAAGACAAGGGGAGGTGTGGTTCAGTCCAACCCTTTTCCCATGCCGGTTGTCGTGGATACTTTCAAGAAACCGGCGGGGTCGTCAGATGAAAAGGCAGCAGCTGAGGAGATCCAAAGGATGGTTAACGTTGCTGTCCAGAAAGCATTGGCAGAAGAGTCTATGCCTTTGGTGGATTCTATCAAGACTATGTTTGAAGATGCGCTCAAGGCTGCTAGAGATGCCAGGGTGACAGAAGAAGCACCTATGCAACCTCCACCGACGACATCAGCTGGAGGGTCGTCTCAGGTTCCGTCTGGAAATCTGAGCGATATGATTTACACTGCCATGCATCAAGCGTTGATCAATCAGTCTCCAATATTGATCAACACCCTGAAGGACCTCATTATCAAGACAGCCGATGGTACAATCTACAATGAGGTAGGAGGTGGGCCGATGTACTATACTCCTCAGAGAAGTTATCGGCTGCCTCTGGGTACTCCTACAAGGGATGTGGGAGGTCGGACTTTCCAGATTGCGGAGCAGTATGCGCCTACTGGTTCTGGAGGTAATCAAGGGTGGCCAAATCAGCAGGGTCCATCGTCAGCAGCAAGGAACTCGGGGGCAGATGACTGGGCCGTCAAGATTGCTGACATAATGAGAGATCAATTTGGCTTGAAAACGAAGGACCAGGCTTCGGTATATCGTCGACCATATCCAGAGTGGTATGACAGGACTCCTTTCCCTCCACGGTACAAGGTTCCAGATTTCTCCAAGTTTTCTGGGCAAGACAACACTTCAACCATGGAGCATATCGGCCGTTTCCTTGCGCAATGTGGTGAGGTTTCGGCTGATGACATATGGAAGATCAGACTATTCCCTCTGTCGTTGTCAGGTCCGGCTTTCACATGGTTTGCATCACTGCCAGCTGATTCCATCAGAGAGTGGCGTGATTTGGAGCAAAAATTCCACAAGTATTTTTATGACGGTACTACTGAGATGAAGCTCACAGATCTGACTGCTGTTCGCCAGAAAGCTGGAGAGTCGGTGATGGATTACATCCAGAGGTTCCGGGATGTTCGCAGCAGGTGCTACAGTTTGGCTCTGACAGATCAGCAACTAGCTGATTTAGCCTTTTAGGGACTCATCGGCCCTATTCGTGAAAAGTTCGCATCTCAGGAGTTTGAGAGTATTTCCCAGCAGGCTCAGAAGATTTCCTCTCATGAAAGCCGATTCCAGAGTGCTGCAAAGGGCAGGTATGCTGCATATGCTGATTATGCAGTTGAATCTAATTCTGATGAAGATGGAGAAGAAGTGGGACTTGCTGAATGGACTAGGGGCAAGAAACCGGTGGCATGCCCGTTCATCAAGCAAGCAGTGGCTCAGGAGAGGTATGACTTCGATGTAAACAAGCTGGACAAGATCTTCGATTGGTTGTTGTAGGAGAAGCAGATTCAGTTGCCGCCAAATCACGTGTTGCCTTCACCTAAAGAATTGAAGAAGAGAAGATGGTGCAAGTGGCATAATGCTCCATCACATACTACCAATGAATGCAGGGTTTTCAGGCAGAGTGTGCAGGCTGCAATTGAGCAGGGCCGGATAAAGTTCGACGACCAGAAGAAGTCCATGAAGATCGATGGGAATCCTTTTCCAGTGAATATGGTGGAGTTTGGTAGCTCGTCCATGATCAATAAATATCAGAGGAAGAGGGAAAGGGGTGATTATGAAGAGCGTGGATCTCGGGAGGACTCACATTGGGATTGTCCTTTCTTCAGATACTGTTGGGAGGAGGGCATGAAGTTGCCGCCGATCGAGGGGTGTCCAGGCTGCTGTAATCATTCAAGGAGATTGTACCGAGAAGTACCGTCTAATGTCCATGCTAGACAAGAGAGGATTCCAGCTTTTGATCGGCTGCAGGAGAATGGGACATCACGTCGGCCAATGAGAGAAGCGTCACGTCGACCGGACAGGGAGTTCAAGCCTTCTGTTCATGATCGGCTGGGGCCAAAGCAAGATGATGAGGCTGAGTTTCAGGAGGTGATTGATGAGGAACAGCAAGAGCGCAGGCCTAAGCGTCAGCCGCAATGGTGTCCTACTGGTATCTTTTCCAAGAGCCAAAAGAGCAGGGTACAGAGACAACATTGCAGAGAGATGGAGGCTGAGGTCCAGAAACGTGATGATGATGATGAGCGGCGTCCGCATACCAGGAAGGAATGGAGGCCAAAAGTGGCGTCTGAGGTACAGAAGTTAGAGGCGGCAGTCAATGTTTGCATCATGCCGTATGAATTTAAAGCTGTCGATGATGAAGAATCTGACGATGGTACGGAGGCTATGGCACAGCTAGTCCTTGATCCTTAGCAGGCTGTGTTCGAGAAGCCAGAAGAGTCTAAGCGTCAGCACATGAAGGCCCTATATGTCAAAGGGTATGTGAATGGTAAGCCGATGAGCAAGATGTTGGTCGATGGAGTTGCTGCTTTCAATATCATGCCGATGACCACCTTCAGGAAGTTGGGCAGAACTGAGGATGATTTGATCAAGACCAACATGATACTCAGGGATTATGGGGGCAAGACGTCAGAAGCGAAAGGGGTGCTCAATGTGGAGTTGACCATTGGAAGCAAGACGCTGCCTACGACGTTCTTTGTCATTGATGGCAAGGGATCTTACACCATGCTGCTGGGGAGAGATTGGATTCATACCAACTGTTGCATCCCGTCCACCTTACATCAATTCCTTATTCAGTGGGTGAATGATGTGATCGAGGTGGTTCCGGCCGATACCGCTGTTGACGGTAAAATGTGTGTTCTACCGCTCGCACACGTGGCCTGAGAGATTTGCTTAACTCTGTTCAGGACCAAAACTTGGAACGCGGTGAATTCCGGAGCGTGCCAGTCGATTTTCCCTGCAAATCGACAAAGACAAGAAAAGCGTGTAAAATTCCCAGACTATCGGCCCCGGACAGGCCGATGCGTAACCGCAGCCGATGTTAGTGAATAAAAGATAATAGAATAAGCACTCGGCTGTCGGCTAGAAACGAATCGACAAGTCGCAACAGTAAATACTCGCGCGATAAACAAAGCAAGGCATGCATCAGAATCGGCAATCGGCAAAGCATGCAATCGGCAAGATCTATCGGCAAGCATCATGGTAAGGTGAATCGACATTGACGAAAGGAGGCTCAGACTTATACTTGAACATTAACAAAAAGATATTAAAAGCATGCAAGCATAGATCTGAACGTGGTAAACAATCGGCTAAACACCCCGAAAGAACGATTAAACCAATAATCACTAATTGTACCCATAATCTGACAATCGCTTCACCGAGGACACGTCAACTAAGTGAAGTAGAACAGGACACGTCAAACTGTTCTACACGATCGGCAGGTACAAGTATTAATCGGCAACTACCGGTCCCAGATACTCAGCAAAATAAATCTAACTCTTAGCAACTGTTTCGCCGAGGACACGTCAACTAAGCGAAGCAGACAAAACAAGTCAAACTGCCTATCCAATCACCAAGAGCAGATCTAATCGACCAAGTACCTTAACCGTGACTCGAATAACCAGATCAAACAGAAATCGACATCAGCAATCGGCAACAAGGTCGCGGCTAGGACAAGTCAACTAACCGTAACAAAGAACTGGACCAGGTCTTAAACAATTCCATGTAGTCGATGCATAATGTAAACCCTAGATTGATCTAAATTACCGGATAACTAGCAGCCACATCGATCTTAATCATGGACAAGTCGACATAACTAGATCGATGCGCTTACCTGACAAAATTCAGGTCGAAACCGGAGCCCCGATGGACGCCGATGTCGACGGAGATCTCGTCGAGAAATTGTGGCGGTGCGCCGAAAAGTTGATTGTATTGATTGGTTTTTTTTTTTTTACAAGTGCCGTGACCCTTTATATTTATAGGGCCGCCTGGACTTCGGCCCTAAGCATCAAAACCGACTACGTACAGAGATATGCTATAATCTAAACAAGTCGGTTTGTTCCTTCCTAATAAACATAACAAATATTTCTTTATCCGAGTAGACGTATACGTGAGTAGCTTCCATGCATGTACGCCCAAGCCATCTCTTGCCTTATATGCACCGCAGTCCTGAATAAAATATTCCAGCCAGGATACTAATCACCAGATAAAACTTCTGAGTCCTGCACTGCACATGCTCTAGTCTTAATAGCCAATGGAAATAATATAAAAATCCGGCAACGGTGCTAATCTCGCTCCATGATTCCTTTCTATAATCTTCCATGTGACATCTTCTGGAGCTTCTTCATGTATATCTTTCCTTCCAAGCACGTACGTATTCCAGCAATAAAGCACGTATCTTCCTTGACTTGGCCGAAACTTCCTTCATACAATATTCTTGCCAAATCTGATTATTAACACATGGACATGCTAAATTCCGGTGTCAACACATGCCCCCCAAGCCGGGGTATGGAATTTCTCTCCATGCGCCGGATTGTTCCTCTTTCATCCTGCATTTTGGAACTCCAATATAATATGAAGAAGCAAGCCACTTTACCTCCCCTGCTCAAATATCTTGGGTTTTTGATAAATTTTTAAATGAAAACAAAACTTTGCTCCTCAAATGATTCTCTCAAATCACTCAATGTGTATAAATCCTCACCACAATATTAACTTGTCCCTCTCTCCCTATTCTAACAAGGTTTTTTATGTGGAGCTCAAGGTAAGATAAACTGACACATACATGCAACACATATTTTGCTAAGTTAAAAGACCGGACCCATGGAGAAAACTTGTCATACAATCTGATCAAGATGTGCATGTGTATGGATAATATGGTGGAATAATGGTGGAATGACGGTGAAGAGGAATTGTACTCCTTCAAGAGACTCTCCCTTTGAAATACCCGTGTACAACCATTTTTTTTCCTTTTTTTTTCTCTCTCTTTTTTTTTTCTGCTCTACTTCATGGTAGGCACCCTTTTTTTTTTATTTTGCAATAGCCGTACACGGTTGCACAAATAATAGAGAGAGAGTTTCAATAACTGGGAGTATTTTCTGGTGGATGGAGGGAATGGAAAATATTTATGGTGCTAACTCCCAGTGTAGGAGCTTTGCAAATATGGTAGAAGTGTATGTGCGCGTGAATCTTGATCAAGAAAGCATGAAAAGAATCTCACAAAGGTCACAACAATTTTAACAAGGCTCACTGTGAAAACATGCAGCATATGTGTAAAGCTTTGCAATTTAAATTGAAAAGCTTTGCAATTTAAATTGATATAGGGCTCTGGTAGGAATTTTGTCATATCATCGAGGAGCTAAGTTATTCTAATATTTTTGCAAAATAAAATTCCCAAGTATTTTTCGCTATGAGAAGTAAGGGTTTGTTTCAACATACCATATCTCCGAGTTCATCATAATGTAATCCGGCGATGTTCACGAGCTCATCAATATCCGCAAGCTGATGTAGTGTGGCTGGACCATCACCTGCCCGTGTAGTCTGGCCTCGCCAGCTGATGACAATAGTGGTAGTCGCCGAATCGTGCTCTGCAGAATGGACGTCGAAGTAGCCTATAGATGATTGACTGAAATCAAGCCGATGGTACACTCGTGAAGATCAAGGCCTAGCTGTCTTGAAGCGTCAAGTGTTGGAATGTCCTCTTTTGCCCATCAGCAACTTCACTGTACGTGCACATACAAATCCACACATGCAACTGAGACACGTGCATGATCAAGGCCAGAGCTGTCTATGAGTCCATTATCTTTGTCATCTTGCCGATGTGATCCCACAAACGAAAACAGCTCTCTTAGACCTGAAGAATAAACTTGCCATCATCTCTGTGTGGTACTGTCTTGTCATCATTGTCTGCGCCGTTGTATAGGCTCCATCAATCACACAGCTAATCATCTCACAGCTAGCAGCACCATTTCTTCCTCAAGCAATCTTCAGTGCCGATGCACAAATAAACCATCAGCTGAGCGAATAAATAAATCAGCTGATACATGATAACTCCCGAAGCCGATGTCGACGGCTTGTTCTTTTCTGATTCCTTCAGCCGATGCTCTAAAACAGCCATCGATGAATATAATAATACAAGAGCCGGATGCACTTCAGCCGATGGTCACATATTCCATTGCCGATTCCTTCTATTGCCGATTCACGATGGCAAATAAAATAATCTGAGTGATGCCGATTGTAGCTGCCGATTTGCTTTATTGCCGATTCCTTAATACTCCGGCAGCCGATCAGCTCTTCCAAAGAGACATTATTTTAATACTAACCCATGAAGCTTCAACTGCCGATGCATGCTAGTATTTTCAAGAGCCGATGTACCAATACTCTCCTGATGGCGAAGCGATGCATGCATGTCGGCCGATGGTCACGATGCAGTGAGCTTGTCGTTTTCACGGCCTTCAGCAGAACTAAGATCCCCTCTTGATAGCTCTCGTCGATTTCTCCGGCCAGGCGAAGTATTACTGATAGCAGCATTGCTGAATCATTCGACCGAGACGTGAACCATGAGTGGCCTAATTGCCTGTGCCACTAATAGGTTGCTGGCGTCCACGAAATACATGAGAACGGACGACCACAGCAGGAATAATTGCCCTTCTGGCCTTCATTGGATATAAAAATACGGTGTCGTACAAGTAGTGAAGTCGTCATCGCTTCCTCCTGCCTCCATAATCCCTCAACGTCATGTTGGTCTTGGTCAATTCTTCAGGCAGTTTGCCGATCTTCCTGTATGTCACCATCGGCAAAACATTGACAGCAGCACCACCATCGACCATCATCTTGCTCATCGGCTTGCCATTGACGAAACCATTAAGGTACAGGGCTCTCAGATGGAGATGATCAACACCAGACGGCTTCTCGAACACTGCTTGTTGTGGATCCAATAACAACTCGGCAGAAGCTTCTTCTTCCGATTCATTAAGATCCAAAGAACTAAATTCTCGTGGCAGCATAAATACCATATTGACAGGAGCTTCAACTTCATGTACCTGATATTTGACTTTTGGTCTCCATACCTTCTTGGACTTGGGCCTCTTGTCATGATCATCCTTCTGGTTCACTTCCTTGTTCAGCTCCCGGCAACGTGCCCTCTGTACTCTTCTCTTCTGTGTCTTGGTAAAAATACCACTCGGACACCATTGGCCTTCTTCTGTGAACTCACCCTGATCATCTTCCTCATAATCTTCACTTTGATTAACAGGCCCAAGACTTTCATGTACAGAAACCCTTGGTGTACGCATAGGAACTCGGCTTGAAGTACCAACTTCTCTGTACAAATCTCCAGATCTTCTGCTGCAACCTGGACAGGCTTCAATTGGTGGCAGCTTCATACCTTGTTCCCAACAATACTGGAAAAAGGGACAGTTCCAGTGTGGATCGAAGTCATGATCACTAGTCCTCCTGTCTTCCCTCTCTCTCTTCCTTGAGTACTTGCCAATCAATCCAGCAGATCCACCGATCATGTTGACTGGAAAAGGATGCCCATCAATCTTCATCGGCTTTTGACCAGAGAATTTGATGCGATCACTCTCAATTGCCGATTGGATCTGTTGCCTAAACACCTTACACTCATTGGTGTGATGAGAGGGAGTATTATGCCACTTGCACCACTTGATTTTCTTCTACTCTTCAGCTGGAGGCAACGTGTGATTAGGTGGGAGTTGAATAAGCTTCTCTTGTAGCAGCAGATCGAATATCTTGTCGGCTTTATTGATGTCAAAGTCATACTTCTTTTCTTCCGCCTTCTGCTTGACCCATGGACAGAGAACAGTCTTCTTATTCCTGGTCCACTCAGCAAGAGCAACTTCAGCTTCATCATCAGAATCAGAAGAATAATCGGCATAAGCCGCCTGAAACTGTCTGCCACGTGTATTCTGAAAGCGCCCTTCATGAATCGACGCCTTCTGAAAGAGCTGTGCTAAGCCATCAACTTCCTGAGATGCAAACTTATCTCTGATTTGAGGCAATAAACCCTGATAAGCAATCTCGGCCATTTGCCAATCCGTCAGATTCAGGTTATAGCATCTGCCACGGATGACTCCGAATCTCTGGACAAAATCGGCAACTGACTCTCCAGCCTTCTGACGAACAGCCGTCAAATCTGATGTGCTCGACTCTGCCATGCCAGTGAAGAAATAAGAGTGGAATTTCTTTTCCAAATCGGCCCAATTCCGCACGGATCCCGCAGGGAGGGAGGTGAACCATGAGAATGCTGATCCAGATAACGACAGAGGAAACAAACGGACCTTCAATGCATCTTATGCCGATGCCTCTCCCAATTGTGCTAAATATCTGCTAATGTGCTCCACTGTGGACACATTGTCTTGCCCAGAAAACTTGCAGAATTCTGGCAGCTTGTATCGATGTGGCAGAGCAACTTGTTCCATCCACTCTGGATATGGATGTCGATACATAAAGTTCTGCTCCTTGGGCTTGAGATCAAACTGTTCCTTCATGACTTCAGCCAACCTGGCGACTATGTCTTCTGATGTATTCTGTCCTTGCCCCCCAGTCAATTGGGCTGGCTACTGTGGCTGTGATTGTGCTTGAACATGTTGCTCCCTGCTGTAGTGCTCACTGTAATCTGCCACTCTATGATAGCCTTGCGGTATCTGTTGGCGGTTCTTATGCGATAAAATTAAATTCATTAATTCCGCAAGCGCACGGATCACCATTGTAGCATTTCACCTTGGAGTATTCCAGGGTTATCGTATTTATATTTCCGCAGGGAAGTAGAGCAAAAGAAAGCTGAATAATAGATATGCATTGGATAATTTGGAGAAAGAAATAATGTATCAACTATACTTGAGACGGGGGTAAGATAGGCATGATAGATATGGGTGGCACACACATCCTCAAATCCAAGGTAATAAAATAAATCGTAGTACACATTTGGGAGAGCAACGAGATAGAGTTAAGGCTACCTGTATGTTATCTATTATTTACCTTCCTAGCAGTCAAGTCTACAAAGATTATTTACTCTAGCTAAGCTCATACACATACAAGTCATGTCGTTTCGGGGCACACACGTGCTAGGTCAACCGATGAAGCTAGTTCAAACCTAGGGAATCGTATGCTATAATTAAGACCCTGCTGAGTCCAACCCGGACGTGGTGGATTACAGAGACCGGTGCAGCTGTCACATACACTCGCGGCTACCATCCTCCGTGGGGTTGGGTGCCAAACGTGCATAGGCCAAGATCTAAGCGCCACGCTTACAACCCGCCTAGAGGAGCTACTCTTGATCAACGGAGCAGTCCTATCTAAGAAT
This sequence comes from Eragrostis nindensis, assembly GCA_012490785.1. Classification (NCBI taxonomy): domain Eukaryota; kingdom Viridiplantae; phylum Streptophyta; class Magnoliopsida; order Poales; family Poaceae; genus Eragrostis; species Eragrostis nindensis. The sequence continues at coordinate 1,954,304 of JAAXCT010000030.1, read as the reverse complement.
GAACAAGCACAGATTTCACATGACGTCATCTCCGACGACGGCACTCTCTCGTACTCGCTATTCCAACAATCACGAATCCCACAACAAGACTTCTACGAGCACTTACTTAACGAATAAATAAACTAAATAGAAAAGAACTACTAAAATAACTAAATAAAGATAAAACTAAATATACTTATATTAAATAAAATAATATCTCAAAAGAGTAACGATACAAGAACTATACCGAACTCCGAGAAGACTCCGGAAGCCCGAGAGAGCTCTCACTCTACTCTACTCTACTCTAACTCCCAAAGCTACTACTCAACTAAACTAATGAACACTTGGATGAAGTGTGATGGTGCGCGTTGCTTCGGAGGCCGAGGGGTCCAATTTATAGCTTGTGAAGGCGGTGGGAGCACCCTGGCCGAAGCTGGAGAGGCGGTGGCGCCAAAGTCGGCCGGCCGGCCTAGGGGGGCGGCCGGCCGGCCGTCCCCTGTGGCGGTTTGCCACCAACTTGCTCCTGGACGCTCCAGACCACTCCCTGAAGGCGGTCTGAAGGTCGGTTTCTTGCTGGGGTCGGCAGAATTGAAGTGAGGGCCAAGTAAAGGCCCAAATGGCCCACCTTCTAGAATGTCGGTGGAATTCTGCCGGGCTGGGCTTGAATTATGCGTTGAAGATTATTTTCCAGCCCACTGGAGGAAGCCTGGGGCCTGTGGCCACCAGGTGGGGCCGGCCGGCCTAGGGTGGGGCCGGCCGGCTAGGGAATTTCCCTGGCTGGGCCCACTTTTCTCCATTATTCACTCCTGCATCCAAATATCCACCAAAACTTGTGGAGTAGCATTATTCCTAACTACTATGCACAAAATCTTGGTGTTATGTATTTATTTACCGGTAGGGTGGCGGTCAAAACATGGTTTAACGACCGCCAACAGTATCTCCTGGTTGAACAGTGCAGGGTTGACATTGGGAGCCACATGATACCTTGTTTGAGGGGTTTGACTCATCCTTGGTTCATTAGATGTACCACCTACTTCCTTTTGCGTGGACATCGGCGCATCAATAAGATTTGGCGCCGATACCCGAGCTGTTCCTGCAGCCAAAGCTTGAGCACTTGGAGACCACAACTCTGGTGGCATGCCATATGGTTGCCTCTGTTGACCAGCAGCACTTGTTTCTTCTTGAGTTGCAGGTTGACCACCAGGAGGTGCAGGACGTGCTGGCGTAGCAATTGGTATAGTAAATGATGGCCCCATAAATCCAGAATCAAACTGCAAGGTTCCATCAGCAAATGCCTTGAGCATGTTATACAAAGTATTAACAAGCACCCCTGATTGGTTGATGAAAGCATTGTGAACCGCAGTATTCATAACTTCATCCACCAAAGCTCGATCTGGCATCTTCGCAGGTTTCATTGAAGCCAACTCTTCTGCTCTTATCACCACGGGAGAAGGTGAGACTGATGTAATCTTGCCACGTGTCATCTTGATGGTTTCAAAGTACTTCACTTGACAATCGTACAGATAACTCTGATATGCCTTTTTCTGGTCCAAAGTCATCTTCTCCCATGCACTCAACTCATTGTTGGTAGTAACTTCAGAAGAATCTTTATCATCTCGAACAACTGGTGCAGGAATCATGATCTTCTGGCCCTTTGAATCAACGAGCAAAGTGCCATCATCAGCAACAGCTTCAACGAACGCCATCTGCTTCTAAGAACTTGATCTGTCCCATCGGGCGTGCCAAAAAGTGTGTTGACGGTTAAATGTGTGTTCTACCGCTCGCACACATGGCCTGAGAGATTTGCTTAACTCAATTCAGGACCAAAACTTGGAACGCGGTGAATCCGGAGCGTGCCAGTCGATTTTCCCTGCAAATCGACAAAGATAAGAAAAGCGTGTAAAATTCCCGGACTATCGGCCCCGGACAGGCCGATGCGTAACCGCAGCCGATGTTAGTGAATAAAAGATAATAGAATAAGCACTCGGCTGTCGGCTAGAAACGAATCGACAAGTCGCAACAGTAAATACTCGCGCGATAAACAAAGCAAGGCATGCATCAGAATCGGCAATCGGCAAAGCATGCAATCGGCAAGATCTATCGGCAAGCATCATGGTAAGGTGAATCGACATTGACGAAAGGAGGCTCAGACTTATACTTGAACATTAACAAAAAGATATTAAAAGCATGCAAGCTGTTGGCGATTTCTAGCACACCATTTTATATGCCAACTGCGCCTTATTTAGAGCATAAATGTCATCATTATAGGCCATTAACCCTTGATAATAGCACCATATTTGCATATATGTCGTTCTGGAGCTTTGTTGCAGAAAAAGATGAAAAGGACGGACATTGAGGCTGATCTGGACCTGAAGAGAAGAGAACCAGCAGAAAAGGCCCACTGTGCCGATCGGCACAGCCATGTGCCGACCGGCACATGGGACTCCAAGGCCACCGAAGCTGGCCCACCATTCAGTTTATTCTAGAAGGAAGTTATCAGAACCAGTCTCGGGAGATATTCATCACGAAGAGATAAAAGATACTCAAAGATTTGAAAGAGCAACACAAGACTTGATCTCGCAGAAAACTGATTAGAAGGCCCACATGGAAGCTACCTAGGACTTCGGAACCGACTTAGGGAGGAACCCGAGCTGGACACGAGGTGTGCCGATCGGCACAACCCCTGTGCCGATCGGCACAAGGACTCTTTTCCCGAGAATCCTTTCCTTTCTGATGTACAGCCCTATATAAACTTGTAAAAGCCCTAAGGTTTCGGGATCCGCCGCCAGAGGGACAACACAGCTAGTAAGTTTAGAGCCACCGGGGCTTTGCCCCGTTCTTCATGTTCTCTAGTTGTTGATGAAGAACCATTGGTGCTAAAGAGGTGATCCATCAAGGTAGGCCTACTAGATGGTGATGTATCTTGCACTATGTATTATCGAAGTATGGTTGAATATGTGGATGAATGGTTTTGATTATTGATTGCCTGGATTTTATGGTCTTTACATGCACTTGTTCCTACGCTTAGTGACGACTAAGTATTAGATGTTATCTTAATTGTGGTGGCAAAAAGAGGTGAGAGGTTCAATCTCTCACTATCTCCATTGTGGTTAAGGTAGCATTGGGATCTTGTAATGCGCCATAATTGCACGTTATCTCTGTACCCCCACAGCGGCTAATGCATACGCGATGATCCTTGAGATGATGTGTAGAGTAGGAAGAGGCGACCGATTAAGGCGATTGGTCGTGACAGGGCTCGTCGGAAAAGAGTCTCAACCTATCGATCTTCGGTTATCAATAATTGAGTAATCCCGTTTATGATGCTATTTGATTAAGCTTCTTGGTTACGATCTCAACTAGCAGACTTGGCTAACTTACCCCATGATCTAATCAGGTTCCTAGGCTGTTCGGACAACCTTCGGTCAACTTAGCCATCGTGCCGACCGGCACATCCCCTGTGCCGATCGGCACGGCCCCCTGTTTTCCTGAAACTCATGCTCACGCTCACTAGAAAGCTTGGCTAACTCTTTTACTGATGATTTTGCTTAATTCCCATTGGTCCTTGTGGTTCGATTAAACCTTGGAATACTCTTCTAGGGGAAAAAGACTACAACTGTACACCGTGCTCTTGCGGTATATAAGTGGGTGCGTAGATACGACTAACACAAGCATAGATCTGAACGTGGTAAACAATCGGCTAAACACCCCGAAAGAAACCAATAATCACTAATTATACCCATAATCTGACAATCGCTTCACCGTGGACACGTCAACTAAGTGAAGTAGAACAGGACACGTCAAACTGTTCTACACGATCGGCAGGTACAAGTATTAATCGGCAACTACCGGTCCCAGATACTCAGCAAAATAAATCTAACTCTTAGCAACTGTTTCGCCGAGGACACGTCAACTAAGCGAAGCAGACAGGACAAGTCAAACTGCCTACCCAATCACCAAGAGCAGATCTAATCGACCAAGTACCTTAACCGTGACTCGAATAACCAGATCAAACAGAAATCGACATCAGCCATCGGCAACAAGGTCGCGGCTAGGACAAGTCAACTAACCGTAACAAAGAACAGGACCAGGTCTTAAACAATTCCATGTAGTCGATGCATAATGTAAACCCTAGATTGATCTAAATTACCGGATAACTAGCAGCCGCATCAATCTTAATCATGGATAAGTCGACATAACTAGATCGATGCGCTTACCTGACAAAATCCAGGTCGAAACCGGAGCCCCGATGGACGCCGATGTCGACGGAGATCTCGTCGAGAAATTGTGGCGGTGCGCCGAAAAGTTGATTGTATTGATTGGTTTTTTTTTTTTTACAAGTGCCGTGACCCTTTATATTTATAGGGCCGCCTGGACTTCGGCCCTAAGCATCAAAACCGACTACGTACAGAGATATGCTATAATCTAAACAAGTCGGTTCCATGCATGTACGCCCAAGCCATCTCTTGCCTTGTATGCACCGGAGTCCTGAATAAAATATTCCAGCCAGGAAACTAATCACCAGATAAAACTTCTGAGTCCTGCACTGCACATGTTCTAGTCTTAATAGCCAATGGAAATAATATAAAAATCCGGCAACGGTGCTAATCTCGCTCCATGATTCCTTTCTATAATCTTCCATGTGACATCTTCTGGAGCTTCTTCATGTATATCTTTCCTTCCAAGCACGTACGTATTCCAGCAATAAAGCACGTATCTTCCTTGACTTGGCCGAAACTTCCTTCATACAATATTCTTGCCAAATCTGATTATTAACACATGGACATGCTAAATTCCGGTGTCAACAACCGCAGTGTACGTCGCTTCGGCCGATTTGGGTCCCATGCGTTTGGAGTGCATGGATTGTTTTTCTAGCAAGGTTTGGGATGGAGAGTTCTTGGAGTTCACTGATGACAGCGTGGAGTTGGTGAACAACTTGAATCCTAAAAAGTTACTCTGACAGGCGCCACAGTGGACGCCAAGGAGGAGGGCAAGTTAGGACAAGGGTTTACTTCGGCCGATGAGCTAGAAGAGATAGATATAGGTGATGGTAGCAAGCCTAGGCCGACTTTCATCAGTAAATGATTATGTAAGGAGTTTAAAGTTAAATTAATAGAGTTATTAAAGGAGTACCGAGATTGTTTTGCATGGGAGTATCATGAGATGCCGGGCCTTAGCCGATCGATCGTTGAACATCGGCTACCCATCAAGCCTGGGTTTCGGGCACACAAGCAGGCTCCAAGGAAATTTGAGGCTAAGGTTGATGAAGCTATCAAACAGGAGTTTGCCAGACTGTATGATGCAAAATTCATATGACCATGCCGATATGCTGATTGGATATCAAACATTGTTCCGGTGGAGAAGAAAAATGGCAAGTTAAGGGTGTGTATTGATTTTAGAGATTTGAACAGAGCGACACCTAAAGACAGCTATCCGATGCCGGTGGCCAATACATTGATCGATGCTGCGGCAGAACACAAGATTGTCAGCTTCATGGACGGTAATGCCGGTTATAATCAGATTTTCATGGCTGAAGAAGATATCCCAAAGATTGCCTTCAGATGCCCATGGGTGGTAATGACTTTCGGCTTGAAAAATGTTGGTGCTACTTATCAAAGGGCTATGAATTATATATATCATGATTTGATTGGCCGATTGGTGGAGATATACATTGATGATGTCATTGTCAAGTCAAAGGCCGTCGATGATCATATAGCTGACTTGAGGGAAGTACTGGAAAGGACCAGGAATTATGGTGTTAAGATGAATCCCAATAAATGTGCCTTTGGAGTATCGGCTGGGCAGTTCTTGGGGTTCATTGTGCATGAACGAGGGATAGAGATTGGTCCAAGGAGTTTTGAAGCTATCAACAAGTTGAAGCCGCCAACGAATAAGACAGAATTGTAATCCCTTGTTGGGAAGATAAATTTTGTGAGGAGGTTTGTTTCTAATTTGTCAGGGAGAATTGAGCCGTTTGCACCATTGCTGCGGTTGAAGGCTGATCAAGAGTTCAAATAGGGCTCTGAACACCAGAATGTGTTAGATGAGATTAAGGAATATTTAAAATCTCCTCCAGTATTGGTCGCTCCTAAGGCTGGCATTCCACTCAAGTTGTACTTGTTGGCCGATAAGAAGTCAATCGGCTCTACATTGGTGCAAGAACAAGAAGGAAAAGAAAGGGTGATATTCTATTTGAGCAGAAAGTTACTTGATGCTGAAACCAGGTACTCTGATTTAGAGAGATTATGTCTCTGCCTTTATTTTTCTTGCACCAAGTTGAGGCATTATCTTCTTTCAGGCGAGTGTACTGTGATATGCAGGGCCGATGTAGTCAAGCATGTGTTATCGGCTCCTGTTTTGAAGGGAAGGCTTGGAAGGTGGATGCTTGCTCTAGCTGAATTCGATTTGAGGTATGAACCACCTAAAGCTGTAAAAGGTTAGGTTTTGGCGGATTTAATAGTTGAGCATAATTATGTTGAGCCATTGCCATGGATTTTATTCTTTGATGGATCTGTTTGTAAAACGGGATGTGGTATAGGCTTGGTTCTTATTTCGCCTCGGGGGGCATCATTTGAGTTTGCTTATTCTGTTGATGCTGGCACTAATAATCAAATTGAGTATCAAGCTGTGTTGAGAGGTCTTCAATTGCTCAGTGATGCTGGGGCAAATTATATTGAAGTGATTGGGGATTTTCTATTGGTGCTTGGACAACTTTCTGGAGAATTTGAATGCAGGGATGAAAATCTGCGGTTTTATTATGAAGAATGCGAATTCTGTTGACGGTCCTTAGACCCAGTTTTTGACCGTCAATTAGCTCTATAAATAAGGAAGAACTAACACTTGTTGCTTGCATTTTGTTATCAAATAACCTATTTCCTCGTGTACCTCTAGATTTGGATGTGCAGGTGGAAAACAGGGATTTCCAGGTGTAAACATGCCCCAAGGCGACGATTCCAACACTTCCATCAAACGACGCTCGCCGCGGGAATATAATTCAAGGATTAAAGGCCCAGAACCTACCAGAACATCAACTGAGGCCACGCACCTGGACAAGAGGCTCAAAGACCAAGGGGAAGCCACCTGCCAAGGCCCAGCCAGGAGGAGCCAGGCCTGGCTCGGCCGATCCCAAACCCTGGGTCGGCCGACCTGGCAGGGTGGCCCCCCTGGGTCCACCTTTCTATGGCGGTTCACAACCGACTTCAGGAGGTCGGTTCCACCTGCAATCAATGCCCACAATATCTGGAACCGCCTCAACTCCACCGCCTTTGGAGGGCTATAAATAAAGGGATACCCCCCTCCTTGGAGACACACAACACAAGAGGCTCATTCCCTCCTCCACACATCCAGAGCTAGGGGCTCTCTAGTTAGACTTAGGCTGAGTAGTTGGGCTGCCCTTTTGGCTCCCAAGTCCCTTGGAGAGTTTGGGGTATTTTCCCTTTAATCCTTTTACTCTCTTTGCAAGACTTATTTATTTATCAATGGAATATCATCGTTCTTGTAGTAGTTATGTGCTTATGCTCGTTCATCGTTCATCCTTGATCTTGGATGAATGTTCTTCGTTCGTTCATGTTCGTTCATCGTTCGTTCATCCTTCATCGATGTTTGTTCATGATCGTTCATCGTTCGTTCGTCGTTCGTTCATACTCGATCATCGGTTAACGATGATCGTTCTTCATCGTTCGTCGTTCGTCGCTCGTTCTTGAGCGACGAACGCCTATGCTTAACGTAGTGCTAGCTTTGATCCTTTGTCTAAGTAATCGCTTGCTAGACCTCGTTGTTCCTTTTGCTTAGTCATCGGGTCCATTGTCTTGCAACAGTGCTCTAGGTTTATCGCCTTGCGAGGTGCCTCGAGGGATCTAGAGTTGCGGTTAGTTACGCTAGCATGGTGCTAGGGCTTCCTTTCCACCCTTGGATGCGTGTTCGTGCCCCACGGTTTGTAGAGGTAGGCGGCAGGTGGTGACAGCCCTGTCCGTCCCTTGGAATCCTCCACGTTCGGATATGGCGTAGGAGTATATGTGAAATGTCCGGAGATTGGGGCAGACTCTGATCGCTGGATCTCCCGATGATGGCTTGGCAGTAGAACAGCTTAGTCTTCGCTTGTGTGCAGCTTAGGCTATAGGTAGATGCTACGCATGCTACTTGACGATGTACATTAGGAGTAGCAGTTCTTCTTACTTAACCTTAGCTTAGCTTAGAGCCGCCTCTCGCCTTTTATAAAGAGTGGAACTGATTGCTGTGTGTGTCACACTATCCTCTATCCATTTATTGCCTTGCCCCTGCATTTGGATATTGGTTATGATCTATCATTTGTAACACCATGAGTATAAGTACACACTTGTCAACTACGTCTTCCTTTGGGAAAATATAAATAACGATACCCTGGAATACTCTCGGGTGAAATGCTACAACGGGTTATCCGTGCGCTTGCGGATTATCTTTTATGATTAAATACTAATAATATATTTTTGGCACTCGTTGCTAGTTGTGGATTATTATGTATCCTAAGCAAGTAGCTTAACCCCAGGTATTTCTGGCGCCGAACCGGGAATATTCACCCTAGGCCTAACCAGCCTAAGGTGGTGTTTTCTGTTTGGTGTAAGAAATACCAACAAGCATTCTGGCGCCGTTGCCGGGGAAGACAATTGTTGACAAGTGTATACAATGATTACTCATGATTACACTTGATGTGATTTAACCATTACCCTTTGCAGGCTAACCTTGATCTGTTTTCTCTCTTTGATGTGAAAACAGGATAGTGTATGCGTGGATTCAACTTGCCGGAAAAATTCGTTGATAATCCAGAGTCGCTTGTAAGGAAAGTCCGACCCCGCGTCGACTCTCCCCCACAAGCAACACTCCAGACAGACGAACCCACAACATCCGCACCATCAACACTTATTGACATGGCTGATCAAAGAACCCTCCGTGACTACTCTGCTTCCTCCGTTGCCAATGTTCCCGTTGGGCCCAATGTCAACGCCGGTGACGCAGGGTTTGAAGTCAAATCAAGCCTAATCACTATGGTGCAGGCCATTCCCTTTTGTGGAAAGGCCACGGAGGACGCCAATACTCATCTCCAGCAATTCCTTGAGATATGCAACACATCGGCAATTGCCGGAGTCAACCAAGATGCTATCAGACTCCGTCTGTTTCCCCTCTCCCTCCTTGGGAAGGCGAAACAATGGTTCTATGCCAATCGTGCCAATATTGACACTTGGGATCGCTGTTCTACCGCGTTCCTTGCAAAGTTCTTCCCGTTGGGTAAAACCAATGCCCTTCGTGGAAGAATTTCAAGCTTCCAGCAAGCCAACAATGAAACCATCGCCGAGGCGTGGGATAGGCTCCAAGATTACATATCCGCCTGCCCACACCACGGGATGGAAGAATGGCTCATTCTTCCACATTTCTATAACGGGTTGACACCAACAACCCGTGGACATATGGATGCCGCTGCTGGAGGAGCCTTCTTCTCAATGACCGTTGCTCAAGCTAAAGAACTTATCAAGAAGATGGTCTCCAATCAAGGGTGGACCGATGAACGCCTCCAACCACGCTCTAAAGGTGTACACCCTATCAAGGAGGTGGACTTATTGCCCGCCAAGCTCGACCTCGTCATGAAGCGCTTGGACGACTTCAACACGCATGGTAGTGTTCGTTCACTTGACTCACGCATTACGTGTGAGGAATGTGGCAACACCGGCCATATGGGGAAGGATTGCCCCAACCATACCCATGAAGAAGCATTCTACATGAACAACAACAATGGGTATCGTCCAAGTGGAGGTCAGGGTTTCAACCAAAACCGCCAATCTTATCAAGGAGGTAACAATTTCTCTGGTTTTAATAATAATCAGCCTTCTTTGAAAGATTTGGTTTATGGTCAAGCTAAAATCAACGAATCAATCAACAAAAAGCTTGCTGCCAATGATCAGAGTTTAGAGAGTTTAAATTCAAAAATAGAAGGTCTTTCTTCCGCTTTCAAAAATCTGTTGAGCTTTAACAAAATGATAGAAACTCAAATAGCTCAGCTTGCTGCTCTTGTTCCTTCTGCTAATGCTGGGCAGATTCCTGGGCAACCAGAATCTCCTGTTGAAAAAGTTAATGTTATCATTACGAGAGGAGAAATGTTCTCTAGTAGGACTAACCATGCAGGGGAGAACAGGCAAAATAGAGGAGAACCTTTTACAATAAAAACTGATCCAGGTTTTCCAGTAATCTCTTGCTCAATCAAGAGATTCCACTTTGACTATGCCCTATGTGACCTTGGGGCCAGCGTGAGCATTATGCCCAAGGCAATCTTCGAGCAATTAAAATACAGATTCCTCACATCAACAGCGATGCGGTTGCAATTGGCCGACTCATCTTTTCGCTTTCCAATGGGGATTGCGGAGGATGTGCCGGTATTCATAAGAAGCCACATCGTCCCGGTGAACTTTGTGGTGCTTGACATGGATATTGATAAGGAAACGCCTCTTATCTTGGGACGTCCCTTCCTTAGCATCACAAAGGCTCAGATTGATGTTGGAGTTGGAGAAATCCGCCTCTACATCAATGGGAAGGAGGAAAAGTTCGAGTCTCAACCTCGGAAAGAACATTGCTCGATGATCAAGGTCAAGTAAGGGCCAAACACCTCCAACATTCAAGAAGTTGAAGTGACAGCCAGGAAAACGGACAGCCTCATTGCTCTATGGAAGAGCTTGGCAAAGATTGAAAATCCATCGCAGTTTCAACCAAAGAAACCTGCGACCGAGAGGCCGGGATTATGGGCCAAGAAACCCGTCCCAAAGTCCGAGAAGCCACCTACACGACCAAAGATGAAACAAGTATGGCAAGTCAAAGCGCAGCCCTCCACGTCCTCATCTCCAAGGACGGGGTCCGCGCCACCAAGCTAAACCCATTGGAGAAGTCTTAGCCCGTCGGACTTTAAACGACACGGCCCTGGCCGGCAGGTTAACCGGCATTATCATTTGCTTTTATTTGTTTCATTTTGATTTTTCTTTTCCCACCACATTTGCATTTGGATTCTTTTTTCAAACCACCGTCCATATTTGTTTCCTCCACCAAAAATTTATTTGAATATTTCCGCCAGCATATTTGAATTTTTCCCTCGCCATGCATTTAAAATTTAAAATTTTCAAAAACACTTTTGCGTTCAAAATGTCTCATCTTTGGATGAAATTTTGGACCACCCTTGTATCACCATGGAAAAGCCAAAAACATTTTTGCATGTTGAATTTTTTCATCAACATGACGATTTTTGAATTTTTTGAAAAATTTTGAATTCGAGGCAACCTTTTATTTGGAAATCTTTTTTGAGCAAATAATTTCGAGGTGTTTCTGGACATAGCAACCGTGGTCAATCACCATTTGGCCGTTGGGGACTATGGGCCAAAGAGGGAGGAAATTGGGCCCCACAGGGGGTCGGCCGACCCCATTTGCCAGGTCGGCCGACCCATGGTGGCCGTTGGGCGCGCCCCCCTTTGCCCCAACGGTCACCTGCACCCTCCTTTATTCGAATATGGCCGTTATGGCCTGCCTATATGAAGGAGTGGCCGGCCATTGCTCTCTCCCTCTCACACTCTCATTTCCACTCCTCAACACTCTTCACTCCTTTGCTCTCAAGTTTTCATTGTGCTCACTTGGTTCTTGCCTCAAAATTCTGCAAAAAAAAAATATTCCTCTCTTGGTTTGCTTTGCAGTTTTGATTTGGTTTGGTTTTCCGAGTTGCGTTTTCTCGCTTGCAAGAACACCGACGGTTTCATCGATTGGTTTTCACTCTCACAACCCCTTCGGAGTTTTCGTTCTTGCGTTCTTGCTCAACCTCGCTGCAGCATGAAGCGCGCCGGGAAGGCCGTCGCCTCGCTGTTCCGGTTCGGGAGCACAAGCTCGGGCTCATCTCGACCTCGCACTCGCGCCCGCACCGCCACCGAGCAAGTGACAAGCTCGCAATATGAAGCCGCAGCGGAGGAGCAAGCCAACACCAAGCATCGTCTTCTCATCGACACCGACCTCGACTTGGTGGGCGACGACGAGATGAGCGCCTATGAAGCTCTCCGACTCCGTACATTTGCTCCTACGCGAGCATTTGATACGGGACTGCTGCAAAAGATTGGTATGGATGCTGAATTTTCTCGAGTATTTAAAGCAATAGGGTGGGATAAGTTTGCATGTGTAGATGAGCAGGGTTCCCGCTTACTTACTACAGTTTTTATGCACCCTACGCGTGGTAGATGACGGTATTACCTTTCAGTTTTTCTGGGAGGAATATCATATGACATGGAAAATCCTTAGTCAATGCCTTGGCTTTAATTCTCGCTGCACCATTGATGTTGATAGTTCGATTCCGGGTTACTCAAAGTTAGCTTTTTGGCAAAGAATTTCTGCATCTCCTACTTGTGAGAAACCCCGAACTAATCATATTCACCATCCTACCTTGCGTTTGTTGCACATGTGGCTTGGCATTACCTTGTTTCCTAGAAGTGATATTAGGATTGTGCGCGAGGATGATCTGAAAATGCTTTATGCTATGGTTGAGAAAATAAAGATTACTCCTGTTGTTTTCATGATTGCTCAGTGGTTAGAAAATTTTAGAATGACTGGACCGATTGAGTGCACTTCATTGATTACACGTATTGCTGCGGGTGTTGGTGCTTTGCATGATGCTAATGTTGCTTACATTGATACACCCCGCTCTCTTATCACCAAGGATTATCTTATTCAGGGTCATACACTTAAGCATGGTCCAAATAATTCTCTTATATTTTATTATGTCGGTTATACAAATGAATTCCCGTTACCTAACCGGGGACTTCGTTTGTATGACTGTCAAAACCTAACCACACCTCTCAAAAAAGAGGAAGCTGCACGCAGGAGTACTTCTTCTCGCAGGAGGACGCGCAGGCCGGAGCCACCCACCGACACCGGGATACCCGCACCGCAGCCCATGGCCTATGCATATGGGCCGAGCTACGGTCACGCCGGGTATGGTCCCGGTGGGTACACCACTCCACCACCATTTGAGGCCGGCGGCTCGTCGCAGCAGGGTGCGGGCCAAGCCCAATGGACGCACCCTCCCCGCCCACAATGGGAGAAAATCTCCTCCGATGCGACGTCCTACTCACCGAAGGCCGGTGGCCGACGTTCGTTTGCAGCTCGTGATCCATATTTCGAGCAGCAAATGAATGCGCTTACCGAGGAAATGGGACGCATCGAGACTCGAGGAGAGGATGTTGAGTACACTCTCAACCAACACGTCCTGCAGACCCGCCAATGGCAAGAAAACACAAACGCCCAGCTCACCAACCTCACCAACATGACGCAGCAGGGCCAAGCCGATATGTTGGCTTACTTTCGCCACACCGGGTTCGATCCTCGACGCCACCCATGAGCAAGAACAAGTTATCATGTATCATGTATCATGTATCGCAACTTGTATCCTTTTGTTTCTTTTGTTTGCTTGTTCTGCATCTCTCATGAAATATACCAAAAAAATGATAAATCTGAAAATAAAATAAAAATGACAAAACTAAAAAGAACAAAAATAGTCTTTAGTGTGGTTGCTAGTTTTTTCGTAGTTTCTCTTTATATGCGAGTATGAGTGTTTAGTCTTCCTTATGTTGAGATGATGAATAGTTGTACCTAGTCACAACTTAGTGCTCTCCCAAGTTTTGAGATTTTTGGCTTATGCTTACCTAGAACTTGAAACTTGTGGGCTGCATAGTGCTTGATCTAAGTCTAAGTTGTTGTGAGATATGATATGGTACAAATAGGGCTGCTATGATCTTGTTCAAAGTGCGACTTGACTTCCGGAGTTTTACTTTACAAAATACAAAAATGATAAAGTTCCTCAATGATCAAAATTCCTACCAAAGCCATATGTCGTTCTTACATTACAAAACCCTACACATATGCTGCTTGTCATTGCATTGAGCTTTATCAAAATTGTGTGACCCTAGTGAGAAGCTTGTCATACTCTCATTGATCAAGATCACGTACACTCCACCTCGCATGCTAAACTTCTACACTGGAAGTTAAGCAATACCACCACACTTTCCACCTAAAATAAATACTTCAAAAATTCATTGTTACCTCTCTCTCAAAATGTATCATCGGAGACATGGCTATGCAAAAGAAAGAAAAAGAACAATCCCCTGCTCATACAAAAGTAGAGCATGATGAAAAAAAAGGGGAATAAAGGAAAAAAATGTTGAGAAAAAGAAAGAAAGAAAGAAAGATAGCCATGTTCTCCTCAAAAAAATCCAAAAAGAGAGAGAAGGAACAAATAAAAAGGAGTATAGTTCTTCCACCTCACCACCACCATATACACAAATGCACATTTGATCAAGGTTGTATGACTTGCATTCTCCATGGATCCACTCTTTTGGTTCGGCAATACGTGTGATGCAAGTATGCCTCATATCATCCCTACCTTGAGCTCCACATACAAGCCTTAGAAGTAGGATGACAAGAGGCAACACAATAATGCCTTGGTGAGGAATATACACTTGTTGAGCGATTTGAGAGCATCATTTGAGGAACTTTGCTTTTATTTCAAAAATTTTGAAAACCTCCGGAAAATAAAAGTCAAACAATGGACAAGTGAATGGTGCTCTGTTATAACCGTTCGATCATGTTATAACCGTTCTATCTCTCAACCGCCCAAGACAAGGAAAAAGCCATACGCTCCATAAGGAGTAAGGTAAAGGGTGAGTTACGATGCCAACTTTTTCAACTCAAAGGAGAGTATTTTCGTTGTGTGCATGGTACCTAGGAGATATGAAACATTGTAGCAACTCCTGATCAACATCCTAAATCCTACTTCTTGCTCGGGACGAGCAAGGAGGACAGCTTGGGGGAGTTGTTGACGGTCCTTAGACCCAGTTTTTGACCGTCAATTAGCTCTATAAATAAGGAAGAACTAACACTTGTTGCTTGCATTTTGTTATCAAATAACCTATTTCCGCGTGTACCTCTAGATTGGATGTGCAGGTGGAAAACAGGGATTTTCAGGTGCAAACATGCCCCAAGGCGACGATTCCAACACTTCCATCAAACGACACTCGCCGCGGGAATATAATTCAAGGATTAAAGGCCCAGAACCTACCAGAATATCAACTGAGGCCACGCACCTGGACAAGAGGCTTAAAGACCAAGGGGAAGCCACCTGCCAAGGCCCAGCCCAGGAGGAGCCAGGCCTGGGTCGGCCGACCTGGCAGGGTGACCCCCTGGGTCCACCTTTCTATGGCGGTTCACAACCGATTACAGGAGGTCGGTTCCACCTGCAATCAATGCCCACAATATCTGGAACCGCCTCAACTCCACCGCCTTTGGAGGGCTATAAATAAAGGGGTACCCCCCCTCCTTAGAGATACACAACACAAGGGGCTCATTCTCTCCTCCACACATCTAGAGCTAGGGGCTCTCTAGTTAGGCTTAGGCTGAGTAGTTGGGCTGCCCTTTTGCCTCCCAAGTCCCTTGGAGAGTTTGAGGTATTTTCCCTTGTATCCTTTTACTCTCTTTGTAAGACTTATTTATTTATCAATGGAATATCATCGTTCTTGTAGTAGTTATGTGCTTATGCTCGTTCATCGTTCATCCTTGATCTTGGATGAATGTTCTTCGTTCGTTCATGTTCGTTCATCGCTCGTTCATCGTTCATCGATGTTCGTTCATGATCGTTCATCGTTCGTTCGTCGTTCGTTCATACTCGATCATCGGTTAACGATGATCGTTCTTTATCGTTCGTCGTTCGTCGCTCGTTCTTGAGCGACGAACGCCTATGCTTAACGTAGTGCTAGCTTTGATCCTTTGTCTAAGTAATCGCTTGCTAGACCTAATTGTTCCTTTTGCTTAGTCATTGGGTCCATTATCTTGCAAGGGTGCTCTAGGTTTATCGCCTCGCGAGGTGCCTCGAGGGATCTAGAGTTGCGGTTAGTTACGCTAGCATTGTGCTAGGGCTTCCTTTCCACCCTTGGATGCATGTTCGTGCCCCACGGTTTGTAGAGGTAGGCGGCAGGTGGCGACAGCCCTGTCCGTCCCTTGTAATCCTCCACGTTCGGGTATGGCGTAGGAGTATATATGAAATCCAGAGATTGGGGCAGACTCTGATCGCTGGATCTCCCGATGATGGCTTGGCAGTAGAACAGCTTAGTCTTGGCTTGTGTGCAGCTTAGGCTATAGGTAGATGCTACGCACGCTACTTAACGATATACATTAGGAGTAGCAGTTCTTCTTACTTAACCTTAGCTTAGCTTGGAGCCGCCTCTCGCCTTTTATCAAAGAGTGGAACTGCCTGCTGTGTGTGTCGCACTATCCTCTATCCATTTATTACCTTACCCCTGCATTTGGATATTGGTTATGATCTATCATTTGTAACACCATGAGTATAAGTACACACTTGTCAACTACGTCTTTCTTTGGGAAAATATAAATAACGATGCCCTGGAATACTCTCGGGTGAAATGCTACAACGGGTTATCCGTGCGCTTGCGGATTATCTTTTATGATTAAATACTAATAATACATTTCTGGCACTCGTTGCTAGTTGTGGATTATTATGTATCCTAAGCAAGTAGCTTAACCCCAGGTATTTCTGGCGCCGAACCGGGAATATTCACTCTAGGCCTAACCAGCCTAAGGTGGTGTTTTCTGTTTGGTGTAAGAAATACCAAAAATTGCAGCTGCAGAAATTCAGGGATGTGAAGTTCAAGCATGTTCCCAGAGAACAGAATATGGAGGCCAATGGGCTGGCGCAAAGTGCATCAGGGTATCGGCCTGATTATAGGTGCATTGTGCTAGAGGTTCTTGAGGTTGAGGTTGAAGATTGGAGGGCCGGAATTATTTCATATTTGAAGAATCCATCTCAATCTGTATCCAAGAAGGTTAGGTATCAAGCTCTTAAATATGTGTTATTGGAAGAAGAGTTGTATTATCAAACCTTGGATGGTGTGTTGCTAAAGTGCTTAGATCTGGAAGAGGCAAAATTAGCAATGGCAGAAGTGCATGAAGGGATTTGTGGGACCCATCAGTCAACTTACAAGATGAAGTGGTTGCTGAGGAGGACTGGTTATTTCTGGCCGACCATGCTGGAGGATTGTTTTGAATATTATAAAGGTTGCTAGGATTGTCAGAAATTTGGTCCAGTCTAAAGGGCTTCTGCTTCGGCCATGAACCCTATCATTAAGCCATGGCCGTTTCGGGGGTGCGGTATGGATATGATCGGTCAAATTAATCCTCCATCAAGCAAAGGGCATAAGTATATTCTAGCTGTGACAGATTATTTCACCAAGTGGGTAGAAGCTGTACCTTTCAAGAATGTGACTTCGAAAGATGTGATTAATTTTGTGAAGGAGCACATTATTTACCAGTTTGGGATCCCTCAAACGATTATTACTGACCAAGGTTCTATTTTCATATCTGAGGAATTTCTGGAGTTTGCTGCAAGCTTGGGGATTAAAATATTGAATTCCTCTCCGTATTATGCTCAAGCAAATGGTCAGGCAGAGGCGTCCAACAAGAGTTTAATCAAGTTGATTAAACGTAAGATCGATGAGCAGTCAAGGAAGTGGCATACGACATTAGCCGATTCACTGTAGGCCTATCGGATGTCGTGTCATGGGGCTACGCAAGTTACCCCTTATCAATGGTGTATGGGCATGAAGTAGTTCTTCCATGGGAGGTAAACATTGGATCTCGACGAATTTCGTTGCAAGATGAGCTTACAGCCGATGAGTACAGAAACTTGATGAATGATGAATCTGAAGATATAGTACAACTTCGGTTGAGGGTCATGGAGAAGATTGCTCAGAATAAAGTTCGAGTGGCGAAGCATTATAATAAGAAATTTGTGCCTAAGCAATTTTCCGAGGGAGATTTAGTTTGGAAACTTATTTTGCCGATAGGTTCCAAGAGTAACCGCTTTGGTAAATGGTCCCCAAATTGGGAAGGTCCATTCAAGATTAGCCAATGTTTAGTTGGTATGCTTACAAGTTACAGAGTTTGGATGGAAAAGAATTGGAGCGAGCCCTTAATGGAAAGTATTTGAAGAGGTATCATCCAAGCGTCTGGGTTAATTCTTGAAGAAATAACATACAAGAGCCGACAACACGTCGCCTACAGAAAGCCGATGACTGCTAAGCCGATGCAACGGTTGGGCACATCGCCTCTAGAAGAAAAAATATAGAGAAACCAAAAAGCAAGGTACAAATTTCTACGCCAAAGATACACACTGCGGTTTCTGCCGAATACAGTAGGGGATGGAAGAGATTGTTTCTCCCCTTGCCGGATGTTGGAGTATCCACCGGGTGTTGGCGCAGGGTAGGACGGGTCAATGCTCAGGGGCATCTGGAGAGGAGCAAGTTCATGACCTCATCACGTCGAAGCAGATGTTGTCCCTGAGAAGGAACCTTGTCTGACGAAGAACATGAGTTCTTCCTCGAAGTCTGAAGAGGAGCCGCCGTCCTTGGGTATTAGCTCAAGAGGGATAGCATCGGATTGGAAGAGATTGGAGAAAAATGGAAGGAGGACGAGAGGCTAGAGTGGAGATGCGAAAAGGGAGAAGCTCATGGTTGTTATCTTGCCATTTGGGATGTATTGCTGAGGTCTTATAGAAAGGATTTTTCTTGCTGGCCATTGCGTTGGTGATTCTGGTGGAGGAAGTTAGTCCTTTTTATAGGCCGGGATGCAGAAGGAGATAAGATCGTGGAATAGTAAAAGATCTGTCGCAATTAAAGTGATTGGTACGGCTTGTCTGTCGAAGAGGTGCACGCCATGTGAAGACAGAGATACAGCTCATCATGTCAGGTACACACAGTTTTCACGTGAAGTGTCATCTAGAAGCTTGCATTAAAATAAGAAATTGAAGGCAGGAATGTGCAGTAGTGAATTCGCACAAGAGACAAAAGGCCGATGTCTTTACGTCGCCCGTGAGTTCAAAGCGTTTACATGAATGCTAGGATTCAAAAGAGGTTTTTATTACAAGATAAAGCCTACAGATACTCCTGGATCTTGCCGATGGCGTTTTTTCGGATCTGCTCGATGCTGTTCACAAACTTGAGGTCTTGTTCCATCGAGCCGATGTCCGGATGAAGCACCAAGAGCTGTTGACGTGCTAGGTCTTTGGCCGATGACATAATGTTTTCTTGAGTTGTTATCTCAGTAGGTAGAAGGGCTAATCTGTCTTCTTCGGCCTTGATCTCTTGTTCCTTGGTTCTTACTGCTGCTTGGAGGTCTTCAAGTTCTTTCTTTAGCCGATCCAGTGTAGTTGGGATCTCTGCCGGCTTGTTCATCAGTGCATCGAGTTTGGCTTGCTTAGCCTGGACTTGGTAATCGGCATTGACCAAGGATGTCAGGCGACCTGACCTAGCAGCCCTTTCTGCCATTCGTCGTTGCACTTTGATGATTTCCAGCTCATGGTAGTCGATGTGCGCGGCAGGGTGTAGGGCTTCTAAGAGATCATCTGAGATCAGACGACGGATCTCATTGAATCGGCATAGAACTGGGCCGATGTTGAAAGTTAGCACTTCGAGAGTAGGTTCTGATAACTTTTCTGAAATTTCTGTCAGAGTTGCTTTCACCTCGTCAGGAATGAAGGGCTTTGAAGAAGCCGATGAATCCAGATTGATAGCCGATGTCTGAGGGTCCGATACCTGAGGTCAGAAGAAATTGATGGCATATTCAAAGGTAAATGACGGGAAAAGAAAGGCTGGTTTAGTCTTACTGTTCTTTCTGTATCGGCGCGAGGAGATGTTGGGATCTGCATGCTCACCAGACCAGTGGGGAGGTTGAACTCTGGTCTAATTTCTTCTTGAGGGACGGATGTGTCCTCAGCCGATGCGTGGGGTTCTTCAGAGCCGGTGGCAGCATGATCTCGAGTTGGTGAGGCTTGGGTGGTCGTGTTGATGGGATCATTGGTATTAAGACCCTGCAAAGAGAAGTAAGTGTTGTTTAATGTGCTGGAGGTGCAAACTACATCAGTAGTAAAAGTACCTATGCAGTATCATCGGCCGATGGGATGTTCATTTGGGACGCAAAGGCCGATATGGAGCTATGACGGATCTTGCGAGTGGCTTGACGTTTAGGCTGTTGGCGAGGGGCAGGTGCAGGTTGCCTTGGTGCTTGATTGGCTGGCTTGCGCTTTGGAGCTATAGGATTGCTCGCAGCCGATGCTGCCTTCCTCTTCTTCGGTGCAGGCAAAATGATGTTTGGGATGGCCGATTCTCGAAGGAAGATCCAGAGGGGTCAAGTATGTGGAACACTTGAGGTGAAAGAGATGCTGACGCCACTCTGCCCACCAGGAGTTGAAGGAGCTTGAACTGAAGGGCTTCAGGATGATGTCAGCAAAGTTGCCGATGGGGATGTCATCTGTCAAGCGGGCCAGTCTCAAGCAATCTGTCCTATCGGCAATGGGGGGCCTGATCTTCAGTTTGCCGATGAAAAACAGGCCGATGGGGACTTGACCTAGGCCGAGTTGTCTGGCACAGACAGAAGGGTGGTACAGCTCATAAGAAGGTCTCTTGTTACGGCCTGAATGGATTTGGATTGGAAGGATGCAAGGTTTGATATATGTAAGGAATTGAGTTTGTGATTCCTCGTCTTGCAAAGGGTTGTCAGGGCGGAAAGAGGATGGAACATCAAACTCCATCATGTTCTGGTATGGGAACCAGATGGTCACTTTGGAGCGGAAGCCATAATAAAAAAGCCTAAACCAAAGGCCTAGTGACTCAAGCGATGACTATTCTCCAGGAATGACGGCTACCGCCTCGCCAAAAGAAAGGCATCGGCGCCGAGTTAAGTCCTCTGATTCTAGCTGAACATTAGGGAATGTTCTGTTTTCAAGAGGAGGGAGGTTGGCAGCTTTCGAAGACTATAGGACAAGCCAGAGTTGGATGAACCACCAAGGACCACCAAAATTGTCAACAAGTTGATTGGTGGATAGCTTTCTGGCTACCTGATGCAGAAGATGATAGGTGGCGCCAAGTAACTACTGCCCTAAAGGAAGTTTTGTACCACCAGCAAGAAGTTCTGCTAGATTTTGCATGTTCTGTGTGGGGCCGCTGGATGATCCACGGAAAAAGTACCTATCTAGCCACATCATCAGAAAAGCTGCATGTTCCTTATCAGTTACTGGTCCTGTGGCGTGGCTATATTTGGTAATGAAGCCCTTCCAACCTCCAATGTTTTTGGTTGGGAAGCTATGGGTCAATTTGACTTGCAAATTGTCAGGAGCATAAGAGGTGGCAATGTCAAGATCTGTGAGCATGGTCGCGTCCATAAGAGAAGGGGACATAGGGCCGTGACCAAATGTATATGCATTGAGGGCATCAGACCAGAAGTAGGATGAAGAAATCAACAAAGGTTCGTTTCTGGTCGTTTCGGCGATGGACAAATTGATGCAATGATCTATGCCTAAAGCGACCCAGCGAGAAAGTTTGGCTTGACGGACTCGGCAGTACCAATTTTTCCAGCCAGGAAGGGTGCTAGGCCAAGACCTAAAGCTGTTGTTCCAATGAGAAGGGTTCAACAAGGTGTTCTTAAAGGGGATCCTAAAGTTTCGGATCTAATAAAATGAGTGGGATCCGCATCGCCCATCGGCCCTAGAAAGTAAAACCTCAGAACGGAAGAAGGGATCATGATCTGGGACCTAAAGTTCTGAAAAAAAATGCAAGAAATAAATAATGGCGGAAGGCGATTGGATCTAGGGTTGCGGAAAATAAAGTTGGATCAGATTTGGAAGCGAAGGATTACCTCAGGGATGGAAGCGGTGAGCACCGGCGGGCACCTCGTCCGAGCCTCAACATCGGAATCGGAAGAAGAGCGATGCGCCATTTCTTGGTCTGGTGATGGCGACGGCGCATGAGAGAGAAAAGCGATGAAGAGTGGCTTCTTTGAGAAGGGAGTGAAGGAGGAAGAAATGAGGGGTTGGTCCCGCATTCATGGGGGTCGCGAGCGGTCGCTTGCTATAAACAAGACACTAGGAGACAAATTCGACGCACAAAGATTTTGTACCCCGAACTTGGGGGCATGTGTTGACGCCGGATTTTGGAAATCCTTGGACACGTGGCGAGAAGATAAGGCAAGAGAAGATTGTGCCCAGAAAAAGACGCCGCGTTGACCGGAGCAAGGAAAGATTCTGATTTTTTGCGATTAGCGCGTTAGTTAAGATAGGAATAAAATTAGTCTTGGAACGAAAGTTAGGAGGAGTTGTGTTTGTTTCCAAGTCGGTTGCCTCGGGTGTATAAATATAAACCCAGGTACTTGTAATTAGGGTAATACACAATTCAATACAACTCTCGGCGCATCGCCAACCTGTTTTTCGACGGGTTTCTTGTTCGAGCGGGCTGCATCGGCACGATCTCCGCTAGGGCAGGGAATTCGTCACCCCACGGTAATTATCTTGATTATCTAGTAACCTTCTCGTCTGGTGCTTTGATCGAATTATCTCCCTTCATCGGGTTGATCGAATCTGCTAGTGTTGTCAATTTAATTATCAGTTATCCGGTATATTAGATCTATCTAGAACTGTTAGTAAGATTTGCATCGTTATTGCTGTCTCGGTTAGGTCCGATCCTACGCGATGCTTATCTGATGAACATAGTATAAATAGATTGAGTATATTCGAGTCACCTCAGATTGATTTATCAGCTGGTCTTCCACCTAATTATTTCTGATTGAACCTTATTGCTGTCTCGGTTAGGTCCGATCCTACGGGTTCTATTGGAATAGTTCTGTGACGCGGCTTGGCCGATAGATTGATTTAGGGTTCGATCGGGACGTTTAGCCGATTAGTTACCATAATCACTTTAGATTTATTTATTAGTTGATCTTCCACCTAATTACTTTGGTAACACCTTATTGCTGTCTCGGTTAGGTCCGATCTTACGGGTTTTGCTGGAGTAGTTCTGTGACGTGGTTAGCCGATAGATCGATTCGAAGTTTGATCGGAGTGTTTAGCCGATTAGTTATCACGCAGACCTTTGACTTCTTTATTTAACTGATTGTACGCTGTGAGTCAATAGATCTGCCTTCTTTATCATATTTGTCCGTTTCTTAGCCGATGGTGAGAAGCCGTAGGGCATAGCCGATAGCTGCAGTCGATTGTTTTACTTGCCTTTGTTTATTTTATCGACTGTTTCAGCGACACCTGAGTGTCGGCTATACATCGGCCTGTTTCTCGGGCCGGTGACCAAGTGAATTTGACCTTCTTGTCATTTTGTTAGTTTTCAGGAAAACTGACTGGCACGCTTCGGGATTCGCACGGCGTACAAGACTTGGTCCTGCACTGAAGTTAAGCAGATCTTCCAGGCCGTTTGTGTGTGATTTTCGGATCAACAATCAACTAGATGGGTTTGTAATTAAGGGTCAAGAAGGCAAGGTGTGTAAGTTGCTGAAATCTTTGTATGGTCTAAAACAAGCTCCTAAGCAATGGCATGAGAAGTTTGATTCAACTCTCATATCAGTAGGCTTTAGTGTCAATGAGGCTGATAAATGTGTGTACTACCGCTATGGTGGGGGTCAAGGTGTTAAATTGTGTTTGTATGTCGATAACTTACTAATTTTTGAAACAAACCTTGATGTGATTCTTGAGGTCAAGGAGTTTTTGTGTCAGAGTTTTGACATGAAAGATCTGAAAGAGGCTGATGTTATTCTAAACATCAAGTTAATCAAAGGAGAGAATGGGATTACACTGACACAATCTCATTATGTTGAGAAGGTCTTGAGCAGTTTTGGCTACAAGGATAGCAAGCCTTCTCCAACACCTTATAATCCCAGTGTGATCCTTCGAAAGAATAAGAGAATTTTTAGAGACCAATTGAGATATTCTCAGATCATTGGATCACTCATGTATTTAGCTAGTGCTACAAGGCCTGATATCTCATATGCTGTGAGCAAGCTGAGCCGGTTTACGTCTAATCCGGGAGATGATCATTGGCGTGCGCTTGAGAGAGTCATGCGCTATTTGGTTGGCACTATGAACTACGCACTTTACTATTCTGGGTATCCTGCGGTACTGGAGGGATATAGTGATTCGAAAATGATATCTGATGCAGATGAGATATACGCAAGTGGATACGTTTTCACTTTGAGTGGTGCTGCTGTTTCATGGAGGTCATGCAAACAGACCATCTTAACGAGGTCTACCATGGAAGCAGAGCTTATTGCATTAGATATAGCTACCGTTGAGGCCGATTGGCTACGAGAGCTCTTGATGGACTTGCATGTTGTTGAGAAACTTGTGCCGGCAATCCCTATGAACTGTGACAATCAAACGGTAATTGTCATGGTGAATAATTCTAAGGATAACTTTAAGTCCTCAAGACATATCAAGAGACGACTGAAGTCTGTCAGGAAAATGAGAATCTCTGGAGTAATATCATTGGATTTTATCCAAACTGAAAGAACCTGGCAGATCAGTTTACTAAGGGGCTGTCACGTAATGTGATAGACGCTGCATCTAAGGAGATGGGTATGAGACCCATATGAGTTATTCCATAGCGGTAACCCAACCTATTTGATCAGAGATCCCGTGAATTAGGATCTGGGAAGAACAAGCTAGTGGATGACTGGAGAGTACCATACCTAACCCACTCGAGTAAAGATGCATTACTCTCAATTTTTGCATGGCAGGTTGGCAAATGCCTTAATGTATTCTGTTGGCTTTAATTAGCGAAGATGTTTTCTTGCAGAACATTCTTGAAAGAATACACCTATGTGAGCCTGACTGTTGGAAGGTCGCCGTCTGTGAGACTTGGGTGATATCTACTAAGCTCATGAAAAGACCAGGGAGTACAACCTATATGCTCCACCCGCGAGGTAGTCTACTGGAGGTCAAGTATCAATTTTGGCTCTAAGTGAAACTTGTTTGCACAAAACATGCAATTCAATGCGTAGTCCATTGTTCAAGTTGTGAATGAGTGTAGCTTATTGTTAGATGGATGTTCAACTTAACAGTCTCCGTCGAAACTATGGTATATCAAACAGTAGTAGGATCTGGCAAAGTCTTAAATGGGACTTTGAGATCTAGTGGGGGATTATTGGAATTATGTGGGCTTGGCCCATCTATATTTCCTAATAATTCCTAAAAATCTCAAAGGCCCATTCATGCATGGTGGGAGTGCAACTCCTTAGTCCCATATTGCTAGTATTACTGTAGTGTAAACCATATTTATGTGTCTCATTTTGTTTTCTTGCTATTGTTAGGAGCAAATGAAGGCCATTGTGGATGAACCAGCACCAGACGGGGAGATACCAAAGACTCCTGCAGAAGCTGTTGCACAAGTGTTGCCTTCAAGAACATTTCTTCGAAATGCTGGCCTTGAGACAGCAGTGCCCAAGAGAAGCTCCAAAGCGCGTGTACATGAACTTGAGGCTCAAGTTGAGGCAGAGAAGCAATGCTCTGCAGAGCTTAGAGATAAATTTGAAGCCCTAGACAAGAAGGTGATGGAAGCTGAAGCAGCAAGAGAGAAGGAACGGGAAGAGATGGCACAAGCAAGAAAGAAAGAACAGGAGGAGATGGAAGAAGCAAGAAAGAAACAACAGGAAGAGATGGCTGAGTTGAGGAAGCAATATGAGGCAACCACTGCTGTCTTGCGTGCTGCCCTTGGCCTGAACAAAGTGTAGGTTAATCATCACCCTTAACAACATCACCGCTTCATCTAAGTTATTTGCTAATATGCTGGAAATTGTGGATCTATCTCACTAATTGCACATATGACTTTGGCTGGACCATAACTATGTGCTGGTGATATTTTGATTTGGCTATGACCATAAATATTTATGTAATTTGGATGTGACCATGGTGATCAGAACTTGCATTTTAGCTGTGTACTATGCTGCTGATATTGGTGACTTTTATGTCGAAATGTGACGGTTGAGGACTGTATGTGATTCTGGTGATTGTGAGCTGAATGTGTATTTATGTTGATGGGCTCTGTATTTGGTTGATGGGTTGTATTGCTGTGTAAATAGGCTTGGCCCACAATCTGGTTCAATGTGGCTTGGCCTGCTATCTGAATTGACTCTTGTTGCTGCTGGAAACGAATTAGGCCCGAATGGCTTCAAAAAAAAACGAAGATTGATGAAAATGTCAAAAGATTAAGGCCCATAAAAAATTGCTAAAAAGGCCATAAAAGAAATCAGGCTCATATGAATTCAGCCCACACGAAATACGGCCTGTTATTAAAAAAATTATAAACAGGCTGATATGTAAATATAAAAGGCTTGTAACTGGGCTTAGCCCACGAAAGGCCTGTTAGTTCATGAATTTTTGCTGGGCCAGATTGTATTTTTATGACTTTTTTGCTTTGTGACGCCAGAATGAACGTCACAAAGATTATGACAAAAACATATGTTTTCATCACAGAACGTGATCATAAACACATGATACATGACAAATGCATATTCGTCACACAATCGTCACAAAGTGTTCAAAATGACATAAAATCTTATTTTTGTGACAAAGATCAATTGTCATTGAAGGCTATATTTCTTGTAGTGTTGAGGTGGAGGACCTACTTAAATAGAAGGTCGCTTCACCTTCTCTTGCAAGTATGTGGATGAGAGGAATAAGGAAGAAACACGCGCGCGCGCTCGCTCGCCCCGCCCGTCCGCGTGAATGGTCCGCTGAAATCCGGCCCAAGACCTTGCGGGTGCGCGGCTTTCTTTTGCAGTTTCTTTTTGTTGCGTATCCAATTCGTTTTTATATGGAAACTGATTCGGTTCTGGGACGCCTCAACCCTAGCGGTCCTCCCTATAAGTACGTACTGTGCGCTGCCCCCATTGCATATCACAACATGAGTTAGGGTTTTGCCTCTTTCTCCTGCTGTGCCGCCGCTTGTAGTCTGCCCTATCCCGATCGTCGGCGTGCATCGGAGAACGGGAGAGCAGGTCTCCGGAACCGTCGTCCTCTGAGCTCCTGCATCGGGAGAGGGCGAATAAGGTTTTTGAGAAGCGCTCTACGCGACTGCTCGATCGCTTCCACCACGGCTCGTCTTCCTCTACGATCGCGTGCTGGAGTTGTTGCTCGCCGTCAACTTCGTCAACGTCTACTTCGCAATCGTCCTACGACTTCCGCTGCTCCGCTGGATCAACAGTACGTAATCTCTGAAACCATGTCTCTTCTATTTGCCTATCTGATCCATACTTGTACGGTAGTACTGCGAAGTATGATAGATCTTGCTCTGTTTATATGATTGTAGATTTTGTCTAGATCTTGCGTAGACTTGTCTAGTTTAATCTGTAATCTGTTCATCATATTAATGATTTATTTTGGTATTAAATTAAACCTAAAAGTGCGCATATATCCAACACTTACTTCACGGCAACAAGATTGTTCACCCATGAGCCAGAACCATTCACACGTCCTTTCTGTTTATTGAACGGAATTCTTGGCTTAGATAAAAAGGAAACTTAGTCACCACGTAGTTACTGTGCTTTCGACGAAATACCTTCCACTATAAAGGAGGCACTTCCCTCCGTTTTCAAATAATTGACAGCGTTGACTTTAATATTCGTAATTTGATCGATACATAACTTTTAGAATACTTAGTTACATATAAGAGAAACACATGACTGGTAGATGTATTATAGATGATACTTTAGCAACATGAC
The DNA here is from genome assembly GCA_012490785.1 of Eragrostis nindensis. Taxonomy (NCBI): domain Eukaryota; kingdom Viridiplantae; phylum Streptophyta; class Magnoliopsida; order Poales; family Poaceae; genus Eragrostis; species Eragrostis nindensis. The sequence goes on along the minus strand of JAAXCT010000030.1, from coordinate 1,926,722 downwards.
ATACTTATAGTGTTTATTATGTATTGACAAAAAAATTATGGTCAAAGTTGGAACAGTAAAGTCAACGCCGACAATTATTCAAAAATAGCGGGAAGTACAACACATCAAATTACGGAATGATCAAGGCCTCAAATTTTAGGGACAACTTAGAACCCCTTATCTCAAATATGTTTCCGATCGCCCTTCTCATGTGTGCTATATATTGAGATTTTTCTAATCCCTCAATCACCTTTTATTTTTGTCATTGCCGGCACAGGTTTTTAAACATGCAATTAATTTTTTATAAAAACATATAATATCATAATAAAACAATAGAACATGGCCTCAATTTGTGCCGTAAGTTTGGATCAAGAAATATATAAGATCTTAATTACACAGGAAATAAATGTTACAACTTCATATAAAGAAATGTCCTACTACTTCACAAAGAAAATGTTTTACACTTATATTATGGTGATAATGGCTTCGGTGCCCCTGTTTCAGTCTCTAATTGCACGTTTGCCCTATTTATTTTCCCCCCTTCAACTCTGCACCTTTGCCCCTTTCTTTTTTTTTTTGAAGCCTCTCCTACTGGGTACAGCTGTAGCATCTGTTCATATACATACACACGCACGCATACCTCAACACACACCAACCCACACTCACGTACACGACCAGACCTACAACTACACTCAGCATCCTTGAAGACTGCGTCCTTTGAAAGATCGCCAGAAACCACCAAGCTCCAGCGCGCGACGAGGGACGTCGCACTCCCTTTGTGCCACCACGCACGGAGAGGCAACTGCAAATTTATTATGCAAACACTATAATGAATAGTACCAACACTGGCACTGTTCACTAGAATAGTGCCCGCGGGTGCCGCGCCTTGAACCCGGGCTAGCGCAGTGCAATCCTGTGCAACTGGCCATTGCCCGGGAGAGCGCAGGTATGCATGTGTGCCCCTCAGGCCTCATCTTAGAGATCAAAACTGGGGAAACTATGTAAGTCCTATATTTTATTTGTTTCAAAAGAGTGGCCCAGAGTTGAAACCTCAATCAATTTTTCTTTTTTTGGTGAGCGCAATCTGAATATTATTGCCATGCCTGACTTTGCTGACATACGCCTGTCCAGCACCCGTTGAGGCTATGGATGGAGGTGGTGTCTCCCAAATTGATTGAGGAGGTAAGAGCGAAGTTTTGCACTGGTGGCGGTGTCTAGGAGCGAGATAAATGTGGGCGGGCGCAAGATCTCTTTCAGGCTTGCGGCCAGTTTCCATAATCCCATGTTAGCAACCCTAACTCGATGCAAGTAGGCAAGGTAGGATCGAGCCCGCTCCGGAGAAGAGCAGAGGCAGAATTGTTTCTCAAGTTATCTGTTGTTTACAAGAATGATTGATTCCTCTCGCTCACGCGCGGCACGCTTTAGTAGAAGCAGAGCACAAGCCGCTCACGCATTCTCTACCGCTCGCTTTACAGGCTTAACGCGATACCCAGTTCGGCCCATTGACTCGCGAGTTGGGCTTCCTTGTTCTGCGGCTGGTGCGAGGCCCATCTTCAGTTCCCGCCTTCTCCGTCATAGTGTTACCGGCGTCACTGACATCCCCCCCTTCTTGAGATCCTGCTTGTCCCCAAGCAGGTGCATATGGGAACTCCTGTCGAAGAGCTTCAGCGTCTTCCCAGGTTGCCAAAGTCGCTGGAAGCGACGACCATTTCACCAATACTTGTGGCACAGTACGTACACCGCGAGAACAGACACGGCGTTGCAGTATAGCTTCTGGAACCTGAAAGTGCTGAAGAAATGGAGGAATGTTAGCAGTAACAGTATGATGAGTACCGACTGCTTTCTTCAGGAGTGACACATGGAATATTGGATGAATGGAAGCAGATTCTGGTAGCTGTAACTTGTATGCCACTGGATTAACTTTGGATATCACTTGAAAAGGACCAAAGAACTTGAAGGACAGTTTCTGGTTAGCCCGAGGTGCTAATGAAGATTGAACATATGGCTGCAGCTTTAAGAATACCATATCACCAACTTCAAACTGTCTTTCAGAGCGACCTTTGTCAGCTTGCTTCTTCATGCGAGATTTTGCTCTGACAAGATGCTGTTTCAGCAATTGAGTCATTAATTTCTTTTCTGACAAGAACTCAGATAAAGTTGCAGAAGAGCATGTATCAACATCAGTCAGTCCAAAATGTCTAGGTGCATAACCATAGAGAGCTTCAAAAGGAGTCATTTGGATAGCAGAGTGAAAACTGGAATTATACCAATACTCAGCCAATGGTAGCCACTGTCGCCACTTTTTTGGGCAAGCATGAGCAAAGCATCTGAAGAATGTCTCCATGCACTGGTTTACTCTTTCTGTCTGGCCGTCGGTTTGAGGATGGTACGCAGAGCTCATTCTGAGTTGCACATCAGCCAAGGTGAAAAGCTCAGTCCACAATTTGCTAGTAAACACCTTGTCTCTGTCAGAAATAATGGACTGAGGCAACCCATGAAGCTTATAAACATGATCAATATATGCTTGAGCTACTATCAGAGCAGAGAATGGATGTTTTAAGGGAATAAAGTGGGAATACTTAGTAAAAGTATCTACCACTACCAGCACACAGTTGGCATTAAGTGATAATGGCAAACCTTCTACGAAGTCCATAGAAACAATTTGCCAAGCAGCAGTAGGAACAGGCAAAGGTTGTAACAGGCCTGGCAGTTTAGATCTGTCAGGTTTTGCCAACTGGCAAATGGTACACTCCTTAACAAATTTGTGCACTGATGTTTTCATTCCCTTCCAAGCTAGCACTTGTTTCAGCTTCCTATAAGTCACAGGAATACCAGAGTGGCCACCTACTGCAGAGGCATGAAATGCAGATAAAATTTTCTGTTGTAACTGATCATTATTGGCCACCCAGATTCTGTTTTTATATCTCAATATGCCATCCTTTAGAGAGAAATTAGGTACTGAAAGTGGGTCCACAGAAAGCCTGGATAACATGCTTTTTGTTGCATCATCAGCATCATAACTAGCAACAATATCAGTGAGCCATGTAGGAACACAATCAGAGATAGCAGCACATTGTGACTCATGGACAGATTTCCTGGACAGGGCATCAGCTACTCGATTATCAGTGCCCTTCTTATAGATAATCCTGTACTGTAGGCCCAGCAGTTTTGTAAACACTTTCTGTTGCCAATGTGTATGTAATCTTTGCTCAGAAAGGTGAGACAGGCTCCTTTGGTCAGTACAAATGTCAAACTCTGAATGTTGCAGGTATGATCTCCACTGCTCTACTGCTATCAAGATAGCCAAGTATTCCTTTTCATAAGTGGACAGACCCCTTGACTTAGGACCCAGTGACTTACTGATGTAAGCTAGAGGATGACCCTCTTGAAGTAGAACTGCCCCAACTCCCAAGTCAGAAGCATCTGTTTCAATGCAGAATTTCTTGGAGAAATCAGGGAGTTGCAAAACTGGTGCTTGGCACAAGGAGTTTTTCAGAGCAGAAAAAGCATTATCATGATCAACAGTCCATACAAAGAATGTGTTCTTCTTCAAAAGATCAGTGAGAGGTTTGCTAATAAGGCCAAAATTCCTCACAAACTTCCTATAGTAGCCAGCAAGACCCAGGAAGCTTCTCAATTCTTTGACATTCTTAGGAGCAGTCCAAGAAGAGATAGCTGAGATCTTACTAGGATCAGTAGATACCCCTTGAGGGCTGATAACAAAACCCAAATAAGAGATCTTCTGTTGGGCAAAGGAACACTTAGACAGCTTCACTTTCCAGCAGTCCTTTTGTAGTAATTCCAACACCAACCTGACATGCTTGACATGTTCTTCATAAGTTCTGCTGTATATCAGTATATCATCGAAGAACACTAATACACACTTTCTAAGCAAAGGAGCAAGAGTAGAGTTCATAGCCCCTTGAAATGTACCAGGAGCACCTGTTAACCCAAAGGCCATAACCCTGAATTCATAGTGCCCAGAATGTGTCTGAAAGGCTGTTTTGAATTCTTCACCTGATTTCAACAGTATCTGGTGAAATCCTGCTCTGAGGTCGAGACAGGTAAACCAACAGGCACCATTGAGTTCATCTAGGAATTCATCAATGATGGGTACAGGATATTTCCATTTCTTTGTTATAGCATTGAGATGCCTGAAATCCACACAAAAACGCCATGTCATGTCCTTCTTCCTGACCAACAGCACTGGTGAGCAGAAGGGGCTGGTGCTTTTCTGAATAATACCAGAACGCAGCATTTCTGCAACCTGTCGCTCAATTTCATCCTTGACGGCAGGAGCATAGCGGTAGGGTCTTATATTGACAGGAGAGGCTCCATCTACCAAGGGAATAGTGTGATCACATGATCTAGTAGGTGGAAGACCAGAAGGTTCAGCAAACACATCAGAAAATTCTTTGAGCACTGTCAGAATTTCAGGCAAGATGTGACTGTTGCTATTATCATCTATTTCTTCATCCAAAGTATAAAGAAGCTGTACCACTGCACCTGCAGGTAATGAAGGAAGAATCCCCTGAATAACTGCTGTAGTATTTTTATAGGGTATTGACAACCATTTTTCTGACCAGTGAACTTTCATTGGACTGTATGCCTCCAACCAATCCATGCCAAGTATCATATCAAATGATGATAGGGGCAGAACTTTGAGATTAGAGTGAAATTCATAACCCTGAACTGACCAGGAAGCTTGGTGAATTTCATCAGTACAGTGCAGCATACTGCCATCAGCCACTTTAACAGGAATTGGCTTGCTCAAGGTGGTAACAGCAGGGAGGGATGCGGCCAACAGAGTGCTGATGAAAGTGTGAGAGCTGCCAGAATCAACCAAGATAGTAACCTCATGGCCTTGAACCTGACCCAGCAACTTCATAGTTTTGGGAGTTTCAACACCAGAAACTGCAGCTTGAGAAAGTGCCATAAACAACTGTTCCTGTTGTTGTTCAGGAGCTTCAGTGACTTGTTCTTCAGATACATCCAAATGAAACAGATCAAGTACCTCCTGCAACACATGAAGTTGAACAGTTGGGGCACAACGATGACCATACACCCACTTCTCTGCACATTTCTCACACAGGCCTTTAGAACGACGGTAAGCACGCAGAGAGCTGAGCTTGTCATCATAACTCTTGAGACGAGGAGCATCAGAAGGCTTCTTGTCATCTTGACGAGTGTGTGGATGAGACTTCTCATTCTTATCACTTGGAGGAGAAGGAAGAGCATAATAAGGTCTTGAGGTAGATTTTGAGCCAGCAGAATAAACATGCTTGTATGGATCATGCTTGTGGCTTGGTGGAGACACCTCTTCCTGCAATTTAGCGAGCAAACAAGCAGTATCCAAATCTTGGGGGCGTTGAATAGTAACAGCAGCTCTAATGTCAGTGCGTAATCCGTCAACAAATTTCATGGAGTAGTAAAGGGGGTTGTTATTTGGTTCATAGGCTGAAATCTGATCAACTAATTCAGTGAACTGGGTGACATATTCAGACACTGAACCGGACTGCTTGACAGTGAACATTTGTCGAAGCAGAAGTTCATGTTCATCCTTCCCAAACCTATCCAGCACTATTTTACCAAAGTCTACCCATGAGATGTTTTTGAGACGGTGTTCTACCGACTGCAACCAACGAGCTGCTTGTGACGTCCCGCCTCCACGAGGCCGGGCCCGCACGCCTGGCAGCTCTCTAGGATCTCAAGACTGTCCCCACAGACCAACACACGTCTTTTCTGCGCACTTTGTCCTCACTCGTGCGCACCCGGAAAGGACTTCCCGGTCGGTCACCCATCCGAAATTGCTCCGGGCCAAGCACGCTTAACCCCGGAGTTCTTTCGAGATGAGCTTCCGGAAAAGAAGTTGCAACTGTTGGTATGAGTATTCTTATCAATCCTATTAAGCCCTGGGCCAGGATGTTACATTCTCACCCCCTTAGGAGATCGACGTCCTCGTCGATCAACCCCAGTCCAGGAACGTCCCCTCTTGGCCACGTCCGTGCGTCCAGTGCCAGCGCATGTGCCATGCTGTGTGACCACTCTGGGCCCACACCAGCCATGCGCACCATGCCTGAGCAACTGCGCCCACACGCGCCCGTGAAACCGCGAGGGTCGGCTCTGATACCACTTGTGACGTCCCGCCTCCACGAGGCCGGGCCCGCACGCCTGGCAGCTCTCTAGGATCTCAAGACTGTCCCCACAGACCAACACACGTCTTTTCTGCGCACTTTGTCCTCACTCGTGCGCACCCGGAAAGGACTTCCCGGTCGGTCACCCATCCGAAATTGCTCCGGGCCAAGCACGCTTAACCCCGGAGTTCTTTCGAGATGAGCTTCCGGAAAAGAAGTTGCAACTGTTGGTATGAGTATTCTTATCAATCCTATTAAGCCCTGGGCCAGGATGTTACACTGCTGAATCAATGAAATGCATGGTAGAGACCATAATCCACATGGATTTATCGACCGAATACATGTGGAAGTAATCCTCGCTGCGGCGGATCCAGAGCCTAGGGTTATCACCATCAAACTTTGGGAAATTCATTTTAGGCAATTTACCCAGATATCCCGAGGACGAACTACCGCGACCACCAAAAGTGTCATGAGGAGAACCAAACAATCGGGAATACTTGGGAGGATCAGAATCGGGCGTACCATTGTGCGGGAGGTGGGTTTGGGCGGATGGACGCCCAAAGCCAGACTCCCGACTGTGGTGTTCGACGCGGTGCCCATGAGGGCCATCGGCATGAACTCCGGCAGATGGGCGCGCGGATGCCGAACCGTAGTCGCCGGTGAAGCCGTGCTTGGGGTAGAACGCATCGCGCGCTTCACGGTCCACGGACGAGTGGTACTTGGTGAGCTCGGTCTTGATGGAGTCGACGGAGTCCTTGACGCTGTCGACGGCGGACTCGACGCGCGGACGCCATGACTCGAACGCCGCCGCAGCGGACTCGAGCGCGGCGACGCGGGTCGTCGACGACGCCTCGTACTGGTCCAGCCGTTCCGCGACCATCGCCTCGAGCGACACCATGTGCGCGGCGACGGAGGCCTCGATGCCTGCCTCGACGGAGCTGGAGTCGAGCGGCAGCGCGGTCAGAGTCGGGGTAGCGGAGGACGCTCCCGCCGCCAATTCCAGATCGGCGATGCGCTTCTCCCACTTCTCGTCGCTGGCGTCGAAGCGCTTGTTGAGCTTGTCCAGCTCGGTGAAGATCGCCTTCGTCTGCGCCTCCAGTGCGAGCGTGAGGTTGGGATCAATGGCTCCGGCCATCTTCGCTTTCCTGGTGTAGTGGTGGTGGGGGATGTCCTCCAGATCCGAGGATCGAAGTCTCTGATACCAGAATGTTAGCAACCCTAACTCGATGCAAGTAGGCAAGGTAGGATCGAGCCCGCTCCGGAGAAGAGCAGAGGCAGAATTGTTTCTCAAGTTATCTGTTGTTTACAAGAATGATTGATTCCTCTCGCTCACGCGCGGCACGCTTTAGTAGAAGCAGAGCACAAGCCGCTCACGCATTCTCTACCGCTCGCTTTACAGGCTTAACGCGATACCCAGTTCGGCCCATTGACTCGCGAGTTGGGCTTCCTTGTTCTGCGGCTGGTGCGAGGCCCATCTTCAGTTCCCGCCTTCTCCGTCATATTGTTACCGGCGTCACTGACATCCCATTGACCCGTTTGGTGGGGAGGGAGGCGGTGGGCGTTTACAGTTCTTGCTCGTGGTCTCGTGGACCACCGGTACTGTCTCGCGTGCCCCCTGTTCGACGGAATGCCTGAGTGGTTCAAAAGCAAGAAAACTGTAGCGGCACCGGGCTTGTCTCGCAGCTTTCTTCCCTTGCCGGACGCTGGGGCCACCTCTGGATGCCCACGCACGCCCCGCCCGCGCATCGACGACGCGTCTGCAGGCGACGTGCAGGAGCTTAGCAAAATGCACGCTCTTCTCATCCTCCACCACATGCAAAATCCTGACATGGTAACTTCATCTCAGCTTCCTATAATCCTATCTATTGTTTCGAGAAGTATTAAGTATGCCCACTATACACAGTATGCGCGCGTATGACTTGGAAGGGCATTCAGAGTTCATGAAGGTCAACAGTCCATCGCATCTCTTCTCAATCCGTTGGCATCAGTGCTAGAAAATTGTTTCTTTCGCAAAACAAGCCAACAGTAACACTTAATATATATCACGATCAACGATCAGTTGGTGAACAACATCTCCACAATTTTTGCTTAAGAGTCTCTAGCACCTGAAGCCATAAGGAAGCCACACTTATCAGATGAGCTCACAAAAAGAAACATGAACATCAGTCAAACTGTGTGCGATGCTTAATTTTCTTTTTTCAAAACAGACTATCAATATTTTGGTTGTCTTATGTGGTATTACTGTATTAGCAAATTCTGCTGCTAAACTTGGAAATACAAACACCACCCAGGCATTGTTAACAAAATTTATAACACGTATGATTCTCACTGACAACAAACAGACCCAAATGAAATTGTCTTGCAATACTCACATAAAGTGTCAGAATTTGCACTTTTGAATTCTTATTTCCAAGACGTTTCTTTAGGAGCTTGAGTGCATCCTTTGCTTGTCTGCACATCATTTTTTTTTTTAATCGGCGCATTGTGAATTTGGTTCCAAAATGCCGTATCAAAAGTTATATGAGTATGACATGCAGTGAAAGCATCCCGCATCCATCTCTGGTTTTATTCGTACGGCATGCTATGGCTATGCCGACTTGAATAGAAGTATCAAATTCCACCCCATTTTTGTAAACTAGTCAGAGAATCTATCCGGTGTGATTGGTTGATTTTTGGCTGTTGGACCAGATGGGCATGGCATGGCTCCACCATCCACTGACGCCGTCTTCGTTCATTCATCATCAGCAGAAAAAGGTTGCCCGTCTGGCAACCCTCAGCTTCGTGGGCCCACGGTTGATGAAGAAATGAGCAAACTCTCGAACGTATGTCACAGCTGCTTCAAGCCAGAGGAATGGCGCGTATGATAAGGTTGAAACAAATTCCAACATGGTTGTAGGTACGTATAGCTTTTTTGAAAGGGATGTAACTCGCATAAATCTAACTTGTAAACTCAAACCATATATCTCTTTGTGAGAACTTATAATCATATCTAAACTTTCTTTGTTTCATAATACCTATCATTAACATTTATTTATTTTCTTACATTCCAATGCATTTTTTAAGACAATTGATCCTCACAACTCTCATCAAACACACCCCTTCTATCTTACATCTCTAAATAAAGGTAACATGTCATTTGCGGCACCTTCTATTCTCGTCTATTTCCTATAATTATACTTGAATAAAAATGGAAGGAGTAACTCGTAATAATCAAGTTATGAGAAATTGAAACAAAAGTATTAAAATTGAAACACTAGATTTATGAGAAATTGAACTCATAAGTAAACTGAAATGGAAGGAGTAAGTACACTGGTCTCGCATAATGCACAACATTATTAAATCTACGAAACAAATGTGTTCAACGCGGTGTAGATATAATTATCATAAAAATCCTCAACTGTTCTTTGGTTATTAGATAGCGTTATAGCTTCAAATATTGAGAGAAAAAAAAAATATTTGAAAGTAGTAGGATTTGAAGTAATTGCAATATGGGCCTGGATGAAATAATATGGGCCTCCTTCCTAGATAGCAAGGTCCACTGGAGTTCGTTACTGGACTTCCCTTTGCTCGTGGCGACTCCCGAACAGAGCGGGGCGGGGTGTCTTCTCGGGCAGTCCGGTGCCCGCCTTCTGTCTCCGGCGGCCGGCGGCCGGCGAGCAAAGCATCCGACACGTGAGGTGCGGCGACGCAACGGGTGTAGAACTTGATCTGTTTCGTTTCTCTCTGGTGACCTCTGCCTGATCATTTCCTTCGGCTCTGCAGTATCGGGGGCGCCCAGCGTGTTCGACGGAATGCCGCTTCGGCGGGGCAAGGCCAAGAAGCGCGAGAAGGCGTCCATGCCGAGCGGCGAGGATTTCCTGGGCGCCCTACCGGACGCGGTTCTCCAGCACGTGCTCTCATTCCTGCCCTCCGACGAGGTCGTGAGGACGTGCGTGCTCTCCCGCTGCTGGCGTGACATCTGGAAGACAACCCCTGCGCTGCGCATCACGCACACGGATGATAAGTGGAAGGACGCCGAGGACATGAACGAGTTCGTCAACCATCTGCTGCTCCTCCGCGACCGCTTGCCTCTGGACGTCTGCGAGATCAACTCCTATCCCGATTACACAATGGGTGACAGTGTTGACAAGCCGTTCCGGTACATTGATCTGTGGATCCGATACGCCTTATCGTTGAAAGCTCAGGTGCTACGTGTGCTCATCTATGTCGAATACGAGCGGTTGGTGCTTGACACACCTCTCGTCTCGCAGCACTTGACAGCCTTAGAGCTTCAAGGTGTAGAGTTGGTCAAACATGCTCTTGATTTCTCAAGCTGTCATTGAAGGCACTAAAGATGGTTGACTGCTTTATTATGGCCCGTAAAATCACATCTCAATGCCTACGACATCTGATCGCCAATGATAACATCTTTGCTTGGCACTCGCGCACAAGGATTTCTATCCCGAGTCTAGTTTCACTGCAGCTACATGGTTTTTTGGGAAGGACTCCAGTGCTTCGACATATGCCATTGCTAGTGCAGCATCGATTGATCTTGATTTTTATTGTCATTACTGTTGTGACCGTAGCAGCTCTGGAGATTGTGGCTATGATAGTTGTGAGGGTTGTCATGATAATCCTGATGGCAGTGACAAGTGTGTGCTTCTCAGAGGCCTGTCTAATGCTACCAGTTTGGAGTTGTTATCTCAACCAGATGTGGTATGCTTGTGATTACTCCGCCTTAACTCCTATCACTAATTTTTTGTCTACATATTCTCTTGTTGTATTTATGTACATTATTATACATGGCTAAAACACTTAAAAGACAAGCTGGTTATAATTCTTACCACCAGTGGGTTCCCATTCAATGCAAATGCCCTATATGATATTTTGGACAACTATGATTAAATTATTCGTGCAATGTTCTTATGCTTCTAAAACTTATGACATCCTGCCATTAATAACATGTAACACTGAGCCCCCCCTCCCAAAAAAAAAAAACATATAAGACTGAGTATGCTGATTCCTTGGTACTGATCCCTGGATGGCTGGAGCCTACGCGCCCAATTTGTTCCTGTGTAGCTGTCGATAAACTTAAAAATACATCATGGGTTAAATAACACCTTTAAGTATATTTACCTAGTTGATTTTAAGCTACTAATTTCTACTCAAATTCAGACAAATGTTCTTCAATTGCATCTGGTGACAAAAATTTCGAGGTTGAGCTTACTTTTGTTGTCTGTTCTATTGTCCAGTTTATTCTGAATAATTTGAATCTGTGCCCGACATTTGGCAAGTTAAAGACATTGTTGCTCAATGAGTGGTCTTTGGCTGGTGATCTCCATTCTCTAGTTTGCCTCCTCCAGCACTCACCAGTTCTAGAGAAACTCACTCTTCAACTTCATGAGGTATATATTTTCTGAACTTGATAACAGTTGTCCCACTTAAGTAAGTGTTCATACATGGTTGATCTTTTTTCATTTTCCCTACAGGTTCCTGAACATCTGGTGGACATGAAAGAAAACAAAAATCCAAATGAGCAACCACACGCATCTGAGCACCTTAAAACTGTTGTAGTTGAGTGTCGCAATGTTTTCAAGTCGTGTAGTCGACCCTAGTCGCCATGGGACCGACCAGACGATTAGTCGTGATTAGTCGTTGACCAGACCGATTAGTCGAGCCTGGTCGGTCCTAATCGTTCATATAGTCTTCCCATATATTCTAGGACATATACATCATATATATTCCACATCTGCACACCACATCAGCACTGCAGCAAGAGGGAGCAGCCAGCAGCAAGAGGAGACAACCGAGACCCAACAGCAAGAGGATGGAAGGAAGGGCACACTCACCATCATCAAAGGAGGAGCTCACCTTCGTGAGCCCTTAGATGCAGAGGAAGCAGGGCAGAGCAGGCGCGGGAGAGGAGGAGCAGAGAAGGCGCAGGAGAGGAGCAGCAGAGAAGGCGCTGGAGAAGAGGAGCAGGCGCCGGAGAAGAGGAAGGCAGACGCCCTGTTGTAGGAGGCAGGTGACGGCGGACTGCTTCTTGGGGTCAGTCTGGGCTATATTTCTAACCCCAATGGGCCAAACTACCAACTCATTTGCTCTCCTCAAAGCCCAGGTCAACAGGCCCATCCGGCACAACCCCTCACCTGGTCGTTCAACAGCCTAATCGGACGACTAATCGCGATTTATCAACGATTAGTCGGACGACCAGGGTTCTAGTCGAGCTAATCGGGTCGTTACCCCTAATCGAGTTCAAGGGACCGATCAGGCCGACTAATCACGACTAATCACGATTAGTCGGACGACTTGAAAACATTGGAGTGTCGAGATGTTGATGATGACAGGACACAAGTTTTTGAAGCGTTTGAGTTTATATGGCATACCAATTGATGCTACAAAAATTGAGAAGCCTCGTAACTCATATCATTCTTCTTGTAAGTTAGCTATTGACAACCCACAATTTCTTATTTTACTTCAGCTGCCTTGCATATCTTCCTAAAGGTGTGCGATACCTCTAATTGGTTTGACAATAGATCTTAAGGTGCGTTTAGCACCAAGACTCATTTCTGTTTCTTACCAGAAACGGTCAGAGCTGAACCAATTGCCTCAAAAGCAAAATGTTTCAGACTAGAATGGGAGAAACGTTTCCAAACTTGCACTAGACGCTAGAAATGCCTGAAAGGTTGTTTCGCAGGCCAAAACCATCATCCGTTTTCTACCTCTCCTTTCTCCACAAAGTTTTTACTTGTTTCTGCCACTAGCCGAGAAGAAAAATGATGGAACATAGGATCTGTTAATCTGCCGTGCTTCCTTGAACTTTCACTTGCCGAGCCTCCAGCAGCACTTGACGGAATCAGGCACCAGATCCAGCATCCTCTGTTGCTCTCCAACCCATTTTGCTTTTTCCCGTGGCCTGCAGTGGCTCCGCTCGAGCTCCATCCGTATAGTAATGCCGGCTCTGTTATTTATTTCGTTGTATGCGTGGAAGGGAAGGAGAAGGAGCAATGTGAGACTTTCAGGTGGAGCTGATATTGTCTCACCTAAGTCAGAGATTCACTACATATTCTTACTGCAACTACTATCCATCATCTACAATCCACACAGCCACTTAGGTGTAGTTGGACGTGTTTGAATAATTTAATTGCAATTTATACACAAATATAATATCATCTATTGATTTTTTTTGTGTTTTCCAAATTCCAAGCCATTGGCATTATTTTACTTCTGGGAAGCATTATGACAGGCTCTGTAAAGTCTTGATTCACATTAATTACAACAGAGCATTCTAAATCTTTCCATGGTAATTGGGATCGACAATAATAATTTTAATGTCACTGAAATAAAAATTATAAGAACAGACTTCTTTTTGTTATTTGTGTCACCTAGATGCAATTCTTTTGTATGCTAACACCGATTTTAAATAAAAATCATTGTGGATTATATGCGTTACAAGGTAGTAATTTGACCTCTAAGATCTATAGTAATACTGATTTAGCAGTATACCTAGACGTTTTTCTGCTATTCTATATTTCATTTGTATAGCTTATGTTGCCAGATATCCTGGACGGAAAACTATTATCTTTCATTTTGCCAAAAGTACAAGTTGACTGGGAATTATATATACATTTATTACATTTTTGTTTCATTGTCTTCCAAAATGATTTAATCAAATTTATTTTAAAATTCCGTGGTTTTGGTGTGGCTGATTGCATCGCTTGATGGCAATAGCTTGGCGGAAACCAACATCGAATAGAACTGGTTCCCCAGACCTTCTGGAATATGTATGTGTAATTAAAACTGACATGGCAACATTTATATTTTACTGGAAAATGGTGTTGACTAGTTTTTAACAGTGGTTTTCAATAATAATGGAGTTGTTAATTTTTTTATTGTTCATACTTAGATGGAGGTACTTTATTGTTACTTGGGATGTAGAGTTAACGTGATTTTATTCATTGATGGGACTAAACCTGATTAGCATTCACCTGTCTGCTCAAATTGTACCAAATGAGTAGCTTCCTAACATGAGTTTATTTTAACTGTTAGCTTATGCGTTGTTTCTCGATTGGCGACAATACCATTGTACGTTAGAGCTCCGGTTTCGCTGGTTCTTTCTGTCCGGTGGTTCTTACCCAGCACATCATTGCAGTGTTCACTGAGAACCTTACTATCTGCCTTGTCCACCTTTCTTTTCGGGTCACTTGTATTTCTGGAAGTTTCTGGTGGACTGGCTTCTGTCTAGTATCAACAGTCAATACACGTCCTATACCAAGTTAATTTTCTTATACACCATATGGTACTACTGCATGGTTTATTATCTGCCTGCTCTATAAAAAAATGGTGAAATGCTCCTAGAGTGACAGGAGCACACTGGTTTTAGGTGAATGGATGTACTAGCTCCTATAACATTATAAAGAAAGGAAACACAACAACATATTACTCTGTGTTCTTGCTCATACACTCCAACAGCAAATGCTAATAGAATCATAGTCGTGATGCATATTAAGTTGATATTTTCCATTCTCAATAATTTCTGTCGGTCTAAAAAGAACAGTCATGTTCAGACTTTCATCTTTCTACGGGTTACCCTTGCATGAGGTTGATGTTCTTCCAGTTTCCAGAATCTCGAAGTTCCTTTATGTTTGATCTGTTTCTGAACTTGCTCCTTTGGCTTCATGTGGTTAAGAAGCTCTAATCGTGGGCTTGTAATATTCTGTAGCTCCAACTGTTTTCTGTGTGTGTGAGTGGGTTGGTGGGGACTGGGGCATCCAATTTTGCCACAGTTAGATGTGTCCTGTGTAGATAAAATTTGAATGTGGATTGCCTAGCAGTTCAAGTTTATCAGAATGGCATATAAGGGATTATTCCTTGAAAATATCCATTTCTCTCAGTTGGGACTGAGTACTCACTGACATTTTCACCCATATTTGTACAGATTGCCGTTCTGAATATTGGTACAAAGGATTGAGCTATTGATGGATCTGCAGACAGCCTCACACATATTGATCATTAGTATACGTTTTCAGGGGCAGGTTTCTTGGCTACATTTACCAGAAAGTTCAAAATGACTTGTTAAGTTAATGAGCCTATAGGTTCATTGGTTTCACCTGTACAGCTGTAGCACATGACTTTGTCCTGGCTGGCCACCTTGCTGAATGCACTTGCTTCGTTCTAGTGGATCTGCTCGGTGTGCTTTTGATCTTTTACCTCAGAGCATTTTGCTAGTTGTTATCCTTGTTGACACTAGATCAAACGAGCACATCTGCTCTGCAATTGAACGTCTGGGTTGTTCTCATGATGAGATACAAATATGATCCATGTGTATTCGTTATAGTAGAAATTTCCAGCTGTTTAATTGAAAACTCGTGTTTTTGTTTGATCCATGTGAATTTGTACAGTAGATACGGTATCTGTACTTGAAAGAACCTAGAGAAAATTTTGAACTCCCATTTGAATC
This sequence comes from Eragrostis nindensis, assembly GCA_012490785.1. NCBI lineage: Eukaryota > Viridiplantae > Streptophyta > Magnoliopsida > Poales > Poaceae > Eragrostis > Eragrostis nindensis. The sequence continues at coordinate 1,911,170 of JAAXCT010000030.1, read as the reverse complement.
TGTAAGGATGTCAAAGAACTCACACTGCTTTCTCATGTTTGTACGCATGTTTCAGCTTCCGGAACTGCAGAGAAGGATTTGGCTTTGCTACGCGGGGATGAAGTTTTTGTACGTACTATTGGGATCTTATCTCTATTCCATTTATAGGTACCATGGAGCTCTCCACCTTACTAAATTGTACTCCTATCAGTAACTTGTAGGAGTGTCGTTGTAGGTTCCAGTATCTGCGCATTTTGACCGGTTTGCTGGTTTCCCGAAGATCCTGGGTCTGTTTCATAACATAGAGTGCATCTCTCTTACTGGAGTACCCATGCAGGCTTCTGGGGAAGGATTTATACAAATTTTATTTGGTTATTATTATAGTTTGTTCATGAAACTCGTTAATTAGAGGAATGTTGATTATATCTACAAAATCTCATCATAAGCTGAATCAGATATGATCTAGCAGATAATAATGGCGGCATGGCGATGATTATATTGAAACCGCAGAATGGGATCAACAGCACGCGCGTAATAGTTATAGGTGACACTAAATAATGCTACAAAGCATGCTGTTGATCCTCGATTCCTCGCTACTCTGAACCGGCATGGCACGGCACCATTCCAACAGACCCACACCGTGGTTGATTGAGGAGGCGAGGTTCCTGTGTACCGGACATACGACTTTTCGTTGAGGGGAGCCCGGTCTGGCGAAAAGGTGTTCGACGGAATGCCTGACTGGTTCTGGATCAAGAAAATGAGCGTGTCGCTGACAGAAGGTGAGGACTGCATCGACGCCCTCGCCTATTCGCTTACTGCCATGTGACTTCACTTTTATTGAACAGTCTTTTTCTATACCATTATGTCTCTCGAAGGACAGTGTTAGATGTTAGTAGGAATTCGTACAGTCGGTTTTGCAATTAACACATGTAGCTTTCAGTATTGCTATCTACTCACTCCGTCTCAAACTAATTGACGTTTTAACTCACGACATGTAAATTAAGAAAAGTAGGTAAAGGTAGGTGCGTAGAAAACGAGGAGGATAGAGATAGAGATAGATGTGTATTGGAAAGAGAGAAAGGTGCATCAGAAAGTGAGAATGCTAATTATTTTAGAAAAACTAGATGAGGCTAGGATGCCAAGTAAATTAAATCGGAGGGAGTACGTAGCAGACTATGACGTTGATCAATAGCCGGCACCAGTGGTTTGCAACGAGGTCAGAGATCAATCATACACTCTGATTCCATCGGTACAGAATGACCGTTCACTCACGGAGCTCAAAATCTCTTCGTAAATTTTACTATCGCATCTAGAGCAGAAAAGGGGACAATTGCCACCGTAGCACTCATAAGGAGAGCCAGCTCCAAAAAGCATTAGTAAGCGTAGAAGCTCCAAAATAGAACTGGTGAAACAAAGAATGGAGGGAGTCATCAGTGCTATTCGTTGAAGAGGTACTAGCTTCTACGAAAGCATTCAGAGGACAAAAATATCTGGCACAGCCGCACCATGTGGTTGGCGTCGAGCCGCCCCAAGAGATCAAGACTTTCCAAGTCGCCTGGTCCAGTGGTCCACGAGGCTGAAACCGCGTCGTCTTTTTTCTAGTAAAAAGCCGACGGACGGTGAGGAGATCCAACAAGTTTGAGGATGGAGTAAGCGGATTCAGAGTTTGAGGATGGAGTAAGCGGAAGCAGCCGATCCCAGTCAAATTCTCTAAGGTACTTGCTCCATCCAGCACGCATCTTATCTAGCTCATCAATTTAGCTTTCTCCCCTGTTTCGTTTTATCTGTAACCAAATTCGTTTAAAAAAAAATCTGTAACCAAATTCAGTTTTGTTCAGTCGTCTCGGTGAGAACTGCATACATGCTCAAGGGCTTCCCTAGCAATCACCGCTCTCACACAGCTGCTGCTTCTGCTCCCCCGATCTTCTGGAGAGGTACATACTCTTCTTTGCTGTAACCACTGACAGTCAAGCAGATTTGTCTCGGTGAGAACTGCATCATATTTGTTTTGACCGTCAAGATGCAATAAATTGATTTGTTCGTTTTGCAATCTCCATTCACAGTGGCTCGGCAAGAAATTCCCTAAAATATGAGTGGGGTAGAGGCATCTTTAGCATCCGGACTGTTGAAAGTTGCAGGCGACAAGCTAGTTTCACTGATTGCCAGTGAGTTTGCTGCCGTAACTGGTGTGAAGAAAGATCTCTCCGAGCTCCAGAATATACATGGAGAGATTACAAGCTGGCTGTCCGCCGTTCGTGATCTATCAATAGAGAATGACCCAAGATTCGGCTGGGTGACAAAACTGAAAGATGTTGCTTACGATATTGATGATTTGCTCTATGAAGTCCACCTAGAAGCTGAGAAACACAAGATAGACAGCTACCATGACAAGCATTCTATAGCTGACTGCTTCTTTGCTAAGCCAAAGTCCTTTCTGTTCCAAGGCAAAGTGGCTCATAAGATCAAGGCAATCAAGGCGATATTAGCTGCAATCACGAAGCAAAGAAGTGACATGAATGCCATATGGCATAACTCACCAGTGAACCAGGCTATCCTGAGCAAAAATAAGGCAACTGGAGCTCCGTCCTTGTTGACCAATGTTGAAGAGTCACAAATACCCACAAGAGATATGGAGAAGGCTAAAATCATTTGTAAGATCTTAGAATCTAACAAAGGGGAGGATGGCTGGATAGTTTCTGTTGTTGGGCTAGGTGGTTCCGGCAAAACTACTTTGGCTAAACATATTTGCAATGACAGTAATATTAAGGAGCATTTCAAAGATAAAATATTTTGGGTCCATGTGTCTGAGGAATTTGATGTGAAAAAGCTTTTGGGAAGCTGTTTGAAGCTATCACTAAGGAGAAATCGGATCTTCATACTCCACAGCATATGGTAGATGAAATTTCAAGGAAGTTGACTGGTGACAAGTTTCTTCTTGTACTGGATGATTGTTGGCACCAGGACAAGGAAGATTGGAAAGACTTCATGCTGAACCTAAGGAATCACACAGCCGGAAGCACGATAATGATTACTACTCGTGATCAAAAGGTTGCTGAAGCAGTGAAATCTGGGCATATATTTTACTTGGAGTACTTATCAGAGGCTGAGAGCTGGAGCTTATTCCTAAAGAGTTCTGGGTGGGAGGATGAATATTTGGGCTCTGATTTTGTACACGCTGGAAAAGAAATTGTGAACAAATGTGGAGGAGTTCCTCTAGCAATCAAAACTCTTGGAGGTGTCCTCAGCGAGAAGAAGGAAATAAGTACATGGAGAGCCATCAGACATAGTGATTTATGGAATGAAGAGAGCACAGAGGGTAGAGTATTTGCATCCTTAAAACTGAGCTACATTCACTTGAAAGATCATCTAAAGCAGTGCTTTACATTTTGCTGCATATTCCCTAAAGGTTATAGGATTAATAAAAACTACTTGATTGAACAATGGATAGCTCATGGATTCATTAAGCAGACCATGGATGAGCCGCCAGAGGTTACTGGAAGTGAATACTTTAATTCTCTTGTGAAAGCCTGGTTTTTTCAAGATCCACTTGAAAGTAGGGATGATAATGCAGTAGTGTACAAGATGCATGATCTGATTCATGATCTTACTCGATATATTTTACAGAGTGATTTGGTAACATCTCTACCGAAGAATCTGACTAAAGATTGCACACAAAATTGTAGATATTTATCTTTGACATCATGCAGCAAGAATGATGAAAGGATATTCTTTGACAAGGTTCGTGCTCTCTATGTCTCCGAAGGTAACCCATCATTAGAGAAACTAGTTAAGAAGAGTCGATATATCTGCAGTGTTGTTCTGGACTGTGCAATAGATACTTCATTTCCGCTATTCATATTGAAGCTCGATTATCTTGGATATCTTGAAATCCATAATGTTAGTTGCAAAAGACTACCAGAAGGTATCTCAGGCTGTTGGAACTTGCAGTCACTTCATTTGATTGATTGCAATGGTTTTGCGACATTACCCAAGTCTATGGGTAAGCTTAAGAAGCTAAAAACTCTAGAGATGTTACGTATTAAAGATCTTGAGACTTTGCCAGAGTCCATTGGTGACTGTCGAGATCTTCAATCGTTGCAGATAAAGACCTGTGGAAAGCTCAGAGAGATACCAAACACCATTGGCAAGAATGAAAATCTAAGGGTACTTCAGATTGTCCATTGTAAAGATTTGCAACAACTGCCGTCAGAATTCATTGGGACGTTTAGCAGTATAGAAACAATAAACTTGTCTCATGGTACGAGTCCGAAAGCTTTGCCAATTACATTCTCTTCTCACACTTTACGTACTATGGACCTATAGAGTGACCACACTGCCTGAATGGGTCACATTGATTAGTACTCTAGAATGCATAAACCTTAATTGTTGCAGTAAGATAGTGGAGTTGCCCCGAGGTATAGGGAACTTGAAAAGGCTTGAAGTTTTGGACATAAGTTCTTGCTGGAAATTGCGTTTGCCATCAGAAATCAGACAGTTGACACGTTTAAGAAGGCTGGGCTGTTTTGTTGTTGGGTGTGGTGAAGATGATGCCAGGATCTCAGACGTTGGAAATCTTGATATGATAAGTGGTGAAATGGAATTTAGGGGTCTTCAACATGTGGAGAATCCAGGTGATGCAGAGAAGGCTTACTTGAATCAAAAGAGAAACATACAAGATTTAACTTTGAGATGGTCGTCAAGTGGAATAATGGAAGAAGGGTCATTATATGAAATGGAACAAGACCTGGCTGTGCTTGACGCCCTTGAACCGCCTTCAGATATTATGAATCTAAGAATTGACGGTTACCGAGGACCTCATATACCATCTTGAATGAGGATGCAAAGTGATTATTCTTATCTGGAGAGTGTAGTGTTAAAGCAAACCAGAGCTCCTGAATTCCTCTATCTAACTGTACTGATACTGAAAAACTTTCCCAATTTGAAACACATGCAAGGAATTCTGGTGTTGCCTTCACTGAAATCCCTCTATCTGGAAAACATGCCTAATTTGGAGGAGCTGTGGACTACAAGTGGTTTGGGAATCGAAGAGGAAGAAGTCGGTGGTGAGCGGTGTTGTTTCCCTGTGCTGTCCCATCTAGAAGCAGTAGGCTGCCCGAAATTTATTTTGAATCCCTGCTTCCCACCATTGCTGAAGTGACTGGAATTAAGATACTCTAACACTCAGCTGATACCCCCAGACAGCCCATTCCTGCAGCACCTCGCTGGACTGGACCGGTTGTGCATTTCGTGCTGCGACCTGACGGAGTTACCTGAGAGCATGCGGGGCTTCACCTCCCTCCGGAGTTTGGGGATCTTCTCATGCCCCTACCTTGCCGTGCTGCCCGAGTGGCTTGGCGAGCTGCGCTCTTTAAAACATCTGGAAGTCAAGGTGTGCCGGATGATAGCCAGTCTCCCGCAGTCGATTGAGCACCTTACATCCCTAGAGATTCTCGAAATTACTTACTGCGACAGTCTGAAGCAGCTTCCTGAGGCGATTCAGCACCTCACCTCCCTTCAATGGCTCATCTTGGATAGATGCAGTGCACTGACCGTGCTGCCGGAGGGGATCGGACGACTCTCTGCGCTTCAGAAGCTTTGGATCGACGATTGCCCTGCCCTTCAGTCCCTGCCCAGCTCCATACGATGCCTTACTGCTCTCCAGCGATTGGACATTATAAGGTGCCCTGAATTGGCTAGGCGTTGCGAGAAAGATGTGGGCGACGATGGCACCTTGTCTCCCATATTCCAAGTGTGAACATATGTTGATTCTTGATCCAAACCGTTGGTACGCTCTAGCCTCTACCTGTTGCTGGTTGCTCGTTCATGTTTTTCTGCAAATGCTCGAGGTCCAGTTTTCGTTTTTCTTTTTACTCGCCAAATCTGAGTGGCAGTAGACAATGGCTTCTCATTTTTTTTTTGGGCAAAGACAATGGCTTCTCATTAATTCGTTTCTTCGAAAAAAGTTCCCTTCCTGATGACTGGCGCTATAGTGAACACCTGTTCTCCCCTACGGAAGGCTCTATGAGAACTCATGAAGCAGGACGGTGTTCCTACGGCCTAGTTCAAATAGCTGTGTGAAGCATCTGAAATAATCTCATTTTTGCATAGCAGTGACGACACCAAAGAGCTCACCATGTTATCATGCTTTTACAGGTTTCAGTTTCCGAGATATGCGCTACCGACAGATGGGGCGGCATTTAGGTCAGCCGTGTGTCAGAGTATCAAAACTCTTTGGCTTTGCTTTGTAAAAGTTGAAGCGATAAACCATTTGTACAAGAGTACATGAGTTTGTTTTGTAATAATGAAGTTATTGGGTACTGCTATGTATTGGGTTCTTATCTTTTCCGGCTGATATCACTGAGCATTTTGTACTTGTAATATTAAATATCTACACTGATCATGATACATGCAGATATAGATCACTTGGTTCCTGTACGATCCAGTTTCAGGTTTCTAAGGATTATATTCCTGTAACTTATGCATTTATAACCGAATATTATGCTTATTTATTGAGTGTCAATGATAAGTTACTCTTGACAAAAGTTGATTTTGTCGCTTACGGCACTAAAGCAAACTACTCCATGTTTATATGACGAACGCTATTAGTTTATTACACTAAACAAAAAATTCCCTTTTTATTTTGTTCCATGTGAAATCATGTAGTAAAGACAAGTTTCATATATTCCAGAGTGCCCTTCGGAGTTATTGAATATTCTCACTTGGTGGCGACCACACAGAATTCACAGTGCTTCCTCATGATTGTGCAGGCTTTAGTTTGGAGGACTGGGCTATCGTTTGATCAGCTACTTTTTGATTACTCCCTCCGTTTGTCAATTGTTGCCCTAGGGCGATCTTGGTGTTAGGGCCCTTAAGGTTATGCAAACACGGTCTTTCATTAAAAAAAAGGAATACTTCGAAAAAAAAAAGGAGAGGTAAATATAAAATTCACTCTGCGCTCACAATATGTATTAAATGGCAAGATCAATACAACCCGAAAAATAAACATTTGTCAAAACTTTAAACATTACAGTGAATTTTTTAATGAAAAATTAGAGCCATCGATTAAAAATAATGAAAACATTACAATAAAACCTCGAACAAGAAGTAAACTGCAACATGGCCACTTGCAAATCAATGCTTTAATCACGATAACCTCAAATCAGAAAGGGAACGGAATAATACAAAACGAGACCTCCGTGCTGCCAACTAATTATCTTCAATCCTTGGCCTTAGTTCTTCCAATTTGCTTTGGTTCCAACTTTCAAAATTAAATGATAAATGTTCAACCTAACAGAGGTAGGCAGCAATTGAGCCATGAACTTGATGGAAAAACTGACGGCAATTGGGGTAATTAGATGAACAACAAACCAGATTTCAGCAGGACTCGATTTTCCAACAATAGATCACGATTCGCTATCGATTTCCATTAGAAGAGGCAAAGCCGAGAGGCTCCGCTCTGCTCTAGGCGAACCGCGCGAGCCGAGAGCTGACTAATCGATCGAGCTGACTGACTGCAGGGCTGAGGTCTGAGCTTCATTAGGCCATTTGGGCCCCCGATATCTGCTGTGCAGCAAAAAAAAATCATTCGCTGATGGGCTGCATAGGCTGGGCAAATATCAATCTGTAGTATATAAGTGGAAAAAGTCCATTCTGCCTCCTTCAACTATACCTCGAGTCCGATTTTTCTCCTTCTATTACAAAACCGGGTATTCGTCCTCCCTCAACTCTTAATACCGGATGTTTTTCCTCCCCGGGCTGTTTTGGAGGGTGGTTTTGGCCGACGTGGCAGTAGGGCCCACATGTCATACGCAACTTCATCACTGGGTCCCACATGTCATATGTCACCTCATATATTCTTCTCTTTTTCTCTTTCACTCCTAATTTCCTCCTGCTAGATGAGCCACCACCCGCCATGGACGTCGTTCTGCTCTCACTCCTCCCTCACCATGGCCGCGCCGCCTACGTCCTCCCTTTCTACCTCCTCAGATCCCCCCTCCCTATGTGGACCACAGTGGCGGGTCTCGAGCGGTCTCCTACTCCGGCGATCGAGCTCGAGCGCGCTAGGCGGGACAGAGGCGCGGCGGTCGAACGCCCTGGTGGCGGGCGCGTGTCGTCCTCGCCCCCGCCCCCGCCCCCGCCCCCGCCGTGGCGATGCGACCCAGGCGACCAGTCGGGTCGGAGGTCCTCTTCGCTGACGACGAAGCGGATGCCGCAGGACCAGTGTAGCGCGGGTGCCGCCGCCTCTGCCTCCTCCACCTCTTCCGACATGTAGTGCCCGCCGAGGCATGCACGTTCCAATTCGCCAGCGCCGGCGATGCAGCCTGGTGGTGGTGGGCCTGCGCATCCAGCACGTCCACCGGCGCCGATGCAAGCACGAGTCCCTGAAAAATTGAGAGAGCAAGCGAGAAAAGGTGAAGAAAAAGATGAGATGGCGTATGACATATGGGCCCCACTGCCATGTCACCCAAAACCACCCTCCAAAACAGCTCAAGGAGGAAAAACATCCGGTATTAAGAGTAGGGAGGACAAATACCCGGTTTTGTAATAGAGGGAGGAAAATCAGACTCGAGGTACAGTTGAGGAGGCAGAATGGACTTTTTCCTATATAAGTATGTGAACACAAAATATGGGCCCCATTCTGCCCTGGGTTCTGGGCCGTCGCCCTCAGGAGCTCCTTTTGCAAAGCATCAACAATTAACAAATGGAGAGAGTATTAAGAAATTTAAGTCTTCACTTTGCAGGATTGAGGTCCTTATGTACAATGGGAACCAATGGGCTTATTCTGATCCAAAAATATGTAAGTGATCTTTAGTGAATGAAAGCTCATAAAAATGGGGTACGTGAAGAAAAGTCAAGCTTCTCAAAGGAGAAAAAAAAAAAGGCAAATGCACTACTGCGTCATCTTCCACAACCTGTGTCTTTTTTATCGACAAAAACTAACATAAAGTGTACATCAGTCGTGGAGGCTCTGAAGCCAAAGGTACAAATAGGAGAGACTGCAAGATATGTGATTTGTCCACATTAATCTCTCCATGATAACATGCAGTGTGATACTACGGTAGATAAGCATTTCATGTCCACTTATTGTAGAGCATGAATGTCAGAAGCCATAGAGAAGAAGCCAAAAATGGGTAACATAGAAGTCCTTTCCATATGGCAAGCCAAGGTGACATTAAGTGTGTACAGATAACCGCTTCTTGCACGAACTTTTCATTAATTCAGGCATGCCATTTGATGCTTGCATATGCATGATCTCCTTTTGCTGTGTGGCAATGCTGATGTTTTTCATGAACTTATCACCAGAGAAGCCTTCTGCGTTTGCATTGTGATTGTTCTAATCTTGGCTAACTCCGCTTTTGCTTTTGTTTGGCCTGAAGAAGGCGTAGCACCCATTTCTCTTTCTGCAACATACCAAACAATTTTGGTAAGAAAGCCAATTAGACAAACGATGATTGCAGTAGATCTTCTCAATATGTTCTGGTAGTTCTTAGTGGGAAGATAATGATTAGGCTATATTTGCAGAATGAGACATAAAGCAGGTGCGCAATGAATGATTTCCAGGTGACATGAAATGGGCCCTAAGCTAGCTTTTCATGAAAGAAAGGACGAAAATAGGCAACATGAACAATCTTATATAAGCTAGATGAATGATTGGGACCAACGGCCACTTACTATAGATGCTAACTAAAGGTAATTTAGCACAACAAGCTATAAGGTGCCTGGTTGTCCTATTTCCAATAAGGATATTAGCACAATAGCACTAGTCAGAGTTTTGTCTATTGATACTTGGAATTCAAAAGTAAAGCATCACCTTTTAGGATTTATTTATGCATAAAATTTGTATTAGAAAAATATTAAAACAATTGACAGCATATGTAAAATCTTCTGAAACCAAGAAATGATGAATTTTGGTGACTCTTTTTGGGAATTTCATCAGCCCCAGGAAGCAAAGGGTCGTGTGAAGTCATCGTCCCCTTTGTCCAGAAGACTACACGCAGGGCAGAAGAAATTGACTGCAAAGTTGGGTAATGATGTAACACGAATTGAGCGTGACTCTGCCGTGTTGACCAATTTTGTCCGATTCCATACTCGATGACTTCACACTAGCTAGCGTCCAGAGCGGGGCACGCTGAATTTTCACATCGGACGTATTTCCATGGGAAATGGTTGTGTTTTGATTCAGTCTAATAATACTACCATCTCCATCCTAGGATTTTTTATCTTGTTCAGTATGTGTACCTCTGACTTAAGAGATTGACAGTATCCAAAAGTATGTTCTTTCGTTTGTGGAAACAATTAAAAAGTATGTTCTAGAAACACTTTAATCTTTGGATAATAAATCAAATGTGTTTCAACAACTACCTCTCTTGTCTCATAAATCCCCATTTAAGACTGAAACAAAACCAATCTTTCGATTGACTTCCGGTTCGCTACTTTAAAAATATAAGCGAATATTTTACTCATTGCTTTAGTTTCCGTTAATCCTAAGGAAAAAACAAGTTTGAGATTCATAGAGAAATCAAACTGGAATCAAATAAGCACTACGAGCCAAATATTGCGCTGCAACTCATGAACTTGTCGAATTTTTCAAAACAGAGGAAAAGAATGTAATTTACCTGCTTCTGCTCCTGACCGGGGCTTTTGGCGGGTTGCTCCCGCCATTCCTGACGCTGCCGGCGCTGCTGTTGCTGTTGCTGCTGCCCGTGCTGCTGGTCCGGGTGCTGCTCCCGGCCTCGCTGAACTCGGTCTTGCTCCACCACTCCTCCTCATCGTGCTGCTTGGGCTCGTCTTCCTTCTCCCTCTTCGCCGGCGTCCCCTGCTTCTTCTTCTCCTTCTTCTTGGCGTCCCTGGAGGCGTCGGGCTTGGGCGAGACCTTCTTCTTGCCGGCGAGGGAGAGCGGCATGAAGAACTTGATGAGCAGGCCCGTGTCAGGGCTCACGCTCCGCTCCAGGCTCCGGCTCCGCTGCCGCCGCATCGCCCTCTGCTGCTTCCTCCCCTGCTTCTTGCTCTGCTTCGTGCTCTGATGATCGTCCGCGGGTTCGTGGCTTTGTACGGCGGTGTTCGCGGGCTCGTTGCCGCATACGGCGGCGCCGGCGTTGGAGGGTGGCGGAGGTGGAGGAGGAAGAGGAGGAGTGGGGAGCGGCGCTGAGGAGGATGACGGCTCCGGCGGCGACGGCGGGCGGTGGTGGTGCTCGACGATGTCGCGGAGGGAGAGCTCGTAGGCGGACTCGGGGAGGCCGCGGACGAGGTCGAGCATCTCGCGGCGGTACCCGGCGATCGCCTGCGCCCGCGACGGCGAGCTCCCGGCAGAGGCTGGGTACTGCCGGTGGTCGTGATGCTTCTGGCACTTTATGTACTTTGAGCGGAGCCTATCTCAAACCAGAGTAACCAAAAAACTCGACCTGCCAAGGGGAAGCCCCCCGACGGTATTTTGCTAAGAAGAAGATCTTCTCACGCAGGTCAAGAAAACCCCCGAACTCCTCCCCCGATCATATACAGGGACTTACCTGGCCGTGTGAGCTGTGACGCGAGTCTTTACCTAATGCTTTAACCGGGGAAGGCGAGGGAATTTTTTTTCGCTGGGTGCGGAATCTGGGGATGGAACCCCAGGCCGGTGGGCTGCCATCCCGGCGCCTCCACCACCAGGCCAGAGGCCTGTCCGCCAAACCAGAGTAACCAAACTACCTGAATGGGTCACATTGATCGATACACTATAGAATGCATAAACCTTGAAGAATGCCACAATCTAGTGGAGTTGCCTAGAGGTATGGGGAACTTAAAAAGGCTGGAATTTCTTAACTTGAATGGTTGTCGGAAGTTGTGTTGGATGCCGTCAGGGTTTGCACAGCTGACTTGTTTAAAAAGGCTAGACTTTTATGTTGTTGGCTGTGGTGGAGATGGTGCAAGGATCTCAGATCTTGAAAATCTTGCTATGATAAGTGGCGGCTTGGAAATTAAGAACCTGCAACATGTGATTGATTCAAGCGATGCGGAGAAGGCTTGCTTGAAGCAAAAGAAAAATATAAAAAAAAAAATTAAAATTTAGTTGGTCTGCATATCTAATGGAAGAAGATTTTGTTTCTGACCTCCGTGTGCTGGACGCCCTTGAACCACCTTCAGATATTGAGAACCTATGCATTTTCGGATATCGTGGAGCAGATTTACCACGTTGGATGAGTAAGCAATGTGACTCTTATCTGGCGGGTGAAGTGTTAAAGCAAACCAATCAACCCCAATTCCTCTGCCTGATTGAACTGGAACTGAACACAACGGACAACTTGAAGCATATGCGAGGAACTCTGGTTTCGCGTTCACTTAAGAACCTCCGGTTGATCAGCATGCCTAATTTGGAGGAGCTATGGACTACAACAAGTGGTTTAGGAATTTTGGAGGAAGAAGAAGTGGGTAAACAGTATTGTTTCCCTGTCCTGGCCCATCTACAAATAAAAGAGTGCCTGAAATTGACTGTGGAGCCCTACTTCCCACCATCTCTTGAGTCGCTGACACTGACAGATTGCAATGAGCAGCTGGTATCATTTTGTGGCTCATTCTTCCGTCTGCTTCTTCCATGCGTCGAGCCGTCGACGAACCCTACTCATCCTCCAGCAGAGTGGCTGCCGTGGTTCCTCACCTCAAGAGACTGGAACTAGGCGGATTGATGGGAACAGCATCTGGTCTGGGATTCCTGCAGCACCTCTCTAGACTGGAATCCTTGGAATTTTGGGATGAGTTTCTGATCGGGAACTCCTGCAGCACCTCGCTAGACTGGAGTGTAACTGAAGAAGAGTTTGTTTCGGACATTGGTGTGCTGGACGCCCTTGAACCGCCTTCAGAAATTGAGGAGTTACATATTGATGATGGTGGTTATTTGGAGGGCGCAGTGTCAAAGCAAACCAGCCAACCACCTAAAAGCATGCGGGGCCTCACCTCCCTTCCTCAGTCGATTGAGCACCTTACATTCAGCACCTCACCTCTCTTCAAGAGCTCAACTTGGTAGGATGCATCGCGCTGACCGTGCTGCCAGAGTGCCTCGGACAACTCTCTGCGCTTCAGTCTCTTAAGATCCACTATTGCCCTGCCCTTCAGTCCTTGCCCAGCTCCATACAACGCCTTACTGCGCTCCAGCACTTGAGCGTTAGTGGGTGCCCTGATTTGGCTAGGCGTTGCAAGAAAGAAGTGGGGGACGACTGGCACCTTATCTGTTATCTCCCACATCCCATATGTGTTGATATATTGACCACTCCTCCGCTGCCATGGTACGCTCTACCTGTTGCTAGTTCTCAAAAAGAGCCTCAACTGTTCTTTGATTATTAGATAGAGTTGTAGCTTCAAATACTGAGAAAAAACAAACAATCCATGAATTAAGTTTGTCAATAACGTGTTTTCCCTTTAATTCTCGCATGCAAGCCTCTTCCCAACGATCTCAACAGACACCTCTCAGAGCGTGCCAGGACTCGTTTGTGGATCTTTCCCGGTGAGATTGATTTGTTTCGCATGCAGAAAAATCCTTTGCCATCTCGCCTTCGTCTCCGTGTAACAAGGGGTCTGTCGATCGCCGTCGATGCTACCTCATCCCTAGAAGACGAGAACTGCATCGCCGACGTCATCGCTGCAGCGGCGCGTCGATGTGGCATACGCTGCCCCGACCCGACAGCGCGCGGCCTCTCCATCGCCGTTGCAGCACTGGCCGGAGGCGCAAGAGGTATAGCGGCCACTACGCCGGGCAGGAGGTATGACTACTCGCCATCATTCACTGCCCCAGCGCCCGTGCTGATTGACGCAGTGTCGACGTCCGAGAGGCTCGCATATAATGCTAGAACGGTAATATAATCTCAGAAACCGCCTATACACTATATGTTGCGGTCAGTTCGATCCACCGATATTCTAGAATTTTTACACTGCTGCCTTGTGTTGCTGCAGACAAGTACAACAGTCATGGCGCCAGCAGATCGGAGCATTTTCTCTGAGTCTAAGATCTGGAACATTTCCTCGTGTTTCTTCATACTACTCGAACCGATTCTGTAGAACACTTCTTGACGGAATGCTGGTCAAGTGTATCAGTGATCAGCATCTCCCTCCTCACACTAATTGTATCTTTATCCCGATAAACTTTCGGCTACCCCCATGATTCTTTCCAAATAATCTATCTATCTATTATATATATAATTGACCACAAAAAGAAGCCTCCACGTTTGCTCTCACGGCCTAGAAATTACCACGTTAATTCTAAAATGCTAGAAATTCTCACGTTAATCCGAGAAAATAAGAAGAGAAAATTACTCACCACTGCCATTATGAAACAATTAGTAAAAAAACCTCTAAAAATATTTATAAAATAGGTAAATTCAAAATAATAAAAATAACTAAAAATACCCTTCACACTTATTTCTAAATTACCCACCATGCCATTATGAGTAAAAAATAAATAAATTCGGAATAAAAAATAATAAAAAATATCCTTCACACCTATTTTTAAAGTACCTTCCATGCCCTTACAAGTCAAAAAACTAAATATAGATTAAAAAATAGCTAAAAATATCTCTAATTCTTATTTTTATGCCCTTACAAGTCAAAAAACTAAATATAGATTAAAAAATAGCTAAAAATATCTCTAATTCTTATTTTTAATTTACCAACCATACCATTATGAGCAAATAGCTAAATTTTGGAATAATAAAAATATCCAATAAATACTTAATCCCGATTTCTGAATACACCGTTATAAAAATACACCATGATATATGTCTAGCTAGAATGTCACATTATCTTATTTTTAGCATGAGACATTTCTTTCGAAAGATTTATTTGTAGTACGACACATTCTTTTTTCCTACCATGAGATAGGTTAGTTGTTTTGCATGCCATGTTTGTACCAACCTCACTTCTAAAATAAAATCAAATATATTGTTAGATAAATGATGACTCATCTCACACTCTGAGGAACGGTGAGAAATTCTACAATCTATTTTCTATCATTTTATAAATATAAATTATAAAATAGGTAATAACAATAAACTATGTTAAACTTCTACAATAATATAAAAATATTTTAAATAGTATAGTATGTCTAGCCGCGCAATTACGCTGGTAGCCATACTAGTTTATTTCTTAATAAATTATAAAAAGACGTATAGTCAATTTGCTCGTTATTCTCATGTTAGTGCCAAGTGATTAAATGTTATTAAATAGAGTCGTGAGGAAAAACAAATATCAGAAAGCGAAAGGATTCGAAGTAATTGCAAAATGGGCCTGGATGAAATAATAAGGGCCTCCTTCATAGTAGATTTCAAGGCCCACTGGAGTTCGTTCCTAGACTTCACTTTGCTCGGTGGCGAACTGGTGACTCCCGAGCACTAGCAGAGCGGGGTGTCTCCTCGGGCAGTCCGGTGCCCGCCTTCTGTCTCCGGCGGCCAGCGACCGGCGAGCAAAGCATCCGACAAGTGAGGTGCGGCGACGCGACGCCTCCAGAACTTATCTGTTTCATTTCTCTCTGGTGCCCTCTGCCTGATTTTTCCTTTCGGCTCTGCAGTATCGGGGGCGCCCCGCGTGTTCGACGGAATGCCGCTTCGGCGGGGCAAGGCCAAGAAGCGCGAGAAGGCGTCCATGCCGAGGGGCGAGGATTTCCTGGGCGCCCTCCCGGACGCGGTTCTGCAGCACGTGCTCTCATTCCTGCCCTCCGACGAGGTCGTGAGGACGTGCGTGCTCTCCCGCCGCTGGCGCGACTGTGCGCATCACGCACACGGATGATAAGTGGAAGAACGCCGAGGACATGAACGAGTTCGTCAACCATCTGCTGCTCCTCCGCGACCGCTTGCCTCTGGACGTCTGCGAGATCAACTCCTATCCCGATTACACGATGGGTGACAGTGTTGACATGCCGTTCCGGTACATTGATCTGTGGATCCGATACGCCTTATCGTTGAAAGCTCAGGTGCTACGTGTGCTCATCTATGTCGAATACGAGCGGTTGGTGCTTCACACACCTCTCGTCTCGCAGCACTTGACAGTCTTAGAGCTTCAAGGTGTACAGTTGGTCAAACATGCTCTTGATTTCTCAAGCTGTCCTGTATTGAAGGCACTAAAGATGGTTGACTGCATTATTATGGCCCGTAAAATCACATCTCAATGCCTACGACATCTGATCGCCAATGATAACATCTTTGCTTGGCACTCGCGCACAAGGATTTCTATCCCGAGTCTAGTTTCACTGCAGCTACATGGTTTTTCGGGAAGGACTCCGGTGCTTCGACATATGCCATTGCTAGTGACAGCATCGATCGATCTTGATTTTTATTGTCATGACTGTTGTGACCGTAAGAGCTCTGGAGATTGTGGCTATGATAGTTGTGAGGGTTGTCATGATAATCCTGATGGCAGTGACAAGTGTGTGCTTCTCAGAGGTCTGTCTAATGCTACCAGTTTGGAGTTGCTAGCCGAACCAGACATGGTATGCTTGCGATTACTCCGCCTTAACTCCTATCACTATTTTTTTGTCTACATATTCTCTTGTAGTATTTATATATATACATTATTATACATGACTAAAACACTTAAAAGACAAGCTGGTTATAATTCTTAGCACCATTGGGTTTCCTTTCAATGAGGATGCTCTATATGATATTTTGGACAACTATGATTAAATGATTCATGCAGTGTTTACGCTGCACCGATACGGATACGCGTATCAGTATCGGGGCGTATCGGATACGGCGATACGGCATTTTTCCAAACAACCTGATACTTGGATACGTTTTACTATTTTTTTTAAATAATAGTGCATCTGATATAATAGTCAGATTTTCACTAACATAGAACAATTTCACATAGAACAACACAACAGCGATCACAAAATACTAACACGGCACAAAAATGGTCTAGCGAAGCCCCAGATGGAACATATCTTGGAAATGCATGGACACTTAAATACTGATCGTGTTCACTGCTCAACGCAAATGATAACAGGATAAGCAGCAAATCAGCGGAAATTGACACTCTCTACAACATAGCCATCTAAAATCAAGCAGCATTTTCAATTCATCACAGTTTTCTGCATTTCAGCTAAACACCGAATCCCCTATCCAAAATGCAATCAGCCAAGGACTAAAGAGCTCAACTGCAATCACTATTCCCAGACAGAAATGGCAAGGGGTGGCAGTACCTGGGATCACTTTGGCCCACGCGTTCTCGAACCGGAACCCAGAGGCCCGAAGCGTGTCCCTGCACGACGCCAGGATAGCTTCCTGGGTGCTCTCATCAAGCAGCCGCAGCCCCGCGGTAGCCATCAGCCGCACCTCCGTCTGCGCAGCGGCGCCCCCGATCTTCTCCTTCGCGAACTCCATCAGCGGCCGCAGCCCGCGCCGGCTCCGCGGCGAAGGATGAGAGCCCCGGGGAGACTCGCATCACGGCGGAGAGCGCCAGATCCGGGCGGCCGTCAGGCCCCGCGGCGAAGACGTGCGCCCGGGTGCCGGTGCTGCCGCCGTCTATGATGACTGAGAAGCGGGCAGCAGGGGCGGGACGCGGCTGCGGGGAGACGAGGTGGACGAGCGAGGAGGCGACGAGGGCGAGGAGCGCGGTGCCGAGGCAGAGGCCGCAGAGGCTGCGTCGGCGGCGAGGGCGCAGGGAGGGGGGTTTGATGGTGGGGTCGGGCATGGTGGAAAGCGGCCGGGGATCCCGGCCACCGCCGACGCCCTGTCTCGCCGCCGCCGACGCCCTGTCTCTGTGGCGGCTAGGTCAGGAGGCACGGTGCTGGTTTATTGACTCCCATCGTGGGCTGGGCCTCGGCGAAGCTGGGCCAAGACGTATCCAAAGTGAGGTTTCTTGGCCCAATACGCACCCGGCCCAAGTATCCGAATTATTTGTATTTATTTTTTTATGGATACTTCCTGGATACGTATCGGCGGCGTATCGGATAGTATCGGTATCCGATACATACCGATACGTGTATCGATACCCATACGGCAGTTTTTTGGAGTATCGGTGTTTTATAACATGTAAGACTGAGTATGCTGATTCGTTCATGCTGATGACTAATCCCTGGATGGCTGGAGCCTTTGTGCCCAATTTGTTCCGTGTAGCTATCGATAAACTTAAAATACATCACGGGTTGAATAACACCTCTAAGTATATTTTCCTAGTTGCTTTTAAGCTACCATTTTCTATTCAAATTCAGACAAATGTTCTTCAATTGCATCTGGTGCCAAAATTTTAGTAGTTGAGATTTAGATATTTACTTCTGTTGTCTGTTCTATTGTCCAGTTTATGCTGAAAAAGGATTTGAAGCTGTGCCCGACGTTTGGAAAGTTAAAGACATTGTTGCTCAATGGGTGGTCTCTGGCTGGTGATCTCCATTCTCTGGTTTGCCTCCTCCAGCACTCACCAGTTCTAGAGAAGCTCACTCTTCAACTTCATGAGGTATATATTTCCTGAACTTGATAACAGTTGTCCCTCTAAAGTAAGTGTTCATACATGGTTGATCTTTTTCCATGTTTTCCTGTAGGTTCCTGAACATCTGGTGGCAATGAAAGAAAATCAATATCCAAAAGAGCAACCACAAGCATCTGAGCACCTTAAAATTGTTGTAGTTCAGTGTCGAGATGTTGATGGTGACAGGATTCACAAGTTTTTGAAGTCTCTGAGTTTATATGGCATACCTATTGATGCTACAAAAATCGAGAAGCCTCGTAACTCGTATTCTTCATGTAAGTTAGCTATTGACAACCCACCACAACTTCTTATTTTACTTCAGCTTTCATATCTTCCTAAAGGCGACAATAGATCTTAAGGAGCGTTTAGAAGCAAGAATCGTTTCTGTTTCTTGCCAGAAACGGCCAGAGCTGAAACAATTGCCTCAAAAGCGAAACGTTTCAGACTAGAATGGGACAAACGTTTCAAAATTTGCACTAGACGCTACGCTAGAAACGCCTGAAAGGATGTTTCGCAGGCCAAACACTTCATCCGTTCCCTTCCTTCCCTTTCTCCACAAACTTTTTATTTGTTTCTGCCACTAGCCAAGAAAGAAAAAAGATGGAGCATAGGACCTGTTGGTCTGCCGTGCTTCCTTGAACTTTCACTTGCCGAGCCTCCAGTAGCACTTAACGGAATCAGGCACCAGATCTAGCATCCTCTGTTGCTCTAAACCCATTTAGCTCTGCAGCGGCTCCCTCGAGCTCCATCCGTATAGCAATGGCGGCTCTGTTTATTTTGTTGTATGCATGGAAGGGAAGGAGAAGGAGCAATGTGAGACTTACTGGTGGAGCCGATATTGTCTCATGAAAAATTGCTTGGCACACACTGTTTGGCCACGAGAAAACTAATAGGCTTATCAATGGTAGAAAGGTTCTAAAAGTTATGCAATTTGCTGGATCACTTAGATAATAGTAGGATGATACGTGCCTTTCTTTTTTCTTTGTTTATTTATGGTTTATCTTTATATTCTGTCCTCATGTTTGGCATGAACAACATAATGTAGCTAGGGGGACATTGGAAAATTTAATATGAATTTGAATCCAGAAAACTATCCAAATGTTCAGACATGATTCTGCTTCAGCTTGAGTAACGTTTCTACCAATAAACTGAATCAAACTGGAACCGTACCAAACGGGACCTTAGAAACCTTCATGTTTGATCGCGATAAAGTTGATTGGGAATTATATATATACATTTACCTTTTTGTCTTCCAAAACGATTTAATCAACTTTATTTTAAAATTTCGTGGTTTTGGTGTGATTGATTGCATCTCTTTATGGCAATAATTTGGCGGAAACCAACATGGAATAGAACTTGGTTCCCCAAACCTTCTGGAATCTGTATGTGTAATTAAAACTGGCATGGCAATCATTAGTATTTTACTGGAAAATGGTGTTGACTAGTTGTAAAGTGGTTGTTTTCCATAATAACAGAGTTGTCAATTTTGTTATTTTTATTATTCATACTTACATGGAGGTGAGGCCCCTACATACTTTGTTGTTACTTGCGATGCACAGTTAACATGATTTTATTCAATCATGGAGCTAAACCTGATTAGCATTCACCTGTCTGCTCAAGTTGTACCAAATGAGTAGCTTCTTGCCATGAGTTTATTTTAACTGTTAGCTTATGTTTTGTTTCTCGACTGACGACAATACCATTGTACTTTAGAGCTGTTATTTCACCTGTTCTTTCTGCCCAGATGTTCCTGTTTCTTAAGTGTTTGTCTCTTGCCCAGCACATCATTGCAGTGTTCACTGAGAACCTTACTATCTGCTTTCTCCACTTTCTTTTCGGGTCACTTCTAGTTCTGGAAGTTTCTGATGGACTGGCTTTTGTCATTTATTAATATCAACAGCAATACACGTCTTATACCAAGTTAATTTTCTTACACGCCGTATAATACTACTGCATGGCTTATTATTTGCCTGCTCTATAATAAATGGTGAAACGCTCCCAGAGTGACAGGAGCAGACTGGTTTTAGGTGAATGGATGTACTAGCTCCTAAAACACTATAAAGGAAACACAATAACATATTTCTCTGTGTTCTTGCTCATACACTCCAATAGCAAATGCTAATAGAATCATAGTCGTGGTGCATATTAAGTTGATATTTTCCATTCTCAATAATTTCTGTCAGTCTAAAAAGAAGAGTCTTGTTCAGAATTTCATATTTCTACGGGTTACCCTTGCATGAGGTTCTTCGAATCTGGAGAATCTCGAAGTCCCTATTATGTTTGATCTGTTTCTGAACTTGGTCCTGTTGGTTTCATGTGGTTAAGAAGCTCTAATCGTGCGCTTGTAATTTTCTGTAGCTCCAACTGTCCAATAATGCCACAGTTAGACGTTTCCTTCTGTAGAGATTTGTCCTGTGTAGATAAAATTTGAATGTGGATTGCCTAGCAGTTCAAGTTTATCACAATGGCATATAAAGGATTATTCCTTGAAAATATCCATTTCTCTCTGTTGGGACATGAGTACTCACTGACATTTTAACCCATGCTTGTACAGATTGTCGTTCTGAAGATTGGTACAAAGGATTGAGCTATTGATGGATCTGCAGACAGCCTCACACATATTGATTATTAGTTTACGTATTCAGGAGCACATCTACCAGAAGTTCAAATTGACTCGTGAAGTTAACGAGCCTATATATTCATTGGTTTCACCTGTATAGCTGTAGCACACGACTTTGTCCTGGCTGGCTACCTTGCTGAATGCTCTTCCTTCGTTCTAGTGGATCTGTCGGTGTGCTTTTGATCTTCGGGTGGAAATAACTGAATTGAGAGTTGCTGGTGCTTGCAAGACAATTGATGCCGAACATGTTTGTGCAAAGTTGCATCTCACGATGGGATGAGATGAGGTAGTGTCTCGTGTTAGATGATGCCGGATCACGTCTTAGAGTCTGTTTCCATTTTTCGTCTTTGCGACATTCCTCTTGTGTTTGTCTGTTTTTGAGAAGCAAAGAGAAGACTGTTTCATCTGACGGAGGATAGGCAAAGCGAAACAACAAATATGATCGCTGGCATTTAAGAATTAATGGCTCTGTTCAAAAGTATGCGACGGGTACACCTG
Source organism: Eragrostis nindensis (assembly GCA_012490785.1). Taxonomy (NCBI): domain Eukaryota; kingdom Viridiplantae; phylum Streptophyta; class Magnoliopsida; order Poales; family Poaceae; genus Eragrostis; species Eragrostis nindensis. Next base: position 1,889,650 of record JAAXCT010000030.1, on the reverse strand, counting down.
GATTCCTCTTATTTGGTCCTAGAGCTTTATCTGATGATTCCAGGACCATGCTTGCTTATGGACAAGAGTTTATTCTCCTGCTACATTCTACCACACTTGACTACCTGCATCATTCATAGGATCGTTTCAGCGTGAAATTTCCCAGCGTTCCTCTGCATTCGTTGGAATCGGATCAACCAGCATCACCTTTCGCAGCATCCAATTTCTCTGCATTCACAGGCCACAAAAGAAGAAAAGAAAAGAGTTGTGCGATCAATATAATGCAAGTCTTAGACGGGCGTGAGGACATAGCCTTGCAAAACATGAAGTAACAAACTACATATAACACAAGTCGTGGCTCTCTTTGGGAGGCACTGAACACACACAATACTGAATACAGTTTTGAAAAAAAATACAACGTAGAGAAATCTAATATAACATGACACGAGCACATTAGCAGGCTTATTGATAAAAACGGCACAGCTATAAGATGTTCTGATTTCAGAGACAGCATTCTTCATCCTTGTGCAAGTAGATAAGCTGAATCATTGGAAGTGAGGTAAGTAGTTGCGCTGACAGCATCTTCATAAAGATCCTCAACTGGCTGATCGCCAGAAGCCTGTTGTTCCAAGGAGCGAATGTGCTGGCTTGGGTCCTGACGCGCGCACTTTTTTAAGACAATTGATCCTGACAACTCTCGTCAATACACCCATGTATCTCATCAAACCTTGCCCCTTCTATCTACTCCAACCCATGCTCTATTGGGCACTCCATATCAAAAGTAGGTCTTCAAACCTGGAAAACAGCTCTCCAACCGACTACCCACAGCACGACCCCATTTTAGGCGAAGACGACCTCGCGCACCCCACAAATGCAGCCTCCGGCGCGCCCACCCATTGCGCCCGTGCTCTCGTCCCCACCCCGCGCGAGCAACCTCAGGCCGCCCCCGGCGCCGGAGCGCCGTGCCGAACCCTCCCCTCCTCCCCTCCGCGCACCCCCCCCCCCCCCCCCCCCGGCCCGGGCACGAGCAGATCGTCGAGGAGCTCCACGCGCCGGAACTTGCTCCTGTTGGCTTCATGTGGTTAAGAAGCTCTAATTGTGGGCTTGTAATCTTCTGTAGCTCCAACTGTTCTCTGTGTGTGTGAGTGGGTTGGTGGGGCGTCCAATTTTGCTACTGTTGATGTGTCCTATGTACATAAAATTTGAATGTGGATTATTCCTTAAAAATATCCATTTCTCACAGTTGGGACCTGATGACTCACTGACATTCCCCCCCATGTTTGTACAGATTGCCATTCTGAAGATTGGTACAAAGAATTGAGCTATTGATGGATCTGCAGACAGCCTCACACATATTGGTCATTAGTTTACGTTTTCAGGAGCAGGTTTCTTCTACGTTTACCAGAAATTCAAAATGACTCGTGAAGTTAATGATCCTATATATTCATTGGTTTCAACTGTATAGCTTTGTCCTGGCTGGCCACCTTGCTCAACGCTCTTGATTCCTTCTAGTGGATCTGCTCGGTTTGCTTCTGATCTTCGAATGGAAATAACTGAATTGAGAGTGCCTGGTGTTTGCAAGACAATTGATGCCGAACATGTTTGTGCAAAGTTGCATCTCAGCATGAAAATGAGGTGGTGTATCGTGTTGGATGATGCACAGATCACATGTCCAGGAGTCTGCTTCCATTTTTTTTGCTTTGCAGTTTTCCTCGTGTTGTCTGTTTTTGAGGAGAAGCAACGAGAAGACTGTTTTTGAGGAAAAGCGAAATAACAAATTTGATCCCTTGCTTTAATAATGAGTGGCACTGTTCAAAAGTAATGCAACGGTACATCTGGATATCTTCTATTTGGCCCTAGAGCTCCATCTGATGATCGCAGGACCCTGCTTGCCTATGGGCTACCGGCGTCATTCGATCGTTTCAGCGTGAAATTTCCCAGCGTTCCTCTGGATTTGTAGGAATCGGATCAATCAGCGTCATCTTTCGCAGCATCCAATTCCTCTGCATTTACACGCCAGAAAAGAAGAAAAGAAGAGAACCTCAAAAGCTCCGGATCAGGTAGGCCCCGGATGATGGGTGATGGTCGGCCACCAGCACAAAAGCTCTTTCACATTGCAGGTTGCAGACTGCGAGCTGTTTTTTTTTTCATTTCCTTGTTAGAATTTCGGCACGAAATCGCTCAAATGGGTCAAGGTAAATGTTTGACTTTGAATAAACTCGGTAATGTAATTATTTTGAAATAAAAAGAGTAACTTCTAAATAAATAAATATATGGATACGTTTTATGGGTTAGCCTTTGAGTATTTCGTGTTGAGTCAATGGCTTCATATTGTACGAAATATGTTTAGCCTCATGGAATTAGCTTTTATGGTTCTATCAGTTAATCTTTCTTCTAGGTTTTGTGTCGGGTTAAGGGCTTCCAGATTATACAAAATATGTTTAGCCTCCTGCGAATTAGCCTATATGGTTCTATCAGTTAGCCTTTGCGGGTTTCTTGTCAGGCCGCGAGCTTTCAGGATGCAAAATATGTTCGGCCTCCCGTGAATATTTTTAGTTCTATCGATTAGCTTTTGCAGGTTTTATTTATGCCGGATCAGGGGCTTTCAAGTTGTATGGAATATGTTTGGCCTCCTACAAATTAGCCTTTATGGTTTTATCGGTTAGCTTTTGAGGGTTTTGTGTCGGGTCTACGGCTTCCGGATTGTATGAAATATGTTTATATGGCCTCCTGCGAAGCCTCCCGCAAATTAGCCGTTTTAGTTCTATCGGTTAGCTTTGCAGGTTTCATGTCGGGTCAAGGTCTTTCAGGTTATACAAAATATTTGTTTGCCCTCTCGCAAATTAGGCTTTATGGATCGGTTAGTTTTTAGTGCCCCGGGGTTTAGCCTCCGGTGTTTTGCGATAATTATTTTTTGTTATATGAGAATTTTTTGGATTTGTAATTTTGTTTAAAATAAACTCTCACCTTTTTTATTTTGATACTAGTATTTTTGTAAATAATGACATGACCTTTAATGTGTACACTGTATCTCATATTTTCCTAACGAGTTGGAGAGAAGAAAATTTTGTTTTATAGTACATGTTTTTAGCTCGATCATGCTCTACTGCCGTGACATGCAAACTCTAGACAAATAAAATATTTTATGATTGTGTTGTCTTGCCATTAGCAGAGCTTGCGAAAGCACATGGGGCAGGATAGAACAAAGTAGCACGAGCCGACCAAGCCTAACGAACCTGTAACACCCCAAATTTTCAAAGAAAAACAAAAGGAATAAAAATCAGTGTAAATTTAAATTTTTGTCCAATTCTTACCTTGCCATGAATCTTTCAAACTAAAATTCACTAAATAATTCAAACCTAGATCTAACATGAACTTTTCAAGATATAAAACTTGTGCTTGAGTGTTTGTTTCATTTAAAAATCCACTGAAAATTTGAACCTTTTTGAATTTACAACAAATAAAATAAATGTGTGCCAAGTTTATCGAATTCACTTTGAATTTAAAACTTTTGAATTTAAACTTGCACAAACTTCACCATGTGCATTTTGGAGTTCTCTGATTTATTTTGAGTGTCTTTGTTTCCCATCTTTCCTTTGTCAAATTTGAAATCCATTCAAATTTGACTAACAACCAATCCACTGAAATGTTTAAACCTTTTCTCTCTTTTCGGGCCGCCTCTTCCCTTTCTTTTCCAGCCGGCCCAGCCCGCTCCCTCTTTTCTTTTCTCTTCTCCACCGAATGGGCCGCCTTCTCTCCTCCTTTCCCCATCGGCCTGCTACGGTCCATGTGGCCCGGTCCGGCCCGCCTGACGCTGTCGTCTTCCTCCTCCCGGTCAAGCGGCAACGCCGGTCGTCGCCGCCGCCGTGGCGCCCTCCAGCCTCCTCCATCTGGCTGCCGACGTCGTCGCCGACGTCACTCCCATCCTTATCTTCCCCAGCAAGTGCACCCCCCTTTCCCCATCTCCTGTTAGCGCCGCAAAGATCTTCTCGTCGTCTCACCCTCCCAGTGAGTCACCGCGCCGACTCGCCCGGTCTCCCTCTCCCTCACGCATCTCTCCTATAAAACGGGTGCGCAATCTCCTTCTCTTCTCTTCCCCGTCCTTATCTGCCTCCATCAACCGCTCTCCAGCTTCAATCGAAGCTTTTCCCCATTTCTTTCTCAACGCCGGCCGCCACTCGATTTGCCGCCGTGAAACTCTCTCTCGCCCTCCTTCGTAGCCCGTTAGCTCGGCCACAACCCTCCGCCTCGGCCGCGCCCCTCCGCGCAGCTCTGAGAGCGCCGGAGCACGCTCCCCGGCGAGCGCGACCGTCGCGAGCCGCCCTCACCGTCGCCGACAGGCCTCCGCCACTTCCCGTCGACAACAAGCTCCCACGGTGAGCTCGCCTTCTTATCCTCTCTCTCTTGCGCTACTCCTTCTCCTCCCTTCCCTCGCGAACGAGCTCCCGCGTCGAGCTCCCTCGTCGCCGCCGCTTTCTCTCCCGCCGCCGGCCGCCGTGGCACACCCCCGGCCAAGACGAGCTCGGCAAAACCCTCAACACACCCACGCGCACCCGCACGGCATCACGCACTCGAGAAATTTCACTCCCGTGACGCATTTCCTCGCGCGCCGCCGCCACCGCCAACTCCGGCGAGCTATTGCTGTCGCTCCACCGCGCGCCGTCGACGACGTGTGCCTCGCCCGACTCCGCCTTCGCGCGCTCTACCCCCGCGACATGCTCTCGCCGCCCCTCCACCCTCCTAGCCGCCGCCGGCGAGCTTTCCGGCAAACTGCCGCCGCGCCTGGCCCTGTTCCAGCGACCCCGGTCCACCGTGGACCGGTGGACCACGGTCCCTGTGCGGTCCACGAACCCCGTGGACCCAGTCCACAGCTTTTTCAGTAGGAAAATAATTCCAGAAATTCAATAATATCCCAGGACCTGGTAATTTTGCAGATTAGCCCTTAACCTTTATGCTAATTCTGTTTAGGTCCTGTCCTTTTACAGAAACACCCCTGTACTTTTCTGTAATTACCTTTTAGTCCCTACCTTTTTACACCAAGGTCCTTAGACTTTTCTATAATTATAGATAGGTCCCTAATTTCTTTCTGTACTTACAAATAAGCCCTTGGAACCTTTCTATTCTTACAAATAAGCCCCCAGATCTTCAAATCTCCGTAATTTCTCAACCCTAACTCCGTTTTGAGCGATTCTTGCGCTCACGTGTTCGTAGAAACGCGTAGTACCCTTTGGTACTACTCTCGGAGTTTTGAAACAGATCGACAAGCCGTCAATTCCCTAAGATCACATCTCGGCAGATCATGCGATGTCGATATCGCATGTCTCCAATACTCGTTCACCTTTTAGCATGAACCTAACCAATCATGCCTTATCTTTTCACCTTAAAACCTAGTACCTTTCTCATCGCGACACATTTCACTTCGACCTTGTGTGCCGCAACTACTCTTTCGCTCGCTAGCATTAAGCCTAGCCAATCTTCTGTATCGTTTCACTGCAAAACCCAGTGCCTACCTTATCGCAGTTCAATTCCAACCCTAATCTAGTTCAATCATCGCTCCACCATATTTATTCCGATGTTATCGCCAATTTTACCAAACCTTATTGAGTTGTCATTCTTTTTATGTGCGGTCTTTCATCGGTTTTATTGGAGTTATTGTTCATTGCTCTTTTAACTGCAATCGTGCATCCATACCATGCATTTGCTCATACATCCCTAAACAACCCATGCATGTTCTTTAATAGAGATCATATAGAAACTTACATATTAGATATGCACGCAATCACCGTCAGTAAAGCATGTGCATCTCATCATCCTCACCATAAGGTTGCACCCTTGCTTCTTTTAAGAGAACTTAGAGAATTAATAGTTGTCTAGGTGAATATGGCCCTTATAAGGCCATGAATATAACTTGTAATAAATAATCGTTCATGAATAAACGTGCATTGCATCAACATGGTCATTCTCTTGGAGTTTTATCGCTTCTTACTGGAGTTAATTGGATCTTATTGGCTCTTTTCAATCTTTATTTCTTTTGCGGTAGTTTATTTATACGATTTGTTTTATGCGCTAGCTTACGCAAGTTTCGCGGAAGAGCCAGAAGAATTCGAAGAAGATTCAGAAGACTCAAGCTTCGAGGAAGAGCCGAAGAGTCCAAGCTCAAGAACAAGTCAGAAGACGCAAGTTTCAAGAAAGGACTTGAAGATCTCAACATCGGCAGAAGAACCTGGAGAGTGAAGACCCAGAACTTGAAGATTAGGAAAGCATTTGTCAGGCAAGCTCTACTTTTCCTTGATCATGATTGAACCTACTGTTTTCGCAATGCACCTATATGGCATGTTCTCGTACTATGCATTACTTGTTATTTTACTGATTGTGTAGTTATGGTCCTACTTGTTTATTGATATTGATGTCTGTTACTTAGGCATTGATATCTGAGTCCTTGTTTACCATTGCTTACCTGTCACCTTGATAACCTTAGGATAGTCCATCATTTCTATGATGGCCCGTTCACCTTGTTACTAGAATGCTTAGGACCCCGCAATGTTTCTACATTGCCACACCGTACTCACATATATGTTTACAAATGTGTAATGAGTTTGGTGGTGTGTGTAATAATTGGGGTGGGAATAGCACAACTGTGTTAGGTGGTGATGATGGTGACGGTGATGGGATGGGTTGGACTGCGGGCAAGGCCATTAGTGAACTATGATTGTGTGATAGACCCCTAGTGTGGGACATGGGGCTTGCCCGGCCACATAAGGACCGGTTCTCTCGCCCGTAAACCTAATGATTTTCGTACAAACCACGGAACCTGGATGGGCAGGACTTATCCTACCTTCTTGGTGCTCTCACATTTTCCATCTGGAGGCCAGTAGAGGTAACGGAAGCTCAGGAAACAGACCCGGGAAACGTACCCGTGGTCCGGTTGCGGAACCCGTGGTTAGTCTCGGGAATGCCGCCTGTCCTGGTATGTGTTGCCGGATCCTGCTACTTTGTACAGGAGCGCGACGCATATATTACAGATGCGTTGTGCCGTAGTGTGACATTTCATGTCACAGACCCCTGAGTGTGATTCCGTGGTGGATTTGTGAGGGTACTCGGAGAAGATGGATAGGCGTTACGTACCCCCTCGCCAAGGGTGCGTGGCTCGTGGGTACAGTTGTACAACCTCTGCAGAGTGTAAAATTCATCCGGATAGACGTTGCCACGGCATATGGCACATTACTGGTTTTGCGCACGTGGAGATTAGCCACCTCTTCTGTTCCTTGGAGTGTGAGTGGGTTGTAGTCAATCCGTGTTTTGGAAGTGTTGGCATGGATGCCGGGTCGGTATGACCATTGAGGTCAGAGGGCCCAACTAAAAGTTAGGAACTGGCGGGAATGCTTTGTACTCCCCCAGGGCCAACCAACTAAAATATTGATAATTATCTCTCTGTTTTGCTTATTCCTTGGACTGCTTTGATAACCATTGCATAAAAGTTGCTTACTGCAAATGAAACATACAGCCTATTCCTTGCTAAGACCAAATATGCATATATATATTCCCTTGTGTAGAGTAGGGCTTGCTGAGTACATCATGTACTCACGAGTTTGCAATCGTTGGTTTAGTAGGAGAAGATTTCGTAGAAGACGACGACGTTGTGGTTTTCGCTTCTGCTTCTCAAGTCTGCTTGTGGCTTTGGGCCATAGTTTCCGCTGTCTGCTGTACCCTTAGTCGGTCGGAAAGACTTGGATGGTTTAGGATCCTTGTCGTGCCACCGCTAAAGGTCCTCAATCAGGTATTGTATATATTTACTTTATTCGAAGTATGCTTTTGATTATCATTTCTGTGTTCTTGTGCGTATCAGCTACTGATCCAGGGACTGATACAAGATGCACATCGGATTCCAGAAATGGGGTCTGACAGAGTGGTATCAGAGCGATACTTGACCGTAGAGCGAAAACTTAAGATTTGTCGCGTTCGAAAATGATTATTTTCAAAACTAGCTACAAAAATCTTCCATAGTACCTCTTTCTTTGTTAAAAATTCCCCTTTGCTTTCTCCTCATCAAGTTGAAGAATCTCATCTTGAGACATCTGTGTACAGGAGTGTTCAAGCTAATGGACAACGAGGAATACGTGACTATAGAAGTGGATAAGGAATTATACCAGGTTTCTCGCAAACCAGATATGATTCCTAAACAAAAGAGCAATGTCAACGTTGTTAAGGGCAATAAATCGGAGAGCACATGTTTCTATTGCCGCAACCCTGGACATAAGATTGCTAACTGCCCCTTCTACACAGTAATCAATGAAGCAAGAGTTGCAGAAACTAGCACTAAAAATGACGTACCTCAAGTGGCAACACCACCTAGAGAAATTCAATCCCCGGTACAAGAAAAGTGTCAAGAACAAGGAGCATGGAATAACATGAATGACACATCCCTGATGTCATCTCCTATTATCACAAGTATACTCGAAAGGTTGAGTAACCTAGAAGAGTCAATGATGAAGATGAGTGAAATGATCACCAACCACGCAAAGTTACTGCAACCGAGAAACATACAAGAGAGTTGCAGCAAGAAGAGAAAGCATGTGGTTCAAGGTTTTGGTCAGAATGCATCAGAAGATCTTAGGAAGCCAAGGTACTCGTTGCCTGCTGCATGTTCCGCAGAAGAACCTACCCTTCAACAACCAACCGGCATACGTCAGTTACCAAGTAACATAAGCCTACCACCAAAGTTTGGTGAGAAGGCCACCCTGAGCAACATCACCAACCGTTCAAGAAGTTGTTTCTACTGTAGGGAACCCGGGCACAAGATAGCCAGTTGTCCCTACTACAAGCAAGATACTTTGTAATCCTGCCAAATGGAATGGTGCTAGAGTTGTAAATTTGTGTATGATTAATAAAAAGTATCAATGTTTGACATAAGAAAATGTGGAATGAAGTTGCAAACCCCGCCCTAACAGGAGCTGAATTGGAAAAATGAGAAGTTCAATGCCTTATGGAACACAATGGTCGTACGATAACCCGTGCTCAAAGAACATCAAGCCACTTCAACATGAGAGTGTGAATAATGGTTTTTCTTTAACCGATCAAGTCATATGATTCCCTCGATTCCTTTTGGGTCACGGACTAATGGTCAAGTTATGTCACACAGAAGCAATCGATAATCGATCCGCCTTGCAGTCTTAACTCTCGTTCGTAGCACGCTTACACATGAAACCACAACAAATAAATCAGTTGTTTGTGTGATTTGATGTTTTTGTTGATTTCTTGTTCCTTATTTTCTATGATTGTGTGCTCTTAATAAACCTAATCACAACAAGAATAGCAGTTTATCAACAACTTAAAACCAAAACCATTCCCTAACCCTGCCTAAATCTCCGCTGATGGAAACAGGATGCCGCCAAAGAAGTTCGTACGAGTTCAAACTCGCCAACGACCTCAAGCAAGCAGTAGAAGACTTTCTGCAGATCATAGTGAAGAACATGAGTATACTCACCACAGCGAAGAAGAAGACAACCAAGAGAGCAACAACAGCAATGAAGATTCCAATGAGATGTCTCAGATACAACCTCCACTGGTCAACCTCACGGAAGTAATGGCCAAGCAAACCAAACTCTTGGAGTCGATCTCTCGAGAACAACAGAATAATCCTGGAATCAGTTCCAAGATAACAGAATTTGTCAAACTCAGGCCACCTGTCTACGACAGCACAGAAGATGACCCGTTAGCAGCTGACGATTGGCTCAGGAATATCAATAAGAAGCTTAATGTTATCAATGCCAATGACCAAGAAAAAGTGATGTTAGCAACACATCAGCTCGTTGGTGTAGCTGGAGAATGGTGGGACAATTACCGTGAAGCAGCAGCAGAATCCGATGCCATCAACTGGAATGATTTCCAGCAAGCTTTTCGTGAATACCATGTTCCCACAGCAATCATGGACATGAAAGCAGATGAATTCCGTACCCTTAAACAGGAATCTATGTCAGTGAATGAATACATCAAGAAATTTATGAAGTTGGCCCGGTATGCACCAGATGAGGTCAACACTGATAAGAAGAAGCAAGATCGTTTCCGTAAAGGTCTTAACCATAACCTAAGGGTACATTTAGTCGCTCACATCTATTCGGATTTCAACACACTGATGAATAAAACCATTGTACTCGAAGAAGCAATGATGGATCAAGAAAATGACAAAAGTCACGAGACCCAGTCAAGTGAGCTGAAAGAAAAATATGAGGTACATGAATGGGAACCTCCCCAAAAACAAGAAAATCGAAAGAACAAGAGCAGAAAGAAGAACAATAAAAAGAAAAAGAACATGCTACGCGTGAAATCTTCTGGTTTTAAGAGGCAGAGTACTCAGGGAAAAAACAGTGAAGGCAAACCGCAGAGAAATAAGGCATCATGGAGACATCGGAAGTGCTACCTGTGCCAAATTCGTGGGCACCTCGCAGCAAATTGCCCCGGAACTATCACGCATGGAGACAACGAGTGACAACCTCGTGAAGAGCTAATCCACAAAACTCTGAGTTGGACTAGGAAAATTGGAGAACTTTATGGGAGAGTGCTGTGAAAGCATCGTAATATAAGAACTCTTTTGTACTCTGTATGTGGAATATCAATAAAGTGTTATATCCAAAACGGATGAGAATTCCAGTTTTATGGAATTTGTGTTTTGTTAAAATTTTGGTTAATAACAGACTTGAAGTGGCAATAATGAAAATGTTACTTACCTCCGAAGCTTGACAAAGGTGGGTTTACCTTTGAGGATAATTTGGAAATATCGGAATGGTCGCACATGGAACAACAAGAAAGGATTAAATTCCCTGGAAAGGCCAATATAATGGCATATGTATCAGTCGCAAGGTTTGCTGCAATACTCAGTAAGTTACGAAAGCGAAGGTATGAGTAATCTTTACATCGCTGAATCAAGCCAGTAAAGCACCTTATGTGTTGAGCCAACTCAGAAGAGTCAGATCTGAGTAACCCTAAAGAAGATATCAAGACCACAGACACCTGCTGAATAATTTGACCTGTGGAAAAGAGTCGTTTCAATGACGCCAACACCAGAGAAGCCTGTAATGTGGATTTTGAGTGGATATGAACTGGCCATGTCTATGCAGTTAATAAGCGAGTGTTATGATAAGAGAATCATGCAGTTAAATGGTTAAGTAAGTTCTGCATGTTTAAACAAGTTGGAAATCGACAAAAGTAAACCGAGGTCAAGGGTTTTAAGTGGGGTAGGAGCCCCCCCCTTTGGGATAATAAGAATGAAAAATTCTTCTGATGGATTAAGTATATATCTCGGAATGGTTACTGACTATGGAAACTTTGGATATAAGAGTCATTGTCCCATAATGGGAAATCGAGAAAACATCGGAATATCGGAAGTTGGAATAATGGCTCATAACACACCAGAAACGGATGAAATCGGTCAACGTGCTATGCCACTAATTCTGAAAGCCCTAGGATGGTAAATCTCTTTGATGAAAGACTACAAAAGAGGTTAACGACCTTGCCACTTGGAATGCCCCATGATGATAAAGACCAGAGTTAGTTGCAGTTCATCAACCAAAGTAACCCCAGTTAAAATCTTTTAAGTGGGGTAGACGCCACAAACATCGTCACGCAAATGACCTTGAAGAAAAGATCTCGGCTTCATCGTTTCACAGTATCAACGACCTCAACGATGAAGAGTTTTTGCAATCAAAGCCTCAACATCGAGAAGCTTCCGACGAAACTTTTGGATGTTACCGCCTTCAAGCAAGAAAACCCAAAAGAAGTTCAGCACAACCTGAAGATCGTCTGAATCTCGAGGACGAGATTCCTTTAAGTGGGGTAGATCTGTAACACCCCAAATTTTCAAAGAAAAACAAAAGGAATAAAAATCAGTGTAAATTTAAATTTTTGTCCAATTCTTACCTTGCCATGAATCTTTCAAACTAAAATTCACTAAATAATTCAAACCTAGATCTAACATGAACTTTTCAAGATATAAAACTTGTGCTTGAGTGTTTGTTTCATTTAAAAATCCACTGAAAATTTGAACCTTTTTGAATTTACAACAAATAAAATAAATGTGTGCCAAGTTTATCGAATTCACTTTGAATTTAAAACTTTTGAATTTAAACTTGCACAAACTTCACCATGTGCATTTTGGAGTTCTCTGATTTATTTTGAGTGTCTTTGTTTCCCATCTTTCCTTTGTCAAATTTGAAATCCATTCAAATTTGACTAACAACCAATCCACTGAAATGTTTAAACCTTTTCTCTCTTTTCGGGCCGCCTCTTCCCTTTCTTTTCCAGCCGGCCCAGCCCGCTCCCTCTTTTCTTTTCTCTTCTCCACCGAATGGGCCGCCTTCTCTCCTCCTTTCCCCATCGGCCTGCTACGGTCCATGTGGCCCGGTCCGGCCCGCCTGACGCTGTCGTCTTCCTCCTCCCGGTCAAGCGGCAACGCCGGTCGTCGCCGCCGCCGTGGCGCCCTCCAGCCTCCTCCATCTGGCTGCCGACGTCGTCGCCGACGTCACTCCCATCCTTATCTTCCCCAGCAAGTGCACCCCCCTTTCCCCATCTCCTGTTAGCGCCGCAAAGATCTTCTCGTCGTCTCACCCTCCCAGTGAGTCACCGCGCCGACTCGCCCGGTCTCCCTCTCCCTCACGCATCTCTCCTATAAAACGGGTGCGCAATCTCCTTCTCTTCTCTTCCCCGTCCTTATCTGCCTCCATCAACCGCTCTCCAGCTTCAATCGAAGCTTTTCCCCATTTCTTTCTCAACGCCGGCCGCCACTCGATTTGCCGCCGTGAAACTCTCTCTCGCCCTCCTTCGTAGCCCGTTAGCTCGGCCACAACCCTCCGCCTCGGCCGCGCCCCTCCGCGCAGCTCTGAGAGCGCCGGAGCACGCTCCCCGGCGAGCGCGACCGTCGCGAGCCGCCCTCACCGTCGCCGACAGGCCTCCGCCACTTCCCGTCGACAACAAGCTCCCACGGTGAGCTCGCCTTCTTATCCTCTCTCTCTTGCGCTACTCCTTCTCCTCCCTTCCCTCGCGAACGAGCTCCCGCGTCGAGCTCCCTCGTCGCCGCCGCTTTCTCTCCCGCCGCCGGCCGCCGTGGCACACCCCCGGCCAAGACGAGCTCGGCAAAACCCTCAACACACCCACGCGCACCCGCACGGCATCACGCACTCGAGAAATTTCACTCCCGTGACGCATTTCCTCGCGCGCCGCCGCCACCGCCAACTCCGGCGAGCTATTGCTGTCGCTCCACCGCGCGCCGTCGACGACGTGTGCCTCGCCCGACTCCGCCTTCGCGCGCTCTACCCCCGCGACATGCTCTCGCCGCCCCTCCACCCTCCTAGCCGCCGCCGGCGAGCTTTCCGGCAAACTGCCGCCGCGCCTGGCCCTGTTCCAGCGACCCCGGTCCACCGTGGACCGGTGGACCACGGTCCCTGTGCGGTCCACGAACCCCGTGGACCCAGTCCACAGCTTTTTCAGTAGGAAAATAATTCCAGAAATTCAATAATATCCCAGGACCTGGTAATTTTGCAGATTAGCCCTTAACCTTTATGCTAATTCTGTTTAGGTCCTGTCCTTTTACAGAAACACCCCTGTACTTTTCTGTAATTACCTTTTAGTCCCTACCTTTTTACACCAAGGTCCTTAGACTTTTCTATAATTATAGATAGGTCCCTAATTTCTTTCTGTAATTACAAATAAGCCCTTGGAACCTTTCTATTCTTACAAATAAGCCCCCAGATCTTCAAATCTCCGTAATTTCTCAACCCTAACTCCGTTTTGAGCGATTCTTGCGCTCACGTGTTCGTAGAAACGCGTAGTACCCTTTGGTACTACTCTCGGAGTTTTGAAACAGATCGACAAGCCGTCAATTCCCTAAGATCACATCTCGGCAGATCATGCGATGTCGATATCGCATGTCTCCAATACTCGTTCACCTTTTAGCATGAACCTAACCAATCATGCCTTATCTTTTCACCTTAAAACCTAGTACCTTTCTCATCGCGACACATTTCACTTCGACCTTGTGTGCCGCAACTACTCTTTCGCTCGCTAGCATTAAGCCTAGCCAATCTTCTGTATCGTTTCACTGCAAAACCCAGTGCCTACCTTATCGCAGTTCAATTCCAACCCTAATCTAGTTCAATCATCGCTCCACCATATTTATTCCGATGTTATCGCCAATTTTACCAAACCTTATTGAGTTGTCATTCTTTTTATGTGCGGTCTTTCATCGGTTTTATTGGAGTTATTGTTCATTGCTCTTTTAACTGCAATCGTGCATCCATACCATGCATTTGCTCATACATCCCTAAACAACCCATGCATGTTCTTTAATAGAGATCATATAGAAACTTACATATTAGATATGCACGCAATCACCGTCAGTAAAGCATGTGCATCTCATCATCCTCACCATAAGGTTGCACCCTTGCTTCTTTTAAGAGAACTTAGAGAATTAATAGTTGTCTAGGTGAATATGGCCCTTATAAGGCCATGAATATAACTTGTAATAAATAATCGTTCATGAATAAACGTGCATTGCATCAACATGGTCATTCTCTTGGAGTTTTATCGCTTCTTACTGGAGTTAATTGGATCTTATTGGCTCTTTTCAATCTTTATTTCTTTTGCGGTAGTTTATTTATACGATTTGTTTTATGCGCTAGCTTACGCAAGTTTCGCGGAAGAGCCAGAAGAATTCGAAGAAGATTCAGAAGACTCAAGCTTCGAGGAAGAGCCGAAGAGTCCAAGCTCAAGAACAAGTCAGAAGACGCAAGTTTCAAGAAAGGACTTGAAGATCTCAACATCGGCAGAAGAACCTGGAGAGTGAAGACCCAGAACTTGAAGATTAGGAAAGCATTTGTCAGGCAAGCTCTACTTTTCCTTGATCATGATTGAACCTACTGTTTTCGCAATGCACCTATATGGCATGTTCTCGTACTATGCATTACTTGTTATTTTACTGATTGTGTAGTTATGGTCCTACTTGTTTATTGATATTGATGTCTGTTACTTAGGCATTGATATCTGAGTCCTTGTTTACCATTGCTTACCTGTCACCTTGATAACCTTAGGATAGTCCATCATTTCTATGATGGCCCGTTCACCTTGTTACTAGAATGCTTAGGACCCCGCAATGTTTCTACATTGCCACACCGTACTCACATATATGTTTACAAATGTGTAATGAGTTTGGTGGTGTGTGTAATAATTGGGGTGGGAATAGCACAACTGTGTTAGGTGGTGATGATGGTGACGGTGATGGGATGGGTTGGACTGCGGGCAAGGCCATTAGTGAACTATGATTGTGTGATAGACCCCTAGTGTGGGACATGGGGCTTGCCCGGCCACATAAGGACCGGTTCTCTCGCCCGTAAACCTAATGATTTTCGTACAAACCACGGAACCTGGATGGGCAGGACTTATCCTACCTTCTTGGTGCTCTCACATTTTCCATCTGGAGGCCAGTAGAGGTAACGGAAGCTCAGGAAACAGACCCGGGAAACGTACCCGTGGTCCGGTTGCGGAACCCGTGGTTAGTCTCGGGAATGCCGCCTGTCCTGGTATGTGTTGCCGGATCCTGCTACTTTGTACAGGAGCGCGACGCATATATTACAGATGCGTTGTGCCGTAGTGTGACATTTCATGTCACAGACCCCTGAGTGTGATTCCGTGGTGGATTTGTGAGGGTACTCGGAGAAGATGGATAGGCGTTACGTACCCCCTCGCCAAGGGTGCGTGGCTCGTGGGTACAGTTGTACAACCTCTGCAGAGTGTAAAATTCATCCGGATAGACGTTGCCACGGCATATGGCACATTACTGGTTTTGCGCACGTGGAGATTAGCCACCTCTTCTGTTCCTTGGAGTGTGAGTGGGTTGTAGTCAATCCGTGTTTTGGAAGTGTTGGCATGGATGCCGGGTCGGTATGACCATTGAGGTCAGAGGGCCCAACTAAAAGTTAGGAACTGGCGGGAATGCTTTGTACTCCCCCAGGGCCAACCAACTAAAATATTGATAATTATCTCTCTGTTTTGCTTATTCCTTGGACTGCTTTGATAACCATTGCATAAAAGTTGCTTACTGCAAATGAAACATACAGCCTATTCCTTGCTAAGACCAAATATGCATATATATATTCCCTTGTGTAGAGTAGGGCTTGCTGAGTACATCATGTACTCACGAGTTTGCAATCGTTGGTTTAGTAGGAGAAGATTTCGTAGAAGACGACGACGTTGTGGTTTTCGCTTCTGCTTCTCAAGTCTGCTTGTGGCTTTGGGCCATAGTTTCCGCTGTCTGCTGTACCCTTAGTCGGTCGGAAAGACTTGGATGGTTTAGGATCCTTGTCGTGCCACCGCTAAAGGTCCTCAATCAGGTATTGTATATATTTACTTTATTCGAAGTATGCTTTTGATTATCATTTCTGTGTTCTTGTGCGTATCAGCTACTGATCCAGGGACTGATACAAGATGCACATCGGATTCCAGAAATGGGGTCTGACAGAACCTGAGGTCCAGGTTCGCACGCGAGACATCGTTAACTGTAGCTTAAGCAGACACAAGACAGGATTACAAATCCCAATCAAACGCGGCCTGAGACACGCGTTGGTGTCTGGGAGGGCCCGTACCTCCTTGCACGCTTAGAAACTCCGCGTTGGCTCGCACTCTCATCTGAGTATTCATCGGGACGCCTTGAGTCAGATAGCAAGGACGCCGGCGAGTCGGCGACACGTAGCCGCAAGAACAATATCACCGGATCAGCACGAAGACCACGCAGCCATCGGGCATGAGGACGCCACTACCACCGCTGCGGCCAGGCACTAAGTATGAGGACGCAGTACTCACCGCCCCGGGCATGAGGACGATGCCGCTGCCGCCATTGCAGTGCATGTGTGGACCACGTCGCATCTGGCCTCGTCTATCGGCTGTACAATTGTGGCGCCGCAAGCCACGCGTTGGTGTTTCAGATGCCGACGCTGATTGCCCTCGCTCATTCATCGGGTGTGCGACTCTAGGGCCGCCACAACTAGGCCTGCAAGGGGAGCGGGTTCGGGGCGAACCTTCTGAGGAACCTGGGCGAACTTTTTGGGGAACCTGCGGCCCTTCACACGGAACAGGCGGGTCAGGATCAACCCGCTCCTGATATTTGCCGCGAACAGCGGCAGACGATGAGGGGAACGCTCCTGCTAATACTTGTGCTTGGACGATCTCGTGCTAATACAAAGGCTTAGGAGAAAATGGCTTAGGAGAAGAGAAATTAATGTTCATTACACCGTTTGGAGTTGCTGTAAGAGCGCTAGATCGTCCAAGCCATTTTGCTCATCCCTCGTTTGATTTAGACAAAAAAAAATCAAGCCAAATTTCCTAATAATGTGGATGACTTGTAATCTCATTTTCTTAAAAAGAACATCAGCTATTTTTTTCAAGAAAAATCCATAGCATTGCACGGCCATATGACTAGTATATTGGCTTCTCCTCATAATCAAAACAAAAAAGAGCTTATCAGCCTTAGGTCCATTCAGGTCATTTTAGCACTCAGGACATATAATCAAATAAAAATAATTAAGATTGCAAACATCCAGCTTATATAGACAATGAATTATCTAAACAACGGCTTATCAAAAAAGTCTGCTCCTTAGATAAACGAAAACAAACAGGGCCTAACTGACCCACACTCCTTGTCATGGTGTGCGTGGTTGATTAAGGAGGCGGGGGTTCCTGTGTACCGGACATAGTACTACTTTTTGTTGAAGGGAGCCCGGTCTGGCGAACAAGGTGTTCGACGGAATGCCTGACTGGTTCTGAATCAAGAAAATAAGTGCTTGGCTGACCGAAGGTGAGGACTACATCAACGCCCTCGCCTATTAGCTTACCGCCATATGACTTCACTTTTATTGAACAGTCTTTTCTACCATTATGTCTTTCGGATTTTACTACTACTAGTAGAAATTCGTAGAGTTGGTTTTGCAATCAACATATGTAGCTTTCATTATTGCTACTATGACGTTGATCAATAGCTACCACCAGTGGTTTGCATCGAGGTCAGATCAATCATACACTTTGATTCCATCGTAACAGAATGACCGTTCACTCACGGAGCTCAAAATATCTTCGCAAATTTTACTATCACATCAAAAGCAGAAAAGAGGTACTCCTTCCGTTTTAAAATATAATCATTTGTTGACTTCTAAATTTTACGTTTGACCATTTATTTTATTTATTAAAAAGTATAAAAACAAATAAGTCTTGCTTACAATATATGTAAAGATAAAACAAATAGTAATAAAATGAATAGTATTTTTAAATTTTTTAAATAAGACGAACGATCAAACGTGAAATCTAAAAGTTAGCAAATACTTACTCTCTCTGTCTTAGAATAATTGTCATTCTGGCTATGTTCCAGATTTATTGAACATTCTACAATTTAAGGCCTGTTTGTTTCCTGGCCCCTAAGCTTTATACCTGTCACATCAAAGAAAATCTTACTATTTAGGAGTATTAAATAAAGTCTAATTATAATTTTTTGACAGATGAGTGCTAATTTACGAGAAGAATCTAATGAGCCTAATTAATCTATGTTTTGGTACAATAATGCTACAATAACCATCTGTTAATCACAGCTTAATTACTCTATTAGATTCGTCTCGCGAATTAGCCTAAGAGTTTTGTAATTAGTTTTGTAATTAGACTTTATTTAATACTTCTAAATGCTAAGATTCTTATTGATGTGACACACTTAAAATTTAGTCCAAAGAAAAGAACGCACTCTTAGACAACACGCCAATCCACGTTCATATTATATTCTATGAACCTCGACATCTAAAAACATGGCTAGAATGTCAAATAAACTAAAAGGGAGGGAGTATATTTAAAACAGAGCTAGTACTACAGCCGCATCATGTGGTTGGTGTCGGGCCGCTCAAGAGACCAAGACTTTCCAAGTCGTCGCCTGGTCCACGAGGCTGAAACAGCGGCGTCCTTTTTCTGGTAAAAAGCATCGTCTCTCTCAGCTTTCCATCTCGAAAATTGAAAGAACAAATCTTTCTCTTTCGGCCTTTCGTGTAGCTCGAGCATTGCAGACCAAACAACGACCGCGAGGTGGTTCGCGATCAAGAAAACGCGCGCATCGGCGACGGACGGTGAGGAGCTCCAGCAAGTCCACATATTTGGACCATTTTATTCATTTATTGCCGCGATTCAGAGTTTGAGGATGAAGTAAGCGGAAGCAGCCGGTCCCAGTCGAATTCTCAAGGTACTTGCTCCATCCAGCACGCATCTTATCTAGCTCATCAATTTAGCTTTTCTCCCCTGTTTCGTTTTATCTGTCACTAAATTCAGTTTTGTTCAGTCGTCTCGGTGAGCACCGCATACATGCTCAAGGGCTTCACCTGGTAGCAAGCACCGCTCTCACAAGGCTGCTGCTGCTCCCCCGATCTTCTGGAGAGGTACATACGTTGCTGTAACTACTGACAGTCAAGTAGATTTATGTCCCTATATATATTCTTATGAGCCTTGATCTTTTCTTACGCATAGATTCGTTTCCTGGTTTCATGTGAAGTTAGCACTTGCACCGTATTTTCTTATGATGATGCATCATATTTGTTTTGACCGTCAAGATGCAATAAATTGATTTGTTCGTTTTGCAATTTCCATTCACAGTGGCTCGGCAAGAAAACCCCTAAAATATGAGTGGGGTAGAGGCATCTTTAGCATCCGGACTGTTGAAAGTTGCAGGCGACAAGCTAGTTTCACTGATTGCCAGTGAGTTTGCTGCCGTAACTGGTGTGAAGAAAGATCTCTCCGAGCTCCAGAATATACATGGAGAGATTACAAGCTGGCTGTCCGCCGTTCGTGATCTATCAATAGAGAATGACCCAAGATTCGGCTGGGTGACAAAACTGAAAGATGCATCTTACGATATTGATGATTTGCTCTATGAAGTCCACCAAGAAGCTGAGAAACACAAGATAGACAGCTACCATGACAAGCATTCTATATCTGACTGCTTCTGTGCTAAGCCAAAGTCCTTTCTGTTCCGATGCAAGGTGGCTCATAAGATCAAGGCAATCAAGGCGATATTAGCTGCAATCACGAAGCAAAGAAGTGACATGAATGCCATATGGCATAACTTATCAGTGAACCAGGCTATCCTGAGCAAAAACAAGGCAACTGGAGCTCCGTCCTTGTTGACCAATGTTGAAGAGTCACAAATACCCACAAGAGATACGGAGAAGGCTAAAATCATTTGTAAGATCTTAGAATCTAACAAAGGGGAGGATGGCTGGATAGTTTCTGTTGTTGGGCTAGGTGGTTCCGGCAAAACTACTTTGGCTAAACATATTTGCAATGACAGTAATATTAAGGAGCATTTCAAAGATAAAATATTTTGGGTCCATGTGTCTGAGGAATTTGATGTGAAAAAGCTTTTTGGGAAGCTGTTTGAAGCTATCACTAAGGAAAAATCGGATCTTCATACTCCACAGCATATGGTAGATGAAATTTCAAGGAAGTTAACTGGTGACAAGTTTCTTCTTGTACTGGATGATTGTTGGCACCAGGACAAGGAAGATTGGAAAGACTTCATGCTGAACCTAAGGACTCACACAGCCGGAAGCACGATAATGATTACTACTCGTGATCAAAAGGTTGCTGAAGCAGTGAAATCTGGCAATATATTTTACTTGGAGTACTTATCAGAGGCTGAGAGCTGGAGCTTATTCCTAAAGAGTTCTGGGTGGGAGGATGAATATTTGGGCTCTGATTTTGTACACGCTGGAAAAGAAATTGTGAACAAATGTGGAGGAGTTCCTCTAGCAATCAAAACTCTTGGAGGTGTCCTCAGCGAGAAGAAGGAAATAAGTACATGGAGAGCCATCAGACATAGTGATTTATGGAATGAAGAGAGCACAGAGGGTAGAGTATTTGCATCCTTAAAACTGAGCTACATTCACTTGAAAGATCATCTGAAGCAGTGCTTTACATTTTGCTGCATATTCCCTAAAGGTTATAGGATTAATAAAAACTACTTGATTGAACAATGGATAGCTCATGGATTCATTAAGCAGACCATGGATGAGCCGCCAGAGGTTACTGGAAGTGAATACTTTAATTCTCTTGTGAAAGCCGGGTTTTTTCAAGATCCACTTGAAAGTAGGGATGATAATCCAGTAGTGTACAAGATGCATGATCTGATTCATGATCTTACTCGATATATTTTACAGAGTGATTTGGTAACATCTCTACCGAAGAATCTGACTAAAGATTGCACACAAAATTGTAGATATTTATCTTTGACATCATGCAGCAAGAATGATGAAAGGATATTCTTTGACAAGGTTCGTGCTCTCTATGTCTCCGAAGGTAACCCATCATTAGAGAAACTAGTTAAGAAGAGTCGATATATCTGCAGTGTTGTTCTGGACTGTGCAATAGATACTTCATTTCCGTTATTCATATTGAAGCTCGGTTATCTTGGATATCTTGAAATCCATAATGTTTGTTGCAAAAAACTACCAGAAGATATCTCAGGCTGTTGGAACTTGCAGTCACTTCATTTGATTAACTGCAATGGTTTCGCGACATTACCCAAGTCTATGGGTAAGCTTAAGAAGCTAAAAACTCTAGAGATGTTATGTATTAAAGATCTTGAGACTTTGCCAGAGTCCATTGGTGACTGTCGAGATCTTCAATCGTTGCAAATAAAGACCTGTGGAAAGCTCAGAGAGATACCAAACACCATTGGCAAGAATGAAAATCTAAGGGTACTTCAGATTGTCTATTGTAAAGATTTGCAACAACTGCCGTCAGAATTCATTGGGACGTTTAGCAGTATAGAAACAATAAACTTGTCTCATGATACGAGTCTGAAAGCTTTGCCAATTACATTCTCTTCTCACACTTTACGTACTCTGGATCTATCATGCACCAGAGTGACCACACTGCCTGAATGGGTCACATTGGTTGGTACTCTAGAATGCATAAACCTTGATTATTGCCGTGAGCTAGTGGAGTTGCCCCGAGGTATAGGAAACTTAAAAAGGCTTGAAGTTTTGGACATAAGTTCTTGCTGGAAGTTGCGTTTGCCTTCAGAAATTGGACAGTTGACACGTTTAAGAAGGCTGGGCTTGTTTGTTGTTGGGTGTGGTGAAGATGATGCCAGGATCTCAGACCTTGGAAATCTTAATATGATAAGTGGTGCAATGGAATTTAGGGATCTTCAATATGTGGAGAATCCAGGTGATGCGGAGAAGGCTTACTTGAAGCAAAAGAGAAACATTCAAAGTTTAACGTTGAGATGGTCAGAAAGTGGAATAATAGAACAAGACCAGGCCGTGCTAGACGCCCTTGAACCGCCTTCAAAAATTACGAATCTAAACATTGCCGGTTACGGAGGATCTCATATACCATGCTGGATGAGGAAGTCAAGTGATTCTTCATATTTGGAGGGCGTAGTACAAAAGCAAACCAGAGCTCCTGAATTCCTCTGTCTAACTTTACTGACACTGAAAAACTTTCCCAATTTGAAACACATGCGAGGAATTCTGTTGTTGCCTTCACTGAAATCCCTCTATCTGAAAAATATGCCTAATTTGGAGGAGCTGTGGACTACAAGTGGTTTGGGTATCGAAGAGGAAGAAGTGGGTGGTGAGCAGTGTTGTTTCCCTGTGCTGTCCCATGTAGAAGTAGTACACTGCCCGAAATTTATTTTGAATCCCTGCTTCCCACCATTGCTGAAGTCACTGGAATTAAGAAACTGTAACACTCAGCTGCTATCCCCAGATAGCTCATTCTTCCGTCGGCATCCTAACTATGGTGATGACGAACCCTCGTCTTCCAGCAGAGTGATTGCTTCGGCTCCTCACCTCAAGAGACTGAAACTAAGGCCAATGCAGGGATCATCGCCCGGCTGGGAATTCCTGCAGCACCTCACTGGACTGGAGACCTTGTGCATTTGGTTCTGCGACCTAACGGAGTTACCTGAGAGCATGCGCGGCCTCACCGCCCTCCGGACCTTGCAGATCTTCGAATGCTCCCTTGCCGTGCTGCCCGAGTGGTTTGGCGAGCTGCGCTCTTTAAAATGTCTGGAAGTCAAGTGGTGCCGAATGATGTCCAGTCTCCCGCAGTCGATTGAGCACCTTACATCCCTAGAGATTCTCCAATTGAATGAATGCACTGCGCTGACCGTGCTGCCGGAGGGGATCGGACAACTCTCTGCGCTTCAGTCGCTTTCTATCATCGATTGCCCTGCCCTTCAGTCCCTGCCCAGCTCCATACGACGCCTTACTGCTCTCCAGCGATTGGACATTAGGAGGTGCCCTGAATTGGCCTGGCGTTGTGAGAAAGAAGTGGGCGAGGACTGGCACCTTGTCTCCCATATTCAAAGTCTGAACATATATTGATTCTTGATCCAACCCGTTGGTACGCTCTAGCCTCTACCTGTTGCTGGTTGCTCGTTCATGTTTCTCTGCAAATGCTCGATCGAGGTCCACTTTTCGTTTTTCTTTTACTCGCCAAATCTGAGTGGCAGTAGACAATGGCTTCTCATTTTTTTTTTTTGGGCAAAGACAATGGCTTCTCATTAATTCGTTTCTTCAAAAAAAAGTTCCCTTCCTGATGACTGGCGCTATAGTGAACACCTGTTCTCCCCTACGGAAGGCTCTATGAGAACTCATGAAGCAGGACGGTGTTCCTACGGCCTAGTTCAAATAGCTCTGTGAAGCATCTGAATAATCTCATTTTTGCATAGCAGTGACGACACCAAAGAGCTCACCATGTTATCATGCTTTTACAGGTTTCAGTTTCCGAGATATGCGCTACGACAGATGGGGCCGCATTTTGGTCAGAAGTGTGTCAGAGCATCAAAACTCTCTGGCTTTGGTTTGTAAAAGTTGGAAGCGATAAACCATTTGTACAAGAGTACATGAGTTTGTTTTGTAATAATGGAGTTACTGGGTACTGCTATGTATTGGGTTCTTATCTTTTCCGGCTGATATCACTGAGCATTTTGTACTTGTAATAATAAATATCTACACTGACCATGATACCTGCAGATATAGCCAGTTTCAGGTTTCTAAGGATTATATGCCTGTAACTTTTGCATTTATAACTGAAGATTATGCTTATTTATTGAGTGTCAATGATAAGTTACTCTTGGGCAAAAGTTGATTTTGTCGCTTAAGGCACTCATGCAAACTAGGAGTAGCACATTACTTGTTTATATGCCGAACGCTATTAGCTTATTACACTAAACAAAAAATTCCCTTTTTATTTTGTTCCATGTGAAATCATATAGTAAAGACAAGTTTCATATATTCCAGAGTGCCCTTCGGAGTTATTGAATATTCTCACTTGGTGGCGACCTCACAGAATTCACAGTGCTTCCTCATGATTGTGCAGGCTTTAGTTTGGAGGACTGGGCTATCGTTTGATCAGCTACTATCTGATTACTCCCTCCGTTTGTCAATTGTTGCCCTAGGGCGATCTTGGTGTCAGGGCCCTTAAGGCTATGCAAATATGGTCTTCCATAAAAAAAGGAGATGTAAATATAAAATTCACTCTTGGCTCACAATATGTATTAAATGGCAAAATCAATACAATCCGGAAAAATAAACATTTGTCAAAACTTTAAACATTACAGTGAAAAGTTTTATGAAAAATTAGAGCCATCAATTAAAAATAATGAAAACATTACAATAAAACCTCGAACAAGAAGTAAACTCCAACATGGCCACTTGCAAATTAATGCTTTCATCACGATAACCTCAAATCAGAAAGGGAATGGAATAAAATGGTAGATAAATAAAATATCTAATGAATTTACTAATACAAAACGAGACCTCCGTGCTGCCAACTAATTATCTTCAATCCTTGGCCTTAGTTCTTCCAATTTGCATGGTTCCAACTTTCAAAATTAAATGACAAATGTTCATCCTAACAGAGGTAGGCAGCAATTGAGCCATGAACTTGATGGAAAAACTGACGGGGGAATTAGATGAACAACAAACCAGATTTCAGCAGGACTCGATTTTCCAACAATAGATCACGATTCGCTATCGATTTCGATTAGAAGAGGCAAAGCCGAGAGGCTCCGCTCTGCTCTAGGCGAACCGCGCGCGCCGAGAGCTGACTAATCGATCGAGCTGACTGACTGCAGGGCTGAGATCTGAGCTTCATTAGGCCATTTGGGCCCCGATAGCTGCTGTGCAGCAAAAAAAATCATTCGCTGATGGGCTGCATAGGCTGGGCAAATATCAAGCTGTAGTATATATGTATGTGCACAAAAAATATGGGCCCCTTTCTGCCCTGGGCTCTGGGCCGTCGCCCTCATGAGCTTGCAAAGCATCAACAATTAACAAACGGAGAGAGTATTAAGAAATTAAAGTCTTCACTTTGCAGGATTGAGGTCCTTATGTGCAATGGGAACTAATGGGCTTACTCTGATCCAAAAATATGTAAGTGATCTCTAGTGAATGAAAGCTCATAAAAATGGGGTACGTGAAGAAAGTCAAGCTTCTCAAAGGAGAAAAGAAAAAGGCAAATGCACTACTGCGTCATCTTCCACAACCTCGTCTTTTTTATCGACAAAAACTAACATAAAGTGTACATCAGTCGTGGAGGCTCTGAAGATAAAGGTACAAATAGGAGAGACTGCAAGATATGTGATTTGTCCACATTAATCTCTCCATGATAACATGCAGTGTGATACTACGGTAGATAAGCATTTCATGTCCACTTATTGTAGAGCATGAATGTCAGAAGCCATAGAGAAGAAGCCAAAATGGGTAACATAGAAGTCCTTTCCATATGGCAAGCCAAGGTGACATTAAGTGTGTACAGATAACCGCTTCTTGCACGAACTTTTCATTAATTCAGGCATGCCATTTGATGCTTGCATATGCATGAGCTCCTTTTGCTGTGTGGCAATGCTGATGTTTTTCATGAACTTATCACCAGAGAAGCCTTCTGCGTTTGCATTGTGATTGTTCTAATCTTGGCTAACTCCGCTTTTGCTTTTGTTTGGCCTGAAGAAGGCGTAGCACCCATTTCTCTTTCTGCAACATACCAAACAATTTTGGTAAGAAAGCCAATTAGACAAATGATGATTGCAGTAGATCTTCTCAATATGTTCTGGTAGTTCTTAGTGGGAAGATAATGATTAGGCTATATTTGCAGAATGACACATGAAGCAGGTGAGCAATGAATGATTTTCAGGTGACATGAAATGGGCCCTAAGCTAGCTTTTCATGAAAGGAAGGGTGAAACTAGGCAACATGAACAATCTTATATAAGCTATAGTGGATCAAAAGTAAGATGAATGATTGGAACCAACGGCCACTTACTATAGATGCTACATAAAGGTAATTTAGCACAGCAAGCTATAAGGTGCCTGGTTGTCCTATTTCCAAGGATATTAGCACTAGTCAGACTTTCCACGTCTGAAACCCATAAATCATGAGTTTCAGTACTCCATTTGGGAATTTTCATCAGCCCCAGGAAGCAAAGGGTCTTGTGAAGTCACTCTCCCCTTTGTGTAAAATCTTATGAAACAAAGAAATGATGAATTTTGGTGAATCTTTTTTGGGAATTTCATTAGCCCCAGAAAGCAAAGGGTCGTGTGAAGTCATCGTCCCCTTTGTCGAGAAGACTACACGCAAGGGCAGAAGAAATTGACTGCAAAGTTGGGTGATGATGCAACACGAACTGACTTCAATCCGTGACTCTGCCGTGTTGACCAATTTTGTCCGATTCCATACTTGATGACTTCACACTAGCTAGCGTCCAGAGAGGGGCACGCTGAATTTTCACACATCGGACGCATTTCCATGGGAAATGGCTGTGCTTTGATTCAGTCTAACACTACCATCTCCATCCTTGGATTTTATATTTTGTTCAGAATCTGTACCTCTGACTTAAGAGATTGGCAGTATCCAAAAGTATGTTTTTCGTTTGTGGAAACAATTAAAAAAAGTATGTTCTAGAAGCGATTTGTCTCTTCCCCCCCTTTTTTTGAAACACTTTATTCTTTGGATAATAAATCAAAAGTGTGGCAACAACTACATATCTTGTGCCATAAATCCCCAATTAAGACTGAAACAAAACCAATCTTTCGATTGACTTTCCGGTTGCTTCTTTAAAAACATAAGTGAATACTTTTACTCATTGCTTTAGTTTCCGTTAATCCTAAGGAAAAAACAAGTTTGAGATTCATAGAGAAATCAAACTGGAATCAAATAAGCACTACGAGCCAAATGTTGCGCTGCAACTCATGAACTTGTCGAACTTTTCAAAACAGCGGAAAAGAAAGTAATTTACCTGCTTCTGCTCCTGACCGGGGCTTTTCGCGGGTTGCTCCCGCCATTCGTGACGCTTCCGGCGCTGCTGTTGCTGTTGCTGCTTCCCGTGCTGCTGGTCCGGGTGCTGCTCCCGGCGTCGCTGAACTCGCTTTTGCTCCACCACTCCTCCTCGTGCTGCTTGGGCTCGTCTTCCTTCTCCCTCTTCGCCGGCGTCCCCTGCTTCTTCTTCTCCTTCTTCTTGGCGTCCCTGGAGGCGTCGGGCTTGGGCGAGACCTTCTTCTTGCCGCCGCGGCCGGCGAGGGAGAGCGGCATGAAGAACTTGATGAGCAGGCCCGTGTCCAGGCTCACGCTCCGCTCCAGGCTCCGGCTCCGCTGCCGCCGCATCGCCCTCTGCTGCTTCCTCCCCTGCTTCTTGCTCTGCTTCGCGCCCTGCTCTGCTTCGCTGCCGGTGGTCGCGGACTCGTGGCTTTGTACGGCGGCGCCGGCGTTGGAGGACGGCGGCGGAGGAGGAGGAGTGGGCAGCGGCGCTGAGGATGATGACGGCGACGGCGGGCGGTGGTGGTGCTCGACGATGTCGCGGAGGGAGAGCTCGTAGGCGGACTCGGGGAGGCCGCGGACGAGGTCGAGCATCTCGCGGCGGTACCCGGCGATCGCCTGCGCCCGCGACGGCGAGCTCCCGGCGGAGGCGGGGTACTGCCGGTGCTCGTGATGCGACCACAGCTGCGGCGACGGCGTGCCGGAACCGCCGCTGGAAGCGTAATCCGGCGAGCCCTGCCGCGACGCCTGCAGCCACCGGATCTCCTCCTCGTGCGCCGGCCTCGGCGCCACATGGTTCACCGGCGGGCGCGGCGGCCGCGCGCGCTCCAGCGGCCCTCGCGCCGGCGAGCCCGGGAAGCTGAACTCCGGCCGCCGCTGCATCGATCGCGAATCAAGCAGGCTGGCTTCGTGTTGTGTACCGCAGAGCTGTGATGAACTGTACACCCGCACGAGAGAGATGTGTCTGGTCGCGCGCGGGGAAGGTGGGAGGAGGAGCTGGGTCAGGTAATAACGGCTTCGCCGAGCCGCAACCAGGGGAGGAGAGAGAAAGCAGAGCAGAGGAGAGGAGGTGAGGTGAGCGGAAAGCGATGGCGGGTGGGGGTGCGTGGCGCGCCACTGCACAAGTCGCCGTCTCGGGTTTTTAGCGGCCTTAAATAAATCAGATTTGTTAGCGATAGTAGTAAATCGCGGGCCGGCGATGGTGGTGCGGTCTCGGCGCCATGAGCACGGCACGGCGGCTTTTATTTTCCCGCGGGATCGAGTTAAATCAAAGACAGCGCGCCGTTCACACTTTACACCGTGGAAGCAAAGAGGTGGTTCAGCCTGTGTCGGTCAGGGACTCAGGGGGTGATGGTGATTCAAGCTGGAAATTGAGGAACGAAATGCCAGATATGTATATCAAGTTGATGGTGACATGCGATCAAAAAAAAAAAGTTGATGGTGACATATGTCCGTGTTTCGAGGAGTGAAATACGTCTGGGGAAGGAATGCTCCCTCCAATGACAGTAATTAAATCTATTTGAGAATGAGGTAAGGACATGAGTATATATGGTGAACTGAATTTTTTTTTAAAATATGTAGCTACAAAGTACAATATAATTTTTGCAGCGTATTTCAGTTTTGCCGTGGTATACATGATCCCTCTAATGAGGGTAATTAAATCTAGTTTTAAACTTTGTATATTTGAGAAGAATGGAGGTAAGGACACGAGTATGGTAAATCGATCCTTTTAGAAAAACAAAACATGCAGCTAGAAAGTACAGAAGTTTTTGCAGTATATTTCGTTTTTGCCGTATACATGAGTTCTGTAGATCGATTTTCAATAAGTATCTAGTACCTAGAAAGTACAATATTGTCACTTGTGGAAACCGTTTGTCAACCAAATGTCATCGTCAGCTATCATATATATATCCTGCTCTCGAAAATGAAATCGGACCACAACACATGCCACGACGGTGATGCACGTGTAACATACGATTTTAATTGGACAGGTAGCGTATGTAACCAATTGAGCGCGCCTTGTGTGTTTGGATAGCTAGCTCTCTCTGTACTTTCTAGAACTTTGATTTCTGATATTCCCAGACATTATTTATTTGAGGCTGCTAATTTTCCATGAACAGAATTATTCTTTTTACTAATCCCGCCGTTTCTACCTACGTCACTGCACACATAAACGAATTACTACATAATTGTACGTGTGTGATCAGCGAAGCAGGAAGAAAGTCATGGCTTCTAGATGCGCGTGCTTGTCCAGGTGGACGGTGGTTGAGGCGAGGCGCGCCAAAAAGGTCTTCGTAGTCTAGAATGAAACGGTCTTTTGCAAGGGCCACATTTTCCGTTGGGGATAGACGAGCTCTCTCTTTCTTTCGGATTCCAACTTTTCTTGGCTTTGGCTCATTCACGCACATTAGGTTTGGACCAAAAAAAAAGAAAACAAAAAAGGACTACCATTTGGAATGGTGCCGACGGACGAGTCTCCTACGTTCATTGTCAAGTGGGCCCATTTGAATAATTGGTGATGATTGTGCGATTTCTTTCTTTAGAAGAATTATAAACCCTTTTTAAAATTAAGTTCAGGATCCCAAGAAATTGTATATAGTAGCACTGAAGCAATGCGTACTCTATGTTATCATATTAAATGGTTTTCTCATTTTGGGAGTTTCATTTCAACATATGCTGATTAATTGATCAAACAAATTGCAACAATGGTATAATGTTCCTAACATTTTACCACTAATTTAAAAAAATGTAAAACGGACTATTTTGGGAGTATCGATCGAACCTAATTAAGCATGCTAAGTCATCTTTGTTAATTTTTTTCTATAGACTTATCAGTGCATCTCTAGTTTGTTCATTCGTATGGTGTCACCTGAAAAAAAAATACTAGAATCAGTTTGACTAGAATCATTTTTTTTTGTGTAAGTACAACTCACATATAATTAATAAAGGTAGCTGTATCGCTTTTGTGTCAAACTAACACGTGGCAAGATTTGGGCTGATTTTGTGTTGCTTAGTGTCAACCAAAAAATTATTACGCTCCATGAAAGAGATGCCATCATTACGAATACGGTGCTTACTTGCAAACAAGAATGGATTTCAAGTGTGGTTCGGTTGGTCTTTCGTTCCCTAGGCCGAGCCTTCCTCTAAATTCTGAATCCTTTTCTGTCTGCTTACCCAGCCTCCCTCTAAATTCTAAAGCATCGACATTTTTAAATATATATTTTTTAACTTTGACCAACAATATCTACAAATATATATTATTTCAAATTACAAAAACTATATATTATGAAACTCCATTTCACGATGAATCTAGTAAAATCATTTTCATGTTGTCCACCTTTACAGTTTTTTGTTATATAGAATCAAAGATTAAAAAGTTTGACTTAAGACAAAACTAAATGGATACTATATTAATTTGAGGATAGAGGGAGTATACTTACTATGTGGCCTGCACATGTAACATAGGTAGTATCATCAATCGTATTATATCATACGTCTTAGAACCTTATTGTTACCTTATCATTGTTATTTTTGCACCACTGTTATTCTAGCTGATTGTTTTGCAATAGTAGTTGTACCCAAGTTATCAACTTAAATGTAGGTATTTTGGGATGTTTTTTGAATGACAATAGCGTGTATTTTTAAGGTAATTTGGAGTAATTTCTTCAAAGTGGTAGTGATGGCACCTTTTTTTGGCAAATATTAAGATTGGTAATTCAATTGCATGCCACCGGAAAAAATAAATATACCTTTTGCGATTAGACAGTACAACTCAGACACTCACAACGCACGCACTCACCTCTATGGACGCACATACGCAAACCCTACCCCTATGAGCATCTTCGAAGACTAAGCCGGTAAATCCTCGAGATTGACGAAATCATCACTGACGCGTCGTTGTCAACGGCCACATCGCCTCCTGCTGAACGCACAACGCCGTTAAATCCTAGAAAATTCGCTTCCACGGGGAGTTGAACCAAAGACTTCAGGTGCCACCAAGGCTCTTGTTACCACTAGGCTCCATGGCCTTTTTGCAAAATAAATATACCTCGTATGTCATTATGGTGTCGATGTCATGTTGGCCTGATCACAGTCACACTGACAGTGGTATATGTACGGGATTTAGGGTTTATCCAGTGACATATAAGGAATACTCAATTAAGATAATAGATATACGAGAAAATTTAATCTACTTACCACGGATCCGCCACAAACTCTGAACGTTTCACTTGCATGTGCATTTGCATTAAATATTTATGTTCAAACGTAAGTAGTCTGTGAATTTCAAACTGAATATTGATCATGCACACAACGGAGGTCATTGAACGAGACCAGACAAACACACCAACTGCTAGGGCCTGCTACTTCCATTGTTATCACCCACCACCTATGCCAGTGTGAGTATATTATATATTATGTGATGTTCAGCGGCGCCTCGACCGTGCACTTTGAATAAACCAGTAATATTCATATTTTTTAATAAAATAGACCCGTTTTGATCTCTCTCTCTCTCTCTCTCTCTCTCTCTCTCTCTCTCTCAAGGAGACAAGTTGCAAGCAGCCCTCCATCCGTGTGAATGTAATCACTATCATTAAGCCGTGGTGTGAATACCATGGTTATCATCATGTCGCAAATCACCCTAAACTCAGGTTGTACATCATGGGCAATAGTTAGGCCTCACAGTTCTCCTGCATCATGACAAAACAAATTAAATGGTTTGATTTGCCGATCATTTTAGCATCATGAGAAAACAAATTAAGAAAATCAGTCGATGCGCGTTTCCATCTCGCGCCTTGACCTTCGTTCAGCGCGTATAATTATTTTTTTTTTTGCGAGGAGTTCAGCGCGTATAACTCAGAGTCAAAGATTTGACATAATCAGTCCTCGCTGAAAGTACATGCGCGTTTCCATCTCGCGTCAAGCATGTTGCATATTGTCCTTGTAAAACTTGTGCATTCATATCAAGTACTTTTTTTTTTTGAGATCAATTCATATCAAATACTGTACGTACGTATGTGGAACGAGGAAAGTGGGCCGCCGGCTTCCCGAACAACCCAAATCTCGGCCCACCCTTGCGTCCGGGAACCGCCTTCACCGCCACCCTGCTATTGGAATCACAGCTATCTCCTAGAGAATCGGCACGGATCCCATCTTTTTTCTGCGGCAGAATAGGAAGCATAATCTTGTTTCCCTCTATATATAAGGAACAGGCTTCTCGGCGATGTTGTCGGGAACTCGTTTGCGGCGGCGCGGGATTTTGGTGGACTGCATGCAGATCTGCACCAACAAATCAATCCAGCGACAGAAAGATGTAAGTTAGCTTCGTATTCCCTGCTATACTCCCGCAATAGAATCTTTTTTTTGTTCTTTATTACTACAAAGAACGACAATTAGATATCTTACTTTGAAACCGGGACGGATGCGGCGCCCGTCTGATCTCTAAATTCGTTTCGGGGTTGTCGATCTGGGGGGAGGCCCCTTGTTTATAACTTAACGCGTCCTTTGCTCAGCCACGGGCCATAGTTTTTCACTCAGATTAACTAGTAATCTTGTTTGCGCTAACTCAGGGGATGGACTTGAATTCGACGAAGACTGAGAAGACTATAGTCAGGGATACCAAAACAAAGCTAATGACCTCGAAGAAAAACAGGAGGACGCTGCGTGGGCGGACGACCGTCACCGAAATATGCGATGAGCTCGTGTTTGAGATCCTTCTCTGGCTCCCTGTTAAAAGTCTTGTGCGGTTCAAGTCAGTCTCCAAAGCCTGGTGCGCCATCATCTCTGACCCCTTATTCATCCGCTTGCACCTCCAACAATCTGCCATCAAACATGAACAGCAGCAGGCGTCGTTCCTAATCGCTCCACACACCTTGGACAAAGTGATTGAAGGTGAATCCTGGCCTAGCACTTTCTGCAACAGGGTGGCTTTCTACCTGTGGCAGGAGGGACAGGAGAACGCATGCCTCGTGCACTCGAGGGACTTCAATGGGGGAGTTTGAGTCAGTCTATTTCATGTCACACTGCGACGGACTTGTGATGTTGCCCACCAACACCATGGTGTATGTTTTGAACCCGGCCACAGGTGATGCCCTCAAGTTCCCGAATGGGCAAAAGCATACGGGAGTGTGGCAAACTTTTGGTTTCGGCCTCGACTCTCGCACTAACAAGTACAAGGTTGCTTGTTTTTATTATCGTTCGTTAGATGCATTTATGCAAAAACTTTTGATGCGGGGATGGAAGTGTTTACTATCTGTGGTGATGGCATTAATTCATGCTGGAGGAGCACTGTGGAGGATCCACCATACCCAATCCAGTTACAGCCCCCAACCTACTTAAAGGGATCGGTTTATTGGCTTATTTGGGAGGAAATGTTCGAAAGGCCCCCGCGAGGTTTCCTTCGCTTCAGTTTAGAAGACGAAACATTTAATTTCATATGCCAACCTAGTTTACTGTCAGATGAGAGCGAAATCAGCCTAGTTGTGCTGGGTGGACAATTGTGCCTGGCTCAAAGTCTTCCGGAAAAAATGGTAATATGGATGACACCGTCCGGTGATGGTCATGAATGGGTTAGACTCTATGATATTACTTTATCCTAGGCATGGCAGTTTCAACCTTTTCCCGCACGGTTAATGATGGTCTGCTGCTTCGAAAAGCTAATAATCTCTACAGCTATGACGAGGCAAATCAAAAAGTGAGGGAAGTGATTTCTTTTGACCGGCTAGGGTACAAGAATACTGGAGTTGGCTCTGTTGATTTTGTTGGGGAGGATCTCTTCTTCTTCAATGTGATTCCCTACACACAGAGTCTGGTTTCAGTGATAAAGGTCATCGATGGAACAGCATGAGGTTCTGCGAGGTTTATTAATGTGATGTCTAGTTTTTTCAAAAAGAAAAAAACGAGGACAATGACGTAGTAGGCTTGTACAGGCGTACGTGCATTAAAGTACAGAGGTGTACAGGTTGAGAAATATATATTGTGGTCTGTAGAACCGAAAAGTTATGCATCGTTCTATATAAATATACTTCTATATGCTTTTTTCCTCGTTGAACCATGCATCTATATATATATATGCCAGTACCTCAATGCGTAATTAACCAACAAAATTTCCAAGGATTATGTAAGCAGCCATTATGTTGGTTTACATTCCATATTTCCTGAAAACGACCCTGATGGTGCCCGCCAGAACCAAGTTTAGAACGGAGAATTAGAGAATGACCCCAAAGGAACCAAACACACGTTACACACCTACGTGACACATTATTTAAATGCGTGGCTGGCCGTCAAGCACGCGCCGTTGCACGTGGAATACACAGCGCAATTTCCTTCCCTACTGATGTCCTCCTTCATTATTTGCAATGTGTAACACCCCAAATTTCAAATCAAAATAAAAATGGAATAAAAATCACTCAAAATCTAACTTTTTGTCTAAATCTTATCTTGACATGAATTTTCAAAATAAAAATTAACTAAATAATTCGAACTTAGTAGAATATGAAAATTGAAATATAAAACTTGTGCTCGAGTGTTTGCTTTCATTTAAAGACCACTAAAAGTTTGAACTTTTCGAATTTACAACAAATTAAAATAATTGTATGTTGGACCCTAGTAAATTCACCTCAAATTAAAAATCTTTGAATTTAAATTTGCAAAACAATCGCCATATGCATTTTTGGATTTGCTGGTTTATTTGGAGTGTTTTCTGAAGTTGAATTCCTTTCCCAATTTGAAGCTCCTCAAAGTCCCAGAAAAGAATAAACCAATTTTATTCCCCTTTTCTCCTCTGGGCCTCATCTCTCTTTCCCTTTCTCTCTTTTCCCTGTTCGGCCCAGCCCAGCACGCCTTTCCCTCTCTCATTCCTTTTCCTTTCCCTTCCAGGCCTTGGTCCTTTTCCTCCGGCCCAGCCTCAGCCCAGGTCGGCCTGTCTGGCCCATCTTCCCTTTCTCCTACCTCCAGCTCACCCGAGCTCGTCCGACGCCGCCACCGACGTGCCGCCGCCTCCTTCCAGCTCAGTGCCGCGTTAGCCGACCCGCCGCAACTCCAAGTCGCAACGAGCGCCGCGTTCACACGCCACCACCTTGACTCCGCGCTGACCCCGGGAGATAAGGTCGCCACGCCGCATCGGATAAGGTCCGCCACCATCTCTGACCGGGGCAAGAGCTTCCCGGCCAAGGAACTGCCTCCGCACGCCATACGTGCATACCGCGCCACCATTGCTTCTCCTCCCCGCTCCATACCGCTGCCCATGCCGCCGTACGCACACACGACCGCCCCTCCGCTCCTATTCGTCGCCGTACCTCGCGCCCATGCCGCCACTCCGCATAACCCGGGATCCATTAACACCGGCGAAGCTTCCTTCCACTTGAAGCCTCCTCGGCGCCTCTTTCCCCTCATCCCGGAAGCCGCCGTCGCTCCCGAGCTCTAAACCTAGCCGTGCCGCGCGCCGCCGCCCGCAGCCGCGCGAGCTCGACGCCGGTCACCCTCCCGGCCTTGTCCCGCTCGTCTCGTGCGCGCGCCAGCTTCTCCGCATCTCCACGCACCTCGCCGGCCAGCACAAACTCCACGAGCTGCCCTCCTTCTCCTTCCCGTCGAGCGCCACCGCCTCGATCTGCGCCTCACCGTCGCCGATGTGTCTCCGCCTCCGCGCGTCGTCGACAACCCCTTTAGGTGAGCTCGCCTCCCTCTCCTCTCCCTCCAGAGCATCTTCTCATCGAGAATGGCCCACCGGGTCGCCGGAATGCTACTCCGGTGAGCTCTAGCCAGGGCGCCGCCGCGTTCCGTCGCCGCCAGCCACCGCGCACAACCTCGATCGCTCTCCACCGTCCGTCCTCAAATCAACGGCCAAGATCTGATCGGTCCACCGTGGACCAGTAAACCGCGTCCCCCGATCGGTCCACAGCTCCTGTGGACTTGGTCCATATATATTCCAATACAAAGATAATTCCAGATAAATCCCAGGTCCTGTACATTTTACAGATAAGCCCCTCCCGTTTATTTAATTTCTGTTTAGGTCCTACATTTGTACAGAAACACCCCTCTACTTTCCTACAATTACCTTTTAGTCCCTATTTTTTACACCAAGGTCCCTAAGCTTTTCCTTAATTACAGATAGGTCCCTAGAATCTTTCTGTAATTACGACAAGCCCCTAGAATCTTTAAACACCTATATCTTTTCCACCCAAGCTCCGTTTTGAGCGATTCTTGCGCTCACGCGTTTGTAGAAACACGAGTACCTCATGGTACCATTCTTTCAGCTCCACACTAGATCTACGAGTCGTCAATGCTCCTCTTACCCAACGCTAAGCCAAACCGATCAAACCTAGCTATCAATCCTCTTTACCGTGGCATATACCCATGCTAACTCCGTCAACCACATTCTTTCCAGTGTCATCGACATTTATCTAATTTTATTGATTTATCAACCTCTTTTATTTGGTGTCTTTTATTTGAAATTTTATTGATATTTCACCCATTGTTATTTGAGGTTATTCTCTTGTTATTTATTTATTATCTTGTAAGTGCATGTCATGACTATATCATGTAGCTAATCTTGCACAATCATGCACTAAATCTTATGCAAATCTTTATCTTTTAAATAAACAATATCTTCATTTTAGTAAGCTCATATGTGTTCATAAAATAAAGTTTATTTGCTAAATAATTCTGTAACATAATTCATGTTGCATATAGTATTGCATGCATAGGTTTAAGTTGCATATGTACCTTAATATCTGCATGTAACCATAATAGACTTAAATAAATAACTTTTGTTATGTCAATAAACTCATCAATGCTTGTAAACCAAAATATATATAATCTTTAAACCATAGGTTGTGTAACTCTTAAATTTATGTACGTTTGTATGTGCATGATCTTTTCACCTAAGTCCTTGTCGCCTTGATAAACCCCATGTTATGCTTAGTTGCTTATGAATCTGATGCATTTGCACATCCCAAAACCATCCATGTACTTTAATAGAAATAACTTAGAGTTTATGTAATAGCTATGCACGCAATCACCATCAATAAAGCATGTGCATCTCATCATCCTCACCCTGAAGTTTCAGTAAATAAAGTTTCATGCCATACCCTGCACCTTGCCTATTTTAAGAGAGCATAGATAATTAATAGTTGTCTAGGTGAATATAGCCCTTATAAGGCTATGGATATAATTTGTAATAAATAATCTTTCAAAAATAAATGTCTACTGCATAATTCTAGTCATTTTCTTGGAGTTTTATCGGTTCTTCTTATTGGAGTAAATTGGATCTTATTGGCTCTTTATGATCTTCATTTCTTTTGCGGTAGTTGTTTATACGTAATGTTTCTATGCGCTAGCGTACGCGAAATTTAGGAAAGAGCCAGAAGAATTCAAGGGAGATCCAATCTTTAAGGACAAGCTGAAGAATCAAGCCCAAGGACAATTCGAAAGATACAAGCTTCAAGGAAGGACTTGAAGACATCGACTTCGATGGAAAAGCTTGAAGATCCAGAATAAAAGATTAGTATAGCATTCTTCAGGCAAGCTCTACTTCTCCTTGATCATGATTGAACCTACTGTTTTCGCAATGCGCCTATATGGCTTGTTCTCGTACTATGCATTACTTGTTATTTTACTGATTATTTAGTTACGGTCCTATTTGTTTACCGATATTAATGCTATTATTTCGGCATTAATACAAAGATCCTTGTTTACCCTTGTTTACCTGTCACTTTGATAACCCTAGAATAGTCCCATCATTTCTATGATGGAACGTTCACCTTGCTACTAGATTGCTTAGGACCCCTCGCAATGTTTCTACATTGCCACACCCTACTCACATACTTACTTTTGCAAATGTGTTGAAATGAGTTTGGTGGTGTGCGTGATATTTGGGGTTGGGAGTAGCACAACTGTGTTAGGTGTTGATGATGATGGTGACGGTGATGATGGGATGGGTTGGATCGCGGGCAAGACCACCAGTGAGTGTTTGATGATGTGATAGTCCCCTAGTGTGGGAGACATGGTGCTTGCCCGGCCACATAAGGACCGGTTATTGTAACCTTTAACCTAGTGATTCTCGTACAACCATGGAACCTGTTATGGGCAGGACTTATCCTACCTTCTTGGTGCCTACCACTTTGATCCACCTGGAGAGCAGTTGAGCAAACGAGCAACTAGGAGAAGACTCCGGAGTGTGTAATGCTTAGGAGTTCTGGCCTGTGATCCCCACATCAATGTGCAGAGGGTCTGCATGATGACTATTATAGTCTCATGAAAACCTCCTAGGTCTTTAATGGTTCGTAGGTGGCATTGTGTGTGGTACTCGGAGAAGATGGATTGAGCGTTATGTTACTCTCCGATCAAGAGTGCATAGCCTGTGGGAAAAGATGTACAACATCTGCAGAGTGTAAAAATCTATCCGGATAGCCGTTGTCGCAGTACTGACGCGCTATGGTTGAGTTCACAAAGATTAGCCACCTATGATTCCTTAAAGTGTGAGTGAGCAGTAGTCTGCTCATGTT
Organism: Eragrostis nindensis; assembly: GCA_012490785.1. Lineage (NCBI taxonomy): Eukaryota > Viridiplantae > Streptophyta > Magnoliopsida > Poales > Poaceae > Eragrostis > Eragrostis nindensis. The sequence continues at coordinate 1,850,841 of JAAXCT010000030.1, read as the reverse complement.
TTGGAAGTGATGGCAAGTGTGCCGGGTCGGTATGACCATTGAGGTCAGAAGGTCCAACTAAAACTTGGGAACTGGCGGGAATGCTTCATACTCCCCCAGGGCCAACCAACTAAAATATTGACAATTACTTCTCTGGTTTATCTAAGATTTCCTTCACTTGCTTTAGTGAATCTTGCATAAAATTTGCCAGCTGCAAATGAATCATACAGCCTATTCCTTACTAAGACCAAATATGCATGTATATATACCCTTGTGTAGTGTAGGGTTTGCTGAGTATCTTATGTACTCACGCGTTTGCGATTGTTGGTTTAGTAGGAGAAGACTTCGTAAAAGACGACGACGTTTGGGTTTTCGGTTCTGCTTCTCAAGTTTGCTCGTGGCATTGGGCCATGGTTTCTGCTGTCTGCTTCACCACTAGTGGGTCGGACGTACGTGGATAGTTTTGAATCCTTGTTGTACCGCCACTAAGGGTCCTATATCAGGTATCTTACTTATTTATCTATTCGAAGTATGCTTTTGATTATCATATCTGTGTTCTTGTGCGTATCAGCTACTGATCCAGGGACTGATACAGGATGCACAGCAGATTCGAGAAATGGGGTCTGACACAATGTCTGTGATAAGTACTCTCCCTCCTTTTTTTATTAATTGACGATTCGTCTTTTATATAAATATTTAGGTAAATAAATAAGTGTATAAGTTAAATTTGGAGTGCTTTTGTGTTAGATATAATGATACTCATTCCATTTTACGTAACAAAATACTTAAATATATATTTATTGGTCAAAGTTAAAAAAGTGAACGGTGTCATATATCTTGCTCTCTCCGTCCCAGTTTATTTAGCATTCTGGCTACGCTTCTGGATGGCCAGGTTTATAGAATGTTCTATTAATATGGACAAATGCTTTGTCAAGATTCGTATAAAATATTCTGGATGTCCTGCTCAAATGCTCTCTAGTTCTTGCTTTGGGTACACGATTTTGCAGTTGGAGAGACACTGCAAAAATTTTCCAAGTAAATTACACAGTTGTCACTTTGAAGTTAGCTAGGTCCAGATCTGAATGGCCCTACCGGACATTCCTTGAGGTTCCTTTCTAAACTTTGACTGCACTTGCATGCGACTTCGTCATGGCATGTCTCAACAAGCTGATGTGTTTCGTTAATTAGAGCAAACGTATGTGTGTGTGTATATATATATAGTTCTTGAACTAAGAGCAACTCCAAGAGCCTAGCCAAATCTCCCTCTCTATATTTCTATTTAGCTAGCTATTTAGCCAACATTCCCTCTCCAGATTGCAGTACACTCCAACAGCCTCTCAAAAACAACTCTCTATATTCAAAAGCGTCGTCCTCCTCCCATTCTCTTCCTCCTCTCCCGTGGAGCAAGCTCCTCTTCCTCCTCTGTCTCCCGGCGCCACCTTCCCCTTCCCCCAAAGTCTTCTCCGACGCACTGCAGCTCTCCTTCCCATGCCCCCCTCTCTCCCTTGGCCTCCATGTGACCACATCGCCGCCCCCTTGACGGCCTCGTGTTTCATGGTCGTCCACGGTGCGGATGCGGCTGCTCTCGCGTGGATCTGCTCGTCCCCCGCGCCCATGGCGAGCTAGGCCTCCTTGCTTGGGCGTGGAGGACACGGAGCGCGGCGGCACGGCGACGTACAGATTAGGCGCAGCTTGAGGAGCGTGGCGGCGGGTGAGCTCGATAAGCGCGCCGGCGGGACGACCTCGAGGAGCGCGGCGGCGGGGTGACCTCGACGAGCTCGGATAGATGTGCAGCAACACCTTCTCCTCGGTGAGGTAACCGGCGGACTCTTCTTCTCCCATCCCGATCGAACAGCTTGTGGAGATGCGGGCTCTTTTCCCATTGTCTTGTTTTCCTGACGCTCTCTCTGACTCTCTGGCCTCTGTTTTTGCTGGCAGTGTCATCTTGCTCGGCGGCGGTAAAGGGTGCGAGGTCCCGGCGGCGGCGGCGCGAGGTCGACCGCCTGGCTTGCCGCCTTGTTCGACCCGCCGGCGACGTCCGTACCGAGGAGCGGGGGAGGGCGGAGGGCCGGGGAGCGCCGGATTGTGGGGCCGGGAGCGCGGGATATTGCGATGGCGAGCGGGAGAGGCTCGGCATCTTTGCCGAGCGAGGGGCGCGTGATGCCGAGGGAGATGGCGAGGGGATCCGGATGGCTAATCTGTTGGAAGCGTATTTTGCCAAGTTTTTTGTTTTTTTAGCTATCTGAACTGGGATACAGAGTCTCTTGGAGTTGCTCTAAGGTGTGTACATTTTTTTATATATATTCTTTTGTTCAGTGGAATGACTCTGTTGAAGCTGTATATTTTTTCCCTCTGGGAATTATTCCCCTTTCCTTTCTTTTATCTTTTCTGTCGTCTCTTGAATTTTTAATATGTGCTGTGGTGCTGAAGTAGTATACGCCGTAAGTGAATGCATATATCGACAAGAAACAACCTCGAATGCCAAGAGATTCAGAATATCTTTTTTGTAAATGAGTTTTGACTAATTGAAGTGACTCTCATTCTGGGAGATAGCTATGAGTCAGCAACTTTAACGTGAAAAGTAGAACCCTATTCTCATAAAACCGGTTAAAGAGATTGCTTGATGTGTTAGTTCTGTTAGAGTATATTAGGATATCTCCAGATATGGTAGATTAGAATCATGTAATCCCGACTTGCCTTATCTCTACCGGAGGCTCCTTGCCCTCCAAGCAATGTACTCCTATATAATCTGCCTATGAGGCTCAGCAATACGATCAACTATTCTACTAATTCTATTTTCTTACATGGTATAGAGCCAAACTTCAATCCGTTTTTCTGCTGCCCACCCTCCCTCCAAAACCCTAGCGCCGCCGGCGCCCCACCTCGCGCGCCACCGCCGCCCCTGTCCTCCACGGCGTGCCGCCAGCGCGCCCCCTCGACGGCCTGCTAGTGCGCCCCCGGGGAGATCATCCATGTCGATCTCCGCCGGGGGCCGCGCCCAACAAAGTCCGGCGGCGGGCAATCGTTAGCTCCGCCGCCCTCGTCGTCGTCAAGCAGCCGCCTCAGATCACGATGGAATTACCTGGGTGTCGCCGTTCATGGGTTCTCACTCGCCTCCGCCCCCGTGATGACGGCGCCGCCGCAGCCCGCGTCAGCTCCACCATCTCCTCCGCCCTCAGATCCACCGCAACGCCTCAGCCCGCGGCGGCCACCGCCAGGCGTGGCATGTGCGACCTGCCCTGGCTGGGCCTCCCCGGCCTCGACGCGCTCGAGTCCCTGCCCCACCCCAGCTGGGCGCGGTTCCTGCTCCTCCAGCGTCCCAAGTCTCTCTCTCTCTGTGTTCTTTTCCCTGCTCGCGCGGTCTCCGCGTGAAGAGATAGGGATAAGAGGATGAGGAGGCCTATACTACGTGCACCCAAGATTCTACCCGAGAAGAAGCTGCTATTTTGGTTTGTTTTTTAATTTCTCTGATTTTTTATTCGATCACTGATCGAGATTGCGTCGCCCATCGCCGTCGAGCTCACGCGCCTCTACATCGACATCGTTGCCGGCCACTCCTCTTCGTCGCCTTGTGGCTCGTCCTGGCGTGCGGTGCGCGCAGGGGCCCCTCCCGCGGCGCCGCCAGGCTCCTCCGCCACATCGTCTTTGCGCCGGCCGTCCCCGACAACTCCAACGCCATGGCTGCACCCTCGGACTGATCACCCAACCCGTGCATCACCGTGGTGCACTCGCTTTTGGGACGGGTGTCCTGAGAGAGCGCTTCGTCACCGACTATGAAGGCTGCGGCTGTGTCGCTTGTTGCGCCACAGCGTTGCCTCCCGTGATCTCCGCCGCTGCATCTTCATCGCCGTCGACTACGTCGTTGTGCACTCCATGCACAAGGTCTTCATCAAGCTGTTCGAGTTCTTCGCCGCCTTCTTCAACCACCGCCGCCGCGCCTACTACGCCAAGCACACTAGCCTTTGTGCTAGCGCTCGGCCGCCCCACCTCTACACTTCGTCCAGTTCAACCTCGTCGTCAGCATCCTCTCCTATGACCACTTCGTCCACTCCGACAACTGCGGACTGCATCGGTATCTTCTCCCTCGCCGTTCTACGCACCGCGACCGTTGTCGAGGCCTCCTCTGCTGATCTCTGCTCCAACTGCTACGACATGGTTGGCCCTCATCCTCGTACGCTCGGTATTGGCAACACCGTGCGTGCCTTCGTCCCCGACGCGCTACTGGATCTGGCAAACCCGGTACCCGCCTCGGTCTTGGAGGATCGACAACGTCATCCTCAGCATCGTCCTCAACGCATCTCCGTCTTCGTCTAAGGCGCCCTATGCACCCAACCCCGTGGCGTCTTTCAACGCGTCAGCGGCTTGGTGTGTGGTTCATCTCCATCGGCTACCTCGACAGCTCCATCGACTACGGCTACTTCAAGCATGGCATCATCATGGCTACATGTCTTCGTCTCGGCTACCTCGACATCGGCACAAAGGGCTACCATCTTACTTGAGCTCTCCAGTCCCAACGTCTGCGCTGCTCCCGTTGCGACTGCAGGGGGTGTTAGAGTATATTAGGATATCTTCAGATATGGTAGATTAGGATCATGTAATCCCGACTTGCTTTATCTCTTCCGGAGGCTCCTTGCCCTCCAAGCAATGTACTCCTATATAATCTGCCTATGAGGCTCGGCAATACAATCAACTATTCCACTAATTCTATTCTCCTACAAGTTCTACCATCATATATATATATATATATATATATATATGTATATATATATATATATATATGTATATATATATATATATATGTATATATATATATATATATATATATATATATATATGGGTAATGTATTACTTATAACTAGCTACAGAATACCAAATTCTGTAGCCAGACCCACCGCAGTCGTCCGACCGAGCCCAAGCAAACCTCTCCGACCCGTCCCGGCGCCCATCCTCCCCGCTCGGACCGGCTCACACGCGCGTTGCGGCTCGACTCGTCAAACCGCCCGCGACCACGAAGCCGCACGACGTGCGTGACGCGCACAGCCCCCGTTCCCGTTCATTACTCAATTGCTTTCGCCGCCGCCGCCGCCGACCTGGATCGGACCTACTCCAACGATGCGCTGCTGCCGGAGATGCCTTCCCCCTGCGGCCTTCCATCCAAGGGCGACTGCTCCCTGGTCGAACTGGATGGGAAATGATTGATAGCTTCCGCTTCTTTCGGCGAATCCATGGCGTTAGCTTGATTCGTGGTGTTTGACCCGCCATCTCAATTGGATGCTAGGTTAGTATCCGCGCCTTTACCTTTGATTCCCTATTTGGTGCGTTTTGGGTCACTCTAGATTAGTTGTTGTTGCGATTTCAGTCCATCCAGGTGGTTGCTCGGTGTCCTGGCGGCTGTCCCCGTTGGAGCCGCAATACTGAAAAGCAATTCCCGGTTTGTATCTGCTCTTCTGTTTTGCTTCCCGTAATCGTTTTTTATTTGCCTGATAATTTAATGGATGGGAGGTCTCCGCTCCCCAAATTCTTCCCCGATTCCAATTTTGTCCCCAGTAACTCAATGGATCTGAGGTTTGTTCTCCCCAATTTCTTTACCGATCCCGAAAGTCATGATTATTAATGGCTTGATTGGCTCTTAAATTAACTGTACTTCACCATCCATCGCTGATGCAGGGGAGGTTGAAATCAATTAATTTTTTGCTTGACGCATGCAGATCTGGAGGATATACAGCCTGCAAGCATCAGGTTAGAACCTAGTGGCATCTGTAGCCTGCAAACACCTCACGTTTCTTTTTCCCCAAATCTAATTTTCTGAAAATTGATTTAGATAGAGGTATTCAGATATGGAATGACTGTATTATGATTGCTTCCTATTGTTGATATGATTATTCAAGGTGTTAGTCCACGACAACTTCTGGGAAGCATGTATGAATGAGGCATGGATGCTTCTTAACAGTTCCTTTTTCATTCACTATACTCCTTAATGAAAGAAAGGTCCAATACATTTTTTTGCTGCTGATTATTAATAGATTATTTCTTCTTACAACCATCCGGTCATTAGTTCATCACAATACCAAGGCTGCATATATGTAAGATGGCTCACAATGGCTGTGGCTTCTATAATATTTGAGAAAATATGCATCTGCCAAAAAGCTAGTGACTTGATTTCCTCAATAAACTACATCTTAGAATATCTGATATTGCTAGCTTAGCAGTGTTTTTAAGTTTATGTGGTTCCCTCAAAAAATAAATAAATTATGTGGTTACATGTATCTGAATACGCAGGATTTACAGCTTTGTAGTTTCCTTGGTTTTGCTGATGCACCGGAGATTTCTATTTTGGCAGCTTCGTGATTGGTGTGTAGGTTATAGTTTTTGGGTCCAGGATGGTGTGTTTTCTGAATCTTGACCAATATGGTGTCAATAAAACCATTGATCTGTGACTTTTCAGCTAGCATATAATGTGTTGTTTCTATTTACAGATAGCAAGCTCATTTGTGATTTATCAATTTTCGAAATGTGAAATTGCTGTATATTTGTTATTGTTCTTATTATGACTGTTTCAGGTGACTAGATCTCCTTTGCAAATTATGGGCTGGATCCACGTTCTCATTTGAGAGGAACCAATAGGCATGAGATGTAAATATATGTTATCCAGTTTTTTTTCATTGTGCTTGTTTATGTTGTTCAGCAACCACTTGATTCGTGCTTCTTTTGTATCTTGATGTCTGTACACCATTACCTTGTCAAACAGCAGCTGCGTGGCATTACAATGTATCAGCTTTTTTGTTCTTCTCCTGATTTGGTTTGTCTGATTTGAGAGATTTGTATCTCTATTGTTGACTGGAGGAAACTAATTTGAAAAAATTGAATTTGTGTCAGCTTGAGTTGTAAATTCTTGGCTGTAGTGCAAATTGTAAGCTTCTTAGGAAATATAAGTTTGTTTCCTGTAATTGTATACGGTGACTTTTGAAGCACCTGTAAATGCCGCGGCAACCTAGCACTTGTACCTGATAATCTGATTGGAGTATTTCTCAGCCTTGTATTTGATACTGAAGAGTAATGAACAATACTACCACGTTCTTTTTTGTGACCAAGGATCTAAGCTTTACCATTCGATGTGCAGAGTTGACAATGTGTTAATTTGTACAGAACGAGCTTCGTACCCCTTCCCTGATAGATCCAACAGTGATGAATCAAAACAGGTCCAACGAGTCAAGAAAATGTGGTAATGATCTCAGCGGAAAACTGAAATCAATGAATTTAATCACGTGATGCAAGTTAGCCTGGTCCCACAAGAAGAATTGTGGGAACAAATGACACAAATCGTGCCGAATTAAAGTTGAAGCAATCCCATTGAGAAAACAAAAAGAAAAAAAATCTCCACCTTAGAAATGAAATGAAACGGACAACCCAAAGATTGCAGCAGAAAATTTGGCAATTGTAGTTGTGGCGGATCAGCCATGGACCCAAGCGAGCGTATGCTGCTTCTCCTAGCATTTAGCAGTAGCAGGGTCTTCCACACGCTGGACCGGATGAAGACGAAAGTCTGAGAACCACGGTACTACAAGTAGTTGTTTGGGAGCCCGGCAGCTGTGTCTCTCGGACAGTTCGACACACCGGGCTGCATCCTGCGGGAACTCAGCGCCTCTTCCGTGGCTGCCACGGCGGCGACGTACGGCAGAGCGATCCAGTTGGTGCGGACCTGCGGGCAGAGGGGACCAGCGACCCAACGTGGGGAAAGTCTATGGTTCCGCTCGGGCCTAAGATGGGCCCTCCACGCTGCGGGGGACGCGCGAGCCTGGCGCGCTGGCCGACCTGGCTACAGAATATGGTATTCTGTAGCTAGCTACAGATTATACCTACACTATATATATGTATATATATATACTTGAGTCACTCCTTTCGTAAAGATGGTTGACTTTGCTCGATGAGGCAGTTCTTTGAACAACAAGATCGTTGCTAAGATTTGGCTTTTATTGGACGAGACAACATGGAGATCTGGTGACGTCAACTATGTTTGTTGGTAATCTGAATCATGGGTATGATAACTGCAGGTTCATGTTTTCTCAAAGATCTCCCTCCTAACCTAGAGACACAAATGTATAGTAATGGAACAACAAGAAGGTCGGAGGCAACCGTCATAGGAGGCGACGAAGGGGCGCCGTGGAGTAGACTGCAGGAGGGGCTGGGGCCACACGCAAACCCTACATTGTGTGACGAGTGATGCCACCCGGTTGGCAAGTTAGGAGATTCTGAATACGAAAGCGTATTCAGCATGCTTAAATCTGAAAGCAGTCCGGCCATCAGAGGGCAACAAGAATCACCTAGTTTTAGTGATAAAACAGCTATTTTCCCTGTCAGAGGGCAAGAAGATCACACGTGGATGGCTGGTGCAAAGGAATACTGCGCTGTACTTTTTGGGCCCTGCAGCATCAACCTCATGCCTTCTTCTATTGGGCCTCGGTTTGGCTTTGTAGGTATATGTCTACCAGACCAGCTTGAGTAATTCCTATACGTAGATCGTATAGATCAATATTTGAGATCCGTGCAAACAAAATGATGGCTGATATCTGAGTGGGTGGAGGAAGGGCAGGGCTCTCAGACTGCCACATGTCGTGATCTGATTGGAGCGGGTAGGAGGGGGAGAAAGATAAACGAGTTCCAATCTTTAAATGCAATTTACTGTAAAACCTTATGTCTGTTTGCGAATCCGTTTGAACCTACGTGTTCTTTAGAATTAATTCTACAAATTGAGATCTAATATGATTTTTTTTGAATTTTTAAAAATTAAATTTTTCGTCAATATTTTTCATGTACTATTGTTTAGGAAAATGTTAACCCAGTTTTTCAAAAATGTTGACACAAGCTGTTGAAAATGTTGATATATCAATTTTAAAATGTTGAATTTATATAGAAATAAAAAAATATTGGTATGATATAACCGTGAATTAATTACTGTAATTAAAATATAAAAGAAAAAATAAAATCATACCTTATTTGTAAGCCGGCCCATGGGCCACTAGTGGGATGATCCACAGGTTGTCATATGTAGATCAATCTACATATAGGTGATCCGGACCAGCGTGAAGTAAACAATACTCTTCCAACTTTTCAAGTAAAATCCGTATATGCATCATGTCAATACAATCTTTTTGTAAGATCAATCTAACATTTGAGGAGTGCTTGTCCATGTATTCCCCATTGAAAGCATTCAACATTGTGGGAGATGCCATTACAACATTTGAACTGTGTGCAAATTAATAAATATATGACTATTTTGTTCAACATTTCAACATGGTCCATAAGATCAATCTAGAAATAGGAAAAAAATAATTCCCCATTGAAAGCATTCAACATTTTGTTCAATGCCATTACAAGATTGTTCAAGTAACATTTGAGGAGTGCTTGTCCATAAGATGTGTACAAATTAATAAATATATGACAATCATGTGAACTGTGTGGGAGATGTAGCTTAAATATACTATTTTTCACTGTCCTACTAGTGTCCAAATTAGCATTGAAATTCGTAACTTGTAGCTTAGTCAACTTCTTTTCTGCCCAGCTTACTGTTACATCCCTTAAACCGGGATAGTAGACGCTATGACATGATACGAGTGGCTGGCAGACATTCTCTAGTTGACAACCTTCCAACTGGCTTGCCCATCATATCAGGTATTGGCAATGGAAGTTTATGCGCACCATGGATGGAGTTTTAGTAATAGACTATGTTAGCCATCCAAACTTTATATGCTTTATGGTGTGTGTTCTTTTATTTCGATTTGGGCAGACGGAAGTGCTGTTATGATGCAATAACACAGCTGTAACCTCCTAGTGAGGCCAAGGCTGGGATGCTCTTTTCCCATTATCTAAAAATATACATGCGAATGAGAAGGAAATGCAGTAAGTGAGAATAGCTAGTAGACTTCTCATTGCTTAATGAAAGTAACAATATTGTTACTAATCGGGTCACCCATAATGGCTGAGGTGACACTCGATAAACAAATTCTATAGCTGATAAAAGAATCTAATATTGATAATGGAGGAAAGAATGGGCTTAGATGTACCGTGTCATTCTCTCCGGGAAGTTTTAGCATGACAAAAGCTAGCTCAGCCCCCAACACGCCATAATTAAATCCTCATATTAGACCCTCCTACACTCGTAACGTATTAAGGATAGCCGAGTGCAATGCGGTGACAAGTCATTTTATTAGTATTGGTTTCAGAATTTGTTTTTTAATGGCCTACCAATATCTTTCTTGATAAGCTTGCAAGCCTTTAGTTGTCTGTCATCTATCTTATCGTATTATGATGTGTTTCACTACATTATGCTTGGAAATTATAATTGTTGCACTTGATATTATACATCAGATTGTCATCTTTTCTTTTATAATTTGATATATATGTTGGCCATTATTACTGATTTTTGGGAATTCTCATATATATATACTATTGTAGTATCTGTATCATGTATATATAATCCATGTCCACAAGAAGCAGCAGATTTGTCATAAAATTTAGTCTAAGTCTAACCATAACCTTTATTTTATTACCACAATTAATTGCACAATTTATTGCTAGAATACTAAAATTACTACTGTGCCTATTGAGGAACCGCTTGAGTGCAAAGTGTGATATGATAAATGGTGCCATTAATTTACTCACTGAAACATGATGTTTAAAGTATCCAGTTAGTGAATGATACATAAAACCACAGTATATGTCAAGTGATAACAGTCATAGTACATGTAACAAATAAAGAGGATCAGAAGCAACATTGTTGAAAGAAAGCAGTCGTAAACATACCGTCTCAGGTTCAGTAGCCAGCTCCAAGCTTTCAGCCTGCGACAAACCCTTTAGAAGCACGCACTCTCGGCTTTTGGCACTATTATCACCACAATTATCACAGCTGTCGTAGCATGAACCCCATATTGTTCTTTACCACAACGTTCATCGGAATCATTTAGGTCATGGAGTCTAACAAATCCCTTTACTAATGATGGCATGCTTTCAAGCTTAGGGGTCGTAGTATTATCAGTTATATAGTTGAAGCCAAACAAGACTGGGAGCAGATATGCGGGTCCGGATGTGTACTGCGAACCAACAGCGAATGATGGTCGAGTGTTGAAGTGATTGGGATGATATCATGTCAACAAAAATTTTACAATCACGTATCCATAGATTCTTCAGCGCTGGGCAGCTTGAGAAATCGAGAAACTTGTATTGTACCGTTACGAACCGATCTTTAGCAGTGGCGGACGGTGACGTCATCTTGTCCGCCACCGCCACCGTCACCGCAGTGGCAGACGGTGTGATGTCACACCGTCCGCCACTGCTGATAAACTCTTCAGTGGCGGTCGGCGTGACGTCTTTTTGTCCGCCAATGCTGCTCCAAACATCAGTGGCGGACGCAGTGATGTCACGTCGACCGCCACAGGTGAAGCATGTCTAGTGGCGTCATGCCGCCCGCCTCTGAAGTAGGGAACATACTTAAAATCGACAGATGCAAACATGGTGAATTTCGGCTAGCAATTGGAGTTCTCTAGGCAACCCCCTGACTGGAGGCGATAAGACAATTCACCAGAGACGGAATAGATTTCACATTTTCATTCCTTCGGCTGCTGGGTAATGAACTCGCAGGAGCGAGAATCACCGTTGAACAACACGTTTTCCGAGCAGGACCTCAACATCTACACTAAGTTGAAGTCTGGCGGCGTTTGCGCCTTGGTTATAGTTATCCCGATTGTGGCAGCCACTACCACCAGGCTAACCATCACCATCGCTGAGCGGAACCTGCTGTTCTGAGGGCCCGTAGTTCACCAGATTTTTAGTGTCTGGCAGTAAGTAGCAAGATACTAGCCAATATAATGCTCCACATACCGCCCTTGAAAGCAAGGAGAAAAACTGTAACCCAACAGTGAACAGGCCATTGATTGCGCCAACAGGCCTTCGATTGTGCCAAATAATGAAAAAAGATCCAGAACATCGAAATGCTGGATGTGCTCTTTCGAAAGAGAAAAAACCATCTAGAAAAACATGATCTCAGAAGCACATCCAACCAAACATAGCGAACACCTTTAGCCACCAGGTATGTGACGATTGACGAACAGTCATCTCTTGCAGAAGTTACCATAGGCGTGACAAAAACAGGATCAATATTAAAACCAGGTCCATAAACATTTTTTTTTGCAAGGGCAGGTCCATAAACATTTAAATGTTTCAGGTCCATAAACATTGAAATAAATTACATCGCCAATTTGTAAAGATAAGTGGCGTGCAGATCCAAGTACCCATAGGAGAGCAAACTTGTTGCTGCACACATCCTTGCAATTCTGAATGGTCAAGACTAGCTTCAGGGATTGCATATACGCATGGAATATATCACCACCATAGATCACTATTCTTTTCGAAACTGTAACCTACACAAACATGAAGAGGGACAGTAAGTTCACTGAAGCCTTGAAGAGCAAAAGCTTGATAAAAGTAAAAGTGTTTAGATCATTTTAATTGTGGCAAAGCTTGATAAATGTCTTATGAACTTTGATTATAAGCAGTGCACTTCAAATAGCACACCGCTTCTCCTCTATACCTTATTACGGCAGGAAACATGTGGTGGAATAAAAGTATGCAATGGACCACTATCTCAGCTATTCATGTGAAACTTGTGAATGATATATAAAACCATGAATCACACGGAGTAGAATAAGATCAATAAATTTGCACAAATGAAACATGATTTAATTAATTGATATGGAATATAGGGAAGATCCTTTTCTTTCTTATTAGAGAAGAACTAATTGATCATTGCGGCTTATTAGAGAGTCTAATTGATCTAGACAACTTATCAGGCAGATATATGGACACTTATTTTTACCAGCATTGACTGGAAATTTAATACTGCCAGTCCTAACATGTTGCTAAGCATACGAATCTATGAGACGCTTGTAAGGTTAAAGGTGACCCGTTGTCACACCCCCAAAATTTCCATTTTGGGATGTGAAGGATTTTTCTTTAAATTTTCAGAATTTTTCAAATAAAATGATTTGTTTTATGTATTGGAAAATGAATTTATAAATCTAGAGTAGGTTAAGGAGTTAAAGGTTGGATAAATCCTTGTTGATTCTCTCTAATTTTCATCGCCATCATGTATCCGCGTTGTTCTATGTCATCTCTCTCTCTCTCATCTTTCATGTCATGAAACCATCTATATTCATTCCACCTACCGCGGTCATTCAAAAGGAAAAAAAAAAAGAGCATTAAACGCTAAATTAATGCATTTTTCTTCCTATTTTCCCCTTTCCTTTTATTGGCACACCATCCCCACCTCTCCTATAAATACCAGGGCCTCCCCCCACGTCCTCCCCACCCCCACAAACCCTACCACTGTCGTACCCCATTTCTGGAGTACTAGCGCTTACCGTATCAGTCCCTGGATCAGTAGCTGATACGACGCTTACACAGAATGACATCACAGTCTCATACCCTTTTTATAATATTACCAAGTCTCATACAAGCCCTTTTATTACAAAAGGTCTTACAACAAGGCCAGCGGCCTGACTACGAGAACAGACAACACACCGACAGGCTGGCACAGCAGCCGCACTAACAACTACTCCAGCGGAAGACGGAACGGCACCACTCCAACAGGCAGGCTTGCGGGCAGGCTGAACCCTAAACTTCACCTCCATCAGCTTCTATCTCTGGCTCATCTTCTGAATGATTGAAGCAAGAGTGAGTACTTAAGGTACTCAGCAAGCCTAACACGAGGGGTAAGTTATGCAAGGGGTTTATCAAAGGATAGGCTGAGGTTTATCACAACAAAGCGTGAAAGCCAAGTTTATGCAAGGTTGTTTTGAAAACAAAGCAGTTCGCAATCTAATCAAGTATCTGTAGAGATTAGTGGGGTTGGGCGGCCCTGGGGGAGTTACTGTCCATCCCGCCAGTGCCTCAAGTTTTATCACTGGCCGTCAACCAGCACACGGCTCCAAACCGGTGTATTCCGAAAACACGCCAAGGATAACTCACACAGAAAAGACTAATCATAGTGTGGCCGATGCTTTCGCGTTGTCCAATACCGTGGAACACGGCTTTCCGGAAAGTTTCTTAACCTTGGCCAAGGGTGCACAAATTTCCCCACAAGGTGGTCCAGTCCTCCCTATCGTCATAGTTTGGACTGTCCCACTAAAGGTTCCATACCTACTTCGTACCACCACGGCATCCCCCACGGACATCACCAGGGGCTTCACAATCACAAAATGGCCAGTCATAAATGCCGGATCTCGAACACCCACCAACGAACGAGTCTTCTCCTGGGACTCCGTTGCAATCTCCTGCCTCCGGGGGGGTACCGGGTGAGTACTAGTAGGGTGTGGTTCCAATTCCCATCCCATACTGGGCTTGTGGCTGCGCGAGAGGTGCTAGGCAAAGGCGGCACAAGAACCGGTCCTTATACGACCGAACCAGGCATCTTCAATAGCCAATCCACGAGTGGAAGGGCGTCCCAGAGATAGCCTCCCCACTGAGGACTACCTCGCCTGGTCCCGCCAGAAAAACATCCCTCACTAGGGTTGCACTTATTATTAACCACCCAATTTCACATTTACACACACCACCAAGACACACGCATTTACACGAAAATCATGTGAGCAATATTAATTAAACACATGGTGAAAGTCCTAAGCGGCAAAGCAATCCAACATATCATTAAGGAATTTAATGACGTTGGTTCCTAGGGTTAACAAGGGATCAGGATATAATCAAGTCAAGGCAGGCAATCAAATATTGCATAGGACCATTCTAGCCTTTAAATTCATTTAAATACCATGCAATTTATTTGTAAACAGCTCTAATTAGGATATTTTGTAAACATAGGATCAACATGATCAAAGGGAGTTAGACTTGCCTTCAACAAAACCTTCTTCTTCTATGTCCTCGTAATCCGGATCTTCGGGCTCTTCTTCAAACGCTTGATTATCTAGCGATAAAAGAAAATAAATCTACCGCTCAAGCAATGAACAAGCAATAAATCAAATAAATCCAAATAGAGACCAAGGTTAGAGTTGGATCTGATGGCAATGAATAGAGGATGATTTAAGATGAATTTTGGCGGAAGAATCGCCAAAATCGGAGTTCGAACGGAAAAGATATGGATTTTGGAAGTTTGCCGATATAAGGATTAATTAGGATTAAGCTTAATAAATTTAGCATTGATATAATCCTAATTATTTTGGGATGGACAATGGTCAAAAGGTGTTTAGAAAAGTGTGGAGTATTTTTAGGAATTTTGTGGGATTTTTCTGATATTGGAAACGTGCTCGAAATAGAAATGTGTGTGCACGATCTGTGTGGACTTAGCATTTTCAGAAGTTGTGAGAGATTGACATGTGGGTCCAGGGAATCTGGGGACTTGTTTGCAATAGTAGAAGTGCTTTGAGGGCTCATTTGCAAGTGTGGAAAGATTATGGGGACTTTTGGTAAATATCAGAAAGTTGACAGGGACCTATCTGTAATTATGGAAAAGTTCAGGGGTCTCAGTGTAAAAAGATAGGGGCCAAAAGTTAATTTACAGAAAAGTTAGGGTCTTTTCTGTAAAAAGACAGGACTTAAACAGAATTAACAAAAAGATCGGGGGCTTATCTGCAAAAAGACAGGGCCCGGGATTTTCTGGGTATTTTGGAATTATTTTTCAATTGAAAAAGGCTCGTGCACTCGGTTCACCGTGGACCGAGGGGCTGGGGGTCTACGGTCCATGTGCACCGGGTGCACAAAGAGAAAGGGCGAGAGAGAGTGAGGCTGACGGGCGGGGCCCTCGTGATGACGTGGCCCGCCACGTCGGATGGCGGCGCGTCGCGGTCAGCGACGGCGGAACAGGGTGCGCGCGGCGGCGCGTCGCCGGAAGCGTCGCCGGCGGCGGCCAGGAAGGCAGAACGGCGACGAGAGCACGTCGCCGAGGACTAGCGCGCGACGGCGGAGAGGGGAGTGCCACGCGTCGTCGACGAGAGGCAACACGGCGGCGGGGCGGCATCGCCGGAGTAAAGCGGCGCTCCGGCGAGCAAAGCAAAAGCGGCGCGCGCGTGCCGGGGAAGGGAAAAGGGGAAGCGCGCGCGGTGCGCAAGAGGACGGCGAGCTCGTCGCGCCTCGTGTCGAGGTCGGACGGGGCCGGGGAAGTGCTCGGCGGCGAGAGAAGTAGGGCGGAGGCGGAGGGCTCCGGTGAGAAAAGGGGAAAGACGATGCGCGTGCGTGCTCGGCTTGTGCGAGTGGATGTGCACGTGCGCGGGAGAGCGGCGAGTGCTGCGCGCATCGTGTCGAGGCTAGACGCGGCCGAGAGGCCCGTCGGCGACGACGGTGCGCGGCGGCGGGCGGCGGCGCACGGCGCGGATGCACGTGCGAGAGGGGAGAGAGAAAGAGGAGGGGTGCGGAAGATAGAGGAGGTCGCGATGATGCTCACCAAGGGCTCGGTCGACCGGGGAAGTGACAGAAGACGGCCGGCGACGGAGAGGAAGGCGGCGGCTAGGTCGGAGTCGATCTCCTCGCACGGGGCTCAGCTGGGGAAGGGAAGGGCACGGCGAGGTTTAGCGCAGAAGGGAGAAGCTAGAGGTAGGAGAAGAACACGACGGAACTAACCGATGGCGGAGGGAGAGCTCGCCGGAGCTCGCGCCGGATTTAGAAAGGAAGGGAGGAGAGCTCGTGGTGTGATCGGGAAGCGATGAAGGAAGTGAATGAGAGTGAGAGGGAGAAGGAGGGGTCTTGGGTCTGCTTTATAGGCCGCCATGGCGGTGCAGAGCAGTAAGGCGGCGCGGCTGGAAGTGGCGCGCGCGCCAAGCAAGGTCAAGACGGCGGTCAATGGCGGTGGCAGTTTCGAGACTTGGCGGGGCGGGCAAGCCATCGAGAGGCGGTGTGCGCACGTGGTTCACGCGACGCGGCTGTAGCGCGGACGAGACGAGGCGGCGGACGGCCGGCAGGGCGGCATGGGCGCGGCGCGGCGACGGGACGCGTCGGAGGAGGAAGACGACACATGCGGGGCCCGCTGGCAGCGAGACGGAGGGAGGAGGCGGGCTGCTGCTGGGCTGAGGAGCTGGGCTGGGAGAGAGAGAAAAAGTAGCTGGGCCGGGGGAGAGGGGCGCGGCCCATGCGGGAGTGGAAGGGAGAGGAAGTGGGGAATGTGGCCGGGCCGTGACGGGCTGGGAAGGGAGAGTAGGGAAAGGAAAAGAAAAGAAGAGGCGGCCCGAGAAGAGAAAAAGATTTGCTGTTTTTCTGGATTTTGGAGGGATATGAATTTGAATGGAATTCAAATTCGGACAAGGATCAAAATCAAACAACACCCAAAAGAAAAACAATAAAACACTGAAATGCTCAAGATGAGATTTTTGTGCAGTTTTCAAAAAGAAAATTTTAAATTTTGAGGTGGTTTCACTAACTTAAACACGCACTTGATTTTAATTTCTTCTAAATTCGAAAAATTCAAATTTTTAGTGGATTTTCAACATGGGCAAAAACACGGGACGTGACAACCACGCCGCCAGGCTGCCGCCGCAACTCGTCATCCTCGCGTCCAGCAGCAGCACTGCAAATTGGCATTCGCGTTCCCGCTGATCTACCTATCCAAATGCCGCAAAATTTCACTAGCAAGTGAGAATCAACATCCCCTACAACATATCCAAAATTGGTGGGAAGAGGAGCTCTGAAACCTCCAGGATCTGCATCTGAATGACCGTTTCTCCATGTTCTGGATCTGTCCAGCGCGCCTGATGATAATGAAATCGCTATTATGGACTATTTATTTATTATGGACTATTTATTATCTTATTAGTTGTCCCAACCATACCAAAATGTGTTCCACAAAGTTATCTTCCATTTCTGCAGAAGATCGCCCCTTGATCTCTTCGCATGCCACTAGGAACGCGATGCCATCATCAACTGTCAGTGAAGGACCACACCAAATTCCAACCGATCGATCTCATTTTCAGGTGAACCAATGCCCCAATCATCATGTCCCTGTCGTGTTCCACAACATTAGGCTTATTACTGTGAAAATCTTGTCCCCAAATGTGCATCCAATTGACGGGAACACGTTCGTCTACTTCATTGTCTGTGCCTGTACAGTTTGCAAAACAACCTTAGAGTTAATATGACATGTTTGTACTGTTTGGTGTACTGTATTTAATTGCTTGTGCTTTTATTTTATCGTTAGTTCTTGCAAATCGATGATGACGTGAAGAAGCGGTACGAGGATATGAAGAGCAAGAGTAAAAGACCACCGAGCAACATTATATGAATATGCAAGTGCCCTTGACCATCTTGATCCTATTAGTATTAGTTTGTAGTACATTCCTTGAATGCATGCCTGTCTAAATATGAATTCCATGTTATGGTTTACTAGCTTTTCCTCATTATTCCAGTGTCTTTTATGGGTAGATTCATGCTTAGCCTTGCTGTTTATGTTGGGTGGAAAACGTCTTTAATAATGACTAATGATCTATGCATCTAAAGTGAGACGGTAATGGTTAGCAACATGGTGATTAGGAATCTAAGCAGGATGGTTGGTCCGGTATGGTGCCGTCGTGCACGAGATGTTGGTTTGTGCTTGTACTTGCTTTAGATTCTAAGAGCTGATTCATGGAGCATGTAACCCGGCATATCCACGCCATCACAAGACTGGAACAGCTTGGCCAATTAATTAGATGTCTTCTTAACTTGTGTGCATCATTCGGTGGTTTAGTGGCGCCAGAGGAGGCTTCTGCAGCGGAGGGAAAATGGACTCTAATATGCTGTTAGCGGTGGAACCTTAGCGGGTGCATACAGGTTTGGAGGCGCTTTGTAAACGCCTCGTAGTGATCTCCTGGCCGCACACCTAAGAAAGTGTTCATACGGCATAATGGAGGCTTTAATCACCGACGGGAAATCATGGCTTGTGGGTAAAGTGGTGCAACCTCTGCAGAGTGTAAAACTGTCTGACAGCTGTGCTCACGGTCACGAGCAAGCCTGGACTTATTCATGATTACTTGGATGGGTTGGTTGGTTTGATAGCTAGGTGGTTGGAACCTGGTGAGTCTCGGTAGCCAGGTGGTGGGAACTTGGTGAGCTGTTTGTCTGTTGGATTTGGGAGCAGTCATCACACTTAGTAAATAGGATGCTTTCATGTAGTGTCTATATTAGGATGCATAGATGCAGACCATGAGTTAAGCCTTTCAATGAATTTAGCCTTGCATGTCATACTTTCCCACACTTGCTGAGTACGGTATGTACTCATGCTCTTGCTTTTCTATATATTGTTTGCTCAGTGAGGGAACCAAAGACACATTGAAGACGGTGCAGAGAAGGTCGCGTTGCCGCCAGTCGATTGCCTATGGAGCGCCTTCGTGTTTCTTCCGCTGCTGTGCTTAGCACTCTGGTTTGTTGATTTAATGTTGTTTCCTTTCGACTCGTTATAGAACTGTATCACTAAAATGTCGCTACATGTATGATAAAACAGATCCTGGCATACATGTAGAATGCGCTCGATTTATGCTATATAAAAATCGGGTGTGACACCCGTTGCCTAAGGCTGAAAGGGTCCTCTTATGAGAAAATAAACCCTAAATGCTGTATCAGTTCATGCACTAGTGCATACCTAGCAACAGGAAACCAGTAGTAACTAGTCGTTTTAACGGCTTGGATCATCCAGTTCCAAGCGTCTCTACCATGACAGCAGGAAATTGGCACATGCAAGGACATAAAGATCGAGAGAGGGATCAGAGAATAGATTTTTGTACTGCTTAACAAAACAAAATGATAAATTTTGCTATGGGACACTGTTTAATGTTGGTTTTGGTCCTGGGTACCAGGGGAATAAGACAACATGAACTATCACCAGCATGTAGTGAATATTACGCAATAAGCTATAGCCTGTATATATTGACCACTATATCATCTATCCCTATGAACCTTGTGACTGTGTGGAACCTTTACATTATTTTTCAGCAAAAAGGAAAAAAGATATGATGTAGCATAAGAAAATTGTGTGAAACACTTTCCAGATCAAAGTACTCGCAGATGTATGATCACTGTGGAGTTATCTTTTTCCAGTTTAGAACAGAAAATCATATTAACAGGGACGTGAACATTTTGTAGCATTGCGCAGTTGCTAAGTATGCCAATCTAGAGGAACTGCTTGCCATTTTGCCATTATCAATCTTGAATAATATGTAGTATTTATTCAAGAATAGGGCATCCATAGGGTGGCATGCCACCATTCACTTCTTGCTGCAAGTCAAGAATTCCACTGCCATAAGACCTGGCCTCAGAACAAACGAGCCCTAATTAATAAATGCATGCTAGATTTCTACACTAATACAAGCATGCTGATTTTCTCCAGTAATAAGTTGATACAAAATACAACATCATTTATAGTGAAACAAAGTGAGTCAGTAGAAAGGAATGGTGAGGGTGAGCATCAATGTGTTCATCCTAACACAGAAATCAACAAGTGAATAACTAGGGAAGCTAAAAGGAATGGTGAGGGTGAGGACACTGTCTAGTTGTATCCTCAATCTCATAAGAGAAAAATATTTATAAAAAAGAAAAAGATAGTTACACATTGAAAGCGTTTAGCATTTTATCATTTTCCATTACAAAATAGTTCAACTAACATTTGAAGAGTGCTTGTGCATAGACTAGGTACGAATTAATAAATATATGACTATCATGTGAACTGTGTGGGAGATGTAGCTTAAATATACTATATTTCCTTGTCCTACTAGTGTCCAAATTAGCATGGAAATTTGTAACTTGTAGCTTAGTTAATTTCTTTTCTGCACTGTTTACTTTTACATCCCTTAGACCGGGATAGTAGACGGTATGACATGATAGGAGTGGCTGGAAGTGGACATTGTCTAGTTGACAACCTTCCAAGTGGCTTGCCCATCATATTAGGGTTTTGGTGCATACAAGGGAGTGAGAAGGAAATGCAGTAAGTGAAAATAGAGTATACTTCTCATTGCTTAATAGACTAATTGGGTCACCCGTAATAGACTGAGGTGACACGACTCGATACCAATTCTATAGCTGACAAAAGAATCTAATCTTGATAATGGAGGAAAGAATGGGCTTAGATGGAAACTGTGCTATTCTCTGGAAGTTCTAGCATGACAAGCAAGCTCAGCCCTCCAAAAACCCAACCCCCAACAAAATGACACACAAGCACGCACACCCCTAACAGTTCACTCTATGAACACCTGGAAGACCACTGGATATTTATTCCCTCAATATATGTTGCAGATGCTCAGCATCCTTGAAATTTGATGAACTGTCTCATAAAACTTTTCACAATTAATCTCAATTACTTTGAGGTTCTTTGATGCAAATGGTTCTTTCGATGGAATGTAGAAGGAAAACCTCTTCGTTCCACCCAATTGTCAGGTACCTGTATCAAACATAATAGTTACCTAAAATACAACAAGGAGTATAATCACTTTGATATGATGATAGCTATGATAGTTATTATAACATATACCCGACGAAGTTGAAGAGTGAGCTTCTCTAGAACAAGAGCATGTTGGAGCAAACATAATAGTGGACAGAATTCGAGAGCAACACACCAACAAAGTCTTCATCTTGCTAAACATAGGGTACCACATCAAATCCCTTTTGAAAATAAACTGACAAAGTGCAAAGGAGTAGGGACAGCACAATATTAAATTTTTAGTGACAATAAAGACAAGCTAGGGCACAGTAACAGACGATTATATCTGAATCATGTTCAACGAAGAATAATTATATACATAAATAATTATGGCATCCTTAGTTCGTACTGCCTTTCACCCAGGATGCTGTTTTAGAATAGATGAACAATGCCATTTTTTTAATAAAAGAATATTGATTCAAAGTTCCGAACTTTCCTGAGGTGGTACATCTGTTATGATACAAATTTCAAATACCATTACTCCAATACTGCAGTGATACGTATGAGGGACTATTGCATTTTTTCCTTTCAAAGGATATAAAGCCCCATACTTCTCTGAGTTCTTATGGTATGAACCCAGAAAAACCCAGATTAGCATTCCAACGACCCTAAAATTTCACAACTGAGGGCATGTTTGGATTACCACCACCGCTCCCATGCCACGGCTGTGGGTGGCCACGAGAAAAAATGGTGCTGCTTGGTTGCCTGCTCAGAGTAGTGGCGGGCACACAAAAGATATCGGCACCGCAGTTTGTGGCGCGGAGGAGTGTGGCTCAGAGTAGTGGCGGGCACACAAAAGATATCGGCACCGCAGTTTGTGGCGCGGACGGAGTGTGGCCATGATCCAAACATGTCCTAAACCCTCATATTAGACCATCCCCCTAAATGTGTGCACGACATGTGCAGTGAGGAGACAAGTCTTTAAAATTAGTTTCAGAAATTGTTTTAATGGCCTACCCAATATCATTCTTGATAAGCTTGGAAGTCTTTAGTTGTCTGTTGTTTGCCGTATCCTATTACGATGTGTTTCAATTTATTATGCTTCAAAATTATAATAATTGCACTTGATATTATATCAGATTGTCATATTTTCTTTTATAATTTAATATATATGTTGTCTGCATAGCCATATTACTGATTTTTGCGGATTTCCAAATGTGCCATTGGAGTATGTGTGTCATGTACATATACTCCGTGCCCACAATCATAAATTTTCTTATGTTATTACCACAATTAGTTGCAAAATTTAAGGCTAGAACTAAAATTACTACTGTGCCTACTGACGAACCGTTTGAGTACAAAAGTGTCATCTAATAAATTGTGGCATTAATTATTTTATTCACTGAAACATGATGTTTAAAGTATCCTGTTAGTGAATGATACATAAACCACAATATATGCCAAGTGATAACAGTCATAGTACATATAACAAAAAGAGAGGACCAGAAGCAACATTGTAAAAACAAAGCAGTCGTAAACATACCGTCTCAGGTTCAGCAACCAGCTCCAAGCTTTCAGCCTGCGACAAACCCTTCAGAAGCACGCATTCTCGGCTTTTGGCACTATTATCACCACAATTATCACAGCCGGTGTTACATGAACCCCATATTGTTCTTTACCACAACGTTCATCGGAATCAAGTAGGTCATGGAGTCTAACAAATGCCTTTACTAATGATGGCATGCTTTCAAGCTTAGGGGTCGTGGTATTATCACTTAGTTGAAGCCAAACAAGACTGGGAGCAGATATATGCGGGTCCGGATGTGTACTGCGAACCAACAGCGAATGATGGTCAAGTGTTGAAGTGATTGGGATGATATCATGTCATCAAAAATGTTACAATCACGTATCCATAGATTCTTCAGCGCTGGGCAGCTTGAGAAATCGAGAAACTTGTCTTGTACCGTTACGAACTGAATCTTTAGCTTGGTTAAGTGCTTGGAAATGAGAGAGGTGTCATCGAGCCAAATTCTACAGTAAAGAGAAGAAACTTCCACACTAAGAAAACGAACTTGAGACAGCAGAGCTTGTTCTATCCAAAAGTCGACATTTGGCTCGGACTTGCATTCAAAGTCGCTGAGAATGATCTCACAAAAGTTTAGTGGCACGTTACGATTGCGACGTGGCATCAAAAACTCAACAAATCTGTTCATATTCTCCGCGTCCTGCTGAGTGTACCTGCTGTCATCTTCGGTTCTCCAAGTCCAGACCATGCGTAAGCCAGGCAGGGACTTCCAGAGCTGTCTTCAGCGCTTGGCAACCACACAGGTCTGCACTGCCTCGGTGCCTCCCCACAGGAGGGGCCCTCCGGTTCTTGCGCCGGCGATAGACCTTCAGTTTTTCTTGCGGCATTACGTCGTACAAATCCTGGAAAGAAAAAAAAGAAATGTGAACAAATCCTACCACGTGGATTCCATGCTCCAACACTTGCTACCCTCTCCAAATCTTTATAGCTCACGGATTGATTATACCTTTGGAATTCGGAATCAGTGGAGCATCCTAGATTGATTTTCTCGTGGCCGAAATGGGGAACAAAACGAATCCACTCACTTTGTCCGTCCTGAAGCCCCCAAACCGTTGCCGCGAAGATAAGGCGGCTCGATCTGAGCGGGTGAGGTGCAGGATAGCAAGGGACTAGAGGGAAGCCCCGAAACCCTAGCTATGAAGATGAGGTGGATCGAGCTGAGTGGGTGAGGTGCAGGAAATCATGGAGGTGGGGGAAGCACACCAAAGCCCTAGCCGTGACGATGAGAAGTCTCTAGCTGAGCGGGTGAGGTTCAGCCGTTCAGGCAAGCATGGATTTAGGGCAAATTTTGCAGCGGTCGGGAGGAGGGGCAGGGGAAGGTTGGGATGGAAGACAAGCAACCGCGGTGTGGAGTACTATGGTGATTCCAAGGCTGGCAGGCAACACGAAGAGACACCGACATGTGGGACCCCTAAAGACAGTGGAGGCCCGCTTGCAGCGTAGGTCATGATGCCTGTTGTCACGTGAAATCTGGGTCTTCAGTTTATAATATTCTTAAAAGGTATTACTAGCTATGGCACACTTTTGTTTTTCGAGTCTGCTAGCTATCGCACACTGGCCATGTGTCAAAGTCAGAGATATCGGAGGGTCAATTTTTTTTCGTCCCAGAAATGGTCTAGGTCTTTAGGTAAGCCATCACACAAGACTCATGTGGAAGGGAAAAAAAATCATATTTTCGAAAAGACAAAATTGTCTGATATCGACAAATGGTGGTTTTGTTCGCATCACACCAACAAAGTCCAATTTGTGTCCGTGACACACTATGACCATTTAACAATTATTTTCAACTTTTTTATTTTAATTTCTAAAGTATTTAGAATTTGAAACTTGTCACCAATAGACATTGTTGCATTATCTATCATGAAAAAATACAGTCTGATTTTTTTTTGATTGTTTGCATGATGTGCTCGAAAAATTAAATATTAAAAAAAGATCAAACAATGTACACAAAAAAAATCCGGCTCCATTTTTTAATGATAGATAATGCAACAATGTATAGCGACAGGTTGCAGTTATTGAGAGCAGGGTCCTATACATTGGTGCAAGTTTATTTCAAACTAGGTAAATTCCCCACGCGTTGCTGCGGGGATTTTAGAGACTATTTAGTTTAATGATTTAAGATGAATAGCTCAAAGTAGAAAAAGAAAATATGACAGTGACCGTTTTTGGGAATTAGACTAATATTTGTAGTTGAACATTGGAGGTTTCACCTTGTAACATTCCTGACCGGTGTACATACCCATCCAGTATAAAATGTTTTCATACTATAAATTGTGATGACTCATGAACTAAAAATATGTCATAAAAATAGTACCAAACATTATTAAAAAAAAGATAGGAGGCTCCCCGGCCGTTCTGTTAAAAAAAAAGGGTCTGTAGTGTAGCAGCAACAACAATTGGATTAAACATCTCAAAATACATATGTGGTTATCTATAACTTTTATTCCCCGAGTCATCTCCGCTGAGGCACGATTCTTCTTTATTTATGTAGCCAACAATGAGAATACACATGATGGTCAGAAGGCATTAACTCTTCAAAATGAGAATGTGAATGGCAAACGTATGGTACCTCTGGTTATTGAGAAAGAGTTACCATTACTGCTGTAACTTAGATAAAATACGTGTAAAAAAAACAACGATACCTATCATGAGAAACAAGGCACTGTAGGGAAAAAAGTATATAGATTGAACAAACAATAATGATACGAAAAATGAGTGCACTACATGAAGGGAGGGGGGAGTCTGTCTATTTATAGTTGCACACCTTATAGGTGAAATGAATGTAGTAACAACTGATCAGATATTAGTTGTGCACATTACAGATACATGAAGTATAGGTCTTCCGTTTGCAGAAGGAAATTTGGGATGACAAAAGAAAAATCTGGTGAAGTGTTAATCCTGCATGCTTGTCTTGGACTATCTGTAGAAACAAATAGCTAGGATATTGTTGTAAAAACAAAACTGCATATAGTTACACACCAACAAATCTAACTCGAGGGGATGTAGCATAAAACTGATCCTGGCATATTCAGGATGCAAAATATGATGATCCCCTGTTTGAGACATTGAAAATAAGAAGTAAAATCATGAGCATCCGTCGGTATAGATAAGAAATGAAAATATAGATTCCAAGAGTTTGGAATAATGGGTGAAGCAAAATGAAAAGACAGATTTGAACACACCTTAGTTCAGGAAAGCGGACATGGAAAACATAATGTATAAGTTGTCATCCTATTAACGATCCTATTATTCCTTCATCTCAGTCTTGGACTCTCGGTGGCCTAGTAATTTTCTTACCTCTCGTAGAAAGAAAATGAGAACCGGAGGTGACCTTTTGTATGGTTCATGGGGAGGATAATTTACATCAGAGCATGCGGGTGCAAACTGAAGCAATTAATGGCTTGAATCATATTGTTGTAAAACAAAATTAAAAGTTCCCATCAAATTTTGCAAACTGAAGAAATTATGGCCGGTAATAGGTGGTAATGCGTGGGGGAGAATGACGCTTGGATGGGATATATTGTTGGAAGAAAAAACTTCCCATCAGTTGCAAACTGAAGATATTATGGTTGGTTAATGGGTTGAAGAATGATGCCAGGATGGGATGACCAGCACGGAAGCAAAGACATTGCATCCAACGGGTAGGAGAAATGCTCCATGTCACATCGGATGGTGGGAATAATTAAGGTCAGCTGCATGAGAGTTGAGAGAAATAAAAGTTAATGACTCTTAGTTGGTTGCACTTATAAAGAATATATAGATTCTAATGTATTTTAAGATTTGAGATAAAAAATTTGAAAATAATTGTTACATGGTCATAGTGTGTCACAGACATGAATTTCTAAAATCGTAGTGTGTTGCCGACAAATTCGATTTTGTGTGTGCTAAAACCACCATTTGTTGGTGAGTCTCTGACAATTTTGCCTTTCGAAAATGGGGCCACCGTTGCTTGACATTTCCTATTAAAGAAATAGGGGACACCCTTGGCAAAAATTAACCGACACTGTCAAAAAAAAAAAGTAACCGACACTGCGTAGTTTAGATGACTAGTATAGCACACCAACTAAGCAACCTCAATTAACTATCAAATATGATTTACTTTCTGTTATAGTAATGTTATCGACGGTAGAGAATAACAACAAAAGTAGACAACAGACAAGACACAATGTAGGGTGGGGTCTCTTCTTTATTATTCAGAATAAACTGGTGATTTACATCATGGGGTGCTCCACTATTTATACTCGGGGTAGGGGGTCCTTTGGTAAGTTGTCCACATATGGAGTAGGACTAGGATAGGTTCTCCTATAACTTCCTTTCCTCCTCCATCAAGTTTTATTACTATAAAACTCCCCCTTAGGCATTTTACGATGATACCCATGTCTTATTAAAAACTCCTTCATAAAAACCTAGTGGGAAAAAATGGATAAAAGAGTACATAGTACCGTAGCTTCACATTGCACACATTGCCTCATTAAAAACCTCTTCTTGAGAAACCTTCGGGTAACTCAATGAGGGAAAAAGAGTACAATGTTCAATTCTTCTAGAATTCACTAAGCTGTCTTTCTAGACTCCACTGATAGGGATTATGTGCTCATGGAAGTTCTCCCCCTGATCAGCACACTTCTCTAAGCCTTCTCATACCTTCGTGTATGAGTCACCGAAATCTCTTCATTCTGATGCATTTCATGCATAATGAGAATTTTGGTGTAAGGTGTTCCATGACCTTTGACTTAGTATGTCCCTTTTGTATTTGTGCAGTACAAGCTGTATTATCTTCAAGATAATCTTTGGGGTTTCATTCTCAAATGATCTGTATCTGTAGTCTATCAAAGTTCAAGACAAGATTATGATCATGTTATTCCTTCTCATCCAAGTGCATTCTTGGGATGCCACATGCTGGGCGACAATTCGTAAATAGTCTATATCTTTAGAATATAGTATGTTCTGCTTCAAGCCACGGCATTCATCACTGCAAATCTGTAATGTTCATCCTTCAGGATCAGAACAATTCTTCAATCAATCTTGGTTTTCTATGAGGGATAATAACCATCAATATTACCTTTCCTGGTAATGTAGGGAATCATCATTCTTGTGCTAGCTTGTACATACTTTCTGAGTACATATACCTTTAAGGTATGATGATTCCCATATAGTCGGGTCTATACTCTCTTCTGTGATAGATGGTATTATTCAAGGTTCGATTGGCAAGTCATTTCATGACTCCTTCATTCAAGGATATTCTCCAAAAATAATTCTCACAGTGAGATTCATTCTCTCTTGCGAGAGGCTCCGTGATACTTATATCAGTCTTTCAAGAAGATATTATATCATAGAGTCTTGTATGTCGCAAAATTCTATACAGAAATTATTCAAGGATCTTGTCATTTGGATTTCCATTATCCATTGACTAACTGCATATTTATATTTCCCCAGAGATGCAACAAAACTTCATTCGTATTATGAGTATATCAGTCTTTCAGAGACTTATGAACCATATACTTTCACCATTCTATGGTTCATATCCTCAATTGCATTCTTATTTGACCCGATAGTAACTCATATAGGCGTCTATGTCATGGACTTTGTTGCCGGATCCGGGTTCTCTCTAGCATGAGAGAAACAATTGCAATTCATGAGGAGATGTTGTACCATTTTTCTTCTATTCTCATATTCATCGATTGTTCTGCATTCCCAACAATTCTGTATGCACAAAGGTATTGGTTGCTCATCTCATGATGATTACTCATCCATGAGGTTCTTGATCCTTCTTAACGAAGTGTTCTCTTCTTCATGAGATGGAGGAGTTTCATAACAATTGCAATGACAAGTGTCCATTGATTTAGAATCCAAAGGCGTCCCAATATATTTTAGATCAACGACAAACAAGTCGACTGGTGATATAAGCACAAGCATCCCTGTGTATATCACACACGGTATTCGGTTTACTTCGTGTAAACTTAACTTCTGGTTACTCCTCTCTTCAAGATTATTCTGGCATTATGCTGCATGCGTATACGCTTCTTCATGCGCATATACAGTGCGTGATTCCATTCCTGCTTCAAGCTTTCAAGGAATGATAATGTAAGGCATTCATTCTGGGTCCTTTATCCCCCTAATGTTGTCATTATAGCATACAATCTCTAGTGATATCCCCTATCATAGGCATTCAATTGACATAACGTCCAGGTTATATCACCAAACTTCAAGTGGGTGCCCATTCCTGTATGCAAAGATGGTGAAAATATCTACTGGATATTCAAGCACTTATATGTATGCAGTGAGTTAGACATGCTCGGTATTTTGAATGGAGCCTTTCTATCATGTCAAAGTGACAATGATAATGTCTAGCTTCTTTTATCTATCGCAACATAATTAGATTTAATTGCATAAATCACAAACTCTAAATAAAACACTTCAAGGTCAAATAAACACTTCCAGGTAAAAGAAACTACAAGTTTCATAATGTTAAAACATGCAAGGAATATTTGATTCTTTTAGAATAATTGATTGCCATACTAGACTTGCGGGTCTATCGATTCAATTAGCTAATTCAATTTTATTATCATCGAGGTAAGTGTCCCACACAACTCAAAATGATAAATTAATTCTAAAGGCTACACTTAGAGCAACAGGCTCATTCGCAAAGTGTAATCTAATCATCCAGGACTAGATCATGTCTTTTAGATTTTCTAGTATATCCACATATTTCCTATGCCATCATCAATCAATCAAAATCCTCCCCCTTATCACGCCATCACTAAACTTCAAGTTCATTGGACACTTCTTGCATCCGCTACGACACAATGCTCATGTATCATAGACTCAATTATACTACTAGTATAGCAGTAGTTGGTGTGAATACTCACATATGTACCATTCATGTACACAATATTCTTCGAGATCATGTGAGTAGAGTAGATTATGATAGAATCTGCAAGTTTGTTGTATTCAGTACAATATGATGGATCATACTATTTCAAGGCAAAACTGATCTTCAAAATCAATTATTATGTCAATGTTTTCCATTCTACCTACTTGCAATAGTTCATGTGCTTCTATTTTTCATTCTACCTGCTTGGTAGTAATGCACAAAGAACTTATTCAATAACCTCCAACATTCCTATTCTTCCGGAAGAATAACCCCATGTCAAGGTATATGAGATCTTGCTAAATGCCATTCCAGTGCCGCCTGGTAGATCTGCGCTAAATCTTGCTAAGAGATTAACAGCAAAGGCAATATCGGGTCTAGTACCATTCGCAAGGTAATGCCCTAATAACACTCAGATACGGATATTCAGATCCCAACATTTTCCCATGTTCCTCTTTTGGTCTAAATGAGTTCTTCTCTACATCGAGTGTCATCACAACTATAGGGATTTTGAATGGCTTTATAGTAGACAAATATCATTGCAGATGATTAATACTAACAGACTAGGCTAATCATTATGTTCAGCATATATTTCATATATTCCAAGCGAAATTTAACAAATATGCTTCAGGTATAGAACAAAGGTAAATAAGAAGCCAAAAGCAACAAGGTGAAAAACCAAGGCTTTATATATAGACTTCAAGCTATATCATTGCCAAAACGAGATCTCTACAAGAGATTACATTCATCCACTCAATTCAATTCAGGAATTAGAGCTAATTGCATTACTACTTCTATGATTACCATCTAATAGATAGGTATTTTGGACTATTGCTAGCCCCTATGTACAATCTTCTAATACATCACCAAGAAGATTATCCTCATTTATGAGGTTATCATCCAAAGCTTAATTTTCAGAATTGTTGCTTGATCCTTCAAGGTTCTTGATCTCATATTGTGACGTACCAATTTCCATCTTCATGTTTTCATTCTTCTCTCCAATAGTTTGTGAAGAATTCCTCTACTTCAAGCTGCTTGCTTACAATAAGGGATCTCTTCTTCTTACCATGAGGTTTTTGGTACAAATCGACATAGTGCTCGGGTGTTTTATATATTGGAGATCAATAGTGTCACAAATCACACCTATAACAATCTTGATCTTGTTTACCGTATGCTCCTCTTTTAGGCCGCTTAGCCTTGGCACTATTCTTCTTGAATTGCCAGGCTTTGCCTTTACCTTTCCCAGGTGCCTTCTATTGGCCCTTCCCCTGATCATTCTCCATGAATGATATAGCATTCGGTGCTATTTAGCCAGTATAACAAGACATATGATCTTACAAGATCGTCTCATTCTCCCGATACTTCAAGTCATGACTCAGGGCTACGCTACTCACATAAGCGAGCTTGGGGTGTTAGGTAGAGAGAGTTTTATGTATGAGCTTGTTTTTACCAAGTTCAACGTCACAAATCTTCATGTGAGTGACGATCTCATACAATTCGGTATTATAATCCACAAATGTCTTGTATTGTTGAAAGCGTAGGTGCTACCATTCACGCTCAACTATTAAGATAGATTCAATCTTCTCAAAGTGCTCCTTCAGAGAGCCCCACAAGACCTTTGGACTATTTTCATTCTTCAGGGAAATACTCAACTGATGACTCAGGAAATCCAGTGCCTGAGATTTCTCCACTCCAGATGGACCAATATCCTCATTCTTGGGTTTAATCATCTTCAAGAGATTTTCACCATTCAAGAGGATTTCAGCATCACCCGATCAATAGTTAAAACCATTCAAGCCAAACACATCGAATTCATGTTTCACAAATTGAGATATCTACAAGATGTTCAAATGAAAGTGCATCGGTTTACTTCAACTAAACAATTTTGTAGAATGCAAAAAGTAGTGGATCAAAAACTCGAAGAAAGACCTAACCATGTTTCTATGATTAAAGGCACTTTTAATCATGTTTGAATTCATTATACATGATAAGCATGATTTCAGATCAAGATACACAGTAAATATGCACAAACAGGAGGTTCAAACAGCAAAAACAGCAAGTTCTTATGTTTCTGACATAAATTCCCTAAAACTCGAGGTGTTATCTGCAAAATAACAATAGATAGACAATTTTCAGAGACTACAGGGTCTAGTTTGCAAAATTTCTGGGTCAAATCGTAAATTTAGAATAATCTGGACCAATTTGCAAAAATATAGGACCGTGGGTTCTATTCTGGAAAACTTCAGGGTCTTTTCTGTAAAAGCTCATATCCTAATCGCAATTTCTTCAAATTCCAGGGGGTTTTTGCAAAAATTCAGATTTTGCAGAATTTCCTCAATTACTTTTCTGTTTTTCCGAAACAGGCCGGCCTACAGGCCGGCTTGGCCCATCCGCGGCCCACCAGAGACCCGGCCTGCCCGGCCGGGATGATCGGGGAACCCTAAATCCCATTCTCTCTTCTCCCTCTCCTCTTCTTCCACCGGAGCGGTGGCAGCGGGTGAGGCCATGCACGGGGGCGCGCTCAAGCGCGGCGGTGCGATGGAGGAGCCGGGAGGGCCGCGCGTTCCGGCGGCATGGAGAGCCCTGAGCAACGCCATGCGGCGGTCCTCTTCGCGGGGGACGAAGGTGCGACGGCGCGCACTGTTCGGTCGCGGAGGAGGCGGGGTAACGTCGAGGAAGCTCGTGCAGCGAGGCGGCGCGAGGCGACGGCGGTGGAGCGGAGCTCCCGTCGTCGCGGATCGAGGAGGAGTTGAACCCGGGGCCCCCCATGTGGCGGAGGGGTCCCGGCCCCCCAGATCCGGCGTCCCCGAGGCCGGGTCCGGCGACCTCGGGCGTGGATACGAGTCCGGCGACCGGACGCGGTGGCAACTGCGGGGTGGCACCGTCACGCGGAGGGGCGGTGCGGGCAGATTCGGCTGCTCCACCCCCATATCCTGTGGCCGACGAGCTCGTGCGGGTCACACGCGGGTCCACGCCGGCGTGCGGCATCGCGGAGAAGCGGTCGTGGGGACGGCGGGCCCCACACAGCGGAGGTACCGAGTCGTGCCGAGCCGATGCGCGGCTCGGTGTGCGGCTGCGGGCGCGGCTTGAGGCTCAGGCCGAGGTGCAGCTCGGCTTGCGCGTGTTGGGTACGGCTTGTCGGCTCGACGAGTTCATCTCGACACCGACAAGGTGCGGTTAGGGTTCCGGCGAGGTCAATCTCGCCGGCTAGGGTTAGGAGGCGACAGGAACTTCGAGGTCGCGTGTGTGAACAGCTCCACAGTTCGGCATGGAACAGTTAGGGTTAGGGTTAGGGTTCAGCCGTTCCCTTTTCTTTTTACGTTTTCTTTTCTGATTCCTTGCTGATGCATGTTTGTGTGTGGTGGTCTGCGAGCCACCGTTTGTGCATGTGGTAGTCGTCGACGGTGCTCGCCGGCGGCTGTGGTGGCTACAAGCCCCACCTGACTGTGTAATATGCAATGCAAGGTGAAACCTAATGCTAGGTTAGGTTAAACAAATCCCAGCTTAGAAAAGCTGGGGCCATATGCGAGGGGTACGATCCATGACTGCAACGAGTCAACGCGATCATCACATCGAATAGATGCGATCTGCTAGATATCTTAAATTCTTCGGGCATGTATACCATCCACTAGTTACCATCGCGTAGGATAGAACTAAGGGCTTAACCGCGTAGGGCGTATACATGGTTCTTCAGGACGTCCAGTAGTTGTTCCCAATCCCGCCAACAGCATCGTGTTGGTGCGGACGTCGAGGTCGTCGAGTCTGCGCGAAATCCAATGTCAGCGCGATTCCCGAGGCAGGCGCCGTACCGAGGTCGAAACGCTTCCCAAGGCAGCGCAACTCCCGAGGTACACTTGAACTCGGCGGCCTCTTCTTGTCGACGACATCGGCGGCTCAGCGGTGGAGCGTGCTGATAACGTGTTATAGTAACGCTATCGACGGTAGAGAACAACAACAAAAGTAGACAAGGGATAAGACACAATGTAGGATGGAGCCTCTTCTTTATTATTCAGAATAATGGCGATTTACATAATGAGGTGCTCCACTATTTATACTCGGAGTAGGGGGTCTTCTTTCCTACTAGGAGAGAGAGTCCTTTGGTAAATTGCCCACATATGGAATAGGGCTATGATAGGTTCTCCTAGAACTTCCTTTCCTCCTCCATCAAGTATTATTACTATAACACTTTCTTCAAGAACAGAAGAAAGATGGCATGTCGTGCCTGATTTTGGGTATCCTAAGATGGATGTTATAACCTTCGCTCCGGGAGCAAATCTGGTGTTTCTCGATACTTTTTTTCGATAAGGAAAGTTTTTATTTATTTCAAGATAATTCAAGTTAATATAACCATCTTGAAAGACAATCCTGGGTTCTGCATTACATGATGCACATAGCCTACAAAAGACTCTACACCAACCCTTAGGGGGTGTTCGTTTGGGAGAGGCTAAAATTTAGCCTGTCATATCAAAAAGAATCTTACCATTTAGAAGTATTAAATAAAGTTTAATTACAAAACTAATTGCAGAACCTCTAGGCTAATTCGTAAGACAAATCTAATGAGGGTAATTAAGTCGTGATTAGCAAATGTTTACTGTAGCATCACTGTAGCAAAGCATAGATGATTAGTTAAGCTCATTAGATTCGTCTCGCAAATTAACACCCATCTGTCAAAAAAATTTGTAATTAGACTTTATTTAATACTCCTAAATGTTATGATTTTTTTGATTTGACAGGGCTAAAGTTTAGCCCTCAGGAAACGAACACCCCCTAGAATGATCCGTGACCTCATTTGTTTTAGAGGCCATTACCGATCTGCATTGCCTTCATCCGTCACAGTGTTTAAAAAAGCGTCCGCCTAGACCGTTTAAGCGCCGCCTAGGCGCTAGGCGGAGCTCCACCACTCCGCTTTCAACTAAGCTGTTAATTAAACGTTTTTCTCCATTTTTTAAAAAATATATGTTAATATGCAATGTTTTCACTATTTTTGTCAAAATTCATATATTTATTTGCTAAAAGTACAAACACCTAGAACCACCCAGGTCCGCTTAAGCATCGCCTAGGCACCCATAGGCGCTAGGCGGTGCTAAACCGGCCGCTTAGTTCCTTCGCTTTTTGAAACATTGAGCCGTC
Source organism: Eragrostis nindensis (assembly GCA_012490785.1). NCBI lineage: Eukaryota > Viridiplantae > Streptophyta > Magnoliopsida > Poales > Poaceae > Eragrostis > Eragrostis nindensis. The sequence goes on along the minus strand of JAAXCT010000030.1, from coordinate 1,815,906 downwards.
GCGATGATCCAATGATCTGGTATGATGTTTGCATTTGATTTAGTTGCCAGCGTGATGATAGCATCTTGTCCCTAACAGCGTGTTCCCTTTGGGAATCCAACATGTGTGTCCTTCCCTGAGATTGTCTTCAAGCTCTAGTTTCCGTGCTGCCCTGGATTTGAGCTAGGTATCGCACTTGCACCTAGTCCGTCGTGTCTTCATCTTCTAAACATGCAAACCATACTAGTTGCTAAAGATGAACGGGTCTCAAAGGCGTACCTTGCTGGGACGACGAGTTGGAGTCTTCGACATCCACGACATCCTCCATGACAACCTCATCAACGTCTGTAATTCTCACGAGTGACATTAGTTGGGGTGCCAAGGTGAAGCGATGTTAGCGTATACATCGCCGCCTCGTCGCCCTTTGTTCCGTTGCCCAATGGTCATCTGAGAGAGATACCATATCACAGGGTGGTTGATAGTGGAAGAAGACCGGGACAAATGTTGTCGCTGGTCGTGTAAATGCAGTAACAGGCACTACTAGAAAGACAATCTATTCAGACATCTTTCCTTCCACAGTTCGAGTGGTTTTAATTATATGAATTGTATGTACAGTAAATGGAATGAACGCCATAGCCAAATACCGTCTTTAGAAATCAATTTCTACAAGCAGGCAGAGTGCCTATATATGTCCGTGAGAGCAATTCGTGACAGCCACCCTCACAAAAATCGGGATGTCGTCAGGTTTACACATGTAATTTCCTGGCAGCCAGCCCACATGGTAAAGCATTTTCGTGACGGTGAGAGGCCGCCAGGAAAATATGTTGGCCCCTAGGGAAAATTAGTTGTTCAGCAGCCTAATTTGCATTATATGCCCTGGTTGAACATTTGCCCCTGCATCTTGCATATTCATCACCAGTTAAAGAGAACAAGATTCCAATTTATATTTCTTTGGGCGCTACACAAACCAATTTCACATTCAAAAGAAGTGTTACATTTCACATGTCGTAAGAAGCATATTACAAGAGTCAGAGCATACAACATTCACACATTTATATCAGATTTAGTTGCTACCAAATGGACGTCAATACATCAAAAGCTAGTTCCAAAAGAATGAAATGGTATTGCTGAATGAGGAAAATGCTTCCCAGACACGATAGCCAACTTTATCTTCCTCAAGCACTCATTGATGTGGTTCTCCTGGTTGCTGGCATAAGTCATGGCCTTCCACTTGGAAATAGTCATCACCTTCCGCTTGAACATTATATGAGTACTGATACATGAGCAGATTAGTGCAAACCTGGTCCAAATTTCAACCCAAATAGTTAGAATAGCAGTACTGCAGTAGATCGATGGTCAACATACAAATACAAACTAATTAAAAAAATACAGTTGTTATTTTCAGTAGAGATGCAGTTCATCAGTACTTGGTAAACACAAAATCACAAACAGTCTGTAATCCACGATTCTTAGGAAGTAAAATCCCTAGGTGCTGCAGTAATCTACAACGAAGCCGAAAAAGATTCCAAACAACATCTGGGTTGGGGGAGGATGGAGATGACGGCACCTCGTCGGACAGGGAAGAGGATAGGTCATCCGCAGGATGACGAACTCGGCGAATCCACGATGTACGCTGTACGCACGCCGCTGCTTGGCCACGAACTCGGCGAATCGACGATGTACGGCGCGCCGCTGCTTGGCCCTCGAATCAGGACGGCCTCGGTGAACAACGGGGAAGGCGAATCGAGAGGGATTCCTCAGATCTGAGCGCCTCCATGGTCGGAGACTCGGAGCAGGGTTTGGTGCGATTTGGAGTGGAGGGATTTGCTGGGATGGGAGGCGCCTGGATTCGCTAGGATGGGAGGCGGCGCCATGAGGCAACAGGGAAGGGGCTGCGTTCCACTTCTTCAGTTTTCTAGAGGAGGGGCGGCACTCCTCGCAGAGAAGGGGTGGGGAGACGAGCGGGGACTTAGAAAATTTTTGTACCGGGAGCGCGGCAAGGACATTTTCGTGGAGGCTCTGGTCTGCCCGTCACGGAATTGCATTTTCGTGAGAGTTTGAGGAGGCCTTCACTATAATTACTATTTTCATGACGGTTTTGATTAGACTGACCGCAACAGTGAACTCTATTTTTTTTCCCTCTAAAAGAATATTCTATATTAAAAGATCCTAGCCTCTAAAATCGAATTCGTTGCAGCAGTGGCCTGGAACTGCTCCTCCATCCGCTGCCGTACGCTGTCTCCCACGCCCCTGCCCGGCTCGACGCGCCCCTGCGCCGGCGCTGCCACCTCCCGCGCTCCTCTGCTCCGACGCCGCCGCCTCCCGCGCTCCCCTGCTCCGACACCGCCGCCTTCCGCCTCCCGCGCTCCCCTGCTCGACGTTCCCCTGCTCGGTGCGCCCCTGCTCCGTGCTGGGTGCGTCGGTGGACGTCGCGGCGGCGCGGCGGCCCAGCTCCGAGCTGGGCACGCCGGTGGATGTCGCGGCGTGAGTGCTGCAGCGCCACCGCATCTGGAGTCGAACTCCTCGTCGCCGCCGCTGGACGACTGCAGGCTGCCGCTGTTGCCGGAGTCCATCCCAAGGCACGCGTGGCCTTCCTGTTCGCGCCCGGGCTCCTCTTATCGATTCAATCTGGTTCTGTTCTAAAGATCCCGTGAGTGCTGCCTCTCCACTCATGATCGATTCTTGCATTTGGTTCTTTTCTTTGGAAACAACTTGCATTTGATTACGTTGGCTCTTGCACTCGTGACTAGTCTCTCATCTCAATGACTCATCTCAATGACATGATAGGAAATAGAAACGTGGCATCTTTTGATTCCGTCTTTACTGAATTTGGTCACTTTCAATATCTCAAAAACTGTCATTGTGCAAAGACATTGGTTTACAGGATGTGTTCTGTAGAGCAAATTGTTTTGCTTGATAGCAGTGATAGGCTATTGGAAAAACAGAAAAACAGAGCAAATTGTTTTCCTCTTGAGAGCAGTGATAGGCTATAGCCGTGATAGCAGTGATAGGCTGTAGAACAAATTGTTTTCCTCTTGAGAGCAGAGATGCAAATTTAAGGGCACCAATTTGTTCTGATTCAATTTCTTTTGCTTGCAGGGCACCAATATTGTGAATCTTGTGCACAATGGATATCCCACATCCATCACTACGGCTGCACCAAACATTAGAAGAAGAAGATGATGATTGTACCTTGCTTCGGTACTTGATTGAGGAGGATCGGTCGAATTTTGGGTTGCTTGACGACAGCGAAGAGATAGACACTATGGTGGCAGCCATGGATGCAGAGAGCTCCTTCCACCGCACAATACATGTGAGACGACTTGTCCCCAGAGACCATGCTGATGGAGAGGCCAGGATCATGCGGCATTACCTTGGTGCCAACCCCGTGTACACCCCTAAAACATTTCGTAGAAGGTATAGCGCATGACATGTCAAAATGTGTCTTTTCTGTCAATATGTGCATATTGCTTATATTTTCGAACTTGCAGGTTCCGTATGAAGCGACACGTGTTCATCCGCATTCTCAATGGAGTTCATTCTGTGGACAGATACTTCTAGCAACGTGAGAACTGTACTGGGTTGTTAGGTTTAAGTCCTCTGCAGAAGGTGGTAGCCACAATGCGCATATTTGGGTATGGTTTGCCGGCAGACGCTGTTGACGAGTATGTGCAAATTGGCGAATCAGCTGCTCGTGAGGCTCTTTACCATTTCTGCAGTGCTGTTATAGCTGCCTTTGGGAAGGAATACCTCCGTTCTCCAATCCCTGGTGATGTGGCTCGTCTACTGCAAGTGGGTGAGAGTCGTGGTTTCCCAGGTATGCTTGGTAGCATAGATTGTATGCACTGGGATTGGCGGAACTGCCCTACTGTTCACTGGACGCGGGAAGCACCCCTCCATGATCTTGGAGGCTGTAGCATCTCATGATCTATGGATATGGCATGCCTACTTTGGCGTTCTAGGCAGCTGCAACGACATCAACGTGTTGCAGCGGTTGCCTGTTTTCGCAGCATATGTCTGAGGAGAGACACCTCCGATTCAGTTCACCGTCAATGGACGAACATATGACATAGGGTACTACCTTGCAGATGGTATATATCCTGAATGGCCTGCATTTGTAAAGACTGTTCGCCATGGAGAGGAAGACTGAACATTTTGCTGCTGTGCAAGAGAGTGCACGCAAGGATATTGAGAGAGCTTTTGGAGTGCTTCAAGCAAGATGAGCAGTAATCCATGGGCCGCTTATGGATGGGACAGGGAGCGTCTTTCTGATATAATGACCGCCTATATTATCATGCATAACATGATTGTCGAGGATGAGAAGTCTGAGGCCACCAATACCAACTTCGACAACATTGGTACCTTGACGAATCCATTATTGGGATCTGTTGCCGAAAGGGAAGCATTTGTGGCAGCAGATCACAAATTGCGTGACCAAGCAGTCCATATCCAGCTTCAGAAGGATCTCATCGAGCACAACTGGATGCGATATGGTTCAATCTAGATGTTTTTTTTCTTTCCCTATTTTTGAAACCACCTGTACTTTGTAATTGTCAATGTAATTGTTTAATGTCAGTCACATTCAGAAGATTGGTAAATTGTTGTGAAAAAGTTAGAAACCAGTTGTTTTGGGAAATTGGACAATGACGTTGCTTCATTCTTGCAGCAGTAGAACGTCTTAAATATTTCTGGTCTGATCTCTTAGGTTTCATTGCTTTCTAATGCATTCTTAGTAACCATGCACTTGCGACAAATTTATCCACGACACATTCAGAAGAACATGATATCACAGTAACCAATAGTGACCAACATCTCAGGTTAAATTAATAGTGACCAACCAGAGATATATGCTTATTTAACTTATATATGGTTCACATATATGGTTCCAGACTATAAATATGACAGTAGCTAGAAATACACTCATATGACAGTACAAGTGTTTCAGGACTATAAATAACAAGCTTATTGTCGCTCTTGTTGTTGCGCTTGACGTCGGGACTGTAACTTCAAAATGATATCTTCTTGTTGCACTTGATAGTAAATCCGCTCCATAGGCTGACATTTATCAAGGTTGATGGCCAATATGCGCTCGTCCTCTTCCTTCTCTTTCTTTTCAGCCTCCATTTGTAGACGTTTCTCCTCTATAGCCAACCTTTTCTTCTCCAGCTCCAACATCATCTGCCGGTGTTCTCTAGTCTCATGTACCTTCACCTTCTCTAGAGCAACCATTTCATCAAGCCGGGCTTTTCTCTCAACTTCCGTTTCCTTGAACAACTCAATCTTTTGAACACTGAGCTCATGCATCTTGGACGCGTACTCTGATAAAGCCGAAGCAGCTTTCTTCTTAGCCGCTTTTGCTGCGTCTCTCCCCATTGGACGTTTCCTGGCTGCTGATGCATCATCGGGATCAAGATCCATAAAGTTGTGCTGCTCAGTGTTGACGTCAATTTTCCTGGAAGCGCTATTTTGAGGGTTGTCCATTTTCCTTTTGAGATCCATCCATTTGGGCTCATCTTTCAAGATCTGCCAGCAGTGTAGGAGGGTGAAACTATGACTCTCTATGGCTGCAAAATTAGCAGCAGCACCCACAGAATAATCTGTATCTGACATGCCGCTAGGGTTGGTGCAGACCATGTCGGCCATGTATCCAGAGAATTTGCTTATTTCAGCCTTGATGTGATCCCAACGACTCGCTATTGATTTATGGGTCCTCTCTGGATATTTGACGCGTTTGGAGTCGTATCTCTGACTGTTATGTGGGGACAACGTCCTACTCCTCACGCGTTTGTCGTGGAGTGCGACGCGTCGGGTGCCGGCATTGGAGCGGTGCTGCACCAGGAGCGCGGGCCGATTGCCTTCTTCAGTCGACCCATGGCGCCGCGACACTTGGGACTGGCGGCGTACGAGCGCGAGCTCATTGGGCTCGTCCAAGCAATTCGGCACTGGCGGCCGTACCTGTGGGGACGCCGGTTCGTGGTGAAGACGGATCACTACTCCCTCAAGTTTCTCCTCGACCAGCGCCTCGCCACCATTCCACAACACCGCTGGGTAAGCAAGATATTGGGCTTTGACTTTGCAGTCGACTTCAAGCCGGGCAAGCTCAATGCGGCGGCTGATGCGCTCTCACGCCGCGACGAGGACATGGCCGCGCACGCCATCTCGATGCCATCGTTCTCTCTGATGGACTCGGTGCGCGCGGCGAACGCCGCTGACCCAGCTCTGGTGGCTCTCCGCGACGAGATCACCGGGGGCGTTCGTGGTGAACCGTGGCACGTGGTAGATGGCATGGTCACGTACAACGGCCGCGTCTACATCCCAGCGGCTACTCCTCTGCTCCAGGCTGTGCTGACTGCGATCCACGACGAACATCACGAGGGCGTCCAGAAGACACTCCACCGCGTGCGCCGTGACTTCCACATTCCACAGGCGCGCGCGGCGGTCCAGGAGTTCGTGCGAGCATGCGCCACGTGCCAGAAAAACAAGACCGAGCACCTGCACCCGGCCGGCCTCTTGTCGCCCTTGCCAGTCCCATCTTCGGTATGGTTGGACGTGGCGCTGGACTTCATCGAAGGATTGCCCAAGGTCGGCGGGAAGACGGTCATTCTCACGGTTGTCGATCGGTTTTCCAAATATGCGCACTTCATCGCGCTGGCGCATCCCTACACGGCCGAATCGGTGGCACAGGCGTTCTTCGCTGAGGTGGTGCGCTTACATGGGGTGCCGACTTCCATTGTTTCTGATCGCGACCCCGTGTTCACGTCGGCATTTTGGAAGGCTTTGTTCGCAGCGGCCGGCTCCAAGCTGTTTATGAGTTCGGCGTTCCATCCCCAGTCCGATGGCCAGAGTGAAGCAGTCAACAAAGCCATCGCTATGTACCTCCGCTGCATGACGGGTGATCGACCGAGAAATTGGGTCAAGTGGCTTCCCTGGGCCGAATTCATGTACAACACCTCCTTCCACACCGCCCTCAAGACGACGCCGTTCAAGGTGGTATATGGCCGGGATCCTCCGTCTCTGCGGGCTTACGAGGCGGGCGAGATTCGGGTGGCGGCAGTGGCGCGCACGCTGGAGGAGCGGGACGAGTTCCTGGCCGACGTCCGCCTTCGCTTGGAGCAGGCGCAGCAGCTGGCCAAACGCCACTATGACAAAGGGCATCGCGAGGTGTCGTTCGAAGTCGGAGATTGGGTGTTGTTGCGTCTCCGTCATCGTTCGCCGACAGGAGTCCCTGATGCTGCTAAAGGGAAGCTGCGCCCACGCTACTTTGGGCCGTACCAGATTGTCGCCAAGATCAACGAGGTAGCCTACCGCTTGTCTCTGCCCAAGGGTGCTCGTCTGCATGATGTGTTTCACGTTGGCCTCCTCAAGAAATTCGTCGGCACGCCGCCTACAGCTCCGCCTGCTCTACCTCCAGTCCACAATGGCGTTGCTCTTCCAGTACCGGAGCGTGCCATTAAGGCTCGTCTTGCCAGGGGAATTCGTCAAGTGCTCATCCAATGGCAGGGGCAACCAGCGTCATCGGCGTCATGGGAGGATGTCGACGGCTTTCAGGCCCGCTACCCAGCATTTCAGCTTGAGGACAAGCTGTTGTTCGAGGCGGGGAGAGATGTTATGTGGGGACGGCACTACTCCAGAAGATCCAAGATGGCGCGTGAGGAGTAGGACGTTGTCACGGTGGCTTGCCAATCAAGTTGAAGTCAGTTAGAGATTAAGTTAGTTCAGATTTAGTCGGAGTCGTTTGTTAGCAAGAGTTTAGATGAATTGTTTAGGCCGGTCTCTATATAAGAGAACCGTGAACATTGAATAAAGGCAAGCAAGTATTTGAGTCATCTACTATCTCTAATTCTATCTCCTTATAAGTCTTAAGCTCCCAGGGAGCATAAACCCACAAGCCATCCAACCACAACACTGACACACACGACTCCAAAAGGATTCCTTCCTCTGACCAGTGTTGACGGCTGGATCGCAACTAATTTTCAGCCAAGCTTTGCATAGCACGTTGTCTTCAAATGCCAAGAAATTGGGCTGCTTGACCTTTGTTGCGGCCACCTTGCGGCGCACAGTGGATGGGCCAGTCATTGAAGACTCAGAACCACCTGCAACACTCTGCGCTGCATGACCAAAGCTGTCTCCAGAGATATCAACCGATGCATCATGGAGGGCAGCAATATAATCATCCATCCTTCCTACATAGTTGAAGAGAAAATGCAGTCAAACATTTTGTATATTGATACTATAGATAGTAGTGCTATAATACAAAATATGCTAGAATAAATAGTGCAGAAAAGGAAGCATGGACTGTCAGTCAGATGGCATGCTGCAAATGTACTGCACTAGAAACAAAGTAAGACTCTGGTTGCAAATTTTTCTGACAGATCTTAGACATGCAATGGTTAACAAATAAGGGTGACCAGCAGCAACATGCCATGGATTCACAGATAAGTCACAGATGGAAAGACCAGGAAAAGAGACAAAGTATTGCGCTAATATTCACTTAGCTTGTCACCTTGTCTGTGAATAGTAGACACTGAGCATAGCAATCTGTGAAGGATTATTCAGTAACCAAAAGAGGAAAATTGGTGCAGAGTTGTATTTATCATAGCAAATTTCAGGTCTTTTATTCACAATGTTCAACAGATCAGTATATCTTAGGCAATGTTAGTGAGGTAGTAATAAAAACAAAACTTGTAGTATGAGGCCATCTCCATATATAACTTCTTCATCAAGCACAATGACTTCTCGGGAGCAATGCAAAATATGACCGATCAATACTAAATTTCTGTACATTGTGCTTGGTAGTTTTCCTATACATGCATTGTTCACAACATTTAGAAGAGACAGAAATTCAATCAGCTAGGTGACTGAAATTCAATCAGTAGCACACTTCAGTTACAGGTGAATGAAAGGAAAGTGAATTAAATATGTAGACACCTTTCAAAATGAAAATCTCACTGAAAATTTGGGGCAGACAATAACCACTTCAAGATAGCATATCGATAATGCAGTGAGAACACCACATTGATGAACTGGTTGCAACACCAAATTCAGAGGACTATCAATTCAGAAGACTACCAAATTCAGTAATTCAACTCTGCACTGCACTAGAAACAAAGTAACAAGTGTACTGAAAAAAGCAGACTACAAATTCAGAGGACTATCAATGATAATGTTGCACACCAACATATTCAGAGGACTATCAATTCAACTCTGCATAACAGGCGAGCAGTATCAGCTAGCAAAGCAAGCACTTGTTGCCTCTGCACACAGGCAACAACACCTGCGCACACAGCAAAGCAAGCTGCAGTTCTTCCTTCCTTCCTCTGCATAGAGCACGCACAGGCAATTCAGCCAAGAAGCAAGCACGCAAGGCATATGCGCATTCAGCAAAGCAAGCAGCAGTTCTTCCTTCCTCTGCACACAGGTGCCACACATGCAACAAATCAAGAAGCCAGGCAACAGCAGCAGTTCTTGCCTGCCTTTCGAAGTCGATCGACGGTTCTTGCCACGGGGGAGGCGGAGGCGACGCGACGGGGGAGACAGAGGCGGCGCGACGGGGGAGGCGGAGGCGGCGACGGTTCTTGCCACGGCGGCGCAGGCGGAGGGGCGTCGATGGGTGGGAAGGCGGCGACGGCGCGACGACGGAGGCTGCGCGATGGGGGAGGCGGAGGCGACGCGACGGGGGAGGCGATTTGGCGGACGGCGCGACGGCCACCAGATTTGGTGGCGAGCGACCGGGTCCTGGACAATGGCGGGTTGTCTACCGGACGTTGCTGCAACGGGTAGCGGGTTGGTGATCCGCTAAATTAGGGGACCGGGTTGTTTACCGGACCCTGTTGCGGTCATTCTTTGCCTCTAACGAACACTAAGGAAAATTCCGAGTTCTGGTAGTGTATAATGCTTGTAGAAATTAATTATGTTTTTACAACATGCCCATGTAATCTAGGTGTGTATGTATAGAAATGAAATCTACATGAGATTTCTAATGGGACACCGATCAACTCTTATGAGTCATTTCCACATGTTCGTCAATCTTGAGGATTTGCCGGCTTAGTCTTCGAAAATGCTCATAGAGGTAGAGTTTGCGTATGTGCGTTCATAGAGGTAAGTGTGCGTGCATTGTGAGTGTCTGAGTTGTACTGTGTAGTTAAAAAAAAAAAGGTGCGTTGCAACATGAACCGACTTCCAAATTAAGATAAGCAGCACACCACGTGCGATCCATGTATTTGCACGTTTGTATATAATTAACTAGAAAGATCTGATCTTCGACGGCACAGCACGACGACGAAGTGCAACCTCGGTGCCGCGGCTCCGCGCCGGGAGGGTGGTCGCCGTGGAAATAACCAAATTAAGCAAGAGAGATCGTTAATATACATGGTGAATAGGTGTAGGATGTAGTTCGTACAAGCCAATTAAGCTACGTGATAATCAAACGTTGAGAATTTGGATGAATAACTTCCACAGGACACTGCCGGTTGCCGCGTCTACATCTTACCGCAAGCCGGACAGGCAACTTGAAGGTCACCACCATGGTAACAATATACGGATAATAAGGTCCAGCTACGGAGACGCTTCTCCGAAAAGAGCAGAAGCAGAAAATAAACGGGATGGTCATGTGGAAAGATACCAGCGAATATAAGGGTGCTGCTAAATTTCAAGTGCTTGAAATTAAGGGGGTCTTTCAAGCACCACCCACAACCGTCCATTGTACATCAGATGGTTGTGGATATCCCTTTGTTGTTTTGTGGTCAGTTTGTCTTTATTGCATTTAGCGGGTGACATGGTTCAGATCCGTTAACAAATTAAAATCTGTAAACGGGCAGACCAAAAAAGCATATCTTACTCGATAAAGAGGAAACAAGATTTTTTTTTAAGAGAATACAAACAGAAAACACTTAAACTGTGAAATTTGTTTCTGTAACTTTGTCTCTGTGTGAATCAATCACAAAGACAAAGTTACAGAAAAATTCATGCAGACAAAGCTACTTGGCTGTAGACCAATTATATGGATATGACACATGAAGGAAAATCCTGACTAATGAAAGGGGACATAGTCAGTACAGATAACAAGTCAGATCATACCAATCCACCCTGGAATTACAGGATCAAAAGCTCTACAAAGCATTGATCAAGATGGCATAAAGAATGATCAATTTTGTTGCAACGACACAGGAGGATTTGTTCATTCAGACTGCTAACGTTCCTACTTGGAGTAAGCTTCTGGGTGTTCACCTGATACGCCGACAGATGTCCATTCTGCATAGAACTTAATAGGAAACTCTTATGTTTTCTGATGACAAAATGGAAATAAACAATAGCAATGCACTTGCATTTGAAGCAAATTTAGATTTTGATAGGTCTGATTCTAGTTTAGTCAATGTAGTGGTGTCAGAAGGTAAATTCATGCATTCTAATTTAGAAGGTTTGAGTGAGAAGGAACTTGAGCTCCTCAATAGTGAACATGTTTTGGATTCTGCCCTAGACACAACCAAGAAAGATGTAGTGATTCTCACACTAAAGGTTTTCTGACGGCAGTTCCAGAGGGCTCCATCTGCCCCCTTCTGCAATCACATAGATCCTATCCAAATGCAGGTAACTCTCTTGCATACAACTCAAAAATTGTGAGGCTAAGTATTTTTTGCCACAGAACAGAAAGCACTAATTGCAGTACTTACCATTTTGCAATTTTCTGTTAAAGGAGTAAGCAATTATCGCAATTCCGAATTTTATTATTTAAACAGGATGTGAAGTAGAGACTTCTCATAAGTATGACTCAGGAAATGTGTGGCTATTTTTTTGGCAGAGGTAAACTAACTTTTTTGAACTATAAGTTCTAATACCACACATAAGTGTAAAACATATGAAAGTAGTACAAACTCAAAAAAATGTGACGTGAAGTCTTTCACTTATTTGGCAAACAAAAAGTGAATTTTTTAATTGCAAATACAAAAGTAAAAAATTGCAGTATCACCATTTGCAATTTCTATCAAAGGAGTAGGCAAGTATAGAAATTTCTGACCACTAAATCAGCAAACAACCAAATATACAATTGGGTCATACCGTCAAAAGAACAAGCTCACCGTGCGAGACTGCCCTGGAACCTCCGCCAACCAATTGCCGCAACGACGTTACAACACCTATGCAAGAAAAACAAGAATGTGAAATGTGAAAATAATTACCTAATGCGTGATGTAGACATGTAGGTAATTAGTATTTGTCCTTACATGAACAAATTGAACAAAACTAAAAGAAATATTGTTGTTAGGAATATGACTGTTGCTAAAAAAATAGATTGCACAAAACAAAACATTCTAACATCCTGATTCTATAAGTTGCACTTTTATATCAGTCAAATTGCACGAACAGTTTTATGCAATTGCTACATTGTATAACTGTAATTACATCAAGTTAAAAGCTTTTGTGGAACACTTGTGTGTGCTCTGATATAATAACAAAAAGATTCATATCAAAGAGATGTAGTGTTTATTCAATTCTACTCTTCTAAACTAAAAATGCCAAATTACGATTTGACTACCAAAGAGTTCAAAATCAAGCAAACAAAAGACTAAGACAGCAAATGCCTAGGTCGGTTCATATTTTCAGAACAGTCAACTTTTGCAGCTGAACCAGTTAGGTAGTGCCAGCAAAAGTTTTTTACCTGGGACAACCGGCAGCAGCTCCTGCTAATGGAGTACTAATTGTTGTTATTAGGAGAACACTAAACAAGCTATAAAATGAATGGATAGGACTGTCAGGTTCTCCTTTCTCTAGCAGCCTCACAGGCACTTCAAATAACACACAGCCACCGACTCACAGACCAAGAAAAAGAAGAACCATACCTGCACACCTCCATAGGAATTAAGCACAAGAACAGCCGCATCTAGTACCAGGTAAAAATCCTTGTAAATTCAGTTCATGCATATAGCAGCAAACCATCTTCTTTCCAGTTACCTAATCATCAGTTGATAAGCACATGAGAAGCTAGCATCAACACACCACTAGGAAGTTCAGTCAGTAGCTTGTAGGTTCAGAGAAGCATGCACTTGGTCAGAACATGGTGTGCATCTATACAAGCGCTGAAAGACACAAAGATGCAAGGACATTAACCTGGTTTGCGAGAGAAGCAGAATGAGAGACCACCCAAATATCATTGCAATTGCACTTGAATGTAACTACAGGTAACATTTTTTTCTATAGGTCAATACAAATACAAATGTTGATGTTTACGACACACAAAGTCAATAGTCCATACAAACCAAGTACCATCACCATACAGCTAATTTAGGAAGGACGAGATGTACAGTCAAAGCCAAGGTATAACAACGATGCAAGTAAAACAGAATTGCGATTGCAAAAAATAATAATTGCACATTGCAACTAGTGCAATTACTGTAGTTCAGATATGCAAATTGCTGCAAAAGAGCAATCAATTACTTTCCAACTTGAAAAATTAACTAGTGGGTGACTATATCAACAGCGGAGTTACACGTTGCTGACAGTCAAAACATAGATCGATGGTTAAGGCGCGAAGCGCAAAGATGGTACAAATATGGAATAACCTGAAGCTCGGTTACAGACTTGACAATTCAATTGCACTACTAGTACAGTGAAAACAGATTCCATTTTCAATGATTCACTCATGCATAAATAATAGTTGTCCAGTAGTAATTTCAGTACCTTAAAAAAATATGTTTAAAAGCCAAAGCCAAATGACAAATAGCAGAACATACTTGCCTGGTTTCTTCCTCTTGCCAAGTCCAAATGACAAGTTGCTGTTACACTGTGAGCCGCCAGAATCGCCAATATCTTTTTCTTCAGCCACAGGGTACTAATAAAATTATGAAAAGAATCATGAGGTCAGCATGCTATATTCAGTAACACAAACTTACAAAGACCAGACATTATTTAAATTGCATTTACCCTATTAATTAAATTGCACACATCAATTTATGCGATTACCGCATTCCATAAATGCAATTTTAAAAGATGTCACAAAATTATACACGCAAAACATGTTACGGTTGAGAATATCATATCTAAACAAGGAGGAACATGGCAACATAGAAGCAGACAGAGAGATGATTTACATGGAGACCTGCAAGCAACATGATGCTCAACTTAAGCTAACAGAGGCTATTTGACAAAAGATATGTCACAAGCAGCTCCACTAACAAATTGACCTGCTGGAGCAATGAGAAATAAAAGATACAGCCTGCAGTAGAGAATGATTAATTAAGGACACAAGAAAATCAGCTGAGCATTAGCTGAATTCTTTGCAACAAGTTATACGTAGAAATACAAGAGTACGTGCAGAGATTAAGGTTACAGAATAGCTGCTAATCGAGGCAGAATTAAGTGCAAGCTACAACATTTATTGCTCACCAGCATTTGCGTCACAAAGATATAGGCATGAACAATCTTCAGAGCAAGACATATAAAGGTACATATATAAATCACTTATAATAGCTAGGTCGCCTCTGGGGAGGAAAAAAGAAGACAACAACAAAGCAGAGAACACCATCTGAAACATTCACCTAATTAATGTTATGAAGCACTACTGTATATATCCAAGCCTCCAAGGTACCTCAAGCGAGCTCCTAGAAGTAATTTGAAAAGTTTATATGCAAGTTTTCTGACCACTCATTCATTTCAGACATCAAAACCTGAACAATCAAAGCCCATCAACCGCCATCACTTGGGCTCTCTAGAACTTTTTTCTCCCCAACCAACCTTCACTTTGACATCCACGAGCTGATGGCACGATCCACAAATTATTTCAAAACGAAATGGAGATTGCCCACTCACCTTGACCTTGATGGGCACCCTCTTGTCGATACGGTGCTGGTAGTAGAGGTCGATGCAGTCGACGCCGAGACCCTTGAGGCTGGGATCGGGTTGAGATCAGAACACACGAACCCTGGCGCACATCCGACGGCGCACGCGTCGCGTTGTTGATGTTACTACTAATGTCAAAATAAAAAAACTACCTTGCTAGGATGGAGAACTAAAAATGAATCTAGTTCAAACAGGAGGGAGAGTCGAACCACAATTGACATAGAGTAGCCCTACAGTTTTTTTTTTCTTTTCACCTTTTTACCTTTTTTGTCCTGTCTGCTATTAGTCTCTCTAGAACCACTTGGGTCAAGCTCTTGGCCAGTTGGTGGTTACGACTAGCTTTCTAGTTTGTGAGGCAGCTAAAGCTGCTTTGGACTGTATGAACATTTTTATTTCCCGTGTTTCTCTTAAAAAAAATGAATCTAGTAACTGCAAGTAGGAACAATCTCTAAGTAGGAATAATCTCTAGGAAGACAAAATAACACGGTAACAAGTAGATGCATGAACTGACATAACTTAACAGTGACCATGCACAACAACAGCAACTAAAGCGTGCCCTTCACTAATCCTAACAAGGTGAAAAACAAGTCCATAACCTTTTTTCTAACCAGCAACAACGCAACTTGATGCACACATCAGAACTAAGCTGTGGCAACAACCTAACGGCTTCATCCAGCAACGTATGACATATCAGGAGTTCTAGGAGATGCAAAGCAACCCGTGGCAGTAACCAAATCAAAGTAGACTCATTGCACACAGGCACAAAGCAGCGACAGCCGCATTTCATCGAACAGTTAGCGAGCATGACGATGAGATCCTAAACGGGACAGAGAGGAGCAGTGAGGAAGACGGTGGGCTCACCATGAACACGAGGACGACGCTGGGAATGATCTCGAGGTCGAGGAAGCCGTTCTACAATGGGGACGAAGAGGTTGCAGTTCAGACCGCTACGACGTCAACCAACGACGCCTCTGCTGCCGCCAAGCTCTGCATCGAGAGGGAGTACTTCCTCCACCAGTCCACGCCCAAGGGCGGGGATCCGCCCAGCGACAACTCGTCCGTGGCCAGGAAGAAGAAGCCTCGCCTCGCCTCGACTCGCTCCCCTCCGAAATCGCCGCCGATGAACAAATCGACGCCACCCCCAAAACGCAAACGCACAGATCGCCGCCGCGGAAGCATGGAGGGCACATACTTCACATGCGCCGGCGACAAGACGCCGCCGCCGCCGCCGCCGCTCGCCGGAGCCAAATCGCCGCGACCCCGTCGCCTCCGCCCTCCTCTCTCTCTCTCTCTCTCTCTGTCGGTGGCGAGGCGAAATGACGACAGAAGGAATCGATGGGGAAATTCTGGGTACAGTCGCTGCACTTGACGGGTTCGGGTTCGATCCGTTAGCGATTGCGGGCCCGATAACAGAGAACGTAATGCGGCGTTATTCCATCAGTTCGCACGAAGATTGGCACAGATCAGACGCTCCACAAAGTGCTTGAAAGAAAGCAAGATTTCAAGTGCTTGTAACAAAGAAAATTCGCGAATATAATGCCCGAGACAACATCCAAAAAGAGAGAGAATCAAGATCAGCAGGACAACCGCCAAAACATAGGCACGCCACAATTAGAAGGGTATGATCCAATAATCTTACAGATCTATACGCAAACCAAAAGAGCGAGTTAAAAGGTTCAAATAGTTGAGCCAGGCGTCAAAATTAAATCACAGATTCTAAGATCGGATATTTCCTGTAGATATATAGAGGGCTCAAGATCCCAGCAGCCACTGGAGAGCAAACTCATTTCTGCAAATATGAACTTTGACCTCGGCATGAGTTCCATGGTTTCAGTAAGGAATACTAACATTTGGAGCCATAAAATTAACGAAGACACATGCAATGCATAGCTTAGTTTACCACCTGGTATCTTTCTACCGAGTAGACGACGCATTCAAAATTGGGAACAAGAAGCAAGCTGAACAAAACAAGATCCGTTCCGAAGAACTGACAAAAAAATCACACTGAACAGCACAAGCAACAATGATAAGAAATAGGTAGCCTCAGCAAGATCTGATCTGATCCATATATAAGACCATAAAGTCATCTCGTAAAACTATACAAGAGTGGATAGTGAGAGAGAAATATGACCGCACTTAAACCTGGTCAACTACAACTAGATGGATTACACACATTACCGTACAATCCATTTCTTCCAATGAATTGCTCAGTATAAGATCCAATGATACAGGGTGCAGAGCCAAACTTTAACTTTAATATGTCTGGATAGTGACGCCATAGCATATAGCTAGCAGATCAATGAACACCATAAATCGTCATTTGTCTCGAAGCTGTAACCTTCATGAATATGAGAGGAACAATAAGTACAAAGAAATTTCCATCATAGAGAAAATAAAAATGAATTACTTTGTAAGATCACAGATATGAACCATCATGGCAAAGCTGGATAAGGCTTCGATTTAAAAATTGGCGGATGTTCTGTGATTCAAAGCCAGTACTCCCTCCCAAAGGTTAGCCGCTCCCTCTGGTTTTAACTGAGGACATTGGATCTTTTTTAGCTAAAAAATGAACTAAAAACTCTAACGTCGTATAAATGGAGGGAGTACTTGTTAAGCACCATAACTAACAACTGCTCAAGGGGCTGTATGAGGAATGGCTGCTGTAACAGATTGCAGTTGCTATAGTCACACACAAGATGTAATTGAAGAATAAATTCCTTTTTCACAACAAGGAAAGTAGGAAATTCTATACATTACTGTTCCAACTAGGAACAAATTAGGTTTCTAAGATTGGGTGTGTCCATTACACTTTTTTATGCGTGCATCTGACCATATAAAGCTAGAAAGATATCAAATAAACAACAAATATCCAGAATTTCTCTAATAATACATTGCTACAAAGCTGGACGAATGTATTATTTACTTCAATACTAATGAACAGGTGGATGTTCCACCATCATAAACTACCCCACCCAAAGTTTATGTACTCCATAAGTAATCTTTCATATAGGAGATTCCCCTATTTGCAAGATCAGATATGCTCTTAATTTGAACTCATCTCTTTGAGAGATATATGTTGCTAAGGCAAGATAACAATGTAGTTTTCTTCGTAAACAAATCAAAATGGCTTAGAATAACACCAAAAACAGAGTTCTCAAACCGTGCATTGTTTCAAGGTTGTCCATCACTGGGAAGCCAACAAGCGGGAAAATAGAAACAGGCAAAAATCATCATTAGATGAAAACATTTGCCACTTATGAAATTTAGAGCTTTATTAAGGAGGGCGAAAAAGGGATTAGGTGTAAAAAATGAAATTTTTGGAATGCATGGCGACCAACTATTAATAAACACGATATGACAAGATTGTTAATCTCATTGGTAAACTGCATGCAAAGGATAATTTTATTGGAGTAATACAAGTGTTCTTATGACTGCTCTGAGACATGTAGTGTAAAATTTGCATTTTGTATTTGAATAAGACCATGAACCTAGATACTGTTGTGTAAAAATGGGAATGATTATACTTTAGAAAAATAAGTAAGAAATATTTTTAACTTTTATGTTATTTGTACACGATTTGTTAGCATGCAACCTAGAATAGTACTTTCTCTATATGTACATACACGACATTACAACAATCGCCATTAATCTGCAGAGAGTTCAAGCCTCTGGTAGGAATCGTCATATATTTCAGAACGGAGAGATTATGAAATAGAAAACTTACATTCAGAAAATCTCTGAGTCCGCTGGATGATGATTTGCTCAATGGATACACCATAGATGCTCAAGGCGCTAAAAATGCTTTGAACCCTATTATCAAATTTTGCACACTTGATTTCTACTACTTTAAGATTCTTAGATGCAAACTCCCTTTTTGATGGATTACAGCTTCCTTTCATTGCCACCCACCTTTTTGGGGCCTGTATCAAACATAGCAGTAACATAATCAATCAATCATGCATGCTTTAATAAAACCACAGTCCCACTTACAAAACATGTACCTTACGGAGTTGAAGAATGAGCTTCTCTAGATCAGGTGTATGCTGGAGAAAGCATACAATAGCTCGAATATCAATTGCCGCACACCACTCGTTGAGTAACAGAGTCTTTAACTTACTAAATGTAGGGCACCACATCAGATCCCTTTTGAAAATGAACTGATCATTATGCAAAAGAGTAGGAGATCAGAAATTTGAAAAATGTGATTTTGCTGTACAAATTGAAACAAGAGCTCGCGAGTATTGATGCTGAAACTAATTTGGACAGTAATAGAAGTGGCTAGTAATCTGTTCCTAAGTGATGTTTAAAGGTAGATGCAGTCTAACTTTTTAACGATGATCACATGCATTAAATTTATCATAGATAGTACAATAACAACGCAGTGTCAGTTTTCTGTGGTCAGGCCATGAAAAAGCGGCATATGGTTCATTTAACACTATTATACTCACTAAGATTTCATAGGACACCACTGCAAAAATTATGACATTTAATATATTATAAATAGCACCCCAATATAGTCAACAACCACAACCAAATCCACCATGAACCAATATATAGCATGTGGAGAAGCTAGCTTACAGATGTTAAATTATGGTACGTATATTACAAGAGGCATCTTGGATGACGAGTGAAAAAATAAGTAGGAAAAATACATACCACCCCAGGTTCAGCTACTAGCTCCAAACTTTCAGCCTCGGACAAACCTTTGAGAAGCACAGAATCGGTGATTCCATTACCATTAGCAACACAATTATCACAACTGGCATTAGAACACGAGTGCCCAAATCGTTCTGCACCACAGCGATCATCACAGTCACGGAGTCTAACAAATGCCTTTACCAATGATGGCATGCTTTCTAGAATAGGAGTCTTGTCAAAATTTTCAGTTAGTTCCAGCCAAACGAGACCTGGACAAGAAATCTGAGTCCGGATGTTCTTCTCAAACTTGCAGTAGCGCATGGTTAGGTTCTCAAGGGATCGGGACATTATCTTCTCAGCATTAACAGAGCAAAAACGCATCAATAGCTTCTTCAGTGCTGGGCAGCTTGAGAAGTCGAGGAATCTGCTGCCTAACATTACACTTAAAAGCTCTAGCGTCCTCAAGTGCTGGGAGATGAGAAGATTGTCTATGGACAGATGAGGGGTATCATAGTAATAATCTACTCTCACGGTTTGAGCTTTACACAGCAGAGCTTGTTGGATCCAACTGTCGATCTGTTTTGTGTCCATACAGTCTTCTAACAGATGGACTCCAAACTCACACAACTCAAGTGACGCGCTGCGCTCGCGATGGAACAGCAGATTGTTCACGAACCTGTCCAGAGTCTCGAACTCCTGCTCCGAGAGCGATAGCTTGCCTTCCTGTACATCAGAGCTGATGCGCAAATCCGGTATGGACCTCCAGAGGTGGCGCCAACGCCGGGCAAGCACGCACGTTCCCACAGCCTCCCGCGCTGGCAGGAACGACAGCACGTGCTGCAGCGCCTCGTCCGGGAGGACGTCGATCCCCTCAGAGGGCGCCTGCTTCTGCTGGGTCTTGCGACGCCGGTAGACGATCTTGGCTTCTTGGTGAGGCATTGCGTCGAACAGGTGTCGCGCGCCGGTCCTGGAACGAGTTCAGGAAAGTGAAGAGTCAAGAAAGATGGGATTCCTCGGTCCACCACTCGCCACTCTGCCTACAAAACTTAGATGCTGACTGATATTTTACCTTTAAAGCTTGAAATCGAAGGGCGGGATTGGATCAACGGAGCAGCCTAGCCACCGCACAATTCTTGACACGAACTTCCCTGCGCGACGCCCTGTTCGTCTTGCAACAAGCAGAGTGCGGACGATCGCCGGGACCTTGTAGTTGTTCCGTAGCTTAGGGTCTAGAAAATCCTTAGAAAAGGCAGCAAGAAGAGGAATTGGGAATCGGGAAGAACTGTAGAAGACGAAGGGAAAGCGGAGCGGACGAGTGGGTGGGATGGATCAAATGGAAACGGTTGCGAACGATGGCCTCTTGGTTGGTAATTAGCGTGCTCGGGAAGCAAACTGCCGGTTTTAGCGAACACCGTGTAGTCCCTGCCTTCTCTCGGTGCGGTGATCTCTTTCTAAATGCCACTTGCCTGTAATAAAGTTTAAGGTCATGTGTAGTAAATAAAGTTCCAGGTTCGACGTGGGAGGATCTATATATCTTATATAGATGCAACCCACTCAAGATCATTTACTTCTATAAAACTCAACTCTTAAGAGGCCACGTCACCTAAATTGTTTCATCCGTAGGATTCCGGCCAGCAGCGCATTCGTCCGTTCCTTCCTCCTCTGTCTCTCTTCGTGCTCTGCCCTCCCTCTCCCGCAGCCTTCCTCCCCTGTCATCTCCCCACTTCCTTCTTTCCTCCAACTATTACAACGATTTCTCCCACCATTACAACTCCGAATAATGGCTACACAAGGAGAGCCTGCCCAATTAGTAGGTCTAATGGCAATAATGCCGCATCAAATGCGCAAGTTACCAATCCAAGCATCAAATCCACTCCCGCCTCTACAGTCTACATGCTCTTTCTTGCCTCCCATTATCAATCGTTTCTTGCTGTTGCCCTGCGCTTCAGATTGCCACTGCTATTGCTTTCGTCCTCGATTCATACAGGTTCTACAATTTAAATCTATTCCATTTTTTTTTTGGCATTGTCATATCAGATTTTTACCATTGTTTCCTGCACTCCAAGTGTTTGATAAAATGTCCCTTACTAAAACCTTTGCAGCTGTTCTACTCATGTGAATGGATCCCCGCTACAGCATTTGTGTTTGATTTACCTTCCAGATATAGCCACAGCCTTGACGTTCTTCAGCCGTTCAGGTAAAATAAAACACTCAACCTGTCCAAATGTTCTGCTGTCCTCATCGCCTTTTATTTTAAAGCATTCTACAATACAATTGTGCACCTATGCAGTTGTTCATTTTCATGTACGTGGCCCTCTACTCCAAGTCTCTTTGATTTCTCCTCTGGATATATAGCAAGTTATTTGGTTTCCTTCACTCATTTGGGTAAAAGAAAAATGTTCAGATTGTTGCTTTACAAGTGTTCTGTTATCGCAGCCTGTTGCCTTAGGTCAAGAATTGTCGTCTGCCCTTTTATTTTACGCATTCTACCATTATTTTACATGTCTCTAAAATATTGCATGTTCCCAGCGGACGTCCTCATTTTTTGGTTTCAGTGGGTCTGCTCCTCTTCTTTTCCAAATGCTCTGTTTTAACAGTAACTTTCACCCCTATAATGGTTACATTTGACATTCTAAGCCTAACAGAATGGACCCGGGAGGAAGTTCTTCACGTTTTCCACTTGGCCGTGGACGGTCACGACGCCGTCCATCACATGTTTCATTTCCTCGGCCTGATCACGCTACCGCCCAAGAGAACCGACGTATACGTAGAGCACGACGAATGGATGCTAACAGCGGAAGAGGTTGGTTTAGACATATTAGAACTCTTCCGTGCAACCAGTTACGATCATAGAAATTTTCCTCCATGCTTCTTATCATTCAGGCTACACCTACATTGCCTGCATTACCTCCTACGACTCAAAACAACACGAAGCCTGAAAGGTTACAATCCTGCTCTGAAAATTCAAGTTCATCCGTGAAGCTACCAAGTCCCAAGGTCATCCTCTTACTAAGTATTTTTTCTCACATTCTATAATAACTTTCTCTATACTATTTATCTTATAATAACAAACGTTCTGGCTGTTTCATTTTTCCGGATTCAGGATATGCCTATCTTGCCTGTTTTACCTCCTATAGCTCAAAACAACACGGAGTCTGAAAGGTTACAGCAAGGCTCTGAAAATTCATGTTCAGACGTCAACCTACCATGTTCAGAGGTCATCTTCTTATTTAGTATTTTTTTTTTCTTCCCTTCTAATAACTTTCTCTATATTACATATCTTTTGCTAACAAACGTTTCCGCAATTTCAGGATAAAACTATCTTGCCTGCTTTACCACCTAAGACTCCAAACAACACAGAGTCTGAATGGTTTAACTCCTCCTCTCAGATATAGTAATACTAATTCCGTAACTTAATATCCATATATTCTTAAATTGTTCACATTCCCCCCTTTCCAGCTCTAAGGTAAAGAGAGCCTTACATTCCAAAAGGAGGCAGATTATAGTGAAGCAACGAATCAGGCTTCATCCAGCGCTCTTCCTAAACGTCATAAGTACTACATCCGTTCCCTAACTTCATTGTTTTTCCCATCATACATTCCTAAAATTCGTTTCAAATATAGATTGGCAGCTGACAACAATTCAGAGGATACTACAAATTCCAGCCAAAACGAACTTCCAATCAACAAAATATAGGTACTAAAAAATATGAAATATATTAACGATATCACATTTCCTGTTTCGTTACAAACATTGCACCTTCGCTTCATACATATTTATACCTTCACAATTCACAGGTAGCCCTTCGCGGCTGGAGTTTATGACATGCCCTTTCTCCAGCATCACATTACCATGCCATGAATGTCATTTCGTTCAAATACAATTTGAATTTTTCCCTTTCGCACTATATTATGCTACTTATGTAACTTCCTACAGTTCTCTCCAGTTTTACTTCATACACTTATAAGTACTTCAATTTATATATTTTTCCATTTCATGCATGTCAAATATGTCCTACGACAATTACCGTTATCCATCATAGCGAAGTAAATAAACAATCCAAATGTTCAAACTACCATCGATTCAACCTCCGGAACGCATTAAACAAACTACCTCAAATGTATCTACGGAATCGAGTTTACCACAAAAGAACAAGCTCGGCTGTGAGGGAGCAGAGTGCGCAAACATCAAGCTTTCACAATACTGCTCTGATTCATTTTATTTTAATGAAAATATTTGTCCTCTCCGAATCTTTCATTGTTTAAAGATTCCTTCCAATAACACCTTCCTTTATCTGCCGCAGTATTTGAAACAATGCTAATGAATCTCATTAATTTGTTTTTATCACGGAATAACTGCAGTCTTAATACCACACCCTCCTTCAATATGACCTCTATATAACCAAAAGGCACGACTATGTTTTCCCAATACTACATCGTCCTTTGTAAATCCTCTGCTATTCACATTCTCATAGCCAAAACCAAAGGAGCATCAACAACAATTCACCAGGTTTCACTTTCTTCTCGCATCTACTTATCTCCTTATATTTCTTCTTCCTATGAACTAATCTATCATCTATATTTACGTTTTTAAAACATGTCTCTTCGCTACTAACAACCACAAGCCTAATTTGGATCAGGATGCAGCCACAATCTTCATATGGTCCTCTTCATCCCTCTTCACCCAGTTCTACCAAGAAGAAACAAAGTAGATTCCTCCATGCAATGAATCAGCTAAAGGATGCCTGTAAGCTTCATGACCATTGGAGTTCGGAAACCCCAAAGGTATGAATGTTTTGGTGATTGGGTGACCGTATTGATATGACTAACATTTCCATGTAGGATATTCAAATGGTCATGTCAATGAAGCGTCGTCTCACATACTCTATCTATCGACGACTTGGTGATTGGTTGCCTCGACAATTCGGATCGAGAACTTGATGGAGTCAAGGTTGAAGATGGATCAAGGCTAAGGACATGATAGACCAAGCAAGTGTTGGCTTGGTAGATGTTAGCTTGAGTCTATAGGAAAAACCGGACTATCAAGAGGGATCGAATTGGTTCTCTTAGCGCACACTAGGTTAGAGATCATATGGATGCATAGTGAGTCTCTCGAGGGCTAGGGTGGCTGAAGAGAAGAGGAGGAACCAAGAATGAAGAAGTTGGAAGCAAGGATCAAGAGTGGATCAAGTTTTCAGCTTATCCGGTAGAGACCGGACAGTACGGTCCTAGGGACCGTATGGTACGGTCTTCATTGAAGATCCAGACAGAGAAGTGAAGTCTCGGGATGCTGAGAAAATGAAGACCGGACAATGGGATCGTATGGTACGGTCAAGGAGACCGGACAGTACGGTCATCAGAGGATTTCCAGACAGAGAAGTTGAAGTTTCTGGAAGTGGAAGAAATGAAGACCGGACAATCGACCGGATGGTACGGTCCTAGGGACCGGACAGTACGGTCTTCATTGGAGATGAAGAAGAAGGTGGAGATGCGCCTGGAAATAGAGACCGGACAGTACGGTCTGGAAGAGACCGGACAGTACGGTCCTATTGTACGGTCTCTAGTTTCGCAGGGCACTTTTGGGCAACGGCTAGTTTTGGGTTGGTAGCCTATATATAGTTGGTTGCCCGCCCCTTGAGGAGTCTCTTGGCCATTGTTGGAGTGCAGGAAACTCAGAGGAAGCCAAGAGCAAGAGAGAGAAGCACTTGTGAAGGATTTGGAGTGATCCTAGTGCTTGAGAGAGTAGCAATTGCATCCACTTGATCTCTAGGCTAGTGTGAGCTTGAGAGAGTCACTTCGGTTTGTTACTCTTGGTCTCTGGCAAGGCCTAGACCGGTTAGGCGTCGGTGTTGAGCTGTCCAAGGAGATTGTGGAAGCTAACACAAGTTTGTACACGGTCTTGGAGCTTCCCGTGCGAAAGAAGCATCACTAGTGGAGCGCCCTTTGGCACGCATCACGTGCGGAGCCTTACCTTCGGAAGAGTACCCGAGATCGAGCCCGGCGGGACGTGCCCGCGACTTCACTCGGAGGGTGAAGTGTGCTCTAGGAGGGATCGCCATCGAGCGGAGGGACGGGGTCGAGACTCCGGCGGGAGTGACCCAACGTGGAGTAGGGGAAGGCGCCATCCTTCAGAGACCACGGGAAAAATCATGAGCATTCCTATCCTTATCTCCTTTACTTACTAGCATTTACGTTTCCGCATTTACCTTATGTGCTAGTAGAATTGCATGATAGGTTGTCTCTTTACTACTTAGTAGAATTGCTTGTTAGGGTGTTTGCTTGTTGCATAGACTAGATTGTGTGCGCGCATCGCTTGCTTTTGTTATCACCATATCTAGTCTTGCTAGCTTCACGCCTAAAGTACGTTTGGGAGAAATTGTTGACACACCGATTCACCCCCCCCCCCCTCTCGGTGCCCTTGATCCTTTCAAGTGGTATCAGAGCCTCGTTGCTCAAATAGGG
Source organism: Eragrostis nindensis (assembly GCA_012490785.1). Classification (NCBI taxonomy): domain Eukaryota; kingdom Viridiplantae; phylum Streptophyta; class Magnoliopsida; order Poales; family Poaceae; genus Eragrostis; species Eragrostis nindensis. The sequence continues at coordinate 1,789,999 of JAAXCT010000030.1, read as the reverse complement.
CTTAACCGCCTTGAGTAAGGATGCCGAGAGATCATGGGCCGCCCCCGTTCGATGGGACCGACTATGCCTATTGGAAAGCTCGCATGCAAGCTTACCTCGAGGCTCTCGACCCTATCGCATGGAAGGTGACAAGTTCCGGTGTCTCTCTAAGGACTCCCATTGGTACTCTTGATGTGAATCTCGCAAAGGCAAATGCTAAAGCTAAAAATGCCTTGTTTGAAGCTATCACTAAAGAGGTCTTTGCTCGAGTCAAGTCCGCGGGTACCGCTCATGAAGTATGGACACAAATTCAACAAATTCATGAGGGTTCCACGGACGTGAAAGAGGAAAGATACTATGTGCTAAAGAACAAATATGATGACTTTGCCATGTCTTCAAATGAGCTAATCAATGATGCTTACTCTCGCTTGAATGTGCTTGTAGAGGATATCAACTCGCTCGATGTGAAGGAGAAGATTGATGAAGGCGACCTTGTGCGGAAGATCTTGAGGATTCTCCCAAGGGAGAAATATGGAGCACTCATCACATGTCTCTTCAACACCGACATGCGAGACCTCACCACCCACAAGCTACTTGGGAAGATCACCGCCTTCGAGAGCTACAACCTCGACAAGAAGCTTGATGAGAAGCCCTCCAAGAATCTTGCTTTTGCATCCGAGGGGTCAAGCAAGAAGATGAAGAAGGTGGTGACTCAAGATTCAAGTGATGAAGAGCTTGAAGAAGACGTTGAAGACTTGTTGCAACTTCATCCTAATGATCTAGCACTCCTCATGAAGAGAAGCAACTTCTTCAAGAGAAGATTCATCAACAAGAAAGATGCCGATTGCTACAATTGTGGGGAGAAGGGTCACTTTGCCAAGGAATGCCCGAAGCCAATCAAGAAGAACAAGAAGAAAACTCAAGAGTCGAGCGATGATGAAGAAGAAGACCCTAGAAGCAAGTACAAGGCAAGGAAGAGGTTTGTCAAGAAGGAAAGCTCTAGAGGCAAAGACAAGAGAAGATCATCTCGCAAGGGTCTCTTTGTTGGAGAGTGGGTCACGGATGATGATAGTGAAGAAGAAGAAAGTGATGACTCATCCTCCAAAGGAAAGAAGATGGCCGGCATTGCTCTCACCAACATCTCTGAGGCTCTACCTCCACCACCTACTTGCTTGATGGCCAAAGATGATGATAGTAGTGAAGATGAGAAGAGCGAGTCCGATGAAGAGTTTGGTGAGGAGGATAAGCCCACATATGAGGAACTCTTGGATAGCATTCTCCTAACTGGCAAGATGATCAAGAAGAGGGACAAGACCATTGCTCGGTTGGAGAAGGAACATGAAGTGGCCGCTTTCCGAGTTCGTCAACTTGAGGGTGAACTTAGGGACTTATCCATCTCCCACAAGGCTCTTAATGAGGACTATGACAAGCTTGAGGAAGACCACATGAAGCTCAAGGAGAAGTCCAAGTTACTAGAGGATGAGATCAAGCACCTTTCCACTTCGCTCATGACCTTGGATGAAAGCTATGACAAGCTCAAGGTTGATCACAAGAGGCTCAACGACAAGTTCAAGGTTCTTGAGGGAGAATATCAATCCATCTTCGAAAAGTGTAACACTTCTTCTTCTAGTTCATCTATTTCCGATTCTTCATATATTACTTGTGATGGACTAACTCCCTCTCTTGAGAGCATCTCTCTTGATGAGAAAATCTTGAAGGAATATCATCAACTCAAGGAGGAGAGAGCTTCGGTGATGGACGGCTTCGAGAGGCTCACAAGGGGAAGGACCATTCATAAGGAGATACTTGGTCGGAACCTTGTGAACAACCCCGGGCACAAGGGACTCGGCTCCTACCCCTCCGCCATCAACCTCATCGGCAAGGACGAGGACATTCCACCTTGGGTAGTTCCCCTCATGGCGGACGACTACTATTGTGAGAAGTGTTGCCGTGACGGGCACACTAGCAAGAATTGTCCCAAGGTGAGAAGTTCCAAAGTTTTGCCTAACGCTAACTTGTTCCATGGAAATACACACTACAAGCTCTTTAGGGACAAGAAAGGCAAGGTGAAGGCAAAGGCTCTTGGATCATCCAACAAGAGGAGGATGATGAGGAAGATTTGGGTGCCCAAATGCATAGTTGACCTTGAGAGGCCAACCAAGTGCGAGTGGGCTCCCAAGACCAAGACCTAGAAGGGTGATGGTGGTGGACCGTGTGCCGAAATGTCAACTCATGAACGTCCACCACAAGCTTCGAGTGCTTCATCGACAAATCTACTCTTCAAGGAGGTAACTTGTATCATAGTAGTTTCTTTTCTTGCATTGCTTGCATGGTAGCTAGGTGCTCCTTTGTGAACTAGTATGTTTGCATTCATGCATATGTAAATAACTAAAAGAAAAGAACAAAAAAATTAGTTCAAGGTCTAACTTTCTCAAGATAGCTATGAGTATGGGGGATGCTTGAGTTGGTGGACCGACGGGCTCAAGGCAAGGTTTGGCTCATAGTGAGTAAGCTTGAGAGAGGCTCAAACTTGACCTTGAGTAGGTTTCCTTTATGCGTTGTCTTAACTTTGCTTGCATATCACATGGCATGTTTAAATTCCCCTTGCATTTGTATGATATGCTTGTCTCATGCATTGCATATAGGAAATCACAAAGGAGTGGTCACACTATGAGGAAGTGCTTCATTCGCAATATGAACTCACATCTCATAGAAGTGTGACGAAAGAAAAGAATTGTGCTTCATGCCCATTGAGTCTTGCTAAATGATCCTCAAGGTTAAATCTACTTGCACGGATCATAGGCAAAGGGCTCATACATACCCCTCCTTTGGTTTTATCTCTTTTGGTTCTTATTGGTTGCTTCTTATTTGCCGATTGAAAAATTACTATAAGCCTATGCGCAACCTATATTGGTCTATTTTCAAAGGAGTGTTTGAGAGTTCCCCTTCTAGTCCATGTTTGGTGTTCTTGGTTCTTGTGTGAGAAACTTGGACTTAGAAGGAAATTCCTTGAAAATCAGCTTTTCTGGACTGGACCGTACAATACGGTCAAAGGGACCGTACAATACGGTGTGCTTTTGCACGAGATCCTTCGAAATCTGAGGCAGAAAGGAGACCGGACAATACGGTCCTGCAGACCGTACAATGCGGTCTCTATAGATTAACTGTCAGGGTTCCAAAGGAGACCGTACAATATGATCCCTATGACCGTACCAAACGGTCTGGTTAACTTCATCGCGAGATCGCATTCAATCTCATCCGTTGTTTCCGATGTCGCTGAATCCTGACCGTCCATTCGAATTAAAGGTAATTCTAACGGGATTTCCGGCGTGTTACTGTGCTTCCTCACCAAATCACCGCCGCCGTTTCGCCGCACGCTCCCGCCTCGCCGCTTCCCGCGCGCGCCGCGCCGCCGTACGCCTCGCCGCCGCCGTCGTGCTCACCGCCGACGTGCACCACCACCGCAGCCGCGCGCCGCCGCCTGTTCCACTCCACCGCGCCCGCACGCACCACGAACCCTAGCGCCGCGCCGCCGCACCTCGCCGAGCCGCCGCCGCTCCACCTCGCCTGCGCGCGCCGCCTGCCGGAGCTGGAGACGAGGACGAGGACCTCGCTGAGCTCTGCGCCGAGGAGCACCTCCATTCCACGCGCGTGATTTCGAGCTGGTGTTTCTTCCACCTCGCGCGACGAGCTCCTGTTCCCGGCGCTTCACCGAGCCCGAGCCTTTCTTTCCGACGATCGCCGTCGATTGATTGCTCTGGTGAGCTCCTGATTCCACAAATTGCACAATAGCCTCGTTCGGACTCCGTTTCTAGGGTTTGAGCCATTCAATTCCTTCATCGTTGAAAATCCCTAGAAAAATCGAACCTTTTTGCGACTTGGCATGCATTGCTATCTATTGCCTCGCATTTAGGTAAATTGGTATACCATTGTCATAGTGTTCGAGTTTTGCACTTCATCTATCTATGACATGTTGGTAGTTGATCGCTTTGTGTCGATTTTCGATTCCATACCATACACTAGCTCGACACTTAGTTCATTCCTCAATTAGTGTCGTATTTCGATGTTGCATATCTAGTATGACACTAGTTGATCTCCACCCATAATCGACAATGCCGTAGTTCCCCTTTGCATATTTGCCGGCATTGTGTCCTTTACTTCTGCGCTAGGACTTCATCTAGATTTACGCGCTTACCTACGATTCTTGCTTGTAGATTATAGTAGGTTATTCTATACTCATATACCCTGTCTATTCCTATCGTGCAGTGGCAGTTGTCAGCAGGCAGTGGGCAGTTGACAGCAGAGCAGAGACAGTGGACGGATTGAGGGCCAAGCCCTTAGTCCTATCTTTGGCAGTCAGCCGTCAGTGGACGGGTTGGTGAGCCAAGCTCACTCACCCTATCTTGTCTGCAGCCCAGTCAGCAGCTATGGCAGGTTCTGGCAGAGGCAGAGGCAGGGGCAGAGGTGACCGTGATAAGGGCAATGCCAAGGCTCCAGATCCACAGCCGAAGAGGAAGAAGCAGAGGACAGGTGACCCGGAGTGGGATCAGGCCCTCAGGGCAGCTGAGGTTGACCTACCCACTGGCAGAAACACAGGGTTCCGGATCAGGGACCCACCTACTGGAGGACAGGGGGAGACTCCCAGGAGGTCTTCCAGAGCTAGAGCTACAGTGCAGCGGACTCCGTCCACCCGCGGGGTTGGTACGTCGAGGACCGCGCAGGAGCAGCAGGCTCAGTCAGAGGAGGAGGAGAGCTCTTCCAGCTCCCGTGACGAGGTCACAGAGGGTGACAGGCAGAGGATGGCTGCCAAGTTCTGTGCTCTCGACAGGACTGCTTCACTCAGAGACGTGCTTGCTGAGGACGCTCTCAGGCTTCCAGGCCCCGTCCTCAAGAAGTTCAGGAGAGTCTCCGAGGAGACCTGGGTACCTGCCAGGAGAGACCCACAGGCAGGAGGTCGGTTCTGGACTTTGCTTCAGCAGAGGATTGCAGCTGGACTGAGGAGTAGACTGCGTACTGGTGGAGCTGATAAGCTCTTTGTCACTCACCAGCACTGCAGCATACAGGCTGCTAGCAGAGGTGCCGGGACAGACTTCACACAGCACTTGTCCTATATCCCGGGCCTCGAGGAGATCATCACCACACAGATGAGATGGGACTACGATATAGTGATGGACTTCTACGCTTCCTTGTGGATTGCTCAGGATCGCTCAGCGATATGGTTCATGCTCAGAGGGCAGCCCCACAGAGTGACGAGGGAGGACCTCGTAGCGGCCCTTGAGACTGTTCAGTACGAGACCAGTGTGTTCTCTCTTGCTCACCCAGGGATGGAGCCTCCCCGCAGACCTCTTGGGGGACACCTACCACCAGACGAGGATATGAGCATTGCTTTCCCTCCACCTCACCCGGAGAACTACAGCCGAGCTCACACCAGACTTACTCACGAGGGCAGAGTTCTCAGGAGCATTCTTAGCAAGACCATTGTGCCGAGGAGTGGATACAGGGATCAGTTTTCTATACTCTCACAGTGGGTCGTCATGCTGATACTGAGGCACAGAGGTTTTGACCTGGTGGATCTTATTCTGAGCCAGATGGAGGACGTTATTGCAGAAAGCATAGCTGCTAGACACTTAGCTTTCGCTCCACTGATTTGCTATATTCTGAGGAGGCTACAGTTGTTGTCTCAGGAGGACTACGATGAGTTGCCCAAGAAGACTACAGCGTACACTCCCTTACCTGCCTCCGACAGACGGGTTGCTACCCGGGAGTCAGCTTCGCAGGGGAGTTCTTCACAGGGCCTAGGTGACACAGCTACCGAGACAGAGCAGCATATTCACACTGGTAGCCAGATGGAGTCCATTCCTGAGGACGTGACTCCGGACTCTAGAGCAGGACCTTTAGGCTCAGCTACAGCTCCAGCTCAGACAGATTCAGTACTACGTGCAGAGCTTGCAGCTATCCGTAGAGAGCTCCAGAGTCAGCGAGAGGATAGAGAGAGAGACCGACAGATGCTAGACAGCGTGGTTCTCACTCAGAGGGAGATGGCCTCTGGCTTGTCGTCGCTGTTCACAGGCTTTGATGCGATTGCTCAGACACTACGCCTCTTTGGACAGGCATTGCCAGGCCTCCCGTCGTTCGCTCCTCTCACCTTCCCAGGTGTGCTGCCACCAGATACAGTACAGTTTCAGCAGCTACAGCAGCAGCAGCACCAGTTTGCCCAGGCACAGGCAGGACAGTCAGCCAGCCAGGGACAGTACTTCAGTTCCTTACTCACGGCCCCCATCTCACCTTCTGGTGCACCTACGGTGGGGCCGTCGTCGTCCACGTTTGCTGGTTTGGCAGGAGAGGCAGGACCTTCACACCAGTACCGTTCTTCACCAGGCCTCTCCATGACACCGTCAGCGCTTCTTGCTTCTACAGCTCCGAGTTTCTCACCGCTTCAGCTGACGAGTCCTTTCTTCGTGTCACCACTGCCAGCTCGGACCCTCGACTTTGACATAGTAGCACAAACCGTCTCAGTACAGACAGACTCAGTGCTTACAGCTTCACAGGCAGAGGTCGTGACTACTACACCTGAAACAGCAGCAGTGGATCTCACAGACTTCGGGTACACCCGTGAGGAGGTAGATGAGGCTCTCGCTACAGCACAGGATTCACCTTCCAGGGCAGCCTCACCTACTGGTAGTTTCTCCTGGACCCCCAGTCGCTCACCCACTCCTTCAGTCCACTCAGCGTCAGACTCAGAGGCAGTTGAGTACGCGACGCAGCTTGAGCAGACTCTTCTACAGACAGACTCTCCTGGGTTTGCCTACAGACAGCTTGTGCCGTACACTCCACTCTTCCAGCAGCAGGAGTCTTTGGGGATGCCGCGGACTTGGACTTGGACACCTCCAGTGCCGCCTTCTCAGCAGCAGCAGGACAGTGCTCAGCCTACCAGCTCTTCAGCACCTGCTGCCACTGCACCTCCTCCAGCCTCCGACGCGTAGGACAGCTGTTTTTCTCTTTTCCTTTTTCCTCTTTTTGGTCATTGGTGCCAAAGGGGGAGAGAGTTAGAGGGATCTTGTATAGGTCTAGGGGGAGTAGCAGAGTGATCTTGTGTCCAGGGGGAGTGTGAGACAGTTTTTGTCCAGGGGGAGACCTTTTGTGACTTTATTTGTATATTCTTTTGGTACTTCGTGGTTCTTGTTGAGCTTGATTTGCTTTCGCTGGTGTTTAGCTCATCAAGAATACACTTGGTTTCGCTTCATACACTTGCTCGTTATCTATATATCTTGTATATTGCTCTGGCATATTGCTTTGAGTTTGTGTATGTTTACCTGGATGCGCTTATTTATATCTATCTTGCCAGGTTTCCTCTTTCTGTGATGATATGTGCACTCACTTGCTTTTGCAGGAATATCTTATAATCTTATCATCACAGAGTTGTGGTCATAGCTCATGCTGTTATTCCATATATATCACCAATGTGCTCTAACTCTATTTTGCAGGTGATACCTTTTGAGCTATGACTACCTTGTTCTCCGTTTTACTTGTTCTTCATGCATACCTAAATCTTCTCGATCACTCTTGCGCTTTACATTCTCTATCTTTTGATATCTTTTGATATATGTTGTCACCAATCACCAAAAGGGGGAGATTGTAAGCTTCATGACCATTGGAGTTCGGAAACCCCAAAGGTATGAATGTTTTGGTGATTGGGTGACCGTATTGATATGACTAACATTCCATGTAGGATATTCAAATGGTCATGTCAATGAAGCGTCGTCTCACATACTCTATCTATCGACGACTTGGTGATTGGTTGCCTCGACAATTCGGATCGAGAACTTGATGGAGTCAAGGTTGAAGATGGATCAAGGCTAAGGACATGATAGACCAAGCAAGTGTTGGCTTGGTAGATGTTAGCTTGAGTCTATAGGAAAAACCGGACTATCAAGAGGGATCGAATTGGTTCTCTTAGCGCACACTAGGTTAGAGATCATATGGATGCATAGTGAGTCTCTCGAGGGCTAGGGTGGCTGAAGAGAAGAGGAGGAACCAAGAATGAAGAAGTTGGAAGCAAGGATCAAGAGTGGATCAAGTTTTCAGCTTATCCGGTAGAGACCGGACAGTACGGTCCTAGGGACCGTATGGTACGGTCTTCATTGAAGATCCAGACAGAGAAGTGAAGTCTCGGGATGCTGAGAAAATGAAGACCGGACAATGGGATCGTATGGTACGGTCAAGGAGACCGGACAGTACGGTCATCAGAGGATTTCCAGACAGAGAAGTTGAAGTTTCTGGAAGTGGAAGAAATGAAGACCGGACAATCGACCGGATGGTACGGTCCTAGGGACCGGACAGTACGGTCTTCATTGGAGATGAAGAAGAAGATGGAGATGCGCCTGGAAATAGAGACCGGACAGTACGGTCTGGAAGAGACCGGACAGTACGGTCCTATTGTACGGTCTCTAGTTTCGCAGGGCACTTTTGGGCAACGGCTAGTTTTGGGTTGGTAGCCTATATATAGTTGGTTGCCCGCCCCTTGAGGAGTCTCTTGGCCATTGTTGGAGTGCAGGAAACTCAGAGGAAGCCAAGAGCAAGAGAGAGAAGCACTTGTGAAGGATTTGGAGTGATCCTAGTGCTTGAGAGAGTAGCAATTGCATCCACTTGATCTCTAGGCTAGTGTGAGCTTGAGAGAGTCACTTCGGTTTGTTACTCTTGGTCTCTGGCAAGGCCTAGACCGGTTAGGCGTCGGTGTTGAGCTGTCCAAGGAGATTGTGGAAGCTAACACAAGTTTGTACATGGTCTTGGAGCTTCCCGTGCGAAAGAAGCATCACTAGTGGAGCGCCCTTTGGCACGCATCACGTGCGGAGCCTTACCTTCGGAAGAGTACCCGAGATCGAGCCCGGCGGGACGTGCCCGCGACTTCACTCGGAGGGTGAAGTGTGCTCTAGGAGGGATCGCCATCGAGCGGAGGGACGGGGTCGAGACTCCGGCGGGAGTGACCCAACGTGGAGTAGGGGAAGGCGCCATCCTTCCGAGACCACGGGAAAAATCATGAGCATTCCTATCCTTATCTCCTTTACTTACTAGCATTTACGTTTCCGCATTTACCTTATGTGCTAGTAGAATTGCATGATAGGTTGTCTCTTTACTACTTAGTAGAATTGCTTGTTAGGGTGTTGCTTGTTGCATAGACTAGATTGTGTGCGCGCATCGCTTGCTTTTGTTATCACCATATCTAGTCTTGCTAGCTTCACGCCTAAAGTACGTTTGGGAGAAATTGTTGACACACCGATTCACCCCCCCCCTCTCGGTGCCCTTGATCCTTTCAAGTGGTATCAGAGCCTCGTTGCTCAAATAGGGCTTAACCGCCTTGAGTAAGGATGCCGAGAGATCATGGGCCGCCCCCGTTCGATGGGACCGACTATGCCTATTGGAAAGCTCGCATGCAAGCTTACCTCGAAGCTCTCGACCCTATCGCATGGGAGGTGACAAGTTCCGGTGTCTCTCTAAGGACTCCCATTGGTACTCTTGATGTGAATCTCGCAAAGGCAAATGCTAAAGCTAAAAATGCCTTGTTTGAAGCTATCACTAAAGAGGTCTTTGCTCGAGTCAAGTCCGCGAGTACCGCTCATGAAGTATGGACACAAATTCAACAAATTCATGAGGGTTCCACGGACGTGAAAGAGGAAAGATACTATGTGCTAAAGAACAAATATGATGACTTTGCCATGTCTTCAAATGAGCTAATCAATGATGTTTACTCTCGCTTGAATGTGCTTGTAGAGGATATCAACTCGCTCGATGTGAAGGAGAAGATTGATGAAGGCGACCTTGTGCGGAAGATCTTGAGGATTCTCCCAAGGGAGAAATATGGAGCACTCATCACATGTCTCTTCAACACCGACATGCGAGACCTCACCACCCACAAGCTACTTGGGAAGATCACCGCCTTCGAGAGCTACAACCTCGACAAGAAGCTTGATGAGAAGCCCTCCAAGAATCTTGCTTTTGCATCCGAGGGGTCAAGCAAGAAGATGAAGAAGGTGGTGACTCAAGATTCAAGTGATGAAGAGCTTGAAGAAGACGTTGAAGACTTGTTGCAACTTCATCCTAATGATCTAGCACTCCTCATGAAGAGAAGCAACTTCTTCAAGAGAAGATTCATCAACAAGAAAGATGCCGAGTGCTACAATTGTGGGGAGAAGGGTCACTTTGCCAAGGAATGCCCGAAGCCAATCAAGAAGAACAGGAAGAAGACTCAAGAGTCGAGCGATGATGAAGAAGAAGATCCTAGAAGCAAGTACAAGGCAAGGAAGAGGTTTGTCAAGAAGGAAAGCTCTAGAGGCAAAGACAAGAGAAGATCATCTCGCAAGGGTCTCTTTGTTGGAGAGTGGGTCACGGATGATGATAGTGAAGAAGAAGAAAGTGATGACTCATCCTCCAAAGGAAAGAAGAAGGCCGGCATTGCTCTCACCAACATCTCTGAGGCTCTACCTCCACCACCTACTTGCTTGATGGCCAAAGATGATGATAGTAGTGAAGATGAGAAGAGCGAGTCCGATGAAGAGTTTGGTGAGGAGGATAAGCCCACATATGAGGAACTCTTGGATAGCATTCTCCTAACCGGCAAGATGATCAAGAAGAGGGACAAGACCATTGCTCGGTTGGAGAAGGAACATGAAGTGGCCGCTTTCCGAGTTCGTCAACTTGAGGGTGAACTTAGGGACTTATCCATCTCCCACAAGGCTCTTAATGAGGACTATGACAAGCTTGAGGAAGACCACATGAAGCTCAAGGAGAAGTCCAAGTTACTAGAGGATGAGATCAAGCACCTTTCCACTTCGCTCATGACCTTGGATGAAAGCTATGACAAGCTCAAGGTTGATCACAAGAGGCTCAACGACAAGTTCAAGGTTCTTGAGGGAGAATATCAATCCATCTTCGAAAAGTGTAACACTTCTTCTTCTAGTTCATCTATTTCCGATTCTTCATATATTACTTGTGATGGACTAACTCCCTCTCTTGAGAGCATCTCTCTTGATGAGAAAATCTTGAAGGAATATCATCAACTCAAGGAGGAGAGAGCTTCGGTGATGGACGGCTTCGAGAGGCTCACAAGGGGAAGGACCATTCATAAGGAGATACTTGGTCGGAACCTTGTGAACAACCCCGGGCACAAGGGACTCGGCTCCTACCCCTCCGCCATCAACCTCATCGGCAAGGACGAGGACATTCCACCTTGGGTAGTTCCCCTCATGGCGGACGACTACTATTGTGAGAAGTGTTGCCGTGACGGGCACACTAGCAAGAATTGTCCCAAGGTGAGAAGTTCCAAAGTTTTGCCTAACGCTAACTTGTTCCATGGAAATACACACTACAAGCTCTTTAGGGACAAGAAAGGCAAGGTGAAGGCAAAGGCTCTTGGATCATCCAACAAGAGGAGGATGATGAGGAAGATTTGGGTGCCCAAATGCATAGTTGACCTTGAGAGGCCAACCAAGTGCGAGTGGGCTCCCAAGACCAAGACCTAGAAGGGTGATGGTGGTGGACCGTGCGCCGAAATGTCAACTCATGAACGTCCACCACAAGCTTCGAGTGCTTCATCGACAAATCTACTCTTCAAGGAGGTAACTTGTATCATAGTAGTTTCTTTTCTTGCATTGCTTGCATGGTAGCTAGGTGCTCCTTTGTGAACTAGTATGTTTGCATTCATGCATATGTAAATAACTAAAAGAAAAGAACAAAAAAATTAGTTCAAGGTCTAACTTTCTCAAGATAGCTATGAGTATGGGGGATGCTTGAGTTGGTGGACCGACGGGCTCAAGGCAAGGTTTGGCTCATAGTGAGTAAGCTTGAGAGAGGCTCAAACTTGACCTTGAGTAGGTTTCCTTTATGCGTTGTCTTAACTTTGCTTGCATATCACATGGCATGTTTAAATTCCCCTTGCATTTGTATGATATGCTTGTCTCATGCATTGCATATAGGAAATCACAAAGGAGTGGTCACACTATGAGGAAGTGCTTCATTCGCAATATGAACTCACATCTCATAGAAGTGTGACGAAAGAAAAGAATTGTGCTTCATGCCCATTGAGTCTTGCTAAATGATCCTCAAGGTTAAATCTACTTGCACGGATCATAGGCAAAGGGCTCATACATACCCCTCCTTTGGTTTTATCTCTTTTGGTTCTTATTGGTTGCTTCTTATTTGCCGAATGAAAAATTACTATAAGCCTATGCGCAACCTATATTGGTCTATTTTCAAAGGAGTGTTTGAGAGTTCCCCTTCTAGTCCATGTTTGGTGTTCTTGGTTCTTGTGTGAGAAACTTGGACTTAGAAGGAAATTCCTTGAAAATCAGCTTTTCTGGACTGGACCGTACAATACGGTCAAAGGGACCGTACAATACGGTGTGCTTTTGCACGAGATCCTTCGAAATCTGAGGCAGAAAGGAGACCGGACAATACGGTCCTGCAGACCGTACAATGCGGTCTCTATAGATTAACTGTCAGGGTTCCAAAGGAGACCGTGCAATATGATCCCTATGACCGTACCAAACGGTCTGGTTAACTTCATCGCGAGATCGCATTCAATCTCATCCGTTGTTTCCGATGTCGCTGAATCCTGACCGTCCATTCGAATTAAAGGTAATTCTAACGGGATTTCCGGCGTGTTACTGTGCTTCCTCACCAAATCACCGCCGCCGTTTCGCCGCACGCTCCCGCCTCGCCGCTTCCCGCGCGCGCCGCGCCGCCGTACGCCTCGCCGCCGCCGTCGTGCTCACCGCCGACGTGCACCACCACCGCAGCCGCGCGCCGCCGCCTGTTCCACTCCACCGCGCCCGCACGCACCGCGAACCCTAGCGCCGCGCCGCCGCACCTCGCCGAGCCGCCGCCGCTCCACCTCGCCTGCGCGCGCCGCCTGCCGGAGCTGGAGACGAGGACGAGGACCTCGCTGAGCTCTGCGCCGAGGAGCACCTCCATTCCACGCGCGTGATTTCGAGCTGGTGTTTCTTCCACCTCGCGCGACGAGCTCCTGTTCCCGGCGCTTCACCGAGCCCGAGCCTTTCTTTCCGACGATCGCCGTCGATTGATTGCTCTGGTGAGCTCCTGGTTCCACAAATTGCACAGTAGCCTCGTTCGGATTCCGTTTCTAGGGTTTGAGCCATTCAATTCCTTCATCGTTGAAAATCCCTAGAAAAATCGAACCTTTTTGCGACTTGGCATGCATTGCTATCTATTGCCTCGCATTTAGGTAAATTGGTATACCATTGTCATAGTGTTCGAGTATTGCACTTCATCTATCTATGACATGTTGGTAGTTGATCGCTTTGTGTCGATTTTCGATTCCATACCATACACTAGCTCGACACTTAGTTCATTCCTCAATTAGTGTCGTATTTCGATGTTGCATATCTAGTATGACACTAGTTGATCTCCACCCATAATCGACAATGCCGTAGTTCCCCTTTGCATATTTGCCGGCATTGTGTCCTTTACTTCTGCGCTAGGACTTCATCTAGATTTACGCGCTTACCTACGATTCTTGCTTGTAGATTATAGTAGGTTATTCTATACTCATATACCCTGTCTATTCCTATCGTGCAGTGGCAGTTGTCAGCAGGCAGTGGGCAGTTGACAGCAGAGCAGAGACAGTGGACGGATTGAGGGCCAAGCCCTTAGTCCTATCTTTGGCAGTCAGCCGTCAGTGGACGGGTTGGTGAGCCAAGCTCACTCACCCTATCTTGTCTGCAGCCCAGTCAGCAGCTATGGCAGGTTCTGGCAGAGGCAGAGGCAGGGGCAGAGGTGACCGTGATAAGGGCAATGCCAAGGCTCCAGATCCACAGCCGAAGAGGAAGAAGCAGAGGACAGGTGACCCGGAGTGGGATCAGGCCCTCAGGGCAGCTGAGGTTGACCTACCCACTGGCAGAAACACAGGGTTCCGGATCAGGGACCCACCTACTGGAGGACAGGGGGAGACTCCCAGGAGGTCTTCCAGAGCTAGAGCTACAGTGCAGCGGACTCCGTCCACCCGCGGGGTTGGTACGTCGAGGACCGCGCAGGAGCAGCAGGCTCAGTCAGAGGAGGAGGAGAGCTCTTCCAGCTCCCGTGACGAGGTCACAGAGGGTGACAGGCAGAGGATGGCTGCCAAGTTCTGTGCTCTCGACAGGACTGCTTCACTCAGAGACGTGCTTGCTGAGGACGCTCTCAGGCTTCCAGGCCCCGTCCTCAAGAAGTTCAGGAGAGTCTCCGAGGAGACCTGGGTACCTGCCAGGAGAGACCCACAGGCAGGAGGTCGGTTCTGGACTTTGCTTCAGCAGAGGATTGCAGCTGGACTGAGGAGTAGACTGCGTACTGGTGGAGCTGATAAGCTCTTTGTCACTCACCAGCACTGCAGCATACAGGCTGCTAGCAGAGGTGCCGGGACAGACTTCACACAGCACTTGTCCTATATCCCGGGCCTCGAGGAGATCATCACCACACAGATGAGATGGGACTACGATATAGTGATGGACTTCTACGCTTCCTTGTGGATTGCTCAGGATCGCTCAGCGATATGGTTCATGCTCAGAGGGCAGCCCCACAGAGTGACGAGGGAGGACCTCGTAGCGGCCCCTGAGACTGTTCAGTACGAGACCAGTGTGTTCTCTCTTGCTCACCCAGGGATGGAGCCTCCCCGCTGTTGGTATTTCTTACACCAAACAGAAAACACCACCTTAGGCTGGTTAGGCCTAGAGTGAATATTCCTGGTTCGGCGCCAGAAATACCTGGGGTTAAGTTACTTGCTTAGGATACATAATAATCCACAACTAGCAACGAGTGCCAGATATGTATTATTAGTATTTAATCATAAAAGATAATCCGCAAGCGCACGGATAACCCGTTGTAGCATTTCACCCGAGAGTATTCCAGGGTATCGTTATTTATATTTTCCCAAAGGAAGACGTGGTTGACAAGTGTGTACTTATACTCATGGTGTTACAAATGATAGATCATAACCAATATCCAAATACAGGGGTAAGGCAATGTATGGATAGAGGATAGTGCGACACACACAGCAGGCATTTCCACTCTCTGATAAAAGGCGAGAGGCGGCTCTAGGCTAGACTAAGGTTAAGTAAGAAGAACTGCTACTCCTAATGTACATCGTCAAGTAGCGTGCGTAGCATCTACCTATAGCCTAAGCTGCACACAAGCCAAGACTAAGCTGTTCTACTGCCGAGCCATCATCGGGAGATCCAGCGATCAGAGTCTGCCCCAATCTCCGGACATTTCATATATACTCCTACGCCATACCCGAACGTGGAGGATTACAAGGGACGGACAGGGCTGTCACCACCTGCCGCCTACCTCTACAAACCGTGGGGCACGAACACGCATCCAAGGGTGGAAAGGAAGCCCTAGCACCATGCTAGCGTAACTAACCACAACTCTAGATCCCTCGAGGCACCTCGCAAGGCGATAAACCTAGAGCACTCTTGCAAGACAATGGACCCGATGACTAAGCAAAAGGAACAACTAGGTCTAGCAAGCGATTACTTAGACAAAGGATCAAAGCTAGCACTACGTTAAGCATAGGCGTTCGTCGCTCAAGAATGAGCGACGAACGATGAACGATGAAGAACGATCATCGTTAACCGATGATCGAGTATGAACGAACGACGAACGAACGATGAACGATCATGAACGAACATCGATGAACGATGAACGAACGATGAACGAACATGAACGAACGAAGAACGTTCATCCAAGATCAAGGATGAACGATGAACTAGCATAAGCACATAACTACTACAAAAACGATGATATTCCATTGATAAAGAAATAAGTCTTACAAAGAGAGTAAAAGGATACAAGGGAATATACCCCAAACTCTCCAAGGGACCTGGGAG
Source organism: Eragrostis nindensis (assembly GCA_012490785.1). Taxonomy (NCBI): domain Eukaryota; kingdom Viridiplantae; phylum Streptophyta; class Magnoliopsida; order Poales; family Poaceae; genus Eragrostis; species Eragrostis nindensis. Next base: position 1,774,145 of record JAAXCT010000030.1, on the reverse strand, counting down.
CCAAAAGGGCAGCCCAACTACTCAGCCTAAGCCTAACTAGAGAGCCCCTAGCTCTGGATGTGTGGAGGAGGGAATGAGCCTCTTGTGTTGTGTGTCTTCCAAGGGGAGGGGGTACCCCTTTATTTATAGCCCTCAAAGGCGGTGGAATTGAGGCGGTTCCGTAGGTCGGTGGCATTGATTGCAGGTGGAACCGACCTCCTGAAGTCGGTTGCAAACCGCCATAAGAAGATGGACCCAGGGGGCCTCCCTGTCAGGTCGGCCGACCTAGGGTTTGGGGTCGGCCGACCTGGCCCTGGCCCCCCCTGGGCTGGGCTTTGGCAGGTTGGCTCCCCTCGGCCTTTTAGCCTCTTTTCCAGGTGCGTGGCCTCAGTTGATATTCTGGGTGATTCTGGGCCTTTAATCCTTGAATTATATTCCCGCGGCGAGCGTCGTTTGATGGACGTGTTGGAATCGTCGCCTTGGGCCTTGTTTACACCTGGAAATCCCTGTTTTCCACCTGCACATCCAAATCTAGAGGTACACGTGGAAATAGGTTATTTGATAACAAAATGCAAGTAACAAGTGTTAGTTCTTCCTTATTTATAGAGCTAATTGACGGTCAAAAACTGGGTCTAAGGACCGTCAACAACTCCCCCAAGCTGTCCTCCTTGCTCGTCCCGAGCAAGAAGTAGGACTTAGGATGTTGATCAGGAGTTGCTACAATGTTTCATATCTCATAGGTACCATGCACACAACAAAATACTCTCCTTTGAGTTGAAAAAGTTGGCATGGCAACTCACCCTTTACCTTACTCCTTATGGGGCGTATGGCTTTTTCCTTGTCTTGGGCGGTTGAGAGATAGAACGGTTATAACAGAGCACCAATCACTTGTCCATTGTTTGACTTTTATTTTCCGGAGGTTTTCAAAAGTTTTGAAATAAAAGCAAAGTTCCTCAAATGATGCTCTCAAATCGCTCAATAAGTGTATATTCCTCACCAAGGCATTATTGTGTTGCCTCTTTGTCATCCTACTTCTAAGGCTTGTATGTGGAGCTCAAGGTAGGGATGATATGAGGCATACTTGCATCACACATATTGCTGAACCAAAAGAGTGGATCCATGGAGAATGCAAGTCATACAACCTTGATCAAGATGTGCATGTGTGTGTAAGGTGGTGGTGAGGTGGAAGAACTATACTCCTTTTTATTTGTTTCCTCTCTCTCTTTTTGAATTTTTGAGGAGAACATGGCTATCTTGCTTTCTTTCTTTTTCTCAACATTTTTCTTTCTTTATTCCCCATTTTTCTTCATCATGCTCTACTTTTGTATGAGCAGGGGATTATTCTTTTTCTTTCTTTTGCATAGCCATGTCTCCAATGATACATTTTGAGAGAGAGGTAACAATGAATTTTTGGAGTATTTATTTTGGTGGAAAGTGTGGTGGTATTGCTTAACTTCCAGTGTAGAAGTTTAGCATGCGAGGTGGAGTGTACGTGATCTTGATCAATGAGAGTATGACAAGCTTCTCACTAGGGTCACACAATTTTGATAAAGCTCAATGCAATGACAAGCAGCATATGTGTAAGGGTTTGCAATGTAAGAACAACATATGGCTTTGGTAGGAATTTTGATCATTGAGGAACTTTATCATTTTTTTTGTATTTTGTAAAATAAAACTCCGGAAGTCAAGTCCTACTTTGAACAAGATCATGGCAGCCCTATTTGTACCATATCATATCTCACAACAACTTAGACTTAGATCAAGCACTATGCAGCCCACAAGTTTCAAGTTCTAGGTAAGCATAAGCCAAAAGTCTCAAAACTTGGGAGAGCACTAAGTTGTGACTAGGTACAAACAAGAGATAAAACAGAGCAACTGTTCATCATCTCAACATAAGGAAGGCTAAACACTCATACTCGCATATGAAGAGAAACTACGAAAAACTAGAAACCACACTAAAGACTATTTTTGTTCTTTGTCATTTTTATTTTATTTTCAGTTTTATCATTTTTTTGGTATTTTTCATGAGAGGTGCAAGAACAAGCAAACAAAAGAAACAAAAGGATACAAGTTGCGATACATGATACCTTAGCGGGGGGTATGGCATCCCCCCAAGCTTGTTCTTGCTCATGGGTGATGTCGAGGATCGAACCCGGTGTGGCGAAAGTAAGCCAACATATCGGCTTGGCCCTGCTGCGTCATGTTGGTGAGGTTGGTGAGCTGGGCATTTGTGTTTTCTTGCCACTGATGGGTCTGCAGGACGTGTTGGTTGAGAGTGTACTCAACGTCCTCTCCTCGAGTCTCGATGCGTCCCATTTGCTCGGTGAGCGCATTCATTTGCTGCTCAAGATATGGATCACGAGCTGCAGACGAACGCCGCCCACCGGCCCGTGGTGAGTAGGACGTCGAATCGGAGGAGATTTCCTCCCATTGCGCGCGGGAAGGGTGCGTCCATTGGGCTTGGCCCGCACCCTGCTGCGACGAGCCGCCGACCTCGAACGGTGGTGGAGTGGTGTACCCACCGGGACCATACCCGGCGTGACCGTAGCTTGGCCCATGTGCATAGGCCATGGGCTGCGGTGCGGGTATCCCGGTGTCGGCGGTCGGCTCCGGCCTGCGCGTCCTCCTGCGAGAAGAAGTACTCCTGCGTGCAGCTTCCTCTTTTTCGAGAGGTGTGGTTAGGTTTTTACAGCCATACAAACGAAGTTCCCGGTTAGGTAACGGGAATTCATTTGTATAACCGACATAATAGAATATGAGAGAATTATTTGGACCATGCTTAAGTGTATGACCTTGAATAAGATAATCCTCGGTGATAAGAGAGCGGGGTGTATCAAGATAAGCAACATTAGCATCATGCAAAGCACCAACACCCGCAGCAATACGTGTAATCAACGAGGTGCACTCAATTGGTCCAGTCATTCTAAAATTCTCTAACCACTGAGCAATCATGGACATGACAGGAGCAATCTTTATTTTCTCAACCATAGCATAAAGAATTTTCAGATCATCCTCGCGCACAATCCTAATATCACTTCTAGGAAACAAGGTAATGCCAAGCCACATGTGCAACAAGCGCAAGGTAGGATGATGAATATGATTAGTTCGGGGTTTCTCACAAGTAGGAGATGCAGAAATTCTTTGCCAAAAAGCTAACTTTGAGTAACCCGGAATCGAACTATCAACATCAATGGTGCAGCGAAGAATTAAAGCCGAGGCATTGACTAAGGATTTTCCATGTCAAATGATATTCCTCCCGGAAAAACCGAAAGGTAATACCGTCATCTACCACGCGTAGGGTGCATAAAAACTGTAGTGTAAGTAAGCGGGAACCCTGCTCATCTACACTTGCAAACTTATCCCACCCTATTGCTTTAAATACTCGAGAAAATTCAGCATCCATACCAATCTTTTGCAGCAGTTCCGTATCAAATGCTCGCGTAGGAGCAAATGTACGGAGTCGGAGAGCTTCGTAGGCGCCCGTCTCTTCGTCGCCCACCAAGTCGAGGTCGGTGTCGACGAGAAGACGATGCTCGGTGTTGGCTTGTTCCTCCGTTGCGGCTTCATGTTGAGGGCTTGACACTTGCTCGGTGGCGGTGCGGGCGCGAGTGCGAGGTCGAGATGAACCCGAGCCTGTGCTCCCGGACCGGAGCAGCGAGGCGAAGGCTTTGCCGGCGCGCTTCATGCTGCAGCGAGGTCGAGCAAGAACGCAAGAACGAAAACTCCGAACGGGTTATGAGAGTGAAAACCAATCGATGAAACCGTCGGTGTTCTTGCAAGCGAGAAAACGCAACTCGGAAAACCAAACCAAAACAAAACTGCAAAGCAAACCAAAGGAGAAATATTTTTGCAGAATTTTGAGGCAAGAACTCAATGAGCACAATGGAAAACTTGAGAGCAATGGAGTGAAGTGAGTTGAGGAGTGGAAATGAGAGTGTGAGAGGGAGAGAGCTTGTGGCCGGCCACCTCCTCATATACATGAGCCATAACGGCCATTTTAGAAAAGAGGACAGGACAGGTGACCGTTGGGGCAAAGGGGAGCGCGCCCAACGGCACCCCTGGGTCGGCCGACCTGCCAAGTGGGGTCGGCCGACCCCCTGTGGGGTCCACTTGCTTGCCTCTTTGGCCCACAGCCCTCAACGGCCAAATGGAGATTGACCATGGTTGCTATGTCCAGAAACTCCTCAAAAATATTTGCTCAAAAAGATTTTCAAATAAAAGGTTGCCTCGAATTCAAAATTTTTCGAAAAAAATCAAAAATCGACATGTTGATGAAAAATTTCAACATGCAAAAATATTTTTGGCTTTTCCATGATGATACAAGGGTGGTCCAAAAATTTCATCCAAAGATGAGTCATTTTGAACGCAAAAGTATTTTTGAAAATTTTGATTTTTAAATGCATGGCGAGGGAAAAATTCAAATATGCTGGCGGAAAAATCCAAATAAATTTTGGTGGAGGAAATAAATATGCAAAGTGGTTTGGAAAGAAATCCAAATGCAAATGTGGTGGAAAAGTTCAAAAAGAAAAGAGAATCAAACCGAATGATAATGCCGGTTTTCCTGGCGGCCAGGGCCGTGTCGTTTAAAGTCCGACGGGCTAAGACTTCTCCAACGGTTTTAGCTTGGTGGCGCGGACCCGGTCCTTGGAGATGAGGACGTAGAGGGCTGCACCTTGAGTTGCCACACTTGTTTCATCTTTGATGGTGTAGGTGGCTTCTCGGACTTTGGGACGGGTTTCTTGGCCCATAATCCCGGCCTCGTGGTCGCAGGTTTCTTTGGTTGAAACTGCGATGGATTTTCAATCTTTGCCAAGTTCTTCCATAGAGCAATGAGGCTGTCCGTTTTCCTGGCTGTCACTTCAACTTCTTGAATGTTGGAGGTGTTTGGCCCATACTTGACCTTGATCATCGAGCATTGTTCTTTCCGAGGTTGAAACTCGAACTTCTCCTCCTTCCCATTGATGTAGAGGCGGATTTCTCCAACTCCAACATCAATTTGGGCCTTTGTGGTGCTAAGGAAGGGACGTCCCAAGATGAGGGGCGTTTCCTTATCAATATCCATGTCAAGCACCACAAAGTCGACGGGGATGAAGCTACCCCGGATTTTCACCGGAATATCTTCGGCGATGCCCGCCGGGTAGCGGATGGATGAATCTGCTAGTTGCAGCCGCATGGGAGTAGGAGTTAAGTCAGTGTGGCTCAATTGATCGAAGACCTCCTTGGGCATCACGCTAACACTTGCCCCAAGGTCGCATAGAGCGTTGTTGAAGTGGTGTGTCCCAATAGAGCATGATATGGTGGGACATCCAGGATCTTTCTTCTTTTCAGGAAGTTTGTTGAGTATAGCAGCGCTACACTCCTCAGTGAGCTTGATCGTTTCTGTGGTGGGCAAGGGTCGCTTGTTGTTGAGGATGTCCTTGAGATAACGTGCATAGGTGGGCACTTGTATCATATCCATCAAGGGCACGTTGACATGAATCTTCTGAATTGTCTCAACAAATCGGGCGAATTGCTCATCCACATTTCTCTTCTTGGTGCGGTGCGGGAATGGCATGATGTTTGTATCTTGGAAGTCCAATGGTGCTTGCCTCCCGTCATCTTCCTTAGGCTCACTTTCTTCTTTTTCTTGATCTTTAGATGGTCCTTCTTCTTCTTCTTGTTCGTTCCTGTTCTTCCCTGCATGGTTAGGATATGGCGGGTCGCGAGTGGATTTTCCTCCCCTCGTGGTGACCGCATTAACATTTTCACAAGTAGGAACAAGAGCAGCAAGCTGAGCTAACTGAGTTTCTAACATTTTATTAAAGCTCAACTGATTTTTGAAAGCGGAAGAAAGACCTTCTATTTTTGAATTTAAACTCTCTAAACTCTGATCATTGGCAGCAAGCTTTTTGTTGATTGATTCGTTGATTTTAGCTTGGCCATAAACCAAATCTTTCAAAGAAGGCTGATTATTATTAACACCAGAGAAATTATTACCTCCTTGATAAGATTGGCGGTTTTGGTTAAAACCTTGACCTCCACTTGGACGATACCCATTGTTGTTGTTCATGTAGAATGCTTCTTCATGGGTATGGTTGGGGCAATCCTTCCCCATATGGCCAGTGTTGCCACATTCCTCACACGTGATGCGTGAGTCAAGTGAACGAACACTACCATGCGTGTTGAAGTCGTCCAAGCGCTTCATGACGAGGTCGAGCTTGGCGGACAATAAGTCCACCTCCTTGATAGGGTGTACGCCCTTAGAGCGTGGTTGGAGACGTTCATCGCTCCACCCTTGATTGGAGACCATCTTCTCAATAAGTTCTTTAGCTCGAGCAACGGTCATTGAGAAGAAGGCTCCTCCAGCAGCGGCATCCATATGTCCACGGGTTGTTGGTGTCAACCCGTTGTAGAAATGTTGAAGAATGAGCCATTCTTCCATCCCGTGGTGTGGGCAGGCGGATATGTAATCTTGGAGCCTATCCCACGCCTCGGCGATGGTTTCATTGTTGGCTTGCTGGAAGCTTGATATTCTCCCACGAAGGGCATTGGTTTTACCCAACGGGAAAAACTTTGCGAGGAACGCGGTAGAACAGCGGTCCCAAGTGTCAATGCTAGCACGATTGGCATAGAACCATTGTTTCGCCTTCCCAAGGAGGGAGAGGGGAAACAAACGAAGTCTGATAGCATCTTGGTTGACTCCGGCGGTTGCCGATGTGTTGCATATCTCAAGGAATTGCTGGAGATGAGTGTTGGCGTCCTCCGTGGCCTTTCCACAAAAGGGAATGGCCTGCACCATAGTGATTAGGCTTGATTTGACTGCAAACCCTGCGTCACCGGCGTTGACATTGGGCCCAACGGGAACATTGGCAACGGAGGGAGCAGAGTAGTCACGGAGGGTCCTTTGATCAGCCATGTCAATAAGTGATGATGGTGCGGATGATGTGGGTTCGTCCGTCGGGACTGTTGCTTGTGAGGGAGAGTCGACGCGGGGTCGGACTTTCCTTACAAGCGACTCTGGATTATCAACGAAGTTTTCCGGCAGGTTGAATCCACGCATACACTATCCTGTTTTCACAGCAAAGAGAGAAAACAGATCAAGGTTAGCCTGCAATGGAAATGGTTAAATCACATCAAGTGTAATCATGAGTAATCATTGTATACACTTGTCAACAATTGTCTTCCCCGGCAACGGCGCCAGAAATGCTTGTTGGTATTTCTTACACCAAACAGAAAACACCACCTTAGGCTGGTTAGGCCTAGAGTGAATATTCCCGGTTCGGCGCCAGAAATACCTGGGGTTAAGTTACTTGCTTAGGATACATAATAATCCACAACTAGCAACGAGTGCCAGATATGTATTATTAGTATTTAATCATAAAAGATAATCCGCAAGCGCACGGATAACCCGTTGTAGCATTTCACCCGAGAGTATTCCAGGGTATCGTTATTTATATTTTCCCAAAGGAAGACGTGGTTGACAAGTGTGTACTTATACTCATGGTGTTACAAATGATAGATCATAACCAATATCCAAATACAGGGGTAAGGCAATGTATGGATAGAGGATAGTGCGACACACACAGCAGGCATTTCCACTCTCTGATAAAAGGCGAGAGGCGGCTCTAGGCTAGACTAAGGTTAAGTAAGAAGAACTGCTACTCCTAATGTACATCGTCAAGTAGCGTGCGTAGCATCTACCTATAGCCTAAGCTGCACACAAGCCAAGACTAAGCTGTTCTACTGCCGAGCCATCATCGGGAGATCCAGCGATCAGAGTCTGCCCCAATCTCCGGACATTTCATATATACTCCTACGCCATACCCGAACGTGGAGGATTACAAGGGACGGACAGGGCTGTCACCACCTGCCGCCTACCTCTACAAACCGTGGGGCACGAACACGCATCCAAGGGTGGAAAGGAAGCCCTAGCACCATGCTAGCGTAACTAACCACAACTCTAGATCCCTCGAGGCACCTCGCAAGGCGATAAACCTAGAGCACTCTTGCAAGACAATGGACCCGATGACTAAGCAAAAGGAACAACTAGGTCTAGCAAGCGATTACTTAGACAAAGGATCAAAGCTAGCACTACGTTAAGCATAGGCGTTCGTCGCTCAAGAATGAGCGACGAACGATGAACGATGAAGAACGATCATCGTTAACCGATGATCGAGTATGAACGAACGACGAACGAACGATGAACGATCATGAACGAACATCGATGAACGATGAACGAACGATGAACGAACATGAACGAACGAAGAACGTTCATCCAAGATCAAGGATGAACGATGAACTAGCATAAGCACATAACTACTACAAAAACGATGATATTCCATTGATAAAGAAATAAGTCTTACAAAGAGAGTAAAAGGATACAAGGGAATATACTCCAAACTCTCCAAGGGACTTGGGAGCCAAAAGGGCAGCCCAACTACTCAGCCTAAGCCTAACTAGAGAGCCCCTAGCTCTGGATGTGTGGAGGAGGGAATGAGCCTCTTGTGTTGTGTGTCTTCCAAGGGGAGGGGGTACCCCTTTATTTATAGCCCTCAAAGGCGGTGGAATTGAGGCGGTTCCGTAGGTCGGTGGCATTGATTGCAGGTGGAACCGACCTCCTGAAGTCGGTTGCAAACCGCCATAAGAAGATGGACCCAGGGGGCCTCCCTGTCAGGTCGGCCGACCTAGGGTTTGGGGTCGGCCGACCTGGCCCTGGCCCCCCCTGGGCTGGGCTTTGGCAGGTTGGCTCCCCTCGGCCTTTTAGCCTCTTTTCCAGGTGCGTGGCCTCAGTTGATATTCTGGGTGATTCTGGGCCTTTAATCCTTGAATTATATTCCCGCGGCGAGCGTCGTTTGATGGACGTGTTGGAATCGTCGCCTTGGGCCTTGTTTACACCTGGAAATCCCTGTTTTCCACCTGCACATCCAAATCTAGAGGTACACGTGGAAATAGGTTATTTGATAACAAAATGCAAGTAACAAGTGTTAGTTCTTCCTTATTTATAGAGCTAATTGACGGTCAAAAACTGGGTCTAAGGACCGTCAACACCCGCAGACCTCTTGGGGGACACCTACCACCAGACGAGGATATGAGCATTGCTTTCCCTCCACCTCACCCGGAGAACTACAGCCGAGCTCACACCAGACTTACTCACGAGGGCAGAGTTCTCAGGAGCATTCTTAGCAAGACCATTGTGCCGAGGAGTGGATACAGGGATCAGTTTTCTATACTCTCACAGTGGGTCGTCATGCTGATACTGAGGCACAGAGGTTTTGACCTGGTGGATCTTATTCTGAGCCAGATGGAGGACGTTATTGCAGAAAGCATAGCTGCTAGACACTTAGCTTTCGCTCCACTGATTTGCTATATTCTGAGGAGGCTACAGTTGTTGTCTCAGGAGGACTACGATGAGTTGCCCAAGAAGACTACAGCGTACACTCCCTTACCTGCCTCCGACAGACGGGTTGCTACCCGGGAGTCAGCTTCGCAGGGGAGTTCTTCACAGGGCCTAGGTGACACAGCTACCGAGACAGAGCAGCATATTCACACTGGTAGCCAGATGGAGTCCATTCCTGAGGACGTGACTCCGGACTCTAGAGCAGGACCTTTAGGCTCAGCTACAGCTCCAGCTCAGACAGATTCAGTACTACGTGCAGAGCTTGCAGCTATCCGTAGAGAGCTCCAGAGTCAGCGAGAGGATAGGGAGAGAGACCGACAGATGCTAGACAGCGTGGTTCTCACTCAGAGGGAGATGGCCTCTGGCTTGTCGTCGCTGTTCACAGGCTTTGATGCGATTGCTCAGACACTACGCCTCTTTGGACAGGCATTGCCAGGCCTCCCGTCGTTCGCTCCTCTCACCTTCTCAGGTGTGCTGCCACCAGATACAGTACAGTTTCAGCAGCTACAGCAGCAGCAGCACCAGTTTGCCCAGGCACAGGCAGGACAGTCAGCCAGCCAGGGACAGTACTTCAGTTCCTTACTCACGGCCCCCATCTCACCTTCTGGTGCACCTACGGTGGGGCCGTCGTCGTCCACGTTTGCTGGTTTGGCAGGAGAGGCAGGACCTTCACACCAGTACCGTTCTTCACCAGGCCTCTCCATGACACCGTCGGCGCTTCTTGCTTCTACAGCTCCGAGTTTCTCACCGCTTCAGCTGACGAGTCCTTTCTTCGTGTCACCACTGCCAGCTCGGACCCTCGACTTTGACATAGTAGCACAAACCGTCTCAGTACAGACAGACTCAGTGCTTACAGCTTCACAGGCAGAGGTCGTGACTACTACACCTGAAACAGCAGCAGTGGATCTCACAGACTTCGGGTACACCCGTGAGGAGGTAGATGAGGCTCTCGCTACAGCACAGGATTCACCTTCCAGGGCAGCCTCACCAACTGGTAGTTTCTCCTGGACCCCCAGTCGCTCACCCACTCCTTCAGTCCACTCAGCGTCAGACTCAGAGGCAGTTGAGTACGCGACGCAGCTTGAGCAGACTCTTCTACAGACAGACTCTCCTGGGTTTGCCTACAGACAGCTTGTGCCGTACACTCCACTCTTCCAGCAGCAGGAGTCTTTGGGGATGCCGCGGACTTGGACTTGGACACCTCCAGTGCCGCCTTCTCAGCAGCAGCAGGACAGTGCTCAGCCTACCAGCTCTTCAGCACCTGCTGCCACTGCACCTCCTCCAGCCTCCGACGCGTAGGACAGCTGTTTTTCTCTTTTCCTTCTTTCTCTTTTTGGTCATTGGTGCCAAAGGGGGAGAGAGTTAGAGGGATCTTGTATAGGTCTAGGGGGAGTAGCAGAGTGATCTTGTGTCCAGGGGGAGTGTGAGACAGTTTTTGTCCAGGGGGAGACCTTTTGTGACTTTATTTGTATATTCTTTTGGTACTTCGTGGTTCTTGTTGAGCTTGATTTGCTTTCGCTGGTGTTTAGCTCATCAAGAATACACTTGGTTTCGCTTCATACACTTGCTCGTTATCTATATATCTTGTATATTGCTCTGGCATATTGCTCTGAGTTTGTGTATGTTTACCTGGATGCGCTTATTTATATCTATCTTGCCAGGTTTCCTCTTTCTGTGATGATATGTGCACTCACTTGCTTTTGCAGGAATATCTTATAATCTTATCATCACAGATTTGTGGTCATAGCTCATGCTGTTATTCCATATATATCACCAATGTGCTCTAACTCTATTTTGCAGGTGATACCTTTTGAGCTATGACTACCTTGTTCTCCGTTTTACTTGTTCTTCATGCATACCTAAATCTTCTCGATCACTCTTGCGCTTTACATTCTCTATCTTTTGATATCTTTTGATATATGTTGTCACCAATCACCAAAAAGGGGGAGATTGTAAGCTTCATGACCATTGGAGTTCGGAAACCCCAAAGGTATGAATGTTTTGGTGATTGGGTGACCGTATTGATATGACTAACATTCCATGTAGGATATTCAAATGGTCATGTCAATGAAGCGTCGTCTCACATACTCTATCTATCGACGACTTGGTGATTGGTTGCCTCGACAATTCGGATCGAGAACTTGATGGAGTCAAGGTTGAAGATGGATCAAGGCTAAGGACATGATAGACCAAGCAAGTGTTGGCTTGGTAGATGTTAGCTTGAGTCTATAGGAAAAACCGGACTATCAAGAGGGATCGAATTGGTTCTCTTAGCGCACACTAGGTTAGAGATCATATGGATGCATAGTGAGTCTCTCGAGGGCTAGGGTGGCTGAAGAGAAGAGGAGGAACCAAGAATGAAGAAGTTGGAAGCAAGGATCAAGAGTGGATCAAGTTTTCAGCTTATCCGGTAGAGACCGGACAGTACGGTCCTAGGGACCGTATGGTACGGTCTTCATTGAAGATCCAGACAGAGAAGTGAAGTCTCGGGATGCTGAGAAAATGAAGACCGGACAATGGGATCGTATGGTACGGTCAAGGAGACCGGACAGTACGGTCATCAGAGGATTTCTAGACAGAGAAGTTGAAGTTTCTGGAAGTGGAAGAAATGAAGACCGGACAATCGACCGGATGGTACGGTCCTAGGGACCGGACAGTACGGTCTTCATTGGAGATGAAGAAGAAGATGGAGATGCGCCTGGAAATAGAGACCGGACAGTACGGTCTGGAAGAGACCGGACAGTACGGTCCTATTGTACGGTCTCTAGTTTCGCAGGGCACTTTTGGGCAACGGCTAGTTTTGGGTTGGTAGCCTATATATAGTTGGTTGCCCGCCCCTTGAGGAGTCTCTTAGCCATTGTTGGAGTGCAGGAAACTCAGAGGAAGCCAAGAGCAAGAGAGAGAAGCACTTGTGAAGGATTTGGAGTGATCCTAGTGCTTGAGAGAGTAGCAATTGCATCCACTTGATCTCTAGGCCAGTGTGAGCTTGAGAGAGTCACTTCGGTTTGTTACTCTTGGTCTATGGCAAGGTCTAGACCGGTTAGGCGTCGGTGTTGAGCTGTCCAAGGAGATTGTGGAAGCTAACACAAGTTTGTACACGGTCTTGGAGCTTCCCGTGCGAAAGAAGCATCACTAGTGGAGCGCCCTTTGGCACGCATCACGTGCGGAGCCTTACCTCCGGAAGAGTACCCGGGATCGAGCCCGGCGGGACGTGCCCGCGACTTCACTCGGAGGGTGAAGTGTGCTCTAGGAGGGATCGCCATCGAGCGGAGGGACGGGGTCAAGACTCCGGCGGGAGTGACCCAACGTGGAGTAGGGGAAGGCGCCATCCTTCCGAGACCACGGGAAAAATCATGAGCATTCCTATCCTTATCTCCTTTACTTACTAGCATTTACGTTTCCGCATTTACCTTATGTGCTAGTAGAATTGCATGATAGGTTGTCTCTTTACTACTTGGTAGAATTGCTTGTTAGGGTGTTGCTTGTTGCATATACTAGATTGTGTGCGCGCATCGCTTGCTTTTGTTATCACCATATCTAGTCTTGCTAACTTCACGCCTAAAGTACGTTTGGGAGAAATTGTTGACACACCGATTCACCCCCCCCCCCCCCCCCCCCCCCTCGGTGCCCTTGATCCTTTCAATGCCTCAAGTCCGAATGTTTGTCTCAGTCTCACAAGCGAAACTCAGGTTCAAGACATCACATCAAAACTGCCAAACAACAATCACATGATCATTGTTGAGTATATACGGAACGGACAACCATACATCCATGGAATATTTATTCAAGAGGATCCCAAACAAACAAATTGAATTTAGTCCACTCATTATATTTCGATTTTCAAATTATCATAGACTTCAAATTACATTCCATAGATGACAGCACCAACATTGTACCAGCCATTTCTTCATCAAAAAAATAAATCTACCACTTCATCCTTTTCTGAATTCTTCCGTGCTAATTAAATTTTACACTAAACTCCCGCAGCAACGCGCGGGGAATTCACAAGTAAAAGAGGTTTTGAGTCCATTCCAAAAGGTTTCAAGATATGAGAAACTAGGAAAGTACCCCGCGCGTGCGTTGCTGCGGGACATTTGCATAAAGTGATGTACATGTATGCATATAGCTTAAAGAAATTAAAATGAAGAGATACATCCTCCATTCACTGTGAACAATATGTATTGTATCAATCCTATAGGGCTACTGTAAACACAAAATTTATTATTTTTTCAAAACTTAAAAATTTATAAATTGGAACATTATAAAACAACAAAGTGCAAAATATGTTTGTTTTTTGTTGGGTTGTAGGAAAATTGAAACATATTTTTATACACAGTGGTATATCCAATTCATAAAGTTTCTACCGACACATTTTGGCGGCCTTGATAACTGCCAAGACTCTAAAGCTTTTTCTACAGGGAATGCTGCTACTATGAAGCCTATTAGCTCTCTGTATTGGGAATTACCGGTGATGATTTTTCCTAATGAGTTATTATTTAGTAGATCAATCTGAAAAGATACAACATTTAGATCCAAAGAACCCTGCATTTTTAACAACAAAATGCTCATATCCAACAGATCAATCTGAAATATACAACCTTCAGAAAAGTCTGAAATGTACAATGTAGTCCTAAAAATTACAATTAAAGAATGAATCAATAGTATGGAATAAATTACAAATTATAACGATAACATGTACATCTGGATGTCTTATGATAAACAATTGGAAGGGTTAATAGAATGGTCGGAATAAAGTTGGTAGAAAGAAAGAAACATCTCTGGACCATCCTCTGCCTCTGTTAGCATCCCATGCCCATGCAGAGTTTCAAGAGCAGCAGGACGATCAGTCTGCAGAACAACTATGTGACGGATGGCGGCATGGACGTCCACGGTCTCATGGAGAATGTGCAGAACTTTGTAACTCTGCCATACTGGGAACAGATACAAATTATTAGTACAACATAACATAACAATTTACAGATTTGAAATGGTTACTGAGGGGAAAAAAAACTTAACTACAAAATCATACGACAGAGAATGAGAGAACAGAAGGGGGCTTAGATTGTATAATGTATGTAAAGGTTGAACCGCTGACCTGTGAGGGCAACCTGATCACAAAGCTGCAGGGTATACATGAGATTAAGTGATTGATGAACAACTGATCTACTATCTGCGAAGAAAAGCAGAGTTCAGACATGATTACAGAAAAGGAAATCAGAGTGAGCATGGATAATCAAAAAATTAGCTCCCAAATCAATATGGATGACGCTGACGAACCATGAGCTGGTGTACGCAGGTATACACAACATTGCCTGCCGCATCAATGATTGCTAGTGATCTGCCAAGGAAGGTTGGAAGGGGTGTCAGCCTGCTGGTGAATTAAGTTCTACAGGCGTAAGTAGCCGCCACCATCCCCAACCCCAATAGCATCACGAGGAAAACCTGAAGGGTCTGGCGTGCGCTCTGATTGAGAAGGCTAGTGGCATATGTATTATGTAGGAGATAAATTGGAAGAGCAATGGCGCCATTAAGGGATACTCTTGATTGCTGAGTAGTGGTGGCAGCTAGTGCAGTAGTTTTATGAGGAAGAGGAAGGGTAGCGGATGGAGGTTAAACGCTGCCTTCTTCTAATAAAAAAAATGAGACTGATGCTAAATGGAACGGTCAATAATGGGCTTAGCAATGAAGTTGGTTGCTGTTTCGGGAGGGCAAGGGGCTGGTTCGTCCGCTGCTGTACACAGCTGGAGGGGGCGAGCATGATAATTGACGGCCAGATTATTAGCGTGAGACACGATGATCTAGAGGCTCAGATTTTTCAAGTGACGTGGCTAGCTGAGAGTTGAGAGAATTAGGTGGTAATGACTTTTAGTGGGTTGAACTTATAAAGAAGATATAGATGAGTATTCAGATGTTTCCACCCAAAAGGAGTCAAGTTGGCAAAAGTTTCAAGTCATTTTATTCATTTTAAAGAAATGAATCTACCGAAAAAAGTTCTGTTGAAACAAATGTGGCTATATACATCTGAAACTCAACAGGAATATGAAAAAAAAATTGAGAAATTGGGGAAAGAAGAAGCAACAACTAGTACGTGACAAGTGGCTAAATAACTTCTGGAACCACAGGTGTTTGTTACTAGTGCGTGACAAACGGCTAAATAACTTCTGAAACTCAATAGTACTGAGTGGAGAGAGCACCTCTCGGTAAGTAGCAGCATGTTATGGAAGCAACCTACCATATTTAGAATTTAGAAATGGTGCATCTATCTAAAGGGGAGAAGTCTCCAATATTATACATCTAATATTTATAGCTTTTAAGCTAAAAAATATTTATAGCTTTAATCTCTACTACATAAAAAAGGCTGAGGGGGATCGTCAAACAATTGTTTCGTTGTTCATCCTGCCTATTGTTTTGTTTTACCCGTCAGCTTTGTTTTCCGATTTGAATAAGCTTTTCATGATCTAAATCATATTTGCCCATCTGCCGTTTCGGATTCTTAATCATCCTTCTAAATTTCGTCTCTAGGACCAGTAGAGGAAACGAGCCTTCATTAAAGGCTCGAGGTAACCACCCCCACCCCCACCCCCTCTACTGGCTAACAGGCAAGAGATTTCCGCGTCATTTTTCTGCCATGGAAGAAGCTAGACGTTGAAGATGACTGGTCTGCGCGAGTTGGGCCCAAAATTTTAGAAGTTGGGCCGTCTATTCATCCCCATCACTCCAGTCAAAAAAATGACGGCCCATATGACCAGGTAATGAACTGCTAGGTAGCTTAGTCCATGAAAGTCAGCCCATCACGTTGCATCAACCCCACACCAAAGCTGCTTGCCTGCTATTAGCACCGTTAGTCTTGCTTAAAGAAAAAAAAGAGCCACTGTTAGCACGTTGTTGCTGATTGTCTATGCAAATCAACAGGTAATTGTTGCTATCTGGGCAGCATTATTTATTCCTTGTATTACTGAAACACACAACATGTAATAGAATAACAAAATAATGCTAGCTTACCACCTGACAAAATTTGATGCCATTGGTGTATCACTAAGCGGATCTAACTAATCTCAATGTCGTTGGTGTGACTGTTACTAATTACAAGAGGAATAATATTGTCTCCCATTGCAACACACGGGCAATGTGCTAGTTAATACAAAATGTTTCATCATTGAAAGAAAAGTTTTCGGACAAACACTTCATTTTTCTCGGCTTCACTTAAAAAAAGAGTTTGAGAGACATCTGGGTTGATAGGTCTGCATTGTTGGCAGGTGCAGGCCTGATGAACCATGGCTGACAGCTCTGCACCATAGGCGAGTGCAGGCCTACGACCCAGATCTTGCACAAGCGTGGCTCGTGTAATCCTGTTTTGACACACTAGGGCTAAGGTAGGTTTGGGATGAGCATTTCCTTGGGCCTAGAATCTTTCGAAAGCTGAATTTGAACAAAGTCAAGCAAAATGTCTAGCCAAAGAACACCGACTGAGAGCTCCTTGATCGGTAATTAGAGTGATCTTGAAGCAACTTTCAGCGAAATCGTGTTGTCCCTATCTTGCCTTTGTGCCTTTGTGCATCGGTTTCAGAGTTTTAACAATGTTATTTTTAAATGACTGTCAATAACAAAATATTAAAAAAATATGAACAAAGTCTAAATTATATTATTAGATTCATTGTAAAGACAGCTATCTGACTTCTTTTGCTGGGGATCTGCTAAACACCCATTGGATAATGTTAGCCTAGCTAATTTCCATGAAACGGGGCCTATTAAGCCAATGCAATAAAGATCCTACACACGCATGCATGTTTAGGCGTGCAAGACATCATGATAAAAATTCGCTGAGGCTTTGAGTAGTGATCATTGCAACACAAGGTTGCATGTTCTGTTTTTGTTGAGGCCCCCTGCAGATTGTATCATTGTTGCGTGATCCTACTTTGAAGCTACCTTTATAGAATCCAATGTTATAGTTTCTTCAGCTTGGTGTAAGTTGCAACAAGTTGTATCGATCAGAGATGTGTTCAGTAGCAATGGTGCTACTCCCCTTACAATCGAGGTTTACAAACCCGAGCCTTGTCCTCTGTTATCTTGGTTCAATAAACTCTAGTATTGTAAACGAGCAGAAAATTACACGGCGGGTGGGTCTTTTCTTTTCTTTGGAAATGACAGAGCGATAACAGTACAGGTCATTCATCGTTTCTGCTCAAGTTCCACCTTCCTTCGCTTAAGCAGTTCTTTCCTCCCAAGATATTTCAGGAACTCGGTGAGATCCCGCTCCCCGCAGCGCCTCGATTGGGTCTTCTCGCCTCGGGGAATCATCCAACAGCGCGTCAACGTCGATGTCGACCTTGCGGGGCGGCTCCTCGTCTCAGCAGAGGCGGAGCTTCATTGGGACCAAAAGGTGGCCATGGCCCCCCTGGCTTTTGTAAAATTACGTATAAGTCTTTGATTTTGCCATGTAAATAAGAGAAAACATGCAAATCTGGCCCCCTTTGCAAATTTGTTTAACTAAGCGGCCCCCTCTGTAAACTTATTCAAGCTCCGCCTCTGCTGTCTGGCTGCGCGGCCGGTGCGGCCAAGAGCGCCGACAGCTGCTCGAGGTGCTTCATGACTCTCCGTTTAATGTTCACCATGTGCTTGGTCTCCGTGTTGCCGTTTCCGTTTCTCGCCGTGTTGTGATGGAGCTTGTACCCCTGGCTCTGGTAGTAGTGCTGGTACCCGTGTTGCTGTATGACGTCGGTCGGTCCTTGCCAATGGCGACGGCTGTCTACAAGAGCAACGAAGATTGTAAGGAACATGCATGGTTGAGATATATTAGGTTTAGTGTTTCTAGATGCTCTCTTTGTCTCTAAATGTAACGAATTCGGAGTTTTGATGAGGGCGTGCCGCGTGCGCCATGCAGGGTTTGGAAAACCGGAGCGAAAACCGGTAAACCGGGCGAAAACCGGGGTTACCGGTCCGGTCCGGGTAGTAAAACCGACCGGTTTTTCGGAAGAATTTGAACTGTGTTTCGGAGGGAACCGGTAAACCGCCCGATTTTCCCGGTTTACCGGCGGTTTTTTCGAGATCGGTTTTGGCGGTTTTTCCGAAATTGTGAACCCTGGCGCCATGGTCACGCGGTGGGGCACATACTGTGATCCTTGCCGTAGTCGGCCCAAGGAGATGCGCGGGTCGTAGTACTAGCACACGCGCTTCTTTCTGCCGGTGGCGGACGGCGCCGACGAGTTCGTCCACTTGCCCGTCTCCATCTCCCTCCCTGCGGCTCTCCCTTGACTTGAGGGCTATATAATCCTTGCATGTCCAAAACCCTGAGCTCCTCGATCGATCTACGTCAGGTAATGTAGTATCTGCCGCCGGGTGTTACTTACTTGGACCGGGACTCCCAGTCCGACTCGGCAGCAGCAAATTTACAAGCAAGCTCCCGCAGCTTCTTTTGATTGTTTTTTTAAAGCTCACAAGAATCTTTGTCAAGAGAAAAAAAATCACAAGAATTACGCGTTTTTAATTATGCCAAATACAACAAGCTAATCGACATTGTACTTTTCCCATCACGTGGTATGACAG
Source organism: Eragrostis nindensis (assembly GCA_012490785.1). Taxonomy (NCBI): domain Eukaryota; kingdom Viridiplantae; phylum Streptophyta; class Magnoliopsida; order Poales; family Poaceae; genus Eragrostis; species Eragrostis nindensis. The sequence goes on along the minus strand of JAAXCT010000030.1, from coordinate 1,755,247 downwards.
TTGTCACCTGGAAATACCAAGAAGAAAAATCATGACCAGTAGCAATAGTGCTTCGATTGTGCAGACAAGCTACACAATTGCACGGAACATTACTACAGTAAAAGAAATTCAAAGAACAAACCAAAAAAAACTATCCAGAACATGCAAATGCTGGATATACTGTTTTGAGAAACGTCTAGAGAAACATGATCAGATGAATACATTTTAACGAACAGTCATCTTGCAGTATCATAGGTGTGACAGAAACAGGAACAGTGAAATCAGGTCCATATAGATGTAGATAAATTACATTGCCAATTTTAAGGCGTGCTCCTAAGGATGAAAAGGCTTGCTCCTAAGGATAGCATATAGGAACAGAATATATCACCAGTCTAGGTCACTATTCTTTTGGAAACTGTAACCTACATGAACAAGAAGGGGCACAGTAAGTTCTTTCAAGCCTCGAAAAAAAACGTATATGTTAATTTCCTAGCAAAGAGTGCAAATATAAAAGTGTCATAAAAGTCGTAAATTGAGGCAAAGCTAGATGAATGTTTTCTGTACTTTGATTTTAAGCAGTCCTTCAAATAGCACACTGTTGTGCCTCTATCTATACCTGATTCAGGTAGGAAACATGTGTGGTTGAGTAGAAGTACGCAAACAGAGGTTAAACCAATATATTGAACCTTGTCCCATCTATTCATGTGAACCTTGTGAAACATCTGTAGGATAACATTTCATTGTTCAGTAAAACCATGAAACTTACGAAGTGGCATAAGATAAATTTGCAGAAAGACGAATCATGCTTTATTTAATTGAGAATAGGGTAGAACCTTTCTTATCAAAGAACTGGCAGATGTTTTATTACCGCCGAGTCTTCGTTTTACAATTTACTACAGAAAGATGTACATATCTTCATAGCTAACAGATGTATGGACACCTTTTCTTTCCCCGCATTGACTAAAATTTGTATGAACCATCGTAACCAATTGCTAAGCATGCCAATATATATGAAATTTATTTGCCCTTCAAATTGTTATTCTTGAGAAATTAGTATATGTGATTGTATTCACTAAGTAGCACCCAGACAGTTGCATCCAATGCAACCATTTCCACTAATTACTTGTAACGTTAAAGATGACCCGCCTCCCAAGGCTGAAAGGTCCTCTTACAAGTAAAATGAATCATAAATGCTGGTTTAGTGCAGATCCAGGAAACGAAAACCAATAGTAACTGGCTGTTGCCTGGTTCTAACTTGTTCATCTGGACCTAAGTGTCTCGACCACGACAACAGGGAGTCAGCACATGCAAAAATGTAAAAAGTAACCATCTAGTTTAAGCGTCTTGACCACTATATCATCTCCCTGTGAGCTTTGTGATTGTGAAAATTGTAATCTGACATATGTTTTAGTACAAACAGGCATAAGAAAAAACATTTGCATAAATATGAAACAGGATCAGAAATAAGAATTACTCAATATTACAGTAGACAGATTCTTTCCAGATCAAAGGACTTGCAGATCTTTGATCACTGTCAAGTTTCGCTTTCAAGTTTAGACCATAAAATTCGTATTAACAGGGAGGGGAACATTTGGTAGCATTGTCCAATTGCTATGCATGCCAACCTAGAGGAAACTGCTTGCCTCTTTGGCTTTATTATTCTTTAGATATATGCTGTACCTATTCAAGAATTGCGTCGATAGGGTAGCATTCTACCATTTCCTTTCTTACTGCAAGTCAAGGGGGCCCGCTTCCATAGGCTGTGGCCCCTTTTGAAAATAAATGAGGCATAATAAATGCTAGATTTCCACACTAGTACCAATATGACTTAGAGTGAAACAAACTGAACCATAACAAAGGAGCTGGGGTTCATGGTACTTAAAATGTAACAGATAAAGCATCAATTGAAGGTTCGTCCTAACACAAAAACCAACAAGTGGATAACTAGGGGAAAGCTAAAATGCAGTGGGTTGAGAACACCATCTATCTTTGTATCTCCTATCTCAAAAAGAGATAAATATCTTTTTTGCAAAAAAATAAAGGTTCTTGAGCATTGGAAGTTAACAAGCATCATTTCAAGATTGTTCGAGCATCATTTGAGGAGTGCTTGTGCAGAGACTATGAGCAAACCTACTTGGACACATTTTTGTTCTTTTCTGCACTGTTTACTGTTACATCCCTTGGACCTGGATACTAGATGCTAGGAGATGATAGGAGGCTTTGGACATTCTCTAGCAGGCTATCTTCCAAGTGGCTTGCCCGTGATGCCAGGGTTTCGGCAGATACAAGGGAGTGAGAATGAAATGTGGGATGTCAGAATAGCTGGTAGACTTCTCATTGCTGGATGAAAGCAACAAGATTGCCATTATCATTAATAGGGTCATTCCTAACAGATTTAGGTGACACAAAAAGATAAACTACTTCTATAGCTGACAAAGAAAATCTAATCTTGATAATGAAGAAAACAATGGGTTTATACGTCAGCTACACCGTTCTCCAGGATATTTTAGCATGGCACGAAGCTCAGCCCAGCCCCCCACATGACACATCTATTTTATGCATGATTGGATTGGATCATAAGATAGAATAGTGTCCATTGCCAACTCACATTCAGAACATCTCGAAGACCAATGGATATTAATTTGCTCCAGATATAGGTTGTAGGTGCTCAGCATCCTTGAAATTTGGTGAACTCTCTCATCAAACTGTTGACACTTAATCTCAATTACTTTGAGGTTCTTTGATGCAAACGGCTCTTCTGATGGAACATAGAAGTCAAACCCTCTTGGTTCCACCCAATTGTCAGGGATCTGTATCAGACATAATAGTTGCCATAAAATCAAACAAGGTGTATGATAACTTTATAATATGATAATAGCGGATAGTTATTATGACATACCTGACGAAGTTGAAGAGTGAGCTTCTCTAGAACAGGAGCATGTTGGAGAAAGCATAATAGTGGGTCAAAATTGATAGCCACACACCACTCATTGAGTAACAAATTCTTCAACTTGCTGAACGAAGGGCACCACATTAAATCACTTTTGAAATAAACTGGACAAAATACAAAGGAATAGGGACAGCTGAATGTTAGAAATAAATTCCTAGTGAAAAATAAAGAAAAATTTAGACACACACACAGAAATAATTATGGGATTTTTAGTTCTTACTCCTTTTGTGCCAATATGCTGTTTAGAATAGATGCACAATGCCTTTTATTTCAAATTTTATTTGAAGAGTCCAAGTTCCATACTAATGGATATGGCAGCAGAGCGCACACAATAAGATGTGTCTTTTGTCAAAGTAATAAGCAAGGCTGAGTGCAAAGCAGAGCCAAGTCTTTTAATACTTGTTTCAGACTTGTGTTCATGGCCTACCTAATGTCATTCTTGATGGCCTGCAAGTCTTTAGCTGCCTATTTTCCATCTTAACCTATTATGATGTGCTCAACATATATTATTCTTCTTAAGTATAACAGTTGCACTTGATATCGTATATCAGATTGTCGTCCTTTTGCTTTTATAATTTAACATATATGTTACAGAATGGTGATACACTAATTTTTGGGAACTTTCGTGTAAGCCATCCTAGAAACACTATCATGTATCTCTGCTCCACAATGATGAATGCAGTAGATTTATCATAAATTTTACCATAAAGGCAGAAACATTATGCTATTACCACAAGTTATTGCAAAATTTATGGCTAGAAATACTAGAATTACAACTGGGCCCAAGGAATCGTATGTATTAAAAGTATGATATGGAAAATGGTGCCATTACTCATTGGAACATGATGTTTAAAATATCGTACTGGTGAATGACACAACCACAATATATGTCATGTAACCGATATACATGGTACAACAGAAACAGGGGATCAGAGGCATCTAAAAGAGCGTAAAGGGAAGTAGGAACAAACATACCGATCCAGGTTCAGCAACCAGCTCCAAGCTTTCAGCCTGTGACAAGCCTTTCAGAAGGAAGCAACATCGGCTTTTATCACTCTTATCATTGCAGTTATCGCAGCTATCTTTAACACATGAACCCCCGTATTCTTCTTTACCACAAAAATCATCAGACCAAACTGTGTCATGGAGTCTAACAAATGCCTTTACTAATGATGGCATGTTTTCAAGTATAGGGATCGTAGTATTATCACTTAGTAGAAGCCAAACAAGACTGGGAGCAGAAATGCAGGTCCGGCTGTCTGGTAGTGTAAAGACAGATTCAATGATGGTTAAGTGTTGAAGGGATTGGGATGATATCTTCTTGGTGGCAATTTCACAGCTCCTCACCCACAGACTCTTCAGTGTTGGGCAGCTCGAAAAATTGAGAAACTTGTTCTCTAACCTAACAAACACAAGCTTTAGCCTTGTTAAGTGTTTGGAGATGAGAGGTGTGTCATCGAGCGAAAGACCAGAGTTGAAGCTGTGAACTTCCACACTGAGAATACGAACTTGAGACAACAGAGCTTGTTGTATCCATAAGTCGATATGCGGTAAGGGCCCCAACCAGTCAAACTCGTTGATACTTATCTCACAAAAGTCCAGTGGCACCTCATGATTGCGATGGAACATCAAAAGGTCAACAAATCGGTTCATATCCTCGACGTCCTCCTTGTCGACAATCATCTTCAGTGTCCCAGATGATGCGCAGGGCAGGCATGGACTTCCAGAGGCAGCTCCAGCGCCGTGCAAGCACACATGTCTGCACTGCCTCCCGCACCGGCAGGAACGACAGGACGTGCTGCAGGACCTCATCCGGGAGGGCTTCAATCCCCACCAGAGGCGGCCTCCGGTTCTTGCGCCGGCAGTAGACCTTCATTTGTTCTTGCGGCATTACGTCGAACAGGTATCGAGCGCAGGTCCTGGAAAGAAAGAGGATAAAATGTAAACAGATCGTACAAGATGGATTTCACGCTCCATCACTCGCTACCATCGCCAAACCTTTGGAACTCACGGATTGCTTTACCTTGGGGATTTGAAATCGGTGGAGGGGGTGGATCAGGGGAGCATCCCAGATGGCCTCCGCGGCGATGTTCTTGAAACACGCTGCGGAGGATGGGATGGGCTTAACCGCGCAGTTCAACTAGTTGAAGCTAGCCAACGGAAATGAGCGGAGGCAGGGATTCGACTGATTTCTGGTGGCCGAAATCGGGAATCAATCGCGTTTCAAGTGCTGACAAATCGACTGCACTGCCTGTCTGTCCCGACGCCCAAAAACCGTCGCTGCGAGGTGCAGGAACGCTTTCGATGGGTCTTCAACAAGGCATTGGATTGACGGTCAGCCCGGTAAGAAAGCAAGGCAGGGATTTGGGGAAACTTTTGCAACCAGGGATTTGGGGAGGGAGGTGCGTAGGGGAAGCTCGGGATAGAAGAGCAGAGCAACCGCCGTGTGGAGTGGAGCAACCGCTTTCGAAGGGTCTTCAACAAGGCTGAGAGGCCGACATGTAGGACCATCACAGACATTGGTCCCACTTGCAGCGAATGTTTTTTGTTTTCTTTTTTTTTTTGTGATGCCGCGAATCGGCGAATGTTTTTTTTTTTTCGGAATGATGCAGCGAATGTTTGTGGTCGAGTCTACAGTGAAGATAAGTTCGGGTAGATCAAGTCTCGAGATTTGCTCACAAAAGCTCGATAATCACATGTTCATGAGACATGACCATCGAAGAGCTGCTCGAGTATTTGAGGAGAGGATGATTCGGGTACAAGCCATCGATCAGTAATTAAGAAAGGATGAAGACAGTGTGGCATTTGAGATCAGGCCTAAGTAACCTATATGCGCTAGTGTGGATGAGGAGGTAGAAATTTAGTTACACTTTGTTAGTTTAGTGAGAGGAATGCCAACATATAAGCTTAGTTTGTCCGATACCATCATCTTAGGTCAATTTTTTTACGTGAAGCAAAAATGAAAGCGTAAATGGTTAGTTGAAATCGAGTGGGATCCGCATAGCGTGTGAGCGAACTCAGCCTGATTTAGACCCTAGGATGTTGGCAGCGCATCCTAGCTCCGCCGCTGATTGAAGATCCATGCTAGTACAAGAATAAGAGGCGGAGATCAACGGGATTGCATATTTGAATATGGCAATTAAGCATTGATTCATGATTTTATCTAATTTAGCGCGGAGGGTGAGGTAGTGAGGAGATAGAAGAAGACGATGCTGGTACTATTTGCTCTTCGTATAAACTCCTTATTTATTTTCTTGAAATTTTTTATATCTTTTTTTTCTTCAGCGGCGTGAAGGACGCATTCCTGACGAACGGCCGGGTGATGGCGTTGTTTTTCCACCAGTATGACTGCCGGAACTTCTTCTCGTACACCGGCGCCATCGACGATCGACGTCGGCAAGGGCGGTGGTGCGTTCCGCGCGCTGATCGAATGCGCCGCTGGTGGTCGGCACAGGCGACACGTGGTACCACAGGCTATTCGAGCCGATTGTGGCGAGGGTCGTGGTGTTCCGACTAGACGTCGTCGTGATGTACTGCGGCGCCGACTCGCTTGCCAGTTACTGAGGGCTTGTTTGGTTGCTGCCCTCGTCGTATTTGCCTGGCCTGAGCGTGTGCCTGAGATCAACGTCAGTGTGTTTGGTTGCTACCCTGAGTTTCTGCCTGCTCAGGCAAGTGCTCAGGCGAATCGGTCAGGCTCAGGCGCTCGATTTCGAGCGCCTGAGCGAACTCGTCGCGACGCCTTTCACGCCTGAGCGAACTCCTCTCCCTTCACTGTCTGTCCATACCTGGCGGAAGTCTCCGGCGAGCTAGGCGCGGCCGTGGACTCGGCGTTGCCCTCCCCTGCTCGCACTCCCCCAGCTCGCCCGTCCCAGCAAGGCCCCGGCGGCGCCCTCCCCTGCTCGCTCGTCCTTGCCCGACGACGTTCGTGCAAGCCTCACCGTCACCATGTCCAGAGATGCTCCTTTGCTCGTGAGCCGGCCTAGAGAAGCTTGGGGGGGCGGCCGGGAGAAGCCGGGACTTCTCGCTGTAGGGCCATTCTTCCTCGCTGCAGGGCACTTATTCAGGCGACTCCATTTTTCCCCTTTCCAAGCCTAAGCTACAAATCCGCGAAATTCACGACACAAACCACGAAATCGATCAAATTGATCACATGATTACCTTCTGCACTTGCTAATCAATCCATTTTGCTGCTCACTGACATCTATTTGGCCGTACATGGTTGCCACAGATCGATCTATTTGAGGCGGTCACCCAGAACAGAGCATTGGAGCTGAACGATGGAGCAAAACAGAGTTGATAATTTATGTGTTTGCCCTCAGGAAGCGTATTTCTAATTGCGCGCTTTCACTTCAGGCACAATTTGCAACCAAACAACCTTGTCTCACCGTGCCTGACCAGGCAACTCGAGCTTGCCTGACCAGGCAGCACTTTTCATCAGGCATGAAGTTCAGGGCAGCAACCAAACTGGCCCTGAATCTGTTGACGGTAAAATGTGTGTTCTACCGCTCGCACACGCGGCCTGGGAGATTTGCTTCACTCCGTTCAGGACCAAAACTTGGAACGCGGTGAATTCCGGAGCGTGCCAGTCGATTTTCCCTGCAAATCGACAAAGACAAGAAAAGCGTGTAAAATTCCCGGACTATCCGCCCCGGACAGACCGATGCGTAACCGCAGCCGATGTTAGTGGATAAAAATAACACAAAAAATAAGCACTCGGCTGTCGGCTAGAAACGAATCGACATGTCGCAACAGTGAGTACTCGCGCGATATATAAAGCAAAGCCTGCAACAGAATCGGCAATCGGCAAAGCATGCAATCGGCAAGATCTATCGGCAAGCAACGCAGTAAGGTAAATCGACAATCGACAAAAGAGGTTCAGGCCTATACTTGAACAGGAGCAATAAGATATTTAAAGGCATGCAAGCATAGATCCGAACGTGGTAAACAATCGGCTAAACACCCCGAAAGAACGGTTAAACCAATAGCAGCTAACTATACACATAATTGATGATCGCTTCGCCGAGGACACGTCAACTAAGCGAAGTAGAACAGGACACGTCAAACTGTTCTACACGATCAGCAAATACGGGTATAATCGGCAACTACCAGTCCCAGATACTTAGCAAATTAAATCTAGCTCTTAGCAACTGTTTCGCCGAGGACACGTCAACTAAGCAAAGCAGACAGGACAAGTCAAACTGCCTACCCAGTCACCAAGGACAGATCTAATCGACTAAGCACCTTAACCGTGACTCGAATAACCAGATCAAACAGAAATCGACATCAGCAATCGGCAACAAGGTCGCGGCGAGGACAAGTCAACTAACCGTGACAAAGAATTGGACCAGGTCTTAAACAATTCCATGCAGTCGATGCGTAATGTCAACCCTAAATTGATCTAGATTACCGGATAACTAGCAGCCACATCAATCTTAATCATGGACAAGTCGACATAACCAGATCGATGCGCTTACCTGACGAGATCCAGTCGAGCCGGAGCCCCGATGGACGCCGGTGACGAAAAACACATCGAGGAATTGTGGCGATGCGCCGAAAAGTTGATTGTATTCATTGATTTTTTTTTACAAGCACCTGGGTCTATATTTATACACCCGATGCAAGAGTCCGATTTGGACTTAAACACGACTCCTACTTGACCATAACTCGGTCAGTTCTTTCTTAATCTAGAACTAGAATAGGAATTAAAAAAGGACACCAAACCACCCGGGCGCGTGCAGCTTCGGTTTCTTCTTTGGCTTCATGATATCCTGCGGGCCACCACTTTGGCACACAATCTTTTTTCACCGGGAGCGCATTCCATCTTCCACTGTCAGTGGGCCCTAGTCCAAATTTTGGTATCAACACATGCCCCCAAGCCGGGGTATAGAATCTCCATGCGCCGGATTTTTATTCCATTTCTCGCGCTTCCTTGATTCCCGCGCCGTACTCAACACACCTGCAGTGCCCCTTCGTATCTTGTGCCGCCTGCAGCACGTCCCATCTTATAAATAGAAATCCATCTACCATTCTTATCTTTCTTCCTTCTCTCGCCGGCGCGTCTCTTCATTTCCTCATTCTCTCTCCTTATCTTGCTGCCGGCGATCAATCCCCTCGGAAGACCAGGAACCGAAAACTTCTCAAGATTTCTCGCATCTTCATCGCAATGGCGCAACTTACTGCTTCCTCCACTGCCATCCCCTAGGTATCAATCTTCCACTCCATCCCCGTTCTTGAACTAGGATAGGGTTGTGTTCTTGCGGTACTGTAGATCCCTTCGTTCCTAAGCTATCCCCATACTTCTTTAAACTTTTGACTTGATTAAATTCATTTTCATTGTTTCTAGGAACTGCGAAACCAGATCTTGATCCCTACAGAACTCGCCACACATCGTTACTTAGGACCCATGGGCGATCCAGATCCATTAACCTTCATCTGCAGCGAAACCCTTAGAATGCCCTATAAGAGATCACCAGTAGCACTAGGGACATGGGCAGGTAGCTTCAGATCATGGCCCACTGAGATCCAAGGTTGGCGTGAATGGTTCCTTAGGGTCAAAGCTGCAAAATCGGCAATATGGGCAACTGTCGGCATAGACCACTGTTTAGAACTCACCCTTGCTGATATGAAGAAGAATGAGCCAATGTTATCGGCATCCTGCTAATTCTGGTCTGACGCATTGAATGCCTTCCTTTTTGGCCATGGACCAATGACTCCAACCCTCATGGACGTCAAAATGCTTACCGATCTGGATGTAACCACTAATGCAAGCCTCCAGAGTTTGAAAGTCAAGCCATCACATAAGCTTGATGCCAGAGACATCGGCGGATGGAAGAAATATATCACCACCTTCCGGAAAACAGGACCAGTGACAGACAAAGAACATGCCGCTTTTCTGACGATGTGGCTTGAGCACTTCTTCTTCTGCGGAGCCCAACTCGGTCCTGTATCCAATCTGCAGAACTTAGCAGAAAGATTGGCAGCTGGCACTGAAATGCCTATCGGCAAATATCTGCTTGGTGCCCTTTACTCTTCGCTTCATCAGGTTGCCGAGAAGCTCTGGCAGGATACCCCAATCGGCAATATTGGTGGTCCATGGTGGTTCCTTCAGATGTGGCTCACCCTGCACTCTTATAAAGCCATGCAACTTCAAGACTTGCATTCATACAGCTTTCCAACCCCTAATCAAGCTGGGCGCCGATGCACCTCACTGGGAGAAGCTTTGGTTTCGATAGACGGAGTTAGAATGAATGCCGATCTCTTGGCTTCATACTTTAAAGCTTTCTACAGAGGCATCAACGATGATCATCTTGATTGGTTTCCATATGGAAACCCTGACATCATGGATCATTTTGAGATTCCTTTTACCTTTCGAGCTGACAATCCTCTCCAGAACGCAGTATCGGCAAACATCTTCGCGACCTGTATTAAGCCTTGCATTTTGCCGACAGGATTGAACGCAACAGGCCACCAGAAGCCGTCATACGAATTCTACAACCCTTCATTTGCTGCAGGACAAATGGGTCTCGGCCAGGTTCCTCCTAGTCTCTTTTATGCCGATAAGGTCAAAGCTCGTGCCGTCATCGAATCGACCCTGGAGTATTCATGGCTATTCGGTTCGACTGAGAATTTACCCCTTGGCCACATCGACAACATTGTATTGGCTCCTTCTTGCACGAAGCTCTTCAGGCAGTGGTGGGCAGAATGGTCCAAACATCTCTAATGCGCCAACACAGCATCCTTCATCTCCAATCTTCCGCTTCCCGAACCAATAGGAGAGGTAACCGATCTCAATTTCTATCATTTTCTCATCGACAAATCTTTAACTGTAGCTTTTATTTTGCAGTCTGACACCGAAGATGCTCCTACAGAAAGCAACAGCGGAATCGGCATCGCGTACGTGGCTGCACATCCAGATCCTGTTCTTGGCTCTGACGCACCAACTCCAGCCCAAGTTCTTAAGGGTCAAACCTCTAGAACAAAGCGTCAGGGCCCCCGCTTCAAAGTCCCAGCCAAGCGTCATAGAGCTCTTTTGAAACAACCAAGCTCTGCGCCAACTCCTCCCAGCAGCCCAGTAATCATTCTTGTCTTCATAATCAATTATGTGACTTAACAAAAATTGACATCTAACCTTTGTTTTAATTTCAGGGCAATTCCGGAGAAGCTGTCGAAGAAACTGAAGTCCATTCTCCTGAAGTCCACGCTGACACCGAGCCTGAAGAAACCGAAGTTTGCGCTGATACCGATGCTGAAACTGCCCAACAAGCACCAGCTGCTACTGCCTCAGAGGAAATCAGCATCGAAACTCAACAAGTACCGGCTTCAGAAGAAATCGGCATCGACACTTAACCACAGGTTTGTCCTTGAAACTTGTCCATCGGCATCTACGTCTTTATTGACTCCACATTTGATTAGATGCAAGAGCGAAGGGAAGAAGAATCGGCACACCTCTCTGTTGATGAACCTGGAACTTCTCAAGCAGCTCCTATGCAGAACATACCAGGGAGCCGTTTCTCAGATCCTGGAGCATCTTCTTCTCAAGCTACTCCAGTTGAAGCTGATATCGATCTATCTGAGGTAACAAATATCGATCTCTTTTTTTTTATCAATTTACCATTTAATAACCATCTTCTGTACTCTCAGGCACGTGTAGTAGAGCCAATTATCGCCATACATCATCGGCAACCACTGCCAATCGACATTCGCAATGAACTGGTCGAGCTGGAGAAAAGACTTGACTTTGCCACTACCGAAGATCTTACTCGCAATGCAAGTCCAATCCGTGCTAGATTTGAAGTGATCCAGAATCGCCTTCCAAGGGACATGAGAGTTGCACTCCTGTTGGCGGTTCTTATGCGATAAAATTAAATTCATTAATTCCGCAAGCGCACGGATCACCATTGTAGCATTTCACCTTGGAGTATTCCAGGGTTATCGTATTTATATTTCCGCAGGGAAGTAGAGCAAAAGAAAGCTGAATAATAGCTTTGCATTGGATAATTTGGAGAAAGAAATAATGTATCAACTATACTTGAGACGGGGGTAAGATAGGCATGATATATATGGGTGGCACACACATCCTCAAATCCAAGGTAATAAAATAAATCGTAGTATACATTTGGGAGAGCAACGAGATAGAGTTAAGGCTACCTGTATGTTTATCTATTATTTACTTTTCTAGCAGTCAAGTCTACAAAGGTTATTTACTCTAGTTAAGCTCATACACATACAAGTCATGTCGTTTCGGGGCACGGAAGTGCCAGGGCAACCGATGCTGCTAGTTCACCCTGGGGATCCATCCGCTATAATTAAGACCCTGCTGAGTCCAACCCGGACGTGGTGGATTACAGAGACCGGTGCAGCTGTCACATACACTCGCGGCTACCATCCTCCGTGGGGTTGGGTGCCAAACGTGCATAGGCCAAGATCTAAGCGCCACGCTTACAACCCGCCTAGAGGAGCTACTCTTGATCAACGGAGCAGTCCTATCTAAGAATGAACAAGCACAGATTTCACACGACGTCATCTCCGACGACGGCACTCTCTCATACTCGCTATTCCAACAATCACGAATCCCACAACAAGACTTCTACGAGCACTTACTTAACGAATAAATAAACTAAATAGAAAAGAATTACTAAAAGAAATAAATAAAGATAAAACTAATTATATAATAAATAAAATAATATCTCAAGAGTAAGATACAAAGAACTATACCGAACTCCGAGAATACTCCGGAAGCCCGAGAGAGCTCTCACTCTACTCTACTCTACTCTAACTCCCAAAGCTACTACTCAACTAAACTAATGAACACTTGGATGAAGTGTGTTGGTGCCCATTGATTCGGAGGCCGAGGGGTCCCTTTTATAGCTTGTGAAGGCGGTGGAAGCACCCTGGCCGACTTTGGAGAGGCGGCGCCGACAAAGTCGGCCGGCCGGCCTAGGGGGGTGGCCGGCCGGCCGTCCCTTCGGTCGGTTGGCCACCGTCTTTTGCCTGAACGCTCCAGATCCTCTCCTGATGGCGGTCCGAAGGTCGGCTACTTCGTGGGGTCGGCAGAATTGGATTGAGGGCCAAGTAAAGGCCCAAATAGCCCACCTTCTAGAACATCGGTGGAATCCTGCCGAGCTGGGCTTGAATTGCACGTTGAGGATTATTTTCCAGCCCACTGGAGAAAGCCTGGGGCCTGTGGCCACCAGGTGGGGCCGGCCGGCCTAGGGTGGGGCCGGCCGGCCAGGGAATTTCCCTGACTGGGCCCACTTTTCTCCATTATTCACTCCTGCATCCAAATATCCACCAAAACTTGTGGAGTAGCATTATTCTTATCTACTATGCACAAAATCTTGGTGTTATGTATTTATTTACCGGTAGGGTGGCGGTCAAAACATGGTTTAACGACCGCCAACAACCTCCCCAAGCTTAAACTTTGCTCGTCCCGAGCAAACTCAACTCAGGGTACCGGCGGATCAGGAGTTACAAAGAAGCGCCCCATGGGTAATAAAGATGCAACAACATACTCCCTAAACAGTGGTAAGTTTACGAGAGCACAAAATATTCATGAGTGTTGCAAAAATCGTGGGGCTTATATGTCACACCTTGTCATGCAGCATTGAAGACTAGAACGGCATTTTCGGACAAGTACACAATTCTAGCAGGTATGCATCCAGAGTTTTTATGTGCTGCAAGGTGCAAAAATTCTCCTTCGTTTTGGGTGGCACTTCTCTTACCACACCGATGTGAGTTCTATTCCTACAAGCTTCACTCATCCTACCTTCTACCAAATGAGGCTTTGTATGTGGAGCTTGGTAAGGAATGCACAAATGTCATGCATATATTGTAAAGCTAAAGAATGAGTCTCAATCAACATAGCAACTCCATTTATTTTGGTCATAGGAAATGATGTGATGGAGGGGGAGAAAATGAACTCACGCTTATGGAAGGGGGTTTTGAAAAACATTGGTCCTTTATTTTGCTCAAGATGTTTATGATAAGAACTCTCTAGCCATTGACTTTTGTCATGCAACCATGGAGTTTTTTTTTTTTTAAACTACTCCATGGTGCAAGGGGCCATAAATTTTGAATGGTTCAATGAAACATTTTGAAATATTCTTGAGCATTTTGGATGGACCAAAAGTTTTGCAAACTCTGAAAAATGTTTGGTTGATTTATCCAAACATTCCCCTTTTTATTTGGTGGAGAGAAATTTTCGAAAACACACGCGAAGGAATTATGACCAAAATTAGGAGTGCTTAGTTTCAAGAGTACATCAAACCTTAACAAAACTCAATGCATAAACAAATGGCTATGAGTGGGGCTGTTTCGAATATTATGATATGGCTCTGGTAGGTAAATAAATCCTCACACTAAGAGAAGTGTGCCAAAACAGAAGGGTTTTAGGTACTTGCAGCAATTCAAGAAAAACATCTCTGGATGAAACCATACTAAGAAATTGCAACAAGTCCTAATCATGCCATATCACAATCCACAATGCTCAGACTTGGTGTAACAAATGCAACCCACGGAAATAAGCAAGACTCATGATGTGATCATGCTCAAGTAAAAATAACACATATGTCAGGAGTAGAGGTTGCATCTATGCGACACATGGGAAGCTAATTTGTAACTCGATCATCATTTCCCTTAAGCGTAGCATAACACCAAGATTCTAGCATTTATTCGAAACAGGGAGTTCATTTATTTATTAAGAAAGTTAGGAATACTTACCTGGGGGTCCTCCCCAAGCTTGAGTCTTTGCAAGACTCGAGCTTGTATTGAACTCCTTCTTACCTGAGGGTGCCCTCCCCAAGCTTGAGTCTTTGTAAGACTTAAGCTTGATTCAGGCTCTTCCTCCTCCTTCTTGATCTGCAAAAAAGAGTGAGGATGATACAAGTGGCTAGCCCCTAATGGGCATCACCGGGAATCCTATTATTTTTGTTATTTTTAAATTTTTTTCAAATTTTTATTTTGTTTTTATGATTTATGAAAAGAAAAACAAGTGCTAGGCCTAGCTAGGATAACGATTGGGATGGCCTCCCCAATCGGAGGGCTCTCATTTTTACGTCTTTGAGCTAGACGTTCTCCATGTCTTTTTAACTTGTTTGGACCTCGCTCGCTGGAGAATCTTGCGAGGTAGAGGTTCCTTCTTTCTTCCGCCACACCTTGGTTGTCTTCTTTGTGTTGGTGGCGGCGACCTTTTCTTCAATAGGCGCCTTTGTTGTACTCTCATCGGTTGATGCCGTAGCTGCCTTCTTCTTTCTTGAGCGCCTCGCTCTCCTCTTCTTGGGCGATTGTGACTCGCCTACTCCTTCTTGCGGAGGAGTAAGAGGGGCTTGAGATGTGTTAGGCGGCCGAGGCATCCTCCTTGGAGTCCTCCAATATTTTGCTAGCCTTCTTGCATTCTCTCTTTCCAGATAGTCTCTCATATATGCAATGAGCTTGTCTGGCTGTGGCATGGGTGGAGTAATCTCAATCTTCTCCACTCTCCTTGGGTCCTTTCCATATATGACCCGTACTTGCTTGCATTGCTCAACCTTAGGCTTGAAGCTGAACGTTTCTTCCCTGCCGTTGAAGTCCAAGTGGATCTCTCCTGCCCCCACGTCGATGTTGGCGTTGGTGGTGCTCAAGAACGGCCTCCCAAGGATGAGAGGGGCCTTGTCATCTACTTCCATATCCAGCACAACAAAGTCAACGGGGACGAAGAGATTTCTGATCTGCACGGGAACTTCTTCGACAATCCCCAAGGGCAGGCGCAGTGACCCGTCTGCAAGCTGGAGCTTCATGGTCGTTGGGGATAATGGATGGTTTAACCCATCGTACATCGCCTTCGGCATGATGCTCACGCTCGCCCCTAAGTCACATAGTGCCCGAGCGAAATAACGGTCGTTGACCAAACACGGGATGGTTGGCCATCCGGGATCTTTTCTGATCACATCCTCGGGGAGTGCGGAATCCAAGTCGCTTTCTTCACACCTGATGGTTATTGCATTCACAATCTCCTGGGGATTTACTTCGGGTTGCCCAGGAAGTTTACCCGCACGAGGAGACTGCACAGCTGAAGCTATTTGCGCTATTTGCGTTTCTAGCATCTTGTTATGGCTTAGCTGATTCTGCAGAGCAGTGCTGAAAGACTCTAGCTTGGCATCTATGCTCTCTAAAGCCTTGTCCGTAGTAAGAAATTTCTTACTAATGCTGTCATTAATCTTGACCTGGCCGAGAACTAGATCCTTGATAGAGGGCTCATAACGGGAAAGATTACCATTGTTACCTCCCTGATTCTTGTTGAAGGAGAGGTCGGGCCTGGAATTCCAGCCGTAGTTGTTCTGGGAGCGGAACCCATTGCCATTGTTGAGGAAATTGCATTCCTCTCTCGTATTTGGGCAATTGATGCCCATATGCCCAACGCTGCCGCATTCCTCACATGTCATGCGGGAATCCGCAACTTGCAGGTCCTGCGGAGACTCCACCTTGCGGAGTAGCTGATCGAGCTTGATGGCGAGCATGTCCATCGTCTCCACTTGGTGCACTCCACGGGTTTTGGTGTTCGCCGCTTGGCGTTCACCATGAGTCTGGTTGGCCGCCACCTTCTCAATCAACTTCTTAGCGTTCTTCATGCTAAGGGAGAAGAAGGAGCCGCCTGCTGCGGCGTCGAGGTGCCCTCGAGCGGACGGCCTCAAACCGTGGTAGAAACTCTGTATGAGGAGCCATTCCTCCATGCCATGGTGTGGGCATGAGAGAACGTACTCCTGCATCCTGTCCCAAGCTTCCGCGGTCGACTCATCTGCGAGCTGTTGGAAGCCCGATATCTTGTCCGCAGGGCAGTCGTCTTGCCCGGCGGGAAGAACTTGGCGAGGAAGGCATTGGAGCATGCCGTCCACGTGTCGAGGGATTCTTGGTTCGCGTAGAACCACTGGAGAGCCTTCCCCAACAGAGAGAAAGGGAATAGCTGTAGTCGGATAGCGTCCTGAGGTGCATCCTTTATGACGAAAGTGTTGCACGTCATCAGGAACCTTAGGAGGTGAGCATTTGCATCCTCCGACGGCTTCCCACAGAAAGGACTGGCCAAGATCATGTTGATCAAGGCTGGCTTGAGCTCGTAGTCCTTGTTGGTGACGCGCGGGTTGGGTCCTACGCGGATGTTCTCCGTAGTTGGCACGGAGAAGTCATTGATCGTCTTCTCAACAACGGGGTCGGCCATGGTACTGTTCGTTGAGGAGGCCCTGACAACCGGTGGAGGAGACGATTCGAGAGCCAGAGCGTTCTTGCGGATCTGTTTGGTGAGTTTGGCTCGAACTTTCCTCAAGAACTGTTCTGGATCTGAGTGGAAGTTTTCTGGTAGGTCGAAACCAGTCATGCACAGTCCTGTTTCAAATTTTTACAAGAAGAAAAACCAGGACAAGGGTAAGCCCGCAAAAGTAAGTGATAATTATTCTTCTCACAAACTTCAATGCATTTATTCAGTTCCTAGATGCTACTTCCCCGGCAACGGCGCCAGAAATGCTTGTTGGCGGTTCTTATGCGATAAAATTAAATTCATTAATACCGCAAGCGCACGGATCACCATTGTAGCATTTCACCTTGGAGTATTCCAGGGTTATCGTATTTATATTTCCGCAGGGAAGTAGAGCAAAAGAAAGCTGAATAATAGCTATGCATTGGATAATTTGGAGAAAGAAATAATGTATCAACTATACTTGAGACGGGGGTAAGATAGGCATGATATATATGGGTGGCACACACATCCTCAAATCCAAGGTAATAAAATAAATCGTAGTATACATTTAGGAGAGCAACGAGATAGAGTTAAGGCTACCTGTATGTTTATCTATTATTTACTTTTCTAGCAGTCAAGTCTACAAAGGTTATTTACTCTAGTTAAGCTCATACACATACAAGTCATGTCGTTTCGGGGCACGGAAGTGCCAGGGCAACCGATGCTGCTAGTTCACCCTGGGGATCCATCCGCTATAATTAAGACCCTGCTGAGTCCAACCCGGACGTGGTGGATTACAGAGACCGGTGTAGCTGTCACATACACTCGCGGCTACCATCCTCCGTGGGGTTGGGTGCCAAACGTGCATAGGCCAAGATCTAAGCGCCACGCTTACAACCCGCCTAGAGGAGCTACTCTTGATCAACGGAGCAGTCCTATCTAAGAATGAACAAGCACAGATTTCACACGACGTCATCTCCGACGACGGCACTCTCTCGTACTCGCTATTCCAACAATCACGAATCCCACAACAAGACTTCTACGAGCACTTACTTAACGAATAAATAAACTAAATAGAAAAGAATTACTAAAAGAAATAAATAAAGATAAAACTAATTATATAATAAATAAAATAATATCTCAAGAGTAAGATACAAAGAACTATACCGAACTCCGAGAATACTCCAGAAGCCCGAGAGAGCTCTCACTCTACTCTACTCTACTCTAACTCCCAAAGCTACTACTCAACTAAACTAATGAACACTTGGATGAAGTGTGTTGGTGCCCATTGATTCGGAGGCCGAGGGGTCCCTTTTATAGCTTGTGAAGGCGGTGGAAGCACCCTGGCCGACTTTGGAGAGGCGGCGCCGACAAAGTCGGCCGGCCGGCCTAGGGGGGTGGCCGGCCGGCCGTCCCTTCGGTCGGTTGGCCACCGTCTTTTGCCTGAACGCTCCAGATCCTCTCCTGATGGCGGTCCGAAGGTCGGCTACTTCGTAGGGTCGGCAGAATTGGATTGAGGGCCAAGTAAAGGCCCAAATAGCCCACCTTCTAGAACGTCGGTGGAATCCTGCCGAGCTGGGCTTGAATTGCACGTTGAGGATTATTTTCCAGCCCACTGGAGAAAGCCTGGGGCCTGTGGCCACCAGGTGGGGCCGGCCGGCCAGGGAATTTCCCTGACTGGGCCCACTTTTCTCCATTATTCACTCCTGCATCCAAATATCCACCAAAACTTGTGGAGTAGCATTATCCTTATCTACTATGCACAAAATCTTGGTGTTATGTATTTATTTACCGGTAGGGTGGCGGTCAAAACATGGTTTAACGACCGCCAACAACTCCATCCAGTGGCATACATGGAGTTTCGGCGTCTTGACTATGAACAAGCTCAAGAAAATGTCAACCGCCGATCCCATCAACGTCAACTTGTCTTGGCAGCAGAAACAGCTCTTAAGCTCTCACAGCAAGAATTGGAGAAATACAACTCCATGAAGAAGCGGCTAACAGAAGAGGAGAATCGGCTGACTCAGCTGAAGAAAGAAGCTGAAGACTTGAGAGCAGCTCTGCTGGCTAAGGAACAAGAAGTATCGGCATCGGCAGAAACTATTGCCAAGATCAATGCCTCCATGCTTCAACAAAAAAATTCGCTCAATGCCTCCATTGAAGCTTCACAACGCGCCTGGGCATCCGTGCCTGCGGAGATTGAATCTGATGACAATGACAACTACGTTCTGGCCGAGATTGATCAGCTTCGCATACATGCACTAGATGTACTCCGTGATTATCTGTACCCCCGTAGTGCATGAACTTGTAATCATCAAACAATGTCTTCCGATCTCTGTAATATATATATATTTACTCCCATGTTCCTTTTATATATTTTCCCTAAGGGCGATACCATTGGCATCGGCCATCTTAAAGGCGACGCTCTCAACGTCGGCTCCGATAAAACTCAACCGAACACTTTAAAGATCTAGCAATAAAGTAATATACTTTAAGTACTTTGCATTAAGAGCTCGGCTGAATTCCCCATCTCTTTCGTTGATCGGCTGATTGTTGATTGCATCTTCACTTCTATCAATCGATCAACATCCGGATCTGGTAACTGCTATAGCAACCGTGGAGTTGCCGATCCTTCAGTGATACAGACACCTTCATCGGTAACATCCAATGCTTCACCTTCCCAGTAAGTTCCTGATATGCACGGCAAGCTTTCAACCATCGTTGGCAAGAAGTCTGCAGTAGCCACACTCACCGATTTGTCAGCCTGAATAGTTTCCACCTCGTCGCCGATCCACTGGATAAGGAGCTGATGCATCGTAGACGGGATACAGCATGAATCCAATCCCTACCCAGCAGTACGGCGTACGATCCTTTGCCTTCAATTACGAAGAACGTCGTCGGCAAAGTCTTGCTTCCGATAGTTACCTCGACATTGGTGACTCCTTTGACTTCAGAGCTTCTGCACCCATAATCCCTCAACGTCATGTTGGTCTTGGTCAGCTCTTCAGGCAATTTGCCGATCTTCCTGTATGTTGCCATCGGCAAAACGTTGACAGCAGCACCACTATCGACCATCATCTTGCTCATCGGCTTGCCATTGACGAAACCATTAAGGTACAGAGCCCTCAGATGGAGATGATCAACACCGGACGGCTTCTCAAATACTGCCTGCTGTAACATCCTGGCCCAGGGCTTAATAGGATTGATAAGAATACTCATACCAACAGTTGCAACTTCTTTTCCGGAAGCTCATCTCGAAAGAACTCCGGGGTTAAGCGTGCTTGGCCCGGAGCAATTTCGGATGGGTGACCGACCGGGAAGTCCTTCCCGGGTGCGCACGAGTGAGGACAAAGTGCGCAGAAAAGACGTGTGTTGGTCTGTGGGGACAGTCTTGAGATCCTAGAGAGCTGCCAGGCGTGCGGGCCCAGCCTCGTGGAGGCGGGACGTCACAAGTGGTATCAGAGCCGACTCTCGCGGTTTCACGGGCGCGTGTGGGCGCAGTTGCGCAGGCATGGTGTGCATGGCTGGTGTGGGCCCAAGTGGTCACACAGCATGGCACATGCGCTGGCACTGGACGCACGGACGTGGCCAAGAGAGGAAGTTCCTGGCCTGGGGTTGATCGACGAGGACGTCGATCTCCTAAGGGGGTGAGAATGTAACATCCTGGCCCAGGGCTTAATAGGATTGATAAGAATACTCATACCAACAGTTGCAACTTCTTTTCCGGAAGCTCATCTCGAAAGAACTCCGGGGTTAAGCGTGCTTGGCCCGGAGCAATTTCGGATGGGTGACCGACCGGGAAGTCCTTCCCGGGTGTGCACGAGTGAGGACAAAGTGCGCAGAAAAGACGTGTGTTGGTCTGTGGGGACAGTCTTGAGATCCTAGAGAGCTGCCAGGCGTGCGGGCCCGGCCTCGTGGAGGCGGGACGTCACACCTGCTGTGGACCCAATAACAACTCGGCAGAAGCTTCTTCTTCCGATTCATTAATGTCCAAAGAACTAAATTCTCGTGGCAGCATAAATACCATATTGACAGGAGCTTCAACTTCATGTATTTGAGATTTGACTTTTGGTCTCCATACCTTCTTGGACTTGGGCCCCTTGTCATGATCATCCTCCTGGTTCACTTCCTTGTTCAGCTCACGACAACGTGCCCTCTGTACTCTTCTCTTCTGAGTCTTGGTAAAGATACCACTCGGACACCATTGGCCTTCTTCTGTGAACTCATCTTGATTTTCTTCATAATCTTCATCTTGATTGACAGGACCAAGCCTCTCGTGCACAGAAACCCTTGACGCTGGACTTCCTTCAAAGCGATTATGCTGTCTCCGCATAGGGACTCGGCTTGAAGTACCAACTTCTCTGTACAAATCCCCAGATCTTCTGCTACAACCTGGACAGCCTTCAATTGGTGGCAACTTCATACCCTGCTCCCAACAATACTGGAAGAAAGGACAGTTCCAATGTGGATCGAAGTCATCATCACTAGTCCTCCTATCTTCCCTCTCTCTTTTCCTTGAGTACTTGCCGATCAATCCAGCAGACCCACCGATCATGTTAACTGGAAAAGGATGACCGTCAATCTTCATCGGCTTTTGACCAGAGAATTTAATGCGATCACTCTCAATTGCCGATTGGATCTGTTGCCTGAACACCTTGCACTCACTGGTGTGATGAGAGGGAGTATTATGCCACTTGCACCACTTGATTTTCTTCAACTCCTCAGCTGGTGGCAACGTGTGATTTGGTGGGAGTTGAATAAGCTTCTCTTGTAGCAGCAGATCGAATATCTTGTCGGCTTTATTGATGTCGAAGTCATATTTCTTTTCTTCTGCCTTCTGCTTGACCCATGGACAGAGAACAGTCTTCTTATTCCTGGTCCACTCAGCAAGAGCAACTTCAGCTTCATCATCAGAATCAGAAGAATAATCAGCATAAGCCGCCTGAAACAGTCTGCCACGTGTATTCTGAACACGCCCTTCATGAATCGACGCCTTCTGAAAGAGCTGTGCTAAGCCATCGACTTCCTGAGGAGCAAACTTATCTCTGATTTGAGGCAATAATCCCTGATAAGCAATCTCAGCCATTTGCCGATCCGTCAGATTCAGGTTATAACACCTCCCACGGATGACTCTGAATCTCTGGACAAAATCGGCAACTGACTCTCCAGCCTTCTGACGAACAGCCGTCAAATCTGATATGCTCAACTCTGCCATGCCAGTAAAGAAATAAGAATGGAATTTCTTTTCCAAATCGGCCCAATTCCGTACGGATCCCGCAGGGAGGGATGTGAACCATGAGAATGCCGATCCAGATAACGACAGAGGAAACAGACGGACTTTCAATGCATCTTGCGCCGACGCTTCTCCCAATTGTGCCAAATATCTGCTAATGTGCTCTACTGTGGACACATTGTCTTGCCCAGAAAACTTGCAGAATTCTGGCAGCTTGTAACGATGTGGCAGAGCAACTTGTTCCATCCACTCTGGATATGGACGTCGATACAGAAAGCTCTGCTCCTTGGGCTTGAGATCAAACTGCTCCTTCATGACTTCAGCCAGCCTGGCAACTATATCTTCCGATGAATTCTGCACTTGCCTCCCAGCCATCTGAGATGGCTGCTGTGGTTGTGACTGAACTTGAGCAGGTTGCTCCCTGTTGTAGTGCTCACTATAGTCTGCTACTCTATGATAGCCTTGCGGTATCTCCTGGTTGAACAGTGCAGGATTGACATTGGGAGCCAAATGATATCTTGTCTGAGGAGTTTGACTCGTCCTTGGTTCATTAGCTGCATCAGCTACTTCCTTTTGCGTGGACAACGGCGCATCAATAAGACTTGGCGCCGATACCCGAGCAGTCCCTGCAGCCAAAGCCTGAGCACTTGGAGACCACAATTCTGGCGGCATGCCATATGGTTGCCTTTGCTGACCAGCAGCGCTTGTCTCTTCTTGAGTTGCAGATTGACCACCGTGAGGCGCAGGACGTGCTGGAGTAGTGGGTGGTAAAGTAAATGATGGCCCCATAAATCCAGAATCAAACTGCAAGGTCCCATCAGCAAATGCCTTGAGCATGTTGTACAGAGTGTTAACAAGCACCCCTGACTGGTTAATGAAAGCTTTGTGAACCGCAGTATTCACAACTTCATCCAACAGAGCTTGATCCGGCATCTTCGCAGCTTTGATTGTAGCCAACTCTTCTGCTCTCATCACCACTGGCGAAGCCAACACTGATGTAATCTTACCATGTGTCATCTTGATGGTCTCAAAGTACTTCATTTGGCAATCATACAGATAACTCTGATATGCCTTTTTCTGATCCAAAGACATTTTCTCCCAAGCATTGAGCTCATTGTTGCCAGTGACTTCAGAAGAATCTTTATCATCTCGAACAAATGGTGCAGGAATCATGATCTTGTGGCCCTTTGCATCGACGAGCAAAGTACCATCATCAGCAACAGCTTGAACGAACGCCATCTGCTTCTAAGAACTTGATCTGTCCCACCGAGCGTGCCAAAAAGTGTGTTGACGGTAAAATGTGTGTTCTACCGCTCGCACACGCGGCCTGGGAGATTTGCTTCACTCCGTTCAGGACCAAAACTTGGAACGCGGTGAATTCCGGAGCGTGCCAGTCGATTTTCCCTGCAAATCGACAAAGACAAGAAAAGCGTGTAAAATTCCCGGACTATCCGCCCCGGACAGACCGATGCGTAATCGCAGCCGATGTTAGTGGATAAAAATAACACAAAAAATAAGCACTCGGCTGTCGGCTAGAAACGAATCGACATGTCGCAACAGTGAGTACTCGCGCGATATATAAAGCAAAGCATGCAACAGAATCGACAATCGGCAAAGCATGCAATCGGCAAGATCTATCGGCAAGCAACGCAGTAAGGTAAATCGACAATCGACAAAAGAGGTTCAGGCCTATACTTGAACAGGAGCAATAAGATATTTAAAGGCATGCAAGCATAGATCCGAACGTGGTAAACAATCGGCTAAACACCCCGAAAGAACGGTTAAACCAATAGCAGCTAACTATACACATAATTGATGATCGCTTCGCCGAGGACACGTCAACTAAGCGAAGTAGAACAGGACACGTCAAACTGTTCTACACGATCAGCAAATACGGGTATAATCGGCAACTACCAGTCCTAGATACTTAGCAAATTAAATCTAGCTCTTAGCAACTGTTTCGCCGAGGACACGTCAACTAAGCGAAGCAGACAGGACAAGTCAAACTGCCTACCCAGTCACCAAGGACAGATCTAATCGACTAAGCACCTTAACCGTGACTCGAATAACCAGATCAAACAGAAATCGACATCAGCAATCGGCAACAAGGTCGCGGCGAGGACAAGTCAACTAACCGTGACAAAGAATTGGACCAGGTCTTAAACAATTCCATGCAGTCGATGCGTAATGTCAACCCTAAATTGATCTAGATTACCGGATAACTAGCAGCCACATCAATCTTAATCATGGACAAGTCGACATAACCAGATCGATGCGCTTACCTGACGAGATCCAGTCGAGCCGGAGCCCCGATGGACGCCGGTGACGAAAAACACGTCGAGGAATTGTGGCGATGCGCCGAAAAGTTGATTGTATTCATTGATTTTTTTTTTACAAGCACCTGGGTCTATATTTATACACCCGAGGCAAGAGTCCGATTTGGACTTAAACACGACTCCTACTTGACCACAACTCGGTCAGTTCTTTCTTAATCTAGAATAGGAATTAAAAAAGGACACCAAACCACCCGGGCGCGTGCAGCTTCGGTTTCTTCTTTGGCTTCATGATATCCTGCGGGCCACCACTTTGGCACACAATCTTTTTTCACCCGGAGCGCATTCCATCTTCCACTGTCAGTGGGCCCTAGTCCAAATTTTGGTATCAACAGAATCGCTGGGCTTGGTCTGTCCGTGTGCGGCCACGCCAAGTGCGTGCGCCTCCTCTGCAGCTACGACCTACCCCTGCTCCTTCTCGGCGGCGAATTGGCATGGTATATTATTGTAAGTTGTCGTGCCGGATCAAAACCTTAGTTGTATGTGTTGTAGCCTTGGACCAGATTGAATCTTTTATGTACATTGGTGATCTTGGTGAAATAAGAATAATGGTTATGTATCTTGGTCTTAATATGTTGTGACCTGAAGAATGGTTGTCCATGAGTTCTGTGTGAGCAAGATTAATGATACAAAGAGCATGATTCAGTTGTGACGGTTTAATTATGTACACTTTGGTTCATCACCAAGGTCTGGCAAAATTTGCTGCTGGACACTCTTCAATCGTGTCCTTTGCTACTGGACACTGAAACATGTTTCATTTGCTGCTGGACACTGCATCTAGTTGTTTCTTAGTGTCCAGCAGCAAATAAAAATCGTTTCAATGTCCAACAGCAAAGGTCACGTTTCTACTGTGTCCAACGGCAAATTTTTCCATAAGGTCTAGGTTTGGGCTGGGCTTGGGTTATTCTGTGTCAATCAAGAAATGTCACAGACTAACGCGATCTGTGACAAAACATAAGAAAACTTCATCAACGTGAGATACATGATGAATCATCTTTTCGTCATAACATTGTTTTATGACGCTTTTTCTTTGATCCGTGACAAATTTAGAACGTCATTGTGATCACTATATTTCTTGTAGAGTTGGCACACGCCTCTTCCATTGCAGCTCCGACAACATCGACTTTTTACCACACGGTGTCTTGACAGCGTTGCCATCCTCTTTACATATGCATCTTCACACACCTGCCCCTTTTATTCTGGCTTATGTGCAGCTACTATATATAACAACGAAAATGTAACATTGACATCAATGGATCCAATTCATGTGTGGCGACCTCGAGCCCAACTAAACACGTAACTATCGGCTACCTCTATATATCGGCACAAAGGGCTACCATCTACATAGCACACTTTTGATAATTTTTGTGTGCCAGAGTAGTAGATTTGAATCCTTGAATGCATGGAAATTAGTTTAGGACTTCTTTGGTAGGGTTGTGGTTGTGCCGGCTTCGGCTGTGGCTTCTTAAAAAAAAAGGGCTGTGCTGGCTGTGTCTGCGGTTGTGCCTAAAATGTTTGACAAAACGGCTTTTTTTACAGCTTCTCCATATTTTTATAGACAAATATGGAAAAATAAGGGCGTCGTAGAGAAAAGAAGCCGGTGAAGCTACTATTTTGTGGCTTCATGCTTCACCTTATTTTTAGATACGACTTCCTCCTCTTTTTAAAAAGAAGCACATGAGGAAGTACCCCTTTTGGTTGGAAAACATATGAAGCCGCTGAAGAAGCCGTCGGAGAAGCCCTACCAAAGGGGGCCTTACTAAATTGATTGCGTCCTTATGAACAACAAAAACATCAAAGCAAATTGGGGTTTCCTTAAAAAAAAAGGAAAAGGAAATGCTTTTTCTAAAGCGGTATTTATTTATCTCTTCTGAGTAACCTCATCGTACACATGTTGCGCAACATTTAGAATTTTATTATCCATTTTTGTAGGAAGTAACCCAGGGCTCAATCGATGGATGACGCTAGCACATTGGGGAGGAATAATTGTAAATTAACCATGCCAATAACTGACGCAAGCAAGCAGCCCTTTTCTAGTTTTTCCTCCCTTTTTTAGGCAGCTTCCTGCCCTGTCTCTTCAATATCGCGCATCAATGCTCTGCCACACGAGCAGCAGCAGCAGCGCCGGTTCGTCCGGGTCTTATTGTTCATATCTGCCTTCCGTCGTTGCTCCCAGTCTTGATCCAACCTTTTGGCCGCGTCCACCCTGTTCTTCATGTTATCCGTCACTGGCAGCCGCCCCTTCTCCGCCAGCTTCAACAGCGGCGGCACCAAGAACAGCAAGATGAAGCATAGGTTGGGCAGCACCCTACGCCCATCATACTCAAGATTAGCATAGTATAGTGTAAGGAAGCAATATATGACACATCAACAAGATTATATAAATTTTACAAATGTGCTAGAATCATGCTGATCACTACCTGGCCATGTAGACGATGCAGACAAAGAGGAAACAAGTGAGCACGATGATGTAGATGGAGGAGTGAATGTTGCGGGTGGAGCCGGCGACGTACGCTCCAACGAGGCTCATGAGGTCGACCATGGTGGTGAGGATGAGCGCTGCAACCTTGGCCTCCGACTCGTAGAACCGCTTGTTCAACAGCAGGATGATAATCACCAGCGACGTCACAAACGCCGTCGCGTTGAAATAGTAGAAGGTCAGGTACCGCTTGGGGACCCGGTCATACAGCACCGGGTTCCCAGCTTGGTGCCCGTCGTTGTCATCTTGCCAGAAGCCGCCGGGAGGGTTCAGCCCGGCCTGGTACGTCACTGACGCCGCCAGGGTTGCCAGGCCGATCAGTCATCCGCGCATCTCGCTGAGCTCCGCCGCCACGCGGCCGCCTACGGAAATGGGTATCTCCCTCTCACTCTTGCTGGGGACTGGGTCCTCGAACTCAGCTGACATCGCGGCACCAACCTAACTAGCTACGATTGTTTCTTTCCCTCTTCCTTTGATGAACAAACCTAGCGATGTTTGTTCATGGTAACATGTTATAGCTCGTGTTATATATTTATAGGGACTTGTCATGTTCATGGGATTCCAAAAGTTCCCTGTAGCCAGCCATGCCGAAGGATGAAGCGAGGTAGGATGCTAATGAGCTTTGCTTGTTTTGTTTATCTACTTTATTCTAGCAATCACGTGTCAAGGCTTCCAGTTCCAGTCAAGCTGAACGAAAGGAATATAAAACAATGCGTATAAAATGACTGGTTGCGGTCATTTTTTTTCTTTTTTCATTTTGTTAGGAAAATTGAAAATGCAATTTTGCAGCTTCATGTGAACTCGACCTCACCGAGTTCCTGGCATATCTGGGGAGCAAAAAACTACTTAAGGCTTGAGCGAACGAAGGTGGATCTTGAGCAGAAATGATGAATTCCCAGCTTTACTGTTATCTCACTATCATTTCCAAAGAAAAGAAATCCACTTGTGTGTAGTTTACTGCTCATTCACAATGTGAAAGTTGGAATTCTGAAATCGTTTAGAGAAATGGTAGCGGGTAGGGCACAATTCAAATATATACTCTAGCATTGGCTTGATTTTCAATCATCAACTCTACAACACAAGTCGATCTCTGGATTTTTTGCCCAGCCCATCATATGATGGGATTGCACATCAAGTGCAACGGACGGTTGCATTTTAAGTTATTTCATCAACATCGCTGATTCCAGCGTTACCTCTTTGCCAAGTCACACAAAGCAGGCCCTAGTATTGGTGGAGAGGACAAAGTGAGAGTACATTTACGTATTGTTCCCTGTTGTAAATTGGATTATTTCAAAGTTTAGGGGCGGCGGGTTCGTACTTTTAATGTTTTAAGCATTCGGGACTTCTGAAAAAGCCTCATACGTATGATAATTAGAAACCAGAGTTTTCTTTTTATTTTACGGTTTTTGTTGTGCCCGGGTTGTTGTTGTGTTGTCCGCGACATTTTGTTCATTTTTCATTGACCAACATGATGTCCAGGCCCTTGCACTAAGGCACACCGCCACCACCGCTGCAGTTTGGGCCCTCTCGCTCTTCATCTCTGGTGGTGCCACAGGTGGCTAGAGGGAACGTGTTCTGTCTCTTTAGTACTCCCTCTGTTTTTAATTATATGACACCGTTGACTTTTTCGTTGAACATTGACCAACAATATAGACTTAAATAATTTTTTTAATGTGAAAAGAATATCATTGGATTCACCATCAAAAACACTTTAAGATTAACTTATACACTTAGCTATTTACAGAAATATTTATAGATTAGACTCAAAATACCAAAAAAGGTCAACAACGTTATATATTTCAAAACGGAGGGAGTAGTCTAGTGTTGTTTAGTGTTTAGTTCTACCCATTATGAATTCTTCGATGTCATACGATTTTGGAGTTCTCTTCTCCTCTTTGAGGAGATTGGGTGAGAGTTTCTCCATGGCGGTTTTGACGACATCGACTTTCTTCTGTGATGTTGGACAATGTATTTATGTTTTCAATCCATTTTCTTTCGTTTCTAATAGAAGCACTACCGTTGATGTGAAAACAATAAAATGCAAAACTTTCACAGACATATAACAGCTTTGGTGATCATAGGTAGTACAAAGCACAACAAAATTTAAATACTATGATATATAATGCGAAATATAGCTTCCGCCATGTTGTATGGAGGTGTAGAAAAATGCAGGCCTGACACCTCTCTCTCTTTTGTTTTTTGGACAATTGTGTTCTTGCCCTCTCAACTCCAATTGTGACTTTGCCCTCGTTTTTCAACTTTGTGATTTTACTCTCACTTTTTAAAATTGAAGCTTAAGTTTGTCCCTACTCCGTTACGGGCTATTAATGGTGTCAAATAAAGCTGTAAAAAGACGAAGATACCTCTACTTATTTGCCCCAACTTTATTCAAAAACTTTATGATTTTACCTCCCTTTTGACGTAGTTAATCATTTTGATATGCTTTAAAATAAATGTAGACAGAAATCCCTTGCAAATTCTTCATAAATTTCAAATATAAGTAACAATGTTAGACTGTAGGGGTAAACGGTGGGCTCATTTTGAAAAAAATGAAGGTAAATCACAAAGGTCAAAAAGTGAGGGTAAAAGTATAGTTAGAACTCAGAGTTGGGGCAAGAAAGCAAATGCCCTTTTTTTGGTTCTTTGAAAGATACTTTTTTTTTTAAACTGTTGTTTGAAAGATACTTGGACTTGCGGGCCTAATCTATACCATCTACTTGCTGGTGGTGGTGGCCGGTGGTGGTCCGTCGCCGTGCTCGCTACAGTACTCGGCGCCGACACGTGGGCCCCACTTGCTACAGTCCAAGCTGCTACAGGGTAACAGTGACCCGACGGTCTCTTCTGCGCCGTCCGATCTCCTAGACGCTACCATCTATCCGTCCGCCCCCGCCTCAGCTCCCGTTCCATCACGCTTCACGATCCTTCCTCGAGCCGCCCCCTCGCCTGCTCCCTCCCCGCGACGGCGCCTCTGGAAAGATCCGGCGGAGTCGCTCTGCTTCCCTCCAGATCCTTCCGTCCCCTCCTCCCAATCCTCCCTCGGGTCGATCCCTCCTTCCCGTGGGGCGCTATCCAAGGAGCACCTGTGGCTCGAGTCGTGCGCACCATGAGTATATCCGGCGGCGGCGCGAGGCCCTCCGGCAGGGGAGGCACGAGGCCAACGGCGCTCGAAGTTGTCCAGCGAACCGACGGTCTCCAAGGTCCCAGTCGCGTCGTCGCCTCGCTCTGGGAGACGGGGACGCCACGCCGTACACAGGTATCTGCTACAGCCGCCCCATGAAAACTGTGCTTTCTTCTGCTATCGTTGCTTACCACGGGCCGACGACGCCCAAATCAGGCTCCAGAGTGACCAAATTGAGAGCTTCACTGCCTAAACCTCTTGCCAAATTGAACGAATCACCCACTGTATGGACAAATCGAGCCCGACCAGCCCTTTTTCACCGTAATAACGCTGGTCTGCTCAGCTACTGCGCGAGGTGGAGAATTATCACTGCCTATGACCTTGGCCTCTACATATGCGTTTCTTGAGGAAAAGTTTGGTTTAGCCCAATGTTAGGGTTCGTCTTAGATTTTTTAGTTTATAATAACGCTTTTTAATCCATCGAGAATTGTGGGATCAATTCTAATGTCTCAAATTTGCCTGCTTTATACTTCTTTTCTGAATAGCTAAACTTAACTCTCTCTTTTTCCTGAATTTTGGCTGATAGGCGCTCTTCTACAATCAATTGAAACGGCAATTACTTCAGGTTGCCGAGAGTGCTGCAGGCGTGATGCAGGAAAAAGGACAACATCTTTATCTTTACCATCTATAAAATCTTTACCATCTATAAAAGGAGGAGTTGGTGGTGGCCGGTGGTGGTCCGTCGCCGTGCTCGCTACAGTACTCGGCGCCGACACGTGGGCCCCACTTGCTACAGTACTTGGCGCCGACTTAACCGCCACACCGCGTCCTCCTGCGCCGCCAAGACCCCGCGCCCGCATCCTCGCTCGCCGCCGACCGCGCCCGGCCGCCAGCCCCCATCCCTTGCGGCGCCACCGCACAGCGGTAGAGGGAGTCTGCGCTCCTCCCAAACCCTACCTACCCATGCCTCTGCTCGCGCGCACAGCTCCTCCCAAACTCTAGCTAGCAGTCGAGCCGCCTCTGCCCCCCTCTGTTCCACGGCCACCGCAAGATTCCCATCCCTTCCTCCGGCATACCGCCGCTGCCCTGCACAGCCTGCCCGCGAACCTCGCCCGTCTCCCTCGCCCCTCGATCCACGCCGTCACGGCCATCCCTAGGCCACCCGCCCCAGCCGCACCTCCAGGCCCGAGGACGTGGTTCGATTCGTGGCGGGTCGCGACGGTGGCCGGGGCGGCGCTGCCCAGGGAGGAGCGAGGTAGCGGCGAGCTGGCGGCGCCAGGGTGGATCTGTGGCGAGCACACAGCGGGTGGATGCCGCCCAGGCAGAGCGCGCCCAGGATTCTGCCCAGGCATGGGTGCTCAGAACGTCGTCCCGTTGGGAAAAGGGTCGAATTGAGGCAGCAGCAGCTCGATTTGGCAACCAGTGAGGACTGTGTGATGTCACTTCTAAGGCCAATCTGTAACTACTGCAGTGCTCAATACATCCATCTTATTTCATACCTTTTTTTACATATGTCAATGCTTTGTTTGATTTGCTTTCAACAAATTTTCACCGTAGCGTTAGCACGGGCAATGTACTAGTTTTGCTGAAATGTAAAGGTGGGATGTTGGTACTTGGGTTCTATTTCAAAGTGATTAAAGGAAAGCCCACAGTCAGGCGAAAGGTAAAGCCCATTAAGCTCTCACTTGGAGCAGCGACGGAGCACCACTGATCCCCTTCTCCCGTTGTTTCCATTTGCTTGCGGTTGCAGCGCCGGCGGCGGCCGGACGCCGGCGAGATGGTCTTCCAACGAGCAAGGTGAGACATACGCGTCTCGAGCTCTTTGTTGTCCCTCAATTTCCGTGTTGCTCCCCCGAAATCTCGCTCGCTTCCGCTCCCGCAGCACCAGCGCCGACAACCTGTTCGACGGAACGCCTCGCAAGCGTGCCAGCACAAATTGCAATGGATCTGCCGCGGAGAGCGACGAGGACCGCATCAGCGAGCTATCGGACGACCTCCTCCGCCGCATCCTCTCCTTGCTGCCGGCGCACGAGGCCGTGCGGACTTGCGTGCTCTCTCGGCGCTGGCGCGAGGTCTGGAAGGCCGTGCGCGTCCTGCGCTTCACCGCGGCCGAGACCTGGGGGAGCGCGGCGAGGTTCAACAGGTTCGTCAACGACGTGCTGTCCTTCCGCGACCCCGCGCCTCTGGAGGAGTTCGAGGTCAAGACCTACATGTGCTTTCCTCCAACTTCATCTTATTCTCTTATCTTGCCGGATCGGGAGGAGCCGGTTAGGTACGCCAAGGCGTGGATCCAATACGCTTTGATGCTCGATGTTCAGGTGCTTAGAGTCCTTGTCAACTCCAGGAACAGACCCCTGCTGCGAGTTGACACTGCTCTCGTCTCCCAGCACCTGAGGACCTTAGTGCTTCATTCTGCTGTGCTGGGTGGCTCTTCTATGGATTTCTCGATGTGCCCTACATTGGAGGATCTTGAACTGACAAGTTGCCTGATTATGGTTCGCGAGATAGGGTCACAGTCACTAAGGAGATTGAGAGTTAATAATTGTGACTTTTCTGGTGATACATGCACTCAAATATTGACCCCAAACCTTCTATCACTTCGGCTGGATGTGGTTGGTGGCTGGGTTCCTTTCCTTCAAAGCATGCCATTGCTAGTGACAGCCTATGTCAAACTTGTTCCGCACTGTACGGATCATTGTCGGGGAAGAAACAACTTTCTGCAATGTGGTTTTGATACATGTGTTAAATGCTATGGCAATCATAACCAGTGTGTGATTCTTGGAGGTTTGTCCAATGCCACATATTTGGAGCTGGCCGCGCAATTTTTGTTCCACAGTCGGCATCTCGGAGCGGTATGTTTGTCCTTTTACTTCCACCTTATCTTCTAGTAGTTCTTATCATTTACATTTGTATATTCTCTACCGTTACATGACTCTAAACCTAAAACTGAAACCAGATTCTTTTGTATATAACCACCAACTCTCTTTTCTCAGTCACATTTGTGACACCCCGTGTCACTGTGACCCACCCTCTGCAAATGTCCCAAACTGAACAGAACAACAAACCAAATCGATTTTGAATTCAAAATCAATAATTCAAATAATGGCCAAACCATAGCTTGTGAAGCAACTCAAATTTTCCCATGACAACTTGAGCCAACAAAACTATCTCTGGATAGCTCATCTCAAATGAGAATTTTGGAGAATTTTTGGTGATTTTAGAAATTCTTTTGGATGCCCAAATAAATCACCAAAGCAGAAAAAGTGATCAACTTTGAAATGCTGCCATTTGAAATTCCTTTGGATTCCAGATGTGCATGTTGGCCAATTCATAGATCTTTTCGAGATCTTTCCAATGATGCTAAATTTGCTAAATTTGGAGTTCATTTGCTAGTCCAAATTGTGTGCACAAAAGTGGAGAAAACCTTTGACCAGAAAATCGGGAAAATGGAAAAGATCCCGTGGGGCCCGCTTGTCATTGGCACTACTGGTTATCTCCCTCCTCTGGATTGGGCACCGTTGACGGCGCCTGGCCGCACTCCCTTCCCCGATTTATCTGCCCGGGGGACACCCCTCCCATTCTCCCTTCCTCCTTCACCCTTCGCCAGAAGCTCGTCGCTCCGCCTCTCATCCTTCCCCATTCCCACGCGAAGGCACAGATCGAAGCGACATCACCGCCATGGTCGTCGGGTGAGCGACGTCGACTTCGCGGTTAATTCCTTCCGCCCTGGTGAGCCAAGTTTCAATTCCTTGGTCCCGGAGCTCCACAGCTCGGTCACACACCTTCCTAATCCCTTCTCCTTCGGTTTCTGTAGCTTGTCACGACGGCGTTGAATTTTTCCCCATCGTCTGTCGCAAGAACGCGAGCACCTCCGCGACGAACTCCGGCTTCCAGCCATCCCCATCGACAACAAGCTCGAAGCCGCTCTTCTTCCAACCAAGGTGAAGCTCTCGAGCATTTTACCTTTATTTTTCGTGCCTCGTATGGCACGGGCGACCTTGCCGAACCTTGCCATCCCGCCGAGCTCACCGCCGGCCATCGACCGGCCATTCCCGTCGGACCCAAGCCCCTCAAATGGATGAGAAACTCGATGTGCTACGCGCTGGAGTTTTTAGTGAGATTTGTAGTGGCGTTTTTGCCCAGTTTCGGTGAGCCGCCACCGCTCCGGCGAGCTCCTCCGGCCATGGCTGCGCTCCAGCCCAAGCTGGTGCTGGAGACACCCAGATCCCGTGCGCCGTCAACTCTGTGGTCTCCTGTGTGGCTCAAATCCGATTGGCCACCGATCTTCTTAATTTCAGAAAAATACTTGGAACTTGTACAATTCGTAATAAATCGTATACACCTCAGAAAAATGCGAAACCAATTTTGTGGTATTCCTGGTGAGCAGATCTATCCAACAAAAATGCCAAATCACATATGTCATTGTATCTGTTCTCTGTAAAAATCCAAATATGTCAATCCTTGTTTAATTTCTAATGAATTCTCTGTTGCTCCATAAATCCTGAACTCGGGCATGTCTGTTAAGCTCCTGTTAACACACCTACAGAACATTTTTCTACTAGCATATCCTGTTTAATTATTTTCTTGTGATTAAATCGTTTCTGCATTGTTTAAATCATTATAAATAATCCGTATTGCAATAAATCGCCCAACTTCACAATAATTCACTTTCAGTGGTACTCTTCACCAGAATAATGCCACTGGACACAAATTATTTTTTGAAAATTTATTTAAGTTAATTAACCCTCTCGAGTTAATTTAAGTAATTAACTTAATCAAGAGTCAATGAAGGAAATACTTCAGACGAAAGTATAATTAAACTTAATTGCATCATTTCATTGCATCTAACATGCATTCTCTTGTCATGCCATATAGCTCGCGAGGTGATCTAAGAGCAGATGGAGGACTATGATGCTGAGCAGCTCAGGAGAAGACACTGACTTTCTCTAGTGTTTGAGAACACTAACTCCGCCCTTGAGCCAGGCAAGCCCCGGTGCATGCCTTACTTGTAGATTTTTATTTTCTCAGTTGTTTGGGGCTAGTAATTGATTGTGCATTAGGTTTATTAGGAGTTGATGTGAAACCTTAGAACTGCATTAGGACTACCCTTCCGGATCCTACCTTGTGCCCTATTTTATAGTAGTTGGTTCTAGGGTAACGTTAGAACTTGCTATGCTTAGTGGCTAGCGGACGGTAGAAGACGAGTGGTAGGTCCCACTCGCATGATAGGAATTACTCTGGATTGTACTAGCAGAATTTAGGATTTGCTGCAGACCGGACGGGGATTGTTTGTGTAGGATGGTTGGAGAAGGCTGGGCCTTCACGGTGGTAGCCCCGTCTGTGTCGGTTAATGACCGTTCGTTGTTGGCCCCGTTGAGCAAGCTTGAACGTACTGATTCACATGCTGGTCTTTATGGGATCCAGTAAACCGACGTAGCTTAGCAATCGTGGGGACGAACCTTATCCTGCAGCTCTGGGGAAAATGGGACCACGGGCAACGGCGGGGCCGGGTGTCGCGTGGAACCTGATGTTTCGCCATGATGCAGCAGCTAGATTTCGGCCTTGCGGGGGCTTTGTGAAAGGTTGCTATGTGTGGCCTTTGTGGCGCACATGGCGTGTGGTCAGGTTTCTCCTGCAGGATGTACATCGATGCCGTCACTCTCGGAAATGAGCACCACTTGTTCACTGAGTCACATCGTAGTGTGATTATGGATGATGATGGATGATTATGATGATATACTTATTGCCTTACTTACTGTACTTATTTACTACTGCACTGTTGATATGATGTATTGTTACCCGTTTTAGTGATAAGTGCACTGTATTATTGGTTAAGTACTTAATTGGGATTAAAACTTGAAAGTAAGGACCAAGTAATTAGTGCGGTTTTATGCGCATGAGTCAGCCTACCCTTTGTAGCCTTGCATAATAGGAGTCGGCTGTAGTTAGC
Source organism: Eragrostis nindensis (assembly GCA_012490785.1). Lineage (NCBI taxonomy): Eukaryota > Viridiplantae > Streptophyta > Magnoliopsida > Poales > Poaceae > Eragrostis > Eragrostis nindensis. The sequence goes on along the minus strand of JAAXCT010000030.1, from coordinate 1,719,002 downwards.
CATGTTGACGGGTAAGTCTTGCTGAGTAACTAGTACTCAGGGGTTGGCTCTTTATGTTTTTGTGCAGGTGTCGTTTTTTGCTTCCGCTGTTGCTTGGTGGAATTTCTCAGCAGGTCCACATCGCAGGGCTTCGATGTGCGGCCTTTGTATCGTCGAGAGTGTCAGATATTTTATGTATTTTTAGACTTCCGCTGTGCTACTCACGTGTTTTAAATCATTTGAGGCTTGTAATAACTTAAAGATGTAAACATTGGTGCTTATTTATGTGAGGTACTGTTGTGTCCGTTCACCGGCACTTCCGACTCGATCCTGTGAAAAGCGGAAACGCTACAACATTCCAACGAGCACATCCGTTTATGTAGCTGTATGTGTGCTATATTATCGTTTTGAAACCTCAAGCATCAGGATGTTTGATTCGCTGATAAATATATAGATGTTCATGCTAGTTTTTGCAGTATTTGGGCCTGTCTGTCTTAGTTAAGGCTGTTTCTGTGTGAGCAATATACTGTAAAGCAACACACCCCTTAATACTTTCTGTTCTTGGTTTCTTAAATATTCCGTTAATGTTTTACTGGATGCTTTTTCTTTACACTTTATCCAGGCTATTTTCAAGAGAGAGATGAGAATGTGCGATGTATTCAGCAACTTGAAGACTTTGGTACTCGACGGTTGGATTGTAGTTTGTGAGATTGATGCATTAATTTGCTTTCTCCAGCGCACGCCAATCCTTGAGAAGATCACTCTTCAACTTTATAATGTATTAGCTCGCTCTTCTACTTAATGGCTCATATGCATTCTAAATTCTAATGATGCTCAATTGGTCATCATCTGTCTGAAGTCATCAACTTCCTGTGCAGCCTTACTGATCTAACATACTACTTGAATCTTCTATAGGAGCTTAGATATGAAGTGGAAATGGAAGAAAGTTGCAGTTCCTTGGAAAAGTTTGTTCCATCTGAACACCTTAAAGTTGTTGAAGTTAAATGCACTAATGTTGTTAAAAATGTACACAAATTTGTGGAGATCTTGAATACCTATGGCATAGCTTCTGATTTAATCAGTATCCAAGAGACAGATAGTTGATCCACATGTAAGTTAAATACTTTTATTATAGTGTCTCTTTATATGTGTCTTACAACAAATAATGAAGAAGCACCCATATTATGGGGGCTAATATTATGCAATCTAATACGGCAATTTGTTTTGGTTTGCAGTCTAACATGCTGATCTTTTTAATGTCGAAATCCAATTTTGTTTTGTGCTGTCAGGTGCAGAGTTTTTTAGTTCAAATCTAATGTTTTAACTTCATCATTTCCTGACAATTTCCAGGCCAGAAAAAAAGCTCCAGTCAAATTCCCTTCTCTTAAGCAATCAAATATTTCTCTGCACATATAGGAACTCTTGAAATTGACCACACTTTTTCCATGTTTGAAGGAGGTTCAGTTTCGAGTGCGAAAGGATGAACTTGCCCTTGGTGGATGAACCACTTCTTGACCAATCAGAAATCGAGGATGAACAACTTGTTCGATCAGAAATCTGTGGTTTATCTTAGCAGGGATGAGACTTTGGCATAGCTTATAATGTTGAGCCGAGAATGTTGCTCATACTTCATACAGACTGCTGGCTACCTGTAGTTCTTTTTGCTACTTTGTTGTAGTATGTTAGTAATTTTGTGAGGTGAATTCTGTATTGTTGGCTATACATGCACACCTCCCTCTGAAACCTAGGGTAAATAGTACTAGTATCAGGCAATGACCCATAAGGAATAAATGTCAAGGTCTTTTCTTTTGTATGTTGATAGGGGAATATGTAGGGTGAAGTGCAATGTGCACGATGAGCAGTAGGGTCGTCTTGATAAGAAGTCTGCACATTCCAACTTCAGATGGGATCTGCCGTGGAAAATCCATCGGGTTTTCCTTATAGAATGTTTCCTACGGTTGGCCATCCACTCTCAAATGTTTGGATATGTTGCTATTTGCTTGTTGTTATGATATCATCAACAGGTGTATCTTTACTCATAAGGGGGACTCACATAATGGACCCTCTATCCATAAATATAAGGACTTCTTGGGTTTGTCAAACGTTTTGAACTTTGACAAAAAAAAATATCAATAATAATAGATATAAGGACTTCTGTGCTTGTCACTGAATATAATGACATGATTTTTATGATTGAAAGTTTATGGTCAGTTCATTGTTTCATTGATAATGGTGTCCTCGCACCCCATGCCAAAGCATGATATTTATGATTGAAACTTAATTAGAAGAATATATGTATCACTTTGAAACTATTGTTCACGTTGCAAACCCGTCACAAGAGGGATGCAACGATAGTAATAGTTGCAGCTGGTTTGGCCCCAGTTGAAAAACAATATTGCCGTTGCTAGATATAGTTCATAACAGAAGCCAAAAATCAAACTATTCTGTGATCAACACTAAATCCACAGGAAAATATGTAATGACATCTTGATCTGTACAATTGGGGGCAAGCACTGAATAAGTGAATGCCATTTCCACGTTAGTCGATAATAGCTTGAGACAAATAAAAGGGAAGTTTGTGCATTAGCAGCAATATGTCCTAGTTATAAGCATTAAGGAAGTATTATAAAAATGAAAATTTATCTGCAACAAAAGCCTATTAGTGGGTACATCTTTGAGCTGTTGATACAGACTATTATTTCCATTTCTTTGAAGAAAAACTTGTTGCATTTATTTTTTCACTTTTGTAAATGAGCAAAAGGAAACATGTAACAATGGCCTAAACTTTTTGCTTGTATCACTAGGGTGCCGTTCTTTAGAACAACACACTTTGTAGAAGGGCCACAAGTAACATTTTGACTTATATTAAGAGAGTGATTATTACAAGCATTGAGTCAGCTACCCATCCTCTACGTGGGCTGCTGACAATCGATGGATTTGAAAGCTACGTCTCAAAATCTGACACGCTATAATCCCGGTTGTTAACTAACGAATTATTTAAATCATTATCAAATTTGAATCATTTAAAGCGGCTAAAAGCTGGAAAAGAGACCGTTCTACTAGAAAGCGGTGTCTTGGTCCATTCCCATATATTCCCCTCAACATGGCCATCGCGCCCCTCTTTCCATTCCTCGACGGCGGCAAAGCCGACCTTGGGTCCCTCTCCTGTTCCTCAAAGGCGGCAGAGTCAAGCTTGCAGGTGTGCCGGGCCGCCGCCTCGCCTCCAGCTCTCGCACACGTCTGCCTACCCCCGCGCCTCTAGTTTGCGCATGCTCCTGCCCGCCACTGCGCTTCTAGGTCGTGCGCCCTCCGGCCCACCACCGCTGTTCCAGCTCTTGTGTGCCCTCACCCGTCGCTGCGCCTCCAGGTCATGCTACACCGAGCTACCGCAGTGCCTCCTGATATCGCACGTGTTGGGCCATCCTACTACTGTCTCGCATCACCGCCCGAGAGCTCGCTTGCAAAAGCTCTGCCGAACACCATATCTTCGCTTTTACGTATACCATCTTCCTACAAGCATCCTTCGATTCACCGTGAAGCATATTTTGGGAAAGTAAAGCAGACCCAAACAAGGCCTTACAACATTCCAAGGTATGTAGTCTCTTTCATTCAAAAAATTTGGTGGAATAGATCTTCTCGGTAGACACTAGAAATAGTTCAATAATGCCGCGGCATGATTAGGATATATGCAATATTGGTTATTACTCTTTCATATTATTGGCTTCTATCAGGCAAAAGGTTGGAATCCTAGATTTACATCAACCTGCAAACAAAAACGCTTACATTTTGTACGTTATCCTAGTTGGAAAATCATAGTCACTCCCTCGCAAAAAAAAAAAAGGAAAATCATAGTCAGTGGCAAGAGCCTTTTCACTTTGTACAATAAAAAGGTTGGATATGTATTATCACTTTTGTTTCCTTCAATGCAAAGCATCACATTGATCGGTACCTGAAAATTTTGGATGCATTAGCACATATATTCCCTTCATAACAAAGCATGAATATAAATAATCATGCATTCAATGTTTAAAACAAAACAAATCAAAGAAAAGAGTCATAGTCACTTATTGTAACTGAAATTTTTGTATCTATCATCACATCAGTTTTCTTCATAGAAAAGCAACAACAGACAATTATGTAAAAAATTTTGGAGATTGCACATATTTGGAAAATCATAGCACTGGGAGCATCCTTATCACTTTGAACAAACAATGGTTGGATGTATTATCACTTTTGTTTCCTTCATTGAAAAGCATGAATAAGAAAACCCGACGATATTACAAAACCAATTAAACAAAAGGCATCCCTTTCTTCTGTACCTGAAAATTTTGTATGCGTTAGCAATATATTCCGTTCATAACAAATCATGCATGCAACGTTTAATGCAAAACCAATCAAAGAAAAGGTACTAGTTCACTTGTATTGTACCTGAAATTTTCGTATCTATTAACACATATGTTTTCTTCACAGAAAAGCAACATTAAAAAGATATTTACAATATCCGAAATAGAAAATGAATCAATGAAAAACATCCTAGTTCATCTGTATTCTACCTGAAATTGTTAGATGTCTTAGGACATATGTTCCATTCATAGTAAAGTAAGAATAAAAGGTGTACTATTCGAAAATCAAAACCAATCAAAGAAAAGTGATTCTAAATCGCTAGTACTAGAAAGGTTTGGATGGATTAGCACATATGTTCCTATCATAGTAAAGCTTGAAAAAAAGTGTGCCTGCATGCATTATCTAACACAACCAATCAAAGAAAAGTGTCCTAGTTCACTTCGATAGTACCTAAAATATATGGATATACTAAGTCAAGTGTTCCATTTTTTTTTTTTTTTTGAATGTCACCGGGGGGGAGAGTATCCCCACCTGAATTATATTCAAAGTGTGGCAGACCACGGATCAATGGCCTCGTTTTTTAAGGAAACGAGACAAAAACCCTACAGAGGTTGTGGCAAGCCACAGATTACAACAGAATGCCCAAAGCACAACGGGCATATACAGGTGGAGGCAACAGAACACAAAGAACTACGGAAACAACACACTAGCCCTAGCCTTGAACACAAGCTAAAGGCAATCACCATTCGTCAACAAGCGCCACCACCAAACAACATACTTGCCTTCACCACAACAGTCATTGCACCGCCACACCGCCCCTCGTAGCTACGCCGCCCTGTTGTCACCCTTCACCTTCCAACAAGGGGAGGAATCCTCGAAGGACGAAAGGGCCGCCCAACAGGATGGGGACTAAGGGCAGGGGAGGCACTCCAACCACTGTGAGTTGGACAACGCCGACTTCCCTTCATGCTGACGGGGTCACCTTTTCTGGAGCATCCGGTCTTCACGAGCCACCATCCGACGCCCTTTGTGGGGAGGAACCCGCAAAGGAGGGAGGGCAAGCAAGCGGGAACACACGGCATATGATTTGACTACATCAACAGGGAGACCGACGACGAAGCAGAGGCGTCAGCAGCAATCACTCGCCGAACCATGGCGACAACCAACAACCTGGCCAAGACTGTAGAGCTGCAACTGAAAAGGTGGAGCACAAACACGCACAATTCTCCAAAGGACCTTGATGAGGGAGAGCCGTGGAGCATGGCAGCGGCATTGCCGGTCTTCGTGCGGAGGCATGGCACCTCCCCGCGCACGGGGCGCGGCACTTTCGTTGCACGAGATGTTCGCTGCTCGCAAGGAGAGGATCATGGGCTGCAGCAACGCCTCCAGCGAGGAAAACGGCGGCCGAAGACGTCGTCGTTGCAAGCACCGGCAGGCCGGGCAAGGTTTACCCCCAGCACATTCACCCCCCTCAACTGCAGGTCATCACATCACCTGGCCGACGGCGAGCACCACCACCGCTAGCTGCAGGCCAAGCCGCCGCGCGCGTCGGCCCCTCCAAGTCCGGGCACACACGCCATGGTGTGCAACCCCCAAGCCCGACGCCGAACCCAAACGCCCTCCGCCATGGAGGCCGATGAGGACGCGCGCCGGCCATGGTGGCCTCCTTCTTCGTCGGGCGTCGCGCCCCTCGCCATGAAGGCCGCAACCGCCCGCCATGGAGGACCGGATCGAGCCGTCGATAGCCATGACCGGGGCCGTGCCGCGGCCACCATCGAGGCCCAGACGTCGCACCGCCGTGAGCTGCCGCAGCCCCGCGAGGGGCCGCCGTCTCCCGCAGCGCCGAGAGGACGCTGCCGTCGCCGGAGTGCAGCCCAGCAGCGCGACGTCGAGGAGGGACGAGCGCCGCCCAAGCAGCCCACCTCCGCCTAGATCCGGACACGGAGACGCCGGATCCGGTGGAGGGCACGCCACCGCGCCGCCGAGAAGCTGGATTCGCCGCGCCGCCGAGAGGATCGATCCGGTGAAGGAGGCGGCGGCCTGCGCGAGGAGGAAGAAACAGCCCTGCTGCCGCCTTCCCTGCGGTCGCTCGGCTTTGCCGGCACCCCGCTCGGGCGGCAGCAAGGCCGGAAGGCGCGGGGAGGAGGCCTTAGGGTGGCGGCGGCGGTAGGGTTCCGCCCGTCGCCCTCTCCCTAGAGGACGCGGGCTTCCCCCTTCAAGTGTTCCATTCATAGTAAAGCATGATAGGAAAAAGGTATGCATGTAGTAACATAAAACCAATCAAAGAAAAGCATATGTTATATCTAGTTCCTTATCATTCCTTGGCCCAAAGGATCTCAGAAGGGTTAATATATTCCAAACAAGACTATAAATATGTATCCAGCCATACACCAGTCCCCATCAAACTTCACCACCACCAACAAAAACCATTGCATCTCCTAGCATGTCAACCCAGGAAGGACCCCATAGGAAGGACCTTCCATCCTTCCTTGCAGCTGCTCGACCATTCCTTAGGGATGAGATTGATAGAACTGATCCCAAAGTCCAAGAATTTCTATCCATCGTACGCTCAGTTGGTGCCGGCGAGCGTCACCACAAGAATGGTGCATACCTTGACCACCTACTCCACTTTCATCGCATAATGCAATTGTGGGGTGCACCTCGTGACATAATTCGATGTGGTCTTGTGCACTCGTCTTATGCGAATGCCTTTGTCAATGTCTCCATCTTTGACCAAAACACTAGCCGTGAGACTGTGCAGGGTCTCATAGGTGTGCCCATTGAGCGCATAGTTTTCCTCTTCTGTGCTGTCTCACGCAAGAAGGTCATTTTTGAAGGAATTCTCCCCAAGTACACTGGAGAGGAGCTAATGGATCACCTAGCTGCATCTGATGTGTCTCTCAGGAAAGCAAGGGAAAGTGGTACATATGATAATTCAGAGCCATGGCGTCAGAAGCTATGCTCTCTTCTTCCAGCTAAAGGCATTGAAGTGGAACACTTCAAAACTCAAGAAGCCATAGCACTTTCACGCAGGATCATAGCTCATTATCATGATGACTATCGCCGACATCGGTGACCAGTTCTTTGACTACCTAGATGAGCTATATGCTAACAAGAATGGTCGGATGGAGTTCAGTGGTGACAATTGGGATGCTTTATGGCCAGGAAGTTGCAGGCCCGGGCTATGGATGAATGTAGCATCAAGGATGGCAGTCCTACACAATCTCATCGTTAGAGAAGAAGAGCTTTACATGCATGAGAGGATCAAATCAGGAGAGCCTGTCCACCATGACCGTGACGAGGGAATCGAGCTAGTGATCCCACCAGTGTTCAACTATTGTACCAAGGTGTTGGATCCCAAGGAACAGATAGCTGCAAGGGACCTCTACTGGGAAGCCATATGCAGTGATGACTGGAAGCATAGAGATTGGCTCAGAGTGGAAAAATATCCTCTTAGAGAGTATTAAGAAGAATCCATTTGTAGGGGAGCCTCACCTGGTCCTTACACAAGTGTATCTCAACATGGAGAGGTATGAAGATGCAAAGAAAGAATCAGATGAAGGACTGAAGTCACTGTTGGAATGGGGAATCAGTTGGGACAAAAGGATGACATGGGAAGCATGGGTGTCTTGGGGCAGGGTGATGCTCGACAAGGCCAATGAGAACGAGTGGCCTAAGAGTGCTGCAGGCATCACCAACCTGGGCCAAGTGAAGTGAGCAAATAAAGGTAGAGTGATGCTCGACAAGGCCAATGAGAATAAGAGTGATCTCCTGGCGCAAAAGACATCACCAACTCGACTGTGTGAAGTGAACAACAAATAAGCTTATGGTACTGTGGTAATGCTGATATAACAAAAAAAAAAAAATGTTATAGCATAGTGTGTGGTCCATGCCCCCCTCCTCCCCAAAAAAAAAAGAAAAGAAGAAAAAACAGAGAGAGAATAATGTAAGGCACCATGTATTGTATATTATCATGGAATAAAATAATATAATTATATAATACTCCTTATATATGTAGTCTTACATATTGTGTACCCTTCACAATCAGTTGTATTGCAGAAATCAACATCTTGTTTGTAATGTCTGTTGAATCATTGTAGGGGCGATTGGTTGGGTGTGTATGACCCAACCAGGCTCATGCAGCGTCGAGCTATTGGCTGCCTGCACAGCAGCCAGGCTCAACCCATGCAATCAACAGTGATTGGTTGCTTTCGCATGGCCCGTATGCTCGGATGCAGCAAACGGCTCTCTGGCTCTCCGGCAACGAAAAACAAATCTTATTTTTTCGGGCCTGGCTTGAGTTTTTTTTTTTGAGATTACACAGTACAACTCAGACACTTACAACGCACGCACACTCACCCCTATGAACACACGTACGCAAACTCTACCCTTATGAGCATCTTTGAAACTGAGCCGGCAATCTAGAGATACGAAGTCACCACTGGCGCCTCGTTATCGACGGGAGCGCCGCCTACCACTGAAAGCACAAATGCCGTTAAATGCTTGAAAATTCGCTCCTACGAAAAATCGAACTCAAGACCTGAGAGGTATTACTCAGATGCCTTAACCACTAGACCAAAACCCCTTTCACAGGGCCTGGCTTGAGTGGTGCTGGCTAGCGGTGTGGCCAGCCTCTCTGGGTACACGTCTGGCTCCGGTCTCTTGACGTTTCACATCAGCGGAGCAAACTTTTTTTTTAGGGAAGCGTAGAGCAACTTATGACTCGATTGGACCTGGTACGTCCCGTTTGGGCCAGCCAGGGTGTTTTCGAGTCGAGCCCAAATAAATACCCGGTAGTTGAAGCCTGCCCCGACACGCAGAAAACCGCGCTCTTTTCAAAATTCGATGGCATCTTTCTTCCGGGCGGCGGCGCAGGCTGCTGAGCCGATCGAGAATCGACGAGGCTACGACTGAGGTGCAGCGATACGTGGTGAACTCCTCGTATCTCCTGCGTTTTTGTGATCGTCTCTGGCATCTTACTTGCTTCGGCTCTCCCAGAACAGGCGCCCACCACCTGCTCGACGGAATGCCTCTCAGGCGCAACAACAAGAAGCGCAAGTGGGTTGCAGCCGCGGAGGGAGACGAGGACCGCATCAGCGACCTCCACGATGATCTCCTCCGCCGCGTGCTCTCCTTCCTTCCGGCGCACGAGGCCGTGCGGACGTGCGTGCTCTCAAGCCGGTGGCGCGAGGTGTGGAAATTCACGCCTGTCCTACGCTTCACCAAGGCCGAGACGTGGGGTAGCCCGGCGAGGTTCAACAAGTTCGTCAACGATATGCTGTCGTTCAGGGACCTCACCCCTCTGGAAGAGTTTGTGTTCAAGACATATTTGTTCATGCCTCAAATGATGTCTGATGCCTTTAATGACTGCAAGGAGCCTGTTCGATACGCCAAGGCATGGATCCAGTATGCTTTGATGCGCGATGTTCAGGTGCTCAGAGTCCTTGTTAATTCCTGGCACATAACCTGGCTGCTGAACACGCCTCTCATCTCACATAGCTTGAGGACATTACAGCTGAAGACTGTAGAGCTGGACGGCCGCTCGACGGATTTTTCGGGGTGTCCGGCACTAGAAGATCTTGAAATTCTTGATTGCCAGATTTTGGCCCCCAAGATATCATCCCAGTCATTAAGGTGTCTACGTATCAATAGCTGTGAGTTTTCTATTGAGATATGCACTCAGATTGTGACCCCAAATGTTTTATCACTCCGACTGGATGCACGTGAGGGCAGGGTTCCATTATTTCAAAGGATGCCATTGCTGGTGGCAGCGTATGTCAGACTTGGCGACTACAGTACGGATCGTTGTTGGCATAGCAACTTTGGGCAATGCGGTTCTGATGCATGTGCTGATTGCTATGGTAACCCTTATGGCAGCGATAGCTGTGTGCTTCTTAGAAGTCTCTCCAATGCCACAGATTTGGTGTTGGCAGCTGAATTACGGAGCCCACATCATGGAGTGGTATGTTTTTCTACCGTTACACATTCACAAGCTGAACATTGCAACAGGGTTCTTCTGTTTATTACCATCCGTTACAGTTTTAGGATTTCTGCAAAATCTTGAAATATCGAAAGATTTTTATTCTCCTGGATTTCAATCGATGTGTCAAGATAAGGGTATTTTTGTGTTAGTAAGATAATCTAAAATGTGATAATTTACTGCATTAAGGTAACTGAAATTTGGTCCAGAAATTGAACCTTATTTTGCTCTTATTTACTCAGGCTATTTTCAAGAAAGACATGCAATTGGCGCCCACATTCAGCAAGCTAAAGACTTTTGTGCTTGATGGATGGGTTGTGGCAAGCGAAGTTCATACGCTGATTCCCTTTCTCAGACATGTGCCAGTCCTAGAGAAGATCTCGATTAGACTTGACGAGGTACATACATACTAATGATGGCCGGTATCCTTTTAAAATTATCATGCGTTTTAGATTGAACTAATATATTGCAATTGTCTGTAGGAGCAAGAATATATCACGGAAATAGAAGAAAGTTGCAGACTGTTGGAAGAACAATTGCTTCCATCGGATCACCTTAAAATAATTGAAGTCAGCTGCACAAGAGGTCACATTGGACGGGTTGATAAGCTCGTGAAGTTTCTGGATATCAGCAGCACAACGGTTCAAGCGGAGCTCCTAGCGTCCATCCATGAGGATTCTCCAGTTTCGGAGTCAGAGATGATTTTGCAGCGGCGCCTTCACCACCATGGAGCCAAAGCATCAGAACATTTTGTTATCAAATGGAGAAGTGGACCGCCAGCATTGTTGGCAATCTGGGAGAGCGACCCTGGGCCGTTGCATGATTTATATTGCCCACCTGTTACGGCTAAAGGATTACGGCTAAAGGAACAGAGAACTCTGATGTGAAGCAGTCCAACAAAAGGATCAGGATTTGCTCAAAAAAAAAAAGGATCAGGAAACCCAACTCTCGGTACCCGGCATCTTTATGGGTCAAATGAGTGGCCTGAGCGTCAATAAATAGGCAGGGACAAGGATAGAAAGGATTTGTAAACTTCGAATCTATCAAAATTACTTGGTGTCCTTGCCATCACTGCTAATTTGCTCAGACTTTTAATGCTGTTTTTGGGTTCGGTTCAACGTTTCAATGCTGCTTTTAGAAAGTTGTTTTTGTTTCTACGGTGTAGAAAATTGTTTTTGTTTCTACGGTGTAGTTTTTGATTCACTAGTTTGTGCAGCTTTATCCCGAGATGGATACATAAGATGTCCCAAAACAACACTTGGCACTGATGTAACTAAACCGTGCCCAAATGTGATTAGATCAAGCTGCAAAATTTTGGTAACACAAGATTTGTTTTGTGACTTATGACAATTTCATTTGTCAACTTGCGGTGCTCTGCTATGCCAGGTTTCATCAGGCCCGAGATGATGACTTATTGCCATATTGTGTAATGTTTTCGGTCTAAACTTAATTAATTTACTATCTAACTAACTTACTTTCTCTAACAGGATAATATTTTCTTACTTGTCTTTTTTTTCTAAAGCACCTGAAAAACATAGTAGCTACGCCTTTAGACCTTTTTTGTATTGACCTTTAGACAAGCTTTTAATAAGAATTTGGAGGGGTATGCTTTTGGAAGCCAATTGTGTGTCATGAGGATGTAATGAAAGCCAATTTTGTTTCATGTGGATATACTTTCTTTTGGAAACATAGAAATACCCACTTGCATCACAGGGTTTTTATATACCTACCCACAATTTTTTTTATGACCTTCCACCACCTGTAACTTTTTTACTTAGTTTTCATATACCCTTGATAGCTTTGACAGGCAACGGTGCCCGTAATCAGATCTTCAATGTATCTTTGAATAGTCTATCATAACTAGATATCCTTTGATATTGTGTAAATCATACATATATCACAATCTCTGAGCTCTTTTTCCTTCTACGTTGCGAATTATAGCGGTGTCGCTGGGTTTTTGTACCATTAGTTACAATTGGGTGAAATCAGGGAGTGTAATATTTGACTAAATAGAAATTATGCCAAGGTGTTAGGCCGTAACAAAAAATTCTTGCAAGTTGGAAAATCCTTAAATGAAAATTTCCAATGCGATTTTTTATAAATTTTTAAAACAAAAGGTATGTTTGTTTCCACCCATATATAACCTATCTTATAATCTGTAACCTGAAATAAATAAGTTTATTATAATAATTTAAGAGGAAAATTATCATAATTTGATAAGTTACGCTCCTTCAGCATTTTATTATAATCTACTCCCCCTGTTCATAAATAGATGTCACTGTTCACTTTTCGACATCATGTTTGACCGTTCGTCTTATCAAAAAATTTATACAATATTAAAATAAGTATGCAACGATTAAAATATTTTTAATAATAAAACAAGTTATAAAAATGTAAATAAGATTTGCGTAAAAAATTTAAATAAGACGAGTGGTCAAACGTGATGTCGAAAAGTCAACAGTGACATTTATTTATGAACAGAGGGAGTAGATTATGGCCCTGTTCGTGTTTTTAGGCCTAGAGGTCACATCAAAACTAATCTTGCTATTTAGGCGTCTTAAATAATTTTAATTACAAAACCTTTTTACAGATGTGTGCTAATTTGCGAGACGAATCTAATGAGCCTAATTAAGCTATGTTTTGCTACAGTGATGCTACAGTAACTATCGTCTAGTCACGGCTTGATTACCCTCATTAGATTCGTCTCGCGAATTAGTATAAGAGTCTGTAGTTAATTTTTTAATTAGACTTTATTTAATACCCTTAAATAACAAGATTCTAAGCGGCCTAAATTTAGACCTAGAGGTATAGTCTCGGCGAAAAACAAGCAGGTCAAAGATATGGGCGTGCCCAGTACGGACTGCGGAGTATGTGTGTGGTTATAACCTGGACTGCGTGTTTCCGAGTCTGGCCCAAATTAAAGCTCCGGTGAAGCCAGCCCGAGACACGGCAGAAAACGGCGCGCACTTTTCGATATTCGAAGGCGCTGTCGCTTTCGCTTTCCCTTCCGGTCGGCGGCGGCGGGGCAGCCGCAGGCTGCCGAGCGAATCAACAGCCGACGAGGCGACGACTGAGGTGCAGCGATGCTTGGCGTATTTCTCACATCTCCCGTGTTTTCTTGATCGTCTCTACCATCATCTCATTTGCTTCGGTCTTCGCAGAACCGGCGCTCACCACCTGCTCGACGGAATGCCTCTGAGGCGCAAGAACAAGAAACGCAAGCGAGCTGCAGCCGCAGAGGGAGGTGAGGACCGCATCAGCGATCTCCACGATGACGTTCTCCTCCGCTTGCTCTCCTTCCTGCCGGTGCACGATGCCGTGCGGACGTGTGTGCTCTCCCGCCGTTGGCGCGAGGTATGGAAGTCCACGCGCGTCCTACGCTTCACCATGGCCGAGAGGTGGGGTAGCCCAGCGAGGTTCAACAAGTTCGTCAACGATGTTCTGTCGTTCAGGGACCTGGCGCCACTGGACGAGTTCGTGTTCGAGACATATTTGTTCTGGCCTCAAATGACATCGGATGCCTTTGCCGACAGAAAGGAGCCGGTTCGATATGCCGAAAAGTGGATCCAGTATGCTTTGGGGCGTGATGTCCAGGTCCTCAGAGTCCTTGTTAACTCCAGGGACAAGATCCTTCTTCTGAACACACCTATCATCTCCCAGCACTTGAGAACCTTAGAGCTCAAGACTCTAGTCTTGGACGGCTGCTCTGCTGATTTTTCAGGGTGTCCGTCATTAGAAGATCTTGAAGTGCGTGATTGTAAAATTTTGGCCCCCAAGATATCATCCCAATCGTTAAGGCGCCTATGTATCAATAGCTGTTAGTTTTCTGCAGATATATGCACTCAGATTGTGACCCCAAATGTTTTGTCTGTTCAACTAGATGCACGTAGGGGCAGGGTTCCGCTATTACAAAGCATGCCATTGTTGGTGACAGCATATGTTAGACTTGATGATTACAGTAGGGATCGTTGTTGGCATAGCAACTTTGAGCAGTGTGGTTCAGATGCATGTGTTGATTGCTATGGCAAACCTTATGGCAGTGATAGTTCTGTGCTTCTTAGAAGTTTGTCCAATACCACATACTTGGAGTTGGCTGCTCAATTACGGATGGTACATCATGGAGTGGTATGTTTGCACTTCTAACTTACTCCTATGTCCTTGCAAGTTTTGCCATTCACAGTTGTATGCAGCATGTTCTGCCATTACATATTGATAAGCTGAACGCTAAAACTAGATTCTTATGTTTATTACAATTTTTTGGTCTTTATATAATATTACATTTATATTCTCCTGTTTCAATCAATGTGTCAACAGAACACAAGGGTATTTTGGTTTCAATGACATAACCTAAAATATGATAAGTGCATTAATTATATACTTGCTCTTGGTCGCTTAGTTTTCACTGAAGTTCTAACCATATTATTGTTTCTTACGTTACTCAGGATATTTTCAAGAAAGATATGCAATCGCCACCCACATTCAGCAAGTTGAAGACTTTGGTACTCTACCGGTGGGTTGTGGCAAGCGAAGTTCATGCACTGGTTCACTTTCTCCGACATGCGCCAGTCCTGGAGAAACTCTCAATTAGACTTTATGAGGTATACATGAATAATAGTGATGCTCTAAAATTATTATGCGTTATTGATTAAGCTAAGATATTCTTATTTGGTATAGGAGAAAGAATATATTGCGGAAATAGAAGAAACGTGCAATCTGTTGGAAGAGCGGTTGCTTCCATCGGATCACCTTCAAATAATTGAAGTCAGCTGCAGCAGAGGTCATGATGGAAGGGTTGACAAGCTCGTGAAATTTCTGGACACTAGCAGCATAATGTTTCAAGCGGAGCTCCTGGCGTCCATTCCTCAGGATCCAGTTTCAGAGTCAGAGATGATTCTGCAGCGGCGCCTTCACCACCATGGAGCCAAACGGGCAGAACATTTTCTTACTAAATGGAATTGTGGACCGCCAGCATTGTTGGCGATCTGGGAGAGCGACCCTGGGCCATTGCATCATTTGTATTGGCCACCTTTTAAGACCACAACCACTGAGAACTTCGAAGGGAAGCAGTCCAGGAAAAGGATCAGGAAGCCCAACTCGCGGTACCCGGCATCTTTGTGGATCAAATGAGTGACCTGAGGGTCGATAAGTAGACAATAACAAGGAGAAGGGCTGCCGTTTGTAACTTTCAACCTATCGAAACTACTGGATTCCTTGCCGTCACTGCTAATTTGTTCAGACTTTCAATGCTGCTTTCGGGTTCAGTTGAACATTTCATTCTGCTTTTAGCCATTAATTGTTTTTGTTTCTATGATATGTTTTTGTTTCTACGATATGTAGTTCTGATTACTACTGTTTTCTTCTTTTAGCCCGAGATGGATAGATAAGCTGTCCCAAAACAAAATTTTGAACTGATGTAACTAATCCGTGCCCAAATGTGACTAGAGCTGCAAAATTTCAGTAACACAAAATATATTTTTATAGCAATTTCATTTGTCAGCTTGCGGTGCCCTACTCCAGGTTTCTTCGGTCCTGAGATGATGACGTATTGCCATATTGCTTAACGTTTTGTGTCTTAGGCTCAAAAAAGTACTTATTGACAAGTCATTTAGTAATGGTTATTGATGTACCAACATACAAATGATATCATAAAATTAAGTAATTGTTATTCTAAGAGTAAAATATGCTGGTGGACCTTAACCTTGTCTCGCGATGTCATCTAAGTTCAAACTTGCAAATTGCAGACACACATCTTTAAACTTGTCCCACAGTGTTATCTAGGTCATGAACTTGAAAATTGCATATTGTTGTGTGAGTCATCATCATGCAAAATATGAGCTTTTAAGCTTTTAAATTCAACTTGTACGTGGAGGGAAAAAAAGACAATCTTTAATAAGAGGTACATTGCAGAGTGGAATTGTTTGGGGGCATTAGATTTAGTTATATTTTTATTTTTACTTTTTAACATATTTTTTAAGGAGTAAATGAACTTTCCTCCTTTTATATCAAGAGAAAGATACGGACGTGCCCAGTACGTACGTGTTGTCGTAACGAGTCAGGTCCAAATTCATACACAGACACACAGTACTAACTCTGGTGAAACCAACCCCGACACGGCAGAAAACCGCGTGCTGTTCGATGTTCGAAGGCTAAGCTTTCGCCTTCTCTTTCCGGCGGCGGCGGAGGCCCAACAACCGACGACTGAGGTGAGGGGATTCGTGGTGAATTTATAGTATTTGCTCTGTTCCCGTGATGATCTGTCGCGCCTAATTTCATTTCGCTCCGGCAGCACCGGCGCACACCACTTGTTCAACGGAATGCCTCCGAGGCGCAAGAACAAGAAACTCGAGGGAGGCGAGGACCGCATCAGTGACCTCCACGATGATCTTCTCCACCGCGTGCTCTGCTTCCTGCCGGCGCACGAGGTCGTGCAGATCTGCGTGCTCTCCCGCCGCTGGCGCGAAGTATGGAAGTCCACGCGCGTCCTGCGCTTCACCAAGGCTCAGAGCTGGGGGAGCCCGGTGAGGTTCAACAAGTTTGTCAACGATTTGCTGTCGATGAGAGAACTTGCGCCACTGGAGGAGTTCGTCTTCAAGACCTATTTCTTCTGCTCTGAAATCACATCGAATGCCTTCAATGACAGAAAGGAGTCGGTTCGATATGCCAAGGCGTGGATACAGTATGCTTTGATGCGCGATGTTCAGGTGCTCAGAGTCCTTGTTAACTCCATGTACCGGAGCCTTCTTCTGAACACGCCTTTCATCTCCCAGCACTTGAGGATCCTGGAGCTGAGGACTGTAGTGTGGGGTAGCTCTTCTAGTATGGATTTCTCAAGGTGCCCTGCATTGGAGGATCTTGAACTGACAGATTGCAAAATTAAGACGCCCAAGATACTGTCCCAGTCGCTAAGGCGTCTGTGTTTCAATAAGTGCAAGTTTTCTGGTAGGATTTGCACTCAGATTGTGGCCCCAAACCTGTTATCACTTTGATTGGGTGTGAGTGGTGGTTGGGTTCCTCTCCTTGGCAGTATGCCGTTGCTAGCGACTGCATATCTGTCTATTGAATATTGTTCTAGGGATTGTTGTTTGCACGGAAAATTTGAACAAGGTGATTCCGGTACATGTAGCAATTGCTATGGTTATCATGCTGGTAGTAACAATTGTCTGCTCTTGGAAGTTTGTCAAACGTGACAGATTTGGAGTTGGCAGCTTATAATGTACACCGCTTTTATCATCTTGGAGTGGTAGGCATGAACTTCTACTTTATGTCCTAAGCGATTTTTTATGAATCATACTTGTATGCTCTTCAATTGTTTTTTTTTCTCCATCACAACGTTGCCTTTTCTACGTGTAAACATTCCAGTAACGACAACCTGGAAGTTAAAAAAAAGGGAAGGGGGCGACACTAGAGATGTTTAGACATTCATGCTGAATTCTCATAGATAATGTTCAATGTTTCAACATAAGGGTGTTCCTGTGTCAGTATACTGATAGTGTGCAATGTTATAAGTGCACAATATACATGTTCGTGATCTCTTACTTTAGCTTCAAAGGTCTAACCAGATGTTTTTGTTTACATTACCCAGCCCATTTTCAAGAACGATATGCAATTGTCGCCCACATTCAACATGTTGAAGATTTGGTACTCTCTAGGTTGGTGGGTGCCTAGCGCCTAGTGCCAGCGAGGTTACTGAACTGATACGTTTTCTCCGAAATGCACCAGTCCTAAAGAAGATATCTCTTGAACTAAGGTATATGCATACTAATGGTGGCTGATATATTTCTAAATATATCATGTGTCATAGTTTGAACTAAGATGTTGTATTCTTCTGCAGGAGCAAGAATATGTTGCAGAAATAGAAGAAAGCTGCAGATTGTTGGAAGAACACTTGCTTCCATCAGATCATCTTAAAATAATCCAAGTCAGCTGCAGGAGAGGTAAAGATGGAAGGTTTGACAAGCTCGTCAAGTTCCTGGATACCTGCAGGACAACAGTTCAAGCGGGTCTCCTGGCGTCCATGCCTGATGATGCTCCAGTTTCAGAGTCAGAGATGATTCTGCAGCGGCGCCTTCATCACCATGGAGCCAAACAGGCAGAACATTTTTTCATTAAATGGAATTGTGGACTGCCAGCATCGTTGGCAGTCTGGGAGAGCGACCCTGGACGGTTGCATCATTTGTACTGACCACTGAGAACTTTGAAGTGAAGCAATTCAGCAAAAGGGTCAGGAAGCCCAACTCGCTGTACCTGGCATCTTTGTGGATCGAATGAGTGACCTGAGCGTCGATGAATAGGCAATTACAAGAAGGATGCCACTTGTAACTTTGAATCTATGAAAATTACTGGACGCCTTACCATCACTCTTAATTTGTTCATCACCTTTTCCGTGCTGCTTTTAGCCATTAGTTAATTTTATTTCTGTGGTACTTTTGATTCAGTTTTTTTTTATGTTGCTTTACCTCATTGTTGTGGTGTTGCTTCCATATGTGGTGTTGCTTCCATGGAAGAACAATAATCTATTCTGCCTGTCCACTGGTATCTTTAACTTGTGAACAGCACCCGGCATGCTGGGTAGTACAGTCAGGGGAACATGGAAAGGGACATTACAGGGAAAAGAAACAGGTCATAGGAGCATTTGGGAAAGACTGTTGATTACTGAAGTTTAGTTAGCAAAAGAATAAACCCATAGGGCTGAATTCACCTGCAGACATTCTTTGAAGTTATAACCAAGGCACATGTCGACAATAATACATTCAACACGCAGTCAACAATATATTCAGTACATGGTCAAGGCAAAAACATTCCGTAAGAACCAGATTTCCATGGATCCAAGACAGACTAACTTACATGCCCATCCAAAATCGAGATCCAATAAATAGGAAGAGCAATGCCGACAGAAGAGTCTTGGATCCTGCAAGGTTCAGGATGGCTTTCCAGAAGGGTACTCATGCATCATACCAACTGCTCTACTTCCATGAACTGCAAGGTTGCCAAAACCTAACAATCTTAATAGTAAGTTAAAGAATCAAAAACGTTTCAAGCCTGAGGATGCTCCAGTTTCAGAGTCAGAAATGATTCTGCAGCGGCGTCTTCACCACCATGGAGCCAAACGGGCAGACCATTTTCTTATCAGATGGAATTGTGGACTGCCAGCATCGTTGGCAATCTGGGAGAGCGACCCTGGGCCGGGGCATTATTTGTATTGGCCACCTGTTACGATTACAAGAACTGAGAAGAACTATGATGTAAAGCAGTCCAGCAAAAGGATCAGGAAGCCTAATTCTCTGTACCCGGCATCTTTGTGGATCAAATGATAGACCAGAGCATCGATAAATTGGCATCAACAAAGAGACGAAGGATATCAAAATTACTGGGTGTCCTTACCGTCACTGCTAATTAGTTCAGACATTTCGATTGAATGTTTCAATGCTGCTTTTAGCAATTAGTTGTTTTGTTGCTACGATATTATAGTTTTGATTCTCTACTTTTTGCTGCTTTAAGCCCGAGATGGATAGATCAGATGTCCCAAAACAATTTTTTGTACTGATGTGACTAAACCGTCCCCAAATGTGACTACAGCTGCTAAATTTTGATGACACATCTTTCAAAAATTTTGATAACACAAGATCTTTTTTTTTTTCTGACTTACGACAATTTCATTTGTCAGGTTGCGGTGCCATGCTACGCCGGGTTTCATCAGTCTTGAGATAATGATTTTTTTTTGAACGGAACTACTGTTGGTATTTCTTACACCAAACAGAAAACACCACCTTAGGCTGGTTAGGCCTAGAGTGAATATTCCCGGTTCGGTGCCAGAAATACCTGGGGTTAAGTTACTTGCTTAGGATACGTAATAATCCACAACTGGCAACGAGTGCCAGAAATGTATTATTAGTATTTAATCATAAAAGATAATCCGCAAGCGCACGGATAACCCATTGTAGCATTTCATCCGAGAGTATTCCAGGGTATCGTTATTTATATTTCCCAAAGGAAGACGTAGTTGACAAGTGTGTACTTATACTTATGGTGCTACAAATGATAGATCATAACCAATATCCAAATGCAGGGGTAAGGCAGTAAATGGATAGAGGATAGTGCGACACACACAGCAGGCAGTTCCACTCTCTGATAAAAGGCGAGAGGCGGCTCTAAACTAGACTAAGGTTAAGTAAGACGAACTGCTACTCCTAATGTACATCGTCAAGTAGCGTGCGTAGCATCTACCTATAGCCTAAACTGCACACAAGCCAAGACTAAACTGCTCTACTGCCAAGCCATCATCGGGAGATCCAGCGATCAGAGTCTGCTCTAATCTCCGGACATTTCATATATACTCCTACGCCATACCCGAACGTGGAGAATTACAAGGGACGGACAGGGCTGTCACCACCTGCCACCTACCTCTACAAACCGTGGGGCACGAACACGCATCCAAGGGTGAAAAGGAAGCCCTAGCACCATGCTAGCGTAACTAACCACAACTCTAGATCCCTCGAGGCACCTCGCAAGGCGATAAACCTAGAGCACTCTTGCAAGACAATGGACCCGATGACTAAGCAAAAGGAACAACTAGATCCAGCGAGCGATTACTTAGACAAAGGATCAAAGCTAGCACTACGCTAAGCATAAGCATTCGTCGCTCAAGAACGAGCGACGAATGATGAACGATGAAGAACGATCATCGTTAACCGATGATCGAGTATGAACGAACGACGAACGAACGATGAACGATCATGAACGAACATCGATGAACGATGAACGAACGATGAACGAACATGAACGAACGAAGAACGTTCATCCAAGATCAAGGATGAACGATGAACTAGCATAAGCACATAACTACTACAAGAACGATTGTTGGCGGTCGTTAAACCACGATTTGACCGCCACCCTACCGGTAAATAAATGTATAACACCAAGATTTTGTGCATAGTAGTTAGGAATAATGCTACTCCACAGGTTTTGGTGAATATTTGGATGCATGAGTGGATAATGGAGAAAAGTGGGCCCAGCCAGGGAAATTCCCTGGCCAGCCGACCCACCTTAGGCCGGCCGGCCTCACCTGGTGGCCGCAGGCCCCAAACCTCCTCCAGTGGGCTGGAAACTAATCCACAACGCATAATTCAAGCCCAGCCCAGCAGAATTGCACCGCCATTCTAGAAGGTGGGCTATTTAGGCCTTAACTTGGCCCTCACTTCAATTCTGCCGACCCCAGCGAGGAGCCGACCTTCGGACCGCCATCAGGAGACGATCTGGAGCGTCGAGGCAGAAGACGGTGGCCAACCGACAGAAGGGACGGTCGGCCGGCCAACCCCCTAGGCCGGCCGGCCGGCTTTGGCGGCGCCGCCTCTCCAAAGTCGGCAGCAGTGCTTCCACCGCCTTAGAGACCTATAAAATGGACCCCCCGGCCTCAGAAGCAACTCGCACCATCACACTTCATCCAAGTGTTCATTAGTTTAGTAGTAGCTTTGGAAGTTAGAGTAGAGTAGAGTAGAGTGAGAGCTCTCTCGGGCTTCCGGAGTCTTCTCGGAGTTCAGTATAGTTCTTTGTATCTTTACTCTTTTGAGATTTTATTTAATATATAATTAGTTTTATCTTTATTTATTTCTTTTTAGTAATTATTTTCTACTTAGTT
Organism: Eragrostis nindensis; assembly: GCA_012490785.1. Classification (NCBI taxonomy): domain Eukaryota; kingdom Viridiplantae; phylum Streptophyta; class Magnoliopsida; order Poales; family Poaceae; genus Eragrostis; species Eragrostis nindensis. Next base: position 1,697,064 of record JAAXCT010000030.1, on the reverse strand, counting down.
TATTTATTCTGTTAAGTAAGTGCTCGTAGAAGTCTTGTTGTGGGATTCGTGATTGTTGGAGTACGCAAGTACGAGAGAGTGCCTTCGTCGAGATGACGTCGTGTATGCTTGTTTATTCTTAGATAGGACTGTTCCGTTGATCAAGAGTAGTTCCTCTAGGTGGGTTGTAAGCGTGGCGCCTAGATCTTGGCCTATGCACGTTTGGCACCCAGCCCCACGGAGGATGGTAGCCGCGAGTGTATGTGACAGCTGCACCAGTCTCTGTAATCCACCACGTCCGGGTTGGACTCAGCAGGGTCTTAATTATAGCATACGATTCCCTAGGTTTGAACTAGCATCATCGGTTGACCTAGCACGTGTGTGCCCCGAAGCGACATGACTTGTATGTGTGTGATCTTAACTAGAGTAGATAACCTTTGTAGATTAGACTACTAGAAAGAGTAAATACTAGGTAAACATACATGTAGTCTTAACTCTATCTCGTTGCTCTCCCAAATGTATACTACAGTTTTTCTTTTATTACCTTGGATTTGAGGATGTGTGTGCCACCCATATATATCATGCCTATCTTACCCCCGTCTCAAGTATAGTTTGATACATTATTCTTTCTCCAAATTATCAAGTGCATTGCTACTGTTCAGCTCCCTTTTGCTCTACTTTCTTGCGGAAATATAAATACGATAACCCTGGAATACTCCAAGGTGAAATGCTACAATGGTGATCCGTGCGCTTGCAGAATTAATGAATTTAATTTTATCGCATAAGAACCGCCAACAACGATGATATTCCATTGATAAATAAATAAGTCTTACAAAGAGAGTAAAAGGATACAAAGGAAATATCCCAAACTCTCCAAGGGACTTGGCAGCCAAAAGGGCAGCCCACTACTCAGCCTAAGCCTAACTAGAGAGCCCCTAACTCTGGATGTGTGGAGGAGGGAATGAGCCTCTTGTGTTGTGTGTCTTCTAAGGGGAGGGGGTACCCCTTTATTTATAGCCCTTCAAAGGCGGTGGAGTTGAGGCGGTTCTGTAGGTCGGTGGCCTTAATTGCAGGTGGAACCGACCTCTTGAAGTCGGTTGCAAACCGCCATAGAAAAGTGGACCCAGGGGGCCTCCCTGTCAGGTCGGCCGACCTAGGGTTGGGGGTCGGCTGACCTGGCCCTGGCCCCTCCTGGGCTGGGCTTTGGCAGGCTGGTTCCCCTCGGCCTTTTAGCCTCTTTTCCAGGTGCGTGGCCTCAGTTGATATTCTGGTAGGTTTTGGGCCTTTAATCTTTGAATTATATTCCCGCGACGAGCATCGTTTGATGGACGTGTTGGAATCGCCGCCTTGGGCCTTGTTTATACCTGGAAATCCCTGTTTTTCACCTGCACATCCAAATCTAGAGGTACATGTGGAAATAGGTTATTCGATAACAAAAAGCAAGTAACAAGTGTTAGTTCTTCCTTATTTATAGAGCTAATTGACGGTCAAAAACTGGGTCTAAGGACCGTCAACAATTACAGCGAGGGAGGCCCCTACTATGTGTGATGAGATGATGATTTATTGCGATACTGCGTAACGTTTTGTGGCAAAATTTACTTCTCCAACAGGACTACAATTTTCTTACTTATCTTTTCCTAAAGCAGCCTAAAAAACTTTTGGACCTTTTTTTTTATCTTGACCTTTAGACAAGCCATTTAGTAAGAATTTGGCGGAGTACGTTTTTGGGCGCCAATTGTTTTTCATACAGATGTACTTTTTAATATAGAAAATTTACATATACCCACTTGAATCACAACACAGGTGAGATTTATATGCCCACCCACAAGAAATTTTGTTATGGTCTAGCACCTGCATTTTTTTTTAACTTTGTTTTCATATAACTCTAGTAGCTAACAGGGCGGTTGAGCTGGTTGGTCGAAAACAACACTGAGGCCTTGCTATTGACGGGATGCCGCTTGCCACTAAGGCCCCGATTGGAATGAGAAATCCATCTCCATTCATGCAGGAATTGAACTGTTTCCTGTGAAATTACTATAAAATTTTTGTGAAATTCTTGCGTTTCAAACGAGGCCAAAAGAATTTAAAAGCAACGCCCATGTGGTGTTTCGCTAGACAAGAGCCATGCCGATAAAAGCTGACACTATATAGGAAATTCTTGCAGGTTGCTAAAAGAAAATTCCCATTGAGGAATTTTTTTTAATATTTGTTTAGATAAAGATACGGACGTGCCCGGTAAGAAGTGTTTTCGTTGTAATCTGGGCCTGGGTGTTTCCGAGTCGGGCCCAAATTAGTACCCCGTTAAGCTCGGGTGAAGCTAGGCCAACACGGCAGAAAACCGCGCAATTTCAAGATTCGAGGGCGCCTTCGCCTTCTCTTTCCGGCTGCGGCGGAAGCCAGCGAACGGATCAACATGCGACGACTGAGGTGAGGGGATTCGTGGTGAAGTCATCGTATTTGCTCTGTTCCCGTGATGATCTTTCGCGCCTAATTTTATTTCGCTCCGGCAGCACCGGCGCACACCACTTGTTCGGCGGAATGCCTCCGAGGCGCAAGAACAAGAAACGCAAGGGAACTAAAGCCCCCGAGGGAGGCAAGGACCGCATCAGTGACCTCCACGACGATCTTCTCCACCGCGTGCTCTGCTTCCTGCCGACGCACGAGGTCGTGCGGACCTGCGTGCTCTCCCGCCGCTGGCGCGAGCTATGGAAGTCCACGCGCGTCCTGCGGTTCACCAAGGCTCAGAGCTGGGGGAGCCCGGTGAGGTTCAACAAGTTTGTCAACGATATGCTGTCGATCAGGGAACTTATGCCACTGGAGGAGATCATCTTCAAGACCTATTTGTTCTGGCCACTACTCACATCTAATGCCTTTTACAATAAAGAGGAGCCGGTTCGATATGCTAAGGCGTGGATCCAGCATGCTTTGATGCGCGATGTTAAGGTGCTCAGAGTCCTTGTTAACTCCAGAGACCGGATCCTTGTTCTGAACACGCCTTTCATTTCACAGCATTTGGGGACCTTAGAGCTGAAGACTGTAGTGTTGGGTGGCGGTTCTGCTAATTTCTCAAGGTGCCCTGCATTGAAGGATCTTGAAATGACAGATTGCAAAATTAAGACGCACAAGATTCTGTCCGAGTCGCTAAGGCGTCTGTGTTTCAATAGGTGCAAGTTTTCTGGTAGCATATGCACTCAGATTGTGGCCCCAAATCTGTTATCACTTCGATTGGATGTGCGTGATGGTAGCAGGGTTCCTCGCCTTGGAAGTATGCCATTGCTAGCGACTGCATATATTTATCTTGATGAGCGTTCTAGGGATCGTTCTTGGCACACCAACTTTGAACAATGTGATTCTGATACATGTATGGATTGCCATGGTAATCATGCTGGTAGTAACAGTTGTGTGCTTCTTGAAAGTTTGTCAAATGTCACAGATTTAGAGTTGGCAGCTTATAATGTACACCGCTATCGTCATCTTGGAGTGGTAGGCATGAACTTCTACTTTATGTTCTCGTGATTTTTGGCGATTCACACTTGTATGCAACATGTTTGTCTTCAATTGCTTTTTCATATCACAGCATTGCCTTTTCTATGTATAAATATTCCTTACATGTTTGTCTTCAATTGCTTTTTCATATCACAGCATTGCCTTTTCTATGTATAAATATTCCAGTAAGGACAACCTGGAAGTGTGTGTGATTCTGGGTTTAGTATTGCTGTTGTTACAGTTCTGGGGCTTATAATGTCAACCTGTTTCGAAAATCATCAGGAGATGTTTAGACATTCATGTGATTTCTCATGGACTATGTTCAATGTGTAAGGGTGTTCCTGTGTCAGTAAATTGATAGCGTGTAATGTTACAAGTGCACAATGTACCTGTTCATGATCTAATTTAACTTCAAAGGTCTAACCAGATGTTTTTCTTTACTTTATACAGGCCATTTTCAAGAATGATATGCAATTGTCACCCACATTCAACATGTTAAAGACTTTGGTACTTTCTAGGTTGGTTGGGGCTAGCGAGGTTCATCAACTGATAAATTTTCTCCGACATGCACCAGTCCTAAAGAAGATCTCTATTGAACTTTTTGAGGTATATATGCATACTAATGATGGCTGATATATTTTTCTAAATATATCATGTGTTATAGAATGAAGTAAGATGTTGTATTCTTTTGTAGGAGCACGAATATGTTGCGGAAATAGAAGAAAGCTGCAGACTGCTGGAAGAACACTTGCTTCCATCGGATCATCTTAAAATAATCCAAATCAGCTGCAGCAGAGAGAAAGATGGAAGGGTTGACAAGCTCGTCAAGTTCCTGGATACCTGCAGCACAACCGTTCAAGCGGATCTCCTAGCGTCCATGCCTGATGATGCTCCAGTTTCAGAGTCCGAGATGATTCTGCAGCGGCGCCTTCACCACCATGGAGCCAAACAGGCAGAACATTTTCTTATTAAATGGAATTGTGGACCGCCAGCATCGTTGGCAATCTGGCAGAGCGACCCTGGACGGTTGGATCATTTGTACTCGCCACCTGTTACGACTACAGCCACTGAGAACTTTGAAGTGAAGCAATCCAGCAGCAAAAGGATCAGGAAGCCCAACTCGCTGTACCCGGCATCTTTGTGGATCAAATGACTGGCCTCAGCGTCGATGAATATTAGGCAATAACAAGGAGAAGGATACCACTTGTAACTTTGAACCTATCAAAATTACTGGATGTCCTTTCCTTATAGCCATTGATAATTTGTTCATGACTTTTAATGCTGCTTCTGAGTTCGGTTCACCTTTTTGGTGCTGCTTTTAGCCATTAGTTAATTTTATTTCTATGGTATTTTTTCTTCACAATTTCTGTGCTGATTTGCGTCATTGTTGTGGTGTTTGCTTCCATGGAAGGATAATAATCTATTCTGACCTGTCCATTGGTATTTTAGCTTGTGAACAGCACCCGGCATGCTGGGTAGTACAGTCATGGAAACTTGGAAAGGGATGTTACAGGGAAAAGAAACAGTTCATAGGAGTATTTGGGAAAGGCTGTTGGGTATTGAAGTTTAATTAGCAAAAGAAAAAATCCATAGGGCTTTGAATTCAAGCAGACATTATTTGAAGTTATAACCAAGATACATGAGGACATCGATAATCCATACAACACGCAGTCAACAGTATATTTCAGTACATGGTCAAGGAAAAAAAATTTCGTAATAGCCAGATTTCCGCAGATCGCAAGACAGATTAATTTACATACCCACCGAAAATCAGGACCCAATAAATAGGAAGAGCGCAATGCCCAAAAGAAAATGAATCCTGAAGGGTACTCATGCATCATACCAACGGCTCTACTTCAATGAACTGCAAAAATCAATGATGGTTGCAAGAACCTAACAATCTTAATAATAAGTGAGAATCAAAAACAAAAACACATCTAAGTTCTCTGCCTGCACTTCAGATTTTTATGGCATATACAGCTTCAAATGGACATCAAGGAAAAATGGTCAGTAAACCCTTGAAGGAAAAAATATTTGTACCCACTTTGAGATAACATGTTTCCGATCTTAATTTCTTATGACCTTACAGTCAGAAACTAGTACAAGGTCCTGACATCAACCACTGACTTTGTACAGTTGCACCAGCATTTTGCTGATATTGGTCAACTAACCTAAAACTTCTCCAACAGTGAAACCGGTTATTGAACCAGATAAAGATATGCACTTGATTTCTTTCGAAGATTTCCGCATGATGTCAAAACTGTTGAAAGCAAAAATTCATCAACATCATACCCTTCCTGCTGCATTAGGTACATGTATTTTAAAGCCTCTTCGCTCATTCCGTTGTGAGCAAATCCTGTAATAATCACTTTCCATGTTACCAAGTTGTGTTCTGGCATTGCATCAAAGACTCGCCGTGCTTCATCAACTTTTCCACACCGCATATACATATCAATCAGTGAGCATCCCACAAAGATATTTGAGAAAGCTTGAGTCTTGTTAACAACACCATGAATCCTCCTTCCATCTCGCAGAGTCTCCAATCTGGCACAAGCTTTCAAAGCTGAGGAATAAGTGTAAGTATTTGGTGTCACGCCATCCCATAACATCTCATCCAATGATTTAAGTGCTTCAACATTATGACCAAGATTGTTGTAGCCTGAAATCATAGCTGTCCAAGTCACAGCATCACGGTCAGGCATTGCTTCTAGAATTCTTGCAGCATAAGTATGATGTCCACATTTAGAATAGAACCAAACAAGTGTAGTGCCAATTTGAAGATTATCTTCCAGAGAGTTCTTAATTATCTGTGCATGAAGTTCCTTTCCGAGATAAATTGATTGCACAGAGCCACACGCACTTAGTAGACCAACAATAGTCAGATTGTTGACAAACACTCTGCGCATCTTCATCTTACGGAATAACATGATAGCTTTTTCACCATAGCCGCTTTGCGCATAGCCAGAGATCATAGAAGTCCACGTAATAGTGTTTCTTCTCGGCATCTTGTCAAACACTGCCTGAGCATCAAAGACCTCACCGCATCTGGCATACATGGTGACAAGAGCACTCCCGACATGGATATCCTGCTTGTACAACTTCTTCACAACAGCACCATGTAGCTGCTTTCCAAAGTTTAGAGCCTTCTCTTCTGCACAAGCCTTCAGGACACTGCACACAGTGAACTCATTTGGGCGAAATCCCTCAGACATCATAGCTGAAAACATCCGAAGAGCCTTGTTGCCATGCCCATGCTGCACATAAGCCGTGATCATTGTTGTCCACGAGATAACATCACGAGATGCCATCTTATCAAAAGTGGCCGAGGCACTCGTGACGTCGCCACACTGAGCATAGAAGTGTGCAACGGCACTGTCCACTATCACGTTGTTCCACCCACCTTTCACAAGACAACAATGAAACTGCCGCCCTAGGCTAGCATCGGATAGCTCACCACAAGATTTCAACAGGCAAACAAAGGTCATGCTGTTACCTTGCACTCCGCTGGCCACCATATCCAAGAACAGCGTCACAACCTCACCGTGATGGCCCATCATCCGATATCCGTTCATCATTGCCGTCCATGACACGACACTCCTCTCCGGCATTTCGTCGAACACCTTCCTAGCATCCAAAACCTCATCGAACCTGGCATAGGCGCTGATCAAATTGTTGGATAGGAACACCCCCAGGTTTTCGAGAGACCTCAGGGCAACCGCATGCGCCTTCCGGACGCCGGCCAAGCTCTCGCAAGAACGCAAACAGGAAGCAAGAGCCTCGGCGTCTGGGAGTGGCGGCGCGGAGGGCCCCGGCAAATCTCCACCCTGGTCTTCCGCCGCAGGGCCGTAGCCATCATCCCGGTTGGATTGGACGCGCAAAGAAAGGCTCTCGGCGTGGAAAGATTGCGCCTTGAAGCGCTGCTGCTTGCTCTTCTTCCTCCTCCCCTGCTCGCCGAAGCAGAGCACCCCACGCGGGGAGCTGCTCGGAACGAGCGGGGGAAGCGAAGAGGAAGTTAAGACTCCAGGGTACGAAGGAGCGCAGCAGAGTGGCATCTGGATTCCTCCCCCGCTCCGGCGAGCGCCTGGATTCGGACAGGGAAAGGCACCGCAGCGCCACCAAGTGGCGGCGACTGCTGGGCGAGGGAGGCAGCGGTGGTGCGGAGAAGCTTCTGATGGCGACGGAGGGAGAGGAGTTGGCCGGCCGGTGGCGGCGGCGGCGGCCGGCGAGGCTGCCGCGGAGGAAGAGGGTGGGCTGCTTTTGATTCTTTGGGAGTGGATTTCGGATTTTTGGTGCGAGTGGTCACGCTTCACAGGTTCAGGGTTTAAAGCATTCATTTTCTTTTTGTCATATTGCTAAATTCAGCATCTGGTCCCACATGTCATACTATGGGGACAAAAGGCTGAAAAAACAGGGAGCCTGAGCTACTTCGTTTTGCATCAATTTTTTTCCCAATAGTGAGACAGTGCAGCTCAACGACATTCTTTTTGCAACTTTCTCTGGGTCAAAAATAAGGTTTGAAATCAAAGTTGGGAGATACTAATTTGAAATTAATTCCACAAATTTTCTCACAAAAGGGGTATTGGAGACAGCTCATGGACCAGAATGCATAACACTCTTCAGCCCAGCAAAATCCATAAAGAAATTTTTTCTCGAAAACGCAGAAGACTTGCGCTTCATTATTTTAAGAAAAAAGATCCACAGAGAAAATAGTCATGTATTTAAACTCCAAATCGAACTTCAACAGCATCAGTGAGCAACAGGGACAAGATGACAACTGATTTATGCCTCAATCTCAAGCACAAATGGCCCAGAAGGTAACGTTGCTTGCAAGTGCCATTTAAGGGCCAATTGTGGGCATTCCAACATATATAGATATGCGCATTCCAGGAATAGGAGAAAAAACACTCGAATCAAATGCACCTAGAGCAGACAATTGGCAACTAGATGTTGGTAGCTTCCAGACAAGAAGCCGCACCATATACTTTGCTTCTTACCTTGTTTAATTGTTAAGAACCTAAGCAGTGTAAGGAGCAACGAGGTATTCCATTCAAAAAATCAACGAAGAAAACGTGCCCTGCACGTTCTACAAAAAAAAAAAAAAAAACAATGAAGTTCAGAATCTGATTCATATTCTTACGGCGTTTTGAGGTGGGATGTATGAACAATAAAACTATGTCACTCTCCCATAAACAGTCATCAGTTCGTTATCGGTCATAACAAGCTTATGCAGCATTCACAAAAGTGTAGTTACGTGGAATGACAACTAAATCAAAGTGGGCCCGATATAGAATACCAGCTGAATATATGGATTGCTCTTTCTCAAAAAAGAAGAAGAGATAACAGTGCCATTCATTTCAAGAGGGGAAAGAAAAAACGGACACAACCCTCTGAAAAAAAAATGGTGTAGAAAAAGCCAACCGTAGCAGAAGATGTAAAAAAGAGTTGGAGACAAGAGAACCGAAACAGCGAATCAGCTTGTGTAAATTAGAGAATCACTTGGTTTTGACAACAGTGTCAATCTCTTAACTTTACAATGCAAACAATAAAAAGCTTGCCAAAGAAGTTCGCTCGCTAGTATTATTTGTATCTGCATACTGTCTTCCAGTACATGAAAACTTGTAACAATATAGCCTTTCACTATGTGGTTTGAATTTTTCACTTGTTTTTTTGCGGTGTCCCGGATATTTACATACCCGAAACTACGTGTTTTCATCGTGCTTGTCCCAGAATCAATCGCAAGCACACACGTAAGCAATTGATATCAACATACACATACAACAAAATCCTTATTTATTTTACATATCAAATTCAAACATCACAACTTTATTATACATACATCTAGCCGACCGGCTAAATAAAAGTCTGAAGAGGCAGATAAAGTGATAAAGAATCGAACTAGCACGCACTAGCGAATCCTGAATTTTGTCCCAATCTTTCACGGTACAGCAAGTAGCAATATCTCAAGCACTTGTAACTGATATAGCAGCAACTAAATAGATGTCACAACAGTAGCAATCTGATTTATTGAGCAATGACAAATATCAAACTCCAATAACTGATTCTCCACGAGCAATCACAATGAGACAGCAGGACACACAATAGATAATACCGGTTTACAAGAACTTGATGTAATCACAAACCAGCAGTAGATAAACTCTCCACCCCGTGACTCGGATGAGCACGATCTAGAGAAGGGAAACCACGAGTTCCAGCACGTACCCAGGAGAAGGATCACCTGATCACGAACTTCAGCAACCGGCAAGGGATCGACGGCAGCAATCTTCAATCGATAGCAGAGGGCAACGCCTCTAGGGTTCCTTGGAGGACACCACGACCAAAAACATGATAAAACGACGTCTCCCTTACAGGGGCGCCGGCCCTAGGCTATATGGCACGCAGGCCAGCCAACACACGGTCCGACTCGACCACAACTTAAAACAGACTCGGACTCAACACCACCCGACGATTGTTTTTATTACTGTAACCGACTCGAGACGAATCTGATAACGGGACCATATGCGTTGGAAAGCTTATGAAATTATCTTTCCATCAAGTACCAATTCTGAGGAACCATGTTGAGATGTGCCATGGTTCTCGATGATGATGAGTAATTGACAACCGTGTTGATTTGAGTTGATATGAGGTTTGGGTTGAAATGCGGGACTTTGAGGGTTGCATAAGCATATGCATGATTATGTTTATGGCTAACCGAAGTTGGTGCAGGTGTTGGGATGATTGGCGGAGAAGGAAACGTGTTTGCTTGTCTAATGATGTGTAGGTCAATGGAGTCAACTTGATGGTCAACGGCAGGAGGATCGGGAGGACCAAGCGAAGGGTCCCGACGGGCTGGGATCGAGGAGGCTTGGGTCCGGGCGATCGAGAGGCCGGGTGAGGTCAAGGGTGATCCACACCGTACACGTGGCGGACAAGAAGCACGGAGGGTTTCACGGTTTGGCCTCAAAACCGTGGAGGTGATGAAGACGGCGTGTCGACCAAGGTCAAGAGGCGAACGGGAGGCCGGTGCAAGTGAAGGGTCCCGACGGGCTGGGACCGAGGAGACTTGACGGCGAGGTTCGCGGGACGAGGTGACACACGTCGACATCGGGATGGTTTCCCGGTTTGGCCACAAAACCGGTGGTGATGGTTTCCCGGTTTTGCCTCAAAACCGGTTTGGCCTCAAAACCGGTGGCGGTGGTTTCCCGGTTTATGCCTCAAAACCGGCGGTGGAAGGTTTCCCGGTTTGGACCTCAAAACCGGTGGTGGAAGTCGCGCTTTGAGAAGCGTGCAAGGCGGTTTCCCGGTTTAGGCCTCAAAACCGGCGGCGACGGATGGAGGTGCATGTGGCACCATCGCGGAGGTAGCTTCGAGGTGAAGCTAAAGTGTGAAGGCCCCGACGGCGTTCGGGCGAAGGAAAAAGAGTTGGACGGAAACACCCTTATGTGTTGTATGGGTGTGTTGTAGTGTGAGGGGCATTTCCGGAATGTGGAAATGTCCAAGGAGATAAGGTGGGTGGCTGGTTGTGGCTGCCCCCTTGAGCCTTTCATTTGTGTGTGTGGGAGAGGGCTTGAGGGAGAGGAGAGAAGAGAGAGGAGAAGAGAGGAGATGGCTCTTTGATTGAGCTTTTTGTCATCTCTAGTTTGTGTGTGCTAGGGAGTGGCTTGACATCTACATCTTTGAGCAATACATAGCATCAATTCGTCCTCAAATTGTTCTCCTCATCTTGATTCCCGAATTTCTTATTTTCCCTATTTTCGGAGCTATTTTCGGGTGATTTTCGATTCACTTTTTGTGATGCGTTTTTGGGCGGATTTCTTGGGGGATCTTGGTGCTAGGATGTTCTAGAACAACCCTTGGGAGGTCCTTGACCGAATCCATGGCACGAGCACCTTCGATTTGAAGATTTGGTGAAGTTTCCCTCTCATGTTCATCCAAACCCTACCCTTCATGGTAGAATCCAAAATCCGTATGGATTTCTTAGGGTTTTTGGTGTGATTCTTGTTGGATGTTGTTCCCCATCTCAAGACGAAGCTATGGTTCAAATTTCGTGATTTTTGGAGGTCGTTTGACCCGGTTTCGAGATTTTTCTTGAGCTTGCGCGCGTGCTGAAATGACAGGGCCGGATACTCCGGCATAGTGCCGGATACTCCGGTAGGAAAATTGGTTTTCCAAGTTCTCCAGGCCCGGATACTCCTGCTACATACCGGATACTCCGGTGGGGGGTTTCTGTACCCTGTTTTATCAGGTACCGGACACTCCGGCATATAACCGGACTATCCGGTGGGGACTTTCTGTAATCTTTTCGTCGGTTCATCTCCTTGAGTGCGTGTTCGCTTGGTTTGCTTCCGCAAGTGTTTCTATCTCATCCACAATCATTCCTAGGGTCAACACATCACTTCTCATGTGTGTGTGTGATCTTGGTGATTGTTCTTGAGGCGGGTCGGGACATAGGCCGAGTTCTTTCGAAGAATTTTTATCGGCTCCCATTCACCCCCCCCCTCTGGTCGCCTTCTCGGTCCTTCAATTGGTATCAGAGCCGGTTTGATCACTTGTTGGCTTTACCGGCCTTGTGATCCATAGGCGACTTTTTGCACTTGCTTGTTCATGCTTCGGCTATTTACTAACGCTAACCGGTGCTTAATTCATGGCGCCAAGTGCTCGTTCTCGTGTGTCTTTGTCCTCAGGTTTGGATAGGTGTGGAATTGCTATTGAGGATGGGACCAAGAAGAGTCGAGTAGTGAATGCTTGCAAGGGTGATCTTGAGGAGAATGAAGAGGCGGACCTCACGGAGGAAGAACTTAAAATGGTCGAGCTTTTCAAGCTTTCAAGACGCGATGAGATGTCTCATGAGGATCTCATCTCCGAGCTTTTCAAGATGAGCCAAGGCAACCTTGTCAATGGCATTGTGGGCTTATTCACTACGGTTCAAGCTTGTGATGCTAAAATTGCCAAACTCAAAAATAAGTTGAAAACCTCGATGCCTAGTGATGAGAGCTTGTTGTCTAGACTTGATAATGTGAATGCTTTGTCTTCTTGCAAGTCTAGTACTTCCTTGTCTTGTGATGATTGTGTTGCCTTGATCAAAAAGAATGATGAGTTGAATGCTTCCATGGCTTGCTTGAAATCCGAAAATGATAAATTGATGCATGATTGTTCTTCATGTGAAAAACAATTGGAAAGTGCTAGATTTGTTATCAACATGTTGAATGAGAATGCTTCTTTGCCTTGCTTGTCTTGCAAGTCTTTGCATGATGAAATTGACTTGTTGAAATCAAATGCTTCTATGCCTTGTGACTCATGTGTTGCCTTGCATAAAGATCTTGATTGTGCTAGAGTTGAAATAGGCAATCTTATGTCTTTGGCTAGAAAAGGTTGCAACTCTTGTATTGACTTGCTTGCCGAAAATGAAATGTTGAAGCTTGATCATTCCACTTGTTTAGAGCAACTTGAACTTGCTAGGGCTACAATTGTTGAGATAAAATCTATGCCTTGTAGCACTTGTTCCTCTTCTATGAATGATGATGCTAGTCTTAATTCTTGTGCTAATCATGATGCTTTGCATGATATGCGTATGAGTGATGCACCATCTATTTCTTGCAGATCATGTCATGATTTGAAAATTGAAGTTGAGGCTTTGAAGCTAATGCGCGATGATATGAGCGCTAAGTTGATTGAGTATAATGATATGAGTGCTAGCCTTGAAAAGGAGAATGATCTCTTGCGTACCACATATGCCGAGTGCATTGAGAAGGAGATTCAAATCTTAAGAGATACTCCATGTGGTACTTGTGAGCGCCTCAAATCACAAAATGAGGTTTTGCTCCAACTATGCAAGAGTTTAGATGATAAGCTTCTCGATTCATGCAATTCTTCTCACTCCGATGTGCATGTTTCAAATATTTCTTCTTTGTCTTCGGAGTTGGGTTCTTCTCATGTTGAGCGTGAGTCTTTGGATGTTAGCTCGTGTGCTATTGCTGGTGATTCTTCTTTGGCTACTCATGCTATTGGCTCTTCCGGTCTTGCCCAAGAGACTTCAAATGGCAAAGGTGTTTCTTGCTCAAATGGTACATCAACCTTGAAAGAAAAGTACCATTGCACCTTTTGCAAGAAAGATGGGCATGTTGTTGAGTTTTGCTTTCGCCGTGTCAAACACAAGCGTCGTGTGCGTGCAAAAGCTTTTAGGAACACACATCGCTCTTTCCATGGCATGTGTGGACCTAGCGTTGACTCCAAGTCAAGAGATGCTTCTAGTTCTTCATGCAAGTCTCAAAGGACTTCTCACTTGAGTAAGAATGGTACTTCTTCATCTCAAACCGTCTCTCCCGATAGGCCATTGTACCATTGCTCTTATTGTGGGAATGATGGGCATCAAATTGACTGTTGCTTTAGGCGTGCCAAACGCTTGCGCTGATCTCATGCTTCTAACTCTTCGGGTTTTCATAGCTTTTCCCATGGCATGAAGACTCGGGAGTCTACCATGAGGCATCGTTTTATTGATGGTTTCTTTGACTCATTTTCTTTTGGGTTGGAACGTGCTCGTGGACATGCTTCTAATTCTTCTTGTGTTGGTCCACGACATGGTTCTCATGATGCTTTCAATGGTTCTTCTCATGGTGTTCCCTTTAGAGGTTCTCGTCGTTTTTCCAGTGGTTGCACTCGTTTTTCTTCTCGAGTTGCCATTTCGCGACACGCTTCTAAGGGTGATTCAAAGTCTTCAAATTTGAGTCAAAATTTGCATCATGCTAACCCTCATGATAAATTGAGTACATCTATTGGTCATGTGTCCGAGTGTTGGATTCCCAAGTATTTGCTTACTAACCCTTCGGGATCCAAGACTCGGACATCTCTCTCCTCTCATGTGTAGGTTGAGGACGCGGGTTGGAAGACATGAGTTTTATTGATCTCGGTCTTTTGCTTGACGTGATTGAGACATGATGGTTCTTCATAGCCTTGTACATGGCCTCCAAGAGGCATGCACTTCATTGTGGCGTCTTCACCTATTTGTGAGCTTTCCTATACACTCATACCTTCTACATTCATGTACATTTGCTTGTGGTATGGGATGCTTGTTCATATGCTTATTTGATCCTCTCGGCATGTATTATTGGTGTATATCTTATAGCATGCTTTTGTTTCTCTCTTGCCCATTGGTTGCTTTTATTTGTGTATATCATGTTTCATGCTTTTTGTTCTCTCTCAATATCTTTTGCCTTTATTTGTGTACACCTTTGATTATCATGTACGTATATCTTGTTATATTCAACCATGCTATCTTTGTATATGTTCTTGGCTTTTGACCCTTGCTTTCATGCTTGTCATTTTCTCTTGTCCAAAATTTCGTATATATTTGACTAGCATGTTTCGATGTTGCTTTCTAACATACCATGCTAGCTTTGTGAGCTTTCTTGTAATTTAGATCACTTTTCATGCTACCTTGTGTGATCCATGGTGTATCCTCTCTCATGTTTCACCATGATTTGCAAATGCTTCTCTTATGTTTGCCCTCATGTGACGTGTGCTCTTTATGATCTTATTTGCATATCTTCATTTTGATCGTGCTTGTAGTTTTTGTCACTTTTTCTTGTATCTTGTGTGAACCATACTATATCTTTTCATGATTAGCTAGTGGTTCTCACATGCTTACCCTCCATGTAATATGTGCTCCTTTTTGTCTTATTTGTATATCCTCTACTTTGACATATGATTACTTGATCCTCTCATGTTTTGTCATGATTTGCAAATTTGAGATATGCTCCTTATTGCTTTATTTGCACAACCCCTTTCTTTGAGTGTTTCATGTTTACCCCTTTTCAAGTGTCTCTTTGTCCTCTTTTCGAATGGTTCTAAATTTGTTTTATCGAGGGGGAGATTGACTTGAGTTGAGGAGGAGATTGGCTTGGTTTGAAGGGGAGTTGTTGCTTACATTGATATTTGGAGTTTGTCTTTTGCTTTGGACCATTGAGATGCTTTTCTTGTAAAATTTGTATCTCAACTTTGCATTGCATCTCATCATGTAACATGTGCGTTGTAGATGATGAGCTTCAATTCTTATGCCTTCTTGTATTTATTATTGCTATGGTTGAGTTTGAGCTAAGTTGTGTGATTGCTAGTAGCAAACCTTCAAACTTAGGCTTTTCTAGATGGCTTGGCATAGTGGCATTTTGAGCAAGCTAGCTAAATTTAAAGATGAAAATTGGCTTTTGTGAGTCTTATGATCTATGCATGCCAATGTTTGCTCGCCACTTGTATACTTGCTTTTATCCTTGTCAAGACTTGTGTTAAGGCTAGTTTTGAAAATGTCTTGGCTTTGGCAACTTGTTGTTTGGGGATGCCCTTTAGCAAATGTTTAGCTCATGATGGGACTTTGAGAGAACAAATGTTCTTTTTGGCAAAAGGCATGCTCTTTTGCTCTTGTGCTTAAATTTCTAAAATCAATTTGATCTTTTGTGCTTAATGTTATAAATCCAATACGGTGCCTTGATGCCTCAGGGTGTTTGCCGTAACCAGTCGTGCGACCCTCTGTATGGATAAGAGGTTACTTGAGGATAAAATCCAATACGGTGCCTTGATGCCTCGGGGTGTTTGCCGTACCCAGTCGTGCGACCCTCTGCATGGATAAGAGATTACTTGAGTATAAACATAACATGAGTAATTGCTTTTGTTCCTAAATCTTATATCTCATTTATTGATTACTCACTTGATCAAATTGAGTCTTTGTTGCATATGTGAGCGTTTGTCAAAGCACATCTTTCCGAATGTTTGTTGCTTGAGTTGAGATTGCCACTTGCTAGTTTTCTTGGATTCACTTAATACTTGTTTTGCCTTGGCTAGCGGTAATTATACATGTGGTGGCAGATTTTATTATGATGTAGCAAGTTTGAATCTATCTTGCTCAATTCAATCTTCTTACTTAGCTTGTCTAGCTCTTTGTTTTTGTGCTATGCTCTCTATTATGGCCTTTGTGCGATTGTGGCTCATGCTTTTACACTTCAAGGCTTTGTGCTTGTTTCATAGCAATGATAAATGCTTGTTGACATAATTGTTGAAGCTCCATAAGTTTGCATCCTCATAAATTGCATTTTTGTCTCTCTTTTATGTCTTGATGAGTTCATTGCCAAAGGGGGAGAGATTTCAAAGGAGTGATGCACAATTTGTGAAAATGTGAATGAATTTAGCTTATACTTCGCATGAGAGGTAATCATAACTTAAGGGGGAGCAATCATAACTTGAGGGGGAGCATTCCATGTTTTTGAGATTTTCTTTAGTCTCTTATGTTCTTTGCGATGAAATGGTCATGATGAACAATTACTCTAGTTTATAGACCATGAGCCGCTTTCTTGCCAATTCTTGATGTTTGCGATCCTTTTATGCTAAGTGGCCATTTTCGATTCTTTATTGGTTTTCGGCCATCTTAGTTGTGCTTTATTGGACTCGCATTTTCAATTCCAAATTATGTGCATTTGGTGTTGTCAATGTACTCATCAAGGGGGAGATTGTGAAGCCATGTTGATATGCGCCATGGCTTGGTTTGTGATGAGTAATTGACATTGATTACTTTTTTGTTGAGCTTAATTGAAAATGCATTTTATGGATCGAGAAAGCAAACCCCCGGACTATTCGGTAGATTGCCGTACCTTCCGCTACCGGACTATCCGATGTTGTACCGGACCATCCAGTCATTTCACCTTGCGTGAGAGATATCACTATTCGAGGGGGAGCTTTACATCAAGTGATTACGTTCTGACTTTTTCTTGAGTCTTTTGGGATCTTTGCGTGTATGAGCCGCTTTCTTTGCCAACTTTTGGCTTGTGTGATCCTTTGCTACTAGATGGTCGTTTTCTACCTTTTACCTTCGTTTTGGACCATTTAGTTAGCTTCTTTGGTTTTGCATTTCAAGTTCAGATTCATGTGCTTGGTGTTGTTGTCAATGTACTCATCAAGGGGGAGATTGAGGAACCATGTTGAGATGTGCCATGGTTCTCGATGATGATGAGTAATTGACAACCGTGTTGATTTGAGTTGACATGAGGTTTGGGTTGAAATGCGGGACTTTGAGGGTTGCATAAGCATATGCATGATTATTATGGCTAACCGAAGTTGGTGCAGGTGTTGGGATGATTGGCGGAGAAGGAAACGTGTTTGTTTGTCTAATGATGTGTAGGTCAATGGAGTCAACTTGATGGTCAACGGCAGGAGGATCGGGAGGACCAAGAGAAGGGTCCCGACGGGCTGGGATCGAGGAGGCTTGGGTCCGGGCGATCGAGAGGCCGGGTGAGGTCAAGGGTGATCCACACCGTACACGTGGCGGACAAGAAGCACGGAGGGTTTCGCGGTTTGGCGGTGATGAAGACGGCGTGTCGACCAAGGTCAAGAGGCGAACGGGAGGCCGGTGCAAGTGAAGGGTCCCGACGGGCTGGGACCGAGGAGACTTGACGGCGAGGTTCGCGGGACGAGGTGACACACGTCGACATCGGGATGGTTTCCCTGTTTGGCCACAAAACCGGTGGTGATGGTTTCCCGGTTTTGCCTCAAAACCGGTGGTCGACGGTTTCCCGGTTTGGCCTCAAAACCGGTGGCGGTGGTTTCCCGGTTTATGCCTCAAAACCGGCGGTGGAAGGTTTCCCGGTTTGGACCTCAAAACCGGTGGTGGAAGTCGCGCTTTGAGAAGCGTGCAAGGCGGTTCCCCCGTTTAGGCCTCAAAACCGGCGGCGACGGATGGAGGTGCATGTGGCACCATCGCGGAGGTAGCTTCGAGGTGAAGCTAAAGTGTGAAGGCCCCGACGGCGTTCGGGCGAAGGAAAAAGAGTTGGACGGAAACGCCCTTATGTGTTGTATGGGTGTGTTGTAGTGTGAGGGGCATTTCCGGAATGTGAAAATGTCCAAGGAGATAAGGTGGGTGGCTGGTTGTGGCTGCCCCCTTGAGCCTTTCATTTGTGTGTGTGGGAGAGGGCTTGAGGGAGAGGAGAGAAGAGAGAGGAGAAGAGAGGAGATGGCTCTTTGATTGAGCTTTTTGTCATCTCTAGTTTGTGTGTGCTAGGGAGTGGCTTGACATCTACATCTTTGAGCAATACATAGCATCAATTCGTTCTCAAATTGTTCTCCTCATCTTGATTCCCGAATTTCTTATTTTCCCCATTTTCGGAGCTATTTTCGGGTGATTTTCGATTCGCTTTTTGTGATGCGTTTTTGGGCGGATTTCTTGGGGGATCTTGGTGCTAGGATGTGCTAGAACAACCCTTGGGAGGTCCTTGACCGAATCCATGGCACGAGCACCTTCGATTTGAAGATTTGGTGAAGTTTCCCTCTCATGTTCATCCAAACCCTACCCTTCATGGTAGAATCCAAAATCCGTATGGATTTCTTAGGGTTTTTGGTGTGATTCTTGTTGGATGTTGTTTCCCATCTCAAGATGAAGCTATGGTTCAAATTTCGTGATTTTTGGAGGTCGTTTGACCCGGTTTCGAGATTTTTCTTGAGCTTGCGCGCGTGCTGAAATGACAGGGCCGGATACTCCGGCATATTGCCGGATACTCCGGTAGGAAAATTGGTTTTCCAAGTTCTCCAGGCCCGGATACTCCAGCTACATACCGGATACTCCGGTGGGGGGTTTATGTACCCTGTTTTATCAGGTACCGGACACTCCGGCATATAACCGGACTATCCGGTGGGGACTTTCTGTAATCTTTTCGTCGGTTCATCTCCTTGAGTGCGTGTTCGCTTGGTTTGCTTCCGCAAGTGTTTCTATCTCATCCACAATCATTCCTAGGGTCAACACATCACTTCTCATGTGTGTGTGTGATCTTGGTGATTGTTCTTGAGGCGGGTCGGGACATAGGCCGAGTTCTTTCGAAGAATTTTTATCGGCTCCCATTCACCCCCCCCCCTGGTCGCCTTCTCGGTCCTTCAAATTCACCCCCAACGGACTCTGTATGAGGGAGATATGGTATTTCTTGTCCACGCCTGTCTGGCTGCACCAAACCGAGTCCGAACTGAATTGGAAATTCCATATCTTGCAATTTCGTTATTGGATTGAGATGAGGCCGTGTAGAACTTGATAGGAAAGTATGCCACGCCCTTGGGAAGGTCTGAGCAACCTGGATATGATCCTTAGCTTCCTCAATTTCCACCAACATTGATCCAATCTGAATACATGGCTTCATGTCTCTATTATTTTCTTTCTTGCACAGATTAGACCCAACGAAAACGTTGCACGGCATGGCATGGCTAACTGATAGCACTTCTGATGTCTTCTCATGATTTGCAACAAATGATGAAGAGCAAAACTGAATCTTATGTTTTTCGATATGATTACCTTCTGAAATATATGCAGAATCACATTCCTTTTCCGAATAGGTAGCTGCAATCGTTCTTTGATCATTCATGTTCTGCTCATGCTTCACATTGAATGAGAATGCACCAATCTGAACTACGACATTGGATGGGCGATCAGTACAACATTGTAAATTAGATGATGATATATGCTCAGAAGATAGCCCCGCATCATAAAGACCAAAAGAACTCGCAGCGCATCTAGTGGTTATTGCCCAAGACTCCACAGGCGAACAACCTAGATGAACCTAGACCGAACCACCGGAATATTCGTCAAAGCTCGATGCATAAAAACCCATGTCCGGCGGATTTTCATACGAATCATCTTCTTCTTCTGATCAACATATTTAGCAAGAGTGAGTACTTTGGTACTCAGCAAGACTTTATGTGTATGACAAAGTGATTAAATGCAAATATTACCAAATGGAAGGAATCGGGTATTTAAGTAAATGTTACAAATAAATTTAAATGAAAATTACTAAAGTGAAGGTAATATAGTAGTATAAGATTGCATAAATGAATAAGCACATACATATTCCATATAAATGAGATATCAGCAACATGCAAAAACTAAGTAATTAAGCAATTATCATTAAGCATAAACAAAATTCATATCATTAAACAAAATTCCCATCATTAAGGAGCTTGAGACCGCAAGCACGGCTATTCGAATAGATTTATTTACTCTGCAGAGTTTGTACGCTGTACCCATAGGTTGTGAGTGACCGTCTAAGGTGTAGCTAGCACCATGCACTCACGAAGTGTGCATATCGGTATCACACATGACGTTTTCAATAATTGTTTGCTAAAGTTGCCTTCCCTAAATTGTAAAAATCCCTCCGTACCTACCAGCTAACATCCCAGAGGTACAATTTTCCCCTCCTTCAAACATGGATAGTTAGGCAGGAATTAAAAGGGTACAATTCATTGTATTGGTAAACCTTGAGCCCAAAACCGTAGTAATGGAGGTCCCTCTGAATAAATACCAGATCGGGTAAAATATCCATACATTCCCTACTTCTAGAAGGCAAGGTAACATTCAATTAAATACTTAGCCATGACCGTCCCATACCAGCACCTATGGTCGCACGAAAATTCCTTAAATCAAGTCATAGAGTACCGGTCCTTATATGATGTGACGGGTCTCCAATAATTTCAAGAATATTATCAAAAGTACCACAACATAACCCGCCATCATCTAAAATAATCATGATTCATAAATAAATTTATCCAATAATATAATTCCAAAGTTTTAGGATTTTGCATGTGCTTAATCCAATATACAATTTTGGGGAAGAGTTACTAAATAAATATTTTAATAGCCATAACATGTAGTGTGATCCTAGAAAATGTTCACCATGTCAATTCCCAGCCTAGGATATATTACGAAAGGATAAATTAAAGGGTCATAGGGTTCTTAGTCAAGAAGCTACTATATTTTCCCAGGGATTAATTTCATTAAAGCTATCGATGCACATTTTATTCCTAATCATTATGCAAAACATTCATCACAATATGGGGTCAAGATGATCAAGGAGGTGCTTGCCTTGCTGCTGGTCTTGTTTCAACTCCTGATCCTCGTAGTTCGGATCCTCTGATTCTCGTTCCTCTATATAACCATCATCATTCGATTCGTCTACACGTTAAAATAAATAATATCCAAATAAATACCAAATAAATCCGAATTCAAAACCAACTGAAAATGGTGCATATTTCTACATGTATGCATGAAACATGAATTTAGATGAACTACGCAATTTAAATCACTTGATTCGGAGGTCATATGACAGTTCTACGCGCATTCAACGTTATATCGGAAAATAAATCACAATAGTGTAGGTTTAGTCCAAAATAGTCGAACTCTTTCTAACTGGATCACGAAACTAACAAGTCGTTCCTTTTCAGCCTAGCATGCCTCTAGGGCTGATGAAGCCATATTCACCTAGACAATATTTTTATTTCTCTTAATTTCCTAAAGAAGGTACTTATGGTGTATGTGACAAGCAAAACTATCTAAGTGAATGGAACCTAGCATTTTTATTTCCACTAGGACAGTTCCATCAGTGGCTGACAAAGTGGAAAACTAAGTTTTTCATTTACAGTGATTGCATGCATATCCATTAAGCAAATTACCATCAATTTCTTACAAAGAAACATATGATTTTCTATAAAATAAAGAAATTCTACACTTATGTCCTTTCAAATTTTCCTAAGATCAATTATGTGTCTACAGTGGAGATAGATTCTGAAAAGTTCAAAAAGTAACCTAATCTTATTTATTTTCCAAAAGCAAATTCCCTAAATATTTGTTTTTAAACCAAACATAAAGTTAGCTTATTTTTACTATGAATTTTTCCTAAATTCATATATCATATTTTTACATAAAAAGGAGCCTAAAAACATAAGGAATTTTTCTAGATATTTTTCCAAATTTTTCCTTACTATTTTTCTATCTATTTCATGCTAAAAACGTTTAAACCTAAACTGGCCAATCGCAGCGCGACAAGTGGCGGCTTAGGAGTGAGCTAATTCAAATTAGCTCGCGTACAGTGATCGCGGCGACTGAACGGCTCGCCGACGTCGACATGCTATACCAATCGACGCGCAAGCTCGAGGCCTACACTCCGGTGGTGATCTCGTCGCCGATGGTGGACTGTAGCGGCGGCGCGGTGGTGACCTAGGTGGCGCGGCGGCGAGCTACGGTGAGATGTGCAAATTCAAGCACGGCGACGTGTTTATACTATGCAGCTAGCATCTATGAGTTGCCAGGAAGCTCACCGAGCGGCTATCGAGGACGGAGATGGCCGGAGGCGATGGCTAGCCGGTCGGCGGTGGCGGAACAGGGGATAGATGGATGAAATGGTCCTTCTGCCTAGAGATCAAGAAAAAGGTCAGAGAGGGAAGCATCAGCATCTAATGGAGATTCCAAAAGCATTTGAACTCGACGTGGAGCTTACCGGAGTAGCTCGATTTCCGGCCATGGCGGCGGCGGCTGATTTTGGGGGAAAACCAAAATTCTTCTAGCTCACTCTGTTTCTCTCGTCAAGGATGGCTCAGAAAGGTTGTAGAGGAGCAAAGAGAGGGCGCTGAAGAGTAGCTCAAGCTTTTATAGCGCGTAGAGGCGGTGTCGCCGTGGGAACGCGTTGACGTGCTTTGGCGCAGCGGTGGCGAGCGGAGAATGGAGGAAGAGAAGGGGCTCCGGGTCGCAGGCGAGGGAACTGGAAGCTCTGCGAGGATCAGCGGCACGCGTGGCGAGCATCGGCGACCTGCGCCAGAGGAAGGACGGGGAGGAATAGAAGGGCGGTGCCGCGGCGTGGTGTGGAAGCTGCGCGACGGCGAGTTGTTTTCGTCGCCCGAGGTCGGCGTGCGGTCAAGGCGAGGCAGGGCGCGCAGGAGAGGGCAGGGACGCGCAGGAGAGGCACGAGGCGCGCGGAACGCCGTCCGCGGCGTCGGCGACGCGCATCGCGGCGCGGCGCGTCGCGCCGACGGTGAACAGAGGAGGGAGAAGAAGAGTGTGGGCCGGCGCGGGCTGACGTGGGCTGGACTGGGCCGAGACAGGCTGGCGCGCTGGTGTGGTTGATTGGGCCAAGCCCACTTAGATCTTCTATCATTTTCTGAATTTTTCAAACTGGCTGAACGTTTCACCAATTTTCTACCTAAGCTAAATATCTCCAAAAATTATGAAAAATTCACAGAAAATACTTCTCCGCGAACTCTATCTATGGTGAATTTTGGGGATTTTTTGGTTGAACCAATTTCCCACGAAAAATCGGAGAAATTCCTATACATATGAATGACATGTATGCATGAATTTAAAATTCAAAAGAGCTTAAATTTGAAATTCAAACTTAACCCAACTTTATTTAGGGTTTAATTACATAATTTGTGAGCCTCTAATTTCTGGGATGTGACATTTTTGCACCTGAACTTGAATGCTTAACTCATATCGAGGTCCAGAAGTTCAGCATGTTGGATCTTGAATTGTTTGAGAGGTATGCCACAGGTACTCAAGATGCTTAAAGCTTCACGGACCCTTCCATCGACTTCACATTTGATTTCAATTTTTTTCAGGTGGTTGCATGCAAATGATTGTTCATCAAATGGCGGTAAGCTCCTTTCTTTTTGCACACAAACTTTAGGTACCTGATGAAGGAAACAAATAGTTTATAAAGGTTAACCAATCATCACTCGTAAACATTCAATAACAAAAAGATGTTCATCTGTTTAAAAAGGTATATGGCTTCAAAAAAAAAAGGTATATATACCTTAGAAATCTGGAGGGTAAGCTTCTCCAGAATTGGTGACTGTCGGAGGAAGCAGGCTAACATATTGAGATCAGCAGCAATACCAGGACACCATTCGCTGAGTAACAAAGTCTTTAACTTGGGGAATGTAGGGCACAATTCTAAGTCTCTGTTGACAATAAACTGAGCAAAGTGCAAGGAATCAGGTCATATAAGCAGCTTGCTAAATATTTGTCGGACTAATTTGATCAGACCAAAATTAATACAGTTTTTTTTCTCAAGGTGTCATGTATACTATTCAGAGTAGAACAAAAGGAGGTTTATGATCCACAATGTTTTCTTTTTATTTTGGGAACGATGATCCACAATATTTGCTTCTGATATACATAAACATACCCATGTATTTTTTTCTTATCAAGTAAACAATGCAGATGTTCACATGACGCACTATTACCAATTACAAAACAAACCGCCGCATTGTTGAACGAAAGAGTCGGAGTAGCAAACATACCACATTTGAATCAACTGAGAGCTGCAACTCCATAACTTGAGATAAACCTTTGAGAAGCATAGACTCACCGCGGCCATCTTTGGAAGCTTTGTAACGGCCATTACAACCAAAGCACGTGCTATCATCACAATCCCCATAGCTATTCCAGCAACACATGTCATCACAGCCCATAGTAACCCTGACAATCGCTGAAACTAACAGTGGCATGTTTCCAAGAACCGGTGTCCAGCCATTAAAATCACTTAGCACCAGCGAGTCAAGATTCGGAAAGTCGATCCGAGGTCGTGAGTAATCATCGTGCAGCATGAGACAGTCCGTCAGGCTGAGATGTTTCAAGGAAGGAGAAGAGGATGAGATGTTCCCCAGGATAGCGCACCCCTTCATCTTGAGCTGAACCAGTGCAGGACACCCCGAGAAATCGAGGCTGCGGCCTTTCCATGTCACCGTATCAAGATCCAATATTTCGAGGTACCGGGAGACGATGGGCGCGTCCGGCAGCTCGAGGGACCCGTCGTCGTCGTCGGCTATATAGACGCCGAAGGTCGTGCGCAGCGAGAGTGCCCTGGCTCGGCACAGCAGCGCGTGCCGGAACCAGAGGTTCACGGTGCTGGCGTAGGCGGGGAAGAAGGGCGTGAAGCCGAAGTCGCGCTCGTCGAGGTCGATGGCGAGGGAGTCGAGGCGGGCGCCGGGATCGCGGAGGAGGAGGAGGTTGTCGACGTAGTTGACGAACCACACGGGGTTGGTGCAGTCCGCGACGCCGGTGACGCGCAGCGCGGGGGCGGATTTCCAGAGGTCGTGCCAGCGGCGGCCGAGGCGGGACGTCGGCAGGACCTCATGCGCCGGGAGGAAGGAGAGCACGTGGTGGAGGAGCTCGTCGGGGAGGGCGCTCAGGCGGTCGGCGCCGCTCGCCATCGGCAGCTTTCTTGGTCTCCCTCTCTCGCCTCTCGCGCCGCCGGAGCCGAGCGAGGGGATTGATTTGCGGATTACGCAATGTGGGCCGGGACGGGATTGCCTCCGTTCAGAAATAGTTTTGACAATTTTGTTTTTTTACTGTTCATAATATATTTTTTCTAATCTAAATGAATTAGTGCACGTTCATCAGTTGTCACGCACCACTCATTGAGTAATACGAAACGATGTGATCCGTGCCACAGCATCTCAGCTTTTTTTCACGTTCCTGCTTACTGTATGTTTCTAATTACTGATATGTTCTTCTTCGTTAGCAACTTTTTTTTTTCACATTTGCGGGTATTGGCCATTCCTAGAACTGCACTAATTCATTTAAGCTGTGCTAATGGGCATTCGTTTTGTTTCACATAAAAAAGATTTTCCACCAAATATCAAACTCTTGCTATAGGTGCTCAAGTGTTCCTCTAGTGTCTAGCTATAGATTAGGATACCATCCGCAAAAAACAATACAAACTTTTCTCAAATGCCATGATCTTAACTGTATCGGTAGGTTTTAGGTACATTTCAGGGCGGAATTGGAGGTAGGGAGAAGAACATGAAGAAAAGGAGAGGATTAATTATTCATCAGATTACATCAATCATGCTCAGTCACCCGCACGCTCTCTGCCTATGTAATCCAAGCTACAGATCTAGTCGAGACATGGGCTTCCGTGTTCTTGTGCTTCTCCTTGGGCCTTCTACTGCTACTGAGCTTGGGCCTGTAGTTGGGACAATCAACATAGCATACAATTAGCTTATGATAACAAGGGTGCGATTGGCTTAATCATGAATGGATACTAAATGTCGTTTTCCCTTTTAGACACTTCCAAGTACAGAAAACTAGGATGCATTCAATTCAAAATAATTTCATTAACTTCCATATTTTTAAGGCGAAATATACTTGACCAACAAAACATGTTGATGACATTTTTTTTACCGTCTTTTGACCACGATCAGTCGTTTACAACCCGATTAGAGGGTAAACTGTGCGGTAAGGTGCTGTCGACGGTTTAGACCGGTCTGTAGGTGGCCATCTAGATCCGTTTAGGAAAACACTAGTCTAAATTTTAAAACACCTTTATATATATCAATATGGGAATTAATTCTCAAGAAAAAAATAACAGGTGCCTAAAATAAAGGTACAAATCATTTGAACACAATTATTATTTTAACATTCCATATATAGCATAACAAATAATGAATGTTTTTATCTCTGCATTTCATTTATGTTTTCACATTTTGTATTCTATCTTTCAAAACATGTTTAGACAACCGCTGCAAGGTAATACGCACTAACATAAAAATTGCAACTTACTCTCAGATGATTTGTTTTCTTGTTGGATAATGATTTTCTCAAGAGGTACACCGAAGGCGACCAAGGACTTCAAAATTTCGTGAACCTTCTCGTCAAAGTCATAACATTCCACGACAACTCTCTCAAGGTTTTCTGATGGAAATGATTGATCCACTACATTGTAGACTTCTTTTAAGGGAACCGTACTTTCGGCCATGCATTCTTGGAGCTAACAAGGTTCCATAATAAGATAAATCACTAATAGATAATGACTTTGATGACATACAAAAACTCGCATAGTGAATAAGTACCTGAGAAAGTTCCTGAGGAAGTTGAAGAGTAAGCATCTCTAGAACTGGCGTGTGTTGGAGAATACAAATTAGTGCACGGAGGTCATGATCCACGCACCACTCACTGAGTACTAGAGTCTTTAACTTACTAAATGTTGGGCACCATCTCACATCCCTTCTGAACATAAACTAGGCATATTGTACAAGTGTCAAAACATGTTTAATGCATGAAGATGCAATCATATAAAGCAAGTATTTGTGATATGAACTGAAGTCATATAATATATCACTTATAAGGGACAAATGAATCAGGTCTAAGGCCCATGCCATGTTTTACAAGTAGCATAAACACACATTCATACACTAACACTAGCCGTATTAAATTGAGTCACAATAAAATATTGCTCATCTGTATTAATTGTCAACGTAACATTTCCATTCACTACATTAATTCAAGGATCGTGGTAATGTACACTTTACAATATCAGAACTTCACAGATAATCTATAGAACAGTTCACAAGTTCAAAACTCCTAACTGGAACTTGAAATTTCAAAGATCCAGTAACTTTGCATATATGCAAATTATTCAGATGTAAACTTGCAAATCTTTAATGATGGGTATGTCAAATATTTCGATGTGAACTTGACTCAAATATATGCTGCTACATAAATTGTAGATGGTCAATTCAACTAAAGATGGAAGTAAAAGTAATAGTACCACTTCAGATTCCGCTATCAGCTCCAAATTGCTAGCAGCTGACAAGCCATTCAAAAGCACACATCCTGCATTGCCATCATCATTGAGAGGACACCGCCAGCAGGAAACATCATCGCAATCGCCGGTGATATTGTTCAAGCAAGAATCATGACAAGAAACGCCCAATCTAACCGTTGCTTTTACCAGCATTGGCATGTCTTCAAGCAAAGCAGTTTTACCCCAATTGTAATTTACTTGAAGTGAGATGAGACTAGGGGCAGAAATACGAGCACGGCGGTCTGATAGAAACATGCATTTCCAAATGATAAGATGTCTGAGGGTTGGGGAAGAGATCTTATCAGCATGAATGCAGCACTTGGCCATCTTTAGATCCTTCAATGCTCCACAGCTTGAGAAATCAAGAAATTTGTCATGTAAAAATAGGCCGGAAAGCTTCAATGTGGTCAAGTATTGAGAGACAAGGGGCCAATTATCCAGCCTCAGCTCTTTGATCATCCCACCGCCGCCAAGGACAGTAACACTCAGCACCTGAACATGGCACAACAAGGCATGGCGCATCCACAGGCTCACATAGGCCCTATCAGACCCATCATGACGATGGAACTGGAACAGGCACGCCTCCAGACTTGACCGGCGGTCGCGAAGGAGCAGGAGATGGTCCATGAATTTCCGGTGCAACTGGATAGGCCCATCACCACTGACACGCAGAACGGGCATGGACTTCCAAAGGTTGCGCCAGCGCCGGGCAAGCATGCACGTCCGCACGGCCTCCCGAGCTTGCAGGAGGCCAAGAATGTTGTGCAGGAGAACGTCAGGCAGGGTACTGATGAGGTCAGTGTCGGGCGCCGCCCAAATCCTCTTGCGCAGGGCGGCATTCCGCGCCACCGATGATGTCCTCTTGCGATTGGGCATTCCGTCGAACAGGTTAATCGCCGGCGCTGAATTCGGCCCGAGAAGGTGAGATTACTAAAACTCTGGGATCGACGCTGGAACGAGAGAGAGTGCGGCCCGAGAAGGTGAAAAGTAAAGGGACGGCTCGGTTCTCTCGTCGCGTACACTCGGATGGTGGAGGGGTGGAG
This sequence comes from Eragrostis nindensis, assembly GCA_012490785.1. NCBI lineage: Eukaryota > Viridiplantae > Streptophyta > Magnoliopsida > Poales > Poaceae > Eragrostis > Eragrostis nindensis. Next base: position 1,668,188 of record JAAXCT010000030.1, on the reverse strand, counting down.
CGGTGGGCAAACGGCAAACCTAGACAGAAAGACAACGAGCGAGGTAACTGCGTTGGAGTAGTTCCTTACTTCCAAATCCTTTATTTCTGAATCGATAGAATCCGGAGCTGACAAGGGAAGGAAGAAGACTCTGTTCCGAGTTCAGAGTTCGGGCCGGGGAGGAAGGAGGCTCTGTTCTCGTGAGTCGTGCGTGACTCATGAGTGGGCGATTTTGCATACACCACCTCGAAAAATTGTCTTTTGAGATCTCCTAGGTCTCAAATTGCAAAAGGCTTCAGAAGTAAATACACACGGGCCGTCTCTAACTCTCAAATTATATATTTGAATCCTTCAATCTGTCGAATATGTAATCCAAATACAATATGCCAAAATATCCTCATTAATGATGATGTGTCTTCTTACGTGGCACAATTTGTCAACACTTTATGTTTGTGTGCTTCTTTTGTTAGGACAGAAATATCATAATATACAAAACATGCCTCGTCAGCAGCCATCCATGTTAGTAATACCTAGATGTTTAGCAAGTTCAAATACCTAAATATATGGTTAAGAGTTTAAAAACCTAGATGGCAACCCAAATAAGTTAAGGGACCTAATGGTGCCCTTTACTCTCTTCATGATCCATCACCCTCCATTTGCACCTAAGTCGCTAAGTGCCTCCGATCAGAATGTTAGACTGCCCAGTGATGGCCCCCCGAGGCAAGTGGGCGGGAGCTCAGGTTGCTTTAGTCAATTAGAGTACCATACACCGTCCAATGGTCATGAGTTTATTTTAGAAGAACAGGATTAGGCCTACGGGGTCTTAACCTAGCGATTAAGACTTTCGAGCACCTCCAGGGTCTCGGGTTTGATTCCTAGTGAGAATGAATTTACGGTTCTGGTGTATGGCTCTATGTGTAAGGATGGGCGGGGGGTTTGACGGTTTTCTCTTGTTCTTTCTACAGGTCAAGTTTTCGAAGAATCGGATTGGGAAATAAGTACAGTACCTCGGTATTCCTTCCATTATTAATTGTTTTGTTGCGTTAAGTTTTTGAACTAAAACTCTTATCCTAACGACAAGATTTTGAAAACGGAAAGAGTAAGTCTAAAACGTATATCTACCGTCCTTCCCCTCCCCAACTAAAAAAAAACAAACAATTGTGTCTACAATATGAAGTTAATTTTCATGAGATATCAATATTGCCAAGAAAAGTCCATAAGTGGGCTCACTAAAATATTGGGTCGGTTTTCGCTGTCATCTCTTCAGTATGTAAAAAAACAGGCAGAAATTATTTTGTTTTAGAATTTTTACGCTATATAAAAGTTTAACGTGTGCAGAACCAATCTTTAAAGAATTAGACCTTAAGTTTGGCGTCACTCCTGTATATGGTCATGCTGCTCATATGTCATGATCAAATGGAATACTTCTTGAAAATTTAATCTCTCACGAGGAATTATAAAAAATATCAGATTTACAAAAGCAAGAATAAAAATATAAAAAAGTGGTAAAGGCTTTGTGGCGTGAACAAGAACTTTAGCTCAGACAAAAGGTAAGATGTTGAAATAAATACAAATTGTGCCTAGCTCGATTGGTCTGGTCCTTATGTTGGAACCTGTCCACCAGGGTTTGAGTCTTTTAACTTATTATTATGACAAATTGTTGTTCAAACGGTAGACGCCATGGCCGTCGACAGCGAGGTCGATCACAAGACCTGTCGGCAAGTTTCTCCTAAGCATTCATAGGGGTGTGATATGAATGCATGTGTTTGAAGGCACATGCTTGAGTGTCTACATTGTGTTTTGTTACGTAAATCTTATAGCATAAATAACCTTTGAACATTGGTTTTATTTAGAAAATAAGCTAGCTAAAACATGACTGCATTTTAAGGCACATTGAAGATAACACTGGGTAGTGATTATATATCCAATGTATCCGAACGACACAAGTTCCTGCCAAATCATTTACTGGAGCCTGGAGGTTCCTAAGAAGCTAGGTAACTTGTTTGACCAAACAGCATCTTCATACATCGAGTCAATTTCGTAGCCGCGGGTCGAGCTAATATAGCATCCCTACAGACAGATGACCAAGACTAGCACATATAAATGACCCTGAAGATAGCAGTCACTCCATCTCATCTCATTGAGCTGAAACCTGTACAAACGAAACTGAAACCTGTAGAAAAATGAATAAACACAGTGATTCAGTGAACTCACAGACTTGTTTTTTCCTTGAGAATAATGGAAATTTTAGTACATGATATGGGATTTATTGCACACAAAGGAAATAAATTTCATTCAATAGAAAAGATCATCACTGGGCCATAATGAAAATTCAGTGGATATTATCAATGTCATATTAAACATTGGTAAATTGCAGATATCTATACTCCTAGAGAAAGTGCAACCATAATGAGTTCAGTGCTATAAGACGAACATATTTAGTGGTGACAACATACAAAGCAAAAGAAAAACTATTCGTAGTGTGGCAAGGTTTATAACCTAAACTGGATGGTACACTTGGTCCTATATTATACTTATAGCTGGATGTTGAATGATAAAATAGGGGCCGGCAGATTCCATGTCAATACTGCATGGGGAAGAAAAGTATTTGATCAAGTCTCAGATGATGCAGCTCACTATGAGAACAAGATTTGGAAGCAGAATTTGATTAAACCGGCATGAATAGTTAATGGTAATTGCCTATTCAGATATTATCAAGCATATGCAACAGGGACATTGGCACCATTTTACATAATAATAATAGCATCAGCAAAATAATGGCATTAGCCTGCATAATTCGAAGTGAAAAATATACTTTTCACCAGTAACTGTTTGTAATTCAACTCAAAATAAAGGAACAACCATTTTTATTGCACTCCAGAAATGGATGTTTCTAACTCTACATCATTTATATGGGTTCGAAGTTTATTTCTCCAAGATTTTTGACACAGGAGTGAAATAATAACTTACACTGAGACAATTCGTTTTCTTGCTGGATGCTGATTTTCTGAAGAGGTATACCGTAAGTGGTCAAAGACTTCAGAATGTTATGGACCCTCTCATCAATGTTGTAACATTTGACTTTGACCGTTTTAACGCTTTCTGACGGAAAAGATTGATCCACCCAATTGTACATTTGTTTTGAAGAAACAAAATTCTTGGGCTTTGCTTCTGGTAGCTGAAAAGATGACAAAATAAGATAAATCACTGGCCACAGATGATAAACTTTGAAAACGTACAAAAAAAAAACATATAGAGAAGACATACCTTAGAGAGTTGAAGAGTGAGCATTTCTAGAGCTGGCGAGTGTTGGAGAATACAAATTAGTGCACAGCGTTCACCAGTCATACACCACTCGGTCAGTAGTAAAGTCCTTAACTTGCTAAATGTTGGGCACCATCTCAAATCCCTATTGAAAATAAACTGGAGAAATTGTACAACCAAAATGTCAGATTACATGACGAGGTGGACAAACTATAGAAATAAGTTTAAGAATACCGTTTTTGGTTCAGCTATCAGCTCCAAACTCCTAGCAGCTGACAAACTTTTGAGAAGCACACAGCCAGCGCTGCCATCACCTGTTCCATGACAGTTCCAACAGGAAGCTTCGTCACAGCCGCCGTGACAAGAATCGAAACAATCTTGTCCAAGTTCAACTGTTGCTCTCACTAACATTGGCATCTCTTCAAAGGAAGGAGTTAAACCCCAACAACCATTTATTTTCAGTGAAACGAGACTTGGGGCAGAAATATGAGTCCGGCAGTCCTCCCAAAGAAACTTGCAATCTTGAATTCCCAGACACTCGAGTGACTGGGAAGAGATCTTGGTGCCAAAAATATTGCAGTTGGTCAAATTCAGATCCTTCAGTGCCGGGCAGCTTGAGAAATTCAGAAACTTGTGATCTAAAATCAGACCACGAAGCTTCAACTTTGTCAAGGATTGAGAAACAACGGGCAGATTATCCAGTTCCAGTTCGTTGACCATTCGACCGCTACCAAAGACAGCAACATCCAGCTCCCTAACCTGGAGCAGCAAAGCATGGCGAATCCACAGGTTCACGTAGGACACATGGGCAGCAAGGTATGCACCGAACTCAAACACGCACACATCCAAGCCTGCAGAGCGATCGCGTAGGAGCAGGATATAATCCATGAACTCCTGGAGCCACTTGACAGGGCTGGCGCCGGTGACGCGCAGCACGGGCATGGACTTCCAGAGGTTACGCCAGCGCCGAGCGAGCACGCACGTCTGCACGGCCTCCCGAGCTTGCAAGAGGCCGAGAATTTGGTGCAGGAGAACGTCGGGAAGGGCACTGATGTGGTCGGCGTCGCGCGACACCGGAGGCCTCTTGCACTGGGGCATTTCGTCGAACAGCTTGACCGCACTGGCGCAAAGGAAGGAAGGAGACGGGCACTTCTCGTCGTATACTCTCCGAACAAGATCAAAATCCACGAAGAGTCGTACGGTGCCGCGGGCAAGGTGGAGCTACATATGATGGAACGGCACCCTGACTCCTGATCTCTACTTTCTTTCTTGATCGGCGAATTCCGGAGATGTGGAGGAATTCGAAGGAGATTCTGTTCCGAATGCGAAGTCCTGTCATGCTTTGCACGGGAAGGAAAGGGACTCTGCCAAATTTCCGACGACGTGGAGGAAAGAGAAAGGAAGAGAGAGGCGCCTCCCTCTCACTGACACGCCCAGCATCGCATCCCGCGGACGGTGAGCTCAGGGCACCACGGGCAGCAGACTCGACGAGGAACGGCCGGAGGGTGGCCTGGTGGTGGTGGGCGAGGGCATGGCGCGGCGTTAAGCCCAAGGCGACGCGAGCAGGTCGGAGCTCCACCCTGATCAGGATGGAGGAGGAGGAGGCGTTGTTTGGCGCGTGGATCGGCAATGCGCCCACCCGCCGTTGGCCTTGCTCTAGCTAGCCAAGGCAGCCGCGACCATGCATGCTCCTCCCCGTGCGTGCAGTGTCAAGTCAGCGTTCCTTTTCCGCCCATATGTTACTTTATTGCTAGAAAGAAAACAAGACATTTTCATGTATGAAATGTGTCCAAGAAGATATTACATGGAAAGACAGAAACATGGTAAAACAAGCTTAGTCGACAAACAATTACAATGTTCTAGTCCTTTCTTTCTTTTTTCTTCCTGGGATGACAGTGGTTTCGTCAAACAACGAGATCTTTTGCGAGTTTGTTCTAAATCAACTTATGTTGACCTTGACTCGTCATCAGTAATATATATAAAAGCCTTATATATATAAAAGCCTACTGGCCCTGCACGCAGCGCTTGGGTTTGGGCTAGGAGTGCTACTAGCTAGCTAGGCGTTGCTTTAGCAGCTGAATATTGTCAAGTCCTGCAGGATACAAATCAAAGGAGAGAACTAGAGGCTTGAGGCGTCGTGGCGGCGCAGGAGCTAACGCAAGAAATTCAAGGAGAAGAATAGCAGACGCATCCACGAAGCTGACAGAGGGCCACGACATCAGTTGTCCGAGGAGCGATGACGAGCAGGCAATGGTCCAAAACCGAAGAAAAGACGATCCCTGTGTTGTTCTTTTCCCCATCAAAATCTAGCTAGCACCTCCCGTTGCATGCAGGACAATATGCATGGATCAATGTGCTGTGGCCTGTGGGTGGCAGCATGGTGTGTACCTAGCTAAGGTTGGGCATGGCTGAACGATCGAAGCTGAGCTCAAAATTCCCTTGTGGGCTCGAACTGAGAGACTGGGATCCGCTATAGTATATTAATTATAAGTCGATGATATGTGAACCCAACGCTCTAGCTACTAGTCCACTTGTCTCAACATCTGTTATACATTACGAACTCCTGACACTCAGAGCAAGGTTTGAACAAGACTCTGATGAGTGGATGGAGAAGGAAACCACAAGCATCACGTTTTATCGCCACGAACCATTCCACATTTGAGGAAATGAACTAATAGCTGAAAAGCTAACCGGATCGAGCTGTTTTTTTTGACTTTCAATATACATAGACGACAAAAATATATTACAAAGCCAATAGCAAAATCCAAGAACCATTCTCACCCCACATATTCGTTTTCGGTCTAGGTTGGCCTTCCTCACACTAAACTATCATGGTGTGACTAAATTCTCACCCACCTCACGCATATATCCATATGGGTGGGTGTCACATACAAACATACATATATATATACATAGTTTTTTATTAACGTTTATTTTGTACTGCAAGAAGATACTTTTACAGATAATTTAGTTATGGCAAGGAAGCTCGGGTGCAGAAGACCAACAAAATGGATAAAAGTCCAATTATAAGATCCTTGTATATCAACCCTATCCATAATCATCAATTGTATCCTTAATTCTTGCTCTTCCACCAAACATAATTGTTAAATCCAACTGAGGAGGGTATAGAGACCGCGGGGAGAGGGCTCATGCCCCCTCTCTCTAAATAGCCAACATTACAATATCTTAACTGTGAATTGACACTAAATTTGCGAGCCGAAAGATGCTACATACAAAGTTGATGATATTATTGAATTGGTCAGATTAAAAGGAAACAATAAGCTGATACCTGACGAAGCGTCATCATCAAGATGCTCTACAACATGCATAATATCTGAAATGTTATCTTTCCTTTGTAGTACTCAAAAGAATCTTGAGATTTCCATCCAAGTCTAGAATTTGGACAATAATCAACTTGAGAGATTTTTCAAAAGCTCAATGAAAAAGATTCATAAATTTGCAGACTAAGGAGCATGTCCTGACCGTGAGGGTGAATTTTTGGGAACTTGTGGAACAAAACCTAGCGGGGGAGAGAAACATTACTTTCTTGTACAAGACCGGTGGAACTAATTCTTGCACACAAGGAAAAAGAAGGCATACAATTGGCATCGGAAGCACAGAGGGGTGAGAAAAACTAGTTTGGCTCAAATAGTATACAGTGATGAATAAAGAGAGCCTTTCCCAATAAAGCAAGGATTCGTGTTTCGCAAATTGAAAGATATCTCGAAATGTCAGGGTCATATATGAGAACTTACCTGCTATAGGTTCAAGGGCAGACCTATATTTTGATGACTAGGGACATATGCCCTCACTAACTTAATTTGGGTCAAGATGTTACTACATACCAGATGAATTGACATAAGCTAAACCATTGAAAACAAGTAAACTATGAAGCAAATCTGAATCACATCTACAAGTCCTATCTTACAGAAAGTACCTTTCATCAAATGCTTTATAATAACAATAACTAGTAGGGAACATTGCATAAATCTTCAGCGTGTGGAGCCAAGTTGTGCTATGACGAGAAAATCCAAAAGCAGGCTGAATCATCTTTTTTTTTTCTCTTGATCGTTGAATCAATTGTTTTTGAGTTAAAACATACCTGATATTTTGTCATTCTTTGGCTTTGGCCTGTTGACCCTATTACGTGTCGATAGCAGTTTGTGTTGATATAGCATGTCTAGGTAACACCTTTGACCTCTTGCTCAGTCTTTTCTGCTCAAATGACTCATTATTTTACATTGGCATCTCCATGCTTGGTGTGTCATCTTTGTCTTCACTTTCTTGATCTCAGTTCTAGAACTCAAAATGGGAAAGCATTTGCATGCAACATTTATCATTAGATGAAAAATAACTTATACAGGAGAAGTTACACTAGAAGTGACTTATCCGGACTTATGCTCTGTCATCTTGCATAAGCAGTTTCATTCCTCTGTAGATCACGCCTCCACAGCAGCAAAATTGGGGGTAATGAGATGGTGATTCCTTTTCTAGAATGAAAGGGGGTTCAACTATAACTTTTAGAGTACAGACCCTTACATCAATGGCTTTGATCATAAGTAAAATAAAAATCACAGAAAGAACTTGTAAGTCTTCTACTCATCTTCAAATTACCTCTTTGAGACAGGCTTACTCTTGTTCCAGCACTCCCCGAGCTCTTGTCTGTGACAAGGGATAGTACAGACAAGGGATAGCTGTGAATAAAAAACTGGTAAAGGCTTCCTATTTTTTTTGAAAATCTCTTTCCTAATGAAGTGAAGGGTTGTGGAAGTTTCGTTATTCCCAATTATTTTGCTCCATAATATATTGATTAATGCAAAACACGCCCTACTCTCTTAACAGTCCTTCTGATTCCCGAGGTAAAGAAAAAAATTAGACAATCCATCTTCGAACACCCATATTTTTTATGTTAATTGGCGTATAATAATCTCTATATATCTATTATGGATATGTACTCCTTGGGATCGATAAACCTTTTCAATCATTTTAACAAGAGATACGACTTTGGGCGATGGTCACCTCATCTCCATTATAATCCCAGGGAAAACCAAAGAATTTTTGGTATACGCTCAGATAAGTCAATCTTGTTGTGCATGAGATTTTCACCTTTATGAACATCACCACAAAGCAATAATAAGCCAACAAACACCGTACCTGAAGCACAAATTATATTTCTGCTGGACAGCCACAATAATAACGTTTTAGATAGTGAATCCCCTGAGCCACCCACCTAGGATCGTCAGTCACGATATTTTGAAGCCGTGATGCATAGAGAGATCTAGGCATTTAGGTTTCTGTAATGTGGGTATGCTCAGGCGGAGTCTCACGACAGGGTCAAAGCAGGGTCCAATAGATAGAACAAATCAGTCATCAGCCGAGGCACTACGGCGCTGAAGTATGATATAAACCGAGCGAGCACGCACGTCCGCACGGTCTCCCGAGCTTGCAAGAGGCCAAGAATTTGGTGCAGGAGAATGCCCGAAAGGGCAATGATGAAGTCAGCATCACGCGACACCCGAGTCCTCTTGCACCGGAGCATTTCGCCGAACAGCTTGGCTTGACCACACCGGCGCAAAGGAATGAGACGGCCTCTCTCGTTGTATACTCTCCGAACAAGATCAAAATCTACAGAGGGCAAGGTGCTATGATGGAACGGCACTCTGACTCCTGACTTATACTTTATTTCTTGATCATCAAAATCCGGAGTTCTGAGACGGGGGAGGAAGAAGATTCTGTTCCGAATTCGGAGTCTTGACACGGGGAGGAACAGTACTCTGTTAGCCAATGCAGCCGCGGCCATGCTATCACCTGCGAGTTCGCTCGCCGTGCTGTCACCTCCTGCCGATGGGCGCCTGCCACGGCGTCCACTGCGCTGGCCACGCCGCCCAATGCTCGCCGTACAGTGTCACCGTTGATCGCCATTTCTCTTCGGCTAGTTGTTCCTTTTCGCCCAAAGTTAGGAGTCGGTAAATGCAGAGGCATTAATACATGTTGACACGCGCGGACTGGTAGAGTGTTGGGTTCACATGTCCTCGCTGATAATACCATCACTACACAAATGTGGTCATCTACGAATTCCTAACTGACACGACACTATGACAAGGTTTTCAACAAGAGCCCAATGAGCGGTAGGAGAAAAAAAAATCACCATGGTCTAACTAAAGGTTTTTTTTTTTCGCATGAAAAGAAAAAGAAAGGAGTAAGAAAACTTTATACTTCCTCCATTTCACAATATTTGTGATTCTAGATTCTTGCATGTGCACAGAAAATAAGGAGAAATATAGAGAGAGAGAGAGATGCATTGGGAAGTGGTAATGATGCATTGAAATATGAGAACCAGATGATAATGGGTTAATGGGATTGGGAATGCGAGGCGATTTATTACAACTGTATAAGATCCTTTAATTCGGTTTTGTCCAGGAATGCTACTACCCAATGCTTTAGAGCGGAATGTAAAGTCATGGATACTAAGGCCAACCTTAATGCATAGTTTCATTTCACTTTTTCCAAGAGTGCCACATGATCTTAAAAGTTATAGTTTGAGATATGAAATGAGCTCTCTCAATGCACAATTTTATCTCACGGTTTCATAGACAAGCCATCATATTAACTTGTTGTCTTGTGATTGGTCAAAATAAGTTGAAATGAAATTTTAGACTCTCAATGCATGTTTCATTAGAGTTTCATACATATGAAATTGTGCCAAAGGAGTTTCATGGGGATGAAACCCATCCAGCCCATTTCATAATAAATACTCCGCCATGTCATCATTTTTGCCTACGTGGCATGTTATTTAATGGGAATGAAACTCCCATTGAGATTGGCCTAAGTAATCCCTCTGGTTCCAAATTAATTGTCGTTTTGGGCATGATTGGGAATACCAAAGAGTGATTAATTAGGGGGTATTTTCCCTCTGTGCCCTTATTAAAGGGACTGACTATACATTAGTCAGCTAAAAATTGAATTGCTTTCAGTCGATTTTTCAACAAATAGGATAGTGCCACGTGTTAAATATGCTTTTGGCTGGTAATTGGAAAATCTGAGTGATTTTAGTTTGAAATTCAGTCAGATTCAGTTGTAAACGAAAATTGGCTGAAAATTGTACTTGTTTCAGTCGAATTTATTGAAGCAAACTGAAGAAAAAAAGGACTTATAAATCATCACATTTTCCAAAGAAAACTGAAGAAAACTAAAATGACTGAAAAACAAATGGTTCATATAAATGAGCTTTGACATCACGCCTTTTACATAAACAGAGAACAAAAATGATAGTCATGCATATCAAAACCAAAAAGTGTTACAGTACGTGACTAGGAGTAACAGGAGATCGAAATGGTTTTAAAATCTGCGACATGTAAGCATTTCATTGCCTACTGACGGGTGTAAAGGCCAACTACGCCAAACAGGGCCGAAGCAAACAAAAGAAAAAAGTCCACAACTAACCAGTTGGGCCCAGGTAAGTCTGCGCATGTGAAAGCCATGCAGGAAAAACATCAATCGTGATTGGTTGAGAAAATTGACTGAAATGTGATTGATTTTTAGCTGAGCAATGTTTAGAAGTTCCTTAATAAATAGCCTCGGAGGTCCCTTCCATGCAACAGTCGCTCTTTGTTCACTGGTTCTGGTGACCAGCAACGAGGTGTGAGGTCTGGACTTCGACTCTTGCTGGCCCATATTTGTATTCTGCGGACGCGTTTTTTTTTTCATGGCGCTCCCTGGGAGACGCGAAATTTGCGTGGCGCGGTCGTTTTTGCATGGCGCTGTACAAGGCGGGAGCCTTGTTTTCATTCGTATACTAGTCGTCTTGTTTTCAATTGGATTTCATTTGAATCTTGAGCTACCAGATGGTGTTGGCACGTTGATCTTGCCACTAGACCAACATGGAGCTCTCCACATTGAAGAAAACATGGCTGGTAATGGTAAGTGCATGTTCTCACATGAAGAAAAAGATGAGTTTTTGCATGCTCTTTTCTTATAGTTTTGGCATGTTCTTTTCTCTCGCGTCGTGCTGGACCTCGCGCTGGACATTGCCGTGGACGTCTAACTCTCGCTGGGCGTCGAACTCGAGCTGCACGTACGTCGACCTCGCGCTGGACGTCGACCTCATCCTATTCCTCGGAGTCAGGGACGGCGCGGCGCTTGACGTTGTGGACGTTGACCTCGCGCCGGCGCCTCCGCTCCACGGCGTTGACCGTCACCGGGGCGTCGACCTCGACGGCGCGGCGCCGTCGCTTCCGCAGTTCCGCTCCATAACTTGCCTTCGTCTTCCTTCATTCCTCGCGACTTCTCGTCCACCGCGGCGGTAATTAAAGCAAACGACGGAGGCGAAGCGTTCGTGCGCTGGGAATTGGAGTCCTTTTACTCGGCGCATGCGCAGCAGGGGTAAACTCGTCCGTGAGCGCTGAAAAATCCCCTGACGACAGCTTTTGTGAAACTATCGTGAACAGCCTCCAGCGACAGCTAATTTGCAACCGGAGGGATCGAGTAGCAGTTAGGACGCCAGGGCATGCCAAATTAATGCACATGTCGACGTGGCCAATAACATGATGAGTACAAATCAGAGAGAACTAGAGGCTTGAGCCGTCGTGGAGGCGCAGGAGCTAATGCAAGAAATTCAAGGAGCAGAGTAGCAGACGCATCCACGAAGAGAGGGCCACGACATCACCTGTCCGAGGGGCTTTGACGTAGCAGGCAACGGTCCAAACGGAGGAAGACGAGCCCCGTGGTTTTTTTTCTTCCCAATCAGAATCTATCTAGTACCTCCCGTTAGATGCAGGACAAGGCATAGATAGCCAACCTAGAGCTTGGCTGAACGAATGTGAGCTCAAAATTCCCTTGTGACCTCGGACTGAGAGACTGGGATGATATATATGTGAACCCAACGCTCTAGTAGTCCACTTGTCAACATCTGTTAATGACTCTACATTTCGAACTCCTGATACTCTGAGCCAAGGTTTGAAGAAGACTGATGACCGGGAGGAGGAAGAAACCACAAGCATCATAATCGAACGAAAGCGGGCTTTTCTCATAAAAAGAAAGAGGAAGGGGTCTGGAAAATTTTGTAGCCACTAAACATTCAGTTTTTGCTTGTTTTTTCATCTCAAAAGACAGAAGCTAAAATAAATTTTATAGCCACTAACCATTCCACGTTTCAGGAAATGAACTAGAGAAGAGGCTGCTTTTTTGACTTTTGATATACATTGGAGATAAAAATATATTAAAAGAGGCAATAGCAAAATCCGAGAGCCATTCTCACACCACATATTGGTTTTAGGTCCATGTTGGCATTTTTTTTTGTTAGACCGAACGTCCATGTTGGTGTTCCTCTTACAAAACTATATATCATGGCGCGACTAAATTCTCACGTGCCTCAAGCAAATATGCATATGGGCTGGCTGTCACATACACCATATATACATGTCTTTTAGATTATTTTTAGTTATTACACTACAAGATTTCCAATCTTTCCCGACAGTCGTTTTGCTTGAAGTGGCCGACAGTTCTAACATTCTATAGTATTTTCATTGAGTAGCTGACAGGTTTCCTAGTATAAATTGCATATTTCTCGACATTTTTCGTAATTTACCAAACAAACTCATTCCCCATAGTTTTAGAAGATATGTAACAAAATAACCATAAACCGTTATCCATAACCAAGAAAACGGTTGGAAAAGATTTGAAATCTGGTAGTGTTAATGTTTATTTTGTACTGCAAGAAGGTACCTTCGCCGATAATTTAGTTATTGCAAGGAAGCTCGGGTAGAGAAAAACATAATTGTTGGATTCAGCTCAGGAGGCGTGGGGGGGGGGGGGGGGGGGGGGGGGGGGGGGTGCTCAAGCCCCCTTATGAGTTTACAGTTGGCTACTAGAATTGTGAGTTGAAAGATGCTACAAACAAAGCTGATGATATTATTGACTTGGACAGATTAAAAGGAAATAATATTGATAGCTGACGAAGAGTTGTCATCAAGATGCCCTTCAACATGTACAATATCTCGAATATTGTTCTTTCCTTTGTACTACTAAAAAAAATCATGAGATTAAGTCAAGAATCAACTTAAGAAGATTTCAAAGCTCAGTGAAAAAGCTTCATAATTTGCATCAGAGGGGGCATGTCCTGACCGTGAGGATGAAATTTTGGAACCTAACCTAGTGGGGAAAAAAAACTTTACTTCCTTGTATGAGCGTGGTGGAACTGATTCTTGCACACAAGGGAAAAGAAGGTATACAATTGGCATCGTGGGCACAACAGGGTGGGAAAAACAATTTTGGCCCAATTGTATACAATGACGATAGAATAAAGAGGGCGTTTCACAATAAAGCAAGATTTTTGTTTCTTTCTCATAATGATAGAAATCATTATTTTTTGAGATACCATATTGATAGATCTGGAAATGTCACGGTCATATATATGCAAGATGAAACAGGAGAAATTAGCTGCTATAGGTTCAAGGGCAGACCTATATATTGATGAGTAGGTACATATGCCCTCACTAACTTAATTTTGGGTCAAGATGTTACAAGATACCAAATAGACTCACAAAACCTAGACCATTTAAAACAAGTAAACATTGAAGCAATCTTAATCACATCTATAAGTCTTATCTTATGGAAAGTATCTTTCATCAAGTGCTTCATAATAACAATAATTAGTAGGTAACATAGCATAAATCGTCAGCGTGTCGAGCAAAGCTGTGCTAAAACGAGCAAATCGAAAAGCAAGCTGAACCATTTATTTTGGGATCATTAGACCAGTGTTTTTTGAGTTAAAACACACCTGATATTTTGTCACTCTTTGGTTTTGGCCTGTCAACCCTACTACATATTGATTTCAAGTAGTTTGTGGTGATATAGCATGTCTAGGTAACACCTTTGACCTCTTCCTTAGTGTTTTGTGCTCAAATGACTCATTATTTTACATTGTCATCTCCATGTCTGGTGTGTCATCTTTGCCTCCACTTCTTGATCTCAGTTGTTCATTACGAAGTTGAAGGCCAGAATCTCAATACCATCATGTCGACATCATACTATAAACCTAGTGCACAAATATACTAGACCTCCACCATAGTGATAAAGGAAAAACAAAAACATAGGACAATATGCATCTGGGCTTGCCTGGCTCAGGGGCTACACTAGTAGTGTCAGTAGCAGGGTCAATCTGTGGCTCCTCCTGGGCCTCCTCCGGCAGTTGGAAGTCGAGAGGCTCCGAAGTCTCCTCGGTCACTACACGTCATGACAAGGAAATAATGCATGTTAGATGCAATAACATGATGCAATTAAAGTTGGTTACTTAAATTAACATGAATTTATGTCCAGTGGCATTTTTCTAGAGTCAAGTGCCACTAAGTCAATTACTGTGAAGTTTCATGATTTATTGAGTTAAGGATTATTTCTAACAATTTAAACAAGACAGTAGATTAAATAAATCATAAGAAAATAATTAAGCATGATCTGACAGTGAAAAAATGTTCTTTAAGTGTGTTATAATATACTTTACTTGCATTCAAGACATTAGGATTTAAGGACTTAGAGATAATTTATTATGATTTAAACAAGGTTTACTACTTATGCAATTTTACGGAAAACAGATAAAGGACTTTGGGCAGTTTGAATTTTTTTTTTTTGGATAGAACTGAGAGAGGAGTCCATCAAAAGTAGACCTGGGTTTTTCTGACTTATATTCGATTTCTATGAATTTTACAATATTTCTGGAATTTTCTAGGAATTAAAGAAACCAAGGAAAAGTGGGATTCGGCCAGGCCAATCACATCGCGGCCACACCGGGTCACACAGCGCTCGGCACACCGGATCCCGGGGCAACTGCACCGGATCCAGGGCGCGCCCGCGCCATGGCGTGCGCGGCGACGCCGACTGCGGTAAGGTCGCCGTTCCGGCCATGTCGGAGGGAGAGGGGATCTACGGTTGGATTCGATCGGCTCACCTCGATTGCGCGGGTCTCAACGGGGAGCAAGAAGTCAACGACAAGGACGGGGTGGTGGTCGGCGACAAGGAGGCGGCTCGGCTAGTGTTGCACGGCGGCGTTCCGGTCGCCGAAGAGGGAGTCTGGCGGTGCTAGCGCGAGCACGAGGTCTAGGGTGTTGGCGCGGTCCTCTTTGTCGATGACCTTGTCGACGCGGAGGCTCGGAGGGGAGAGTTCACTGGCAGGGGTCGCGGCGGCGGGGAAAACTGGTTTCTGGCTAGTCGAGCTGCAGAGACGAGGAAGAAGGAAGTCAGGGTCGTGCGCGAGTTCGTGGAGCACCTCAGTTTGCAAAGGTTTGGCGCGGGGCTTACCAGAGACGGCGAATCGGACGACCACGCGATGAGAGGCTTGGCAGCAGGACTTGGGGAAGATGACGCGATTCGAGCTCTCACGGCGGGGAGAAGAGGGGTGGTGCCATGGTGAGCTCGGAGATGCCTTGGCGCAGCTCTACGCGAAGCAGCTCGGCAGGGAGGCGCCACGCTACGAGGAGGCGGAAACCGGCCAGCGGCTGCTAGGGCGAGAGAGCGGCGTGGGAGAGGGAGGAGAGGTAGGGCAGGAAGGGAGAGCCGGTGTGGGGCGATTTAGAACGAGCGGGAGAGGTTGTGGGGTGCGGCGAGCCGCACGCCGTCGGCCACGCGGCGGCAAAGCGCCGACGCTCTTCAGAGAGAGAGGTGTCGTCATCACTTAATGTTTGTATCGGTGATGATGTCGCTTTTATGCGGACATAAATCACAATAACTAACACATGTCTCTTCAGCAACCACGATAACAATACAAGTAGTAGTTTCAAAAAATTTAAACTTATAACACAGGTTAGCAAGTTGAAAGATCTAAATATATAGTTAAGAGTTCAAAGATCTGGATTACACCCCCAAATAAGTTAAGTGACCGATGCTGAACTTTATTTCATTCAATCCATCGCATAATTCAGATCATCACTGGGCCAACATGAGATTCGATGGATATTATCAAGGTCATATAATTATAAAAATTGGTAAATACTATACTCGCAAAAAAGTGCATGCATAATGAGTTCAGTGCTATAAGACGAACCTACATCTTGGTGACAACAAACAAAGCTTAAAATAAAAACCATTCATAGTGCGGCAAGGATTATAATCCATACTGGATGGTACGCTGTATTTGGTCCTATATTATATTTATGGCTCGATGTTAGAATAATAAAATAGGTGCCAGTAGATTCCATGTCAATACTTTCAAGGGGAAAAAAGGTATTTGATGAAGACTCAGATGATGCAGTCACTAATGAGAACGTGATCTGGGAGCAGAGTTTGCTTAAACTGGCATGAATAGTGAGCGAGAATTGCCCATTTATATACTGTCAAGCATATGTAACAGGGGAACACTGGCAGCATTTATATAATAATAACTAGCGTCAGCCAAATAATGTCATTAACCTGCAAAATTCCAAGTGCAAAATATAATTTCACCGTAACTCGTTGTAGTTCAATTTAAAATAAAGGGACACAAAATAAAAGTATGTTATTTGAACACACATTTTAATTGCACTCCAGAAATGGATGTTTCTAATTCTGCATTTCATTTCAGTGGGTTCGAAGTTTATTTCTCCCATATTTTTCAGATCCATAGACAGATTTGAAAGGTCAACACCAGGAGTGAAATAGTGACTTACACTCCGACGATTTATTTTCTTGAGGGATGCAAATTTTCTCAAGAGGTACACTGTAGGTGTTCAAAGATTTCAGAATGTTATGGACTCTGTCATCAATGTTGTAACATTTTACTTTGACCTTTTTAAGGCTTTATGACAGAAAAGATTGATCCACCGAATTGTAGATTGCTTTTGAAGGAACCGAATTCCTAGCCTTCGCTTCCAATTGCTGAACAATTTCCACAATATGATAAATCACTAATCACAGATGATAAACTTTGAAATAAATTTTTTTTAAAGAGGCGAAATACCTTAGAAAGTTGAAGAAGAGCATTTCTAAAGCTAGCAAATGTCGGAGAATATACAAATTAATGCACAATGATCATCAGCCACACACCACTCGGTCAGTAATAGAATCTTTAGTTTGCTAAATGTTGGGCACCATCTCAAATACTCATTAGGAGATGCAGCACAAGCCCAGTAACCAATACAATGAATTGTGCACCAAAGGGCCGAAGCCTGGGCGCCCGCGTCATCCGAAATATCGAGGCCGTACTTGTGTTCTGCATCGTGCGGCTCCTGTTGGTGACGTGCGTCCTTGCACCTAAACACCGTGTGCCTTTCCTGGAAACTTCCTTCCCCCATGCTTCTGCCCATCCCTTTGCTGCCCATCCCTCGCCTATATTTCTGCCCATCCCGTTGCATGCGGTGCTCATCTTGTCCAGTCTGCTCGTCATGTTGTCAAGAGCGGTGATGCCTAACACTTTCTTAAGCATGTTGCCTATAAATACTTGCTCTTCCTCTCGTATTGGTCCCAACGTCACATCAACCCATTCCTAGCTCGAGGATCGTCACCCACCGCGGCGTTTGCTGCATTAACCATGACCCGTTCGTCGTCCAGAGCAAGCAGTCCGCGTACTCCGACGACAAGGCCAGCGACGAGCAGGCCTTCCTGGCGTGGCTAGTCGGCGGGGTCGACGTCGCTGGACGAGCACCTCCGCTTGAGTCGACGCAGAGCCAGCCCGTGCGCACTATCGGCACCACGCGTGCGCGACCTTCTTCACGCAGGCGTGCGCCGTGAACGTGGCGTTCGCGCACGAGTGGGCACCGGCGGCGACGGGCAAGGCGTCGCCGGAGCTGCCCAGTCTCCCGGCGGAGCTCAAACCGGTTGACTTTCCCATGTTGCCGGAGTGCGGGACCGCGTACTCGCGGCGCTGTGCCCTGTGGCACATGTCGACGATGTTGGCGTCGTGGAAGGGAAGGGCGCCTGCGAGGAGGATGAGAAGAGGATGACGCTGCAGGACCAGGCGTCGGCCTTGGCGCCGTCGTAGGCCTTGCGACGGAGCATCTCGGGCGCCGTGAAGGTCGGCGTGCTGCAGGCCGTGTGCAGGGGGCCGTCGTCGCGGAGCGAGTCCGGAGCGCGGCGAGGCCGAAGTTGCAGAACTTGAGGTTGACGTCGGCGTCGAGGTGCATGAGGCAGTAGATGAGGGCCAAGGCGACGTGGAGGAACACGAGGCGCGCCGCGTGCTCGTGGAGCCTGGGCGCAGGGAAGGAGGCGATCCTGGAGTGGAGGTCATCGTCCGGGGCGAGCTCCATCACCAGGAACAGGCTTGGAGCCCGTGGCGAGCTCCTCGTGGAGCCGGACGGGCGTACCTTGCTTGACTTGGTGTCGCAGCAGTGCCAGGGCAGCAACGACCTCTCATTCGCCGTGGGAATCCAGCGCCTTCTTCTCTCCTGCGAGGCCGAGGCCTTGGAGGACGCCATCTCGTCGCTCGTCGTGGAGCTTGAGTCGCCGTCACCATCGCCGTCCATGGCGAGGCCCGGGCGCGCGACCAGCGACGTCTCCTCGAGGAAGATCCTGTTGTGCGAGAAGGGCATGGTGTAGAGGAAGGTGGGGATGTGGCGGTTGCGCTCCTTGATCTCCGACCCCGCCGGCAGGTGCAAGTCGCGCGCCAGTTCATGAAGAGCATTCTGTCGATGCCGAACGGGTGCTCGTCGACCTCGGCGAGGATGCCGTAGGCGACCTGGTAGCCAGGGTTGTAGGGCTTGTCGTACTGCACGAGGCAGCGGGAGAAGCCGGTGGCGTCGAAGATGACGGTGGCGGGCACGGCGACGCCGTCGTCGCAGATGAGGAGGAGGCCTTGTTGTGGACGGCCTTGGCGACCTTAGCCTGGTTGAAGATGACGCCGTTGGCGACGCACCGCTCCATCATGGTGGACTTGAGCTTGCGGCGCGCGACGCCGACACAGGCGTACGGCCGGCCGAGCGACTTGGTGCGACCGTCATCGATGAAGGCGGACGCCGACGAACAGATGGTGTCGAGACCCATTGCTTCGAACTCGTCCACAGCTCGACTGCTCCGGCTGCTGTTGGCCGCGCGGACGCCGTCCAGCTGCTCCTCTCCTTCCCCGCAACTAGTGGCGCGCGCGGGAATAAGGGCGCCGCCACGGCGCTCTATACCGGCGCGCCGGCGAGGACGCGCTGCCTCCGCCGCCTTGCTGCGGTGACCTTGCCGCAGCTACCTCCTTGCTCCTTCAGTCGCTTCATCATGGTCTTCGCTTGCCGCCTCAGGCGATGGCGGAGTGAGCGAGGATGGCTGGATGGCTCGATTTGGAGCGAAATGAGAGCCTGCGCTGCGCAGAGGCAAGATGCAGCACGCGTAGGGAAATGGAGAAAGAGCAAGCGTGCGGCAGACGCGTGCAGGAGGTGCTTGGCCGCGTGGAGACATGCACCTGCATGCTCACCAGCCAGGCAGTTGAGAGACGGACAAAAGAAGAGAGAGGGAGAGATGGAGAAAAGAACAGAGAGAGGGACGTGACAGCAGAGAAAGGGACAATTCGCTGGCTGTCGCCTCTGTTAGAGCAACTCCAGCAGTCTTCCAATAATTTGTCTCCCAATATCCTCTATTGGGAGCCTCCTAATAGCTTTTTCAGGATATTAGGAGGTGCAGCTCCGGCCGTCTCCCAATAACTCCCTCCCAATATCCCCTCCTCCTTCCTTCTTCTCTTCTCCCCTCACACATGAGTAATTCAAACAATACACAATGATATGCAAACATTTCAAATGTTCATACTTCAACCACAAACAAGCGAAATTCAAATTTAGGTTTAAATTTCAAACTTCAAATTCAAATTTGAATTCAAATTTAAACATGCTACATTGCCGAAAAGGGAAAAAAACAATCATGGATCAACCCGTTGGCCAAGTCTTTGCCACAAGTGCTCAACAAGATCTTCGCGAAGTTGATGGTGCTCCTCCTTGTTAGTGATCTTCTTATGCACTTCGAGGAATTTCTTGAGTCGGTCTTTGTTCCTTTCTGGCTGCACCTCCGAAACGCGTGTGCCCTCCGTCTCATAGATGTACTCCACCTCCTGCCCTCGCTTATCCTCTAAGATCATGTTGTGCATTATGATGCATGCTGTCATGATGTACCATAATGTATGTTGATCCCAAAATCTAGCAGGTCCTCTCACAATTGCCCACCGAGCTTGCAACACACCAAATGCTCTCTCAACCCCTTTTCTAGCTGATTCCTGAGCCTTGGCGAAGTGCATTCTCTTGTTACCGACCGGCTTGGAGATTGTCTTCACAAATGTTGCCCAAGAAGGATAGATGCCATCAGCCAAGTAGTATGCCATATCGTATTGATGGCCATTCACCTCATAGTTCACTGGTGGTGCCTTCCCAGCTGCTAACCTAGCAAACAAAGGAGACCTATGCAGGACATTGATGTCATTGCAGCTTCCTGGCATTCCAAAGTAAGCATGCCAAATCCAAAGATCATTGGATGCCACTGCCTCAAGAATGATTGTAGGATCTCTAGAATGACCTGTGAACTGACCATGCCATGCTGTCGGACACTTGAGCCACCTCCAATGCATGCAATCGATGCTGCCCAACATCCCTGGAAATCCAAGATCTTCACCCATCTGCATTAGCCTTGCTGTGTCCTCTTCATTTGGAGCTCTCAAGTATTGCTCTCCATAAATATCAACGACAGACTTGACAAACATCCTCAAGCTTTCAATTATGGTGCTCTCGGCCATGTACAACCAATCATCAATGAAATCAGCCGAACAACCGGTGCCTAGCATGCGAATTGCCGCTGCAACCTTCTTCAAACAACTATGCCCAAGCTCACCGGCTGCATTCCTCTTCTGCACAAAGTAATCACAATGCCCTTCCACGGCATTGGCAATGCGCAAAAACAAACGCCTCGACATCCTAAAGCGACGACGAAAGAAGTAGTGGCCATAGATAGGGTTCTCACTGAAGTAGTCATCCCATAGCTTGTCATGACCGGCTTGACGCTTACGATGAACTATGCCCCGTCCAATCACCGAACCACCACGCTTGCGTCTCTTCTTGCTTCCAATGTCGACAAGCATCGAAGCAACCAAATCCAGATCGGCCAAGTCGTCGTCATCGTCTGACGAGGACTCATCGAAGAACCCCGTCTCCAGTAATGAGTTCATCTGCAGGAGTGGTGAATGTTGAGAACATTTCGTCGAGCAACACAAGTGCAGCACATTCGAAGCATCATGAGGTTCACTGACCTTTGACGGCACACAGCGACGGTGAGGCGTCGAGCGTCGCCGTGCGCGAAAGGGAAGGGCGGGGCGCCGGGCACAGACACGGGCAGGCGTGGAAGAGCGGGGCGCTGGGCACCGGAGGCGTGGAAGGGCCGGGCGCCGGACGTCACACGAGTGGAAGGGCCGCGCAGCTGGACCGGGTGGGGCACGGCGTCGCGCGCGCAAGGCAGCACGGCGTGGTCGCGTGCGCAAGGCCGGGCATCTGGACCGGGCGGGGCACGGCGTCGCCCGCGCAGAGCAGCCGCGCGCCGCGCAGGGCAGCCGGGCGCCGCGCCGGGCAGGAGATCGCGTCGCGCCGGGCAGGGAAGGGCAGCCGGGCGCCGGGCGTCGCGCAGCCGCGAGCCGAAGCTGGGGGAGGAACGCCGGCGACCTTGCCTGCGCGGGAAAAGCTCTCGATTTTGGTCACGCCGAGGCGCCACGGCGTCCAACTCTTCTCAGTTGGGGGCACGGACCATCGGGGACGAAGCCTCCAAGATCGGAGCGGCCGGAGACGGCAAGGGCTGGGGGAGAGGCGACCAAGACTCGCCGTCGACACGCCGCCCTTGACCTCGTGCGCCGCCGCGGTTCACGTCGATTTGGCGCCGGATTTGGCGTCGATTGGGGCCAAATCCGGGTCAACGGGGCCGGGTGGAGCTCGCCGTGGCCATGTCCGGCATGCGCGACGACGAGGGCGACGTGGCGGGGGGCTCCGGCGAGGCGGCGGCTTCACGGCGCTCGAGCGGGAACGGAGGGACGCGAGCGGGAAAGGGGAAGAAGTGCGCGCGCTCAGCTGGAAGCAGTGGGGCCCACGTGAAAATGGTATTGGGAGGGGGAGGAGAGCCTCCCAACATAAAGGGAGGAGAGGGCTGGTTTTGGGAGGGGGAGAATAAATGGGGAGCTTTTTGGGAGACTGCTGGAGTAGTTTTTCCCTCCCCAAACTCCCAATATCACCACTTTTTTGGTATTGGGAGGGGGATTGGGAGACTGCTAGAGTTGCTCTTAGGAGCACTACGAGGTGTTTGTTTTTTTGGAAAAATTTTAGCCCTATCACATTAAAAAGAATCTTGTCATTTACAAGTATTAAATCAAGTCTAATTACAAAACTAATTACAGAATCTATGGGCTAATTTGCGAGACGAATCTAATAAGAGTAATTAAGCCGTGATTAGAAGATGGTTACTGTAGCATTACTGTAGCAAACCATAGATTAATTAGACTCATTAGAGCATCTCCAAGAGACTAGCTAAAATACTTTGCAAAGCTAAATATAGAAAAATTCTCAGAAAAACTCAATCCAACAGGCTGGCCATCGGGCTCTCCAAATATCTTCGCTCGCCATCCGCTCGGCCTGCCTCGCCATCTTTGCCGAGCGCGCCTCGCTCGCCATCGCCTGGTCTTGCCTTCTCCCGCGCGTGCCGCATTCGTTTCCCGCACTCGCATCGCCCGCGCCGTACTCTCCTTCCGCGCGCCGCACTCACCCCATCTCCTCGATCGGTTTCTTCTTCGACGTCCGCCGCAGTCCGCGACGCCGACGTGTTCCTCACCCGCGTCCCCTGCCCCGACGATGCCTTCCCCAGGTGGCAGATCATGGACTGCCGTGGCGGTTGCCTCCTCCTCCGCAAGTTAAGATTAGTACTTACTAGCCTTTGAACCCGTGCACCTGCACGGGCTAGCACTGTTTTGTAAAATTATTTACAAATTAACCTATTTCTTCTCTGTACCTTACACTACATGTTTTTCATACCATAATTTTGCATACTATCTAATTAAAAAGCATGGGCATAGCAGGTTTTTCTTCTACTAAAGGATGAACTAAAAACTACAAATGGATATTGTAAATAGAGATATCCTTCACTGTTATTTTGTGATGACAAATCTACAAACAATAGTTTTTTGAAATGCAGCAAGCAAGCGTGAGCATGACAGTGTATCCAAATTTTTCTAAGGTAACTAAATAAAGCAGTTGGACTGCGGCGATTATTGTCTCTGATTTTTGAGCTTTTCATCTGTATCGCATTAAAAAAGGAAATCAAATGAACTGTCTTTGTTGTGGAACAACAAAGAATAAATTCTAGATTAATTTCTTTATTACTTTGTTAATCCCGACAGGACCCAGTTCCTTTGATAACCTGAAGTTGAGGTACTGAATACTGTGATGGGAGCGTGAAACTTTACTGTAGTGAGCTAGTACGGCACGTCTTCCTTCTTCAGCAAGCAATTTCTTTAATCTCGTCCAATGGTATATATTGTACTGATTCAAAAGTGTTAGCTGCTAAACAACTTAGAAAAAGTTCCTGAAAACAAATAATCAGTGATAAGGTCTGTCATACAATGTAGAACGCTACGATCCTGCAAGTCTTTCACCTACTCACCTGTATACATTAGAGCCCTTCATGACACCCTGTTCGACATGGAGACATATATGTAGGATTGTAGGGCTATTCACGGACAGTTGAAAGCCTTCATAATCGCTTAGCCCAAGCTCAGTTTCACTGCTAGCACCGTCCAACGAAGAACACCATCGAATACCTGGTCACCGTGATGCCGCAGGTATCAGTGTCAATTCCCGGCAGTTCGTCTCTGGCAGTCTGACAACCTCCATGGGTGCAGGCCTTGAATCCCCAGACCTTGGGAATGCGGGAGGACCAAGAGGGCCGCATGCCCGTAACACCGCATCAACCTAAGGACACCATGAAAACGACGATCTTAATTAGTGTTTCGACACTGCTTTCAAGGAGGTCGAGCCATCCACACATGCTGTGCATGCGACAACTTCAGGAAAAAGAGAAATCAATATCCTACTTGTTCACCGGTGACATATGCTCGTCGGCGCTGCATCTGAAAGTCGTGGTACTTCTGCATACCGCCATGCCTCGGAAATCCATGTCGCTTCTGCATCTCAATCGCCATAGCTCCAAAATCCATGGGCCTTCTGCACGCATCTGGGGATCATTGCCACAGCGACGTTCATTCAGCTGGTCCGCCACCGGCTAGCTCTGATCTGGTGTCCATAATCCTTTATCTCTAATTAGATTGGTGACTTTAAGTATGATCACAGATCACATAATTTCGAATGCATCCCACTTACCTTCGTCGTTGTAGTTGTTTGACTTCAACTCGCCACAGCATGGTATTCTCCAACCGCCGCTGCTTCACGTGTGTATGTGGCAGACTCGTACATAATTTCTGCCGATGATTGACTCCATATCAGATCGAGTTGACATGGCAGGAAGACAGGGAACAGGGCTTTGAAGATCTTCAGCTTCCAGTTCCTTGCTGACCTATACACACACAAAAAACACGCACCAGGAAGCTATGGACACGGGCCTCTCGCACCTTTTGTGTTTTTTTATTTTTGACAAAAGTCCTCACCTTGAGGTATTGGAGTCGGAGTTGCTGGAGTACAGTTCTTGTGCTTGGATACGAAGCACTCGAACGGCTCGTCTTGCTTGATACGGCTGCTTCTTGAAGAATCTGGAACACGCAAGGGACTACTGGCAGGAATCAGGATGCATGCAAACTGATCTGCTTCTCCTTGCCCTTATCCCTCTGATATCTGCTACCTATTGTGGGGCGAGCAGTGCCGATGGATCATTCTTCCCAGCAAAAGAGGAACTCGATCCAAGTGCAGATGAAATCTCCTGAGAAGAACAGAACAAACTCAATTAATCAGGACTAATCTACGAACAGACAAAATACTCTACTGCAGTCTGCAGACGCCATGGACGACGGTGAGGCTGGTGGGTGGCGATCTGACCGATGAGACTGAGGCCGCTGCGACAGCGCCTCCTCATGCAAGCTCCATGGCGCAGAGGCCGCGCAGCGCCCTGTTTCACCTCCTTCTCCCGTAGCCTGAGTTTCGCAATACATGCTGGTGTAGCGTGGCGGCGGCGTGGCACATTGCTTCGCATCCTCCCGTAGCCATCGTCCCGTGATAGGGATCGGATAACCTAGCCTGGAAGGCTCCACGTCAGATGTGGGAAGGATTACACAAGATCTAACGGTTATGGGCTGTTAAGCATCTAAATTAACGGATGGATGTTTTGCTTTTTTCTCAGAATTTCTAAGAGTTTTCCTCCGATTAACGTGAGGGCTCTAAAAGGAGCCTCTAATTAGTAAATATAAGATTTTTCTCAGAATTTCTAAGAGTTTTCCTCCGATTAACGTGAGAGCTCTAAAAGGAGCCTCTAATTAGTAAATACAAGATAGCGGTTAATTTACAAGTTCAGTTTTGTCCTTGTAGCTAGAGCGCTATTTCTTACAATAATTTATAACTGGACCCACGTCCTAAATACAAAGTCATGTGGGCGAAAACTAAAGTGGCCACGTCTGGAGCTTTCAGATCTTGGCACCACTGATTTGATATGCAACACTTGATCTTCATTAATTATATGTTTATGCATACAGTCTAATTATTCAGCTATGTGACAGAAGGCAAAATATTTAATATGAGAATTTATTTTCTTGCGAGAATAATATGAGAAACATCTTATGCTAAAAAGTTTACAAAGTCGTGGTGTGCAATTTCGACTCCAGTACGTCGTGGGGTATATATACTCGGTCAAGAAGTTCAAATGTGTCATGGGTGCATGCATGATCATCGATCATAACAGCAAAAAATAGGGGATGCATGGATATAACCTATCAATGAACACATGAAGGTACCGTTTGTGGCTATGAGTTGACGACTTCTTCAGAGGACTATAACATGCAAACTACATGCAGCATTCAAAGGTGCATAGAGACTGCCAAGAAAGTGACAAATTTTGGGATGTACGCCATAGTGATTCATAGGCTAGTACTTGTCAACACTGGCTGTTGAGCATTACTTTAATTTCCCATGGTTGATTAATTATTCAGATGAGTCATACATTGAAAACTTTTGATCCTTCACAACATATACAGACCATGAACATTTATTCGAGTAAATTACTTGAAAAAGTCAAATCAGCATGTGCTAGCTATATGGGTAACAGGAGACTATAGCTAGAATGTTCACTCCCGTGCACACACATAAGAAGCAAACAAGTCAGACGCCACCAAAAATTGGCGAGAGTCAACCACGCAGGGCCAAGTACGCATTATCAGTTTGTTTTTTCCCTAAAAAAAAGAAAAGTTTGGTTCATCAGCTCATCACTAGCTAGGCACAGCCAGTTGGGCCAATGGCGAGCACACAATCCTGTGCGGGCCCCAGGTTAGCTCTAGGTGGGCCCGGATCCTCCTGCGTATCAAGTGAGATTACCAACTTAAATTGCGTGTGTGACACAGACACGCACAGGGGGAAGCTTGGCTAGCTAGCTAGGGAACAGGTAGTTCCTTCTTCTACTCGCAAAAAAAAGGTAGTTCCTTCTTCTGCGCTCCTTGTTGGGGCGACGCGTCACACGTGTCAGCTCGCACGAACCTAATTCTCCTCTGCCTCCTGCCCACGTGCCGCCCAAACAGTGGCCGCCCCGGCCTGTTCATCGGTCATTTCATTTTCGAAAATCAACAAACAACGCCAGCTGCTGGATTTGGCCACAGAATAAGTTATTATGTGACCGGCTATAAAATAGTAGTTCACTATATATATATATATATATATATGTATATATATACAAATGCTATTCAGCACCCTAGGTGTAGAATAGTTATTCTACACCTAGTAATTTTTTATTGAACAAAACGATCATAAATTACTGAACTGGGTGCACGACGATGCTAATATGTGTTAGTAATTCACGTTTCGTGATCGCGTTCAGTAAAAATCATGACATTTTGCTCAGTAATTTTAATAATTACTGACAATTTGTTCAGTAATTATTAGTTAGGTGTAGAATAGTTATTTTGCACCCTAGGTGCAGAATAGCGCTGTGGTGTATATATATATATATATATATATATATATATATATATAAATAAATGGACGAGCGATTGAAATGTCTTGCCGTATGTTGTCAAGTAACATGTCAACCTCACATTAAGATACTATGTTCTGCGTTCCGATTAATTTATACTTGTAGAGCTAGAACACAGCGGCTACACTCTGCATGCACACCAAATTAAGAGAAATTGAATGGTGTGCTCTCGCTTTCACATCCACAGTAGCATAGCCATGCAGGAGTATAGATTTGTACTGTACACGTCACCGTATATGTATAGTGTACGAGCGTACGTACGCAGCTGCACATGCATGCATGATGATTAAGCTTGTTGCATGGCGCATACTACTACATACGTAGCTAGAGTGATCGATGTGGCACCAATACAGCTGCGCTGGATGGACGACTTGGTCATGGGAAGTTACGTTGGATCTCTCGTATATATAGGAAAACAATACTAGCTACTTGCTAATATTATGTAGGATGGCACTTGGTAGCGGATATGAAAATGGGAGTACGGACGACAACAAACACAAGAAAACGCAGTAGCATATCTATGCTGAAGCAAACACAGCGCGTTGGCCTGATCGTGGTTTGGCTAGTAACGACGTCGTCTTAGACTACTACGTACTTAAACCCTGACGTCAGCACTCGCGGCAGGGATGAGAGAGAGAGAGAGAGATCAGAGAGAGGAAGCTGCTGCGTCTCCCGCGCGCACACAAATTAAAGACGCCCGCCAGCAGCTGCCTGCCCTGTGGCTTGTATGCCGCGCCATGCATCCATCACCTTATCATCTCACCATCGGCGCCGTTGTTGCGTTGGCAGCACCTAATAAACCTCTATAAAACCCCCCACCCAACGAATCAATCCCACATGCAGTTGGGAGAGCCAGCTGAGAGCCTGCAGCCGGCCTATAGCAGTAGCAGCTAGCTCGATCGATCGATAGAGAAAGAAAGAAAGAATTACATAAGCAATTAGATCGATCGATCGAATAATGGGTCGGTCCCCTTGCTGCGAGCAGGATGCCGGCGTGAAGAAGGGCCCCTGGACGCCCGAGGAGGACAAGCTGCTGGTGGACTACATCCAGCAGCACGGCCACGGCAGCTGGCGGCGCCTGCCCAAGCTCGCCGGCCTGAACCGGTGCGGCAAGAGCTGCCGCCTCCGGTGGACCAACTACCTCCGCCCCGACATCAAGCGCGGGCGGTTCACGGAGGAGGAGGAGAAGCTCATCGTGCACCTGCACTCGGCCATGGGGAACAAGTGGTCGTCCATCGCCACCAGGCTCCCCGGGAGAACGGACAACGAGATCAAGAACTACTGGAACACGCACCTCCGCAAGAAGCTGCTCAACATGGGCATCGACCCCGTCACCCACCGCCCGCGCACCGACCTCCATCTCAACCACCTCGCCGCCATGGCGTGGGGGGACAACAACAACATCTCCAACATCCATGGCGCCCTCAAGCTCCAGGCCGACGCCGCCAGGTTCCAGCTCCTCCAGGGCCTCCTCCGCGCCCTCGCCGCGCTCACCAGCGGCGTCGACCTCATGGGGGCCCTCCTCGCCGCCGCCACCACCGGAGGACTCGCCACCCAGTCCCAGCTCGCCGGCGGCGTTGACCAGCTGCAGCAGCAGCAGGGCGCCACCATGACCAGGCTACAGTACGACGGCGGCCTGCTCAACCTGCCGGCGCTGACCACCGTGCCGCCCGTGTCGTCCCCGTTCGCCGGCCTGCTCAACGGCTTCGGCGGCGTCCTCGCCGGAGACGGGCTGAGCTCCACGACGGATCAGCAGCTTGGTCACAGCGGGGCCAGCGGGAGCAACATGACGGCGGCGATGGCGCCGCCGTCTCAGCAGCTGGCAGCCGCGGCGGACGAATGCAATGCCCCGCCGCCGTGTGATCATGAGACGCAGGCGTCGAGCCCGTTCGAGGGCCTGGAGAGCCTCAACCTGCAGGATGACCTCAACAGCGACAGCTGGAAGGACTTGCTAGAGTGAGTAGCTCTCCCCAATTTACGTACATGCTTAATTTTGTCATCCACTACGTACGTACGCTCTATATATGTAATTTCTTCACGTATATATAAACACTCTTGTCACTCACCTTCAAATTGTTTTCTCCATGCAGCCAAATGTCATGGTTCAACCCCAATGAGATGTGAGACACCTATTTCGTAGTAGGAATGAAGAACCACCAAAAGTTGAACAGATCGAGACAGTTTCTTCTTAATTTGCATACATATATGCTGCTTGGTTAATGCACACTTCTTCGTCGAAGATGTGAGCTAGATTTGTTTGTTCATAGGACAAGAGCTAGTGGTGCTTTAATTAATTTGCTGCACTTTGACTAGTGTACAAAGAAAACAAAAAACAATACTCACTGTACAACAAGGATATGTAAACTCACTTCGATCAGTGTTTTCGATTTGTTCTTTAGTTTTTTCTTCTTCCCTTCCTTTCTTTGATTGCCTCTACAGGAGGATCGGATATATATATATGTTCATGTAATCATTACCTCTTGTGACATATATTGAAACAACTTTCCTATATACTCCACCTGCACCCAAGCAAGTGTCACTATTCATACTGTTACGTGTGCAATGAAGCCAATTGTACATTAATTATCGTCACAAATGATGATAATACCCAGGTGTTGCCCGTCTAAAAATAAATAAATTACTGACCTTAGTATTTGAAACAATTAATATATGGCTAAAATCAATGAGAAAAAAAATGTATCATGTCATATGGTATGTTTTAGTATATATCATACAGTCTAAGGTGCCGTTCGGATAACTTTAGAGGGTGCTGTAGCAGTCACATCAAAGATGCCGGCACGATTTATGTGTACTAAACAAAGTCAAATTACAAAACTAAGTCTAGGACCCCCCTCTATTTCGCGAGACGAACGTAATGAGGGTAATTAAGCGGCGATTAGACGATGGTTACTGTAGCATCACTGTGTCAAAACATTGATTAATTAGGCTCGTTAGATTCGTCTCGAAAAATAACGCCCGTCTGCAGAAAGGTTTTGCAATTAAATTTTATTTAGTACCCCTAAATAGTAAGATTCTTTTTACTTTAGAGGGGTATAAACTTTAGAGGGCACTTTAGAGGGTGAACCGAACGGGGCCTAACTTGAATATACATATACTGATCTCCAAAATATATGTTACTATACAAGGTAGATAATGTTAAGGCAAACGTTGTACGTCGGAATGCATGGCCTACCAGCAGATGCTAATTTGGGTCTTTTCAGAACGAGGTTACTTGCTTGAGGAGAACATAGAAGCAGACACATCACTAACTAGGGTAGATGCATATGATAACATGCAAACGGTATAATATTAAAATAATAGTTAGTTGGAGTTGGAGAAGGACGTACGGGTAGCTTGTGCAAGTGGAGAAACGGCTGTGACAAAGTTACCCGGCCCTACTCTTCTAGAACTCCAAATGGCTCTTCTTGTTAGTACTGACCGGTCAAAAGGGTACTCGAGTGTAAAACTAGCTTAATTACAGTGAGTACCAATCATCAGTTGATCACCAATAAAACATGAGACTCAAATCAGGGTAGCTAATGCCAATTTGATCCATCTATCCTAAAAATGCATAACAGTTGTTTTTTTTTTCAACCCACACAAAAGCAAAAGCTAGCAGAAAATAATCCGTGGCCCCAATATGGTGGGACTGTTTTAACATGCCTTGTTCGCTTGTGCATGTATTTTTGCGATCCAGATTCCTTTCGAACGGACGTGGAAATATCATTAGCTAGCAAATTGTGATGTCTCCAGTTCAAATTAATTAACATTATTTTTTTCTCGGCCCCAGGAACAGAAGTCATACAATTAGTTAGCCAGTAGGTAGGCTAGATTTCCCGACGCCACAAGCCATTGACCGCATGTCCCAGCTTGCATTTGATCTAGCCCTATATGCTCAAAAGCTGCATCCTTAGCAGCCCTATCCCCTGTATGCTTATGCAATCCGTTTTATCAGCAAATGAAGCTTTACAAGCTTAGGAATTGACAAAGTGACCAGAGTGAAACCTACCCTTTGAACTCCAAACTGTTTTCTCCTCTCGTTATTAACAGTCAATGGCATGCAGTAACGAATGAGATTTTTTTTTGAACGAATTTGGCTTGCAGTAACGACCGTTCGGGTACATATCATCTTGTTATTATTAACAGTCCAACAATTATTTTCTTGAGATAGAGTGCATAATTGTATCTATAGTATCATCTTGTGTGAATTAATTCAGCGTTCATTTAATCTGTTTGGAGTTGGAGAAGTGTCAAGATTAAAATTTCTCCTCTCGCTTTCTAATCATGTCGGATTTTGAAATGTTGATGGTGTGCCAATATTTGAGGGACAAACACGGACTAATACGACGTACGGTTAGCTGTTGAACAGATCAGGTTGCGTATGATGTTTGGCTGTTTTCAGGAAGCTACTCTACAGTGGCTTTCATCTGGTGTGGACCAGACTTGTAAGGATGGACGAGATGCAACAGCTTTTGCCTGTCTCGAGTCGAGGCCACTGTTTATTCGACCAAAGCAGATTACAGATACATGAAGGTACCTGTTTCTTCAGACATGGAGTCCACCATCACTGCATCCAGATGGAGCAACCTGACAAGCCAGGATAAAATGCTGCAGTTGGCAATCAGATGGATGCAAGTGACATTGCATCAATGTTTTGATTAAAATACGTATTTCTTTCAGATATCCACATGAAAGCAGAGCGAGGCGAAGTTTCTCACAATCTGTTTCTACTCCTACCTGAAAAGAGGCGCGTCAGGAAGGAGACCTGAATCCCATGAATTTCTTGCATGCCACCTATGCAATCCTGTCCACAAGTACACGGTGACATCCGCAGACTTACCTACCCGGCGAAAAGAAATGATAGAAAATGCATATGATGGCTGCAGTGCATGGTCAATTTGACATTTGACTCCAATGTGTCAAAGCGAGACTTCCGATACACAAAATACGAATTGAATTCCTGAAATTATTCAGCTTTTGAAATGAGAAAAGGTGAACTCGGTTCCTACTCGCGAGGAAACTGCGCACCTGTGACATGGGTTAACCAGCCTTACAAGATTTGCTTTGACGAACTAATCTATCCATCAAAGTGAGACTTGCTCTCCGGTCCCAAACTTTCAAAAATGTCATGGATCTGCATTTGTCACGGCAGATTCTGTAACTTTCCTTTCAGATAAACTGACAAGCACATGATTAGTTACGCACGCAATTGTTATATATATCACAGCATCCTGCTTTGACCGACAAGATTAGCGGATTAGGGTTACACAGTCCAAGCAGATTTTTGTCTTCTTCTCCAGTGAGTAAGTAAACGTGGATACATATATAAATCGGTTGTTCTGCTTCCTCACAACAACGTAACGTACGGAGAGTATATTCTATAGCCGGCTATAGATAGCTTATTCTACGGCCATTTTAGTTTTACGATAAGTTGAAGCAAATTTACGACATTTGTGTTCACACACTTGTTACAAGCAAAAACCATGGTAAAAATGTTGTAAATCACGTGGCAAAAATATATACACACACTTGTCCATAAGCCTATGTCCGTAGTGTTAACAGAGTCACAAACAAATCATTTGACCTCAAAATGTATCACGTTGGAATTCCCGGGTTCTGTGAAGCTATCTCGGGTCGGTCAATTCACACTCTGCAACTGCTCCTCAAAATGAGTATACATAAGCAAATCTAGCAAAAAATGATAAAGTTAACGCATGGTGTTTTCCAAGAAACTAACAGCTTACATCTCATGGAGACACGACGATTTTCACAAGCTACCCTGGAATATGGATTAACCAATAGACTTACTATTACAAGATCACAGAGTTTGACCTTCACTGATGAGTCCTATTTTTGACGCGCAATTAGATGTAATGCTTATGAGTGCTGAAGAGGATACCAGAGTAGCAGCATAGTCAGGGAGCCAAAAAGCGTTGCCCCACAAGCGATGGCAAGATATTCAGTAGGTAAACCATGGACATAGAAAGGAACAACCGCATACCTACTTTCGCAAGAGTAATGCAGTGTTCCAACCTAAAGCCCTCGCTCACTCTCAATCTTATTGCATCATCAATCAAGAAAAAAATACGACACATTATTGAAAAAACAATGCCACAAGTCACTGCCATGTTTTACAGTCTTTTCATATAAACAAGATAACGTAGCCAAATAAACTCAATTTTTATTTCAAATTTGTCAAAAAAAAGAAGAAGAAGAAGCTCATTTCTAGCATTTTCATCAATATTCGCGTAGTAAAAAATGTGACCATCTGTCATGATACTCTCCCCACTTGCATTGTAGAATATGTATAAGAGCAGATTTATCTAGAGAAGTAGAGAAGCATGCACGTAGCTTCTTAACAGCTTGGTGTCGTTGCAAAGAATCAAAGCTAATAAAATAAACCATATGCATTAACTTAGCAGCTAGCAGAACATCGTCAGAGAGGAAACAAAAAGGTGTTTCAGTCCTACACGGGGGGTAAAATGGGTTAGGTTAATGTAGCCAGGTGATGTTGATTACATATAGCCTGAAGGCATCATTCAGTGCATCACCTTGATCAAAACAAAAAGGTGTTTGAATCCTTTACGTGGTAAAACAGTCAGTTTGCAGGACCTTGTACGATGCATGACCAATAAACCAAAACCTTCCCTGTTCAAAAGGTGTTTATGGTCCCGCGGAAATTTAACCGAACAGACAAAGATGGGTGCACATGGGGACAAAACGAAACGGATTATGCATATCCAAGAAGCATATATGTGTACCGTCCATCGATCAGGGGTCCCAAATCAAAGGTGACAGCGCCAAGACTGTTTGACTCTATGTTGCTTGTCGGCAAAGAGTTGCTTGCACATCGCTTTGTATGTATCAGCGTGCAGAAATTACAGCCACAATGTTGGCGACGAAAAGGCGATTTTGATTGACGATGGCCGCTGTCCGAAATCAGGCAATGTTGTTGTCATCTTACAGCGATTCAGTTCAACGACATTTCTTTTCTTGTTGGCAGCACGCATCTGGCGAAAGGATTTGCCGGCCGCCGTGCATGTGTGCGTATGGTACGTATACGGGTGGCCCAAATGTGTATGGGTGGTTCATGTCCTAATTTCTTCGGTCGTCACAGTACTGATGGTGTACGCGTAGAAAGCGTTAATGCTACTAGCTAGTTTAGCATCTCTACGGTAGTACTAGTATCCTCTACGTACACCATATGGTTGGTTAATTAGCTAGATTACAGCGTGCTTCTGCATGCTGACGTGCATTTTAATTTGTTGCCCTCATTTTCACGGGGACAGGACGCACCGGGCAGGAAGAAGTCACTGACTGACAGGTACTAGTAGGAGTAGCATGAGAAGGACATGCAGGTTGCTGCTCGGGTAACGTGGGGTGTACTCCAAAACAACTGACGATGGGCGATTCCTCAAATGCCAATGAAACGGCAGGCAGAAATGAGTCGAGTGTCAAGACAACAAGAAACGGTGCATTCCTCGGTAAAGACACTACACCGTATTAATTAGTAATTAGCATCTTACGATTGGTATACGTACGTCTTTACCCACAATTCGACTGTACATGCTGAATTACGTACGGACCAACATCTCGAGTCATTCAGCAAGTTTTAATTAGCGATCGATGGTCTATCACTAATACTAGTCTATATTTTTATCGACTTGCTTAGGTCGTTAATTAATTCTGTACCGTGGTGTAGTGAGCCTTTAATCTGTTTACTTCTCTCAAGCGATGCCGCAGATCAACCATAGCAAGAAATGGAGGATTATCGAAAAAGGTGGATGACCACTTCAAAAAAGAAAAGAAAAAAGATGGATGATTATTTATTCCTGCTCTCGAACGTACAAATAGATGAAGCTAGCATTATTATGGCGTGATTCAGAAGTGTAATTAAAAACCGAGCAAATTATGTACAAATATATGTCGATATAGGCTGTGTTCAAACAATAATATTGCCGCATGTAACCCTCGCTAATTTTCTGTACAGAATTATGCATCATATCCCCCGTCTCTGACTCCAAGCCTGTCTGCTGCTGATTTTTCCAGTGACGGATGGGGCCTACAACAAGACGCGGTTTTCGGCCTGGCAAAGCCATCCCATGAGTACCAAGAGGTGACGAACTAGGCCCTAAACAAAAATTCGGCCCATTGCATTGCGTTTCATTGCACGGAATTGGGCCATGTATATTCATCATACTTTTGATGAAACAACCTTGAAAACACCATTTTTTTTCGAAGGACCCCATTTGCGCTGAACAAAAAAATTGGAAATAAAATGCCCCCGCTATATATTGCTCAAAAAAATTTGGGCCCCAAACAAGTGAAAGAAGTTTCGGGCAGCCCACCAGCGTTCGAACCCTGGGCGAGCTGCTGGTGCTCCGGGTGAGTGTGGTGTGCGTGCGTTTCCCGGGGGT
Source organism: Eragrostis nindensis (assembly GCA_012490785.1). Lineage (NCBI taxonomy): Eukaryota > Viridiplantae > Streptophyta > Magnoliopsida > Poales > Poaceae > Eragrostis > Eragrostis nindensis. The sequence continues at coordinate 1,632,450 of JAAXCT010000030.1, read as the reverse complement.
GGGGGCTGTAGTGTCCGGTCTTTCTACTGAAGACCGAGGGTGGGCCCCGTCCTCTTCTCAAAAAAAAGAAAAAAAAACAAGTGAAAGAAGAGAAAACAAAAGAAATGGAAACATACACTGAACAAACGGCTTCCGGTCGCGAGAGTGACAAGACCAATTTGAACATGATGGAGTTTGAGAGGCAGAGTCGCAAGTAAGTATCTGTCCCCGAATTGAGCACACCCACCACTTACGATGCGTGGTGGCAAAGGGAGATCACACGGAACGACAACCCGCGGCGGGCCTCATCGCCGGAGGAGAAAACCCATGGGGATCAACTTGCTGCGGTGCCCGTGTGAGAACTTGTTGTGCGGCGGCGACGGGACAAGGCCCAGCTGGGCCCCGGGTCTCCTCGGCCACCAAGAAGTGGCAAATTCTCCCATGGTAGAGGCTCAGAGCCATGCATGCTGGAACAGCCGGCGAGCGGCAAGTACTGGCTGCTCACGGGCATACAGAATGGGCTCATGTGCTAGTCACACCATAAACATTCCTACATGGTGTTGCTGGACTCTTCGACCTGGCAGTTCTGCAATATCGATCTAACGTTGTCCTCCTTTGATCGCAGATTTTTTTTTTGAGGCACATTTTTTATCGCCACTGGAAAATTGTGCGATGACCAAAGGGCAGCGAACGAAGGCTTTGCGCCCCAGCGAACATCTGCAGCACGCCAACATTTGAATATAGAAAGGATTACAATTTAGAGAGGTTGTTGGGTTTGATCACGTTTTTGTTAGCCATTTCGTTTTACATAATAGCTAAATCAGGATTTTAGCTATCTATTTTTATCTAGTCTCTTGGAGATGTTGTTAGATTCATCTCGTAAATTAGCACCCATCTGTCAAAAAAGTTTTATAATTAAACTTTATTTAATACTCTTAAATAACAAGATTCTCTTTGATGTGACAAGGCTAAAATTTTTGCCGCCTGAAAGGAACACCCCTTATGTTTCTTTTGCAGTGTTGTTGCCTTGTTGCATGTTGTAGACTCAAATAAATAAAATAATATGGTTCAGTGATATGCGGTGATTTAACAACAAAAGTGATGGACAGCGCGCCGCGGCGCGCCACAGCTACTAGTTCCTATGTGGCTAGTACCGTTGAAACGATCAAACTGGCATACTCACTTACAAAAGGGATCAAATCTATCAAGCCTATAGCTAGTTGAAATTTACATACACGATTCCACTACAAGATTTTGCAAGTATTCCCTACAGTGTGTAGCAAGTGGACGACAATATCTAGTACATTTGGTTAAGCATTCACCACAACTGTTGGTAATAAGTTTAGGCAATATTATTCTTGGTAAATTGTTTATACTGTCGGCCATTCATTAGAAGATTTGAACTGTAGGCCACTCAATAAAAACTATAGGGAAAGATAAAGTAACTAGTGTTCATACATTAGCCATTACTAGTACATTGCCCGTGCTAACGCTACGGTAATCTTTGAAATGGATACCAAACAACGATATATGTTTTGATGAGACATTTGTCAACAACATACAAAATAATACACAATAATAGTAAACCATATAAAATCTGAATAATTAGCTCAGCATATACAACTGTTTACTTATGCTAGTCTTCAGAGTATATGGATCCATAACAATATGTAAGCACAACAAAGTGTAGCTGCAAACCTCGACCTACTGCACCAGGTAAGCCACGGAAACATGCAGAGACACACATATAATCCATTACCCAGGAAAGAAATTGAATCGATCTGAACAGATCTGATGAACTACTAAAGGAGATGCAGTGATATCAAACTCATTTCCTTTCAAGTAAAGAAAAATGTAATAACAAACTCACCGGCTTATTGCCACCAAGGTCATGATGAACCGTATTGGTTTCTTCCTCGACAATGACACATCCATCCTTCATTCCGAGCACTCCTACAGCCATGTTTTCCGACGGAATGTCCTTGCAATTTGAGACATCTGAGTATCTGACCCACCCAATATAAACGCGGAAGCGGGAAACGACATAAGAACAAGAAATGCGAGCCGGACCAGATGAAAGAAAATGAATCAAGGGTGAGATGAAGTCTGAGAGAATGTTACCGTGCTTGGCCATCTGGTTGAGGAAGGGCAGCAGCCACCGGTACCTGAATGAGCCAGGGTCGCGCACGTGCTTGGGCCGCGGGAGCACCTGATGGATCCACCAGCGAAGCAAAACGGGAATCAGAGGACGGAACCAGGGAGACACAAGAGAAGGCAAGAGATACCACGCAGATCAAGAAGACTCACCGGCTTCCGCTCCAGGTCTTCGGCCGCCGCCGCTGACACGGCCTCCGGCAGTTCAGCTCTCGACGGCCCTGGGCTTCTTGGCGGCGGCACAGACAGGGGAGGAAACGTCGAGGGAAGCAGAGGCGAGCAGGACGATGCGGTGGGTGCGGATGTCCATTTCACAGACACAGCCGCTGCCGTCGAGGAATCGGCGAGGCGGGCGGCCGATCTGGCGGCGACTCCGTTTCGGGTTGAGCCCGATGTGTGACGATTCGATTCGAATGGTTAGCATTCGGGGGCGGACGAGAGGGAGACGGTGTGCAGAGCGAGAGCGCCGCTGTTACGCAGCCGGGGCGGCGGCGCGGGGATGGGACGCAGTGGCGCGGCAGGGGATGGTGGCTGGCTGGCGGCGGGGGAGGGGTCGGGGGCAGGGTGCGGTGGCGATGGGAGGATGAGGAGGAGCCACGCGTAGGGACAGGCGTGGGCTGCGGGGCCCAGTTGTCGGCGCAAAAAATCGGTTCGCTAGGGCGGGTGACGGACGACAGGGCGTTCACCACGCACTCGCATTTTTATGGGTAGTAAAGAAAAGTGAAGTCATGACAGGCTCAATATTGCTGACTACAACACCTTCTCATATCCACGCCTACCCTTAGCACCTTGGGTGACGTAAGGGGGAGCATTTTCATAGGCATTGTTTTGGCTTGAAGTCCCATGAGAATCCTCCTCCTTGGATAGAGATTGGCTGGACTCTATCAGCTGATAGTGTACAGCCTGCTGGTGCGCCGCCTTGTTTGACACCCCGTTCTCCTCCTTGGGTGTCGGAGAGTGGGGAGCGCCGGTGATTTTCCCGTCTTAGGGGACAGCTCACCGACGACGGGATCGATGTGTCAAACCGCCGCGATACTGCTTCTTCTTGATCCCACCAGAGGGGACAAGAACCTCCCGGGGTTGGAGCTCGCTCCTCCCCTGGACGGCTTTGGCCGCGACTAGGGCTAGCCGGCCGGCCGGTTAGGGTAGCGTCGGCGGCACGCAGCTCCTCCCCCAGCATGGTGTCCCAGGGGATGACGAAGTTTAGGTGCCTCACCATGCCAGATCCCTTGTTTCGGGCATGGACACAATTTTTCAGATTTTCTTGTTTTGAACCTGGATGAACAACAGAGCCAGTGGCTTTTATTGTAAATATTTCCGTTTTTTTTTTTTTTTCATATAGATGACGGGCAACATGAGATGACCGTCACCCATAACCTCATATAGGTGACGGGCAACATGACATACCCGTCACCCATAATCCCACATAGGTGACGGGCAACGCAAGATGCCCGTCACGTATGACTCTTTATAGGTGATGGACATTTGCCCGCCACCTTTCTCTTGTTATCAAGTGACGGGTTACGGGTGACTGGCCTGGGTGACCACCACCTATATCTATTTCTCACGTGGTGTGAACTGTGTCCCTCTACGTTTTTATCTACCTTTTTTCATTTTTTCTGTAAAGATAATTGAATAACTAATCAGTGCACTACTTCACTTTGTTAACCTAGTGTTGCAAGTCCGCATTGATACAAGAGTGACATGCTAGAAAAGGTTTACGATGAGTATATCATTGAAGATTTCATGCATTTCAATAAACTTAAAATAATATATGCTTTCCAAGTGAATATTATGTATGTGCGTAAGCAAGTACAATCTTGTGCAGTCTTATGCTGCTACATATAATTGTACGTTCTATTTTATTTTAACACTTAGTTTTAGGGCCTCATTTAAGAATGTGCAGATGGCCACACACTACAACACAAGCCTCCTTTAGCGACAGTGCCAAAAAACCCGTAGCGGCGGTTTTGAAAGCCGACTGTCGCTACAGTGGATGGTGGGGCACTGTACAAATGGCCCGCCTCTACAAATGATTTGTAGCGGCGGTTGCTGACAGGAACCGCCGCTACAAATCGATTGTAGGGACGGTTGACAACGTCACCGCCGCTACAAAGTGAAGGAACAGCAGACGAACTTGTCGCCTCTGGCACAGGCTGAACAGAGGCGGAAGCCTCCCGAATCGACACCGCGCGGCTATAAATTCGACGCCGCGCGTCGCATCTTATCCATTCGCCTCCAGCTCACCAGCTCCTGTCGCCTCTCCCTTGCCCTTTGCGCCTAGCCATCCGCCGCGCCATGACTCGCCGCCGCCGCTGCGCCACCGCCGAGACGGCGTTCGTGGGCGCTCGCCCCACGACGGAGCGCTACCCGCCGTGCAACCCGCTTCCGGCCAGTCCGCCGCGCTCCTCCAACAATGGCGGTGGCGGCGGCGCCTCCGACGACGCCGGGCTGCGCGTCCTTGTGAGGGGCAGCCCCTCCGGCAAGCTCACGTACTTGTGCCCCATTTGCCCTGGAATGGAAACCGACTCCATGGGGAACATGATGCTCCATGTGTTGGAGATGCGCTGGTTGGAGGACGTCCACGCGGTGGGGAGGAACCGCCACCACCACCTCGCTCGCAACCATGGTTGGATGTGAGTTGCGCGCGGCTACGACCGCGTGCGTGCGCGCCATGGTGACGGCGAAGCCCGTGGGAGGCGCCGCCGACCGCGTGCCATGCAAGGCGGCCAAGTATTTTGGGAGCGACAACGATCTGCCGCCATGCTTGACCACTAGTAGTTTGTTTGTTAGTTTGTTAGTTAGTCAGTTAGTTAGTTAGTTAGTTAGCTAGCTAGCCATGTCAGTGTGAATGTCTGTGTAATATTGTATTCGTAATGTGTGTGTAAGCTTGTATTTGTGATGGGCATGTGGCTATATATGTCACTACACATTAAAAAAAAAATGTTTAAGCAGCTACTAGCGGCGGTTGGTGGCAGCAACCGCCGCTAGTAATCAATTTGTAGCGGCGGTTGGTGACTGTAAGAATCCGAAGCTCTGGACTGATACGAATGTAATAAAATCACATTTGGTCAAGAGGGGTTTCGTTCAGGGGTACACGTCGTGGACAAGGCATGGTGAAGAGGACATCGAGATTGGTGGGTCGGATGCGGTTGATGATATTCGAGATGATGAGGTGGAAGTTGAGGTTCCTGTTGAAGTAAGTGCTGCAGAGTGTCATGGTAGCAGCGCCGCTATGGATGTGGATCCTGATTTTGATGTTGAGGACATGTTGCGACATGTGGAACCTCAAGTGTTCCAAAATGTTGGTACAGAGAAAGGGCTTGACAGCATGGATACAGTTGAGAAGGCATCAAAGGAGCTTCTGTATGAGAAATCAAAGGGTTGTGATGAAGAATTTACTGTATTGCGTACGGTCCTTGAGCTGATGAAACGGAAAGCCACTCACGGATGGTCAGATGCTAGTTTCACAGATTTGTTGCAGTTGCTTTCTGATGTGCTGCCCAAGCCGAACTCAATGCCTAGGACCACCTACCTCTCAAAGAAGCTATTGTCCCCACTTTACTTGGGCGTGCAAAAGTCTCATGCCTGTCCAAACCATTGCATCTTGTATCAGAAAGAGCATGCGGACGCAGTAAGATGCCCAAGGTGCAAACGCAGTCGTTATAAGAGGAACGATGACCAAGGTGCCGATGGGGGTAACAAGAAGAATAAGAAGGTGGGGAGGAAGAGGAAGAAGAGCACGGTGAATGATGGAGATGACGATGACAGAAAGATTCCAGCCCTTGTCATGTGGTACCTTCCTGTTATCGATCGCATAGGCGCTTGTTCGCCAATCCCAGAGATGCGGAAATGATGACTTGGCATACGCACAAAGGGGACGATAAGATCAGACATCCTGCGGATGCAACCCAGTGGAAAAAGTTTGACAAGGACCATCGAGAATTCTCTGATGAGCACGGAATATACGGTTCTCATTGCGTACGAACGGTATGTCCTTTCGGTCAAATGAGGAACCCGCACAGCACTTGGCCAATGACCCTATCAATGTACAACATCCCTTCCTGGTTGTGCCACAAGCGTAAGTACATATTGCTGGCGATCCTTATATCTGGTCCTATGGAAGCTGGTAATGACATCGATGTGTTCTTGGAACCGTTGTTGGAAGACATGCAGAAACTATGGTTAGAGGGGGTCCGTATGTGGGATGAGTTCAGGAGGGAGTATTTCACGCTGCATGCCATCATTTTCGTCACCATCACTGTTCCCCTGGACTTAGGACGCTATCTGGACAGGTGAAAGGGAAGACGGCATGCATATCATGCGTTGATGATACATCCTATATCTACCTTCCACTAAGAAGCTTGTGTGCATGCGACATCGTCGATTCCTGCCGAAGAAACATAGGTATCGTGGATTGGCAAGAAACTTTGATGGAACGGTTGAGAAGGACGCAGCCCCACGACGCTGGACCGGAAGGCATGTGTTTGAGATCTTGAAGAACATCAGTGTTGTATTTGGAAAGCACGTGAAGGGAGTTAAGAACTCAAAACCACCTACGCCATTTAAGAAGATGTCCATTTTCTTCAAATACCTCGATTACTGGAGAGAATTCGAAGTGCCTCATGCCTTTGATTGGATGCACATTGGGAATGGTGTCTTTGATAACACTGTCGGGCTTATACTAGATCTACCAGGGAAAACGAAGGATGGTCTGAATGCACGTAGAGATCTTGAACACATGGGAATAAGGCCAGAGCTTCATCCTCAAGCAAGACCGAATGGAAAGTACTACCTCCCCCCGGCGGGGTACACCCTTACGTGTGAGGAGAAAATAGCTTTCTGCAAGTCGTTACACGGCATTAAAGTCCCGACCGGTTTCTCGTCGAATGTCAAGAATCTTGTTAACATTGAAGAGTTGAAGATAAGTGGCTACAACACTCATGACTCCCACACAATGCTTTCAGTGTTCCTCGTGATCGCCATCAGATCTATCAAACCAGAGTGGGTAAAGTTGATCGTAACTCGGTTGTGCTACTTCTTCAATGCAGTGTCAAAGAAGGTGATCAGTCTAGACGACTTGGATAACGTACGGACCCACATCAAGGAGACCATGTGCATACTTGAGATGTGCTTTCCTCCATCCTACTTCGATACGATGGAACACTTTATGATTCACATTGTTGACCAGATTTGGGCGCTGGGCCCCGTGTACTTGCATCATATGTTTCCATTCGAGAAGTTCATGTACGTCATGAAGCGCTATGTACGGACTTGTTCCCATCCAGAGGGTTCGATGATTGAGGGCTACACAACTGAGGATGTCATCGAGTGTTGTGTAGATTACATTAAAGGTAGCAGACCAATTGGCGTTCCCGTGTCTCGTCATGAGGGAAGGCTATCTGGAAAAGGTACGAGAGGAAGGAGATCATTCACCGATTCAAGTTATGAAGAAGTAGAGAAAGCACACTTCAGTGTCTTGCAACAACTTCAGATTGTGTCACCGTACTTCGAGAAACACCAGGCAGAGCTTCGCCAGAACAATCAGGACCGCCCGGATGAATGGATCGCAGAGGAGCACAAGCGTTGCTTCACGGTTAAAGAACCTAGACCTGCCAATTGGGGATTCTGACAACGACAAACTGTTGAGAAGGTTAGCTAGTCGCCCATCGAGGTGTGTGGTGACCTGGCAAGCGTATGACATCAATGGTTTCACCTTTCATACCCAAGAAAAGGACAAAAGGAGCAAGTGTCAAAACTACGGTGTCCAAACCCAAGCCCAGAATGCAGAAGGTCAGAATACATGGTACTATGGGTACATTGAGGAAATCTGGGAACTAGACTATGGAGAAAATTTGCATATTCCTATATTCAAGTGCAAATGGGTGAAGGACCCAGACGGCGTGGAGGTTGGCAAGATTGGGATGACAATCGTCGATCTAAACAATGTAGGTCACAAAGATGAGCCATGGATACTCACCAAGACAGTGCAACAAGTGTGGTACGCACCAGACCCAGCTGATGGAAAGAAGTCAATCGTTGTATCTGGTAAACAAAGAATCGTCGGAGTGGAGAATGTGGAGGATGAAGATGAATACAATCAGTATGATGAAGTGCCTTCTTTCATTGATGCAACAAAACTTAAACTCTTAGAAACAGACCTCACCTATGCCGGGGTAGTGCCCTGCATGCGCAGCGAAGGAAAAGTCGTTCAAGGCTAACTAGCTCGTTGAGATGAGCCTTTTGTAATTTTATGAAACTTTGTTAACTATGTTCCATGTTATGTACCTTAATGCAACTTTGTTCATTTTATATCAATTCATATCATTTTCTATCTTTTTGAATCAATTTATATCATTTTCTGTAGTTTTAAATCAATTTATATCACTTTCAATCATTTTAGATCTTTTTGAATCATTTTATATCATTTTGTATCATTATTTACAGGAAACCAGATAAAAATAACAAAAAATATTTGTAGCGGCGGTTCGCTGACGTCACCAGAACCGTCGCTAAAAATTGAGTATTTGTAGCGGCGGTTCGCTGACGTCATCAGGAACCGCCGCTAAAAATGGCCTATATATTCCCCATCTCCCTCCTTCAACCCCTCTAAAATCCCGGCGGTTTCTCAAGGACGACGTCGGACCACGCGCGCCCTCGGACCTAGCCGCCACCTCGCGCGCCCTGACGCCCACGGAGCCACCGTCCCGGACGTCGCCGCTCTCCCGGATCTCGCCGCCTCCGTCCTGGACCTCGCCGCCGTGCTGGACCTCGCCGCCTCCATCCCGGACGCCGCCCTCGTGCACGGGCCGACGTCCCCGACCTCGCAGGCCTCCCGGTCGTCGCCGCTCTCCGGACCTCGCCGCCTCCGTCCCGGACCTCGCCGCCGGGCCGGCCTCGCCGCCTCCATCCCGGACGCCACCCTCGTGCACGGCCCGACGTCCCCGACCTCGCAGGCCTCTCGGTCGTCGCCGCTCTCCCAGACCTCGCCGCCTCCATCCCGGACCTCGCCGCCGGGCCGGACCCCGCCGCCTCCTTCCCGGACGCCGCCCTCGTGCACGGGCCGACGTCCCCGACCTCGCACGTCGACGGCTGCCTCCTCGTCACCGAGGACCTCCTCCCTGTGAACGAGCCCGAGCCGCGCTCTTTTCTTCCCCAGGTGCGTCCCCTCTTCTCCCTCCTCTGCTGGTGCTCATAGTTCAATTTTGCACGAAATTAAGGACCATGTGTTAGTTCAAATTTTGCATCTGATGTATCTGGGCACTCGCCATTGAAGAAGTTCAGCGTGGCCAATTGTTCACTTTAATTTGTAGAGCGCTTGTTCAGAAATAGTAACACTACAAGAAAAAAGTTGTCTAAGCATGCTTTTAACTGTTCTGCCTTACTCATAGTATATATTTTTTCTCACAACTAGGTTTGTTTTGTTTGGTTGATGTCCAGTCATTAGAATACTTGATTGGAACTGTTCATTGAATTTTTCTGTGGTAGTGTAATATCTGGTTTGCGCTTTGAATTAATCCAGTGACAATCAAATAGCGAAAGTAAATGATTTGGTGAGGTTTTTGAGGTTTTTCTTGGCTTCTTTTAAAAAAGAAAAAATGACCAGTGTTCTGTGATAGATCTGCATGTGTCATACATAAGATGGAAGCAGTTGTTGGTGTAATTTTACAGTTTCCATCTTTCTTACTATGTATAGTATTATTGTTAGATAGTGCCTAAATGCTTTTGCATGGTTGCTATGGTCAAATCTTGCTGCTGAATTTTCCGAATTTTATGAATGTGAACTGAATTAAGGACAAATGCTTGTTTGTTAACTGAAATTCATTATTTTACATGTCTACCTCCTCAAATTCATGATTTTGCCTGCTGAAATGCTGATTTAAGGACATTGTGATAGTAATTTTGAATTCTAGTAATTTGAAATCTAGCTCTAAATTAAGGGCATTGATTACATCGGATGGAGAACAACCCGAACTCAGTTGAAGGGGTAGGGGCAAACCAAGAGAACCCGGAATCCGCGGTGAACATGTCTCAGCAACTCCGGGAGACGATCGAGTACACGCCCTCGAACCGTGAGTCCTCTGTTGAAGAAGGAAGCACCGAATGGGAGGAACCTGAGGATCCTCATCCTCCAGGACCCCGGGAACGTCGATCTGGGGTCCCCGACCCTGATTATGTGCCCGAGGGTGAAGTGGAGGTATTATGTGAAATAAGTGTTCCCACATATTTCAGTAATTGTCTACTCAATGCGGTTTAACTCAAATCTTGATGTCTCTCATATGCTAGGCTCCACAACGGAAGAGGAGGCCCCGCCGCCTTTTTGATGAGGAGCCGTTACTCGATGCGGCTAATGCGCTCGTCGTAGAAGAGGAGCCTGTGCAAGTGCCGCCAGCGAAACGCAAGCGCGGTGAACGGAATGCAAACAAGGCAGAGGGCATATATGATGTCATTGCCGTGGACCCAAAAGACGGGAAACCGACAAAACCACCTATTGTTCTGGCAAAATGGCGCAACCGATGTGGAAAGGTGGTGAAGGACAGGTGCAACATCACTTATACGGATTGCCGTATAGTGCCAGAGCACCTGAAAGAGGAAATGTGGAATGCGGTGAAGGAGAAGATCAAATTCCGCAAGCAAGACGAAGCGAAAGGCCGGAAGGCAACAATGGACTGTATGAGCCGGTGCTTTCGGGATTACAAGTCCATGCTCAACTGCGAGTACATTAAAAAGGGCCAGGTTCCTTCGAACTTTAGAAATATCACTCCATACGAATGGAACGTCTTTCGTGCGCAAAAGACTAGCGCTGATGCTTTGGAGCTCAGTGCGAGGATGTCAGAGCTGAATAAGAGGAGCAAGTACCATCCACACCTAGGTCCGGGCGGTTACAGCGCCAAGGTTGAGGCGTGGAGAGAGATGGAACGGAAGAACCGCGAGGAAGGAAAGCCTAATCTGCTGCCATTCCTCGATGAGCGTACCAGGAATTGGATTTATGCTTGAAGCGAGTGGGTTGATGGTCAGCTTGTGGCTAGGGACCCCGTGACAGGTGAAGTGGTGGCACGCTTAATGGGTCCCATTCAGGAGCAGGTGGAGAAAGGTATTTTGAAGCCTGTGTATCACAAGGACATGCTCACTGCGGGTCTACAAATGAAAGAACATCCCAGAACATGAGGAATCTCGTGTTCTACACCTTGGCATGAAGGTTTCTCGGACTCGTCATCGTCTAGCATATACAAGAAGCATGACTTCTACAAGCAAGAGCTGGAAGAGAAAGCACAAGCGGAATGGGTTCGACGCTTTAGGAAGTTCACAGAAGATAATGCAGTTGACCTTAGTCATCTGCAGCCCATAGTCCCCAACCTCCAAGCATCGATGGACTCTATGTCTCAGTGTACGACGTCCACCACGCCGTCTGAACCTGGGTTTGAACCCATCGCTGAGGCAATTCCTTGGGAGCTGCACGTGCCGTTTGGTTGTAAGGGTAAGACCTTGAAGGTTGCAACAGGCATGGTACTTCCTGGACAGGTGGTCCACATTAAGAAGATTCCCCCTAGATTCATAAGGGTCTCTGTAGATGAGATAGTGGAAGGATATGAGGACAACGAGATTGAAATCCCAATACATGAGGAGGGGATAGAAACTCTAAGGGAGAGTCTTGGCACTTTCATAATGTGGAAGCGACGAGAAGTTGTCCTCCTCAACTCGACCACGAAGACTTCTCCACCCCCGTTGTCCGGCCACGAGTCGCACCATGCCAGCCAGCCACTCACAGCGGATGGGGGGAGACCTGGTCAGCCGTCTCCAACGTCGGCTGCATTTTCGGCCTGTAATGCTCATTCAGCTGGTAAAGAAGCACAGACGGTGCCCGGAGGGCATGAATGGAGCCCTACGATTGAGAACATAGGGGAAGCTGATTCAACTCCGATCCGAGAGGAGCCAGCCTCAAAGGATGTACCAGTTCCTGAACCTCCGCCGAAGAATGATGTAGCACTGTGTTGGCGGTCGTTAAACCACGATTTGACCGCCACCCTACCGGTAAATAAATGTATAACACCAAGATTTTGTGCATAGTAGTTAGGAATAATGCTACTTCACAGGTTTTGGTGAATATTTGGATGCAGGAGTGGATAATGGAGAAAAGTAGGCCCAGCCAGGGAATTTCCCTGGCCGGCTGGCCCCACCTTAGGCCGGCCGGCCCCACCTGGTGGCTGCATGCCCCAAACCTCCTCCAGTGGGCTGGAAACTAATCCACAACGCATAATTCAAGCCCAGCCCAGCAGAATTGCACCGCCATTCTAGAAGGTGGGCTATTTGGGCCTTTACTTGGCCCTCACTTCAATTCTGCCGACCCCAGCGAGGAGCCGACCTTCAGACCGCCTTCAGGGAGTGATCTGGAGCGTCGAGGCAGAAGACGGTGGCCAACCGACAGAAGGGACGGCCGGCCGGCCACCCCCCTAGGCCGGCCGGTCGGCTTTGGCGGCGCCGCCTCTCCAAAGTCGGCAGCAGTGCTTCCACCGCCTTGGAGACCTATAAAATGGACCCCCCGGCCTCAGAAGCAACTCGCACCATCACACTTCATCCAAGTGTTCATTAGTTTAGTAGTAGCTTTGGGAGTTAGAGTAGAGTAGAGTAGAGTGAGAGCTCTCTCGGGCTTCCGGAGTCTTCGGAGTTCGGTGTAGTTCTTTGTATCCTTACTCTTTTGAGATATTATTTTATTCAATAATTAGTTTTATCTTTATTTACTTCTTTTAGTAATTCTTTTCTATTAAGTTTATTTATTCTGTTAAGTAAGTGCTCGTAGAAGTCTTGTTGTGGGATTCGTGATTGTTGGAGTACGCAAGTACGAGAGAGTGCCTTCGTCGAGATGACGTCGTGTGAAATCTGTGCTTGTTTATTCTTAGATAGGACTGCTCCGTTGATCAAGAGTAGTTCCTCTAGGCGGGTTGTAAGCGTGGCGCTTAGATCTTGGCCTATGCACGTTTGGCACCCAGCCCCACGGAGGATGGTAGCCGCGAGTGTATGTGACAGCTGCACCGGTCTCTGTAATCCACCACGTCCGGGTTGGACTCAGCAGGGTCTTAATTATAGCATACGATTCCTAGGTTTGAACTAGCATCATCGGTTGACCTAGCACGTGTGTGCCCCGAAACGACATGACTTGTATGTGTGTGATCTTAACTAGAGTAGATAACCTTGTAGATTAGACTACTAGAAAGAGTAGATACTAGGTAAACATACAGGTAGCCTTAGCTCTATCTCGTTGCTCTCCCAAATGTATACTACAGTTTTTCTTTTATTACCTTGGATTTGAGGATGTGTGTGCCACCCATATATATCATGCCTATCTTACCCCCGTCTCAAGTATAGTTGATACATTATTTCTTTCTCCAAATTATCCAATGCATTGCTATTATTCAGCCCCCTTTTGCTCTACTTCCCTGCGGAAATATAAATACGATAACCCTGGAATACTCCAAGGTGAAATGCTACAATGGTGATCCGTGCGCTTGCGGAATTAATGAATTTAATTTTATCGCATAAGAACCGCCAACACACTGCCCGTGCCTTTGAAAGATGTAGAGGACGTCGCAAGGTCGCCTCCTTCAAACACATATGTGCCAGTAATACCCAGGACAATTACCGGCTTCGAAACCGAACCCACTGGTGGTGACAAAGAGAAGCTACAGGGCGCTATCAGTACAATAATGCAGGCATGGAAAAAGTCCTGGAATCCGTCTCCTCAGGTAGCTAGCAAGGTCGACGACGTCGCAGATCCCCGATCATTGGTGTGCTACGAAGATGAAGTTTTGGGGGACTTGACCGATGAGGACCTTCCTCAATTCGAGTTGGGCAAGCAACTTTTACCAAAAAGCTGCCTGAAGAACATGCCATGGGAGATGAAGAAGCTGCATCACTGGTACATGGTCGCCGCGAAAGAAGGAGTCTCGTTCATACCTCTAAGGTATGGCCCTAAGATCTTCAACGACATCGAACCAGATAAGACCAATGTGATGGGGATATCTTTTGATGAATTTTACCGCATCTTCCGGCTTCAAAGGATGGACATCACTTTCATAACCTTATGGTGCATGTAAGTCATCGCATCTCATATGAATTTTGAAATACATGTCCTTCACCGACAGAACAATGACAATTGCTTTTCTTGTTTTGTAGCCTGTGTTCCATCTTCCAACGGAAGACTCACTTGCACACCAGGGAGTATTGGAAGCTAGCGTACTTAAACCCCCAATTAATAAATCAAACATCGATCAACCCACGCATAAACGCGAACGACCCCATGTACGCTGGTAAGACGGCTGAGGAGCTAGCTACAATACAAAAGGAGTTGGTACAAAAGGCAAGGACTCATGTGGCCAGATATATCTATGATTGTTTCATGAAGTGGCAAGATAAAGAGATGATTATGGCCCCATACAATTTTGAGTAAGTTCAACCACTGTCTTCATCTCCTTCTACATGTGTAATGTAATGAGTACTAACACAATCATTGTTCTAGTGACCATTGGATATGTCTGTGCCTTATACCGACAAATGGGTACCTTCTAGTGCTCGATAGTCTCGATGTTGACAAGAAGAAGTACGCAGATATCATCAGCGTCATAGATTGGTAAGAAGTTAAGCATCGCCTTTTCAGTTATGACGAATATTTTTATCTAACGATACGCTTTTCTCAATTGAGCAGCGCTTACGAGCACTATTGCAAATGTGGGGGGGGGGGGGGGGGGGGGGGGGGTAAACATAGCCCTTATCGAAACAAACATATGTACTTCCGTCACAAATTTTGGGTAAGACACGCTATATCATTTATCGTATTTCGATCATATGATTCTATTAAATTGCTAATTATGTTTTCTCTATTTTAGTGCTATAAGCAGCGAAAAGCTACCGTGCATTGTGGCTACTACACATGTGTATTAGCGCAGAGTAGCTCCAATATTTGAAAAGCATCGTCGAGGAGACCAAAGAAGAGGTATTTTTTTGGTTTGTATATCCTGAAGTTATATTCTTGTCGTTATTCATTCACTCAAATTAACACATGTTTACGATTGCATTGCAGAAAGAACTAAGGATGAAGAGACGAGCAACACAAAGGCAAAAGGATTATGAAATGATTAGAAAGGGAATAGTCCCTCCTGGTTCAATACATTTGACGACAAATGTAATGTATCAGGTGGACGCTAACCTGTGTCGGTTCGTTCTAAGAGAGGTCATTCATCCTCTAGGTAAGTTCTTTGATCCCGAGAGTGACTTAGCGGTGAATCGTTGGAATCTTTGTGAGTTGGCTGGTTCCAAACGCCCATATGAGCCTAACCGAGACCCTCCGGTTGATGATGACTTTGAAGTGTTAGAGAAAGAACATAAATGACAATTGTGCTGCAAGATGATGATGAAGGGATGTATGTACTTGTGAATATTGTGTTATGGATGTATGTACTTGTGAATACTTGTGTATGATGATTAAGTGATGTTTACACTTGTGTTTGGACTTGCTGGAATGATGTTGGCAATCTGGAATGGACTATATGTTATATTTTGTGCTATCTGTGATTTCTGTGTATTCTGGAATGTGTATTAAAGAATCAAATTTTATTTTTTTCTGTCAAAAATATAGCGGCGGTTGACAGCAGAAACCGCCGCTACAAATCCTTCTGTAGCGGCGGTTGACAACAGCAACCGCCGCTACAAATAGATTTCTAGCGGCGGTTGACCGCAGCAACCGCCGCTACAAATAGATTTCTAGCGGCGGTTATTTTGAACCGCCGCTAGATTTGTAGCGACACTTGCATAGCGGCAGTTGGCCGGGTCCGCCGCTATAGGCCATTTTCAACCGCCGCTAAAGGCCGGTTCTGTTGTAGTGACAGTAAAGAAGATCTTTATAAAACAAATGATACATGGATACGTGGCTAAATATTAAAACGATATGCAAACTTTAGGACACAGTTTTCTTAGCATAGTTACTTTATAATTTCTAATTTTGTAGAGTACCTCACAGATTTGTGGCCGACAGCTACAACTATGATGCCTTCTTCCTCATCGACTGTATCAACGCGCAACAGATGCTCTATAATTTAAAAGGAAAATGCTATAGAGCCGACCCGGATGACCAACTGTGGTACGACCATGTATGATCGATTTGGCTAACGAATCACTTCCGTGTCAGGATCCTCCCAGTCGGATGCAGGTCGGACCATTCGGTCGAACATGTAGCAGAGTTCGTTTGAAAATCATATGCAAACTTGGGATTTTTATTCTTTCGAAAGGTGGGTTGGGAGGCGTGCATTCATCGATCTTCCATCCGAATCATAAGCTAGCATTGTTCGCCTATATTCTTTTTTCTTTTAGATGCATGCATAGGACACAACACACATTAACCGGTCACAAGGCATCAATATTTTATTCTTTACCATTGGATAACAAGACTCCGTTTTTTCGTTTTAACATTACTACTGAGGAGGTGGAGGGGCTTTAGCGGGCGACTTCGGATGTTTGAAGCAGCACTTGCCAGAACCGTCACATTTGGCTTCCTCACAGTTGTGGCCGTTCAAACGACGGCAGTACGTTCCACAACCCTCTCGCGTGCAGGGATTGTCATCGCAGCACATCAAAATATCATCACGATAACGGACATATACGGAACATCCTGGTTCTCCTGCAAAACGGAGCTCAGTTAAATGGTGTGCATGCAAGAATTTAAACACCTCAAACGACTCGTGCAGTTAGCCACATACTAGCACAGGAGCGCGAGACGGCGGCGGACATGATCACAAAAACCAAGGAGACTTCAGCTATCAAGTACAGGATCCTCATCCTGTCGCTCTTGGCACTTGTCATGACCACCAGTAGGTTTGCCGCTTCTGTTCCAGTGTGCACATTGCCGAGCATCTTTGCTGGTTATATAGAAAATACAGAAGCACATTAATTTTCTGGTATCTAAAAGTTAAGGATTGATATCCTATACAACCGAATAAATTAAAGTTTGTCGTCTATACATTTTACGCATGCCCCCTTTAATATCTTTTCAGATGTGACAAAAGCTTCCATATCGCAAATAAGCTAAATTCCGATTTTGTTCGCCGGAATAAATATGGCGCTATCCAACTCATGTGGATCTGCATTCTACGTTAACATCATTTAATTTGCTTTTTGATGCGACAATATTACTTTTCGTTTCATTTCTTGCCTGCGATAATGCTTTGGTATCCTACAAATCCAAATAAATATATATGGTCATATCAATTGATGGAGAGGGGTGAAAATGGAAAGGGTTATCCACACCGCACATGAAGTGCAAACGGTCCATGTACGTACACTGCTACGGTACCATGGTGTGGATAACACATGGGATAATCTGCTTTACTCGTCACCCCCTCCTTCACACCTAGTCTTAGCACCGAAAGATAGGCCCCACTGGCTGCGACGTCCCCGCGCCCCATCTCGACCCCGCGGCCGGGTGGCGGACGCCTACTTCACGTCGTCCGCCACTGAAAAACCAGACCACAGTGGCGGCCAATGACATCATACCATCCGCCACTGTTGCTATTTAACACAGTGGCGGCCGATGACATTATACACATAGTGTCTCCGGCTCCAACTCCAGTTGCAGACTCTGCGGCGGCTCCGGTTCAAGACTCACCGGCTCCAGCTGCTGACTCTACGGCTCCTTTTGATGAGGTTGGGGCACATGTACAAATTGAAGCTTCCCCTCAGTCGCCTCTACCTCCCCCGGACCATGAAGAAGAGGGTACTTGCGGTCGTTTGCCTCCTACGTCACCGATAAAGGACAAGGAGGCAGAAAGTACCAAGACATCGCGTGCTCCTACGCCTCCACCCTCACCGAAAAATGACAAGGAGGCTAAGGGTAGCAAGAAATCGCGAACTAAGGAGAAGGATCCCTATAATGCTAAAGGGATCGTCAAAGCCAAGCATTTTTCCCTAGTTATCCCTACGATGATAAGAGATCATAACAAACGGTCAGATCCTAAACAAATACTTGATTATGCTGCTTGTGCAGCTTTCTATGCGAGTTTGGGCAACATTGGCAAGAAGAAACCAACGATGGAGCCTAAGGTGGTACGAATGATGAAGCCTGGTGTCCCAGAAGGGTCTTGGGATTGCGAACAAGACGATTTTCATAAGTACTCGCATGGCATGCCACTCATTCTAAGGAGCTTTCTCGTTACAAAGTGTGACTGGATAATGCAGAGATTTCATGAGTGGTACATTCAGGCGTGTGCGCTGGGCATTGAGAATATCCCGTGTAAGGATCATGGGAAGAAGATTTTCAACTCCATGGATTTCAAAATGACCGTGCCTTTTGAGAATATCCATCACATCTTTCGTCTCGACTCGATTGACGCGACAATTATAATTCTTTGGTGCATGTAAGTGCTTTCAACCTTTTCATTCTTGTTGGCGATTTCTAGTATACCATTTTATATACCAACTGCGCCTTATTTAGAGCATAAATGTTATCATTATAGGCCATTAACCCTTGATAATAGCACTATATTTGTATATATGTCGTTCTGGAGATTTACTGCAGAAACAGATGAAAAGGACGACATTCTGGACATTGTGGCTGATCTGGACCTGAAGAGAAGAAAAGCAGCAGAAAAGGCTTACTGTGCCGACAGGCACAGCCTTGTGCCGACCGGCACAAGGGACTCCAGGGCGATCGAGGCTGGTCCACCATTCAGTTGATTCTAGAAGGAAGTCATCCGAACCAATCTTGGGAGATATTTGTCACGAAGAGATAAAAGATACCTGAAGATTTAAAACAGCAATGCAAGACTTGATCTCGAAGAAAACTGATTTGGAAGGCCCACATGGAAGCTACCTAGGACTTTGGAACCGACTTAGAGAGGAGACCGAGTTGGACACGAGGTGTGCCGATCGGCACGGCCTCTGTGCCGATCGGCACAAGGACTCTCTTCCCGAGATCCTTTTCCTTTCCGAAGCACAGCCCTATATAAACCTGTAAAAGCTCTAGGGTTTCGAGATCCGTCGCCAGAGGGACAACACAGCTAGTAAGTTTAGAGCCACCGGGGCTTGTCCCGTTCTTCATGTTCTCTAGTTGTTAGATCAAGAACCGCTGGTGCTAAGAGGTGATCCATCAAGGTAGGCCTACTAGATGGTGATGTATCTTGTACTATGTATTATCAAAGTATGGTTCAATATGTGGATGAATGGTTTTGATTATTGCTTGCCTGGATTTTATGGTCTTTACATGCACTTGTTCCTACGCTTAGTGACGACTAAGTATTAGATGTTATTTTAATTGTGGTAGCAATAAGAGGTGAGAGATTCAATCTCTAACTATCTCTATTGTGGTTAAGATAATATCGAAATCTTGTAATGCGCCATAATTGCACATTGTCTCTGTACCTCAACGCGCTGGAATATGCGAGATCCTTGAGATGATGTGTAGAGTGGGAAGCGGCCACCGATTACGAAGGTTGGTCGTGACAGGGCTCGACGGAAAGGGGTTTCTTCCTACCGATCTTCAGTTATCAATAATCAAGTAAATCCGTTTATGATGCTATTTAATTAGGCTTTTTGGTTACGATCTCAACTAGCAGA
The DNA here is from genome assembly GCA_012490785.1 of Eragrostis nindensis. Classification (NCBI taxonomy): domain Eukaryota; kingdom Viridiplantae; phylum Streptophyta; class Magnoliopsida; order Poales; family Poaceae; genus Eragrostis; species Eragrostis nindensis. The sequence continues at coordinate 1,612,719 of JAAXCT010000030.1, read as the reverse complement.
CTTTGGCTAACTTACCCCGTGATTTAATCAGGTTCCTTAGGCTGTTCAAACAACACTCAGACGAATCAGCCTCTGTGCCGACCGGCACACCACTGTGCCGATCGGCACATCCCCCAATTCTCCCAAAACTCACGCTCACGCTCACTAGAAAGCCTAGCTAACTCTTTTACTGATAATTCTGCTTAATTCCCATTAGTCTCTGTGGTTCGATTAAACCTTGAAATACTCTTCTAGGGAAAAAGACTACAACTGTACACCGTGCTCTTGCGGTATATAAGTGGGTGCGTAGATACGACCAACAAGCTGTCTTTTTCTGGCGCCGTTGCCGGGGACCTTTGTTCGAATTAGGCATTGTTTGAAGTTCGAGAATTGGCCGTGGTGCCGATCGGCACGCCTTTGTGCCGACCGGCATATTGCTTTCTTCTTTTAATTTATCTGTTTTTTCCAGTACATATGTCCTGTTTTATTTAACCAGACAGGTATGGACGGCGCTAAATCAAATAAACCCTTCAATTACCTCGATGATCCAGAGATTCTCTTTCGCAAGCGAAAGGCGGAAAAGAAAAGCAAGTCACTAGGAGACATAGAAGACAGTGTGCCGGTCAGCCCAAGAGCGTTGTTTGCAGCTCTAGAAGAAGACAAGGAAGAAGAAGTTCCAGATGTAGAAGACATGGCAGACACAACACCAATAGCTAATCGTCTCAAGCCTGCCCTGGACAATGTTATCAAGACTAAGTTACTGCACAAGCTCAACCTTTTCAGCTGGAGCGTTACATGTCTGTGGTTGGTCAACAACCATTCACAGGTTTTGTAGATCCAAATATGCATTTGCAACATGTCACACCCGGTTTTCAAGACCAAAACCGAATGCATCTGTATGCGTGCCCAGGATCAAGTTTTCACGCACACAGGACAATTATGTGATAAAAGAACAATATCTTTATTAAATCGATCACTTTATTACAAGAATGACCAACTGGTCTAAAAGAAAAGATTACATTATAGCGGAAATAAATCTAAGCGTCGGCATTCTTCAACTCCACAGGCAGTCGACCGGAAGACTCGCAGGCCTAGATCTCCACTTCTCATCCTTGAGGCATTTCTTGGCAGCTTTCTTCACTGAACAGCAAACGGAAAAGGTATATGTTTCACGTGAGTACATAGAGTACTCAGCAAGTGGGGGAAAGTATGACATGTTGGCTAATAACAAGAAATGCTTAAAGAGGTTTATTTGCATAAATGCGGTTAGGTAAAATATTTTATAAAAGCATCTCCTATTTACTAGATGATATATATCTCCAGACGGCCAAGGTTACTCTACCTTGCTAAAATCAAGGGTTCCAAGCACCCTGCACGTACCTACAGGTTATTCTACCTGTACATCTATGGGTTACACCACCCGATCACAGTTACTCTACTGTGATTCCCTTTCAACCACCTTTCCCAACTAATCGTGTGAGGGTCCATGCCGCTCTTGACCGTGAGCACGGCTGTCATGACAGTTTTACACTCTGCAGAGGTTGTACACATTTACCCACGAGTTTGTGATTTCGTCCCCTGTTGCCAGGTGGACTAAAGTCTCCTTTATACCGTGCCGGCCAAGCACATGCACACTTCCTTAGGTGTGCGGCCAGGAGATCACAACATGGCTTTTTCGTAGTTTCCTCCAGCTTGTACGTGCCCACTTAGGTTCCACCGATAGGGGAAGTATACCCTTCGCCCTAGAGGCCCCCTCTTGTGCCAGATGGTTCCGAGGAATAACCCTCCTGTCCCCACACATCTCTCTCCCGACGATTCCAGCGTAATCCGCCTTCCTCGCACCACCGTTTGGCACGCACAGAACTGGTCTCCACTCTTTAATAGGCCAGGCCGCGCCCATACTTGGACTCGTGGCTGTACGGTATTCATGGGTGATCGCTCCACGAACCGGTCCTTAGATTTAGGTGATCAACAAAACCAAAGGATTGTCGGTAACCCCGAACAACCCCGAGCTGCCGGTAACCCCAGCACAGCTCCCAAACCACAATCACCTAAATCCCTAAGCTCCAATCATGTTGCTAAAGATTACCATTTAACCCTCATATGACATAAGTTCAATTAATCAAGTTATAACCTTCCCAAACCGACATAAAGCAAGGCTAAGCAATTCTACCCCCAAACGATAAAGGAATCTAGAGCGACAAGGAATGGTATGGAAATAATCTAGTAAACCCTACATATAGGTTCGATAGCATATTGACTCAAGCATGCAATTTTACAAACAAAACATTTATAAAGCTCAGTGAATTCAATTCTTCATCTTCGCGATCCTCATGCTATTCCCGAGCGTGTATTCCTATTCGTGCACACAACAAACAAGCGAACATCCATGACTAAGAACAATATGCAATTTACGAGCTCATTTGGGATCAGGGCATGAGACAAAAATACAAAGAGCTCACCAAAGGCTGTGCAACAGCGGCGAACCCTCGGGGCAGACGGTGGACGTCGGTTGACGGATGACGGTCATGGCCTCGAGATGCCATGTCGATGTAGGTTGCATGTTGGGCGAGAGGAAGGACCATGGCGTAGAATGCAGAATGACATTTTCACAAATATAGTTGGTCTTTGTGAAGTTATATGGTGCAACGGGAAACACAGAGACGATTGCTCGCAGTTTCTATGGTGGCCGTGAACAGACAGCGTGAAGATGACTTGTGCCTTCCCGCTGTTTGGCTGTACGAATCAAGAAAGTGTTTGAACAGAAATATACAAAGGTACTGGGAACACGACTATGACATCATGAAGTGTTGAGAAACGCACCATAATCAGAGATCGATGTCTTGGAGCATAGCAGAGTCGTGCAGCGGCAGTTCAGATGCCGACTACGTTCCTGGATGCAGTGATGTATATCTCGGAAAGAAATCCTATGATCACAAACATAACTTGATGGGACACAATTGGGTATGGCAATTGCATCATGGAAGACTTGGAATTGAGCAGAACGAGGAAAGAATTACCGTCGTGCGCGCTGGGCGCGTCCAGAACAGGGAGCAGAGTCTATTGAAAACACGATCCCAGTCGCATCGGGACAGTTCTGGCCATGATCTTCGGCTATGCTTTGGAGGACTTCAAGGCGCACGACCTGGCAAAGTTTGGCTTCATTTCGTGTTGTAGATCAACGGGAACAGGGATGCCAATCAGGGGCGCCGCGGCTGGACGAGACTGGCAGTAGAGGAGACGGTGGGGAAAAACGAGTTACAGCTTGGGGATGGATGCGAGAGAGCAGGGGAGTTCATCAACCATGGGAAGGGGACTCTGGGCGTGCTTTTACAGGTCCAAGAGAGGGAGAGAAGGGGGCAGGGGCAAGGAGAAACTGCAGCAATGAAGCAACATCGGTTTCACCTCTTCTTGATGGGAATTGATAGAGGATGAATCATGCTATCGATTTTGCTTGTTGGTAGGCATCATGTGCGCTGTCATGGCGCTCCAGTGGGAGGAGCTCTGTTGGCTGGCCATGGCGTTTTTGGAAGAGGAACGATGGTGTCGGGAAGATGAAGATGAGCAGGCGCTTGCGGTTGGCCTTCGGCTTGGGCTATTGGGCGTGGTTGTTACTGACGTGAGAAAGAGGAGAGAAAATGGATTAAGGCAAAGATTAGGTGGATTAGGGGCCCATTAGTAAGGGTATTGTTTTATTTATTTTCTGGTTTATAAATTATATAAAGACTCAAACCATTCAAAGAAAACAATAGAAACTCAAAACAAGCATTTTTAAAGTTTTAAGACAAACTAAATTTTCATTTAAACATTTTTTTTAATCAAACCAACTAAAATAAAATAAATCACTCAGATGCAAATATTTTTTGCAAGACGAAATAAATTCAGTTTAACAAAATTTAAGAAAACCTTTGAAATAATGAGAAAATTGACATTTGAAGTTAAAAAAGGGTTCACATCCCAAAACTGAAATTTTGGGGGTGTGACACAACATTTTCATGAAATCTGCAGTACCTTTCAATTGCAACATATGAATGCCAATGAAGCCAAAGTGCGACTTTTTCCTCTATCTCTTATTGGGCGTCCTAAGCAGTGGTACCATGGGTTACCTGCTGCAACAAAGATTAGTTAGGATCAGCGAATTTTTGGCAAAGTACTTCCCTCCAGGCAAGACTCAAGCTTTGAAGAACAAGATCCTTGGATTTACTCAACTTGCTGATGAGAGCGTTGGAGAAGCATGGAATCGATTCAACGAGTACAAGGATGCTTGTCCGCATAATGGCCTTGCTGAATGGGAGCTAGTCGAAAGGTTCTACACGGGTTTGAATCTTTTGTCCCGACAACACTTAGATGCTTCATCTGGAGGATCGTTTTTGGACCAGACACCGCCCAAGCCACAGCCCTGATCAAGAAGATAGAGCAAAGTCAATCATAGGTTAGTGAGAGAGAAAGTAGAAGCCTTCAACCTTCCACGGGAAAAATGAAGAGTGTGGTGGAAAGAGCGTATGATGAATTGCTTATGGACAAGCTCGACACCATACAAAGGAGATTGGACAAGATTGATCATATTCCCAAGGAAGAGACCGTCAAGCTAGCGGAAGCCCGATCCACATGTGAAGAATGTGGAAAGCTTAGTCATGTGAGCAAGGATTGCTCCGAGGATGTAAAGATGCTTAATTATGTCAAGAGCCAAGGATGGAAGACTCCATATCAGCAACAAAGGAGTAGCTTCACCCCATCATCGTCTATGCAAAATGCCATTCCTCTTCTTATTCAATGCCAAGAGTTCTTTCAAGCTCAAGAGAAGGTCAACAAGGACACCCAAGCCAAATTCAAGGAAGTTGATCGTGTGCTTGAAACAATCAATGATAAGGTCATCGAAGTGGGGAGTTCTAATCAGCAAATTCTCCAATTCATAAAGATGATGGAGAAACAAATGGCCCAATTAGCGGAGTCGGTGCAAGGTGAGAAGGAAGCTCTTCCTGGTAATACCCGCTCTGCAGAACAGCTGAAATCCATCGCTACGAGGTCTGGGAAGCAAATAGAAGATCCAAAGTTTGCAGCTGGAGCAAGACGACCTCGTGTCGACCGGCACGACTCTGGTGCCGATCGGCACGCTACAGAAGATGGTGCCAATCAGCACGCAGAGGGTGCCGATCGGCACACTGAGGAAATTGACCTCTCGGGTCTGAAAAAGGGAACTGAGAATAAGAAACACGGTCCTGCTACCTTTCTGGATACGCAGCTGCTGGCCAAGACAGAGAGGATTCGACACCATGATGAGCAATTCTCCAGGTTTGTCGATATTATGAAGAAGTATATATCAATGTCCCATTCCTTGATGCCCTTCAAGTGCCCACCCATGCTAAGTATATAAAGGATATTATGCAAAGCAAGAAGTCCTTAGCATCGGAAGAAGTAGTGAAGATGACAAAGGAGTGCACTGCAGCTATTAATGACATTACACCAGAAAAGAATCCCGACCCCGGATCTCCTAGTATCCGGTGTTTGATTGGAGCTCAAATCTTTGAAGGGGTGTTGGCAGTCCTAAGGCCTAACAGAAATTAATCCGCAAGCGTACGGATACCGATGTAGCTTTCACCAGAAGGAGTATTCCTAGGGTATCGAATCCACAGGGAACGTATAGTGCACTAAAGCCTAAACACTAGAGGTATTGGTCCGTAAAGGTGGCACACAAGAGCAGGGTTTGCAACAATAAATAAAAAGGTCTTCTGGCCAGGCAATCTAATGATAAGAAGCTATATAGCTGGGCAATTTGGTAAGGTCCTTACTCTATTATTTGTTTCGGGGCACACGCATGCCAAGGTAGCAACCCGAGAATTAGGTTCAACTAACTTGGGGAACTACGTGCTATTGACCTCCCTACTAAAAACAATAACCCGGACGTGGTGGATTACAGAGACCGGTATGCCTGTCACACATACTCGCGGCTACCATCCTCCGTGGGGTTACGAGCAAATCAGGGATAACTCCAGGTCTAAACACCACGTTTACACCTATCGTCACAACTAGCGAGGACATCCAAATAAGCTAGTCTATGCAATAAATAAATAAATACTCATTGCATACCTGAAACCCACAAATAAATAAAACAGAATACCTTACTTTATTGCCGACCAATAATCTTCTTACATGTTGCCCGGCCTGAAAGACTAAGACGACTACTCCCAGGCGTGGAGCATACCGGAGGCGACGAAGAAGTAGAGTCCCGACATGCCGGCGGCCTCTAGCTCTCCTTCCCTCTCACTCACTCACTCCTAGCAACACTATCCTACTACCAAAAGACTAGAATGAAGTATCAAATGAGGTGTGTCTGCTTCTGGAGCCGAAGGGTAGCATTTATAGGCTGCTGGAGTCGGTGCGCGCCCGCTGGCCGAAGCTGGAGAGTCGGTGGAGCAAAGGTCGGCCGGCCGGCCTGGTAGGGTGGCCGGCCGGCCGGTGATTCTGTCGGTTGGCCACCGACTTCCTCCTGGACGGCTCTGATCGGCTCCTGATGGCGGTAAGATGGTCGGTTCCCTCATGGGGTCGGCAGAAGTTGAGTGGCCTTCAAGTTTAGGCCCAAAAGCCTATGTTCTAGAATGTCAGTTGTTCAATATTGGGCTGGGTCTTGGATTCCACGTGGGAAGGCTGTAGAAGGCCTCTGGAGAGGAGCTGGACTTGGGTTGGAGCCTGAGCAGGCCGGCCGGCCTATGATTGGGCCGGCCGGTGGGCTTTAGCCCCTATTTCCTTTGAATTTTGTCCATATTGCTCCCTGCATTCTAATACTCCAACAAAACTTGTGGAGAGCCATTAATATAAAAGAATGTTCATTTTATCCTTGTATGATGGCTTTTATTGAATGGTGTTGGCGGTAAAATATTCGTTATAAGCACCGCCAACAACCCCCCCAGACTTAGAACTTTGCTCGTTCCGAGCAAAAAGATTGAATCAAAGAAAAAGACGTCATAAAGGTGATATGATAAGATTATCTCAACAATTTCTTCAGGCTCACTATGTGGAAGTGGCTAAAGCTCATTGTCTTGAGAAGTTGAAAGGTTGAACAGCGAAAATCAAAGACCCTTTTCAAACCCAAAGATTCCTCGGATTTCAAAACTTTCCCTTTCTTCTCATCTTGTCACAAAAATTCTCAAGGTCTGAGTCACTCAGAGTTGTGGAAAAACCTATCTTCACTCAAAAGATGCTTTCCTTATTTTCTGATATGGCTTATATCTGGGGTTTGGTAAGGAGAGCATAATCTTTTGCAGATATTGTAAAATTAAGGGGCAATTCTAGAAAGAGCAATGCACATCCTCATAGTTCAGTCAATGGCAAAATGATGCTTTTAGAGATGACTCATACTTTGGCGGAAAAGATTGTGTCTTATGTATTCTGCCCAGAATGAATATAGCAATCCTTCTTGCCTCTTCTTTTTTTTTTTCAATGGGAAACTTTCTCTCTCTCTTTTTTTTTAGAGAGAGGTTCCCAGGATACATAAGGCAAGAAGGAGCCTCTTAGTGTGGGGCAGAGAGCAATAAGGCAGAATTGGATCGTAAGTTGATGTCTGCCGTCACGTGGATGAGTCACTCTCATATGTAAATGATGTATGACTGACATTTGAGGAGTGCACGCAACTTTAGAGAATTAAACCTTAATTGAACTCACCACAAAAAGATTAGCTTTTGAGGAGTTATAAAATCTATCTTTGTTTGGCTCTAATAGGTATTTTCAGAGAATTTGTGACAGTCAGATCGAAAGGCAAAGTAAGATTTCCGAGAAAATCATGGAAAGATAGGAGTCAAGATTTTAAGCATATATCAAACCTCACAACAAAATAGACAAGAGCGTCCTTAATAAAATTTTGTGAGCAAGAAGAAATCGTGAAATAGAATTATCATAAAACCGACGATGTTGAAAGAATTTTTGTTTGGTTTTATCTTTGAAAAATCTTTTTGTTTATTTAGCGAACAGGTGGAATAAGCAGAGGGGATTAAATGGAACGAGTTGGAAAAATTTGAACCTGTTCGGGGTCTGAGCCAGGCCGGCCGGCCTGGCCTGTGGGCCGGCCGGCTGGACCTGTGCCCCATTCCGCCTCTGTTTCGTCGTGGCAGTGCACCATCACCTGTACAACATTTTTATCCTGCGCGCTCGGGGAAATTGTGAGTGTACAGAGGTTGGTTTATGTGGGTAACCACATAAACCAACAAGCAATTAAATAAACACTCATTTCATTAAACACTAAGAGGCAAATTTTATTTTATTCAGAGGAGCATTGGGCGCTTTTACAAAAGGAAATAAATTAAGCAAACCTAATTTAATTCGAAGCAAACCTAAACGAATTTGAAGGGAAATTAAACAAAAGCAAACTAATAAGCGCCGATCTCTAATCCTAATGCTCCTATGGTGAGGGGGCCTCGAAGTGCTCGCTGAACCCCGTGAGCTTATAGAGCCTCTTCATCTTGGCCATGCTCCCCTTCCGGACAAGATTGATCTTGTCCTTGTTGTCCTCCAGATCCATGTATACCTCACCCTGGTGGTCCTCCACCTTAGCTAGGCGCGCCTCCATCCTTTGGAGCGCGATTTGCAGCTCCTTGACGGGGTCATGGGCGCCATCGCTGAACTCCATCTGGCCGGGAGGACCGATGATCGGCGGCGGTGAGCGGCGACGCAGCTTCTGCGCGGGTGATGAGTCGTTCGACTCAGCCTTGAAGATGAATCCCTTGGGCGCCTTGCAGTACAGCACCTTCTCACACCACTTCTTGCCCTTAGCACCCAGATAGGTGAAGGGAGGAGCGTTCTCATAGGCACCGTTAGATGTCCTATGGGAAGACTCGTCCTTGGTCTGGCTGGTGTCCGTGGGTTCGTCAGGGTCCTCCTCGGATTGTTCCACCACAGGGTACACCGGTGCGACCTCCACCCTTGGAGTGGGAGTGGGGAGCGCTGGAGATTTCCCCGTCTTGGGGGACAGCTCGCCGACCACGGGATGCGTGATGCCGCCGCGGTACTGCTTCTTCCCGACGCCACCAGAGGGGGACAGCAATCTCCCTGAGTTGGGGCTCGCGCTCGCCCTGGCCGGGCTTCTGCCGCGCCTCGGGCTGGCCGGCAGGCCAGGAGGGCAGGCCGGCCGGCCGGGGTTAGCCCCGGCTGCGAGCAGGTCAGCCTCCAGCTCGGCCCCCCAGGTGTCCACGAAGTCGAGGTACCTCGCCGCGCTGGATCCCTCGCCGTTGTTGACCGGAAATTGGTCGAGATAGGCGGATCGATGCTTCCGAGCGGATATGTTGGAGGCTCTTGAATTGGGGGCATTGGAATTGGTGGGAGACATGGTGGAGAAGCTCTGGTAGGGTGCCTTCTCAGCCATGGCCGAAACTTTTGAGATGGAAGAGTGGAGGAAAAATAAATTTTCAATGTGTTTAAGAAGGTGAAAAATCCACTCCAGGCGAGATAGGCTCCGAATCGCAGGGTAGGGTTTGGTATTCTGTTTGGTTTGATCAGGGGCGCCGCCACAAAAAGTTTTGAAAAATTTTGAAAATGTGAGGGGCCGGCCGGCCGTAGGCCCTGGCCGGCCGGCCAGCTTTTCCCCCGAAAACCAAAAGTTTTATTTTTATTTCAATATGAAGAAAAATAAGATAAGAAAAAGGGAAAAACAAGGCTCGGTTAAGGTCGGGGCTAGACCGTAGATGGCGATTTTCACGTGAACTCGATGACATCTACTTCCTCGAGTTCCGGCATGGAGGGTTCTAGAAAGACTTTTAAGCGCTGGCCATTTACCTTAAAGTGCTCTCCATCATTACCTTGGAGAGTGACGGCCCCATGGTTAGATGTTTCTACCACCGTATAGGGGTCATCCCACTTACTTCTAAGCTTACCATGACCAAATAATTTAACGCCGGAGTTGTACATAAGTAGCTTATCACCAGGCGTGAAGTGCTTCTCCCGGATGCGCTTGTCGTGCCACCTCTTTGTTCGTTCCTTGTAGAGCTTCGAACTGTGGTACGCTTTCTCCCTCAACTCTTCGACCTCTGAGATTTGAATTTGTCGCTTGACTTGGGCTTGGTCCAGGTCCATGTTCCATTTCTTGATTGCCCAGTAAGCCTTGAACTCTAGCTCGACGGGCAGGTGGCATGTCTTCCCGTATACTAGTTGGTATGGAGTCATGCCGATTGGAGTCTTGTAAGCTGTCCCATATGCCCATAATGCTTCATGCAGCTTCGACTTCCAATTCTTGCCCATTTGATTGACGGTCTTCAGGAGAATATTTTTGATTGTTTATTAGATGTCTCCGCTTGACCGCTCGTCTGTGGGTGATATGGGGTTGCTACCCGACGAGCAATACCGAGTGACGAGAGCATTTTTCTGAATGCCCTGTCGATAAAGTGCGAACCCCCATCACTGATTAGTACCCTCGGTGTACCAAATCTTGGGAAGATGACTTCTTGGAGCATTTCTTAGAGTGGATGGAGTCAGCGCTTCGACATGGAAGAGCCTCCACCCATTTAGAGACATAGTCGACTGCCACTAGAATATATTCATATCCCTCAGAGTTTGGAAAAGGTCCCATGAAGTCTATGCCCCAACAATCGAAGACATCGATTTGAAGATTATTTGTTAGGGGCATGGCGTCACGAGCGTTGATCCCTCCTACTCTCTGGCAGCGAGAACATCTTCTAACATACTCCTTTGTATCTTCATACATGTTTGGCCAGTAAAAACCACTTTGCCAAACTTTGGCACTTGTACGAAATACTCCATTGTGACCTCCAAAGGCTGATGAATGACATCTGTCGATAATTTGCATAGCCTCACATGCGGGTACACATCTTCTTAGGAGACTATCGGTGCAGACTTTATACAAGTATGGGTCATCCCATAAGTAATACTTGCTGTCCCTGATGATCTTCTTTTTATCCTCCCCCGGCGGTATATATCCTGCTACAATGTAGTTGACAATGTTTGCATACCAGGGATCGGTGCTTGTTACCTTTAGTAACGTGTCATCTCTCAAGCAGTCATTTATGGGCAGTCCAGTAGGATCTTCCGTCTGCAATCGCGAGAGATGATCTGCCACAGTATTCTCTACTCCTTTTCTGTCTCTGATTTCTAAATCAAATTCTTGAAGGAGGAGTATCCAACGGATAAGACGTGGCTTAGCGTCTTTCTTCGTCAGGAGGTATTTGAGGGCTGCATGATCTGAATAAATTATCACCTTAGCTCCAACCAAATACGATCTGAACTTATCAATAGCATACACCACAGCCAACAATTCCTTCTCAGTGGTTGCATAATTGAGTTGAGGTCCAGTGAGAGTTTTGCTAGCATAGGCGATGGCATGATGCTTCTTATCATTGGTCTGTCCCAACACTGCTCCTACGGCGTAGTCGCTTGCGTCGCACATGATTTCGAACGGGAGTGACCAATCGGGTGGCTGGATAATGGGGGCTGATATCAAAGCTGTCTTCAGTTCATTGAATGCCTCCATGCACTTGTTGTCGAAGACGAACGGTGCGTCGTTAGCCAAGAGACTGGTGAGATGTCTCGCCTTCTTGGAGAAGTCCTTGATGAACCTTCTATAAAATCCGGCGTGTCCTAGGAAGCTGCGGATCCCTTTTATGTTTCTCGGGGGTGGAAGCGACTCAATTACCTCAATCTTGGCTTTGTCGACTTCAATCCCTCGAGCAGAGACCTTGTGCCCAAGAACAATTCCCTCTGTCACCATGAAGTGACATTTTTCCCAATTCAAAACCAAATCTGCGTCTTTACATTTCTGAAGTACCTTCTCAAGATTCTGGAGACATCTGTCGAATGTTTCACCGTAGACCGAGAAATCATCCATGAATACCTCCATTATTTTCTCCACTAAATCTGAGAAGATTGCCATCATGCATCTTTGGAAGGAGGTAGGTGCGTTACACAACCCGAACGACATTCGTCGGTAGGCGAATGTGCCGTAAGGACATGTGAAGGTAGTCTTGTCTTGGTCCTCAGGGTGGATAGGTATTTGGTGGTACCCTGAATAACCGTCAAGGAAGCAGAAGAACGAGTGCTTCGCCAACCGTTCGAGCATCTCATCAATGAACGGGAGTGGGTAGTGATCTTTCTTGGTTGCTTTATTAAGCTTCCTGTAATCGATGCACATCCTCCATCCTGTCACTGTGCGCTGAGGGATCAACTCATTCTTTTCATTCTTCACAACTGTCATCCCTCCCTTCTTAGGTACTACCTGGACGGGGCTGACCCATTGACTGTCCTGAACTGGGTAGATTATACCTGCCTTGAGTAGCTTCAAAATTTCTTTCTTAACTACATCTCTCATGGCATTGTTCAAGCGTCGTTGGTGCTCACGCACAGGCTTATGATCGGGTTCCATTGGGATTCGATGTGTGCAGAATTCTGGGCTGATTCCCTTGAGGTCTGCTAGTGAGTAGCCTATTACCGATCTGTATTTTTCTAGCACGGCTACCAGTTTCTTCTCTTCTTCCTCTGACAGCTTATCACTGATGATGACAGGCGTCGTTTGATCTTTGAAGAGGAAACTATACTTAAGACCTGGTGGCAGCTGTTTGAGCTCGACAGGTGTTGGAGCTGGTTCTTCATGCTTATTGAGTGGAACATAGGGGGAAGGGTCTTCATCTTCATTGAAGTACTGTGCATCTTCCTCCGTATCAAGCTGCGAAGCTTCTATGAAGTCAACGGCCGCTGCTTCTTCTATCGCCGTGTATTCATCCATCTTCTCAGGTGTTTCCTCTGTATTGGCATTGAGTGTTCTTCTGATGTCGATGGAGAAGCTTTGTCTTCCCATTGGAACCTCCAACTCCTCTTGGGTGCTTCTCATCCTCGTGAGTGCTGCAATTGGAGTTCCAATAAGGAAGAAATTCTCGTCGGGAATGTCAAAGATGTCGAAATTCATGAGCAGGGGTTGCCCATTAATTTCTATTTCTAGTTCTTGCACGATCCCCTCAGCTTGATAGCACTTGTTCCGGAATATCAGCCTTTTCCCTGATGGTAATAGGCTTGATATGTCTACCGCCAATTGCTGGGCCCGCTGCTTTGACAGAATGTTTACTCCTGCTGTTAAGTCATAGCTAGCCTCAATTGGTGGTATATGCTCATATTTTACTAGAATGCTCTCAGGCTTTTCGTTGAGCTTGACGACCTTCTTTGAGCATTCTATTTCTTGGAGCCAATCCTCGCTGAAGACGGCAGACAGTTTCTATAGACGTGTGTCTTGTTCTGCCTTGTCTTCCCAATCTGGCTCATCTAGCTCAGCCTTTTCAACATAGCAATTCTTCTCCACCGGGTAAGTTCTTGTATTCCCGAATCTCGTCAAGTCTACCTCTTCCTCATATGGTAGGAGAGGGAGAGTGGACTCAACTTGATTCTGTCCTTCAGAGAGAATTTGGCTATCCTTGAATAGCGTAGGATTCGAGGGGCAGAGGTAGAATGGTTCTTGTTCTGCCTTCGGAGCTGGCTGTGGTTGAGGTGGTTCTGCTTGGGGTTGTACCATACATGCACACTTCTTCTGTTCTGGTGAGCTAACTGAAGGTGTCTCAACTATGGTTTGTGCCTCTTCTTCATGTTTTTCAGGGGCAACTGCATCATAGGAGCCCAAATTGCTGAGAATTTTATCCAACACATCGAACCCTTCTTCAATTGTCTTGTACAAGAATGACCCTCCTGAAGCTGTATCGAAGAAGTTATGGCTGTTCGGAGTGAGTCCCGCAGCAAAATGTTGAAGGAGTATCGGTGATGGGATTCCCAGATCTGGTCCTTCTAGAGTGTAGGTCAGGAAACGGTCCCAGGCAGCTCCTAATGGCTCATTTCTGCCCTGCTCAAAGGTAATGATATTCTTGCGAAGAGCAATAACCTTATGGAGAGGGAAGTACTTGAGACCGAAGAGCTTCCGGAGAGTAGCCCAATCTCCCTGAGCTTCACTTACATGTTTGGCATACCAGAGCTCTGCATTGCTAGTGATGGAGAACGGAAACAGCAACCATCTGAAACTGTCTCTCGGGACTCCTGATGTAACAACTGTGGAACAGAGTCTCTCGAAGTAACGCATATGTGTATATGGATTTTCATGATCTTCCCTGCGGAACTCAGATCCCTTCACCAGAGAAATCAGCTCTGGACGAATCTCATAGCTGACAGCAGTGATTGGCTTGGATGCTGGTGCAGGCTCCAATAGTGCTCCTTTCGGAGCAGCGGCGTCGAAGATTGACGGAGTGTCCATGATATAATATGATAAAAAAGCAAAAGAAAAGCAAAAGAAAACAAATGAAAGAAAAAAAAACCTTTAGCGGGCGCCTCTAGGTTCGAGTCCTAGCACAGCTAACCGTTCCCCGGCAACGGCGCCAGAAAGCTTGTTGGCAGTCCTAAGGCCTAACAGAAATTAATCCGCAAGCGTACGGATACCGATGTAGCTTTCACCAGAAGGAGTATTCCTAGGGTATCGAATCCACAGGGAACGTATAGTGCACTAAAGCCTAAACACTAGAGGTATTGGTCCGTAAAGGTGGCACACAAGAGCAGGGTTTGCAACAATAAATAAAAAGGTCTTCTGGCCAGGCAATCTAATGATAAGAAGCTATATAGCTGGGCAATTTGGTAAGGTCCTTACTCTATTATTTGTTTCGGGGCACACGCATGCCAAGGTAGCAACCCGAGAATTAGGTTCAACTAACTTGGGGAACTACGTGCTATTGACCTCCCTACTAAAAACAATAACCCGGACGTGGTGGATTACAGAGACCGGTATGCCTGTCACACATACTCGCGGCTACCATCCTCCGTGGGGTTACGAGCAAATCAGGGATAACTCCAGGTCTAAACACCACGTTTACACCTATCGTCACAACTAGCGAGGACATCCAAATAAGCTAGTCTATGCAATAAATAAATAAATACTCATTGCATACCTGAAACCCACAAATAAATAAAGCAGAATACCTTACTTTATTGCCGACCAATAATCTTCTTACATGTTGCCCGGCCTGGAAGACTAAGACGACTACTCCCAGGCGAGGAGCATACCGGAGGCGACGAAGAAGTAGAGTCCCGACATGCCGGGGGCCTCTAGCTCTCCTTCCCTCTCACTCACTCACTCCTAGCAACACTATCCTACTACCAAAAGACTAGAATGAAGTATCAAATGAGGTGTGTCTGCTTCTGGAGCCGAAGGGTAGCATTTATAGGCTGCTGGAGTCGGTGCGCGCCCGCTGGCCGAAGCTGGAGAGTCGGTGGAGCAAAGGTCGGCCGGCCGGCCTGGTAGGGTGGCCGGCCGGCCGGTGATTCTGTCGGTTGGCCACCGACTTCCTCTTGGACGGCTCTGATCGGCTCCTGATGGCGGTAAGATGGTCGGTTCCCTCATGGGGTCGGCAGAAGTTGAGTGGCCTTCAAGTTTAGGCCCAAAAGCCCATGTTCTAGAATGTCGGTTGTTCAATATTGGGCTGGGTCTTGGATTCCACGTGGGAAGGCTGTAGAAGGCCTCTGGAGAGGAGCTGGACTTGGGTTGGAGCCTGAGCAGGCCGGCCGGCCTATGATTGGGCCGGCCGGTGGGTTTTAGCCCCCATTTCCTTTGAATTTTGTCCATATTGCTCCCTGCATTCAAATACTCCAACGAAACTTGTGGAGAGCCATTAATATAAAAGAATGTTCATTTTATCCTTGTATGATGGCTTTTATTGAATGGTGTTGGCGGTAAAATATTCGTTATAAGCACCGCCAACAAGGGGCTTTATGCGATCTTGGAGCAAGTGTAAGTGTCATGCCTCGCTATGTCTTTCAAGTTTGAATTTGCCAGAGTTGGAGCCTACGGCTATGTGTTTGGAGTTGGCCGATCAATCGGTTCGTTATCCCGATGGAATTGCTGAAGATGTGCCTGTTCAAATCGGTGATCATATAGTTCCTGTGGATTTCATTGTGCTTGATATGGATTGAAGGACAAAGACTTCTTTAATTTTAGGTCGGCCATTCTTAAGGACAGCAAAGGCAAACATTGATGTGGGGAGTGGAAAGATAAGTTTCGACATAAGTGGAGCCTCCTACACGTTCAAGTTTCGCTCCAAGGGAGAAGAAAGCCGTATGGTCTCTACGGTTGAGAAATACAAGTCTCCGCACCACAAAAGAATCGAGGGTAATTGGAGGAAGGATATGTCCTATCATTAAAGGAGAAGGGACTAGAGAACCTTGTAGTGTCGCAACCATGATTCCCGTAGAGCGACGCTAAGGAAGTGATTCATACGGGGAGGTCAAGCTCTACGACCTTTTTAAAACTAAGAGCGCTTTTGGGAGGCAACCCAAAATCCGGGAGGCAGTCATAGGGTGAGTCTTTTTGTGTTAGTACTTTCGGGAGGGCAACCCGTGAATTAGAAATTTAGTGCTAACCGGGAGGGCAACCCGGCCTTTAATTTGTTTGCTTGTAATCCACAATAATGCTCCCGGAATAAAATTTGTTAGTCCAAGTGTTTGTTTTAACTTTTGTGTGAACCTCTGCGCTGTCTGTTTACTTTCTGCAGTTTTTGTTTTTGTATTTTGCTTGTTCACTAATAGTGCAGGAAGAAAAGAAACAAAAAGTGAAAAATCTGGTTGGTGCCGATCAGCACAAGGCCGTGCCGACCGGCACAGAAGCTGGCACGCCAAATCGTGCTCTGAAAGATACTCCGATCTGGAGATACAAATTAATTGGGGGTAACACAAGGAAAATGTGCGGAATATTCGAGGAAGAAAATATCAAAAAGGTGAGTTTAACAATTGTCACGAGATTATTTCCGTGTTTTTGGTATTTTTCTGTGTCGCAAAAATATATTGTATGATTCTTGCGGAAGAAGGAGGCACTAGCGGAAATTTGGCTCAGTTGCCGACCAGTACGAGAATCGTGCCGATCGGCACCACAAGGAAACGCAACCTCCAGGAATCTCGATGCTACAGGAGATCTGACATCCGTAGGAAATTTGAAATTCTGACGACACGAAGCGACGAAGTTCTGAATCAGGCGCAGACTGCACTGTGCCGACCGGCACCATGCTGTGCCGATCGGCACACTGGCCAATAATTCAAAAGAAGCATCAAAGTCTGCACACGTTGGAAGAAGGAAAAGTCACTGACGCCCATGCAGCTGCCGAGCGCAGAGGGGGCACTGCGCGCCCAGACTTGGGATGGAGCGAATGTGCCGATCGGCACGGCTCCCGTGCCGATCGGCATCACCTGGAAAATTCAAATCCTTGCAGGTGCTACCCTGTTTCCCGACATGCGACACTATACCAGGCATGGGGAAGAGGAAAAGAAAGCGCGACAGCTAAGGCGCGGGGGAATCAGCGAAAATTTGAATTGTGCCGACCAGCACGGTCTCCGCGCCAACCGGCACCACATAGAAAAGTGTTGGTCGTTTATACGCACCCATTTATATACCGCAAGTGGACGGTGTACATTGTAGCTTTTTCCCTCAGAGTATTCCAAGGTTTATATCGAATCCACAGGGATCAGCAAATGAACCGTGTTTAGGGTTTACTATTTCATCTAACAAATCAATCCTATCATGAAGTACATACTGCATATACAAGAGCATGAAAAAGGGTGAAAGTGAGGGTTGTGCCGGTCGGCACAAGGGGTGTGCCGATCGGCACATGAGCTAAATTGTCCGAAGTGTTGTCTGAACAGCCTAAGGAATCATGGGGTAAGTTAGCCAAGTCTGCTAGTTGAGATCGTAACCAAAAAGCTTAGTTGAATAGCATCATAAATGGAATTACTCAATTATTGATAACCGAAGATCGATAGGTCAAGACCCCTTTCCGTTGAGCCCTGTCACGACCAATCGCCGTAATCGGTAGCCTCTTCCTACTCTACACCTCATCTCAAGGATCATCGCGTATGCATTAGCGGCTGTTGAGGTACAGAGACAACGTGCAATTATGGCGCATTACAAGATCCCGATATTACCTTAACCACAATGGAGATAGTGAGAGAACGAATCTTGTCACTTCTTTTTGCCACCACAATCAAGATAACATCTAATACTTAGTCGTCACTAAGCGTAGGAACAAGCACATGTAAAGACCATAAAATCCAGGCAATCAATAATCAAAACCATTCATCAACATATTCAACCATACTTTGATAATACATAGTGCAAGATACATCACCATCTAGTCGGCCTACCTTGATGGATCACCTCTTCAACACCAGTGGTTCTTGATCTAACAACTAGAGAACATGAAGAACGGGGCAAAGCCCCGGTGGCTCTAAACTTACTAGCTGTGTTGTCCCTCTGGCGGCGGATCTCTAACCCTAGGGCGTCCCATGGGTTATATATACAGTGGGGAGGCGTTTGGAGGCGAAAAGAACCAATTCTAAGTCGGTGCCGGTCGGCACCAAGGGTGTGCCGATCGGCACGACTCGTTTCCAGTTCGGACTCGATTTTCCTTTTTCGCAGCTCCACCTTCCATAGGTCATATCTCCACCGTCCAGGCTCCAAACGAGGTAAACTCGGACTCTATCTCGTAGCCCTCGAAAATATCTACAACTTTGGTATTCATTGGATCTCCAGATTCGGCCGTCTTGGCTCCCAAATATGCGATGCCAAAATATCTATCTCCTCTGCGCAGGTTTCCTTGCGGGGCCCATATCTCCTAGCTCCAGAATCCAAACGGGATAATCCATATGTGTTCCGGAAAGCTCTCGACGAGATCTACAACTTTCCTTTACATTGGATTCCCATTAGAGCACGTCTTGAACTTGAGATCCGCGGGACAATACAGTGCTGTTCCTGGACTGCGCGAATTGATCTTTCCTTCCGGATAAACCTTCTAGAAATCCTTAGGCATTGGGCCACGACCTTGGGCTTGCATGTTGGGTTCCATGGACGTCCAGAGGTGTCTTGTAGGTGCCATGGGCTTGTGGGAAGCCCTCCTTGCATGGCGAGTCGGGCTTCATGTCGATACTTCTCATATAAGAGCCATTTTGTCGTCTTTTCACCTGTTTCTGCAATATAGCACTAAAACGACACTACATGTGGAATTCATCAAAGTTAGAGGTAAAACACATGATTATGATGAGAATATGGAGAAATATGGTACGATGTTGGTGGTTTTGGGCATATAAAAGAGGTACTTAGAAACCACCAACAGCTCCCCCATGCTTAAACCTTTGCTCGTCCTCGAGTAAATAAATCTTTGCCCTCTCAAGGAGAGATCAGCGTTGCAGTCATGTCATCTTCACTTGCATTCATCAAAACACATGCATATCCAACCCGCTTTAATATTATAGCACAAAAGTTTTATATTGCACCAATTCTACAACTCAAAGATATTAGTGGGGAACAGATTATGACTTAGAACCGACCACAATAATCAAATAAAGTAGCTTCAACTCTCAAAACAGATTACTCCTCAAACTAGGCCTTAAGATAATAAAGTTTTTCCAAAAATTCAGTCTCATTCATCCAAACAAAACACTCTCAGAATCAAGACAACACTCATCTCACAAATCTCACAAGCCAAACAACTAGAAGTGATCCTATCTACAATTATTTAGTGGAAGGCTTTAGGTGTAGCTTGGTAGGAAAACAACTAGCAAAACAATGTAACTTAGAATATTGTCAAATCAAGAGATAGTTCTACTTGGTTTTACAGAGACTTGTCAAAAAGGCCATTGGAATAACATGATGAAAGAGAGGAAAACACACGCTTTAGAAAGGTGGACATGTGCAAATGGCAAAGAATGATCTCAAGA
Organism: Eragrostis nindensis; assembly: GCA_012490785.1. Classification (NCBI taxonomy): domain Eukaryota; kingdom Viridiplantae; phylum Streptophyta; class Magnoliopsida; order Poales; family Poaceae; genus Eragrostis; species Eragrostis nindensis. The sequence goes on along the minus strand of JAAXCT010000030.1, from coordinate 1,593,024 downwards.
CACAAATGAAGTTCTCAAAATCGGATTGCACATGGTTGGAAGGATAGAGTTTCAGCCCATTGAATGCACTTACTTGAATATGATGGTTTTATGCACAATCTTTTATGAAGTCCACTCTTGCAACTTAACACTATAAACAATCTTGGTCTTCCATCAACAATCTTTGAAGTCCATTAACTAGTGCTTCGGAATGTAGATGACGATCCACTCCCCCATGCTTAAACGATGCTCGTCCCGAGCATATAGGAAGTGGAAAAAGAAAAAGCACTAGTTAATCCTTTTATTTCTTCTCCTTGACTGTCTGAAACACATATACTTGATTTCTGGAGATAACAGGGGGCTTTTCGCTGATTTTGTACTTCGTGCCGGTCGGCACGAATTTGTGCCGGTCGGCACGAACCCAACTTTTCTCCGTTTTCGCCTCAAATTGATCCTTTGCGCTTCAGAAAGTCTTCAGAGGTGTTTGGTGATGAAAATCTTCGTCTTGAGCAAGATATCTTGATAATTTGTGCATAAAACCATAGAAATAGTGCAACGGCTCGACGAGAAACTCATATCATAGGTTGTGGACAAGGATTGGACAACACCAAAAGAAATATGGGTTTACAGGTGAGAATATTCAGCGAAGTATGCACACATTCCAGAGTAGAATAGGCAATGCTGAATATGAATAAGGCTAGAAAACAAGTGATAGTTACACAAACGGAATGACCAGCTTCTAAGTCTCATACCAAAAGAACACAAACTTGAACCAACTCACCAAATTACATGTTGCAATCTACAGGTTTATCATATAGGTGTAGCATATTTGGCTTTGGTAGGTATGATCGATGCAAGAGAGCAATATTTGCAAGGATTAGAGACATAAGACATTATAGTTTTCCAAAAATTAGTAAGGACTCAAGCTATGTTGGAGTTATCTTTTTAGAGAGCAAAGCATGTTGTCATGAAGAACAATTTAATCATATGGAGTCTCTATCAAATCATCTGTCAACAAACACCACCACTGAAGCAAATAGAGTTCATAGAATTGGTGCTTTAGTTCAGATTCATTAAAATTCAGCGGGGGACAATTATATGCAACGAGTCATACAAGCAAGTTCCAACAACAATAGCAACTTTCATCATATCTCAAGCAATTTCATCATAAATATGTATTATTCGAAGTGAAAGCACAAGCACATAGGTGGTGATGATACAAGCCAGCTCCCTAGATAGAGTAATGACATTTGGTCACCCTAAGGTAGCTATTAGGGATATGTCATTGTCCATTCTAAATTCTAAGTGGCAAATTACAAACAACCTCTCGCATGAACAAAACGAGAAGGGCACCACACCATAAAAGAAAGCAAAACCCAAGTTGATAGCAAAAGGCAAGAGCAGCGAATGAGAAGAGAATAGGATTAGAGAAGAGAAGGAAATAAGAGATGTTACCGTCCTTTTAGTGAATTGAAGTTCAGAGCGTGCCTCCCCATGCTTAGAATGTTGCTGAATTGCATGAGAGAAGTTTGACTGTAGGGGGGAGCAACGGAGTGCCGATCGGCACAAGTGGTGCCGGTCGGCACAGGGAGTGGTGCCGATCGGCACAAGAGCCGTGCCGGTCGGCACACTCCATCCTCGGCATCGTTTTTGGATTTTCAACTCGATCATCGCCTTGTAGCTGCTGTCCCATTGCTCCCTCTTGTTCATGCGGCTGTTTCTCCTCAATTCCTTCAACTCCCTTCTTGTGAGATCGATTCTTTCATTCCTGCAAAACAATTGAAGCACACATACTACCCCCGAGGTGATGATCGGGAGTAGAGGAATATCTACCAGCTAACAACAACTTCAAAGTTCCACTTGTGTCAATTTGATTCTAGTAGAGAAAAGAAAACAAAATCCTAATGGGTGTACGTGTATGCACAAGTGTGGATGCATGAAGTTAAAACACAATGTTAGCAAGCAAGCAAGACCATAATGTTATTCTACAATTCAGTCTAAACACCACGTTCACACAAAATTGCTAAAAGATCGTGCATCGATGAACACAATCTAGAACAGAAGGTACTCATTATTTAGTCTTGAAACAATGCTATCAAAGTGAAGAAAATGTTTTATGATATTAGCAACGAACATTAGTGGCGTAGAAGCAACACAAGGGCAATGTTTACACCTAGCTCTAAGCACCATGCTTACAACTAGATTGCTAGCAATCTAAACGAAATTCTTTAACAACCAAAGTCTAACCACCATGTTCATGACTTAGCCATTGCAAAACTCCGCTGGACTAGAAAGATAGCGCATTGAAAAAGAGTAGCAACTAACCAATGCAAATGATGCAGGACATAGCAAGGCATATTAACTATCCAATGTTGTTCAACAAACAAGCATAAACACCACGTTTACACCTAAATTTGCTAAAAGAGTTCATGAAACTCAATCATTTAAGCACCCATTAGAAATTAATCAACCAAGCTATTATGAGTGACGAAGCGAAAATGATGCAAAGTCAGAGGCTAGTGTGAAATAAATAAAAACATGTTAGACGGCATCGATGGAATGCTTAGAAAAGCATTTGGGCACTTGTGCCGATCGGCAATGGAGTCGTGCCGATCGGCACAAGGGGTCTTGGCTCTGGTATGTGATGAAAAATGAGTGGTGGAAGGCTTAGGTAGGCTGAAATCAGATGGTTAAATGCATGCAGGCGGAAAAATTATGCAAATACAAAAACAAAGCAAGTGCTCACAAATTATGCATGCAGTGAATGATTTTGCAAACAAACACATAATGATGGTGGTCTAAAAAGAAAAAGTTAAACTAGAACAAATTAGACACAGGTGAATCAATTAAGTTGGGTAAAGCTCACATCAAAGCAAAAACTCTAGGTTGCCCTCCTAGCAGCACTAAACAATCCACACAAAAGACTCAAAAACAACAGGTTGCCTCCCGAAAAGCGCTTTAGTTATAGTCGAATAGCTAGACTTCTTACATACCTGATTGTCGCGAAGCCATGGTTCTTGGTGTACGATCCCAATGATATCCATGCAGCTTGTATTATGCAAACTTCATCGTGGTTGACTCATAGCCCGTCTTTATTGTGTTGCATATTGCTCAATGTGTGTAGATGATATAATGCTCTTGAATCTTCAATCTTGTTCAACTTCTGATCATTTGCTCAAGCTATTTTCATTGTTGTCATCTTCGTCTCCTTCCTTAATCTTGCCATTGATAATCCGCAGCTCCTGTTCTCTCTGAATTTCACATTACCAACAGAACGAAACTGGTTCTAAAACCTGTACCATAATGTAGGTAGCAAAAATATCTTTCCAACGAGTGCTCATACACCTCAAACGGATTCCGTATGAAGGACTTATGAGTTTTTTACTCTAAGGCTGCGTGCTTTTTGAAAATCTGACAGCTCGCGCAGCGTCCAATGATTAGCTCATAAATCTTTGTAGAAACATCCAAATCCAGCACCGTTTGATGCGTTGGAAAGAAGACTTGAAGCTCTATCCAGATATAAAAGTTTCATATATTGATCAGCTCGGAGAACTTACAGAATTACCAATGATTTCAGCTTCTTGCTTCGTCTTCTAGAGAATCTTGATGACTTCATCTTTTCAAGCATCGGAGCATGTGTCGGCTTGTCCTATGACTTGTGAATCTTGATCAATGTTGCACCAGCAAAGTATGATGATGTAGAGTCGATGCAACTTCTCAAAACTTGCCCATTCATCCACCAAGTTGACGGGAGAAAAATTCCGAAGAAATCTGCCATGTCCTGTTCCAGCCGACGACTTATTTGTGCTTTTATGCTGCACCAGGAGGAATTAGAGGCTGAAACCTATGCCATTGCGTCGGGCATCAAAGTATCTTTCCAACGAGTACTCGTGCGTCCTCATCGGACTCCGTATGAGGGAGATATGGCCGTTTTTCTGAAGGTATATCAGGCTGTCTCGCGATGAATCCGATTGAATTCAAACTTTCCAAATATTCAAACTCCGTGTTTGGAACGACTTGAATTCGTGTCAATCATCAAAAGGAAGTATTCTAAATGTTAGAAACCCATAGATCACGTGGATATTGGACTTTAATTCCATATTTGGCTCAAACTTCCAATTGTTTGCATCTCTCGCGAAATATCCAAACAGCCTGCGCAGCATCTCGTATTTTAGCCATAAATCCTTGTAGGAAGCTCCAAATAATGCGAGACTTGAACCGTTGGAAACTAGACTTGATGCTCTTTCAGAATATCAAATTTTTAGGCCTTGCAATCCTCTGTACTGACGTGCACACCTCCGGGAAGTCAGCAAACAGAATAACAACTCATGATCAAGAACGTATCCACCATGCCTTCAATGTTATCAATTGAAATCCTCGATCTTCATGGTAAATAGCTCTCTATCTTCTCTCCCATTACCTATTGCTGTAAACAAGCCAAATCTTCGCAGAGCATTAGTTAAAAAAAATTATTGACACACAAGAGCGTACCTCCTCTCGAGCAGTGTGGTGCCGATTGGCATGGGCGTTGCACCGATTGGCACTAGCGAGTCTTTCGTGGAGAGGGGCTCCATAGCAGATGATGGGCCACTAACAAAGTTAGCACCTACTGCTATGGAGGTTGTGTGCCTAGCCTTGTACCTGTTTTCAATGGACACACAAACAAAGAAAAACAGGGTATATGCAATAAAAAGATATAGGATTAGTTCGATAAACTAGATAGCTCGCCCTAGGTTCGAGTTGCCGATCCCCGGCAACGGCGCCAGAAAAAGCCTTGTTGGTCGTTTATACGCACCCATTTATATACCGCAAGTGGACGGTGTACATTGTAGCTTTTTCCCTCAGAGTATTCCAAGGTTTATATCGAATCCACAGGGATCAGCAAGAGAACCGTGTTTAGGGTTTACTATTTCGTCTAACAAATCAATCCTATCATGAAGTACATACTGCATATACAAGAGCATGAAAAAGGGTGAAAGTGAGTGTTCAGCCGGTCGGCACAAGGGGTGTGCCGATCGGCACATGAGCTAAATTGTCCGAAGTGTTGTCTGAACAGCCTAAGGAATCATGGGGTAAGTTAGCCAAGTCTGCTAGTTGAGATCGTAACCAAAAAGCTTAGTTGAATAGCATCATAAATGGAATTACTCAATTATTGATAACCGAAGATCGATAGGTCAAGACCCCTTTCCGTTGAGCCCTGTCACGACCAATCGCCGTAATCGGTAGCCTCTTCCTACTCTACACCTCATCTCAAGGATCATCGCGTATGCATTAGCGGCTGTTGAGGTACAGAGACAACGTGCAATTATGGCGCATTACAAGATCCCGATATTACCTTAACCACAATGGAGATAGTGAGAGAACGAATCTTGTCACTTCTTTTTGCCACCACAATCAAGATAACATCTAATACTTAGTCGTCACTAAGCGTAGGAACAAGCACATGTAAAGACCATAAAATCCAGGCAATCAATAATCAAAACCATTCATCAACATATTCAACGATACTTTGATAATACATAGTGCAAGATATATCACCATCTAGTCGGCCTACCTTGATGGATCACCTCTTCAACACCAGTGGTTCTTGATCTAACAACTAGAGAACATGAAGAACGGGGCAAAGCCCCGGTGGCTCTAAAGTTACTAGCTGTGTTGTCCCTCTGGCAGCGGATCTCTAACCCTAGGGCGTCCCATGGGTTATATATACAGTGGGGAGGCGTTTGGAGGCGAAAAGAACCAATTCTAAGTCGGTGCCGGTCGGCACCAAGGGTGTGCCGATCGGCACGACTCGTTTCCAGTTCGGACTCGATTTTCCTTTTTCGCAGCTCCACCTTCCATAGGTCATATCTCCACCGTCCGGAGTCCAAACGAGGCAAACTCGGACTCTATCTCGTAGCCCTCGAAAAGATCTACAACTTTGGTATTCATTGGATCTCCAGATTCGGCCGTCTTGGTTCCCAAATATGCGATGCCAAAATATCTGTCTCCTCTGCGCAGGTTTCCTTGCGGGGCCCATATCTCCTAGCTCCAGATCTACAACTTTCCTTTACATTGGATTCCCATTAGAGCACGTCTTGAACTTGAGATCCGCGGGACAATACAGTGCTGTTCCTGGACTGCGCGAATTGATCTTTCCTTCCGGATAAACCTTCTAGAAATCCTTAGGCATTGGGCCACGACCTTCGGCTTGCATGTTGGGTTCCATGGACGTCCAGAGGTGTCTTGTAGGTGCCATGGGCTTGTGGGAAGCCCTCCTTGCATGGCGAGTCGGGCTTCATGTCGATACTTCTCATATAAGAGCCATTTTGTCGTCTTTTCACCTGTTTCTGCAATATAGCACTAAAACGACACTACATGTGGAATTCATCAAAGTTAGAGGTAAAACACATGATTATGATGAGAATATGGAGAAATATGGTACGATGTTGGTGGTTTTGGGCATATAAAAGAGGTACTTAGAAACCACCAACAAAAAGCCAAACTTTTGCATGTGCTCTCCTGTTTCCCGACATGCGACATTGTATCAGGCATGGGGAAGAAGAAAAGAAGGCGTGGCAGCCAAGGCTTGATGGAATCCGTGAAAATTTGAATCGTGCCGATCGGCACGGCACTGTGCCGACCGGCGCGCCGGGGGAATTTGAACCGACGGCGGGTTCCTTCCCCTTGAAGCCTTGGAGAGCTATAAAAGGGGGCATCACCTCCTTCATTTTCGCCACAACTTCCTGGTAAACCTCTCCACTCCTCCACTTCCTTTATTCTCGCAATTCGCTTCCGTTTTCGCAGGAGATGAACGGGCTCGGATCCACGATCAAGAGCGTCGGCAAGAGGGTTCGCCGGGGGTTTAGCTCCGGCGAATCGCAGCAGTCCGGTGGCAACAACTCCGGCAGGAACAACTCCGGCAGCGACTCCGGCTCCTTCACCACGCCGCGGAGGGCAAGTTCGGCGGGCTACAATAGCCCCGAGCTCTCCGTCGAGATGACGCCGCCACGAGGGCGGGACGACTTCTACATCGCCCACCGCGACTCCGGCATTCCTCGAGCACCGAGGCCGCGCACAAGGAGCGCAACCGCCGCCGCCGCCGCGGCAGGTGGACCGTCGGCGGAAGCCGAGTCGAGCGCGCCGGCATATGTGCCGCGCGCGGTTCGGGAGGGGTTCACCCTCACGAGCTTGGAGGAGTAGTACATCTGCACCGACATCCGCACCCGCATCGCTTCCAACATCGACTTGGATGAGGAGTACCTCACCAAGGTCGGGGTGTGGTCAGACCTCCGACAATGCCTCATCAACCTTGGGTGGGAGACCCTCCACGACCAAGTGAGCAGCTTCGACATCGAGCTCATCACCGAGTTCATCACCACCATGCGCTGCGAGACGAACGAGCAAGGAGACGAGGAGATCAAGTTTCGTGTGCGGGACGAGCCCCACTCCATCGAGATCGGGGATCTCTCCGATGCTCTCGGTTTCGATGGGGAGGCTCCCGCACACGGCGCGGCGACTACGGAGCAACTCGACGCGTTTTGGCGCCGCATTGCCGACGCGGAAGAGCGTAAGAGGGGGCACATCAAGAACCCCACGATCCAGATCCTTCACCGGTGGATGGCCGCACACACCACCGGCCGCCTCGACACCACCAACATCTCCGACACGGACTTGCGTTGGCTCTACAACGCCATCGCGAGCCCGTCGAAGTGCAACCCCATCATGTTGATGGTGGGGAGTTAGTTTAGCCAAAGGGCCAACCCTAAGGCGAAGCTGGCTTTTGGAGGCTACCTCCAAACAATCGTCTTCAAGGTCACCGACGGCAACCTCATGATGAAGGACGATTGCTGGGTCAGGCCGGCGCTCATCGACGAGTCCATGGTGCGCGGGAAGACCATCACGGGGAGTGCCAAGCTCGGCTACTACGTCTGCGGCATCAACATTCGACTCCCCTGCCCCGAGCTCAGCCTCTTCCTCCCGAACAAGGTGACGAAGGGCAAGCGTGGAAGGAAGGAGATCGTCGGGCAGTCTTCGGCGAGCACAGCAGCAGCAGACTGGGGCGGCTGGGACTCCGCAGCAGCTGCTCCCAGCCAACCGACGCAGGAGGCGTCCGTGCCGATCGGCACGGGCTTCGCGCCGGTCGGCACAAATCCCAGGTATCATGGAATGCCCCCCTGTCTACCCTCAGTTCTTCCAGGGGGCACCCTACTATGCTCCTGCAGGTCCTCCGGGGGCAGACTTTGCCCCTATGTATCAATACATTGACAACAACGTGCAATATGTTGAACGCATCGACAACTTGGCGGGCGAGATGCGTAGCAACACCGACGCGATGATTGATGAGTTCGCAAGGTTGGAGGCAGCGCACTACGGCTTCGACTACACGCAGCCGCCTCCATTCGAGTAGTGTGTAGTGCACGGTACAACTTGTATCGGTTTTCCGGTTTGCGTTTTTCTTTCCCTTTCGCATTCCTTTTTATTTATTTAATTATGTGTGTGTGTGCGGGTTGGGAAACCATGTATCGGGTGTGTTTAGTTCGTTTGTGTGCTTTTATTTATGCAAGTGTGCTAGTATCTCGTTTTATTTATGCAAGTGTGCTAGTAGCGTTTTTAGTATGATACATCATCTTGTAGTCCGAGCTTTCAAATCTAATATGATGATGATCTTTATGCTTTATTTGAAAAATGATACAAGTATGTATGTCTGTCTTGAGAAGTGTTAATGATAATCGAGCGATGTTGAGCACAAATAAAATTTCAAACTTTCACTATAATGTATTCGGCAAATACTTCATATGTGGCGTAGTTCGTTTCAAAATTCCCATGCAAGGTGTAACAATAAGATCAATTTGGATGACATGACTTAGTACCTATTTCTTTATAAAAATTCAAATGTTCTTATTGTGAGCTTTAGAATCACTCCGTATCTTCCGATCACGCCTACCAAAGCCAAATATATGCAACTCAAATTAAGCCTTTGATTGGTAGAGACTATGATTGATGATTGAGCTCGGTTAAGAATTAATTCTTCGGGTATGAGACTTGATCAATTGGTCATGTCTTTTGCGTATCGTGTTGATTTTCTAGCCTTATTTCCACTTGAGCTATGCAAATTACCGCATTGGAGTATGCATAGTTCGCTGAGTATCCGATACTTGAGAACCAAATTTCTTGATTCAAATACCAATCTTTGACCACATCCTACTGTATTCTTGGCTACAAATCTGACACGACCATTCAAATGAAAAATTCAGAGCAAGTCGGCAGGTACAGACCCTGTGCCGACCGGCACACAATTGTGCCGACCGGCACAGAGAAGAAAATTAAAAACAAAAGAAGAAAAGAAGGAAAAGAAAAAAAAGAAAAAAAGAGAAAACAAAGTCTGTACCTTGCGCAGTTTTGCTTGGGACTAGCAAAATTTTAAGGGTGGGGGGGCGGGGGGAGAGTGAATTCCCTTGAATTCCTATCATCAAATAGTAGCCAAGAATTTCTTTTTCCAACCATGTACACAATCAATCTTTACTTTGTACATGTCCACTATTCTAAAGGTGTGAGTTTCTTTCTCAAAATTCAATTCCTAATGGCCATTTGACAAGTCTCAGTAAAACCAATTAGAATTATTTCTTAGCTTTGTAATATGTTGTTGATTTATGTCTATTTTCCCTTGAATGTCCTCACCGAGCTACTCATACTGCCTTACACATAAATATCAAATAAAGTAGATTTCAGGTGAGTGATCAAAGTTGAGTTGTTCATTTGATAGTTTGAGAAGGATGGTTCTCTTGCTCACAATACTTTTTAGTGATTTACACGAGTGGAAAAGTCATGATTATCAAGTTGAATATTTTCAAGATTTGCTTTGGGAAATACTCTTTCACGTTTAATACCCATATTTTGAACATATTTGCTGAATACTAAATTGATTTGATCTCACAATGACTAAATGCTCAGCTCGTATAGATTTGAAATACTTTTATGATTGATGTGACTATATGCAAGTTAATTTTCATTCTTGACTTTCCTCGGGACGAGTAAAGGTTTTAGTGTGGGGGAGCTGTTGGCGATTTCTAGTACACCATTTTATATGCCAACTGCGCCTTGTTTAGAGCATAAATGTCATCATTATAGGCCATTAACCCTTGATAATAGCACTATATTTGTATATATGTCGTTCTGGAGATTTACTGCAGAAACAGATGAAAAGGACGACATTCTGGACATTGTGGCTGATCTGGACCTGAAGAGAAGAAAAGCAGCAGAAAAGGCTTACTGTGCCGACCGGCACAAGGGACTCCAGGGCGATCGAGGCTGGTCCACCATTCAGTCGATTCTAGAAGGAAGTCATCCGAACCAATCTTGGGAGATATTCGTCACGAAGAGATAAAAGATACCTGAAGATTTAAAACAGTAATGCAAGACTTGATCTCGAAGAAAACTAATTTGGAAGGCCCACATGGAAGCTACCTAGGACTTTGGAACCGACTTAGAGAGGAGACTGAGTTGGACTCTCTTCCCGAGATCCTTTTCCTTTCCGAAGCACAGCCCTATATAAACCTGTAAAAGCCCTAGGGTTTCGAGATCCACCGCCAGAGGGACAACACAGCTAGTCAGTTTAGAGCCACCAGGGCTTGCCCTGTTCTTCATGTTCTCTAGTTGTTAGATCAAGAACCGCTGGTGCTAAGAGGTGATCCATCAAGCTAGGCCTACTAGATGGTGATGTATCTTGTACTATGTATTATCAAAGTATGGTTGAATATGTGGATGAATGGTTTTGATTATTGCTTGCCTGGATTTTATGGTCTTTACATACACTTGTTTCTACGCTTAGTGACGACCAAGTATTAGATGTTATTTTAATTGTGGTGGCAATAAGAGGTGAGAGATTCAATCTCTCACTATCTCCATTGTGGTTAAGGTAATATCGAAATCTTGTAATACGTCATAATTGCACATTGTCTCTGTAACTCAACGCGCTGGAATATGCGAGATCCTTGAGATGATGTGTAGAGTGGGAAGAGGCCACCGATTACGAAGGTTGGTCGTGACAGGGCTCGACTGAAAGGGGTTTCTTCCTACCGATCTTCGGTTATCAATAATCAAGTAAATCTGTTTATGATGCTATTTAATTAGGCTTTTTGGTTACGATCTCAACTAGTAGACTTTGGCTAACTTACCCCGTGATTTAATCAGGTTCCTTAGGCTGTTCAAACAACACTCGGACGAATCAGCCGCTGTGCCGACCAGCACACCACTGTGCCGCTCGGCACATCCCCCAGTTCTCCCAAAACTCACGCTCACGCTCACTAGAAAGCCTAGCTAACTCTTTTACCGATAATTCTGCTTAATTCTGATTGGTCTCTGTGGTTCGATTAAACCTTGGAATACTCTTCTAGGGGAAAAAGACTACAACTGTACACCGTGCTCTTGCGGTATATAAGTGGGTGCGTAGATACGACCAACAATTCTCTAACTAAGTACATGATTAATAAGCATTACTAATGCAATTTCTTGTTTAGGATTTGTTGCCACTATGATCAAAAGCGATATGGGTTCCTACACCCACATCTGATGTCTCAATCACACCTCAGCCCCAAGATTGATGAGAAGGCGCCTACATATGCGAATATGTCTCGTAAAGAGTGGGAGAATATACTTGAGTGAGGACGGCATGTGCAACCTACATAGGTAACTGCATGCTCGAGTGCAAAGACAGAGAGTGCATCATGGCCCCTTATAACTTTGAGTAAGTCCCTCACACATATTTTTCCCCGAACAATTGATTGCTAACCTTGGACACTAACATGGATCATTCTTCATCTAGTAACCACTGGATCTGTTTCTTGATATATCCCAAGATAGGAAGCATTTGGGTATTTGACTCCCTCGACTATGACATAAAACGATACAAGATGTTCTGCAAAGTCATAGAGAAGTAAGAACTCATCGATGTTCTGTTCTCAATTATCATTCATTACATTCATACATTGTTTACTTTTGTAACAGAGGATACATGTATTACGTTCGTAATAATGGCCCCACGATCCGAACCGGACACAGAGAATGGGTTGGAGGTGGAACTACCCGGTACTGTCCATATAGCTTACGCTCTCATTTGTAAACTATTCACTAACAACTAACAACGTTTGCATTTGCTTACCCAGTGTCGAAAACAGCCTCCGGCACCATGCATTGTGGCTACTACGTCTTGGAATGGCTGTCCTTGGGCGTGCATAACAAGTTCCTTGGCTTGCCCTGCGAAGATCCTACAAAACATGTAAGTACTAGTTGCATATAGTTAGAATAATTGTTTTCATTTACGCAATTTTGATGTGTGCTTTCGTCATGTGTGCAGGACTGCCAGGACACCAAGACAAAAGGGATAAGTGGATTTAGCGACGAACAACTTCATGGCTTCACATACAGGATATTGCGCTTCATCATGAATCATCTTATCCATCCCGAAAGCGTATATTTCAATCCAAAGGGTGAGTTGGCAAAGAAACCAGAACTATGTTGGTGGACTGGGCAGACAGCTGTAAGCCACCAAAATACCTTGATTGAGAAGAACTGAAAGGATGACATTGAGTCTCATAGGAACAAAGTAGACTATAGCTGGCCGTATGAGGATGTTAATGTAGATCCTTAGGATGTGGACACATGAACACTTGTGCGGTTTTGTATATATTATTTTGCTACATGGATGAACACTTGTATCTTATTGGATCATGGTGTTTTGTGATTATTATCGAATTTATTGTTATATATGTGTTCTGTGATGGGTATTTGATCTGTGATGATGACCTGTGATGCATATTTGAAATGTATGTGTTGAACATCCAGAATATTTGAAATGTATGGATGAACAGCATGATTATTGAATCTGCCATAAGCCAGCAGTGGCGGACATGTTGACGTCATCGTCCACTGATGCTAGAAGCAGCAAGCAGCAGTGGCGGGGAGACATGACGTCATTGACCGCCACTGCTCGAATAGGCAGCAGTGGCGGGCACCCTGACGTCATGACAACCGCCACCACTATGTGAACGGCAGTGGCGGTCTACACGACGTCACGGCCGCCACTGCAGTTCTCAAGGTCAGTGGCGGGCGCGGTGACATCACCTTGTCCGCCACTTCTGTGTAGGTAGCGGTGACGGACGCGATGACATTTCCGTCCGCCATTGATCTTGTTTAGGGGTGGCGGGCGAAAGAGACCGCCACCGCTCTCTAAACCTAGCAGTGGCGGAAGCGTAGTGGTGCACGCTTTGCCCGCCACTGCTAATTCAAAACGCCTGCCACCGAGGCCTCAATTGTACTAGTGACTGAATCACTGTCCAACCACGTTCTGCTGCTCCCCACTGAACAAACGCGCGCTCACGCAGACTGGTGCTCTGCATTTTCTGAAACGGTGCTCATCCTACGCCAGGAAGAATATTGGGCCTACATCCCTATCCTGCAAAATTCCTCCCAGGATTACTCTATTAACTCCTCTGACACACTCATACCTATTACCATACCCACTTCCCACGCAAAAGGCAACTATAATACACACTAGTAGCTGTGGCGCGCCAATCTAAGATTCATTCACACAAAAAGGCAACTTCACAATTTGGATCGAATATAGCTACTTTGTCATTAATATATAGTCTATAAAGGAAGAGAAGCGCCTGAATTTCTTGAAAAAAAAAGAAATAATCACGCGCGACACTATCTTGGCATTCATGTACATCATGTATCCTCAAAAAAGAAAAAAAAAGGACTACATCACATATTACATTACAAAGATAATACATATATGACAACATGATTGCATCATACAAGGATTAGCTTGGCACTTTCCTTCGAGCAGATAGATTCAAGCATGCATGTTTGACAATGTTGTAACCTCAGAGCCATGAAGGACCAAGTAGTTGACCCCTAAAATCCATGTATAAAAAGTATAAAGCTAATGAGATAAATTTGCCCGGCAATTTATTGGTATATGGGACACATTACAAATTATCACACTCTTCTGTTGTTGCGAGGAGACAAAAAAAAAAGAATATCTACACATTACACATTGGAAGCTAAGATTTCCACTATGGGCCAAATAAAATGATGAACAGAAATGTCTTAGACGATCTTGAGCACCATGGTGTTCACCGAAAACCATGAACTGCAAACAAAATATTGGCTGGAAACTTGTCTCTGTCTGGTTCAGATTAGACCAAGTTCTACAACTGTATCTAGTATGAGAGGCTTCAAAACAAAAGTAGTCAATTTTGATATTATGTGTCATAATAAAGACATTACAATGTTAGCGCAGAGATCAATGTTTAGTAACACTGCACTATAACTCCTAGCGCCATATTTCAAATAATATATCCTTTGCCTTGCCAACCTATCCATGCAACAACAGCAAATAAACAGAAATAATGGTTCAGGGAGTTAAGAGAACCGAACACAAAGATTTGTTTGACATTTGATTCCCTGTAAATCAGCATATAACTCTAGGTAGGTCTTGATAATAGAGAGAGCAAAATTATAAATGATGCTATATGAATGTTAAGATTCTGAAATCATAAAGAGAAGGGTGTGCAGATCTGTAACTGGAGAGCAAGCAATCTGCCTGTTGTGTCAGTAATATCAACTAAAAGTTAATTATCGAGAACTACATTGTTGTATCATATTAGTTATGAAAATGATGATGCAATGCCTTCTACTGCCAAGATAAAAAGCAGCCCATGATATGTTTGAAGGCAAGCTCACAGGTCACAGTGCATGATAAAAAGCATGTAAGCAGTCTGGGCCGTGTGGCAAGCATGGAACACAAGGAGGTAGTGACAGCAGCACATGCTGCTGCACCTTGTCAACCAAATGGGCAACAGAGTCATATAAAAACAGCGGACGCAAAAGTCCAACAAGTAAAATGATATGTTGAATATACAATGGAAGATGCCGTCAAAGTGAATCAGTCAGCAGACAAGGGAAATAAGAATTTCTCTTATTCACAATCAAATTCAATTCAATGCAATAGTCATAGCTGAACAATATTGATTTAATCAAATACTGTAAAAATAAATAATTAGACTCCTATGCATCAAATTTAAGATGTAGTCTGCTTTTAGAAATAGCTCCTGGAAACTGGGAAAACTGCATCTGAGAGACAAATACACTGAGCAAAGATTCACTTAACAAAAAAAATCATGATCAAAGCCGTCCTGCAGAAGATATGATGCGGGTATCATGCACAGCTTTGCTATCCATTTTCATTTTAGACATTAAAAGACACTATGCTACAGAAAAACATATATAACTGCATGGGTTATGTGCAACCTTTTTCTGAACAGTAGTTTCTTTCTTACTAATTTTGTTAGCACAGAAACATGGCAACATCTGAAATGATTATAATTTGAAAAATAAGAGAACAATGAACATTAGCATCAGGTCTATAGGTGTCAATATGCTTCCTTTGTTGGGATAACAAAGTGAAAATTGGTTCTTGGGATAACAAAGTGAAAATTGGTTTTCTTATGATCCATCTTTCTACTGTCAAAATACTAACCATACAAGAAGAGAAATGTCACCATTTCATTCGAAATATAGTAAATGTCATCAATATATGAAACCAGTATTGTGTATGTGTTGTACTATAGGAAAGTGAGGTCCTTGTTCACCTTCAGCATGCTTGGTAAGATCAATGAATAATGTAATTTAGTCGATTTCATCTCTGTAGGAAGCAGAGATGCTATGCCATAAATTAGAACTGAACATTGATGTTTGTCTTTTTCATAAGTTTAGAACTAACAAAGTAGAATATACGACATTCTTTTTGCACAAAGAAACAACCTAGTATATTTGAGATTTCTGCTATCTATCATATATCAGCATGAAAAAATATGCGACCAGGACACAAAATAGTCATCTATCCAGTTAGGACTTTTTTTCCAAGATAGTTAGAATAGTTGTCATCCTATAAAACAACTATTATTCAGTATAGCGTTATTGGAACTCACCTGGGCAAAATCAATGGTATTCAAGCACATGAATGATCCAATAATGTTTGCACCTGAATATTTTAGAGTAAGCGCATAACATAGCTCATATATGGTTTAATAGGTGATAAATAGTATGAATCTATCTTTTGTTAGACAATAGATATAGCAAATAGCGTATATGTATATATAATCTTAAAATATAGCCAACCGTTTATTTGGATACTAATACGAACAGAACCAAACTGCAGAGGCAAAAGTTAAAAACTGTTCCAAAACACATCTTATATTTACTAATTAGAGGCTCCTTTTAGAGCCTTCACGTTAATCGGAGGAAACTCTTAGAAATTCTGAGAAAAAAGCAAAACATCCATCCGTTAATTTAGATGCTTAACAGCCCATAACCGTTAGATCTTGTGTAATCCTTCCCACATCTGACGTGGAGCCTTCCAGGCTAGGTTATCCGATCCCTATCACGGGACGATGGCTACGGGAGGATGCGAAGCAATGTGCCACGCCGCCGCCACGCTACACCAGCATGTATTGCGAAACTCAGGCTACGGGAGAAGGAGGTGAAACAGGGCGCTGCGCGGCCTCCGCGCCATGGAGCTTGCATGAGGAGGTGCTGTCGCAGCGGCCTCAGTCTCATCGGTCAGATCGCCACCCACCAGCCTCACCGTCGTCCATGGCGTCTGCAGACTGCAGTAGAGTATTTTGCCTGTTCGTAGATTAGTCCTGATTAATTGAGTTTGTTCTGTTCTTCTCAGGAGATTTCATCTGCACTTGGATCGAGTTCCTCTTTTGCTGGGAAGAATGATCCATCGGCACTGCTCGCCCCACAATAGGTAGCAGATATCAGAGGGATAAGGGCAAGGAGAAGCAGATCAGTTTGCATGCATCCTGATTCCTGCCAGTAGTCCCTTGCGTGTTCCAGATTCTTCAAGAAGCAGCCGTATCAAGCAAGACGAGCCGTTCGAGTGCTTCGTATCCAAGCACAAGAACTGTACTCCAGCAACTCCGACTCCAATACCTCAAGGTGAGGACTTTTGTCAAAAATAAAAAAACACAAAAGGTGCGAGAGGCCCGTGTCCATAGCTTCCTGGTGCGTGTTTTTTTTGTGTGTATAGGTCAGCAAGGAACTGGAAGCTGAAGATCTTCAAAGCCCTGTTCCCTGTCTTCCTGCCATGTCAACTCGATCTGATATGGAGTCAATCATCGGCAGAAATTATGTACGAGTCTGCCACATATATACACACGTGAAGCAGCGGCGGTTGGAGAATACCATGCTGTGGCGAGTTGAAGTCGAACAACTACAACGACGAAGGTAAGTGGGATGCATTCGAAATTATGTGATCTGTGATCATACTTAAGTCACCAATCTAATTAGAGATAAAGGATTATGGACACCAGATCAGAGCTAGCCGGTGGCGGACCAGTTGAACGTCGCTGTGGCAATGATCCCCAGATGCGTGCAGAAGGCCCATGGATTTTGGAGCTATGGCGATTGAGATCAAAGATTTAAATAGCTGGCTATAGCTGAGCTATAGCTCCGCTATAGCTGTTTCGGAGAGGCATCGCTACGGGATTTAACCCGCTATAGCCGGCTATAGCTGGGCTATAGCTGAATTTAGCCGGCTATAGCTGCATTTTTAGCAGCTGCCGCTAAGAACCAAAAAACGCTATTTAAAACACTGATTGAGATGCAGAAGTGACATGGATTTCCGAGGCATGGCGGTATGCAGAAGTACCACGACTTTCAGATGCAGCGCCGACGAGCATATGTCACCGGTGAACAAGTAGGATATTGATTTCTCTTTTTCCTGAAGTTGTCGCATGCACAGCATATGTGGATGGCTCGACCTCCTTGAAAGCAGTGTCAAAACACTAATTAAGATCGTCGTTTTCATGGTGTCCTTAGGTTGATGCGGTGTTACGGGCATGCGGCCCTCTTGGTCCTCCCGCATTCCCAAGGTCTGGGGATTCAAGGCCTGCACCCATGGAGGTTGTCAGACTGCCAGAGACGAACTGCCGGGAATTGACACTGATACCTGCGGCATCACGGTGACCAGGTATTCGATGGTGTTCTTCGTTGGACGGTGCTAGCAGTGAAACTGAGCTTGGGCTAAGCGATTATGAAGGCTTTCAACTGTCCGTGAATAGCCCTACAATCCTACATATATGTCTCCATGTCGAACAGGGTGTCATGAAGGGCTCTAATGTATACAGGTGAGTAGGTGAAAGACTTGCAGGATCGTAGCGTTCCACATTGTATGACAGACCTTATCACTGATTATTTGTTTTCAGGAACTTTTTCTAAGTTGTTTAGCAGCTAACACTTTTGAATCAGTACAATACCATTGGACGAGATTAAAGAAATTGCTTTCTGAAGAAGGAAGACGTGCCGTACTAGCTCACTACGGTAAAGTTTCACGCTCCCATCACAGTATTCAGTACCTCAACTTCAGGTTATCAAAGGAACTGGGTCCTGTCGGGATTAACAAAGTAATAAAGAAATTAATCTAGAATTTATTCTTTGTTGTTCCACAACAAAGACAGTTCATTTGATTTCCTTTTTTAATGCGATACAGATGAAAAGCTCAAAAATCAGAGACAATAATCGCCGCAGTCCAACTGCTTTATTTAGTTACCTTAGAAAAATTTGGATACACTGTCATGCTCACGCTTGCTTGCTGCATTTCAAAAAACTATTGTTTGTAGATTTGTCATCACAAAATAACAGTGAAGGATATCTCTATTTACAATATCCATTTGTAGTTTTTAGTTCATCCTTTAGTAGAAGAAAAACCTGCTATGCCCATGCTTTTTAATTAGATAGTATGCAAAATTATGGTATGAAAAACATGTAGTGTAAGGTACAGAGAAGAAATAGGTTAATTTGTAAATAATTTTGCAAAACAGTGCTAGCCCGTGCAGGTGCACGGGTTCAAAGGCTAGTAAGAGCAAATATAAGGAGGGAATGTTTGCTCATATACACAAACTGGTGCGCTGCCGAAAATCTGAAACTATGCCAAATACCAGCGCAAAATAATTAGAACCAGTTGCTTGAATTAAAGGAACACACATCGATCATATAGAGCGCGTCAATCTCAACCACTATCAGGAAACATACAGCTGTCTACCAAATCAAGGAGCAGCAGTAGGAAGAGCTTGTACCTGTGGGATCAAAAACCCAGGTAATACAAACTGAAATCATGAAAATTTCTGGACACCTTGTGCTAGTGCTAGTGGGAACCAATTTTAACGAACAATTTCCAGGGCACATATGGAACTATATTTAAGTAGAAGGTAACACACCTGAAATATTGTAAATTTTTGGACACCTTGTGCTAATGGGAATCAATTTCCAGGAGCACACATCAAACTAAATTTCAGTAGGACCTAACACAAACTAAGATCATGGAAATGTTCGACAAAGGAAACCAGTGACTGAGCGTGACCAAAATTTGGATTGCAGTGATATCTTCAAGCTCCTTGCCATCTCCTGTCTCCTTCACGCTGCACATCTGGCCTGCACAGAAAATTAGATTGCCTCTACACCAGCCACAGAAGAAGAAGCTGAGAAGAATGAAGGAAGGAGGGAGGAGCTCATACGCTCACCTTGCTTGGCGTACGAGAAAGACAACGAGCAGCTCATGATTGTAGACACACAGAAGCGATGCGGATCAGGGGATCGAATAGCTAGACCTCAGGTCCAACGGAGCAGACAAGAAGGAGACGGAGGAGCTGCCGCAGCAGTTCTCGCGCGAGCATCGGATCTCTGAACTGAAAGACAGGAGAGAAGTGCTCCTCTCATCAATCTCTGAACTGAAACACAGGAGGAGCGAGATAATGCGGAGAGAGCCGTACTCCATGCGGAGCAGAAACCTCTGGCACAGCAGGTGCAGCTCGCCCCACTTGGTCTCGTACCCGGCGGGGCGCATAGCCACCGGCCCACCGTGAGCAGCCTCAGCCGCGGCACCAGCGCCAGCGGAAACCCCTGCTTCTGCTGCTGCGTCGCCTCCTGAAGCTGCCGCTGGTACTGCGACCATGCCGCCGCCGCCGCATCCGCCTCCTGCAGCTGCCGCTAGTACTCCGTCCTCGCTGCCGCCGCCTGCAGCTGCTGCTGGGAATGCAACGGCGCAGGAGGCGCAAAGACCAGCGGCGTGGCGATGGCGCGGAGGTCATCCTCGGTGCGGTATCCCACCCTGCGCCGGGTACGGCGTGTCGGCGACGTCACAAGCGCCGATAGAGACGTGGTGCCGAGCGCGGCGGTGACGGACGCGGCGAGGAGGGCGAGGCGGTGGTCGCCGACGCTGCCGCCGCGGAGCAGGAAGGCGAGAGGGCCGGGCGCGCGGCGGGGGCGAGAAGGGCGCTCCCGGGGTGGTGGAGGTGGGGCGGGGCCTTGGAGGCGTGCGCCTGCGGTCGTCGGGCTCTAGGTCCTCGACCACCACCGCCTGGAACGAGTAGTTGCGCACCGTGGGGGAGAGCAGCAGCGACGACGGCGTCCGCGTCAGCTTTCCCCCGTCCCCCGCCGTGCCCGTCCATCCCTCCGCCTCCCCGCCGCCGCCGCTTCCTCAATCGCTGGCGGATCTCCGTGTTTCGAATCCCTAGCAGAGCACCACGCATGGATGTTGGGGCCGGGCAGATCGATGGGGGCGGGGCGGAGCAGAGCGAGAGAGGGTGGAGCGGAGAGAAGAGAGAAGGGGCGGCATTGGTGGAGACCGGCGACGGGAAGCAGAAGTCAATCTCGCCTGGCGAGCCGCGTGCGACGAAAGCGGCGATAGGTTGAAAATGAAGGAGGACCGGACAATGCTGCAGAGCGCTTTTTCCACTCTCGGTCGTGAATGACGGCGGCTGTTGAATGGCTATTTTGCATTTTCTCTTCTTCGCATTAAATACCTAGAAGCACAGGGGGGCGGGACGCATAAAAACTGAACTGGTTCACTGCTGAAGATTTTCGTTACACAACTGAATCCAACAAAAATTCAAGGGTTTGACTGCAAAAATAAAATTGACACGCGTCAGAACCCTGCCCGTGGGATGCATCAAAATGGACGGTGCAGAAATATAGGTGCGACGTGGCCTGCGCCTGGGAGGCCGATTGCGGTACAAGATTTATGTTGTTTGATAGATGCCAGTACAATGTCTGAATTGTTTGCAAAGTAACTCGAAAGTGCGATGGAAACAGGAGTCATATTACTAAGTAACCAGGTCCATTTTCGACCCTGTGAGTGAAACTAATTAATATAAGATGCCACGGCACACATTTAGGTGATCAAGGCCATAGTGTTAATTATCCATCAGATGCTCAGATCTTCTCAGGTGTCCATTGAGCTGAAACTAGTACAGACGAAACTGAAACCTGTAGAAAAATGGGAAACACAATGAACTCAGAGGTCAATGGAAATTTGATACATGATATGACTCCAAAACACATTTTTGCCTTCAATGAATAACAAATGTATCCTAAGGACATAACCAAACTTTTATCTTAATCTGTAAATCTGAATCTTATGAGATTGATAATTAGTCTCTCAGGGCAAGATTTAATAGTGGTCATTACAACATTTCCAACTAAATATTTATTTATTTTGTTTTGCCAAACGACTTAACCGGATAAGCCAAATAAACCAGAATAAGCCGATAAGCTGTTTTGTCAAGATAAGATAGAACAAATGCTGCATTTTGCATTAGCATAAGCTGTGCCAAACAGGCCCGTAGACGGAACAGAGTCTGCCGGGAAGGAACGGGACTCTGGCAAATTTCCGACGTGGAGGAAAGAGAAAGGAAGAGAGAGGAGGTGCTTGACAAGGTGGTGGGGGCCCGCCCCGGGTGCCTCCCTCTCACTCGCACGCCCAGCATCCCGCGGACGGTGAGCTCAAGGCACCACGGGCAGCAGACTCGACGAGGAACGGAGGGTGGCCTGGTGGGCGAGGCCACGGCGTGACGTTAAGCCCATGGCGAGCTCCGCCTGCTCGCATGGTGCGTGCCTCGGTCGGGGTGGAGAAGAAGGAGGCGTTTGTTGGGAGGCTTTGGCGCGTGGATCGGCAATGCGCCCACCCGCCGTTGGCCTTGCTCTAGCTACTAGCCAAGGCAGCCGCGACCATGCTCCCAATGCAGTGTCAGCAGTGTCACGTTCCATTTCCGCCCATATGTTACTTTATTGCTAGAAAACTAGACATTTTCCTCAAAGGGTGTATGAATTGTGTCCAAGAAGATATCACATGGAAAGACAGAAACATGGTAAAACAACCTTACTCAACGAACAAATACAATGTTCTAGTCCTTTCTTTTCTTTTTTCTTCCGGCGCAATGACAGTGGTTTGATCAAACAACAAGATCTTATGCGAGTTTGTTCTAAATCAACTTATGTACGACCTTGACTCATTGTCATTAGTAATATAAAAGCATACTGGCCCTGCACGCCGCGCTTGGGTTTGGGCTAGGAATGCTACTAGCTAGGCGTTGATTTAGCAGCTGAATGTTGTCAAGTCCTGCAGGATACTTACACGGAACATGTGTCGTCTTGGCCAATCAACATGATCCTTCGAGTACAAATCAAAGGAGAGAACTAGAGGCTTGAGGCATCGTGGCGGCGCAGGAGCTAATGCAAGAAATTCAAGGAGAAGAATAGGAGACGCATCGACGAAGGTGACAGAGGGCCACGACATCATCTGTCCGAAGAGCGATGACGAGCAGGCAATGGTCCAAAACCGAAGAAGACGATCCCCGTGTTTTTCCGCCCATCAAAATATAGCTAGCACCTCCCGTTGAATGCAGAACAATATGCATGGATCAATGTGCTGTGGGTGGCAGCATGGTGTGTACCTAGCTAAGGTAGGGCATGGCTGAACGATCCAAGCTGAGCTCAAAATTCCCTTTTTTTCCCCCTAAAATAATACAATTTTAATGAAAAATTGCAGTTTTGGGGCACACTATTGGAAAATTGCAAGAATAGGTGTCTGTCGGTTATCCATTGACCAATTGGTCACCGGATGACTGATAGGCTTACGTGGCATTTGACATGGATTAGGAGGCCTATCGGTCATGGGATGACCGATAGGTACTAATCAAGCCCTAATTGAGTTTCGGGCCCATCGATAGCTGATGTGACATGTAGCCGACAGCCTACTGGGTCACCAATCGGTTTCCACTGACCGACAGGCACCTATTTTTGCAATTTTTTAAAAACATGCCCCAAAACTGCAATTTTTCATTAAAATAGTATTATTTTATAAAAAACCAAAATTCCCTTGTGGGCTCAGACCGGGATCCGCCATAGTATTAACTAGCGGCATACCCCGCGCGTTGCTGCGGGTTTTCCAGCGATTTGAGCAAGTGAGTATAAAAATTCTCAAAACACTTAAAAGAAGGATCAACGCACGGTGAATGACTGGAGGGTGTTAATATCATAATCCATAATATCAAGGAATTAATCAGTGGCTGTGTACACAGAAGAAGATTTTTGAAATAAACACAACTATTGTCAGCAAAGCAATACTCGTGTGTCACATTTGAAGCAATCTCACAATAACGGTCTTTATAATCATTTTGTTAGCATAACTCATGATTCTATTCCTAATCTCCGTCTTACATGCATGAATATATATCAGAAAAACCATCTAATGATCTCATGTGAAATACAAAGGTAGAAAATGGATATGATGAGCATTTCTATGTGCAACTAAACGAAGCAACCAAATAAGTGGTGAAAAAAACATCAAAGCGAACAGGAAAAATCTCACTGTCCTTGTGAGGTGGGCAAACCTCAAATTCTCAAATCTGCTGACTGAAGCGCGCATAGGAAGCAACTAAATTTGTAGGTTCGGTCCCATGAATAAAGAATCCTTTGGTGATGGTTGCAGCCTAGCAGGCAGCGGTAAAGATGCTAGAGAAGAATCGAGGTCTAAAGAGGGTCTGATGGTTCTTCGTCCATCCATTCACAATATATAGAGGCAATAGTTAAGAGGAAGAGGAAGGGTAGCAGACGGAGGCTACGAAATGCTGCCCCCTTTGTAATGGAATGCGCCAGGAGTAAGTGGAGCTTAAGTGCCATAAAGCTGAACCATTTCTTCTTCGTAATTAAGGAGTTGAATGCATGGTAGATAAAAAAAAACGCAACTACGTCTATTATTTGGGCGTCAATGGGGGATTAAAGTTGGACAGTAACGTGCATTCCTTGGCTGATAGCATTAACATATGGACGTGATCAAACAAAATCAATGGAGAAAACCTGTGAAGTGAACGGTCATGATTTACTAAAGAAAATGATTCACGGACTGGATTATGGAGGTGACGTGGCTCAATGAGGATTGAGCTTTAGAAAAGTTAGTGGGTAGGACTAGATATTATAGATTATAAGTCGATGATATGTGAAACCAACGCTCTACTAGTCCACTTGTCAACATCTGTTAATGACTCTACATTACGGTCTCCTGACACTCAGAGCAAGGTTTCAAGAAGACTGATGAATGGGAGGAGGAAGAAACCACAAGCATCATGTTCCAACGAAAGGGGCTTTTCTCCTAAAAAGAAAAAAAAAAGGAAGGGGTCTCGAAAATTTTGTAGCCACTAAATATTCAGTTTTTGCTTGTTTTTTCATCTGAAAAGACAGAAGCTGAAATAAATTTTATAGCCACTAACCATTCCACATTTAAGGAAATGAACTGATAGCTGAAAAGCTCACGGGAGTTGTTTTTCTTGACTATTGATATACAGAGAAGATAAAAATATATTAAAAGAGCCAATAGAAAATTCCGAAGCCACATTCTCACACCACACATTGGTTTCATGTCCATGTTGGTTTTTTTTTTACCGAACTTCCATGTTGGTGTTCATCGCACTAAACTATCATGGCACGACTAAATCCTCACGTGCCTCAAGCATATATGCATATGGGCCGGGTGTCACATACACCATTTATATACATAGTTTTTATTAGATTATTTTTTGTTAGTAACATTTATTTTGTACTGCAAGAAGTTACCTTTACTGATAATTTAATTATCGCAAGTAAGCTCGGGTGCAGAAGACCACAAGACCCTACCTGGTTGCATAAATCTTGAACGGATAAAAGTCCAAACATAAGATCCTTCTATATCAACCCATAATCATCAGTTGCGTGAATTAGGTCTTCTTGCTCTTCCGCCAAACATAATTGTGTTGGATTCAACTAAGGAGGCTACGTACAGAGACCGCGGGGAGGGGTGGCGCTCAAGCCCTCTCTCCATGCTAGATAGCCAACATTACAATATCTTAATTGTGAGTTGAAAGATGCTACATACAATGCTGATGATACTATTGACTTGGCCAGATTCAAAGGAAATAAGATTGATAGCTGACGAAGCGTTGTCATCAAGATGCTCTACAACATGTATAATATCTCAAATGTTATCTTTCCTTTGTAGTAATCAAAAGAATCATGAGATTAAGACAATAATTTGGACATTGACCAACTTCAGAAGATTTCCAAACTCAGTGAAAAAGCTTCATAATTTGCAGAATAGGGGACATTTCATGACCGCGAGGATGAAATTTTGTGAACTTGTGGAACCTAACCTAGTGGGGAAATAAACTTTACTTTCTTGTAGTGGAACTGATTCTTGCACACAAAGAAAAGGAAGGCATACAATTAGCATGGTAGGCAGAACAACAGGGTGGGAAAAACAATTTTGGACCAAATTGTATACAATGATGATAGAACAAAGAGAACCTTTCGCAACAAAGCATGGATCTGTGTTTCTTTCTCATATCGATAGAAATCTTTTTTTTGGGAAACCATATTGATAGAAATCTTGAAATGTCAGGGTCATATATATGCAAGATGAAACAGGAGAACTTAGCTTCTATAGGTTCCAGGGCAGACCTATATTTTGATGAGTAGGGACATATGCCCTCACTAACTTATTTTGGGTAAAGATGTTACAAAATACCAAATGGACTCACAAAAGCTAAACCATTGAAAACAAGTAAACATTGAATTTGGCCCATACGAATTCCTCATGCAAAGTAGTAGCTTAAATTGGGCTGATAAAAAAATTTGATCAGGCCCAAAAAAGAATAATACAAAAAAAGCCTACGAAATAACCATGCTTATTAAAAAAATAAAAAGGCTGATATGTGTAAAATAAAAAAGTCAACAATCGGGTCTGGCCCACAACATATTGGGCTTAGCCCACAAAAGGTAATGGTTCTTGCTGGGCAAAATTGTATTTTGCGACATTTTGACAGAATAGACGTCGCATAGGTTTACAACATAAAAAACATGTATTCCTCGCAGAACATGATTCTAAACGTGCAATTCGCGATGAACGCAGTTTCGTCGCGCCAGCGTCACAGATTGATCGTCCTGATATAAAATTCAGTTTTTATGGCGTTGCAGAAGGCCAAGTCTCTTGTAGTGAGTAAATTAAATGATGTTAACAAAAGATTGCAGAACCACATGAGTTGGATAGCGCCATATTTATTTGGATGAGCAAAATATCAGACTGCAGCTTAATTTGCGGTATCGAAGCTTTATGTACAGGTCTCAAGCCGAGGGTCAATAATTGTCACATCTGAAAAGATATTAAAAGGGTGCATGCATAGAATGTATAGACGCAAATAAACTGGAATTTATTCGGTCATATAGGATATCAATCATTAACTTTCAGATACCAGAAAATTAATGTGTTTCTGTATTTCTATATAACCAGCAAAGATGCTCGGCAATGTGCACACTGGAACAGAAGCGGGAAATTTATTGGTGATATTTCTTGTCATGACAAGTGCAAAGAGCCACAGGATGAGGATCCTGTACTCGATAGCTGCACTCTCCTTGGTTTTTGTGATCATGTCCTCCGCCGTCTCGCACTCCTGTGCTGGTATGTGGCTAACTACACCACTTTGAGCTGTTTAAATTCCTCCATGCGCACCATTTAACTGAGCTTCGTTTTGCAGAAGGATCAGATTCTTGTCTCATACAAGGTCATTATTATAAAGATGGTGTTTTGTTGTGCTGCAAGGACATTTTCTGCACGCGAGAGGAGTGTGGCCGTAACTGCCGTCGTTTGAACGGCCACAAGTGTGAAGAAGCCAAATGTGACGGTTCTGGCAAGTGCTGCTTCAAACATCCGAAGTCGCCCGCTAAAGCCCCTCCACCTCCTCATTATTAATGTTAAAACGAAAAAAAAAATGGAGTCTCGTTGACGAATGGGTGCTCTCCCCATTGCGGCATCTGGTGCAGGTCCAATAATAAACAATAAAATTATTTAATGCTTTGTGACCGGATATTGTGTTGCATCCCATGTATGCCACCACAAGCTCGACATAAAGGTCACGGTTTCCCGTCCCATTTTCACCCCTCTGCATCAATTGATATGACCATATATATTTATTTGGATTTGTAGGATATCAAACCTTTGCTTAATTCAAGATACCAACGCATATATCGCATGCAAGAAATGAAAATGAAAAGTAATACTTGTTGGATCGAAAAGTAAAAATTAAATGATGTTAACAAAGAATGCCACAACCACATGAGGTTGATAGCGCCATATTTATATTTGGATGAACAAAACATCAGACTTTAGCCTAATTTGGGATACGGAAGCTCAAGCCAAGGGATAATAATTGTCACATCTGAAAAGATACTTTAGGGGGGCATGCATAGAATGTATAGACGAAAATAAACTGGATTTTGTTCAGTTGTATGGGACATCAATCGTTAACTTTTAGATACCAGAAACCAGAAATTAATATGCTTCATCCAGCAAAGATGCTCGGCAATGTGCACATTGGAACAAGCGGAACACATACATGTGATTTTTCTTGTCATGACAAGTGCCAAGAACGACGGGATGAGGATCATCCTGTTCTCGATAGCTGCAGTTTCCATCGTTTTTGTGATCATGGCATATTGGCTTCTCGCCCTCCTGTGCTACCATGTGACTAACTACACGACTTTAAGGGTCCGTTTGGCAACATGAATCGTTTCAGATTCTGAGATGAAACGCTTGAAACGGTGTGCCAAACAGTTTTTGTGAAACGATTCACTACCGAATCGAAGCGAAATTATCCTTGTTTTTGACCTACGAAGCCGGAACGGCTCACGTCGGGTTGATGAAGAACCACATCGATCTCACAGCTCAATGCAGCATAAGGGACACAGATGGTGCTCGGACAGCGAGTTCTTGTCTCGGCGGTAATGGTGTAGGGAGAAATGGCAGCCGGGAGAGGGAGAGAAAAAGAGAAGAGCACTAGGGTTTTGACCATGGGAGGAATTTCATAGGTAAAGCCGGCTCGGACAGGGGCCCAAAGAGGAGTGGAGCTTGCCGGTTGTCAGTCTCCACGTGGCAAGCGGGCGCTCTTCTGCAAATCTGTCTCTTTACAAGATTCCCACTTTATGAAATTATAAATGGATGTTCCCGAGCTTCGAAAATTCTTGATAAGTTTTTTCTCTGACCTAGCATGGAATGTAAATTTGCTTTTGGACTTTTAATTAAAGTTTTCTGAACATCACTTCTTGGTATGGTTTACTTGAACATCGCTTCTTGATAAGAGTAAAATACAGGACAGGTATAACAACTTGCACTGGAAAATAGATCGTACATCTTGTAAAAGGCTCAAACAGATCATAGATCTTGACTGCCAACCATGCATGTGATCGGGCGAGCCATGTTGGCGTCCTCGTTTGACACGCGCGCGGGTGAAAGATTTGTGGTCACGTCTGTATCTGATTGTTGATATGCATTAGAAGATCTGTGGTCACGTCTGTAACTGTGGTCATGTGTGATGATTTTCACTTTTGCAATCTTATCTGGTTTTAAAATGAATTATTTCCACCCATACGTTTCTAATGGGGATCGGAGATAAAGAAATCATTTCAAATATTTGTGGAGTCTCAAAATACTTCCACTTCACATAAAAAATACGAAGAAATAAAACTACAAAGTGTACAATATTCAAATCGTGAAGAAACACAAAATCGAGCTATGCCTTTCTTTGGAAGGTCCACTTCGTCTTCACCAGCTATATTTGAACATTTTGTGAATTTATTTCTATTACGGACCACTCATATTTGTAATGGATTAACCTTTTTTTTCTTTTCTTTTCGCTTAGTAATACCCAAGTCTCAGATCCTAGAGATCCTGCGTGTCAGTCACGCCTTTCGCAGTCAACACCAGCTAAACACACCCACAAGTCAAGTGCTACGATCTCTTTGAGCATTTTACCAGATACATGACCGATTTGCATCCACCGTGCATGTTTTTTTTTAGAACCCGCGGAGCACATTTTTCATTAGAAGAAGAGAATTTTGTTACAACGTGGTCAGGGCTAAATCCCCTAAGTGATGAACTAGCAATACAAGAGCAAAGGGTATAACAAACCCTGACAAACCTAAAGAAACAAGGAAAGACGGGAACAGACTCCAATACAAAGAACTAATCTACTAAGCCCGCCTAGGAAAAGGAGCTTCCAGAGCTTGGAGACCTCCGAAGCCGCCCAAAGGTTAGCCTTGTCGATGATTTTCCTGCGACAACGCGATTGGTTGGAAACGCTTGGAATATGAAGACGCTCTTGTTACGTTCCTTTCAAGCCTCCATGCGACCAAGATTAGAAGAGTATGAAAGCCGGGGCGTAAAGGTACTCTTTTTCGCGACCTAAGCCACCAATCGACAAAAGGAAGTGCGTTGAGATAGAAGAAGCTTCCGAAGCTTGGAGAAACCCACCACCGCCCACAGTTGGCTTCGTCGATGATTTTCTGAGCTAGAGCGACCAGTTGAAGGACATGGAAATCAAAGACCCCCCTGTTGCGATCCTTCCAAAGCCACCACGCGACCAATCTGACAAAGAGTGAGTGGGTGAAGAACCTTGGGCACTCTTCTGCGCGACCACAGCCTCCAGCTCAATATTCATTGCTTGTGATAAGGCTCGCCTAATAAGCCACCATGAAACTCAAGCATTCCTTCAAAAGGATATTCAGCAGGTGAAAATCCAGACCACGTTCCTTGTAAGTCAAGGCTTCGCGTGAGAAGAATCCTCAACGGAGACCTCTTGATCACCCCCACCGCTCGTTACTTAGAATAGAAATAGCGGAGTCCACCGTAGGTAATCTACCACAACTTCACGACCCACGAGAAAGCCTATTAAAAACATTCCTAGGGCTTGCTTGATCAAAGTGACCAGTTGAAATGCTTGGAAGTGGAGCCTTCCAAAGCCTCCCCCGACCAAAAGAAGACGAGTCAGTGAAGCGACAGAGGTAAACGTGACCGGATAGCCTTGCAACCACGACCAAAGAAACAAGCTGCCTTCATTGCGATCGTGCGAGCGATCGGCGGCGACGGCTAGGGTTCCAACGCACAAGCAACGACCTTGACCTAGAGGGAGAGGGGATGCGCCAACCCTGCGACAAGACCAAAGGAGAGGAAGACAGAGGGGGAGGCGAACTTGACGCTGAACACACGAGCGCGTAAGAGCTAGGGCCATGACCAAGGCCTCCATCGCCTGGATCCAGTGGTCCTTGCACGGATCCGACCGACAATCAAGCCAAAAACGCTTATTTGATCGGCGGAGAGGTGCTCGGGGCATCACGACCAAGAGGGGAGAGAAGGGAGAGGGAAAACGAGGAAGGGGCAGGGCGATTCCGGCGGCCACGACCAAGCAACCAAGTGACCTCGACCAAGCGACCAGCGACCACGACCAAGCGACTACAACCAAGCGACCACGACCACGACCAAGCGACAGCCACCACGACCAAACGACAACGACTACTACCACAAGTTCTCCGTCCAGGCTGCGGCGACTATAAACACGAGATTCCGGCATCCCGTCCTAGCGGCGATGAGGAAGGCAGCAAGATGCTTTCGTGCTGCTGTTGACGGTCCTTACGTCGAGAATTTGACCGTCATTTAGCTCCATAAATAAGGAAGAACTAACGCTTGTTACTTGCATTTTGTTATCAAATAACTATTTCCACATGTACCTCTAGATTTGGATGTGCAGGTGGAAAACAGGGAATTCCAGGTGTAAACATGCCCTAAAGCGAGATTCCAACACTTTCATAAAACGACGCTCGCCGCGGGAATGCAATTCAAGGATAAAAGGCCCAGAACATATCAGAACATCAACTGAGGCCACGCACCTAGAACAAAGGCCTAAAGGCCAGGGGGAGGCCACCCACCAAAGCCCAGCCCAGGAGGGGCCAGGCAGAGGTCGACCGACCCCAAACCCTGGGTCGGTCGACCTGGCAGGTGGCCCTCCTGGGTCCATCTTTCTAAGGCGGTTTGCAACCGACCTCCTGATGTCGGTTCCCCCGGCAATCAATGCCATTAATGCCGGGAACCGCCTCAAATCAACCGACCTTCAAAGGCTATATAAGGAGGGGTACCCCCCCTCCTTCCAACACACACCAACACAAGAAGCTCATTCCCTCCTCCACATATCAGAGCTAGAGGCTCTCTAGTTAGGCTTAGGCTGAGTAGTGGGCTGCCCTTTTGGCTCCCAAGTCCCTTGGAGAGTTTGGGGTATATTCCCTTGTATCCTTTTCTCTCTTTGTAAGACTTATTTCTTTATATCAATGGAATATCATCGTTCTTGTAGTAGTTATGTGCTTATGCTAGTTCATCGTTCATCCTTGATCTTGGATGAACGTTCTTCATTCGTTCATGTTCGTTCATCGTTCGTTCATCGTTCATCGATGTTCGTTCATGATCGTTCATCGTTCGTTCGTCGTTCGTTCATACTCGATCATCGGTTAACGATGATCGTTCTTCATCGTTCATCGTTCGTCGCTCGTTCTTGAGCGGCGAACGCTTATGCATAACGTAGTGCTAGTTTTAATCCCTTGTCTAAGTAATCGCTTGCTAGAACTAGTTGTTCCTTTTGCTTAGTCATCGGGTCCATTGTCCTGC
Source organism: Eragrostis nindensis (assembly GCA_012490785.1). NCBI lineage: Eukaryota > Viridiplantae > Streptophyta > Magnoliopsida > Poales > Poaceae > Eragrostis > Eragrostis nindensis. The sequence continues at coordinate 1,561,202 of JAAXCT010000030.1, read as the reverse complement.
AAGGGTGCTCTAGGTTTATCACCTTGCGAGGTGCCTCGAGGGATCTAGAGTTGTGGTTAGTTACGCTAGCATGGTGCTAGGACTTCCTTTCCACCCTTGGATGCGTGTTCGTGTCCCACGGTTTGTAGAGGTAGGCGGCAGGTGGTGACAGCCCTGTCTGTCCCTTGTAATCCTCCACGTTCGGGCATGGCATAGGAGTATATATGAAAGTCCGGAGATTGGGGCAGACTCTGATTGCTGGATCTCCCGATGATGGCTTGGCAGTAGAGCAGCTTAGTCTTAGCTTGTGTGCAGCTTAGGCTATAGGTAGAAGCTACGCACGCTACTTGATGATGTACATTAGGAGTAGCAACCTTCTTACTTAATCCTAGACTAACTTAGAGTTGCCTCTCGTCTTTTATCAGAGAGTGGAATTGCCTGCTGTGTGTGTCACACTATCCTCATATCTATTTGCACCTTGGATTATGGCTATGATCTATCACTTGTAACACCATGAGTATAAGTACATACTTGTCAACTACGTCTTCCTTTAGGAACATATAAATAACGATACCCTGGAATACTCTCGGGTGAAATGCTACAACGGGTTATCCGTGCACTTGTGGATCTTCTTTTATGATTAAATACTAATAATACATTTCCGGCACTTGTGGATCTTCTTTTAGGAACATAGAAGTGGTGGAGGAGAGGGTGGCGCTGGAGAAAGCGCTGCTGGTAGCGCTGGAGAGGGCAGGTTCGATACTCATTGCGGCCGAAGTTGGGTGGCGGCGGCAAGCTAGGGTTGGCAGCGGAAGGGTTTAGGGTTTGATCAAGATCAGAACCCGTCTGATACCATGTGAACAATTGAGAGAGATAGGTTGTGGATTATTATGTATCCTATGCAAGTAACTTAACCCCAGATATTTCTGGCGTCGAACCGGGAATATTCACTCTAGGCCTAACCAGCCTAAGGTGGTGTTTTCTGTTTGGTGTAAGAAATACCAACAAGCATTTCTGGCGCTGTTGCCGGGGAAGACAATTGTTGACAAGTGTACAATGATTACTCATGATTACACTTGATGTGATTTAAGCATTGCCCATTGCAGGCTAACCTTGATCTGTTTTCTTTCTTTGATGTGAAAACAGGATAGTGTATGCGTGGATTTAACTTGCCGAAAAACTTCGTTGATAATCCAGAGTCGCTAGTAAGGAAAGTTCGACCTCGCGCCGACACTTCCGCACAAGCAACACTCCCGACAGACGAACCCACATCATCCGCACCATCAACATTCATTGACATGACTAATCAGAGGACCCTCCGTGAATACTGTGCTCCCTCCGTTGCCAATGTGCGCGTTGGGCCCAATGTCAACGCTGGTGACGCGGGGTTTGAAGTCAAATCAAGCCTAATCACTATAGTGCAGGCCATTCCCTTTTGTGTAAAGGCCACGGAGGACGCCAATACTCATCTCCAGCAATTCCTTGAGATATGCAACACATCGGCTACTGCCGGAGTCAACCAAGATGCCATTCGACTCCGTCTGTTTCCCCTCTCCCTCCTTGGGAAGGCGAAACAGTGGTTCTATGCCAATCGTGCCAGCATTGACACTTGGGACCGCTGCTCTACTGCGTTCCTCGCAAAGTTTTTCCCGTTGGGCAAAACCAATGCCCTTTCGTGGAAGAATTTCAAGCTTCCAGCAAGCTAGCAATGAAACCATCGCCGACGCATGGGATAGGCTTCAAGATTACATATCCGCCTGCCCACACCACGGGATGGAAGAATGGCTCGTTCGTCAACATTTCTACAACGTGTTGACACCAACAACCCGTGGACATATGGATGCCGCTGCTGGAGGAGCCTTCTTCTCAATGACTGTCAATTAAGCTAAAGAGCTTATTGAGAAGATGGTCTACAATCAAGGGTGGAGCGATGAACGTCTCCAACCACGCTCTAAAGGCGTACACCCTATTAAGGAGGTGGAAGCATTGTCCGCCAAGCTCGACCTCGTCATGAAGCGCTTGGACGACTTCAACACGCATGGTAGTGTTCGTTCACTTGACTCACGCGTGACGTGTGAGGAATGTGGCAACACTGGCCATATGGGGAAGGATTGCCCCAACCATACCCATGAAGAAGTATTCTACATGAACAACAAAAATGAGTATCGTCCAAGTGGAGGTCAAGGTTTTAACCAAAACCACCAATCTTATCAAGGAGGTAACAATTTCTCTCTGGTTTTAATAATATTCAGCCCTCTTTGAAAGATTTGGTTTATGGTCAAGCTAAAATCAATGAATCAATCAACAAAAAGCTTGCTGCCAGTGATCAGAGTTTAGAAAGTTTAAATTCAAAAATAGAAGGTCTTTCTTCTGCTTTCAAAAAAATGAGTTGAGCTTTAACAAAATGATAGAAACTCAAATAGCTCAGCTTGCTGCTCTTGTTCCTTCTACTAGTTTTGGGCAGATTCCTGGGCAACCAGAATCTCCTGTTGGAAAAGTTAATGTTATCACTACGAGAGGAGAAATGTTCTCTTGTATGACTAACCATGCAGGGGAGAACAGGCAAAGAAGAGAACCGTCTACAATAAGAACTGATCCAGGCTATCCAGTAATTTCTTGTTCAATAAAAAAATTCCACTTCGACTACGCCCTATGCAACCTTGGGGCTAGCTTGAGCGTTATGCCCAAGGCTATCTTCGAGCGATTAAAATATAGATTCCTCACACCAACTGTGATGCGGCTACAATTGGCCGACTCATCTTTTTGCTTTCCAATGAGGATCGCGGAGGATGCGCCGGTATTCATAAGAGGCCACATCATCCCGGTGAACTTCATGGTGCTCGACATGGATATTGACAAGGAAACACCCCTCATCTTGGGACGTCCCTTCCTTAGCACCGCAAAGGCCCAAATTGATGTTGGCGTTGGAGAAATTCACCTCTACATCAATGGAAAGGAGGAAAAGTTCGAGTTCCAACCTCGGAAAGAACAATACTCAATGATCAAGGTCAAGTGACAGCTCTCATATCCAAGAAGTCGAAGTGACAGCCAGGAAGACGGACAGCCTCATTGCTCTATGGAAGAGCTTGGCCAAGATTGAAAATCCATTGCAGTTTCAACCAAGGAAACCTGCAAGAGGCCGGGACTATGGGCCAAAAAGCCCGTCCCAAAGTCCGAAAAGCCACCTACACCACCAAAGATGAAACAAGTGTGGCAAGTCAAGGCGCAGCCCTCCACGTCCTCATCTCCAGGGACGGGGTCCGCGCCACCAAGCTAAAACCGTTGGAGAAGTCTTAGCCCGTCGAACTTTAAGCGACACGGCCCTAGCCGTCAGGTTAACCGGCATTATCATTTGGTTTTATTTGCTTCTTTTTGACTTTTTCCACCACTAATTTGCATTTGGATTTTTTCCAAACCACCTTGCATATTTTTATTTCCTCCACAAAAATTTCTTTGAATTTTTTCGCCAGCATATTTGATTTTTTTCCCCTCGCCAGGCATTTAAAATCTAAAATTTTCAAAAAGAAATTTTTACGTCCAAATTTTCTCATCGTTGATAGAAAATTTTGGACAACACTTGTATCCCTTTATAAAAGCCAAAAACACTTTTGCATGTTGGAACTTTACTCCAACATCTCCTTTTTGTGATTTTTGAAAAATTTTGAAATTCAAGGCAATCTTTTATTTGGAAATCTTTTTTGAGCAAATAATTTTGAGGATTTTCTGGACATAGCAACCGTGGTCATCATCAATATGGCCGTTGGGGGCTGTGGTCCAAGAGGGATGACAGGAGGGCCCCACAGGGGGTCGGCCGACCCCACATGCCAGGTCGGCCGACCCATGATGGCCGTTGGACACTTTGTACTTTGCTCCAACGGTCACCTGGCGCCTCCTCTTTTCAAAAATGGCCGTTATGGCTCATCCATATAAGGAGGTGGCCGGCCATTGAGCTCTCAAGTTTTCCATTGTGCTCATTTGATTCTTGCCTCAAAATTTTGTAAAAATATTTCTCTCTTAGTTTGCTTTTCGGTTTCTGGTTTGTTTGATTTTCCGAGTTGCGTTTTCTTGCTTGCAAGAACACCGACGGTTTCATCGATTGGTTTTCACTCTCATAACCCGTTCGGAGTTTTTGTTCTTCCGTTCTTGCTCATCACCGCTGCAGCATGAACCGCACCAAGAAGGCCATGGCCTCGCTGTTCCGGTCCGGGAGCTCGAGCTCGGGCTCATCTCGTCCACGCACCCGCGCCCGCGCAGCCACCGAGCTAGTGTCAAGTCCGCAACATGAAACCGCAGCGGAGCCGCAAGCCAACACCGAGCACCGTCTCCTCGTCGACACCGACCTCGACTTGGTGGGCGACGACGAGATGAGCGCCTACGAGGCTCTCCGACTCCGTACATTTGCTAATACGCGAGCATTTGATACGGAACTGCTGCAAAGATTGGTATGGATGCTGAATTTTCTCGAGTATTTAAAGCCATAGGGTGGGATAATTTTGCATGTGTAGATGAGCAGGGTTCCGGTTTACTTACACTTCAGTTTTTATGCACCCTACGCGTGGTAGATGACGGTATTACCTTTCGGTTTTTCGGGGAGGAATATCATTTGTCTTAGAAACATCTTAGTCATGCCTCGGCTTTAATGCTCGCTGCACTATTGATGTTGATAGTTCGATTCCGGTTACTCAAAGTTAGCTTTTTGGCAAAGAATTTCTGCATCTCCTACTTGTGAGAAACCCCGAACTAATCATATTCATCATCGTACCTTGCGCTTTTTGAATATGTAGCTTGGCATTACATTGTTTCCTAGAAGTGATATTAGGATTGTGCGCGAGGATGATTTGAAAATTCTTTATGCTATGGTTGAGAAAATAAAGATTGCTTCTGTCACTTGCATGATTGCTCAGTGGTTAGAAAATTTTAGAATGACGACCGATTGAATGCACCTCGTTGATCACACGTATTGCTGCGGGTATTGGTGCTTTGCATGATGCTAATGTTGCTTATATTGATACACCACGCTCTTTTATCATCAAGGATTATCTTGTTCAAGGTCACACACTTAAACATGGTCTAAATAATTCTCTCATATTTTATTATGTCGGTTATACAAATGAATTCCCGTTACCTAACCGGGGACTTCGTTTGTATGGCTGTCAAAACCTAACCACACCTCTCGAAAAAGAGGAAGCTGCACGCAGGAGTACTTCTTCTCGCAGGAGGACACGCAGGCCGGAGCCATCTGCCGCTCACGGGATGCCCGCACCGCAGCCCATGGCCTATGCATATGGGCCGGGTTATGGTCACCCCGGGTATGCTCCCGGTGGGTACCCCGCTCCGCTGCCTTTCGAGGCCGGTGGTTCGTCGCAGCAGGGTGCGGGGCATGACCCATGGACACACGCTCCACGTGCACAATGGGAGGAAATCTCCTCCGAGTCGACATCCTACTCGCCGAGGCCCGGTAGGCGCCGCTCCTCCGCAGCCTGAGACCACCATCTCGGGCAGCAAATGGACGCGCTCACCGAACAAATGGGTAACCTTGAGACCAAGACGGAGGATGTCCAATACACACTCGACCAGTACGTCCTGCAGACTCATCAGTGGTAAGAAAGCACCGACGCCCGGCTCACCAACCTCACCAAAATGATGCAGCAGGGCCAAGCCGATTTTGGCTTACTTTCGTCACACGGGGTTCGATCCTCGACACCACCCATGAGCAAGAACAAGCTTGGGGGGGATGCCATACCCTCCCCGCTAAGGTATCATGTATCGCAACTTGTATCTTTTTATTTCTCTTTTGTTTGCTTGTTCTTGCACCTCTCATGAAAAATACAAAAAAAATGATAAAACTGAAAATAAAATAAAAATTACGAAGCTAAAAAGAACAAAAATATTCTTTAGTGTGGTTTCTAGTTTTTTGTAGTTTCTCTTTATATGCGAGTAAGGAGTGTTTAGCCTTCCTTATGTTGAGATGATGAATAGTTGCTCTGTTTTATATCTCGTTTGTACCTAGTCACACTTAGTGCTCTCCTAAGTTTTGAGACCTTTGGCTTAAGCTTATTTTGAACTTGAAACTTGTGGGCTGCATAGTGCTTGATCTAAGTCTAAGTTGTTGTGAGATATGATATGGTACAAATAGGGCTGCTATGATCTTGTTTCAAGTACAACTTGACTTTCGGAGTTTTATTTACAAAATACAAAAAAAAGATAAAGTTCCTCAATGATCAAAATTCCTACCAAAGCCATATGTTGTTTTTACATTGCGAAACCTTACACATATGATTCTTGTCATTGCATTGAGCTTTATCAAAATTGTATGACCCTAGTGAGAAGCTTATCGTACTCTCATTGATCAAGATCATGTACACTCCACCTCGCATGCTAAACTTCTACACAAGAAGTTAAGCAATACCACCACACTTTTCACCAAAATAAATACTCCAAAAATCCATTGTTACCTTCCTCTCTCAAAATATATCATTGGAGACATGGCTATGCAAAAGAAAAAGAATAATCCCCTGCTCATACAAAAGTAGAGCATGATGAAAAAAAGGGGAAAGAAAGAAAAATGTTGAGAAAAAGAAAAAGAAAGAAAGATAGCCATCACTACAAGGTTTTAGGGCTAATGCCACCAATTTTTTTGCAACAATGTGATATTGGTTGCAATACATAGAGCCTATTGCGACAGTTGTCAATTTTAGTTGCAATAGAAGGACATGTTGCCACTGATTGTGTAGTGTTGCGATTTAAATTTTGATAGTTGCAATAGCTACTATATATCGCAACGAATAAATTTGTGTTGCATTTACGACATAGTTATTGCCATGTTTTTTCTAATGGTTGCAATAGTTGAGAATGTCGCAACGAATATAGAACGTTGCTATTAGTGCTATTGTGTGTTGCCAAAAGTTTATGTTATGGCAACATAAATCTGAATTGTTGCAAAAAGAGTCTTAGATATAGCATCGCAAACCTGGATCGTTGCAATAACTCTTAGATATAGCAATTTAGTTTGAAAGAGTTCAAATTTGAAATTCAAAACTTTCAAACGACCTCAGATGGACAAACGACCAAAATGAAAGTTGTAGATCTCGAAAAGTTATGAAACTTTGTATTTGACAACTTTTCTATTTGAATTCATTTAGGGCCTCAAACAAGCACTTGACACTTGGTTTAATCTAATATATTTGGATTCAAAACAGAACATGGGCACATGTGATGCTGTGGTGTAGTGGTAGAGGGGCTCCATGTGCAAGCTAGAGGTTGTGGGTTCGAATCCTGCCAGCCGCGTAGTGTGTGAAAAATGCCACACTTGCGACTTGATGATGGTAATGGATGGGCTGGCGGATGGGCCCTCCCCCCATTAAAAAAAATATTTTTGCTATTTTTAAAATGTGTTTTTCAATTCAAAATTTCTACCATACGTTGTTGCAATAACCACTATAGCAGCAACGATTGTGGCGTTGCGTGTGCGCTATCGCCACACACCACACGTCGTTGCAACACACCAAAGTTATGGCAATGTCTTAAAAAGGTGTTGCTATACCCTATTGCATCGGTCGCACTTGCAACACCTCCCAATGCCTATATTTAGTTGCAATTGCTTAATATTGCATCAAAAATACCCATATTGCAACACTTTTGAGCCGTGGTGCCAGGGTAATTTTCTTGTAGTGCATGTTCTCCTAAAAAATTCAAAAAGAGAGAGAAGGAACAAATAAAAAGGAGTATCGTTCTTCCACCTCACCACCACCATATACACACATGCACATCTTGATCGAGGTTGTATGACTTGCATTCTCTATGGATCAGCTCTTTTGGTTCGGCAATATGTGTGATGCAAGTATGCCTCATATCATCCCTACGTTGAGCTCCACGTACAAGCCTTAGAAGTAGGATGCAAGAGGCAACATAATAATGCCTTGGTGAGGAATATACACTTTTAGAGCGATTCGTGAGCATCATTTGAGGAACTTTGTTTTTATTTCAAAAATTTTGAAAACCTCCAGAAAATAAAAGTCAAACAATGGACAAGTGAATGGTGCTCTGTTATAACCGTTCTATCTCTCAACCGCCCAAGACAAGGAAAAAGCCATACACCCCATAAGGAGTAAGGTAAAAGGGTGAGTTACCATGGCAACTTTTTCAACTCAAATGAGAGTATTTTGTTGTGTGCATGGTACCTAGGAGATATGAAACATTGTAGCAACTCCTGATCAACATCCTAAGTCCTACTTCTTGCTCGGGACGAGCAAGAGGACAGCTTGGGGGAGTTGTTGATGGTTCTTACGTCGAGAATTTGACTGTTATTTAGCTCCATAAATAAGGAAGAACTAACACTTGTTACTTGCATTTTGTTATCAAATAACCTATTTCCACATGTACCTCTAGATTTGGATGTGCAGGTGGAAAACAGGGAATTCCAGGTGTAAACATGCCCCAAAGCGACGATTCCAACACTTCCATAAAACGACGCTCGCCGCGGGAATGCAATTCAAGGATAAAAGGCCCAGAACCTACCAGAACATCAACTGAGGCCACGCACCTGGAACAGAGGCCTAAAGGCCAGGGGGAGGCCACTAAGGGATCTGAATTTGGAAGCTGAGGCAGAGGAAATGAGCCGCAAGATGAAGATATGCAAGGTCCACCACAAGAGTTCAATGTTGGGTTTCCAGAGGGGGCGCCAGCACAGAATAGGTCATTCAAAATAATATGTGAGTTTGTCATTTCCTTTTGAATATGTTGTCTATAACTCTATAGATAAGCATTGTTGTATGATCCATAACTTTAATTGAAGGGAAAAAAATGGAGTTGTTCAAGAGGTTTTCAGAAGTTTCCGAACAGCTGAACTCTGGGGTCTGAATGGAGGAAGGGTACTGGTTGAAACTGATGAGAATGGTGTTCCAAATCAGTGGTCTGAATCCATCCTCCCCACATACCTTGGTGACCTGGCACAGAGCTCATCATTCGCACCATTACACATTCTAAGATGGGACTGCAAGCTATTCAAAGGTCCAAAGGAACCCATCATCTGAGATTTTGATGTACCTGATACTTTTTCTGTCTAAACATTCTGTTATGGTGACCATTTTTATTTTAAATCTTGAAACTGCATTTCTTCACCTATTGATCTTTCATTTTTGTCAACAGAAAAAATTTATCTACAGCGTAGAGACAAAATGGTTTACTCGAGATTGGATCCTAAAGACGGTGAACAAAAGGTGGAGAGACTACAAGTCAGACTTGAAGAAACAATACTTCAAACCAGATGAGAGGACGTTGGAGCAAATTGAAAAGGATGTCCCAGATGGTGTTAATGAAAATCAGTGGAGTTCTCTGTTAGGGCTCGAGGGTAGATTTTACAACCCTTCCTAGAAAACTCTAACCAAACCTTATCCTATCTCCATCCATCTCTGAATCCGGGCTCGCCTCCGGGATGATGCAAAAACAACAACATACCTCTTATCCCTGGGTGCCTCAAACCAACTGCCTCCACTCGGGCTTAAACCTCATTCCGGGGTGGTTGCCTCACGGAGCTCGGTCTTACCATCCCTCGAGTCCGGTCTCGGGATGGAAAGGCAAGTACCTACCACGGCCCCGGCTTCTGAAAAGACATACCACGAACCTAGTGACGGGCTAGGCTTGGCTCCAGGTTTGAAACAAGCTTTTCCTGAGAGTCGCCCTTAAGCAAGGCAGGCATACGCATACCTATACGTCAAGCAAGGAGGTAATTGGCATAAAAGCAACATGCATCGGTCGTACTCACTGCCGATATATCAAAGTGTTCAGTCAAGGCCATCCTGCGGTGCAGCGATGCACACAAGGTTAGGATTTCCTCACGGATAGTAAATAACATTTTTTTTGCAATGAAGATAGTAAATAATTAGCTTCTGTTGGAATGAACTAATGTTGCAATCTTTAGAAATTATGTCGAACAAATGCTGAATCTGGAAAGAAGCAGAGGCACCCACACACTAGCGGGAGGAAAAGCCATGCTAGACTTAAAAAGGAGATGGTAATAGCTTTGTTTGTTCACTCCTTTCCAATTTTGATATTTGCTAGTTTCAAAAAAAAAATGATGCTAGAACGGCATATATTGTATTCTCTTGCACAGGAAGATAAGAAGAAAGGGAGCATCACTAAGATTGATCTTTGGGATGAGTCTCATAAGAAGAAGAATGGGAAATATGTCAACCAGAATGTGCAAAGACTTATGGTATTCACTGATGATTCTTTGAGCTCAGTTTAAATAAGTTTTATTCAAATTCTCAATCATATTTTCTCTGGTTTCCAAAACTTTTGTAGGACAAGGCTTTCGAGGAATTAGAGAACAGAAGAAAAAACCAAAAGGGCACTCCCTACCCCTGATTATGATGATGTGTTTGAGAAAGTCATAAGAAAAGAGTTGAAGCTTCGTGGGTACTATGATGATGAGTATTGGAGCAATGGAGCTGTTTCTACTGTTGGATCAGAGGAGAGTAAAAAGCTTAGAAGGGACCTAGAACTTGCTATTTCTGGGTTCAGGGACATTAGAGCATTCCTGGAGAAAAAATTTCCCACAGAGGAATGGATAAGCACAAGACCACCTACTGGAAGCACTGCAGTAAGTTTGTTGTGTCAAATTAAAATATACTTTGGTTGTCTACTAATTTGCTTTGCTTTCCAACAGGTTAATGATACAGAAGATGATGAGCATAGTTCAGAAGAGTATCTCAATGGAGAACGATCCACCGACGACGTACCACCTTCACCAAACAATGAACAGGAAACCTAAATTTCCTTTCTTGCAATAAAACTTTAATTCCGTATACTTCACAACAGATTGGGTATGATATTTTTGTCCTGAAATATCACCTAAATTTGACTTTTAATGCTGCAGATGCCTGATGTGTATTGTACTGCTGCCAACAAGGGTTGTTCTGATCCCTCTGTATCAAATGATAACAGAGTTTACAAGGTAAATGAAGAATATTTCTAGGAATTTAGAACAATAAAATTCGTAATAGGCACTGTCATATATTTAGTTGCGTGGACAAAATTTACAACCTTAGATAACATTAGTACTTGGTAGAAAGTTCAGTATCATAATTCTGCTCACAATTATTTGTTTTTCTTATATGGAAAAATGTGCTCCGTGACAGCAATCACAAGTTAGTAACTCTAGCGACGGAAACCAGGAGAACAGTAACGGAGCATTGTCGCTAGATGAAGAAAGGACAGTTATGGTTAGTAGTGAATAATATTGCACTACTTGAAGTTTAGTATGGCGTGCACTGTATCTTTGTCTTTTGTATTGCCGTGCTCACTATATTGTTTGTCATAGGAACCTCAAAGAAAGCGACGTAAGAAAAACAAATCGCAACAGGTATGTCCATATCAGTTGTACTTCCAAGCTTCATGCTATTTCCTTGACTAAGGACAAACAGGGTGCAAATTGTGTGAGCAAAATTTAGAGTCTTATCTAGCATTAGTAATTGGTAGAAAGATTAGTATCATAATTCTGCTCACAATTATTTGTTTTTCTCACATGGAAACAATTTGCATCGTTACAGACATCCCGATTTAGTAGCTCTAGCGACATAAACCAGGAGCAGATTAACGAATCATTGTTGCCAGATGAAGAAATGACTCTTATGGTTAGTAGTAAACAATACTTCATTACTAGAAGTTTAGTATGTCATACACTGCATCTTTGTCTGTTGCATTGACAGTGCTAACTACCTTATCTGTCATAGGAACCTCAAAGCAAGATGCCGAAACGAAACAAGTCACAAGAGGTATGTCCATATCAGTTGTACTTACAAGCTTTATGCTATTTGTTTGATTAAGGGCGGACTTGTTACATTTCCAGTATGCATATTAGCCTCTGTTTGGGGCACTCTTGTTGTTTTTGTAGAACCAGAAGATGGTCTTATTGTTCTTGACAAGGAAAAGAAAATCTGGCCAGGTTGTTGCTATCGGTAGTCTAATATCTAGAGATGCCACTCATGAGATTGGAGGAACTATGCTTGGGGATGGATATTTCGCTGTTGCGATTCATTCCCTTGCCAATGTTGAAGATGAAAGATTACCTCGACCATATGGAGATATTACAACTGTAGAGAATGCTATAGGCATGTGTGTTGCTTGGCCTAGCGCACATGTGAGTTCAGTTAGCACATTTCATTTCGTCCAGATATTTTCATTAATGCTTATATGACAGACCTTACTGGTTATTTGCAGCTTAAGAGAGTGAAGCCAAAGCACACCTGAAAGGATTAGAAGATTGAAGATTCAACAGATGAATGAAGTGCAATTGTGGATTAGTCCTAGGATCATTAGTTCAGGGTGTCAATATGTTTATTCCATTGTCTTAGGAAACTTATTTCATCTATTCTTGGATGTCTAATTTCTACCTTGAGGCCCATTTTCATTTGGATGAATATTTTTGTACAGTTGTTTATATATGAAGCACAGAACCTTAATGGATCAATTTGTTATTTCTATGTACTGTCTGTCCTGTATATATGTTATATATGAGTAAACTTCAGCACTTTCAGAAAATAATCGATGCCAAATAGATTTATAAAATGTCACCATAATTGTAGCGGTTTAAATAATAGCTCCATTTAATATATAGCCTTCTAGAGGCATTATATAACGCCTCTACAAGCACCGAACATTGCAGAGCGCCTCTACTCCCTTAAAGGCATTATAACGTGACACTAAAAAATGTCTATACGTTTGTAGAGACATTATATAACGCCTCTAAATGATGTCTCTATTTTTATAGAGGCATTGTTAAACACCTCGACAAAGTGCCTCTATTTTTATTGAGGCATTGTTAAATGCCTCAAAAAAGTGCCTCTATTTTTATTGAGGCATTGTTAAACGCCTCCAACAAAGTGCCTCTATGTTCATTGAGGCATTGTTACATGCCTCAAACAAAGTGCCGCCAATACTGTAGGGACGATTGATAAAGTGCCACTACAGACCTAGAGTCAATGCATAGGAAGGCATTCATGAGGCATTTTAGAACTTGCCTCTAGGATGGTCTAGAGACAAAAAAAAAGTGCATCTACCATACAAAAAAGTTGTCTCTACCAGGCATTTCTCCTGTAGTGATATCCCATGTAACGATCCTGGGAAGAAGATTTTCAACTCCATGGATTTCAAAATGACCATGCCTTTTGAGGATATCCATCACATCTTTCGTCTCGACTCGATCGACGCGACAATTATAATTCTTTGGTGCATGTAAGTGCTTTCAATCTTTCCATTCTCTAACTAAGTACATGATTAATAAGCATTACTAATGCAATTTCTTGTTAAGGATTTGTTGCCACTATGATCAAAAGAGATATGGGTTCCTACACCCACATCTGATGTCCCAATCACACCTCACCCCCAAGATTGACAAGAAGGCGCCTACATATGCGAACATGTCTCATAAAGAGCGGTAGAATATACTTGAGAAAATGACCGAGAATGTGAGGACGGCATGTGCGACCTACATAGGTAACTGCATGCTTGAGTGGAAAGACGGAGAGTGCATCATGGCCCCTTATAACTTTGAGTAAGTCTCTCACACGTATTTTTCCCCGAAAAATTGATTGCTAATCTTGGACACTAACATGGATCATTCTTCATCTAGTAACCACTGGATCTATTTCTTGATATATCCCAAGATAGGAAGGATTTGGCTATTTGACTTCCTCGACTACGACATAAAACAATACAAGATGTTCTGCAAAGTCATTGAGAAGTAAGAACTTATCAATGTTCTGTTCTCAATAATCATTCATTACATTCATACATCGTTTACTTTTGTAACAGAGGATACAAGTATTACGTTCGTAATAGTGGCCCCAACGATCCGAACCGGACACAGAGAATGGGTTGGAGGTGGAACTGCCCGGTACTGTCCATATAGCTTACGCTCTCATTTGTGAACTATTCACTAACAACTAACAATGTTTGCATTTGCTAGCCTAGTGTCGAAAACAGCCTCCGGTACCATGCACTGTGGCTACTATGTCTTGGAATGGCTGTCCTTGGGCGTGCATAACAAGTTCCTTGGCTTGCCCCGCGAAGATCCTACAAAACATGTAAGTACTAGTTGCATATAGTTACAATAATTGCTTTCATTTACGCTATTTTGATGTGTGCTTTCATCATGTGTGCAGGACACCAAGACAAAAGGGATAAGTGGATTTAGCGACGAACAACTTTATGGCTTCACAACCAGGATATTGTGCTTCATCATGCATCATCTTATCCATCCCGAAGGCGTATATTTCAATCCAAAGGGTGAGTTGGCAAAGAAACCAGAACTATGTTGGTGTACTGGGCAGGCAGTTGTAAGCCACCAAAATACCTTGATTGAGAAGAACTGGAAGGATGTCATTGAGTCTCATATGAACAAAGTAGACTATAGTTGGCCGTATGAGGTTGTTAATGTATATCATTAGGTTATGGACACATGAACACTTGTGCGGTTTTATATCTATTATTTTGCTACATGGATGAACACTTGTATCTTGTTGGATCATGGTATTTTGTGATTATTATAGAATTTTTTTATTGTCGCATATGTGTTCTGTGATGGATATTTGATCTGTGATGCATATTTAAAATGTATGTGTTTTTGAGCTCTAAATCTTGGGTAAATTCGAAATACAGCATGATTATTGAATCTGCTATAAGCCAGTAGTGGCGGGCATGTTGACGTCATCGTCCGCCACTGATGCTAGAAGCAGCAGTGTCGGGGAGACATGACGTCATTGACCGCCACTGTTCGAATAGGCAGCAGTGGCAAGCACCCTGACGTCATGACAACCGCCACCACTATGTGAATGGCAGTGGCGGTCTACATGACGTCACAACGCCCGCCACTGCAGTGCTCAAGGTCAGTGGCGGGCGCGGTGACATCACCTTGTCTGCCGCTGCTGTGTCAGCAGCGGTGGCGGACGCGATGACGTTTCCGGCCATCACTGATCTTGTTTAGTGGTGGCAGGCGAAAGCGACCACCACCGCTCTCTAAACCTAGCAGTGGCGGAAGCATAGTGGCGCACGCTTTGCCTGCCACTGCTAGGGCAAAACGCCCGCCACCGCAGGCCTCAATTGTACTAGTGACTGAATCACTGTCCAACCACGTTCTGCTGCCCCCACTGAACAAATGCGCGCTCACGCAGACTGGTGCTCTGCATTTTCTGAAACGGTGCTCATCCTATGCCAGGAAGAATATTGGGCCTACATCCCTACCCTGCAAAAGTCCTCCCAGGATTACTTTGTTAACTCCTCTGACACACTCATACCTATTACCATACCCACTTCCCACGCGTCGTCTGTTCAGCGGGGGGTCACGTAGCCATATGCTAACACCGGAAAAATCCTTCAACATATGTTGCCGTGAGAGTTATCATCAAGAAAAGTTTGACCTTCAATTTTCGCTTGTAGGCCGAGAAACGAAAACAACAAACCTAAATAGGATGTATTTTGCACCAGATAGAATTGTTGGGGGAGTAAAGTGAGGCATCATTTTGTTTAGAGTGTGAAACGAACAAACTAATTTTTTTACGAGAGTATAATAGACTTTTCATAAATAATATGTATTATATAATATGCTTATTATATTTATTTATAAAAACTTTTACGCCTATATCATGTAACATATTTAATATATTTTTAGTATATAGCACGCACTAACAACTTTTATTATGTTCTTTAAGGGAAAATTCATTCTACTCGGTGTAGATACTCTCACTTTGAAAAAACCACCTTAGGTATGTGTACATACCCATTTATCATTTTGAGTATGGTAGATCATATACCTATTCTAACATACCCTGAAATGAACCAAGTCAAAAAATTACATGGCAACCAATATTGTTCAGCACATAGCGTTATACCATATTACTAACATATAGAAATGGGTATGTTCGTATACTTGAAGTATGGTGACATGCCCAACTGAAATATCACCTCAGATACTCTCTTATGAACACATACTCTATGTTGGTACCCTTCCTTAGATGAGATACCATCTAGATTGTGAAATACTAATGGGGAGTAGCTACACATAAGAGTAGGAAAGAGGCTTAAAATCCATTCTACTCCCATTTTGAAAGAGGCTTCCCTTTCCTTCATATAAACCTATGTTCTTTTTGATACGCTTCCCTTTCCATAGCAACTTTAGTACCTTTTATAATAGCAATTTATAGCTAATACCATGTAGCAACTTTCTTGATAATTCTGAAAGCTCGTGCAGTAGAAATTTGTACGACACACAACAACTTAGGTAATAAAATTACATTTGTTTTAATAATATAAATGGGATTTAGTTTTGTTCAGTTTGTCATGTAGAACACGACAATAAAAGAAATGTAACATTTTTAAGATTTGACTGGAGTTTCGTCTTGGACTGTACACGATACGTGGCAGTTCTGAGTGAGGTTGGACACGTGTAGCTCGTGAATGGGGTCGCGTGTTTTCCCAAAATGCAACGATGGGTCGCGACATATATATAGCTGCTTTCAAAATGAATGCACAACCGTGAGAATAAAAATCATCGTCCCTCCTTGTAGTCCCTTGGACGGAGGGTTCCGACGAGGTCATCACAGGCGTTTGATCGCCGGTCGAGTCCACGAGGTAGTTGGTCTTGCGATGCGAACTTGTAGGCCATCCCCTGAGCAACTAATACTCAGCAAGACTTACCCGTCAACATGGCCAACTACAGCCGACTCCTAGTATGCAAAGGCTACAAGAGCAGGCTGACTCACTTGCATAAAAGCGCACTAATTACTTGGTCCTTACTTTCAAGTTTTATTTTCAATTAAGTACTTAACCAATAAAACAGTGCACTTATCTCTAAAACGGCATAAAGTAACAATACATCAGATAAGAACAGTATACAGTAAGATATAAAGATAACAGTAATAAACTAGCATCCTCATCATCATCACCCATAATCACACTACGATGTGACTCAGTGAACAAGCGGGGTGCTCATTTCCGAGAGCGGCGGCATCGATGTACATCCTGCAGGAGAAACCTGACCACACGACATATGCACCCGCGAACAGGCCACATATGGCAACCTTTCACAAAGCCCCCGCAAGGCCGAAATGATCTGCTGCTTCCGGTGGAAGTCTTGGGTCCACAAAACACCCGGCCCTGCCGTCGTCCGTGGGTGGCTCCCCTCATTCCCCCGTAGCAGCAGGCGGCGTTTCGTCCCCACGATTACTAAGCTACTCAGTTTACTGGGCCCATAAACACCAGCATGTGAATCAGTACGTTCAAAACTTGCTCAACAGGGCCAACAACGAACGGTCCTTAATCGACACAGACGGGGCTACCACCGTGAAGGCCCAGCCTTCCCAAACCATCCTATCAAACATCCCCGTCCGGTCTCCAACATATCATAACCTTCTAGCACAATCCAGAGTATCCTATCATGCGAGTGGGACCTACGACTCGACTTCTACCGTTCGCTAGACCCTAAGCATAGCAGGTTCTAACGGTAACCTAGAACCAACTGATACAAAATAGGACACAAGGTAAATCTGGAAGGGGATTCCTAATGCAGTTCTAGGGTTCCACATCAACTCCTAATAAACCTAATGCACAATCAATTACTAGCCCCAAACAAGTGAGAAAATAAAAATCTAGAAGGAAGGCATGCACCGGGGCTTGCCTGGCTCAGGGACGATACTAGCACAAGTCAGTAGCGGGGTCAGTCTGCTGCTCCTCCTGAACCTGCTCCGGCAGCTGGAAGTCCAAGGGCTCCGGAGTCTCCTCTGTCACTACACGTCATGACAAGGAAATAATGCATGTCAGATGCAATGATATGATGCAATATGATTTAATTATTTTATAAGACAGTCATTTACACTGTAAGTGCAAAACTTAATTAATTATCTTCGTCTGAAGTATTTCCTTCATTGACTCTTGATTAAGTTAATTACTTAAATTAACTTGAGTGGATTAATTAAATTAATTAATTTTGAAAATTAATTTGTGTCCAGTTGCATTTTTCTGGTGAAGAGTACCACTGAAAGTGAATTATTGTGAAGTTTGGCGATTTATTGTAATACGGATTGTTTATAATAATTTAATCAAGACAGCGGATTAAATAAATCATAAGAAAATAATTAAGCATTATCTGACAGTGGAAAAATGTTTTGTAAGTGTGTTATCAGATGATTTACAACCCTGCAAGAGTTTGTGATTTATAGATTTACAAAAAAGTTATTATGATTTAAACAATATTTGATACTTATGAAATTTTCCAGAAAACAGATAAATGATTTTGTTCAGTTTGACAATTTTGTTGGATAGATCTGAGCACAAGGAGTCCAACAAAATTGGATTCGCATTTTCTGATATATATTCGATTTATTACGCATTTTACAATTTATAGACCTTTTTGACAATGGAGAAAATCGCGAGCCAGTCGAAACTGAGCCACACCAAAGGCCACACCGGGCTGCGCCACACCAGATCAGATCCTGGACGAACCAGAGCTCAATGGAGCTCGACCATGGTGGCCGGCGGCTCGCCGGGATCGGGTAAAATACCACGAAAAGTCCTAGTAAAAATACTAGAACGAAGCACAGCTCGATGCGCATCCATTTGAGGGGTCTGGGGTCGACGGGTATCGCCGAAAAGCAGCCGGCGACGAGCTCGGCGGGCCAGCAAGGTTCGGTAAGCTCGCCGGCGACATACGAGGCATGAAAAATCATGGAAAAATGCTCGGGAGCTTCACCTCGGCTCACCGGATCTAGGCACGGCGACGGTTTGCGTCGGGGATGACTCGAAGAGGGATTTCGCCGACGAGGTGCTTGACGCATTAAACCAGACGATGGGGAAAAGTTTGATTTGGGCCTCAGTTGGCTGCAGATAGAGGAAAAGGAGGGGTGAGGGAGGCGCGCAACAGCGACACACAGCTTGGGACACCACAGCTCGATGTGGAAACTCACCGGAGTGGCACGAATCGACAACGGCGCTGAAGACAAGCAAGGCGGCCGGAGTTGGAGAAAATGGGCTCGGCCACGCTGCTCACGGCGCGATGGGATGAATGGCCGCCATTGCGGGCTCGAGGGCGTCGTGGCGCATCCCTGAGACGAAGCAGCTTGACCGGGGACGGCTCGTCGGCAGCGGCGCGGCGAGGGGAGCTCGAGCTCGAGCTTGGCAATGAGGAATGGCAGCTAGGGTTAGGGTTTGAGGTACGAGGCGGCAGAAATGGGAGAGGTCGAGGGGGAGAGCTTTATAGCGGCGGCGTCCGTAAGCTGGTGAGGAGGGGCGCGGCGTCCACCGCCGGCGACAGCCAATCGATGGAGGAGGAGCGGGCCCGGTCTTCTTTTTCCAATTTCCGGATTTATTCAAAACCTGATTTTTCTCAAATTTGTGTACACGATTTGAGCTAGCAAATGAGCTCCAAAAATTATGAAACTGGTCTCAAATGAAAGATGGAGAGATGAAGAATCCAGTGACATAACATGCACATCCCAATTCGCAAAGGAATTCAAATGGCAGCTGGTCAAAGTTGGTCGTTTTGGAGATGTTGGGGATTTATTTGAGCATCTAAAAGAATTTGTAAAATCACCATAAATTCTCCAAAATTCTCATTTGAGATGAGCTGTCCAGAGATATTTTAGTTGGCTCAAGCTGTTATGGAAAAACTTGGAGTTCCTTCACAAGGATCAAATTTAACCCAAATTGAAGAAACTTGAATTTCATGCTGTCAGATTTGTCGAATTAAAAGGGAACCTTCCAGACCTCCAAAAATTATGAGAAATTCAGGGAACATAGGATAAATATCCAGCTCCAACTTCTCTTTTGAGTCCAGGTAGGTTTGAGCAACAGAATTTGAATTAAAAAAAACAAGGAACAGCAGGATTTGCATGAACTTCTCTGAATTTTTAGAGATACTTCCAGAATTTCAAAAATCATGGAAACATCTCCCAAAATTCTCATTTCAGATTCTCTTGCTGCAGAAATTATTACTTGGGCAAGTTTATATTGAAAATTTTAACTTGCTCACAAGCATTGGTTTGACATTTATTTGAAAGCATGATTTCGAAATTTGAACTTGATTTGAAATTTCATTTGGTTCAGTTTGGGTTTGCTGTACCAGTGACACGGGGTGTCACAGCCCTCCCCCCTTAAAGAAATCTCGTCCCGAGATTTAAGGAGAGTGGGGAAAAAGAGAGGAACTACGGTGAAGGATAAGATGCAAAACGGAACAAACCAGAAACACACCCCGAAAGGTAGGAAACCGAGAAAAAGAGAGTTTAAAAACTCTTCCTGTTCCCTTGTGTTCCTCAGCCTCGGAGTGGTTGCTCCACTGCACCTTATAGAACTTAGTAGCGATTTTCCTGGTGACTCGGTCCTTCTAGTCAACTAGCTCATCAGGTGACATCTGGTAAGGCCCTTTCGAAACTGGCGCTGTACGTCTTGATTCTTCATCTTTAAACTACACATCTGCGTCTGGTATGCGTGTTTTGACTATTCACTCTGGAAGAAGTCGGGGCAAACACGAACCAAGCTAACGACTGGGTGCGCTAAAGGTCTCGATGGGGTCAACGAAGAGAGGCAAACAATCTTGGCCATGAACTGATGATTCGAGTCTGACGGCACTTGGAGGGGTATCAAGACGGATAAAAGCACATGGATTGGCCAACGTCTGCAGATTAAGAACATTAGTGACATTCACAGGAAAAGCATAGCGATATTCCGAAAGTAGGATTTCCAAGCATCTGTAGGCACAAGGTTTGTGGCATATGACGAAAGTAACCAAGGTATACAACTTCCACCTTCTTGCTCTATCACGGTGATTATTCATGCATCCATTTATCCTATGCTAGAGTGAGTAAGATGCATAATCATGGTGCATTGCGTGCTTTCAATGATGCAATGCACATGTGATGGGGACCATGCAAGAGTGCAAGTGCGTAATGTCATGATGCACATTGCAATGCATGGTGCATGACATGATGCAAATGAAAATGTTTATGAGATGATATGGTGCCCATGTCATGGTGCATAATGGTGCAATTGCCATGATGCATTATTCATGGCGCACATGTGATGATGCAACTGGTATGACATGCATAAATTGATGTTAATGATGATGCATTGCAAAGTGCTTATGCAATGCAGGTGGTATATTGCAATGCATATGGAATTTGCACATGCTTTATGTTGGCAAATTTTAATCTTTGAGCAAGAACGAAGATCCCAAAGGTAAGGTTAAGGAGATGATTATCAAGATCTGGCATAACCTTCTCCCCACTTGGCGGGCAACTAGCAAGGATATCAAATACAGAAAAACCAATTCTGGAATAGGGTAAAGCTTATTAACAACGGTAACCAACAGCAAGAGATGGGCTCCACATCAACAGGATAGGTGCAAAAGTATTCATGATCAAAACAAAAGGGATCATAACTCAACATGAATACAACTCTATCCATCGAGGTAAGTCAAGGTCATACAGGACATCAACACGTAGTTCCAACGGTACAACAAAAAGATTGCAACGCTAGCTCCAACTATGCTACAACCACGATACATTACATCTAAACAACACACTACACGATGGATCTGGTCGAAGCAACTACAGCTACTCAAGCATCCTCCTCATTGTCCAATTGCTCTCCATGCTGCAGGTCGATGGCGTCTGCTAGTACTTGCTCTGCAGGTGGAACAGGTGGAACTTGGACCGCCATTAGCTGTGCGACCATCTGCTGGGCTGCATCTCGTTGTTCTATAAGTCCCGCGATATGGTTGTCTTGGTTCTGCACTTGTAACGCTAGCTCAACAATTTGGGCGTCTCTCATGTTCAACAAGGCATCCATAGCTTCATCTCGCTCACTGCAAAGTCTCAATGCCCCAAGATACATGCTTATCTTTTCTTCTCTTTGACGGTTCAGGGCATGCAGAGTTGCCGAGTAGTAGACGGGCACAGCCAGATATGGGTTATATTGCGGGTGTCTAACATATAGTAATGCATCCATGCGACGTCTCCAATCAGCGTTAGTTCGGTCGCTGACTGGTAGGAGGGCAAACGGGGTTCCTTCCATCTCGCTCTGATGATCGTCGCAAAACTGTGTGAGAGCTGTGAGAGCGGCAACATCCCAAGTGTCATGTAGCTCGGCTCCATTCACGCTCACGGCCCATGGTTCCCAAGCTGGGAATGTCGGTGTTGCTGGGATAGCCACATGGATGGTGCATGAAGGTACTTTCTCATCCATGAACTGTCTTCCCACGTAGGTAGGAGGCTCCAGATATCCAAAGTGCTGAAGGACTCGCCAGAACAGGGTAGGAAAACCCGGCCTGTTGAGACAAGTCGAAAGTATCCAATCGTTACCATCGTACTCCTCGGGCTCAGCCATCTGCGGGGAAAATGATACGAAAACGTCACAATTCACCCTTGAAGAGGAACCATGCTAAACAAGAATTATAACATGGTAGAGTACTTCTGGACAGTCGTAGCAAGTAGATACACAAAGCCATTCGAGCAAAAGCAAGAGAGCAACGGGCTTTCAAATCGACAGACGGAAATCTGCCTTCACTGCAAGCAGCAGTCACAAAAACGATTTCTGGCACTTCTGGAGGCGTCAAATGAGAAAGGTCAGAAAGTAAAAGTTGTAGAAAACTTCAAGATCTTTCCAACGAGTACTCATGCACCTCAAACAGATCAGCAGAACAGGAGATATCGATTTTTGAAGTTGATTGACAGAACCAGAAATTCTTCTCGGGACAGATTTGGGTACTGGGTTAAACGACAGATTTGGGCTGAAAAAGGCATGATTCATATTGGCAACCTGAAGAGAACTTGTAGTTCGTGTTTTAAGATTTTCAACAAGTCCGAGTTTGCAATCTTTGGCTCAGCCGTTTAAGAGAAATGAATTTTTCAAGTTGCTTAGTCAGTCAGTCCAAAAATTTTATGTGATCTGAAATATGTTGATGTCTTTTAAATGCAATGCATGCATGCTCGACCTATACGTCCTCACAAAACAAAAATATGCCTAATATAACAGGCCGTAGACAGCGGTGGTAACTAATTCGCACTCGACAGACGTTTCTACACGATCTAACGCAAGTTAGTGTACCTGCAGAAAAACACACAACGTCACCTCAAACAACCTACTCAGGTGACTTATCTGTACAGAAAGTAAATGCATGGCTCCAATCATCTTCATGAACGCGATGGTCCATGTACCAGAAATCACCTCATGAACTCGATAGTTCATGTACCAGAAATATCACTGAGCCATGCATGATCCTTACCTTCTTACCTGGGCGTCGGTGCGTCGTTACAGAAAAGTAACAAACAACTCCTATTACCACCTGATTACACTAACATCCTCATATTAGGGCTTTCGTTCCTCACTCGTAATTTGGTCAGCTTTTCGAAAATAGGCCATTTATATGGTGTACTGTCCCAACCTGGCTCTGATACCAGCTGTAGCGTTTCCGCTTTTCACAGGATCGAGTCGGAAGTGCCGGTGAACGGACACAACAGTACATCACATAAATAAGCACTAATGTTTACATCTTTAAGTTATTACAAGTCTCAAATGATTTAAAACACGTGAGTAGCACAGCGGAAGGCTGAAGATACCTAAAACAACAACTACTCTCGACGATACAAAGGCCACACATCGAAGCCCTGCGATGTGGACCTGCTGAAGAACTCCACCAAGCAACAGCGGAAGTAAAAACGATACCTGCACAAAAACATAAAAAGCCATTCCCTGAGCAACTAATACTCAGCAAGACTTATCCGTCAACATGGCCAACTACAGCCGACTCCTAGTATGCAAAGGCTACAAGGGCAGGCTGACTCACTTGCATAAAAGCGCAATAATTACTTGGTCCTTACTTTCAAGTTTTATTTTCAATTAAGTACTTAACCAATAAAACAGTGCACTTATCTCTAAAACGGCATAAAGTAACAATACATCAGATAAGAACAGTATACAGTAAGATATAAAGATAACAGTAATAAACTAGCATCCTCATCATCATCACCCATAATCACACTACGATGTGACTCAGTGAACAAGCGGGGTGCTCATTTCCGAGAGCGGCGGCATCGATGTACATCCTGCAGGAGAAACCTGACCACACGACATATGCACCCGCGAACAGGCCACATATGGCAACCTTTCACAAAGCCCCCGCAAGGCCGAAATGATCTGCTGCTCCGGTGGAAGTCTTGGGTCCACAAAACACCCGGCCCTGCCGTCGTCCGTGGGTGGCTCCCCTCATTCCCCCGTAGCAGCAGGCGGCGTTTCGTCCCCACGATTACTAAGCTACTCAGTTTACTGAGCTCATAAACACCAGCATGTGAATCAGTACGTTCAAAACTTGCTCAACAGGGCCAACAACGAACGGTCCTTAATCGACACAGACGGGGCTACCACCGTGAAGGCCCAGCCTTCCCAAACCATCCTATCAAACATCCCCGTCCGGTCTCCAACATATCATAACCTTCTAGCACAATCCAGAGTATCCTATCATGCGAGTGGGACCTACGACTCGACTTCTACCGTTCGCTAGACCCTAAGCATAGCAGGTTCTAACGGTAACCTAGAACCAACTGATACAAAATAGGACACAAGGTAAATCTGGAAGGGGATTCCTAATGCAGTTCTAGGGTTCCATCAACTCCTAATAAACCTAATGCACAATCAATTACTAACCCCAAACAAGTGAGAAAATAAAAATCTACAAGGAAGGCATGCACCGGGGCTTGCCTGGCTCAGGGACGATACTAGCACAAGTCAGTAGCGGGGTCAGTCTGCTGCTCCTCCTGAACCTGCTCCGGCAGCTGGAAGTCCAAGGGCTCCGGAGTCTCCTCTGTCACTACACGTCATGACAAGGAAATAATGCATGTCAGATGCAATGATATGATGCAATATGATTTAATTATTTTATAAGACAGTCATTTACACTGTAAGTGCAAAACTTAATTAATTATCTTCGTCTGAAGTATTTCCTTCATTGACTCTTGATTAAGTTAATTACTTAAATTAACTTAAGTGGATTAATTAAATTAATTAATTTTGAAAATTAATTTGTGTCCAGTGGCATTTTTCTGGTGAAGAGTACCACTGAAAGTGAATTATTGTGAAGTTTGGCGATTTATTGTAATATGGATTGTTTATAATAATTTAATCAAGACAGCAGATTAAATAAACCATAAGAAAATAATTAAGCATTATCTGACAGTGGAAAAATGTTTTGTAAGTGTGTTATCAGATGATTTACATCCCTGCAAGAGTTTGTGATTTATAGATTTACAAAAAATTTATTATGATTTAAACAAGATTTGATACTTATGAAATTTTCCAGAAAATAGATAAATGATTTTGTTCAGTTTGACAATTTTGTTGGATAGATCTGAGCACAAGGAGTCCAACAAAATTGGATTCGCGTTTTTCTGATATATATTCGATTTATTACGCATTTTACAATTTATAGACCTTTTGACAATGGAGAAAATCGCGAGCCAGTCGAAACTGAGCCACACCAGAGGCCACACCGGGCTGCGCCACACCAGATCAGATCCTGGACGAACCAGAACTCAATGGAGCTCGACCATGGTGGCCGGCGGCTCGCCGGGATCGGGTAAAATACCACGAAAAGTCCTAGAAAAAATACTAGAACGAAGCACAGCTCGATGCGCATCCATTTGAGGGGTCTGGGGTCGACGGGGATCGCCGAAAAGAAGCCGGCGACGAGCTCGGCGGGCCAGCAAGGTTCGGTAAGCTCGCCGGCGACATACGAGGCATGAAAAATCATGGAAAAATGCTCGGGAGCTTCACCTCGGCTCACCGGATCTAGGCACGGCGACGGTTTGCGTCGGGGATGACTCGAAGAGGGATTTCGCCGACGAGGTGCTTGACGCATTAAACCAGACGATGGGGAAAAGTTTGATTTGGGCCTCAGTTGGCTGCAGATAGAGGAAAAGGAGGGGTGAGGGAGGCGCGCAACAGCGACACACAGCTTGGGACACCACAGCTCGATGTGGAAACTCACCGGAGTGGCACGAATCGACAACGGCGCTGAAGACAAGCAAGGCGGCCGGAGTTGGAGAAAATGGGCTCGGCCACGCTGCTCACGGCGCGATGGGATGAATGGCCGCCATTGCGGGCTCGAGGGCGTCGTGGCGCATCCCTGAGACGAAGCAGCTTGACCGGGGACAGCTCGTCGGCAGCGGCGCGGCGAGGGGAGCTCGAGCTCGAGCTTGGCAATGAGGAATGGCAGCTAGGGTTAGGGTTTGAGGTACGAGGCGGCAGAAATGGGAGAGGTCGAGGGGGAGAGCTTTATAGCGGCGGCGTCCGTAAGCTGGTGAGGAGGGGCGCGGCGTCCACCGCCGGCGACAGCCAATCGATGGAGGAGGAGCGGGCCCGGTCTTCTTTTTCCAATTTCCGGATTTATTCAAAACCTGATTTTTCTCAATTTTGTGTACACGATTTGAGCTAGCAAATGAGCTCCAAAAATTATGAAACTGGTCTCAAATGAAAGATGGAGAGATGAAGAATCCAGTGACATAACATGCACAACCCAATTCGCAAAGGAATTCAAATGGCAGCTGGTCAAAGTTGGTCGTTTTGGAGACGTTGGGGATTTATTTGAGCATCTAAAAGAATTTGTAAAATCACCATAAATTCTCCAAAATTCTCATTTGAGATGAGCTGTCCAGAGATATTTTAGTTGGCTCAAGCTGTTATGGAAAAACTTGGAGTTCCTTCACAAGGATCAAATTTAACCCAAATTGAAGAAACTTGAATTTCATGCTGTCAGATTTGTCGAATTAAAAGGGAACCTTCCAGATCTCCAAAAATTATGAGAAATTCAGGGAACATAGGATAAATATCCAGCTCCAACTTCTCTTTTGAGTCCAGGTAGGTTTGAGCAACATAATTTGAATTAAAAAAAACAAGGAACAGCAGGATTTGCATGAACTTCTCTGAATTTTTAGAGATACTTCCAGAATTTCAAAAATCATGGAAAAATCTCCCAACATTCTCATTTCAGATTCTCTTGCTGCAGAAATTATTACTTGGGCAAGTTTATATTGAAAATTTTAACTTGCTCACAAGCATTGGTTTGACATTTATTTGAAAGCATGATTTCGAAATTTGAACTTGATTTGAAATTTCATTTGGTTCAGTTTGGGTTTGCTGTACCAGTGACATGGGGTGTCACAGATATAAGGCACAATAGAGGAAGCATTGCTTCAAATGTCTTGGTAGGTCATCATAACTCAGATACAAAGCTCCTCTGAGCTCAATGGGAAGTTTACTCATGGACCAAGCAGTTTTCTTTAAAAACTTTCTCCATTGGTTCTCAGTCTTCTCTTTAGTAGCTAGAACACTAGCAGTAACCTTAATAGCCAGAGGAAGGCCGCCACACATACGAACAATTTTCATTCCTGTATCCCGTAGGTTTTGCAATTCAGCCTCCTCGTTGACATTCATACTCTTCCAAAGTAGCTCCCATCCAACATCATCTGACATCAATTCCACTCAATACACATCTTCCACCCCAATTATTCGAGCAACTGTATCATTTCGAGTTGTCACCAGAACTACTATTGTAGCAGCAGTCTCCAACGGGGTTCTGAGCAGGTTGGTCCAAACCTCATGTTGCCAGACATCATCCAATACAAGAAAGAGTGTTTTATTTTGAACGGCTACTGCAATCTTTCTGATAAGTTCGGTGACTGTTTCATCTTGCCTATACTTTACGCTGATTTTTCGAAGAATTTCTTTTAAAAGCCTATCTTTGGAGTATTCCTGAGAAACAGAAATCCATATTTTGTTGCTAAATACTCTCTTTACTCTATCGTCGTTGAATACTTGTTGGGCCAATGTTGTTTTTCCGACCCCAGCTGTTCCTAGAATTCCAATTTTGTACACCTTCTTTCCCTTGTGTGCAATCATAAATTCCACCACTTTTGCACAGCCAAATGAGGTTCGTTTTCCTACCAGGTTAGGCTCCACTAGTTCACAATTTTTCATCCTCCTCATGGTCGAGTCCTGCTCCCTGAGCCGCAAGTTCTGAAGCTTTAAAAAATTCTCACCCATCCTTGAAATTTTCTCAAGTTGATTGTTCACACTCTTCACTCGAACCGCAATCTCGTGATGCTTTTGAATATTAGTAAGGCAAGAGATAATTTGAAATATTATATCTGTTACGGAGCATCGTGATGCCGAAGCGTCCTCTGCTAGCATCTTATTTCCTTCTGACCTCGCCAAGTCAATTATGTCTTCGGCTTCATATGTGGCATCCTTCAGCTCACGAAGCCAATTGTCAACTGCTGACTCTTCTGTTCCCCTTTGCTCTGCATCATTAAGAAAGCACTGTATTTGTTTCATGGTTCGCTGAAGTTCTTTGAGATCATCTTGTACCCCCAGAGTCAGAGTGGCCTCCTCTACTATAATATCTTGCAACTTCTTGGCACATGATTCAACCAGATTACCCAGTACGGATGCCATCAGATAAACTCAGCGAGAGGGAACCACCAAAAATACCAAGCAACCTATATGGAGAATGGCAAGAGCTTCAGGCTGGAATGAATATAAAACAAGGGTTAACATCGTTTCAAACCAAGACAAGCTTAACAAAACTACTTTTATTTCAGTATGTGAGGTTCACAGAAATGTTACATATTTGACATCTAAATTTTGAATGCTTAAGTTAATTAACTCGCATTAGTGTCGCTTATCATTTGTTTCACAACATTAGTGGGTCAGCAATTGACATTTTCCATACCATCCCATAAACAAAATTTTAGTTACAGCCTTTAACTGTTCGACAATTCTTGCCTGCTTACTGATCAAATTCTCACTCACTAAGATTTAAAGTTGCAGTCTCTTATTTCACAGTATGGAAGTCACAGAAACAAGAAAACTGTTGAATCAATCTGAAATTAAGGAAGATAGAAGTCTTACCATATATGCAGTATCTTCTGGCAAGTGATTGATGATAAGAATACAATGTAATCATCTTTCAGAACTTTGCTAAGATGATGAACCCAAGGAGAAACTAACACAGATTAGTCGAATGTAGAGAAAAATCTTGCTTCACCTGCAAAATGTGTCATAAGGAGAAGGTGAAGTGCATAACTAGAATGGATTGGCAGACAACTATAACTACTAAATCAGTTTATTAGCATCCAATACACAAAATCTTGACAAATATTTCATCTTAGTTACAGGCTTTAGATATTATACAAGTGATGTGATTCCATTCTTTTTTACGAAACACCATTGGCACTAACTGTAATCAGGTGCTCACACATTACAGTTGATGTGGCAATATAATGACATTCATAGGAACAACTAAAACGTTGAAGCAATCTGAGCATGACTAGAATTGTGACCTTACGAGTCCAAGGTAGTAATCAGCAAGTGGTTGAAGTGCTCGATCCTTAAATGAAAGCCTGATTTTGATAAATGGATAAATAGAACAGATTAGCAGACAACTAGAAGAATAACAACAAATGTAAATCAGAGATACCGATCAGAGTAGAAAAAGAAGTACCAGTCTACTGATCAGAGTAACTATGTTAAAGAAACATGTAAACTGTTGAAACAATCAGACGTGCAGCAAGAAGCCTTACCGTACAAGCAGTATGTTCCTGCAAATGAGTGGTTTTAAGAATCAGACGTAATCATCTTTCAGAAGCAGCTGGCTAAGATGATGAATCAATCAGCAGTTTTAGATCTCCACAAAACATGGCCAAGGAGAAACCGACAGATTAGTGGCATTGAATTGGTGGATAAATATAACAGATTAGCAGACAACTAGAAGAATAACAACAAATGTAAATCAGCGGTACTGACAGTAGAAAAAGAAGTACCAGTCTACTGATCAGAGCGCCACACAAGAGATCAATACGCGCAAATGCAAGTTTGGGGAATGTTTGGAACCCTTGACTGTCCTGTGCGAGCAAGGTTGCTGGCGTTGCTTCTCACAGCCTGTTCCAGTACTGCATCAAAGGCCACGGCAGTCTTTCGCAAACGAAGCCTGAATACTTGCGGTTGGTACGGACTGCGGCAGGAGGCATCCAAATCAGCCACCAACGGCAAGATGTGACCTGTGATGGATCAGCTCGACATTGCGGAAGTGGACAGCCAAATCAACCCACTGAACACCACATTGGACATATCACTGAGCAACCAGTATCGGGGATTGGCAACACTGCAGGGCTTCAGGCTAGAATAAATATATATATATTAGATTTTTATTTCCGTAACTGAAGTTCATAGAAAATGTTGTTTGTTTGCCGCCTAAATTTTCACTAAGTTAATTTAACTTAGCAAGGCTTATAGTTTGTTTCGCTACATTAGAGGATGAACAACTTGATATTTTCCTTAGCATTCAAAAAATTCCAAACTACTCATGTTAGTTATCATCTTAGTTACAGGGCTTTACTATTCAACATTGATGTGTTCTCATTAATGGGCTTTAATTTTCTGAAACATCTCGAGCAGTAACTGGAACTAAATTCTCACACGCTACCTTGAAAGTTGCAATATCTTATTTCAGAGTAAGGATGCTAACGGAACAAGCAAACTGTTGAAACAATCAGACGTGCAGCAAGAAGCCTTACCGTACAAGAGGTATGTTCCTGCAAATGATCGGTTTTAAGAGTCAGACGTAATCATCTTTCAGAAGCAGTTGGCTAAGATGATGAATCAATCAGCAGTTTGAGATCTCCACAGAATATGGCCAAGGAGAAACCGACAGATTAGTCGATCAAAGAGGGAAACCAACAAATGCGCGCTGCGACTGAAGAAAGTGGGACAATGAGAAGGTTAAGTGCTGGCTTGTTAAACCAATTGGAAAAATAACTCGTTGGATTGGTGCAGCCAAAAGTAGATTAGATTGGCACAGAACTAGAAACAATAACCACTACAAAATCGTTTTATTTGCATCCAGTAAACAAAACCATGACAAATAGTTGTCCTACAAGTTACAGGGATTTAGACAAATTACAATAATGATGCTTTTTCTTTACAAACATTTTTGGCACTAACTGTAGTGAAATGCTCACATGCTACCGTTGAAGTTGCAATGTCTTGTTACACGGTATGGATGTCACGGAAACAAGCATAAAGTAGCTAGAAGTCTTACCATGCAAGCGGTATCTTCCACTGACTGGTTGATAATAAGAGCACAATGTACTAATCTTTCAGAAGCAGTCTGCTAAGATGATGCACCTGTTAGTAACTTATGATCTCTGTACAATGTGGCCAAGCAGAAACCAACAGATTAGTCGATCGTGTAGCCAGAGAAAACCAAGAAATTGTGCTTCACCTGCAAAAGGTGGACCAACGAGAAGGTGAAGTTCTTGCCAGTAAAATCACGGCACGGTTGAGATGGAAAATAAGTCGATGGACGAGCAATGGGTTGGAAGCAAACAGAAAGAAATGCCACTGCTAAATCGTTTCCTTTTCATCCAAAGAAAAAAAAAAACTTGACAAATACTCGTTTCAGTTACAGGTTCTCGATATTACAACAGCAATGACTTGACAACTAAGCATCGAAGCAATCTGAGTACAGCAAGAATTCTTACCGTAGGAACAGTAACTTCCAGCATGTGCATCGATAGTACGTAGTAGTTAAATCAAAGCCTGATTGAATTAGTGGGCATTGAATGGATTAGCATGCAGACAACTAGAAGAACAACACTTGTAAGTCAGAGGTAGTAGAACAAGAAGTACCTGAAGTCTACTGATCAGAGTGCCGCACAAGAGAAGGCCACGGCAGCCTGTTGCACAGTGCGCACGATGGATTAGCTCGAAATTGCGGCGGTGGACGGCCAAATCAACCGACTGAAGAAACCACATTGAACATACGACAGACAAAATCAAACTCCTCGACCACCAAATCGAACAACGCAGGAACCCAATTCAGATCCACCAAATCACCTGCGAAATTGCTGGGAG
The DNA here is from genome assembly GCA_012490785.1 of Eragrostis nindensis. Classification (NCBI taxonomy): domain Eukaryota; kingdom Viridiplantae; phylum Streptophyta; class Magnoliopsida; order Poales; family Poaceae; genus Eragrostis; species Eragrostis nindensis. The sequence goes on along the minus strand of JAAXCT010000030.1, from coordinate 1,529,273 downwards.
GGGGATGCGACCTAGCCGCCGCTCGTTCGGAAGAGCTGCTCCATGGGCTGTCCTGATCTTGCCTCGGCTCGACTGGAGGAGGAGGAGGAGGAGGAGGAGATCCCGGAATGACGCGAACTCGCGGTGGGGGCGGGACCTCGCCGTGGAGATCACCGGCCTTTCGCGGACACGCGTGGAGGCGGAGAGGCAGCAGGCCAATCACCAATGCGAGGGATCGAAGCAGCGCACAGTCGCACACTGTTGGGTAGATGATGACATTAATCAAACGCGGACTCAGGTTGACTTGAGGTCGTCTTGCTGACAGCGTGTTTTCGTGTTGGTTTCAACTTCTAACCCTTTCGTATTTGCCCAATTTTCAGCTTGCGTATGAATTGAATTTTCCCTCTTTTGTACCTGGTTGGAGACTTTTTGAAGCCAGGTTCGAGATTTGGGACATGCTTGGGAGCAAAGAAATCAAGGAAGATTTAATTTATAGGAATAGGAGCAGCTGCAAGATATGCTCCAAAAGGTGCAATTGAGTAGTGGTCCAGATGAGATAGAATAGGCTAAGTCTCCGTCAAAACAATTTACAAAAAGTCGTTAAACAAACTTTTACTTCTGGTGGTATTGACAGCAAAAAGGAGCAAAGAAACTTTGGAAAAGAAAATTCTTTTAAAAATCATGATTTTTCTGTGTGTCAGGCAACAGTTAAAACGCAGACATTGGCAAGGGGCCAGGCGAACGTTGCTATTTGTGTGGAGACAAGAAAAAAAAAAGATCGATTGCTCTTCTTTTTCTCATGCCCAATTGCCCGATTTATGTGGTCTATACTTGAGAAATTTTCAACTGAGAGGATTATCCTATCAACTAGCCACCAGTGCCCGCGCTTCGCTGCGGGTGACTTTATAGGTAAAGTTCAAACATTACAGGCCAAGTATATTTTCAATGAAACGGGTTTTCATGGATGATTTAGCATCCAGGCTTTGATAATGCAAACATTGCGGACAAGAAGTTCAGGTCTAAGATAACATTGGAAGTAGAGGCCCGGGAAAGTACCGCACCTCCATATATATTCCGTTACTGCTGGTGTTAGTACCATGTTAAGGAGGCGTTTTAATAATCTGGTGCTAGATAATGCACAATAATATTCTGTATTCAAGAAGTAACAATTTTTGAATCAGTGGAGAACATTTATGTCGTTGACTTTGCATGAGAATCAACAAGCACCGAAGGGCAGCAAATTTACAAACACATGTAATTAACTCATGAACTTAAAAAAAACATATAAAACTCATCCAGACCGAAACATGTTTATACATTTTTTTTTCATGCATTCTAAGCTGCACTTGTTACATCAGTGGGGAACGCCTGGCTAGTCCCTTTCGGGGTCGCCTACGCAAACTCGATGTTGTGCAGGGGTTCAAACGGACGCTCCTTCCAACATCTTCCTGGGCTACATTGGTGCTATCTGTCAGATACGCGTCGTTGACCTAACTAAAGTTGCGAATTGGTTAGAAAAAAATGAACTTGAAAAATATCCAACCATGACAAACCTGGTAAACTATCGCACCTTACACTGAATAGAGCACCAAGACACAGGGTCCAGCAGTCGCCTTGCACAATTGGCACAGCGGCGATACTGAGTGTCTAGTTTGGCATAACGCACATGGCCGCGGTGGTGGACACGCCGTGGCTGCGACCGCTTGCGAATGTAGAGCACTGGTGTACTATTGATTTTGTAGACCTGCACGCCTTGGATATCAACAACGTGCATCGACGTATCTGAAAGTGTAGATAGGCAGGAGTGGACTTAGTCAAGGAACTTAAATTCCCAACAGCAAGTAGGGTGAGGCAATAAAAAATGGAAACGAATATCTAGCTAACCTGAAGTGTACGGTGGTTGTGATGATGAATTTCGTCACAGAGACAGCAGCAAGAAGCTTGTCACCACTGCAATCGATGCAGAAGATGTTACATGGGTACTTTGGGTGCCTCTCACATGGGACGAAGAACTCAGTGGAGATAAGTGGTTGTATCCACCATGGATTCGACATTGCTTTTGTCAAAATTATACTTTTGTAGTGCAATGAAACCTGGGACACCTGCAGACAAACAGAACGGAGAGAAATGATGAGAATACTAATGCTTCTGACAAATAACTGAAGCAAAAAAGGCATATGATGAACATGGAAGAACAGGCGGATGGCACCTCAAAATTCAACGATAAAGAAAAATGGTATCTCTTATCCTAATTTTTTCTAAGTCTAGCAAAAAAGGGCAACAGTGGTTACAGAAGAATAAGAACATAATTTATTATAGCAGGTTACAAAAAATGTCTCTAAGCGGAAGGAAGGAACACACAGTGACAAATTTTCTGGAGACAATAGGCGCAGGTACTAAGAAAATAGGCAAGCAAGGCGGGCAAAGTGGAGTTGAAGTGGTGAACTGGAACGAAAGGTAACACATGATGCCTATATAGGCTGGAGCTAGAGTCATACAGCATTAACCATCACCAACAATATAACAAAATAAAGAAGAGAAGACATAACTACCAACCTGCAAAACCCACCGATGGCCATTGGCTGAGAACATGTGTGGCCGTCAGATTTCAACAGCGTCATGACCAAGGAAATCTATGCATCCATGGCCCTGTTGTGCTGCTATCCTGCCAGTAACATCTGATATCAGATGTGCTGCAGATACACGTGCCTTGCTAGCATGGCCATGCCATTTTTTGCTTGTCGGGTCCTGTCAATGTATCTGACATATCTCTTGTTACTCCTCACTGGTACATATAATCCTCTGTTGATAGCAATCGTTGCAGGCATCAACCCACATCATGCAATCTTCCCGGCCGTCACATTGTTTGCCAACTCTACATGCAATCTTGCACGCTTCAACTGGCAAGTAAATATTCCACTGTTTTGCTACCTACCTCTAGACCAACAGATGGGACAAAAATGAGTTATCTGAAAAATATGCCACTGCACGATCACGACACGACCAGACGCTAAATGTGCATATGACATGCGTTGGGGGGGTGGGCCATCACAGAACGATACGATTAGATGAGGGCTAGGGCGGCATGATCGATGGCACAGTATTGTACAACACAAGACTTAAGTCAATTTTTTTAGTATTTTATTTTGTTAATTTTCAAGTGGTCTGCCATATTCATTAGATTATTGTGATTTTACGTTGAATTTCTATTTCACATGTATATCTCACTTTATTTTATTTTATTTGAATTATCCATGCTAAATGGGTTGCACGTGTTTAACTTTTTTTTTTTAGATTACACAGTACAACTCAGACACTCACAACGCACGCACACTCACCCCTATGAACACACGTACGCAAACCCTACCCCTATGAGCATCTTCGAAGACTGAGCCAGCAAATCCAGAGATACGAAGTCACCACTGGCGCCTCGCTGTCGACGGGAGCGTCGCCTACCACTGAAAGCACAAATGCCGTTAAATCCTTGAAAATTCGCTCCCACGGGGAGTCGAACCCAGGACCTGAGAGGTGTTACTCGGATGCCTTAACCACTAGGCCAAGACTCCTTTCACAGTTGCACGTGTTTAACTAACTGCTTTGGCCAATGACTAAGTGTCATGGGCCCCCCAGCACGACACGGTCTGTCCAATTCTATGCCCAGTGGCCCGGTACAGGACGACCCGCTTATTGGATGATGTCTAAATGGGCCAGAACTAATGGATCATGACGGTATTGTGTATGGACCAGGTTGGGCCATGCAGCCCAAGTGGCCAGCTGTGTATACAATCATCCGAGGAAACGACCCGCTTACAGTATGACTGGAATCTGGTGGGAACAATATGTTCAAATTATATTTGGGTTATGCATATATATATTTTTTAGGTACTGCATTCTTGCTATGGAGTGCCACGTCCTCATCCGCACCAGCGGCTGCGAGGTCGCATCTGTGGGAAGGAAGGAGACTCATGAGGGAATCCTTTGGAATGAACTATTCTTTCGAGGGGTTATCTATGAAGTTGCATACGCGGACTAAGGGGCACCCTCCCTGTGCTTGGATCCTAGGATTTGGATCCGACGGTCTCAAAGAGTTTGTTTGCACCTTACTAGGCCTGTATCTGGTAAACCCAGATGCAGGCCTAGACTCCTATAGATATTGATGCCCTTTCCCCTTTCTCATGAATAGGCGGACACTCACGAGTTCTCACGATGATTAGTTTATCCCACGCTTGTTCTCCACCAATTATTTTCACTCATCGCTTCCCCCAAAATGCTAGCGAATAAGCTGGTAGTCATTGCGGGTGCTACTGGCACTGGGAAGACGAAGTTATCTATTGATGTTGCCAAGATGATTGGGGGTGAGGCCTTGAACGCTGACAAGATGCAATTGTATGCCGGTCTTGACATCGCCACGAACAAGGTGAGTATGCTTGATCGATGTGGTATTCCTCACCATCTTATTGGAGTCTTTCCCTCCACCGCTGGTGATTTTCCTGTGTCCTTATTCCGATCTCTCGCAACCACCACGGCAAACTCAATTAGCCGGCGTGGTCACATGCCTATTGTGGTTGGTGGATCCAACTCACTCATCCATGGACTCCTTGTTGACCATTTTGATCCTTCACTGGTTAATCCTTTTGAAAAATCCAATTATTTCCCATCCTCAAGGTTTCAAAGCTGTCTCCTTTGGATCCATGCTAATGAGGTGATTCTCAATGAATATCTCAAGCGTCGTGTTGACTGTATGGTTGATGCTGGCTTAGTAGAGGAGGTCAAGGAATATTTTGATATGTGTAACAAGCTTGTGGAGCACAGTGGGCTAGGAAAAGCCATTGGAGTGCCCGAGTTATGTGATTTTTTCACTGGAAGAAAGAGTCGTTATGATGCCATAGCTGAGATCAAGGCCAACACACAAGCTCTTGCAAAAGCACAAAGTGCAAAGATCCGCCATATGGTTGATGTTTGGGGCTGGTCTTTTTGCTCTCTTGATGCCTCAGAGGCAATACGTGCGCATCTTAACGGACCAGACCATACTGCAGAGGCTGTAGCATGGGAGCGTGATGTGAGCAAGCCAGGGATCAATGCTATAATAAGTGAGTTTTACAATAGATATTAGGTTGATTGTCCACAAGCACGGTTGGAGTTTGGAAAAGGACAATAAACTGGGTAGTGCAACTCTGTCAATGTCTTAATTATTAACCGTGTGTATGTCTTGCTTTCAATTTTTTATCTCAATAGAACTGCTTTGTTGGATTTTTACTGCTACTTTTACATGTATGAGCTTTAATACACTACTCCCTTTTTTTTATTACTGACGTTCATACACAATCTGCTAGTCCAATTGTAGCTCATTTGCTTTGTCTGAAACTACATGAGTATAAGAACTGAGGGAGTAACAAATGTATACTTCATTGTTTGGCTATTTTGATGAGCCTAGACCATATGGAATCATTAGGTGGTATGTAGCAACTATTTAGAAAGTATTTGCAAGTGTGTACCTGGGTTTAATGATATTGATGAGTTTTACAACCGTTATGAAGCTAACTTCTTTTGTGGATATTGTACTTGCTTTCGAATGGACAAGGAATCGGTAGTGCACAAACTATATTAATAACATTTGATACGGTTAATATCATGTCCTACTCCAGTTCTTAGCCTCCGTGTTTCATGACATAGTGTGCTATGGAAAATATCAAATTAGTATACGCAATATGCATGAGTTTTAATTTACTAGAGTACTAATAACTATCTATCTGATTCTTTGGTTATTGTACATGAGAATAGAGACAGCTACCCACCAAATACAATCTAACGAATGCTATTGATCGATGTAGAATTTCATTGGGCTTTACCATGCATATTCAAGGCGAAGATCAAAAACGGCATTGTCGACATATATAACTGCTTCATTAGGCTGATGTAATTTGTGCCAAGTGCTCATGTAGGAAACCATACATACGCATAAAATCTCCAAATACATGTAACAAATTGAACATTCCCAGGAAGTTTCCTTTCAAAAGTGTGTTTGCTATAAAATATGAATACTTGCATGGAAGTTACTTCTATTACCAAGACCTCTTCACATAAAAATATATCATGATGGCAAAGCTGCTTTATTAGCTTTCCAAATCTGCTTCTTTCACTGGTTAGACTCATATGGCACAACTATTACATTAGATGGCCCTTACAGTGCGTACTCCATTTCATTTACTAACCTAAGCTGCGACCATGTTGACACCCTAATCTGAAGCAATACATATAAGGGATACAGACGTTGCATCTGAAACAACGTCATGAACTGTATGAAAAGCAGCAGATACACTAAGGCCAACATTAAACTGTAATATTTGGGCTCATTGTCTCGGGTGTGCTGGGGGGTTGCACAACCTCAAGTAGTATTAACACAGCAATCTGAAAGCTGGATGCAATTATCCATATGCAATTAGCTACTGACGGCGATGCGTACTGGTGCACCGTGGAACCTAGAAGAACCACCAGAATGAGCAAGGCACACCACGCCACTCTCATATTGAATCTCCACTCAGCCGGATTGGATGCCCTGGCCATAGCTCGCTGAAAGTAGAAGACAAGCAAGTATGCACTCGAAAAGGAACCCGCAGCCAGGACCATGATTTTGGCACCAGCCGAGCGATCCAGCATGACCAAAAAGCACGCGGCCAGGAGGAGCGATAGCATAAGAGCAGCCATGGAGGATCCATGTCCTAAAACTAAGCAAGGAAGATGGTACCTCCGGCGAAGTTCATTCTCTACCCGAGCTGAGCTTCACTCGTCGTTCTTGGGAGACGAAGATATACACCACGCCAAACCAGAATGTGGGCACCAAACTGCGTCCAACCAGGTCCCTTGAATTGCGGGACTGCATAAAAGTAGTGTGCAAGAGCTCATGACTGATGCCACCAGTAGGAGAGGACATGCAGTGGCCGGTTCTACATGTCCCTCTCGTAAGTTGCTATTGGCTAGATGCCCATTTATGTAAAAAAAAAAAATGCATGCCGTCTTCCTAAGTAGCTACTGCTCCATTACTGGTTGGCCGGTACAATATTAGCCATATCAAATGCCTTGGTAGGCTGAGGAGCAGGCACTTGAGAAGCAGACATTAAGATGCTTGTAATATGTATGCCATAGATAACACAAAATTGGATTAAAATTAGGATCACAAACAGATAGGCAATCAGCCAATCAGATGAAGCTAGAAAAAAAATTCATTTCAAGAGAAACAACAATGGAAAATAATACGCAATGGGTGGCACATTAAATACGATGGGTCTTTTGTTGTCTCGCAAACCGATTCCACGAAAAAATTAGTGCTGACCAAGCGGGCAGGGTATAGTTCTCGTACCCTTGGTTTCTGTTACAGTGTCCTTTTTAGGACTATACACTGATAGCAAGCAACGTGCATGCAATCCAGAAGCCACCCTAGGTTCCTGTTTCAAATCCTGTCTCAGCAGTAAACTCTGATATAGCTAGCAGCATGCATGCAACATACAGCCAGAAGGCCAACCTAGGCTGTTGTTTCAGCATCCTTTTTAGTACAGTAACACAGTGAAAGCCTGCCGCATGCATGCGATGTACACACGCTAGGTTGCTATTCCTTTTTCACGCGGCACTTGGGAACTGGGAAATACTTCCATTCAATTTATATACTTGGGCCGGTTCAGTTCATGGGGCAGCCTGGTTGTCCTTTTTTCACACACAGACAGTCCCAATAAGTAAGGAATTTAATTATTTCCTTGAAGGATTTAGATGGAAACTACATCGATCTTGCATGCAGGAAGTAAGGCACTATGTACCAACGGCTTAAAAAATATAAGGGCCGTATCGTTTTCCTAGATCACAATTAGGTGCACATGAATCCAGTCATGCCTAGCTAGTACCATTTTTCTGCCTCCACATACGCATGCGCATTATAATGGAACAGGTAAACAGAGTCATGAATATTACACAAAGAGAAGCGAACAGAATCATACAGAGCCTTCATCACTGATCTACCTTGCATAAATTGCACACTATATTAACACACGTACGTGCCAACAGTTACATGCACTTGTGCAAGTGCCTGACACAATAATAAGCATAGACACTATTTCACAGGATACACAAAGAGTACGCAACAAACGCAAAAGTAGATAGGCGTGGCCACCTCGCAATGCCGACATTGCACATATAAATTTTCCATTGAAAGGAAAATGAAGTGTAGGCTAGAACGGTGACTGATAGCTTGAACAAGAGCAGACATCACATGGTCTCGAGACAACAGGAGGAAGAGCTGGCCTTAATGGAATCTCCAACACTTGCTTGCAGTACAGGTAGCCTTGACAAAACGCATTCCTATAAAGATAAGAGTATAATCATATATGATTCAAAAAACCAAACAAAAAAAAATATTTGGTTCGAGTAGCCAGCCTATTTTCAGGAGTGGCTTATTCTTATATAGGATCTATCAAATCAATTCATGGTTGATAGTGGAATAAGTATTCGGGTATAGCTTTGAACATACCACTTAATTTTTACTGGGTTGCCGGGGTATACTCCTGCATAACGTTGAATAATTCCTGGGCAAGCTGTTCATATCGAGTCTCTGGTGGGCTTGCCCCGGTATAGATGAGTTGATCAGGAGACATGGCTAGTGGATTTGCAGGGGCACTGGGTGCAAGTGGAATAATGTCACTGTAACTTGCGCATATCAGGCTCAACCGCTTCAAAAGGTTTATGTGGGTGTTCAGTGGCCCAGTTTTTTCAACACTTGACAGTTCATACCTGAGATAAAGACTTTGGGCCCAATTTATGTAATGATGTAGCTGGTTATAGGTTTCATTCAGGGTGACATAGTTCACATCATTAACATGGATATTCATGTGTGATATCAAATGAGCTATTGCTATCTCAGAAACACTTTCCTCTGCTTCGTAATCAGTCATGCAAGTGTTACCATGGAAAATCTCAACAGTCATAACTTCCATGTTGTTCCGAGGAGGAATTTCAATTGCAAGCCATGCTATCCTACGAGTTTGATCAAGCTTCACTATCCCTTCAGTACGAATGATTGCTCGTAATTTGCTAGAGATTTGCCTCAGCATGCTTTTACGTGAAATGGTAATGACAGTTGGTTCCTACATGAGAATTAATGAAAAATGCAGGTGTAAGGCTTTCAAATATTCCTGCAATAATTTAACTTGATGGCAAAATCAAAGAAAACATAGGACACCATGTTGATGCATACATATTAGTGAAAGTAAATATAACATACATTGAACACGGGAGCATAGGCCTGAGCATCCTCTGTGGCCTCGGAGGATTGCACCGTGTCCATGGTTTCTTCTGTGCAGATAAGAATAATATCATGTAAATATATAGGATATACATATAATCATGCATATGATGATTATAAGGACACAAATTAGGGGCCAAATGAATAAAAATACATATATGAATAGTGTATATCATGCGCAAAAGTAGCCACAACACAACGTGTTGGAGGTTCTAATAACAAATCAATACAGAAACAAGCATGAAAGGCATAAATAACAAATGATGATAGGTAGCCAAGCACTCTACTCATGGAATGTGAGCATGGGGAACAAACATGTAAGATATTTTTCCCCCTTTCTGTCTCTTGGTCTAGAAGTAGAAAAACTTTGCAACATTTACCTACCTAGTGCAGGCATGGAAGATAGCATGTAGTGAGTTGGCAAAAACTGTGTCATAGAAGGTCTTCTATAAATAGCCTATCCAAAGAGGCTACCAGTACGTAGTACATGACTTTATTGCAAGGGATGGATATGGCTTGTCATGGGGACATGATAGGACCTAACCAACAAAAACTGACATGGCCTATCACTGGCAGTCATATGACAACTGGCTATCTATGCATAGTCTTTTCTAGTCCTGACACTGTTACAATCAGACCACCATATACCTGCTCCCATCTTTTGCCTAGTACTACATATAGTAAATCTTTGTAGGCAACACATATAGAAAAAGAATAACATGTACTCCAAAAGGCTATAAAAAGGGCATGCTTGTTGTGGGAGTAGCTATGGAGCCTGAGAGCATGCTCCATGCAATCAGAAAACCAGCTGACATCCCAAAAAGGTACGGGTAAGGACACTCATCCCATGGTTGTATTTTTGCAATACTCATAATTATGATTATTATTACTTATGTTGAAATGTTGTATCTGTATCTTATTGTACATAGAACACTTTTAGAATAAATATTTTATTAAAATAATTGATCATTATATGCATGTCATTGTTTTTCTTGTACCACAGACTATAATTTTTCTAGCATCAATTTCAGTGCATCATTTTCTATGGCCAAAATAAACTTGAGCTACGTGAAGATCCTAGCACGAATCGTGGATCAGCTCAGACTGAAAGCGCCCAAAATAACATATGAGACAAGAGCCAGTGGGAACTTCCATGCTGTTATAGAAGTGCACCTTCTTAGCTGGGTATCAAGGGGATATAACGGACCAAGAGAATTTAGAAGGTCATCATCAGTATCTGCACGAAGAGCTATTAGGAAAGCTGCTCGCGATGTGATCCAACGGTTAGAGAAATCAGGTCTCATCAAATTCGATGATTTCAGAAGTCAAGCTCTGAGGTTGTGGAAGTACAGAGTCCTGGAGATTGCAAAAGTGTGTAAGGAAATTGCTGGAGAAAGGGACGACCTTGAGAGGGATTTTACCTTTTTGCAAAAGAACTATGCTAAGTTGCTTGAATATAACAGGAAAATGAAAAGGGAAATGAAAAGACTACAAAAGGAAATCTCCTGCTTGAAGGCCAATAGTAAAGAAGAAAATGTGGTAATCTCCTAGCCGAGAATAATCAGCTGAAGCAATTGATGCATGATCCGAAGATACAGGTCTCAAAAGCAGCACATGGACCTGGACAAAAACTTACTGGCAACTGTAGTTGTCAAGTGTGGTAGGTCAAAAATAAATTGAAATGAAGACTATATTGTAAGATTCGCTAGCCTGCTTAGTAGTATTATTGATGGAGGCCAAGCAAATATCCAATGTAAACCCGTGTGTGGCCAACGAAATATGGCAAAAGGTACCTTTATAATGCCTTTTGTATCTCATGTTTATGGAGAAAGTTAGTCTCTCCATTCCACAATGTAAGCATTTGTTGACTTTTGGACATCGTGTTTGACTGTTCGGCTTATTCAAAAAAATTATGAAAATATTATTTATGCCTCTTATCTGACAGTAAATAGAGACATGCATATATAGGTTGATGTGTAGACAATATGGTAGTCACTGGCCATAGCATTAGTATATCTCATAATACATTGGCTACCCGTGCACACAACATGCTAGCCAGAGATATCATATCATTTCTGTTTCATCGTACTACCTGAGTAGTACAGTGTAGTCAGAATGGAGACCGGCTGCCGTCCACACATGGAGCCAGTCAGAAACCGCATCATTTATGCCCCATGGTAGCTGAGCAGCTACCAAACAAGTAGCACAGAGATATACATATCCTGTATGAGCATGTGACACAAAAAATGCAAGTTATCAGCCACATCTGATATGTCATTGTTGCGAGTACACCTTGTTGGGAAACAATTTATCCTTCAAATATCTAACATGCTTTTATTAAGAACCGTGTTTTCTAGTACTTTCTAGAAACTTACAAGTTCCCATATTCAGCATTTGTGCCTCCCCTATTCCATTCCATTAGCTCAAACAGAAATCACTATTATATGTTATGGTGCACTTGCTCACATCATATATCACGATTTGATTTTACAGTATTTTTCTTAAACAATAAATTTTGATATAATGTATTCAAGTATATACCAGCGTTTATGGAAAAGCTGCTGACATACTTCTTTTTGCATAGGCTAATCTAAGGCATCACGTGTTTTGGAGCGGTGTGCTTACAATGTGAGGCAACAAATATAAAATATAAAAAATAGACTTCAAATAATTATTATCAGTAATTATACATTATTCTATGCAAAAAAAGCATATATATATTTAAATCTGTACAACTATGATAAGTGAATATGGATACGGAGTATCAAACAATTTGCTACATTCAATGATACAACGGCGCGAACCTACCATTATAGGGAGCTACATGGTCCGGCATGATGTGACTTATGTAACTGTTGACATGTTAATCTCATTATAGGCAGCTGTATCCTCGATCAGTGCCCTTTGCAACTATAGGAAAAAACAGTCCATGCAAGCAAGGTCACCAAGCCAAACGATATGTACTATACCACAACCCATGTAAAGTATTCAACCTCTCCACATATAAATAAGGGTCTAAAGGTATGTAAGAGCACACTGGAACAAGGAAATTTGCAAGGATGGAGGAGGGAGGGAAGCAAGAAGCACACCCTAATTACACTGGGTGTGCGAATTCTCCTGCCAACACTCTTCTTGAAGGTAAACCGCAGCCCTGCTACTTTCCTCGGTTTATTTGGCTAGCACCCAGCAAGGATCGTGAATATAGAGTGAACATATTAAGGAGATGCGCAGTTGCATCACCTGTAGGCAGTTTAGAAAGCTCCCCAGAGTTCGTCGAAGATATCCTACGTGAGATTTATGATTTTGAGCATAGTTGGAAAGCCATTCCGCTAGGGAGTAAAACATATCTCATCGAGTTTCCCTCTGGAAGGAGTCTAGACAAGGCCTCATCTGGCCAGGTATTATTTGGTTCCAAGGGTGCCCTACTGATAAGAAGATGGGAGGAGAATATAGGAGCATGCGGATCGCTCCAAAAAATCTGGATCAGGCTTAGAGGATTGCCTAGAGAATGTTGGGTTTGGGATGATGTAAAGGCCGTCCTTGCACACTTCTGTGGACTGGAGCAGATAGATTGTGGTGATCCTGTTACCGAGAGGCGCGATTATTTAAGGGCACTGGTAATTTGTTCTGGGCCACAGTCTCTTCCTTTCGTGGTGAGAGTAGGCATTAACACTAAGCTTCATGATGTCTACATCAATGCTGAAATTGGACAAAGCATGAATCCCTTATCAACACACCAGGGGTCCAGCAGCGCTGGCAATGTTACCAGTGGAAAACCTGAATTCACATCCGAGTTTACAGCATCGTCAGGATACAACTTTAGGGAGATGCGCTTGAAGAGAAGGTATATTGTTGGCACGGATAGTGGACAACCTGGTGGGCTGAACCAGTCCATGTCGTACACCAGTCCTTACATGCCAAACACTCCAGATTACTGCACCAAGAAGATTGGTCCTTCACGCTTCTCAATGGAAGGATACAGCAAGGATGAGATGAATTCTACTGGGAGCATCATTGGATGTCATAAGAGGAGCAACAAGGAGTGCCAAGGTAACACTCGATTGCCTAATTAATAATTACATCAATATGAAGATCTTTCTCTATTGTATACTGTCGTCCACATTGTTAAAGAACCCGGTCAACTAAAAATGGTACACATAAACTTGCAGGTGTTGAAGGAGCCGCACAAACAGATCTGACCAGGCAACCCAAAAGGTATATCATCCATTGGCCAATACTACTGCATGGCAGAACCAAAATTGGACAAGTGTATATTGTTCTTTTTTTTGGTCGAAAACACAATACGTATTAGATAATAATATTTTCGGTGCTTCATACACATGGAACAAATACTGCTAGATGTCAATACCAACACATTTCTTCTTTGTATGTATTTTTCTTGTAATATAGTATGTTTATTTGATTCAGCGACACATATGTTTTCCTAGGAGAGTGGCTGTTATGTCTAGTATATGTGTAATTCCTGAACCACTGACGCAGCCTATATGCATTGCAGAAGGCCACTAGAACTTTTTCCAGAAGATTTCTGGTCGACAAGAGATGATGATCAAGCAGGAGACGCTGGCAGCAAGGGCAAAGACATAGCCAAGTAATCTTGGGCAGGCAATGAAGAATATGTAAGATTAGTACATCGTACGCCCGGCCCGTGGTGCTAAAAAGGGCAAATCTGTACAGGGCTGGTGCAGGTGCAACAAATCCTAAGCCCTCCTGTAAAATAGATTGTATCCTGGCCACTTTTTTGTTTGTATTTTGAGTACTTCCAATATTTCGGTGACCACAACTAATCATGGCCACAGTTACCTGTGGTATGAAATCGAATGGTTGATGAATCTAATTGAAGAGACGTGTTTCAAGGTTATTTTTAAATAGGATCAGATCAGGAGACATCCTAGAGATGTATATAGTATGTACAAAACTTTAAAATTGTGGATCTCCTAGGATGAAAGCATAGCTAAAACTAATCACTTGAATTGGATAAACACACAGAACATGGCCAAAACAGCTGCACTATCGAGTATTGCACGTGCTTTAGCAAATTAGTTTTGATTTTGAGAATGCTTTGTCACATATGAAACATTCAGACACACCAAACACGTACAATTTGACACCAAACAAGTTATAGCAGACGATATGAGAGCATACACTCCAGCCTCGTCTGAGAAAAGCTTGCAACAGAACATGAGTGAACAGGCCGTTCAACAGCCGGGGATAGTAGTAATAATTTTTCAGGCAGAGTTTAATTTACATAGCAGACAGGTAACCACCATCAAGAGAAACAAACCAAACATAGGTGGTCCATTACAAACTGGCAGGGTGGGACCCTAGATAAAAATACTTTGTTGCATAGCTCAAGCGAAAAGACGCAGCATCTAAAACACCAACAAACTAAATTTTTCCACACGGACGTAAAGACCAGCCGTGCTAATTATGAAGACAATACAAGAAACAGCTAGCATGACTCTTTGATAAGCACTGCAGCTATGGTGGTTGATAGCACGCATGGTCCCTCGAGATGCAGCCTCACTCATCACTGCAAGTATCAAACAGTTTTTGCCATTAATTGTTTTATATATACTTAATAGACCAGCAATGCAATATAATTTTGGTTACCTTGCCTTCTCTTTCTTTGAAGAAAACAACTCTTTGCGAGTAGACCTAGACCGTTTGCCCAATACATTTCTGCATTATAAAACCCCAGTAAGAATGTTTTTAAGAGAAAACACCCTACCTCCAGTCCTGTGTACCCTAGTTTGATTGCTCCTTACAAAATCTTATATCTAAATTGACTATTATTAAATGTATGAAATTTCATTTAGGGATGATGCAATTTATGATGCCCTTTGTCACCAGTCTCTAAGTTGACAGTAGCATAATGTGTGATGAGGCCATGGAAATACATAAAATCGAGGAATGAAACATACCCATGCTCCTCGTGAGGACCAGAAGGAACCTCTTTGCCCTTAGTTGCTGAATTTTTCCCAGCACTGGTACGTGTGTCAGGAGGTGGTGTGCTTTCGCCTTGAGACGGAATAGATATCTCAGTTACACTCGAAGCATGGTCCATTGAATCCTTATCAGTGAAGTCATTTGATGTCCTAATTCCAGCAATAACAGTTGGGGCCTTTTCGGAAACTGAATTTCCAGCTGAAGACGAAGCGCCTGGATTACCGGCGGTGGTTCCATGCGCACTACTACGTTGTGTCCCAGCAGCTGCTGGAGGCGCAAACACCCTCCTAGCTTGAAAGCATAGCTGTCCAGTCCTAAAAGTTTGCTCACTGATAACTACCTGAAACACATAACTGCGACCAACAAGAGAACGAAGGGCTGCAGGCAGCAAGATCTGGTTGGTGGAGCTTTCGTCCACAAGTTCAGCGGCAGTCCTCCGCACAACTTGTTCAGCTACACCTCCAAACATGAATATTTTTGCACGTCCAGTGGCATCTTCAATCACCACGTTTAGCTTGTAGCTACGCAGACGACCAAAAAAAGATGTTGGTAAAGCGTACAAATAAAACCATATACAAAACAATGTCACATAGGCAACGTTACCTGGGAACGATCACCGGCTCAGTTTCATTACAGTTGATGCATTCAAATCCTTGGAGGGTTGGCTTCAGGCTCTTTTTACAAATACTGCATCCCTTGTACCACCAACCATTCGTGACATCGATTTCCTTTATATTTGCATGACATGTGAAGCGGACATCCTAAACCATGATGAAAAGAAAGGATTAATTACTATGTAAAAACAATTATATCTAGAGTTTCGTGGAAGGGAGGAAATACATTATTTTCGTGAGGATTTAACGACAAAATCTCGGATACAGTTCTCCTGTTTGCATTTTCTTCATCTATACCACCTGCTTCAGCGTCATTATCCCCTGGCAGGAACACAACTTCAGATCCCCTTCCCTCCAAGCTGCAATGGAGAAAATGGTGCAATACTGGTCTTCAAACATTCTTGAGCAAGGAAAGAAAATACATGTCTTCAAAGAAACAACAAAAACGAAAAGAGGAGGCAGGAAATTAATTACCTAGCACGGAAAGCATTAACTTCAGGAATATCAATGTTTATATACCATTTTGTTGCAGCACCACTGCGGCATCTGGGAGCCCCTGTTTTTTGAAACGCACCAGGTTAATTATAGACTCATTTTTTATACTTAGTTTTACATAATTCGTACTACACAAATTACTATACCCACCTAGAAAGAGCTTCACTTGCATCCCAGCAAAAATAATGACAACTGGTTCATCTTTTCCAACAGTTTCGATAAGAAATTCATCCTCAAAAGAAGTCGCATGTTCCCCCCATAAAGTTATTGAAATAGGCTGATCGCTGAAATAGTATTATGAAAGCAACTTATAATTCCTCTCTAAAATATTGCTAGACAAAAATAAAAGTGTAACAGAAAGCAAACCTTAAGTCACGTAGCTCCACTTCCCGCCGCACAGATGTGCCATTTAAAGTGCTAGAGTGCACTAATGGCTGTACCACTGTAAGTTGGCCAATTACATCTGCCAAATGTCACATAATTAGAACATCGCAATGTACTGTCCATCAGTTAAGCATGTAAATTAAACACAAAAGTCCGTAGATCCTAGAGGGTGCATACCTACTAAACCATCACCATGCCTCGCTCTACGATCCAAATCCTCAAAGTCCACAAAGTTGAATATATAAAGTGGAAGACTCACGGACATCTCAGCTGGTACCTCTTCAACTATGGTCCATGACGTGAAAAAGACGATGTATGTACTGGGGACAGCCTTGAACTTTCTTGCCTGCCTGCTCACTTGGAAATTCCTTATGAAATAGGCATGTCCTTCCACTATAGACTCCGAGAATCTGTTGATGTCCTTCTGACCAATGGAAGCTACAATGCCTTGCCCCTATGCATGGAAACACCTGAAGTAAGGACAACGCCAGCAGTGCAGAAAAAAAACAACATACCAACCATTTTACCTCTTCATCAACAAGGACAAGTTCCACAGTGTTAAAACCTTTGCCCTTAGAAGTCCCAGATACCTGCCACATTCTAGCAACTCTAACCTTGACGCGCCAGTTATGCCTTGTTGGATTAATCTGCGAGAGTAAGTTGTAGTCCATCTGCAGGGAGGTTGACCCAGGAGAGAAGTAAACGAGTGAAAATGACGCAAAAATATTTATGCATAGTTGTATCTTGTATTATCGCAAGCAATAATCAACACAGTGTGACAATGGGACCAGTAGAATGAATGAAATAAATATAGATGGAGCATGAAAAATAATCTAGGAAAATGACTTAATGCCATATGGCCGCCAAAAATTACCACAGGGACTGCAGAACTTCCTTGTAAACAATATTCTGGGTGACGGTGGAACTGGGGTCTGTATCATCATCAATTAGGACCCTAAGCCCATTTCTAGAGGTCACACGCGATATGGCAACATATAGCTGGCCATGGGTAAAAACTGGACGGGGCAAATATAAGCCAACATTCTGCAAAGTTTGTCCTTGACTCTTGTTTATGGTCATTGCATAACAAAGTCTAACTGGAAACTGTCGCCTGCAAAGCACAAAGGGCCATTTCGTACTTGATACATGTAAAGAAATTCGAGGAAGAAGGACCTTGTCGCCAATATGTGATCCAGTCATTATCCTAGCCTCCAAAATCCGGTCACCTAATTGTGTTATGATCAGACGAGTACCATTGCAAAGACCAGCACTCTGATTCAAATTGCGTAATAGCATTATAGGTGAACCAACCTTCAGGACAAGTCTATGAGGAGGGATACCTTTGAACTGTAGAGAATTTAGGAATTCAACCGGATAGAGTAAGTCCAAATTACCATGTTCCTTTGAAGACTCAACAAGGGTATCTGAACTGAGGTATGTCTTTTCATTGCCCGGGACTAAAGAAAGGACACGGCTGTTAATTTCATCAATAGTATCATTTTTGGGTGAAATGATGGCCCTTTCTCTTAGGTACTTTGGATCAGAATATGATGTCTCTAAGTTAGGATAAGTTGATCTTATTATCTCATCGATGGCAGAACCAACATTTGGAATTAATATATCACCAGGTATGTCAACCAGTTCAGAGTCTCCATCATCACTACGCACTGAACCTTTTGCAGTCCCATCTCCGATACTCAACACCCAGTCATTAAACTCTTTAACATCCGCAGTGGGTAACCCACTACTTTCCATTGAAAGTAAACGCATGTTTATTGTAAGCCTTAGAATCCTAACATGCTTCCAAATATAAGAGTTAGTTATGGATGCGTCGATGGTGTCTAATCTACCCCCGCCCTCAACAACAGGCAGCACCTGGCGAAAATCTCCACCTAGTAACACAGTCTTATCGCCAAAAATCCTATGAAAGTTGGAGGGGTTCACTTTACCAAGGATGTCCCGCATACTACGATCTAATGATTCAAAGCAATGCCGATGAGTCATTGGGGCCTCATCCCATATTATGAGAGAGCATTGTAATATTAAGTCAGCAAGAAATGTGCCTCTTTTAATATCGCACATCGATGACTCATCAATGACTATAGGGATTTTGAATCGGGAATGTGCAGTGCGCCCACCAGGAAGCAAGAGCGAAGCAACGCCTGAAGATGCCACTGCAAGGACAATAAGTTTTTCTGACCGAAGACGCGAAATAATAGCATTCCAAAGGAATGTTTTCCCTGTGCCACCATGCCCATAGACAAAAAAACACTGACCAGTCCTTTCGTAAACTGATTGGATGACAACCTCATATATATGCTTCTGCTCTGAATTTAATTGGTTGATGAGGGTTTCATGCACAAGAAGGAGTTTGGCAGAATCGTAGGCCATTTCCTCAGCTAGCAACCTATTTTTCACCTTGTTACAAAGATCCGAATCAGGCTTTGGTAAACCGTAGTCTGTCATTGAGGCACCATTCTTTATGAATAAGTTATCAAGCTCTACCAAGACATGATTTTTTAGTTGCTGTTCAGGAACCCTATAGAAAGGAAGTTGTACCATCTTTTGAATTTTAAGTTGTATATCATCGGTTAAATAAATATAGAATTCAGTGAACAAAGAGGCCGCGTCACAAACGGGGCAGAATAGGATTATAATAACAAGGAGCTGACGCATCTGAGAAGCTGTTCCCCAGATGGATGCTTCCTTAAGAGCCTCCCGCCACTCATTATCATCCCCAAGAAGACCAAGGGCCTGACATGCATCCTTAAATGTTGGGTGTAGAACACCACCAATAGTTCGAAGGTCTTCATATGATGTAGCACCCTTGGCAACAGTTAGGAGCATACGAAGGTAGTAGAGCTCACCGCAGTTAGGATTTATATAGATAGCCCTACCAATTTTCTTGGGACCTTTACGTGAATGCCAAGCTTTATCTTTTTTTTTCCAAACCCATTTCGTTGGAAATTCTATATACGTCAACTCTCGGGCAGCTGGGAAGATCCTATTAGCGGTAAACCACTCAGTCAGTGTTGTTTGTCTGGAACGAGGGTCATCTAAAATATCAACTAATGGGCGATTTGCTGGATACACAAGGCTATTCATAAAAGGTAAGTGTACAGCTAACCTCTCCACCGAAGGTGTCCTATAGTGTATATCAAACTCAAACATACGCCAAATAGCCTCATGCGAAGATAAGTAACGGCAGTCAATGTACTCCCTAACCTCGTCGACATCTTCAGCCTTTTTTTGTTCATCCAATGGCTCACCAGTACCAATGCTAGTGCCAGGGTTCTCATGTGAATCACTCATAGGGATGTCAGCACCAGAGCTCTCAATGACGGCTCTTGCACGATCCGGGCCCTTCGTAATGTACTTAAACAAATATTTGATAAGATGTGTTTTATTGCACCATTCCACATTTATATGAGCCCTAAATCTCTTCAGCAGAGCCAAATTATATGGGACAACCCACCCATTATCAAGCTTTACCCCATATCGCTCAACAGAATGCCCTGCCTCGGAACGCCTATACTGTATAAATCCATCCTCACCTACGATCGTGTTTTGTTGGTAAGGTTTAGGAAAAAATTTCGAACACTTATTGTCCTTCATACATGGACACTTTTTGTTAAGCTCCCCACAAGGTCCGTGCACCATAAATTCATCGACAAGATTATAACCCAAAGGATCTGAAATTCTATCAGGTATCTCTGCAGAAATCACTGAATCAATAAAGGTGGGATGTGGATCTTTTGTATTACCTTGAAGCCAGACCAAAATATGGACGTGAGGCAAACCACGCTTCTGGAATTCCACAGTATAGAGGACTGAAACAAAGATAAGCCAGAATAAGAACCTAAATATTATAATATATGAATGGGCGGGTAGGATAAACGAATGCTAATCAAAATGCCAGAAAACGTGTAGGCTTGCATCAATGAGGTGGGAACAGGCAATGACAACGAAAATGCTTGATGGCAGCATGCATCAATGTGCAGAAGACATATCAGGTCTGGCACCAACTATATACACACGCAGTGGACCACTATAGTATTTATGGCAAAAAACTGTGGAGACAGTAGACGTTAAAATAGGCAGCATCCATCAACACAAATTATGGCATATTTCTTGCATGCCTGCATGCAGCAGCCTCATGCATGCATTGCGTAGAGGGTTGCATGCATGCTGCTAGCTTTTAAACTTTGACTAAACAAAATTTCCACCCATTAGCCCTTCTTATCAGCGTTGCATGGTGTAAATTGTGTATAGATATTTTTGAACCAAGGACAGACAATGCATAAAAGGGAGGTGGAATTCTTGGACTCTACCTGCCTGGGCCTTCCCAAAATAAGTCCCTTTCTTTAGCTCTGAAACAAGTTCCTCAACCTTGAGCCTGAAAACTCGACTAACTATGTCAGGCCTAGCACTCAGCTTTTGCCCAGGAATAAATGCAAGGGCATCAGCAATCTCCTGCCACTTAGGGTTACATGTAAAAGTAATAAATAGGTCCGGAGGACCATAGAACCTACAGATCGCCATGGCATCCTGGTAATTTTGGACCATATATCTTTTACTTCCAGTAAAGCTAGGAGGTAAAATAACTCTCCTACCTACGTTGGTTCCATCAAAATCACCCTTGTGCAGTGCATCCTGGATGCCTTTGTAAATCTCCGACCTTAAGTTCTTATTGTTTTTTACGATAAACCGAAGCCTATTCTCCTCTACCGAAGCAAAAGCATCAACTATGTATTGTTGGAACAATCGATCACCACAGATTAGAGTAATTCCCTCGCTCCTACGTTGTTGTAACTGAAAAGCATAGTACTCGAGCATTGTAACCTCGTCCCTAGCTCCAACCTTCAAGATTCCTGACCGACTATACTTAATCCCTAGCTTGAAGCCTTGTTCGCCATAAGGAAATAGGACCGGGTACTGCAAAGCCATATAATTTGCATGGAGGTTGCTAATTCTTCTAAGGCCACCACCTCTGTCTTGGATTATTATATCAGGGGTCTTCTTCTCTTCAGAGAAATCGCCTACTATCAGAGCAGCTATCTCGGACCCTGTTGGCGCATTGTACTGAGGCGCAGCCCTGGACCTATCATGCAACAGTCTAAGACACAAAGGCTGGCAATGGCCCTGACACAACAGGTCCCTTGCAGCCCTAAATGATTTCACCAGTTCATTTGTTTCATCAAACATCCTAACCAAACCCTCGACAATTTTTTTATCAACTCCGTTGTCATCATCACAATCCCTATCTCTATCAAATATTGATACTCGATTCTGGACCTCATTATCAGTGTCAAAAATATAAAGTTGTGCGTACGCTGGGGACTCACCACTATCTGGTAGTAAAGATCCAATTCGGTGATGTACCTGTCCATTAATTTTAAATACATATGGTCCTGGGCCCTTGTTTATACCGGTGTCAATTTTAGCACCCATTGACGTGAAAGCAAACATGGAATTATACGATCTTATGGATTTAAGAAAGTATTTCGATAAAATGTCACCATTAGGATTGAGCAGCTGAGACAAAAATGGAGGAGGGTCTTTTAGAAATGGCAACTTGACTTTACCTCCTCTACAGCAAAGATGAAAACGAACACGCTCCTGGAACCAAAACTGCGCACCACAGTAGTGGCACTCATGCGAAGGAGGCCCGTAGTATGAAATTTTGTCTGAAAGAGGCACTATGGACCCAAAAAAAAAGAAACATCAATAAGGAACATAGTAATACGGGCCTGTTTTTTTTGGCAGAAGAGATTGTAATAATACTCTTCCCAAACCATCAATTTTATTTTCTATTTCTATTTGCTCCCACATACTACATGTAACTGTGGAAACCAATTAATTGCCATGAAAGGATATGGATGCCTTAGTAAAGTAATATTGTAGTTTATTTACACTAACAAGGAGACAAGGAACTATGTATATGGCGCCATATGTTACCTGGATTTTGCTTCTTAGCAACCTTTCCTACACAAATAGGGAAAAAAAAAATCTGTAAGTGCACATTGAATACGATTATCCCAAGAGTAACCTCAGCTACCATGCAACAATCTAAGATACCTTCTTTCTTTGCCCTGATTATGGCTCGTCGACGCTTTTGCCTATCCCGTATTGTTCCACAATTAAAAGGAGTAACCTCACCTGCAACAACCATAGCTACTTATTGCATGAACGCAATAGCTGGGCCATTAACTATTCGTGGAATTACAGGAAACCTCTACATGAACACTTGGGGCGATGATTCCAGTGCAATCAAAATGGAACAAATGTAGTTAAGAACACCTGATGTAACAGCTGCTTGTTTGTCCCGTAATCTCTTCCTGGTTCGGCTAGCAGGGGATGCACCTTCCATGTGACATTTATGGAGCTGCAAATAGGACATTAAAGATATTTCTAAAATGGTACGTAAAAGGAAAAAGCATCAAACAGAAAAAGGTGAAAACTCACAACAATCAAGCATTCATGAAGCATATAATGGATGGACAAAAATGGGAGGAAATGATGTGAGTATGAGGGAGAATGCACAAATTATCAGCTGCCAATTCGGGGCCAGCAGATTAGTACCCCCTAAATTCTTAATACAAAGCAAAGCTGTTCTATCCATATATTAATTTATGTGGATCTAGTTCCTCATCTTTACATTACCCAAAAAATATTTGTTTATTCCAATCAAACAAAGAATACGTTTTCTAGTGAGATGGGATTGAAAGAACTCACGGTTATCTGATCTCTCAAAATATATTCTAGCAAGAATTTTGTTAGGGGCACAACGCGTGGAGAAGTGGTGGAGAGGTGTGCTGGGAACGAATGCAACGGCTTGCTTATATAGGCAAGCCAAACACAAATGCATTAGCTACAACCAAAAGAAAACGAAGTAGATGGAAGCCACCTACACCTGCAGGAATTTAAAGCGAGATGGCCCAATGTTGCATCCATATAGCTAGTCTCCGTCAATGAACAGGAATGTTCTATACATCATTTTTTTTTTACAGCTTCTATATATCATTAGGGTGGTATATGCTCTTGTCATCAAATTTTCATGTATCAATCAAATGATATAAGGTTAGGGTGAGGTATTTAAGTGACCCTATACATTACTCTTAACAGGTACCTAAAATAAATATACTTAATCACAGCAAAATATAGACAGGACATTGGGGCGCAATGCAATGTAAAATTCTATGAACAAAATATAGACGGGACGGTAGGAAATATAGTGTTTCACCAGTGTACGATGAGTCGAGGACGGCGAAAGACATAACGCTGCCCGCACTGCCGTGTAAGTTTCACTGAACAGCAAATGCATGTGATGCAAGTGCTGTCCTAGTACACATGACAGTGATGGATCGGTGGCGACTAAAGAGATGAAGCCAAAATTTAACCCACCACCACCTGCACCTGCCCTACCTAACAGCATGTCTTCTCTTTTTTGTCTTGCAACGAGCACAGATGTCCCTTCTCAATGGGCTTTGCTTTATTGCATCCTGAGCAAACGAGTACTGATATGTCACTTCTCCATGTGCCTTGCTTGCAGCAGCATGGATGCACAAGTTGTCATGATGATGTAGCAGGGAAAGCGACAAGACATGTTCCGAAGAAATGCAAGAAACTCAACTACATCAATGTAAGCCATAGATAGCTTATCGAATGGCACAGAGAAAGAACACTGCGTAGCGTAGACATGCCAGGAGGCCGCCGACCTCCATGTGCCTTGCAGTACCGGATGCAAAAGGTGTCATGATGCACATTGAATGTGGCAGGGAAAGGGACAAGACATGTTCCGAAGAAATGCAGGGAACTCAAACACATCAATCTAAGCCATAGATAGCTTATCGGATGACGCAGAGAAAGAACACTACCGTGGACATGCCAGGAGGCCGCCGAGACGGCGCGGCCTCATAGTTCTAATGGTTCCCAAAAGGTTTGCTGGTAGTTACCAAACTTGCTTGTTCTTCTTTGCAGGTTTATCATGGGTACTGTTGACAACGCAAAACAATATGACTATGCAAAAAAAAAAGTTTTTCTTAATTAATCGTGGGATTGATGTTGCATTGATTCGGCTACTGATTGGGCTCTCATGTTTACAGAAATGGAGAATCCTGCGGCCAAGACACAAGCTAGAGATGGAGAGGTTTAAAGAGTTCAAACCATCAAGCTACAACCCTGTGATACTGAATTCATGTAATAACGATGTTATATACTTAGTTTTTATTCATATAACCTTTGCCATGTTAACCTCAAGCTCAGTACGTGGTATGGATGTAACCGAAACTATGTAAACTGTGATGCGCTTTCTATAAGATCTGGGTAGTAGTCCTCTTGTCTGAAAAAGAAACTAGGTAATAATTATAGATCAGACATTTGCAAGAAATAAGGCCATTTCCTGCAGAATGTAACAGCTGTTGCGCACTGCAAATATGCCAAAACCAATTCACAGCCAGTCACCAATTTGGTTGCACCGCTACACTAGTCCAGAGTTTTTTATGTTGTTTTCATTGAAAAATGGGCGTTTTTCTAGCATTTCGTATTGGCTGTCTTGCATTTCTAATAAGTTGTTTAACCGTTGGCATGTCGTATGTATATAGAAAAAAATGGATTGGTTGCCTATCACAGCACGACATACAGGTGAGATCAAAATTAAAAGGGCAGTGACTGTGGACTTCTTCAAATGGAAGTCAACCGTTTGCTCTATGCTTCTACCACGGCACATTCATGCATCTCATGCTGTGAAATGTTTTCTTTTATTCGTGAGAACCATTTGTACTTTACTCATTAATATATAATCAGTAGGTGTCACCCCTCCTGTTCGTTCAACAAGAAAAATGTATTCTCAGGAATCCCATTCGATGGATATGCATATGTTCGATGAGTTAGTTCAAATTATACTAAACTGTCTGGATAAAAGCGTGTAGAACTTTTGGGTTACAACTGAACTAATAATGATCTGTTTCAACTCCTCAACAAGGCATTCCTTGAATTGAAGTCAATCCGTTTGCGTCTGGTAGGTGCAAGTCGCTGTCTCTGCGGTCCACATACATGAGCCCACTATGTTCTTTGGAACAATCCACATCGCGACAATGACAACTTGATGCATTTTGGCCACAAATTCTGCTGTAAACTCTTATACTTGAAGTTCCTTGGGTAAATTGCAGAAATCTATGCTCCTAGCAAAAGTGCAACCATAATGAGTTCGATCCTATAAGACGAACCTATATTGTGGTGACAACCATATATACAAAGCAAAAGATCCTCCAGTACGCCAGACCAACTGATGCCACATGGACTCAATCCTCAAAGCAGATTAACAGCCTGTACGAGAACAAAATCTTGAAGCAGAATTTGCTTAAACCGGCATGAATAGTGAATGGTAATTGCCTATTCAGATACTGTCAAAGCATATGCAATAAGGACACTACCTGCATAACTCCAAGTGAAAAATATACTTTCATCAGTAACTCTTTGTAAGTCAACTCAAAATAAAGGGCACAAAATAAACATGTGTTATTTGAACAAGCATTTTATTACACTCCAGAAATTGATGTTTCTAACTCTACTTCATTTTTGTTGGTTCGAAGTTTATTTCTCCCAAACCTGAAAGGTAACCACTAGGAGTGAAATAATAACTTACAATGAGATAATTCATTTTCTTACTGGATGCTAATTTTCTGAAGAGGTTTACCGTAGGTGATCAAAGACTTTAGAATGCTATGGACCGACTGTGTGACCGAGAAGGGGGGGTTTATCGGGCACATCATGAACTAAAACTTTTGCAATTCTAGCTACTCTTTCTAATTGCACAAGTAAAGAATACATAGCAAGAGATTACATGTGCACTATGTGATAGTGATCAAGCAAGGATAACCGTGTGTTAGGACTTGTAAGGTGTGTTTGGTTTCCTGCACTAGCTTGGGCATGCATAGGATCCTATCCAGGCTAGGATAAAACATGCTAACCCAATACGGGAACCAGAAACATGCACATGTTTGGTTGCCTGGATAGACAACTTTTGACTAGTACAAGTTTGTAGCTGGCTTGGTTGAGTGAGATCACCTTGCATGATGTGGTGAGTGTTAAGCTTTTTCACCCCCCCCCCCCCCTCTCCTTCCTCCCCATTATCTTCATGATTGCAAAAAGAAATAACTAATGCGATATTTGTAAGAAACAAAATTAAATATAAATATATATATGTATTATATTTGTTTTTCCGAATGAACTGTTGCAAACTTATATTTATTATACAAATAAATTGCATCTTAATTGATTGATAATAGGCAAAACACAAAAATTTGCACGTACGTAGCATTGCTTCTTCTCCTTGGTAATGGAAGTCGTGCTGGCGGTGTGAATTGAATAATTTGATGGGCCTGTTGATGGATTATTTGGTGGAGGAGGAGGAGGAGGACAGCGCGCACCCGTTGCCGTGCTCACGCCCAGCACCCGTGCACGCCCGCCCGGACACGGCGCCAGACGAGGAGGCCTTCCTCATTTCCTTGCTGCGGAGGACCTCGTCCCCATTCCGCTTCCCCGACGCGACGCGAAGTCGCCAGCCAGCAAGGGGTCATCGGACTTCGGCCATGGCCTCCGCGCCCGCGACGTGGCGGTCAGCACCCCCAGCACCGGCACGCGCGCGCGAGCGGCGGCAGGGGCCCATGCCCCTCGATCTGCCGTGCCGCGCGCCGCGCCGCGCTCCACCCTGTAGCACCAGCAGTGTGCCTCCGAGGGCAGAGGAGCACCACGGCGTCGCTCGGGCGGCTCGCGACGCTTCGGGTCATGCGAGGTCGAGGGAGGGAGGGAGGGAGCACGACGAGCTCGAGGGAGAGGATAGGCGGGAGCACGGCGAAAGCTCGAGTCGAGGTTGACGGAGCTTGAGCGGCGCGGCGCGACAACTCAGCGTGGGAGCGGGGGAGCCCATCGGGAGCAGCTGCTGCTGCATGCGCACACCGGGAGCAGAGATTGATGGGGGCAGGGAAGACTTGCGGTGACGCTGGGAGCAGAGATTGGTGCAATCTGCTTTTGAAGAATCAGAATTGGCTTTGCTTTTTGTAGCTGAAAATTTTGATTGTGGAGAATCAAATTTTTGAAGAATCAGAGACCTTGGCGCCGACCCTGCAGGGGTCAAAACTGAAAATAGTTTTGTGGAGAATCCATATCTGAAAATAGTTTTTAAAAAAGGTCAAAATTTGCAAAAAAAAACCTCCTGAAAAGATGACATAATAAGATAAGTCACTGACCACAGATGATAACATACAAAAGATTCACCAAGAGAAAAAATACCTTAGAGAGTTGAAGAGTGAGCATTTCTAGAGCTCACGAGTGTTGGAGAGTACGAATTAGTGTGCAGTGATAACTAGTCATATATATACCACTCAGGGCAGTAATAAAGTCTTGCTAAATGTAAAAAAAAAAAAAAAATCGATCGGTGGGGGTAAGACCGCCCCCACGGCTTTCTTTTGATAGAGAAGCTCAACCTTCTCCAGTCGAGAAAAACCCCCGAACCCCGGCATCACCCTATAGCGCCGCGCAGATACTTGGGTCAAACACCGTTGACCGATGCTGGTGACTACTGCAACTACCCCCAGGTAGGAGAGCCCAAACCAGCCCACGGCCCGGATTCAAGACATCCAAGTCGGCGTCGTCGCCACTATATTTTAGACGCTGCCAACGAGGGGATTTTTTTTTATTCCACAAATTGGTGCACACCAGGATTGCTAAATGTTAAGGCACCATCTCAAATCCCTATTGAAAATAAACTGGACAAATTGTACAACCAATGTCAACACATGTTTACTGTCTGAAGTATAAGTTGTAATCCTACGTCGCTACAGGTCTGTGTTGAAATCAATCAAACAGGCGAACTCGAAGGGACCAAATATATATATCAAGTCTGTAGCTAGTCGAAATTTACATACATGATCATACATTACCCATTTCAAGTTAAGTCACGAAAACATAATATTGATGGCTACATGACTGCCGATATTATGTTTTGGATATGTTTATTACTTTATTGGCCGTGGTAATATATATTTTGAAATATTAGAATCTGAAGCGATCATCTATATCGACAGTCCAAAACTCCTGATGAAACTTGATGTTTCCGAGCAGACATTGCTTGGTGCATATGTAACCTATTTAGAATTACAATTGGAGATATTAGTGGTGCATATGTATATATTGCTAGAGAAACAGTACATGACCAGCTGGACAAAATGTAGAAGTAACTTCAAGAATACCGTTTTAGGTTCAGCTATCAGCTCCAAACTCCTAGCAGCTGACAAACTTTTGAAGCACATAGCCTGTTCCATAACAGTTCCAACAGGAAGCTTCATCACAGTACCCAGGGTTGTTATGGTCCTGACAAGAATCGAAACAGACCAAGTTTCACTGTTGCTCTTAGTAACATTGGCATCTGTTCAAAGGAAGGAGTTAAACCCAGCAACCATTTATTTTCAGTGAAATGAGATTTGAGAAATCCAGAATCATGTAATCTAAACTCAGACCACTAAGATTCAATATTGTCAAGTATGGAGAAAGAACGGGAAGATTATCCAGTGCTAGTTCGTTGACCATTCGACCGCTACCAAAGGCATCATCATCCAGTTCCCAACTTGCATAGCAAAGCATGGCGAATCCACAGGTCAACGTTGATCGCGATTTCTCTTTGGCTAGTTGTTCCTTTTCGCCTAAAGTTAGGAGTTGGTAATGCAGAGGCATTAATAGATTTTGACACATCACACGTGGACTGGTAAAGCGTTGGGTTCACATGTCAATATGTCATCAACTGATAATACCATCACTACACAAATGCGGTCATCTACAAACTCCTAAATGACAGTATGACAAGGATTTGAAGAAAGTGATGAGCGGGAGGAGAAAGAAAATCACCAAGTTCTAACGAATGGGGGCTTTTCACATAAAAAGAAAAAGAAAGGATCAGGAAAACTTTATAGCCACAAACCATTCAGCCTTTTTGTGAAAAAAAAGTGAAAAAATATGAGGAAAACAATAGAAGCTCGGGGGGAGGGGAGGGGGAGGGGGTTAAGCCTCCTCTCTCCCTGCTAGATAAGAAAATATACCACCAACCGGACCTAATATACAAAATTACAATATCTCAAGTGGTTTGCAATATTTTATATGTATAATATCTCCAACGTTATCTTTCCTTCCGATTACTCAAAAGAATTACTACATTGCTGTTCGATAAAAAATTTGAACAATGAACATGAGAAGATTTCAAGGCTTAGTAAAACTTTTGAAAGCTTCATAATTTGCCCCTTATGAGCATGTTCTGACAGTGATGAACTTTTGTGAACTTCTGGAACCTAACCTAGTGGGGAAAGAAACTTTACTTGCATGTACAAGATGGTGGAACTGATTCTTGCACACAAGACATCTGGCAGCATGAGGTATGGACCATAATCTTGGAAAGGTGGGGTTTCTCATTGTTCAAGAAAAGTAGCTGCTATAAGTTCAAGGGCAGACCTATATTTTGATGAGTGGGGCACATATGCCCCCACTTCTGGGTCAAGATGTTACGAGGTGCCTGATGGACTCTGGGAAGCTCATATATAGGGAAAATTGCAAAAACCCACCTACATGTCAAGGGGTTTTCATATACCTACCTACAAAAAGTTTTGTTTCATGTTTTCATTTTCTCCCCTAAAAATTTGACCAGATGACGTGGCTCTTTTCGTCTCCAGGATTAATGCAGAGTCTCCACTATAACGTACTTACCATCTAATCGGTTGGTACACAATGAAAATTTACTGAATTTTGATAAATAACGATCCAACTTAGCCATGACACTATGAACAAAATAGATAAAATTAAACCTATAGGTTCCAACTTTCTATGTTATTTACGGAATATCAAAGAGTTGAGAGGTACAACAAACCAACCGAAGCCGCACTGGAGAACATACAAGAGTCATGTCGTTCGGTCAAAGACATCGACGTATATGGCATGACTAATGACTAATGGTAATGGTAATGAAGAATTTGACTTTGTTGGAGTATTAGAATTTGTAGGACTAACAAGAAAACAAGTGTTTTGCATATACCATGTAAAATATATGTTGTGAAAACATAACTTTGAATACATATTGAATCTTGATTTTGTTTTGCTCCATACAAACTTATCCTATAATCTGTCTTTAGTTTATGACTGTATTTGCAACTCCATAACAAGATGTGTAATCCGATTGAGTAATTTTCAAGTTCTTTGACTAAAATGCACCCTCCTCACAAGTTGTTGTACCACTAGTGCAATTTACTCTTTTTGATTTTTCGTGAATGGAAGGGGGTTCAATTAAAACATTTGGGAAGTAGAGACCCTACACTATCAATGGCTTTGAAAGACAAGTAAAATACAAAGAAAGAACATGTAAGTCTTTTACTTATCTTTACCATTACCTCTCTAATTTATGTAGTCGAAAAGGAAGAACCAAAAAATCGAGCCAAGTCCTCTTCAACAGCTTGAAAGGGAGACTAAACTTTATAACTATGGTAATCTAGGATACACCAGTTTCATGGTATCCTATGTTAGTGGTACTGCTAGACCCCGGGCACGGGTACCAAGCAAGAAGCTATACTTATGAGAACCGGAAAACACGGTCCGATTTACCCGGTTCTCCGGTTTTCGAATTAATTTTTTTTAAAAATAAAAATTTGAAAAAAAAATAAACAAATATATGTAAAAAAACCTAGATAAAATTTGCAGCGCAATGGTGGAACAAGAACACAAAAATTCGATGTTTGATAGGTCAAAACGATCAAGCAAGCTTTCTGGGTTGAAAAGGGAGAAAAAAGACAAAACCTTTTTTTTCTCTGTTTCGAACCAACAACCTTCCTTGGTTTTTTTTTTTTGACCAAGCAAACGATCGAATTTTCGTGTTATTATTGCACCATTGCGCTGTAAATTGTATATAGTTTTTCAATATTTTGTTCAAGTTTTTTCAAATTTTTAATCTTTTTAGCTGTTTTCCATTTTTCCTCTATAAACCAGTTTTTCAAAATTTTGTTCGGTTTTCCAGAATTTTTGTCCGTTTTATTTACCAATCATTTTGAGATTTTTGGATTCAAATTTCGAAATTTAAATTATTTTCTCTAGTTTCTGGACTGGTTTTTCCTGTTTTCCAGTAAATCAGAAATCTCGGTGCCATTAGGTTTTACCAGTAAGACGGTAATTCAAACCTTGTCCTCGACTCCCTCTTCATTAGCGGCATGGGCGTTCCGCGACGCCAACGCCTGCATGCTACGCATGGGCGTTCCGTCCGGCGCTATCCATCATCCCTTGGGCATGGGCGGGAGCGCATGCCAGTACGAACAGTAGGCGAGCTCCCCATCCGTCGCCATCGGAAAGTTTTCTTTCCCTAGGATTTTCACGCTAAGTATAGGAAAACCACCGTTCCCTACGACTGCTCAAAATTTACTAGGGAAACAATAAAAACTATAGGGTACTTTCGAACGTCATGTGGAGCTTGGTGTACAATGTCATTACTCCGTCATATTACAAAGTCCTTACTCGAAACTACAATACATATAGATGCCAGTACAACCAAATTGTTTGCAGAGTAACTCGAAAGTGCGATGGAAACAAGAGTCATATTACTAAGTAACCAGGTCCATTTTCGATCCTGTGAATGAAACTAATTAATATAAGATGCCACTGCACACATCTAGGTGATCAAGCCCATAGTGTTAATTATCCATCAGATGCTCAGATCTTCTCAGGTGTCCATTGAGCTGAAACTAGTACAGACGAAGCTGAAACCTGTAGAAAAATGGGAAACACAATGAACTCAGAGATCAATGGAAAAATTGATAAATAATATGACTCCAAAACACATTTTTGCCTTCAATGAATAACAAATGTATGCTAAGGACATAACCAAACTTTTATCTTAACCTGTAAATCTGAATCTTATGAGATAGATAATTAATCTTTCATGGAAAGATATAATAGTGGTCATTACAACACTTCCAACTAAATATTCTTTATAGCAGGGCAAAACTTATGAATCATGTGGTGTACTCGATCCTATGTTAACCACTTGAAATCAGCTGAAACAACTCGTAAAGTTTTGCGGAAAATGTGTTGCCAAAATAAAGGTACCCAAAACAAATGTAAAGTTACCACAAAATTAAGATTTCTTAAACCCTTTTACCCAAAATGAATGTTTAGAATCTTCAGTACGATAATTTTATCTCTCAAGCTTCCAAACAACAATAGAGTGTAGATAGCTATAAAGCTCTCAGAGTGAAACAATAACTTACACTGAAATGATTTGTTAGTTTGTTGGATGTTAATTTTCTCAAGAGGTATGCCATATGTGGCCAACGACATCAAAATGTTGTGAATCCTCTGATCAACCTCGTGACATTTGATTTCAACTCTCTCAAGGTTGTCTGATGCAAATGATTCATCCACTTAATTGAATTGCTTTTGATTGCACCAAACTTTTAGGTTTTTGTTTCTGTAGAAAACAAAAATATCATAATAAGATAAATCATTCATGGGCAACAACTAAATAATCCATGTGGACAACACATACCTCGTAGTGTTTTTTTTTTTTTTTTTTTGAGTTGCCTCGTAGAGTTGAAGAGTGAACTTCTTTAGAACTGGTGAGTGTTGCAGAATACAAATTAACGCACGGTGGTCATCAGCCACGCACCACTCTCCAAGTAATAAAATCTCCAACTTATGAAATGTAGGGCACCATCTCAAATCCCTTTTGAGAATAAACTGGATTATGCAAGCAATGTTTAATGAATGGAAAGTGTGAGAGATACGATACAAGCACACAAAAGGGAATATTGTTTTTTGACAGATATTGAAGTTATAGCCACTTCAAGAAATTAACACTTGATTCAGGTCTCTAGCCAATCATATGTATAAATTTCTAATCTATGAAGAGGCATTCACACCTTAGCTATTTAACCATAATGAATTAAGTCATGATGTAAATTAATATTGTTTGCTAGTTTTCTTGATATTATATTTTCAATATGTACTAATTTAGCGGTCTTGGAAGTACATAATTTGCAAAATACAGCAACTGCACAGTTTATCCATACTTTATATGCAAACAGCAAAGTTTTATACTCCTAACTGAAACATTATATTTTTCTAGTTTCAATTGCGAGCAGATATGCAACTTATTTAGATGTAAAGTTGAAAATATTCAATAGATAGGTCATATGTTCTGAAGAAAAAAAGAGCATTTTAGGTTCAGCTATCAGCTTCAAATTCCTAGCAGCTGAGAAACCTCTAAAAAGTACAGATCCTGCACCACCATCATCAAGAATGCAATAACAAGAGTCACAGGATGCATCCTCGCAATACCCAGGGTCATTGTTGTCACAAGAATCCGCACAATCAGAGTAAATGTAACTTCTGCTGTTACTAGCACTGGTATGTCTTCAAAGAAAGGAGTTCTACTCTCGAAATTGATCAGTTGCGGTGAAATGAGACTTGGGGCAGAAATACGTGTACGCATGTCCATTGGAAACCAACATTCATGCAAGTTCCGAAGTTCAAGGGATCTGGAGTAGATCTTATCAGCATCAATGATGTTGGTTATCTCCAGACCTTTCAGAGCTGAACAGCTCGAGAAATTAGTACACTTGGCCCATAAATTGCTTCTCGAACACGCAGAAGAGCTGCGTATCATTGCATTATTAGGGAAGAAGACGGGTAGGCCCTCTCATGTACTCGCCGCCGATCAGGATCAAAATTTAGAGCATAGACCAGCCCGGCAGTGGATCGCCGTCGACCAGCCGCTGGTGCCGGCACGGAGGGCGAACCCTAGACGGACAGCATTGGTGGGACAGCAATCGTACGTGTTCCTATCAAGTCGCCGATCTAATGGTTCCCAAACGCTGACGCCTTTGACCCGGACCCGTCGTCTCTGCCGCGCCTGTGGTGGGAGGGCGTACGTACGTGCTTTTCAAGCGCAACTTCCTGGCCTTCGGCGCCGGCGTGCACCAGCTGTTCATAGAGCTGTTCGCGTCGGTGATGGACTTCTAGTGTACATGCCGACCATCGAGCCCACGGGCGGGCGGCTGCGCCGTACGTCTACCTGAAGCAGTGCTAGCAGCTCCAAGCCTCGATATATCTTTCCGAGAACTGGTTCTTCTTGTCCTCTTGCCCGATCATGCCACCGCCAAGAAATAATTTCTCCAGACACTTTTTTCCCTTCTTTTTCAACCTAGAATAATTTTGTATTTTATTCGCTCACCGACATTTTAGATGGTTTTGAGGAAGACGAAGAATGAGAGGCGAGGGAGTGAAAACTCAACGTACTCATCTAGGAGGAGGAGGTGATACCATTAAGATAAGCCACACAATCAAACACACGCCAGCCCTAGTCAAAAGCTGTCTATCATCCAGCCAAACATGTGGCCATGCATTTATCGTTCATGCATTGGATTAAACTGGTGGCTTGAGCTGTCACTGCAAACGAAAAAAAAGAAAAAAAAAACTGCCTTGAGCTGCCTGGATAGGAGGATCGTAAGCAAAATTAAACTACCCAACAAATGGTGGTGGCCTGGCAGTTGCTACCCACCAGCCCAGTTCTGTACCAAATTAAATAATTACTTCTTTCCCGACAGTATGTGCGAGTGGCCATCATCTCTTAGCTATTTTTTTCCAAATAACCGACAGTTTCTTAGTGCAAATTCACATCCTTTCCTACAATTTTAGCAAATTATCAACAATGTTATTACCTACCTACAAACTTATTTCCCATAGTTATGCTAAATAGTTAGCTAAGTAAACTAGGCACTGTTGGCCACTAGCAATGTAACTGTCGGGAAATGCTTCTTCTTTTGTTGTGAAACATACCTCATTTTCTCTCTCTAGACGCGGATTAGGTAAAGATTCCTTGCCAGCATAGAAAATATATATACTTCAGTTTCTGTAGACGAGGATTTGGGAAAGATTCCTTGCCTGCATCGAAAATATACTTTACTATCTTCTCCAGACGCGGATTAGGTAAAGATTCCTTGACAGTAGAAAATATGTCCTCTATGGACGTTCAACACCGACCGTTTACCAGATCATAGTGGCCTACTCATCCATAACATTTCACATGCATGAAACCACTATCCATAGACTTGCTGCCTGAGGTGCCCTCAAAAAAAAAAAAAGACTTGCTGCCTGAGGTAATTTTTGAACTCATGGTAACAATGGCACCTATTCTGAAATTTTAATACTTAAGCAAACAATATATTCAAACTACTAAGTTAACGACACAAGCCGATGTGTAGTGTTATCCACCATTTTGTTATCATCGCGAGATACAACCATTACAAAATCAAAGGCGCCAAATTTTAGACGATACGAGACAATTGGATGGTACCTGATTTATTCACTTAAAACCTTTCCACAATACAGTTCATATAAAAAGTGTGATTGAGCAACATGACACGCAAAAACCATGCAGACAAACATGAGACGTATTTCCCCCAACAAATCCCAGAAACATAGACATATCGTTTGGCACAGCTAGCACCACAGCTAGCCACCAGGCACCGGTACACGGAGGATGGGGCAGATCAGGAGGCCAGACTTCCGGCGAGCGGTGACGCCAAACGCCTCCGTCATGTCGAACTCGACGGGGTCAGGCGCCTCCCAGTCGAAGTGGAATAGGAGGCTAGCGAGCGGGAGCTCAACGTTTGCTAGCCCGAACGTCATCCCGGGGCACATCCTCCGGCCAGCACCGAACGGCAGGAGCTCAAAGTCAGCGCCCTTAAAGTCCACTTCGTTGGACTCAAACCGCTCCGGTCGGAACTCCTCGGGGTCCCCGGGCCAGTACCGCTCGTCGCGGCCCAAGGCCCATGCGTTCACCAGCACCGTGGTGCTGGGCAGAATGTCGTAGCCGAGCACACGGCAATGCTCACTGGCCTCCCGGGGGAGCAGCAATGGCACAGGAACGTGCAGCCGGAGCGTCTCCCGGATGATGAGGTGCAGGTAATGGAGCTCGCCAAGCGCTTGCTCAGGCACGGTGCCGTGCGCGCGGAAGACGCTGCGCACCTCGGCCGTCGCCCGCTCCTTGGCCTTCGGGTTCCTAATGAGCTCCGCCATGGCCCACTCCAACACTGTTGCTGCCGTCCCGCTGCCGGCGGCGAAGATGTTCTGCAAAGAAGCTGGTCATGCACTAAGTAGTAGACTACTCAAATTCTTCTTACTCAACTTCTTCAACACGACACTAGTTAATTAACTTCTCAATTGCAGGGTACAAGATAAGGCACATCTCATTCTTGTATGAAACAAATGCTGGGGCAATCTGCGCTCAGAAAATACTTTCCATTTGCAATTTGCCATTTAAAGATTGGAAGCATACCAGCAACCATGATCATGGATTACCTATCTTCCCTACACTAACTAAGCAACGCGGGATCTGTGGAGTAAAAAGTAACTAAAACATCCTAAAATGGTTGAAAACAAGCAAGAAGTGTGAAGAAAAACTTACAAAGATAACGCCCTTGATGACATCCATGTCGAGCGGAATTTGAAGCCCACCATCCCTCTGTATCTTCAAAAGCACTTCGAGAAGGTCCTGAGCCTCGTACCCAGCTCCGCCGCCGTCCAGCCTCTCCAAGTGCTCCTTGATGATGCCGTCGAGGCTCCTGAACACCGTCTTGCGGCACTCCTCGGCGCGGCGCGCGGCCCTGCTGAGCCGCCGGACGAGCCCGGAGGACGGCCACAGATCAGCCGGGTTGAAGCCGGCGACGAGCTCGTTCATGCAATCCACCTGCCGCAGGAACATGTCGCGTTCCTGCCACCCGTCGCCAACCACGGTGCGCACCGTGATGTCCGACATGAGCGCGCTCAGCCGCGTCCGCATCTGGAGGGGGCGCGACGTCGTCTCCGCGGCGACGGCGCGGAGCATGGCGGTGACCTCCTCCTCGCGGATGCGGCGGAAGGAGAGCACCCGGCGCGCGCTGAGGAGCTCGGTGACGGCGATCTTGCGGAGCTGGCGCCAGTGATCGCCGTACGGGGCGAAGATGATGTCGCGGCCGCCGTTGCTAAACACGTTCATGGTGGGGCTGAGCGACCGCGACGCGAACAGCGTGTCGTGCGTCTTCATCACCTCGCGCGCCGCCTCCCGAGACGACACCACCACCGTGGGCACCTCGCCGATCCGGAGCATCATCACCGGGCCGTGGCGCCGCGCGAGGTCCCGCATCGCGCGGTGCGGGAGCTGACCTGCGATGTGATGCAAGCTGCCGATGACGGGCAGCTGCCATGGCCCTGGTGGAAGCCGCTGTCCATGCCCTTGCGCCGCGGTGTGGCGGCGTCGCGTCGCGAGCACGACAAGCAGGGACACGAGAGCCAAACCGAGGTAGAGGTAGTAGTGGCTCTCCATTGGTCTTGTCATGCGCGTGTATCTGTGGACATCTGCAGAGTTCAAGAAGACAGCTGTGTAACTGTGTTAACATGGCGGTGTTTCAAGATGTGAACTCCTATGCCAGCAAATATAACAAGATGGACAAGTCCATCAAAGCCAAATTATTGGTGTTTGCCCCAGCCCCCAGGTGCAGTTGGAGAACACATCGTACTAAACTATGATCTTGAAAGGTACTCAGAAGTACAGGTAGCAGCTGTAAACAAATATTGCGTCAAACAGATTCCCTTTGGAGGGAGAAGATAGGAGACAAGTACAGTTCAGGTTATCTCTACTTTATATATCCACATCCTCCCTCACACGTTACACAAGGCTCAGTAATATATTATTTGGCATAAATAAAAGTTATATTCACCTAAAGATGAATCATGTCTCTAACCAAAATATATAGGAAAGAAATTTTGAATGCCAGGATCCAATGTATAAAGGGGAGGAGGGAGAAGAGACAAAGTTAACTAAACAAAAAAGCAATGGAACAGTTGTTGAGCATAGGAAAAGAGAGAAAAAACAGAGCCTACTATTCAATGGAACAGTTCTTGCAATGTTAATGCGGCATTATAACAGGGGCTAGACACCAGCAGCATGGGTAGCAGTAACACGCTATCTTTGATATTAGTAATCTCTAATTTATGAATAAACAACAACGCGTTATCTATCTAACCATATTTAATTAGTTTGTTGTGAAAATTAGTATTGCGCACTATTTTTTTTTCCATATACTATGTTTTGTTGTTAGCTAATTTGGTGGTCTTGGAAGTGTACATTTTTGTAAAATGCAGAAACTTCATAGCTTATTTGTATGAATCATATTAAACTCCTAACTGAAACCTGATATGTCAAAGCTCCTACTTCTTAACACATATGTAACTTATTCAGATGTGAATTTGCAAAGATATAGCAACAGAAACGTTATATATACTGCAAGAAAAACACACCACGACTTAATAAAAGGAGTAGTTGGACTAAAGACAAGAGTGAGTACCATTTCAGTTCAGCCATCAGCTTCAAATCCGCAGCAGTTGACAAACCTTCGACAAGCACAGATCCAGCACTGCCGTCATAAAAAATAATCAAAGGAAGCATCAACCTAATATCCAGCGGCATCGTTCTCACAATGATCCTCACAATCAGAGCATGTAACTGTAGCTGTTAAACATCGGCATGTCTTTTAAACAAAGGAGTTCTACCGTCGAAATATATAGATGTCTGCTAGAACCACATACCTGAAGAAAAAGAGCATCCATGACAAATCTTCTCTGCATAAATGACACAGATTTGATCATCTTCAGATCTTTCAACGCCACAAAGCACAAGAAATTTTTAAACTTGGCATATAATTTAGAAGAAAAAAAGCTGCAATTCGGTCTGTGTTGAGATGCAATGCAAACAAGGAAGATCATCGAGGGTAAGTCAACAGACCCAACCAAGGCAAGGTGTCCCAGCCACAGTCGGCACTCGAACTTGGCACCACAATTCATGCCGAACCCACAGGATGACGTAGGCCACAACGTCCCTCAAGAATGCTCTGTATCCAGCGAACTCAAACGGTCACACATCCAGACTACACTGGTCACGGAGGAGCAGGAGAAGGTCCAATAATTTACCGCGCAGCGCGGGCATGGCCTCCTGGATCGAGATGGCGCATCGCGCACGTCGTCACATTCTCTGAAGCCTGCAGGAACGAGGTCGTGGTGGATAAGAGCGTCCGGCAGCCTGGCAGGCGTCTTCTTCCTCTCTGCGGCATTCCATCGAACGGGCCGCGAGCGCCCAACTCTGCTCACCGAAACCTTTAGTTCAGTCAGAGGAGCGTCCAGCAGCCTGGCCTATGTTTTCTTGCTCTGCGGCATTCCATCGAACGGCCCGCGAGCGAGGCTGCGGGCGCACACAGCGTCACGGCGCATTGGGCGGCTTGATTGGCCGGCATTTTTTAGAAAAAAGGGAAATTATATTTCATCGAGCGAATGAAAAGGTCCCGGCCTCTACGTCGTGTGATATATTTGGCCTCCACATTATTACAGTTTTTTAATAAGAGTAGACTCCGTCTACCACATATTGCAGACACCATCACGCCAAACAAATGGCGGCACAAAAATAAGCCGATCACATGGCAGAAATTTAACAAAAAAGTTCATCAATTGCACAACCTATTGCTAAACTTCCATCCGTACTTGACGAAGATATCCATAGTCACTACCTCCACGAGGCGGCATGCATGCAACATAGGAGGATGCCTCTCCTCCTTTTGAAAGAGTGACCATGTCCTTATCCAGTGAGTACCCCTGTATATCATCTGCATTTTTTTTTTAGAATAGGGAATATGCATTAATATTCCAGCCTCTGTATCGATCGATACATATAGCTGTCTATTATTACAAAGCCTGCAACAATCATTAAGCAACGAGATAAGAATAAAACAAAAGGTTTGCACATCATCCAGTGATGTGGATCAAACAAATGGAAGTCTATTACTAAATTGCCAGCCATTTGATGCAAAGATCTCCATGACTATCGTCTCAAGCACACGGCAACCCCAAGTAATTCGGGGTCTGTCTTCCTCCTTTTGCAAGATTGCCCAAGACCGGATCCAATGTGTCCCGCTGAACACCACCTGCATAGAAGTAGAAACTCGTGTTTTGTTAAAAACTTGATCATTCCTATTAAGCCAAATAGCCCAACAAATAGCCGAAGCCCCTACCAAAGCCTGGTACTTTTGTTTCCTATCTACCCCGCATAACCATTCATTGAACAAATGTTCAACATTTAATGGATGAGATAAATTAAAGGCAAACTGTACCAATCTCCATATGAACCTAGCATTTTGGCAATCAAAGAAGAGATGTTGTATCGATTCATCTAGATTGCAAAAACAACATTTCACACTTCCTTTCCATCGCCTCTTTGCTAAATTGTCTTTGGTTAAGGTGACTCCTTTAATCAAATACCACATGAAGATTTTGATCTTAAGTGGTATTTTTAATTTCCAGATAATGTGGTTGCGAGGTACAACATTGGTTGCTGCTACCGCCCTATACATAGAGCGAACTGTAAATGTACCATGTTGCTCCAAAGACCATTTGAATGAATCTTTTTGATCTGTCAAGTGGACACTCAAGACTCTAGCAACCAGATGGTACCAGTCGGTCAAGTTGTTTCCAACTAAAGATCTTCTAAATGAAACATTCAAGGGAGTGGATCGCAAAACCATGCTTACGGTAGCACTTTTCTTTCTCACAATATTATAAAGATTAGGGTATTGATCTTTTAAAGCTACATTATCTAACCAGATATCCTCCCAGAAACGCACTTGAGTACCATCACCAAGGTTGAACTTGCCCATTCTCAAAAACTCTTGTTTGACTTTCATAAGTCCAGCCCAAAAATGAGAATCACCGGGCATATGTTCAACCTGCGTAATGGTTTTGTACCTCAAATATTTCCTTCTAAGGAGTGTCTGCCAAACCCCTTCCTCATTAATAAGATTGAAGAGCCATTTACTAAGTAAGCATCTGTTTTGTAGGTCTAGATTTAAAATGCCTAACCCTCCTTGGTCCCTTGGTGTACAAAGAATACTCCATTTAGTTAACCTATATTTCTTTTTATGCTCATTACTTTGCCAGAAAAATCTAGATCTATAATAATCTAGTTTCTTAAGTACCTCTCTAGGAATTTCAAAGAATGAGAGCATAAAAATAGATAGATTACTAAGGACCGAGTTTATTAGGACTAATCTTCCACCTACTGATAACATTTTGCCTTTCCAACAACTAAGCTTCTTTTGAAATCTTTCCTCTACTTCCTTCCAATCAACATTTCTGAGTTTTCTATAATGCATAGGTATGCCAAGGTAGCGAAATGGATAAGAACCCAATCCACAGCCGAATATCTGTGAGTATTCTCTCTCCAGTTCCTTGGCAGCCCCAAAGCAAAACAGCTCACTTTTATGAAAATTAATCTTCAAACCAGATAGTTGCTCAAATGCACATAACATGAGCTTCATATTCTTGGCTTGTTCTAGATCATTTTCCATAAAGATTATTGTGTCATCAGCATATTGCAAAATCGAAAGCCCTTCATCAACTAAGTGAGGGACTACACCAGCTATTTGTCCCTCATCTTTCGCTCTTGCCAAAAGAACCGCTAACATGTCTACTACTATGTTAAATAAAATAGGAGAGAGTGGATCACCTTGGCGAACTCCCTTCCTTGTTTGAAAAAAGTGACCTACATTATCATTAACTTTAATTCCTACGGAACCTTTTGAAACTATTTGATTGATCCAAGCACACCACATCGGTGAAAAGCCTTTCATTCTCAACACCTGTTGAAGAAAAGGCCATTTCACCTTGTCATATGCTTTTTCAAAGTCTAGTTTCACAATGACTCCACTTTTCTTCTTCTTATGCATCTCATGTAGAGTTTCATGTAAAATTACTACTCCTTCCATAATGTATCTACCTGGTAAAAACGCAGTTTGAGACGGTCTAATTATTTTGTCCGCTATCACAGTTATTCTATTTGTAAGAACTTTAGAAAAAACTTTAAAACTAACATTAAGAAGGCAAATAGGTCTATACTGTTGAATTTTTATTGCCTCGGTCTTTTTAGGAAGGAGAGTTATAACTCCAAAGTTGAGACTATGTAGAGGTAAATCTCCCTTATGAAATGCATTGAAAAGCTCCATTAGGTCCGATTTGATCGTATCCCAGAAGAATTGATAGAATTCAGCGGGGAATCCATCCGGACCTGGTGCTTTATTGTGTTCCATTTGAAAGATTGCCTCTTTAATCTCTTTCTCATCAAAAGGTTGTGAAAGCAGCTCATTCTCTAGTTCAGAAACTTGAGGAATGTCCTCTCTAATTGTTTCATCTAGAGTGAAATGATTGTTTTCAGGAGACCCAAAAAG
Source organism: Eragrostis nindensis (assembly GCA_012490785.1). Classification (NCBI taxonomy): domain Eukaryota; kingdom Viridiplantae; phylum Streptophyta; class Magnoliopsida; order Poales; family Poaceae; genus Eragrostis; species Eragrostis nindensis. The sequence goes on along the minus strand of JAAXCT010000030.1, from coordinate 1,486,218 downwards.
ACCTTTATAGTATTCAGTGATATAAGTCTTAAGGTTTTCTTCTCCTACTATTACCCCTTCATCCTGTTCAAGTTGATAAATCCTAGTCTTACGATGTCTACCATTAGCCAAGAGTTGGAAGTATTTAGTATTGTCATCACCTTTTAATAACCTAGTCGCTTTTGATCTTTGGAACCAATATAATTCCTCTTCTCTCAGCAACTTGGATAATTCAGTGGAAAGACAGTTTTTAAACTCTAACTCTTGAGTAGATAAAATCGTAAGTTCGGCTTTCCTATCAAGAACATCTAGCCGATCAAGTAAAAATCTCTTTTTCTTTCTATTTTCCCCTACCAAATTTTTAGCCCAGCCTTTTAAAAATCTACGAACTGCTCTGATTTTATTCTGCCATCTTGCCATAGATGTTCTACCTCGGTTTTCACCACACCAGACATTTGCCACCAAGTCATGAAAGCCATCTCTAGTAAGCCAGCTTAATTCAAACTTGAACAAAGCACTATTGCCCCTATGAGATGCTTGACGTGTATCTAGCAAAAGCGGTGTATGATCCGAGATTTCTCTGGTTAAAGCCTCCACTGTGGCAAGAGGGAATTTTTGTTCCCAATCAGTAGTAACCAAAATTCTATCAAGTTTCTCAAACGTTGGAATTTGTGTTGAGCTAGCCCAAGTGAACCTACGCCCAGATAATTCCAATTCCCTAAGATTCATAGTTTCTATACAAGCATTAAAAAGAACAGGCCATCTACTATCATATCTATCATTATTCTTTTCTGTTGGGTTTCTAATGATATTAAAATCCCCACCGACCATAAGAGGTAAGGTTTCTATAGAACAAGCTCTCACAAACTCGGCAAGAAAGCGATCTTTGTGTTCAGGTTGCGCAGCACCATACACAGCCATAAGAACCCATCGAAAGCCATCATCCTTGTTCTTTATGTGTAGTTTGACATAGAATTCACCATCCTCGATTTTATCAATTGAAAAAGACAGTAAATTAACACCTACTAAGATGCCCCCTGATCTGCCTTTGGGAGGGATCCAATGCCAAAAAAACTCTCTACCCCCACAAAAAGTATTTAGATTATCATCTGAAAAATTCCTTCTATGAGTCTCGAGAATGGCAATGAAATCCAGATCCTTTTCCAAAGACAAGTCATGCAAGAAATTTAGTTTAGCCAAGTCGCGAAGACCTCTGCTATTCCAAAAAATTCCTCTCATTGAAAATTAATTTGTTTTTTAGCAGTTAGTCTTCTACGTGACCCACTATTTTTCTTATGTTTTGGATTGATCGTTTTGGGTAACTCAGCATCAACCCGACTTATTAAGTCGCAGCCTTCGTCATCCACGATTCCATCCACTAAATCACCACAAATATTAGTTAAGGCTAAAACATCTAATTCAGGATCATCTACTTCTACATCTAAATTATCCGAGTGGCTATCCTGACATGGTTTAACAGGTAAAGACTTAAATCTATCCTTTTCTATTTTCTTCATAAGAGCAACAGATGATTGAATGGTGGATTCCTCTTTGCCCATAGAGATCCCAATATTCTTAACATTATCTGTTACTACCTTATCCGAAATTGAAAGAAAGGAATTTTTATAAGTCTTACCATCATGTACTTCGAGATTTCTTTTAGCCACAAGTCTTCCAGCCCTCTCCAACGAGTCCTCGTTGGAAGTCGCTGCCCTCCTCGTGCTCCTCTTTTCCGGAGTGACGAAAGTACCCGCAGCTTGAAGTATAGATAGAGAGGTAGGACCTCCCTTTGCTATCTCAGCTGGGACTTGTGTCATGCCCCCAGAATTCTGCAAGTTGGCGAGCGCTTTCTCCAACAGCGGACCAAGCGGCAGCGTAACGTCTACTGTCATAGCTTCAGGTGCAGGCTCGAGTGGCTCCTCCACTGTCATTACCCCAACCTTAGCTGCAGTCTTCGCTAACGCGACCTCCTTGCCGGGTGCGCCGATTAGAGAAGCACCCGACTCCTGCGTCTCCACGCCGAGTGCTCCCGCCTGCTGTACAGCAAGTGGAGCACCCGACTCCGAAGTCATCATGCCGGGCGCTCCCACCGGCGGCTTGGCCAGCAGAGCACCCGACTCCAAATCCACGCCGGGTGCACCCACCGGTGGCGTGACCACCGGGGCACCCGACTTCATCACCTTCAAGCCGGGCGCTCCCACCGGCACTACGGCCGACAGAGCTCCCGACACCACCGATTGCATGCTAGGCGTTCCCGACTTGTCCGATGCGGCCAGCTCGCTTGGTCTGTTGTTTGAAGCGACCTGCGACGATTTTTCCATGCCCGGCAGCCGGTTTGGTTTAATTGCACACAAGTTGCTAGCACCCATCTGACCCCGCAGACCACGAAAACCTCTTGCTGGTAACACACGAACACAACCAGAGTCAGCTGGAATATCACAATCATCCAAGGTATCGTCTTCGTCCAGATCTTCCGAAGAAGCATCCTCCAGCAACACATCTTCCTCCATCATCTCTCCATCTTTCGAGCCTTCCGCTTCAGGAATTTCCTCCCTACTAGCATCATCTTCAGTATTCTTTGTTCGTTTACCATTTCTATCCTCCATCTCTTCATCTTGGTTAGCCTTGTCAAAGTCCCCATCATCAGAATCCTTGCTAATTTCTCCCTGACTAACACCCGTAGATGGCTGTACAGGCTCAATAATAAATTTAAGCTCCAAGTAACGTTTGCCAATCACTACATCCATTTGGTCGGGAACCAAAGCTGGGTTAAGCACACCTACCATAAAGCGCCCAAACTTGTTTTTCCTAGTAGAAATCATGTCTACCTTTTGTGTTGCACCGAACATGGATCCTATAGCCCAAAGAACTTCATATTTCCTAAACACCCTTGGCAGATTGGTGACGCGCATCCATATCATTGGCAGTTCACGACCAAAGTCCTCCTCCTCCTCAAATTCCTCGAATTTTAGAGACATTCCGTTCTTGAGGTCAGCTGAGCCAAAATTCACGGTGCGGCGCAACTCCGCCTTAGACGGGAAAGGTGCAGTCCAGGTATCCGGGGCAATTAACTGAACATCCCAATTAAATTTTCCAGGCACCAGCCGCTGCAAGTGACCTACTAACAGCTCCTCAGTCAAATGTCCCCCCCTGACCTTAATCAACGCCGTAGTGCTATCCTTCTTCGTCATCGAGATTGGGCCGTGAGGGATAAAGAAGAAACCCAGATGATCATGCGCGTATCCAACCATGTGTGCAACTGGTCTGGGATTTTTCCTGAGTGGACATTTAGCCGCCACATGATCTTCATCACCGCAGATCTGACACACAATCATATTTGGGCAATCAGCTAGCACATGCCCTCTGGTACAACAGTTTTGGCAATAATTCTGCTTCTTAGAATTCTTACTAGCATTTCCTGTTTCAGACGCCACCAAATTTCCTTCCATTTTTTCTACTGTGCTAGCCATAGCCTTCTTTACATTATCAGTTCCTTCACTGATGCCCTTAGTTTTAACTGTCGTAGCCATTGACGCTTCCGAAGCAAGATTACCTGCAGCCCCAGCTGTGTTAGCCGCAGCCCCGGCATCTACAGCCTTGGTTCCACTGGTTCCAACTGATGCCGATCCCACTGTAGCATCCTTCGGCACCATGGTTTCAGAGATAACAGGTAGCGCTGGTTGAATATTCATTGCAGTCCCCGGTGCCGCCGTATGCAGAGGGCGTGGCTGATCCGGAACACGACGTTGATTCGGAGCGCCGGTGTGTCCAGCATAGTCCCGTCCCTGGTTGTGCCTTCCCTTTGCACGCTCTCTTCCACGTCCGCGATGCCGAGGACCTCCGCGCCCAGGCCCGTACCCATTACCTCCACCATATCCCGGATCAAACCCCGAATTTTGGTGATGGAATCCGTGGCCGCCAAACTGCTCATGCCCGCCAGCAGGTCCCTGCCCCTGGCCGTACTGGCCCTGTCCGAAACCCCCTCCATCCATCTGACCACCATGAGGGAACTGCCCATGATGCGGTGCTGCAAAACCATGCGATCCCCCGGGCGCGTGATGCGCCGGGAAAGCCCCAGCGTTGCCCTGCGGGAAACCTCCATGGAAGCCACCATAATTGCCTTGGACAGTTCCATCACCACCGTGCCCCATCAATTGCCCTCTGCTCATGCCAAACTGGTTCCCGTTGCCTCCGATGACACCATGTGTGCCTGCCACCCCATTGCCATGGAACATCGCTCCTTGATCGAACTGTCCCCTACCTCCCTGATGGCCGGCGTTGAAACCCCCGTGCGCCCCTCTGCCATAGCCGCCGCCGTCCATGGGACCTTGTTGCACAGCTTCAGCGTAAGAACGATACTGGATCTTGGCGCCGCCTAGGGTTGATCGGGACTGACTATCACGAGACGATTCCGATTCCGGGAGCTTACCTCTCCTTGACAAAATACGTCCTACACTGTAACTTAACCATATGGAATAGATGTTGCATAGGAGAAGAAATAGATGTTTTGTTAAATATCACATCATTTCGGCTCAACCATATGGCCCAGCACATGGCGCATGCACCCACAAAAATTTGATTCTTGATACTCTTATATCACCTGTATATCACCTGCATGGATTGGCCGGCATGGCCGCTGCGTTGGCGTGGGTGCGTTCACGGCCGCAACAGCGCAGCCCGGCGCGGTGGCGGGAAGGAAGGGGCGTGTCTGCCTTTGCCGCTGCTGCACAGGGTAACGAGGCATGGCGTCGAGCGTCCGACGGCGCGAGCTCACAGCGAGACGCAGTGCGGCATGAAGCGAGCGAGTAGCGGCGCATGGCAGTGGCCTGTGGCGAGAAGCAGGCCGATGGCACATAGCATAGTAACTCGGCAGTCAAGGTATGCCCAATTCAAGATCATGATCCTGAGCGTATGCTAGATGATGAAGCTACAATATACCTGAGAAAATCCCACCCACACTTGTGGTCAAGAGCCAAGTTCTCCAAACTCTGCAAGGTTAATTTTGTGAACAATGATATTTCAGTTATTTCACTTAAAACCTGCTTACAATATAGTTCATAGAGTGATTGAGCAACATGAAACGTAATAACCATGCAGGACAAACATGAGACAGATTCCCCATCAAAATCCCAATGGACATTTTAAGCCAACAATCCTCCTGCTCAGTACCATTGCTAGACACCGGGCAGCGGTACATGGAGGATGGGGCGGATCAGAAGGCCCGACTTCCGACCAACTGCGACACCAAATGCCTCAGTCATGTCCAACTTAGTAGGGTCGACCAGACCAGGCACCTCCCAATCAAAATGGAATAAGAGGTTGGCAAGTGGTAGCTCGGCGTTGGCGAGCCCAAACGCAACACCAGGGCACATCCTCCGGCCGGCGCCGAACGGCAAGAGCTCATAGTCGGCGCCCTTGAAGTCCGGTCGAACCGCTCCGGTCGGAACTCCTCGGGGTCCTCGGGCCAGTACTGCTCGTCGCGGCCCAACGCCCAGGGCATTCACTATCACCGTGGTGCCAGGGACAATGTCGTAGCCGAGCACACGGCACGGCTCACTGGGCTCCCGCGGGAGCAGCAGTGGCAGGGGAGGGTGCAGCCGGAGTGTCTCCCGAATGACGAGCTGCAGGTACCGAAGCTTGCCGAGCGCTTGCTCGGGCACCGTGCCGCACTCACTGAAGACGTTGCGCACCTCGGCTGTCGCCTGCTTCATGGCCTTTGGGTTCCTGATGAGCTCCGCCATGGCCCACTCTACAACCGTTGCTGCTGTCTCGCTGCCACCGGCGAAGATGTTCTGCACGCAAGGCATTTAATTTAGCAAAGAGGCGGGTCAGCACTCGATTATGCCTGAATTTATTCCTGAATTCCATAGTATCCAGTCACTCCCCTAATTTTCAAACTATAACTTAGCTATAGGCAGTTGGTTTGAGTGTTGCATTTTTTATTTGGCAAAGTAGGTTTGAGTATGTAATCGGAAAAGTCTGAAGTCTTGAGTGGCAAGAAGATTATTAACCACTGAAACAGTATTAACTCAGGATTAACATCATTTAATTTGTGCTCACAGAATACTTTCCAACCCGCCAAATGAGAATCGGAGGCAAGCCATCAATCATGATCACAGATTACAGCTTGCTAACTAATCACGTGACTGTCAATAACAAAATATTTTAAAAAACAATAACAAAGTCTAAAGTATATGATTAGATTAGATGTAAAAACAACTATCATAATATGTAACTCCTTTATTTAAAAATAATTTATTCAGATTGATATTCTTAGTTAAAATAAAAAAGTTCGATTTTGACCAAACCAAGCTCTATATCCATTATATTTAGGGATGGATGGAGTAACTAGAATACCCAAAAAAATTAGTCAATGAAAATGAAGAAATACTTACGAAGATAACGCCTTTGATGACGTCCATGTCGACTGGAACTTGCAGGCCACCATCCCCCTGTATCTTGAGGAGCACATCGAGAATGTCCTGGGCCTCGCCTCCGAATTCGTCGCCGCTCTCCAACCTCTCCATGTGCTCCTCGATGATGCCGTCGAGGCTCCTGAACACCGTCTTGCGGCACTCCTCGGCGCTGCGCGTGGCGGAGCTGAGCCGCCTGATGATCCCGGAGGACGGCCACAGGTCAGCCGGGTTGAAGCCGGCGGCGAGCTTGTTCACTCGGTCAACCTGCCGCAGGTACAGGTCGCGTTCGTTCCACCGGTCGCCGACCACGGTGCGCACCGTGATGTCGGAGAGCAGCGTGGTCAGCCGCGCGCGCAGCTGCACGGGGCGCGATCTGGCGGCGGCTGCCGCGACGGCGCGGAGCATGGCGGCGACCTCCTCCTCGCGGATGCGGCGGAAGGAGAGCACCCGGCGCGTGCTGAGGAGCTCCGTGACAGCGATCTTGCGGAGCTGGCGCCAGTGGTCGCCGTACGGGGCGAAGATGATGTCGCGGCCGCCGTTGCTGATGGCGTTCAGGGTGGGGCTCAGCGGCAGATCCATCCTGTTTCATCCTGAATTTCATATTGTCCGGTCACTGTCTTAGTTTTCATACTATAAGTTAAGGCAAATATAGGGTAGTTGGTTTGAGTTTTCTTTCCTTGTTTTTTTGGGCAAAGTAGTTTTGATATTATCAAATTGGAAAAGTAAAGGTCCGTTTGGATGCATGAAACACTTCAGATTCTCCCTCGAATCACTAGAATCACTTCCAAACGTTAAAATCTGAAACGTTTCTCTGTTTTGAACTAAGAATGAGAATCACCAAAATAGGTGTTTCAAGTGATTCTAGTTCATTTTGTGAAACGTTTCACCAATTCTAGATCAATGGCCAAACGGTTTTAGTGATTCTTCTGTTTCAGGTTGTGAATGTTTTTGGATTGAATCTGAAACGTTTCTGATTCTCGGTGAATCTGGAGCCGTACCAAACGCACCCTAAGTCTTTGAGTGCCATGAAGATTTCTAACCACTAAAACATTATTAACTCGGGGCTGACAGCACGCTCACATAATACTTTACCATCCACCAAATGAAGATTCGTGGAGTGAGAAGCAACTAGAATATATACCCAAATAAAAATTGAAGGTAAAAACACCATTGCCAGAAAATAAAAAATGAGTGAACGAAAACGAAGAAATGTATACTTACAAAGATGACGCCTTTGATGACGTCCATGTCGAGTGGGATCTGGAGCTCACCATCCCTCCGTATCTTGAGGAGCACGTCGAGGATGTCCTGCGCCTCGCCCCCACCTCCTTCCTCCAGCCTCTCCACGTGCTCCCTGATGATGCCGTCGAGGCTCCTGAACACGGTCTCGCGGCTCTCCTCGGCGCGGCGCGTGGCGGAGCTGAGCCGCCGGACGATCCCCGACGACGGCCACAGGTCCGCCGGGTTGAATCCGGCGGCGAGCTCGTTGACGCGGTTCAACTGCCTCAGGAACAGGTCGCGCTCCACCCACCGGCCGGCGCCGACCACCGCGCGCACCGTGATGTCAGAGAGCAGCGCGCCCAGCCGCACGCGCAGCTGCACCGGCTCCGATCCGGCGGCGGCGGCGGCGGCCACGGCGCGGAGCATGGCGGCGACCTCCTCCTCGCGGACGCGGCGGAAGGAGAGGACGCGGCACGCGGAGAGGAGCTCGGTGACCGCGATCTTGCGGAGCTGGCGCCAGTGGTCGCCGTAGGGCGCGCAGATGATGTCGCGGCTGCCGTTGGTGATGGCGCGCAGGGTCGGGCTCAGTGGCCGCGACGCGAACGCCGTGTCGTGCGTCTTCATCACCTCGCGCGCCGCCTCCCGCGACGACACCACCACAGTGGGAACCTCGCCGATGCGGAGCAGCATCACCGGGCCGTGGCGACGCGCCAGGTCCCGCATCACGCGGTGCGGGAGCTTGCCGAGGATGTGGTGCGCGCTGCCGATAATGGACAGCTGCCATGGCCCCGGGGGAAGCCGCAGCCCATGTCCCGGCCTGTGTGCCGTGGCACGGCGCCGCTTCACGAGCACGACGAGCAGGGACACGACTGCTAACCCGATATAGAGATAGTCACTACGGGAAACCCTCCATTTGCCGTGTGCGGGAGCGTTTGCCGAGCACTTTCCATCGGGCACACGGCAAAAAGGTTATTTGCCGAGTGCCACACTCGGCAAAACAACGGCACCCGGCATACAGAGGTTTGCCGAGTGTCATGTGGAAGGCACACGGCAAAGATCACACTTTGCCGTGTGCCACGTGGCCGACACACGGCAAACGTGACGCCTGACACTCGGCAAAAAAATACACTCGGCAAACTTTGACGCCCGTTAGAATTTTTTTGACGGCCGTTGAAAGAGGTGGGCCCGGGTACTCGGCAAAAAGAAACACACGGCAAAATTTTTATTCTTTGCCGAGTGCAAGCGCGGCACTCGGCAAAGGATGCTTTTTGCCGTGTGCCCAACTCCAGCACACGGCAAAATGTCTTCTTTGCCGAGTGTTTGCCTCATTACACTCGGCAAAGATTATTTCAATGATTTTTTTGGGCCTCTAAATTAATTCAAATGAAAAAGTTTTGAACTGTAAAGTTGTATATTTTGACAACATCTACACTTCTTATTTTAGTTTTTTTTCATTCGACAAAGCGCTAGTAAATTTGTTAAAAAATCCTAGAGCTCCCGGATAGCTTTCCGAAACACGAAGAAGGATATTTGGAATATGTGGACAACGCGTCTATAATTATTTTTGAAAAAAAAAAGGTCAAAATAAAAGTTGTAGATCTGCATAAGTTACACATCTTTGCTGTTGAACACTTTTTTATTTGAATTCAAAATGTTAGCGAAACAATTGTTTGAATTTCTCAAATTTGAAAATTTGAATTTTGGAAACAATTTCGGATTGAGAAATACTAAAAATAAAAGTCGTAGATCTCGAGATGTTATGAAACTGTCATGTTGACAACTTTTTATTTGAAATCAAATTGTTGATTTTGAAATTTAACGTAAAGTACGTTTGAATTTCTCAATTTTTGAAATTTGAATTTTTAAAAATATCGGATGGCAAAATTGTGAAAATAAAAGTTGTAGATCTCGAGAATTTATTGAACTTTTATTTTGATAAATTTTTTGTTTGAAATCATAGTGTCCACCAAAAAATTATCTAAAATTGAAAACTGTGTGCTGTAAAAAAAAAAGAAAATCAAATGTTTGCCGAGTGCCACGTGGGGAGCACTCGGCAAACATTTAGTTTGCCGTGCGCCGGATCGAGGGCACTCGGCAAACCCGGTAAACACTTAGCCGTTTCGGGCCTTCTTCTTTCCCATTTCTTCTCCCGCACGCGCACGCTTCTCTTCTCTTCTCCCACCGCCGCCCGCCGCCGCCGCTGTGCCCACCGGCCCCCGCCTCCTCAGCGACGCCCACCGCCGCCACAGGCCTCCGCCGCGCCACCCGTCGCCCGGCCCCACCCGACGCCGCCGAGTCCCGGCCCGTCGCCCGGCCCTGCCCGACGCCGCCGCCACGTCGCTCGGCCCCGCCCCGACGCCGCCGAGTCCCGGCCCCGCCCGACGCCCCCGCCCCGCCCATCGGTCCGCTCGGCCGGCGTCCAGGCGCTGCCCTGGCCAGCTCCCCCTCCCCGTGCCGGGCCCAGCCGCGCCGCCCGCGCCCGCCGGCCTCCTGCCCGGCCGGCGCCCGCGCCCCGCTCCCAAGCCAACGCCGCCGCTCCCTTCCAGGCTCTCCGTCGTGGTCCTCCGCTCGCCCCACCGGCCGCCCGCTCCTCCCTTGGCCCGCGTCCTCCTCGCATAGGTGAGTAACCCTCCCTTGCTTATGGCTGTCGTTTAGTCCTTGTCCGATCGATGCAAGTCGTGCTGCGGATCCGCCATGATTTTCTTTCTCTGACGGAACCAATCCGGCGAGCGTACTTTCGATGCAAGAACCAACGAGTCTCCGGACCTGGGAGGCCGGGACAATGCTTGCATGTCACGTCGTTTTCTACAGCCCGGTTTGAATTGATGAGACAATCAGATCAGTCAGCGGTACCTTAGTTGATTACCAAAGTGACAGTAGAAAAAAGGAATTGTCTGGTTAAGCTGAATGAATAAATGGCTGTTCCGCATCTTTACATTCTGGTTTTGTTGCTTGTCTCAGCTTCTGGTAAAATGGAGTAGTTTTGGCGTGCTGGTCTGCTGGAACATGCTCTAGTGCACAACATGTTGAGCTAGCTTTCATGTGATTGAGCTATGGTGCGGAATTTTCTGTTAGATAAACGTAGAGCGTGCTATAGTGCTGAAGCATGCCCTAGTGTAGCATGTTCTCTCAATGTTCAGGCAAGTTGTCCACCTGAGCAAGCTGGACAAGCCTAATGGGCTCTGACTGCTGAATTCTTTTTGTTGCCTGAATCTCTGAACCTCCTCTGCATCTCTTTCCAGCAGGTGTTCTCGTTCTTATTTTTTAGTGCTCCAGTTCGTTAGGACAAAGCCTGCGCAATGCTGCAGACTTCTAATATTGCGTGCGTTTGGCTGGCGTTAAAAGAATACGATAACAGCAAGATATATATGCATTGCATTGCAGGGAGAACAAATATGGCAGATAGGCACAAGACGTGTACCCTTTCGGCTACCGTGAGCTCAGTTTGGCCGAATACGTGCTTAAGAGAGAAAGTAGGACTAACCTTTTTAGTACATCTGTTTCACAACAACCGGGTTCCTATGAGCATACGATGCTCTTCCAAATTAGACGAATCTTGGCCAAATTGTTTATTCATCATTTTCTTCTTCTTTTATTTTGTTGAAAACAAATGAACGCTTTCTTCTAGCTGCCCTTCATGTTGGCCCTGCATCTTTTGTACATCAAATGCATATCAGTGAGTACTAGATTATAGACGTGCTGATGTGCGTTTGGACATTCAGCAATTGCATGCGCCCTGCTACTAAAAGTAGTAACCTTTGTGCAGATTCATTAGTTAGCTTTTTTGCGAGTCAAGCTTAATTAATTAATGGTGTGATCTGTTGGATGCCCCGGCCTCCAACTTGGTCTTAAACTAGCTCTGCTCCCTCATTGATTGCATCATCAGTGTTGGAAGCAAATCGTATGTCAAATTTGAAATTGACTCTTGTATGTTCCGTTCTTTGCAGGAAAAGCTTGTGCACACCATCCTCCATCGGTCACTTTGCAGCATAGCAAGGTGAGGCATAACCAACCCCTTTTTCCATTCATGTATGTAGGTCACGCGTAACCTAGTTTGACGTCTCCCGTTCGAAAGAGATACAGTTGGAGATATGTAGATCTTTGCATATCTATGACCGTATCTGTTTCGAATTGTCCACGTTTTTTGGACAGCCCGAGGATGCGTAGATGGGGTTAGTTTCCATGGTTTACTTCGGTCCGAGACAGAATTTCGGCAGCACCTCCCTGTTGTTCTCCGAATACACAATCTCCCTGCGGGGACGTGTATTTGGAGAACAGCGGGGAGGTGCTGTCGAAATTCTGTCTCGGGCGCGGAGTAAACCATGGAAACTAACCCCATCTGTACATCCTCGGGTGGGATTAGGACCTATCTTCACCTATTAGACAGTTGGAACATCGTGTAGATCGATGCGAATGAATTAATTTTATATTACTTGTTGATATATATTTGTTAGAGGATGGAAGACCGTGAGTGGATGTACATGGGCCGCTTAAGTCGGACTGAGTTTACCGACGAATGGATTGAGAAGTCAGAAGCTTTCATGGAACTAGCATTTGCCAAGGCTAAAGGAGCGAGTGCCACTTGGTGTCCCTGCAGCCGTTGTAACAACACGCGGCGAAAAATAAAGGATGTCATGGCTAAACATCTATGTCTGAATGGATTTACACCAGGCTATACTCGGTGGTTGTACCATGGTGAAGCCGAACGTGTGAGAGACGACGTCGTGAGACAACGCGTCGATGATTATGATGCTGATGGTGGGGTAGAAGACATGTTACATGACTACCATGAAGCACATTTCAATGTGGATGAAGAACGTAGAGAGGAGGAGCCAGAGGAGACCGCAAAGGCGTATTACGACATGTTGTCTTCTTCACAGAGACCTCTTCACATGCATTCCAAGGTTTCTCAGCTCGATGCCATTGCACGCCTAATGGCCGTAAAGTTCCAGTTCAGCTTGAGTCGAAACGTCTTCGATGTTATGTTGACAGTTATTGGCTCCTTGCTTCCGGAAGGTCACATTCTGCCAAAGAACATGTATGAGGCACAGAAACTCCTTCGTGCACTTAAGATGCCATATGAGCAGATACATGCGTATCTGAAGGGATGCATCTTATTTAGGAAAGAACACAAGGAAGCAAAATACTGTCCAAAGTGTGGATCCTCTAGGTTCATGGAGGTAGACGCTGCTGATGGCCAAAAGAGGCAGCTCGCGGTCCCCGCGAAAATCCTACGGTACCTTCCGTTCATACCGAGGATCCAACGCCTTTACATGATCGAGGAATCCGCGAAGCAGATGACATGGCACAAAGATGGAGTCCGATACAATCCCGATAAGCTTGTACATCCATCTGATGGTGAAGCCTGGAAACGTTTTGATGAGATTCACGACATAAAAGCTCTGGAGGCTTGTAATGTACGTGTGGCGTTGGCAACAGATGGGTTCAATCCTTATGGAATGGGAGCTGCTCTGTACAAGTGTTGGCCCGTTTTCGTTATACCCCTGAATCCCCCCCCCCCCCCCCCCCCCGGCGTCCTTTTTCAACGACAGAACATATTCTTATCGCTGATAATTCCTGAAAACCCGGGGAATAATATGTCTGTGTACATGGAGCCTCTGATCGATGATTTAGCCCGTGCTTGGGAGGAAGGGGTATGGACATACGATAAATCAAGAAAGGAAAACTTCAGAATGTATGTTAATTACCACTACTCTCTGCATGACCTGCCGGCGTATGGGACATTCTGCGGCCATGGTGTTCACTCCAAGTTCCCATGCCCAGTATGCAAGACAATTGTGAGGTTCATTTGGTTGAAGAAGGGTGGCAAGTTTTCTTCGTTCGACCAACACCGACAATTCCTCCCTTCTGACCATCCATTCAGAAGAGACAAAAAGAATTTCACGAAAGGTGTCGCACCACCAGGCACGGTCGTTCATGACTGGTGCCGAGGTGCGTGCTCAGTTAGATGCTCTCGTGGTTGATGAACAAGAAGGTGGTTTTGTGGGATATGGTGAGCTACATGCCTTCACTCAGATCTGCGGCTTGTGGAGGCTTTCCTATATGAAGACCTTCTTCTTCCATATAACATTGACCTAATGCACAATGAACATGGCATTGGCGTTCCACTTTTCGGAACAATCATGGACATTCCTGATAAGACAAGGGACAACATGAAGGCAAGAGTCGATCAAGCAGTGTTATGCGATAGACCTAAGCTAGACATGGCGCCTCCTAAATCCGGCAAGTCATGGAGGAAGCCTTCGGCCGATTTCGTCCTTACGAGGCCTCAAAGGAGGGAAGTACTAGAATGGTTCAAAAAGTTAATGTTCCCTGATGGGTTTGCAGCGAATCTGAGTAGAGGGGTGAACTTAACAACTATGCGAATCAACGGGGCAAAGAGTCATGACTACCACATGTGGCTTGAGCGGCTTCTTCCAGTGATGGTTTGAGGCTATCTCCCTGATCATGTGTGGCTAGTGCTGGCAGAGTTGAGCTATTTCTTCCGTCAGCTTTGTGCCAAGGAGGTATCTAAAACCGTGATCACAGACATGGAAAAAATGGCGCCTGTGTTGCTCTGTAAGTTGGAGAAGATATTTCCACCCGGCATGTTCACTCTGATGTTTCATATGATTTTGCACCTCCTGTATGAGGCACGAATGGGGGGGCCTGCGCAGAACCGTTGGTGCTATTCAATTGAGAGGTGTCAAAAGGTTCTTCGAACGAAATGCAAGAATAAATGCGAAATTGAAGCTTCCATTGCAGAGGCTTATGTTCTGGAGGAGGTGTCAAACTTCACATCGAAATACTATTCAGACAACCTTCCGAGCGTGCATTATCCAGCTCCTCGTTACAATGCTGGCGAAAACGAATCGAAGCTCAGCCTTTTCCTAGGGCAACACGGAACTGCAAGTGAAGGGACCAACAAGACCTTGAAACATGAAGAGTGGCCCACTATCATGCTATATGTGTTGACCAACCTTTCCGAAGTGTTGCCGTACATGCAGTAAGTTGCTCTCCAATTTTTTTTCCTAGTATTGAATATTCCGCGTCCAACCAACTTGTTCCTTGTTGGTACAGGGAGTTTATTCATGAATTCTGGCGTGGATCAAGAGAACCAACCGCACAGAAAGTTGATACCCTTATTTCAAAGGGTGTGGGAAATGAAATGCCTGATTTCATTTCTTGGTTCAAACAAAAGGTATTTAGCATTTTTTCGTATCGCTTACAAGTTGCTCGTACGTGCGAATAATATAACTAACGATCCTGCTTGAACTTGCAGAGCCAAACTGATGCGTCTATGAGTGCCGATCTAAGATAGGTTGCCGATGGCTGTGCCTATAGGGTTAGGTCATTTCGAAGCTATGACGTTAATAGGTACCGCTTTCACACAACAAGCTACGAGCAGAGTCGGCCCAATCGAAGAACCACCAATACCGGAGTTTTTACGCCGAGGGACGATAGGGTCGAGTATTACGGAAGAGTTGAAGAAATATACGAACTCAAGTTTCATGGGTCCAAGCCTCTTACTCCTGTCATATTCAAATGCCATTGGTTTGATCCTCAAGCAGTGAGACGGACCCCTAATATTGGCCTAGTCGAAATTCGACAGTCATCAGTGTACCCAGGAGACGATATATACATTGTGGCGCAACAGGCCACACAAGTTTATTATAGCTTATACCCGTGCCAAACCGACGACCGTATCAAGGGTTGGGATGTTGTGTACAAGGTAGCGCCACACGGCAAACTACATGTCCCAAACAATGAAGATTACAATATAGTGCCAAACCCAGACGACGGAGAGTTCTTTCAAGAACATGGGCAAGAAGAGGGTTTTCAGATAGACTTAACCGAAGAGATCGGAATGGAAGTAGAGAATGAAACGGTTAGTGATGACGATGCCGGAGATGAGGTTCATAATTTGAACGATTTGAAATTACTTGAGCGGTTACATTTAAACATTGAGGACGAAGGCGACATTCCTCCCCCGGCGAATGTGCAAAATGATATCGACATGCCTGATGGTGATGATGAGGCATATGATGAAGCTAATCCCGATTATGATGATTATTTCTGATACATGTATGGTCTTTTTAAATTACTTTCATATTTCCAATAATATATATATGTTACTTTCTAATTATATATGTTTTATTTGTTTTGCATCTATTTGGAAGTACTGATGGATTTCATCTTTTCAATTGCAGGTGATTGATCGAAGATGGTGGGCAGAGGTGGTGTGTTGAGGTCGGTGTCGTCGCTTTACAAGAGAGCGACTGGCAAAGGGAAGAGGTCCGATGAAGCTGAGGGGTCTGGGAAGGGACGAGGGAAGGGGCGAGGGAAGGGGCGAGGCAGAGGTGGAGGAGCTGGAGGCAGGGGTCGAGGAGGCAGGAGGGACCCGTCGCCTACACCTTCCGCGCACGAGGAGGAGGAGCACCAGGAGGAGTCCGCCGAGGAGGAGGAGCACCAGGGAGAGGAGGAGGAGGAGGAGGAGTTACCTTCTGCTCACGGCTCTGAGGAGGAGGAGGACGAGGACGAGGAGGGGGAGGCAGAGGGGTCCGGTTCCGCTTCCGAGGACTTGCAGAGTGTGTGGTTGCGAGGTCCCTCACAGCTCCCGACTCGGCCGATTCCTTCTAACAGACGGCCGATGATTCGACCCATACCGCCTAGGTACGTAATTTTCTAATTTTTATCGTTAACTTCTCATTTCATATGTTCAAAATCACAATAACATCTATTATTTTGTCTCATTCATTTGGGCAGGAGTTGGGACGTGATCGAGAGTGATCACAAGCGCATTCCCAATGTCATCCTGGGTCTTTTGTGCAGGCTACAATTCCCTGGCATGGTGCTCTACGCCGGCAAGCAGGTGCCGGCCTTAACGTGGGACCACTACAGAAACGCCGCCGATCTCCCAGATCGTGACAACAGGGTTTTTCAGCACAAGGCGGAGAGGGTGATGGAAGAGCTGTGGGTAAGTCTTCATTGCACTGCATTGGTCAATACATCGCATTCATTGGATATTATTCAAATAATGACAGTGTACATTGCGTCTTGATGCAGGATTTCTACAGATGCGAGCCTGGGCAGGAGGCGTTGGCGGTTCGTGTGACGAACAATGCATGTCGTAAACTCGTCAGAGACATGCATTACGAGTCGCGCGTCCAGGCCGTCATAACTTACTACGCTACTATCCAAAAAATGAAGGTGGAAAAAAAGGAGGCAAGAACCATTGAGCTTACCCGAGAGCAATATCTGCTGGTAAACACGAATACCGAACTCTTATGAGATTAAGTACGCTTAATTTGATCTTCTCATATTACTATACTTGATGACGTGCAGGTGCATCCGTGGTGGTGCGCCTCCCATTTCACGGCCTGGTCCTATATTGTCAACAAATGGTGCGAGCCCCAGTGGCATGAGGCACACAACGCTTGTCGGGAGCGGCGCTTGATGATGCCTGGGGCACCACACCATCAAGGCAACCTTACCCTGTCTCAGTACGCGGCTAGATGGGTACATGAACTCAACTTCTTTATTTAAACGCTTAATATTCTCCGTAACTTCTAATCATCTTTCTATTTTCCTTGCAGTCGGCGGCACATGGTGGCCAGCCTTGCGGGCAGTTGAAGGCCTTTGCTCTGTCCCACAAGGGCAAGGCGACGGCCGACATCGACTACAACCCGGAGGACCCGCCCGAGGCGTACAGCAACGCTACCGTCCACAGCCGCCTCAGTGAGTACACCTCGGCGGCAAGGGAGGTCCATGGGCCAGAGTGGGATCCGAGCACTGAGCCCCTTGATGGAGAGGTCGTGATGAGGGTGGGTGGAGATAAGAAGCATGGCCGGTACTGGATTGGCGACAGCACAATCGACACGGCCTCTACTCCCACCCTCTCCGAGATCCGAGCAAGGAGCACGGGCTCAGCTCCGCCCATACGCCCACGGCCTAGCGCTACACAGATCCAGATTGAGCAAATGCAGGTAATCTTGGTTTAATTTGTTGTTCATTGATTTGTACATGGTATTGCCTTGCATTGTAATATTGGGATCGATGAAATATTGTAGGCCCAGATGGATGCGAAGTTGGAGCAAGAGCGGCAGAGGATGCAGGCCGAGATGGATGCGAAGCTGGAGGCAGAGCGGCAGAGGAATGACCAGCGGATGGCGCAGATGTTCCTTTACATGCAGACTCATGGTACGGTGCCACAGCCGGGACAACTCCCTCCTCTACCACTACCTCCTCCTTACGGCGGTCCTCCTCCCTTCGGCGTTCCTCCTCCCTTCGGTGGTACTTCTCCTGGCACTCCTTCTGCAGGCACTCCAGTGAGTCACTTCAAATCTTTTGTACTTTAATTTCTTACCTTCAAGTATGATATAGTGAAGTAATTGAAGAGCTATGCTAGCTTGTAACCAATATTTTGTCACTTCTATTACATTTTAGTTTATATGCTTCTAACCTACATATTTTAGCTTATGTGCTTCTAACCTACAATTTAAATACTTGTATTGCTTTGCTCGTGTAGAATCAATCGGCGGGATCCAACAATCCCTCTCTGCAGAATGCTTGGTCGCCGTGGCCGCCTCGTCAATAAACCTGTAATTGTATTTCAACTTCTATAACTATGTGTCGTGATCGTGTAAGACTTTGTGATGACGGTTGGTGGACTATGTGTTTGTGACCTATGTGATGTGTTTGTGATGACGGTTGATCGTGGACCTCTATGTGATGTGTTTGTGATGATGGTGGAGCTTTTTATGTATATGTTGAGTTTGTGATGGTGGTGGGGCTCATTTATGTGATATGTTGAGTTTGTGATGATGTGGGCTCAAATATGTGATATGTGATGATGATTTGGCTCATATATGTGATGTATGATGTTTTTTTGTGATTGTGGTCCAGGTTGTAGTCGATTTGAAATGTTTATTGTAATCTGGAACAATTTTTTGCTGAGTGTTTTAAACCTTTGCCGAGTGCCAGGGCTAGACACTCGGCAAAGAAGCCATTTTTTGCCGTGTGCCTGACGTGGCACACGGCAAAGAGTCCAGGCTTTGCCGAGTGCCGGGTCCCACGGCACTCGGCAAAGAGGCCAGGTTTGCTGTGTGCCTGGGTCCACGGCACTCGGCAAAGTGGGGGTTGACGGCTGACGGACGTCAACCCTTTTTTTTGCCGAGCGCCACGGAGGGCACACGGCAAAAGGTTTGCCGTGTGCCCGACAAACGGCACTCGGCAAAGTACTGTTTGCCGGTACCGGTTTGCCGTGTGCCGTTTGCCGAGTATTGCACACGGCAAACCCTTTGCCGTGTGCTTTTGTCCCTTTACCGTGCGCTCTGGGCACACGGCAAACGTGCCGTTTCCCGTAGTGAGTAGTGCTCGATCTCCATTGTTGTAGTCCCGTTCGTGTGCCCGTGGACACCAACAGAATGCAAGAAGACATAACAAGATGGACTTGTCGATTGAAGACAAATTATTGGCGCTTATGAGCTTGTCCAACTACCGTTGAACTACACATTGTAATAAAGTGGGATACCTTGGAAAGGTACTGAGCGGGAGATACAATTATAGCTATAAATGTTGATTAGGATGTACATCAAATGTATACTTCTACAATTAGTAGGCGACTTCAATAAAATAGCAAATTAAAAGGTCTGAATCATCCAGCTGTTGAAAAGGGGGGTAAAAAAGTTACTGTACATCAATTCAGCTAATAAAAGTCTTTGTCTGCAAGATTTGTATTTGAATATGAAATTATCCGCTCGTACGTGTCAATTCATATTTGTTGTTAGTGCACTCTCATATGTGATGCGTGGCATAACAATGCGACTGCAATAACCAATCCGCAATCTAATACGTGCACGCTACACTAAGTATATTTTGTTGTAATACATTAATCAGCAATCTAATACGTGCAAACTGTCATAATTAAGAAGAAACTCCGTAATGAGAGTGACGCACGAATTACCTTGTTTACATGTATTGTTTTGCTAAGACATGGTTAAAGATTTCAAATTGTGCGGACAGGTGTTCCAATAGTATTGCGCCAGACGATGCTCTTTGGAGAGAGAAGATGGGAGAAACAGTTCAGGCCATCCGCTCTGCTGTCTCACACAAGGCTAAGTGAAATAGTACTCTGCTGTCTCCTGTCCCGCACAAATATGTTTACATTTACAATCAGAAAGGATACTAATTTTAATAAATTATATTCACATAAAAAACTAACAAATGATTCACGTCTAACCAGAATAATTCGTCAATCTCTAATGTATGAAAGCAGTAATACATTACCTATTTAACCATAAACTAAGTCATTGTGAAAATATTTAGCAACGTACAAAAATTGTTATATATAGTAGGAGTATTATACGTGAAGAGAAACATGACACTCCACGACTTAAAAGAACGAGGGGTCAGACAAAGACACGTAAGAGTATCGTTTCAGGTTCAGCAATCCTATAAACAAATTGCACCGAGTCAACACTAATTTTCCAACAATCGGAGCCACACCGAGCCAGGGTGCAATCGGAGTCGCAAGCGGAGGCCGTCGATCGAGGCCCGAGGTCCATATCGAATTAAGGGGCGGCGGAAACCAGGATCAGGGCAAGCAAACTGCCATGGAAACCGGGCGGGTGGCGGCGGCTCTGGATTTGGAAGCGGGACGTCAGGTGATGCCATGGGGAAGAAGTCACCTAGACACGACCATGAACACGGCCGCGCATGTGCTCTGGTTAGCCTTCTCGGCGCTTCTCTTGTTCCATTACAGCATCAAGGACTGGCTTACCTCCGCCTACCGGCGCTGGAAGTGGAGGAACATCGACTGCACCAACCCCATCGACCCGGATGTCGCCGTCCAACTCGTTAGGTAACGATATCCTTATGTTTTTCCAGATATGGCTGGTTACTATTAGGTTCGTGTAGTGTACCTAGAACGAGAATAGCATAGCAGTCAGCTAAGTGTCGACATGCGGTTGTTATTGCCTCTATCGAACTGAATTTTGTTAGAGATTGGGGTGGATGAGGTCTTAAGCGTCATTAGGTTGACAGAAGGTACCAAATCTTTTAATATGTCGATTCGGTAGCATCTCATGTCTATGACTTAGCCCATGTCCCTTTATCTGAACTGTTTTTAACTGCGTCACCATTGCATCCCACTTGATCTTTCTCGATCGACCTACCCTATGGCCGATCACGAGAAAAGGTTTATTTATGTCAGAGAAAAGGTTGTTTGTTTCTCAACCATATGCTGATGCTTTAGCTAGTTAATTACTCCAAATTTTAATTTGATAAGATTCCTGAAACACTTGCTCTTTCTAACGTGATAGTAACAAATGGTATGATCCCACAAATAAATCTGTGCATTCTAAATAGAACAAACGCCAGAGAACATCTACCATCTTATTGTGCATATTTGTTTACCCATATCCCAGAGAACATCAACCGAGCTTCTCTGAACTCAAAGCACAGGCCAAGCTGCTTGCAACAGAATGCCTGGAATACTACAATGCTAGGAATCCGGTGATGTATCCTTTACTCATGTTCTTGCAGAATCGATCAAATTAATGCCCACTCCTTATATATTGCATCTCTGTACTTGTTCTTTCAGGGCTGCGAATACGTACTTGCTTCTGGAAATGTGGAACAATTTACGGCAACAAGCTCTACCGGAGCTTGGACTCATGGAAACTTTGTGGCTCGCCTGAGGAGAAAGGGACGCTTCTCATTCATGTATGGCCCGCCTACACTCTTCTTTTTTGAGCTCAACGATTCTCCATGCAATGGTGGAATTGTGACATGCGCAACCCTTGGTATGTATTATCAATTTGTGCTTGTAACATTTTTTTATTTTATCTCTATTGCTATCCTTGTAACTGACTATCATGACTTTATTTTAAAGTTTCTTTTGATGTACTGGCACTATTTAAAATGTAATTTTAGTGGAGTACTTGTAACAGACTGTATAATCACTTTGAGCTGGACTAGTGTTAACCATTTGCCACCCACGTACCATGCCTTTGTGAGCATGCAAAAGCATCTTGTTAAATTCTTAACTTTCTGAATTTTCAGATATTAAAATAAACTAGGCACCAAGTTGGCTCATGTTAAACTGTATCTTCTGTCATGTATTTTCAGATGAACCAGTTGATGAAGCCAACAGTTTCGTGGGTAAGCTTTGGTTAGCTACACGTCGGAACGGAATATGTATATCTCTGTGCTTCAACATATTTAATTACTGTCAATCCTTTGCTGTACCTGAACTTTGTCTGTATCCTATGATTTTCAGATGATTGTGTTTGCCAGGCATGTGGCGTTCGAAATCCTTCTGCAGGAAAATCATTCTCATGCGAGCATAGAGATGTGGAACCTCTCTGTTGGATGTGTTTTAATCATTCGGGTGTTCTGCATCCCATTCCAGGAAAGTTCCAGTTTGGGAATAAAAAAGATGCAAAGTTTAGCTACTTTTAGTCATGTGCATAAACTGTAGCCATTACTGGAGACGGTAGATGTGCACCCCAAAGCCATTCGGGTGTTCGTTGATGCGGAAGCTCGTTTGTAACTATGCATTAATTCGTATTGTTTGCTGGGTTGACCCACCTGTTTATATGGGATTGTTGTTTTTTTTTTTTTTTGCGAGGGAATGGGCCGGGATTGTTGTAACTGAGGTTGTTATTGAACAATTGTGTAGTTTTTTCTTTTTGGAGGAAAACAGGTGGACTAACTGGCGTTCACTCAACAAAAGAAAATAAAATACTTCTTCAAAATTTATACACCTGAATCATATGTAGTTGAAATATTAATACAATCTCTGGTGCCCTGGGGGAAAAATTCTGCTTCAGTACATTTTTCTTGAAGAAAATTTAACAGCTTCAAAATTTATCTCACCTCCGAATCTTAAGCCATGCATTAACGCTGTGCGTGGATAAATGCTGCCTTGTCTTTCAGATTCACCATGCCGCTGTCATCCCGGACGCGCTGAAGGATTTTCTGACATGCCCGCGGTGCAAATTTGTCGGTGCGGCTGTGGAAGGCGGCATCAAGCGACTGAGCGAGGACTATGAAATTGAGGTTCCCACATGGTAGGACCTGCAGATCAAGGTCAGAAGTTCAAGACGTATAGCAAGAAGCCGTCACTCAAAGATATGGACATGATGGATGTGACCATTAACAAGGACATCGTCCATAAGTTCTGGGGATATCTGGAGCTTACTCCGTGGCAAATCGAGTATGCTGAGATTGAAGAGTTTGTATCTTCAACACTTGCATTGCTGATGGGCATCACGCCACTGACCAAGGACGTGAATGAGTAACAACCTTTTTCCTCCATAATAATTGGAGTTACGTGTCTATCTCCAGTAATATTAATGATCAAACTAGCCATTTGTTATTCCTCCCATGCATCTATGGTAGCTTACCGGTTAAGGTTGTGGCATTGCACATGATTGATCTTGGCTCAAAACGGGCATACAAATTCTTTTTGAAACACGCACACACACACACACACACACACACACACAAAAACTGCCCAATTGATTGGGAGAAATAAAACATTTCTTCATTACAGTACTACTATACGTTATTTAGAACCTGGCGTACAATAGTTTCACATAATGGAACAAGTTCAGCCCTGGGTTCTTTTACAAAAGATCATAAGCACAACATGTGGTTATGCAGTGCTATGCAAGTAGAGCTTTATCAATCTGATACAACCTAATCCATTTGACAGTTGTATATCTATACATGAAATGATACATACATATACATACATACACACATATAGTTATTATGTGGCCAGCTATAGAATAACAGGTACACACACGCGTGCGCGATATCCATTTGACACTCTGTGCTGATGAGGATAGAGTTATTATATCTAGCCGTAACTCTCTTTAATTTTAGAGCCAAGGTTGAATTTAATATAATCATCCCAAAACTAAACTAAATGCGAAGGATCTAGCCATGCACTATTAGTGTGCGCCATCTTGCCAATGAAGTCTATTGGATACTTTCAATGGATGATTTTTTATTTATATTTTCTATGCACAAATCAAATAAAAACAAATTGCTTCTTTATATACATTAATACATCGTACCTTTTATCGTTCCAATAACAAAAAAGAAAGTGGGTCAAAGGGTTCCGAGAAACTGACAAGTTTTCAAAATATGCACCGATACATATTTTGAAGCCCACGGCGCGTCGGTGTCGTCTGCCGCCGGCTTGAGGCACACTCCCATGCTACGCTGTTGCACTCGAAGGCGGCACCGAAGGAGACCCATCCGTCCACACCCGGTCGCTCGCCATTCTTGATCGGGCACTTGGCCTCGATCGATGTACGCCAGCTTGATCGATCGTACAGCACCGAGCTGATCGACGTACGTGCTCCCGAACCAAAGCAGCGTCATCCTCGATCGACGCCTCTACGTCCTCGTCGGAGAGCCGACGAGGACACGCTGCACCTCATCGACCACAGCAGTTGACGACGTGCACGTCGATCTCCGCAGGCGTCAAGCTCGCCGTCCTGGCAAACACGTTGTCGATGGCGGCGAAGATGACCAGCTGCGGTTGGGGGGCAGGTAATGGTAGGCGTCCGGCAGGCACGTCTGGTAAAAATGTTCAAAGCAGATCGATCGGTCAAGCAAGCCAGCAAAGAACACAACGCTTACCTTCTGTCCCAAACCAGTGACATACTCTACTGCATGCCACACAAGCAAAGTAGTGACATTGTGCCAAAAGTTAAATTACCAGCATAGGCAATAGGGCACACAGTGCTAAAATGCCCTTGAAAGTCCAAGTTAGAGTGTTACTAATAGACTTCATTGGCAAGATGGCGCACACTAGGAACAAAAGGAAAAAACAACTGAGTTTCGGGCCTAGGTGGTATAGTTTTCATTAGGGCCAACTTTGACAGCCCAGTAGTAATTTGAGTGTTGAAATTCCAGCGTTGTATTTCCCATAGTCATTTAGTGGCAGGCCTAGAGGCAATCATTCGAGGCCCAAATATTAATTTGTTTGCTCCACTCCAGCTCATGCTCCGGTCTACTACTACACGGAGTCATCATATACACGCTAATGTGCTGCGTACATAGGCACCACCAGAAGCCGAATTACCCACAATAATAAAGGGCGATTTATAACTCGCAAAGCTGTCATGAAGCCAGGGTTCTCAATCCCGAGCGGTAACCGCGAAAACCGGGCGGTAACCGGTGAAACCGGTCCGGTCCGGTAGGCAAAACCGACCGGTTTTTCAACAAAACCGAACCTAGTTACTGTAGCAAATTCGAAAACCGTCCGGTTTCTCCGGTTTACCGGACCGGTTTTTTTGAAATTTAAAACCGGCGTCCGTACGGTTTTCAGAACCTTGCATGAAGCATGAGTTGAAATATAACACCCGGCCCGCACTTCTCTCAGCTACATCCACTACGGGAAACCCCTCCTTTGCCGTGTGCCCAGGGCACACGGCAAAGGGAAAGAAGCACTCGGCAAAGCCTTTTGCCGAGTGTTGCACTCGGCAAAGCGCACACGGCAAACTTGTACCGGTAAACAGTACTTTGCCGAGTGCCATTTATAGGGCACACGGCAAAGACTTTGCCGAGTGCCCAACGCGGCCCTCGGCAAAAAAAAGCTGTTGACGGCAGTCAGCCGTCAACCAACACTTTGCCGAGTGCCGTGGGCCCAGGCACTCGGCAAACCCTTGCCTCTTTTCATAACTTCTCGAGATCTACAACTTTTATTTTCATAAATTCGCCATCCGAGATTGTTTTAAAAATTCAAATTTCAAAATTTGAGAAATTCAAACGTACTTTACGTTGACAATATGATTTCAAATAAAAAAGTTGTCAACATGACAGTTTCATAACTTCTCAAGATCTACGACTTTTATTTTTAGTATTTCTGCATCCGAAATTGTTTTTAAAATTCTAATTTTCAAATTTGAGAAATTCGAACAATTTTTCCGCTGACAATTTGTCGGACCCCATTTCTGGAATCCACGTGCCTACCGTACCAATCCCTGGATCAGTAGTTGGTACACACAACAAAGTGTTCCATTGCGCATATACGAATAATTATTACATCCCATAGAGTTCAGAACATGGTCTTAAGTTACAAACCAGACAGAGGCTAGCATACTAGCCTGGATACAACAAACTTAAAGAAAACACTACGGAACACCACAGGCAAACTTGAGCAGACGTCGACCCTACTCGTCATAATCGTCTCCTGCGACTTCTTCTTCTTCCTCCTCTGAAGGGGTAACAGCAAGAATGAGTACATAAGGTACTCAGCAAGCCCTATACTACTCAAGGGTATAAATACATGCATATTCGGTCTTAGCAAGGGAGTAGGCCATAAGGTTTGTTTGCAGAAAGCGAGTTATATGCAGGGTTTAGCAATTCAAGGAAACATAGATAAAAACAGGAGTTTTGATTGTCATATTTTAGTTGATTGGCCCTGGGGGAGAATAATTCCATCCCGCCAGTTCCCAAGTTTTAGTTGGGCCTTCGGACCACAATGGCCTTACCGACCCGGCACACTTGCCATTACTTCCAAAACACGGGCGTCTAATACACCCACTCACTCGTCAAGGGTTAAAAGGGGGTGGCTAATCAATGTGATCTCATAACATAAATGTGTCATATGCCGTGACAACGTCCAATCGATTGAATTTTTACACTCTGCAGAGGTTGTACACTTTTCCCACAGGCTATGCACTCTTGCGCGAGAGAGCAACACAACGCTTTGGCCATCTTCTCCGAGTAGTCCCGCAAGCTCACCACGGAGGGTTAGGGGCTTAAGATGAGGATTAAGCACGACACTGAGGTCATAAATGTGCGGGGATTTCACTCCCAAATAGCCGGCAACGGGCGTTCAGTACCCGATGTGTTTCCCCTAACCAGTCCGCTGCCACTACCGGCCACCGGGTGATAATTACTTGCAGAAGTACCAAGAAGGTAAGACAAAGTCCTGCCCAAGACAGGTTCTATGGTTGTACGAGAAATCATTATGTTTACAGTCACAAGAACCGGTCCTTATGCGGCCAGGGCGAGCACCAACATTCCACATAAGGTGGACTATCACGCAAGCATTAACTTCACTACTTGGCCTCGCCCTCGATCCATACCCATCCCATGCTCATCACCATCACCTAACACCAGTTGTACTACTCCCAACCCCATATAGTACACACACCACCAAACTCATTTTAACGCATTTATAAAAACAAGTATGTGTGTAAAGGTGTAGCAATGTAGAAACATTGCGAGGGGTCCTAAGCATATATACTAGTATCAAGGTAATTACACTATCATTTAATTAAGCCTAAACGACAGTGTACCCTAAGGTTATCAAGGCGATGGTAAACGAGGGGTAAATCAAGGATCAATTATTTATGCTTAAATATTTGCATCAATATCACTAAGCAAGTAGGATAATAGCTACTCAAGCAGTAAAATAACAATTAATGCATAGTAATTATGATGGCCACATAGGTGCATTGCAAAAATAATAGGATCAATCATGATCAAGGAGAAAATAGAGCTTGCCTTCAAAGTTCGGGTCTGAATCCTCCTCGTATCCCTCGTCCTCGGGGTCGTCCTCGTGCTCCTCGTGGTCTACACGTATCAACGCCAAAATAAATACTAGTGCGTACACAAAATAAATCAAATAAAACCAAATACGAATTAAATGAAATAAGAGAGAGATAACCGAGGACAATATCGAGTTCAGGGAGCCAAGAGGAGATGAACGGAACAAGAATCGTTGAAAACGGAATTGGAACGATGAAGGTATGGTCTAATGAAGGTTAGGGGGGTAATTATGGCGGAATAGAGTGTAAACGATTTTAGATATTTTTCTGGAGTAACCAAGGGTAGGATTGGGTTCTATGAATTATTTCCTATTTTCTGGTATTTTTGGGAATTTTTCCTACATTGGAAAATGCTCGGAATAAGGTTCTGTGTACACTAAGCTGGGTGGATCTAGCAATTTCGCTTGGTGTGTGGCTGACAGTTGGGCCCGTGGTTTACTGTGGACCGGGCCCACGTGGCAGTGCGTGTGAGAGCGGTCCAGTGGACCGGGTGCATGCGCGCGCGGAGCGGGCGCTGGCGTGGCGGGGCGACGTGGCGCGCGCTGGATGGCGGCGGCGGGGCGCGCGGCGGCGCGCGGCGGCGTTTCGCCGGTGGGCTCGCCGCCGGCGGCTGTAGAGCTCGGGGGAGGGCGAGAAGTCGCCGTGGAGGTGGCCCGCGACGCGGCGCAGCTGGGCGGCAGGTCGCGCAGGCGCGCGGATGGGCAGAGCGACGGCGACAAGTCGCCGGAGTTGAAGCGGCGGCGGCGCGGTGGCGGAAGTGCGCGTGGAGTGGGTTTGGTAGACTCCGTGCTAGCGCGTGAGGTGTGCGGGAGTGTGGCGAGCGCGGGCGGCATGGTGGGGTCGCCGGACTCGCAGCGACGGCGGCCGGCGACGAGCGGAGGCGGCGGCGCATGGCGGCGCTCGGCGTTCGCGTTGCCACGGGCCGGGACGCGACGAAGCGAAGCTTCGTGGAGGTTGTGCAGGTGGAGGACTACGCGTGGCACTAGGAGGTGGAGGTGGAAAGGGCTCGCCGGCGTTGAATTGCGCGGCGGCCGGAGTTGGGGGAGAAAGGGGAAAGATGGAGATTGGGCTGCGCTAGAGGGGGAAGCTCACCGTGGAGCAGGCAGGCGGAGGCAGCGGAGTGAGGCGGAGCTGGAGAGGTCC
This sequence comes from Eragrostis nindensis, assembly GCA_012490785.1. Taxonomy (NCBI): domain Eukaryota; kingdom Viridiplantae; phylum Streptophyta; class Magnoliopsida; order Poales; family Poaceae; genus Eragrostis; species Eragrostis nindensis. The sequence goes on along the minus strand of JAAXCT010000030.1, from coordinate 1,457,879 downwards.
TTTTATAGGAGCGGGGGTGCTCAACGAGGCAGGAACGGCGGCCATGCCGCTCGGCGCATGCGCGCATGCGCGCTCGAGTGCCTGGCGCGGCGGCGGCCTCGGAACGTGAAGCGTTGGCTGCGCTCGAGTTGTCGGGGATTCGGCGGGGGATAAGGCGGCGCCTGCGGCAGTGGCGAAGTGATGGCTCGGCGGGATGCCGCGACAGCCAGTCGGCGACAAGGGCAGCTCGGCGGCGCAGGCGACAAGGCGGCACGCGGGCGCGAGCTTTAGAGGCGGGGGCGCGTCCGCGAGCGGCTGGCGGAGATGCGCGACGCGACGGCTCGGCGCGGCGGCAGGCGGCGCTTGCCACGCGGCGCGGAAAGGCTGCGGCGCGGCGCGAGGTGGACGACGGCGCGTCCGCGCGGGCCGGGGCCGGGTTGGGCTGGACGCGGCCGGGCCGGGAAAGAAAGGAGAGGAGTGCGCGGCCCAGCGAGAAAGAAAGAAAAGGAATGGGCCAGAGGAAATCGGCCCAGGAGAGAAGAGGGAGGGGAAAATGTTTAAACATTTTCCTGAACTCAGAAATTCGAATAAAATCCAAATCAAACCCAAATCGGTTCAAATAAATTCGAGTAAATTTTGTAAAATCAAGGTTTTTAACTAGCAATCATGTTAACAAGTTCCATTTTAATTCCTATTTCATAAATTCCCTTTTTATTCATTCTTGAGCTTAACAAGGTTTGAACTTTTGTTTTCAAAAATTCTAAAATGTATCCTAAAATCTATGAAATTTTCCAGTAGCGATTTTTGTTATTCGGTTATTAAAATTTGGGATGTGACACAATTTGAATTCAAATAAAAAAGTGACAAACAGCAAAGATGTGTAACTTATGTAGATCTACAACTTTTATTTTGGTCTTTTTTTAAAAAAAATAATTATAGACGCGCTGTCGACATATTCCAAATATCCCTCTTCGTGTTTCAGGAAACCATCTGAGAGTTCTAGGATTTGTGAACAAATTTACTAGCACTTTGTCGAATGAAAAAATACCAAAATAAGAAGTGTAGATGTTGTCAAAACATACAACTTTACAGTTCAAAACTTTTTTATTTGAATTAATTTAGAGGCCTAAAAAATTTATTGAAATATTATTTGCCGAGTGTAATGGGGTAAACACTCGGCAAAGGGATCTCTTTGCTGAGTGTTGGTAAGGACACTCGGCAAAGGGCCTCTTCGCCGAGTGTCGTTGTAGGGACACTCGGTAAAAAAATCAAAAATTTGCCGAGTTTCTATTTTTGCCGAGTACCTGGGCCCACTTGTTCCGACGGCCGTTTAAAATTTTTAACGGGCGTCAAACTTTGCCGAGAGTAATGTTTTGCCGAGTGCGCGATGACCTTTTGCTGAGCGCTCCTCGGTGGACACTCGGCAAAGCGGTCCCTTTGCCGAGTGCCTACTCCCTGGTACTCGGCAAAAACTCCTTTGCCGAGTGTCTATTGTGTGCCGAGTGCGGCACTCGGCAAAGACCCTCTTTGCCGGGTGCCCGAAAAGAAGCACTCGGCAAACCATCCTACACTCGGCAAACAAGGGGTTTCCCGTAGTGATCTCTTTCTCATCCGCGAGACCGTTCTGGTTCTAGCCATCGTGTAGTCTAGTGTGCATTTGTCGCGTACATACGTAAGTGGGAGCAGCAAGAGAGTCGATTGAACACGTCATCGATATCTAGAGCTCAGTCCCCTAAACCTTGATTCCATAGCTAGAGTCGATTGAACACGTCATCGATATCTGCTTCTACATTGAATCGAGGTAGTTCTTTATCTCACATTGCAAGTTAATAAATCTCCTATATCTAATGCACAGACCATAGTATCGTCATCCATTTCTTCAATCTTATACCATAGAGTTTTGATCCTTCAGCCAGGGAATCGCGCGAGGAATTCTTCGGTGCCGGCCCGCACTAACGACGACGCCAGGCTGGAGCCGTGGCGCCGATTCTTCGACGGCGCCGACATTTTCAACGTCATCACGCACGCCATCCTCGTCGCCACCACCGACTCGCCGCAGGAGTTCCAGCGCCGGCGCTGCCGCGGCAGCATCGTCGAGCAGATCTACAGCGCCCCGGCTGTCGTCCCGGTCCCGACGGGTACGGCCGCCACCGGCGAGGGCCCCAGCGGCGTTGTTGATCGTCATCTGTCTGCAGATAATGCAGGTCGTAACAACAACCAGCACGTCCATGGCCACGGTGATAGTTCTGCCACCGACGCCTTGGATTCTGATCTCTATAAGCTCGACGACGGCATGAAGAGGCGAGCCTGGAGAACGATAAGGTGCTCCGGATCAAGGCCATCCTCCTCAACTACGACGAGCAGCTCCGAAACCTTGCATTGTTTGTGTTGTACACACTTCATTCAGTTTGATCAGAGTATATTTCCTGTGATGGCTGCAGTCGGCCGACTTCTTGTTCGAGTCGCTCAGGAGGCTGCAGCTGATGCAGCTCACCGTGGACGTACTCGAGGTTGTGTAGCTTCGGATTGACATGAAGCTGTGCCTTATACATTTTAAGTACAGTGAGTGCACACAAATCTGAAATCTTGGTGATGAACTTCCGTTGGTACGATTATATTATTAATTGTTAGTGGTTATGTTTTGTTCCTTCATCTTTTTTTGTTGATCTTTGGATCTTGCAGAATACTAAAATCGAGGTTGCTGTGCTGCATTGGCAAAGCACAAGTCACATGAAATCAGGGAGCTTTTGCTTGACATCACCAAGTAAGATCTATATCACTGTGTTTGCACTGATGAGTTTAAATATTTACACAGGTTTTCATATCATCCATAGCTCATAGATCTTCAAAACGTATAGATACATAGCTAAGAAGTTAATTGTTACAGTTCGCACGCTCTAAGGAAACACAGGACTTGATAAGCGGACATGAAAAAACTGTGCTTGCTATATATCCATAGGTGGTTGATCTGGTTCTCTTCTTGTTTTGCAGAAAGTTAGGGCTGAGGAATGGATTGACAAAGCTAAGGTTGCAATGGCAGGTGATTCAGGTGCTATATATCCATAGGTGGTTGATCATATTCTACCTCGATCATTACCCAGCTTAGCTTTAACTAAATGGTATGTACGTAATATGTAGATAAATCCCTGCTCCGGGCGAATTCATCAGCTGCCGAAAATATATGGGGCTTGCTATTCCACCTATGGACGTAGGTGCACTCTATCTTAGCCAGCCCGATATTCCACATGGGTCTGAGGTACTAATATAAAAAGCTTCCTTATTACTTTTCCATGTGGTGCAAGCATATTTTACAAACGGGAACTGGTGCAAACATACATAGCACTATCTTATTTGCTCCAGTAGTACTGGACTTGTTCTTGAACAATAATCTTACTTAATTTTTCTTTACTCATTTCTTCAATCGTCGCAACGCGAAGTTCTTTGAAGGCATCGATGATGATGATGGTGGAATCAGTGAGTATAACAATTCAGTTCTTTGCTACTTTAGTTCTTTTTACAAGTATTCTTACCATTTCCCATAAAGATAGTTTGATGAAATTGATATGATTGATGTATAAATTGCAGTGAACAACCATATAACTAGCATGGATAAAGATGGAGGCTCAGGAAGCAAAATGAAATATAAAGGTGCAACAGTGGCAGAAACAAAACAACCGATTATAGTACAAGATTCATCAGCGGCACAAGGGTTGCTGCTGGAGAAAAGAAAGCCACAAAAACGTAGCTGTGGTATTGGAAAGGGTTTGGCTCAGCAGCAAGGTTTAGAAAAAAGAAAAGGGCAGCCATTGCAAATAAGGAACCCTCGAGAAATGCTTAATGCAGATGAAACTACTGTGCGTAAAACACAAGTAGTTTTACCTACAAGACAAGAGCCCATATCGCTTGCAACAAATCTACAAGAACCACAAAAACCAGTACTAGCCCTCTATCAATAAAGGAGAACCAAAGAGTATGTCAGAGGACACACCTGCGAAGACACCCCATGAAGACGTGAAACCAAGACAAGATCCACAGGGAGTTAGTGTCACAAGAAATTCTCCACTTGCTGCTGCAAGAAAGACACCTTCTGGTCTTGGTATTGTAAGTGTTTACCTCATGCTACTGAAATAAATTCAAGATCTTATGATGCTTAGTTAGCTAAATGTTTCACTCTTTGCTTTGACTCCAGAAAACGGGGACGTCAGCACAATCGTTGGAGGATCCCGAAGTTGGTTTAGGGAAGAGGAAGATAGATTTAGCCAATGGTACGGGACTGGAGAGGGCGAAGCGCAGGCTTTATGAAGCTTACCAGGAAGCTGAAGACGGTGAGTACCCTCTCTTTCAATTGTAACTCTTCTTGTTATTGCTTGTGACCTAATCGTGCATACATCCTTTCTTTTCATTCAGAAAAAAGGAAGCGCACAATCCAGGTTATGAAGCCGCATGAAGCACCAAAACCGGACAAGAGCCCTGCAAGGAAACCAAGGCGCTCCATTAGAAGGGCTTAAAATATTCAAAGGATCTCAAGAGCAAACGAGTCTATCTGCATCACAAGTCTTGAGACAGCAATGCATCTGTCCAGAGAGTGCCTGGTAGTGCAGGAGATTTGGCGCGCAATCAGAGCCTGGACGCGATGGCTGTGTGTCCGAAGCATGAGAACTGGAGTGCCAGCCTAGTGGGCTGGTTCTTATCCCTGACGGGAACTAGCATATGACACATGCGCCCAATGTTGCACAGGGGGCTTTCTCGTTGAGCATTTTGATCTTTTGGACGGTGTGGAAGGAGCGCAAAAATAGGATTTTCCAACGGCAGTACTCTGTAACATAAGTAAAAATGTGTTACAAAAATAATTCACAGTAACACAAGCATTTGTGTTACTGAGTGTGCTTGTAACACAAATGCTTGATTCATAAACATGTGTTACAGATGATTATTTAGTAACACAAAAATAATGTTTCAAGTATAGTGTTACAAAGAAACCAATGTATCTAAACGCAGCAAGCATAGAACTTGTAGTAACACAAATAAATGTTACTATTACGTGTTACTACAAGCCGTAGTAACACTTTTCTTAGGCTACAGTAACACATATTCGAATAATTCATTAGTTATAATCAATTCAATGTAGCTTTTTAACATATATGCATTTGTAGCGCAGTGGAAACTCAACAACTAAATATTGCTGAGGTCCTAGGATCGAATCCTAGCAGCCCTTAATTATTTGGAGTTTTTTATTTGTGTCTACATTACTATTGTAACATTTTTTATTAGACATAGTAACACATTCATATGTGTTGCTATATTATTATTGTAACATATTTTTTCACAAGTAGTAACACATATATGTGTTACACTAGAACTTGTTCTAGTAACACCAGCATATGTATCACTTATTATATGTGTTACTATAGGTCTCTGTAACACTTTTTTCTAACTTTAGTAACACATAAATGTGTTACTGAAAGTCTGATGTGACGTAGTGTTGCAAGCGCGAAGAAGATGGGTGTACAAACGATTAGCTAGATTTTGTTTACTTCGGTGTTCTGGACGTCTGTCCAGAGCATGATGAAATGCACTCTGGTGCATGTAAATGTTATATTCTTCTTGTTAGTATATGTGAGGATGTAATTTCTGCGATCTTTAAAAATCAACAGCAAACGATCAAACATGAGCAGTATTTTCTTCACGTCTAAACTAGGTTATGGGTTATTGCGTTGCACATGCTTAATCCAAGCTTTTAAATGGGAGGAGTATAACTTATTCCTGGACTCCCAAAAACTGCCTAATTTCTTGGGTGAAATATAACAAAAAGAATCAACATTTTATCATATCCGCCAGATACTTATACACGTATGAGTATCCATCCTGCCTATAGCATGTCACAGCATCTTTTTGCAATGTTCACTTCATATGTGAAAGTTATATACTGCCATGACAGTTATGCACTGCACAATCACCGGAGCAACCATACCAGCACTTGTCATCAGATTCGCCACCAAAACTGACAACAGCTGTTACCAAGGAGACGGCATGCTTTCAAGAAACGGAGTCGTACAGGCCAGCACCACTACTGGAAATCCCTTCTTTGCCGTGCCTTAGGCACTCGGCAAAGCCAAGAAAACACTCAGCAAAGACTTTAGGGCACACGGTAAAAAAATACTCGGCAAAGCCGTCTTTGCCGAGTGTTTTCTGTCGGACACTCGGCAAAGTGTCTGCCGAGTGCGAAGACGCCTCTCGGCGAAAAAAAGTAGGCCGACGGAGGGTTGACGGCTGACGGCGGCTTTGGATAAAGTCTTTTGCCGAGTGTCGGGCCACGACACTCGGCAAAGGCTGGAAGCTTTGTCGAGTTTCCTCGTCATTATAGTAGGCAAAGCTCCCAGATTTTGCTGAGTGTTGTGGTCATTACACTCGGCAAAGATGGCTTCCAGCCCCCCTTTTTATTGCTCAGTTGTTTGAACCGACAAACATCACATGCAGTTCATATACATGACAAGCTCACAATCCACAATAAGCACCACAAGTCAACAATTTCCACAAATCCAAATAAGTCTACAATCCACAAGACCACAATACATAAATCCACAATCCACAAGTCCACAATACATAAATCCACAAGTCCACATAAATCCACAAGTCCAAGTTCACAAGTCCACATGTCCATATACATCACAACCACAAATAACTCATAAATCACTGAGGCGACTGTGGAAATAGATTGCGATGGAGTGACGGTCTTTCTCGTGAGGTGCATCATTCGACGCCCCCGACCCAAGATTCTACATAAAGTAGAACATTACATGTCTGATACAAGATAAACTGAAAAAGTTCTCTAAGTAACAAACTAAAATTGTCTAAGTTTTCTAAGGTTCTGTAAGTTTCTAAGTTTTTCTAAATTCTCTAAGTAACCATCTAAGGTTGTCTAATTTTCTAAAGTTGAAATGAAATTAATTATAAGGTTGTGCCTATGATTCTTGCCTCCTCCCGCCCTCCTGACGACTTCTCCATCGAGATCGTGTGCGCTCGGATCAAAGTCTAACCCATGAACCTCCTTTTTGCCACCTCTGAGTATGAACTAAGGCGGCTATGAGCGGTGGGATTGCTGTTCGCCGAGGGCGGGTCCTCCAGGTTGTGATGGATGCCTGACGTCGCCTTGCCCTTGTGGGACAAAGCAAAAGCTTGGAAACTGTTGATAGCCTCGCCACCATGAGACGCTGACTGTGGAAAAATATGATTAGAAATTATGCAGTATTGAGCGTTAGAATAAAGAAATGATTTGACATACATATCATGTCGCATATTCGTTGAGGCTAAGACTCTCCTGATGGTGTGGTGCACCTAGCATAATCAAATGCCGCTCCCGGCAAGCGTTGTGCTGCTCCTCCCAGTCCTCGCAGCAGCACCTGTCCTCTATGACATCCCAGCATTAGGGATGCGCTGCGCACCACCACGGAATTGTCTACACGACATCAAGCGTATGACATATAAGAAGATCAAATTAAACGTAATCTCGGGGAAATCACAATTAATTAATGTTGTATATTTATCATTAAGTATTCTTCCCGAGTCAGACTCATGTTTACTGTCTCCTTTTTTGTAACACTCAATTGAGCGGAAGCGCAGAAATCAACGATGGCATGGGTGCGGGCCTCGTAGTGCATGTCCTTCACAAGTTTATGACATGCTGTACGTGCCACCTAAGCCACCCGAGCCTCGTATCCAGGCGCGCATCCGTAGAAATCCTGCATATATACAAGGTGTATCCAATCATTATTCAAGAATGTTCAATAAATGCTATGTGTTTAGCAATATAGTGTGAGGAAGACTTACCCATAGCTCGACGGTCACCCGCTGCAACCTGTTTTGGAATACCCTGCCATCTCGATCCGCGTAATTAGGAACGGGGGCGTAGTGGTCAAATGTGTAGGCCGCCTTCGTTCTGTCGCCACTCTAAACCAGGCCAAGGAAGTGTTCCCTGCACAAAAGACCCAGGATGCCGTTGACTTTGCGTTTGTAACCAATCGCGGAGACTGTTTCCCAAGACCTGCCGAAATTAGGAGAAAGTACATAGTTCGGACTTGGGACCATGACGATCAGCATATTATAAACGACATATGTACAGAAAAGCTGATACGATGTCAAAAGAAAAGGAAAAGAACTGTTTGCTATATATTTATATTTCAGTGCTCCATTTTACTTGATAATATGCAAACACACTGGGTTGAACAAACAAGTGAAACAACTGAATATATTACATATTGAGATTTTTATAATAGTAACCAAAGGACACATGACTTCTGCCCTTTCTGCTCCCTAGAAACTTTGTAACAAGGATGATGAATAAAAAATGGTGAGTATTAAGCGTTTCTTTGCAGTGATTTTTTTATTATCGCACAAACATCATTGTGAAAAAGCTAGTTCAATACAATGACATGTGGGATCCATAATACTAACAGTTATCAGACTACAAAGATCAACTTGATAAAAAGAATCCATTGACCACATCTTTGAGAAACATAGTAAAATCGGTTAAAACTACGCCGAGAAAACATCAAACTCTAAAATGTACAGACAGAAAATGGGATCACTGTGGGGAGGAAGTAGCAAACTCTGCCAGATAATATAACCTATAACAAGCTAAGATCTTCTCACCTTTAGTTGTAGCTGAAACCAGTGCAAACGAAATTACAGTCTGCAAACAAGAAAAGAGACAATCAACTAAAGGAAGGCCAAAACAACTAAGATGAACTATGTTGAATGAATAAAAACTTTGCTTGCATTAGCATGGAGCATTATGTAAATATCACAAAGTGTAGGAACTCTATACTGAATGAGGTGAACAAAAGTTTCATTACTAGCATAACTAACAACGGGGCCAATCAAATGATATTATGTAGTACCCTATAAATATGGTTTCCATTCAGGGTACATATTATCTATTACTTTCTGGTCACTGAACAATGAGGACCGACTACATTCGTAATGCATACGTTTGAGTATATAACAGTTAGTTTCTTTTAACTTGTTGAAGAATTATTTCTTCTTTATTCATGATTTATATACAAATGAACAAAAACAAGAAATAAGAAATAAATTAATACATTGTAGAGTTATACTCACATCTAGATCCAGAACATCCAATAGTCTGTTTGATTTGAATATGCACGAGTTGAATGCCATAGTTACTTAAAAGCTTCAAAAATTGTCGAACCTTGTCATCAATTTCTTCACATTTGATTTGAACTGATTTAAGATGTTAAGATGCAAATGGCAGCTCCAGTGATTTGAATGATCCTTTCTTTATCACAAATATTCTACACTACGGGAAACCCCCAATTTGCCGTGTGCCTACGGGTTTGCCGAGCGCTTTCCCTCGGGCACACGGCAAAAACAATCTTCGCCGAGCGCCGCACTCGGCAAAACGCAGGCACACGGCATATAGTAGTTTGCCGTGTGCCACGCGGCCGACACACGGCAAACTTGCCGTCCAGCACTCGGCAAAACACCACACTCGGCAAACTTTGACGCCCGTTAGAGTTTTTTTGACGGCCGTCGAGCGAGGTGGGCCCGGGTACTCGGCAAATACGAACACACGGCAAAATTTTTATTTTTTGCCGAGTGCGTCAGGTAGGCACTCGGCAAAGGACCATCTTCGCCGTGTGCCACAAGACAACACACGGCAAAGTGGCCTCTTTGCCGTGTGTTCGCCCGCTTACACTCGGCAAATATTATTTCAATTAATTTTTTGGGCCTCTAAATTAATTCAAATAAAAAAGTTTTGAACTGCAAAGTTGTATATTTTGACAACATCTACACTTCTTATTTTAGTATTTTTTCATTCAACAAAGCACTAATAAATTTGTTCAAAAATCCTAGAGCTCCCGGATAGTTTTCTGAAACTCGAAGAAGGATATTTGGAATATGTGGACAACGCGTCTATAATTATTTTTGAAAAAAAAAGATCAAAATAAAAGTTGTAGATCTGCATAAGTTACACATCTTTGCTGTTGAACACTTTTTTATTTGAATTCCAATTGTCAACGGAAAAATTATTTGAATTTCTCGAATTTGAAAATTTGAATTTTGGAAACAATTTCGGATGGAGAAATACTAAAAATAAAAGTCGTAGATCTCGAGAAGTTATGAAACTGTCATGTTGACAACTTTTTTATTTCAAATCAAATTGTCGACTTTTGAAATTTGACGTAAAGTACGTTTGAATTTCTAAATTTTTGAAATTTGAATTTTTTAAACAATCTCACAATCTCGGATGGAAAAATTGTGAAAATAAAAGTTGTAGATCTCGAGAAGTTATGAAACTTTCATGTTCACAACTTTTTTATTTGAAATCATATTGTCAACTAAATAATTATTAAAACCGAAAACTATGTGTTGCCAAAAAAAAAAGAAAATCAAATCTTTGCCGTGTGCCACGTGGCGGGCACACGGCAAAGATTTGAGTTTGCCGAGCGCCGGATCGCGGGCTCTCGGCAAACGTTTCCCCCTTATCCTCGCGCGCTCCCTTTCTCTTCTCTCCTTCTCCATTTCTCTCCTCTCCTCTTCTTCTTCACCGCGCCCGCCCCCGGTCGTCGCCACCGCGCCCGCCTCCGGCCCCCGCCACCGCGCCGCCTCCGGCCCCGCCCACGGCGCCACCGCGCCCCGGCCCCCGGTCCCCGGCCACCTCGCCACCGAGCCGCCCCCGGCCACCTCGCCACCGCGCCGCCCCCCGCCACCGCGCCACCGCACCTCGGCCCGGCCCCGCCCCTGCCGGCAAGGACCGGTGGTCCTCGGCCCGGCCCCGCCCCTGCCGGGCTCGTCCCCGACCCTGCCGGCCGTCGTCTCCCTCTCTCTACACCGCTGCCGGTCGAGCACGCCTCGATCCAGATCCAGGGTAACCTTCCGTCCTTCCGCCGCGACCTCTCTTCCTTCCCCTTCTCTTGGCTGACGCCCTCGTCCTCCTCGTTCTCAATTGCTTTGCGTGGAGTGGAGATCCAGCCGGATTGCTTGTGCGCCTCCTCATTAACGGATTGCTTGTTTGTACTTAACCGACCCCCTCCTCGGTGCTGGTCTAGCCTCTGCCCTTCGACCTCCATGGATGCATTTTGTGTTGCTTGTGCGCCTGAAGAAAGACGAAAGTAGCAGCAGTCCGATTTGCTTATTGGGCCAAACCGAACAGAACAAGTAGCATAGGTCCCAGCCCAAAATTTATCGATCCTAATACCCATTGTTTTCTCTGCTCTCGTTTCCGGCAATTGTATGAGCCGGTGTTAGCCATGGCCGAGGCAGAGACACCATTAACAACTCTACTGCAAACAACAACAATGGGATCGGGAAAAAGAAGATTAAACAAAGTGGTATAATTCAACATTGTTTGATTCAATTCTTAGCAATCGCAATTAGCTAGCAGATTGTAACAAGTGCCTGTTGTTATGTCGTGGTATGTTAAATTCTCATAGTAATATGCACCCATTCTCATGGCTTATAATGAATCTCACTATTGATTTTGTGTGTTGTCCATAAATAAATAATTTTCACTATGGCTTATAATAAATCTCACTATTCTCATGGCCTACTGTCTCCTCTGCTCCCACTGTGGGGCGAGCACGTACGCGCTTACCTTGAATTGGAATAGGAGGGAGAAATGCTTCCGCATTGGAGTTCAGAACTTGAATATAGCTATTATATGCAAGTAATTATTCCTATGTCGAAATTTGGAATTGACTCTTTTATATATGTTCCGTTCTTTGCAGGAGAAGCTTGTGCACACCGTCTTTCACTCGACACTTTGCAGACAGCAAGGTGAGACATAAAAGCCTCCTCTTTTTCCATTCATGTCTGTAGGTCACGCGTAACCTAGTTAGGCGTCTCCCGTTCGAAAGAGATACAGTTAGAGATATGTAGATCTTTGCATATCTATGACCGTATCTGTTTCGAATTGTCCACGTTTTTTGGACAGCCCGAGGATGCGTAGATGGGGTTAGTTTCCATGGTTTACTTCGGTCCGAGACAGAATTTCGGCAGCACCTCCCTGTTGTTCTCCGGATACACAATCTCCCTGCGGGGACGTGTATTTGGAGAACAGCGGGGAGGTGCTGCCGAAATTCTGTCTCGGATGCGGAGTAAACCATGGAAACTAACTCCATCTGCGCATCCTCGGGTGGGATTAGGACCTATCTTCACCTATTAGACAGTTGGAACATCGTGTAGATCGATGCAAATGAATTAATTTTATATTACTTGTTGATATATATCTGTTAAAGGATGGAAGACCGTGAGTGGATGTACACGGGCCGCTTAAGTCGGACTGAGTTTACCGACGAATGGATTGAGAAGTCAGAAGCTTTCATGGAACTAGCATTTGCCAAGGCTAAAGGAGCGAGTGCCACTTGGTGTCCCTGCAGCCGTTGTAACAACACGCGGCGAAAAACAAAGGATGTCATGGCTAAACATCTATGTCTGAATGGATTTACGCCAGGCTATACTCGGTGGTTGTACCATGGTGAAGCCGAACGTGTGAGAGACGACGTCGTGAGACAACGCGTCGATGATTATGATGCTGATGGTGGGGTAGAAGACATGTTACATGACTACCATGAAGCACATTTCAATGTGGATGAAGAACGTAGAGAGGAGGAGCCAGAGGAGACCGCAAAGGCGTATTACGACATGTTGTCTTCTTCACAACGATCTCTTCACATGCATTCCAAGGTTTCTCAGCTGGATGCCATTGCACGCCTAATGGCCGTGAAGTCCCAGTTCAGCTTCAGTCGAAACGCTTTCGATGTTATGTTGGCAGTTATTGGCACCTTGCTTCCGGAAGGTCACATTCTGCCAAAGAACATGTATGAGGCACAGAAACTCCTTCGTGCACTTAAGATGCCATATGAGCAGATACATGCGTGTCCGAAGGGATGCATCTTATTTAGGAAAGAACACGCGGAAGCAAAATACTGTCCAAAGTGTGGATCCTCTAGGTTCATGGAGGTAGACGCTGCTGATGGCTAAAAGAGGCAGCTCGCGGTCCCCGCGAACATCCTACGGTACCTTCCGTTCATACCGAGGATCCAACGCCTTTACATGACCGACGAATCCGCGAAACAGATGACATGGCACAAAGATGGAGTTCGATACAATCCCGATAAGCTTGTACATCCATCTGATGGTGAAGCCTGGAAACGTTTTGATGAGATTCACGACATAAAAGCTCTGGAGGCTCGTAATGTACTTGTGGCGTTGGCAACAGATGGGTTCAATCCTTATGGAATGGGAGCTGCCCCGTACAGTTGTTGGCCCGTTTTCGTTATACCCCTGAATCTCCCCTCCGGCGTCCTCTTTCAACGACAGAACATATTCTTGTCGCTGATAATTCCTGAAAACCCGGGGAATAATATGTCTGTGTACATGGAGCCTCTGATCGATGATTTGGTCCATGCTTGGGAGGAAGGGGTATGGACATACGATAAATCAAGAAAGGAAAACTTCAGAATGTATGTTAATTACCACTACTCTCTGCATGACCTGCCGGCGTATGGGACATTCTGCGGCCATAGTGTTCACTCCAAGTTCCCATGTCCAGTATGCAAGACAATTATGAGGTTCATTTGGTTGAAGAAGGGTGGCAAGTTTTCTTCGTTCGACCAACACCGACAATTCCTCCCTCCTGACCATCCATTCAGAAGAGACAAAAAGAATTTCACGAAAGGTGTCGCAGTGCACCACCAGGCACGGCCGTTCATGACTGGTGTCGAGGTGCGTGCTCAGTTAGATGCTCTCGTGGTTGATGAACAAGAAGGTGGTTTTGTGGGATATGGTGAGCTACATGCCTTCACTCAGATCTGCGGCTTGTGGAGGCTTTCCTATATGGAAGACCTTCTTCTTCCACATAACATTGACCTAATGCACACTGAACATGGCATTGGCGTTCCACTTTTCGGAACAATCATGGACATTCCTGATAAGACAAGAGATAACGTGAAGGCAAGAGTCGATCAAGCAGTGTTATGCGATAGACCTAAGCTAGACATGGCGCCTCCTAAATCCGGCAAGTCATGGAGGAAGCCTCCGGCCGATTTCGTCCTTACAAGGCCTCAAAGGAGGGAAGTACTAGAATGGTTCAAAACGTTAATGTTCCCTGATGGGTTTGCAGCGAATCTGAGTAGAGGGGTGAACTTAACAACTATGCGAATCAACGGAGCAAAGAGTCATGACTACCACATGTGGCTTGAGCGGCTTCTTCCGGTGATGGTTCGAGGCTATCTCCCTGATCATGTGTGGCTAGTGCTGGCAGAGTTGAGCTATTTCTTCCGTCAGCTTTGTGCCAAGGAGGTATCTAAGACTCTGATCGCAGACATGGAAAAAATGGCGCCTGTATTGCTCTGTAAGTTGGAGAAGATATTTCCACCCGGCATGTTCACTCCGATGTTTCATATGATTTTGCACCTCCCGTATGAGGCACGAATGGGGGGGCCTGCGCAGAACCGTTGGTGCTATTCAATTGAGAGGTGTCAAAAGGTTCTTCGAACGAAATGCAAGAATAAATGCAAAATTGAAGCTTCCATTGCAGAGGCTTATGTTCTGGAGGAGGTGTCAAACTTCACATCAGAATACTATTCAGACAACCTTCCGAGCGTGCATTATCCAGCTCCTCGTTACAATGCTGGCGAAAACGAATCGAAGCTCAGCCTTTTCCTAGGGCAACACGGAACTGCAAGTGAAGGGACCAACAAGACCTTGAAACATGAAGAGTGGCGCACTATCATGCTATATGTGTTGACCAACCTTTCCGAAGTGTTGCCTTACATGCAGTAAGTTACTGTCCAATTTTTTTTCCTAGTATTGAATATTCCGCGTCCAACCAACTTGTTCCTTGTTGGTACAGGGAGTTTATTCATGAATTCTGGCATAGCAAGAGAACCAACCGCACAGGAAGTTGATACCCTTATTTCAAAGGGTGCGGGAAATGAAATGCCTGATTTCATTTCTTGGTTCAAACAAAAGGTATTTAGCATTTTTTCGTATCGCTTACAAGTTGCTCGTACGTGCGAATAATATAACTAACGATCCTGCTTGAACTTGCAGAGCCAAACTGATGCGTCTATGAGTGCCGATCTAAGACAGGTTGCCGATGGCTGTGCCTATAGGGTTAGGTCATTTCGAAGCTATGACGTTAATGGGTACCGCTTTCACACAACAGGCTACAGCAGAGTCGGCCCAATCGAAGAACCACCAATACCGGAGTTTTTACGCTGGGGGACGATGGGGTCGAGTATTACGGAAGAGTTGAAGAAATATACGAACTCAAGTTTCATAGGTCCAAGCCTCTTACTCATGTCATATTCAAATGCCATTGGTTTGATCCTCAAGCAGTGAGACGGACCCCTAATATTGGCCTAGTCGAAATTCGACAGTCATCAGTGTACCCAGGAGACGATGTATACATTGTAGCGCAACAGGCCACACAAGTTTATTATAGCTCATACCCGTGCCAAACCGACGACCGTATCAAGGGTTGGGATGTTGCGTACAAGGTAGAGCCACACGGCAAACTACCTGTCCCAAACAATGAAGATTACAATATAGTGCCAAACCCAGATGACGGAGAGTTCTTTCAAGAACATGGGCAAGAAGAGGGTTTTCAGATAGACTTAACCGAAGAGATCGGAATGGAAGTAGAGAATGAAACGGTTAGTGACGACGATGCCGGAGATGAGGTTCATAATTTGAACGATTTGAAATTACTTGAGCGGTTACATTTAAACATTGAGGACGAAGGCGACATTCCTCCTCCGGCGAATGTGCAAAATGATATCGACATGCCTGATAGTGATGATGAGGCATATGATGAAGCTAATCCCGATTATGATGATTATTTCTGATACATGTATGGTCTTTTTAAATTACTTTCATATTTCTAATAATATATATATGTTACTTTCTAATTATATATGTTTATTTGTTTTGCATCTATTTGGAAGTACTGATGGATTTCATCTTTTCAATTGCAGGTGATTGATCGAAGATGGTGGGCAGAGGTGGTGTGTTGAGGTCGGTATCGTCGCTTTACAAGAAAGCGACTGGGAAGGGGAAGAGGTCCGATGAAGCTGAGGGGTCCGGAAAGGGACGAGGGAAGGGGCGAGGGAAGGGGCGAGGCAGAGGTGGAGGAGCTGGAGGCAGGGGTCGAGGAGGCAGGAGGGACCCGTCGCCTACACCTTCCGCGCACGCGGAGGAGGAGGAGCACCAGGAGGAGTCTGAGGAGGAGGAGGAGCACCAGGGAGAGGAGGAGGAGGAGGAGGAGTTACCTTCTGCTCACGGCTCTGAGGAGGAGGAGGACGAGGACGAGGAGGGGGAGGCAGAGGGGTCCGGTTCCGCTTCCGAGGACTTGCAGAGTGTGTGGTTGCGAGGTCCCTCACAGCTTCCGACTCGGCCGATTCCTCCTAACAGACGGCCGATGATTCGACCCATACCGCCTAGGTACGTAATTTTCTAATTTTTATCGCTAACTTCTCATTTCATATGTTCAAAATCACAATAACATCTATTATTTTGTCTCATTTATTTGGGCAGGGGTTGGGACGTGATCGAGGCAGGTGATCACAAGCGCATTCCCAATGGCATCCTGGGTCTTGTGTGCAGGCTACACTTCCCTGGATGGTGCTCTACGCCGGCAAGCAGGTGCCGGCCATGACGTGGGACCACTACAGAAACGGCGCCGATCTCCCAGATCGTGACAACAGGTTTTTCAGCATAAGGCGGAGAGGGTGATGGAAGAGCTGTGGGTAAGTCTTCGTTGCATGCAATGGTCAATACATCGCATTCATTGGATATTATTCAAATAATGACAGTGTACATTGCGTCTTGATACAGGATTTCTACAGATGCGAGCCTGGCAAGGAGGCGTTGGCGGTTCGTGTGACGAACAATGCATGTCGTAAACTCGTCAGAGACATGCATTACGAGTCGCGCGTCCAGGCCGTCATAACTTACTACGCTACTGTCCAAAAAATGAAGATGGAAAAAAAGGAGGCACGAACAATTGAGCTTACCCGAGAGCAATACATGCTGGTAAACACGAATACCGAACTCTTATGAGATTAAGTACGCTTAATTTGATCTTCTCATATTTCTATACTTGATGACGTGCAGGTGCCTCCGTGGTGGTGCGCTTCCCATTTCACGGCCTGGTCCTATATTGTCAACAAATGGTGCGAGCCCCAGTGGCATGAGACACACAACGCTTGCCGGGAGCGGCGCTTGATGATGCCTGGGGCACCACACCATCAAGGCAACCTTACTCTTTCCCAGTACGCGGCTAGATGGGTATGTGAACTCACTTTTTATTTAAACACTTAATATTCTCCATAACTTCTAATCATCTTTCTATTTTCCTTGCAGTCGGCGGCACATGGTGGCCAGCCTTGCGGGCAGTTGAAGGCCTTTGCTCTGTCCCACAAGGGCAAGGCGACGGCCGACATCGACTACAACCTGGAGGACCCGCCCGAGGCGTACAGCAACGCTACCGTCCACAGCCGCCTCAGTGAGTACACCTCGGCGGCAAGAGAGGTCCATGGGCCAGAGTGGGATCCGAGCACCGAGCCCCTTGATGGAGAGGTCGTGATGAGGGTGGGTGGAGGTAAGAAGCATGGCCGGTACTGGATTGGCGACAGCACAATCGACACGGCCTCTACTCCCACCCTCTCCGAGATCCGAGCAAGGAGCACGGGCTCAGCTCCGCCCATACGCCCACGGCCTAGCGCTACACAGATCCAGATTGAGCAAATGCAGGTAATCTTGGTTTAATTCGTTGTTCATTGATTTGTACATGGTATTGCCTTGCATTGTAATATTGGGATCGATGAAATATTGTAGGCCCAGATGGATGCGAAGTTGGAGCAAGAGCGGCAGAGGATGCAGGCCGAGATGGATGCGAAGCTGGAGGCAGAGCGGCAGAGGAATGACCAGCGGATGGCGCAGATGTTCCTTTACATGCAGACTCATGGTACGGTGCCACAGCCAGGGCAACTCCCTCTTCTACCACTACCTCCTCCTTACGGCGGTCCTCCTCCCTTTGGCGTTTCTCCTCCCTTCGGCGTTCCTCCTCCCCTCGGCGTTCCTCCTACTTTCGGTGGTACTTCTCCTGGCACTCCTTCTGCAGGCACTCCGGTGAGTCACTTCAAATCTTTTGTACTTTAATTTCTTACCTTTAAGTATGATATAGTGAAGTAATTGCAGGGTTAGCTATGCTAGCTTGTAACCAATATTTTGTCACTTCTATTACATTTTAGTTTATATGCTTCTAACCTACACATTTTAGTTTATATGCTTCTAACCTACACATTTTAGCTTATATGCTTCTAACCTACAATTTAAATACTTGTATTGCTTTGCTCGTGCAGAATCAATCGGCGGGATCCAACAATCCTTCTCCGCAGAATGCTTGGTCGTCGTGGCCGCCTCGTCAATAAACCTGTAATTGTATTTCAACTTCTATAACTATGTGTCGTGATCGTGTGAGACTTTGTGATGACGGTGTTGGTGGACTATGTGTTTGTGATGATCGTGGACCTCTATGTGATGTGTTTGTGATGACGGTTGATCGTGGACCTCTATGTGATGTTTTTGTGATGATGGTGGAGCTTTTTATGTGATATGTTGAGTTTGTGATGATGGTGGAGCTCATTTATGTGATATGTGGATATGTGATGATGATTTGGCTCATATATGTGATGTATGATGTTTTTTTGTGATTGTGGTCCAGGTTGTAGTCGATTTGAAATGTTTACTGCAATCTGGAACAATTTTTTGCCGAGTGCTTCACCACTTTGCCGAGTGTCAGGCATATGCACTCGGCAAAGAAGACATTCTTTGCCGTGTGCCTGACATGGCACACGGCAAAGAGTCCATTCTTTGCCGAGTGCCGGGGACCAGGGCACTCGGCAAAGATGCCAGGCTTTGCCGTGCGCCTGGGCCCACGGCACTCGGCAAAGTGTTGGTTGACGGCTGACGGAGTCAACCCCTTATTTGCCGAGCGCCACGTGGGGCACACGGCAAAGTGGTTGCCGTGTGTCCGACAAACAGCACTCGGCAAAGTACTGTTTGCCAGTACATGTTTGCCGTGTGCC
The DNA here is from genome assembly GCA_012490785.1 of Eragrostis nindensis. Taxonomy (NCBI): domain Eukaryota; kingdom Viridiplantae; phylum Streptophyta; class Magnoliopsida; order Poales; family Poaceae; genus Eragrostis; species Eragrostis nindensis. Next base: position 1,438,785 of record JAAXCT010000030.1, on the reverse strand, counting down.
GTTTCCGAGTGTTGCACACGGCAAACCCTTTGCCGTGTGCTTTTGGCCCTTTGCCGTGTGCCCTTGGCACACGGCAAACGGGAGATTTCCCGTAGTGCTAGGTCCCGACAGGAGAGATATATTCATCAGTGATTTGTTTTTTAGTATAATAAAATCAGCTGACTAATTAGCTATAAAATTACATATACCTGCTTAGAGATTTGAAGAGTAAGCTTCTCCAGAATTGGTGAATGTTGGAGAATACAAATAAACGCATTCGGGTCAGGAGCAACACACCATTCATTGAGTAATAAAGTCTTCAAATTGGTACATATGGGGCACCATTTTATATCCCTGTAAAAAACAAACTAGGCAAAGAGACAAAAAGGCTGATTAGACCAAGCTAGATTATGCCCAAAATATGATATGCATAATAAATCTGATATACATGGCATTTCTGTATACCAAAATTTGACAGGGATATAAAATTTAATTGTAGAGATTTACAAATGCAAACTAATTTGAAGGAAGCACTTTTTTTTGCTTATAACATACAGGCTATGCTCAAATAAGATCCAGACAAGACACATGCTATTTAGGGACTTCAGTATAACATACATATATTTTATAATTAATAGCATAGCATGACCAGCAGGAATGAGCTCTACTGAATGTTTTCGTCATAACTGAATCTTATATGTATATTTAAGCAACAAAAATGGCTTGTGTGGCATACAGCATCTGTATCAAAGTCAGGTTGCAAAGCATTTTGGTGAATGGATATGTTTACTGCATGACAGCACTGTAAAAGCATGAGGATGTAAGAGAGAAAGCTATCAGAATTGCGTACCACTGAAGGATAAGCTGACAACTGCGAGTGTGTAGCTTCCGACAAACCTTTTGAGTATCAGACTATTACGGAGACCATCATGAGTCTCCAAATAACCGGGATCGAGACTCCTTATAGTAATTGCAGCCACCACAGTTAAGAGGGACACAATCCTACCGCGTGGTCGCGGCGGCCAAGAGCGCGCCCGTGGCGCTCGGGAGCGAGGTGGTGGCGGAGCTCGCCAGGGAGAGCGGCGTCGGGCTGTTCCGGCTGGAGCTCTTCGTCGCGGGGGAGGTCAAATACGAGGCGCAGCCCTTCCGGCGCAGCTTCACGATGAGGTGCCCGCTGAAGCTTCCGCTGTCCACGGCGCCGACGGCGGTGGCGTTCGCGCGCATCGAGCGCACGCTGCCCCCGCAGGCATGCGTGCGTCCTCTACCTCGGCCGGCTCCTCAGCCGCGCAGGCTGCTTGCGCCGCCTCCTCTACCTCGACAGCCTCCACCGGGACTCCGAGGAGACGCAGGCCGGGGACGCCGCGCAGCTCGACCGCTCCTTCTGCGTCCTCGCCGGCGTCGTGCTCCCCTGCTCCGTCGCCGACGCCGCGTACCAGGTCTGCTGGTACAGCGCCGCCGCGCGCGCCTTCCCATCGCCGTGGTGGGCCGCCGCCGCATGCGCCGCCAACGTCGCATCCTGGGTGTACCGCAATGCCGTCTTCTTGCGGTTGCCGCCGCCACCCCCGCCGAGGCCGCAGCCCCCGCGCTTGGCTAGGGCCTGCAGGGCATCCATCTTCCGTCGCGCGAGTTCGCGGGAGCTAGCCTCGTCGCCGGCGATGGCCTGGACTCCGGCGAGAGGGATCAGGGAATGCTGCATGGAGGAAGGAGCCTGGAACAGCCGTGAGAACGCCGGGTCTTGACTACCAGTCGTCGGCCCGCTGCCTGAGGTGCGGCGACGTCGGTCACCAGGCGTCCAGGCGCGTGGCTGCTAGCGGCCTCGTTCCCCGCTACGGTCCGGGCCGCCAACCAAGTCGCCAGGCAGCGGATGGAGCGGGCTCCGCGGGTCGCTGGCCGCAAGGTCGCAAGCTTCCCCGTCGCTGGGCGCGGAAGGCACCGCTAGAGGGGGGATCGTCGGAGGGACTCCGAGGTCGAGTGATGGCCGTGAGGTCGCAGCACGCGGTCGCGCCTTCGCCCTACTACCCGCCTTGGGGGCTGCAGGGTATCCATGTGCCGGCGGTGGTCACCGGCGTCGAGGTGGATGTCCTGGCTCCGGGAGGCGGAGGCTTGGGCACGGTGGTGGGCCCCAAGTCTCTCTCACCGTTGGTCGAGCCTTTCCTGCCTGCATCGGTGGGCCCGTATGTGAAGAAAAAGGTGGTCGAATAAATTGGGTCGCAAAGTCAAAAGTTTGGCCTGCTACATGCCAATCCTCCCCTGGCTCCCGTTGGCTCTACTTGCATGGCCTTTGCCATGGTCGGGGGGAGGACAGGGGGGTTTGGCTTGTTCCACCCTTCCGTTGCTCGACACGAGGCCCCCGGTCTGGGTACAAAGCCTGTCACAGGCACAGGGGCTGGGAGGACCCATGCAGCTGGCATCCTCGTGCTCCCCTTTCGGCGCGATCAGGAGGGACAGTTGCGGCTTCCTCGAAGCTTCCTGCTCCTCCTCCTGTGGTTGCAGCGGGCTGCACGGGCCAGCCGAATCTGTGCAGGCCGCTGGAGTTGGTCCGGGACCCCTTTCACCCCGTGCTCCTGGGTCGCCTCCTACGGCCCAGTCATCCTCATGGGCGGGCCTTGCTCCATTTTCTTCTACCTTAGGCTGTGTTGAATGTACTCGCCTTTTGCTTAAAAAAAAGAAAAAAAAGAAAAAAAAGAAAAAAAGAGAGAGAATGTACTCGCCCTGAATTTGTTAAAAATGGTCGAGCTTCATGGGAAGGGGGTTCACAAGGAATCCTAGTTCCCCTTCCACTCCCCCCACCCGTCGGTGACGCCCCCTTTCCCTCCCCTCCCTTGGTCGTGGTCGCTCAGAGGGCCTTTGTGGCGGTGGTACGGCGTCGCATTGCCAATGCCCGCATCCGGCACTATGGCACCGCCTCTCCTCTCCCTCCATCGGTTGTGGTCGCTCGGTATGCGCTCTGGTGATGGTGATGTCTTGCGGTGGACGTTCTGGCCCGGATGGTGGGGCACTAGTTCGTGCCGCTGCTAGTCCTATTAGTGTGCTTGTGGAACTCGTGGTCGTGGTCTTGGTCACGCGATCGTGGTTGCCTCCGCCTAGACGTGGAACTCGCGGTCGTCGTCGCTTGGCCGTTGTCGTTGTCGTCTAGTCGTGGTCGCCGTCGCCTGGTAGTGGTCGTCGTTGCTTGGTCGTGGTCGTTGTCGCCTAGTCGTTGTCACCGTCGCCTGGTAGTGGTCGTCGTCGCTCCCTCTCCCCTCTTGGTTGTGATGCCCCGAGCACCTTTCCACAGGCCAAATCGGCGTTGTTTGGCTCGACTGTCAGCCGGATCCCCGCGAAGGCCATTTGGATCCTTTTCTCCACGTCTCCTTCCTCCTCACCGCTTCGCTTCACCCACGTCTCCCCCCTCCCCCTCCCAACCGCTCCCGTAACTAGCAACTGCACCCCCTCGCACCTCCTCCGTACCCGGTCGTCAGATCTACCCACCTCGCCTGTAATCGCAGCAGGTCGTCGACTTCCCTTTCCATGGCGTGCCTGGACCCTCGTGATCTGTCCACAATCGTCGTAGCACAAACTTCGAATCGTCCTATCCTGTGGGCGGGAGGGTGCTGTGTGGAAGGGCCAAGCCCGCGGGACTCCATGAACGACCCTTCTCGCTCCCGATCGCTGTTACCCCACCCCGGCCACCTGTCACTGCCGGCCTCAAGGCCCGACTGCCTCAGGATGTCGCACTCTATCCAAGCGGCGGTGGTATGTTTCGAACTTCGTCACACGGCGAACATTGGGCTGTCAAGGTCACGAATCTATCATGCTCGCGCTTCCATAGGCACCTCCGCTTCGCTGGCTGTCTTCTTTTGGTCGCATGGAAGCTTCGGAATGCTTCGGAATGCTTGAATTCCAAGCGCTCCAACTTGTCGCTCTCATCGAGCAAATCTTGGGAACGTCCTTAATAGGCTTTCTCGAGGGTCGTGAAGTCCTGGTAGTTATCTCGTTGAGGCTGCGATGGACTCTCTTAATCGTTGTTGTTCTAAATAACGAGCGGTGGGGGTGATCAAGGGGTCTCCGTTGAGGGTTCTTCCCACCCGAAGCCGTGACTTACAAGGAACCTGGTCCAGGCTTTCACTTGTTTCACTGGTCGCAGGGAGGCTTGGAAGGGACGGAATGACAGGATCTTCGAATTCCAAGCACTCCAACCAGTCGCTTTGTTGCAAGAAATCATCGATGAGGCTGACCTTTGGGCAGCTGCGGGTTCTTCAAACTATGGAAGCTGCTCCTCCCTAGGCGGGCTTAGTGATTTAGTTCTTTATTTTGGGAGCTTGTTCCCGCTTCTCATTTGTTTGTTCCGGTTTGTAAGGGTCTGTTTTGCCCTTCACTCCTGTTTTTGTAACTTATCGCTACTTCGTGGTCGGCTCTTAGCTAAATTCCATAGGGGATTTAGTTCTGGCCATGTTGTAAACAATTTCTCTTCTTCTTAATGAAAAGCGTGCTCCGCACGTTCTAAAAAAAAAAGGGACACAATCACCGGGGCCACCGTGCCTACACTGGTCTTCACTCTCTTCTCCAAAACTAACATTAGCTGTTAGCAAGGATGGCATGCTTTGAAGAAGCGGAGTCCTACCAGCACACTGGATTAGCTACAGTGAAGGGCCACTTCCAGTAAACTCACAGCACGTACGTCATGCTCAGGTGCTTCACGGACGGAGATGATCTTTTTGCAGCGTCAATGACGCAGCTATCCATCTTCAGCTCAACAAGCGCAGAACACTGGCACCGATAATTAGGTAGCCAAAATCGATCTTCGTGAGGTGCTGGGAGATGCCGCACTAACGTGGCAGAGCAGAGCGAGCAAGATCCATTTACTCGGTAGCGAGTCCACCTCAAAGCAGCACGAGTCAAGAGGCGCCTGCGATTCTTGGCGGAGGCGGAGCAGGTGGTCCACGAAGGATTCTTCGTTGCGCCACCACTTGACGCCGGCGAAACTGATCCCCGGCGCGGTTATCCAGAGGTCGCGCCAGAGCTGCGCGAGGACGCACGCCGGCAGGAGCGAGAGGATTTGGTGGAGAACGCCATCTGGGAGGGCGCCGATTCGGTACACCGGAGCAGCCCTGCTCGCCGTGGATCTCCTCGCCGACCTCGGCGGCATCCTGTCGAACGGGCGTCCTCGCTGCAAGACACGGAGAGAAAGGGCACGTCAGCCGCCAAGGCGCCAACACACCGAAAGTGGGAGAAGGGGGGGAGAGGTACTACCGTCCGGTCTTTTGCATGAGTTTGACATTTTCCTTGAGTATTTTTGTGAATTGTATATTGATTTTTCTATAGATTTTAGAATTCGCAAACAATTTCTGCAGAATAAAGAATTTTTGTTAAATTTGGAAAACGCGAGGGTCATTGAGATTTGCGCCATAGGGCTTGCCACACAGCCCAGGGAGCACCCTATCTGGCCCTAGAGGCACCTGATCGGAGCCAGGGCATTTCTATAGGTAGGGCGGGCTATGGTTAAGTTTTGATTGGACAGTGTTTGAGATTCGTGCAACGGCTCAGATTCGTGTGGGTGGAGAGATGGAAAGCTGAGAGGCTGCCACATGTCGCTTTCTGGTTGGGACGGGTGGGTGGGAGGAGAAAATTAATCATTTTCAAACTTGAAACGCATTTTTCTTCCAAACCGTATGTCCGTTTTCGAATCCATTTGAACTGGTGTTGTTTAGAATTAATGCTACAAAATGAGATACAATATGAATATTTTTTCAATGGTTTTAAATGAAAAATTTTCGTTAACATTTTGAATGTATTGTGTCAACATTTTTTTAAACAGTGCCAAACATTTCTTTTGTACTAGATCAACATTTCTTCAAAATGTTGATTTCATGTCTAAAAATTGTTGAAATAGAGTTAAAAATGTTGACTCTTCTATTTCAAAATATTGATGGGCTGGGTTATTCAAATTTGATAGGCTATTGGGCCGTTCTATTGGTTGGTAATTATAGGACGTCCTCTGCATAGGAGCTCCCGAGGAGCCAAGCCTTGGCCATGGCGGCCAGGCTAGCTCGCTCGGCGACGGTGGCGCTAGCTCCGAGAGGAGGATCAACCCTCTGGCGACCTTTTTGGAAAATAAAGGGCACATGCGGGACTAGTGCGACGGCAAGACTCCATTTGTGGGGCAGCGAGCGCACTGGTACAAAAGAGGCCTACGGTGGCGGTCGTTTCCAGCCTGCATTGGCGGGTGGAGCGCACGCCACTGCGCTTCCGCCACTGCAAGCAAGAAATTGCAGTGGCGGACGGTGTAGCCCACCACTAGAATCGATTTAAAAGTAAAAAAAAAAAAAAGATGGGCCCCAAGGCCGCCGTGCGCCCTGCTGAGCCCGCTGCGCGCCCTGCTGGGCCCGCCGCCGCCGCACCGTCGATGCACCGCCGTCGATGCTGCCGTCGCCAGACCACCATGGATAGCGCTGTGCCGCCGCGCCGTCGCAGCGAAGCCTTCGTGGATCCCACCGGCCCGTTCCGTCGCCGCGCTGCCTGCCTCTGCATCGGCTTCCCCGACCGTCCGCCGCCCCAGATCTGCGAGGATGAGAGAAGCGTGAGGGAAAGAGGGAGGAGGGAGTGAGGACGCACCCGTCGTCGCCAGATCTCGTAGTCACCTTGGAGGTCGTCGTCGCATAGGCACTCGCACCCGCTGTCGCGGGGCTTGCAGTCATCGACGAGGCACTCGCACGGTCGCCTTGGAGCTCGCCGTCGCGGATCCGCGTTGGAGCTCACCATCGCCCCGGCCACCTCGACTTATGGCGCCGCCGAGGGGCCCCTCAACGGAGCCGCGCGTGACCACGTCGCACGCGCGCGCCGGCAAGAGGTGCCTCCATGGCTGCCGTCCGGTGGGAGAGGGAAGGAGAGAGGTGAAGCGCCGCCGCGGGTAGAAGATGGTGCGCCGCCGCGCCGCGTGGAGAAGGGGATGAGGGCGGCGGATCTGAGAAGAGAAAGAGGAGGTGGCGACTTGAGAGAAGTGTGAGGGAGAGGAGGAAAACGAACCCTAAAATTTGTTTATATACGAAGTCGGTTATGGTGGGCTCAAATGGGCCACAATGGGCTCAGATGACACTACAATGTGGCTAACGTAAGCAAGCCCGCCACTGGTAAAAAATAGCAGTGGCGAACAGTGATGACATCAGAATTGCCTGCCACTAGTAACATTTTTCCTGATGACGTCAACACTGTCCGCCACTGCTATTGCTAGAAGTGACGAATCATTGGTGCCCGCCAATGCTATTTTGAGGCCTGCGTCACTGCAGGCCTCAATTGTACTAGTGGCAGCGACGGCGCCGGGAGGCATCGGAGCTGCTGGGGTGGTGGTTCGATCGGCGAGGATGGTGGTCGACAAACCAAGCCGTGTGAGGAAGAAGATGGTCTCCCGGCTCCGCAACGCTAGGAAACACCTTGTTTTGCAATGTTTTCGATTCCGGAGTAGGCTTTCGTGGCCCTACTCATTCTTTTTTTCCCTCGAAAACTGGCGCTATTCACTGTCTCCTTAATCTTGGTACTTCGATTAGGCCATCTTGCTATTGACATATTAAGTGATTAAAGTAATTTTATTCTGTTCCCTTAAGCATTCCGAGCAAATTAAATAATGCTTATGATACATTGACTAAAGTGTTTAAAAAATGTACCATGTTTTCTTGAATATGGGAAGAGGTGGCTAGATGGTAAAGAGTAAATCTCATGACATTCTATTCTTTTGTGCTAACCATTACTGGCTGCTGCGATGGATAGAAAAATTTGTGGTGCTCGCCTATCCCTATTGTGTAAATAGGTTTCAAGCAAACATAAACTGTATGAGCACGCAGGATCTGTAAATCTCAAACCATAAATTAAAAACCACTCAGCATCAAAACATGAAAATTTTGATAGATAGAAATACTTGCGAAGAATGAAAACGGCTCCTCATTACCCCTGGCAATAGCAACTGAGAAATTAAGGCTTAATTCTCGAAACAAAAACCAACATTTAGATGACAGAATGGAAGTATTTCCACACAATACTACAAGTTTAAGAACATTTAAACAGCTAACAACAGATTCAGAAGAGAAGACTGGTCAAACTTGAGACGGAACAAAAGTTTCAAATTATTCAAAATAATCCGTTGTTACCAAGGATAATAACACGACTTCTAACTTTTAATCCATTAGATGTTTCTGAATTAAACAACAGATAGAAGATCCATCAACAGGCTGCTGATTATCGCGACTTCGTCTTGACCCAAAAAAAAACATAACTGAAACCTGCATGAGAAATATAATCGTCAAAGACTTCACAGATTGATAAAACAGGACTGCGAAAAGGACATTGAAATGCATGAATGTTCCAAGGGTGTGCTAGTCATTTCTTATTTCTACTTTTTTTTCTCAAAATAATGCATCGCATTTTTCTCAAAAAAAAAAAGACACTTAAGTGAATTGATGTGCTTTCGTATAGAATTCCTGCCCTTAGAACACATTGTATTTAGTACAGTAACACGGTGAAACTACTAACTTGGTTGACATTATTATCAACATATTAGAAACTACATATGATGGAAGAAAATAAAAATAATTGATTATGATGTATGAATTCTTATAATAGTAACAAAAGGACACAAATGCATGATGAATTCAGCTCTGTACTCTCTAGAAACTGTGTAGCGTAAGTTTCTTAGTACGCATTTTGATCTTAATGTCAAAAAAGTGTATAAAGACAAAAAATATCTACATAGGGGAAGTAAATATTTTTTTACATATTATTAGAACACAGAGGAAGCTCTAATTTAACATCAGTGATGTCAGGATATGGTGGGTTATGGTTGAGAATTAAATTGTTTCATTCATATTATCAGGAAAATAAACTAGTATTTATCAGAAAATTAATGATTAAACTAACATTAAGGAATGAATAAAAATGAATATTACCATGGATCATTTTTTATTCACTCGTTAATTTCAAATGGGAGGATTTTCTTTTTCATATTTGAACATTGTAACTTTTCTACCAGAGTTTGACACGAGCAAATGTGCAGCTTGTGTAGATACTACTAGACTAGAAGCATAAAAATCTCAGGATGCAGTTTTATTTCTCGGATACACAGGAGAGCTGCATGTCTTTTTATTGTAGTGAAGAAAAGACAACTTGAAAAAACACAAATAGAAAAAACTAACTAAGAAATACACAAGAGAAAAATGATCCCGATACAATTCAAGCTTAGGCTTCCCCAAGCAACTGACCCAGCCCCAAATTGTTGAGGCCACGGGATAGCATGCATTTTGATACATTATCACCAGAAGCTAAAACACATTGACCACATTCTAGAAGTTAGTGAGCAATCATCCTTGGGAGAAGGACTGTATTGCGAAATAATTAAACAAAAGCGCAACAGGTGTAAAAATATTGGGAAAACAAAACAGTAACAGCTTCTTTGTCTATGTTACTCCCTGTTCTCTAAACCAATCAAATGTTCTGTTTATCCCTCAAGAAGGCCTGTGTTTTTGTACCTCTAAATGGAGCTCAAACCATTATTTTGAAAGTTAAACACCTGCAAATGGAGCCCGAGAAAAAACACTCAGAAAGGGCATTTCATAAATAAATAGCAATTTGTGATGAATTGCAAACAATCCTAAATTTTTTTTGAAAGGATAAGAACTTCACTTGGACCTGCATCATGTGCTAGCTTTTCATTTTTATTACGAGGTTGGATGAATTTAATTAAATAAGATGAAAAAAGGTATCATGCAGTCCTTATACAAACAATACTGAGATTAGTGGTAATGAAGTTTACAATAAATTGAGCCACATATAAGGAAGGGCACCAGTCACAGGAGGACAACCGTTGCTTGTATATATGAACGGAAACCAGAAACTGGATAACTTTTTAAAAACACTACAATGCATCGAACTGGGCAAATAATTTAGACCTGTGAAACATCATAACGCTGTAAACTTAAGTTTATGAAACAACTCACATGTTCAACAAGATATGCTGATTTTTCTTTACTAAATAGTGTGAGTTTTCCGTTGCAATTAAATTTATTAAATACCAATGGAGATTGTTTATTTCTCCTCTCTAGTGATGGCTTTGTTTGAGCTACAATTGTCATTGTCTCATTAGAACTTACAGCCAGATCTTAGGTTAAAATTTTGGATATCAATTTGCTCCTCTTGTACTCCAGAGGCAGCTAAGATCCTCAGAATTTGGGTAACCGTCGCATCAACCTCACAGCATGTTATATTAATTGTCTCAAGGTGGTCAGATACAAATGATTGCTCCTGTGGTTTGCATCTTTCTTCTGTTGTCACAGAATTTTCATGCACCTATAACAAAAGACATATTTTACTAACAAATGAACAGTGGATGAACTTTAACGGCAGAGAGCTGAAATTGAAAAATATGATACCTCAAAAAGTTTCAGTGTAAGCTCCTCAAGGATTGGTGAATGTTGGAGGAACCAAATTAGTCCACTGAAGTCATCAGCCACAAACCAATCAAGGAGTACCAAGGTCTTTAGATTGCTAAATGTAGGGCAGCATTTTAGATCCCTGCTGAAAACAAACTAGCCGAAGAGAATTGTAGCAAAGATCAGAAAAGGAATCAGCATATTAAAGATGTGTATCATATGCCACTAAAAAAAATATTTGTATATCATTACATATCGCAGTAAATTTTGAATATTTCTTTTAGTTTATTCGACAGTTAAAATTCGAAACTAACAGGAAGCATATATAGATGAACGTGCTGACTAAATAGAGATTAATCAGATGCTTGGTATAGACACATTTTGAGAAAAGAATCCAGCTATATGCTTAATAGCGAATAAGCTGACAATAAATAACAACGAACAATAATCAGTAACCGGATAGCATGATGATCATAAATTGTAACACCCCTGCTGTCTCATGAATCACAAATGCACCTGTTCATCATGTCCTTAGGTTGTATATCTCAAATATCTAGTTTCGTATTCAAATATGCCTACGTAAATGAAAACAAAAATGCATCGAATCAGAGGTTGCTAATGAAATTGATCAATTCTCAAGATAAGTATACCTGGAAACAGTTAGTTGTGAAACTACAGAGCCAAAGTAATTGTTTGTAATAATTTCAGAATTTTCCTTAAGCATTTAAGCATCTCAAATAATTTCAGAATTGCTGGTTTCTAAATTTTATTTTTCTAATCTCTGAAAGAGTTCAGAAGTTTATGTTCCACCATTGTGACCTACGTATGTCACTCTGTCAACCACACAAAATTTGGCGAAATTTGGAGTTCATTTGCTACTTGTTTTGCTATGAGGAAAATGGCTCCTAGATAAGTCGGGCAGGACTGTTGTGACCGCTCGGCCTACTTGTCATTCTCCCCAGCTCGTTCCTCTCTCTTCCTCGACCAGCCCGGCAAGCATGAACGCCGACACGCGGCCTGGGCGCGTGTCCGTGCCGTTGAACTCGCCCCCGACCGTCAAAACTTCTTCCTCGACGTCTCCAAACTCTTCCTCGGCCTCTCCGCGCATTTCCACTCTCACATTTCCCGTCTGACCGCCATTGCCGCCGAGCCGAGCTCGAGTTCGTCGCCCCGCCTCTCCACTGTCTCCCCGTCCAAACCAGACCCGGCAGAAGCTGCGCCATGGTTACATGAAGCTTTCCACCACCCCGTTTCCCCTCCGTCACCCCCAGCTGCGAGATCGAGCGAAGTTTCCAATGGAAGCCGGCGAAGGACCACTCTTGGCGCCGACTTGAAATCCATCCTCCACGGTGAGCAGAAACTCGATTGCCTGCAGGTTTAGCTACTGGGATACCTCACGTACCTCTCTACCTCTCTAATCTTTTCTAACTCTACCTGAGCAGTGCAGTCTGTGCGATTCAAGCTTTTCCCCGCCGCCGTCGTTGTGTGCAGTCTACACCTCTCCATCAAGCTCCACCTTCCAGCCCTCTTCGTCAACTACTTCCTCCACGCGGACCTTCCTCCTGTCACGGTGAAGCTCACCGACCATTTCGCCGCCCTCTTCATCCACTCCAGCACCTGTGCGACGCCGCCGGAACCTCGTCGTCTCCGCCGCTCGCCGTCGACACCTTTCCGGCCATCTCCGTTCTACACCGACCGCTGTGGTGAGTCCCTCGTGTCTCGGTGGTCGCCCTTGTAACCTAGGCCGCTGGGAGCTCAACTCCGGCGAGCCCGCCGTTTCTTTTCAGTGCCGCACCACCGCGAAAGCTATTGCTGGAGCTGAATTTTTCCAGACCTTCTGTGGCCATGTGGGATATGCTGTGCTGAGTTGTGTGTCCGATTCTTCAACTTCCCAGGAAACGTTGCAACCTTGTAAACATCACAGAAAATCCATATGAAGTCAGAAAAATGCGAAACAAATTTTGTTCGATTCTGTATGTTCAGACCTACATGTTAAACATACTGGATTCAGTAGCACACTCCTTATACACTCGGTATAAATGGTTTTGATTGGATACAAGTTTATTTTTGCTAGGCATTTTCCATTCATGCAAACATTCTGAAAATTTATGAGGAGCTTCCCTGTATGCTCTAGTTACTCCACCAAACCTGTCATAACAAGAATCCCTATCATGTATCCTAATTGATTCAGATTTGGTTTCAGCAAATGAATTGTCATAAATAATTCTTGCATGTTTGAGCAGCCAAGTTTCTTGTGCATGCTACAGAGACCAATGTGCATCTTGGAAAAATTTTCCCTGCCCTGTACATCTTGTATGATTCCCTTTTAAATGTAAGGTAGATTACTCTTGCTTTTTGTGAGCTGAATCACCATTGCTAATGAAGGAAATACTTCAGACGAAAGTTAATAAAATCTCTTGTTTTCACTCATCAATATCAGAACACCAACACATGTTTTACAATGAACTTCAGTTTAGTTATGAAAGTGTAAATGACTCTCCATTCAGATTATTAAATTATCTATCACATTTTGACACTAATTCTTGCATCATTTGTGCATATCAATAGAGAACGGGACGATCGAGCTAGAAGTGGAGCCGGTCCAGGAGGATATTGCAGCTGAACCTGAGAACATTTCTGAGGATACTAACTTTGAGGCTGCCCCGGTGCATCCAACTTGTTTTAAATATTTTTTTTCCTTACTCACTAGTGCTGTTGTTGGAGTCTGGTTGTGCATTTAGGTTGTAGGAAGTAATTGACACCTTAGATGCATTTCCTGTATGTATTCCTATCTCGTTAGACATTATTCGGGGTATCACTAGTTCGATAGGCTGCTATGCTTTGATAAAGATTTCGATAGGTTACTTCGAACAGAATCGATGCTAGCATTGTTATACCTCATATATCAGTTTTTGTTGGAGGATCACATGTTGAGGAATCTGAGAACAGGCGAGGAAATGGAAATGTAGGTTGCATCATGACATGGAGGTCTTGTGTGCGGTAGCCTCGCCTGTGTCGATTAAGGACCGTTCGTTGTTGGCCCCGTAGAGCAAGTTTGAATAGTACCGATTGCATGCTAGTGTTATGGGCACTAGTAAAACGATGTAACCTAATCACCTCAGAGTTCGGACGTAGACCGCCATCTTGTTCGCTGAATTTGGGAGGGTAGGTGGCAGCCGCTCATGTGTTGGGGGACCATCTGCCCGGGAGCGGTGGAAGCGGCTCGGCTTTGTTGGTGGTTGGCGTGAAAGGTTGCCACATGCGGCCTGTGTGGCGCTGTGTCGAGTATTTCGGGTTCTCTCCTGCAGATGTAAATCGATTCGAGTCGCCGTCCCTTGCGGTTATGAGTACCACTTGTTCTCTGAGTCGCATCATAGTAAGAAGTGGAATATGTGCTGAATATGACTTGCTATTATTCAAATAAATTCTTGGTTGCAACACTTGACTGAAGTAGCTTAAGTGCAAACTGTATAACTATTTTCATATTTTAAATTGGGCTAAAATCTGAAAGTAAGGATCTAGTAATTAGGCTATATTTTTTTTAGCAAATATCAGCCATCCCCCTTATAGCCTTGCATATTAGGAGTTGGCTTTAGTTAGCCATTTTGTCGGGTAAGACTTGCTGAGTATTAGTTACTCAGGGTTTTTGTTGTTGATGTTTTACAGGTAATCAAAATAATACTTATTCTTGTGATGGCCGATATCATTGGGAGGGGCAGCCACCTGATTGTTGGAACCTTCAGTGGGAACCTTGCTCGCCGCCATGAATGAATGTGTGTTGCTAAGTGATGCATTGTTGGGCTCAATGCATTACCACTGCTTATGCCTAGTTATCGTCTCAGTTGTACCTATTTGGCTCGTTTTACGCTTCCGCACTTTTAAACACTTTCGAACTCATGTTTTAAGTTATCAAACTCTACTATACCGTAAAGACTTTCTTTGTTGTAATATTTTTCTGAACCCTTTGTGGCTATCTGTGTTCGTTCATCAACACAACCGGTGCATTCAATCCTGAGGGGCATTATGCTACATAAATAATCAACGTAGAATGTTCGAATGAAATATGATGACATGAAAGAACCAAACCACGTTCCATCAATTAAAAAAAAGAACCAAAAGACGATTTAAGGGGTTATTGCAGACAAAACATAAAGCTTATGTCTAATGGTGCACATAATTCATACATTAGTGTAGTGATAAAGAGGGAGGCAATCAAAGAAAGAGACTTTGGAGACTTATAGAACTACATAAACATCAGGAGCTAGCAGATAGGAAGAGCAAGATTACCACTTCAGGATAAGTTGACAAATGCAGGTATGTAGCTTCTGACAGCACACTTAGAAGCAAACAGCTTGTGTGGTCATTATGAGGCCCATAGTAATGTCGACAACCATCACAGATGTTAGAGCCACAACCATGAAGCTGTTGTAACATAGATCAAAGCAATAGCGTGGATCAAGTTCAACAGCTGCATATTGTAACGATGGCATCCATTCAAGCACTGGAGTCCTTTGTTCACAGTACAAGGTCAACGAAACAAGACTTGGTGTGCGGATCCGAGTTCGGGCCATGGGGAAAAAAGCAATATCAGTGGCCCTCAGATGCTGCAACGATGGGGACAAACTTTCTTCAGAACCGAGGTGGGCATTATCAATTGCCAGATCCAGCAGTGCTGGACAGCCTGTAAAATCCAGGTCGTCATCGAAAGCTACACCGGTGAGCTTTAACTTGGTCAGATGTTCCGAAGCAAGAGTCTAGCGGTGCAAGCGCTGGTCAGAAGCAGGGTTATAGAAGTAGAAGTCTAGCTCACGGACCTTGCAACCCAGAGCGCACCGGATCCAGCCATCCACCAGCCCCACATCGAAGGTCCTCTCTTCTAAGTCTTCTTCCTCGGGGCCCTCGGGGCGGCCGGGGCTCCGAGGCGGCGGCGGCGCATCAGGCGGGACACGAACATGGAGAACGTAGCGTCGGTCCCCCACAAGGTGATGTGGAGATGGGGGGATCCCATCCACAGGTGGCGCCAGGAACTGGCGAGCACGGACGTCCACACGGCCTCGTCAGTTCCTGGCAGGAACTGACGAGGAAAGACAGTATCAGCTCCCGGTCGCCGTCTGGCAGGGCGCTGATGCGGTCCTCCTCCATTCCGTCGATCGCTGCGACGGCACCGGAACACAAGCTGATTGAATTACCCGGCTCGCCGGCGGCGGCAGAGGTGAGGCGATAGGAACTGTGGAATCTATAGAGAGGGATAAGTAGGCGTCATCTGGGCCATCGATCGGGACTCCCTGCCCGTCCGCCTCCCGATTACCGTCAACGAATTGAAAGCTTCGTTTCAATTCCACAACGCTTTGGATTCCCAAGTATGCGGCTGATCCCGTTCCAAAAATCTCTACCTTCTCGTGATAACGAGGCTGCCAGGAAATTAATTTCGAACAATGCTGACTATATTTCCCTTTCTTTATTTTTTTTTTGTAAAACACGATTGAGACCCATGCGCTCGATCACAGCCTCACATACACGTTTGAGCGCTCACTCATAGAAACACATGCATACATACCCTACCCTGTGAATGACTACAAGAGACTAGATGGCGTGAGACGGGGGTATTGCCCGCCACTAAAAAGAAAACTAGTGTAATCAATAACATTCATATAGCAGCCTCAATTGTGTGAGAATAACTTTAGCGGGGGAACCTATACGCGGTATGGCAGCAGCCTGCGATGTAGGTTGTCAGAATAGAATAGCACGGCTGACAAACATGAAGAGAGTATATAGGAAACAAAGAGATATACATTACAGAGGCCTGTGCATATATATGTCATTGTGGTGGTTCATGAATTCTATTGCCATGAATTACTAAAACACGGAAAATATATGTCATTTGAAGTTATCGTCCTACGTAACCGGCCGGGTGATCATTCCGATCTTAACTTAGTAGATATTGACATGCTTCTACACCAATGCCTATGTATCTGATATTGTGATCGAGGGAGAAATCTGAAATTTATATCCAATCTGAACTTAGCATGCATATTCAGGAGAGCAATGAATTTGAATGGTAAGTGTAGGATTGGATATAGTGCACTGACACATAGCTGACAATAAAAAACGGAGAAATAGGGGATGAAATACTGCACACAATACACAGCGATAGATCTTCAGACCCCATCATTTGTTTGAAGCCAGTATGGTGCACTGACACATAGCTGACAAAAAAAAACGGAGAAATAGGGGATGAAATACTGCACACAATACACAGCGATAGATCTTCAGACCCCATCATTTGTTTGAAGCCAGTACAGAGCCCTTTTTAGCATCATACACACTATCGATAATAGTCATAACGGAAATCTTAGCCAACTGTGATCAAGTTTTCTACTATCATTCCAGCAATGAAACGGAGCCTGATTGCCAAATTGCATAAGAAGCGTTAGCGGCTTAGATTTTCTTGACACACATAAACCTGTAGACGCATAACCAAAAAAAAAAAAACACACCATAAGACTTGGGAAATTTCAACAACATTATCATGGACCTGAGATGCAGAGTCATTAATACAGAAATTGTAAAAGGAAAGAATAATTGAAATGTGCTAGCTAGCTTTCTAAGGACAACCCGACTAGCTCTATTTCCCCTAACTATAAGTTTCTTGCCAGAAATAAATTGTTCTGGACACTTAAAAAGCAGTTTGCTTGAAGCGGGAAGAAAGATTATTAACTGACGCTGACAAGTTAAACACAATGGAGGATCACAAATTTTCATATTGGCCGTGGTGTGCGATTTCCAATGGAAGAAGTTACTGTGACACCCCGTGTCACTGTAGCCAAACTACAGAAAGCATCCCAAAAATTGAACCAAAAAAATCACTTCAAGCAATTTGAATTAAACAATCAATGTTCAAATAATTGTCAAAACCAAACCTTGTGAAGGAATTCAAAATTTTCTATCACAGCTTGACCCAACAAAAAATTTCCTGGAAAGCTCTTCAGAAATGAGAATTTTGGATTTTGCCATGATTTTTGAAATTTTTAATGAAGTGAGCACAAACAGATGAGTTCCTGAATTTTTATTTCAAATTCTGTTGCTCAAAATCACAGAGACCCAATGAGAAAGTTGGAGCTGGATGTCTTCTCTTTATCTGCAGAATTTTCTGTAACTTTTGGAGAACGGGACGAACCAGAGTTACTTCGGAGAACATTGCTGGATTTAATTCGAGGAAAAAGAAAAGAGTGCCAGGGGCCACCTGTCAGCCTCTTCGGGCCCGCGCCTTCCTCCTCCATTGGGCATCGCCGGCGGCGGACGCCGCGTGGTCACTGACCACCGGGCGCGCTCCCGCGCCTCGGTCCCGCTCTGTCCCAACTCCGCTGCTTAAAGCTTGGCTCTCCCCCGGTCAACTAGCCTAGCTCCCTCCTCGCCGCCATCCCCTTTGCTTGCACTCTCCGTCGACTAGCCGAGCTCACTCGCAGCCGCCGCCAATCTTCCGGCGGAGCCGTCCCACAAGAATATCAGGTTCGTCGTCCTCGAGTTCGGCATGGCCACCATTCTCCCTAATCCGCCATGAGTCGCGCGGATGGAGTCGTCATCCCTGAGTCTGGCCGATGTCCTTCTATCGCGCCGCCGTCAATTTCCCTCCTCCCGGTGAGCTCCTCGACTCCTTGTTGCGCAAGCGGATGCACCACTCCTTCGTTCTCCTTCCCCGCTCACCTCGTCGTCATTTCCCCTCAGACTGGAGCTTTTCCCCACCGCCGTCACGAAGAGCTCCACGCCGCCGACCACTACGGGCTTCCTCGATGAAAAGTTTGACCGCGAGTGATATCTCGCCGAGGTGAGGCTCCCAGAACCCTCAGCTCTCTCTCTCTCTTTCCCCGTAGCTCGGGTTCACCGTCGTACTAGCTCGTCAGAGCTTCGTCGCTCACCGCCGACCTTTTCCGCTCATCGCCGTCGAGTTCATGCGCCAACCCTGAATTCCCCGCGACGCTCCGAGTCATCCAGTACCCTTGCTTTACCGAAGCTCTGCCGGGAAGCCGCACCGGTGAGTGCGCCGCAGCGCTCCGGTCTTCACCAGCGAGTCGGCAACCTCCCCGGTTAGATCGAGTCATGGCCCAGCCCATGGCCCATCCGGCCCAGATCCGTGGCCAGCTCTTTTTCTTATTTCTCGAATTTCTTTGGGCGGCGGTTGAGGAAGGGGACTGAAAATAACGGGCAACATAGGAACCCTATAGTGTGAATATTTATAATTATACCCCACATGTCAGGTAGTTAAGCGGGCAAACAGGCAAGCGGACACGGGCAAAGGTTTTTTTTTTTTTTTGCGCCCGTTGGGTTTGAAATGGTGCCCGTGCCCGTGCCCGCGGGCACAAACTCACGCCCGCATCCGCGCCCAATGAGCATTTGCCCGCGGGCATGCGGGTAAACCTTGCCCTTTGCCATCTCTAGTTCGCACCCCTACTGATTATATTTATATGTAAATAAAATTGATCATCATGTTCATGTACATGACTTCAAGGAGGTAAAAAGGAAAAGATAAAAAACAAAAAAGCCTTGGAAAATGAAAATTTTGAATTATGTTACTTCTTCATAACCCCAAAACGAAACCCTTCATAAAAGAAAATGAAAATTTTAGTGTCTTGACAAATTGATAAAACATAATCACGGGAAGGACCATTTTTCAATGGCCATCCGTGCATATATTTTACTCTTCTTTATAAACATGTAGCGTTTCTAAGTGTCTTCTGACCATTTTTCCCCCACTGTAACCCACAGCACGTAGAAGCAGACCTTATTTTGGTTACTCAACCATGATAATTAAGTTAACACAATGGCTGTGACAAATTACTGAACCAATTGAACATTACATCTGTTTTCGCTCCGTCTGTTTTCTCGAAAATTTGTAGCAAACATAATGGACTAATGTCATCAATTTAAAACTAGAGGCAGTAGACTAGGAGCATGTACGTATAATCTTAGTAAAGAAACGATTTTGATAAATCATAAACAGAAGCTAAAATGTTACTGCATTTTAGAAGTTTTAAATCAGCCATCATCTAGGATCAAGAGCTCCTATCAAGAATGTAAATAATTCTCTCCCAAACGTGTTCAGTCCATCAATAAGAATAAACATAAAATCATTATTATGAATATACATCAGCCATAGAGGATGCAAACTGCACAATATCATTCTAAAATAATACAAAAGTTAATAGAAGCATCAAAGCGCAAGATCTTCTTACCCCCACTAGCTCAAACCAACACATTTAAATCTAGCATCTGCAAAAGAAACCGACAAAAAGAAGCTAGTGCAGTCAGAGAGGACCTTTCAAAACTATGTGAGAAAGTCCAATGACTTGCTAAACAACTCTAAATTCACATGGACCAGCATGCATGTGTGCCATCTATTTTTTTAACCAAGTTGGACGAATTTAATTAAATAAGGTGAAATAAATTATCATTTACTTCTTAAACCTTAAAAAGCATTATGCAGTCAGAAATAAATATTAGTGGACATGAAGTTTGCATTAAAATGGAAGTCACTTATTGGGAATAATGAATGGGCACAACTGAATCCATAGCTTAACTGAAGAATCATCTAGTAATATAATATAGGAGAAGGAACTGTTGTTGTCAAATTGAGCTTCAAAAAGGACAACAATTACTTACAAGTAGGAATAATAAACTGGGCAAATAAATTAGACCATCTAAAAGAACTGCACATTATGATCAGATAAAACTACTTGATGTTGTCAACTTGATTACACCGATATTGCACATTCTAAAAGAATGTGCATATTTTGATTTGATAAAAACTTATTAAATGGATAATCCTTGTTTCTCCTTACTTTCAATGAATTTCCATACTGTACAATAAAAGTGTTATTGTGTCAATAGAAACTCACAGCCAGATTTTGTAGGAGAACTTTGGATATAGATTTGCTCCAGTGGTACTCCAGAGGCAGCTAAGATGTTCAGAATTTTGATAACGATTGCATCAACCTCACGACATTTGATTTCAGATGTCTTAAGACGATCAGATACAACAGATGGTTCCAGGGGTTTACATTTTCCTTCTGTTCTCATGGAATCTCTTTGCACCTATAGACATGTTTTACTAACTGAGTCAACCAATCAAGATGGTAAGTCCAGTAGCACAGAGATGAAAATCAACATATCAATACCTCTAAAAGTTGAAGTGTAAGCTTCTCGAGAATTGGAGAATTTTGGAGGAACCAAATTAGTCCACTGAAGCCTTCTGCCACAAACCAATCAGTAAGCGCCAAATTCTTTAGGTTAAAAAATGTGGGGCAACATTTTATATCCCTCCTGAAGACAAACTAACGAAAGAGCAAAGTGGCAAAGATCAGATAAGGAATTTTGAGGTGTATGGTATAATAATAAACTGTGAATGTATCATGAGCAGACAACAAGAGCAAGACAATTACCAAATTAGGATGAGCTAACAACTCCAGGTTTCTAGCTTCTGCCAAGCCATTCAGAAGGAGACAGGTTCTGTGGTCATTATGAGGCCCGTAGTAATCTCCACAACCACGACAGGTGCCACAACCATGAATGCTGAGAGTATCACATTGATCGGAGGCATAGCATTTATCAAGTTGAACAGACGCAGATATTAACGATGGCGTCCTTTGAAGCAGCAACGGAGCCCTGTTCAAACAGTCTTTCAAGTCCAACGAAAGAAGGTTTGGCGCACGAATTCGAGTGCGCTTCACGTCACAAAAGCAACAGTTAGTAATGCTCAGACGCCGCAACGACGGAGACCAGATTTCGTTAGGAACGAGGTCGGAGCTATCAATTCCCAGATCGGACAGTGCTGGACAGCTCGAAAAATCAAGGTCGTCGCAGACATACACACCGACAAGATGCATCCTTGTTAGATGTTCCGAGGCAAGAGCCCCGGGTTCCAACTCCAAGCGCTCTACTCTCCAGTAGCGATGGTAGAAGTCGACCACGAGTTCTCGGACGTTGCAACGCAGAGCACTCCGGATCCAGCCATTCACGGGTGTCGTGTCGAGTTCCTCCTCCTCCTCCTCCTCCTCCTCCTCATCCTCATCCGCATCCAAATCGAAACGACAAGAATCAAGCGGCGCCCACGAGGCGGCTCGATTGCTGGAGGCTGGGGCGCCGAGGCGGCGGAGCTGCAGCAGGCGGGACACGAACTCGGGGAAATTGGCGGCGGTCCCCCAGAAGGTGATGTTCAGAGCGGGGGATCGCGTCCAGAGGTCGCGCCAGGAGCGAGCGAGCACGGACGTCCGCACGGCCTCGTGCGCTGGGAGGAACGACAGCACGTGCCCGCGGATGCCGTCAGGAAGGGCGCTGATGCGGTCCTTCGCCATCCCGTCGCTGCGACAGGGAAATTGGAAGAGAGAGGTAGGGGAGCGTGGTTCTTTTTTTCTTGCCCAGCTAGCCGGCGGCGGCGGCGGCACGGGAGAGGAGAGGTGAGGCGAGGGAGCTGCACGATCGCATTGCCGGAGTTTATTTCTCTCCGCATGTGTAGGTGTCATCTGGGCCTTTGGTAGTTTTTTTTTTTTGAATGCGGGCCTTTGGTAGTTCTGCCACTTCAGGACTCCCTGAGAGAAAACGCGAGCGGCCCATCTTCCTTGTTCCACCATTTTTCTCAGTTGTGCCGGGTGCTTTTACTGATTGTTGCAGCCCATTTTCACAATTGTTCCGGATCCTTTTTCCATTTGTTCTTGTTTCTTTTCCCAAATGTTTCAGGTAAAGGATAGTTTTGTTCCGGCCCATCTCCCCTATTGTTCCAAGTCCGCTCTGCCCCCATCAATCTCACATCATGGTCCACGGCGCCTGACCAGAGCCGTGGCGACAAGCGGGCACATAGTTGGGGCGACGAGCGGTGGCCATGGCGGCGCATGCATCCAACCTGGAGCGCGGAGGGGCGGCTAAGGCGTCCATTCAAGGGAGCGCGCGGGGGTGTCGTGTCAAGTGAGGAAGGGCAGCGAGGGCGTCTATAGCCAGCAGGGGCGGCGGGAGCGAGCAAGGAAGGGCAGATCCGGCGGCCCTTCCTTGCTTGACATTTTATTTCTCGCCGCATGGGGGATTCGGCTGCGAAGTGGGGCTCCCGGGTGCCAGCAAGACGCTGGAGCTCCCAGCCCATATCGGCACAGAAGGCTCGTGGCCCGCCCAGCCGCTCATCCTCTTCATCAACCGCAGCCCTCGGGGTGCTCGCCGTCTATGCCTCCAGGGTTTTCCTATATGTAGATCGTCCTATGGAAGTCAATCTGTAGATCAGTGTTTGAGATTCCTGTTTTCTTCTCCGACACGACACCCGCAGCTGCTCCCATCCACGACGCCGTGTCTGGCTCGCCATCCGCGTCCCTCCTCCGCTCCGGCGCGGCGCCTGCTCCTCCCTCAGCTCCGGCGTACCGCCTGCGTCCTTCCTCCTCCTCTGGTGCGGCTTCCACGGCGGCCACCTGCGCCCATCTCCCTCCAACCCATGTTGCTCTCTGTGTTTTCTCCGTCGTGTCGCTGCTCGTCGTCGCTCCCCGTCGTGCCGCTGCTCGGTGTTGTCGTGTCGCTGCTCTCTATTGTCGTGTCGCTCGATGTCGTGTCAGCGTGATTGGGGGCGGAGCGACAGAGCGCAAATGGTGGCGGCTTGAGGAAGACGGCGGGCCGTGGGCCGATCTACATAACTACATAACTAAAGTGTCATTGAGCTGATAGAAACTCACAGCCAGATCCTGTAGAACTTTGGATATTAATTTTCTCCAGTGGTACTCCAGAGGCAGCTAAAATGTTCAGAATTTCAATAACCATTGCATCAACCTCATGACACTTGATTTCAGCTTTCTTAAGACGGTCTGATACAACAGATGGTTTCAGAGGTTTGCATCTTCCTTCTGTTCTCACAGAATTTATATGCGCCTGTAGAGTAATACACATTTTACTAAACGAGTCAAAAGATGGTAACTTTAGTAGCACATATAGCTGAAATCAACATATTAATGTTACCTCTGAAAGATGAAGTGTAAGCTTCTCGAGAATTGGCGAATGTTTGAGGAACCCAATTAGTCCACTGAAGTCATCAGCCGCAAACCAATCTTTAAGCACCAAATTCTTTAGATTCCAAAATGTGGGGCAACATTTTATATCCCTGCTGAAAACAAACTAGTAGGCAAGGAACAAAGTAGCAAATACAAGATCAGGAACCAATAACTTTTCAGATGAGTATCGTACAACACTGAATGGTGAATATTTCTTCTCGTTGAAGAGTTAAAAGTCCAGACTAACTAGAAGTCTAGATGAACGTGCTAACTAATCAAAAAGATTTAACCACCACTCGACAATCATTATTTTTGTCCTATAGTTCATTTTCGTACGAGAATTTCATGAACACCAGGTGTACAGATTCTAGACATAGCATAGCATGATGAGCATGAATAAACGGTATACGTACATCCATATGTTTGAGCAATCGTGTAGAGGAGGTAGTCTAAGAAAACGACTTTGAGATGAACAGAACTAAATAAATATCAGGAGCAGAAAACAAGAGCAGGACTATTACCACTTCAGGAGGAGCTGAAAACGTCAAGTTTGTAGCTTCCGACAAACCACGTAGAAGCACACAGCTTGTGCGGTCATTATTAGGCCCATAGTAATCCCTACACCCCTCACATTTGTACTCTTCGCCACAACCATGAATGGTACTACTTATCAAAAAAAAAAAACCATGAATGGTACTAGTATCGAAACATTGATCCATGTAATGACTATGGTAAAGTTCAACAGCTGCAGGTTCCAAGGATGGCATCCTTCCAAGAAATGGAGTCCTTCCCCCACATGACAATAAGGTCAAGGAAACAAGACTTGGTGTACGAATTCGAGTGCGGACAATCAGATAAAGATCAGAATAAGTAATGCTCAGATGCTGCAATGACGGAGACCAAATTTCTTCGGGGACGACATATGAATTATCAATTTGCAGGTCCAGAAGTGCTTGACAGCCCGAAAAGTCAAGGTGCTCGTCAAAGACAGACACGCCGGAAAGCTCTAACTTGGTCAGATGTTCCGAAGCAAGAGCCCAGTTGTGCGGTTGATAGTTCAAGCGCTCTCCATCCGATTCCTGGAAGCAGAACCTGAGTTCTCGGATCTCACAGCGCAGAGCGCACTGGATCCAGTCACCCACTGTTTCCTTATCGACGGTGGTCATCTCCTCCTCGGTATCAGAATCATACAGATCGAAATGACAGCAATCAAGAGGTGCCCATGCGGCATCTGGGTTGCAGAGGCTGCGGCGGCGCAGCAGGCCAGAGATGAACTCGGTGAACTTTGAGGTGGTTCCCCACCATGTGATGTAGAGAGAAGGGGACCTCGTCCAGAGGTCGTGACAGGAGCGGGCAAGCACCGACGTCCGCACGGCCTCGTGCGCGGGGAGTAAAGACAATATCAGCTGCAGGACGCCGTCTGGCAGGGTGCTGATGCGGTCTCTGCCATTCCGTCGCTGCAAGTGCACCAGAACACCAGCTGTGTGAATTAGGCTTCCGACGATAAGCCAACAAGGAGAGAGAAGTTCCTTATCCGGCCATGATGCTATAGATTTAGTACAAGTGACATATTAAGCGATTAAGTAAATAAATTTAGTACAAAAATCCCCTTCGAAACTTAAAGATTTATTTTCCATTTTTCCGGACATTCATCATATCTGATTTCGTTTTGCTTTCTATTCTATATATACCTCAGCCAGCCAGGTTCTTTCAAGTTCTTTCGAGTTTGTAAAATTTTCTCTGCCTACGGAGTTCATATCTAAGTTCAGTCGAGTAAAAAACAAAAAAAAAATCAATAAAAAAAATCCACCTAACCCTTGAATACCTTATCGGTCGTCACCACCGTGGAAGGGCTTGCAATCCACTGGCTAGGGGATCACTATAACATCAAGCTTTGCCTTGTTGTTGTGGATTGTCAGTTGCCACCTCCTCACTCTCTCTCTCTCTCTTTCGGTCTCGGGAGATGGATTGGGGCTGAGAAGAAAGGGGCGCAAGGGAGACGGATGGCGGCGGAGGGGAAGATGGAAGGGGAAGGAGATGAATGGGAGCGGCTAGCTAGGGTTACGGACCCACGTCGTGACCTTATATACGGCCAATGATTCGATGGGCTAGGATAGAATTTTCGGTTGGGTCGGCCTAGTACCGGCCCAACAGATTCGAACAAAAAAAAAATCCTGAAAATCAAAAAAACATGGAACTTTTTCTGTAAACCTCTCTAGTAATAGAGTTCGATGTTTTAATATTGCATCATTTGCAGAATAAAACCTAATTCTTCTTGAAATCAACCTGCAGTACATAGTTTTACATCTAAGTCTCTTGTAGTCCCGTAAATTACTAATTATTAACCGTTGTTTGCATATTAAACGCTGGACTTCGAGACTACTTGATTTTTTTTTTTTTTGATCTTTTACCTTATTTACTATTGGTATGTAGGAGTTATCCGATACTGTATAGCTACTATTTGGGTACATACCATTTGGGACCCTTTTGGTACATACTATGGACCTTTCCTTATATGCCCAACATAGATATTAATGCTGTTAAGTGGCTTGAAATAGACCAATATGCCCTTTGAAAAAAAGGTTCTGTTTTGTCAAATATTTGCAAATCCCAGTCCTGTTTCGACTACTATATATACTATATATATATTACTCAAAGGCATTGACAGTGACGCCTTTGAGTAAGCGTGCTAACAGCAAACAAGTATGCCTGCAAAGTTTCATAATTTTGTGACTTGCAGATTGGTTACCAAGAATTAACATTTAATTAAAATGTTATACAGAATGCAGAAAGATGATTAGCATTTAATGAAATTATACAGAAGGAATAAAGATGATTACCATGCGTTTGACATTTTCCTTGAGTAGTTGAGAGCATACAAAATTTTAAAAATTACTTCATACCTTTATCAGTTTTATTGATTTTTCTATACATTATACCATTTGCAAATAATTTCTGCCGAATAAAGAAATTTCCTTGACTTTGGAAAACTCGATGGTCGACAATGAGATTTGTGCCAGGGGAGCCCTGGGCGCACCGGATCTATGTAGATGCACCAGATCGGAGCCAAGCCTAGGCCATGGCGGCAAGGCTCGCTGGCGACGGCGGCGCTCTCGGGGGATCCAACTTCTTGGAAAATAAAGGGCACGTGTGGTATCTGTGCATTGGCGCGAGTCCGTTTGTGGGGAAGTGCACGACGGTGATAAGGTAAGATAGGCCGGCGGCGAGCGGCAGCTCGGTCCAAAGTCCAGCAAGCACATACACACGGTACAAAGTGCAAAGAAGGGAGGAGAGCTACTCTAGAGCCTCATCTCGACTTTTAGAACCTTGGTGTGGATGATGTAGACGATGGGAGGTGCAACTCAGAGCTCGACATTGAGGTCTTCATGGCGGCGACGGAAACTTGGATTTCGGGGTAGCTGTATGAAGATGCGAAGAAGAGGTTTAGGAAACGAAGATGTGGGCTCTCAGAGAAACTCAAGACGCGAGAAATCGACAAACCGCTCACCGGAGTATTTGACGGTAGTGGTTGAGCTAGCGCATGGCTGGACGTAAAGAGGATCGGTACGATCTCGAGCAAGCTATGTCAAAGAGGGAATGGGTACCGTAGAAGCTAGCACATTCCCCTGGGCATCCTTCAAGCTGCTTGGACTCGACGAAGACCAAGCGACGGCTGCGGTCGGCGAGCTTGATCAGGGCGGCGACAATGGTGAGCGATAGAGAGAGATATGGATAGAATGGGGATGGGCGGTGACTTTTCCCGACCGGGGAGACAAAAACAGAGGGAAAGCTGAGTGGGCAACGGCATGGCTGATCGACGTCGGCCACGCGGAGAAGGCAGAGACAATGAGGATGACAGGGGGGTGCGCAAGGATTTTTCTTTTCCCAGACGGAAATTCTTCCCTCTTGTGCGCACTGAAACAAATATTAAAACTGCCGCAAAATTTTCTTAAAATTAGATGTCTGATGGGTTTCAGTGACGGCTTGTCAAATGTGTTGATTTTTGAAGGTTTAGACAGTTATTTGGTAACCTAAACAGTGACAAAAAATTCTGCCAAAATTTCAATTCACTACTTGTATGTCAGTTTGTCAAACGCGCAGTTTTATTGAAAGATTTGGAAATTCTTCACAAGATTCAAATTTGACAAATATTTGAGCAATTTGGGATTAATTTGTATTGACCATTGGCACTGGCTTCTCACAATAGATAGCATACTTGAAAAAAATTGTAAACGGTTCCTCATCACCATTGGCAATAACAACTGTGAGTCTCTCGAAGCGAAAACCTACATTATACAATGACTTGAGACGAAACTGAAGTTTTGATTCAATATAATCTGTTGCTACCAACGACGATCAAAAGATAGAAGATCCATTAGATGTCTCTGAATAATCAAGAGAGAGAAAGTCCATCAACATGCTGCTGAATATTGCAACTTCCTCTAGACCCAAACGTTACTGAAACCTGCATTAGAGAAATGAAAAACTTCAGCGAATTCACAGATTGATGAAACATGATTATAGACGGGATAGTAAATGCATTAATTGTCTTTTAACATAGCTGAGGTCAAACTATTGAGAAAATATATAGCTTTTTAAGGGTCTACTAACTGTTACTTTTCTGCTTCTTACTGTTACCACGAAAGAAAATGGGCCAATTGTGTTCTTACCCTCACTATAATCTCTAATTATGATTTTACCCGTAGGTTACCCTCAGCAGGGGTAAAATCAAGATAGAATTATTGCGATTTTACCCCCTCCCCCCAATAGACTCAGGCTTCAAGTTGGAAAACCAGGGGTGAAATCACATAGTTAACAAACTAAGGGTAAAATCAGTATTAGATTCAAGAGTGAGGGTAAGATACAATAGTTCCAAAGAAAATATAATAGCAAAGCTACTTCAGTGAGGACTTAAATAAAACAGTAAACATAGACAATTAGAAACCAATAATAACATCTGTCTATGTTTAGTCCCTATTCTCTAAACAAAATGGTCAGTTTATCCTTCAATAATAAAATCATGAGACTTTTAATAAAAACAGTTTTACAGAGGACACATTGCAAAATAGTTTTAAAAGGAAAGTTCAAAAGATAATACAAGAATCCCACTCCTACAAAGAAACAAAGAAGAAAAAAAAAAAAGCAAAAAAACACTCATAAAGGACCTTCAAAAATAAATGATAACTTGTTTACTTGGTAACAATCCTAAAAAAATCTTGAAAGGAATAAGAGCATCACTTGGACCTGCACGCAATTCTGCTAGGTTTTTCTTTTTATTACCAGGGAGGACGAATTTAATTAAATAAGAAAAAAATAATTTCAACTCCATAGACAAAAAAATGTTTAGCACTGAGAAATAAATACTAGTGATAATGACGTTGGCCGTAAAATTAATGTCACATCACAGGTAGCAAATGAAGATATAATGTAATTAAAAGAAGGGCACCAGCCATATAGCAGGACGACAGGTTGCTGAAATGAATAGTTACCCGAAACTGGATAACATTCATAAAACATTAAATGGGTGGAACTGGGCAAATAATTTAGACCATCCAAACAACCTAACACTGTAAACTTTTAAGTTTATGGAACAAATCATATGTTCAACAAATTAAACTGATATTGTTTGTACTAAAGTATGTGAGTATTCTGTTGCAATTAAATTTATTAAATTCCAATGGATTTATTTCCCTTGCTAGTGATGAATTTGTGTGAACAAAGTTTCATTGTGTCAGCAGAACTTACAGCCAGATCCTGTGGTAGAACTCTTGATATTAATTTGCTCCTGTTTTATTCCTGAGGCAGCTAAGATTTTCAGAATTTCAACAACCATAGCATTAACCTCACTGCATTCTATTTGAATTGTCTTAAGTTGAGCAGATACAACTAATTGTTCTCGTGGTTTGCATCTTTCTTCTGTCCTCACCGAGTTTTTGTTCCACTGTTGCAAAAGACATTTTACAAAACGAATCGACATGTATGATAACTTTAATAGTAGAGAGCTGAAATTCAAAGTAGAAATACCAGAGAAAGTTTTAGTGTAAGCTTCTCCAGAATTGGTGAATGTCGGAGGAACCAAATTAGTCCGCTGAAGTCATCAGCCACAAACCAATCGGTGAGTACCAAAGTCTTCAGATTGTTGAATGTGGGGCACCATTTTATATCCCTGCTGAAAACATACTAGAGAAAGAGCCAAGCAGCAAATGTCAGGTAAGGAACCAGAAATATTTGAGGTGTATGGTATAATATTTAATTGTGAATATTTCTCATTGTTGAAAAGAAAAAAGTACAAACTAGAAGTCTAGAAGAACGTGCTGACAAATAACAAATATTTATCTGATACTTTTGTAACTGAGAAATTCAACCCAGTCAACTCATTATCTTAGAGTAATCATAAGGTGGAGGCAGTCAAAAAAATCAACTTAATTTGAGATTAAATAAATCAGGAGCAGATAACAAGAGCAAGACTATTACCACTTCAGGATCGGCTGACAACTTCAAGCTTGCAGCTTCCGACAAACCACTCAAAAGCACACAGGTTGTGCGGTCATTACGAGTCCCATAGTAACTTCGACAACCATCACAGTTGTCTTCGCTACAACCATGAATGCCACGACTAATACAACAATGGTCAAAGGACTCATAATCAAGTTCAACAGCTGCGGATTCTAACGATGGTATCCTTTGAAGCAGTGGAGCTGCTCCCTCACATATTAGACACAACGAAACAAGACTTGGAGTACGAATTCGAGTGCGGTCCTCCAGAAAAAAATCAGAATGAGTAATGTTCAGATGCTGCAACGATGAAGAAAAAATTTCTAGAGTGTCGAGGCGAGAATTCCAAATTTCCAGAACCAGCAGTGCTGGACATCCTGAAAAATCAAGGTCGCCGTCGACAGCCACACTGCAGAGGTATAGCTTGGTCAGATACTCCGAAGCAAGAGACCACCGGTGCGGTTCCAACTCCAAGCGTGCTCCTGTACTTTCATCGTAACCGAAGTCGATCACGAGTTGTCGGACGTTGCAACGCAGAGCGTACCGGATCCAACGATCCACGAGTGCGGCATCCACGGCCTCCTCCTCACCATCCGGATCCTTCCAAGAGGATAATAAATCGAAATAACAGTAATCAAGCGGCGCCCACACGGCGCCTCGATTGCCGGTGGCGTGGCGCCTGGAGCCCGGAGCGCCGAGGCGGCGGTGACGAAGCAAGCGGGACACGAACTCGTAGAACTCATCGGCATAACCCCACGAGACGATGCTGATAGAGGGGGACCTCATCCAGCGGTGGCGCCATGAGCGGGCGAGCACGGACGTCTGCACGGCCTCGTGCAAGGGGAGGAAGGACAGTATCAGCTCCAAGACGCCGTCTGGCAGCGTGCTGATTCGGTCCTCCGCCATTCCGTCGCTGCGAGAGGGCACCAGAAGAACAGGTTAAGGCCACGACAGGGCAACCAGAAAAGATAGAATGGGGATCGTAGGGATGTTGTTCCTTACCCGGCTCGGAGGTGAGGGGCCGGAGGGAGCTCGATCGCAGATCGCCGGAGTTTATTTCTCTCCGCTGGGTTTTTGACTTGGGAAGTGGGGACATATATATATATATATTCCACAACGCTTTGGATTCCCGAGTACGCTCCTCGTGATAACGAGGCTGCCTCCTCGTGATCGCTGAGTCGCTCTATCCTTTGGAAATTAAGCCTACCTAGTACATTGGAAATCTGAAAATACTGAGTAAATGTTTCTAAGGGACATAATATTCTCTTTCTTTCACTTCAAAAAAAAAAATCTCATTATTTCTTTGTTTTTTGACAAGGGAAAGCCAGGTGCTATCTGGAATACTCAAAACAATAGAGTTTGATGCACAACACATATTCTGCAGGAAATTAATTTCCAACAATACTGACTATTCTTTTTTTTGGCTAAACACAGTACATAAATAGGGGTAGAAGCTTTACTGCTTATACAGCGAGCACTCACCCTGTTAACACAAACAAGCACGTATTGTTCCTATCGTCAGGGTGAGAATTATAAGTGTGAATGAAACGTGAACTGAGAAATTATAAGTGTGAATGAAACTGCTCCATATGAAAGAATGTTAAAACAAACACGAATGTGGCTAAAAAATTTGTATGGCACATTTGATCACAACCTTATGGGTCAATTTAATGTTCTGGCAATCATATAAACCTGTGACATGAAACTGACTGCTGAGAGATGCAATGCAATTTCATTTCACAGAACAACATCGCAAATCTGATATGGCACCCTAGAAAACTGTGAGATGAAAGTGTTCATTGAGACTAGCCTAAGTGCGACTGATATCGCTAGTCAGGGCATGCAATTGAGAGGCCGCCAGTGTCCTGAGATGGTCGACGCAACCTCTGGGGCTGATGCAAGTGTCGAGGTGGAAATGTCTATAGATATGGACCCACTTAAAAAATCGACGCGTATCCCATATGCATCCCATTTGCGTGTGACAGCAACCAAATTCCATCTTATTTCCTTCCGTCTCTGCCCCGTCCTACAAGGTTCGCTAATCGGCATGCGCGCAGCAATACAGCGCCACGACCAATAGAAGCAACCCCCCCCCCCCCCCCCCCCCCCAAAATGAACAGCGGGTGGCGGTGAGCTCAATCGCCACCGCTTCCAAGAGCAGCAAAAGCGCCCCCCCCCCCCCCCCCCCCCCCACATCTCTCTCAACGAACCACATGCTTGCGCACATTGCTCATGGTGCATGCTTGACCCCACTGTAGGCAAAGCTTGTCATTTCGTCCATGCCGGCATGATCTTTCCTGCCCGAGCTCGCCAGCCAGAGCTCACCGCGCAGCCATGGCGGACTGTGCTCACTCTACAAACCATGACGACCAAAGCTCTCTGCGCGGCTGGAGAGGAGCAGGACAACAAGGTTGTCGCAGCTGGCGAGATGTAGAGGTAACGCGTATCCGGGGACGAGGGCGGCGTCGTGGCCGCGCTGAGTCGAGTTCTGGGTTAGATGACCTCCAAGTCCAAGGACACCACCGTGGGCTGGGGCCGTCAGGTTGGGTCACGCCCCGGGGTGATCCGCATGGCTGGAAGCCTTCAAATCTGGACAGGCCAACGCATACAGCCAGGCCGAGCTGATCGCGCGCGATGTGGTATTCCTATATGTAGATCGTCAGATAGGAGTCAATGTATAGATCAGTGTTCGAGATTCATGCAAACGAGATCGATGGCTGAGATCTAAGTGGGTATAAGATGGTAAGGCTCTCTAGCTGCCACGTGCCGAGATCTGATTGGGACGGGTGGGAGTGGGAGAAAAAGAAACAAGTTTCAATCTTTAAACAAATTTTTTTCTCACAAACCGTAAGTCCCTTTGGGATCTGTTTGAACCTATGTATTCTGTAGAGTTAATTCTACAATATGACATCAACATGAATATTTTTTGGGAAAAATTAAATTTTCTATCTACATTTTTTATATAATTTTTTCAACATTTTATATGTATTAGGTCATATTGACCCAGTTTTTTTAAAATATTGACATATGCCCTCGAAAATGTTGATATATCAATTTCAAAATGTTGATCTATATAGAAATGTAAAATATTAGTACGGTACAACTGTGAAATAATTACTATGATTAAAACATAAAAAGCTAAAAAAAAATAAAAATGGTACCTGATTTGTAAGCCGGCCCATAGGCCATTAGAATTTAGAAAGCTGATCTACCGGTGAATTAGGTCCGTGATGCGGTCCTCCGCTATCCCGTCGGTGCCAAGACACCTCTGAGTGGATTATTAGTCCAACAGGAGAGGGGATGGTTCCTTTTCCTTGCCTGGCTCACCGGCGGCGGGATGGGAGAGGTGAGGCGAGGGAGCTGGATCGAATCCCATAGGCTCATCGAACCGAAAGCTCCGTTTTGGATCGAAAACGCGGCTTCCGCAATGCTTTGTTTAGACTCCCGACTGATCGCAGCATTCCAAGTACTCTAGGTACCGATAACCCAACAGCCGATCGCAGTGTTCAGTGGACAGTCCGGTTGTGGACGTCTTACCAGATCGTATTCGGGTTCTTGTTGCCGAGTAAACGGAAGTCTCTTTGGGCGTCATCGGCGGCGCTGCACAACACACACGCAGTGGGGCGCCCGAACCTAGCTTTCTACCAACATTTGGTGCTCGCTTAATTATCTCTACTGTGTGCATATGCGCAAGTATCTTCCTTGCGTACATAAACATTTCATGAATGCGAAGAACCTGTGAACCTTGCCATAAACACCATTCGGGCATGCGCCATCTATTCAAAGGTATTTCACCCAGACGCCTACATGGCAACTCTAGTAGATAACATACTTGTAAATAAAAAACTTCTTTTCGTCAACTGACATTGGCAACTACAAGTCTGAATTCTTGAAGCGAAAACAAAAGTGACCAAATAATTTGTGAGTGCCAAACACCATCAGAAGTTTCTGCATAATCAAGAAATTACTTCGAGATCCATAAATAAGCTGCCGAATGTTGTGACTTCTTCCTGATCTGAACAGAAACCTGGATGAACGCAAAGGAAAACTTTAATGTCTTGACAAATTGATCAAACATTAACTACTGAAGAAACACTCAGATGCACGAATTCTTGTTCAAATCTAGCTGACGTCAGATTCTTGAGAAAATATAGCACGTTTCTAAGTGTCCGCTGACCATTTTTTTTCTTCTATTTCTTACTGTAACCACACAACTTGTAGCTTTCATATAGAATTCCGGCGCCCTGGACTGCACAATCTACATATTCCAGTATGATGAGGCAAAATATCATTTTAATAACACAAAAATATAATTTTGATTGATCATGACAATGAAGATATTATAACTGACCCAAACATCTTCGTCGTGCAGAAAAACTACTAAAATCGAAAGAAATGACAATAATGATTATGATGAATTTCCAGTGCTCCTGTTGACCTTATGATAGTTTGAACAAACTGGCTGCCTGTGACTCTGACAAATTACTGAACCTAATGAACATAAAGTATAAATGCTTATAACAGTAACGATGGGACACATGTAACTTTTGCTCCATCTATTTCTTTAATTAGAAAATAAAATGGGGACACTCATCACTAACAAAAAAGGGTCTGTTCATTTCACTACACCACAGCACACAATTAGCAACTTGTGTGAGTCGGTAAAAATAGACATATAGCAACCTACCATGCGTCGGTAAAAGTTAACAACGCAGGGTACGTCGGTGAATCTGTATTTAGCGAGGTACCATGTGTCGGTGATAAATTCGATGAATAGCAACCCAGGACAGGTCGGTAAATGTATCCTTCGACGTCACACGGTGCGTCATTAATTGAAGAAGGCGGCAAACTGAAAAAAATGGCGGGCTGGAAAAACAATTCCCCCGCTCAATGTCCAACCCTAACAAATATCCTCCAATCCCCACTCCCAAATCGTGCCGCCCAAAGTTCACCCACAGCCACACAGCACCTGCATTCAACCCGCCCGCACCAAGGTTTGTAATCCCGATTGAACCGGTGGTGCCGGACACCACCGGTTTGACCGTTTTTCGCGAAAACCGTAAAAACCGGTCCGGAAACCGGTCAAAATTCAAAATCGAAAATTTGAAAGCGAAATTCGGAATCGAATCGGTAAACCAGTCGGAATTAGCGATAAACCGAACAGAAAATCCGGAAAACCGGACGGAAAATCGAGAAACCAGAAAATGTGGAAGAAATAGAAAGATGGCAAGAAAAAATTGGAAAAATTGGCACCGGCAGTACATGATACAGACTTCCCAAATACTATTTTAGACAAGAAACATACAAAATCTGCTGGATGAAGCGCTGAATTGGAAAGGTAGTGGCATCAGATTAGACATAAAAAAACACCGGATTGGTTCATGTCAAACACACTAACGTATACACAAATCAGTCGTTGCCAATTAAACAAATGGAATCTTTGCATCGAACTGATCCAGATCACCTCATAAGTTTCCCAAAAGATCAGGGGGAAAGGCACGCGAGGTAACCCGGATTGCT
Organism: Eragrostis nindensis; assembly: GCA_012490785.1. Lineage (NCBI taxonomy): Eukaryota > Viridiplantae > Streptophyta > Magnoliopsida > Poales > Poaceae > Eragrostis > Eragrostis nindensis. The sequence goes on along the minus strand of JAAXCT010000030.1, from coordinate 1,403,384 downwards.
TTCACTATAAGGCCTGAGAGGAGGAATAGGATTTGGCAATGAAGATTCCGTTTACCGCTTCCGCGTCGAGTCGAGTCGACAGCCGAATCCGCGGGCGCGCTCCTGAGAAACCGACTGGGATTGGCGGTTTACCGATGGGATTCGCCGATTTACCGAGGCAGGACGACGGGACGGCGGCGCGACGACGATTTCCGGCGGCGGAACCAACCTCCAGCGGCAGAAACGGCGCGGGCGGCGGCGGATCGACTAGACCTGGACTTGGTGGCCTCGGGGGAGAGGAAGGGTCCAGAGAAGGGTCGAATGATAGGGGAGGGAAGAGATAAGGTGGTTTTTCTTTTTTTTTTTTTTACCATTTTTCAGCCTGCGATCTTGATTCATTTTTTTCACCTATCAAACGATCGATTTCACGTGTTGTTCTTCCACCATTGGACTCAACATTCGATCTAGTTTTTTTACGTATTTTTTGTTTCAAATTTTTCCAAATTTTTAAAAATTTTCAAATTTGAATTGGAAAACCGGAGTCCCGGGTAAACCGGACCGGACCGGTTTTTCCGGTTTTCGCGAAAACCGGTCCGGTTTACCGCGGGATTGAGAACCTTGGCCCGCACTCGACCTTCCTCGCCGCCGTCGCGCACTCTGCGTGCCCCCGCCGCTGTTGCTTAGCTGTGCCGCGCGCGCGCAGCTGCGCCGCCCTGCCGTCGCGCTACACCACGCCGTCGCCGGGCCCCCGCACACCCGGAGCAGGCAGCGCGCATCCTGCTCCCTTACCCCGACGCCGGCGGCGGCCTGAAGCAGGGAAGCCATCACCACAAGGGTTGCCGCTGCCGTCTCCTCAACAAACAAATCGGCGTCCACCGCCCCGGAAGCTGTTGGCCTCTCTGCTAACCACAAACCTGGGACCAGCCCCTCCTCGTATAGGTAAGCAGAAGCACTAGACCCCCTGCCCCCTTCTCCCTTCCTCATGCCTTCTCCTCGATTCACTGTGACACAGGTAGGCCTGTGCTGAAATAGCTCTGCTATCTTTCAGAACTTGTGATTGAAACGTTTTCCATGAGGCTATGGATGAATCTGTGTTCTTGGCTTCTATTTGACGCTGTCCCTGCTAATACTTTTGAGAAGATGTATTACGTGTGACTTCTGTTGTTTACATTCCGTATGGATATTTGCAAACTGTTGGTACAAAACAATTTTAGCCTAGGGAATACCATGAAATGTGCTTGGGAAGCCAGTTCACGTACCTGTTGATCAGAAACTGAATTAATTTTCCAGTGTGGCCCTTTGTCTGAAATTTGATTAACATCACCATTGCCTGCTGTACCACATCTGAGATCTGACCGATCCTGGAAGATATCAGAGAGCTTGGTTGGCCTTTTCTTTCTTTCAACCTGAAATATGTCAGAACGTTCTACAAATGTAGAGAAGCACATTTGTGTGCCCAGAAGGCTGTACGTTTCAGCCGTCTGAACAGCAATGCTGGGCAATATGCAACAATTACATAGTTGGATAAATACTTCCCAATACTACAGCGTATCTAGTCCAATTTTTTTGTGTTGAATTCTAGAGTTGAATTACATTTTCAGTTATGAGCCTGTATTCATGAAGAAAACAACATTTTATTTGCAGGATTTCAATTGTAAGTGAGGCTGATGTGGAGCTGATTGCGCTATCACCCAAGACACCCGTGCAGGAACGTGTGCATCCACCACATAAACAACAGCTGTCCTTCGTTTAACGGTAATGCTCACTTTCTCCCGACCTCTTGTTTCCTTTTACAAGCCAGCTATATATTTTATACTCATATATTCCTTGATCCGGTTTTGAAAGCCGCTTGGTATCTCGCATAAAAGCATGGATAAATCATGGATCGACAATGAGGATAGGTGCACCATAATTTTTCCAATAACTAAAAGTGATCCATATAGTTAATTTGAGATTTAACTTGGAAATTGCATGTAGGGTGACAATAACTTATAAACAAGGGGTCAACAGTTTCCTAGCTTTTGCATTTAGAAATTCAGCGGTAGGGAACAAGATATTATGCCCTTGTAGAAAATGTGTCAACTCACATTGGAGAGAGGCTAGTGAAGTTCGAGAACACTTGATATGTGACAGATTTCTAAAAGGGTATAGAACATGGACCCTACATGGTGAAGCTAGCACCTCTACCGCTGACCATGGTAACGGTGATGTTCCTGAGTTTATGGACCAGCCTAACGAAGAGGATGACATATCAGCGTTGCTTAGGGACTTAGCTTGTGGTTTAGATGATAGAGGAGATCTGGAAGATGATGGCTCATTTGACGAGGTTAATGAAGATCTTGTGGCCATTAAGAAGCTAGCAGCAGACAATAGTCAAGAGCTGTACCCCGGTTGCAAGAAATACTCAAAGCTACGTTTTTTAGTTAGGTTACTTCACATCAAACTTCAAGGAGGATGGACTGATAGCAGTTTTAATTTGCTAGTGGATCTTATTGTTGATGCATTGCCTGAGGGTTCAGCACTTCCTAGAAACTTTTATGAAGCTAAGAAATTGATCAAATCTGTGGGACTTGGGTACACTAGCATTCATGCATGTGAAAATGATTGCATTCTGTTTTGGAAGGAGCATGAAATGTCTAATTCATGTCCGAAATGTAAGGCGTCACGTTGGAAATCAGAAAAGAAGAGTCTAGACGGGAAACGTGTGTATAAGGTTCCTAAGAAGGTCCTTCGTTACTTTCCGATAAAGAAAAGACTCCAAAGATTGTTTGTATCCTCAAAAACTGCTAGTCTCACGAGATGGCATGCTGAACAACAAAATGAAGATGATGATTTGCTTAGGCATCCTGCAGTTTCCCCTCTATGGAAGGATTTTGATGACAAACATGAAATCTTTGCCTCTGATAGCCGCAATATCCACCTTGCATTTGCTACTGACGGTTTCAGTCCATACAGGACCATGAATCTTAGCATAGTATCTGGCCTGGTATTTTGATTCCGCTAAATTTTCCACCTTCGATGTGCATGAAAGATTCTAATTTCATCTTGTCATTGTTGATTCGCGGATGATCTGCTGCTGGTCCAGATATGGATGTGTATTTTCAGCCACTAGTGTATGATCTGCTTGACATGTTTGTTAATGGTGTGAGAACTTATGATCCATCAAGAAATGAACATTTTCAGTTGCGTGCTGCAATCCTATATACCATCACTGATTTACCTGGTCTAGGCAGTGTGTCTGGGTTTGTTGTATCCGGTGAAGCGGCGTGTCCTGATTGCCACTCCTTAATATGTTCCCTTAGGCTTGGTAATGGTAGCAAGTCATGTTATATGGGACATCGCAGGTTCTTGCATCCAGACCACCCATTTAGGTTTGATGTTGATTCATTTGGTCAATCTGAGCTTAGGTCAGCACCCACTCCGCTTTCAGGAGAAGAAATTATGGAGTGTACGAAAAATCTGAACACTGTATATGGGAAGGACCCATATGGAAAGAAACCGGCAAATAGGAGATGCAAGGAAGATGAGCCATTAGTCTTTTTGAAAAGGAGACCAATCTGGTTCATTCTTCCATATTGGAAGAGCTTGCTGTTGCGGTATAATTTTGATGCCATGCATATATCGAAAAATGTGTGTGACAACATAAAAGACACTTTATTGGATGTTGCTGGAAAATCGAAGGAGCAGGTGCTTGCTGATATCCAAGAGCTTGGAGATTTCCTTGCTGACAATGAAGGTATTATGTGTTCTAATCTCTCATTCTTTCGAAACTTGCATTAGCTCTTGAGAAATTAGTCTGCATGCAGTGTTCACAATTAGCTATATTGGAAACACATACAAGGAAAAATGGAGTTCCATCAAGACAGGCAGAACCAATAATCGTAAGATTTTTCCTTAAAAGATAGTCAATAATGTGCATGTGCTGTTGACAAATCATTATTACTGATGTATTGACACATGTTCATTTTGCAAAAATAAACTCAAAGAAGTTGTTGAAGCCCATCCAGAGTTGAAGGATAAAACAATTCAGGAAGGTGATGCATTTGCCGCTGTTTGTGGTGAGAAGGAGCCCAAAGGATATGTTCGTGTTTGGGGTCTAGGCCCAACTCCTCAAGATGTTGGCACCCCAGGGTTGAAGTGTTATATGCCTACAAGGCTTCAGATGGAGATATTTGCTCGCAAGAAGGCTGAGAGTGAGAAAGCTGCTCTAAAAAACCAACTAGATAAGCTGCAGGCCCGAATGAACCTGATGGAGCAAAGGGGACAGCAAGACAAGTCTAGTGCAGAACCCATGTCACAAAACTGTTCTACTTCACGGTTACATGTGGTAAAGTATTCTTCTCTATTGAAAATCACAGAAGTACTGATCTCGTCATTTATCTCACAAAATGATTGATATGTTCATTGTAGAACACAAGGTTGGATCAAATTTTTGATGAACCTGAACAAGAGGAAGGTGAGGAAGATTGTCATTCTGGAGATGATGAATGCGATAGTGAGGACCATGAGGACATCCCTAGTCAAGTAGATGAAGCAGACCCACCAAGGAGTAATGATATTGCTCGCTCTGAACATGATGCTCTGGTAATATTCTCATCCTTCTCGTATATGCCATACATTTGGTTCCATATATAGTTCTCCGATGCATGAATTTTGTTCTAAATAATCATTTCGATCAGGTTGGGAAAGATGTCATACTATTTGCCATGATTAGAGATCAACCTGTGGCGAAAGGAACAATTATTTCAACTAAGCCAACCACTCTAGTGGATGATCAGGCCATTGGAACGCAGTATTGTGAAGTTATTGTGACTCATGTCCTCAAAAGAGATGCAATTCTACCTCGTCCCTATACTGGTATGGATACGATGGGTGATGCTCTCATGATGTCGATTGCGTGGCCGTACAAGAGAGTAATAAACTAAACTTAAACATGTTCTTGATTTCATTCACTTAGTGACCATAGTTTGTAATCAAACCTGTTTTTCACAGCTGAAGGTTTGCAACAAGGCATCGACACCACCTGCTTCAGGTATTTCAGGCTGAACCATGTTCTTTGAGTTTAGTCCTGTTGCTGTTCAACTTTGTGTCATGACAATTGACAAATGATGGCCAAACTAGTAATGGCAGTATCTGACTTATAGCTTGATGATTGATCTGATCGCTAATCAACATGTCATGATTAATGGTGCTTCTGAAATGCAGCCCTACAAAAAGAATCAGAGGGTTATGCTTTTAGTTTTTAGGCTGGTTCTTAGCATTTCTACAACCTTTAATTTTTGGATCGATGACATACAAACAACCTTTTTCTTATTGAGATGGAGATATTCATGTTGTACTATAACCTTTTTTTTTTTTGTTACGGCAATAGCGAGAAGTGGACTGATCATAGCACCTGGAAGTGCAGCTATCGTCTGGGCCTGGACCTGCTGCTAGCTTAAAACTGATAGTGATGTATGATGCTATATGGTTGCCTAAAACTCATGATTGCCCCTGGGCCTGTTCCCAGCACCTGGAACTGAACGACAACTAGCATAAAAAAAGAATCACATGCTTTAATCTCTGTAGCACTTGTGAATAGATTGTATCCGATGTATTGAATCTTCCAGCTTGGTGAACTGATTTAACTGATTGCTTATTAATCTTTTTCACAGGATCTATTAGGCGTGGATAAAACAATCGGATGTAGCTGAATTTTATTTTGGTTCTGGACACTTTTGTGAGATAATGTAAACAAAGTGGGATGTATATGTGGTGTGCAACACAAACACCTTGGGATGCGACAACGTAGATTGTTGTCTGTAATATGATCTAGTATTGTTACCTAGCTATGAGCATCATGTCAAACATGTCTGATTTTGAATGCTTATGATTAATCAATGGATGCTGACGGCTCGATCCATTCGATCTATTGTCATTTGTGTCCATGTTATTTGATTCTGGATTATGGGCTACAGTGATTAGCCGAGCTAGATTTGCAGGATTTACTGGAAGCAATCAGCTCGTGTATTGCAACTGACAATGGGTCGGTAATTCATTTTAATAATAGCTAGGGACCATGCATCGGTAATTATGTCAAGTACCATCGCACCATGAGTCGGTAAATAATTGTTGTAGCGTCGAACTATACATCGGTAATTCTTTACCGTACCAACTCACCGTAAGTCGCTAAAAAGTGGTGCGTCGGTAAAACTTTTACCGACGCCACTTACAACGACGCACCAAGAAGGTCGGTAAATGTTTTTAGCAACTCACTGTAAGTCGTTTAAGGCCGTTTTAGCAACTGACCGTCAGTTGGCCATTGTAAACTGTGGTGTAGTGTTTCCTGAATATGAATTAACCATAAAATCAATGTTATAAATATACATCCATACAAGGATGCAATGAAAACTGGCACAATATCTTTCGGAAAATGGTTCACAAGTTAACTATAGCATCAAAGACAGAAACTTCTTACCTCTCTACTTGCTTAAACCAATACATTTAAATTTAGCACCTGCATAAGATGTGAAAAAAAGCACTCACAAAAGACCTTATTAAAACTAAATGAGAAAGTATACAATGGAATCAACATTTATTAAAGGGGCAATTGCAAAACAACCATCTTTTCAGACTCCAATTGTGTTTTCACCGTCGGTTTTCAGATTTTGCGATTTTACCATCACTTTTCAAAAAGCGATGGTAATCTTGCAAAATAGTTTTGCGATTTTACCGTCAATTTTCAAAAAATCAATGGTGATCTTGCAAAATCTGAAAGCAATCAATGGTGATCTTGCAAAATCTGAAAATCGATGGTGAAAACGCAATTAGAATCTAGAATCATGGTTAAAACGCTATTGTCCCATAGATTTGGTTTTCTATCCTTACTTTCATGAATTTGAATAATATGTACAACTAAAGTGTCATTGAGCCGACAGAAACTCACGGCAAGATTCTGTAAAACTCTGGATATTAATTTGATCCAGTGGTACTCCAGAGGCAGCTAAAATGTTCAGAATTTCACTAACCATTGCATCAACCTCATGACATTTGATTTCAACTGTCTTAAGACGGTCTGATACAACAGATGGTTCCAGAGGTTCACATCTTCCTTTTGTTCTCACAGAATTTATACGCACCTGTAGAGTTATACACATTTTACTAAACGAGCCAAAAACAGATGGTAACTTTAGTAGCACATATAGCTGAAATCAACAGATTAATGGTACCTCTGGAAGATGAAGTGTAAAATTCTCGAGAATTGGTGAATGTTTGAGGAGCCCAATTAGTCCACTGAAGTTATCAGCCACAAACCAATCTTTAAGCACCAAAGTCTTTAGATTCTTAAATGTGGGGCAACATTTTATATCCCTGCTGAAAACAAACTAGTAGCCAAAGACAAAGTAGCAAATATAAGATCAGCAATCAATAACTTTTCAGATATACTGTATCGTATAGTAGTGAATAGTGAATATTTCTTCTAGTCGAAGAGTTAAAAGTCCAGACTAACTAGATGTCTAGATGAACAAGCTAACAAATCAAAAATATTTAACCATTACGTACTCAACAATCATTATTCGTCCTATATTTCATTTTGTTACGAGAATTTCATGAACTCCAGGTGTACAAATTCTATAAATAGCATAGCATGATAAGCATGAATAAACGGTATACTTCCATATGTTTGAGCAATCATGTAGAGGAGGTAGTCAAAGATAACGACTTTGAGATGAACAAAACTAAATAAATATCAGGAGCAGATAACAAGAGAAAGACTATTACCACTTCAGAAGGGGCTGACAATGTCAAGTTTGTCGCTTCCGACAAGCCACTTAGAAGCACACAGCTTGTGGGGTCATTATTAGGCCCATAGTAATCCCTACACCCCTCACATTTGTCCTCTTCGCCACAACCATGAATGGTACTAGTATCGAAACATTGATCCATGTAATGACTATAGTAAAGTTCAACCGCTGCAGATTCCAAGGATGGCATCCTTCCAAGAATGGGAGTCCTTCCCCCACATTCTAATAAGGTCAAGGAAACAAGACTTGGTGTACGAATTCGAGTGCGGACATTCAGATAGAGGTCAGAATAAGTAATGCTCAGATGCTGCAATGACGTAGACCAAATTTCTTCAGAGACGACATATGAATTATCAATTTCCAGGTCCAGCAGTGCTGGACAGCCTAAAAAGTCAAGGTGCTCATCAAAGACAGACACGCCGGAAAGCTCTAACTTGATCAGATGTTCCGAGGCAAGAGCACAGTTGTGCGGTTGATAGTTCAAGCGTTCTCCATCCGATTCCTGGAAGCGGAACCTGAGTTCTCAGACCTCACAGCGCAGAGCGCACTGGATCCAGTCACCCACCGGTTCCTTATCGATGGTTGTTAGCTCCTCCTCCGTATCAGAATCAGACAGATCAAAATAACAGGAATCAAGTGGCGTTGCGGAGGCCGCGGCGGCGCAGCAGGCCAAAGATGAACTCGGAGAACTTTGAGGTGGTCCCCCACCATGTGATGTGGAGAGCAGGGGACCTCGTCCAGAGGTCACGCCAGGAGCGGGCAAGCACCGACGTCTGCACGGCCTCGTGCGCGGGGAGTAAAGAGAGTATCAGAAGCAGCACGCCGTTTGGGGCACACCATCCCTATAAATCTTTATTTACAAGCACGTCGAGAATATCCTGAGCCTCACATCCAAAGGCCGCCACTATCCAACCTCTCGAGCTGCTCCTTGATGATCCGAAATACCGTCTCGGCATTCCTTGGTTCGGCGAGCAGCGTTACTCAGCTGGGCTGGACCTGCCTGTGGCGAGCTCATTGACACTGTCGATCTGCTGCGGGAACAGCTCGCCCTTCCTGCACCGTCCCCGATCACGGCGCGCACCGTGATGTCATAGAGGAGCGCCCTTCCTGCATCTGAACGCGACCAGGGGGGCTACAGCGCCTACTATAGTGCCGACATCCTCATCACGATCCATCGAAGGAGATCACCCGGCAAGCGCTTAGGAGCTTGGTTATGGCGATCTTGCGGTGTTATTAGGAATAAACCTGACATAGGTCAGCTAGTTCGTGTTCGTGTCTGTCAGCCCTGTGTATCCATGTTAGTATGGTGCACGGTGCGCAGGCATGTTGCGTGGCCGTTGTTTTGATTAGGATCGCGATATTTACCTCGTAGGGGATAATACTTAGCACAACTGACGACGTTTCAGGTTACCTGAGTTGTCTGCGAATACACCTCTAGGTCCAACTTACACATTTGAAAAGTCATAATTTACATTTGGCGTTCATATCTCTTTTCATTCTTACAAGTGGAACCAATATACCCACATACGAAAGGCATAGTTGTCATGCTGCAGACTTCGTACAGACATCTCTAAGTGGACAAGGCCAATTGAACCATAATAGACACTGGCGAAGCCAGGTAGTAATACCCTGGTGCACAGGCACCATGGTAAAAGCAAAATTCAGTAGTAGTTTATCAATAATCACCATTGGTGCACCCCTTAAATTGTAGATTAATCACCCTAAAACACAATATCAGTCATATGTGGCACCACTGTCAATCACGTTCTAGCTTCGCCACTGATAATAGAGCATACCTTCTCAGACTTGCGCTGCCATGAAATCTGTACAAACGAAACTGAAACCTGCACAAAAGTGAAAAACACAATGATTCATAGATGATGTTTGTGGAAACCGAGGTACAGAAAAAGTTATCCCAGAGTACTGTATTGATTTAGATGAATAAGAAAAAGTCATAGATCTGATATAAACATTTCCATCTGATACACCTACAGCCAATGTTTTGAACTTCAATATGTTTTTAAGCTCCACCTTTCGAAATACATATACGTGAATTGCTGAATTATAAATGGGTGCAAAAATAATTAACTTACAATCAGAGCCTTTATATTCATTTTTGCAGTGAATACTAATTTTCCCAATAGGTATGCCACAGGTGATCAGTAACTTCATAATGTTGCGGACCCTCCTATCAATGTCGCAACAGGTCAATTCGATACTCTTTATGTGCTCCAGCTCAAATGTTGTCCCCACTGAATTGTATATTTCTTTCGGCCGAACAACTTCTTTGGGTTCCTGTGACGAAAAAAAACCTCTACTATAAGAATCACATGTTTAGTTACATTAATAACTACTCCCTCTGTGTTTTTATTGATGACGCCCATTAGCTCAAATTCGAGAACAGAGGGAGTATATTAACCAAGATATACTTGTAGAGAATTGTACCTTCCAAAAATCCAAAAGATCCATCTTGAGCTTCTCCAGAACAGGTGTGTGTTGGAGGATACAGATTAGGGCACGCTGGTCCACCTCCACACACCATGTGCATACTTCTAGAATCTTCAAATTACTAAATGTTGGGCAGAATCTCAAATCTCTTTTTAGAATAAACTGTAAATTAAGCAGCACTAAATCAGGATAATGTTGAAATCGTGAGCTGTAACTATAATCGTTATAAAATGAAAACTAGTTTTATTTGGCTAAAATTTAAAGAACGAGGTAGACAACTAAATAACTCATTTTACAATTTTCTGGTATAGAACTTCCATAAATTAGCAGTCATAATGAAGGAAGTCATGAGGAAATTAGCATTGCTCACTATTCACTACAGATATTAATATTTTTAAACTTGGCTCTACATTAAGCCAGTGGACTTATACATTTCATAGAGTCATAAACTATGGAAATCATACACTTAATTAGTTTATTTACATGGACTGACCTAATTAAAATTCCTTTGGATAGATGCAAACATGTAAATACTTAGTCATCAGTGAATTAAAAGAGCCCATAGAAATACCTCTTCAACATAAGCAATCAATTCTAACGTGGTAGCAGCTGCCAATCCATTGAGAAGCACACAGCCCGTACTTCCGTCATCAGTGCCATAGCAATTAACACATTCATCGTCACTACAATACCCAGGGCAATCATTGTCACAAGCGTCCATGCTTTCAGAGTCGAGATAAACTTCTGCTGACTCTAATAATGGCATGTCTTCAAGCAAAGGAGTTCTACCGACATTGAAGCACAGTTCAAGTGAAAAGAGACTTGGGACTAAAATTCGAGTTCGTCTGACTCGACTGAACTCGCATTCATTGATATCTAGATTTTTGAGGGACGGGGAAAAGATCCTGTCAGCCTCTATTCTGCATTTGTCCAACTTCAGTTTCAGCAGTCTCTGACACCCTGAGAAATCAAGAAACTTGTAATTCAGATCCAAACCATCAAGCTCTAGTTTTCTCAAGTATGTGGAGGAAATTGGATCCAACTGGAGATTTTTCCTCAGGGCTGTAGTGCTGAACGCCATGGAAATACTGAGCAACCAAACACGGCACGACAAGGCGCCCCGAATCCCCAGTTTGACGATGGAGACATCGTCGTTCATGTCCGCGTAGCAATTGAGCAGGAACATGTCCAGACGGCTCGAGGGTTCGCGTAGAGAGCGCAGGAACACCCGGAGCTTCCCGACGGTGACGCGCGGACGCGTGAGACGCAGCACGGGCATCGATCGCCAGAGATCACGCCACCGCCTGGCGAGCACGCTCGTCCGCACGGCCTCCGACGACTCCAGGAATCCGAGGATGTGCTGGAGGACTCCATCCGGCAGATCGCTGATGCGATCGTCGCCGCCGTAAATCATACTCTGGTCTGCGGCATTCCGTCGAACAGGCTCCGACCGCGAGTGCACACGACAATTGCGAAACGTATGATGACTGGAGCGGAGATTCAGCGTATGGGGTCACCTTTGTATCTGCGGATTCAGCGGCCGGGGAGCAGAGCGGAACTCTCGGCGTGGACGGCGGCGGGTTTGGGACGGGTGAAGACGCAAGCGAACCCTAGATATTCGTATACTCCTCAGATACACATTTTACTTTTAGGAAAACTCCTCAGATACACATGTAGGCTGTAGCACTGCATGGGCCTCGATTGCAACACGCCTTGGGCCTTTCGTCATTAAATCTTTGCGCCGGATCCATTGTCCGATTCATCGTGCGTGCCAAAAAGGCCCAAAAGTGTTTATTCAATGATGAATGTGACATGTTTAGCATAACATATAAGAAAACAAAACGAATTAAAGAAATTGTGTTAATAATTGACTCTTGATTGCAATTTGGAAGTGAAAATGTTATAGAGCCGACCATCCTGTCCGACTGCAGTAGGACTCTACATTATCTACGGCTGATTAGCACGTGATTTGGCTAATGAATCATCGCTGTACCAAGGATCGTCTTAGTCGGACGCGGGTCGAACAATGATAATTGAGTCATCGCCCTTAAAGTTACTGAACCAATGATAATTAAGTTAAGATGTCAAAAAAAAAGGATAATTAAGTTAACACAATGGCTGCGACAAATTACTGAACCAATTGAACATACATTACGTATCAATGCTCATAATAGTAATAAAACGACAAATGTGACTTTTGCTCCGTCAGTTTTTTTTTTTTTTTTTTTTGAAAATTTGCAGCAAACATAATGGGCTAAAAGTGCTGAATAAAAAGTATTGTCAGCCGCCGATCCTTGTTCGCTTTGCACTTCTGCGCTCGCCCGCAGGAGGAGTGATCTCAATTCCCGGGCGACATCTTCAATTGGTCCGTATTAGAGCAACTCCAATGGAAGCCCCTAAATCAAAGCCCTTACTTCCTGAGTAGGGGCTGCCCCAACTTTTCTGGGGCCAGTTTTCTACCCTCTACTCCAACAGCAGCCCCTAAATCTCAGTCCCTATTCCTTTTTCTCATCCATTTTAGCATATACTCTGTGTTCATACATATTGTAGCACCACCAATATTCCAACATGAATATTTTCATCAACATTTAAACATGAATAATTCCATCAGTATTTAAACATGAATAATTTCAAATGTCATGATTCAAATTCAAATGTGTTAACATGAAAATGACATAGGTCATCATAACACATAGCAAACAAACACTCAAACAAATTTCCGAGCACCATAAAGCGCCCACAAATGCTCCACCAAGTCATCTCGAAGTTGCTCATGTGATGCCTTATTTTCGATACTTTTATGTATCTGAAGGAACTTCTCTAACAAGGGTTTATTGCGGTGTCGATATTCCTCCGGCCTCAACACTTCACTATTTTCTTGTTCATAGTCGAAGTCCTCTTCTTCATTTCGCTCATTCTCAATTATCATGTTATGCATGATCACACAAGCTGTCATTATGTTCCATTGGGTCTCCTTGTCCCAAAATCTAGCAGGACCCCTCACCATTCCAAACCGAGCTTGAAGAACACCAAATGCTCTCTCCACATCCTTCCTCACTGCTTCTTGAGATTGTGCGAAGTGGACTCTCTTGTTGCCTTGTGGATTTGAAATAGTTTTCACAAAAGTGGCCCAAGAAGGATATATGCCATCAGCAAGATAGTATCCTAACGTGTACTTGTTACCATTAACCATAAACTCCACCTCCGGAGCCGTCCCTGACGTGAGCCTATCAAAGAGCGGTGACCTGTGCAGGACATTGATATCATTGAGAGAACCGGGAAGGCCAAAGAAGGAGTGCCAAATCCATAAATCTTTGGATGCAACAGCTTCAAGAATCATGGTTGGCCCATCCACATGTCCTGAGTACTGCCCTTTCCACGCTGTTGGACAGTTCTTCCACCTCCAATGCATGCAATCAATACAACCAAGCATATCTGGAAACCCTCGTGCAGCATTCATAGCCATCAATCTTGCTGTGTCTGCAATAGTAGGAGCCCTCAAATATTCATCTCCAAACACCTCAATCACCGCCTTCACAAAGTGCCTCAAAGATTCAATGATAGTGCTCTCCCCAAGCCTCACAACATCATCAAGACTATCAGCCGGAGAACCGTAGGCAAGCATGCGAAATGCACCAACAATTTTCTGTAACGCAGTTGCACCAAGCAGGCCCAATGCATTTGGTTTTTGCTTGAAATAATCATCATGAGCCTCTACTCGATCCACTATGCGCATGAAAAGCTCAGGAGACATCCTAAATCTCCTCCTAAAGAATTTTGCATCATACACAGGAGGATCTGCAAAATAATCAGCCATGATGTGCGAATGACCACTAGAGATGTCCCTCAAAACCATTTGGTGCCCCGGGATTTATCCACGACGCTTCTTCTTATTCCTCTCATACTCCAAACCTTCGACAATGGCAGCCACAAAGATACAGTCATCATCAGAGTCGTCCTCTTCCTCCTCCCACCATTTATCAATAAGGTCTTCATCGCCCTATTAAATCACAATGATGATTTTGGTTATCAAATGCAAATTAAAATAATGGATTGCAAAAGACGCAGGCAGCTAACAAATCAATATTGCAAGAGGTCATTTAATCTAGCAGCAGCATTGTATTAGGATTCACTTCTGGACACAACAAGTAGCAGCAGCCACTCGTAAAGAAAAAAAAAAGCAGCAGGCGGCAGCACTAGCAAGCAAGCAAGCAGCACTAGCAGCACGCACGGCCAGATGAGGGCGGCAGTAGCAGGCAGCGGCCTTGGCCAGCAACCACGGCCAGATCTTGCGCACGCATGGCCAGGCGTATGCGCGCACAGCATCAATCAGACTCAATCAGATCTCGCGCACGTACGGCCAGCGCATGCGCGCACTGGAGAGGAACGGGGAGGGAGGACGTACCTCGACAGAGGGCGAGGTCCAGTCGGCGGGGAACAACCTCTCGTCGACGGCGAGGTCGAGCGAGGGCGTCCCGGCGGCGAGCCCGGCGAACGGCATCCCAGTGGCGGCGAGGCCGGGGGAGGGTGTTCCGTCGGGGAGGCCAAATCGCCGGGGGGCGCCAGATCCGGGAGGATGCATGGCTGCCGGAGGCGGCGGGCGTTGGCCTGGAGAGCGTGGCGGGAAGGAGGTGCGCGAGCGCGGGAGCGCCGGCAGAGGAGCGCGCGCGACGAAAATGAGAGTAGGGGCTCGCTCGCGGACCCGCGGGAGAAGGGGCTAGAGGGGCGATTCTGGGGGCCTCTCTACGGTAGGGACCCGAGTTGGGGCTCCGTTGGAGTTGGCTTTTTGCCCTTCAGCCCTTAAACATTGAGTAGGGGCTGAAGTTGGGGCTTGCATTGGAGTTGCTCTTAAATCGGAGCCACGCCGTCACATGCCTCGCTGCGCCTACATCGCGCGCCTCCTACATCGGGAGATCTCCTCCCTACCTCGAACAGCTGCACGAGTATTGGGTCGATCTGCTGCCGGGACGCAAGCCGCTAGGCTTCATCGCCAAGCTCCGGATTTCTGTCGAGGCCGCCGCTGGGCTACTGTCTCCTGTGCGAGGATTGGGTCAATCTCGTCCCTTCTAATTCGAGCTTCATGCAGGAGTCGGGTCCCTTATCTTGCTGGTTTGTATTCCAGTCGGCTCCCATCTCATCTTGATGGGTTGTTTTTCTGATTGGGTCTTCAGTTGCGCTCTGCAATACACCTGCTGGCTTGTCCTCTTCCGTCGCGTTGCCAACAACGGCTTTAGAAGCTTCGTACGATGGTTTGCTCGTCCTACTGGTGAGCTGCTTGCTTCCTGATGTGGGATGTGAACACGACAAGGCCTTGCACATGGATTGAGGTGCTGTTGCTTCGCAACTGATGGTTAATTAGCTGTTGCCGATCTCTCTAATACTGCTGCTTCTTGTCTGCAGTCTTCATGCAGTGAAGTTTTCAGTCTTAGGTCTTTTGATTGGCTATCTTTATTTTTCTGTTGCATCCACATCCAAGTCTTTCCCTCTTGTGTTCATCTATGCCGTGTGAGTCCACAAATTCTTTGTCAATCTGCCTTTGCCATTTTTTTTTTGCTTTGGATCTTTTTATAGCTTTTCTTGTTGGTCATCTTGGTTTTTCTATGCTGTTTTTTTTTTTTTTGAGAGTCTATGCTGTTTTGTTGTGTCTACGGATCAAGAAGATTCTTTTGGCATCATCTGCGGCTTGATTTGCCAGATTATCAAGGCTCCACTCTACCATGACTTCATAGAGTTAGAATTTCGGATGTAACAGGTTTAGTATTTTGTGCTCTTTCAAATGCAATGCTATTTGCATACACTTTGCATTTGAGAGGGTGTTAAGGGTACAGTGTTCTATTAGGAGTCTTTAGTGTTGGAGTCTTTTTCCTATTTTATATTATACTCTTATCCTCTTAGACTCTCTCATGTACCATTATATATAGCCTCCTTGGGGCTACATTATCATACAAGTGCTGTTCATAACATTAATTTAAAACGAGAGGTAGTAACTAGGAGCATGAATAAGCTTAGTAAAAAAGATTCTGAGAAATTATAACCAGAAGCTCAAAATTAACTGCAGATTTGAAAGTTTCAGTGATCCACCATCCCGGATAAAGAGCTCCTATCAAGAATGTAAATAATTTTCCAAAATGTTCTGTTCATTCCCGCAATAAGAATAACCGTAAAATCACTTTATGAATATACATGAGCCACATCGAGGATGCAAACTAGCACAATATCATTCTAAAATGATTCGGGGACGAGGGCGGCGTCGTGGCCGCGCTGAGTCGAGTCTGGGTTAGATGACCTCCAAGTCCAAGGACACCACAGCGGGCTGGGGCCGTCAGGTTTGGTCAGGCCCTGGGGTGATCCGCATGGCTGGGATGCCTTCACATCTGGCCAGGCCGAGCTGACGCTCGCGATGTAGAATTCCTATACGTAGATCGTCTGATAGGAGTCAATGTATAGATCAGTGTTCGAGATTCATGCAAACGAGATCGATGGCTGAGATCTAAGTGGGTATAAGATAGGAAGGATCTCTAGCTGCCACGTGCCAAGATCTTATTGGGGCGGGTGGGAGTGGGAGAAAAAGAAACAAGTTTCTTTAAACACATTTTTCTCACAAACGGTAAGTCCGTTTTGGGATCTGTTTGAACCTATGTATTCTGTCCAGTTAATTCTACAATATGGCATCAACATGAATATTTTTTGAGATTTTAAAAATTAAATTTTCTGTCTACATTTTTTATATAATATTTCAACATTTTATATGTAATATTTTTTTGCGAATGCATTTTATATGTACTAGGTCATGTTGACCCAGTTTTTTTTAAATATTGACAGATGCCCTTTAAAATATTGATATATCAATTTCAAAATGTTGATCTATATAGAAATGTAAAATATTAGTACGGTACAACTGTGAAATAATTACTATGATAAAGGTAAAGCAAAAAAATGGTACTGATTTGTAAGCCGGCCCATAGGCCATTAGAAAGCTGATCTACTGGTGAATTAGGTCCCTGATGCGGTCCTCTGCTATCCCGTCGGTGCCAAGACACCTCTGAGTGAATTAGGAGTCCAACAGGGAGAGGGGATGGTTCCTTTTCCATGCCTGGCTCACCGGCGGCTGGATGGGAGAGGTGAGGCGAGGGAGCTGGATCGAATCCCATAGGCTCATCGAACCGAAAGCTCCGCTTTGGATCGAAAACGCCGGTTCCGCAACGCTTTGTTTAGACTCCCGACTGATCGCAGCATTCCAAGTACTCTAGGTACCGATAACCCAACAGCCGATCGCAGTGTTCAGTGGACAGTCCGGTTGTGGACGTCTTACCAGATTGTATTTGGGTTCTTGTTGCCGACGATATCACGCGCGGCACATAAGTAAAGGGAAGTCTCTTTGGGCATCATCGGAGGCGCTGCACAACACACACGCAGCGTGGCGCCCGAATCTAGCTTTCTACCAACATTTGGTGCTCGCTTAATTATCTCTACTGTGTGTATATGCGCAAGTATCTTGCCTTGCGTACATAAACATTTCATGAATGCGAAGAACCTGTGAACCTTTCCATAAACACCATTCGGGCATGCGCCATCTATTCAAAGGTATTTCACCCAGACGCCTACATGGCAACTCTAGTAGATAGCATACTTGTAAATAAAAACTTCTTTCGTCAACTGACATTGGCAATTACAAGTCTGAATTCTTGAAGCGAAAACAAAAGTTACCAAATAATTTGTGAGCGCCAATGAGATTACGGCTGCTGGTCTTTACACCATCAGAAGTTTCTGCATAATCAAGAAATTACTTCGAGATCCATAAATAAGCTGCCGAATGTTGTGACTTCTTCCTGATCTGAACAGAAACCTGGACGAACGCATAGAAAACCTTTAATGTCTTGACAAATTGATCAAACATTAACTACTGAAGGAACGCTCAGATGCACGAATTCTTGTTTAAATCTGAGCTGACGTCAGATTCTTGAGAAAATGTAGCACGTTCTAAGTGTCCGCTGACCATTTTTTTTTCTATTTCTTACTGTAACCACACAACTTGTAGCTTTCATATAGAACTGCTAGCTTTCATATAGAACTGCACAATCTACATATTCCAGTATGATAAGGCAAAATATCATTTTAATAACACAAAAATATAATTTTGATCGATCATGACAATGAAGATATTATAACTGACCCAAACATCTTCGTCGTGCAGATAATGATTATGATGAATTTCCAGTGCTCCTGTTGACCTTATGATAGTTTGAACAAACTGGCTGCCTGTGACTCTGACAAATTACTGAACCTAATGAACATAAAGTATAAATGCTTATAACAGTAACGATGGGACACATGTAACTTTTGCTCCATCTATTTTCTTTAATTAGAAAATAAAATGGGGACACTCATCACTAACAAAAAAGGGTCTGTTCATTTCCTCAATATGAATTAACCATAAAATCAATGTTATAAATATACATCCATACAAGGATGCAATGAAAACTGGCACAATATCTTTCGGAAAATGGTTCACAAGTTAACTGTAGCATCGACGACAGAAACTTCTTACCTCTCTACTTGCTTAAACCAATACATTTAAATTTAGCACCTGCATAAGATGTAAAAAAAAGCACTCACAAAAGACCTTATTAAAACTAAATGAGAAAGTATACAATGGAATCAACATTTATTAAAGGGGCAATTGCAAAACAAAAATTTTTCAGACTCCAATTGTGTTTTCACCGTGGGTTTTCAGATTTTGCGATTTTACCATCGCTTTTCGAAAAGCGATGGTAATCTTGCAAAATAGTTTTGCGATTTTACCATCAGTTTTCAAAAAATCAATGGTGATCTTGCAAAATCTGAGAGCAATCAATGGTGATCTTGCAAAATCTGAAAATCGATGGTGAAAACGCAATTAGAATCTAGAATCATGGTTAAAACGCTATTGTCCCATAGATTTGGTTTTCTATCCTTACTTTCATGAATTTGAATAATATGTACAACTAAAGTGTCATTGAGCCGATAGAAACTCACGGCAAGATCCTGTAAAACTCTGGATATTAATTTGATCCAGTGGTACTCCAGAGGCAGCTAAAATGTTCAGAATTTCAATAACCATTGCATCAACCTCATGACATTTGATTTCAACTGTCTTAAGACGGTCTGATACAGCAGATGGTTCCAGAGGTTCACATCTTCCTTTTGTTCTCACAGAATTTATACGCGCCTGTAGAGTTATACACATTTTACTAAACGAGCCAAAAACAGATGGTAACTTTAGCAGCACATATAGCTGAAATCAACAGATTAATGGTACCTCTGGAAGATGAAGTGTAAAATTCTCGAGAATTGGTGAATGTTTGAGGAACCCAATTAGTCCACTGAAGTTATTAGCCACAAACCAATCTTTAAGCACCAAAGTCTTTATATTCTTAAATGTGGGGCAACATTTTATATCCCTGCTGAAAACAAACTAGTAGCCAAAGACAAAGTAGCAAATATAAGATCAGCAATCAATAACTTTTCAGATATACTGTATCGTATAGTAGTGAATAGTGAATATTTCTTCTAGTCGAAGAGTTAAAAGTCCAGACTAACTAGATGTCTAGATGAACAAGCTAACACATCAAAAATATTTAACCCTTACGTACTCAACAATCATTATTCGTCCTATATTTCATTTTGTTACGAGAATTTCATGAACTCCAGGTGTACAAATTCTATAAATAGCATAGCATGATGAGCATGAATAAACGGTATACTTCCATATGTTTGAGCAATCATATAGAGGAGGTAGTCAAAGATAACGACTTTGAGATGAACAAAACTAAATAAATATCAGGAGCAGATAACAAGAGAAAGACTATTACCACTTCAGAAGGGGCTGAGGGCTGACAATGTCAAGTTTGTCGCTTCCGACAAGCCACTTAGAAGCACCCAGCTTGTGGGGTCATTATTAGGCCCATAGTAATCCCTACACCCCTCACATTTGTCCTCTTCGCCACAACCATGAATGGTACTAGTATCGAAACATTGATCCATGTAATGACTATAGTAAAGTTCAACCGCTGCAGATTCCAAGGATGGCATCCTTCCAAGAATGGGAGTCCTTCCCCCACATTCTAATAAGGTCAAGGAAACAAGACTTGGTGTACGAATTCGAGTGCGGACATTCAGATAGAGGTCAGAATAAGTAATGCTCAGATGCTGCAATGACGTAGACCAAATTTCTTCAGAGACGACATATGAATTATCAATTTCCAGGTCCAGCAGTGCTGGACAGCCTGAAAAGTCAAGGTGCTCATCAAAGACAGACACGCCGGAAAGCTCTAACTTGGTCAGATGTTCCGAAGCAAGAGCACAGTTGTGCGGTTGATAGTTCAAGCGTTCCCCATCCGATTCCTGGAAGCGGAACCTGAGTTCTCAGACCTCACAGCGCAGAGCGCACTGGATCCAGTCACCCACCGGTTCCTTATCGATGTTTGTTAGCTCCTCCTCCGTATCAGAATCAGACAGATCAAAATAACAGGAATCAAGTGGCGCCCATGCATCATCTGGGTTGCGGAGGCCGCGGCGGCGCAGCAGGCCAAAGATGAACTCGGAGAACTTTGAGGTGGTCCCCCACCATGTGATGTGGAGAGCAGGGGACCTCGTCCAGAGGTCACGCTAGGAGCGGGCAAGCACTGACGTCCGCACGGCCTCGTGCGCGGGGAGTAAAGAGAGTATCAGAAGTAGCACGCCGTCTGGCAGGGTGCTGATGCGGTCCTCTGCCATTCCGTCGCTGCAAGTGCACCAGAACACAAGCTAAGTGAATTAGGCTTCCAACGACAAGAAGAGAGAGGTTCCTTACACGGCTCGCCGGCGATGGCAAAGGGTGAGGCGACGGAGCTCGATCGGATCACAGTAGTTTCTTCCTCTCCTTTTTGATCTATTCCTAATTTTTCCATTGGGCCATGATGCTATTGACATATGAAGCCATTAAGTAAATATATTTAGTACAAAAATCCAATTACGAAACTTAAATATTTATTTTCATGCATTTTTCGGATACATCTACTAATAAAGTTAACTAAGGTCGTCATATATGCTTCACCCAGCCAGGTTCTTTCAAGTTCTATTTGAGTTTGTAAAATTTTCTCTGCCTACCGATTGAGTTCAAATCTGAGTTCAGATCAAGTAAAAAAATAATAATAAAAACATCAATCAAAAAAATACACCTAACCCTTGAGATACCTTATCGGTCGTCGCAACTGCGGTTGGGCTTGCAGGCCACCGGCTACGGGATCACTGTAGCATCAAGCTTCGCCTTCGCGATACACACTCTTCAGCCGCGACCTCCTCACTCTCTCTTTGGGTGTCGGGAGATGGATTGGGCCGGAGAAGAAAGGGGGGTAGGAGAGACAGATGGCTGCGGAGGGGGAGATGGATGGGGAAGGAGATGAATGGGAGCGGCTAGGGTAATGAACGACCCACGTTGTGGTCTTATATACGGCCAACAACTCGATGGGCCGGATGGAATTTTCTGTTGGGTCGGCCTAGTAGCTGCCCAACAGACCTCAGAAATAAAACATCCTGAAAATCGATAAAATCTGGAACCTTTTGTGTAAAGCTCTGTGGTAATAGAGTTTGATGTTTCAATGCTGCATCTTTTGCAAAATAAAATAAAATCTAATGCTTCCGGAAATCAACCTGCATTACATAGCTTCACATTTAAGTCTCTTGTAGTCCCGTGAATTACTAATTCTTTATAGTTGTTTGCATATTAAACGCTGAACTTTGAGAATATTTTAACTTTTTTTATTGTTTTCCTTGTTTAGTATTGGTACATAGGAGTTATCCGATACCGTATAGCTACAACATGCCATTTGGACCCTATCTGTTTGCTAAATACTATTTTGACCTTTCCTTATATAATATGATGGATCCACAATGTAGTTGCAAAAAGACCAATTCCATTTGCAAAATTGGTTCTGTTTTATATATCAAAGATTTGCAAATCTAGTCCTGTTTTGACTACTATATATGTGAAATTGAAATTCATATGTTTACTTTTGTAGTCAAATTTAAATGATTTTGAATATTCTTTCCATTAATTTAAAATCAAGAAATAATTTTGGCAACATTTTGTCTGAATTTTGACCAAAATTGATTACCAACAAGCAACAGTCGCAATAACCTTCTATTGTCGCTGCTAAGATGCCCTTGTCCTCTATTGCCAGTTTGCTATGATTTTCCTTGCCGTTCTGCTTGGAACCTTCTTACATGCATGTATCATGGTCGAAAAAGACCCTGCAGGATCAAATACACTGCATGGATGCATGCAAATTGGATATCCGAAGGACAAAGAATTGCCGGCCATCTTGCTCAAGACAAATGTCTCCTCACGCGATATACAACGCAACTCACCGCGCATCCTCTGCACTGTGTTTTTTTATCCAAAAAGGGGACAATGACAAATGGTGTAGGAAACCAGATCTAATTGCTGCTTCAACTTTTTTTTAAAAAAAAAGGACCAATTTTGTGAAGTTGCGAAAAGGATCCGATATTGACATGCAAAACAGGACCAATTTAGCAATTATCCCTTCTAAATAACAGGAAGTAGAGATAACAGCATTATAAAGTAAACAAGCATGATTTGATAGTGACGCCTTTTTTTTTTGTGAAAAGGGGAATTTCATTAATATTGAAGCAAATTACATCCCCAGATTACAAGAGCATCCCAATCAAACCCAACTCCATTGATGGGAGACAAGAAACCTTGAAAGAGCCGAAAATTCCACCACCTAGGATCACCATCCCAGACAGATATGCCACGGAAGAGAACTCCGATCTGAACGAACATGGCCATCTCACCATCCACCACCGCCATCCTCATCTCCGATGGGGGAAAACTGAAACCCAACCCTTTCTCAAAAGAGGGGTAGACCGATATTCTACATGCAAATACGATGAACTTGCCGCCGTCAAGCCCGTAGCCGAGCTCATCGTCGCCTCCTCCACCATATCCATCATAGGAAAACACAAATCCGAGCGATATCAAGATGGATATCACCGGAAATCGAAGTCTTACTAGCCCACAGCCATGGCCAAGAAGAACCATGACAAGACAAAGGAGGAGCCAGAGTACCTTATTCTTCATCGATGATGGCGCCTTCGACTCGCCACCACCGCGGAGACGCCTTGTCCTCCAGTGCTCCATGCCGACGAAGTTGATGCGCCACGCAACCGCCGCCACCTTCTTGCACCGAACCACTAGAGGAACCCTAACCCTAACAACCATCGTGGCCGCCGCCAAAAGCAACCACCACGGAAGACCTAACTCTATCTAAACTTAAGAGCGAACAAAGTGGACGCCGGATGCCGGGCCTCCCTCCTCCGCCGACGGCGAGGCCGCCGGAGGCGAGGGGGCCGGCAAGTTTTTCTTGAGGAGCCGCCGCCGCCGCCTTCCTCTGTCTTGAACGATTCCTTCCCAAGATGACCTCATATCGATAGTGACGCCTTTGAGTAAGCGTGCTAACAGCAAACAAGTATGCCTACAAAGTTTCATAATTTTATGACTTGCAGATTGGGTACCGCGAAGTAACATTTAATTAACATTTAATTAACAAGTATGAAATTATACAGAAGGCAGAAAGATGATTAGCATGTGTTTGACATTTTCCATGAGTAGCTGAGAGCATACTAAAATTTGAAAAATTACTTCGTACTTTTATTAGTTGTATTGATTTTTTCTATAGATTCTACCATTTGCAAATAATTTCTGCCGAATAAAAAAAATTCCTAGAATTTGGAAAACGCGAGGGTCAATGAGAATTGCGCCAGGGGACTTGCCACACAGCCTAGGGCACAAGCCTTGGCCACGGCAGCCAGGCCCAGGCTCACCGTCGACGGCTGCGCTCTCGGAGGATCAAGCTTCTGGCGGCCTTTTGGAAAATAAAGGGCATGTGCGAGGGGAGTGCAGGACGGCGATAACAGGAGACAGGCCGGCGGCGAGCGGCAGCTCAGATCAAAGTCCAGCGAGTACGCACGCACGGTACAGAGCACGAAGAAGGGAAGTGATGGGCTCTAGGAATTCACATCGACTTGCAGAACCTCGGCGCGGATGGATGATTTAGAGGACGGGGGCTGCGGGAACTAAGAGCTCGACGATGAGTTCTTCATGGTGGCACGCGGGATGGCGATTGAGATGGAAACCTGGATTCCGGCGAACAAGTAGAGTGTGCGGCCGTGCTGAGAGACTCAAGACACGGAGAATCGGCAAGACGCTCACCCGAGGGAGTATTCGACGGCGGCGGTTGAGCAAGCCCATGGCCGGACTTGAAGAAGATTGGCTGATCTCGAGCTAGGCTGTGTCAAGGAGGGAACGGTGACTGGAACAAGCTAGCAAATTTCCTGCGAGCTTCTCGGAATCGACGGGGAGCAAGCGACGGCGGCGGGCGGCGAGGTTGAGCGTTCCGGCGACAATGGCGATAGCGAGAGAGAATGGGAGTACTGGGGATGGGCGGCGAGTTTTCCTGACTGGGAGACAAAAGGAGGGCAAGTTGAGCGGGGCACACCGGTCGTGTCAGAAAGCAGAGAGAGTGGTGGGGTCCTCTAGGATTTTTCTTTTCCCAGACAGCAGTTCTCCCCTCTTGTGTACGCCAAAATAGTAAAGTGACAAAAAATTGTAAAAATAACACTACAATAATTGAGAAAGTCGGAATTCTCGAAGCGAAAACTAACATTACAATTAACTTGAGACGAAACTAAAGTTTCAAAATATTCATTATAATATATTATGCTACCAAGGATAAGTACACTCCTGGTAACTTTTACTCCATTAGATGTTTCTGAATGAACAAGAGATAGAAGATTCATCAACAGGCTGCCGAATATTGTGACTTCCTCTTGACCCAAAAGTAGTGCAAGCATTATTGAAACCTGCATGAAAGAAATGGAAAACTTCAACGACTTCACAGATTGATAAAACATGAAAATAAAAGGGACACTGAAATACATGAACTATCGTTTAACATAACTGAGGTCAATATATAGAGAGAATATGCAGCATTCAAAGGGTCTTCTAACCCTTTCTTTTTTATACTGCGACCACAATACAAAGCATAAAAGCAAAGCTACTTCGTTTAGGAACAAAACAGCAAACATAGAAAAAAGTGCAACAGGTGCCAAAATACCTGCTAATAAAAACAGTAATAGGTTGTGTCCATGTTTACTCCCTATTCTTTGAACAAAATGGTCTGTTTATCTTTCAATAAGAAAATCCATATGACAATTAATACAAAACAGTTATACAGGAGACTGACTGCATAATAATTTTCAAAACATACAAAAGATAATAGAGCAATCGCAGGCCTGGGTCTTCTTAGCTCGAAATTGAACTGAAACCACTGGATTCAAAGTTAACTTGGTAAACGACCTTCGAAAATAAATGAAAATTTTTGTTGACTTCAAAAACAATCCTAAAAAACATGGAAGGAATATGAACTTCATTTGGACCTGTATGCCTATGTGCTAAGTTTTCTTATTATTAATTAAGATAAAAAAATGATCTCCTTAGACAAACAATGTTTAGCACTAAGAAATAAACATTAGTGGTATTGAAAGTTTACAATAAATAGAGTCACTTATAAACACAGGTGGCAACCATAAAATCATTATTATAGATATACATCCATACCAAAGATGCAAACTGGCACAACATCTTCCTGAAAATATTCAGAACCTTCTCAAGAAAAATGATTCAGGAGTTAATAGAAGCATCAAAAGCCAGGATCTTCTCACCTCTACTTTCTTAAACCAATACATTTAAATTTTGCACCTGCAAAAAAGAAGACAAAAAAAAAAAGAAAGAGAAAGCATTCAGCGAGAGGACCTTTGAAAACTAAATGATAAGTCCATGACTTGGTAAACAATCCTAAAATACAGAGAATGGAAATAACTTCATTTGGACCAGCGTGGATGTATGTTAACTTTTTTCCTTTAACCAAGCTGGATCACTAATTAAATTATATATGAAAAATTATCATTTCCTAAATCTAAGGAAATTTAATCACTGACGAATTATATTAGTGGTAATGAAGTTTGCATTAAAATAGAAGTTCCTTATATTGGGAATAAAAATGAATGGGCACAGCTGAAACCATAGCTTAACTGAAGAATCAACGAACGCCTCTGTAATAGCATGTATAAGAAGGAACTGGTTGTTGTCGAATTCAATTAAAATGGGCTTCACAACGGACATGATCAGTTAGTCGCACAAGTTGGAACAAAAAACTGGGAAAAAGATTGGCCATCTGAATTTTGTTAACTTCTATCCTTACTTTCAATGAATTTCAATAATATGTACAACTAATAAAGTGTGATTGTGTCAATAGAAACTCACGGCCAGATCCCCTAGGAGAACTCTGGATATTAATTTGCTCCAGTGGTACTCCAGAGGCAACTAAGATGTTCAGAATTTCAATAACCATTGCATCAACCTCACGGCATTTGATTTGAGCTGTCCGAAGACGGTCAGATACAACAGATGGTTCCAGAGGTTTGCATCTTCCTTCTGTTCTCTCAAAGTTTGTTCGCATCTATAGCAAAATACAATTGTACTAAACGAGTCAACAAAAGATTTTTACTTTAATAGCACAGAGAGTTGAAAATCTTAATATTAATACCTCTGAAATATCAAGTGTAAGCTTCTCTAGAATTGGTGAATGTTGGAGGAACCCAATTAGTCCACTGAAGTCATCAGCCACAAACCAATCTAGAATTGGTGACGAGAATTTCATGAATTACAGGTGTATGAATTCAATAATACAGCATAGCATGATGATGATCTCAAACAAAAAAAAAAGGCATGATGATCATGAATAAACTGCATGGTATACTGCCATATGTTCGAGTAAACATAAAGTGGCTTCCATCAAATGAAAAAAATGACTTTGAACTAATAGAATTACCACTTCAGGAGGAGCAGACAACATCAAGTTTGTAGCTTCCGACAGACCACTTAGAAGCACGCAGCTTGAGCGATCATTATTACGCCCATAGTAATTCGGACACCCGTCGCATTCGTCGCCACAACCTTGAATGGTACCAGTATCAAAACATTTATCCAAGATATCACGATCTTCAAATGTAACGACTGCAGATTCTAAAGATGGCATCTTTTCAAGAAACGGAGCCTGCCCCCCACATATTGATAAGGTCAAGGAAACTAGACTTGGTGTATGAATTCGAGTGCGGCCCGTCAGGTAAAGGTCACACAGCGTAATGCTGAGATGCTGCAACGAAGGAGACCAAATTTCTTCAGGAGCGATATCGGAATCATCAATTTCCAGGTCGAGCAGAGCTGGACAGCCTGAAAAATCAAGTTCTTCACAGATAGACACCATGGAAAGCTCTAACTTGGTAAGATATTCCGAAACAAGAGGCCAGCAGTTTGGTCCCAACACCAAGCGTTCTCTGTCAATTTCCTCGCAGTGGAACCTGAGTTCTCGGACTTGGCAGCGCAGAGCGCACTGGATCCATTCATCCACCGGTGCCTCATGCATGGTGGTCGTCTCGTCCTCCTCCTCATCCGTATCAAAATCGGACAGATAAAAATGACAGGAATCAAGCGGCGCCCACGCGGCGTCTCCATTGCCAACGCTGCGGAGGCGCAGTAATTCGTCCACGAACTCGATGAACTCGTCGACGGTGCCCCACCCGGTTATGTGGAGTCCGGGGGATCGGGTCCAGATGTCGCTCCAGGAGCGAGCGAGCACGGACGTCCGCACGGCCTCGTGCGCCGGGAGGAAAGACAGTATCAGCTCCAGGACGCCGTCTGGCAGGGCGCTGATGCGGTCCACCGCCATTCCGTCGCTGCGAGCGCAAGAGAACACCAGCTGAACGAAGGCCAGGGCAACAAGAAGAGAGTGGTCAGGGAGGGTACTTCCTTACTTCATTTTCGTCCGGCGAGGGAGCTCGAATCGCCGGAGTTTAACACTCTCCGCTTCGGATTTCCACTAGGGATATATTAAGTGTGCCACCGGTCTGTTAGCCTACCCCTGCCCGTCCGCCTCCCGATCTTGTCATCAAATTGAAAGCTCCGTTTCCATTTAGCAACGCTTTGGATTCCGCAGCCGCAGCTGTGCCGGAACGCTTTGAATTCCCGAATACGCTGCTCTCTGATTGCATTCCAAAAACTCTAGCGGTGATCAGAGAGCAGCTGCATCCTCGTGATCGATGTCGCCTAAACCTTTCGGCCTCATAGGCGTTGTCGCTGTTGTGCGCTGTCAAGAGGCACTGCCGCACGTACGGGCCATCCCCCAGGGGCTACCTAAACGCCCGAACGGGATGAAACAAACACTACCGTGCCCAACGCGCGCTGGACATCCTCATCACCTGTTGGATCAGAGGACTCGAACGTCCACAAACCTGAACGAGGCATAAAAGATGTATTTGCTGAGCTCTGTTCTCGGCATATAGATTCATCATGTCGTACATTGGAATTCTGAAAATACCAGCCGTTAGGTTGAGTATATGTTTTTAGGGACATCAAAGAATGTTCTTTTTTTTTTCTTGACAAGGCAAAGCCACGTGTTATATAGAATATATACTCAAACCAATAGATTTGATGCCCAACACATATTCTGCAGGAAATTTTAATTTCCAACATTGCTGACCAATCATTTTTTTTAGAAAGAAACGAGGAGGAATGTACTGAAGTTTTGATGATATCAATGCTCCGTTTCAGGTGACATCGACCTTTTTTTTTTTTTTTTTTTTGCGGGTAAGGTGACATCGACTTTTGACTGCTTCAGTTGCCAGTAGGAGTGGAAGCTTTAGGACGGACAATACTACAAGAGGGTACATTTTGATTGGTTCAAGTTAAAGTCATTGCTACGAAAAATACTTACAGGAAATCACAAAAAGAGTTTTCATGATCACTGGTTCAACAGTAATCCATGGATGTAGTATAGGTGACTAAAGATGCTGCATTATGTATAACACTTTCTTGTTTAGTGAACTGAAAATGATAAAATGGCAGCACCATGCCGGGCTCGCCAGGCATCCTCCTCCTCCACTGATGGTTGCCGCTGTCGTCGACGTTGTCGTCATCTTGGTCCTGCGTCGGCGCCTGGTATCCGGGAGCTTGCACACGGCGCACGACAGCTTGGAAGCACATGCGCAGAGCACGGCAATGTCGCGGCTTCAAGGTGACTTGGAGGTCACCTACAGTGCACGTCCTTGGACTTGGAGCTCGGCCCGCGTTGTCGCTGGTAACTTGGCTCACCGGCCGGCGGCGGGAGAGGGAGGTGGTTCTTTTTCCTTACCTGGCTCACCGGCCGGCGGCGGGATGGGAGAGGTGAGGCGAGGGAGCTCGAATCCCCTATGTCTATCTCTCTATGCTTGGGTTTTTGGATGGTCATCCACCTCCCGATCTGGTCATCAAACCGAAAGCTCCATTTTGGATCCCGCCCGCTTGCAAAAACGCCGGTTCCGCAATGCTTTGTTTGGATTTCCAGCTGATCACATTCCAAGTACTCTACCGGTACCGATAATTCGAGTGCCTACCAGACAAGTTCTTGTTGCCAACGATATCGGGGCCATCGGGCGGCACATGAGTAAACGGAAGTCTCTTTGGGCCTCATCGGCTGTGGTGCACAACACACGCGCAGTGGGGCGCTACCAACATTTGGTGCTTGCTTAATTATCTCTAATTGTGTGTATATGCGCACGTATCTTGCCTTGCTTACATAAACATTTCATGAATGCGAAGCCTGTGAACTCTTGCCCATAAAAACCACTCGGCATGCGCCATCTATTTAAAGGTATCGCACCTAGACGCCAACAGGGGAACTCTAGTAGATATATAGCATACTTGCAAATAAAAACTTTTTGTCAAGTAACATTGGCAACTGCGAGTCTGAATTCTGGAAGCAAAAACTGGCATTTCCTTGACAAAAATAAATTACTAGTCTTCAGAAACACATACAAACTCAAGACAAAACTAAAAGTTCAAAATAATTTGTGAGTGCCAATGACATTACGGCTGCTGGTCTTTACACCATCAGAAGTTTCTGCATAATCAAGAAATTACTTCGAGAACCATAATTAAGCTGCCGAATGTTGTGACTTCTTCCTCATCTGAACAGAAACCTGGATGAAGGCAAAGGAAAACTTTAATGTCTTGACAATTGATAAAACTTTAAATACTGAAGGAACACTCAGATATGCACGAAAAGAATTCTTGTTTAAATCTGAACCGACATCAGATTCTTGATAAACATATAGAGCCTTTCTAAGTGACCACTGACCATTGTTTTCTATTTCTTACTGTAACCACACAACATGTAGCTTTCATATAGAATTCATGCCCCCTTAACTGCACAATCTACATATTCCAGTATAATGTGGCAAAATTCATTTTAATAAATAACACAAAAATACATTTTTTATCGATCATGACAATGAAGATATTATAAGCGACCCAGACTTCTTTGTTGTACAGAACATTAAAGCTATGGAAATAGGAAGAAATGAAATCAATGATTATGATGAACTTCCAGTTCTCCAGTTGAGATAATTGAACACACTGGCTGCCTGTGAGTCTAATGACAAATTATTGAACCTATTGAACATAAAGTATAAATGCTTATAACAGTAACGAAGGGTGACATGTAACTTTTGTTCTGTATGTTTGATTTAATTAGAAAAATACACATCCATACCATGGATGCAATGAAAAGTGGCATAATATCTTTTGGAAAATGGTTCAGAAGTTAATTGTAGCATCAAAGCCAGGATCTTCTTACCTCTCTACTTGCTTAAACCAATACATTTAAATTTAGCACCTGCAAATAAGAAAAAAAAAGCACTCAGAAAAAGAACTTTTTAAAACTAAATGACAAAGTCCATTGACTTGGTAAACAATCACAAAATACAGGGAATGGAAAAAAATCACTTGCACCAGCGTGCGTGTATGCTGACTTTTTTAGTGGTGAAGAAGTGAAGTTACTTGTATATTACAACGAACAGGATGGTGTCAAATTCATTTAAAATGGGTTCACAGAGGACATCAGTTACTTGCACAAGTTGGAAAGATAAACTGGGCAAAAAACTAGAACACCTGAACTTCGTTAACTCAAAGTTAAAACTACTTGATGCGGTCAACTGATTACACTGATAGTGCATCTTCCAAAAGAATTTGTGTATTACAATGAAATCAAAATTTATTAAATGGATAATGCTTGTCTATCCCTAGTTTCCATGAATTTTGAATATTATGTACAGCTAAAGTGTCATTGAGCCAATAGAAACTCACGGCCAGATCCTGTAGAACTCTGGATATTAATTTGCTCCAGTGGTACTCCAGAGGCAGCTAAAATGTTCAGGATTTCAATAACCATTGCATCGACCTCATGACATTTGATTTCAACTGTCTTAAGGCGGTCTGATACAAAAGACGGGTCCAGAGGTTTGCATCTTCCTTCTGTTCTCGCGGAATTTATATGCCCCTGTAGAGTAATACACATTTTACTAAACGAGTCAAAAACAGATGGTAACTTTAGTCGCACGTATAGCTGAAATCAACATATTAATGGTACCTCTGAAAGACGAAGTGTAAGCTTCTCAAGAATTGGTGAATGTTTAAGGAACTCAATTAGTCCACTGAAACATTAGCCAGAAACCAATCTTTAAGCACCAAAGTCTTTAGATTCCAAAATGTGGGGCAACATTTTATATCCCTGCTGAAAACAAACTAGTAGACAAAAACAAAGTAGCAATAAATTCACTGTGAATGATGAATATTTCTTCTAGTTGAAGAGTTAAAAGTCCGGACTAACTAGAAGTCTAGATGAACAAGCCAACTAATCAAAAATATTTAACAATCACTCAACAATCATTATTCGTCCTATATCTCATTTTCTTACGAGAATTTCAAGAACTCCAGGTGTAGAGCAATCATACAGATGAGGCGGTCAGGCGGTCAAAGAAAACGACTTTGAGATGAACAGGAGTACAGAACTAAATAAATATCAGGAGCAGATAACAAGAGGAAGATTATTACCACTTGAGGAGGGGCTGACAACGTCAAGTTTGTAGCTTCCGACAAACCACTTAGAACCACACAGCTTGTGCGGTCATTATTAGGCCCATAGTAATCCATACACCCCTCACATTTGTCCTCTTCGCCACAACCATGAATGGTACTAGTATCGAAACATTGATCCATGTAATGACTATGGTAAACTTCAACAGCTGCAGATTCCAAGGATGGCATCCTTCCAAGAAACGGAGTCCTTCCCCAACATTTAATAAGGTCAAGGAAACAAGACATGGTGTACGAATTCGAGTGCGAACATTCAGATAAAGGTCAGAATAAGTAATGCTCAGATGCTGCAACGACGGAGACCAAATTTCTTCGGGGACGACATACGAATTAAAAATTTTCAGGTCGAGCAGTGCTGGACAGCCTGAAAAGTCAAGGTGCTCATCAAAGACAGATACGCCGGAAAGCTCTAACTTGGTTAGATATTTCGAAGCAAGAGCCCAGTCGTGCGGTTGATAGTTCAAGCGCTCTCCCTCCGATTCCTGGAAGCGGAACCTGAGTTCTCGGAGCTCACAGCTCAGAGCGCACAGGATCCAGTCACCAACTGGTTCCTTATCGATGGTGGTTATCTCCTCCTCCGTATCAGAATCAAATATATCAAAATGACAGGAATCAAGAGGCGCCCATGCGGCGTCTGGGTTGCGGAGGCCGCGGCGGCGCATCAAGCCGGACATGAACTCGGAGAACTTTGAGGCGGTCCCCCACCATGTGATGTCGAGAGCATGGGACCTCGTCCAGAGGTCGCGCCAAGAGCGGGCAAGCGCGCACGGCCTCGTGCGCGGGTAGTAAAGACAATATCAGCTGCCGGACGCCGTCTGGCAGGGCACTGATGCGGTCCTCTGCCATTCCGTCGCTGCAAGTGCACCAGAACACCAGATGTGTGAATTAGGCTTCCAAACATAGGTCAACAAGGAGAGAGAGGTTCCTTACCCGGCTTGCCAGCGATGGCAGAGGTGAGGCGACAGAGCTCGATCAGATCACAGTAGTTTCTTCCTCTCCACTTTGATATATTCTATTTCCCTAATTTTCCCATTCGGCCATGATGCTATGGACATATTAAGCGATGAAGTATTATATTTAGTACAAAAATCCACTTACGAAACTTAAAGCTTTATTTTCCTTTTTTTTCAGATATATCGACTAACAAAGTTAGCTAAGGTCATCATATTTGATTTCGTTTTGATTCGTATTCTATATATGCCTCAGCCAGCCAGGTTCTTTGTTGTAAAATTTTCTCTGTCTACTGATCAAGTTCAAATCTGAGTTCAGATCGAGTAAGAAATGAAAAATCAAAAAATCCACCTAACCCTTGAGATACCTTATCGGTCGTCGCAACCGTGGTGCGGCTTGCAAGCCACCGGCTAGGGGATCACTGTAGCATCAAGCTTCGCCTTCGCTTTGTGCACTCTGCAGCCGCCACCTCCTCACACACTCTCTCTCTCTCTCTTTGGGTCTCGGCAGATGGATTGGGCGGGAGAAGAAAGGGGGGCAGAGGAGAGACGGATGGCGGCGGAGGGGGGAGATGGATGGGGAAGGAGATGAATGGGAGTCGCTAGGGTTATGAACCCACGTTGTGGCCTTATATACAGCCAACGACTCGATGGCCGGGATGGAATTTTCGGTTGGATCGGCCTACTAGCGGCCCAACAAACCTCAGAACAAAAAAAACATCCTGAAGGTCGATAAAATCTGGAACTTTTTGTCTAAACCTCTGTGGTAATAGAGTATGATGATTCAATGTTGTATATTTTGCAAAATACAACCTAATGCTTCTGGAAATCAATCTGTACATAATTTCACATTTAGGTCTCTTGTAGTCCCGTAAATTACTAATTACGGACCGTTGTATGTGTATTAACACTGAACTTTGAGGCTACTTGACTTTTCTTTTTTGATTTTTACCTTATTTACTATTGGTACGTAGGAATTAATTTATCTGATACCGTAGAGCTACTATTTGGGTACATACGATTTGGACCCTATCAGTTTGGTACGTACTATTTGGACCTTTCCTTATATAATATGATGGGGATCCACCATATAGATATTAATGCTGCTAAGCGCCTTGCAAAAAGACCGATATGCCCTTTGCAAAGTTAGTTCTGTTTTATCAAAGATTTGCATATCCAGTCCTGTTTTGATTACTATATAAGTGAAACTGAGAATCAGTGTTTGAATACTTTTGTAGCCAAATTTAAATAATTTGTAATATCTGTAAATTAATTTTAAATCAAGAAATAATTTTGGCAACATTTTGTCTGAATTTTGACCAAAATTGATTACCAACAAGCAACAATCACATATGCTTTCTACTATTGCCATTTTGCTATGATTTTTTCTTGCCCTTCTGCTTGGAGCCTTCTTACATGTACCGTGGTCGAAAAGACCCTGCATGGATCAGATAATAGCAGTATAAAGTAAACAAGCATGATTTGATAGTGACGCTTTTGAGTAAACGTGCTAACAGCAAACAAGTACGCCTGCAAGGTTTCATAATTTCAAGACTTGCAGATTAGTTACCATGAATTAACGTTTAGTTAACAAGTATGAAATTATACAGAAGGGCAGGAAGATGATTAGCATGCGTTTGACATTTTAGTTGAGTAGTTGAGAGCATACTAAATTTTTAAAAATTACTTCGTACGTTTATCAGTTGTAATTATTTTCTACAGATTCTACCATTTGCAAATAATTTCTGCCAAATAAAGAAGTTCCTAGAATTTGGAAAACGTGAGTGTCAATGAGATTTGCGCCACGGGACTCGCCACACAGCACGGGGCGCACCAGATCTTATTGTAGAGGCACCAGATCGGGGCCAAGCCTTGGCCATGGCGTCCAGGCTCGCCGGCGGCGGTTGAGCTAGCCCATGGCTGGACTTGAAGAAGATTGGCTGATCTCGAGCTAGGCTGTGTCAAGGAGGGAACAGTGATTGGAAGAAGCAAGCAATTATCCTGCAAATCCTCCAAGCTTCTCGGACTCGACGGGGACCAATGGACGGCGGCGGGCAGCGAGGTTGAGCGTGCCGGCGACAATGGCGACAGCAAGAGAAGGGGAGAACAGGGAATGGGAGAAGAGTCCTGAGCGGGCCGCTGTGCGCCCAGTCGTGTGAGGAGAGAGCAAAGAGAATGGTGGGGTCCGCTATGATTTTTTCTTTCCCCAGACAGCAATTCTCCCCTCTCGTGTACCCCAAAATAGTAAATAGTAAAAGTGCATCAAAATTCTTAAAATAACACTACAAAAACTGAGAAAGTTGTAATTCTCAAAGCGAAAACCAACATTACAATTTACTTGAGACGAAAGTGAAATTCAAAATATTCAATATAATATGATTCTACCAAGGATAATAACACTCCTTGTAACTTTTACTCCATTCGATGTTTCTGAATAAACAAGAGATGGAAGATTCATCAACAAGCTGCTGAATATTGTGACTTCCTCTTGACCCAAATGATGGGCAAGCAGTACTGAAACCTGCATGAAAGAATTGGAAAACTTCAACGACTTCACATTTATAAAGCATGAACTATCCTTAACAAAACTGAGGTAAAAAAGTAAAGAGAAAATATGCAACATCCTAAGGATCTTCTAACCGTTCTTTTTTGTACTTTTTACTGCGACCACAAAACGCTACTTCAGTTAGGAATAAAACAGCAAACATAGATAAAAGTGCAACAGGTGCAAAAAATACCAGCTAATATTTAAAAACAGTAATAGGTTCTGTCTGTGTCTACTCCCCGTTGTCTTAACAAAATGGTCTGTTTATCTTTAATTGCAAAAACCATGAGACAACTAATAAAAAACAGTTATACAGGACACTGAACTGCACAATATTTTTCAAAAGATACAAAGATAATAGAAGAATCGCAGGCTTGGGTCTTCTTAGCTCTAAATTGAACTGGAACCACTGCATTGAAAGTTAACACCTACAAAGAAGCAGAAAAAAAAAACACTCATAAAGGACCTTCGAAAATAAATGACAATTTCTGTTGACTTGGTAAACAATCCCTAACAAACATGGAAGGAATATGAAGTTCACTTGGAACTGCATGCATATATATGTGCTAGAGTTTTCTTATTACTACCAGGTAGGACGAATTTAATTAAATGAGATGAAAAAAATTGATCGCCTTAGACAAACAATGTTTAGCACTAAGAAAGAAACATTAGTGGTAACAAAAGGTGGCACACAAACAGAAAATTTAAGTAAGTGCACCACTTAAATGAGGACAATAGTGGCTTGCTTCAACAAACCAGAAACTGGATAACATTCATAAAACGTTAAAATGGTAGAACTCGGAAAATAATTTAGACTAGCCAAGCACTAACACTGTAAACATTTGAGTTTCAGGAACAACTCATGTGTTTAACTAATTATACTGATACTGTTTGTTCTGAAGAATTTGGGTATTCTGTTGCAATTAAATTCTTAAATGCCAATGGAAAATTTTTTATTTCTCCCCACTACCGATGAATTTGTTTGAAAACAAGTGTCATCTCAGCAGACCTTACTGCCAGATCCTATGGTAGATCTTTTGACATTTATTTGCTCCTCTTGTATTCCAAAGGCAACTAAGATGATCAGAATTTTGACAACCATCGGATCAACCTCACGGCAATTTATCTTAACTGCCTTAAGGTGGCCAGATGCAACTGATTGTTCCCAGTGGTTTGAATCTTCCGTCCGTTCTCACAAAAATTTTGTGCACCTATAGCAGCAGATATATTTTTACTAAATGAATCAACCATGGTTGAAAACATTAATAGCAGGGCTGAAATTCAAAATATAAATACTAT
The DNA here is from genome assembly GCA_012490785.1 of Eragrostis nindensis. Taxonomy (NCBI): domain Eukaryota; kingdom Viridiplantae; phylum Streptophyta; class Magnoliopsida; order Poales; family Poaceae; genus Eragrostis; species Eragrostis nindensis. The sequence goes on along the minus strand of JAAXCT010000030.1, from coordinate 1,366,310 downwards.
TGAAAGTTCTGGTGTAAGCTTCTCGAGAATTGGTGAATGTTGGAGGAACCCAATTAGTCCGCTGAAGTCATCAGCCACAAACCAATCATTAAGCACCAAAGTCTTAAGATTGCTAAATGTGGGGCAACATTTTATATCCCTGCTGAAAACAAACTGGCAAAAGAGCAAAGTAGCAAAGATGAAATCAGGAACTGCAAACTTTTCAGTTGTGTATCATATAACAGTGAATTGTGAATATTTCTTCTAGGTGGAGAGTTAATTAACAGTCCAAACTAACTATTAAGTATAGAAGAACATGGTAACTAAATATAATTTTTTTATTTTGATAGCTGAGAAATTAACATCAGTCAGCAATCATAATCCATTTAATTTTTACAAGAAATAGCATAGCATTTTGATCATGAATAAACTACATGGTGTACCGCCATATGTTAGAGCAATCATGAAGAGGAGGCAGTCAAAGCAAACAATTTCGAGACTAATAGAACTAAATAAATATCAGGAGCAAATAACAAGAGCTAGACTATTACCACTTCTGGCCTAGCTGACAACTCCAAGTTTGTAGCTTCGGACAAGCCACTTAGAAGCACACAGCTTGTTTTGTTATTATGAGGTCCATAGTAATATCGACAACCGCCACAGGTGTGTCACCACAGCCATGAATGCTATTATCATAACACTGATCTTCGTCATCGCATAATGGTTCAAGTTTAACATCTGCAGTCTGTAACAACGGCATCCTATCAAGCACTGGAGTCGGACCAAAAGTTCCTAAGGTCAACGAAACAAGACTTGGTGTACGGATTAGAATGCGGCCAATTGCAGAAAAGACAATGTTAGTAAGGTTGAGATGCTGCAACGACGGGGACCAAATTGGTCCAGAACCAAGATCGGCGTGATGAATTTCCAGATCCTGCAGTGCTGGACAGCCTGAAAAATCAAGCTCGTAGTTTAAGTCTACACCGGAGAGCTGTAAACTGGTAAGATGTTCCGATGCAAGATTCCAGCGGTGCAGTTCCAACTCCACGCGATTGACATCGTAACAGAACCAGAACGCGAGCTCTCGGACGTTGTAGCGCAGTGCGCACTGCATCCAGCCATCCACCAGTGCCCCATCGAGGGCCCTCTCTTCATCCGTATCCGATTCAGACAAAATGAAATTGCAGGAATCAAGAGGCGCCCTCGCGGCGGCATGGCGCCTGGAGCCTCGGGCAGCGAGGCGGCGGCGGCGCAGCAGGCGGGACACGAACATGGAGAACTTAGCGGCGGTCCCCCACCAGGTGATGCGGAGAGCCGGGGATCGCATCCAGAGGCAGCGCCAGGAGCGTGCTAGCACGGACGTCCGAAAGGCCTCGTGTGCGGGGAGGAAACAGGACGCCGTCTGGCAGGGAGCTGATCCGGTCCTCCGCCATTTCGTCGCTGCCAGGGAACCAACAGGACACCTACTGAGTGAATTAGGCTTCCCTTCCAGCGAGAGGGCAACCAGAAAAGAGATCGAGGTTGGGGAGGGCGGTTCCTTACCCAGCTTGCCGGCGGCGGGAGAGGTGAGGCGCGGGAGCTCGATCAGATCGCCTCAGTTTACTTCTCTCCCGCTATGTTTTCGGCTGGGGAACTGGGGGGATATGTAGGTGTTATCTGGCCATCGATCTGTACACCCTGACTGTCCACCTCCCGATTATTGTCAACGAATCTAAAGCTCCGTTCCATTCCACAACGCATTGGATTCCCAAGTACTCTCCTCTCTGATCGCGTTCCACTAAATGGAAGTTGTCTTCCTCTAAAAGAAAATTAGTATAATGAGTAGCATTCATAGCAGCCTCAATTGTGTGAGAATAACTGTAGCGGGGGAACCTATAAGCTGTATGGCCTCCGTCCTTGTATCGGGGAGGGCAGCGGTATGGGAGACAGGTTGTCAGAAAATCGTACGCTGATAAACTTGGATCTTTTTGGGCTCAAGTTCGTACATGAATGCACGACAGAGCCTGTGAATGGATGAGAAAAAATTGAAAATACATATGAAACAAATGTATATGTCATTGTGGTGGTTCACGAATTTAGTTGCCGTGAGTTACTAAAGCGCTTCAGAAAATATATGTCATTTGAAGTTATCGTCCTACCGGGGTGGTCATTCCGATCTAAACTTGACCAATATTGACATGCTTTTACACCAATATGCCTTTGTATCCAATATTGTGATCGATTGAGAAATATGAAATTGATATCCAATCCTGCACTTAATATGGAAAATTCAATAGAGCAGTAGATTTGCATGGTTAGTGTAGGATTGGATAAGGTGCACTGACACGCACAGCTGAGAACTAAAAGAAACAGGGGATGAAATATACAATAGTGCAGTAGCCCTTTTGAGCAGCAAACACACTATAGATAATAGTAATAATGGAAATCTCGCAAACAGTCCATGATGTTTTGTACTTTTATTCCCTCGATGAAACCGAGCCTGATTTCCAAATGCATAAGAAGCATGTGCGGCTTTATATGTGCTTGACGCTGAAACCTGTTAACAGATAACCAAAAAGACCCATAAGAGTTGGGAAATTTAAACAACATGATCATGGATCTGAGATGCAAAGTCATTAATACAGAAATTGTAAAGACAAAGAATAATTGAAAGCTGCTAGCTAGCTTTCTTAGGACAACCCGACTAGCTCTCCTTCTCCCCTAATTATAAGATTATCATACTGACCTCCTGCCAATACTACAAAGGTTTCCCCAATATTAAGACTAGATAACAAAAGTTCTTGTTGAGATAAATTGTGATCTGGATATTTCAAAAGCAGTTTGCTTGAAGCGGGAATAAAGATCTTAAATTGACTGTGACAAATTGAACACAATATGGTCACAAATCTTCATGTTGGCTGTGGTGTGTGATTTCCAATGGAATTTGTATGCTATCAAGAAAGGAAAACTTTCATATATCTACTGTCTGTCTGGTATTATGAAACAAGAAAAGTTGTTATTTTTCTTTGGAGTGGTTTCTTTCTTACCCAACATAATCGATTATGTGGATTGTCAATCTTAATAGTTTAATTACACATCATAATCAAATGATTTCTGAAGACTATAATGGGCCGCTGGTTACTCTTGTGGTTTATCACAACTTCATTCTATACTATGGCAGGAGCGTTAAATCACCAATGCCGTACAATCAACATTTATAGTGTCCTCCCAATAAATTGTCATAACACATTACAGGCAAAATTTATCAGAAGACATGACAATCACATTACCCCATCAGCAATAACAATCCGACTAAAATTATCATCGCAATAACATTACCCCATCAGCAGTAACAATCTTAAATTACTGTCGCATTCATTGGACTATTAATGATGAAATGGCACAAGCAAATACAAGGGAGTATTTCAACAACAAAACTGGGTTATTAAACTGAAAATCATAAATTGTAAGTACATTGATCAGGTAGGTACATTTATCAAGTAGTAAAGGACGCTTGATTTTTAGTTTGCACATAAGATTTGTTATGGGTGGACAAAATGACATCAGTCTGGAGATTATTAAACTGAAAAAAAAGGACAATGCATGGGACAGCGTTGATCAATGATCATTGAATATAAAAAGGAAAGTTTGCCCCTTTTTATTTTCATCACTCAGTCTTGGATATCAATTACTATTTCTTTTCCATCATTTTTTTTCAACTACATTAATTGTAAACCTTAGCTTGCAAAACCACCTTCACTCTTTTCTACAAGGACAAGACAGACTGGATGGATTAAGGAAAGTCTCAAGAGCTACTATTATGACACATGATTTTAAGTACATCAAATTTCGAAACCTAGTAGACAATCTGACAACTAAATCTTGCTAAACCCTTAACCAAAACGGTGACAAAAATTGAAAACCAGTTCTGAAGAAGATAATACTCTAGATTCAACAATATGATAATTTCCAAATCAATTCTTTGTATGATCCCTATAGGCAAAACCCAAACGATATGCCAGATATAATATATGCTAACGACAAGTCAGATCGTCTTATCTTTAGTTGTAGCTGAAACCAGTGCAAATAAAATTACAGTCTGTAAACAACAAAAGACAATCAACTGAATAAAGCAAAAGAGATAAATGAGAAAACTTAGATGTATTAGTCTAGACCACAATTACGAGAACATCTTAATTAAATGAACAAAATATTTAGTTACAACAGCATCTTTATATAACACTTGCTACTAAGATACATGGTGCATACAGAATTTCACTGTATCGACACAAAACTGCAAATGTGGACCTTCCTTCTTAGTGCACACATCAAATTTCTAACAGTTTCTTTCTTTCAATTAGTTGGAGATATTTTCTGCTATCTGTACGATTCATATATACAAAGCAACTTACTGAATAAATAATAGATGAATTAACATAGCATTGAGTGTTACTCACATCATCCAGATCCAGAACATCCAATAGTCTTTTGGATTTTAATATCCACAAGTGGCATGCCAAAGTTAGTCAAAAGCTTCAAAAGTTCTGGTATTCTATCATCAACCTCTTCACATTTGATTTGAACAAACTTAAGATGGTCGGATGCAAATGGCGGTTCCAGTGAAGTGCAACATCCTTTCATTTTCGCTAATTTTCTGGGTACCTATAGGGCACATATATTAATCAATCACAGACTATTCTAGAGGAACCAGATTTTACATAGATAAAACAGATAGTATCTACAAAATTACGTACCTTCTTAGTAACCTCAAGAGTAAGCTTCTCCAGAATTGGTGAATGTTGGAGAATACAAATTAGTGAATTCGTATCAGGAGCAACACACCATTCGTTGAGCACTAAAGTCTTCAAATTGGTAAACATAGGGCACCATTTTATTTCCCTATGAAAAACAAACTAGGCAAAGAGCAAGCGAGGCATATCAGACCACGAACATGCTGATTCTATACATAAAAATGTGATATACATGACGAATGTATCTGTACAGGTTTAAAAATGCAAACTAACTAGAAGTTCTGCACCATACGATCCACGGGCGCGCCCCTTGATCCGAAATTTGCGCCACAACACGCCGCCGACTCCCTGTGATCCCCTCCCTGTAGCGTTTCCGCTTTTCACAGGATCGAGTCGGAAGTGCCGATGAACGGACACAACAGTACATCACATAAATAAGCACAAATGTTACATCTCTAAGTTATTACAAGTCTCGAATGATTTAAAACACGTGAGTAGCACACGGAAGTCGGAAGATACCTAAAACAACTACTATTCTCGACGATACAAAGGCCGCACATCGAAGCCCTACGATGTGGACCTGCTGAGGAACTCCACCAAGCAACAGCGGAAGCAAAAACGATACCTGCACAAAAACATAAGGAGCCAACCCCTGAGTACTAGTTACTCAGCAAGACTTACCCGTCAACGTGGCTAACTACAGCCGACTCCTAGAATGCAAAGGCTACAAAAAGGGCAGGCTGACTCACTTGCATCTATCCGCGCTAATTACTTGATCCTAATTTCAAGTTTTATTTCCAATTAAGTACTTAACCAATAAAACAGTGCACTTATCTCTAAAACAGGTATAGAGTAACAATACATCATATAATACAGTGTACAACAAGATATATAAAGATAACAGTAATAATCCATCATCATCATCATCATCATCCATAAATCACACTACGATGTGACTCAGTGAACAAGGGTGCTCATTTCCGAGAGCGGCGGCATCGATGTACATCCTGCAGGAGAAACCTGACCACACGACACACACGCACAAAAGTCGTATGCGGCAACCTTTCGCGCTGGTCCCCCTAGAGCTAGGCCGGATCCAACTCCTCCCGAGAAAGGCCCTCCCGCAAGGTCCCCGTCCCAGACGTGCGCCCCGATTGGGAGGCATCCTTTCTCTCCCGAATACCTTGATAGAAAGAGCAGGCTTCCACCGCACACTAGGGCAACACAGGCTACATCGGTTTACTAGGCCCATAAAACACTAGCATGTGATCAGTACGTTCAAACTTGCTCAGCGGGGCCAACAACGGACGGTCCTTAATCGACACAGACAGGGCTACCACCGTGAAGGCCCAGCCTTCTCCAACCATCCTACACAAACAATCCCCGTCCGGTCTGCAACAAACCTAAATTCTGCTAGTACAAATCAGAGTAATTCCTATCATGCGAGTGGGACCTACCACTCGTCTTCTACCGTCCGCTAGCCACTAAGCATAACAAGTTCTAACGTCACCCTAGAACCAACTACTACAAAATAGGACACAAGGTAGGATCTGGAAGGTAATCCTAATGCAGTTCTATGGTTTCACATCAACTCCTAATAAACCTAATGTGCAATCAATTACTAGCCCCAATCAAATGAGAAAGTAAAAATCTAACAGGTAGGCATGCACCGGGGCTTGCCTGGCTCAAGGGCGGAGTTAGTGTTCTCAAACACTAGAGAAAGTCAGTGTCTTCTCCTGAGCTGCTCAGCATCATAGTCCTCCATCTGCTCCTGGATCACCTCGCGAGCTATATGGCATGACAAGAGAATGCATGTTAGATGCAATGAAATGATGCAAATAAGTGTAATTATACTTTCGTCTGAAGTATTTCCTTCATTGACTCTTGATTAAGTTAATTACATAAATTAACTTAAGTTGGTTAACTAGATTAAATCAATTTCAAAAAATTAGTTTATGTCCAGTGGCACTTTCCTGGAGTCAAGTACCACTGAAAGTGATTTATGGTGAAGTTAGATGAATTATTGCTTTACCGATTATTTATAATGATTTAATTAGTACAGCCACTTAAATAAATCATTTAGAAATTAAGTAGACATAAAATGACAGTAGAAAATGCTCTGTAAATGTGTTATCAGTTTAGTTATCAGCATACAAGAGTTAAAGATTTAAAGATTAACAGAGAAATAATTAAGATTATACAAAATTTAACACTTAAGGAATTTTTACAGAAATCAGAAAAATGATTGTGTGAAGTTTGACAATTTTTTTGGATAGGTCTGATCACAAGGAGTCCAACAAAATTGGATTTGTATTTTTATGAATTTTATTCAATTTTCTACGAATTTTACAAGTTTCTGTGATTTTCTGGGGAATTAAAGAAATTTGGGAAAACCAAGAAAAAGAAATGGGCCGAACTGGAACTGGGCCTCGAGCTGGGCTAGGGTTCGGGCGGGACCGGCTCTGGGCTGAGAGGTGGATCTGGCCGGAGCATCGCCGGAGCGCGGCGGCGCGGCTCGCCGGAGTGGCTTCCCGGCGGCGTTTTGGCGAGAGGAGGGTACGGGAACGCTCAGCACAACGTGGCGAACACGATGGAGGGTGGTCTCGTCGACGGCGGCCATGGGAGGAGGCCGGCGGCGAGCGGCGGAGCTAGAGGGAGCTAAGGCGACGTCGGGACGGCGGTGCAGCGAGCGAGAGGGAGCGTGGAGGGGCTCTGGAGATTCACCTTCACGAGCTTGAGTCCGTGGGCCAGCGCGTTGTCGAGGAGGGAGCCCGGAGGATGGAGCTTGGCGATAAGGGCCTCGCGGTGATGCAGTCCGACGGGAGGGGAACTGCGAAATTCGATGAGATGGGTCACGAATCTGAGCAGAGAAGTGGCTAGGGAGGTTCGCGAGATTGACCTCCATCTCAGAGCAGAAGGACTCGACAGAGGACTCACCACCGTTGAAGTAATCTCCAGCGGCGATGAGGGAAGCTCTCGTGGCCGGGGTTGGGGAAGAAAACCTCAACTCGCGGTCCACGGCGGGGAGAAAGGGGTTGGTGCCATGGGGAAACTCGCGGTGGTCGACGCGCGTCTCGGGGTGGAGTAGCTTGGTCCGAGGCAGCTCGTCGGCGGTGGGCGAGCTCGAGTTCGGTGGTGGCGGGTTTGGGGAGCGGTGGCGCTAGGGTTTGGAAAGGGGAAGCCGAGAGAGGAGCGGGGCGCCACTTAAACGCTCGGCATCCGCGGACAGGAGCGGTGGAGGGCGCGGCGCGGCCGGCTCGACGGCGTCCACGCGGCGCGAGAGCTCCGACGGCGCCCAGAGAGAGAGACGACGCCGACAGGTGGGCCCGGGAGCATCTTTCCTTTTTCGCGAATTATACGAACTCTGGTTTTCCCCGAATTTGTGCACACAATTTGGAGTAGCAAACGAGCTCCAAAAATCACAAATTTGGTCTCTTTGGAAAGCTCTTGGAATGATCTTCAATCTGGCCAACATGCACAGCTGAACTCCAAAGGAAATTCAAATGGCAGATGGTCAAAGTTGATCACTTTGGAGGTTTTAGGGATTTATTTGAGCATCTAAACGAATTTCAAAAATCAGCAAAAATTCTCCAAAATTCTCATTTGAGGTGAGCTATCCAGAGGTACTTTTGTTGGCTCAAATTGTTACTGAATTTTCTGAGTTCCTTCACAAGCATCAAATTTGACCCAAATTTGAAGAAATTTGAATTTCATGCTGTCAGGTTTGTCGAATTAAAAGTGAACCTCCCAAACATTCAAAAATTATGAGAAATTCTGGGAACATAGGATAAATATCCAGCTCCAACTTCTCCTTTGGGTCCATGTAGGTTTGAGCAACAGAATTTGAATTAAAATTCGAGGAACAGCAGGATTTGCATGAACTTCTCGGAATTTTTAGAGACACTTCCAGAATCTGAAAAATCATGGAAAAATCTCCCAAAATTTTCATTTCAGATGCTCTTGCTGCACAAATTATTAGTTGGACAAGTTGATGTTGAAATTTTTAACTTGCTTCACAAGCATTGGTTTGACATTATTTGAATTTTGAATTACGAATTTGACTTGATTTGCTTTTTGGTTCTGTTCACTTATGCAAAGTTGGAGCTATTTGATCTTCAGTGACACGGGGTGTCACACTCCCCCGCCTCCCCCATTCTGCGCGCCTCCCCATCCGCGCAACACCCCCCGCTCATCTTCCGCTGCCGCCGCATACAAGATCGCCGCCGCCGCCGCATACAAGATCGCCGCCGCAAGCAAGATCGAGGCCGCCGCCGCATACAAGATCGTTCGCCTCCTCCTCCGATTGAATCAGGTCGACGCCGCAAAAAGGTCGCCACCACCGCTGTGCCGCCACCGCCCACCCCTACCCGATCGCCGCCACCGCTGACGTCCGCCGTCAATCTCTTGTTCGGCCCCTCACAGATCGCCTCACCATCGATCTCTCATCACCTCTCGTCGAAGACCGCCTCGCCTTTCGCCCCTGCAAACCCCAAGGCGGTCGCCTACGACAACGACAGAGCCTGACGAAGGACGTTGCTAGATCTGCATCAGTCTTTTTGTTTTTTCCCGTTGCTCCTGATTTGTATGGCGATCGAGTTATAGTGCACCCTGTGTTTCCCAGTTGATTGATATGCACTTGAAAATTTTTTTTACTCCATTGTCGGACGTGGGGACGTGGAATAGTACCTGTTCAGTCATACATTCAGGAAGGCGACGACGTGATGATATAGCATGGTTAGTTGCTATACTAATTTCAGTTACTGCAATCAAGATGATAGAGCAAAAGGACTGTTTTATCCCTTGTGAACTGTTAACAGTCTCTTTTTGCAATATCTGATTTTAGTCCACGTTGAATCTACCCCTGTACTCTACGGATCTCCCTTTTCTTTCTGACCATATAATAGAGTAGCTGGCAGCTTGTTGATTATAACTCCATTTTATTTTTGACAAAGTAGGGAGATATAGAAGACAGGTTGCTGTTGGTTCACGTTTACATATCTGCTGGTCGTTCCCTTTTTTTGTTGGCTGAAACTATATTCTATAGTGTCTGGGGCAGAAAATGATAATTTTGCATCATACAATCTGTGGCACATAGTTACTTTTCTGTTGCATTGTGTGTTTCAGCTTGGTACACTGGATCAAGTAAGAGGGAGCTTGATATTCATGTGTCGTAATTACTCAGATGTCATGTTAGATAAAGCTAGCTTTATTATGAAGAAGAGATACCTTATTAAGAAATAATAGGTGTTGCACCACATTTAGAGCATCTCTAAAAGAGCCCAAAAACTCCCTTTAATGAGGATCTCTTAGAGATGCTCTTATTGACTTGTCGAACACCTTGTACGCATGTGAAACTATAGCTGGCTGATCCATCTCTAGGTGTTGTGCTATGATTATGTCTGCACAGGGCTACGAATATCTGAAATTAACATGTTTCTGAATAGCTGATTTTATATATGATACATCGGCTGTATATTTGGAAAATAAGCATTCATGTTGAACCTGCAGTCATTTTAGTTTTGTTATAGTACCAAGTTTGTCCTGTTGACTGAGTTTCACCAGACCCACAAAGTCAGGCATGTTCATAGGTGTGAAATTGATAATTTAGTCAAAATCAGGTTCTCTTCCTATACTGCAGTTGATCTGATCTTTGTGCGATATATAGAGTTAAGTTTATTGTCCTTTTCAATAGTTTGTGATTTAGAGTATGTGGTGGGTGGCTATTTTCTTATCGATCTGGTCATTATAATTTAGTTCTTGCTACTCAGACATGATAAAACATATTTGGTGCCCGGAAACTTTGTTATGAAGATGCTAATTAGTTCATGAGATTTGATACATATCATTTTTTTAGCACAATGGGAAAGTGCTGATCACTTAACAGCTTGTTTGTCAGAAAGTTCTTTGTGTGGTTTAGATTTCAGCTTATTGGCCTTTTCAATTTCTTACCACTGGCTACAGTTGCTGTTTTACTATAGGCATCTTCTGATTCCACTATAGTGTATATAGAAATACCATGATTTAGGGTTCTTTGTGTGACATATGTTTATTGCCTTTTCAATAGTATATGATTTAAAGTTTGTGGACAGTGGCTATCAGATGATTTGATCAATGTAGTTCGCTTCTTGCTATTCTGACATGACGAAATATATAAGGTGCCTGGAAACCGTCTTCTGAATATGCCATTTTAGAGTGTTTTAGAAAGTTAATAGATTCCCACATATTGAGCTGTTTCTGTTCCCAATTGCTATCACTTCCCTTCGTTGACTTATTTCTCTTAAAGAACTTAATTAGTAATTAGTATAAAATGGAAACTTCTCTAGAATAAAAGGCGGCGTTTTCGAGAAAAAGAAAAAGGGCGTCCCTTTGTTCTGATTAAAGCGTGCCCTACGCTAGAGGTGCATTGTTTCAGACTACACTGCTGTTTTACTTAGCACATGAACTGAAATTTCCCCATATGCCTGATTTCTTTTCTCAAGTACTACTCACTGGATTAATTCGGACAAAACCTATGCTTCCTTTTTGTCACGTCCCGTGTTTTTGCCTCCATTTGAAATCTACTAAAAATTTAAATTTTTTGAATTTTAAAACAAATTAAAAACAAGTATGTGCCTAAGTTAGCCAAACCACCCCAAATTTTAAAATTTTTCTTTTTGAAAACTTGCACAAAACTCATCTCATGAGCATCTCTGGGTTTTCCTGTTTTTCATTTGAGTGCTTGTTTTATTTAAACCTCCGTCCAAATTTGAACTCAATTCAAATTCCAATCCTTGAAATCCAGAGGAAATAGCAAATCTTTTTTTTTCCTTCTCGGGCCGCTCCTCTCCCTTTCTTCCTGGCCGGCCCAGCCCCTTCCCTTCCCTTTCTCCTTTCTTTTCTCTCCGGCGCAGCCCAACATCGCCCGGCCGGCCCATCTCCTCCTTCCCTCTATCCCGGGCCGCACCCTCCGCTCCCAGCCCAGACCGCGCCAGCCCGCTTCCCCTCCTCTCTCCTGTCACTGCCCCGCGGGCCCCACCACCGTCCTCCACCTCTCGCCCCGTCGCGTCGCCCATGCCGCGCCCACTCCGCCGCGTCAGCCGGCCACCGCCTCGCTGTGCACCACCGCCTCGACTTCCGTAGCGCGCCCGCCACGATTCGTCCGCGCCGCCGCCTTCACCGGTCTATAAAAGGCGCCGAACCCCCTCCTCCAAAGCTCGTCCTCATTTCCCCACTCTCTCTCTTCTCTCTCATCTCTCCGGCGAGGCCCTCCGCCGCCTCCGAGGAGCCCCGCCCCCCTTATCCTCTCGCCCTAGCTTCCCCGCTTCACGCAGAGACCATTCGCTCCCTCCTTGGCGCAGTCGAGATCCGGGGAGCGAGATCGACGGCGAGCTCCTCGTCGCCGCATTCCCCTCCGGCTCCGGCCACCTTCCCGTCGCCCTCCAGCCTCGCCGCACCTACGGTGAGCTTCCCCGTGCCACCCTCTCTCCCCCACGCCGCTTCTTCTCCTCCTTCCCGCGCGCGCACATCCACTTCGCCTAGCGCCGCCACCCGTCGTCCTCCCCTTCTCGCCGCCGGCCGCCTTGTTGACTCCCCGGCCGAGCCGAGGCGCGCGTAGGCTTCCTCGCACGCGCACGCACCTTCGCGGCAACACGCCCTCGCGAAAAGCCCACCCCCACTCCCTTTTCCCTCGTGCGCCGCCGCCCGACTCCGGCGAGCCCGCGCCGCCGCTCCGATGGTCGACGTCGACGACATCACTCAGCCGTAGCTTCGCCGTCACGCGCGCTAACCCCGCGACGCGCACCCGCCGACCCTCCGCCCACCAAGCCGCCGCCGGCGCGCTCTCCGGCGACACGCCGCCGCGCGAGACGCCCTGGTCCATCGTGGACCGGTGGACCGCCGCCCAGCCCCGGTCCACAGCCCACGTAGACTTAGTCCACGAGGCTTTTCCACTCAAAAAGAATTCCGAAAATCTGAAAATCCCCGGGGCCCTGTCTTTTTGCAGATAAGCCCCTAAGCTTTAAAACATTTATGTTTTGGTCCTGCCTTTTTTACAGAAAAGTCCCCAAACTTTTCTATAATTACAGATAGGTCCCTGTCGACTTTCTGTTATTACCAATAAGCCCTCATAATATTTCTATTCTTGCAAACAAGCCCTTTAACCTTCAAACCTTCATATCTTTTTCGTTTTAACTCCGTTTCGAGCGATTCTTGCACTCACGCGTTCGTATAAACGCGTAGTACCCTTTGGTACTAGTTTTGAAGCTCTGGAATATTTCCTTGAGCTATCAATCCTCTAAATTCCTATCCTTTTTCAACAAAACTCCGTCACGAGAAATCTTATAATCGTGACTCCACACGTCGTGCACGTTTATTCAAACCTCTGTGCTGCACCTAAGTAATTTCAACACACTGTGCAGCCTCGACATAGTGTATTTTGGCACTATCCTTGGAATCCCGCACACTGACCCACATGTCAATCCCTTACACGTACTGCAAATGCTAAGCCCACACAGAACGTGCACACACATTTCTATTCCGAGTAATTTCCAATCTCAGAAAAATCTCAGAAAATTCCTAAAAATACTTTACACCCTGCTAAACATTTTCCAACCCTTGATCTCTCCAGATTAATTAGGATTATGGCAATGCCTTATTAAGTTGGCTTAATCCTGATTAATTTCCTTTCCCAAAAATTTAATAATCGATATCTCCTCCATTTCAACTTTGATTTTGGCGATTCTTTCGCCAAAATTCATCTAAAATCATCCTCTATTCATTGCCACCAGATCCAATCTAACCTTGGTCTCTATTCGGTTTTATTTGATTTATTGCTTGTTCATTGCTTGAGCGGTAGATTTATTTTCTTTTACTGCTAGATAATCAAGTCTTTGAAGAAGAGCCCGAGGATTTGGAATACGAGGACTTAGAAGAAGAAGACTTTTGTGAAGGCAAGTCTAACTCCCATTGATCATATTGATCCTATGTTTGCAAATATCCTACTTAGAGCTGTTTATAAATAAATTGCATGCAATTTAAATGAATTTAAATGCTATAATGGTCCTATGCAATATTTTGATTGCCTGCCTTGACTTGATTATGTCCTGAATCCTTGTTAACCATAGGAACCAACATCATTAAATTTATTTAATGAACTGTTGGAATGCTTGCCGCTTAGGACTTTCACCATGTGTTTAATTAATCTTGCTCACATGATTTTCGTGTAAAATGCTTGCCGCTTAGGACTTTCACCATGGTGTGTGTAAATGTGAAATTAGGTGGTATAATAATAAGTGCAACCCTAGTGAGGGATGTTTTTAGGCGGGATCAGGCGAGGTAGTCCTCAGTGGGGAGGCTATCCCTGGGACGCCCTTCCACTTGTGGATTGGCTATTGAAGATGCCTGGTTCGGTCGTATAAGGACCGTTCTCGTGCCGCCTTTGCCTAGCATCTCTCGCGCAGCCACAAGCCGTGAATGGGCACGGAATTGGAACCACACCCTACTAGTACTCACCCGGTACCCCCTGGAGGCAGGAGATTGCAACGGAGTCCCAGGAGAAGACTCGTTCGTTGGTGGGTGTTCGAGATCCGGCATTTATGACTGGCCATTTTATTATGATTGTGAAGCCCCTGGTGATGTCCGTGGGGGATGCCGTGGTGGTACGAAGTAGGTATGGAACCTTTAGTGGGACAATCCGAACTATGACGATAGGGAGGACTGGACCACCTTGTGGGAAAATTTGTGCACCCTTGGCCAAGGTTAAGAAAACTTTCTGGAAAGCCGTGTTCCACGGTATTGGACAGCGCGAAAGCATCGGCCACACTATGATTAGACTTTTCTGTGTGAGTTATCATTGGCGTGTTTTCGGAATACACCGGTTTGGAGCCGTGTGCTGGTTGTCGGCCAGTGATAAAACTTGAGGCACTGGCGGGATGGACAGTAACTCCCCCAGGGCCGCCCAACCCCACTAATCTCTACAGATACTTGATTAGATTGCGAACTGCTTCGTTTTCAAAACAACCTTGCATAAACTTGGCTTTCACGCCTTGTTGTAATAAACCTCAGCCTATCCTTTGATAAACCCCTTGCATAACTTATCCCTCGTGTTAGGCTTGCTGAGTACCTTAAGTACTCACTCTTGCTTCAATCATTCAGAAGATGAGCCGGAGTTAGAAGCTGATGGAGGTGAAGATTAGGGTTCAGCCTGCACGCAAGTCAGCCTGTTGGAGTGGTGCCGTTCCGTCTTCCGCTGGAGTAGTAGTCTAGTGCTGCTGCTGTGGCAGCTAGTCGGTGTGATTGTCTGTTCTTGCGGTCAGGCCGCTGGCCTTTGATGTAAGACCTTTTGTATAATAAAAAGGGCTTGTATGAGACTTGGTAATATTCTAAAAAGGGTATGAGACTGTGATGTCATTCTGTGTAAGCGTTGTATCAGCGTCTGATCCAGGGACTGATACGGTAGGCGCTAGTGCTCCAGAAATGGGGTACGACACTTTTGCTGTGTGCAGTCCATGCCTAGATGCCAACGATCTACAAAGTCAAGGTTGCAAGGAATGTAATATGGGGTTACTGTATAGAAATAATTTGGAAATCTATACATCAGTTAACTTGGAGCTATGCACCGAAACTTATGTGCAGCTGGATTAATAACAAATTAATTTGTAAAACTATTCTTTATCATCTATCAATTGTCAGTTTATTTTGTTCATATGGATTGAGATAGGTGAATTATTACGTTGTTAAATTCACCTCTCTTGATCGCTGCCGGAAGTGGTCGGGCACTGACCTTGAGGGCTCTGGCGAGCGTGGGCCTCCGTCAATAAGCATGCATCCGTGCACCGCGAAACCATGGAGAAATACCAATGTACTTGAAATTATTATGCCTCTATCAAAAAATGAGTCCATAACTCGTCTATTTCATAAATTGAGCTTTGCTTTGCTTCAGGTCCAAAAGAGAAATACCATGTGTGAGGGGACCCGACGTCCGGCTATGCTTCATGATTTGTGTTAGGCTCACTGACACCCTATTCTACGATTTATTGTCAGGTGAGTAGCTATGTAGCAGTTGTTACGTTTCTCGCGCAAGCAATTTATTGTCAGTCAGGTGAGCAGCTATGTAGCATTTGTTGGGCATGGAGTTTATGTAGCAGCATTATAAATGCTTGCTAACAAATCAACGTTAGAGGAGTAAAAGGGACTGACTCACCCGTAGCAACGCACGGGCATTCACCTAGTTATATGTAAAATTCATATTTTAATGTATGCCACAAGCGCACGGTGTTAATTGTAGCTTCTTTCCTCAATGTATTTCAAGGTTTATATCGAATCGACAGAGACCAGCGAGTATTACGTAAGGTTATAAGGTTTAAAAAATAGGAAGTAATAGGAGAGTAACATGTCTTAAAAAATACTGGATTTTTTTAGGTAAATGTCGATGGAGCTTTCTGTTTTAATGGTTTCAATGCCGCCGCTGGTGTCGGTGGAATTTTTTGCTGGCTTTGTTAAGGTGGCTACTAGTAGCTGTTTCCTATCTACTTCATGTGGAATTCCAGTCATGTTACTGTTGCGATCGACTCAACAAACCCGGTATGGAACTCAAGATCCACCACTGCTCTGAGATTGTCGGGATTTTAGCTGATATCCAAAACCTTAGATTTTTTGGCTCCCTTATTTATCTAGTACACTGTACATATAAAGCGGTTAGCTAACTCAGCTAATCATACGTGCGCTAAGGTGGCTAGGCTAAATAGGATGAAAAACTCTTGGGGCTGCCCATGCCTCTCCTGTCCGGCACCAATATTTGAGGACGATTGTAACCCTTTTGATTAATGAAGAGGAGTTGCTCTTTGTCTCCAAAAAAAAGAAAAAGAACTTAGTACTGAGCCATCCATTATGATTGAATCTAATAACTGATATTTCAATTATGTACCCTGTAGTAGGCAATAGATATTGACTTAATTACACCGTAGAATGCAATAAAATGTCATGCCATATATTGGCAGATTCTAATTGTTGCCGGGAAATCTCTTGATCTCTGTAACTTTTATCTGAAATGATATTGTACAAGACTGAAATTTAGACTAACAAGAACTTTAACAATATGGTAACGGAAAAAAAAAGAATAGGGTGTCAAATTTAAAATTTGGCTTGTTAGGAAAATACATAAGCGCACACTTCACATTTATGATGTCTTATTTTTTATTGATTTTGGTACTTGATATTCTATATGCAGATGTGTCAACTTAACTAGTTACAAGTAGCACCCACCAAATACAAAGTAACAAGTAGCACGTTCCACCACACCAAGACCGCCAGCCGGAAAAGCACATGCCGCATGTGCATATTACACGAATGCCAGCATATTATTCCAGTAAACAAGCATCATTGGACCATGTAAGGCAGCTTTGCATCTAGTTTGTTGTATTGTGGAGAACGGAATTGAACTACCGTCCCGCTTTGTATTTTATGTTTTACTTTTTGGAGTATTATGTGTTGGTAGGTCACATGTTAGGTGTGATCTTAGCGCTTAGTTTGTGTGGTCCTTGTCTTGAAGAATGCAAAGCTCCGCCATTGTTACTATTAAAAAATCATTTATTAGTGTGTAGAAGCAGGTACCAGGCCACTTGTCTTTTGCAGTTTCGTGGGCATCAAATTGCTCGTTAGTTCCATTTCTTTTTAGGGTACGTAATGCATTCACATTACAATGTTTTTTTTTTTTTTTGCAAGTGACGTCCTAAAAGGACAAGAAGATAGAAACCGTCGAGAGAAACAAGCGCCTGAGTCAAGGATTCATGTGACCTTTTCGATAAGAAATTTCAAATGCCAACCAATTCATGTGACCTTTTTTTTGGGTTATCTGCAACTGATTTTCACCCTTCTGCATGATTCAGATGAGTTCTTTGGCAACAAATCACAATGAGACAATTAACAGGGTCCAGGATTGGTTAGCCATCCAGATTCACTCTTTGGCAACACACAGTGAGAAACCAAATTTGTGCTAATTTTAGAATTTTGGACCTATAATAAATATGTGAGCGTGAACCTCAGGTTTATGATGACTTATTCGAACTAATGAGATATTTGAAACCCTTCATTTTTGCTTGAATCCATCTCTCTATCAACCCTCCCACCAACCACAAAGTTTGTCCTATCCTTAAAACGCCTTATATTTTGGGACGAATTTTGAACTCTAAAACGCCGTATATTATGGGACGGATGGATTATTTCACTCACATGGAAAATGATTTTATACTAAGGGGCATTTTTAGCAATGCACTCAATAGATATGGTGGCCTTGCGCTTTGTGCCCTTGTCAAAATTGCCAAGTAAACTGAAACGGAATTTGGCATTACAACAAAATTGATTATCCATAAAAGCATTTCTACTTCAACTGAAAAACGATTTACGCAAAAAATATGTTGATTTGCATTAAATCATAATGAAAAGTTTGCCAAATCGGGATACTACTAGATAAGCATTTTATATTATTTTCAATAAAGATAGCCATTATCTATGTATGAGACATGACTGTGTATGGACCCTAGTACAACTTCTCGTGGATATAATGGCCAGACTGCCAACTTCCTTTTCTTTTCTAGAATATTTTTCCTCCATGTATTTTCACTTTTAGAATGTTTATCCTCAATAACTTGCGACACTTGTGATAACTTTTTGTGACAACGTTTGGAGTCACCTTTTCGAGATAACTTCGCAGTTACTAGGTCCGTCCATGTGCTGATGTGGGGAGAAATTATCAAAGAGAGAACAGTGTGGCAAGCATGTGCGGTGGGAATAGAGAAAAGCAGTCCACGTGGGCACCGCCATGCGCGGACAGGAAATTTGACGATGTTGGTCTCAAACTTTTCACAAATTAATGGTTTGTCATGACCACCAGGCTCTCCTATTTAAGCTCGGTAGGGTGGTTTTGGTCGTTACCTCCATACAGCGCTCCATTCTCCTCGAGGTAGAGCTTTGGATCGAGGGAGTAGCAAGACTGCAAGAGTCGTCCTCATTTGGTGTAAGTATGTACCATAAGCTCTGCTATATATGACATTTAATTTAATTTGCGAACGAGCCGTAGCTCGGTTGGTGAGTGCGCTCAGTGGAGCGCCCACCACCCGCGTTCGAGCGCCGCTCGGCGCGGGTTTCGCACCGGGGCTGTGCCCCATAATAATTTCTGTGCAGGCCTCTCTCGCGTGGAACCACAAGGTCGAGCGACGCGCCCGTCGCCTACGGGATCAGAAATGGTCTCGGTGATCTCCAGAAGGACGCGGTCTTCGTATCTGAGTGTAGTTGTAGGTCTGGTTGTACTCTTGGGGTGTGAGTGTGGTGTGCGTGTGTAGGGTGGTGTGTGTCTGAGTATGAACAGATGCTACAGCTGTACCCAGATGAGAGGCTATCAAAAAAAATATATGACATTTAATTTCAACGACCCGGCTGCTAACGAAAATTACATCTTCTACTGCTTGTTCAATGGCGAGACCTAACTAATCTTGTCATCCTATGGAGTAATTAGGAGGGCTGTTCTGGTTCCTTGATTTTCTTTGGTGTGATACTAAATCATAGCTAGTTTTAATTCGATTTTGCTAGGTTGTCATGGATCAAAAAATATTCCATAGACAGCACAAGTTGACTTGTATCCACGGCCATCTACGCAGCTCAACTTACATAGCGACTAATGGAACAAAATAAACAAAACTGGTGATAATTTAGCTGTAGGTGATCTGCTCAATACACAGAAAATGAAGGATGAATGCTAGCTGATATCTATTCTCCATGAGTAGATTGTGTGAAAAATGGTCATCCTAGATTGACCTCCAATCATATGCCAATTAAGATACCGGTTAAATCAGAACATGATAGTTAGATCTAACTGTGTAATGCATATCTTTCCATGGCACCGGCCAAATATTGGTTGGAAGCTCAGATTCGATTGCTTTTCATGTTTAGACCGAATGCTGTAAAACGTGAAAGGCCCTGAAATTTTGGCTGACAAATGATAGAAAAAGGTGAACCCTAAATCTGTGAGATAAATATATTTTTTAGATCGAAGGTCATTCGACCTTGCTTTATATTGAAAGCAAAAGGATGGTCACTGGAGTTACCAGTTTACGGTTACAAGGTCCGACTCGATTTTCCGCACCACCATATTACTCTAGGCAATACGCAACTCTAATTAAGCATCTTCTTACCATTGTTCCTATGGCCAAATCTCTGAGATATATACTAACCAAATCGTGATATCTATGATTAATTAGCATATAGTTGAAGACGCGGTCACGAAGTGTATAGCGTTGATTAATTTATATGCATGTCGCACTTTGATTACAGTTGTGGAACGAATGCAGTTTAGATGAGCCGTGTGGCGGAACATGAGAAATGGGTCCTGGGTCTGTACGAGCAGCTTCACCATACCTTCAACCTGCTGCTGCTTCGTGACGGCGGCAACCTTGTCACGCATAACCTCCAGGAGCTAGCTGACGCGCTGCCACCTTGGAGCGACGACTTTCTTCTGTCCCTTGGGCATGGGACGGTACGGAGCGAGCGGTTCCTGGTGCCGCGCGTCCGCTACATTCAGGGCGAGACGTCTAACGTCATCTCTGTCGCCCAGCTTCTTGGTCGTGGCTTGCAAACGACCTTTGAGCAGCAGCGTTTCTACGTGAAGAACGCCGAGCAAATTGTTGGGCAGGGCCGCTTACGGAACGGAGAGTACCTGCTGGACTATCTGTTTGTCGGACAGCAGGTATGTATTTTTTTTTTCTTTCTGAAACGCAGACAGACATTGCACTCATCCATATAAACGCACGCACATACGACAGTAGCGCACTCTTTGTTTTTAGTTAGTGATCGTGTCTCTTGTTAATTGATGTAAGTGTTTCGAGTACGGAAAAATTATTTGTTGTTTCCTTGTCTAATGAATGTGGGAGGTTGAAGAGGCATGGGGAGCCATGCCATTGTATTTCCGAAGAATGGATGGCTCGTAGCCAGTCCCATATTATCATAGGCACTAATGCCCTTTAAATAAAACTAGTCTCCTCGTTTAATTTCTGCGCAGGAGAATGCAAGCTTGCCAACGAACCAAACTCCCGATGAGGATGGAGAAGGAGCAGAAGCAGCAGCTTGGGAGGGCGAGTGGGTTCTGGACTGCTTCCAGAGGCGCCATCGTACCTCCGACCTGCGGTTGCTCTACGACCTTAGCCTGCTCCGACTCGAGGGCGTGGATGATGACCGTATGATGTACGTGCGCATTATCTGGCGCGGTTTAGTACGGAGCTCGCGATTCAACGTGCCGAACGTCAGCTACACAGGAGGCCGGTCTGCAGCGAATAATGGCATCTCAGTGGCCCAGCTTGCTTTTGATCATGGTTTAAAGACAGTCTTCGTGAGGCAGCGTTGCTACATAAAGGATCCGGATACCGACGGGATCGTTGGCAGGGCCCGCTTACGCAATGGCATGTACATGCTTGAGTATCTGCTCATCGGCAGCCAGCAGGTGCGTACGACTACCAACTACTCCCTCCGTTCAGGAATTGATATCGTTTTGGACAGGAATTTTGTACTGGCTGTAGCTCAAAATTCTTGTCCGGACGTCAAGAATTGTAGAACGGAGGGAGTACAAGTAGCTACAACTAGCTAGTTGCTTGTTGTCAGAGTCTTCCGCATCATGCTTGCATTATTGACGTCCATCGTCACATCGGTCAAATACTAGTAACTTACTGATCTCAATTTTCATGCATGTCTGCCCATGCAGGACACGATTAACGCAGGTATTGAGGATGCGGCCGAGGAGGAGGAGGAGGAGGTCTCCCCAGAAGGAGGCGAGTGGATTCTGAGCTCCTCCGCATGGGAGCACAGCACCGGGGACCTGCAGCTGCTGTACAACTTGAAGATGCAGCCAGAGGACTTTCAGGGAATACCTGATGATCTGCTGCACTGGGATGACGCCTACCCGCCCATTCGTTGGCACGGTACAGTAGAGACCACGCTAATCAAGGTCCCGGACGTGCGCTATTTTCGGGACGGCGACAACGAAAGGATCAACATCATCTCGGTATCCAAGCTTGCTCGTGATCACCGCTTGAAGATTGTCTTCGAGTCAAAATATTGCTACGTCAGGCATGAAGAAGGGCACGATATGGGCAGAGCACGCCTATGCAATGGCAGATACGTGCTCGATTATCTACTCATCAATGATCAGGTGCTTATGCTTAACTACTAATTATAAGCCAGTCCATCAAACTGTGTGGCGGCACGTGCTAATTATAAGCTTTTTGTAGTTGCGTGGTTTTCAAATATAGTGTTTTTTTTTTTTTGCAAGGAAATAGTGTATGTATATGGCATGCACTTTAACATGAACAATAAAAGTAATATCTTAAAGTATATTTTCCGCCTAAAGGCCAATTATTGGCCACGGTGCATTATTTTTAAATAAAGTATAGGACCATTTTGAAAACTATTTCTTTATTTATTAAATACCGAACTATACCGTGTAATTTCAATGTATGCTAATGTACACAACTTACTGCACAAGCGTCATTATGTGTACTATTCTTTAAAAGCTTATTAGGGTATTTTCTGGAGTCCAATTATCATTTTTCAAGGAACTGACTTATTTGACGCGCAATACCCACTATAGCTCCATTAGAGCATCTCCAAGAGAGCCCCATAAACCTCTCTTAAATCAAAATATTGGGATTCAATTAAAAAAAACATCTCCAACAGGACCCAGAATCACCCCAGTTTTTTCATAGCCCCTAAACTTCTCTCATTTGTAGCTAAAAACAGGGGAAGAATTGGGGCTCCCATTCCTCCTTTCTTCGATGAAATTAATGTTTTTGTGGCCCGACGTGGCCCAATCAAAAGTGGTTTGATCCACTTTTAAGGGAGAACTGTTGAAGGAGAGAAGAAAAATTACCCCTCATAATTTTTTAGTTGCTCCCAAAAACAAGTTTATGGGACCAATTTTATGGAGATCTCTTGGAGATGCTCTTAGACTCGTGACGTACAAACAGCCATTGGACTGGAACGCAATAAAACATTAAATCATGTTTTTATTGTAGTTTGAATTTAATGTGACATTTATACACTTTTAGATTTTTTTATTCTTTTAAATAAAATATCATGCATTGAATTTATTTGGACATTAGAACTTAGCTACTAGCACATTGTACTATTTATAAAACTCCTATGAACAGTTTTCATTGTCATGAGTCTCGTTCAGGTCTTGTCCCATGATAGTCCAACTGTGTAATACGATTGGACTCATGAAATCCAAATAACCTTGTACAAGCTGTTTAATTGAATAATATTACAGAAAATACTTAGATCTTGTATAATATCAATGAATATTGAAAAAAAATTATCCATGGCAGTAGAATATCTCTTTAGAGATTGATTTCCATCTATAATCCTATAGGACACGTGAGATCCAAATATCCTTTTATGCTGCATTTTAATCGAGGAATATTTCAGATCATAGCACCAATTGTTTAGATGTTGCATATATTATCATTGCATTATCTCTTTCACTGGACGTGTATAACATATCATAATTTCTATATGAAAGCCTTGGTATTCATGCTGCTTGTTAGCTTTTTAGTGGCTTGTCCATAATAGGCTCCTTGAAATTGAGGCCATGCAAGCAAGAGATGGAGAACCATGTGTTAGATTGAAAAAGAATTTCTGTTATGAAGACAGAACATCACTAGTACAAAAATGGCCTTCAGTGGCAGATGTTTTACGCCTGCGTCCGCCACTGTGCATACACCACTGCTCTTTGGAAAAGAGCATAGACGGACAGGACGTCCGCCACTGTAAGGTGATAATTAAAATAGAAAAATGTGGCTGGGTCATGGCAGGCCTGTTCGGCCCACCAAAACCGAACCCTAGCCGCCACCGGATCCACGCAGCGCCGCCGCAGCCGTCGTCGGATCCACGCAGCGCTGCCGCCACCACCACCGAATCTGGACGCGGCGGCTGCCGCCGCCACCACCATTGGATCTGGACGCAGCCACCGCCACCGCCACCAGATCTGGATGCGGCCGCCACCACTGGATCTGAGAGGACCGCTTCGCCGTCGCCGAGCGGAAGGAAGGGAGAAGGGGGCCGCCGCGCGCCACCGAGCGGAAGGGAGAGAGGGGCCGCCGCGCGGGAAGGGAGGGAGGGGCAGCGCCTCAAGGTCGAGCTCGCCGTGGACCACCTCAACCCTAGCCACCATCGCCGCGCCAGATCCGCCGTCGCCATGAAGAAGGTCAACGAGCTGGCCCGCCGTCGCATCAGCGCGCAGCCTCATGGTCGCCGGAAACCTAGGCACCACGGAGGTGCCCCTCGACGGAGCCGTGCATGACCACGTCGCAGGCGTACGCCGGCGAGAGGGACCTCCACGGTTGCCATCTTGTGGGGAGAGGGAAGGAGAGAGGAAGGCGGCGCCATCTGGTGGGAAGAGGGAAGGAGTGGGAGGGCGGCGCCGTCTGGAAGGGAGAGAGTGGAGTGGGGAGGGCGGCACCATATGAGAAGAGGAGAGAGTGGAGTGGGGAGAGAAAAGAAAGAAGATAAGGATTGTAGGCGGCTGCGCGGTAGAGGAAGGGGTAAAGAGTTTAGGGTTGCAATCCTTTTATAGTCTGGACTTGTTTGGGCTGAGAATGGGCTTAAGTGTTGCAGTTACGGGCCGCATGACGTCAGGGTCCGTAACTGGTGTTAAAATAGCAGTGACGGACAATGCTGACATCAGCATGCCCGCCACTACTGCTCTCAGAGACTGCTGGTGTCATCGTGTCCGCCACTACTAGCTGCTACAGTACCTTGCGCGAAGCATGCGGTGACGGAACGAAGTGTGTCCGCCGCTACTGTAAATTTTGCACTATCATATTAGGCTCGCTTTGTACTAGTTTACAAGGTGGAGGGGACAATATATAATTTTGCGATTCCTATCCATGTGTTGGATATTTTTCTTTTTTGTGAGATTTTCTATGAATTCTCTATTCTTCAGTGTGTCTTATCAGGATGCACCATGGAGTTTTGGAGGGTAGTTCCATATTTAACTGAGCTAAAATAGAGCTGACCCAATGGATGCAATAATGTCGACCAATCGCTGCATTCATCCCAGTAGGGACAAAGCTAGTGAACTAGTATAAGGGGAACAAACTAGTGGTATTAAGTCCACGGTAGGGAGCTAAATGAAGTTTAAACTAGGAGATACCAGTATACGAATTACAGAACACCCCCCCCCCCCCCCCCTCCCCGCGTTCCGTCCCGCCTCCGTTTCCTGCATCCCACCATGCATGGAGATGTATACTTTGTTATTCTCTGTTTCAAGTAGTAACTGCATGTGTGTGTGTGTATGCAGGACATTGCAAGCTTGCCCATTGGTCTAACAACTGATGAGGAGGAACAAAAAGAGGAGATCGAAGAATCATCTCAAACAGATGTGCGCATGTTTGGGCTGTCAAGATTTAACGAGTAAGTCCATACGTCAATTTGTGTACTTTTCACATATTCTATCGGTTCTGACTTGAAGTATGCAACCCGATCCGAATGGAGGGTGTATATGTTACTGTGTGCCAGTGTTGATGGTAACAACGATGAAATAAAAAATTATAGATAGTGGCATCGCGCTAGTGTCCTTGATAAATGCTTGCAGATTCTTTGATTTAGGGAACAACTCATTATACATGTTAATTAATGGGAGCGCTTTATCACTGAAGCATCTATTATCTTAGTATTTGAAGGTCCAAAGAAGCCACCACGTTCGATCTCGAGGCCACGAAATTACCAGGTTAATCAGGAAAAAGAAAAGCTATGAGTCGTTGGATTTTATGAACATCTAACGGCCCAGATTAAACAACATACTCATATCAAAACAATTTATAATGAAAAAATTCGGCATAGAAACTAATGAAAAATAGTAATTTGATTTGTATTTGGATAGAAAGAAACTACTCCGATTCTACCGCAGGTGAAGAGTCCTAAAACAAACCGAACCGTGCACGCTAAAGTATTGTTTTTTCTTCACCAAATCGAATTGCATTTTTTCTCACCTGAATATTTACCATCCATAGAGTCATACAGAGACAAGGTAAAAACTAGAAGGGTTGTCGTGAACTCCATGACCAGTTGATTCCATGATAGTGGTTCGGCTGCAAATTTTATAGCGCCATCACTTTTTTCTTTTTGATAATTCGTATATGTGTTAATAGATAAGAATAACGTACTAGACATGTACATATGCGTACTGAAAAGACATGGATACAACTTTTTACTCAACTTGCATTGAGGACCCTAATAAAGAATAAGAAACACAAAAATGTCCCTATCCTCCATGCTTGCCATGCTCGCGGCTCGCCGGAAAACATCGCCGCCAGACACCAAAAGTGAGCTACCACATCCAGATGCCACCGGACCAAATCAGGATGAACCTCATCCCACCTTCGCTTTGAGCTGAGCCGCAGAAGACACTCATCCTTGAGGACGGGATAAAGCCATCACTAAATGAGCATCGGCCGAGGACAAGTCCCTGGCTCCTCTAACTACGGATCTGAGTTCACCATCGACATCAGCCACCACCAAGGGAAGCTCGAGCTAGATCCATCTTCCTTCGCCCGCAAATACCACCACCTTTTCTACATCACCCATGCTTCCTCTATGGATCCCACCTCCACAAGCTTGCCGCCAACATCTCATCGGTGACTCCCTAAAACCCAACTCTAGACAAAGACCTAAATCACAACCTACCCTACCAGCCGATGAGAGCACCACGACCACCACCTCCTGACGCCCCGTGGGCGATCGGAGGCGGGAAAGATCGTCGACCGATGATTTTTCCGTTGCTCTCAATTGTAGCAGGACCGAGCAACCAAGCAAGCTACAATGCGGGGCCGAAGCACCTCAAAGCCAAACCAAAAAGGCCCTAAGTGCCAACGCAATACAAAAGCACGCGTTGTGCTTCATGGGTAATCACGTGGCTCACAACAATATGTACATCGATTTCTCAGCTAATCAGGTATCATAAGACGATGGACTATGAAAATTAGATTGACGAAAGAAGTTGTAAGTTTTTAATTTATATTCTTTTATTTAAAACTCTTGCTTTAGTTTCAAAAACAAGATGTAAAACCACAAAGCTGAAAAAAAAGGAACTGAGAGGAAATAAGGAGTAGAAATACAATAACACAAGGTGTAATATCTAGCCGCGCAATGTGCGCGGGCCATCTTACTAGTTTTTATTATTTGCAGGGCTGCTCGGAAGTCAGGGTGCGACTACCACCTTCCCGCTGAAGCCTTTCCTGATACTAAGACGACAGGTG
This sequence comes from Eragrostis nindensis, assembly GCA_012490785.1. Classification (NCBI taxonomy): domain Eukaryota; kingdom Viridiplantae; phylum Streptophyta; class Magnoliopsida; order Poales; family Poaceae; genus Eragrostis; species Eragrostis nindensis. Next base: position 1,339,327 of record JAAXCT010000030.1, on the reverse strand, counting down.
AAACACGCCGGAAAGGGTTTCTAGTTGACTCGGGTGCATCTTTCCACATGACATGGGATGAAAACGACCTATTTTTCTACCCTAAACATCTATATCAATATAACACACCGCCTACAGAGTCTATCGGAGGAATTAATGGATCTGTCGATGTTACAAAAGCTGGGTTCTTCAATCGTAGGAGAATTTTTCTTGATGGTGTCCTGCTTGCTCCTAACTTGCGAATGAAGCTGGTCTCCATTGGCCAGCTTACGCTTCAGTATAAGGTGGCCGTGAAGATGGACCACGAGAAGGTTACTATAGTCAACTCGAACGATGTGGAGATTGGTGGAGGCAAAATGCTGAAGAACCATCAATACATTCTGGAATATTTCCAACCCCCAAAAGACATGTTTGCTCTCTTGCCGGAACCCCAACCAAACATTTTCGGTAGAGACCAATATTTCAGTAGTACAAGTAACCAATAAATTTCTGAAATGGCTGATCTGCTAGCCAGCTCCTTCGAAATTTGGTGTTTCTACATTCCCAGGGCTTCATCGTATATTGTCCTATGGAGATCGTCCACCACATACTTCTTCGTTGATTTTCATCCTTTTTCTTAATGAAAGTGATTTTGATCCATTAATTTCGTGTACTGCTTTCGGTACGCTTTAGTCATTGTCCGTGGTTATTTGTGATGTAAAATCTACCACTTATGTGCAACTGTTGCACCGTTGTTCTGAATTATTTTGTCCGCGAGACGGACAACATGTATTTTTGTTTTGTCTTTCTGGAACACATGCCAAACTATATCATTGTTCTGAACATATAACCATCAGTATATATGGTTGTGATTTATGATTTATGAAATCAGATTATTATAATTCTGCCATGCTGGCGTCCTGTTATAAATATTAGGAGGCTAGGTTTATTACAGTACCTTGAAAGAACTTTTGACCATACATTTGGCTAGATTGGAGATATTTTACATCCTATGAGCTAAATGGTCTAAGGACCATGTGACCGAGAGGGTGTAGGGGGTGAATCGGGCACATTCTAGATTCCTATTTTCACAACTTGTTCACCATAACAAATCCTAGCATGTAATTCTAGCAAGTAAGAACAACAAGCAACCTACACTTGCTAGTAGAGATGATGAGCATAACTTAAGAAAGCTAGAGACTCGATAAACCAAGAACAAAACTACTAGCAAGCTCACAAGCATGAGATAAAAGATAGGGGTAAGCACACAAGCAACACTAGGTAGTAAGGGAACCAACAAGCACAAGCTAAGGATGACGCATTCATCTACTACTTGTTGACCCACTGCCACTGGAATCTTGATCCAGTAACCCCGCACAAGAAGATACCCTCCTAGAGCATGCTCCCTCCGAATGCACACAGACAATGCTCCCTCCGAGTATATGCACTCACTACGGGAAACCTCCTGTTTGCCGAGTGCTCGGGGGTTTGCCCAGTACTACACCATATGTGGCATCTGGGACGCTCACTAGTACGTGGTGCACCTTTGAACGGGGAGCTTGGCATCATTTGAATACCTCTTTTTATAGGCCAATAATACCATGTTTTAGGGAATAAAAAGCATCACTATGCTAGGTCGATTATTTGGAAGAGTAAAATAGATCTAACCACATATGTATGGGTAAAGTGGAGGGAAAAAGGGATTTAAGTTGTTATCTCTATGGTCCAGATCATATCAAAGACTATATACATGGAGTTATAATCAAGAGGCCTAGGAGCCATATTTGGTGGGTCAACATTATCAAGTAGAAATAAAAACTCATTAAAGTTTCAACATTATACTGTAAAACAAAATTTTCATGCGGGTAAAGGAAACCCCTCTTAGATGCAGGTGATTTGTTTTTGCAACTTACCCAAAACAAAACTTAGATGAACGTCACCAATAATTTGTGATATTTAGGCAGCTTAAAGTCAACAATTGCAGCAAACAGTGTGAGCACGTGAAGTAATATCTAGCGAGAGCAAGCAATACTACTACAAAAAGCAACCAACTGCCGATGATTTAATGCATCTGAAAATATAACTTTTCCAGAAGCTTTGGATATTGGAAAATATACCAAATTAGGTGAATCCAAGAGTTTCCCTCAATATTTTCGACAACGATGTGGAGCTACAGACACTTGTTTCGAAATGGGGTGGACTTCCAAAAGTAATACCTCACTTTTTGGCCACATAGAAATATGGATGGAGGCAAACTCCCTTGTCAATGAAAAAAGAATTTATGCGTTACCTGGAGACCAAGCCAGACTTTGCTCTGTTAGGCGGCCTTTTTAGATGGATGCATTCATATCTTGGTGCTCTGCGGCTGTTTCTCAAGCAGCATGTTGCCTACCTATTAATTTTCCCTGGATCACTATGTAAGAACGTCACTCTGGAGACGTGGATCAACAATAATCACAGACAAATTTTTTTTTTCATCTCCAAAATTGCTTCTGTGATGCGCGTTTGCGATGACTCTCATCAGAGACGTGTTTTGCCAATGAGAGTCATTGGAGAGGATGGTTGGCAGAACGCATCTCCAATGACCCCTAATAGGAGACACGTTCCAATGATAAATTAAAAAACAAAACAAAAAAGATGTGGTTACAGGTACACATGCTTCTCAAATCAGTTAAAATGGTTAAGATACACATGCAACTCCAATTATATTCCTGCCCCTAGAATACACAATCTATTTAGTCCAGTAATTAGGAGAAAGCACATATATATTTGGGAGCTGGGACCACAACGATCGAAATATTATAAACAAAACATGCAACCAGCTGAGATCATTGTGGCTTCAAGCTACGTTGAGAAAACGTAGGGGAAAGTACATAGTTTTTTCTGCACAATGATTAAATTTGGCTTCAGGCTACATCGAGGAAACATTAAACTCGTACAGGGAGAAAATGCGACCATTTTTTTTTTCACCCGAACGGCAGGGGAGCCCCCTGCCCAATTTTTTTTAATATAAATTTTGGAAGGAATATTTACATGGTACAAAGGCCGTAGGCCCAAAAAGATCCTAACTAACCCAGAGTTTTAGGATACATTACATAACCAGGCATCTAGCAAAGATTTCAGAGTTGGTCAACGTTCGGTCGACGTTCTGGTGGGGAATTCCAATCCTATAGGTGACGGCGGTGAAAGGGGAGAGAATTCACGCCCAAATTACCATCCCCAGAATATTAGGGTTTCTCAGTGTCACTCTCACGATTGGTCTGTGAGTGTTTCTATGCTTCCCAGAAAAAAAAAAGATACACGGATCTCAACGCAATTCCACATTTTCACGTTTCAGTACGCTGTGTGGCAAGAGCAGGGCCCGCAGAGGCCAGTTTTGAAGTCCAAATTAGCCTCAACAGTTGTGCTTCCCATGATTTCGATCACAGCAAGTAGTCCTTCCATACTCATATTAGAGGGCGTTTAGGACAAGATTTAGCATACCAAGACGAAATTAATTCGGATGTAATCTTCCATGTTTGCCCTTATTAAATATGCCTCGATGCTGCTTTTACAAAACTGTACCTCTCAGTTCTACTGGCTATTGTGGTGGGGTTACAAGGTGCAGGTCGCCGGTTCGGTTCCTGCGCACTGCGTTGTGGCACCTTTTTTTTTTTGCATGGCATCCGAAACAATTGGAATGGCGCGTGCATGCCACAGTTTTCTCGCTCGCGCTACTGCACGGCGCTGTTTCGCATTCGAAAATTTCGCGTGGCGCGTGCACACAGCGGTTTCTTCCCTCGTTCTGTGCATGGCGCTGTTTGGCGTCCGATTTTTCACCTCGCGCGTGCTGTTTTGCGCTGCTTTTTTCGCTTGCGGCTCCGTGCGTGCGTGCCTCTCATTTTCATCTGGCGCCGTGAGCCCGTGACGCCTCAGCTCCCTTCGCTTTGATATTTAAACACCACAAGCACTCCCTGCTTGTTAACAAGAGCTTCGGCTGGGAAGATGAACACGATGGCACAAGCACTCCCTTCTTCAAACACATGTTTGTTTTCTGTCATTGCAATCATGCTCGTTCCTACACAAGTTTGTTTCAAACTTCGTTTTTAATAGTCTTTGATTTGAACCTGGAGCCACGTAGTGATGATTTGGGTTCCAACCTTGAACCACAAGAGGAAGCACCTGTGCATGTGCACACGCAGCGGTTCAGCATGTTTTTACAAGTTTGGCATCTGCTCTTACGGTTTTTTCCTCTATAACATGACTAGACCAGAACTCTTGCACCTGCTCTAGTCCATGGTGCGAGCTTGGTTGTTCTCCAGCGAAGTCACCTGCGAGCGAGCGAGGGATGGCCATGCCGCCGAGCGAGTTACGGCAGACCGAGCTGCGACGGCCTACGAGGGTGGCGAACGGGCGAGAGCCATGCGCGCGCGAGCCAACGAGCTACAGCGGAGCGGCGCCGGCGAGCGAGCGAGCCATGCCGACGCGCCAGCAGGCAGCAGTTGGACGCCGGCGAGCGAGCGCGAGAGGAGAGGGAGAAGAGGCTACGCGGTGTCGCGATGCGTTTTAATTCTCTTTCACGGAAGCCAAAGCATCAGTCAGCCTGTTTTAATTCCCTCGGAGAGCGTCGGCAGCACTAGCGGAGCCAGGACAGGGCTAGCCGGGGCCCTGGCCCCTGCTTCCTCGATGGAAATGTCTACTGTATGCATGCAAATCAGCTCAAACACAATCTAATTCCTTTCCTATGCATGCATCCATCGAGAAACAACAGCTTGAAATTACATCCGACCCCTGCTTATCTTTGTGTCTGGCTCCGCCACTGGTCGGCAGGGGCAAACACGTCCAGAACTGGAGCAAAATAGCAGGACGCCCTCTATTGTGAAAATTGATCAAAACCCAGGACGCCCTCTATTTGCAGTATGGAGGGAGTATGCCTGCAAGGTTTCATAATTTATGACTTGAAGATCAATTGCCATGTATCAAAGTTTAATTAACATGTATGAAATTATACAGAAGGCAGAAAGATCTTTTGCATGAGTTTGACATTTTCCTTGAGTCGATTAGGAATGTAATGAACTTCAAACAAATTACTTCGTATTTTGTGAATTGTATATTATTTTTCAAGATTTTAGAATTCGCAAACAATTTCTGCGGAATAAAGAATTTTTGTTAAATTTGGAAAACACGAGGGTCAATGAGATTTGCGCCATAGGGCTTGCCACACAGCCCAGGGAGCACTGTATCTGGGCCTAGAGGCACCAGATCCGAGCCAGGTCAATCCTACATGTAGGGCGGGCTATGGTTAAGTTTTGATATGACAGCGTTTGAGATTCGTGCAACGGCTCAGATTCGCGCGGGTGGAGAGATGGAAGGCAGAGATGCTGCCACATGTCGCTTTCTGGTTAGGGCGTGCGGGAGGGAGGAGAAAATGAATCATTTTCAAACTTCAAACGCATTTTTCTCCAAACCCGTAAGTCCGTTTTCGAGTCCATTTGAACCATCGTGTTGCTTAGAATTAATGCTACAAAATGAGATCCAATATGAATATTTTTTGAATTTTTTAAAATTCAAAAGTTTCGTCAACATTTTGGATATACTGTGTCAATATTTTTTTGAACTGTGTCAACATTTCTTTTCAAAATGTTGATTTCATGTCTAAAAAATGTTGAAATAGATTTACAGAAATGTTGATGGGCTATTGGGCCGTTCTATTGGTTGGTAATTATAGGACGCCCTACGCATAGGAGCTCCCTCGGAGCCAAGCCTTGGCCATGGCGGCCAGGCTAGCTCCCCGGCGACGACGGCGCCAGCTCCGAGAGGAGGATCAACCCTCTGGCGACCTTTTTGAAAATAAAGGGCACATGCGGGACTGGTGCGACGCCAAGAGCTCCGGGAGGCATGTGGTGGTTCGATCGGCGAGGATGGTGGTCGAGAAACCAAGCCGTGTGAGGAAGAAGATGGTCTCCGGGTTCCGCAACGCTAGGAAACACCTTGTTTTGCAATGTTTTCGATTCCGGAGTAGGCTTTCGTGGCCCTACTCATTCTTTTTTCCCCCTCGAAAAGTGGCGCTGTCACTCTCTCCTTAATCTTAGTATTTCGATTAGGCCATCTTGCTATTGACATATTAAGTGATTATAGTAATTTTATTCTGTTTCCCTTAAGCATTCCGAGCAAATTAAATAATGCTTCTGATACATTGACTAAAAGTGTTTAAAAAATGTACCTAGTTTTCTTGAATATGGGAAGAGGTGGCTAGATGGTAAAGAGTAAATCTCATGACATTCTATTCTTTTGTGCTAACCATTACTGGCTGCTGCGATGGATAGAAAAATTTGTGGTGCTCGCCTATCCCTATTTGTAAATAGGTTTCATGCAAACAAAAACTGTATGAGCACGCAGGATCTGTAAATCTCATACCATAAATTAAAAGCCACTCAGCATCGAAACATGAAAATTTTGATAGATAGAAATACTTGCGAAGAATGAAAACCGCTCCTCATTACCCATGGCAATAGCAACTGAGTAAGTAAGGCTTAATTCTCGAAACAAAACCAACATTTAAATAACATGAATGGGAGTATTTCCACACAATACTACAAGTTTAAGAACATTTAAACAGCTAACAACAGATTCAGAAGAGAAGACTGGTCAAACTTGAGACGGAACAAAAGTTTCAAATTATTCAAAATAATCCGTTGCTACCAAGGATAATAACACAACTTCTAACTTTTAATCCATTAGATGTTTCTGAATCAAACAACAGATAGAAGATCCATCAACAGGCTGCTAAATATCGCGACTTCGTCTTGACCCAAAAGTAGTGCAAACATAACTGAAACCTGCATGAGAAATATAATCGTCAAAGACTTCACAGATTGATAAAACAGGACTGCGAAAAGGACATTGAAATGTTCCAAGGGTGTGCTAATCATTTCTTATTTCTACTTCTTACTGTGACCACAAAATAATGCATCGCATTTTTCGAAAAAAAAAGACACTATTTTATTTGAAGAGCACAGAAAATAACACATCGAAGAGACACTTAAGTGAATTGATGTGCTTTCGTATAGAATTCCTGCCCTTAGAACACATTGTATTTAGTACAGCAACACGGTGAAACTACTAACTTGGTTGACATTATTATCAACATATTAGAAACTACATATGATGGAAGAAAATAAAAATAAATGATTATGATGTATGAATTCGATCTTCTAATAGTAACAAAAGGACACAAATGCATGATGAATTCAGCTCTGTACTCTCTAGAAACTGTGTAGCGTAAGTTTCTTATTACACATTTTGATCTTAATGTCAAAAAAAGTGTATAAAGACGAAAAATCTCTCCATAGGGGAAGTAAATATTTTTTTACATATTATTAGAACACAGAGGAAGCTCTAATTTAATATCAGTGATGTCAGGATATGGTGGGTTATGGTTAACAATTCAATTGTTTCATTCATATTATCAGGAAAATAAACTAATATTTATCAGAAAATTAATTATTAAACTAACATTAAGGAATGAATAAATATGAATATTACCATGGATCATCTTTTATTCACTCCTTAATTTCAAATGGGAGGATTTTCACTTCCATATTTGAACATTGTAATTTTTCTACCGGAGTTTGACACGAGCAAATGTGCAGCTTGTGTAGATACTACTAGACTAGAAGCATTAAAAATCTCAGGATGCAGTTTTTTTTTCTCGGATACACAGGACAGCTGCATGTTTTTTTATTGTAGTGAAGAAAAGACGAATTGAAAAACACAAATAGAAAAGACTAACTAAGAAATACACAAGAGAAAAATGATCCCGATACAATTCGAGCTTTGGCTTCCCCAAGCAACTGACCCAGCCCAAAATTGCTGAGGCCACGGATAGCATGAATTTTGATACATTATCACCAGAAGCTAAAAACATTGACCGCATTCTAGAAGTTAGTGAGCAATCATCCTTGGGAGAAGGAGTGTATTGCGAAATAATTAAACAAAAGCGCAACAGGTGCAAAAATATTGGGTAAACAAAACAGTAACAGCTTCTTTGCCTATGTTACTCCCTGTTCTCTAAACCAATCGAATGGTCTGTTTATCCCTCAAGGTGGCCTGCGTTTTCGTACCTCTAATTGAGCTCAAACCATTATTTTAAAAGTTAAATACCTGCAAATGGAGCCCGAGAAAAAACACTCAGAAAAGGCATTTCATAAATAAATAGCAATCCATGTTTAATTGCAAACAATCCTAAAAAAATTGAAAGGATAAGAACTTCACTTGGACCTGCATCATGTGCTAGCTTTTCATTTTTATTACGAGGTTGGGTGAATTTAATTAAATAAGATGAAAAAAGGTATCATGTAGTACTTATACAAACAATACTGAGATTAGTGGTAATGAAGTTTACAATAAATTGAGCCACATATAAAAACAGGTGGCACAAAGATAAGATGTAAATAAAAGGAAGGGCACCAGTCACAGGAGGACAACCGTTGCTTGTATGAATGGAAACCAGAAACTGGATAGGTAAATAAAAACACTACAATGCATCGAACTGGGCAAATAATTTAGACCTGTCAAACATCATAACGCTGTAAACTTAAGTTTATGAAACAACTCACTTGTTTAACAAGTTATGCTGATTTTTCTTTACTAAATAGTGTGAGTTTTCCGTTGCAATTAAATTTATTAAATACCAATGGAGAAAGTTTATTTCTCCTCTCTAGTGATGGATTTGTTTGAGCTACAAATGTCATTGTCTCAGTAGAACTTACAGCCAGATCCTAGGTTAAACTTTTGGATATCAATTTGCTCCTCTTGTACACCAGAGGCAGCTAAGATCCTCAGAATTTGGGTAACCGTCGCATCCACCGCACAGCATGTTATATTAATTGTCTCAAGATGGTCAGATACAAATGATTGCTCCCGGGGTTTGCATCTTTCTTCTGTTCTCACAGAATATTCATGCACCTATAACAAAAGACATATTTTACTAACAAATGAACAATGGATGAACTTTAACGGCCGAGAGCTGAAATTGAAAAATATGAATACCTCAAAAAGTTTCAGTGTAATATCCTCAAGGATTGGTGAATGTTGGAGGAACCAAATTAGTCCACTGAAGTCATCAGCCACAAACCAATCAAGGAGTACCAAGGTCTTTAGATTGCTAAATGTAGGGCAACATTTTAGATCCCTGCTGAAAACAAACTAGCCGAAGAGAATTGTAGCAAAGATCAGAAAAGGAATCAGCATATTAAAGATGTGTATCATATCCCACTAAAAAAATGATTTGTAAATCATTATCATATCACAGTAAATTTTGAATATTTCTTTTAGTTTATTCGAGAGTTAAAATTCCAAACCAACAAGAAGCATAGATGAACATGCTGACTAAATAGAACAGATTAATCAGATGCTTGGTATAGACACATTTTGAGAAATGAATACAGCTATATGTTTAATAGCGAATAAGCTGACAATAAATAACAACGACCAATAATCACTAGCCGTCACTTTATTTTTCGAGACGATTTAAGGGGTCATATGGCGCACACAATTCATACGTTAGTGTAGTGATACAGAGGGAGGCAATCAAAGAAAGAGACTTTTGGAGACTTATAGAACTAAATAAACATCAGGAGCAGATAAGAAGAGCAAGCTTACCAGTTCAGGATAAGTTGACAAATGCAGGTATGTAGCTTCTGACAGCCCACTTAGAAGCAAACAGCTTGTGTGGTCATAATGAGGCCCATAGTAATGTCGACAACCATCACAGATGGTAGAGCCAGAACCATGAACGCTGTGGTAACATAGATCATAGCAATAGCGTGGATCAAGTTCAATAGCACAAGGTCAACGATGGCATCCATTCAAGCACTGGAGTCCTTTGTTCACAGTACAAGGTCAACGAAACAAGACTGGGTGTGCGGATCCGAGTTCGGGCCATGGGGGAAAAAAGCAATGTCAGTGGCCCTCAGATGCTGCAACGATGGGGACAAAATTTCTTCAGAACCTAGGTGGGCATTATCAATTGCCAGATCCAGCAGTGCTGGACAGCCTGTAAAATCAAGGTCGTCATCGAACGCTATACCGGTGAGCTTTAACTTGGTCAGATGTTCCGAAGCAAGAGTCCAGCGGTGCGGTTTCAATTCCAAGCGCTGGTCAGAAGCAGGGTTATAGAAGTAGAAGTCTAGCTCTCGGACCTTCAACCCAGTCCCAGAGCGCACCGGATCCAGCCATCCACCAGCCCCCCATGGAAGGTCTGTTGGCACAGCCCAGGATCACACACACTCTCGCACTCACGCTCAGGCGCAAGGTAGACGAAGACAAGTAGTTTTTCCCGCGATGAACGCCGCGGCGCGAAACTGCGCCTGTATCTTGGCAATGTTTATTCTCTGGACTCGCAAGTTTACATCGAGGAGTACATGGGTATTTATCTGCCAGGGCACCACGGAGCGCCGTCCCCCATCCCGGCCTATGCGCCATGATCCGCAGGACCCGGCCTCGACGTCGCGTGAGTCGCTCGCTCTTTCCGCACGCCGCGCCTTCCGCGTAGACCGGCGCCTCGATCCCAACTAACTACGACTCGATCAGACTCTAACTACGCAGCACATCTGCGCACAATCCTAGGACCTATCCTGGACTCTGAAAGCATCACACGATCAACAACCTGATCATGATCCTAGCCTACTGCAACAGAACACGGACACACACCGTGCCATGCAGGACATGGACTCGGCAACATGGTGCCGGACGCACGAACTCCTGACCCAACAAGCACAAAGTCAGGTTTATTCTAACAAGGTCCTCTCTTCTAAGTCTTCTTCCCAGTCACAAGAGTACAAAACCAAGTTGCAGGAATCAAGCAGCGCCATCGGGGCGCCCGGGGCTCTGAGGCGGCGGCGCATCAGGCGGGACACGAACATGGAGAACGTAGCGTCGGTCCCCACCAGGTGATGTGGAGATGGGGGGAAAGACAGTATCATCTCCCGGACGCCGTCTGGCAGGGCGCTGATGCGGTCCTCCTCCATTCCGCACTACGGGAAACCCATCATTTGCCGTGTGCCCAGGGCACACGGCAAAAGGTTTGCCGTGTGCAACACTTGGCAAAAGGCACACGGCAAACTGGTACCGGCAAACAGTACTTTGCCGAGTGCCTTTTGTCGGGCACACGGCAAACCCGTTGCCGTGTGCCCAACCTGGCGCTCGGCAAAAAAAAGGTACTGACGTCCGTCAGACCTCAACCCCCACTTTGCCGAGTGCCGTGGGCCCCAGCACACGGCAAAGCCTGGCCTCTTTGCCGAGTGCCGGCGGCCCAGGCACTCGGCAAAGCGTGGACTCTTTGCCGTGTGCCACGTCAGGCACATGGCAAAGAATGGCTTCTTTGCCGAGTGTCTAACCCTGGCACTCGGCAAAGTGTTAAAACACTCGGCAAAAAAAATGTTCCAGATTGCAATAAACATTTCAAATCGACTACAACCTGGACCACAATCACAAAAAAACATCATACATCACATATAGGAGCCAAATCATCATCACATATCACCAGCTGTATGCCGTGTGCCGGCCACGTGGCACTCGGCAACCAGCTGTATGCCGGGTGCCTATTGTTTGCCGAGTGCTGCACTCGGCAAATAGCCTGTTTGCCGTGTGCCCGAGATAAAGCGCTCGGCAAACTCTATAGCACACGGCAAACGAGGGGTTTCCCGTAGTGCCGTCGATCGCTGCGACGGCACCAGAACACAAGCTAGGCATCAACGACCGGGCAACCAGAAAAGAGAGGTTGGGGAGGGTGGTTCCTTAATCGGCTCGCCGGCGGCGGCAGAGTTGAGGCGATGGAGCTCAATCGGATCGCCGCAGTTTACTTCTATCTGCCGTGTTTTCGGCTGGGGAACTGTGGGATCTATACTATAGAGAGGGATATGTAGGTGTCATCTGGGCCATCGATCGGTACCCCCTGCCCGTCCGCCTCCCGACGATTATCGTCAACGAATTGAAAGCTCCGCGTTTCAATTCCACAATTAACGCTATGGATTCCCATATACGCTCCTCTCTGATCCCATTCCAAAAATCTCTACCTTCTCGTCATAACGAGGCTGCCGGAAATTAATATCGAACAATGCTGACTATATTTCCCTTTTTTTTTCTTTCTTTTTTTTGTAAAACACGATTGAGACCCATGCACTCGATCACAGCCTCACATACACGTTTGAGCGCTCACTCATAGAAACACATGCATACATACCCTACCCTGTGAATGACTATGAGAGACTAGATGGCGTGAGATGGGGGTATTGCCTGCCACTAAAATGAAAACTAGTGTAATCAATAACATTCATATAGCGCCTCAATTGTGTGAGAATAACTTTAGCGGGCCGGGGGAACCTATACGCGGTATGGCAGCAGCCTGCGAAGTAGGTTGTCAGAATAAAATAGCACGGCTGACAAACATGAAGAGAGTATATAGGAAACAAAGAGATATACATTAGAGAGGCCTGTGCATATATTTGTCATGGTGGTTGTTCATGAATTCCATTGCCATGAATTACTAAAACACGGAAAATATATGTCATTTGAAGTTATTGTCCTACGTAACCAGGGTGATCATTCCGATCTTAGTAGATATTGACATGCTTCTACACCAATGCCTATGTATCTGATATTGTGATCGAGGGAGAAATGTGAAATTTATATCCAATCAATTCAGTAGAGCAGTGAATTTGAATGGTAAGTGTAGGATTGGATATGGTGCACTGACACATAGCAGACAATAAAAAACGGAGAAATAGGGGATGAAATACTGCACACAATACACAGCGATAGATCTTCAGACCCCATCATTTGTTTGAAGCCAGTACAGAGCCCTTTTTAGCATCATACACACTATAGATAATAGTCATAACGGAAATCTTAGCCAACTGTGATCAAGTTTGCTACTATCATTCCAGCAATGAAACGGAGCCTGATTGCCAAATTGCATAAGAAGCGTTAGCGGCTTAGATTTTCTTGATACACATAAACCTGTAGACGCATAACCAAAAAAAAAACACACCATAAGACTTGGGAAATTTCAACAACATTAATTATCATGGATCTGAGATGCAGAGTCATTAATACAGAAATTGTAAAAGGAAAGAATAATTGAAATGTGCTAGCTAGCTTTCTAAGGACAACCCGACTAGCTCTATTTCCCCTAACTATAAGTTTCTTACCAGAAATAAATTGTTCTGGACACTTAAAAAGCAGTTTGCTTGAACCGGGAAGAAAGATTATTAACTGACGCTGACAAGTTAAACACAATGGAGGTCACAAATTTTCATATTGGCCGTGGTGTGCGATTTCCAATGGAATTTGTAAGTTACTGTGACACCCCGTGTCACTGTAGCCAAACTACAGAAAGCATCCCAAAAATTGAAACAAAAAAATCCCTTCAAGCAATTTGAATTAAACAATCAATGGTCAAATAATTGTCAAAACCAAACCTTGTGAAGGAATTCTAAATTTTCTATCACAACTTGACCCAACAAAAAATTTCCTGGAAAGCTCTTCAGAAATGAGAATTTTGGAGATTTTGCCATGATTTTTGAAATTTTTAATGAAGTGAGCACAAACAGATGAGTTCCTGAATTTTTATTTCAAATTCTGTTGCTCAAAATCACAGAGACCCAATGAGAAAGTTGGAGCTGGATGTCTTCTCTTTATCTGCAGAATTTTCTGTAACTTTTGGAGAACGGAACGAACTAGAGTTACTTCGGAGAACATTGCTGGATTTAATTCGAGGAAAAAGAAAAGAGTGCCAAGGGCCACCTGTCAGCCTCTTCGGGCCCGCGCCTTCCTCCTCCGCCGGCGTGGTCGCTGACCACCGGGTGCGCTGCCGCGCCTTGGTCCCGCTCTGTCCCAACTCCGCTGCTTAAAGCTTGGCTCTCCCCCGGTCAACCAAACCCTAATCCTAGCTCCCTCCTCGCCACCATCCCCTCTGCTTGCACTCTCCGTCGACTAGCCGAGCTCACTCGCAGTCGCCGCCAATCTCCCGGTGGAGCCGTCCCACGAGAATATCAGGTTCGTCGTCCTCGAGTTCGGCATGGCCACCATTCTCCCTAATCCGCCATGAGTCGCGCGGATGGAGTCGTCATCCCTGAGTCTGGCCGATGTCCTTCTATCGCGCCGCCGTCAATTTCCCTCCTCCCGGTGAGCTCCTCGACTCCTTATTGCGCAAGCGGATGCACCACTCCTTCGTTCTCCTTCCCCGCTCACCTCGTCGTCATTTCCCCTCGGACTGGAGCTTTTCCCCGCCACCGTCGAACGCCACGAAGAGCTCCATGCCGCGACCACTACGGGCTTCCTCCTCGATGAAAAGTATGACCGTGAATGATATCTCGCCGAGGTGAGGCTCCCAGAACCCTCCGCTCTCTCTCTCTCGTTCCCCGTAGCTCGGGTTCACCGTCGTACTAGCTCGCCAGAGCTTCGTCGCTCCCGCCGACCTTTTCTGCTCAGCGCCGTCGAGTTCATGCGCCAACCCTGAATTCCCCGCGACGCTCCGAGTCATCCAGTAGCCTCGCTTTACCGAAGCTCTGCCGGGAAGCTGCACCGGTGAGCGCGCCGCTGCGCTCCGGTCTTCACCAGCGAGTCGGCAACCTCCCCGGTTAGATCGAGTCATGGCCCAGCCCATGGCCCATCCGGCCCAGATCCGTGGCCAGCTCTTTTTCTTATTTCTCGAATTTCTTTGGGCGGCGGCTGAGGAAGGGGACTGAAAATAACGGGCAACATAGGAACCCTATAGTGTGAATATTTATAATTATACCCCACATGTCAGGTAGTTAAGCGGGCAAACAGGCAAGCGGACACGGGTAAAGGTTTACCCGCATGCCCGTTGGTTTGAAATGGTGCCCGTACCCGTGCCCGCGGGCACAAACTCACGCCCGCATCCGCGCCCAATGAGCATTTGCCCACGGGCATGCGGGTAAACCTTGCCCTTTGCCATCTCTAGTTCGCACCCCTACTGATTATATTTATATGTAAATAAAATTGATCATCATGTTCATGTACATGACTTCAAGGAGGTAAAAAGGAAAAGATAAAAAACAAAAAAGCCTTGGAAAATGAAAATTTTGAATAATGTTACTTCTTCATAACCCCAAAACGAAAACCCTTCATAAAAGAAAATGAAAATTTTAGTGTCTTGACAAATTGATAAAACATAATCACGGGAAGGACCATTTTTCAATGGCCATCCGTGCATATATTTTACTCTTCTTTATAAACATGTAGCGTTTCTAAGTGTCTTCTGACCATTTTTCCCCCACTGTAACCCACAGCACGTAGAAGCAGACCTTATTTTGGTTACTCAACCATGATAATTAAGTTAACACAATGGCTGTGACAAATTACTGAACCAATTGAACATTACATCTGTTTTCGCTCCGTCTGTTTTCGCGAAAATTTGTAGCAAACATAATGGACTAATGTCATCAATTTAAAACTAGAGGCAGTAGACTAGGAGCATGTACGTATAATCTTAGTAAAGAAACGATTTTGATAAATCATAAACAGAAGCTAAAATGTTACTGCATTTTAGAAGTTTTAAATCAGCCATCATCTAGGATCAAGAGCTCCTATCAAGAATGTAAATAATTCTCTCCCAAACGTGTTCAGTCCATCAATAAGAATAAACATAAAATCATTATTATGAATATACATCAGCCATAGAGGATGCAAACTGCACAGTATCATTCTAAAATAATTCAAAAGTTAATAGAAGCATCAAAGCGCAAGATCTTCTTACCCCCACTAGCTCAAACCAACACATTTAAATGTAGCATCTGCAAAAGAAACCAACAAAAAGAAGCTAGTGCAGTCAGAGAGGACCTTTCAAAACTATGTGAGAAAGTCCAATGACTTGCTAAACAACTCTAAATTCACATGGACCAGCATGCATGTGTGCCATCTATTTTTTTTTAACCAAGTTGGACGAATTTAATTAAATAAGATGAAATAAATTATCATTTACTTCTTAAACCTTAAAAAGCATTATGCAGTCAGAAATAAATATTAGTGGACATGAAGTTTGCATTAAAATGGAAGTCACTTATTGGGAATAATGAATGGGCACAACTGAATCCATAGCTTAACTGAAGAATCATCTAGTAATATAATATAGGAGAAGGAACTGTAGTTGTCAAATTGAGCTTCACAAAGGACAACAATTACTTACAAGTAGGAATAATAAACTGGGCAAATAAATTAGACCATCTAAAAGAACTGCACATTATGATCAGATAAAACTACTTGATGTTGTCACCCTGATTACACCGATATTGCACATTCTAAAAGAATGTGCATATTTTGATTTGATAAAAACTTATTAAATTGATAATCCTTGTTTCTCCTTACTTTCAATGAATTTCCATACTGTACAATAAAAGTGTTATTGTGTCAATAGAAACTCACAGCCAGATTTTGTAGGAGAACTTTGGATATAGATTTGCTCCAATGGTACTCCAGAGGCAGCTAAGATGTTCAGAATTTTAATAACGATTGCATCAACCTCACGACATTTGATTTCAGATGTCTTAAGACGATCAGATACAACAGATGCTTCCAGGGGTTTACATCTTCCTTCTGTTCTCATGGAATCTCTTTGCACCTATAGACATGTTTTACTAACTGAGTCAACCAATCAAGATGGTAAGTCCAGTAGCACAGAGATGAAAATCAACATATCAATACCTCTGAAAGTTGAAGTGTAAGCTTCTCGAGAATTGGAGAATTTTGGAGGAACCAAATTAGTCCACTCAAGTCTTCTGCCACAAACCAATCAGTAAGCACCAAAGTCCTTAGGTTCAAAAATGCGGGGCAACATTTTATATCCCTCCTGAAGACAAACTAACGAAAGAGCATAGTAGCAATGATCAGATAAGGAGCCAGATAATTTTGAGGTGTATGGTATAATAATGGCCTGTGAATATATCTTCTAGTTGAAGAGCAAAAAGCACAAACTAACTAGAAACCGAGAAGAACGTACTGACTAATAAAAAAGATTTAATCTGATATTTGGATGAACTGCAAAACTAACATCACTCAACAATCATTATCACATTTGTTTTTCATTATTTATTAGAAGTTCATGAATTCCAGGTTCACAAATTCTAGAAACAGTAATAAATTAACATGGTAACGTAATCATAAAGAGGGAGGCAGCCAAAGTAATTTAGCGACTTTGAGGCTATTTAGAACTGAATAAACGTCAGGAGCAGATAACAAGGGCAGGACTATTACCAAATCAGGATGAGCTATCAACTCCAAGTTTCTAGCTTCTGACAAGCCCTTCAGAAGAAGACAGGTTCTATGGTCATTATGAGGCCCATAGTAACCTCCACAGCCATGACAGGAGTCACAACCATGAATGCTAGTATCACATTGATCGGAGGCATAGAATTTATGAAGTAGAACAGATGCAGATATTAACGATGGCATCCTTTGCAGCAATGGAGCCCTGTTCAAACAGTTTATCAACTTCAATGAAAGAAGGTTTGGCGCATGAAATTCGAGTGCGGTTCTCCACACAAAAGCAACAGTTTGTAATGCTCAGACGCTGCAACGATGGAGACCAGATTTCTTGAGGAACGAGGTCGGAACTATCAATTTCCAGTTCCAACAGTGCTGGACAGCCTGAAAAATCAACGTCGTCAGAGACATAGACACCGTAAAGATGTAACTTGGATAGATGTTCCGAAGCAAGAGCCCTGAGTTCCAACTTCAAGCGGTCTCCTCTCCAATAGCCATCGAAGTCGATCACGAGTTCTCGGACGTTGCAACGCAGAGCACTCCGGATCCAGCCATCCACGAGTGCCGCATCGAGTTCCTCCTCCTCCTCATCCGTATCCAAATCGAAATGACAGGAATCAACCGGCGCCCACGAGGCGGCTCGATTGCCGGCAGGGTGGCTGCTGGAGGCCGGGGCGCCGAGGCAGCGGAGCTGCAGCAGGTGGGACACGAAATAGGAGAACTTGGCGGCGTTCCCCCAGCAGGTGATGTGCAGAGCGGGGGATCGCGTCCAGAGGTCGCGCCAGGAGCGAGCGAGCGCGGACGTCCGCACGGCCTCGTGCGCCGGGAGGGAAGACAGCAGGTGCTCGCGGACGCCGTCTGGCAGGGCGCTGATGCGGTCCTCCGCCATCCCGACGCTGCGACGGGGTAAGAACACCAGCTGAGTGAATTAGACATCCAACAGGGAAACCGGAAGACAGAGGTTGGGGAGAGTGGTTTCTTTTCCTTACCCTGCTAGCCGGCGGCGGGACGGGAGAGGTGAGCAGAGGGAGCACGATCGCATCGCCGGAGTTTGTTTCTCTCCGGCTGCGGAAGTGGAGAACTCCCTGTATACGACGTCTCCCGGTTGCCACCAAGCCGCTCCAGCACCAGGACCATATCAGCCCAGAAAGGCTCGTGGCCCGCCAAGCTGCTCATTCTCTTCGTCACCAGCGGCCCTTGGGTGCTCGCCATCTGCTGCGCCGGAGCGTGTTATACGTAGAGACCAGTCGAAACACCCCTTATTGTCGCGTCGACCCGCACCCCCGTAGCGGCCCAAAACGGCCCAAGTCGCGCACCTTCTTCTTCCTCGGTAGTCCACACCGTCGGTAGCCGAGTTTTGCTGGAACGCCGCCAAGTTCTGTGGGGGAGGAGGAAGAAAAACAGCGGCCTATCGGATATCCATTTTAAATCTGATACTACTCCCTCCATCCAGAAATATAGTATCCTAAGTCAAACTTTTAGAACTTTGACCAACAATGATGTCCGCACGGCCTCGTGCGCTGGTAGTAAAGACAATATCTGCTCGAGGACGGCGTCTGGCAGCGCGCTGATGCAATCCTCCTCCATTCCGTTGCTGCGACGGCACCAAAACACAAGCTGAGTGAATTAGTCAATTAGGCTTCCAAGTAACGACAGGGCAACGAGAAGAGAGAGGTTCCTTACCCGGCTCGCCAGTGTCACGCCTGGCGCCAAGGAAGGTTGACGTGTTCTGATTTAGAAGGCGGAATCCGCTACCATAGCGAGAAGGGCCATGGGCCTTGTAATTTTCTGTTTGCTTGCTTTGGCTTAGCCCAGCTGAGTTGGTCGCCGGCTACATATAGCGGCTGTAACAGAATATGGAGGCATCAAAAAGTGAAAGGAAATATTTCCCCGCCTCTCTCTGTCTCTCCCGCTCGTTCTTCTGTCCCTGTTCAGTAGTTCTTCTTTTCCCCTTTTTCCCAAATTAGCTCCTGTATCCATAGTTGATCCGATCAAATCGATCGGGACACTACAATTGGTATCAGATTCAGTACCTGGGTGGATTTCTCACAGTCTCTCGGCCTTGATTTTGGTAATTCCTGTCCTGGTTGTGGTCGCCTTAGGGTTTGACTGCTGTAAATCTGGGCTGGTTCGAATCGGCTTGGAGGAGAAATCATTTCACCACGGCGCCAAATCGGCAAGCTGCTCATACCCGGCATATCATGGAGGCGCTTGATGAGAAAGAGAAGAGTCTCAAGGAGCTGTTCGAGGAGAAGTTTCAGGAGCTGGCAGTCAAGGTTGCGGGAATTGACGAGATCAAGTCCTCGATCCAGAGTCTCGACAGCAAGTACAAGGAACACTCTACGAAATTCGACTTCCTCACAGGCAAGGTGGATCTCTCGATGAAGTCACTGGCACAGATACACTTGGATCAGTCTGCGCTGTCTCGTGCTGTCAAGGGACCGATTCCACCTCCGATTCAGATCCCTCCTCGACCTGGTGATGGTTGATGGGTCCGCGGCCTCCTCCACAACTTTCTCTCGCGGTGCCGCAGCAACCGCAGGTAACTTTCCCAGATACCCCTGCTGTCATTGATCCGGGTGGTAGTAAGGCAGTACCTAGTCCAGAGTTAGTGACTGTCTCCGATCCATCACCTCAGCATAAATTAGTTGTGGAGAATCGTTCCGTGGGAGATATGCATGCTAATACTGATAGGGAAGATTCTTCTGGCCGTCGTAGTTGGATTCCTAAAATGGATTTTCCCAAGTTTGATGGTGATGATGTCCGCATTTGGCTAGATAAATGTGAGGCCTACTTTACATTATATCAGATCCCTGATGTGTTTAAGGTTACTGCTGCAACCTTGCATCTCGTTGGTAAAGCTGCCCATTGGTACCAGGCTTATAAGGATCTGTATGGGTTGATTGATTGGTCTCGGTTCAAGCTGGCTGTTATATCTGAATTTGACATCACAACTCATGCAGACAAAGTTACTGAACTGCTAACTCTGAGGCAAACTGATACAGTTGAGGAGTACAGGTCTCAGTTTGAGCAGTTGATGTATCATGTCAAGTTGTTTGACAAGTCTGTCAGTGAGACTTTTTTAGTCTCTGCTTTTATGCTGGGCTTGAAAGAAGATATCAAGGGAGCTGTGGAAATTCATCTACCTGATACAGTGGCTCGGGCTGCTACTTTGGCAGCAATGTAGGAAAAGGTGTTGGATAGAGTTAAAAAGCATTCTGTATCTGCACTGTCCAAATCTTATAATGCATCAAATGTCAAACATGATAACAAATAGACTTTGCAATCTTCTGACCTTTGGAAGGCAAGACAGCTGAAAGAATATAGAAGAGCTCATCAATTGTGTTATAAATGTGGTGAGAAGTATGTCCTAGGCCATAAATGCCAAGTGCCTCCTCCTCAGCTTAACTTCATCTCTGTGGCTGATGGTGGCGATGGTGGTATGATACTATCTGATGAGGTTCTTGAGCTGTTAGAGTTGAATGACAAGTATTCTGATGATGTTTTTGTCTCCTTGAATGCTATATCTGGAGCTGAATCTTCTAAAGTGATCAAGCTTCGAGCATTAGCTCAGAAGCATGTGGTGTTACAGTTGTTCGATACTGGTAGCTCACATACTTTTATCAATGAATCACTATTGGATTTGGTCCAGTGCAATGTACTTAGCATCAAACCTGTTCCTGTGAAGGTTGCTAATGGTCAAGTATTGATGTGTGACAAGTTGGTAAAGGGATTCTCTTGGTGGATTCAGGGGCAGTCCTTTCATACTGATGCCTTGGTACTTACTCTAAGAGCTTATGACATGATTTTGGGGATGGATTGGCTTGAGAAATTTAGCCTTATGACTTGTAATTGGCTGGACAAATGGGTGGAATTCTCTTACAATGATCAAACTGTTAGACTTCAGGGTGACTTTAGTCAGACTCAAGCTGAGTTATGTGAAGTTTCAGTTGATCAATTGGCTAAATGGTGTAAGGGAATGATATTTGGGCCATGGCTATTCTCACTTCTATGTCTTATGATCAAGAGCAAGTTGAGGATGCTTTACCTGAGTCCATTCAGCAGCTGTTGCAACAGTATCAAGTCATCTTTGACGTGCCTAAAGAACTGCCTCCTTCAAGGGCTTATGACCATACTATTGCTCTTCTTCCTGGGTCTTCACCTGTGAATTCTCGACCTTACAGGTATTCCCCACTACAGAAAGATGAAATTGAGAGGCAGGTTAATGACATGTTAGCATCTAGGATTATCACTAGAAGTATCAGTCCATTTGCATCCCCAGTCTTATTAGTGAAAAAGAAAGATGGTTCTTGGCGCTTTTGTGTGGATTATAGAAAACTTAATGATATCACTGTCAAAAATAAATTTCCTATGCCAATTATAGATGAGTTTCTGGATGAGTTGGCTGGAGCAAAGTTCTTTTCTAAACTGGATATGGCCTCTGGTTTCCATCAGATTAGAATGTCTGTTTCTGATGAGCTCAAAACTGCTTTCAAGACTCATCATGGTCATTTTCAGTTTAGGGTGATGCCTTTTGGTTTAACCAACGCTCCTGCTACTTTCCAATGCTGAATGAACTGCATCTTTGCTGAGCAGATGAGAAAGTTTGTGCTAATATTCATGGATGACATATTAGTTTACAGTCCAACTTTGGAACAATATGTGGAGCATCTTACCATTGTGTTTGAGATCTTGAAACAACACAAATTGTTTGCTAAAAGAAGCAAATGTTCCTTTGCCCAAGATAAGATAGATTATCTGGGTCATGTCATCTCATCTGCTGGGGTAGCTACTGATCCTTCCAAGACAGAAGCTATGCTCAACTGGCCTGTTCCTACTACTGCTACTAAGCTAAGGGGATTTCTAGGTCTCACTGGCTACTATAGAAAATTTGTGTGTCACTATGGGATTATTGCCAAGCCCCTGACTACACTTTTGCAACAGAAGCAGTTTCAGTAGACTAATCAAGCACAAGTGGCTTTTGAAGCACTTAAAACAGCTATGGCTTCCACACCAGTTTTAGCTCTCCCAGATTTTAAACAACAGTTTGTCATAGAGACTGATGCATGTGACACAGGTGTTGGAGCTGTGTTGTCTCAACAGGGTCATTCTATTGCATTTTATAGTAAGGCTTTAAGTGTGGCTAACCAGAAATTATCTATCTATGAAAAGGAATTTATTGCAATATTGATGGCTGTGGACAAATGGAGATGTTATTTAGAGAGATCTCCTTTTCTCATTGTTACTGATCACAAAAGTTTATGCCATCTGCAAGATCAATCATTGGCTACTGAGCTACAGAAGAAGGCTATGGCCAAGTTAGCAGACCTGCAATTCAAGATTCTATACAGAAAAGGTATGGAGAATAAAGCTGCTGATGCTCTTTCGAGGGTGGCACACCAGCTTCAAGTATCTGCTATTTCTGCTTGCACTCCTATTTGGCTTCAGGAGGTGCTTACTTCTTATGAGAATGATGTGAACGCTCAGAAGCTTCTGGTGGAATTAGCTGTTGTTAGCCCTAATGCTCAAGGGTTTTGTTTGAAGGATGGTCTCATTTATAAACAGAAACAGCTGTGGGTTGGAGGTAATTCTGCCTTACAAACAAAGATTATCTCTGCATTTCATGCATCTGCTATTGGGGGGCACTCTGGTGTACATGCTACTTACCAGAAAATTAAGAAACTCTTTTATTGGTCTGGGTTGAAGAGTGCAGTGGAGTCTTTTGTACAACAATGTCAAGTCTGTCAACAGGCCAAACATGAGCACTGTAAGTCACATGGCCTGCTTCAACCTTTACCTATACCTGAAAACAGTTGGCAAGGCCTCTCCATGGATTTCATTGAAGGTCTTCCCAAGTCCAATGGATTTTCTGTCATTCTGGTGGTGGTTGACCGGTTGACTAAATATGCTCACTTCGTTCCTGTCAAGCACCCATTTACTGCAGTTCAAATAGCTCAACTGTTCTTTCACAATATTGTCAAGCTACATGGGATCCCACAAACAATAGTATCTGACAGAGACAAGGTTTTCACAAGTACATTTTGGCAGGAGTTGTTCAAACAGTTGAAAGTTGACCTGCAGCTGAATTCTGCCTACCATCCTCAGACTGATGGGCAAACAGAGCGAGTTAATCAATGTTTGGAGATGTTTTTGCGATGTGCTGTCCATAACACTCCAAATAAATGGTCATCTTGGTTATCTTCTGCGGAGCTGTGGTATAATTCTTGTTACCATGCATCCCTTAAGTGCAGTCCTTTCAAGGCTTTATATGGTGTGGAACCTAGTGTGGGTGTCCTGCCTCATTCTGCTTCAGCCTCATCTTCTGAAGCTGCTGTAGTGTTACAAGAGCGCCATGCTGCTCTGACTATGCTGAAAGAACAGCTTGCTAGAGCTCAAGTCAAGATGAAATCTTATGCAGATAAGAATCGTTCTCCCAGAGAATTTCAAGTGGGTGAGATGGTGTTCTTGAAGTTACAGCCTTATGCTCAACATTCTGTTGCAGCAAGACCCTGCCCCAAGCTCGCATTCAAGTTCTTTGGACCTTATCGAGTATTGGCTAAAATTGGCAAAGCTGCATATAAGTTGGAGCTTCGAGAGCACTCTGCTGTTCATCCTGTCTTTCATGTTTCACAGCTGAAGCCTCATGTTCCTGATTATACTCCTGTATTTTCTGAGATTCCTCATCGGCTGACTGATGATAATGCTTCTTTAGTGCCTGAGAAGATTATACAACGTCACCTGGTGAAGAAAGGCAATTCTGCTATCACTCAAGTTCTTGTCTAGTGGTCAGGATTATCTGAGGATTATGCTACGTGGGAAGATTTCTACTCGTTAAAGGCAAGGTATCCGTCTGCACCAGTCTGGAGTCCAGCTGGTTCTCAAGGGGAGGGCGATGTCATGCCTGGCGCCAAGGAAGGTTGACGTGTTCTGATTTAGAAGGCGGAATCCGCTACCATAGCGAGAAGGGCCATGGGCCTTGTAATTTTCTGTTTGCTTGCTTTGGCTTAGCCCAGCTGAGTTGGTCGCCGGCTACATATAGCGGCTGTAACAGAATATGGAGGCATCGAAAAAGTGAAAGGAAATATTTTCCCGCCTCTCTCTCTGTCTCTCCCGCTCGTTCTTCTGTCCCTGTTCTCCAGTTCTTCTTTTCCCCTTTTCCCAAATTAGCTCCTGTATCCGTAGTTGATCCGATCAAATCGATCGGGACACTACAGCCAGCGATGGCAGAGGGGAGGTGAGGGGGCTCTATTAGATCGCCGGAGTTTACTTCTCTCCGCCTTTTTTCGGATTATCGTCAAAGAATTGAAAGCTCCTTCGTTGCCCTCTCCGCAACGCTTTGGATTCCCGATATGCTCATCTTGGATCGAAATCCAAAAAAACTCTAGCGGTATCGACAAGGAGGCTGCCTCCTCATGATCCCTGTCCCTTAAACCGTTGGGCCTCATCGGGCGGCGTTCCACCACACACACACCTTCGTCTCTCTTCCCTTGACCGAGATGGCTGGGTGTTGTGACTATTATGCGCTGCCATTGCCAAGACGCACCGCCGGACAAATGTATTTGCTGAACTCTGCTCTCTTCATAGAGATTCAAATTTCATCATATCGTACTGTAGGTTGAGTATATATGTTTTTAAGGGATATTACAGAATATTCATGTTTTGACAAGGCAAAGTTAGGCCCAAGTGTCGTCTGGAATACTCAAATCAATGGAGCTTAATGCACAACACACATATTCTGCACGAAATTATTTCCAACATTTACTGACCATTTTCTTTTTACGAAAACACAATAGTGACACATGCGCTCACGTACACGTATGAGCGATCACTCATAGAAACACATGCACATATACCCTACCCCAATGAATGACTATATGAGAGACTGGGCAGCTGATGTTGTAATTCTCGAAGGCACCGCAAATGTCTCCCTCTCTTCGGAGATATTGCCTACCACTAAACAAAAACTTGTGTATCAATAGCATTCATAGTAGCTTCAATTTTGGACCTATACGATGGCTTCGGTCCATGGGGCATTCCACCACACGCACCATCGTCTCTCTTCCCCTGGATGGTATGGCTTCGGTCCTTGGGGCATTCCACCACACACACCATCGTTTCTCTTCCCCTGACCTGGATGGATGTTGCTGCTGTTACGCGCTGCCAAGACGCACCGCCGGACACATGTATTTGCTTAACTCTGCTCTCTACATAGAGATTCCAAATGCATCATATCGTACATTACAGAATATTCTTGTTTTGACAAGGCAAAGCCAGGAATAATACTGAAACAAATGGAGTTTGATGCACAACATATACTCTGCAGGGAATTAATTTTCAACAATTGACCATTTCTTTTTTATTTTTGCAAAACACAATATAGACGAAAGCGCTCACAGAAACACATGCATAGGGTACGTTTTGAAAAAATTGATCACTGGATAACCGACATGCTTTGGTCACTGGATAACCAACAGGCGTACGTGCCATGACGTGGCTACTTTGCAGCCGAGGCGTGGCCCGGTCGGTCAACACAGATAAGACATTTTGGTCATTGAAGCTAGCCCCGATTACTGGTTCAATTTTTTCCAACAGCTCAGTCGGACCGATAGCCAAGGCTAATCGGTTATGGGCTGACCTTTGTGGCGATACCTTTTTGTGCGTGTTTTTTTGAATGAAAAAAAGAATTATATTAATATATAGCCGAGTACATCCTCATGTTATAAGCACTTTGTAAAACAAAGAAATTACAACTAAGATCACTCAGCATGTAGCTACATAACTCAATCTCAAACATGTATGAAGATTTATGTAGATGAGTGCACAAGCAAACACTGAGCAAGTAGCTAGGCTGAGAACAGGTGCCCAATGAACGACGGCCAACATTCCTGTAGGTGAAATTGAACAAAGTCTCTCTCTTTTTTTTTTGCGAAAGAACAAAGTCATCTTCTTTCTTGTGTCTCCCTTCTTCCTTCTGCCACCCAAGAAAAGAAAAACTAATCCCGATCTTCTCACTAGCCGTCCATCGTGATCGATCTAATCACGACAAAACGGAGAAGGGGCCAGAGAATTTTATTCCATGGCGACAGCATCATCCCCGCCTCGATGTTGCCGTTCAAAAATCTAATTCTTCATGTCGTCATGAAGTTGCTGATATCGTCGCCACCATCATCTTCATTAGAGCCGTTATGGAGAAACCAAATCCACCCTACCTCCTCGTTGTCGTCGGAGAGGAATTGAAGGATCCAAATCTCCAATACCAAATTACTTGGCATGGAGAAAAACTTAACCCTAATCTAAGACTCGATATACTAAAATTATTAGAGAGACGGGTCCCCAATCCCTCCAGCCGCCGGCGACTTGCCAGAGGCGGGAAGCGAGGAGGGCAACGGTGAGGGCGAAGGCTGCCGCACAGCGTCGGCGGCTCTAGGCAGGCGGCGGCACGGGAGCAGTTACGCGGCCGACCTTTTTATGCGTGTTTGAGTAGGCAAGCACCGCATTCCTATCCTGTTGATCCTTCGTTCTCATCAGTCATCCTCACAACATTGCTCTCTCTCTCTCTCTTCCCTGCTATCCGAATCCTCTCTCTAATCACAACCTGGTGCAAGCAAGTCCACATACAAATCCTCTCTCTCTCTCTCTCTCTCTCTATCTCTAATCCATAGCCCAAGCCCGAGCAGGCCAAAGAAACGATGGGCTTTAGAGCAAGTGGCAATGGAGAAGGACAAGCGGCTGCTAGCAGGCGTCAGCGCGAAGTAGGAGATTGCAGGCTATAGCAAGTAAGCATGTTTCCATGTGAGCGCCATTTCCTTTAGATCGGACCTTAGTTTTTTGTTTCCAGTGAAAGTACAGGTACTGTTTCTTTTCCTGTGGAAAGTCTCTCACCGTTTTCTGTGTTCCAAACGCACCGTGACTTGAGCGAAATGGGAGTACGAGGCATGTCGGTAGCTGCAGTACCGATAGGTTCAAATCGGGCGCTGGTGGAGCGATAAGTGCTAGAAATTGGGCGCTGGTGGACCGATAAAAGCTAGTCGGGCGCTGGTTGACCTATTAGTCTATTCGATGGTGGCGTTGCCGACTGACAATGCTGAGGACCGATTAGTGGTTATTGGTTATTCTATGGCCGACTGGCATCTATCGTTGCAATTTTTCAAAACCGTACCCTCAAACTGCATTTTTTTTATGAAAATACTATAATTCTGATAAAAAAACACATACAGTACCCCAAACATGGACGGAGATATTGCGTACCACTAAAAGAAGCTAGTGTAATCAAAAAAAATTCATAGCAGACTCAATTGTGTGAGAATAACTGCAGCGGAGGAACCTATAAGCGGTATGGCATCCATTCTTAGGGCGTATCGGGGATGGCAGCAGCGTGCGATGCAGGATGTCAGAATCGTATGGCTAACAAACTTGGATCTTTTCGGGGTCAAGTTTGAACGCTAATGCACAGCAAAGCCGGTGAATGGATGAAACAAAAATATGAAGTAAGTGTATATACGAAACAAAGAGATATACATTGGAGAGGTCTGTGTATATGTCATTGTGGTGGTTCAAGAATTTAGTTGCCATGAATTACTGAAACGTCTCAGAAAACATGTCATTTTAAGTTACCGTCCTACCGGGGCTGTCATTTGGATCTAAAAAGACCGATATTCACATGCTTCTACACCAGTGCCTATGTATCCAATATTGTGATGGAGGGAGAATTGTAAAATTGATATCCAACCCTGCACTTAGCATGCAAATTCAATAGAGCAGTGAATTTGCATGGTAAATGTAGAATTGGGTATGGTGCACTGAGAGGCATAGCTAACATTGAAAAACGGAGAAACAGGGGATGAAATAGTGCACACAATACACAGCGATAGAACATGAGACCCCATCACTTGTTCCAATCCAGTAGAGAGCCCTTTTTTGATAATAGCATATTGGAAATCTTAGCCAACTGTGCACGAAGTTTTCTACTATCATTCCAGCAATGAAACGGAGCCTGATTGCCAAATTGCATAAGAAGCATTAGCGGCGTATATGTGCTTGACGCTTACACCTGTATACAGATAACCAAAAAACCCATAAGAGTTGAGAAATTTCAACAACATGATCATGGATCTGAGATGCAGATTCATTAATACATAAATTGTAAAAGGAAAAGAATAATTGAAAGGGTTTAGCTAACTTTCTAAAGACAACCCGACTAGCTCTACTTTCCCCTTAACTATAAGATTATCATACTGACCTCCTGTCTCTAGTACAATGGTTTCCCCAATAAAGTTTACTGCACGAAACAAATTGTTCTGGATATTTCAAAACAGTTTGCTTGAAGCAGGAAGAAAGAGCTTAAATTGACTCTGACAAATATTTTTTTTTAACAAGAGAAGTTAAACACATGGATGGTCACAAATTTTCATGTTGGCTGTGGTGTGTGATTTGCTATGGAATTTGTAAGCTATCATATCAAGAAAGGAAAACTTTCATATGTGTACTGTCTGTCTACTTATTCTGAAACAATAAAAGTTGTTTTTCTTTGGAGTGGTTCCTTTTCTTTCCCAACATAATCATTTATATGGATTGTCAATCTCAATTGGCTAATTACCGACATAATCAGTTTTATTATTTCTAAAGACTATAATGTTCTGTTTTTTCCTCATGTGGTTTAGGCCAATCTCAATGCAAGTTTCATAAAGATTTCAAACTCATTAAATGACATGCCACATAGGCAAAAAAAGTGACATGGCATAGAATTTATGATGAGAGAGGGGACTTGGGTTTCCCATGAAACTGTGATGAAACACCTCTAAGAATAATTTGTTTCATCTCCACATATTTCATCCACTATCATTGGTCACTTAGATGCAACATTTAAGTGATATGTTAGCATATGAAACTGCGCAATGAAACTTTACATTGGGAGAACTTGTTTGATTTTTAACACAAATGACATGACATCTTTGGACACCGTTGAGTGAAATCTTCCATTGAGATTGGCCTTATCACAACTTGAGCAATTCTATACTACGGCGGAGCGTTAAATAACCTAGGCCGTACAATCCAAAAATATAGTGTCCTCCTAATAAATTGTAATAACCTTACAGGCAAAATTTATCCGAAGGCATGACAATCACATTGCACTATCAGCATTAACAATCTGAAATTATCGTCGCATTCATCGAACTATTAATGATGCAATGGCACAAAAAAAATACAAGGGATTATTTCAAAAACAAAATTGGGTTGAAAATGTTGTCATATGCAAATGGATCATAAATGGTAAATGTGTTGACAAAATGACATCAGTCTGGAGAATATTAAAATGAAACAAAAAAGTACAATGCATGAGACAGCATTGATCAATGATCATTGAATATAAAAAAGGAAGATGTGCCTTTTTGCTTCTTGTCATCACTCAGTCTTGGGTATCAATTACTATCTTTTCCATATTTTTTCAACTAAGTTACTTGTAAAATTCAACTGGTAAAACAAATTAACTTCACTCTTTTTCTACAAGCGTAAGGCAGACTGCATGGTTATAAGAAAAAGAAGTCTGAAGAGCTAATACAATGACAGATGATTTGAAGTACACAAAATTTGGAAACCTGATAGGCAATCTGACAACAAAATCTTACTAAACCCTTAACCAAAAGGGTAGCAAAAATTGAATACCAGTTCTGAAGAAGATGATACTCTAGAGTAACCATAAGACGATCCAAAAGTATGTTAATTTCTAAATAAAGTCCTGATATGACCCCTATAGATATAACACAATGATATGCCAGAAATATATAACGTATGCTAACAACAGGTCAGGTCGTCTTAGCTTTAGTTGTAGCTGAAAGCAGCGCAAATACAATTACAGTCTGCAAACAACAAAAGACAATCAACTGAAGAAGGTAAAAGAGATAAATAAGAAAACTTAGATGCACTGGTTTAGACCTCAGTTACGAGAAACTGTATCTTTATTGAATGAATACGATATTTACTTGCATCAGCATCTTTATCTAATGCTTGCTAGTAAGATACATGGTACCTACAGAATTTCACCTTCTAAAGTACCTTTCTAGTGCACACATGCAAATTCATAACAGTTTCTTCCTTTCAATTAGTTTGAGATATTTTCTGCTATCTGTACGATTATATACAAAGCAACATACACAAGAAATAATAAACGAATTAATATAGCGTTGAGTGTTACTCACATCATCCAGATCCTGAACATCCAATAGTCTGTTGGATTTTAGTACGCACAAGTGGTATGCCAAAGTTAGTCAAAAGCTCCAAAAGTTCTGGTATTCTATCATCAACCTCTTCACATTTGATTTGAACCAACATAAGATGGTCGGATGCAAATGGCCGTTCCGGTGAAGTGCAAGATCCTTTCTTTTTCACTAATTTTCTGGGTACCTACAGGGCACATATAATAATCAATCACAGATTATTCTAGAGGAACCAGATTTTAGTATAGATGAAACAGTTAGTATCTACAAAAGTACATACCTGCTTAGTAAGTTCAAGAGTAAGCTTCTCCAGAACTGGTGAATGTTGGAGAATACAAATAAGCGCATTCGGGTCAGGAGCAACACACCATTCATTGAGTAACAAAGTCTTCAAATTGGTAAATATGGGGCACCAATTTAGATCCCTATTAAATACAAACTAGGCAAAGAGAAAAGAAGGCTGATTAGCCAAGCTAGACTATGCCTAAAATACTATATGCATAATAAATCTGGTATACATGGCATTTCTGTATACAGAAAAAGTGATATGTATGGTAATTTATTTGTGGAGATTTACAAACGCAAACTAATTAGAAGGAAGCACATTTTTATGCTTATAACATACAGGCCATGCTCAAATTAAGATACACACGAGACACATGCTGCAATGTTTAAGTTTTGTTACTATTTAGGGACTTCAGTATAGGATTGCATTTTAGAATTATTTAATAGCATGGCATGACCAGCATGATCGAACTCTATGGAATGTTATGTTCTGAAGTATGATATGCAAATTTATGCAACAACATGGCTTGTGTAGCATACAGAATCTATATCAAAGTCAGATTGCAAAAGCATTTCAGTTAATGGATACGTTTACTGCATGACAGCACTGTATAAGCATGAGGATATAACATATAAGAGAGAGAGCTATCAGAATTGCATACCACTGAAGGATAAGCTGACAGCTGTAAGTGTGTAGCTTCCGATAGACCTTTGAGTAGCACACTTTGTTGCGAAGACTCCTCATAATAATAGCAGCTATCACAGTAGCTATCACCGTCAAGAAGGCCACAATCACCGAAGCCACCAAAGCTACACTTGTCTACACACTCTTCTCCAAGACTAATATTTGCTGTTACCAAGGATGGCATGCTTTCAAGAAGTGGAGTCCTACCAGCACACTGGATTAGCTCCAGTGAAACGATACCCGGGAAAGTCATCTGATTGTGGCCCGTAGGGCCACTTCCAATAAAATCACAGCATGTCATGCTCACATGTTTCACGGACGGAGACGATATCTTTCCAGCGCAAATACGCAGCTGTCCATCTTCAGCTCATCAAGCGCAGTACAGCCTGAAAGATCTAGAACGATGCCGTCGATAATTATGAAGCTAAACTCCATCCTCGTGAGGTACTGGGAGACGAGTGCCCCATCATTAAACTGAAAGACGAAGTAATCATCCTTGCTGGCGCAGAACTGGAGAATCCTAACGTCGCATTGGAGAGCAGACAAGATCCATTCATTCGATAACATTAGAATATCGATGTCGTTGCCGAGGTCGAGCTCGAAGCAGCACGAGTCCAGAGGCGCCTCCGATTCTTGGCGGAGGCTGAGCAAGTGGTCCACGAAGGATTCGAACCTGTCTTCGTTGCGCCAACCCCTTGACGCCGGCGAAACGGATCCCCGGCGCGGATCTCCAGAGGTTGCGCCAGCGCTGCGCGAGAACGCACGTCCGCACCACTTCATGCGCCGGCAGCAGCGAGAGGATGTGTTGGAGGACGCCGTCTGGGAGGGGGCCGATTCGATCCATCCCGCTCGCCCTGGATCTCCTCGCCGACCTCGGCGGCATCCTCGCTGCGAGACGCCGAGAGAAGGGGCATGTCAGCCGCCAAGACACGAGAGTGAGGAGGAGGGGGAGAGAGAGAGAGTACCGTCCGGTCGTCGCTGTGCTTTGCTCGCCGGCCGCCGCGGAGCGCAGTGGGATCTGTCGTGAGCGAGTGTAAGGCGGCTCTCTGGTGAGGAATTCCAATCCAGTAGGTGATGGCGGTGAAAGGGGAGAGGTTTGTTGACGACCTCAATACCACTCTCAGGATTGGTCTGAGGGTGCTTCTATATGCTTCAGGTAGAAAGATACACGGATCTCAAAGCAATTTTGTTAATTACCCTGGTAAGTGGTAACCATGTTCACTACTCTGTGACGAAAGTACAGGACCCACGGTGCCCAGTTCTGAAGTCCAAATTGGCCTCAACCGTTGTGCTTCCCATGATTTCGATCCAGTACGTTCCGCTTCCAAGCTTTCTTGAACATGGGAATTTAATGCGGTGGCTATTGTGTACATACATACGTTTCTTGTAAACATAAACTGTGAACGAATAAGCAGGATATTCAGCACTCGGTCTGTACCATACCATAAATTAAGAGTTACTAGGCATTCCTGTAATCCTGTTGCTCGGCACCGTTCCGGAGGGTTGGAGAGACGCTCCGTTCCGAACTGACGAGGGGTAGGAATGGCTGTTCCGATTCAGCTTTCGTTCCGCCCAGGCGGAACAGAACGGCCTCTCCTGGTCCTTTCTTTAGATAATGGGAAAAAAACCATCCCAGCTTTGGCCTCACAAGGAGGTTACAGCCGCCTTGTTACAAATTTGCAGCACTTTCGTCTGCAAATATGAAACGAGAAAACGCAAACTTTACAAAACCAAGAGTTTGGATGACAAGAATTAATAATAACATAGTCTGTTAGTAAATCTCCATCCATTGTGTGCGTAAACTTCCATTGCCAACACTTCTAGACGTTGGCCTCTCCTGGTCCTGGCCGGCTAAAAAACTAGCCTGACCGATCAGGCCGGATCACACCGCAGGCGTCTGACATCTGACACGGTGAGGCAACAAAGATGATGGAGGAAGGGGACGGCGGCCGCAGGTGGCGGTGGTGTCTCAACGTGGGTTCATGGTGTGGAAGAAAGGCGTGTTGGGGACGAACGCGCCAACTTCGTTACCTGTACTAACATGGCACTTGAGTTATTTAGCAAACTGAGATCTGAAACACAAAGGTGCAAATATCAAGTTTATAGATCGAACTATGCAGCTGCAGTTCAGATCTGGTTGCCATTGAGTGCTTCCAAGGAAATTTATAGCTATTAATGGATCTATATTAAGCTAAACACAGTGATTGTACTATTCTATGTACGTACTATTTAGTTCTAAAAGAAATATTCTTTTTTTTTTCAAGGAAGGAGATAGTTTCCTGCCTGCTTTGGTATGTAGTTTCTTGTCAATAAGTAGTGTTTATAAATTATTAGTTTCTCCTTGAATTAGGGCTCACATCAATTTTTTTAGCAAAGCCTTTTCTTTTCCTCCTCTGGTCGATGGAGTCAAATTCAAATTTGCCGGCATGGAGCTCAAAGCAGCACGACTCCAGAGGTGCCGCCGATTCTTGCCGGAGGAGGAGCAAGAGCGGTTCATACAAGACTGTTGAACCTGTTGACGCTGTGCCACCCTTCGATGCCGGTAAAATGGATCCCCAGCGCGGATCTCCAGAGGTCGTGCCAGTGCTGCACGAGGACGCAAGTCCGCACAGCATCGTGCGCTGGCAGGAGCAAGAGGATGTGGTGGAGGACACCATCTGAGAGGGCGCCGATGTGGTCCACCCCGTTCGCCGTGGATCTCCTCGCTGACCTCGGCGACATCCTGTCGATGAGCATCAGGCTTGTGCGTCCTTGTTGCTATGCATGACACCGAGAGAAATATGGGCCATGTCAGCCGCCAAGACAAACTAGAGAGAGAGAGGGAAAGAGAGGCAGAGAGAGAGAGAGAGTACCATCCGGTCGTTGATGTGCTTCGCTCGTGAGATCGATCTGCAGTAGGTGACGGCGGTGAAAGAGGAGATTTCTTGCCCTAATAATACCATCCCTCGAACCCTATTAGGGTTTAGGGTTGAGCCGAGGGGCGTATGATCTTTATCCAGCGGTAGTCATCGAGCGTGCTGCATCGCGATTCGTGTCATTATTCTTTCCACCGTGTCGATTCGAATTTTCTCACGCGACAGCTCTGACAGGAGAGGAGAAGATGACATCAAGGAATGGCGGCCTGGGACTATTGTAACGCCCTAAAAAAAAAAAAAACAAAAAAAGCCTAGCTGGTCTCTTTGAGGCCCAATTAGAGCTCAGGCCGTGGCCCAAGTGATGTCCAAGACTAACCCTAAGCAGCCCCTTGTTGCCTCCCAAGTCTCGATCTTTTCCTGGCATCGTTCTCTGTTCGGCGAGCGCCGCCTCTCCTGGTTCTTCCTCTGTTGCCGTTCTTGGAGTTCCCTTGCAAGAGCTGCATCCACTTTGGTTTAAGGTGATCACGTCCCCATTGGCAGCAGCTGTCCCTTTTCTTCTTCTTTCCATTTCTGGTGTTGCGTGGATGCCGATCCCCTTGCTGTTTGGGCTAGGTTCGGGAAGAGCTTGCTGCAGGAAAAGGGAGCTTGGAGGGAGAATTAGTTGGAGGAAGAGAAAGCTGGTGACAGGTGACTCCTTTTCTTCCTCTTGCGTTCTTCCCATGCGTTAGTTTCAGAGTTCCAGTTTAACACGCAACTGAAGTTGCAGTGAGCGGACTGGGGTTAGTTTCGATCTGTTTTGAGGCTCAAGACTTCCGAATTTGAAGGCCTGACCATGATCAAAGTTCTAGAGTTTTTCTTTATCTTTCCAACGCATATTTATGCGCTTTGGTTCGTGCAGTATTGTGGGAGTTATGAGTGTCTGAAGTTGACTGCCAAGTTTCATCAGACTTCAGTTTCAGTTACTGTCGACCAGCTGTTCGATCCAGTTTCCGGGGATCTTAACATCTGATTTTGGAAATCTTGTTATAAGAAAAGTTGTAGAGCGTCTCAATACCTTTCCAACGAGTTTTTATACATAATTTTTCGTTGAGTATAACAAGAGTTATGGACTTCTGAAGCTAACTGTCTTGTTCTGAAATTTCTCTGAAACCGTACAATTTTCTGTTACGAGATTCAGTTTTGGGTGCCAAATTCAGTGGTCCTAGATGCCAAATTTCTCTGGAGTGCAAAGTAAATTTTTGTAGTGCTTGGAATGATCTTTCCATAGAATTCTTATACTCCTTATTTCGATTAGTGGTTCGGGAGATATCGATTTCTAAAGTCAGCAGCCTGACGACTGTTGGCAGATTATGTCTGTCACTTTGTGAGCTCAGTTAAAAATAGAAAACGTTGGAATTTAATTATGTGATGAACACCAATGTTGTAGTTCTTGTTCTCTAGTTTCCAAATATCTATTTATTTGCTCATGTTGCTGTTGTGGGTTTAAAGATATAAAAAAGAGAAGCAGCACTGCTGCTGTTTATCGAGGCGATATGCTGCAGTTTTTGCCGGTTGTTGGTTTGAGGCGAAGGAGGGCTATGTATATTGTTTGTAAATGATCTATAGAGTGTTTGTACTGAGTTCTTTGTTTTAAAACAGGTGGTAGTGCTCCGGAACGTGCCTAGTGCATTTTCTTCATCGTCGGAGGCAAGTAAATCTGTAAATGTAGCGGTGGTTGTGCTACCGTTTTGTCTTGCTATTTTTCATCACCTACACTATAAAAAATTCAGAACCATAGCAACTTAAATGCTAATCTAATCATTGTGGTCCCATTCTATTGTGACTTATGCTTTTATTGCTCTATGGCTATCTACATGAGAATTTCCTTTATGGTTTTATGTTGTTGTCATACTCATTCTATGAATGAAGTTAAATTGTGGAGACATGATTAATGGAGGCTTTATGTCTATTTGTGTTGTTGCTATTATTCTAGCATGTGTATGTGGTTAATCCACATTTTTGGAGGAAGGTATTGGAATACCGTTGATGGATTATTTTGGAGTATTGCAGCATGCCATATGCATTGCATCATTCATATGCATTGGAAGTGATGTCGTTGACCTATGGTCACGACCGTACCGGTACAGCATCTTGGGATGCAGCTCCATACCTTGTTGGGTATGCAGGCAGGAGGCATTTGCATTGCATTCATATGCATTCATTGCAGTTAATAACATATACATGTTATTGTGGAAGAGAAGTTGGTCTTTACACACTCTTGAGTTGTTTAATTTTTAATTGTGGAGAAGTTATATGTGGTTACATGGCGGTCTTTATTTTCCTTATATTGAAGTCTTATTATATGTGGATTCTCTTAAATCGTTGTTTAATTCAACTTGTGATTTAAATAGCTTGTCAAAACAATTTGCTTGCTGAGATGTTTCATCTCACCCTTGCATAAATCTTTACAGGTACTTGATGAGTGGCATGGCGGGATGGGAAGTAGCTGCACGTCTTTCACTTCACTTTATTTAGATGCTTAGTTGTAAATAATGTTAGTTCTAAGTGTTGGAGTTTTTTTCTTGAGATGTGGAGCAGTGGTTAACTTAAAGTCTTTATTCTTTCATGTTGGATAAGACTATTTGATTGCTAGTGTGATGCCTATTTTGTTATATTTATATATACATGTTTTGCTTCCGCGTTGCTTATATTTACAAAGGAGATGATGCCGAATTTTCTATATTTTCGATAGAAGGCTGTTGTGTTGGTTTTTAGTAGCATCCCGGGGTGATTGTGGATTCCGGGGTGTTACAGTTGGTAATCAGAGCTTAGGTTTAAGATTCTATCTAAAATAATGCTTAAATTGACACACTTGCACATATAGGAAGGGTGTGGGTTTGATTATCTTGCTTACTATTTGATAATGAATTGTTGCTTAATGATACATCTGAGTATATGACTTTACCATATTTTGATATGTGCATTGTATCTTCTTTTTGTTATTAATTACTGAAGTTATTTTTAACTCTACATGTATCTGTTTGTGCTGCTTTTATCGTGCCTTTTTTGGTGCACCCATAAGGGGTTGTAGTTATTTGTTGTTTGAACCCTTTTAGTGATGAGGGATCAGTAGTACTTTGGACCTAGCAAGTTTTGGAAGCCTTTAGAGGAAAGTTCTTTTTCTTTTAGGCAGTGCAGGTGGGTTTAGTGGAGGGCCCCCATGATACCTTATCTGCATTGCTTGTGAGGTTGCCCGAATGTTAGGGTTACGACCAAACCACCCATATTTCAAAGCAAATGATTGAGTGACGGATGGATTGGCCACCATACCGTACACCCTAATTATTTGTTCTTGATATATCGGATGTGTTGATCGTTGTGTGCCTTGTCCCCTAAATCTATAAGTGGCGATGTTTCAGCCTATCCTTAGTATGGTGTAGGATCTTTTCCTTTGAACGATACTAATATACGCATGTAGTTTCGAGAGATGACATTGTTAGGTTATTGTGAAGCTGCGTTGTAGCCACTGTACTCTTCTGCTTCCAGTGGCTCTATTCGCATGCATGTTGTCGTCTACACAGCAGCATTTGCCTCCACCATCTACTCAGCAGTTTTTCCTAGCGCCACCTACCTAACATTACTTACCTGTTCTATCCTCTGTACCTGATGGCAACTTCATCTACATTTGTTATTCCTTTGACGACTCCATTTGGGGCTCTTCAGCTACCTCATGCTATTGCTCTTCAGCGTCTTTGCTCCTTTGGTTTCTTCTTCTGCTGTTGTTCCTGCGGCATATGTTATGCCATCGGTTGACGGCAGAGGTCATGGTGATAGGTACTATCTCGGTTGATTCCTTTGATGCACATGCTCTTTTTGACTCTGGCGCTGCTTCTCGTTTGTTTCGGAAGGTCTTGTGGTTCGTGAGGCTTTCTTTCCAAAAGCTTAGTCAGTCTATCGTTGTCAGTTCTGCTAAGGGTCTTATATCTAGCTCTTCAGTTTGTCCGGGTTGCTCTATCGTTCTTGATGATGATACCTTTGTTGCTAATCTGGTGGTGATTCCTTTGGAGTCTTTTGATGTTACCCTTAGCATGGATTGATTTTCTCAGTATCGAGCTGTTATCTCTTGTTTCTCGAAGACGGTTTCCTTGCAGGCACCATCTGATAGTGTGATCTTTATTGGGAGTGCTATAAAGTACTCTCCCTCTTTGTTGCATCAGTCGTTCCCAGATCGGTGAATGAGGAAGTCGGGGATTCTCTTGCCTATGGTGGAAGGTGGTGAGGTTGTCTTGTTGCGAGTGGATGACATTCCAGTGGTTTGTCGCTATCCTGATATATTCCCTACCGAGGGACACAGTTTTTTAGATCAAGTTGGTTGCTGGCACAGAACTTATTTATGGAACACCGCATCGGATGGTTGCAAAGGAACAAATTGAGTTGAAGAGCCAATTGGATGATCTTCTTGCAAAAGGTTTCATCAGACCTTGCAAGTCACCTTGGTCTTCTCCGGTGTTATCCGTAGAGAAGGATGGTACTAAAAGGTTATGTATGGACTATCGTGCCCTTAATCAAGTCACCATCAAGAATAAATATATTTTGCTTTGAATTGACATTCTCTTTGGTCAATTAAGAGGTGCTACGATATTCTCCAAGATTGATTTGAATTCTGGTTATCATCAGTTGAGGATACGAGCGGAGGACATTGAGAAGACTGCTTTTAGCGCTAGGTATGGGCATTATGAGCATGTCATTATGTCTGTTGGACTAACAAATGCTCCTGCTGCATTAATGGCAGCAATGAACAGGATGTTGCATGAATACTTGGACAATTTTGCCGTTGTTTTCATTGACGACATGTTTATCAACTCCAAGACCAAAGAAGAGCATGAGAGACATCTTTGTCTTGTTCTCGATGCTCTTCAAAAGAATCAATTTTATGGCAAATTGAATAAGTGTGCTTTTTGGCTTTTTGAAGTAGTTTTACTTGGTCATGTGATTAATCAACATGGCATTTCAGTGGATCCAAAGAATGTTTCTTCAGTGGTTGAGTGGGAGAGGCCCACTAGTGTTACAGAGATTCGCAGTTTCTTGTGTCTTGCTGGTTATTGTCGGCGCTTCGTGCAGGATTTCTCTAGCATTGTAAAGCCGATGACTAGATATACTGAGAAGGGAGTTCTTTTTGTGTGGACTAACGATTGTGAGGATGGTAAGGTGATTGCTTATGGCTCTAAGCAGTTGAAGAAGCATAAGAGGAACTATCTTATCCATGATCTAGAGTTGGCTGCAGTGGTGTTTGCTAAAGTCTTGGAGGCATCATCTTTTTGGTGAGTCATGTGGTATTTATACTGATCACAAGAGTCTCAATTATTTTTTTCGCTTAGAAGGAGCTGAATTGAGGCAGCTCCGGTGGCTTGAGTTGATATATGATCTTACAATCCAATATCATCTGGAAAGGCAATGTGGTTGCAGATGCGCTTAGTAGGACTAGCATCCCTAAGGTGGCAATGCCTTTGATTGCTGATTTGGGGCGTATGGGTGTCTCTTTCTGCTATGCTGGCAGAGCTAGAGAGGGGACTCAGATGCTTATCCAGTCATCCCTACTTAAGCGGGTGCGTGCGGCACAACAACATGATCGCTTGATTCAAGAGGTTCGTAAGAAGAATGCAGATGGCAGACCTTGAGAGTTCAGCATTAATAATGAGAATGATGTTATCCGTTTCAGAGGACGTCTCTGTGTGCCACAGAAAACAGATGTGAAGATGGATATCTTGAGAGAGGCTCATCGTACTCCTTATACCGTACATCCTAGTGAGACCAAGATGTACAGAGATTTGAAGCAGAGCTTCTACTGGAAGTGAATGAGGGTCGATATTGCCACGTATGTGGCAGCTTGTGGTGTATGTCAGCAGGTGAAGGTTGAGCATAAGAGGCCTGCAGGTTTGTTGAAGCCGTTGGAAATTCCAGAATGGAAGTGTGAGCATATCACGATGGACTTTGTGGTTTGTTTACCTCGCTCTCCTCGAGGTAAAGATGCTATATGGGTTATCCTTGATCGACTCACTAAGTCGGCGCACTTCATTCTAATGAAGACAACTACAGCTGAGGAGCTGGTTCCTCTGTATTTGAAAGAAGTTTTAAGACTTCGTGCGAAAGTCAATTGTTTCATATCAGGACTACAAGGTCGTGTCCAAGTTTTGGCAAAACTTGCATGGTGCTTTGCGTACAAAGTTTTTCTCGGTATTGCTTTTCACCCACAGACCTTAAAGGATATGCTTCGACCCTATGTCCTTTCTTGTAGGGGCAGTTTGGAAGATCATCTAGCTGTGGCTGAGTTTGCTTATAACAACAGCTATCAAGCTAGCATCAAGATGGCACCTTTTGAGGCTTTGTATGGTAGGAGATGTGTTTCTCCGTTGTGTTGGGAAACTTTGGGAGAGAGGTCCTTAGCTGGTCCAGATTGGATTCGACAAACATTTGAAGATTCGTTAGAATATGCTAGCTGCAGAGTCGTCAGAAGATCTATGCTGATGTGAGGAGGCAAGACCTCGAGTTTGCAGTGGGTGATCAGTTTCTTCTCAGAGTATCGCCTACTAAAGGCATTGTGCGGTTTGGAACTGGGAAGCTTGGTCCAAGGTATATTGGACCTTTTGATATCATTGCTCGAGTTGGCAGTTTGGCCTATCGTTTCAAGTTGTCGGAGTCTATGAGAGGAGTGCATAATGTCTTCCATGTATCTATAATGAGGAAGTATCTGCGGGATCTAGAGCATATGATCGACTTAAAGCCGATTCATTTGGAGCAGGACTTGACGGTTGAGTGTCGCCCAGTGCGTATCTTAGAATCATCGGAGCGTGTTATGAGGAGAAGAGCAATCAAGTATGTAAGAGTCCTATGGACTAATCAGTCCGAGCGTGAGGCTACTTGGGAGCTTGAGGAGCAGATGAGGAAGAAGTACCCCAATCCTTTTTAGATCGGTGAGTTTTATGTGGTTTTTTTTTTTTCCCTTCAGTTCGTTAATGTTGTAGAAGCGGCCGAATTCGAGGACGAATTCTTTTAAGGGGGGTAGAATGTAACGCCCTAAAAAAAAAAAACAAATAAGCCTAGCTGGTCTCTTTGAGGCCCAATTAGAGCTCAGGCCGTGGCCCAAGTGATGTCCAAGACTAACCCTAAGCAGCCCCTTGTTGCCTCCCAAGTCTCGATCTTTTCCTGGCATCGTTCTCTGTTCGACGAGCGCCGCCTCTCCTGGTTCTTCCTCTGTTGCCGTTCTTGGAGTTCC
Organism: Eragrostis nindensis; assembly: GCA_012490785.1. NCBI lineage: Eukaryota > Viridiplantae > Streptophyta > Magnoliopsida > Poales > Poaceae > Eragrostis > Eragrostis nindensis. Next base: position 1,297,816 of record JAAXCT010000030.1, on the reverse strand, counting down.
CTTGCAAGAGCTGCATCCACTTTGGTTTAAGGTGATCACGTCCCCATTGGCAGCAGCTGTCCCTTTTCTTCTTCTTTCCATTTCTGGTGTTGCGTGGATGCCGATCCCCTTGCTGTTTGGGCTAGGTTCGGGAAGAGCTTGCTGCAGGAAAAGGGAGCTTGGAGGGAGAATTAGTTGGAGGAAGAGAAAGCTGGTGACAGGTGACTCCTTTTCTTCCTCTTGCGTTCTTCCCATGCGTTAGTTTCAGAGTTCCAGTTTAACACGCAACTGAAGTTGCAGTGAGCGGACTGGGGTTAGTTTCGATCTGTTTTGAGGCTCAAGACTTCCGAATTTGAAGGCCTGACCATGATCAAAGTTCTAGAGTTTTTCTTTATCTTTCCAACGCATATTTATGCGCTTTGGTTCGTGCAGTATTGTGGGAGTTATGAGTGTCTGAAGTTGACTGCCAAGTTTCATCAGACTTCAGTTTCAGTTACTGTCGACCAGCTGTTCGATCCAGTTTCCGGGGATCTTAACATCTGATTTTGGAAATCTTGTTATAAGAAAAGTTGTAGAGCGTCTCAATACCTTTCCAACGAGTTTTTATACATAATTTTTCGTTGAGTATAACAAGAGTTATGGACTTCTGAAGCTAACTGTCTTGTTCTGAAATTTCTCTGAAACCGTACAATTTTCTGTTACGAGATTCAGTTTTGGGTGCCAAATTCAGTGGTCCTAGATGCCAAATTTCTCTGGAGTGCAAAGTAAATTTTTGTAGTGCTTGGAATGATCTTTCCATAGAATTCTTATACTCCTTATTTCGATTAGTGGTTCGGGAGATATCGATTTCTAAAGTCAGCAGCCTGACGACTGTTGGCAGATTATGTCTGTCACTTTGTGAGCTCAGTTAAAAATAGAAAACGTTGGAATTTAATTATGTGATGAACACCAATGTTGTAGTTCTTGTTCTCTAGTTTCCAAATATCTATTTATTTGCTCATGTTGCTGTTGTGGGTTTAAAGATATAAAAAAGAGAAGCAGCACTGCTGCTGTTTATCGAGGCGATATGCTGCAGTTTTTGCCGGTTGTTGGTTTGAGGCGAAGGAGGGCTATGTATATTGTTTGTAAATGATCTATAGAGTGTTTGTACTGAGTTCTTTGTTTTAAAACAGGTGGTAGTGCTCCGGAACGTGCCTAGTGCATTTTCTTCATCGTCGGAGGCAAGTAAATCTGTAAATGTAGCGGTGGTTGTGCTACCGTTTTGTCTTGCTATTTTTCATCACCTACACTATAAAAAATTCAGAACCATAGCAACTTAAATGCTAATCTAATCATTGTGGTCCCATTCTATTGTGACTTATGCTTTTATTGCTCTATGGCTATCTACATGAGAATTTCCTTTATGGTTTTATGTTGTTGTCATACTCATTCTATGAATGAAGTTAAATTGTGGAGACATGATTAATGGAGGCTTTATGTCTATTTGTGTTGTTGCTATTATTCTAGCATGTGTATGTGGTTAATCCACATTTTTGGAGGAAGGTATTGGAATACCGTTGATGGATTATTTTGGAGTATTGCAGCATGCCATATGCATTGCATCATTCATATGCATTGGAAGTGATGTCGTTGACCTATGGTCACGACCGTACCGGTACAGCATCTTGGGATGCAGCTCCATACCTTGTTGGGTATGCAGGCAGGAGGCATTTGCATTGCATTCATATGCATTCATTGCAGTTAATAACATATACATGTTATTGTGGAAGAGAAGTTGGTCTTTACACACTCTTGAGTTGTTTAATTTTTAATTGTGGAGAAGTTATATGTGGTTACATGGCGGTCTTTATTTTCCTTATATTGAAGTCTTATTATATGTGGATTCTCTTAAATCGTTGTTTAATTCAACTTGTGATTTAAATAGCTTGTCAAAACAATTTGCTTGCTGAGATGTTTCATCTCACCCTTGCATAAATCTTTACAGGTACTTGATGAGTGGCATGGCGGGATGGGAAGTAGCTGCACGTCTTTCACTTCACTTTATTTAGATGCTTAGTTGTAAATAATGTTAGTTCTAAGTGTTGGAGTTTTTTTCTTGAGATGTGGAGCAGTGGTTAACTTAAAGTCTTTATTCTTTCATGTTGGATAAGACTATTTGATTGCTAGTGTGATGCCTATTTTGTTATATTTATATATACATGTTTTGCTTCCGCGTTGCTTATATTTACAAAGGAGATGATGCCGAATTTTCTATATTTTCGATAGAAGGCTGTTGTGTTGGTTTTTAGTAGCATCCCGGGGTGATTGTGGATTCCGGGGTGTTACAGTTGGTAATCAGAGCTTAGGTTTAAGATTCTATCTAAAATAATGCTTAAATTGACACACTTGCACATATAGGAAGGGTGTGGGTTTGATTATCTTGCTTACTATTTGATAATGAATTGTTGCTTAATGATACATCTGAGTATATGACTTTACCATATTTTGATATGTGCATTGTATCTTCTTTTTGTTATTAATTACTGAAGTTATTTTTAACTCTACATGTATCTGTTTGTGCTGCTTTTATCGTGCCTTTTTTGGTGCACCCATAAGGGGTTGTAGTTATTTGTTGTTTGAACCCTTTTAGTGATGAGGGATCAGTAGTACTTTGGACCTAGCAAGTTTTGGAAGCCTTTAGAGGAAAGTTCTTTTTCTTTTAGGCAGTGCAGGTGGGTTTAGTGGAGGGCCCCCATGATACCTTATCTGCATTGCTTGTGAGGTTGCCCGAATGTTAGGGTTACGACCAAACCACCCATATTTCAAAGCAAATGATTGAGTGACGGATGGATTGGCCACCATACCGTACACCCTAATTATTTGTTCTTGATATATCGGATGTGTTGATCGTTGTGTGCCTTGTCCCCTAAATCTATAAGTGGCGATGTTTCAGCCTATCCTTAGTATGGTGTAGGATCTTTTCCTTTGAACGATACTAATATACGCATGTAGTTTCGAGAGATGACATTGTTAGGTTATTGTGAAGCTGCGTTGTAGCCACTGTACTCTTCTGCTTCCAGTGGCTCTATTCGCATGCATGTTGTCGTCTACACAGCAGCATTTGCCTCCACCATCTACTCAGCAGTTTTTCCTAGCGCCACCTACCTAACATTACTTACCTGTTCTATCCTCTGTACCTGATGGCAACTTCATCTACATTTGTTATTCCTTTGACGACTCCATTTGGGGCTCTTCAGCTACCTCATGCTATTGCTCTTCAGCGTCTTTGCTCCTTTGGTTTCTTCTTCTGCTGTTGTTCCTGCGGCATATGTTATGCCATCGGTTGACGGCAGAGGTCATGGTGATAGGTACTATCTCGGTTGATTCCTTTGATGCACATGCTCTTTTTGACTCTGGCGCTGCTTCTCGTTTGTTTCGGAAGGTCTTGTGGTTCGTGAGGCTTTCTTTCCAAAAGCTTAGTCAGTCTATCGTTGTCAGTTCTGCTAAGGGTCTTATATCTAGCTCTTCAGTTTGTCCGGGTTGCTCTATCGTTCTTGATGATGATACCTTTGTTGCTAATCTGGTGGTGATTCCTTTGGAGTCTTTTGATGTTACCCTTAGCATGGATTGATTTTCTCAGTATCGAGCTGTTATCTCTTGTTTCTCGAAGACGGTTTCCTTGCAGGCACCATCTGATAGTGTGATCTTTATTGGGAGTGCTATAAAGTACTCTCCCTCTTTGTTGCATCAGTCGTTCCCAGATCGGTGAATGAGGAAGTCGGGGATTCTCTTGCCTATGGTGGAAGGTGGTGAGGTTGTCTTGTTGCGAGTGGATGACATTCCAGTGGTTTGTCGCTATCCTGATATATTCCCTACCGAGGGACACAGTTTTTTAGATCAAGTTGGTTGCTGGCACAGAACTTATTTATGGAACACCGCATCGGATGGTTGCAAAGGAACAAATTGAGTTGAAGAGCCAATTGGATGATCTTCTTGCAAAAGGTTTCATCAGACCTTGCAAGTCACCTTGGTCTTCTCCGGTGTTATCCGTAGAGAAGGATGGTACTAAAAGGTTATGTATGGACTATCGTGCCCTTAATCAAGTCACCATCAAGAATAAATATATTTTGCTTTGAATTGACATTCTCTTTGGTCAATTAAGAGGTGCTACGATATTCTCCAAGATTGATTTGAATTCTGGTTATCATCAGTTGAGGATACGAGCGGAGGACATTGAGAAGACTGCTTTTAGCGCTAGGTATGGGCATTATGAGCATGTCATTATGTCTGTTGGACTAACAAATGCTCCTGCTGCATTAATGGCAGCAATGAACAGGATGTTGCATGAATACTTGGACAATTTTGCCGTTGTTTTCATTGACGACATGTTTATCAACTCCAAGACCAAAGAAGAGCATGAGAGACATCTTTGTCTTGTTCTCGATGCTCTTCAAAAGAATCAATTTTATGGCAAATTGAATAAGTGTGCTTTTTGGCTTTTTGAAGTAGTTTTACTTGGTCATGTGATTAATCAACATGGCATTTCAGTGGATCCAAAGAATGTTTCTTCAGTGGTTGAGTGGGAGAGGCCCACTAGTGTTACAGAGATTCGCAGTTTCTTGTGTCTTGCTGGTTATTGTCGGCGCTTCGTGCAGGATTTCTCTAGCATTGTAAAGCCGATGACTAGATATACTGAGAAGGGAGTTCTTTTTGTGTGGACTAACGATTGTGAGGATGGTAAGGTGATTGCTTATGGCTCTAAGCAGTTGAAGAAGCATAAGAGGAACTATCTTATCCATGATCTAGAGTTGGCTGCAGTGGTGTTTGCTAAAGTCTTGGAGGCATCATCTTTTTGGTGAGTCATGTGGTATTTATACTGATCACAAGAGTCTCAATTATTTTTTTCGCTTAGAAGGAGCTGAATTGAGGCAGCTCCGGTGGCTTGAGTTGATATATGATCTTACAATCCAATATCATCTGGAAAGGCAATGTGGTTGCAGATGCGCTTAGTAGGACTAGCATCCCTAAGGTGGCAATGCCTTTGATTGCTGATTTGGGGCGTATGGGTGTCTCTTTCTGCTATGCTGGCAGAGCTAGAGAGGGGACTCAGATGCTTATCCAGTCATCCCTACTTAAGCGGGTGCGTGCGGCACAACAACATGATCGCTTGATTCAAGAGGTTCGTAAGAAGAATGCAGATGGCAGACCTTGAGAGTTCAGCATTAATAATGAGAATGATGTTATCCGTTTCAGAGGACGTCTCTGTGTGCCACAGAAAACAGATGTGAAGATGGATATCTTGAGAGAGGCTCATCGTACTCCTTATACCGTACATCCTAGTGAGACCAAGATGTACAGAGATTTGAAGCAGAGCTTCTACTGGAAGTGAATGAGGGTCGATATTGCCACGTATGTGGCAGCTTGTGGTGTATGTCAGCAGGTGAAGGTTGAGCATAAGAGGCCTGCAGGTTTGTTGAAGCCGTTGGAAATTCCAGAATGGAAGTGTGAGCATATCACGATGGACTTTGTGGTTTGTTTACCTCGCTCTCCTCGAGGTAAAGATGCTATATGGGTTATCCTTGATCGACTCACTAAGTCGGCGCACTTCATTCTAATGAAGACAACTACAGCTGAGGAGCTGGTTCCTCTGTATTTGAAAGAAGTTTTAAGACTTCGTGCGAAAGTCAATTGTTTCATATCAGGACTACAAGGTCGTGTCCAAGTTTTGGCAAAACTTGCATGGTGCTTTGCGTACAAAGTTTTTCTCGGTATTGCTTTTCACCCACAGACCTTAAAGGATATGCTTCGACCCTATGTCCTTTCTTGTAGGGGCAGTTTGGAAGATCATCTAGCTGTGGCTGAGTTTGCTTATAACAACAGCTATCAAGCTAGCATCAAGATGGCACCTTTTGAGGCTTTGTATGGTAGGAGATGTGTTTCTCCGTTGTGTTGGGAAACTTTGGGAGAGAGGTCCTTAGCTGGTCCAGATTGGATTCGACAAACATTTGAAGATTCGTTAGAATATGCTAGCTGCAGAGTCGTCAGAAGATCTATGCTGATGTGAGGAGGCAAGACCTCGAGTTTGCAGTGGGTGATCAGTTTCTTCTCAGAGTATCGCCTACTAAAGGCATTGTGCGGTTTGGAACTGGGAAGCTTGGTCCAAGGTATATTGGACCTTTTGATATCATTGCTCGAGTTGGCAGTTTGGCCTATCGTTTCAAGTTGTCGGAGTCTATGAGAGGAGTGCATAATGTCTTCCATGTATCTATAATGAGGAAGTATCTGCGGGATCTAGAGCATATGATCGACTTAAAGCCGATTCATTTGGAGCAGGACTTGACGGTTGAGTGTCGCCCAGTGCGTATCTTAGAATCATCGGAGCGTGTTATGAGGAGAAGAGCAATCAAGTATGTAAGAGTCCTATGGACTAATCAGTCCGAGCGTGAGGCTACTTGGGAGCTTGAGGAGCAGATGAGGAAGAAGTACCCCAATCCTTTTTAGATCGGTGAGTTTTATGTGGTTTTTTTTTTTTCCCTTCAGTTCGTTAATGTTGTAGAAGCGGCCGAATTCGAGGACGAATTCTTTTAAGGGGGGTAGAATGTAACGCCCTAAAAAAAAAAACAAAAAAAGCCTAGCTGGTCTCTTTGAGGCCCAATTAGAGCTCAGGCCGTGGCCCAAGTGATGTCCAAGACTAACCCTAAGCAGCCCCTTGTTGCCTCCCAAGTCTCGATCTTTTCCTGGCATCGTTCTCTGTTCGACGAGCGCCGCCTCTCCTGGTTCTTCCTCTGTTGCCGTTCTTGGAGTTCCCTTGCAAGAGCTGCATCCACTTTGGTTTAAGGTGATCACGTCCCCATTGGCAGCAGCTGTCCCTTTTCTTCTTCTTTCCATTTCTGGTGTTGCGTGGATGCCGATCCCCTTGCTGTTTGGGCTAGGTTCGGGAAGAGCTTGCTGCAGGAAAAGGGAGCTTGGAGGGAGAATTAGTTGGAGGAAGAGAAAGCTGGTGACAGGTGACTCCTTTTCTTCCTCTTGCGTTCTTCCCATGCGTTAGTTTCAGAGTTCCAGTTTAACACGCAACTGAAGTTGCAGTGAGCGGACTGGGGTTAGTTTCGATCTGTTTTGAGGCTCAAGACTTCCGAATTTGAAGGCCTGACCATGATCAAAGTTCTAGAGTTTTTCTTTATCTTTCCAACGCATATTTATGCGCTTTGGTTCGTGCAGTATTGTGGGAGTTATGAGTGTCTGAAGTTGACTGCCAAGTTTCATCAGACTTCAGTTTCAGTTACTGTCGACCAGCTGTTCGATCCAGTTTCCGGGGATCTTAACATCTGATTTTGGAAATCTTGTTATAAGAAAAGTTGTAGAGCGTCTCAATACCTTTCCAACGAGTTTTTATACATAATTTTTCGTTGAGTATAACAAGAGTTATGGACTTCTGAAGCTAACTGTCTTGTTCTGAAATTTCTCTGAAACCGTACAATTTTCTGTTACGAGATTCAGTTTTGGGTGCCAAATTCAGTGGTCCTAGATGCCAAATTTCTCTGGAGTGCAAAGTAAATTTTTGTAGTGCTTGGAATGATCTTTCCATAGAATTCTTATACTCCTTATTTCGATTAGTGGTTCGGGAGATATCGATTTCTAAAGTCAGCAGCCTGACGACTGTTGGCAGATTATGTCTGTCACTTTGTGAGCTCAGTTAAAAATAGAAAACGTTGGAATTTAATTATGTGATGAACACCAATGTTGTAGTTCTTGTTCTCTAGTTTCCAAATATCTATTTATTTGCTCATGTTGCTGTTGTGGGTTTAAAGATATAAAAAAGAGAAGCAGCACTGCTGCTGTTTATCGAGGCGATATGCTGCAGTTTTTGCCGGTTGTTGGTTTGAGGCGAAGGAGGGCTATGTATATTGTTTGTAAATGATCTATAGAGTGTTTGTACTGAGTTCTTTGTTTTAAAACAGGTGGTAGTGCTCCGGAACGTGCCTAGTGCATTTTCTTCATCGTCGGAGGCAAGTAAATCTGTAAATGTAGCGGTGGTTGTGCTACCGTTTTGTCTTGCTATTTTTCATCACCTACACTATAAAAAATTCAGAACCATAGCAACTTAAATGCTAATCTAATCATTGTGGTCCCATTCTATTGTGACTTATGCTTTTATTGCTCTATGGCTATCTACATGAGAATTTCCTTTATGGTTTTATGTTGTTGTCATACTCATTCTATGAATGAAGTTAAATTGTGGAGACATGATTAATGGAGGCTTTATGTCTATTTGTGTTGTTGCTATTATTCTAGCATGTGTATGTGGTTAATCCACATTTTTGGAGGAAGGTATTGGAATACCGTTGATGGATTATTTTGGAGTATTGCAGCATGCCATATGCATTGCATCATTCATATGCATTGGAAGTGATGTCGTTGACCTATGGTCACGACCGTACCGGTACAGCATCTTGGGATGCAGCTCCATACCTTGTTGGGTATGCAGGCAGGAGGCATTTGCATTGCATTCATATGCATTCATTGCAGTTAATAACATATACATGTTATTGTGGAAGAGAAGTTGGTCTTTACACACTCTTGAGTTGTTTAATTTTTAATTGTGGAGAAGTTATATGTGGTTACATGGCGGTCTTTATTTTCCTTATATTGAAGTCTTATTATATGTGGATTCTCTTAAATCGTTGTTTAATTCAACTTGTGATTTAAATAGCTTGTCAAAACAATTTGCTTGCTGAGATGTTTCATCTCACCCTTGCATAAATCTTTACAGGTACTTGATGAGTGGCATGGCGGGATGGGAAGTAGCTGCACGTCTTTCACTTCACTTTATTTAGATGCTTAGTTGTAAATAATGTTAGTTCTAAGTGTTGGAGTTTTTTTCTTGAGATGTGGAGCAGTGGTTAACTTAAAGTCTTTATTCTTTCATGTTGGATAAGACTATTTGATTGCTAGTGTGATGCCTATTTTGTTATATTTATATATACATGTTTTGCTTCCGCGTTGCTTATATTTACAAAGGAGATGATGCCGAATTTTCTATATTTTCGATAGAAGGCTGTTGTGTTGGTTTTTAGTAGCATCCCGGGGTGATTGTGGATTCCGGGGTGTTACAGTTGGTAATCAGAGCTTAGGTTTAAGATTCTATCTAAAATAATGCTTAAATTGACACACTTGCACATATAGGAAGGGTGTGGGTTTGATTATCTTGCTTACTATTTGATAATGAATTGTTGCTTAATGATACATCTGAGTATATGACTTTACCATATTTTGATATGTGCATTGTATCTTCTTTTTGTTATTAATTACTGAAGTTATTTTTAACTCTACATGTATCTGTTTGTGCTGCTTTTATCGTGCCTTTTTTGGTGCACCCATAAGGGGTTGTAGTTATTTGTTGTTTGAACCCTTTTAGTGATGAGGGATCAGTAGTACTTTGGACCTAGCAAGTTTTGGAAGCCTTTAGAGGAAAGTTCTTTTTCTTTTAGGCAGTGCAGGTGGGTTTAGTGGAGGGCCCCCATGATACCTTATCTGCATTGCTTGTGAGGTTGCCCGAATGTTAGGGTTACGACCAAACCACCCATATTTCAAAGCAAATGATTGAGTGACGGATGGATTGGCCACCATACCGTACGCCCTAATTATTTGTTCCCCTAATTATTTGTTCTTGATATATCGGATGTGTTGATCGTTGTGTGCCTTGTCCCCTAAATCTATAAGTGGCGATGTTTCAGCCTATCCTTAGTATGGTGTAGGATCTTTTCCTTTGAACGATACTAATATACGCATGTAGTTTCGAGAGATGACATTGTTAGGTTATTGTGAAGCTGCGTTGTAGCCACTGTACTCTTCTGCTTCCAGTGGCTCTATTCGCATGCATGTTGTCGTCTACACAGCAGCATTTGCCTCCACCATCTACTCAGCAGTTTTTCCTAGCGCCACCTACCTAACATTACTTACCTGTTCTATCCTCTGTACCTGATGGCAACTTCATCTACATTTGTTATTCCTTTGACGACTCCATTTGGGGCTCTTCAGCTACCTCATGCTATTGCTCTTCAGCGTCTTTGCTCCTTTGGTTTCTTCTTCTGCTGTTGTTCCTGCGGCATATGTTATGCCATCGGTTGACGGCAGAGGTCATGGTGATAGGTACTATCTCGGTTGATTCCTTTGATGCACATGCTCTTTTTGACTCTGGCGCTGCTTCTCGTTTGTTTCGGAAGGTCTTGTGGTTCGTGAGGCTTTCTTTCCAAAAGCTTAGTCAGTCTATCGTTGTCAGTTCTGCTAAGGGTCTTATATCTAGCTCTTCAGTTTGTCCGGGTTGCTCTATCGTTCTTGATGATGATACCTTTGTTGCTAATCTGGTGGTGATTCCTTTGGAGTCTTTTGATGTTACCCTTAGCATGGATTGATTTTCTCAGTATCGAGCTGTTATCTCTTGTTTCTCGAAGACGGTTTCCTTGCAGGCACCATCTGATAGTGTGATCTTTATTGGGAGTGCTATAAAGTACTCTCCCTCTTTGTTGCATCAGTCGTTCCCAGATCGGTGAATGAGGAAGTCGGGGATTCTCTTGCCTATGGTGGAAGGTGGTGAGGTTGTCTTGTTGCGAGTGGATGACATTCCAGTGGTTTGTCGCTATCCTGATATATTCCCTACCGAGGGACACAGTTTTTTAGATCAAGTTGGTTGCTGGCACAGAACTTATTTATGGAACACCGCATCGGATGGTTGCAAAGGAACAAATTGAGTTGAAGAGCCAATTGGATGATCTTCTTGCAAAAGGTTTCATCAGACCTTGCAAGTCACCTTGGTCTTCTCCGGTGTTATCCGTAGAGAAGGATGGTACTAAAAGGTTATGTATGGACTATCGTGCCCTTAATCAAGTCACCATCAAGAATAAATATATTTTGCTTTGAATTGACATTCTCTTTGGTCAATTAAGAGGTGCTACGATATTCTCCAAGATTGATTTGAATTCTGGTTATCATCAGTTGAGGATACGAGCGGAGGACATTGAGAAGACTGCTTTTAGCGCTAGGTATGGGCATTATGAGCATGTCATTATGTCTGTTGGACTAACAAATGCTCCTGCTGCATTAATGGCAGCAATGAACAGGATGTTGCATGAATACTTGGACAATTTTGCCGTTGTTTTCATTGACGACATGTTTATCAACTCCAAGACCAAAGAAGAGCATGAGAGACATCTTTGTCTTGTTCTCGATGCTCTTCAAAAGAATCAATTTTATGGCAAATTGAATAAGTGTGCTTTTTGGCTTTTTGAAGTAGTTTTACTTGGTCATGTGATTAATCAACATGGCATTTCAGTGGATCCAAAGAATGTTTCTTCAGTGGTTGAGTGGGAGAGGCCCACTAGTGTTACAGAGATTCGCAGTTTCTTGTGTCTTGCTGGTTATTGTCGGCGCTTCGTGCAGGATTTCTCTAGCATTGTAAAGCCGATGACTAGATATACTGAGAAGGGAGTTCTTTTTGTGTGGACTAACGATTGTGAGGATGGTAAGGTGATTGCTTATGGCTCTAAGCAGTTGAAGAAGCATAAGAGGAACTATCTTATCCATGATCTAGAGTTGGCTGCAGTGGTGTTTGCTAAAGTCTTGGAGGCATCATCTTTTTGGTGAGTCATGTGGTATTTATACTGATCACAAGAGTCTCAATTATTTTTTTCGCTTAGAAGGAGCTGAATTGAGGCAGCTCCGGTGGCTTGAGTTGATATATGATCTTACAATCCAATATCATCTGGAAAGGCAATGTGGTTGCAGATGCGCTTAGTAGGACTAGCATCCCTAAGGTGGCAATGCCTTTGATTGCTGATTTGGGGCGTATGGGTGTCTCTTTCTGCTATGCTGGCAGAGCTAGAGAGGGGACTCAGATGCTTATCCAGTCATCCCTACTTAAGCGGGTGCGTGCGGCACAACAACATGATCGCTTGATTCAAGAGGTTCGTAAGAAGAATGCAGATGGCAGACCTTGAGAGTTCAGCATTAATAATGAGAATGATGTTATCCGTTTCAGAGGACGTCTCTGTGTGCCACAGAAAACAGATGTGAAGATGGATATCTTGAGAGAGGCTCATCGTAGCAAAAAATAGATTAATTAGGCTCATTAGATTCATCTCGAAAATAGCACCTATATGTGAAAAAGGTTTTGTCATTAAACTAATCAAAATATTTTTAAATATGAAGATTCTTTTGATATGACGGGTTTAAAATTTAGAGAGGAGGAAACGAACGGGGCCCTAATCTATTATTCAGAGTTATTGGGGTAAACAAAGCTACAGAAACAACAGAATATTCTTGGCTCATCTTACTGGACCTGCGGGTCCACTCTCCTTGCTTACACATGGGTCCGTAACCGTGTGAGTGATTGGATCGGACCGTTAAATTCTAGAAAATTTGCTTCCACAGGGAGTCGAACCCAAGACCTCAAGTGCTACTAAGTCTTTTATAACCACTTGGCTACAGGCTCTTTCGCAGAAGTTTTGAAACATAATCATGATATAGAAGATCCATCAACAAACTGTGAATATTATGCCTTCTTGACCCCAAAACTAGTCCCAACTCTAAATTTTCATAAATTACCAAAAAAAAACATCCAACAGACCTTTCTTTCCCGAGGCTTCTTTTCTTGTCCCGTGCCTCACGAGCCTCGCATACGAGATAAACTAAACAGGTCGCTAATGTCAAAATATGCAGCCAACAACCATTTGAATATAGAGAGGATTAAATCAAGACTTTAGCTTTTTTTTAGCTAATCTGTTGGAGATGCTCTGATCAATGAAAGATATAATTATAGAATAGACGCAATGGATGATGCTGACCGCACACCAAACCTGCTGCCACAGCAGCCAGCGCGGGCGCGGCAACCTACAGTACAGGTGGTTATTCCACCATTATAAATCGAACAGAACGTTCAACGTTGGAACTCGCTGCGAGCATCTCTCTCCTGCTCTTTCTTGGTTTTGAGTTAATCTCCCCTAGCTTTTGGTCTCACGTACGCTAACCCAGCCAACCATGATTTGCCCCAAAGCCCTCGTCTCATCTTCCCGGCCTGTTCACCTCCCGACGCTCCGCCGTCTCAACCGCTCCTCCACTCCCTAAACCCTAAACCCTAAGCCTCGGCACTCCGCATCGCAGCCATGTCCTACTCCTCCCCCCCCCCCCCCCCCCCCCCCCCCCCCCCCCCCCCCCGGCGTCGCGACCCCGATCGAGCATGTCGTGCTCATCAAAGTCCGCCCCGAGGCTGAGGCCTCAGGCGCCGCCACGGCGATGGTCTCCGCGCTGCAGGCGCTCGGCACCCAGGTCCCGGGTCTGGCCTACATCCACGCGGGCCCCGTGCTGCGCCTCAGCTCGCCGGCCGCCGAGGCGCTGGGCCCCACCCACGTCCTCCACTCCCGCTACGCCACCAAGTCAGACCTCGCCGCCTACGCGGCGCAACCGGCCCACGTCGCCGCCGTGCAGGGCCACGTGGTCCCCAACGCGCTCGACACCACAGCCGTCGACTGGGTCAACGTGGTGCCGACCGCGTCGCCCCTGGCGCCCGGCAGCGTCGTGCGGCTCACGCTCGCCAAGCCCAAGGTCGGGGTGGATCCGGCCCAGGTCGTGGAGATGGTGAGCACGGCGACCAAGGCCGCTGACGAGGTCTTGGACGACAAGGTGAGCTTCGGGGCCAGCATCGGGGAGATCTTCACCCCCGCGCGGGCCAAGGGTTACCAGTTCGGGATGGTGGTGATATTCGACAGCCTGGAGGAGCTGGACGCGGTGGAGGAGAACGAGAAGGTCCTCAAGGCCAGAGCTGGCGTCAGGTCAAGGCTCGATGACGTATTGGTGCTGGACTTCGTCGTGGGGCCTGCTGCAGATGCTTCGGCGCCAGCAAACCTGTGAGATTGCGAGCCAATAAGAATTGCTTCCCTTGATTACGGATCGAGACTTTAATTACCAGTACAATTCATCATGTTATATGCTTTAATTATTGCTTTCATTCCCATGCGTCATTTGATTACTACTGCCTAATGCAACCAACTGAGCCATCAGTAGTACTACCTCCGTCTCACAATATATATAAGCATTCCAGGGTTTGGTCAAAGTCAATCTGTTTCAACTTTGACTGTCAATAACGAAAAAATCACAACGTTTGACAAAGTATAAATAATGTTTTTAAATTCATTATAAAACCAATTATCATAATATGTAATTTTTATACTTAACATAATATATTTTTATAGATATTAAGAGTGAAAGTTGAAAAAGATTGACTTTGACCAAACCCTGGAATGCTTATATTTTGACAAAACCTGGCCTTATCTTATGGTTTTATTACACCCAAATGTAGTTGCAAAACATAATCGTTAATTTTCCTTAGTCTAATGTGTAGCTTCATCTTATTTACAAAACTGCATATACTATCTGAAAAATTTATGTCGTTATGCCATATTATTCTCATGAGATGATGTACGCTCTCCTGTGTTTTCTTTTGGCTACATTGATTTATCTCTAGTGAAATTCCCTCAAATAGCTCTGAGACAAGTAGTAAGATCTGTACTGATAATATATAAGGTTATAAAGTTTTGTAGTTGTTCTGTTTCTAAGAGGCTTTGACTGCTTTGCTACGGAGCCCCACAGATCATGTCAACCAACTGTCTGTAAATTAGACTGCTGTGCTTTCAATATAAAGAACGGCCAAATGGCCTTTGGTCTAAAATATTATTAGGAGTTGTATATATTATTCAGTTACGTTTCACTTTCTTCTGCGTGCAGGAAATCTCAGAGAAAAGCTTGAGCCGTCACGGAGGAACACAGTATAACAATTCGGGTCTTATTTAAGAATGTACGTGCACTCCGGGAAACCCGACGTTTGCCGAGCGTCGAGCTCTTTGCCGAGTGTATTTATTCGGGCACTCGGCAAACAAGGTCTTTGCTGTACTTTTTTTTTTTGCACTCGGCAAAGATTTAAAACTTTGGCAAAGAGGCCCCTTTGCCGAGTGTTTTTCCCACTACACCCGCAAACAAAATTTCAATTGATTTTTTGAAGCACTAAATTAATTTAAATAAAAAAGTTTTGAATTACAAAGTTGCATAATGTGACACCCCAGGTGTCTCTTTTCATTTTGTACAATGCTAGGATATCATGTTGAGTTGATCATGTGAAAATTTCAATTTGTTATAGCAAAGAAAGTATTAAAAATTTAACTAGAATCCAAATTTCAAATTTTTATTTTAAAAGGAAAGTTCAAAAGTTTGAACAGAACCATGTGCAACCAAAAATTCATGTGAAAGGTATTAGTGCAATAAAAATCTAGCCAAAAGATTGAAATTAATCTATTTTAGGAAGTGTTCCAAGTAAATCTTGAACTTTATCTTCCGCTGAACTCTGAACCTTGTTGTAATAAAGATAATAACCTTGTTAAATAAGATGAAAGTGTTGTATTATCTCGTGTCTGCTTAAACAGCACCGTGGGACAAAGATCCTGTGGATCGGACTGTTAGACATAACTTCTCAACATCTGCACTTCTTATTTTAGTAATTGTTTATTCAACAATGCCCTAGTAAAATTGTTCACAAAATATGCGGCTCGTGTATAGTTTTTCGAAACACGAAGAGAGATATTTTGAATTTGTGAACAATGTTACTACCATTATTTTGGATAAAAAAAGACCAAAATAAAAGTTGTAGATCTTCAGATTTTACACAACTTTGTTGTTGAACACTTTTTAATTTGAATTAAATTTGTCAACGAAAAATACATTTGAATTTCTAAAATTTGAAAATTTGAATTTTTGAAACGATCTCAGATGGCAAAACGATCAAAATGAAAGTTGTAGATCTCAAGATGTTATGAAACTTTGCAGTTGACAACGTTTTTATTTGAAATCATCTTGTCAACATAAACGTAGTTTGTAAGAGTACAAATTTGAAATTCAAATTTTGTAAACGACCTCAGATGGAGAAATGACCAAAACAAAAGTTGTAGATCCCCAAAAGTTATGAAACTTTGTAGTTGACAACTTTTTAATTTGAATTAGTTTAGAGCCTCAAACAAGCACTAGACACTTGGTTTAATCTAATATTTGTTGAATTAAAACATGCTATGGGCACATGTGATGCTGTGGTGTAGTGGTAGAGAGGCTCCACACATAAGGGAGAGGTTGCGGGTTCGAATCCCACTGGCTGCTGCCACGTTGGCACTTTGCCGAGTGCCAAAGAGTCCTTTTTTGGCCGTGGGCTCTTTGCCGAATGTTGCACTCGGCAAAAGTTGTGGCGAGGGCATATGGGCCTTTGCCGAGTGCCCCTTAGCGGCAAAGGAGGGCTCTCCCGTAGTTGTTGGCGTGCGCAGTATGGGCCAGTTTGCCACCGCTCCCGGATGCTTCTGCTCCACCTGACAGAAGTCGGCTCCACCTACAGTGTTTCAACATTAAAATGTCATGAGGAGCTGAAGCAACTAGAAGCTGCACCAAACGGACCCTATGTCACGGGGATAGCCATTGTCTAGTATAGTTCCTCAGCTAGTATGGTAAGGTCACCAATGCGACAGTCATGTTGGATAGAAAAATCAGGCGTTCTTCAGGGTTGGGTTCTAACCATGGCCACCACAATGGATGATGAACAGGCCCATGTTATTATTGCCAAGCTAAATTTGTAGCGACGTTTTTTCATTACCATCTAAAATATTGAATATATTTAGCGACGGGTTAAAGTTGCCCATGTTTAGCGATGGGTTTTATATTGAAGTCAAAATTTAAGCAACGGGTTTTCCACAACGTGTCTCTACAAGTCCAGCCCATTGTTGGAGACAGGTTTTTGAAAGAGGTCGTTATGTCTCCATCGCTAAAAGCCTGTTTGTGTTGTAGTGAACCATACAAGTCGGAATTTTGGGGCATCGTGAAAATGTGTCTCAAAGAAATGTCAGTAGGATGATGGCCTATGAGTCTAAGAGATGTTTTCAAAACTATATGTATTATATAATAGAAAGGAAAATACAGTGGTCATCGCATCATGTAATGGAAACACATGTTATTGATTTTGCATCACACAAATGGGAATTCGCAACAGCACTCTTCCCCACGGCACTTACAACCATGACGTGGAAAGTCAGCACCTTCGCACAAGTCGCCGCATCTCTTCTTATTACACTTCTTCAAACCAAAGCACCTAAATGATATAGGCGGCGGTGGTGGTGGGGCGCATTTTTGGCCTTTGGAGCCTGCACATGCGACGCATCAAACAAGAACCCTTATCGCTTATTAATATAAACATGTGTAAAATGTAGAACAAGAGAAGGGTACTACACGCGCCCCTGGATTGACAGGATGGAATGGTGGTGGATATTATCGCTAGAAACAAGAAAACAGCGGTGGTTAAGTACATAGTCCTAATCGTTCCGCCCTTGACGAGCACCATACCTTCTCTCTGTAGATGAAAAGAGGATATGTTATGTGTACCTATTCTTGTTGCATTGTGCTGGTGTTTATATAGAAGCCCAATACTTTGTACAAACAAATAATTTAATAGGTACAAAATCATCTCTAATCTCCATCTCTATATCTTTGTTCTATATCTTGCGCCTCTACCTCTATCTCTATCTCTATATCTATCTTGATGCATGTTTGCTTGTATACAGTGGTCAACACTCTATGTTAATAAAAATTTTGATTTAGTTGAAATTCAGTAATTGGGCCAACTTGTCTTTGGATATTCTTGCAATTGCCTATTGTTTTTATATAACTACATTTGCTTTTGGCCACTGTAATTGGGCCAACTTGTCTTTGGATATTCTCGCAATTGCTAAACAAGCCGGGGACTTGTGTAAGTGGACCTCGACAGCTAGAGCCCGCTTTAATCAATTGACTCTGCTGCTTCGCTGCGAGCCCTAAGCATGGGCATCCATGTCGACAGCCACGGCGCACCCGGTGGCGGCGGCGTCCGAGCGCTGGCCCTTCCTCGCTCCGCTTCAACGCTGTCACCGAGAGAGGGTTTGACTGACCCTTGCGCCGGATCTGCATCTTCCGTTGCTCTTCCTCCCTACCCGGGCGAGATGAAGTCACAGGCAGAACCAGGTGACACACGTAGCTGCCGTGATCTCCGGCGACAGCACCATATTTCATTACGCCTTCGGCCTCGTTCTAACACAGCACGCTTTGGCGTGTCCATCTTCATGGCGCTTCTGCATCTCGGTGACGCGGATTGGACGACCATCGTAAACAGGAATGACATCGACGCCCGTTAATTTCTTCACCGTGGACAGCTGCCGACTCGCATATCACAACGTCGACGGCAAGATCGTACAGTGCCACGACGGCAGGTGACTGTCGTGTCCACGGAGGTTGTTGCCAGCTGCAGACGTTCCGGGTGTTGGAATTAGCGGCAAAATTCTACAATATTTAATCTGGAAATTAAAGGCATAAATCAAAAACATGACTAAAGATAAGTAGCGATCGTAGTGTACCAACATAGACATCACCATGTCTATTTTATTAATAAAACACACATAAAAAAAAAAGAAACAACAAGGATTTATACTGTCGTCGTCTGATAGTGAAGATTGCAGATCAGTCGCTACCTAATGTCCAAAGAGCTCTATGCAATGATATTTGTCTGATAGCGCCTTTGCCTGATGTAATACTTTTGTGTTCCCTTGTCATATATATATATTGATGACACCCTTTTTTGAATCTAGAATATTTTATACTGAAGCTGCAAGAATTAGTTCTCAGGTGACAAACATGTTGCATAATTCTTGATCAGATCCTAGAGATCAAAGTAATGCATGTTTGGAAAATTGTTTTCTTAAAGCTGGAAACAATATTATTCAAGCTCGAACATTTTTTTTGACCGCGCGCGCTGGTAGAGGCTGGATTGTAAACGACTCCTTAATTTTCTGATAGAGAGGGTCACCGATTACAACTCTTCTTCCAGACGACGTGGGTGAAAGTATGAACCGATCGATCGAGTGAAAGAGAAATCCAATCAGGAATAGGATGGCGACGACGGCAACCGCCGCCTGCGACATCGCTCGCCTGCCCGAGGAGATCCTCATGGTGGTTATCTCCCGCACCACGCCGCGCGCCGCCGCCGTCTCGCAGGCTTTCCGCGCAGCAGCCGACTCCGATGCCTTCTGGGCCTGCTTCCTACCACGCGACCTCCCGCCGCTCCAACTCCAAGTCCACCCCGCGCCGCCGCCGTCTAGGAAGAAGGCTCTGTTCATGCGCCTCTCCGCCCGCCCCGTCCTCCTCCACGATGGTCTCACGGTGCGTACGGATTACGGAAAACTCACTGTGCTTCCTTTATTTTTTTTTCTTTTGCTTTCTTGGTGCTGTGAGCGTGGATGGACTCGACTGACCGGTGGTGGTGCGTGTTGCGCAGAGCATGTGGTTGGACAGGGAGAGCGGCGCCAAGTGCTACATGCTGTCCGCGAGGGCGTTGCACATCTTGGGGGGCGACAAGCCACAGTACTGGAGCTGGCTCAATCCCTTCTCCAGAACCAAATCCAGGTCGTCTGTCTGCCTCTAATGTGAAAGTGAACAAAATTGATTGAGGTCGTCTGTCTGCCTCTAATCCAGTTCATCTGGGAGGCTGCTTTCGATCATCTTCTTTAGCTCACCCATCGGGTGAATTTGCAGCGCTCGCTGAGATCCAAGTAGTCTTCCCTGTCGCCGGCATTCAGTTCGTGGCAGTCCAACTCCACCGGTGAGCATTTGCTCTGCGCCCAGCAGCCTAGATGCACCTTATTGCACCCTAGGAAAACAATTTCGAAAGAAAAAAAATTTCGGAGGTCATCGATAAACATGAAATTTCGGGAATTTCGGAAATTTCAAAATCAAATTCAAACAAATTTAAATTTTTTGAAAAAAGAATTGTCTAAAATTCACTAGAAACTGTCATAGATCATTAAACATCACAATTGAAATATGAAATGAATATACAAGATAAATATTTCATAAGTGTATAGCACATTAGGCATGTTCATAGTTCGAAACACAATCAAGCATGATAGCAGTCAACATGCTACTACAATCAATCATTTGTAATACTAACAAGTCAGCTACTACAAAAATGAGTTGATTTAGGATTTGGGGAGGTAAAAGGGCAGTGCTGGCCAGTTGAGCAGAAAATTTGGGCCGCTGATAAATTTGGCTGAAAAATTTTGACCGAAATGTTTTTTTTTGGGACCCTACCGATAGACACGAAATTTCAGAAATTTCGGTGAAATTTCACCGAAATTGTTTTCCTAGATTGCACCCCCTCAACCCTCATAACTCGAGTACGTGAATAGTTCTTGTAGCCTCTGATCCATCGAACTAAGCCTGAAGAGGCTGCCGCCTGTGACCGCCACAACACTGCTAGAGCTGTTTGAATCTTCCTGGTGAGGTTCACTGAATATCTCCTCAGTTTATCAGTGCACCTTTTCAGTTTCGTAAGCACTCTGCGCTGGCAGAGCATGTAGTTGCGTCTGTACGAATATATATCTCAGTTTATCAGGGCACCTTTTCAGTTTCATAAGCACTCTGGCAGAGCATGTTGTCTGGAAGAGCCTTTGCATCGGTACCAGCAGTGTTGCATGGTGTTGAGACCAAATAAAGGTCTTAAGTTTTTAGAACTACATAAATGTAGATGCGCTAGAATTAGCAGTACATTCAACAGTCATCAGGTTCAGAATATACGAATTGTCTTTAACCACACATATATAGACCCATTTGAGATCAAACAAAAATTATGTTGCAAAGGTACGCAAGAGATCCTGATTGCCAAGGACTACAGCAACATCTCAACTGCAAAGCTAACTCCAAATGGTTCTGAATAATCGAGAGACAAAATGTCCATAACGGCCTGCATGTTCACTCCCCTGCATCACATGAAGAGCTGTTCAGATATAACTGAACCCCGCACGTCGTAGTACATGCATATATGCAGATTGCGTACAATCAGCAACATGTAAAGTGTCTGCAAATGAGAATCTATTAGAGCAAGCCCAACGCGAGTCGTATAGCCAACCAATGTCAGAATTTGCAGCAAAAAGGTAGGAGAGAGAAGGCTAGTGGGCGCGTCTGCAAGCGCCAAGGTCCCCCAGGCTCCAAGACTGTCGTGGGACCGCTGGTGCCTCCCTCCTCTCTCTGGCATGCAGACCCACGCCTGCGTTGAAGTCCACAAAGAGCCCATGCGTTGCAGCTTTGGGCTGTTAGTTGTCGCAAGATTGGCTATACGCGGTCTCGCATTGGCCTTGCTCTTAGACGATCCGGTCACAATAAAAGCTCAAAAAATCAATTGCATACTACGAGATACCAATCAAGTGTTTACACGTGTATTTTATTCCTTTGATCAGTGCAGAAATAAAATAACCAGACCAAGGACACAAACTTGCCTCATACTTTAGAAAACAAAAACTAAAAAAGATAATAGAAGCATGAATATCCAAGATCCCCTTACCCACTACTTGTAGCCAAAACCAGCGCATTCAGAGGGATAATATGAAATTACATGTAATTGGTAAATGATAAAAATATAAACTTGATGCAACTTTATTTATCCACAAAACCGAAGAAAGGTACTGAAATAAGATGATAAAGCATTTGGTTCATTGTTTGACAAGAAAAAAAAAGGCAAGTACCCAGGAATAAACAAAGGGATAACAGAATTTTCTTCGGAATGAATACCATTTTAAATACATTTGATTTATTAAAAATATTGAAATCAAGGGGAAGGGCATAAGCAGAAGTAGTATCACTGAAATAATCAATGAAAGACATCTTAGTATGTATTGGTAGGATCTAGATGTCAGAAAATCCCATCAAAATGGGCTTAATTGAGGACAGTAGTTTCTTGCATGATGTAGAGACGTACAAACTGGAGAGTGTTCATAAAATTATGAATAGACACCACCAATTAAATGATGTAGAGACGTGGCTAAATGATTAGGAATTTATGTATGTATTTTTTTTAATGTACACGTTGTGATCTTATAAAAAGACACAAAATGCTTATCAATAATAATTGCTTTTGCTAATAGATATTCACAAATAGCAGACTGGAAGCATGATGAGTGTCCAAGAAATTCACAGCCAAAAATTCGATACCAGAACATTAGATATAAATTCGCCCTGGTGGTATGCCAGAGGAATTTAAGATCTTCAAAACTGTCAGAGCCATTCTATCAAGCTCTTCACATTTGATTTCAATCATCTTAAGATGGTCAGAGGCAACTGAATGTTCTGGCAGACGCTCATATTCTGGCACATTGTAACTTCCTACTGTCGTGCTAGCTTAATCTTTTGAGTACCTGCAGAAAGCAAATGTTCTAATACATAAAGCAACCGTGGATTCGAAACTATGAAACGACAGAGCTACACGTGTACAAAGTTAGTACGTTTGAATTGTAAGTGTAAGCTTCTCAAGAATAGGCGAGTGTCGAAGAAACCAAAATAGTGTACTTAGGTCACCCACAAACCAGGCAATCAGTGAGTACCAAAGTCTTCAACTTGACAAATGTAGTGCAAAACTTCAAATCCCGGCTGAAAACATACTAGGCAAGGGTGCAAAGGTGCAAGATCAATCTCTGCCTAGTACAAGATATGGTAATATCATATCAAATATGTGTAGTTTGGTTGAGAATTAAGTCCAAAGAAACTAGAAATAATTACTCAAGAGAAAGGTTTGCACCATACCTTTTATATATATAGGCATACACATCAATTTTATGGAAACTTTATATCTATATGACTACTATATTGACTTAACCGTGAAACTAGCATCACTTGGCAGTTAGTAGCCATCCTATATCTTTTTATCGGAGACAGTCAGAAATTCTGGGACTATGAAACAACTGTTACTAGCACAACATGCCGATGATGAACAAGCTGTATAGGTTGTTTGATAATTAAAATGACGGTTTGAAGGAACTAAATGTATGCATGTAACCATACTACAGCTTGAATCATAGGTGTATGATTGTTTTATAGGATGAATTTGCTGCACAAGAATCAGTAGAACTAAATCAAGCGCCGCCAGCTTTCTCTGTACTCACCGCTCGGCGCCGGCCCTCTCTGCGGCGCCCACCTCCACGATCATTGTGGGGATGAAGTAGCAAAAAGTGGTAAAGATACATTGCAATATTAATTTAGTCACGGTAAGAGCAGGGCAAATTTCTTGTTTGTCTCACAATATGGGATATTTACAAGCTTTTGGGCACTGGGGCTAGCACTCATGCAGCCCAACGAACTGACACAGGAAAATGCATACAGCAAAGAGAACCCATGTATGTAGTACCGCAGACTATAGGAATTGACGTAGGATTATATAAGACATTGATTTGACACAGCAACATAATATCTTCTCGTACTGGCAAGCTCTGAAGTGGATGGAAAATATGGTATCATGAGGATATTAAGGAGTGAAAAAATTGATGTATGGTGATATTAATTTGTTCAAGGTAGCAGAAAGGGAAGTAGTTTCCCTTTCCATCTCTGAACAAATTGAATTTCTACCAAAGTTTGAAACATTAGTTGACGAGAATGCTCATTTTGCTTTCACACGTGCACATGTGGAGCATGTGTAAATACTAGAGTAGAAGGTTGAGGGAGATGAAGAAAGACAATGGTGGTATTCCGAGGGCGCAAATCTGCCATATTTCTAAAATGATACAAAATATAATCAAAGCATAGCAGGCTTGGATCTTCATACCTCTAGTTTGAGCTTCAACCAATGCATTTAAAGTTAACACCTGCGAAAGACAAAATAAAAGGCACTTAAACATGACTTTTTTTTTACAAAATACAGAATCGCAAAACAAAACCGCAAAATACAGGGAATCGATAAGAACTTCACTTGGACCCGTGTACTAACTTTATCTATTTATAACCAAGTTCGATGTATTTAATAAACTAAGATGAAAAAATATCCTTTACTCCTTTGACAACAACATTAAGCACTCAGAAATAAACATTAGTGGCAATGAAGTTTGCAATAAATGGAAGTCCCATATAAATACACAAGTGGCATATAAAGACACAACAAGGGCAGGGATAGGAGAAGGGAACTTGGATTATAGATCAACTCTCTTGCTTACTGAACCAGGAAATCAGTGTTTAAAAAAGCGTCGCCTAGGCGCTGCGCGGCAGGTGAACGCGTCGCTTTGCCCTACGCGGTGGGTAATAAGCGGGCAACCACTTAAGCGGCATGAGGCGGAATTAGGCGCGCTTAATTGCGCTTTTTTTGTGGGCTGAGGCACGTTGTGCGACCGATTCGAGCCGTCTGGAGGTCGGATCGAGGGAGAATGAGACGTGCGGAGTGCCCTAACCTCATTTTTCCTCCCCCGGTGGCCCAAATCGATCGCCGCCAGACCTCTCCGATGGCCGGCCGCCGGCGAATCGTCCTCTCCGGCCAGCCGTCGACAGATTCTCCTCCCCTGCAGGACAAAACGGGTCACCGCCGTCGAATTCCCCTAGATGTTGAGCTCCTCCTCCTCTTCTCTTCAGTCCTTGGCAGCATTCTCCATGCCGGCGCTGAGGGAGAAGAACAGGGACGTCAATGAATGGGCAACGGCGGCGCTCGTGTGTCGTGTTCAATGGATCAGGGCATGCGTGGGCCGGGCATATACATATATGGGCTACTGGGCTCGCCAAGGATAATGGGTAGCATGAGATGCTGGCCCATTTAGCATGCTTCTCTTGTCGTTTCCTTTGATAAATTGCTCTTGGATACGTCTGAGATACCCATCCATCGGGAAAACGCGACCCGTAGGAACACCTAGTCGTCGCCTAGGCGGGCTAAGCGCTGAGCGCTGCCGGACCGCCTGCTTAATTATTCCGCTTTTTAAAACATTGACCAGGATACCATCCTTATCTATATATAGATGAGGTGATTTGACTCTTTTTTTTCCTCAAAACACGCACAAAGACTGCATGTCATTTCATTAAGAAGAAGAGTAGCATGCAAGGGACATGGGTTTGACCCCCGTATCCCAAACAAACACATACTAGTACATAATTAATTTTACTCTTAAGAAACTATCCCTAAAACTAAGGAAACTAATCCCTCTAATCCATCCTTATCTAATCTATCCCTAGGAAGGTACGTTATGTCATGGGCCCTATCGACATGCGCATGACAAAATGGAGAACAATCATAGAACTCGGAAAATAGCTTTTAGACCTGTAGAACACCCTAACACGATAAACTTAAAAGTTAAAACAACTTTATGTGGTTAACTGAGTAATGTGATGTAGACATGTAGTAAATATTTATTAAATGCCTAAGGATAATGCTTACTTCTCCTCACTACTGATGAACTTGTTTGAGCAATAAATATGATAAGTGTCATTGTGTCAATAGAAACTCACAGTCAGGTCCCATAGAACTTTTGATATTAATTCGCTCCAGTGGTATTCCAGAGAAAGCTAAGATCTTCAGGATTTTGACAACCATTGCATCAACCTCATGGCATTTTATTTCAATTGTCTCAAGATGGTCAGATACAGCTGATTGTTCCAGCGGCTCGCATCTTTCTTTTTTTCCCACAGATTTGTTTTCCACCTACAGCAAAAGATATATTTTACTAAACGAATCAACCATGGATGCTAACTTTAATAGCAGAGACCTGAAAATCTACATATTAATACCGCTGTAAGTCGAAGTGTAAGCTCCTCGAGAATTGGTGAATGATGGAGGAACCAAATTAGCCCACTGAAATCATCAGCCACAAACCAATCGGCGAGTTCCAAAGTCTTTAGATTTCTAAATGTGGGGCAACATTTTATGGGTGTGTTTGGTTGGGCTGTGGCTGTGGAAAAAGCTGCTGTGGCTGTGAGCTGTGGAAAAAGCTGCTGTGGCTGTGAGCTGTGAAAAAAGCTGAAAGCCGTTTGGTTGAAATAGCTGTGGCTGTGGAAATACTGTGAAAAGTCTGTAATGCCCTTGAAGGTCTTGGAAACAATTTATATGAAAATTTGATTATAAAATACGGTCCTATTACAAGATTAATTTGCAAATGATCAATGTTACATAGGGAATCTTAATTATTATACAATGTTGCCTCCATCATTAACATTTGGTCCACATAAATACAGCAATAGCGTTGTAAAAAAAATATTTAGTTTCATTTTTACATCCCCATTAACATATGGTTTAAATCTTAAAAGCTTTTCAGAAATTCTCTTAATATCTAGGGGTTTCTGTAAAATTGTCAAGACACAGAAGTAAGACAATTAATTAGAATTTTATGCGTGGGCCTATTTGCAAAAGCTTGTGCAATATCGCTCATGGCAGAACCGAGCTCTCCAAGCTCAAATCGACATGGGTGAAAGGGGAGAAAGTGGTTGGGGTGTGGGGGAATCAGATCCGCAGGCTATGGCGCACCCATTTGATGCCAAATTTCGGGTCGAAGCTGTGGCGATGGTAGTTGATTTTGGGAAGGAACGGACATAGCGGGTTGAGCTCGATGATGACCGCTAGTTGCCGGAGGACGAGAGGGGCGCCGGAGAGCAGGGGACGCGACGGGATGCGCCGAGAGGAGGGGCTCCGGTCAGGCAGCGCCGGGATGCGCCACGCTTGACGGGGATGCGCAGCTCGGTCGAGATTGGGATGGGGAGCGGCTCCGGATGGGCCGCGCGCCTGCCGCCGGCAAGGAGAGGGACGGCTGCGCCGCCGCCTAGCTCTTGTGACGAAAGGAGCGGGGAGGGACGGCTGCGCCTGCAAGGAACGACGCGGGATGCGGCGCCGCCGGCACCAGCTGCACGTCGCTCGCCCCAATCCCATGCCCTCGGCCTCGTGTTTCTGTGGACGAGAAAAGAAAGAGGCCGAACCGGTACCCATAACCAGTGGCAGGCGGGTAAATTCGAGGAAAAGTTCAGCGCCACAGCCAAAGAAAGCAAGTCCAAGTTGCTCTGAAAAATGAACTAGGGAAAAGCAGCTTTTCCGGTGGCTGTTGTCCACAGCCAAGCGCCTTTGGTTGGCTTTCATCTTTTTTGAAAAGCTACAGCAGGTTGAAAGCACAACCAAAGGGGGCCTATATCCCTGCTGAAAACAAACTAGCCAAACAGCAAAGTAGCAAATATTAGATAAGGAACCAGAAGGTTAAGTTTATGATGTGAATTGTGATCTTCCTTTTAGTTGGAAAGTTAAAAGTACAAACTAACTAGAAATCTAGCAGACGTGCTGACTAATTACCAAGGATCAATCATATGTTTTGTGTACACTATAGACACACTGAGTTTCAGAAAAGAATACACCTACATCTGCAATAGTGAATAAGGCATGAAATTAACAATCACACACCAATCGCTAGCCATCCCCCTTTCTTTCATTTTTTGCAGGAGAATTTCATGAATTCCAGGAGTAAGAACAGTTCTGGTAATAGCATAGCATGATGATTATGAATAAACTATACAGATTGTTCAATTGAAATATGATGACACGAAAGAGCCAAAAGACCATTGGGGTGAGTCAAATACAAAATATACAGGTAGTCAAAGGAATAGAAGTGAATAAACATCAGGAGCACATAGCAAGAGCAAAATTACCACATCAGGATGAGCTGACAACACCAAGTCTGTAGCTTGCGATAAACCATTCAGAAGAAGACAGCTTGTGTGGTCATTATGAGGGCCATAGTAATCTTGACAAGCCACACAGATGTCTCTGCCACAACCATGAATGCTGCCAATAGAACATTTATCGAAGGTCTCGCTATGATAAAATTCAACATACGCATATTCTAACGATGGCATCGTTTCAAGCAGTGGAGTCCTTCCCAAACAGTCTAATTGCAACAAAACAAGACTTGGTGTACGAATTCGAGTTCGGTCCATCTGACAAAAATCACAGAGGGTAATGCTCAGATGTTGCAACGATGGAGACCAAATTTCTTCAGGAGCGAGGGAGGAATTATAAATTTTCAGATTCAGCAGTGATGGACAGCTTGAAAAATCAAGGCAGTCAGCAATAGCTACATCGTAGAGCTCTAACTTGGTTAGATGTTCCGAAGCAAGAGCCCAGTGGCGCGGATTCAATTCCAATCGTTGTTGTACACCATCAATGTCCCCGTAGTGGAACCTGGGTTCTCTGACTTCGCAGCGCAGAGCCCATTTGATCCAGCCATCCGCCCGTGCCTCATCAAAGTCCTCCTCATCCGTCTGCCGCCAAGAGGACAAATCGAAATGACAGGAATCAAGGGGCGCCCACGCGGCGCCTGGATTGCCGGTGGGGTGGCGCCAGGAGGCCGGGGTGCCAAGGCAGCGGAGGCGCAGGAGGCGGCGAACGAACTTGATGAACCTGTCGACGGTCCCCCACCGGGTGATGTGGAGAGCAGGGGATCTCATCCAGAGGTCGCGCCAGGAGTGAGCGAGCACGGTCGTCCGCACGGCCTCGTGCGCGGGGAGGAAGGACAGGACGTGCTCGCGGACGCCGTCCGGCAGGGCGCTGATGCGGTCGGCCGTGGACGGCGGCGCTTCCCTGTTCGCCATTCCGTCGCTGCGGGGGCACCAAAAGATCCAAAACAGCTGCTGACTGACGGCTCAAGAGGGAAATCAGTGACAGAGGTTCGGGAGGGGGCTCCTAACCGCGCCGATGTGCAGTCTCCGCCGCGCGGTGGGCCGGCTCGCCGGCGGGGGCAGAGGTGAGACAAGGAACCGCCAGTCGCCGAAGTTGATTTGGATTGGGTCTCGGAATCCTTTTTTTTTTAACTCTAGATCTCGGAGTCTTGCGAGTTGGCAATGCATACTCTCCCCAGTTGAAAAAATTGTCGTTACGAGGTTGTCCTAAAACATTTTAAATTATAATTGTAATAATTTTTTATGTATTAGTTTATAAATATGAAAATGACATGAATAGATTTGTATTGAAATATAATTTTATGAAAGTATATTTTATCTATATTTTATAAATATTTTATATCAAAAAAAATTAGTCAAAGTTATGTTTTGAAGCCGTGTCAATGTCTAAAACGACAACTTTTTTGATACTGAAAGGAATAGATATAAAAATGTGTTTCAAAGAAGAATGAAAAGGGAATAGGGTTTATCCCTCTCAAAAGAATCCCATTCTAAACAGTCTAAAGGCTGTTTGGGTGCTAGAGTTTTTCAAAATCAAAGTAATAGAAAATCATAATTTTAAAAGGCAAGGCCAAGCAAAACAATGGTTTAGAAGAAAAAAGTCATGAGTGGAGTTTTAACATTCCAAAATGGTTGCACTTTTAGCAATCCTATCAAAACCAAAGTATTGTTTTTGTAAAACCGTAATATTCTTACAAAACTACAAAAATATTTTCTATCCAAATAGAGCCTAAAGATAAGAGTACATCCAATGAAAAGTTCCAAGTGTACATAGTTTAATTTAAACCCGCATAATTTACAAAGACGTCTCCCCTAGATTTCTAACCATTGGATCCATTACATAATTTATAGCCCAAAATTACAAATGATGCTGATAAGCAACAAAAAATTCATGTGAAACTGATGGAGATATCACCAAAAAATTTGGTTAATCGTACTATATAAATATTACACATTACTCTAATTTCTATATAGAATACAAACTGATGATATAAATCTTGCATATGCAAGTGGTCCAAAAAAATTTAGGTGAGAAGAGAGGCTGGAATACTTGAAATTTGGAAAGCGTGGTCATAGGACAAAAAAAATCTTATTATAAATTTAATGGATAAAATTTGGCTGAGATCACCCCATATTTTGCCCATGTAAAATATAGAAAATCCATTTAGTTCTCAACCCTTTAACTAGAAAACTTTTGAAACTACATTTTTAGAAGTGAATTCTTTTATCATCACTCTGCTATAAATGGTACGCTGACATAACACCGTTGTCATAAAAAAAGTATGACACTGATAAAGTGGTTATTTACAAAACAACGACGATGGAATGTTGCAACCAACTACGACATAGTCCCCTGTTCTTTTATTTTTTATGCTGGTATAAGTAACCAATGTCAAAATACAAGAATGGAGGGAGTATCAGAGAAGAGCTTTGGAGTGACAATAACCATTGCAACATCGCCTTAGGTATATTAATATTAAAAGTCTAATTGCCACCTGTGCTTTTCCTTTTGGGTACCCACTCCGTTGGCGACACGTTGCGCGCTTGTGGACCAGCGTTCTAGAGTGATGAGTCGTCCCATTTTTTGTGAGTAAGGGTCTGTTTGGTGCCCGCCATCGCCGCACATCGCCAGAGCTGCGGCCGTGCCGAATCGTCCGCAGCAAAGTTGGCGAGCTACGACGCAAAAACTGAACTAGCCAGCTGTGGCGGCACTGAATCTTTGACGAGCTGTGGCGTAGGGCATTTTTGGCGAGTGCGGTGAGCCAAATCTTTGGCGCATCAAGCTGTGGTGCACGGTGGACACAAAACAAACAGCCCCTAAGTATGATATGGCAAGCATGAGAGTCGTCCTACTTTTAATATTGACAATGATCGTCAATATTAAAAGTCTAATTGCAGGAAGAAATCTCGACTCGGGGGTCCTTCAAGCTGCTCTCTGATGGAAACGCGGATGGGTTTGGCGCTGATCTTTCGGTAAGAGATAGGGGATAACTTCGATTTGGATTGGAGAGACGTCCACGGCCTGACTACAACCAACAAGGATGCGCCTTAGCGACCGATACACCAACTCCAACGGTTGTTCGCGATCTTGCGGAGCACGATCAACCCAACCACAAGGGTAATTCGTGCAAGCAATTGAAGAACCAGCAAGAACAAGATAAACAAGTAACTCAATTCACCAAGGTGGGGTTCCGAATCAAGTAGAACGGATGGTCTATGTTGGTCGTTTATACGCACCCACTTATATACCGCAAGAGCACGGTGTACAGTTGTAGTCTTTTTCCCCTAGAAGAGTATTCCAAGGTTTAATCGAACCACAGAGACCAATGGGAATTAAGCAAAATCATCAGTAAAAGAGTTAGCCAAGCTTTCTAGTGAGCGTGAGCGAGGGTTTCAGGAAAACGGGGTGTTGTGCCGATCGGCACAGCGTGCGTGCCGGTCGGCACCAAGGTGAAGTTGTCCGAAGTGTTGTCCGAAAAGCCTAGGAACAGATTAGATCATGGGGTAAGTTAGCCAAGTCTGCTAGTTGAGATCGTAACCAAAAAGCTTAGTCGAATAGCATCATAAACAGGATTACTCAATTATTGATAACCGAAGATCGGTAGGTCGAAGCCCCTTTCCGGAATGCCCTGTCACGACCAATTCGCCGTAATCGGTGACCTCTTCCCACTCTACACATCACCTCAAGGATCATCGCGTATGCATTAGCGGCTGTGGAGGCACCGAGGCAACGTGCAAATATGGCGCATTACAAGATCCCAATGCTACCTTAACCACGATGGAGATAGTGAGAGAACGAATCTTGTCACTTCTTTATGCCACCACAATCGAGATAACATCTAATACTTAGTCGTCACTAAGCGTAGGAACAAGCACATGTAAAGACCATAAAATCCAGGCAATCAATAATCAAAACCATTCATCCACATATTCAACCATACTTCGATACATAGTGCAAGATACATCACCATCCAGTAGGCCTACCTTGATGGATCACCTCTTTAGCACCAATGGTTCTTGATCAACAACTAGAGAACATGAAGAACGGGGCAAAGCCCCGGTGGCTCTAAACTTACTAGCTGTGTTGTCCCTCTGGCGGCGGATCCCGAAACCCTAGGGCTTTTACAAGTTTATATAGGGCTGTACATCAGAAAGGAAAGGATTCTCGGGAAAAGAGTCCTTGTGCCGATCGGCACAGGGGATGTGCCGATCGGCACACCTCGTGTCCAGCTCGGTTTCCTCCCTAAGTCGGTTCCGTAGTCCTAGGTAGCTTCCATGTGGGCCTTCCAGTCAGCTTTCTTCGAGATCAAGTCTTGTGTTGCCCTTTCAAATCTTCAAGTATCTTTATCTCTTCGTGATGAATATCTCCCAAGATTGGTTCGGATAACTTCCTTCTAGAATAAACTGAATGGTAGGCCAGCTTCGGTGGCCTTGGGGTCCCATGTGCCGGTCGGCACATGTTTGTGCCGATCGGCACAGTGGGCCTTTTCTGCTGGTTCTCTTCTCTTCAGGTCTAGATCAGCCTCAATGTCCAGGATGTCGTCCTTTTCAATCTGTTTCTGTAATAAAGCTCCAGAACGACATATATACAAATATGGTGCTATTATCAGGGGTTAATGGCCTATAATGATGACATTTATGCTCTAAATAAGGCGTAGTTGGCATATAAAATGGTATGCTAGAAATCGCCAACAGCTCCCCCACACTTAAACCTTTACTCGTCCCGAGGAAAGTCTAGAATGAAAATCAACTTGCATATAGTCACATCAATCATAGAAGTATTTCAAATCTTCACGAGCTGAGCATTTAGTCATTGTGAGATTAAATCAATTTAGTATTCAGCAAGCATGTTCACAATATGGGTACTAAACATGAAAGAGTACTTCCCAAAGCAATCCTTGAAAATATTCAACTTAGTGCACAAGACTTTTCCACTTATGTGAATCACCAAAAAGGTATTGTGAGCAAAAGAACTACCCTTCTCAAACGATCAAGTCAACAACTCAACTTCAATCTCTCACCTAAATCACTCAAAAGCCTAGCCTACTTTATATATGTATGTGTAAGGCCATATGAGTAGCTTGGTGAGGAATTTCAAGGAAATTAGACATAAATCAACAACATATTGCAAAGCTAAGAAATAACTCTAATTGGTTTTACTGAGACTTGTCAAAAGGCCATTAGGAAATGAATCGAGAAAGAAACTCACACCTTTAGAATAGTGGACATATACTTGTGTGAATGAACAATCACAAGTAGAGAACGTAATCTTTTTAAACAGGTGACAAAGCTGTCCTTTCTTCTTTGCATATCTATCAGAAACTTCCTGGCATTTTCGAAGGATATCGAATGCAAAGTGGACATGATCGGAAAAAGAAATTCTTGGCTACTAATCAATGATAAGAATTCAAGGGAATTCACTCTTCCCCCCACACTCAAATTTTTGCTAGTCCCGAGCAAAACAGCGCAAGGTACAGACTTTATTTACCTTTTTCCTTTTGTTTTCTTCTTTTTTTTTTCTTCTTTTTTTTTCTGCGTGCCGGTCGGCACAACGTGTGCCGGTCGGCACACTGTCTGTACTTGCCAATTTCGCTCTGGATTTTCGTTGGAACTGCTGTGTCAGGTGTATAGCCAAGAATACAGTAGGATGTGGTCAAGGATTGATATTCGAATCAAAGAATTTGGTTCTCAAGTATCGGATACTCGGCGAATTATGCATAATTCCAATGCGGTAATTTGCATAGCTCGAGTGGGAATAGGCTAGAAAATCATCACGATACGCGAAAGGTGTGGCCAATTTTCCAAGTCTCATACCCTAAGAGTTAAATCTTAACCGAGCTCAATCATCAATCCTAGTCTCTACTTAGCAAGGGCTTAAATTGAGTCACATATATTTGGCATTGGTAGGCACAACCGAATGATATGGAGTAATTCTAAAGCTCACAATAAGAACATTTGAATTTTATAAAGAAATAGGTACTAAGTCATGTCATCCAAAATTGATCTTTTATTTGACCTTGCATGGGAATTTTGAAATGCACTACGCCACATATGAAGTGTTTGCCGAATACACTTTAGTGAAAGTTCGAAATTTTATTTATGCTCAACATCGCTCGATTATCATTAACACTTCTCAAGATAGACATACATACTCGTATCATTTTTCAAATAAAGCATAAAGATCATCATCATATTGGATTTGAAAGCACGGGCTACATGGTGATGTATCGTTCGAAGCAAACTACTAGCACACTTGCATAAATAAAACTAAGCTACTAGCACACATGCACGAATAAAAGCACACAAACAAACTAAACACACCCGATACATGGTTTCCCAACCCGCTCACACACACATAAGTAAATGAATAAAAAGAGAATGCGAAAGGGAAAGAAAAACGCAAACCGGGAAACCGATACAAGTTGTGCCATACACAACACTCTACCCATCAAATGGAGGTGGCTGATTGTAGTCGAAGCCGTAGTATGCCGCCTCCAATCTCCCGAACTCGTCAATCATCGCCTCGGTGTTGCTCCGCATCGCGCCCGCCAAGTTGTCGAAACGTATTGCACGTTGTTGTCGATGTACTGATGCATAGGGGCAAAGTTCGCCCCCAGAGGACCTGCAGGAGCATAGTAGGGTGCCCCCTGGAAGTGCTGAGGGTAGACAGGGGGCATACCGAAGTACCTGGGGTTGGTGCCGGTCGGCACCTGACCTGTGCCGGTCGGCACAAAGCCCGTGCCGATCGGCACGGGTGCCTGCTGCGCTGGTTGGTGCTGCGCGGCTGCTGCCGCGTCCCAACTGTCCCACTCTGCCGCTGCACTCGCCGAAGACTGGCCGACGACCTCCTTTCTCCCGCGCTTGGTCTTCGTTACCTTGTGTCGCTCGCGGAGGTCGGCCTCAAGCCAATTCCCTCCGTCAATCTTGTTCGGGAGGAAAAGGGCGAGCTCGGCGCAGGGAAGCTTGATGCCGGTGCCGCACACGTAGTAGCCGAGCTTGGCGCTTCCCGTGATGGTCTTCCCGCGCACCATGGACTCGTCGATGAGCGCGGCCCTTATCCAACAATCTTCCTTCATCATGAGGTTACCTTCGGTGACTTGGAAGATGATTGTTTGGAGGTAGCCTCCAAAAGCTAGTCTCGCCTTAGGGTTGGCCCTTTGGCTAAACCAACTTGACACCATCGTCCCGATGGGATTGCACTTGCACGGACTCGCAATGGCGTTGTAGAGCCAATGCAAGTCCGGGTCGGAGATGTTGGTGGTGTCGAGGCGACCGGTGGTGCGTGCGGCCATCCACCAGTGGAGGATTTGGATCGTGGGGTTCTTGATGTGCCCCCTCTTGCGCTCGTCCGCGTCGGCGATGCGGCGCCAAAATGTGTCGAGCATCTCCGTAGTCGCCGCGCCGTATACGGGGGCCTCCCTATCAAAACCGAGAGCATCGGAGATGCCCTCAATCGTGATGGAGTAAGGCTCGTCCCGCACACGGAACTTGATCTTGTCGTCTCCTTGCTCGTCCACCTCGCGACTCATGGTGGTGATGAACTCGGTGATGAGCTCGATGTCGAAGCTGCTTGCTTGGTCGTGGGGGGTCTCCCATCCAAGGTTGAGGAGGCATTGTTGGAGGTCCGGCCATACCCCAACCTTGGCGAGGAACTCCTCATCCATGTCGATGTTGGGGAAGATACGGCCGCGGATGCTGGTGTAGTAGAACTCCTCCTCACGGCTCGTGAGGGTGAACCCCTCCCGAACCGCGCGCGGTACATATGCCGGCTCGCTCGGCTCGGCCTCCATGGATGATCCGCCTGCCGCGGCGGCGGCGGCGGCGGCGGCGGTTGCGCTCCTCGTGCGCGCCTCGGTCCTCGAGGGATGCCGATGTCGCGGTGGCCGATGAAGAAGTCATCCCGCCCTCGTGGCGGTGTCATCTCGACGGAGAGCTCGGGGCTATCATAGCCCGCCGAGCTTGCCCTTCTCGTCGAGGTGAAGGAGCCGGTGTCGCTGCCGGAGTTGTTGTCGCCGGCTTGGTGCGACCCGCCGTAGTGGTGTGATCCACCGGCGTGGTGTGATCCACCGGAGTGGTGCGTCCCGCCGGAGCTGAACCCCCGGCGAATCTTCTTGCCGGCGCTCAGGAAGTTGTGGCGAAAATGGAGGAGGTGATGCCCCTTCTTATAAATCTCCATGGCGTCCAAGGGAAGGAACCCACGCCGGTTCAAATTCCCCGCGCGTGCCGGTCGGCACAGCGCGGTGCCGGTCGGCACCGTTCAAGATTTCGCGGATTCCGTCGTACCTCTGCTGCCACGCCTTCTTTTCCTCTTCCCCATGACTTGTACAGTGTCGGATGTCGGGGAACAGGGGCGCACCTGCAAAAGATTAGCTTTCCCATGCTGTGCCGATTGGCACGGTCTCCGCGCCGGTCGGCACTATTCAAATTTGCACAGATTCGCATGTACCTCGGCTTCAACAACTTCTTTTCCTCTTCCCCATGCTTGATACAGTGTCGCATGTCGGGAGACAGGGGAGCACGTTCGAAATCTGAATTTTTCAGGTGGTGCCGATCGCCGCGGTTTCGGTGCCAGTCGGCAGCTTTGCTCCATCCCGAGGCTAGGTGCTCGGTGTCTCCCCTGTGCTCGGCAGCTGCATGGGTGTCAGTGGTCTCTCCTCCTTCCAATGTGCGCAGACTTTGATGATCAGATTCGAATTCTTGGTCGGTGTGCCGGTCAGCACAGCGTGTGCCGGTCGGCACTGTGTAGTCCGCGCCCGATTCAAACTTCGCTGCTTTGTGTCGCCAAAATTTCAAATTTCTTCGCGGATGTCAGACTTCCTGTAGCATCGAGATTCTTGGAGGTGGCGTTTCCTTGCTGTGCCGATCGGCACTGTGCTGTGCCGGTCGGCAACTGGGCCAAATTTCCGCCAGTGCCTCCTTATTCCACCAGGATCATCCAGCATATTCCTGCGACACAGAAAAATACCTAAAGCACGGAAATATTCTCGGAAAAATTGTTGCACTTACCTTTCCAAATTTTTCTTCATCAAATATTCCGCATATTTTCTCCACTTTACCCCATATTAATTTTCATCTCCAGTTCGGGGTAACTTACAGAGCACGCCCTCGTGCCGATCGGCACGGTGTGTGCCGGTCGGCACCGTCCAGAATTTCCTCTTTTTGTTTCTTTTCTTCCTGCGCTGTTAGCGAACAAGCGAAATACAAAAACAAAAACTGCAGAAAGTAAACAGACAGCGCAGATGTTCACACAAAAGTTAAAACAAACACTTGGACTAACAAATTTTATTCCGGGAGCTTTATTGTGGATTACAAGCAAACAATTTAAAGGCCGGGTTGCCCTCCCGGTTAGCACTAAATTTCTAATTCACGGGTTGCCCTCCCGAAAGCACTAACACACAAAGACTCACCCTATGACTCGCTCCCGAAAATTGGGTTGCCTCCCAATAGCGCTCTTAGTTTTAAAAAGGTCGTAGAGCTTGACCTCCCCGCATAAATCACTTCCTTAGTGCCGCCTTACGGGAAAAAGTTGCGACACTACAAGGTTCTCTTGTCTCTTCTCCTTTAATGATAGGACATGTCCTTCCTCCAACTACCCTCGATTGCTTTATGGTGCGGAGACTTGTATTTCTCAACCCCTTTGGATACCGTACGGCCTTCTTCTCCCTTGGGGCGAAAATTGAATGTGTAGGAGGCTCCACTTATATCAAAGCTTATCTTTCCACTCCCCACATCAATGTTTGCCTTCGCCGTCCTCAAGAATGGCCGGCCCAAAATCAATGAAGTCTTTGTCCTTCTATCCATATCAAGCACAATGAAATCCACAGGAACTATATGATCACCAATTTGGACAGGCACATTTTTAGCAATTCCATCGGGATAGCGAACCGATTGATCGGCCAACTCCAAACACATGGCCGTAGGCTCCAACTCTGGCAAATTCAAACTTGCAAAGACATAGCTAGGCATGACACTCACACTTGCTCCAAGATCGCATAAAGCCCCTTCAAAGATTTTAGCTCCAATCAAACACCGGATACTAGGAGATCCGGGGTCGGGCTTCTTTTCTGGTGTAATGTCATTAATAGCCGCAGTGCACTCTCTTGTCATCTTCACCACTTCTTCCGATGCTAAGGACTTCTTGCTTTGCATAATATCCTTTATGTACTTAGCATAGGTAGGCACTTGAAGAGCATCAAGGAGCGGGACATTGATATATAACTTCTTCATAATATCGACAAACCTGGAGAATTGCTCATCATGATGTCGAATCCTTTCTGTCTTGGTCAACAGCTGTGTATCCAGAAAGGTAGCAGGACCATGTTCCTTGTTCTCAGTTCCCTTTTTCAGACCCGAGAGGTCAATCTCTTCTGTGTGCCGATCGGCACCTTCTGTGTGCTGGTCGGCACCGTCAACTGTAGCGTGCCGATCGGCACCAGCGTCGTGCCGGTCGGCACGTGGTCGTCTTGCTCCAGCTGCGAACTTCGGATCTTCAGTTTGCTTCCCAGACCTCGTCTCGATGGCTTTCAGCTGTTCTGCAGAGCGGGTATTACCAGGAAGAGCTCCTTTCTCGCTTTTTACCGACTCTGCTAATTGGGCCATTTGCTTCTCCATCATCTTCATGAATTGGAGGATTTGCTGATTAGAACTCCCCACTTCGATGACCTTGTCATTGATTGTTTCAAGCACACGATCGACTTCCTTGAATTTAGCTTGAGTGTCCTTATTGACCTTATCTTGAGCTTGAAAGAACTCTTGGCATTGAATACGAAGAGGGATGGCATTTTGCATAGACGACGATGGGGTGAAGCTACTCCTTTGTTGCTGATATGGAGTCTTCCATCCTTGACTCTTGATATAATTGAGCATTTTCACATCTTCGGGGCAATCCTTGCTCACATGACCAAGTTCTCCACATTCTTCACATGTGGAACGGGCTTCCGCTAGCTTGACGGTCTCTTCCTTGGGAATATGATCAATCTTGTCCAATCTCCTTTGTATGGTGTCAAGCTTGTCCATAAGCAATTCATCATAATCTCTTTCCACCACACTCTTCATTTTTCCCGTGGAAGGTTGAAGGCTTCTACTTTCTCTCTCACCAACCCATGATTGATTTTGCTCTATCTTCTTGATCAAAGCCGTGGCTTGAGCGGGTGTCTTGTCCAAAAATGATCCTCCAGCCGAAGCATCTAAGTGTTGTCGGGACAAAAGATTCAAACCCGTGTAGAACCTTTCCACTAGCTCCCATTCAGCAAGACCATTGTGCGGGCAAGCATCCTTGTACTCATTGAATCGATTCCATGCTTCTCCAACGCTCTCATCAGCAAGTTGGGTAAATCCAAGGATCTTGTTCTTCAAAGCTTGAGTCTTGCCTGGAGGGAAATATTTTGCCAAAAATTCTGCAGAAAGTAGATCCCAACTAATCTTGGTCGCAGTAGGTAGCCCATGGTACCACTGCTTAGGACGCCCAATAAGAGATAGAGGGAACAATCGCACCTTGGCTTCATTGTCATTCATATGCTCCAATTGAAAGGTACCGCAGATTTCATGAAAATGTTGCAAATGCATATTAGGATCTTCAGAACCTGTGAAC
Organism: Eragrostis nindensis; assembly: GCA_012490785.1. Lineage (NCBI taxonomy): Eukaryota > Viridiplantae > Streptophyta > Magnoliopsida > Poales > Poaceae > Eragrostis > Eragrostis nindensis. The sequence goes on along the minus strand of JAAXCT010000030.1, from coordinate 1,258,716 downwards.
GGTTGCTGACCAACCAAGGACATGTAGCGCTCCAGCCGAAAGGGTCTAGCTTGTGTAGTGAATTCAGTCTTGGTGACATTGTCCAAGGCAGGCTTGAGACGATTAGCAATTGGTGTTGCGTCTCCCATGTCTTCTTCTTCAGGAACTTCTTCTACCTTGTCTTCTTCCAAAGCTGCAAACAACGCCTTCGGGCTGAGTGGCTCGCGGTTGTCTTCTATGTCTCCCACTGACTTGCTTTTCTTTTCCGCCTTACGCTTGCGAAAGAGAGTTTCTGGATCATCGAGGTAATTAAAGGGTTTATTTGACTTAGCGCCGTCCATACCTGTCTGTTAAACAAAACAGGACATATATACTGGAAAAGACAGAGAAATCAAAGAAAGAAAGCTCCGTGCCGGTCGGCACAAAGACGTGCCGATCGGCACGGTGACCAAATTCTCAAACTTCAAACAATGCCTAATTCGAACAAAAGTCCCCGGCAACGGCGCCAGAAAAAGCCTTGTTGGTCGTTTATACGCACCCACTTATATACCGCAAGAGCACGGTGTACAGTTGTAGTCTTTTTCCCCTAGAAGAGTATTCCAAGGTTTAATCGAACCACAGAGACCAATGGGAATTAAGCAAAATCATCAGTAAAAGAGTTAGCCAAGCTTTCTAGTGAGCGTGAGCGAGGGTTTCAGGAAAACGGGGTGTTGTGCCGATCGGCACAGCGTGCGTGCCGGTCGGCACCAAGGTGAAGTTGTCCGAAGTGTTGTCCGAAAAGCCTAGGAACAGATTAGATCATGGGGTAAGTTAGCCAAGTCTGCTAGTTGAGATCGTAACCAAAAAGCTTAGTCGAATAGCATCATAAACGGGATTACTCAATTATTGATAACCGAAGAACGGTAGGTCGAAGCCCCTTTTCGGAATGCCCTGTCACGACCAATTCGCCGTAATCGGTGACCTCTTCCCACTCTACACATCACCTCAAGGATCATCGCGTATGCATTAGCAGCTGTGGAGGCACGGAGGCAACGTGCAAATATGGCGCATTACAAGATCCCAATGCTACCTTAACCACGATGGAGATAGTGAGAGAACGAATCTTGTCACTTCTTTATGCCACCACAATCGAGATAACATCTAATACTTAGTCGTCACTAAGCGTAGGAACAAGCACATGTAAAGACCATAAAATCCAGGCAATCAATAATCAAAACCATTCATCCACATATTCAACCATACTTCGATACATAGTGCAAGATACATCACCATCCAGTAGGCCTACCTTGATGGATCACCTCTTTAGCACCAATGGTTCTTGATCAACAACTAGAGAACATGAAGAACGGGGCAAAGCCCCGGTGGCTCTAAACTTACTAGCTGTGTTGTCCCTCTGGCGGCGGATCCCGAAACCCTAGGGCTTTTACAAGTTTATATAGGGCTGTACATCAGAAAGGAAAGGATTCTCGGGAAAAGAGTCCTTGTGCCGATCGGCACAGGGGATGTGCCGATCGGCACACCTCGTGTCCAGCTCGGTTTCCTCCCTAAGTCGGTTCCGTAGTCCTAGGTAGCTTCCATGTGGGCCTTCCAGTCAGCTTTCTTCGAGATCAAGTCTTGTGTTGCCCTTTCAAATCTTCGAGTATCTTTATCTCTTCGTGATGAATATCTCCCAAGATTGGTTCGGATAACTTCCTTCTAGAATAAACTGAATGGTAGGCCAGCTTCGGTGGCCTTGGGGTCCCATGTGCCGGTCGGCACATGTTTGTGCCGATCGGCACAGTGGGCCTTTTCTGCTGGTTCTCTTCTCTTCAGGTCTAGATCAGCCTCAATGTCCAGGATGTCGTCCTTTTCAATCTGTTTCTGTAATAAAGCTCCAGAGCGACATATATACAAATATGGTGCTATTATCAGGGGTTAATGGCCTATAATGATGACATTTATGCTCTAAATAAGGCGTAGTTGGCATATAAAATGGTATGCTAGAAATCGCCAACAGTCTAGTCGACACATGCGTCTACCAGAAAGTAGCAATGGCTAAACTTACAATCAATCAAAATCCAAACTAAAAGTGGCGGCTATGAGGGTATATGTGAGGTGTAGAGCACGACCAGGACGTGGTGGGGGTCGTCCCCAAACCCTAGGACGCGCCCCTATTGGGCCCAACTTGATACAAGGCCCGTCGTACCAAAACTAGACAGAAAAATGTCTCTATAGTAAAACGACAATTGCGGGCGATTCCGAATAGATATTGACATGAGGCTGGATCCATTGGAAAGTAGATTTCATAAGCTTTCCATGAAGTCCAAGATCGCCCCAATCGGAGTACATATGAAGTCGTGGTGATTGTCGCAAGTTGGTGCTGTTCTGCAGTCCGAATCCAACTTTCCATAACGTGTTAGATTTGATCTCTTTCTTTCCTTGGCCTGAAATTGACGTGGTCATCTGGTGGAGAACATTGGGGATACATGGAATTGGTCCCCAATCAACTTCCTTGGTCCTCCATGCCTTCCATATGCGTCTAACACTTTCCTTAATCCATGTAAGCAATTCTGAAAATGAAATGAACGCACATCATGGTGCAGCAACAATTCATCAAATATTTTGGACATAATGATGATATAGAATTGATTCACCTTTTGTTCAAAATTCATGAACATGATCATATCTGAGCTGGTTATGTCCTCATCATTCTCCCTTTCTTGACAGCAAACCGTCCTCGGTTTGACATCACGATTGAAGTTAAGGCATAAAGTTTTATCAAGTTCATTCAAATATAATAAGCATTGCAGCAAAGCCGTGCTCCCTTTCTTGAAAATTTACCTGCAACTTGTATCCAATAGAAAAAAAATAGATATGGTGTTGTTAGGTTGAATACAAGTCATCATTTGATCATTCGAGAACAACACTAAAAGTGTTTTCAGTTTTAAACAAATATATACTCTATGCACCATGTATTTATCGTGTTCATCATATTTACCAATTGCATGAAAAGAGCAATAATCTAAACATTGCAAACAAGATTTCTGAAACAAAACCTCCTCTAAACAATTCAGGTCACAAAGAAAATCAAATTCGATATAACCTAAACAATTTAAAGAAATCTGATTTTCATTTCCTCTTCCTCATTCTCAATGCAATGAAAATTTGTAACTTCAGCATTTATATCATTTGTAACAGATATAAGTGAAGCACATACATGAACTAGTTGTGTTGTAGATATAAGTGAAGCATGATCACAGAACTCTTCTTTGTCACAAGTAACAATATATTCATCCTGTAACAAAGGAAATTCAGCAACACAATCCACTAATAATTGCTCTAAACTAGCATGAGGAGTGGATAAATTCAGCACCAAAGCAACAAGTTCACATGGAGGCGAAGTTAGAGCAAGTGCCTCTTCATTCACATGACGTATTTCACCATCTAAATCCTTACCTTGTCCACTCTCTCGAGTCAAACAAGGTGCAATAAGTTCCTCATCTTCCTGTTCAAGGTTAGCAACAATAGGACAAGAAAAAGATGGTGCCACATCCAAAGATTTGTTAGTTATCGATTCAGCCATTTTCATTTCGTTTATTTTTGTGGCAATCTGATTTTCAGCAATTTGCGCAAGCCAAAACAAGTGAGCAATGTGGTTATAAGATTGAGACATGAGCATGGTTCTAATTTCAGAATTGAGCCCTCTCATGAACCTATTCATTACATCTTCTTGAGAACCATGAAATCCACCAAAAATGATACAAATTTTAAACTCATGGTAATATTCTTTCACAGTCCTACTACCTTGTTTCAAAGAGTCTAATTTGGCAAGTAATTTATCAATATGATATTCAGAAATAAAAGAATGTCTAAAAAGAAGTTTGAAATCTTGCCAAGATTGTGGAACTTTGTTGCGCCTACAAATACGTTTCCATTCAAGCAAAGCATTTTCAGTCAAAACATTGGAGGCAATATAAATCTTTTCTTGCTCAGACAGATCATGCTCATCAAATTCATTCTTTACTTTCAGCTCCCAATCAATATATGTAGCATTAAAGGACTCACCATTATAAGAAAGCAAGTGTCGAATGATGTCCTGAATGTTTGGATGCAACCTGGATGGCTCAAAAATCTCCGTGTCACCTGCCATGATTAGTATACAGCAAGAAACACACACAATAATATGTATGCTCCTATGTATCAAATAATATTATGTGGCTGGTGTAATTCCCTCAATTCTCAACTTGTTCAAACAAGCTCTTACAAGTTCTTACCTTGCTCAACAGGAGGTGATGGCAACCAAAAGATTGGCAACCGTGAAAGAAAATGTATCGGTACCGCAGCAACAAAACCTGTCAAGCTATAGTCGGATATGTGGAGCTATAGATGGGATGAAAATAATGCACAAGGAAATGCTAGCACCACATTAGTATAAAAGCAAGCTGAGTAATTGTTCAATGGTGGTACGGTGCTGGTCCTAGCCTAGACCGTACTAGAGACACGAGCCTAGACACAAACGAAGCCACAAAGCACACACCGAAACAAGAAGAAACACAATGATCAGCCCCTTTCTTTTCTTTTTCTTTTCCGCTTTTTTTCTTCTCTTTTCCTTTCTTTTTTTTTGCTTTCTCTTTCTTTCTGTTTTTTTTTCAAGGCAACCTCAAAAACTTAATATATGCACAAAGGAAGCCAAAGAGCAATTCAGCACACACACGCAAATCAGCAGGGATATAGCAGCAAAAGGTCTCTGCACTAAAAAATTATTTATGCACAGCTCCGAATAGATATTGATGTGCGACCAGAACCAAAGGAAAGTAGACTTGATAAGCTTTCCGTGAAGTGCTAGAACATGCTGTCTGCGGCACAACAACCTCTTCACAGGCATACCAGGGTTTCTCAACTGGATGCCATTGCACGCCTAATGGCCGTAAAGTCCCAGTTTAGCTTGAGTCGGAATGCCTTCGATGTTATGTTGACAGTTATTGCCAGCCTGCTTCCGGAAGGGAACATTCTGCCAAAGAGCATGTATGAGGCACAAAACTCCTTAGTGCACTTAAGATGCCGTATGAGCAGATTCATGCGTGTCTGAACGGATGCGTTTTATTCAGGAAAGAGCATGCGGAAGCAAAATACTGTCCAAAGTGTGGATCATCTAGATTCATAGAGGTAGACGCTGGTGAAGGACAAAAGAGGCAGCTCACGGTCCCCGTGAAGATCCTAAGGTACCTTCCATTCTTACCGAGGATCCAACGGCTTTACATGACCAAGGAATCCGCGAAACAGATGACATGGCACAAACATGGAAAGCGATACAAGCCCACTAAGCTTGTACATCCATCCGATGGTGAAGCATGGAAACATTTTGATGGGATTCATCGTGAGAAAGCTATGGAGGCTCGTAATGCACGTGTGGCACTGGCGACAGATGGGTTCAATCCTTACGGAATGGGGTCTGCCCCATACAGTTGTTGGCCCGTGTTCGTTATTCCCCTCAATCCCCCCCCCCCCCCCCCCCCCGGCGTCGTCTTTCAACGACAGTATATTTTCTTGTCGATGATAATTCCTGAAAATCCAGGGAATAATATGTGTGTTTACATGGAGCCTCTGATTGATGATTTGATCCGTGCTTGGGAGGTAGGGGTATGGACATACGATCGAGCTACAAAGACAAACTTCAGAATGTTTGTTTGCTACTTCTACTCTCTGCATAACCTCCCGGCGTATGGTTGTTTCTACGGCTGGGGCGTTCACTCGAAATTTCTATGCCCAGTATGCAAGCATCTCGTTAGGTTCATTTGGTTGAAGAAGGGTGGCAAGTTTTCTTCGTTCGACCAACACCGACAATTCCTCCCTATTGACCATCCATTTGGAAGAGACAAAAAGAACTTTACAAAAGGTGTGGCAGTTCACGACCCGCCACTGCAATTCATGAAAGGTCCGTAGGTGCATGCTATGTTAGATGCTCTCGAGGTCGATGAACAAGAAGGTGGTTTTGTGGGATATGGTGAGTTACATGCCTTCACTCAGATTTAGGGCTTGTTTAGGCTTTCCTATATAGTTGACCTTCTTCTTCCACACAACATTGATCTAATGCACACTAAACATGGCATTAGCGTTCCACTTTTCAGAACAATAATGGACATTCCTGATAAGACTAGGGACAATGTTAAGGCAAGAGTCGATCAAGCAACTTTAAGCAATAGACCTAAGCTAGATATGGCGCCTCCTATATCCGGCAAGTCATGGAGAAAACCTAAGGCCGAATTCGTCCTGACGAGGCTCCAAAGGAGGGAAGTACTAGAATGGTCCAAGACGTTAATGTTCCCTGATGGGTTTGCAGCGAACCTGAGTAGGGGAGTGAACTTGACTACTATGCGAATCAATGGGGCCAAGAGTCATGACTACCACATCTGGCTTGAGCTGCTTCTTCCGGTCATTGTTCGAGGCTATCTCCCTGATCATGTGTGGCAAGTGCTGGCAGAGTTGAGCTATTTCTTCCGCCAGCTTTGTGCTAAGGAGATATCTAAGACCATGATTGAAGAGATGGAAAAAATGGCGCATGTGTTGCTCTGTAAGCTGGAGAAGATATTTCCACCCGACTTGTTCACTCCGATGCTGCATATGATTTTGCACCTCCCATATGAGGCATGAATGGGGGGCCTGCGTAGAACCGTTGGTGCTACCCAATTGAGAGGTGTCAAAAGGTTATTCGAACTAAATGTAAAAATAAATGCAAAATTGAAGCTTCCATTGCAGAGGCATACATTCTCGAGGAGGTGTCAAACTTCACAACAAAATATTATTCTAACAACCTTCCGAATGTGCATTATCCAGCCCCCCGTTACAACACTGGCGAAAATGAATCGACCCTCAGCCTTTTCCAAGGGCAATACGGACGTGGAAGTGAAGCGACCAACAAGAACCTGACATATCAAGAGTGGCGCACTATCATGATATATGTGTTGACCAACCTTGCCGAAGTGGTGCCGTACATGAAGTAAGTTATGAATAAATTTCATAATTCCGCATCGAACCCAATTGTTCCGCATCCAACCCACTTGGTCCATATATTGATACAAGGAATTTCTTGATGGATTTTGGCATGCCTCAAGGCCTCCTACCCCACAGGAGGTTGATACCCTTCTTCGCAAGGGTGCGGGAAATGGATCGCCCGATTTCATTTCTTGGTTCAAACGGAAGGTATTTAGCATTTCCTTAGTATGATATTACAAGTTGCTCGTACGTGCGAATAATATAACTAACTATCCTACTTGAACTTGCAGGCCCAAACCGATCAATCTATGAATGCCGAGCTGAGGTAGGTTGCCAATGGCTAGGGTCAAGTCATTTGGAAGCTATGACGTTAATCGGTACCGCTTTCACACAACAAGCTACGAGCAGAATCGGCCTAATAGAAGAACCACTACTCCAGGTGACGATGGAGTCGAGTATTAAAGAGTTGAAGAAATATACGAACTCATGTTTGATGGTTGCAAACCTTACTCTTGTAATACTAAAATGCCATTGGTTTGATCCTGAAGTAGTGAGACGGACCCCTAATATTGGGCTAGTCGAAATTCGACAGTCATCCGTCTATCCAGGAGACGATGTATATATTGTGGGTCAACATGCCACACAAGTTTATTATCTCTCATACCTGTGCCAAACCGATGACCGTCTCAAGGGTTGGGATGTTGTGTACAAGGTATCGCCACACGGTAAACTACCTGTCCCAAACATTGAAGATTACAATATAGACCCAAACACATATGTCGACGGAGAGTTCTTCCAAGAAGATGGGCTAGAAGGGGGCTTTGAGATAGACTTAACCAAAGAGATCGGAATGGAAGTAGACAATGAAACGGTTGTTGACGACGATGCTGGAGATGAGGTTCAAAATGCGAAGGACTTGCAATTACTTGAGCGATTACATTTGAATGACGAGGACATTCCGCCTTCGCATAACGTGCAAGATGATATCGACATGCACGATAGTGATGATGAGGCATACGATGAAGCTAATCCCGATCTTGATGATTATTTTTAATACATGTATGGTCCGTACTAATTAATTGAATATTTTCATTACTATATTAGTTTGTAATACATGTTTTATTTATTTTGCATCTGTTTCGAAATACTGATGGATTTAATCTTTTTAATTACAGATGATTGATCAAAGATGGTGGGCGGGGGTATGCTGAGGTCGGTGACGTCCCTTTACAGTCGCGTGACTGGGAAGGGGTCCAGTTCAGCTGAGGGGTTCGGGGCCAGGAGGGGTCGAGTGAAGGGACGAGGCAACAGAGGTGGCGGCAGGCGTCGAGGAGGAAAGGCTGCGAGGGACCCGTCGCCTGTACCTTCCGTGCACGAGTCTAGTGAGGATGACGAGCAGGAGGAGCCGGTCCAGGAGCAGATACCTTCCGCTCACGGCTCGGCGGGGGAGGGAGACGGGGAGGAGAGGAGGAGGAGGAGCTGTTTGTAAGTCTTCTTTGCATTGCTTCGCTCAATACATTGCATTCATTGGTTATTCTTGAAATAATGACAGTATACATCTCTTCTATGTGCAGGATTTCTTCAGGGTTGAGCCAGAGTATATGGAACGGGCGCGCATTGCGGCGTACAACGCATGTCCTAAACTCGTTATGGACATGATTTATGAGTCGCGCGTCCAGGCCATCATCACCTACTATGCTCGGTTCCGGAATATGAGGGTGGAGAAAGGTGAGGCACGGACCATGGAGCTGACCCGAGAACAATACATGGAGGTAATTTGATCTTCTCATATTTCCTATACTTGATTAAGTACGCTTACTTTCATCTTGCCATATTTTCTGCACTTTGTGACGTGTAGGTGATTCCATGGTGGTGCGCCCCCCATTGTCGCCGGTGCTGGGAGTTTATTGTGGAGAGGTGGTGCGACCCCCCCAGTGGCAGGAGACGCACAGCGCTTGCCGGCAGTGGCGTTTGATGATGCCTGGTCCAGCACACTACCAAGGCAACCTTACCCTTGACCAGTACGTGGCTAGATGGGTACGTGAATTCATTTCGTTGTTGTAACGTTCAATCTTGCATAATTTCTAATCATCTTTCTGTTTTCTTTCCAGTCGGCGTCGCACAGTGGCCAGCCTTGCCCCCAGTTGAATGCTTGGGCTATGGCTCACAAGGGCAAGGCGACGTCCGAGGTCGACTACAACCCGGAGGACCCGCCCGAGTCGTACACCAACACCACCGTCCACAGCCGCCTCAGTCAGTACACGTCGGTGGCTAGGGAGGTCCACGGGCCAGAGTGGGACCCGAGCACCGAGGACATTGATGGAGAGGTCGTCATAAGGGTGGGTGGAGGTAAGAAGCACGGCCGCTACTGGATTGGAGACAGCACACTGGACACGGCCTCTGCTCCCACCCTCTCCCAGATCCGAGCAAGAAGCTCGGCCTCAGCCCCGCCCATACGCCCACGGCAGAGTTCTTCACAGATCCAGCTTGAGCAGCTCCAGGTTTTTTTTTATTCGTCATTCATTGATTTTTACATTGCTTTGCCTTGCATTGTAACATTGGGATGGAAATATTGTAGGCCCAGATGGAGGCGAAGCTGGAGGAAGAGCGGGAGAGGATGGAGGCCCATATGGAGGCGAAGCTGGAGGCAGAGCGGGAGAGGACTGCGCAGATGATGGGCGCGATGTACCAGTACATACAGAGTGTACCCGGTCTCCCGCCGCCGCCTCCAGGGCTGTTTCCCGTACAACCTACTCTCGGCACACCTCCTTTTCCCATTACTCCTACAGGCACTCCGGTGAGTCACTTGAGATCCTTGTAGTTTCATTTCTTACCTTCAAGTATGATCGGATGAAGTAATCGAATGTTTTAACTTGTATGCGTCTATCTTAAAACTTGTCTTACACACATGATCTCTTTTTCGTGCAGAATCAATCGGCAGGATCCAACAATCCGATTTCCATGCCAAATGCTTGGTCGTCGTGGGTACCACCTCGTCAATGAACCACTTGTACTTGTATTTGAACTTCTATAACTATGAACCCACTAGCTATTTGTGCTTTCATTTGAACTTGTGCCTGTTGACTTCTATTTGAACTTTGGACACTTTCTATGTGAACTTGAGGTTGTGGTCATGTGGATTAGTGTTTGTGATGATTTATGTGCTCGTGATGATGATGGTGGTGATATATATGTGTATCTGATGATGGTGGTTGTATATTTGTGATTTGGTGTGAATTTTGTCCAGGTTGTAGTGAATTTAAATATTTTATTGCAATCTGTGACAATTTTTTGCCAAGTGCCCCAGATCTTTGCCGAGTGCCAAGGCCAAGGCACTCGGCAAAGTGGCCCTGTTTGCCGAGAGCCAAAGCCCAGGCACTTGGCAAAGTGGCCATATTTGCCGAGTGCCTGGGCCAGGGGGCACTCGGCAAAGAATAATGTTTGCCGAGTGCCTGGCGTCAGGGCACTCGGCAAACAAACACGTGACGGCCGTTTGGGGCCGTCACGTAACTTTATTTTGCCGAATGCCACGTTGACACTCGGCAAAGTATTTGCCGAGTGCCCGACATTTGGCTCTCGGCAAAAATCCCTTTGCCGGCAAATTTGTGCCGTAGGCTCTTTGCCGAAATTTACACTCGGCAAAGACTTTGTCGAGTGCAATCGGCCCTTTGCCGAGTGCCTTGGGCACTCGGCAAACATGCTGTTTCCTGTAGTGAAGGATCCGGCCGACACAAAAGCCACCATTGTCTGCATCTTCTCCAAGTTTGGCGAATACTCTGTCTTCCTCAGCAATCTCGGAATCAATGAGTGCAGCCGCATCCTGATGGACATCATGAAGCAACAAGGCACGCATGAGGAGCACTTCCTGTCTCACAAACAAGGTGCTGCCCTTCGTAATTCTCGTGTGCGTACTTGTTGTTCAACGGCAAGTGCAACCCCTAGCCGGAAGACCCTCTCTACCCATACAGTTTTCTCATCTCTTGTCGCCACAATCCTACGGACCTGATAATTCAAAATAATACATTTCGCGTTCCCTGTGGAAATCGATACCTTGGAATACTCCTGGGTGAAAGCTACGTCGCCATCTGTATGCTTGCGAATTATTCTGTTAGGCATAAGGATCGCCAACAACTGCGCTAGACACGTGGCTTTAGCCGCGGGCAACCAAAATAAGTGACAAAAGAAATACTTATTTCACATTGGCTCTGAGGATCCTGACATGTGGGCCCCAAGTGTTTTATTTGCACTACGTGGCATTTCATGCGGTCAAATGAAATTAGTGACAAAAATTGTTTGGCCGTGGGCCCCACGATGCATGACATGTGGGCCCTCGTGTTCCTTCATGATGCGCCACGCGAGAAAGGTTCTGGTGCAACCGGTGCTTCTCGTGCTACCATGCTACCGAGCACTGTAGCACGAGAAATATGCATCGAAAAATTGCAACAAAAATATGAATGGATAGTGCATGCAACGATCTACAATTCATATTTTTGGTTGAGATGCAACGGAAGCTCGTGCAAGAAGATACAAAAAAGAGAAATCAGGCTGTGAACAGTGCGGGTTGCAACTGTTCATCATGAACCCGCAACCCGTTACTATTCAAAGTCTGATTTCTCTTTTTTGTATCTTCTTGTACGAGCTTCCGTTGCACCTCAACCAAAAATATGAATGATAGATCGTTGCATGCACTATCCATTCATATTTTTGTTGCAATTTTTCACTCATCTATTGAGGTGCTACCGCGGTTGGGAGCACGGTAGCACCACAACCCGCGGTAGCACCAGAACCTTTCTCTGCGCCACGTACCACGATGCGCGGGCATACGAAATTAGTGATGAAAATTACTTGACCATAGGCCCCACGGTGCTTGACAGATGGGCTTGCGGAGTGCTTTGTGGTGCACCACGTGGCATTTTATGCGGTCTAACGAAATTAGTGACCAAAATGGTTTGATCGTGGGCCCCGTAAAGCCTGACACATGGGGCATCTCTTGCTGACCAGAATGCCACGTAGGTCAGAATGACGAATAATGTTGGTCTATGTGGTCGTCGTACTTGCAATTGGATTTTTAGTGACGAATTGGTCACCCAAAACAATAAACCGGTAGTACCAGATGATACTATTCACGAGTTGCCATCACTAAATCATCTAGGTATACGATTTTTCGTCACAAATACGTCCTGCTAGTGACGGAACACGAAAAACATCATAAACCAGGCCGGAAACAGGAAAACACCCCCAAAATAGTGATGGATGAACAGTATGTACTAATGATACTTCATATTCTCTAGACATGGATTAGGTAAAAATTCCTTGCCAGCAAGAAAATATGTCCCCTAGGGACGTTCAACTCAGACGGGTCGTAACCTTTTACCAGATCATAGTGACCTGCTCGTCCATAACATTTCACACGAAACCACTATCCATAGATGTACCGACCCTCTCATCGAGTGGTCCTCCTTGCTCTGCAGATCAGCTAGTCTGAGGTCTTTATTTTTGAAGTCTTGATATTAATATTTCTTCGGCAAACAATATCCAAACTAAATTAACGACACAATCAGATGTGTATATTTCACTGAGAGATACAATTATTATAAAATCGAAGGTGCAAAATTTTGATAGGTAGGATACAATTGGATGGTATCTGAATTATTTCACATTCGAACCTTTTTACACTACAGTACATAGTGTTTTATTGAGCAACATGACAAGTAAACACCGTGCAGGACAAACATGAGACGTACGTGTTTCCCCATCAAAATCCCATAAACGTAGACATAATTAAGGCAGCAATCCTTCGACTCGGTAATACTGCTAGACACCGGGCAGCGGTACACGGAGGATGGGGCGGACCAAGAGGCGCGACTTCCGACGAACTACGACGCCAAATGCCTCGGTCATGTCCAATTTAGTAGGGTCGACCAGACCTGGCACCTCCCAGTCAAAATGGAATAAGAGGTTGGCAAGTGGGAGCTCAGCGTTGGCGAGACCAAATGCCATCCCGGGGCACATCCTCCGGCCTGCGCCGAACGGCAAGAGCTCAAAGTCGGCACCCTTGAAGTCCACTTCAGTGGCCTCGAACCGCTCTGGTCGGAACTCTTCGGGGTCCTCGGGCCAGTACTGCTTGTTGCGGGCTAAAGCCCAGGCATTCACTATTACTGTGGTGCCTGGCATAACGTCGTAGCCGAGCACGCGGCACCGCTCACTGGGCTCCCGCGGGAGCAGCAATGGCAAGGGAGGGTGCAGCCGGATTGTCTCCCGAATGACGAGTTGCAGGTACTGAAGCTTGTCAAGCCCTTCCTCGGGCACCGTGCCGCGCAAACTGAAGACACTACGCACCTCGGCTGTCGCCTGCTTCATGGCCATTGGGTTCCTAATGAGCTCCACCATGGCCCACTCTACAACCGTTGCTGCTGTCTCGGAGCCACCGGCGAAGAGGTCCTGCACGCAAGGCATTTAATTTAGCAAAAAGAGTCGGGTCAGCACTCGATTATGCCTGAATTTCATATTGTCCAGTCGCTGCCTTAATTTTCAAACTATAAGTTAGCTTAGGTAGTTGTTTGAGTAGTTTTTTTTTCTTTCGCAAAGTAGTTTTGAGTATGTAATCGGAAAAAATCTTAACTACTGACTGGCAAGAAGATTATTAACCACCGAAACATTATTAACTCAGGATTAACATCATTTAATTTGTGCTCACAGAATACTTTCCAATCCACCAAATGAAGATCGGAAGCAAGCCAGCAATCATGATCACGGATTACTGCTTGCTAACTAACTACTTGACTGTCAATAACAAAAAATTTAAAAAAGCATTAACAAAGTCTAAATTACATGATTATATTCAATGTAAAGACAACTATCAGAATATGTAATATTTAAAAATAATTTATTCGGATACATATTCTTTGTTAAAATAAAAGAAGTTTGATTCTGACAAACCTAGAATCCACTATATTTAGAGACGGAGGGAGTAACTAAAAATATCCCAAAAAAGTAATCAATGAAAACGAGAAATACTTACAAAGATAACGCCTTTGATGTCATCCATGTGGAGGGGAACTTGCAGCCCCCCATCCCTCTGTATCTTTAGGAGCACATCGAGAATGTCATGGGCCTCGCCTCCACATTCGTCGCCGCTCTCCAACCTCTCCAGGTGCTCCTCGATGATGCCGTCGAGGCTACTGAGCACTGCCTTGCGGCACTCCTCGGCGCTGCGCGTGGCAGAGCTGAGCCGCCTGATGAACCCGGAGGACGGCCACAGGTCAGCCGGGTTAAAGCCGGCGAAGAGCTTGTTCACTCGGGCGACGTGCCGCAGGAACAGGTCGCGTTCGTTCCACCGGTCGCCGACCATGGCACGGAGCGTGATGTCGGAGAACAGCGCTTCCAGCTGCGCGCGCAGCTGCACGGGGCGCGATCCGGCGGCGGCGGCGGCAATGGCGCGGAGCATGGCGGCGACCTCCTCCTCGCGGATGCGGCGGAAGGAGAGAACCCGGCGCATGCTGAGGAGCTCGGTGACGGCGATCTTGCGGAGCTGGCGCCAGTGGTCGCCGTACGGGCCGAAGACGATGTCGCGGCCGCCGTTGGTGAACGAGTTTACGGTGGGGCTTAGCGGCCGCGACGCGAACACCGTGTCGTGCGTCTTCATCACCTCGCGCGCCGCCTCCAGGGACGACAGCACAACCGTGGGCACCTCGCCGATTCGGAGTAGCATCACCGGCCCGTGGCGCCGTGACAGGTCCCGCATCGCGCGGTGCGGGAGCTGACCGATGATGTGATGCACGCTGCCGATGACGGGTAGCTGCCATGGCCCTGGTGGAAGATGCAGGCCATGCCCGTGTGCCGCAGCATGCCAGCGCTTCGTGAGCACAACAAGCAGCGACACGAGAGCCAAACCGAGGCAGAGGTAGTATTGGCTTTCCATTGCTGTAGTCACGCATGCGCGTGTATCTGTGGACATCTACAGAATTCAAGAAGGCAGCTGTGTTAGCATGGTGGTATTTGATGATGTGAACTCTTCTAGCTTATATAACAAGATGGACACGTCATTTGGAAGCCATGTTTGGCTGTTTGCCCATGTGCGGTTGAAGAGCAAAACGTAATAAACTATGATCTTGAAAGGTACTGACTACTGAGAGGTACAAACGATATAAATAAACAAATGTGGATTTCGACATAACAAAAGCTCTGAATCAGAAATCCCATTAGCAGTTGTACTTGAATATGAACTTTTTCTGCTACATAATTTGATGTTCTTGTGACATGTTTCTGCACTTTCATATTTGATGCGTGGCATGAAAATTTGACTGCATTGGCCCATCGGCAGTCTAATAGGTGTATGCTGTACTCATGTATGTTTTACTTGAAGATATTAATCAGAACTATATATGTCTTAAGAACAAGCTCCATAATGACAGTAACGACTTGCCTTATTTATGTATTTTTGGCAAAGACATGGTTGAGGCTTGTGTTGCTTTTATTATCCCACAGAATTCAAGATTTCTTATTTGTGCGGACAGATGTTCCAATAATTTTCTTCTCTTGTCAGGACCGTGAGCACGCGTTCTCAGCGATTTGAAACTGTCCGCCATGCAATTTGGATCTTGAGGGAGTACTCGGGTTGGGTTTCACCATGGTTCGGTAACTAAACATTCACTGTACTGCCCCGCTGCGTGTTCTCCTTGCATTGCGTCCGTTGCCCGCGTGTCGTCGTTCTCATTGGCTTGGCGGCGATGACGAGTAACTGCGGTGGGTGGGGGTAGGAGAAGAGAAAACCGCGTCTGCCTTCCTCGGCCTGCTCGTCTCCTCCGCTCCCCTCCCTTCAGTTCCCGATCTATGATGGCATGCGATCCAGATGACCAGCGGCTGCGCCCCGCTCCTCCAGGCAGGGCAGCGATGGCTCGAGGGATCAGTGAACCAGCAACCCCATCCGCCATGGAGGCAAGGTGATGGCGACCACCCTTTACGACAACAGAGGTCTCGCACAAGGCGAGGCAGCCCCTTCTTCTTCCCTCTCGGTTGATAGTCGGTGGCCCAGAGCGGGCTCGGCCGGCTGGGGCGTAGACGGACGGCGGCAAGGCGAGCTCGAGGTTGTCCGCGGCGGCACGTCTGCACCATCCACAGCGACTGCAGCATCCCGGTGGTAGCGCTCGGCCCTCTTTGTTGCAGGGCAAGGCGTCCTGACAGCGACCGAGTGGGGCGGCGTGGCGATGCAGGCGGAGCAAGCTCTCTGACCCGTTCTCAAGCTTCCTTCCCTCCCCCTAACGCCACCCCTCTTCCAAGTTCCTACCCCATTTGCCAAGCCAAAGGATCGATGGCCCGTCGGCGCCTGGTCGACCTCGAGCCTTAGTAGCAATCATCTTTCCAGACCCCGGCCCCGGCCCCGGCCCGAGATCTGGCCACCGGTGAGGCTGGCTTTGTCCCTCCAGATATGATTTGCACTAGAACATATATGCTAATTAATAACTTTTTGGGTGTCACTTACCGCTGCTAGTGACAAAAAATTGGTCATAAATCGTGATTTAGGACCTTTTAGGGTCCGTTCGAAGTCGAGCGTGACAAATCGTTATTTATGACATTTTTTTAGACGCAGATCACTGGATAACGAATATAGCCACTAGCTACGTCAGATGGCGAACATAGCTTCTGGTTCACGGCATAATTCAAATAACAACGAACAAACAAATCTTCATGCATCATACTACCAAAGGGTAAGGACAGCATACGTAAGATTTCAGTGTACGGTTTGTCTATGATGCAGAAAGTGATAGATCTTCAGCAGTTCCTCCAGGTGGGCATTGTCAGCTTGAGTTTGCTTCTTCAAACGTTCAATCTCATCAGATTGAGTTTTCATTGATGCATCAGTTTCTTGTGCCTGTTTCTACAACATTGCCAACTCTTGCTGCTGCTTATTTATCAGTTGTCGAAGTGCTTTGTAGCCTTCTTTAGTGGTCAGAACTTCAGCTTGAAGCTCTTGTAAAAGGTCGGAGCGCTTCTTGGAGGGTGACTTGATGTTCACAACTTCAATAGCTGTACCCAATGTACAAGATGAGATAAAATGAGACAAGGACAAGCTTCGTTATCAATATCATCCTTGAAAATAAAGATTGCCTTAAGTGTACCCAATATACAAGATGAGATAAAATGAGACAAGGACAAAGGTACCTGGCTATCCTAAAAAATATTAGATCATATCACCTCCGCAGCCTGATGCATCTCTTTCTTCTTGAAAGATGTGGGAAAAAGTGAATGGTAAGTTTGCAATGACAGACGAAATGAAGCTTTTGTGATTGGTTATCTCAGTCATTGTTCCTTTAGCTTTACCACAGAGATGTAGCACTGAGATCTTGTGCATTATGGTATGATGAGGTTATCTGAATAGAGTATGCTTTACACAGAAAGAAGCCAAATCAGATTAACAGTGCTAATAAAAGATTTAAATGCACCGACGGTCCTTAAACTATTTCGAGTATGTCATTCAGGTGCAAGAACTCTCAAACCGCGCATCCAAGTCCCCAAACTGTCAAAACCGTTCACCTGCGGTCCATACCGGTTTTGAGAATGGTTTGACATTGGAAAAATGCAATGAGGCCCTCAAGTTTACCTTTCTTCTCACACGTTAGCCTCAAACTGCTTGCGTATGGTAAAAAACTAGGAACCGATCAAGATCACGTCACCGAATCGGAGGCTTCCCGCTCGAATGCGTGACCCAGGCTGCCCCGCACAAAGTTGCCGCTCGACGTGGATGCTGACATAAAGCTAAGTTGGTTCTAGGTTCTCCCGGTCGTGGTCGACATGGTGTCAAGCATGCCATCAGGCGTCGCGTGGTTGCCAGCCACATGAATACGGAGCCAAAGAGGATCCGCTGGATGGCCGGCGTCTTGGGCCGCACGGAGGATGTGGGGTGGCCACACGCAAGCCTCAGCAGGAGCAGTCGCTTCACCAGGCCCAGTCGAACACGCCGTCGAGACTCCGGTCGACGGCCTTTATCGTGTGGTCGTTGCGGTGGAGCCGGCACACCTAGTCCACGAGGAAGCTGAATCCGTCGAAGGCGTGGATGTCAGATTTGCACGTGGCCTTCTCGGTGTGGAAGCACCCAGGCACTATGTAGCCCACGGTGTCATGCACGCCGCTGCTGATCTCCTCCATGTAGGAGCTCTTGTCCATCTCGTTGGTGCGCGCCAAGCCGAAGTTGTTGAGGCGGGTGGTGAAGGCCGTGTGGAGCATGATGTTGGAGGCCTTGTGATCGTTGTGCACCACTCGCTGGTTGTACTTTTTATGCAGATAGTGCAGCACCGACAGCACGCCGATGTTGTACCGAAGCTCCCAACCCAGCAGTCCACGCCCAGGCCAAGCTGAACAGTTACTGGTCCAGGATGTCGTTCGGCATGAACTAGTACACCAGCAGCAGCACACCATAGCAGCTGGAAGATGCTCCCACACCAGGTCGGAGTGCTCGCCCACATTTGCCAAGGCCAAGGGCCCGCGTTTGGGAAGCAAAGTAAACTTAGGTGTCCCTTTTGCATTTTTTCCAATGTCAAAACAATGCTCAAAACTGGTATGGATTGTCAGTGAACGGTTTTAATAGTTTAGGGACATCTATGTGCGATTTGAGAGTTTGTGGGATTGGATGACAAATCCCAGATGATTTAGGGGCCGCCAATGCATTTAACTTTTAAGAAAATATAAAATTAAGGCAATTTGAGGTTATAGTGTTATGATACCTTATGGAACGGGCTAGACCGCATCTCCAACAGGTCTCCCTCTGGTAGGCCGCTTTGAATTGTCCCTTTCATATGCATATAGAAGAAAAGTCAAATTAATGTAATCATCAAAGTATGTAGCTATACTCATGTGTGCAGTAAGCTTTAAATGTTACTCAAGTTAATACAAACTGTTTGAGGTTGTAATGCATTTTCATAAATAAATTCAGAAGCATAATCAACAAGAATATAGTTGTACTCTTTGTGCAATAAGTTTTAAATACTACTCCTGTTAATACAGATAACTTGGAGTTGCAGTGCGTTTTGATTAATACATTCAGATGTGTCATCATCAAGAATATAGATGTCTTATGTGTGCCATAAGCATTTTTTTAACTGTGACTGTTGTGTGTTACTAATTTACATGCAAAGGATGTATGACTGAAATTCTGAGTGCATGCATCTTTAGAGAATTAAATCATAATCAAAGTCACCACTACAAGAGTGGCTTTTGAGGAGTTTTATTCCTAATTTTCATTTTGGCTCTAATAGGATTTTGGAGAATTTGTGACGATCGGTTGAAGAGCAAAGATTAACTCCCAAGAAAATTATGAGAAGTATGCCAAACCTCACTAAAAAAATAGGATTTTGGCAGAATAATGGCTTTTGAACTATATTCTATAAGGAAACATGATCAATGACCCGATCTAATCTGACAGGATCGAATCTAAACTGATCTAAATAGGTAGATATTTTTTTTATTGGTGGCTGGTCAGGGTGTATCTCCCGATCTAATCTGACCTGCCGCTAATCTGACCCGGTCCAATCTAACCCGAACTAATCAGCAGGATATTTTATTTTATTGGTGGATGCTAAGGGCGTGTCTCCAGTATATATGAACTCCCCCTTGTTGGCAGTACCCAAAGCTAGGTATCTTAAGTAATCATACCGGCATTTATTATCTCATATAAAAATCAGTATTAAAACTCTATTTGATCAAATGTATGTTTTTTATCACACGTGAAGCCTTCTTCCCAAAGCTTAATAAGTTAAATTAAGGGGAGATATGGTAAGGCTGAGATTAATTCAATCTTTTACCTATGAGGATGTAAGACATGAAAGCTAACGGGGGCTCGTTTTTGACTTCTTCCGACCAAAGTAGTTGGAAATGATATACCAAAAAGATGAAAACAAAAGTGGAAGTATTTGATGGATACAAAATCTAAAACAATTTTAGGCGTTACTAATTGTTTCCGACTATTTCCATTTTGGACCGAAAATTACCGTTGATATTTTACCGTTCTATATTAGTCTAGGCAATAAAAAATATATATTAGATATATTCCAAACTGAAATAGGCAATAAATAAAGAGGTCTAAGCCTAATCTTAGCATTCCATTCCTGTGTGCCAAAAAAGTCGCTTCACTGGTAAAGCCGAACGTGATTGCGGAAATATCAAAGCTCCTTCCTATCACATGAAAACCGAACATAATCATCACTCATCGGCGGCCGCCAATCCCCACATTCCTTTCTCCCTCACAAAGATTGACACCATTGTGTAGTCTAGCAAATACTATGCCATTGTCTGTCCATGTTGCTGTGACTGTGATTCGTGTTACTGATATACATGCGAAGGAGGTATGACTGAAATTCTAAGCAGTGCATGCATCTTTAGAGAATTAAATCATAATCAAACTCACCACTAAAGAGATTGGCTTTTGAGGAGTTTTATTCCTAATTTTCATATTGGCTCTAATAGGATTTTGGAGAATTTGTGACGACGGGTTGAAGAGCAAAGATTAACTCCCAAGAAAATTATGAGAAGTATGTCAAACCTCACAACAAAATCGGATTTTGGCTAGACTAATGGCTTTTGAACTATATTCTATAAGCAAACATAATCAATGACCCGATCTAACCTGCCCTGCTGCTAATCTGACAAAATCGAACCTAAACCGATCTGAACATGTGGATATTTTTTATTGGTGGCTGGTCAGATGTGTCTCCCGGTCTAATCTGGCCTGCCGCTAATCTGACCCGGTCTAATCTAACCCGATCTAATCTGGAGGATATTTTATTTTATCGGTGGATGCTAAGGGTGTGCCTCCAGTATATATGAACTTCCCCTTGTTGGCAGCACCCAAAGCCGTAGGGGATATGTCTTAAGTAATCATACCTGCATTTAATGTCTGATATAAAATTAGTATTAGTACCCTATTTGATCAAATGTAAGTTTGTGATCACACGTGAAGCCTTCTTCCCAAAGCTTAATAAGTTAAACTAAGGGGGGATATGGTAAGGTTGAGATTAATTCAATCTTGTACCGATGAGGATGCAAGACATGGAAGCTAACGGAGGCTCGTTTTTGACTTTTTCCTACCATAGTAGTTGGAAATATACCAAAAAAATGAAAGCAAAAGTGGAAGTATTTGATGGATGGAAAATTGAAAACGATTTTAGACATTACCGATCATTTCCACTATTTCCGTTTTGGACCATAAATTACCGTTGATATTTTACCGTTTTAGAGCATCTCCAAGAGATTACCAAAAAATTAGCCTCATAAACTTGTTTTTGGAGCAACCAAAAAATTATGCGGGACAAATTTCCTTTCCTCCTCCACCAGTTCCTCCTTAAAAATAGATCAAAACACTTTTGATTGGGCCATGTCAGCATTTGGGTTCACAAAATCATTAATTCTAGTGAAAGAAGAAGGAATGGGGATCCCAATTCTTTCCCTGTTTGTAGCTACAAATGAGGGAAGTTTAGGGGGTATGAAAAAGTTAGGAGTAGTTTTGGGGTGCTGTTGGAGATGGTTTTTTTTCATTGAATCCCATTATTTTGATTTAAGGAGAGGTTTTGGAGCTCTTTTGGAGATGCTCTTATATTAGTCTAGCCAATCAAATATGTATCACATATATTCCAAACTGAAATAGGCAATAAATAAATAGAGATCTAAGACTAATCTTAGCATTCACTTCCTAAAGGTGGCTTACTAGTAAAGCCGAACGTAAATGCCGAAATATCAAACTCCTTCCTATCCCATGAAAACCGAACATAATCATCGCTCATCGGCGCCCGCCAATCCCCACATATCATGATCAATCCCTTTCTCCCTCGCGCAGATTGGCGCCATTGTGTAGTCTAGCAAATACTATGACATTGCCTCTCCACGTTGCTGTGACTGTGATTTGTGTTACTGATATAGATGCGAAGGAGGTATGACTGAAGTTCTAAGGAGTGCATGCATCTTTAGAGAATTAAATCATAATCAAAGTCACCATAAAAGATCGGCTTTTGAGGAGTTTTATTCCTAGTTTTCATATAGGCTCTAATAGGATTTTGGAGAATTTGTGACGATAGGTTGAAGAGCAAAGATTAACTCCCAAAAAATTATGAGAAGTATGTCAAACCTGACAAAAAAAAAAAGGATTTTGGCAGACTAATAGCTTTTGAACTACGTTCTATAAGGAAACATAATCAATGACCCGATCTAATCTGACCTGCTGCTAATCTGATAGGATCGAATCCAAACCGATCTAAACAGGTAGATATTTTTTTTATTGGTGCCTGGTCAGGGTGTGTCTCCCGATCTAATCTGACCTGCCGCTAATCTGACCCGGTCTAATCTAACCCAAACTAATCAGCAGGATATTTTATTTTATTGGTGGATGCTAAGGGTGTGTCTCCAGTATATATGAACTCCCCCTTGTTGGCAGTACCCAAAGCCGTAGGTATCTTAAGTAATCATACCTGCATTTATTATCTCATATAAAAATCAGTATTAAAACCCTATTTGATCAAATGTATGTTTTTTATCACACGTGAAGCCTTCTTCCCAAAGCTTAATAAGTTAAATTAAGGGGAGATATGGTAAGCTGAGATTAATTCAATCTTTTACCTATGAGGATGTAAGACATGAAAGCTAACGGAGGCTCGTTTTTGACTTTTTCCGACCATAGTAGTTGGAAAAGATATACCAAAAAAATGAAAATAGAAGTGGAAGTATTTGATGGGATAGAAAATAGAAAACGATTTTAGGCGTTGCTGATTGTTTCTGACTATTTCCATTTCGGACTGAAAATTACTGTTGATATTTTACCGTTCTATATTAGTCTAGCCAATAAAAATATATATTAGATATATTCCAAACTGAAATAGGCAATAAATAAAGAGGTTTAAGCCTAATCTTAGCATTCCCTTCCTGTGTGCCAAAAAAGTCGCTTCACTAGTAAAGCGGAACGTGATTGCGGAAATATCAAAGCTCCTTCCTATCACATGAAAACCGAACATAATCATCACTCATCATCGGCCGCCAATCCCCACATATGCACGATCAATTCCTTTCTCCCTCACGCAGATTCAATTCCTTTCTCCCTCACGCAGATTGACACCATTGTGTAGTCTAGCAAATACTATGCCATTGTCTATCCACGGTGTTGTGACTGTGATTTGTGTTACTGATATACTTGCCAAGGAGGTATGACTGAAATTCTAAGCAGTGCATGCATCTTTAGATAATTAAATCATAATCAAACTCACCACTAAGAGATTTGGCTTTTGAGGAGTTTTATTCCTAATTTTCATATTGGCTCTAATAGGATTTTGGAGAATTTGTGACGATGGGTCGAAGAGCAAAGATTAACTCCCAAGAAAATTATGAGAAGTATGTCGAACCTCACAACGAAATAGGATTTTGGCTAGACTAATGGCTTTTGAACAATATTCTATAAGCAAACATAATCAATGACCCGATCTAACCTGCCCTGCTGCTAATCTGACAAAATCGAATCTAAACCGATCTAAACATGTGGATATTTTTTATTGGTGGCTGGTCAGATGTGTCTCCCGATCTAATCTGGCCTGCCGCTAATCTGACCCGGTCTAATCTAACCCGATCTAATCTGAAGGATATTTTATTTTATCGGTGGATGCTAAGGGTGTCTCCAGTATAAATGAACTTCCCCTTGTTGGAGCACCCAAAGCCGTAGGGGATATGTCTTAAGTAATCATACCTGCATTTAATGTCTGATACAAAAATCAGTATTAGAACCCTATTTGATCAAATGTAAGTTTGTGATCACACTTGAAGCCTTCTTCCCAAAGCTTAATAAGTTAAACTAAGGGGGGATATGGTAAGGCTGAGATTAATTCAATCTTGTACCTATGAGGATGCAAGACATGAAAGCTAACGTAGGCTCGTTTGTGACTTCTTCCGACCATAGTAGTTGGAAATGATATACCAAAAAAATGAAAACAAAAGTGGAAGTATTTGATGGACAGAAAATTGAAAACAATTTTAGACATCACCGACCATTTCCGACTATTTCCGTTTTGGGCCATAAATTACCGTGGATATTTTATTTTATATTAGTCTAGCCAATCAAATATATATCACATATATTCCAAACTTAAATAGGCAATAAATAAAGAGAGATCTAAGCCTAATCTTAGCATTCACTTCCTAAAAGTGGCTTACTACTAAAGCCGAACGTAAATGCGGAAATATCAAACTCCTTCCTATCCCATGAAAACCGAACATAATCATCGCTCGTCGGCGGCCGCCAATCCCCACATATGCATGATCAATTCCTTTCTCCCTCACGCAGATTGGCACCATTGTGTAGTCTAGCAAATACTATGACATTGCCTCTCCACGTTGCTGTGACTGCGATTTGTGTCACTGATATACATGCGAAGGAGGTATGACTGAAATTCTAAGGAGTGCATGCATCTTTAGAGAATTAAATCATAATCAAAGTCACCATAAAAGACTGGCTTTTGAGGAGTTTTATTCCTAATTTTCATATAGGCTCTAATAGGATTTTGGAGAATTTGTGACGATAGGTTGAAGAGCAAAGATTAACTCCCAAAAAATTATGAGAAGTATGTCAAACCTGACAAAAAAAAAA
This sequence comes from Eragrostis nindensis, assembly GCA_012490785.1. Classification (NCBI taxonomy): domain Eukaryota; kingdom Viridiplantae; phylum Streptophyta; class Magnoliopsida; order Poales; family Poaceae; genus Eragrostis; species Eragrostis nindensis. The sequence goes on along the minus strand of JAAXCT010000030.1, from coordinate 1,234,154 downwards.
AGGATTCTGGCAGACTAATGGCTTTTGAACTATATTCTATAAGGAAACATAATCAATGACCCGATCTAATCTGACCTGCTGCTAATCTGGCAGGATCGAATCCAAACCGATCCAAACAGGTAGATATTTTTTTTATTGGTGGCTTTTCAAGGTGCGTCTCCCGATCTAATCTGACCTGCCGCTAATCTGACCCGGTCTAATCTAACCCAAACTAATCAGCAGGATATTTTATTTTATTAGTGGATGCTAAGGGTGTATCTCCAGTATATATGAACTCCCCCTTGTTGGCAGCACCCAAAGCCGTTGGTATCTTAAGTAATCATACCTGCATTTATTATCTCATATAAAAATCAGTATTAAAACCCTATTTGATCAAATGTATGTTTGTTATCACACGTGAAGCCTTCTTCCCAAAGCTTAATAAGTTAAATTAAGGGGAGATATGGGAAGGCTGAGATTAATTCAATCTTTTACCTATGAGGATGTAAGACATGAAAGCTAACGGAGGCTCGTTTTTGACTTCTTCCGACCATAGTAGTTGGAAATGATATACCAGAAAAATGAAAACAAAAGTGGAAGTATTTGATGGATAGAAAATAGAAAACGATTTTAGGCGTTACTGATTGTTTCCAACTATTTCCATTTTGGAATGAAAATTACCACTGATATTTTACCATTCTATATTAGTCTAGCCAATAAAAATATATATTAGATATATTCCAAACTGAAATAGGCAATAAATAAAGAGGTCTAAGTCTAATCTTAGCATTCCCTTCCTGTGTGCCAAAAAAGTCGCTTCACTGGTAAAGCCGAACGTGATTGCGGAAATATCAAAGCTCCTTCCTATCACATGAAAACCGAACATAATCATCACTCATCGGCGGCCGCCAATCCCCACATTCCTTTCTCCCTCACAAAGATTGACACCATTGTATAGTCTAGCAAATACTATGCCATTGTCTGTCCACGTTGCTGTGACTGTGATTTGTGTTACTGATATACATGCGAAGGAGGTATGACTGAAATTCTAAGCAGTGCATGCATCTTTAGAGAATTAAATCATAATCAAACTCACCACTAAGAGATTGGCTTTTGAGGAGTTTTATTCCTAATTTTCATATTGGCTCTAATAGGATTTTGGAGAATTTGTGATGATGGGTTGAAGAGCAAAGATTAACTCCCAAGAAAATTATGAGAAGTATGTCAAACCTCACAACAAAATAGGATTTTGGCTAGACTAATGGCTTTTGAACTATATTCTATAAGCAAACATAATCAATGACCCGATCTAACCTGCCCTGCTGCTAATCTGACACGATCGAATCTAAACCGATCTAAACATGTGGTTATTTTTTTTATTGGTGGCTGGTCAGATGTATCTCCCGATCTAATCTGGCCTGCCGCTAATCTGACCCGGTCTAATCTAACCCGATCTAATCTGGAGGATATTTTATTTTTTCGGTGGATGCTAAGGGTGTGTCTCCAGTATAAATGAACTTCCCGTTGTTGGCAGCACCCAAAGCCGTAGGGGATATGTCTTAAGTAATCATACCTGCATTTAATGTCTGATAGAAAATCAGTACTAGAACCCTATTTGATCAAATGTATGTTTGTGATCACACTTGAAGCCTTCTTCCCAAAGCTTAATAAGTTAAACTAAGGGGGGATATGGTAAGGCTGAGATTAATTCAATCTTGTACCTATGAGGATGCAAGACATGAAAGCTAGCGGAGGCTCGTTTTTGAGTTGGAAATGATATACCAAAAAAATGAAAACAAAAGTGGAAGTATTTGATGGATAGAAAATTGAAAACAATTTTAGACATTACCGATCATTTCTGACTATTTCCGTTTTGGGCCATAAATTACCGTTGATATTTTACCGTTTTATATTAGTCTAGCCAATCAAATATATATCACATATATTCCAAACTTAAATAGGCAATAAATAAAGAGAGATCTAAGCCTAATCTTAGCATTCACTTCCTAAAAGTGGCATACTACTAAGCCGAACGTAAATGCGGTAATATCAAACTCCTTCCAATCCCATGAAAACAGAACATAATCATCGCTCGTCGGCGGCCGCCAATCCCCACATATGCATGATCAATTCCTTTCTCCCTCATGCAGATTGGCGCCATTGTGTAGTCTAGCAAATACTATGACATTGCCTCTCCACGTTGCTGTGACTGTGATTTGTGCTACTGATATACAAGCGAAGGAGGTATGACTGAAATTCTAAGGAGTGCATCCATCTTTAGAGAATTAAATCATAATCAAAGTCACCATAAAAGATTGGCTTTTGAGGAGTTTTGTTCCTAATTTTCATATAGGCTCTAATAGGATTTTGGAGAATTTGTGACGATAGGTTGAAGAGCAAAGATTAACTCCCAAAAAATTATGAGAAGTATGTCAAACCTGACCAAAAAATAGGATTTTGGCAGACTAATGGCTTTTGAGCTATATTCTATAAGGAAACATAATCAATGACCCGATCTAATCTGACCTGCTGCTAATCTGACAGGATCGAATCTAAACCGATTTAAACAGGTACATATTTTTTTTTATTGGCTGGTCAGGGTGTGTCTCCCGATCTAATATGACCTGCCGCTAATCTGACCCGGTCCAATCTAACCCGAACTAGTCAGCAGGATATTTTATTTTATTGGTGGATGCCAAGGGTGTGTCTCCAGTATATATGAACTCCCCCTCGTTGGCAGTACCCAAAGCCGTAGGTATCTTAAGTAATCATATCTGCACTTATTATCTCATATAAAAATCAGTATTAAAACCCTGTTTGATCATATGTATGTTTTTTATCACACGTGAAGCCTTCTTCCCAAAGCTTAATAAGTTAAATTAAGGGGAGATATGGGAAGGCTGAGATTAATTCAATCTTTTACTTATGAGGATGTAAGACATGAAAGCTAACGGATGCACGTTTTTGACTTCTTCCGACCATAGTAGTTGGAAATGATGTACCACAAAAAGAAAAACAAAAGTGGAAGTATCTGATGGATAGAAAATAGAAAACGATTTTAGGCGTTACTGATTGTTTCCGACTATTTCCATTTTGGACTGAAAATTACCGTTCATATTTTACTGTTCTATATTAGTCTAGCCAATAAAAATATATATTAGATATATTCCAAACTGAAATAGGCAATAAATAAAGAGGTCTAAGCCTAATCTTAGCATTCCCTTCCTGTGTGCCAAAAAAGTCGCTTCACTAGTAAAGCCGAACGTGATTGCGGAAATATCAAAGCTCCTTCCTATCACATGAAAACCGAACATAATCATCACTCATCGGCGGCCGCCAATCCCCACATATGCATGATCAATTCCTTTCTCCCTCACGCAGATTGACACCATTGTGTAGTCTAGCAAATACTATGCCATTGTATGTCCACGTTGCTGTGACTGTGATTTGTGTTACTGATATACATGCGAAGGAGGTATGACTGAAATTCTAAGCAGTGCATGCATCTTTAGAGAATTAAATCATAATCGAACTCACCACTAAGAGATTGGCTTTTGAGGAGTTTTATTCCTAATTTTCTTATTGGCTCTAATAGGATTTTGGAGAATTTGTGGCGATGGGTTGAAGAGCAAAGATTAACTCCCAAGAAAATTATGAGAAGTATGTCAAACCTCACAACAAAATAGGATTTTGGCTAGACTAATGGCTTTTGAACTATATTCTATAAGCAAACATAATCAATGACCCGATCTAACCTGCCCTGCTGCTAATCTGACACGATCGAATCTAAACCGATCTAAACATGTGGATATATTTTTATTGGTGGCTGGTCAGATGTATCTCCCGATCTAATCTGGCCTGCCGCTAATCTGACCCGGTCTAATCTAACCCGATCTAATCTGGAGGATATTTTATTTTTTCGGTGGATGCTAAGGGTGTGTCTCCAGTATAAAAGAACTTCCCGTTGTTGGCAGCACCCAAAGCCGTAGGGGATATGTCTTAAGTAATCATACCTGCATTTAATGTCTGATAGAAAATCAGTACTAGAACCCTATTTGATCAAATGTATGTTTGTGATCACACTTGAAGCCTTCTTCCCAAAGCTTAATAAGTTAAACTAAGGGGGGATATGGTAAGGCTGAGATTAATTCAATCTTGTACCTATGAGGATGCAAGACATGAAAGCTAGTGGAGGCTCGTTTTTGAGTTGGAAATGATATACCAAAAAAATGAAAACAAAAGTGGAAGTATTTGATGGATAGAAAATTGAAAACAATTTTAGACATTACCGATCATTTCTGACTATTTCCGTTTTGGGCCATAAATTACCGTTGATATTTTACCGTTTTATATTAGTCTAGCCAATCAAATATATATCACATATATTCCAAACTTAAATAGGCAATAAATAAAGAGAGATCTAAGCCTAATCTTAGCATTCACTTCCTAAAAGTGGCATACTACTAAGCCGAACGTAAATGCGGTAATATCAAACTCCTTCCAATCCCATGAAAACAGAACATAATCATCGCTCGTCGGCGGCCGCCAATCCCCACATATGCATGATCAATTCCTTTCTCCCTCATGCAGATTGGCGCCATTGTGTAGTCTAGCAAATACTATGACATTGCCTCTCCACGTTGCTGTGACTGTGATTTGTGCTACTGATATACAAGCGAAGGAGGTATGACTGAAATTCTAAGGAGTGCATCCATCTTTAGAGAATTAAATCATAATCAAAGTCACCATAAAAGATTGGCTTTTGAGGAGTTTTGTCCCTAATTTTCATATAGGCTCTAATAGGATTCTGGAGAATTTGTGACGATAGGTTGAAGAGCAAAGATTAACTCCCAAAAAATTATGAGAAGTATGTCAAACCTGACCAAAAAATAGGATTTTGGCAGACTAATGGCTTTTGAGCTATATTCTATAAGGAAACATAATCAATGACCCGATCTAATCTGACCTGCTGCTAATCTGACAGGATCGAATCTAAACCGATTTAAACAGGTACATATTTTTTTATTGGCTGGTCAGGGTGTGTCTCCCGATCTAATATGACCTGCCGCTAATCTGACCCGGTCCAATCTAACCCGAACTAGTCAGCAGGATATTTTATTTTATTGGTGGATGCCAAGGGTGTGTCTCCAGTATATATGAACTCCCCCTCGTTGGCAGTACCCAAAGCCGTAGGTATCTTAAGTAATCATATCTGCACTTATTATCTCATATAAAAATCAGTATTAAAACCCTGTTTGATCATATGTATGTATTTTATCACACGTGAAGCCTTCTTCCCAAAGCTTAATAAGTTAAATTAAGGGGAGATATGGGAAGGCTGAGATTAATTCAATCTTTTACTTATGAGGATGTAAGACATGAAAGCTAACGGATGCACGTTTTTGACTTCTACCGACCATAGTAGTTGGAAATGATGTACCACAAAAAGAAAAACAAAAGTGGAAGTATCTGATGGATAGAAAATAGAAAACGATTTTAGGCGTTACTGATTGTTTCCGACTATTTCCATTTTGGACTGAAAATTACCGTTCATATTTTACTGTTCTATATTAGTCTAGCCAATAAAAATATATATTAGATATATTCCAAACTGAAATAGGCAATAAATAAAGAGGTCTAAGCCTAATCTTAGCATTCCCTTCCTGTGTGCCAAAAAAGTCGCTTCACTAGTAAAGCCGAACGTGATTGCGGAAATATCAAAGCTCCTTCCTATCACATGAAAACCGAACATAATCATCACTCATCGGCGGCCGCCAATCCCCACATATGCATGATCAATTCCTTTCTCCCTCACGCAGATTGACACCATTGTGTAGTCTAGCAAATACTATGCCATTGTCTGTCCACGTTGCTGTGACTGTGATTTGTGTTACTGATATACATGCGAAGGAGGTATGACTGAAATTCTAAGCAGTGCATGCATCTTTAGAGAATTAAATCATAATCAAACTCACCACTAAGAGATTGGCTTTTGAGGAGTTTTATTCCTAATTTTCTTATTGGCTCTAATAGGATTTTGGAGAATTTGTGGCGATGGGTTGAAGAGCAAAGATTAACTCCCAAGAAAATTATGAGAAGTATGTCAAACCTCACAACAAAATAGGATTTTGGCTAGACTAATGGCTTTTGAACTATATTCTATAAGCAAACATAATCAATGACCCGATCTAACCTGCCCTGCTGCTAATCTGACACGATCGAATCTAAACCGATCTAAACATGTGGATATTTTTTTTATTGGTGGCTGGTCAGATGTATCTCCCGATCTAATCTGGCCTGCCGCTAATCTGACCCGGTCTAATCTAACCCGATCTAATCTGGAGGATATTTTATTTTTTCGGTGGATGCTAAGGGTGTGTCTCCATTATAAATGAACTTCCCGTTGTTGGCAGCACCCAAAGCCGTAGGGGATATGTCTTAAGTAATCATACCTGCATTTAATGTCTGATAGAAAATCAGTACTAGAACCCTATTTGATCAAATGTATGTTTGTGATCACACTTGAAGCCTTCTTCCCAAAGCTTAATAAGTTAAACTAAGGGGGGATATGGTAAGGCTGAGATTAATTCAATCTTGTACCTATGAGGATGCAAGACATGAAAGCTAGTGGAGGCTCGTTTTTGAGTTGGAAATGATATACCAAAAAAATGAAAACAAAAGTGGAAGTATTTGATGGATAGAAAATTGAAAACAATTTTAGACATTACCGATCATTTCTGACTATTTCCGTTTTGGGCCATAAATTACCGTTGATATTTTACCGTTTTATATTAGTCTAGCCAATCAAATATATATCACACATATTCCAAACTTAAATAGGCAATAAATAAAGAGAGATCTAAGCCTAATCTTAGCATTCACTTCCTAAAAGTGGCATACTACTAAGCCGAACGTAAATGCGGTAATATCAAACTCCTTCCAATCCCATGAAAACAGAACATAATCATCGCTCGTCGGCGGACGCCAATCCCCACATATGCATGATCAATTCCTTTCTCCCTCATGCAGATTGGCGCCATTGTGTAGTCTAGCAAATACTATGACATTGCCTCTCCACGTTGCTGTGACTGTGATTTGTGCTACTGATATACAAGCGAAGGAGGTATGACTGAAATTCTAAGGAGTGCATCCATCTTTAGAGAATTAAATCATAATCAAAGTCACCATAAAAGATTGGCTTTTGAGGAGTTTTGTTCCTAATTTTCATATAGCCTCTAATAGGATTTTGGAGAATTTGTGACGATAGGTTGAAGAGCAAAGATTAACTCCCAAAAAATTATGAGAAGTATGTCAAACCTGACCAAAAAATAGGATTTTGGCAGACTAATGGCTTTTGAGCTATATTCTATAAGGAAACATAATCAATGACCCGATCTAATCTGACCTGCTGCTAATCTGACAGGATCGAATCTAAACCGATTTAAACAGGTACATATTTTTTTTATTGGCTGGTCAGGGTGTGTCTCCCGATCTAATATGACCTGCCGCTAATCTGACCCGGTCCAATCTAACCCGAACTAGTCAGCAGGATATTTTATTTTATTGGTGGATGCCAAGGGTGTGTCTCCAGTATATATGAACTCCCCCTCGTTGGCAGTACCCAAAGCCGTAGGTATCTTAAGTAATCATATCTGCACTTATTATCTCATATAAAAATCAGTATTAAAACCCTGTTTGATCATATGTATGTTTTTTATCACACGTGAAGCCTTCTTCCCAAAGCTTAATAAGTTAAATTAAGGGGAGATATGGGAAGGCTGAGATTAATTCAATCTTTTACTTATGAGGATGTAAGACATGAAAGCTAACGGATGCACGTTTTTGACTTCTTCCGACCATAGTAGTTGGAAATGATGTACCACAAAAAGAAAAACAAAAGTGGAAGTATCTGATGGATAGAAAATAGAAAACGATTTTAGGCGTTACTGATTGTTTCCGACTATTTCCATTTTGGACTGAAAATTACCGTTCATATTTTACTGTTCTATATTAGTCTAGCCAATAAAAATATATATTAGATATATTCCAAACTGAAATAGGCAATAAATAAAGAGGTCTAAGCCTAATCTTAGCATTCCCTTCCTGTGTGCCAAAAAAGTCGCTTCACTAGTAAAGCCGAACGTGATTGCGGAAATATCAAAGCTCCTTCCTATCACATGAAAACCGAACATAATCATCACTCATCGGCGGCCGCCAATCCCCACATATGCATGATCAATTCCTTTCTCCCTCACGCAGATTGACACCATTGTGTAGTCTAGCAAATACTATGCCATTGTATGTCCACGTTGCTGTGACTGTGATTTGTGTTACTGATATACATGCGAAGGAGGTATGACTGAAATTCTAAGCAGTGCATGCATCTTTAGAGAATTAAATCATAATCGAACTCACCACTAAGAGATTGGCTTTTGAGGAGTTTTATTCCTAATTTTCTTATTGGCTCTAATAGGATTTTGGAGAATTTGTGGCGATGGGTTGAAGAGCAAAGATTAACTCCCAAGAAAATTATGAGAAGTATGTCAAACCTCACAACAAAATAGGATTTTGGCTAGACTAATGGCTTTTGAACTATATTCTATAAGCAAACATAATCAATGACCCGATCTAACCTGCCCTGCTGCTAATCTGACACGATCGAATCTAAACCGATCTAAACATGTGGATATTTTTTTTATTGGTGGCTGGTCAGATGTATCTCCCGATCTAATCTGGCCTGCCGCTAATCTGACCTGGTCTAATCTAACCCGATCTAATCTGGAGGATATTTTATTTTTTCGGTGGATGCTAAGGGTGTGTCTCCAGTATAAATGAACTTCCCGTTGTTGGCAGCACCCAAAGCCGTAGGGGATATGTCTTAAGTAATCATACCTGCATTTAATGTCTGATAGAAAATCAGTACTAGAACCCTATTTGATCGAATGTATGTTTGTGATCACACTTGAAGCCTTCTTCCCAAAGCTTAATAAGTTAAACTAAGGGGGGATATGGTAAGGCTGAGATTAATTCAATCTTGTACCTATGAGGATGCAAGACATGAAAGCTAGTGGAGGCTCGTTTTTGAGTTGGAAATGATATACCAAAAAATGAAAACAAAAGTGGAAGTATTTGATGGATAGAAAATTGAAAACAATTTTAGACATTACCGATCATTTCTGACTATTTCCGTTTTGGGCCATAAATTACCGTTGATATTTTACCGTTTTATATTAGTCTAGCCAATCAAATATATATCACATATATTCCAAACTGAAATAGGCAATAAATAAAGAGAGATCTATGCCTAATCTTAGCATTCACTTCCTAAAAGTGGCTTACTATTAAAGCCGAACGTAAATGCGGAAATATCAAACTCCTTCCTATCCCATGAAAACCGAACATAATCATCGCTCATCGGCGGCCGCCAATCCCCACATATGCACGCGTACTGATAGTTCGTACTCTTGTCTGCCGGCGATGTCGCTTGTTCATGAACGCCTGATTTGGAGCCCGAGCCACTTGCCTCATTGTAACATGGGTGCCGAAACTCAGTTGATTAATGTCGTTGCCATCACTTCCACTCGCAACATCCAACTCCTCCTCTGCCAGCCTACCTACAGCAAACTGATCAGCTGCTGGGAGCATGTGACCGGCTTCAATTTTGTCCCTCAGGCCATGCGTTTGTCTCCTGGTTTAGCCGGCATGTACAGGTGGAAATCTGAGAACTCTCTCATGTACTTTCCCTGGTACTTTGATCTGGATCTGACTTAGAAAGTACAAGATGAAGTGAGCGTACGGATGCTATCGGGAACAATCTAACCCATCAGTGATGACATCCTCAATCTCACAAAGTAAAAAGTCCACACTGTCGAAGTTGCCCATTCATGATGTGAATAAGGAGCCATTGTTGTAGACTAGTCATGTTGTTAGCATTGCCCAACCGTGGTAACAAGGTCATCCTCAGTGCTTCGTGAACCATCTTTGTCTCTCGATTAAGATATTTAATTTTTCGTTTTCCTGCGTCAGATTCTGTCGAGGCCTGTGTAAAAGCTGACCCAACTGCTCGTCTGTAGGTTAATTGCCACCGATCATAGGACGGTGAGGAGGTGATGCATCTCCATATGCTATCTGATGTAGAAACGTCTTGTAAATGTCAATTCCGAGAAACTTAGCTAGCTGTTCTCTAGTGGCTCGGAAACGTTGACCCTCAAAAATGAATTGGATCCATATTCGGTTAGTCGAAATGTAGATTGTAGCATAGAATTCTCAGACCCCATTGTCAACATATTTACTAGCTCTGAAACTATCTCACTCAATCTCTTGAATGGGGCAAAGTATGCGTGGATCTTGGTGCCCGCCGAGGCTCTTTTCAGAGCAGTCCAGTCAAGTTTGTTGTGATTAAACAGCCTGATTTTCTTCTTTGGCTAGGTTGCGATTAATCTGCGATGAGTATTAGTCAACCGATTATTCAGTGCAAGCCATTCCCCAACCGATACGTCGATGCGTAATGCCTTGAGATGCTTGCTTTTAGATTTATTTTTGTGTATCACTTGCCCTTGCTTAGATGGGGATTCTTCTTCCTCAGAACAGTCCTCAAAAGAATCGTCAACGTCGTGATACAAAGTACAATAAGGTAAGCGGCGTTCGAGGCCTCTTGTTCACATAACTAATCCCACCTTGTGCACGCGCATAACCGGGGCGCTGATTGGCCAAGGCACCAGCTGTCATAATCTCAGTCTGCTGTTTACTGGATCGGCCTCTCTGCCTCGTGTGAGGACCAGATGTCTGGGCTTGAGTGACCGCAGTCATCTTCCCTGCACGCTGATTGTCCCCAAAAGGGACAATAACACCCCATCTTGGCTGTGATCGTGGATGCTTGGTACAAGCCATCTGTCACTGAACTGCAAGGAAGCAGTGGCGGAGCTTGAGCATACACTAATCACATAAGACAAGTATGGAATTTCAGCATTTGTATCATATTTTCTATCAATAAATGAATATAGTGGCTCAAAAAAAGCTTGGGGATTGCTTAGACAAAGGGAAAAATAAGTTGGGTTCTCACCACTACAGAAGATGAAGAGGGCAAGGGGGGGACCCACCCAGGGTAGATCATTGGCAGCATGAATCAACCTTGGAGTTGCGGAACGTGGCGGAGAAGCGCGATGGCGGCGAAACGCTGGAGCTAGGGTTACGCGGGCGGGTTCCGAATCTGTACAGCACGCCAGCGGTGAATCTCTATTCTCTCGTGCCTGGGTTACAACGGCCGGAGGATCGAGAAAGTGGTTAGGCCAGCAGTCCAGTGCTCTACATCAGCATAGGACGACAAGAGGCAGCTCAGCGGCGCGGATGAGAGGCGGAGGAACGAGCATTGAACTATAGACATAGAAAAGTAGAAGGCTGTTTGCATCCATACCATCACTTTGGACTGAGTTTTTGTGTATACCGTCACGCTAGTCAATGGCTTAGTCTTTTCTATTCTTTTGTAATCAGGTCCTAATTTTTTTTATTCAATTAGGTCCTACTTGTCATTGATACATCATGGAATTTTCGAAACAAAAACACCATCGAATAACACACCGCGGAATCATCGCCATGGATCGGCGGGCCGCACAAAAAAATTCCATCTAAATATTTGGGCTACGGTGCAGGCCGAGGAAAGTGGTAGTGAGCCAGATTTGACTTGTACTGGACTAGGATGTGTGTGTGTCCGCCTTGTGCTGAAGCATATGCGGGGCTTACTTTCCCATTTTAATGACAAACACTGCCTGACGTGTGGGTCCACAACATGCTGACTGGGATGCGTGTGGATCCGCCATATGCTGATTAGGATATGCGTGGGCACAATTTTAATGACGAATATTATTTGACGTGCGGGGCCATAATATGCTGAGATGCGTGTGGTTCCGCCATGTGCTGACTAGGATGCATGTGGGCATATTTCCTCATTTTAATGACGAATAGTGCCTGATGTGTGGGTCCATGTTATGCTGACTGGGATGTGGGTGCAGGAAATCCTCTAGCAAAGCACGAATTTTGACTGACATGTGGGTCCACACCATGAGCTTTGGCGTTGATTGCTGCAGTGTCTATGATGGAGGAGAAGGGAGAGGCGAGTGCTGCGGCGGGGAAAGGAGGCGCCGACAACCTCGCGGAGCTCCTCCAGGCAACCTCGCAAATGGGCGGCGACGGAGCAGGGTGACGGGCCAGCGAGGTAGGCGGTGCGGCTCGCAAACGTAGTGAGGTAGGCGCGCGATGGGGACTTGGGAGGAAGCAAGGTGTGGTGGCTGCACGATTCGAGAAAGGGATAAGGTGTGGGGAGGGAGGAGGGGTCCGATGGGTGCTGGGCCTGTTGGGACTTGCTGGCTCGTTTGGCTCGCGAGCAGCTCACAAGCCAGCTCGTTAAACAAAACGAGCTGCAAACCTGGCTCGTTAGAAAAAGTGAACGAGCCGAGCCGAGCTAACGAGCCACGAGCTTTTCGTCTAGCCCTAGACAGATCGGATAGTTTGCTCATGAGACTGCTAGGAGGTCTATAAATAGAGCCTGATAGACACCTTGGCAGTTTGAAGCCACATATATAACAATTACAGCATAATATCATACCAGGTGCAAGTATACGGCTGATATATATGGCAGTCATCAAAGCTGATGCTGTATCTCTTAGCAAGGAGATCCATGGTTCAACGATGGCCTCCAACACCAGACCCTTTGTACCCTGCGTGTGGGGAGACTTTTTTCTCACTTACTCCCCTCCTGTTTCTCAGGTATGAATCATCGTCATTTGACATAGGTTCAATAATGCTGATATGCATCATGCGATTTCATAGTCCTTAGCTATGCAGTCTGTATGTTCATGCTGCAGATTTCTGAAGAGTGGATGAGGGAGAGGGCAGATCAACTGAGGGGGGGAGTGCGCCAAAGGTTTGATAACAGCAAGGCCACGAGCATGGCCAACATAGTGGAACTCGTTGACGCGCTCGAACGGCTTAGTGTAGATAACTACTTCCAAATAGAGATTGACACTGCATTAAAACGTGTTCACAGTGAGGATCTCGAGTTTGGCAGCTCGAAAGAGCTTTATATCACCTCGCTTCGGTTTCGTTTGCTTAGGCAACATGGCTTCTGGGTATCTGCATGTAGCTAATTGTGTAAAACCAAACTTAATCATTCACTGATTGATTCTTGTTGTTTCATAATTCACAGATTAATGGTTTTTGATTGGTTAATTGTTCTTGGTTAACTGTACATAGAGCACATCCTTTTAAAGATAGCAGATGCATGCCACTTACAAGCACAACTTGGTGCAGATGTGTTCGACAGGTTCAGAGATGACACTGGTGGTTTCAGCATAGGTCTTAGCAGTGACCCGAGGGGGCTGCTCAGCCTGTACAATGCCGCACACATGGCGGTCCCAGGCGAGGATGTCCTTGATAATGCCATCGCCTTCACCAGGTCCCACCTTGAGGCCATGAAAGGAAAACTCTGGTCTCCATTGGAAGAGCAGGTCTCCCGTGCCCTTAGCATGCCACTTCCAAGATTCTTGGGTCCGCTAGAGACTACGCACTATATCGTCGAGTATGAGCAGGAGGAGGCCCACGACGCCGTGGTCCTGGAGTTCGCAAGGCTGGAGTATAACCTCATGAGGTCCTTCTACCTCAAGGAGCTCAGCGCCTTCTCCTTGTATATGCTCCTCTTGATCTAATTAACCATGTTTAATTTTAAATCCTCGGAAATTGTTTGATCTCATCCAAATCTCAGATGGTGGAGGCATCTCTATGATGATGTGAAGCTGGCATACGCCTGGAACCGCGCCGTGGAATGTTACTTCTGGGCTATAGGAGTGTTACATGGCAAAGAGAACTCTCGTGCGAGAATAATGCTCGCCAAGATGACTGGATTGCTTACCTTGATTGATGACACGTACGATGACCATGCCACCCGCCACCCTAGACGAGTCCCAAAGGCTCGACGAAGCGATCCAAAGGTAGCTACTACCACTGTTACAAATTTCTACTTGTTCCAGCTTTTTCTTAACAAAATGTGAATAATATATTATTGAATCACTGCGGCTCGCTATGTTCATTTTTGAAACGCAGTTACAAATTATATATTTTTGTAGTATTGTTTGGATAAAGATAGAACAACAAATAATATGAAATGGACGGAGCAATTTGCTTGTTATGAACTCTTCTAAAATGAAAGATGTGTTACAGGACACTGACTATATATGTCCATCACTTATTTACAGATGGGATGAAAATGCAGTTTCTATCCTACCAGAATATCTTCGTATGTTGTACATCAAAATATTAACCATCTTCAGCGAATTTGAAGATGATTTGCTGCCCCATGAGAAGTATCGCATGTCTTACGTCCGGAAAACGGTAAGTAATTTGTGCCCAGTACGCGGAGCCTCCACATGCCCATATGCATGTATGTGCTACGCTTAGCTATAGTCTCTTGGGAGACAATATCACTTTTCCCATTATCCAAAAAAGTTGCACATTTGTGTGATTGTATTGTAGAATATTGCCAAGTACCTCATTTATTTGTTATTGTCTTATCGTCGTTATTTTTTTCTGTCTGTTATTTAAACTTGATTGTTTTGTAATGATAATAGTTTGTAATTATAAATCTATATAGTGGTATCTTTGAGTCATTTTTCATAATGTCAATGGTGGGTAATAATGACAATAATGAATAACTTTTAAAACTTGTGGAAGGCATTTTGCACCATTCTTTTAATAATGGTAGGTTGGGTAATTTCTAAAACATAAAGAGCGCATTTTGGACTAAAATGTAATGGTAGTAGTGGGTCGTTTTTCTTCCGTTAAATTCTCTTATAAATTTACTAATTTCTAGCCTTTGAGAGAGAATTTGGTGGCTCCCTTTCTTGGCCAAATATTATATTAACAAATTATTGTATGCATGTGCCGTCTAACATGCTTAGCATTGCACATAGTAGCGTGGCCTTATATTTGTTCGTATCGTGCTAAAGAATCTTGTGTTCTTTTTTCTTGGTGAGAAATCCAATGTTGTCTCCATTTTCTCTTGTCCAGTTCAAATTGCAGTCAAAGTCTTACCTTCTTGAGGTCACATGGTCCAACGAAAATTACATACCGAAGTTCAAAGAGCAGGTAGAACTGTCGGTCATGACAAGCATGCTTACGACAATTCTTGTGTCGCTGATGGGTGCGGGTAATATAGCTACCAGAGAGACGTTCGAGTGGGCAATTGGTGTTCCTGACATGGTTCTCGCATGTTCTGAGATTGGCCGCTTCCTCAATGACATTGGTTCCTACAAGGTATTGTTCCATTTCCAAAATAGATATGGTATTAGAATGTGTGTACTCAATTAAACTTCTACTAGGCCTCGCATCATCAATATGGATGACAGTACTTATCTTTGTCATACGAAACCGTTTCATAAAGGAGTGCTTCGCCACCAACATGGGGTACACTTTTTAAAAAATAATGGTCAAGAGTGCATGCCAAAAATTATAGTGATGATGAATGTCATAAAAAATAGTATAGACATCGAAGGTACGTGTCAGCACCGAATGTTATACCAGGGGTGCAATTAGAAGCTTTGCCTTAACTAATAACAGTTAAATTTTCCAAACTAAAACCAGAATTTATGTACGCAGAGGGGGAAGAGCAACAAGGATGTACCCAGCACCGTGGAGTGCTATATCCATGAGCATGGCACCACAGGGGAGGAGGCGGTGGAAGCAATCACTGCAATGATAGAACACGCCTGGAGGAGAATCAACAAGGCATTCATGGAAATGGACCGTGCGCTTCTGCCAGCTGCGAAACTGGCTGTGGTCAACCAAGGTGGGCCATTGGAGATCATATACTATGCTGGCAACGATGCCTACTCCTTCAGCAGTGACCTCAAGGATCTTGTGGCCTCACTCTTCCTCAATCCCATCCCCACTTAATAATAAATCAGTGCATGAACCATGCCAGGGGAGGACCTGAACCACTTACCATAGGTACAGGCCAACGGCTACTAGAAAATTACTCCCGGGTGACATGCTGCAACGGTATTCTTCGTGCGCTTGCGAATCTATCTGTGATCATTAAAAAATACCAACAAGCATTTCTGGCGCCGTTGCCGGGGAAGACACTTGGTTTAGGAGTTTACAAATGCTCTTAATTATATCTGCAAATACATGGTCATAGCCCATACAGGCTATCACTTGCTTGTTTTCTCTTCATTTGAAAACAGGGTAGTGCATAATGGATTCGAGTTGCCGAGAAACTGCCTTGGTTGTACCAAACAAGGAACTTGCCTTGGTTAAGCATTCCTTATTTGGTTGTGGACCCTTGACTTGCTTATGTAATAGAGTAATGATAATCTTCCTATATAGTGCTAGTGTGATACTCATATGCTGGTTATGTGGGTATTACCTTGAGGACTGGCGGTAGGGACATAATTGCCTTATTGTCACGTGTCCTAGTACATAGTATACCATGTATATACTTAGGTTTACATGCATTTGCATATTCAAGAATGAGTCCAATGATCTTTAGGATTATGCTCTAGATCCATACCACAGCCTAGGGGATTTAGAGTAATGTTTTAGCAATGTAAGCATGGTGCTTGGATTGGTAGAATACTTTGGATGCCTCGTGTCCCACGGATTTGAGGTAGACGGTAGATGGTGACAGCCCTATTCGTCCTCGGTATCCCTCCACGTTCGGGCACGGCGTAGAGCTGTAGACCGAAGTCGCCTGGCAGACCAGGGGTAAGCCGGTGCCCAATTTGCTTGAGTGCATATGCCTAAACCTTAGTAGGGTGCATGTATGTGTATGTTGTATACTATGTGATTGTATAATGAAGTACATTATGAACTTAGCTCTTTTCCTTGTCCTTTCTCCGCTTGGCTTTGGATGTATAGCAGAGTTGATCCTTTTCTTGTGTGTCACACAAACCATATATTATTGTTTAGCATTGTATGGACCGTGATCCATTAAAATGTAGACATTAACTATGAGCATAGTACTCTCTTGACTATCGTCTTCCCTGTGGAAAATATAAATTACGATACCTTGGAATACTCCTGGGTGAAATGCTGCAACGGTATTCTTCGTGCGCTTACGGATCTATCTGTGATCGTTAAGAAATACCAACAAGCATTTCTGGTGCTGTTGCCGGGGAAGACACTTGGTTTAGGAGTTTACAAATGCTCTTAGTTATATCTGCAAATACATGGTCATAGCCCATACAGGCTATCACTTGCTTGTTTTCTCTTCATGTGAAAACAGGGTAGTGCATGATGGATTCGAGTTGCCGAGAAACTGCACTAAAAATCCGAAAGACCTATGGCAATCGAACTCGTCATAATGTCTTGCTCATCGGACTAAAAATGATGATGCCCTTGCCGACAGGAAAATCGGTAGTTATCTCATATTTGATTTTTCCAATTGCATATTTGGTTTTCCTTTAATTTGAATTTTATTGCATTTGCATGTTTGATTTTTCCAAAATCATTTTGCATGTTGGATTGTTCCAACCATTTCCCCTTAAAAAAAAGAATTTGAGACATTTTATTTTGGAGAAAATAATTTTCGGGCATAGATTCTAGCTGAGCTTTGGCCAATCCTCCACTCAAAAAAAAAAAAAATCGATGGAGGCTTTGAGGCAAGCTTGGGGGGGAGAGTCCCCATCAATGGGTCACCTGACATGACATGGCCATTGTTAGCACTTTGTCTGCTTTCCCAACGGCCACTTGTCATTGTTCCTCTCCAAATATGGCCATCGAACTTCAAGTTCTAAAAAAAGGCCGAGTGGTGATGTTTTCATACCAAATCCATTTCATTCACCACCCAAATGCCCTCCTCATCTTCTTTACTCTCATTTCTCCAAATTTTCTCAAATCCAACAAAAAGATTTCTCTCTTCTTTGTTTTGCATCTGCAAGTTATTCTCAAGCTTGGCAAGAGCAACCGACGAAAGTGCTGATTTTAATTACACTAACATAACCCGTTCTAAGTTTGTTCTTGTGTGTTTTTGCTCTTTGTTGCAGCCATGAAGAAAGGAATCAAGCGGTTGTTGGCGCAACCAAGCAAGAACTAAGCTTGGGGGGAGACCACTTCCCCCACCGAGGTAACTTGTATCTTTCCTTTGTTTCCTGCATTCAAAAAAAGATTAAAAAAATATAAAATAAAGTAGTTTTCGTTTCTATGCGCGATAAGAATGTTTTAATTCTCTTGTTGAAATGATGAATAGTTGCCCTTTTTGGTTCCTCTCTTGTGCCTATTTGCAACTTAGTACTCTCCCATTTTTTTGAGTTGGTTGGCTAGACTTTTTATTTTGAACCTGAAACTCGTGGATAGCAAAATGCATGACCCAAGTCTAGGTTGTTTTGAGATATGATACATTATAATAGAGCTGCTATGATCTTGTTCTATGTAAGACTTAAATTCCAGAGATTTTTTTCTCTCTTCTTTCTCTCTCTAAAATTTCAAAACCAAAAGTTCCTCGATTCCTACCAAAGCCATATGTTGATTTCAATGCAAAACCTCTATACATATGCTACTTGTCATTACATTGAGCTTTTTCAAAATTGTTGTGACCCTTGTGAGATGCATGTCATACTTTTATGATCAAGATCACATACACTCCACCATATACACATGCTTAACTTCTACACTCGAAGTTAGCATCACCTTTCCCCTCATTCCACAAAATAAATACCCCATTTGTTTTATACCTCTCTCTCTCCAAGTATCATTGCAAAAGAGGAATGGCTATGAAAAAAAATGTCTTGCTCACACAAGTAGAGCATGATGAAAAAAAAGAAAAAAAAGGAAAAAAAGATAGCCATTCCCTCAAAATTCAAATAAAGGGAGAGAAGGTATTAAAAAAAATAGGAGTAATCATTTTCCTCCATCATTCACATATCCACACACATGCACATCTTGATCAGATTGTATGACTTGCTTTTCTCCTTGGATCCGGTCTTTTGATTTTGCAATATGTGTGATGCAAGTAACTTTGCCCCTACCAAGCCCCACATATATAAACCTATTAGAAGTAGCTAGGCGGCAAAGAGGCAACACAATGCCTTGGTAAGGAATCATACACATTGAGCGATTCGAGAGAATCATTTGAGGAACTTTGTTTTTATTTGTAAAATCTTTTGAAAACCTCTGGAATGAAAGTTAACAAAGAATGAGTAAATAGTACTCTACAAACCGTTCTGTCTCTCAACTGCCCAAGGCAAGGAGAAGCAATCAGCCCCATGAGGACTAAGGGGAAGAGTAAGTTGTCATGCCAGCTTATTCAATTCGAGGGAGAATATTTCGTTGTATGCATGGTACTTTTGCGGAGTAAGACATGGTAGCAACTCCTGATCAACACAACCGAGTCTTTGGCTTTGCTCGGGACGAGCAAAGGTTTAAGCTTGGGGGGTTTGTTGACGGTCGTTAAGTACCAACTTCGACCGCCAATATTCCTACAAATAAAGGAGAATTAGCATTTCTTATATGCATATTTATTTAAACTAATAAAGTTCCAAGAGTTGTCGTAGATTTATTGATGCAGGTGTATTTCAAACGAAAGGTGGACAAGGGCTGGATCAAACATCTCGACAAATTCAAAACTACAAATCAAGAGGCAATTGGACATGAAGAGAAATTTGTTCAAATAACAAATCCGAGATAGCCATGTCGAAGCCCTCGTTGAGATAGTCAAAATAGACTTTTGGTTCACCCAATTTGGAGTTCGGGAGCAGAAGTTATGCAATTCGGAAGATTTGAGCGAAACCAGAAATTGTCTGGCCGGCCGGCCACCCCCCTAGGCCGGCCGGCCTACTTTTGTCTCCGAATGGCCCAAGCTTCCTCCAGTGGGCTATATACACTCCAAAACATCAAGCCCAAGTGCCCTCCATGGTGGGTGAACAACCGACATTCCAGAAGGTGGGCTTTTGGGCCTAAACTTGACGTTTACTCCACCATAACCGCTCCCAAACGTCGACCGACTTCAGAAGCGCCACCACGGAGCAATCCTAAGCGTCCACGGCGAAGGCGGTGGCCATCCAAGAGAATCAATAGCCGGCCGGCCACCCCCCTAGGCCGGCCGGCTAGACTTGGCCTCCAATTTTCTCCACCGACTACCGACGTAACGTGCACGCTACTCTTGCTCATTTGGGGCTATAAATAGAGGGGTGCTCGGCCGGTTATAACACACACACCAAGAAGAGAATTACACTCTTGCTTTAGTTTTAGTCTCCAAGCTTTAGTGGAGTTAGGCTTAGAGTAGAGCTACTCTAGTTCCCAAGTCCTCTTGGAGATTCTGGTATGGCTCTTGTATCATTTTCTCTTTTTGTGACTTTATTCGATTTAATAATATAATTCTTTTCATATAGTCTTGCCTTGGTTAAGCGTTTCTTGTTTGGTTGTGGACCCTTGGCTTTCTTATGTAATAGAGTAATGATAATCTTCCTATATAGTGCTAGTGTGATATTCATATGCTGGTGTGGGTATTACCTAGAGGACTGGCGGTAGGGACATAATTGCCTTATTGTCACGTGTCCTAGTACATAGTATACCATGTACATACTTAGGTTTACATGCATTTGCATATCCAAGCATGAGTCCAATGGTCTTTAGGATTATGCTCTAGATCCATATCACCGCCTAGGGGATTTAGAGTAATGTTTTAGCAATGTAAGCATGATGCTTGGATTGGTACTCTACTTTGGATGCCTCGTGTCCCACGGATTGTTTGAGGTAGACGGTAGGTGGTGACAGCCCTATTCGTCCTCGGTATCCCTCCACGTTCGGGCACGGCGTAGAGCTGCAGACCGGAGTCGCCTGGCAGACCAGGGGTAAGCCGGTGCCCAATTTGCTTGAGTGCATATGCCTAAACCTTAGTAGAGTGCATGTATGTGTATGTTGTATACTATGTGATTGTAAAATGAAGTACATTATGAACTTAGCTCTTTTCCTTGTCCTTTATCCGCTTGGCTTTGGATGTATATCAGAGTTGATCCTTTTCTTGTGTGTCACACTACCCATATATTATTGTTTAGCATTGTATGGACCGAGATCCATTAAAATGTAGACATTAACTATGAGCATAGTACTCTTGACTATCGTCTTCCCTGTGGAAAATATAAATTACGATACCTTGGAATACTCCCAGGTGAAATGCTGCAACGGTATTCTTCGTGCGCTTGCGGATCTATCTGTGATCGTTAAGAAATACCAATACTGATCTCTCCCTGATGGCGTTCCAAAGGTCGGCTTCTTGATGGGGTCGGCAGAACTGCAGTGAGGGCCAAGTAAAGGACCAAATGGCCCACCTTCTAGAATGGCGGCGGAATCCGCTGGGCTGGCCCTTGAATTATGCGTGATGGACCAGTTTCCAGCCCACTGGAGGAAGCCTGGGGCCGGCCGGCCTATGGTGGGGCCGGCCGGCCAGGGATTTCCCCTGGCTGGGCCCACTTTCGTCCATATTCACTCCTGCATCCAAATATTCACCAAAACTTGTGGAGTAGTATTATTCCTATCTACTATGCACATAATCTTGGAGATACGCTTTTATTCACCAGTAGGGTGGTGGTCAAAACATGGTTTAACGACCGCCAACAACCTCCCCAAGCTTAAACTTTGCTCGTCCAGAGCAAACTCAACTCAGGGTACCAGCGGATCAGGAGTTACAAAGAAGCGCCCCATGGGTAATAAAGATGCAACAACATACTCCCTAAACAGTAGTATGTTTACGAGAGCACGAAATATTCATGAGTGTTGCGAAAATCGTGGGGCTTTTATGTCACACCTTGTCATGCAGCATTGAAGATTAGAACGATACTTTCGGACAAGTAAACAATTCTAGCAGTTATGCATCCAGAGTTTTTATGTGCTGCAAGGTAAGGTGTAAAAATTCTCCTTCGTTTTGGACGGCACTTCTCTTACCATCCTTATGTGAGTTATCCCTACAAGCTTCACTCATCCTACCTTCTACCAAATGAGGCTTTGTATGTGGAGCTTGGTAAGGAATGCACAAATGCCATGCATATATTGTAAAGCTAGAGAATGAGTCTCAATCAACATAGCAACTCCTTGTATTTTGGTCATAGAAATAGTGTGATGGAGGGGGAGAAAATGGACTCACACTTGTGTAAGGGGGTTTTAAAAACATTGATCCTTTATTTTGCTCAAGATGTTTATGATAAGAACCATATAGCCTTTGCTTTTGTCATGCAACCACGGAGTTTTTTTTTTTTTTTTTTTCATACTCCATGGTGCAAGGGGCCAAAATTTTTGCATGGTTCAAGGAAACATTTTGAAATATTCTTGAGCTTTTGGATGGATCAATAGTTTTACAAACTCTGAAAAATGTCTGGTTGATTTGTCCAAACATTCCCCTTTTTATTTGGTGGAAAGAATTTTCAAAAACACACGCGAAGGAATTATGACCAAAATTAGGAGTGCTTAGTTTCAAGAGTACAACAAACCTTAACTAAACTCAATACATAAACAAATGGCTATGAGTGGGGCTGTTTCGAATATCATGATATGGCTCTGGTAGGTAAATAAATCCTCACACTAAGAGAAGTGTGCCAAAACAGAAGGGTTTTATAGGTACTTGCAGCGATTCAAGAAAAATATGTCTGGATGAAACCATGCTACGAAATTGCTACAAGTCCTAATCATGCCATATCATAACTCACAATGCTCAAACTTGGTGTAACAAATGCAACCCACAGAAATAAGCAAGGCTCATGCTCAGATAAAAATAAGCCTTGCTCAAATAAAAATAACACATATGTCAGGAGTAGAGGTTGCATCTATGCGACACATGGGAAGCTAATTTGTAACTCGATCATCATTTCCCTTAAGTGTAGCAATTCACCAAGATTCTAGCATTTATTCGAAACAGAGAGTTTATTATTTATTAAGAAAGTTAGAAATACTTACCTGGGGGTCCTCCCTAAGCTTGATTCTAGTGTTGAACTCCTTCTTACCTGTCGGCTGTTGGCGGTCGTTAAACCATGTTTTGACCGCCACCTTACCGGTAAATAAAAGCATAACACCAAGATTCTATGCATAGTAGATAGGAATAACACTACTCCACAAGTTTTGGTGGATATTTGGATGCAGGAGGGAATAATGGAGGAAAGTGGGCCCAGCCAGGGGAAATCCCTGGCCGGTCGGCCCCACCCTAGGCCGACCGGCCCCACCAGGTGGCCACTGGCCCCGGGCTTCCTTCAGTGGGCTGCAAACAGGCTCCCAATGCACAATTCAAGGCTCAGCCCAGCGGATTTGCGCCGACTTACCAGAGGTGGGCCATTTGAGCCTTAACTTGGCCTCCACTGCAATTTTGCCGACCCCACGAAGAAACCGACCTTCGGACCGCCTTCAGGAGACGATCTGGAGCATTGAGGCAGTAGGCGATGGCCAACCGCCACAGTGGACGGCCGGCCGGCCCCCCTATCAGGCCGAGCGGCCGACCTTGGCGGCACCGCCTCTCCAGCTTCGGCCATTTAGCTCCCACCGTCGGAGAAGCTATAAATACCCCTGGCCGGCTGCAGAACCAATTCGCACCAACACACTTCATCCAAGTGTTCATTTCTTGTGTAGTAGTTACTTTGGGAGTTAGAGTAGAGTAGAGTAGAGTGAGAGCTCTCTCGGGCTTCCGGAGTCTTCTCAGAGTTTTGGTACAGCTCTTTGTATCTTTACTCTTGAGAGATATTCTTTTATTTAATATATAATTAGTTTTATCTTTATTTATTTCTTCTAGTAGTTCTTTTCTATTTAGTTTATTTATTCTGTTAAGTAAGTGCTCGTAGAAGTCTTGTTGTGGGATTCGTGATTGTTGGTCTAAGCAAGTACGGGAGAGTGCCTCCGTCGGAGATGACGTCCGCGCTTGGTGAAATCTGTGCTTGTTTATTCTTAGATAGGGCTGCTCCGTTGATCAAGAGTAGTTTCTCTAGGCGGGTTGTAAGCATGGAGCTTAGAGCTTGGCCTATGCACATTTGGCACCCAACCCCACGGAGGATGGTAGCCGCGAGTGTATGTGACAGCTACACCGGTCTCTGTAATCCACCATGTCCGGGTTGGACTCAGCAGGGTCTTAATTATAGCGTACGGTTCCCTAGGTCGAACTAGCAGCATCGGTTCACATGGACTAGCACGTGCGTGCCCCGAAACGACATGACTTGTATGTGTATGAGCTTAGCTAGAGTAGATAATCTTTGTAGACTTGACTGCTAGGAAGAGTAAATAATAGATGAACATATAGGAAGTTTTAACTCTATCTCGTTGCTCTCCCAAATGCATACTACAGTTTTATTTCTTTTATCCATTTGAAGGTGTGTGCCACCCATATTTATCATGCCAATCTTACCCCCGTCTCAAGTATAGTTGATACATTATTTCTTCTCCAAATTGTTCAATGCATTGCTACTATTCAGCTCCCTTTTGCTCTACTTCCCTGCGGAAATATAAATACGATAACCCTGGAATACTCCAAGGTGAAATGCTACAATGGTGATCCGTGCGCTTGCGGAATTAATGAATTTAATTTTATTGCATAAGAACCGCCAACAAGCATTTCTGCCGCCGTTGCCGGGAAGTAGCAGCTAGCAATCTGAATAAATGCATTGCGTTTGTGAGAAAAATAATTATCACTTACTTTTGTGGGCTTACCCTTGTCCTGTTTTTCTTCTTGTGGAAATTTAAAACAGGATAGTGCATGACTGGTTTCGACCTACCAGAAAACTTTCACTCAGATCCAGAACAGTTCTAGAGGAAAGTTCGAGCAAAACTCACCAAACAGATTCACAAGAACGCTCTGGCTCTTGAAGCGTCTCCTTCACCAGTTGTCAGGACCTCCTCATCGAACAACATGGCCGACACGGTTGCTGAGAAGACGATCAATGACTTCTCCGCGCCATGAAGGATGCACCTCAGGACGCCATCCGACTGCAGCTCTTCCCATTCTCTCTGTTGGGGAAGGCTCTCCAGTGGTTCTACGCGAACCAAGAGTCCTTCGAGACGTGGACGGCATGCTCCAATGCCTTCCTCGCCAAGTTCTTCCCGCCGGGCAAGACAATTGCCCTGCGGAACAAGATATCAGGCTTCCAGCAGCTCGCAGATGAGTCGACCGCGGAAGCCTGGGACAGGATGCAGGAGTATGTTCTCTCATGCCCATACCATGGCATGGAGGAATGGCTCCTCATACAAAGTTTCTACCACGGTTTGAGGCCATCCGCTCGAGAGCACCTCGACGCCGCAGGAGGCGGCTCTTTCTTCTCTCTTAGCGTGAAGAACGCTAAGAAGTTGATTGAGAAGGTGGCGGCCAACTAGACTCATGGTGAATGCCAAGCGGCGACCACCAAGTGGAGACGATGGACATGCTCGCCATCAAGCTCGATCAGCTGCTCCGCAAGGTGGACTCTCCACAGGACCTGCAAGTTGCGGACTCCCGCATGACTTGTGAAGAGTACGGCAACACAGGGCATATGGGCATCAACTGCCCAAATGCAAGGGAGGAATGCAATTTCCTCAACAATGGCAGTGGGTACCGCTCCCAGAACAACTACGGCTGGAATTCCAAGCCCGACCTCTCCTTCAACAAGAATCAGGGAGGTAACAATGGTAATCTTTCCCGCTATGAGCCCTCTATCAAGGATCTAGTTCTCGGCCAGGTCAAGATCAATGACAGTATTAGTAAGAAATTTCGTACTACGGACAAGGCTTTAGAGAGCATAGATGCCAAGCTAGAGTCGTTCAGCACTGCTATGCAAAATCAGCAAAGCCATTACAAAATGCTAGAAACGCAAATTGCGCAAATTGCTTCAGCTGTGCAGTCTCCTCGTGCGGGTAAACTTCCTGGGCAACCAGAGGTTAACCCCAAGAAGAGCGTAAATGCATTAACTATCAGGTGTGAAGAAGACGAGCCGGACTCTACACTCCCCAAGGATGTGATCAGAATAGATCCCGGATGGCCAACCATCCCGTGTTTGGTCAACGATCGGTGCTTCGCCCGAGCACTATGCGACTTAGGAGCAAGCATGAGCATCATGCCGAAGGCGATCTATGACGGGGTAAACCATCCATTGTCTCCAACGACCATGAAACTCCAGCTTGCAGACGGATCACTACGCCTGCCCTTGGAGATTGTCAAAGAAGTTCCTGTGCAGGTCAGAAATCTCTTCGTCCCCGTCGACTTTGTTGTGCTGGATATGGAAGTGGATGTCAAGACGCCTCTTATTCTTGGGAGGCCATTCTTGAGCACCACCAATGCCAACATCGACGTGGGGGCAGGAGAGATACACCTGGATTTCAACGGCAGGGAAGAAACGTTCAACTTCAGGCCCAAGGTTGAGCAATGCAAGCACGTACGAGTCATATATGGGAATGACCCAAGGGAAGTGGAGAAGATTGAGATTACTCCACCCATGCCGCAGCCAGACAAGCTCATTGCATACATGAGAAACTATCTGGCAAGAGAGAATGCAAGAAGACCAGCTAATTATTGGAGGACTCCAAGGAGAATGCCTGAGCCGCCAAAAGCACCGCAAGCCCCTCTTGCTCCTCCACCACAAGAAGGAGTAGGCGAGTCACAATCTCCTAAGAAGAGGAGAGCTAGGCGCTCAAGGAAGAAGAAGGCAGCTACGGTATCGACCGAGGAGAGCACAACAAAGGTGCCTAGTAAAGAAAAGGTCGCCGCTACAAGCACAAAGAAGACAATCAAAGTGTGGCGGAAGAAAGAAGGAACCTCAACTTCGCCAGATTCTCCAGCGAGCGAGGTCCAAACAAGTTGAAACGACATGGAGAACGTCTAGCTCAAGATGTAAAAATGAGAGCCCTCCGATTGGGGAGGCCATCCCAATCGTTATCCTAGCTAGGCCTAGCGCTTGTTTTTCTTTCATAAACCATAAAAACAAAATAAAAATATAAAAAATTAAAAACAATAAAAATAATAGGATTCCCGGCGATGCCCATTAGGGGCTAGCCACTTGCATCATCCTCACTCTTTTTTGCAGATTAAGAAGAAGGAGGAAGAGCCTGAATCAAGCTTGAGTCTTGCAAAGACTCAAGCTTGGGGAGGGCCGACAAGTAAGAAGGAGTTCAACACGAGCTCGAGTCTTGCAAAGACTCAAGCTTGGGGAGGACCCCAGGTAAGTATTTCTAACTTTCCCTGAATAATAAACTCCCTGTTTCGAATAAATGCTAGAATCTTGGTGTTGTGCTACACTTAAGGGAAATGATGATCGAGTTACAAATTAGCTTCCCATGTGTCGCATAGATGCAACCTCTACTCCTGACATACGTGTTATTTTTATTTAAGCATGATCATATCACGAGTCTTGCTTATTTCCGTGGGTTGCACTTGTTACACCAAGTCTGAGCATTGTGAATTGTGATGTGGCATGATTAGGACTTGTTGCAATCTCTTAGTATGGTTTCATCTAGAGATGTTTTTCCTAAATTGCTGCAAGTACCTAAAACCCTTCCGTTTTGGTACACTTCTCTTAGTGTGAGGATTTATTTACCTACCAAAGCCATATCATAATATTCGAAACAGCCCCACTCATAGTCATTTGTTTATGTATTGAGTTTTGTTAAGGTTTGATGTGCTCTTGAAACTAAGCACTCCTAATTTTGGTCATAATCCCTTTGCGTGTGTTTTCGAAAAATTTCTCTCCACCAAATAAAAAGGGGAATGTTTGGATAAATCAACCAAACATTTTTCAAAGTTTGTAAAACCACTGGTCCATCCAAAAGCTCAAGAATATTTCAAATATTTTCTTTGAACCATGAAAAGTTTATGGCCATTTGCACCATGAAAAAAAAAACTCTCTATGGTTGCATGACAAAAGTCAATGGCTATATGGTTCTTATCATAAAATCTTGAGCAAAATAAAGGACCAATAGTTTTCAAATCCCCTTCCACAAGTGTGAGTTCATTTTCTCCCCCTCTATCGCATCATTTCCTATGACCAAAATATATGGAGTTGCTATGTTGATTGAGACTCATTCTTTAGCTTTACAATAAATACATGACATTTGGGCATTCCTTACCAAGCTCCACATACAAAGCCTCATTTGGTAGAAGGTAGGATGAGTGAAGCTTGTAGGAATAGACTCACATCAGGGTGGCAAGAGAAGTGCCATCCAAAACGAAGCAGAATTTTTTGCACCTTACCTTGCAGCACATAAAAACTCTGGATGCATACCTGCTAGAATTATTTACTTGTCCAAAAATGTTGTTCTAGTCTTCAATGCTGCATGACAAGATGTAACATATAAGCCCCACGATTTTTGCAACATTAATGAATATTTTGTGCTCTCTTAAACTTACCACTGTTTAGGGAGTATGTTGTTGCATCTTTATTACCCATGGGGCGCTTCTTTGTAACTCCTGATCCGCCGGTACCCTAAGTTGAGTTTGCTCGGGACGAGCAAAGTTTAAGCCTGGGGAGGTTGTTGGCGGTCGTTAAACCATGTTCTGACCGCCACCTTACCGGTAAATAAAAGCATAACACCAAGATTCTGTGCATAGTAGATAGGAATAACACTACTCCACAAGTTTTGGTGGATATTTGGATGCAGGAGGGAATAATGGAGGAAAGTGGGCCCAGTCAGGAGAAATCCCTGGCCGGCCGGACCCACCTGGTGGCCACTGGCCCCGGGCTTCCTCCAGTGGGCTGCAAACAGGCTCCCAATGCACAATTCAAGGCCCAGCCCAGCGGATTTGCGCCGACTTACCAGAGGTGCGCCATTTGGGCCTTAACTTGGCCTCCACTGCAATTCTGCCGACCCCACGAAGAAACTGACCTTCGGACCTCCTTCAGGAGATGATCTGGAGCGTTGAGGCAGAAGGCGGTGGCCAACCGCCACAGTGGACGGCCGGCCGGCCCCCCTATCCGGCCGGCCGGCCGACCTTGGCGGCACCGCCTCTCCAGCTTCGGCCATTTAGCTCCCACCGTCATGGAGAAGCTATAAATA
Source organism: Eragrostis nindensis (assembly GCA_012490785.1). Lineage (NCBI taxonomy): Eukaryota > Viridiplantae > Streptophyta > Magnoliopsida > Poales > Poaceae > Eragrostis > Eragrostis nindensis. The sequence continues at coordinate 1,205,204 of JAAXCT010000030.1, read as the reverse complement.
CCCCTGGCCGGCTGCAGAACCAATTCGCACCAACACACTTCATCCAAGTGTTCATTTCTTGTGTAGTAGTTACTTTGGGAGTTAGAGTAGAGTAGAGTAGAGTGAGAGCTCTCTCGGGCTTCCGGAGTCTTCTCAGAGTTTTGGTATAGCTCTTTGTATCTTTACTCTTTAGAGATATTCTTTTATTTAATATATAATTAGTTTTATCTTTATTTATTTCTTCTAGTAGTTCTTTTCTATTTAGTTTATTTATTCAGTTAAGTAAGTGCTCGTAGAAGTCTTGTTGTGAGATTCGTGATTGTTGGTCTAAGCAAGTACGGGAGAGTGCCTCCGTCGGAGATGACGTCCGCGCTTGGTGAAATCTGTGCTTGTTTATTCTTAGATAGGGCTGCTCCGTTGATCAAGAGTAGTTTCTCTAGGCGGGTTGTAAGCATGGAGCTTAGAGCTTGGCCTATGCACGTTTGGCACCCAACCCCACGGAGGATGGTAGCCGCGAGTGTATGTGACAGCTACACCGGTCTCTGTAATCCACCATGTCCGGGTTGGAGTCAACAGGGTCTTAATTATAGCGGATGGATCCCCAGGGTGATCTAGCAGGATCGGTTGCCTTGGCACTTCCGTGCCCCGAAACGATATGACTTGTATGTGTATGAGCTTAGCTAGAGTAGATAATCTTTATAGACTTGACTGCTAGGAAGAGTAAATAATAGATGAACATATAGGAAGTCTTAACTCTATCTCGTTGCTCTCCCAAATGTATACTACAGTTTTATTTCTTTTATCCCTTTGGATTTGAAGGTGTGTGCCACCCATATTTATCATGCCAATCTTACTCTCGTCTCAAGTATAGTTGATACATTATTTTTTCTCCAAATTATTCAATGCATTGCTACTATTAAGCTCCCTTTTGCTCTAATTTCCTGCGGAAATATAAATACGATTACCCTGGAATACTCCAAGGTGAAATGCTACAATAGGGGTTCGTGCGCTTGCGGAATTAATGAATTTAATTTTATCGCATAAGAACCGCCAACATCGGCCCTCCCCAAGCTTGAGTCTTTGCAGGACTTAAGCTTGATTTAGGCGCTTCCTCCTCCTTCTGGACCTGCAAAAAAGAGTGAGGATGATACATGTGGCTAACCCCTAATGGGTGTTGCCGAAAATCCTACTATTTTTGTTGTTTTTAATTTTTCATATTTTTATTTTGTTTTTATAGTTTATGAAAGAAAAACAAGTGCTAGGCCTAGCTAGGATAACGATTGGGATGGCCTCCCCAATCGGAGAGCTCTCATTTTGCGTCCTGAGCTAGACGTTCTCCATGTCGTTTCAACTTGTTTGGACCTCGCTCGCTGGAGAATTTGGCAGGGCTGAGGTTCCTTCTTTCTTCCGCCACACTTTTGTAATCTTCTTTGTGCTAGTGGCGGCGACCGTTTCTTTCTTAGGCGCCTTTGTTATACTCTCCTCGGTCGGTACCTTGGCTGCCTTCTTCTTCTTTGAGCGCCTAGCTCTCCTCTTCTTAGGCGATTGTGATTCGCCTACTCCTTCTTGCGGTGGAGGAGCAAGAGGGGCTTGTGGTGCTTTTGGCGGCTGAGGCATTCTCCTTGGAGTCCTCCAATAGTTGGCTGGCCTTCTTTCATTCTCTCTTGCCAGATAGTTTCTCATATATGCAATGAGCTTGTCTGGCTGCGGCATGGGTAGAGTAATCTCAATCTTATCCACTTCCCTTGGGTCCTTTCCATATATGACCCTCACTTGCTTGCATTGCTCAACCTTGGGCCTGAAGTTGAACGTTTCTTCCCTGCCGTTGAAATCCAGGTGGATCTCTCCTGCCCCCACGTCAATGTAGGCGTTGGTGGTGCTCAAGAATGTCCTCCCAAGGATGAGAGGAGCTCTATCATCTACCTCCATATTGAGCACAACAAAGTCGACGGGGACGAAGAGATTTCTGATCTGCACTGGGACATCTTGGGCAATCCCCAAGGGTACGCGTGGTGACCCGTCTGCCAGCTGGAGCTGCATGGTTGTTGGAGATGATGGATGGTTTAACCCATCATATATTACCTTCGGCATGACGCTCACGCTTGCTCCTAACTCACATAGTGCCCGAGCGAAGCACCGGTCGTTGACCAAACATGGTATGGTCGGACATCCAGGATCCCTCCTAATCACATCCTTGGGGAGTGTAGAATCCAGCTTGCTTTCATCACACCTGATGGTTATTGCATTCACACTCTCCTTGGGGTTGACTTCTGTTTGCCCAGGAAGTTTACCCACACGATGAGACTGCACAGCTAAAGCTATTTGCGCAATTTGCGTCTCGAGCATCTTGTTATGGCTTAGCTGATTTTGCAGAGCAGTGGTGAACGATTCTAGCTTAGCATCTATGCTCTCTAAAGCCTTGTCGGTAGTAAGAAACTTCTTACTAATGCCGTCATTAATCTTGACCTGGCTGAGAACTAGATCTTTGATAGAAGGCTCATAGCGGGAAAGATTGCCATTGTTACCTCCCTGATTTTTGTTGAAGGAGAGTTCGGGCCTGGAGTTCCAGCCGTAATTGTTCTGGGGACGGTACCCATTGCCATTGTTGAGGAAATTGCATTCCTCTCTCGCATTTGGGCAACTGATGCCCATATGCCCAACGTTGCCGCATTCCTCATATGTCATGCGGGAGTCCGCAACTTGCAGGTCCTATGGGGAGTCCACCTTGCGGAGCAGCTAATCGAGCTTGATGGCGAGCATGTCCATCGTCTCCACTTGGTGTACTCCATGGGTCTTGGTGGTAGCTGGTTGGCGTTCACCATGAGTCTGGTTGGCCGCCACATTCTCAATCAGCTTCTTAGCGTTCTTCACGCTAAGAGAGAAGAAGGAGCCGCCTGCTGCGGCATCGAGGTGCTCTCGAGCGGATAGCCTCAAACCATGGTAGAAACTCTGAATAAGGAGCCATTCCTCCATGCCATGATGTGGGCATGAGAGAACGTACTCCTGCATCCTGTCCCAGGCTTCTGCGGTTGACTCATCTGTGAGCTGTTAGAAGCCCGAAATCTTGTTCCGTAGGGCATTCGTCTTGCCCGGAGGGAAGAACTTGGCGAGGAAGGCATTGGAGCATGCCGTCCACGTATCGAGGGACTCTTGGTTCGCATAGAACCACTGGAGAGCCTTCCCCAACAGAGAGAACGGGAAGAGCTGCAGTCGGATGGCGTCCTGAGGTGCATCCTTCATGGCGAAGGTGTTGCACGCCATCAGGAACCTCTGGAGGTGAGCATTTGCATCCTCCGACGGCTTCCCACAGAAAGGACTGGCCAAGATCATGTTGATCAAGGCCGGCTTGAGCTCGTAGTCCTTGTTGGTAATGCGCGGATTAGGTCCCACGCGGATGTTCTCCGTGGTTGGCGCGGAGAAGTCATTGCTTCTCAACAACCGGGTCGGCCATGTTGTTCGATGAGGAGGCCCTGACAACCGGTGGAGGAGACGCTTCAAGAGCCAGAGCGTTCTTATGGATCTGTTTGGTGAGTTTTGCTCGAACTTTCCTCAAGAACTGTTCTGGATCTGAGTGGAAGTTTTCTGATAGGTCGAAACCAGTCATGCACCGTCCTGTTTCAAATTTTCACAAGAAGAAAAACATGACAAGGGTAAGCCCGCAAAAGTAAGTGATAATTATTTCTCACAAACACAATGCATTGATTCAGAATCCTAGCTGCTACTTTCCCGGGAAAGGCGCCAGAAATGCTTGTTGGCGGTTCTTATGCGTGTAAATTAGATTCATTAATTCCGCAAGCGCACGGATCACCATTGTAGCACTTCACCTTGGAGTATTCCAGGGTTATCGTATTTATATTTCCGCAGGAAAGTAGAGCGAAAGGAAGCTGAACAGTAGCAATGCATTGCACAATTTGGAGGAATAATATATCAACTATACTTGAGACGGGGGTCAGGTTTGCATGATAAATGGTTTGGCACACACCATCTAATCCAAAGTGATAAAAGAAATAAAAACGTAGTATACAAATGGGAGAGCAACGAGATAGAGTTAAGACTTCCTATATGTTCATCTAGTATCTACTCTTCCTAGCCGTTAATTCTACAAGATTATCTATTCTAGTTAAGCTTACACACATACAAGTAATGTCGTTTCGGGGCACGCACGTGCAAGGCCATGTGAACCGATGCTGCTAGTTCGGCCCTGCTGAGTCCAACCCGGACGTGGTGGATTACAGAGACCGGTGTAGCTGTCATATACACTCGTGGCTACCATCCTCCGTGGGGTTGGGTGCCAAACGTGCATAGGCCAAGTTCTAGGCTCCATGCTTACAACCCGCCTAGAGAAACTACTCTTGATCAACGGAGCAGTCCTATCTAAGAATGGAGCACAGATTTCACCAAGCGCGGACGTCATCTCCGACAGAGGCACTCTCTCGTACTCTTTAGACAACAATCACGAATCCCACAACAAGACTTCTAGGAGTACTTACTTAACGGACTAAATAAATTAAATAGAAAAGAACTACTAAAAGAAATAAATAAAGATAAAGCTGAATATAATTATATTAAATAAAATAATATCTCTAAAAGAGTAAGGATACAAAGAGCTATACCAAAACTCCGATAAGACTCCGGAAGCCCGAGATAGCTCTCACTCTACTCTACTCTACTCTAACTCCCAAAGTAACTACTAAACAAGAAGTAAACACTTGAATGAAGTGTGCTGCGAATTGGTTCTGCAGCTGGCCGGGGGTATTTATAGCTTCACCATGAGCAGGGGGATCATATAGTGCGAGGTTGAGTGGCGGGGCCGCCAAGTCTGGCTGGCCGTCCAGATAGGGAGGCCGGCCGGCCTTCCCCTGTGGCGGTTGGCCACCACCCTGCTCCTGGACGCTCCTGATCACTCCCTGATGGTGGTCGGAAGGTCGGCTTCTTGATGGGGTCGGCAGAACTGCAGTGAGGGCCAAGTAAAGGCCCAAATGGCCCACCTTCTAGAATGGCGGTGGAATCCGCTGGGCTGGGCCTTGAATTATGCGTGATGAACCAGTTTCCAGCCCACTGGAGGAAGCGCGGGGCCAACTGCCACCAAGTGGGGCCGGCCGGCCCCCGGGGCCCACTTTCCTCCATATTCACTCTTGCATCCAAATATTTACCAAAACTTGTGGAGTAGTATTATTCCTATCTGCTATGCACAGAATCTTGGTGATACGCTTTTATTTACCAGTAGGGTGGCGGTCAAAACATGGTTTAACGACCGCCAACACCCAATTAAAAGGTTCTTGCATAAACATAAAGGTCAGCAACCTATACTAAGCAATACATGGTTGCAATACAATTAACTGAAGTAACAAACAGCATGTATAATCATCATGTTCCACTTCTTACTACGAGGTGACTCAGTGAATAAGTGGTACTCAATAACCGCGAGGGACGGCGATTCAAATCTATTTACACTTGCAGGCGAAACCCGGAAAACACGACGTACGCACACTCGTAACGAGTCACGCACGACAACCTTTCACAAGGCACCATAAAGTCGGGCCGCTTAACACCTCTCCCGGGTACACGTCCACCACGCGATACCCACGCCGGAGCTATCCGTGGTTAGCCTGTGCACCCTCCCTTCAAACACATACCCGAAACAACCATACCATCTTCATCACTAAAAGAGAGGTGGGTTCACGTCCAACAATACAGTAATCGAGTTACATCGGTTTGCTAGTGCCCATATCACTAGCATGCATCCGGTACGTTCAAACTTGCTCAAGCAGGGCCACAACGAACGGTCCTCAACCGACACAAACGGGGCTATGACGAACAAGGGCGAACCTTGCCACCGTAACCTACACACGAACTTCCCCGTTCGGTCTCATATTTATCATGATCATGTGAGAGCAAAAAGTAAAACCGATCCCACTTAAACCGAGCGTGTCACACCCCCAAATTTAGAAACCATGCAAACACACTGTACAAGGTTGCTGGGCAGAAAGTTTGGATTGTGGAACCTGCCCAAGTTCCAAATTGAATTCAAAGTAATAAACCAAAATCAAGTTATTTTGGGCGCTTGTGAAGGAACTCTAAAATTCTCAACAGAAGTGCACATATAAAACAATGTTATCTGAATCCACATTGAAAGATATAGTTTCGGACCAGAATTTTGGGATTCCTTTTGGTGTCTTTCAAAATTCATACAAGTCTGAATTGCTGCTGCTTTGACGAATTTTTATTTCAAAATCTGATGCAGCTTTCGAGTTCGTCCCAAAATAAAAGTTGCCTCTAGTACCGCCTTCTGTGCACACAAAAAGTTTAATAATTTTTGATGGTCGGGAAGTGCCAGTTTTAATTGAGAGCAGAGCAGGGAAAGCAAATTCTTGGAAATTTCGAAATCCATAGGACCCAGCTGTCATTCTCTGTCCCTCCTCCTCCTTCCTCTCGATTGGGCAGCTGAGGCGGTGCCTGCAGGCAGGACGGCCATTACTCTTCTCCCCTGCCCCCTTGCCTTCTTTGGCATCCAGATTCACGGTGGAATCCCTCAGTCTTATCCTTTCTTGAGCTCCTCTGCAGTCCTCCCTTCCTCCCCATTTTCTCTGTCCAGCGAGCAGGCAAGCAGCTGCGTGGCTGCCCAGAGCACTGCCATGACCGGTTCCTAGCTGCTCCCTGCAGTCGAGTTGGTGCAAGAAGATCCACCGGGAGCTCCTCCATCAACGCCCTGCACCAGCCGCATCTTGCGCTGGCAGAATCCGTCGAGCCCGGCCTCTTCTTCGCCGACTCCGGCCAAAGGGCGTTGTTGCAGTCGACTCCATCGATCCATCTCCTCTGGTGACCCTTGGTGATGTATCTGCTGTCGAAATCGTTTTCCCAAGCTTGCACATACCTTGATCTCCCTGCATGCAGATCCTCCATTGAATCGATCTGCAGTTGCTGCTTGTAGTACCGATGAGCATGCTCCTGCTGTGAAGCCATTTGTTGCCGACCACCTGCTGCTGCAGAACTTTCTCTTGTTGTCCGACACTGCGGTGAGCTTCCCTTCTTGTCCAGGTGCTGTCGATCCAAGTGCTAGCTGCTGGTTTGTTCTTCTGCTGGAGTGCCGAGAGTTCAGTTGCCGTCGAGCCCTGGAGCTCGGACGTGCATGGTTCTGTACCATGGAGCAGGCAACAGAAAAGCTAGTAGTTTGAAGTTCTGAATGCCTGAACTAGTTCATTCACTATCTTGTACAAATCACAAAGAAATAATCTTTGCTCAGAAAATTATGAGAAAAATTGTATGCTTTTCTCTGAACAAGATCTATCCACTGAAATGATTGCATGTCATGAGAACCCTTTTTGCTCACTGTATAAATTGTTTTGTGCATAGCTTGTTTATTCCATATACATATTTATGCCTGTCCATAAATCTTGAAACTTGGTGTGCTTTCTCTTTGTCATGCATGTAGCCTGTTCAGCACTTTTCCAACATGACTTCTGTTGTTTATTTTTGAGATATTGATTTATGCTTGTAAATGCTTGTTTAAATCATAGTAAATGTTTTATGTATGAGAAAAATGGTGCTTATAGTTTTGAGAATTCTACCATGACTGCCATGTTGCACTTAAACTGAATCCCTGCTCTGTTTTGCAGTTTTGAAGCATGTTTCACCTGATACTTCATTTATGTTGCTTAGATTTATCCTTTTTCACCATGTCAAATATATGCATGATAAATTGATGAAACCTGTGCAGAAATTCATGTTTCACTGTTTTCGGTTGTCATGCCAAGTTGCACCCTCAGATCATTTGTTTAAGTACATGTTTCATGTTAATCTTCTTCAAGTCAATTAAACTTGTAAAATTCATAATTAAATAATTAAAAATCTTCTTGAGGTGAGACCAGTTCCAAACATCTTGTGTTGATGAACCTCATCCATGAAAAATGTTTCTCTGTACAGAATGGCTTTCCAAAATTTCGTCATAATGAATTTCCCATGATTTAACTAGATTGCATCCTTTCTGGACAGAGCATGATTGTTTTATTAATAACGCAAGCTATACAACTCCAAATCGACTCATTCTTGTTGCCTTGTATTCATAACTTTATTCTCTAACTCTCTGCCAATTTTCATGTCTTTTGGTGCATGCGTCATGTCACAGCATTCATATTCATACGATGTATTTTCTTTTGTTTAGTGAACGAAACGTCGGAGTGTGACCGAGGTGCTGTCGAGGGCGACACCACTGAGGTTGAACTTGCTGAGGAGGCTCCTGCTGGTGAAGGCAAGCATCTATGCGTATTTACCTACTATTTTTATACACTCCATAAATGAATTATGCTATATGGTTTATGTTGCATTGTCGGGCATTTGGATAAGTATAGTGATGTCGGGTTTTGTTGTCATCCATTTCCTTGATGTGTCATACCTCTGGACAGAGGTGGGAAGCTACTCTTTTATTTTGCGGTGTGTCATGCTTAGCCATGCTTAGACCGGTAAAAGTCGAATCGGTGGAAGGTCACCATCGTTTCGCAAGTATAGGATCTTTTTACACTTGCTGTTACTTTTAACTGTTGAATCTGAAGATGATAAACTTGTTGACTGAGCGGGGATGTGTGGATGGTAGCCCCGTTTGGTCAGTTAAGGACCGTGCGTTGTTCTCGTTGTCTTGAGCACTTTCCGTTCTAACTACATGTCGAATTTAATGGTAAGACAAGCCAAATATCTCATTTCGTACCGGCGTTTGGGCCATGACTTCATTGCTTGTTTGACACGCACGAGTGGCTGATGGGCGCCTACGGGGCCATAGTACTCCCTGCTCTGAAGATTGTCCAACCGTTCGGGCACGGGTGGGAGAAAGGTTGACATTGAGTACCCCCTTGTGTGACTTTAGCGGGTTGCATGAGCCGTATGGTTCTCTTGTCGTGTGGGTACATTTGGACTCCCCTGCAGGGTGTATAATTGATTCAAATCACCGCGATCTCGGTCATGATCATGCTCTATGTTCATTGAGCTTCATCGTAGTATGCAACTTCACTTAATTAGTCTCATGTGGATTTGTGGGCTGTTGTGGCTGAGATGTGTTTTGCTGGATACATGTCTCACTTTTTCATACATAGAGCTTGGTTGGGAGTTAGTGGTCATGCCCATGTGTCTTTTATTTATGCTTATGTGTGTCTCACTTAACTACCGCTTTTATGCAATAAATTTGTTTACCAATGCATTTTATCCTTGCTAATGCCTTCATTCATGATCCTTGGAGTCGGACTATATATACCATATTGTGTAAGACTTGCTGAGTACCTTCGTACTCACGTTTGCTATGTTGAAGTTTTGCAGGTGAGAATGAAATGATGTTTGGCTATTTCTTCCCCGCCAATGTTGGCGAAGGGGAGGAGTAGTGGCTGTCCCGTAATGACGCTTGTCGGTGGTGTTTGTGGGCTGAGCACCATCGCTATTTTGCTTTATTTCAAAAACTGTTTCCGCTGCGTACTTGCTGTAAGTTGGTGCTAGGATCTGAACTACCATGGCCTGATGTTCGTTCTATGTTTTAGGAAGTTTGGGAGATGAAACAATGAACTTGTTCTCTCATTCTTGTAATATTTTCAGAATCTGTCCACTATTTGTATGACTCGTATTGTAATGATGTAACCTCGTAAAATCTGAGAACTCTGTGTTCATGTGATGGTGTGATGATGGACATCGTTGATGACCGGTGTGCTTTGGTCTTGGGCGATGCTTGAGAAGCATATCGGGGGACTACCAGGGTTATATACTTGTTAGTTGAGTTTGTCGGTTCGCGTACCGTTTATGACAGCGAGCTAACTCAATTAAATTGAATATGACTTGGGCAGTTCTTACAGCGCGGCCTCCATACCACCCGATTTTTCTACCGAGGACTCGACATTAAGCATAGCGAGCTCTATCGCGTGGCTGTACAAAACTGAACCCTCCCATAGGTGCATATAGACAATGCATCTACGGTTCCAATCAAGTCCTACATGTAATGCACATTTCATGACTTGCATATATATGAGGAAAAAGAAACTTTGTAAAAGATAGGAGTGCACCGGGGCTTGCCTTGGGTTTGAAAGTTGTCAGCTCAATCAAAGTGTTAGTATCAGCACCGCGATCTTCAGCTACGAGCTCATCGTCCTCGATTCCGGCGTCGTTCCCTAAATGATGCAATGCAAATTCAAGAATTAAATGCAATGAACAAATAAAACTTTGAGGAATGAATGATTGCAATGACATGGTGATGGTGCTGATATGATGTTCAGAAAAAAAGCACAAAAAGAAAATCAAGTTACTTTCGTTTGATTTATTGCCACAAAGAAACTACAACCTTTTAGGGGTTCAAAAGATCGAAAACAAAGATTTTATTTCAATATTTCCTTTAACAGGGTTCTGGAAGGCAAAACTTTTGCTCTGTATTTTTCCTAGCCTAGAACTACTATGAACAATGACATAACCGAAAATTGGATTCAAAGCCTATAAGGATAAAAGACCACAAAAGAAACAAGGAAAAGATTGAATGAGCAATTACTGCAATAGTACTTTTAATTTACTTATGCCACTTGGTGAACAGTTCAGAAATGCCATGAGGTACATGCATGCCAAAAGTCAGAATTTTTGGATGAACAGAAATGCCGATATGAATTTAACTTGTTTTTCTCTTCTCTAGAATTTTGTACAAATCTTTACTGGAAAACATAAAGATGTTATTGCACATATAGATAGACCTAGCCTTATGGACTCCAGAAAAACGTGTTTCAATTTTTTCTGAGCTATATTTAATTTTACGTGATTTTTGAAAGTTTTTAGCAGATTTGAACATGGACATACAACAACACGTAAGCTATAGCTTTCCCCTGCCTTTTACTGTAGCAGGGACACAGCGTGCTCGTTTATGGCTGCTGAAGCCGGACGGCGCTCGCCGGGACTGGGGCTATCGGCGACGAACCAAGCATATAAGGGCATCAGCTGGATAAGGGGAAGGTTGGGAGTCCATTGGTTGGGGCTAGAGCCGTCGGCGTCTACCAGACCATGGCCGGCAGCGAGTGGCGGCTCGGACCGAAGTCCGGTGAGGTCGCATGCATGAGACGACGCACGGCAGGAGGAGGAACTGTGTTTGGTAGCTTCACCTTGAGGTCCTGAAGCCCGTTCCGGATCTTGTCGTCGAAGAGGGAGGCTGGAAGCAGCAGCTCGCCGTGGAGGTGGTGGCGGTGGAGCGACGGCGGTCGGCGGGGAAAACAGGAACGGCGTCGCAGACAGCTGAGCCACGGTACAAAGGCGATATTAGGGAGGTGCCGGGATGCGCTGAGAGACTCCAGACGCAAGGAACCGACGAGGAGCTCACCGTGCGAGGACGATTTGACAGTGAAGTGAGGTGTGGTCCGACGTACGCGAGGAAGGAGGCTTCGATCTCGAACTCTGCGTGGGACTAGGGAAATAGGAGGACGGGATGGACTTTAGTGCCTTCTTGCGCAGCTCCTGGCCATGGGATTCGGGCAGAGGAGCAGTGTAGCAGCACCTCGGTGCGAGCTAGGACCGAGCGGCAATGGCGGCTGGCCTGACAAAAAAGAAAGGAAGAAGTAGGGGCTTGACTTGACTCAATGGAGGAGGAATGGGATAGGAACGTGGTGTGCGGTTGTAGCCATGTGCACTCGATTGCGCGTGTGCGAGCTGCTCTGCGGCTGCTGGACGGAGTCAGCAGTTCGGTGCTGTAGAGTTGAGAGAGAGCAGAAAGAGAGACGAGCGTCTTTCTTTTTTTCCCCCCAATTTCGAGTGTAATTCAAACGTGCTGAAGTTTGAAGCCTCCAAACACATACTTCCAACTCTCAGAAAAATCTGAGAAATTGGGGACTTGAATTTCAACTCTACAGGAGCATTTTTCATTATTGGAACTTTTCAAATTTCGGCCCAGAATTTGAATTAAAATTCGGTTAGGGCAAAAATTTGTTAGAACACTTCCTGATTTATTTGAACTGCTTCCCTTATTCATAAAATTCTAGAAAATTCTCCAAAATTCTATTTTGAAACATGGAACCGAGAAAGATTATTAGTTGGGCCGACTTTTGTGCAAAATTTTGAGGTTCTTGTTCAAGCTCAAATTTGATCACATTTGAAATAATTGATTCTTTTGAATTCTTTAAACATGATCACTTGAACCATTACTTATTTACACTAACAGTGCCATTAGAAGTGTGATTAGGGCAGGGATGTTACACGGAGGAGGCAAAGCGAGCGTGGGCCGCGGGGGATGGGGTTGTGAGCAGCAAAGGCAAACTACTGTACAACGCAGGTAAACTTGGTTTTGCATCTCCAAACTGGGTCCTATTGTTGGAGTCAGTCTAAGAGACAAGACTTCAATGTTGCTGATCTCATTGGGTCTCTGGATGTTGAGGAGAAGGCGAGGGCAAAAGACACTCGCGGGAAAGGAGTTGATGGGTCTTCTAGCGCAATATGGTGCAGAAGAAGAACTTCAACGCATCCCACAACTGGAATAAGAACAAGAACAAGCCAGAAAATAATCAAAAGACTAAGCAAACAACCACCTTCAAAAAGAAGAAGAACAAGGAGAAGGAAAATTGCTTTGTTTGCGGTGAACCTAGTCATTGGGCCAGTGAATGTGAGAATCGCAAATGGAAGCAAAACAAAAGGTCTGCAAACATGGTTATTGGCGATAATGTTGAAGGAACTTCGGGGTATGGTAATCTATTACCTACTGTTCTTCAATTTGTCATTCACCTGATTGGTGGGTTGACACTGGGGCTAATATTCATGTCTGTTATGACATCTCCTTGTTTTCATCTTATCAGGTCGGCAGGGCTGGCTCCTTGTTGATGGGAAATGTCTCTTATGCGCATGTACGTGGTGATGGTACGGCCGATCTGAAGTTTACTTCGAGAAAGACCGTGCGGCTGAGGAACGTGCAGCATGTCCCATCCATCAAGAATAATCTTATTAGCGGATCTCTACTGTGTAGAGATGGTTTTAAATTAGTCTTTGAGTCCAATAAATGTGTATTGTCTAAATATGGGACTTTTATTGGAAAAGGTTATGATAGAGGAGGCTTGTTACGCTTGTCTTTTTCTGATGCGTGTAATAATGTATTGAACCATGTGAGTAATATTGACGAGTCTAATGTTTGGCACTCACGACTTTATCATGTTAATTTTGGTTGTATGATGCGGCTAGCCAGTTTAAATTTAATTCTAAAATTCACTTTGGTCAAAGGTTCTAAATGTCATGTGTGTGCAATCTAAACAAACTCCCAAGCCTCACATGGCTGCAGAGGCGAGGGATTTGGCACCACTAGAACTAATTAATTCCGATTTATGTGAAACGAATGGCGTATTGACTAAAGGTGGTAAAAGGTATTTTGTGACATTGATAGACGATTGCACTAGATTTTGTTATGTCTATCTTCTAAAAACAAAATATGAAGCATTGCATTTCTTTAAGATCTATAAACCTGAAGCAGAAAACCAACTTGAGGGAAAGATTAAAAGGGTAAGGTCAGATCGTGGTGGAGAATACTTTTCAAATGAATTTTCTTCATTCTGTGGGGAACATGGCATAATTCATGAGATGACGCCTCCCTATTCACCTCAATCTAATGGTGATGCTAAAAGAAAGAACCGCACTCTAACTGATTTGGTTAACGTCATGTTAGAAACAGCGGGACTTTCGAAGCAATGGTGGGGTGAGGCTATATTGACTGCATGTCATGTCCTGAATAGAGTTCCTACAAAGAATAAAGAAATAACTCCATTTGAGGAATGGGAAAAGAAAACATTAGATCTCTCGTACTTGCGCACTTGGGGGTGTTTGGCCGTGGTTAGTGTGCCAATTACCAAGAAACGCAAGCTTGGACCAAAAACTGTTGATTGTGTCTTTCTTGGTTACGCATTTCACGGCGTTGGATATAGATTCTTAATTATAAACTCTGGAGTACCAAATATGTATGTTGGTACAATTACAGAGTCCAGAGATGCTACATTTTTTGAGGATGTGTTTCCTATGAGAGAGAAAATACCTAACAATTCTAGTCATGAGTCAACAATATTCCCTGAATCGTTTACCCCAATTGAGCATGAACCAACACTTGTAAAGAGTCATGAGGAGGATAACACTGAAGCTCCTAAAAGGAGTAAGAAACAGAGGACTGAAAAGTCTTTTGGCGATGATTTCATTGTATACCTCATCGATGACACTCCTAGAACCATTGACGAGGCATATTCATCACCTGACGCTGACTATTAGAAGGAAGCGGTACAGAATGAGATGGATTCTATTATGTCTAATGGTACTTGGGAGGTTGTTGAACGTCCTTATGGGTGCAAATCTGTAGGGTGCAAGTTGGTGCTCAAGAAAAAGCTTAGACCAGATGGTACAATTGAAAAGTACAAGGAAAGGCTTGTGGCCAAGGGTTATACCCAAAAAGAAGGAGAGGACTTTTTTGATACTTGTTCACCGTAGCCCGGTTGATCATAATTCGAGTGCTACTTTCTTTGGCTGCATCTCATGGTCTTATCATTCATCAGAGGGACGTTAAGACGGCTTTCCTAAATAGAGAGTTAGATGGAGAGATCTACATGGATTAGCAAGATGGGTTTGTAGCAAAAGGTCAAGAAGGCATGGTGTATAAGTTGTTAAAGTCCCTGTATGGCCTAAAGCAAGCATTTAAGCAATGGCACGAGAAGTTTGACAAAACTTTGACCTCTGCTAGCTTTGTTGTGAATGGCTGACAAATACATGTACTATCGCTATGGTGGGGGTGAGGGAGTTATCTTGTGTCTGTATGTTGATGACATACTGATATTTAGGACAAGTCTTAATGTGATTAAGGAAGTAAAAGAATTTTTATCTCATAACTTTGAGATGAAAGATTTGGGAGAGGCTGATGTTATCCTGAACATAAAACTAGTGAGAGAAGGTAATGGTGGGGTGTTGGCGGTCGTCAAACCATGTTTTGACCGCCACCCTACAGGTAAATAAATGCATGTCACCAAGATTCTGTGCATAGTAGATAGAATTAATGCTACTCCACAAGTGTTAGTGAATATTTGGATGCAGGAGCAAATTATGGAGGAAAGTGGGCCCAGCCGGCAGAAACACAGGCCGGCCGGCCCCACATGGTAGCCACAGGCCTCGGCCTTCCTTCAATGGGCTGCAAACAGGCCCACAACGCAGAACCAAAAGCCTGTTCAGAAGAATTCCACCGACGTTCTAGAAGGTGGGCTGTTTGGGCCTCAACTTGGCCCTCACTCCTCTTCTGCCGCCCCTACGAAGCCACCGACTGGACAATGGGCGGCCGGCCGGCCTGGCTTGGCGGGCCTGGCACTCGAGCTTTGGGCATAAATACCCCCTTGCTCATTTGAGGCTATATAAACCCCCGTCCGGCACAGAAGCAATTCGCACCTCAGTACCTCGTGGAAGAATCACTCCACTTGTGTAGTTAGAATAGGATTAGTGTTTTAGTCATGGGAGTTAGAGTAGAAGTGAGAGCTTCACTCGGAGCTCCGGAGTTCTCTTCGGAGTTTGGGTAAAGTTCTCTTGTATCTTTTCTTTTATACTTTCTTTAATATAATTATTTTCTTATTTATTTAATTTAGTTTTTCTTTTAGTTTATATTTATTTATTTAAGTAATTGTTATAGAGAAATTCTTGTGTTGGTTCCACGTTTGTGCATGGTAGATTTATCTGCATAAGTTGTTTGCACCACTATGCTTACACAATTCGCGTAGATTTATTATGCATGGGTGGCTTGCTCTTTTAGCGAGGAGTAAGTTATTTAGGATAGTTGCTTGCATGGTGCGAGGGATTATTCTAGACGTGAGTTTGCACCCAACCCCACGGAGGATGGTAGCCGCGAGTGTATGTGACAGCTACACCGGTCTCTGTAATCCACCACGTCCGGGTTGGACAGGCAGGGTCTTAATTATAGCGGGTGGTTCCCCAGAGTTTTAATCTTTCTCTGTTGGTTGGGTGGGCCACTTCTGTGCCTCTGTTCTTTTTAGATTATGCCCGGTGGTAGTTCGAGCAACAGAACAAGATTATTGCTTTGGCACATCCGTGCCCCGATATGCAGGAACGTATCTGTAATGAAAGCATAAGTAAGTAGTTGTAGACTATCAGGAAATGCTAAATGCTAACCCCTAGGCTGACTGATACCCTTCTTCTCGTTGTTCTCCCAAACTAAATGCTAACTCCTTGTTATCTATATCGATGGATGTTCTCCTGAGTGCCACACATATCACATGCATGTATCACTGCTTTGGTCTAGTTTGCAAGTTATAAATAATAGATGTTTCCTTGTTAATTCATGATATTCTTAGCTCTGCTTCCCTGAGGAAAATATAAATACGATACCCTTAGAATACTTCCGAGTGAAATGCTATAACGGTGTTCCGTGCGCTTACGGAGTTGAATTTAATCTCTGTGCGTAAGAAACGCCAACATAGGGTTACACTCTGCAATCCCATTATGTGGAAAAGGTTTTAAGTCGCTTTGGATATAAACCAGCTCCAACACCTTATGATGCTAGTGTGATTCTACCGAAAAACAAAAGGATAGCAAGAGATCAGCTGAGATACTCTCATATCATTGGCTCTCTTATGTACTTAGCTAGCGCCACGAGGCATGATATCTCGTTTGCTGTGAGCAAACTAAGCCGGTTTGTCTCAAACACAGGAGATGATCATTGGCATGCTCTTGAAAGAGTACTACACTATCTAAGAGGTACAATGAGCTATGGAATTCACTACGCTGGGTAACCGAGGGTACTTGAGGGCTATAGTGATTCAAATTGGATTTCTAATGCTGATGAAATAAAAGCCACAAGTGGATATGTGTTCACACTTGGAGGTGGCACTGTTTCCTGGAAGTCTTGCAAGAAGACCATCTTAACGAATTCAACATAAGCAGAACTCACAGCATTAGACACCGCCACTGTTGAGGCTAAGTGGCTTCGTGAACTCCTAATGGATTTGCCGGTGGTTGAAAAACCGATACCGGCTATCCTAATGAACTGTGATAATCAAACGGTGATTATCAAAACGAACAGTTCTAAGGACAACATGAAGTCATCAAGGCATGTAAAAGGCGGCTAAAATCTATGAGAAAAATAAGAAACTCCGGAGTGATAGCCTTGGATTATGTCCAGACGGCTAAGAACCTGGCAGATCAATTCACAAAGGGTCTTTCACGCAATGTGATAGACAGTGCATCAAAGGAATTGGGCGTGAGACCCACGTGAGTCACACTATAGTGGTAACTTGTTCTATCTAATCGGAGATCCCGTGAATTAGGATGGTGAAACAAGCCGTTGGTTGACTGAGAGAAGAGAACCTTTGTAAAAGGCTCATTCCGTTAGAGATGCATTTCTCTTCTAAGCTGTATGGCAGGTTGGTATATACCTTAATGTGATTCAAGTGGCTTATTTAAGCAAAGATGTTGTCCTACGGAACATCTTACAAGGATCACACCTATGTGAGTTCGAATGCTAGTCACATTCTGTGAGACCGGGTGATCTCTAGATACTCATGAACATCTTTACTGGTACTAAGCTGTATGGCAGGAGTATGA
Source organism: Eragrostis nindensis (assembly GCA_012490785.1). Classification (NCBI taxonomy): domain Eukaryota; kingdom Viridiplantae; phylum Streptophyta; class Magnoliopsida; order Poales; family Poaceae; genus Eragrostis; species Eragrostis nindensis. The sequence continues at coordinate 1,187,669 of JAAXCT010000030.1, read as the reverse complement.
CTTATATGCTCCTACCCGCGGGGACGCTTCAAGCAGCCTAGTACCAGTAAAGGGCATTGGTCAAGCTTGTTCGCACAAAACTGTCAATTCAAGGCTTAGTTTATTGTTCAGTTGTGGATAAGTGTAGTCTCTGTTCTAGGTGGATGTTAAACTTAACAGTCTCCACCAAAACACTGGTACATAAAAAACACATTGGATTTGAGAGCATTTCTCGTATGCCGTGGAATATTGGTGGGGATTGTTAGATTTACTTGGGTTTAATCCATTTATTTCTAATTAAATCAATTATATTCCAGGCTGACGATTAATGTTATGGAGTTATAAAGAAATTAATCTTGCATAGGAATGTTAAGAGGGCTGTTCATAAGGTTTGATGACAGCGAATTATTCCTTGACCGTTACTAGTAACAAATGAATGGTGTTTATTCTCCGTAAATTACTAGTATTTGATGACCTGCATCAATACACATCAATGATGATTCTTTCCTCTCCCATTCATGCCTATATAAGAGAGGTCTCTCCCGACCTAACGAGATAATAAGACACAACTCCACCTCCTCTGTTGTTGCTGCTACACAACTATTCCCATCGCAAGCTTCTGCGCGCATAGAGTTTGCGAGAGCAGGCCTTCGGAACCACGTCTCGCTGTGATGTCTGCACAGATAGGCGAGTGATCAGGTTTTTTGGGGAGCGCTAGCGCGACTGCTCGCTGATCATCTACTTCCTTGGTGCTTACTACGTGAACAACTACTTCCCTATGTCCGTTCTAGGAACTGCACAGCTTACATCTTCCTGCATCAATTTAGATCGACTACATGAAACAGCCTAACATGACGATTGTTGGGAACGGTGCCGCCGGTGCCTCCGGCACTGGTCACGCCTCTGGGTACACCCTGAAACTATTCTCGTTGTCAATCTTGTTCTTGCTAATTGGTGAATTAGACATGAACACTTGGTTAATCTTGTCACAAGATCACTCATGCTATACACAATCTTGTCTTACCTTGAATATATTGGAATTGAAATATGCCGCAATTTGCCTAATTTTCTAACACCTCCTCGCCATGGCGATCTAGAACATGATTCTGGCGAACTCTCGTTCTTCCAAGTCTATGGACCCTTCCTCCTCTGGTCTGTGATGCGCTTGCCCTCGCCATTTTCTTGGATCGATGCTTTAAGATAATCAAGCAAGCAACGTAAACGTATTTAGTACTTTTATATATGTGTTTTGCAGGCAGGGAAGCCGAGGTTTGCCTGCCTTGCCTAGCGGCCCGGAAAGGTGGCCTCCGTCACCGGTAGACCTAACAAACTGCACCTAGACCTGAACTCAATCAACGATGCAATCCATCGTGATCCTAACAAACTGCAACGGACACGCTCGCACACCAGCGTTCCGCGCACGACGCACATCGGCAACGCATGCTGGAGCCAGACTCCGGCAAGGCGTTTGTGTCTGTCCGGTCAGGAGTTTGTGTTCGTTCGCGCCGTTCCGGACGAACTCCGGCCTGCGCGAACGCGTCCAGGACGACCTGGGCCGCGGACCACACGCACTGCGACGTGATGAGCGAGGCGCAGGTGGCAGTGGACCTCGCCGTGGCGCAGCACGGCCGGCGTGGTGGGCTCTCTGGACCTGGCCGACTTGGACCGCGTCATGTCTGTGAAAGACAGCAGGGGCGCCATCACTACGGCAAACAGGAGGTTTGCCAAGTGCCTTGGTTTGTCATGCACGCGGCGCGCGTTATGGACCTTTGTGAACGTTTAAATAAATGAGCAGCACAAGAAGCTAAATTGTTGGGCTGGTATAAGGGTGCTCAGGCGCTTGACAAATCCTAAAAAATTGTGTGGCCCGACGGATCATGTTTTGGTTCATAGATGCGTGCCTAGCTGGTCCGGTCCGGAGTGGCCAGAGCCTCCGGCTCCGGGAGCTTCGGCTCCCGTCGGCCCGGGATCGAGACCGCAGCACTGTAGAGAATATTTTCTGCGATATGGCTCTGTTCTCTGTAGTGCAAAAAAAAAAAATCCCCTCGCTTCTCCGTTAGACCAAAGCACAGGTTCAGTACTCGCGTCGATTCTCACCGGCCTGCTGAGTCCCTGTGTATGGTGCGGAGGAGGGTTCAGGGGTTTTCTTGATCTGTGTGAGATGATCGTTCTCCTTAAAAAATGCCTGGGGGCCATCATACCCCCCACAGGTCGAGTTTTTTTGTTCATGGATGCGTGAATCATCACCATATATACACCACATGACGCTGCTTCTTCCATGTTTGCATGTCATTATTCTACTACGGGAACATAGGTGAATGTCTGAAAATTGAGGATAAAAAGGTAATTTCATATATTGGCTAATATGGAACTGTTGGACAAGATTATATTCGTGAAACACACGTCGTGCCCTTCCTGTTTACATGGTTCGATTGTCGTTTACTTATTTTTAATATTTCTTGGGAGACAACAAGAACACGACGCGGCGAGTTCCCAAGGCGAGGCAGAATTCACATCGTTTGATTGTTGTTTACTTGGTTTCAATGTTTATTCGAACGAGGCAACAAGAATACTGGTTTGTAGCTTCCGACAAACCATTCAGAAGAATACAGGTTTTGGGATCATTATGATACCCATAGTAATCTGGAGGACAACCCTCACAGGTGCCGCAACCATGAACGCTACCAGTACTAAGCTAGTGTCACACTGATCGGATGCACGGTAACGATTAAGTTGAACAGTTTCAGATACTAGCGATGGCATCCGTATAGGAGCAATGGAGCCCTGTCAACACAGTCAATCAGCTTCAACGAAAGAAGCCTTGGTGCACGGATTCGAGTGCGGTCCACCAGACACAAGTCACAGACAGTAATGCTCAGATCGATGCTGCAACGACGGAGACCAGATTTTTTTTTTTTGATCAAACATACCTATATATTCATATTAAGGAAATACAACCAAACATACAGAACAGGTATGTCATACAAGGATACGGACAGCTGTCCCACCATAGAGCAGATAGGCCCTTAGAAAAAACAGAAATTACACTTAGGTCCCTGGACCACCAGCACGACATCGACGGCAAAATCCACCATCGCCGGCCACCACCAGCGCGAGCAGATCTCGCCGCCACCACGAACCCGCCGCCGGAGAGGGTTCCATCGCCCAAAGGCTTTTGAAAGAGCCGGGAAAGACACCCGCATAACGGGGAGCAAAAGCCGACCGCGCTTCCGGCCGGGGACGCGCCCCGAACACCTCCCAGCTTGGATCCGCTCGCCGACGACGACGGAAGCCACCGCGGAACACCGAGCAGGACCCAACCACCCATCTTCCACCAACCCACAGCCTCCATCTCCTTGAAACAAAAGAGCAGCTTGCACCTCACCTCGCCGAAATCGAAGAGGAAGAAGCGCCGCCGCCTGACTCCTAAAGGGGAACTCCTCGACGGGAGCTCCACCCCCACAAGCTCGCCGCCGACGCCGGAGAGGAGCGCCAGCGGGGCACGGCCGAGCTAGGAGGGACCGATTCGGACAGAAGGCCGCCGCCGCCGCCACCTCACCGCCGGCCGCCGAAACCCTAACCCTAGATACTATGCTAGGACCTAACCTACCACCAGCCGACGAGGCGCCAGCGGTCCCCGCCACCTCGCGCCACCCCGAAGGGCACCGGAGGCCGAGGGGACCACCCGCCTCGCCGGCGGGGACGAGATTCTCTCGCGTCGCCTCTCTCAACTGTAGCTGGGGAGAGGCTTCGAGAGAGAACGAGTGGTGACGGAGACCAGATTTCGTCAGGAATGAGGTAGGAGTTCGATTTCCAGGTCCGGCAGCGCTGCACAGCCTGAGAAATCAAGGTCGCCCTCGACGGACACACCGGAGAGACGTAACTTTGTCAGATTGTCCGAAGCGAGAGCCCAGCGGTGCGGCTTCAACTCCAAGCGTTTTTCTCTAGAATAGTCGTAGAAGTCGACCACGAGATCTCGGATCTCGCAGCGCAAAGCGCACTGGATCCATCCGTCCACCAGTGCCTCGTCGAAACAGAAATCGGAGAACTTGGCGGCGGAGGCGGAGGCGCAGCAGGCGGGACACGAAATCGGAGAACTTGGCGGCGGTCCCCCAGCAGGTGATGTGCAGAGCGGGGGATCGCGTCCAGAGGTCGCGCCAGGAGCGAGCGAGCACGGGGAAGTCCGCATGGCCTCGTGCGTCGGAAAGAGCCCTGAGCATGGGTTTAGAAACCCACTCAACCCATCCACCCAAACCCAACTCAACCAGTAAAAATGTCTCATATGTGGGTTGGGTTGAGATGGATAAAACCCATTACACCCATGGGTTACTTTACTATTCAAAATTTTTAGAAAAAATAACTATTACACTTGCATTCACACTATAAAAGTCTTTATAAAAAAATTTATATCTCGCATTCACACTATAAAATTTTCACGAAATCGATTGAAATTTTTTGTGGGTAAATTAGTTACCATAGTGCAACTTTGTGCAAATTTATAGTCTCAAATGTGAAATTTTCACCTATGTATAGGTGGGACCTACGTAAAAAGTCTTTATCAAAAAATTTATATCTCGCGTTCACACCATAAAATTTTCACGAAATGGATTTAAATTTTTTATGGATAAATTAGTTACTCTAAAGCAACTTTGTGCAAATTTATAGTCTTAAATGTGAAAATATCACGTTTAATTTTGTAAATTTCAAACTTTAAAACATTTAACCCATGTAACCCATTCAACCCACCCAACCCAACCCTACTTAAAATATCATTTCATGGGTGGGTTGTAAATCCACCTTAACCCATATAAACCCACCCACCCTCAGGGCTAGCCGGTAGGAAAGACAGCAGCTGCTCGCGGACGCCGTCTGGCAGGGCGCTGATGCGGTCCTCCGCCATCCCGTCGCTGTGACGGCACCAGAACACCAGCCGAGAGAATTATATAGGCGTGCCATAGGGAAATTGGAAGAGAGAGGTTGGGTAGAGTGGTTCTTTTTCCTTACCTGCTAGCCGGCGGCGGGACGGGAGAGGTGAGGCGAGGAAGAGGCGAGGAAGCACGATTGCATCGCAGGAGTTTGTTTCTCTGCGCATGGGGATCCGGGACTGCCTATATGAAGGGCGTCCTACGGTTTACATTTGATAGATCGGCCCAATAGCCCATTAAATCTAGACAGCCCAGCCCAAGTTCGAGTGTCAACATTTTGAAATAGAAGAATCAACATTTTTGTAGTTCTATTTCAACATTTTTAAAATGAAATCAATATTTTTTGAAAAAATGTTGACATAGTGCAAACAAAATGTTGACATAGTGCAAAAAAAATGTTGACATAGTACATTCAAAAATGTTGACAAAAATTTCGAATTTTAAAAAATTCAAAAAATATTCATATTGGATCTCATTTTGTAGAATTAATTGTAACAAACACGTAGGTTCAAACGGATTCGAAAACGGACTTACGGTTTAGGAGAAAAATGCGTTTAAAGTTTGAAATCCGTTTCTTTTTCTCCCACCTCCCACCCGCCCCAATCAGAGAGCGACACGTGGCAGCTTCTCAGCCATCCCCTTCTCCACCTGCGCGAATCTGAGCCGTTGCACGAATCTCAAACACTGTTCTATCAAAGCTTAACCATAGCCCGCCCTCCATATAGGATCCACCTGGGGATCCGGCTGTGGAAGTGGGGCTGCCTATATGGGCTCCCGGGTGCCAGCAAGCCGCTTGAGCACCCGGCCCATATCGGCCCAGCAAGGCTCGTGGTCCGTCCAGATGCTCTCTCTTCCTCTTCGTCAACCGCAGCCCATGGGTGCTGGTTGTCTGCACCTAGCTCCTCGCCTCCCCGCGCCCTATTGCTGCCTCATGCCCGCGCACCGCCGTGGCCAAGCACTGCTCCTTGCACCCACTCGCCGCCGGATTGGCGAGCGGGGCCCGATGCCTGGGAGGAAAGAGAGAGAGGGGCCGGCGCGTGGGCTGTAAAGCAGGTGGAGCAAGGTGTGCGGTGGCCGGGCGACACCAGAGCCGCGGAAATTGGAAGATAGAGGTTGGGAAGAGTGGTTCTTTTTGGACAGTAAAACTCTCCTTTCTATTATAGGCGTGCAACAGGGAAATTTGTGACGACAGGTTGAAGAGCAAAGATTAACTCCCAAAAAATTATGAGAAGTATGTCAAACCTGACAAAAGAAATAGGATTTTGGCAGACTAATGGCTTTTGAACTATATTCTATAAGGAAACATAATCAATGATCCGATCTAATCTGACCTGCTGCTAATCTGACAGGATCGAATCCAAACCGATCTAAACAGGTAGATATTTTTTTTTATTGGTGGCTGGTCAGGGTGTGTCTCCCGATCTAATCTGACCTGCCGCTAATCTGACCCGGTCTAATCTAACCCTTTTTTCTTTGAGATTACACAGTACAACTCAGACACTCACAACGCACGCACACTCACCCATATGAACACACGTACGCAAACCCTACCCTTATGAGCATCTTCGAAGACTGAGCCGGCAAATCTAGAGATACGAAGTCATCACTGGCGCCTCGCTGTCGACGGGAGCGTCGCCTACCACTGAAAGCACAAATGCCGTTAAATCCTTGAAAATTCACTCCCACGGGGAGTCGAACCCAGGACCTGAGAGGTGTTACTCAGATGTCTTAACCACTAGGCCAAGACCCCTTTCACCGGTCTAATCTAACCCGAACTAATCAGCAGGATATTTATTTTATTGGTGGATGCTAAGGGTGTGTCTCCAATATATATGAACTCCCCCTTGTTGGCATTTATTATCTCATATAAAAATCAGAATTAAAACCCTATTTTATCAAATGTATGTTTTTTATCACACGTGAAGCCTTCTTTCCAAAGCTTAATAAGTTAAATTAAGGGGAGATATGGTAAGGCTGAGATTAATTCAATCTTTTACCTATGAGGATGTAAGACATGAAAGCTGACGGAGGCTCGTTTTTGACTTCTTCCGACCATAGTAGTTGGAAATGATATACCAAAAAAATGAAAACAAAAGTGGAAGTATTTGATGGATAGAAAATAGAAAACGATTTTAGGCGTTACTGATTGTTTCCGACTATTTCCATTTTGGACTGAAAATTACCGTTGATATTTTACCGTTCTATATTAGTCTAGCCAATAAAAATATATATTAGATATATTCCAAACTGAAATAGGCAATAAATAAAGAGGTCTAAGCCTAATCCTAGCATTCCCTTCCTGTGTGCCAAAAAAGTCGCTTCACTAGTAAAGCCGAATGTGATTGCGGAAATATCAAAGCTCCTTCCTATCACATGAAAACCGAACATAATCATCACTCATCGGCGGCCGCCAATCCCCACATATGCACGATCAATTCCTTTCTCCCTCACACAGATTGACACCATTGTGTAGTCTAGCAAATACTATGCCATTGTCTATCCACGGTGCTGTGACTGTGATTTGTGTTACTGATATACATGCGAAGGAGGTATGACTGAAATTCTGAGCAGTGCATGCATCTTTAGAGAATTAAATCATAATCAAACTCACCACTAAGAGATTGGCTTTTGAGGAGTTTTATTCCTAATTTTCATATTGGCTCTAATAGGATTTTGGAGAGTTTGTGACGATGGGTTGAAGAGCAAAGATTAACTCCCAAGAAAATTATGAGAAGTATGTCAAACCTCACAACAAAATAGGATTTTGGCTAGACTAATGGCTTTTGAACTATATTCTATAAGCAAACATAATCACTGACCCGATATAGCAGCGCCGAAAAAATTGCACCGCGGGCATGTCAGGAAATCCTTCGGGGCGTCCGGGACGACATCGGCATGGTGAATCTGGAACACAAGGCAGTGTTTATCCACGCACAGCTGCAGCAGGGCCGTCCGGTGCCTGAGCTCGCCATCTTCCTGGACGACTCGCCATTCCGTGTTGAGTCCTACAACGAGATGGTGGCTGTGGTCTTCGCGGACCTTCCTGATGAAGCTCTCCACTTCTTGTGCCAACGGCGTGACCATGGTCAGGATCACATCATTGAAGAAGCCGATGGGGATGTGCTGCATCGTCATAGGTGATGGACTGCTTGACGTCGAAGCTTGTCTGCCACTCGGCAGTTTACTTGCAATCCTGTCAGCCCTAACTTTCTTGCCCCTGCAAAACAAGAAGAGAACAAGCTCAACCACCGAACAAATTTGTCCATGTGCTGTGTACCCGGATTCTTCCTTAGAGCCTGCGAACTAGTATACCATTTAGCTTCCTAGCTGTCTATTTATGTGTTTCAAGATCGCACGATGGATGATATGAAAGTTTGATTAACTACGTATTTGATGTCATCGGTATAAGCACAGTGATCTTAATTACATGATGTCACGCGCAAGCATCTTGATTATAAATGACTTGTATTTTTTCAGTGCCCCAACAGCATCCTCAATTTTAGTACTCTGCAAGATCCAAAAAGAAACAACATAGATCACGGAACATAATACACTAGCTAATACTAACAATATGATTAACCACACCACAAGGGAGTGCCACGAATTGAGATTATTATGTGTGTAACACACACTACATGAAATGTCTGAGGCACAGCTTCACATGAATCCGTAGCTACGAACCTTGCACATGTCCAGTGTAAGCTGCTTCAGCTGCAGCCACCTCAGAGACTTGTACAAGTCGATCGGCTGCAGCAATCACAGGAAATTTACACTAATACTTAATGAAGTGTTTAGGATACAAACAATGGAGCAAGGTCAGTTAAAAGGATGGGGTTTTGGGTTCGGACCTGCTCGTGCTGGTGGTTGAGGATGACGGCCTTGATCTGGAGCACCTGCTGGAGCTGGATCTCCTCGCTTGCCTCGTCCATATTGAAACAATCATCGGCGCCGGCAGAATTATCGCCACGGCCGCCAGTGATGTGCTGGTTGTCACATGCCGCAGCGATGCGCTCGTCGGCAACAGCCATCTCCTCTACGTTGTTGACACACTCGAAGCTAGAGCTTTGGAGACACGGGTTCACACCTTGCTTGACAGGTAACAAAAGCAGCATAGTGGTGCACATTTTTTACCCAGGGTTGTGAACATAAGATAAATTATGGATGATTGTCACTGAATTTCGTTTTTGGACCATGGTGCTAGTGCACCAGGCTAGCTACAATTGGCTTCGCCAGTGAACACTCAGGCTCAGCAGCTGCCACGTTGTTGTTACCAGAGACATCCTCGGCAGACACATGGCGACCAGCACTGCTGGGATCCTCGCCAGCGGCGGCCGTGCCCAGGAGTGAAACGACGGTCCGGGCGCCGCAGATCTGCTCGACGATGCTGTCAAGGCGGCGCTGAAACTCCTGACGCGAGTCGGCGGCGGCGATGAGAATGGCGTGGGTGAGGACGGTGGAAATGTCAGCGCCACTGAAGAACCTTCGCCACGGCTCCAACCCGGCGCCGTTCTTTGTGCCGGCTGCTTGCGAAGAGTTCCCGGCCATGACGCGCCCGAACGATAGGATTTAATTACCTACACGAGATGATTCAAGAAATGGATGAAAATATACCATGATCTATGTATTAGAAACGGGAGATCTAGCAGCATGGAAGAGAGAAAGTAAAGAACCACCCCTGGGTTTCAAGAAACCAGATCGATGGCGCGTTCGAGCGACGCTAGCTAGTTTTGCAATCAAAACTTAGGAGAGAAAGGTACAGATGACAATCTACGAGCAAGAACTACCCTCCCGTTTGTTGCAATCACGAGTTCGACCACTGTCTATATATGCGATGCTGAAAGAGCAAAGACTATCCCTCTGGATATGGGTTATCTATATCTGAGTATCTGTCTGGATCTCAGGTGCCTCTTCCACATAGACGTACATATAGATATAGATGAACGACGCAGATAGACGTTTTACTCGCTTTCCCACCCGCGTCCATCACAGGTTTCCATTTTTCTTTGGATCATTTCCCTCTCTCCGCCCAAAATTCAAACCCCAAAACCTCTAGCTAGTAGAAACGCAACGATAGAGACGACGAGACAATAATCAAATACGACGTACCTCCGGCGGATAGCTAGCTACCACGCCGCTGCGCAAGAAACCTTGACGTTGACCAATTAGCGGACGAAATTTGGCGGCTCTCTCGCTGCAGCTCACGGCCGGACACTACAATGTCCCGCTGCCGCCGCGGCCGTCTCCGTGGAGGCCGAGGCGGAGGAGGAGCAGGTAGAGCATTGTAGATCGATTGCTCCTGGTGGGGGAAGGAGATGGGGCAGCGGCTGAGAGAAATGGAGAGAGGCGTGTTAGCCTCGGCGTGACTCCGTGTAAATCAATTCGAATCGCCGTCCCTCTCTGTTATTGAGTACTACTTGTTCACTGAGTCACTTCGCAGTAAGAAGTGGAACATGATGATTTTACACTTGTTGTTTTGTGCTTCAATTAATTGTATTACAACCATGTATTGCTTAGTGTAGGTTGCTAACATTAATATTTATATAAGAACCATTTTAATTTGGCTAAAATTTGAAAAAAAGACCAACTTTTAGTGCTATTTTTGTGCAAATATTGCCATCAGCCTCCTGCATGCTAAGAGTTGGCCTTAAAAGGCCAATTTGACGGATAAGTCTGGTTGAGTATTAATTTCTCAGGGTTTGTTGTTTAAATCTTTGTTGCATGTATCTTTTGGCTCAAGAGAATGAAGCACGTCTACGGACTGATGTGCTTCACTGTAGGGTAAATAGCCTGAATGTTCAGCAGCAAATCTGTACAGTTCCTATGACAAAAATTGGTGTTTCGGTCAAAAAAGAAAGGCCTGGTGTTGGCACAGTGTGACACCCCGTGTCACTGCAGCAAATCCCTGCAGCCTTTCCAAACTGGAACAAACCCAAAGTTCAATTCAAATTCAGTTCGAATTTTTAAACTTCAAAGAATGACAAATAAAGGCTTGTGAAGAAACTCGAAATTTTCTGTAACAACTTGAGCCAACAAAATTTTCCCTGAATAGAGCATCTCATATAAGAATTTTGGAGATTTTTCCAGAATTTTTGAAATTCATTTGAGTGCCCAAATAAATCCCCAAGCCTTAACTTTTATCCAACGTTGACCTGCTGCCATTGAAAATCCACTGGGAGATCAGCTGTGCATGTTGGCCAGATTGAAGAACTTTTCAAGGGCTTTCCAAAGAGACCAAATTTGCAAATTTTGGAGCTCTTTTGCTACTTCAATTCGTGTGCACAATTTCGGGAAAAATCAGCTTTTGAATAAATCGGGAAAATGGAAAAGATAACGCCGGGCCCACTCGTCAGTCTCTCGTTCTGTTTCCACCAGAGCCCGCGCGCCACGTCGCCGCCGATGTACGGCTCCGCCGCGCCGCCCACGCCGTCTCTCTCCCTCCTTTTCCCGTGCGCGGATGAGCTCCAAAGGGAACTGCTTCCATTCTCCTTCTCGCCCCCTCGCCACCGAACGCTCAAACCCTAGCTCCGCCCGCCATTGCCGCGCTCAAGCTCGAGCTCCACCTCGTCGTCGCGCCGCCACGGTGAGGTCTCTCCGGGCCGAGCCGTTGTGCAAAGGAGTGCGCCGAGTCGCCCCCGAGCCAAGAATGGCCGCCATTGCTCTGTTTCCGAGCTGAGGAGCGCCAATCGGAGCTTCTTCCCCAAGTCCGGCCGAGTGACCTCCGCCACCTCGCCGTGCAATATTCACTCTCAGGTGGGTCTCGTCTTCAACTTGTTGCGCGTGCGGGTGCGCCTCTCTTTTGCGCACCCTCCTTGCTCATATCTCTCCTTTCCCGCAGCTCGTCTCGCCGGAATCCGACTGTTCCCCACCGCCGGTCGTCGTCGTCACATCGCCTTCACATCGACGAGCACCTTACCGTCCTCCTCCATGTCAACACGTTCTTCGATGAGGTTCCCCATGACGTGAGGAAGCTTCCGAGCCAACGTTTACAACTAGAGGCGCCGGCCACCCTTCTCGCGACGCCACCGGAGTTCCGCCACTACCATCGCGTCGCCGCCAAGCTACCCCCGGTCACCCTCTCCCTCTCCGCGTCGTCGAGGTGAGAACCCCATCTCGCGCCGCCCCCGCTCGTGCCCTCCATTGGCCGATAGCGCTCACCGGAGTCACTCCGGTGAGCTGCGCCGCCGCGCTCCATCGTCGTCTACGGTGAGCACACCGGAGACCACAGGGCCACGGATCGGATGTGGTCACACGAATCTCGTGTGGCTAACCCTATGGCCCTCCATGTGTTCTCGCCGGGGAATGGTTGGATCATTTTTGTGGCCAGCCTGGATCTGGTGCGGCCATGACTCTGTGGTCACTTTTGTGGCCCAGATCTTATGATTTAAATCATGTTCTGCATTGTATAAATTGCTATAAATAATCTTTATTGCAATAAATCATCAAACTTCCCTGTAAAGTACTTCCAGTGGTACTTCATTCCAGAAAAATGCCACTGGACATAAACTAATTTTCTAAGTTCCGGAAACCAACTAATCAACTTGAAGTGGATTAATTAATTAACTTAAACAATAAGTTAATGAAGAAAATCCTTCAGACGAAAGTAATTAACAGAGTTAATCATTTACACTTACAGTGTAAATGACTGTCCATTAATCAATTTCTTAATTGCATCATATTACTTGCATCTAACTTGCATGTTTCCTTGTCATAACGTATCGTTCCAGAGGAGACCCCGGAGCCGTTGGACTGCCAACTACCGGAGGAGGCACAAGAGGAGTAGCAGACTGACCCCGCTGACCCAGATAGTATAGCTCCTGAGCCAGGCAAGCCCCAGTGCATTCCGTCCTATGTTTTTGTTTTTCTTTTATCACTATAGATGGGGTCTAGATTGTTTGTGCATTAGGTTTATAGGAGTTGATTGGAACCATAGGACTGCATTAGGTTTACCCTTCCTGATTATCCTTGATGATCCCTATTTAGTAGTACTTTTGGTTTTAGGTTGATCGTTAGCACTGTTATGCTTAGTTGCTAGTGAGTCGGTAGAAGTCGAGTGGTAGGTCCCACTCGCGTGGTAGGACCATGACACTTGGATTGTACTAGAAAAATTATAGGTTTGTGGGAGACCGGACGAGGATTGTTTGTGTAGGATGGTTTGCGAAGGCTGGGCCTTCACGGTGGTAGCCCCGTCTGTATCGATTAAGGACCGCTCGTTGTTGGCCCTATTGAGCAAGTTTGACTTGTACTGATTCACATGCTGGTGATATGGGCACCAGTAAACCGACGTAGCTTAGCAACCGTGGGGACGAACCTTACCCTGCTGCTACGGGGGAATGGGACAACCCGCGGACAACGGCGGGGCCGGGTGTAGCGTGGGGAGTGGTCCTCATATTTCGCTGGGAGCAGCAGCTAGATTTTGGCCTTGCGGGGGCTTTGTGAAAGGTTTTCATATGTGGTCTGTTCGCGGGCGCATATGTCGTGTGGTCAGGTTTCTCCTGTAGGATGTACATCGATGCCGCCGCTCTCGGAAATGAGCACCCTTGTTCAGTGCGCCACATCGTAGTGTGATTATGGATGATGATGATATATATATGATTACTGCTTTACTTACTATATTTATTGTACTATCTACTTACCTGATTATTCTATTTGCCTGTTATAGTTGTTAGTTGCAGAACATGGTACTTGGTTAATTATTTAAATTGAGCTAAAACTTGAAAGTAAGGATCAAGTAATTAGTGCCGTTTTCGCAACTTTGAGTCAGCCTACCCCTTGTAGCGTTTGCATGCTAGGAGTCGGCTGTAGTTGGCCATGTTGACGGGTACGTCTTGCTGAGTATTAGTTGCTCAGGGTTTGGCTCTCTATGTTTTTGTGCAGGTCTCGTCTTTGCTTCCGCTGCCGCTTGGTGCTGTGATCGTCTCCAGGTTCACATCGTAGGGCTTCGATGTGGATCTATGTATCGTCGAGTTTAGATGTAATTCCAGACTTCCGCTGTGCTACTCACGTGTTTTATATCATTTGAGACTTGTGATAACTTAAAGATGTAAATTTTTGCTAATTATGTGATGTACTATCTGTGTCTGTTCATCAGTACTTCCGACTCGATCCTGTGAATAGCGGAAACACTACACGCAGCAACCTTTTAGGAAAATTGCCTCTGAGTTTTTCTTGGTCATGCTGTCTTTTTTCTCTCTGATTTCGGCAAATTTGTGTAGAAGCAATGACGATTGGCTATAGTGGTTGCAGAGGATAGCCTCGGCGGTCGAACTAAGTGTCCAGCGTCGTGCTATATGACAAATTGACACGAAAGGAAATTGCATGCTGGTTTGAGCACTGGCTTTCCCAAGAAAATGTCTAACAACACGAAAAAGAAACTTTGTAGTTTACATGTACGTAGGATGAGGTTGCGGGTTGAATAGCCTTGTGTGATGAGGTTTTAGTTTCATCCCAATGTGATTTTTTGCAAGTCCTCGTCCAGCCCGAGGGGTATACCTTACAAAAAAATCACAAATTATTTTGTCACAACTAAAAGAATTACTCAGTGCTAATCCGTGACGGATTTAATTTTGTCACCATATTATCACTGTGCCTATAGTCTAATCAATGACGGATTTAAATTCGTCACCATAGTGTCATTATACCTATGGTCTAATTCATGACGGATTTAAACTCGATCGTCACCATAGTATCGCTGAATCTATGCTTTAATTCGTGACGATTTTCATACAATCACTCGTAAGGTTTTAAGGGTTCATCATAGAATGTGAATAGCTTGTTTGTGAGTTATTGCAGATCCATGACGAAAAATTGATAACCGTCACAGCTGATATATACAATTCATGACGTTTTCTTAAATCGTCATCAACAAATCATCATGGATCAATAGATTTCTTGTAGTGGTTCCAGGCCTGGAGCGCGGAGCGTTCCGACCTGATCCGTTGGGCTAGTTTCTATGCTGTGCAGGACCAGGAGAGGCCGTTTGGTTGCCTGGGCTGGAACGAAAGCAACGGGAATGCTAGTTACTTTTAATTTTTGGCATGTGTTACAGATCCAGTGTTGAATGCCCTGCTTATTCATATACAGTTTGTGTTTGCAAGAAATGTATGTACACAACAGAGATACCCACACTCGTGCTTCATATATACTGTATCTGTCCGATTAGACGCTGTATCAGTTTGTACTGCCATTGGAAAATCCTACTTTTGCGCTCCTTCCACACCGTCCAAAAGATCAAAATGCTTAGCGAGAAAGTCCCCTGTGCAACATTAGGCGCATGTGTCATATGCTGATTCCCGCCAGGGATAAGAACCAGCCCACTAGGCTGGCACTCTAGTTCTCATGCTTCGGACACACGGCCATCGCGTCCAGGCTCTGATTGCGCGCCAAATCTCCTGCACTACCAGGCACTCTCTGGACAGATGCATTGCTGTCTCAAGATTTGTGATGCAGATAGACTCGTTTGCTCTTGACATCCTTTGAATCGTTTAAGCCCTTCTAATGGAGCGCCTTGGTTTCCTTGCTGGGCTCTTGTCCGGTCTTGGTGCTTCATGCGGCTTCATAACCTGGATTGTGCGCTTCCTTTTTTCTGAATGAAAAGAAAGGATGTATGCACGATTAGGTCACAAGCAATAACAAGAAGAGTTACAGTTGAAAGAGAGGGTACTCACCGTCTTCAGCTTCCTGGTAAGCTTCATGTAGCCTGCGCTTGGCCCTCTCCAGTCCCGTATCATTGGCTAAATCTATCTTCCTCTTCCCTAAACCAACTTCGGGATCCTCCAACGATTGTGCCGACGTCCCCGTTTTCTGGAGTCAAAGCAAAGAGTGAAACATTTAGCTAACTAAGCATCATAAGATCTTGAATTTATTTCAGTAGCATGAGGTAAACACTTACAATACCAAGACCAGAAGGTGTCTTTCTTGCAGCAGCAAGTGGAGAATTTCTTGTGACAATAACTCCCTCTGGATCTTGTCTTGGTTTCACGTCTTCATGGGGTGTCCTCGCAGGTGTGTCCTTTGACATACTCTTTGGTTCTCCTTTATTGATAGAGGGCTAGTACTGGTTTTTGTGGTTCTTGTAGATTTGTTGCAAGCGATATGAGCTCCTGTCTTGTAGGTAAAACTACTTGTGTTTTACGCACAGTAGTTTCATCTGCATTAAGCAGTTCTCGAGGGTTCCTTATTTGTAATGGCTGCCCTTTTCTTTTTTTCTAAACCTTGCTGCTGAGCCAAACCCTTTCCAATACCATAGCTACGTTTTTGTGGCTTTCTTTTCTCCAGCAGCAACCCTTGTGCCGCTGATGAATCTTGTACTATAATCGGTTGTTTTGTTTCTGCCACTGTTGCACCTTTATATTTCATTTTGCTTCCTGAGCCTCCATCTTTATCCATATGCTAGTTATATGGTTGTTCACTGCAATTTATACATCAATCATATCAATTTCATCAAACTATCTTTATGGGAAATGGTAAGAATACTTGTAAAAAGAACTAAAGTAGCAAGAACTGAATTGTTATACTCACTGATTCCATCATCATCATCGATGCCTTCAAAGAACTTCGCGTTGCGACGATTGAAGAAATGAGTAAAGAAAAATTAAGTAAGATTATTGTTCAAGAACAAGTCCAGTACTACTGGAGCAAATAAGATAGTGCTATGTATGTTTGCACCACTTCCCGTTTGAAAAATGTGCTTGCACCATATGGAAAAGTAATAAGGAAGGCTTTTATATTAGTACCTCAGACCCATGTGGAATATCTGGCTGGCTAAGATAGAGTGCACCTACGTCCATAGGTGGAATAGCAAGCCCCCATTCATTTTCGGCAGCTGATGAATTCGCCCGGAGCAGGGATTTATCTACATATTACGTACATACCATTTAGTTAAAGCTAAGCTGGGTAATGATCGAGGTAGAATATGATCAACCACCTATGGATATATAGCACCTGAGTCACCTGCCATTGCAAGCTTAGCATTGTCAATCCATTCCTCAGCCCTAACTTTCTGCAAAACAAGAAGAGAACCAGATCAACCACCTATGGATATATAGCAAGCACAGTTTTTTCATGTCCGCTTATCAAGTCCTGTGTTTCCTTAGAGCGTGCGAACTGTAACAATTAACTTCTTAGCTATGTATCTATACGTTTTGAAGATCTATGAGCTATGGATGATATGAAAACCTGTGTAAATATTTAAACTCATCAGTGCAAACACAGTGATATTGATCTTACTTGGTGATGTCAAGCACAAGGTCCCTGATTTCATGTGACTTGTGCTTTGCCAATGCAGCACAGTAACCTCGATTTTAGTATTCTGCAAGATCCAAAGATCAACAAAAAAAGATGAAGGAACAAAACATAACCACTAACAATTAATAATATAATCGTACCAACGGAAGTTCATCACCAAGATTTCAGATTTGTGTGCACTCACTGTACTAAAAATGTATAAGGCACAGCTTCATGTCAATCCCAAGCTACACAACCTCGAGTACGTCCACGGTGAGCTGCATCAGCTGCAGTGTCAGACCCCATTTCTAGAATCCGTTGTGCATCCTGTATCAGTCCTTGGATCAGTAGCTGATACGCACAAGAACACAGATATGGTATGCAAAAGCATACTTCGATTAAGTAGATAAGTATAGTACCTGATATAAGACCCTTAGTGGCCGTACGACAAGGATGTAAAACAATCCAAGTCCATCCGACCAACTAACGGTGAAGCAGATAGCGGAAAACATGGCCCAACGCCACAAGCAGACTTGAGAAGCAGAACTGAAAACCAAATCGTCGTCGTCTTCTACGAAGGCTTCACTCACTAAAAACAACAATCACAAACGCGTGAGTACATAAGGTACTTAGCAAGTCCTAACACAAGGGGTAGATATTATGCAAGGGTGTGAACAAGGTATAGGCTGAGGGTTTATCAAATCGGCGGAAAGCCAACTTTATGCAAGGATTGTTTTGAAAACAAAACAGTTCACGAACTACAATCAGGTATTGTCATTAGATTTAGTGGGGTTGGTTGGCCCTAGGGGAGATGCAATCCATCCCGCCAGTTCCTCAAGTTTTAACGCTGGCCGACAACCAGCACACAGCTCCAAACCGGTGTATTCCAAAAACACGCCAAGGATAGCTCACACAGGAAACTCTTATCATTGTGTGGCCAAGCTTTCGCGTTGTCCAATACCGTGGAACACGGCTATCTGGATAGATTCTATCCTCTGCAGAGGGTGTACACATTTCTCCACAAGGTACACCAATCCTCCCCGTTATCGCAGATTAGACTGGCATACTAAAGGTCCCGTACCTACTTGATGTCACCACGGCATCCCCCACCGATCACCACCGGGGGCATAATCAATCATATATAGAAGGCCTGAATCACAATGTGCCAGATCTCGAACACCCACCAACGAACGAGTCTTCTCCTGGCTTCCGTTGCAATCTCCTGCCTCCAGGAGGTGCCGGGTGCACACTATAGTAGGGTGTGGTTCCAATCCCCTGCCCATACAGGGCTTGTGGCTGTACGAAGGGTGCTAGGCAAGGCGGCACATGAAGCAAGCATCTTCAAGAGCTACCCTAAACGAGGGATAGCGTCCCAGAGATAGCCTCCCCACTGAGGACTACCTCGCTTGCTCCCGTCAAAACATTCCCCACTATGGGTTGCACTTTATCACCAATCCCACCTATTTTCACATTTACGCACACCACCAAGTACTCACGTATTTTACACAAAAGCTTGTGAGCAAGATTAAATAAGTACACGGTGTAACAGGTCCTAAGCAGCATTTTGATCTGACACATCATTAAAGAATTAATTATGGTGGTTCCTAGGTTTAACAAGGAATCAGGATAAGCAAAATCAAGGCATGGCAATCATCAAGTCTTAGGGCATTCTAAGCATTTAAATCACTTTTAAATACCATGCATACCTTATTTGAAAACAGGCTCTAAGTGGGATTATTTGCAATCATAGGATCAATATGATCAAAGGGAGTTAGGACTTGCCTGATAAACGTTATCCTAATCTTCAAATTATGGGTCTTCAGACTCTTCTGTCGAAGTTGATGCTTTCAAGTCCTTTCTTGAAGCTTGGATCTTCTGTATCTTCCTTGAATTCTTCTGCCTCTTTCTCAAATCTCGCGTAAACTAGCGCATAGAAACACTACGCATAAATAACTACCGCAAAAAGAAATAAAGATCGAAAAGAGCCAAATAAGATCCAATTAACTCCAATAAGAACAGATAAAACATCGATGAAGGATAAGAGACTTGAATCATGCATGATGCAACAAGTTTTAATTTAAAAGAGGTTTTATTAGAACTTAGAGGAATGCATCAAGCACTAGGGCTTTTGTTGTGAATGATGGATGCTAAACACCATGAGGAGTGCATGCTTGCATGTGACGGTGGGAACAGCGGGTGTACGTGCAATTCGTACACTTGCGTCACTAGGGCTTTATATAGGTCGTAACCTATATAAAGGCGCATGCAACAAGTGTACACAATGCAAGGTGTGCCACTTTAATTACTTTTATAAATTATAGCATTATCTATTGATGATTAGCTATTATCTTTTAAGTTAATTGTCATGCACTGAGTGCATGATGGTGATACGTGTACGTGATCATGTATGGCATGAATGCACGGCTGCAGATAAAATACAGCGATAAATCAAGGACAGCTAGCAAATAAAACAACAACGAATGATAACTCCAATAAGATTCAAGGAGAGACCATATATAAAAGAGGATAACAAATCAATGAAGGTTGGTAATGATCGGGAGAATAATGGGTTAAGTTCGAATGAGCGAAGGCTGAGTTGGGTTTGGTTTATAGTCGAGCTAAGATAGGAGGAGCTTGCTAAGATTTGCAGTGAAACGACACGGAAGGCCGGCTGGGTTTAATACTAGCGGCGAATGAGTAAGTACAGCACACGAGGTTGGAGTGGGATGTGTTACAACGAGATATATACTAGGTTTTAAGGTGAAACGGTACGGCATGATTAGTTTGGCTCATGAAAAGGTGAACCAACATTTGAGACATGCGAATTTGGCGTCGCATGATTTGCTGAAAAGGGATTTTATCGAAAGAGGGTGGAACTTGGGGTATTGATGGCTCATAGATGCATTCTAGAGCATCATGATTAGTACCAAAGGGTACTACGCGTTTCTATGAACGCGTGGGCGCAAGAATCGCTCAAAACAGAGTTAGGGTGGAAAAGATATGAGGTTTTAAAGATTCTAAGGGCTTATGTGTGAGAACATAAATGTTCTGAGGGCTTATTTGTAATTATAGATAGGGTCGAGGGACCTATCTGTCATTACAGAAAAGTTTAGGGGTCTTGGTGCAAAAAGTAGGGACTAAAAGGTAATTAAGGAAAAGTGTAGGGATGTTTCTGCAAAAAGTAAGGACTCAAACATAATTACAGAAAAGCTTGAGGGCTTATCTGTAAAAAGACAGGGCCAGGGGATTTTCAAGATATTCTGAAATTATTTTTGTATTGGAAAAAGAATATGAGCTGAGTCCACGGCGTACCGAGGAGGATATGAGTCTACGGTCTATGTGGACTGGGTTCATGGAGGGGGAGCGATGGCCGGGAAATGCGGCGCGCGGCGGCGGTTCGCCGGAATGCTCACCGCCGGCGGATGGGATGGCGGAGAGTCGACGAGAGCATGATGCCGGGCATCAGTGCACGACGGCGGAGCTTCTGGCGGAGCATGTCGTCGACGGCGGCTACTAGACCGACGGGGCGACGTCGCCGGAGGGAGGAGCGGCGGCGGCGCTTGACGGGAACGCGCGAACGCACATTTTTGGGCGAGTTGGTGCGGCCGGGGAGATGCGCAGGCGCGCGGGGTATTTCTTGGTGTGCGCGGCCGGACCCGAGGAAAAAGGACGGCGTCCGGCGGCGAAGGGGAAAGGATGGCGGCGGCGGTGCTCGGCGAGAGTGGTTGCGCGCGAGAGGATGGACGGGAAGGAGAGGCGCAAGAGGAAGAGGGATGCGAGGGGAAGCTCACCGAGGGCTCGACGGCGGCAGAGGAGGTCGGGACGGGGCCGATGTCAATGGGGATAGACGGCCGGAACCCTAGCTCTCACGCGCGGGCGCTGCGCGGGGCTCGGCTGCACGAACCGAGGTCATGGCGGGGAGGAGCGCGGCTTGGAGGAGCTCGGCGAGGGAGAAGGGAGACAGGGCGCACTTTGGCGGTGGACGGGGAGGATGCCGGTGGAGATCGCCGGAGCGAGGAGAGAGAAAAGGGAGAGGGAAATGACGGCACTGTGAGGGGGAGCGGGGCTCGGCGGTCTTTAAAGGCGGCGAAGGCGGTGCGCACAGGTAGGCGGCGCGCACAGAGAGGCGGCGCGCACAGGAAGGCGGCGCGCGGAGAGGCGGTGCCAGCGAGATATTTTCTCGCCGATGGGACTCGACGGAGAGAGGGAGGATGGGCGGTGGGACCTCGACGGGACGCGACGGCGGCGTCACGTGCTTCACGCGGCGTGGCTGTAGCTCGGATGAGACGAGGCGACGGAGGGCCGGCAGGGCGGCATGGGCGGCGGCGATACGTAACTACAATTATTATGGAGAAAGGTTGTTACTCATTCACGTCCTTGGTCAGTGGCGTGATGCCCATCAGCAATGCAAGTTTTGATGATACAAAAACTCATCAATCTCAGCATACTCGATTTGCCACAGAGTAAGCTCCAGCTCTCCCCAGAACATATGGACGATGTCCTTGTTAATGGTCACATCCATCATGTCTTGAACCATATCCTTGAATGACGGCTTCTTGCTATACGTCTTGAACTTCTGACCTTGATCTGCAGGTCCTACCATGTGGGAACCTCAATCTCATAGTCCTCGCTCAGTCGCTTGATGCCGCCGTCCACAGCCGCACCGACAAGGCATGTCAGAAAATCCTTCAGGGCGTCTGGGATGACAGCGGCATGGTGAATCTGGAAGACAAGGCAGCGTTTATCCACGCACAGCGTTAATGCATGGCTTAAGATTCGGAGGTGAGATAAATTTTGAAGCTGTTAAATTTTCTGCAAGAAAAATGTACTGAAGCAGATTTTTTCCCCCAGGGCACCAGAGATTGTATTAATATTTCAACTACATATTTAGATGAAAGGTTTCCCCTGCTTTATTCAAAGCAAAATGTATCTTCTTACAGTTCACAGCTCCCTGCCTCATAGAGGACTTAAACTAGGATATAATCCTACAGTGTTTTGGCTTAAAGCCGGATCAACCACTTGACTCACACCTCTACTACCCTCCTCACACACACCATGTTGTTCCATCGGGGTACCCTCCTGGTGTGATGATCTCCAGGTCAGTGCAGGTGGCGATCGTGCCTTTTGTTCGATGGCACTTGATATCTCCTCCAGCAGTTCTCTTCCTTCTTCCTTGTACAGTGCTTTCCACCTTCTCGTCGTTCCAGCAACCTTTTGTAGCACATCTTCGCAGCTCCTCCATCTCCCTCCCTGAAAACATATTTCATTCCTTAGTTCCACAATGTCCACATCACAGCGAAGGTAATAACATTTGTGACTTTGTGTTTTTATCACAAATCCACAACTTGGCAATTGATTCAAAATCAGTCAGCTGTAAGTTTAAGATACTAGAGATTACATGCCAAATTTGACTTGCAACACAGCAATCAAAGAATAAATGTGAGACTGTTTCCTGCTCCAAACAGAAAACACAATTCACATCCTCAAGTTCTTTTCGTTTGGCCAGATTTGATCTAGTCAGGGTTTTATTATTTGCCAACAGCCACAAGAAGATGTGTATCCTTGAAGGGACCACAATCTTCCACATAACTGGCGTATAGATAGGTTGGATTCCTCTGAAGTTTATCACTGCATACAAGGATTGAACCGAGTACTTTCCAGAGGATTCCCACTGCCAAATAATTTCATCAGAATCATTTGATAGCGACAGGCTGCTAACGATTTGCACTAGCTCTAGCCACATATTCATTAGTCTCACCCCAACTGTCCTTCTAAAGGTCAGTTTCAGGTTTTAACCATCCCAAGTCCCAAGCATCTGCAATACAGATACCTTGTTCATTAACTATATTATATAACTCCCAAAACTGAATAGCTAGGCTGCAAGTGCCAAACCACTGATCTTCCCAGAGTCTAATTTTCTTACCATCCCCCACTTTCCATCTGTAACCCATCTTAGCTGCTTGACTAGCCCACAACACACCTTTCCAGAAGGGTGAGCCTTTCTTTCCATCACAGCAAAAGATGTTTGGATTATCAACATTATACTTACTATCTACTACCTTTTTCCAAATTTTATCTCCATCATCATAATATCTTTGGATCCAAGAACCTAGAAGACAAAGGTTCAGATTTCTAAAATCTGGGATCCCAACCCCACCATGCTCCTTTTTTTGAGTCAGTAAGTTGATGTTAGCTAGGTGGTACTTTCTTTTGCTTTCTTTATCGTCCCAAAAGAAATTGGCAATTTGGGAGTTGATGGCTTCTACAGCCCACTTAGGGAACTTAATAACTGACATGAGGTAAATAGGGATGCTAGTTAAGCAAGCTCTAATCAGGGTGATCCTCCCCCCATATGAGAGGAGTTTCCCTTTCCAGCCAACTACTCGGTTAATAATTTTGTCAACTATAGGTTGAATATCTTCCCTCCTCAATTTGTCATGATGAAGAGGCACTCCTAGGTATTTAAAAGGGAAGGAACTAATCTTGCAACAAAGGATTTGGGCAAGCGTATTGGTTTCCTCCTCATTCAGGTTTATGGGGATCATATCACTTTTATGGTAGTTGATCCGCATTCCTGACAGTTGCTCAAAGCAAATTAGCAGCCACTTTAAGTGTCTTGCATGATTCTCATCTTTGTCCAAGAAGAGGAGTGTATCATCTGCATATTGCAGACTTATCACTCCTCCTGGGTACAAGTTAGTCATAAACCTGCTAATGTGTTCCTTTTGTGCTGCTTTAACCAGCATTCTAGTGAACACATCTGCCACTAGATTGAAAAGTAAGGGGGACAAGGGATCTCCCTGTCTCAGGCCCTTTCCAGGTTTGAAGCAGCTACTATTTTCGTCATTAATTCTGATGCAAATAGAGCCCCCTTTCACCAGGTTCATGGTCCATTTAACCCATTTCTCTCCAAAGCCTCTCTGCCTCAACATATTTTCTACGAAGCCCCAATCTACTCTATCATAAGCTTTCTCGTAATCTAGTTTTAACACTAGCCCCTTATTTTTAACCTTAACTGCATCATGAACAATTTCATGTGCAGTCACCACACTCTCTAGGATATACCTGCCTTTTATAAAGGCAGTTTGATTATTTGCAATAAGCCTGTCACAGATCTTAATTAATCTGTTATTCATGGCTTTAGATAAAATTTTGAAACTACAATTATTAGACTTATAGGTCTGAATTTTTTCAGAGTCTTAGCCTCTGGTTCCTTGGGGATCAAGGTCAACATTGCATAGTTAAGTCTAGCAATGTTGATCTCCCCCTGTTCAAAGCCTGCTACTAAAGCCATAAAATCTTTCTTAATAGTGTTCCAGAATTTATGGTAGAAGAGAAAAGAGAAGCCGTCTGGTCCTGGTGCTCCCTCAGCATAAGACCCAAAGATCGCCTCTTTGATCTCTTCCTCTGAAAAGGATGCTTCAAGCATCTCGTTTTCTTCTCCATTTACTTTATCTTCCTCTGCCCAGAAGTCTTCTCCTAGGTTGATGTTCATCTTCTCTTCTGCTCCAAACAGATTCTTGTAGAAACCAACTGCATGGTTAAGCATGTCTTTGGTCTCTTCGATAATCCCATCATCCCCTTCTAGAGATGAAATCATCTTCTTCCTCCTTCTCTGATTAGCCACTGCATGGAAATATGCAGTGTTTTTGTCTCCTTCTTTCACCTCTCTATCTCTAGATCTCTGCCTTGCTTTAATTTCTTCCAACCTCCATATACTTTCTAGTCTTGTACGCATTTCTTTCCTCTTTTCTCTCTCCTCCTCAGTTAAAAGTCTCTTCTCAGCTAGTAAATCTAGCTCATCTAACTTGGTTAGAAGTGAGGTTTTTAGGTTCCTCACCTCAGCTCCAATATTTCTACTCCAGCCTTTGATCTTTTTTCTAAGCAACCTAATTTTAAACTGCCAAATGTCTACTGGATCTGTATATGTACAAGGAGTTACCCAGACCTCCTCCACTATCTGAGCAAACCCCTCAATTTCTAACCACCACTTCTCAAACCTGATCATAGATTCTTTTTTAGCAGAATTTGTGCCAGAGTTTAAGAGAATGGGGTTATGGTCACTGACCCCCTTAGGCAGTAGTTTCATACAAGTCTTGGGATATTTATTATCCCAACTGGTAGTAATGAAAATCCTGTCTAAATTGGCCAAGATTGGTTGTTCCTGGTTATTTAGACCAGGTAAAAGATCTGCTGGGGTCTTTGATTTCAATCAGCCCCCAGGTGTTAATCCAGTCATTGAAACTCAGGGTAAGATTATGGTTTATTACACCATTACTTTTATCCCTTTGTTCTCTAACCAGATTAAAGTCCCCACCCAAAATGGTAGGACCATCCCAAATTTGCATAACCTCATGCAGTTCTTTAATAAAATCAGGTTTGGATTCCTCATATGGGGAGCCATAAACAACTACTATTCTCCATATGAATTTATCCTCGAAATTTTTAACAATTGCAACTGCGCAGTATTCAAAAATACTGCCATTCTAGAATCTCATACACCGAGTCTTTAAAGCCAACCAGGATACCTCCAGCAGTACCCTTGGCAGGCAGAGAATTCCAAACAAAACCTTTACCAGCTGAAGCTAAAAAACTGTCACTAAACACTGACTTTTTAGTTTCTTGGAAGCCAACAAAATCTAAATTGTTCATGCTAATGAAATCAGCAATGCAGTGCAAACGACCTGTTTTATTCAGGCCTCTAATATTCCAGAATGCGCCTATCATTTTGATTTTTATTATATATTTTACTCTTACTTTTTCCTTTTCTCACCATCTCTGTCCAGAGTCTTCCATCAGACTCTGCGCCACCTTTTAAAGGATGGTCAGGTGTTTTGGTAGTATCCTCCATGGCTTCCATATGGGGATCTCTACTTATTTCATTCCTTATTACACAATCAAGCTCTAGATTAGTGGGGAGCATAACCTCAGGGTTATCTGCTACAAAACCCTTAAATTTTTTATTTTCTAAGTCTTTCATGCATTCTATATTCATTTCTATCTCCTGAGCATCAGTGCCCAAATTTATATCTACATCCTTAGCTAGTGAATTTAAAATATCACTGTTAAGAATGGAAAAAGAATTACCATTGGGTTTAGCCTTCTCCAGGTTCTTAGCTTGCTTGAGCTCCATTGCCTTCTGCATCATGGTTTTGCCATCATCTTGCTTTCTTCTTTTCTTTTCAACAAGGATTGGCCCCCATTTTGGTTCTTTCTTCTTCCCCCTTTGGTATTTGCACGGCTTCATGTTTAGCTGTTCTTCTTGAATCTGTTCTTTTGCTTGCTGGATTGCTTTGACTGTTTCCTCCTCCAGATTAAACTGCTCTTCATGTGGTTCTTCCTCTTCCTCCACATCATCTTCCAAGAGTTCCATGGATTGTAGCAGACTACTATCCGGGTGTTCATTTCCTTTTTCTAAGAAAATTTTCCACCTACTAACTTGCTCTTCTTGTGAGTTGTTTGTTTCATACAGGCATGCTATCATCTCTGGGCTTTGATCAATCATCACCTTCTCTTTTACTGTGCTTGCATTTTGGCCTGATTCCACATCCAGACTCACTGTTTTGCTCCCAGCTGCCTGTGGAGTTTGCGTCTTACCGGCTGGTGTTGATGGCTTGTTTGCTGTATCTTCTGTTTCCATCTCCTGATGGTCATCCAGATCATCAGCTTCATCATCATCATTTTTTCCTCTCAAGTCATCATCACCACCATCTCCATCTTCAGCATCTGATTTATCATTGTTCATTTGTTCAAAACCTTCCACTTTGAAAGTGATCATATAGAGCTTCTTATCCATTTCAAACAACCTATCAAACGGAATTTGACATGGATCTCTGCACATCACTTTCACCCGTGCTTTTTCATAGAAAGACTTGAACATGCATGCCCAGTCTACATCTAGCATCAGGCCAAAGCTGGAAGTGATTTGTGCGAACACTTTCCAATCACAACATTTCGGTGGGATACCTTCTATCTGCACCCATGCTTCCTTGAGCTCACAGAAGTGCTCTAAGTCTCCAATCCATTCCAGTACCTCCACCTCTACACCTTCCTTTCTTAAATTAAAGGAAGGGTAGTTTTTGATATCTTCCACTTTCTTGTGTGGTGGGAATCTCACCAAGAATCTGCTCGGAGTTAGTTCCCTGATCTGCCATGGCCAATCCTTACAGAAGATGTCAGACAGTTCCTTCTCTAATTCTGCAAGTGAGATGTTTCCCCTCTTAATTCTGACCACTCCACAGTTTTGGATATTCAACCATCTTGTTGTTTCTACTTCAGGTAGTTCAACATGGAAGAAACCCAGCTTCCTGTTAGCCTGTCCAACATATGTGGCTTGTGGTTGAGCTTTCCATCGTGGGCACACTGTCATGTAGTGCCCAGTAATAGCACAGATGAAGCACACCTTCGGCTTCTCACAAATCCCCACAAAATGTCCAGGTTCCCCACAATTGTAACAGATGAGGTGCCTATACCTTGAATCAATTACCTGCACCTGGCTTTTCTGTTCCACCTCAGGGCTTTGCTGCTTCTGCTTACTCGCTTGCGCTTGTGCTTTCAGCTTTTGCGGTTGTTGTCCTTGCTGATTCCCCTGTTTCGGAGCTTGACCTTGTGCTTGAGGCATCTTGGCCTGCTGCTGTTGCCTCTGTTGTTTCTGAAACTGCTGTTGCTTTGGCGGCTGCTGATATTGCGGTCTGAAACGGCGCTCCAGCACCCCTCTGCCCCTGGCCGGCTTGCTGGTGATTTGCGAACTGGTTCAGGTGAGGTCTGGGTGGCTGATGATCCGGTTGCCAGATCCATCTCCCTCCTTCCGCCATCGGAACTTTCTTCAGGATTTCGGCGTAGGTAGATTTAGTCCCCTTCGCCCAAATGTCCCTGGAGAAACTGAGATTGATTGGCGGTGAGGTGAATCTATCCGATCTCCGCACTGGGAAGCAATCTGCAGGGCCGAACTCACGCTTCTCCACTAGATCTCTCAATCCAAACCAGGCATCCTCCATTAGTGGCGCTCACTGTTGCTTCACGAGGAACCCTAATCCCAGGAGGTGTCGATTTGGGGAAAGCCCACAGCTGACAGAAATTCTCCTCAATGTCCTCCTCCTGGTCCTGGTTCTCCAACACCGAGTCCACACCCTTCTCCCTCTCCCATCGCTTGCCATGTGTCCCTGATCCAACGGGTTGTGAGGAGAGAGGAAGGTGGGAAGCAGGTGAGGCCCTGACCTGTGGGACTCCTCGCGCGTTGCTGGTGTTTGAATCCCCCGCCCGCGTCGAATTCCCTGCTCCCGTCCATGGCGGATCGCCGTGGAGCGGCGGCGCTCTCGTCGGCGAGGACGTCGTCGGCGAGACAGACGCACTGCCCATCCCCGTGCCTCGATCTCGTAACCCTTCACCACTCCAAACGAATGAGCAGCATGAAGTCGGCAAAAAAAGTTCTGCTGCCGTCCATATGATTCAGACTACATATTTCAACTACATACGATTCAGGTGTATAAATTTTGAAGAAGTATTTTATTTCCTTCTGTTGAGTGAAAATTCGAAGCAGTTTGACAGAGAGTGCATGCATGCCAATAACCAATCCATATATCATTTCATGCATAGATATAAATTAAAGCTGTCAAATGGATTAGGTTGTATCAGATTGATAAAGCTCTACTGCCATTGCACTGCATATCCACATATTATGCTTATGATCTTTTGTAAAAGAACCCAGGGCTGAACTTGTTCCGTTATGTGAAACTTGTTGTACGCCAGGTTCTAATAAATAACACAGTAGTAAACTGTAAAGAAGATTTGTTTTTACTTAAGTTGATTTGTTTTATTTCTCCCAATCAATTGGGCAGTTTTTTTTGTACGTGTTTTTCAAAAGAATTTGTATATCCATCTTGAGCCAAGATCAATCATGTGCAATGCCACAACCTTAATCCGTATAAGCTACTATTGATGGGAGGACAAATGGCTGGTTTGATCGTTAATATTACTGGACATATAGACATGTAACTACAATTGCTATGGAGGAACGTTTGTTACTCATTGACGTCCTTCATTGGTCAGTGGTGTGATGCCCATCAGCAATGCAAGTTTTGAAGATACAAACGCATCAATGCAGCATACTCGATTTGCCACGGAGTAAGCTCCGGCTCTCCCCAGAACGTGTGGATGATGTCCTTGTCCATGGTCACATGCATCATGTCTTGGACAATATAATGGAGCGACAGGGTCTTGCTGTACGCCTTGAACTTGTTGACCTTGATCTGCAGGTCCGACCATGTGGGGACCTCAATCCCGTAGTCCTCTCTCAGTCGCTTGATGTCACCGTTCATAGCCGCGCCGAAAAAATTGCACCGCGGGCATGTCAGGAAATCCTTCGGGGCTTCCGGGACGACATCGGCATGGTGAATCTGGAACACAAGGTAGTGTTTATCCACGCACAGCTGCAGCAGGGCCGTCCGGTGCCTGAGCTCGCCATCTTCCTGGACGACTCGCCATTCCGTGTCGAGTCCTACAACGAGATGGTGGCTGTGGTCTCCGCGGACCTTCCTGATGAAGCTCTCCACTTCTTGTGCCGACGGCGTGACCATGGTCTGGATCACATCATTGAAGAAGCCGATGGGGATGTGCTGCGTCGTCATAGGTGATGGACTGCTTGACGTCGAAGCTTGTCTGCCACTCGGCATTTTATTTGCAATCCCGTCAGCCCTAACTTTCTTGCCCCTGCAAAACAAGAAGAGAACTAGCTCAACCACCGAACAAATTTGTCCATGTGCCTGTGTACCCGGATTCTTCCTTAGAGCCTGCGAACTAGTATACCATTTAGCTTCCTAGCTGTCTATTTATGTGTTTCAAGATCGATGCACGATGGATGATATGAAAGTTTGATTAACTACGTATTTGATGTCACCGGTATAAGCACAGTGATCTTAATTACATGATGTCACGCGCAAGCATCTTGATTATAAATGACTTGTGTTTTTTCAGTGCCCCAACAGCATCCTCAATTTTAGTACTCTGCAAGATCCAAAAAGAAACAACATAGATCACGGAACATAATACACTAGCTAATACTAACAATATGATTAACCACACCACAAGGGAGTGCCACGAATTGAGATTATTATGTGTGTAACACACACTACATGAAATGTCTGAGGCACAGCTTCACATGAATCCGTAGCTACGAACCTTGCACATGTCCAGTGTAAGCTGCTTCAGCTGCAGCCACCTCAGAGACTTGTACAAGTCGATCGGCTGCAGCAATCACAGGAAATTTACACTAATACTTAATGAAGTGTTTAGGATACAAACAATGGAGCAAGGCCAGTTAAAAGGATGGGGTTTTGGGTTCGGACCTGCTCGTGCTGGTGGTTGAGGATGACGGCCTTGATCTGGAGCACCTGCTGGAGCTGGATCTGCTCGCTTGCCTCGTCCATATTGAAACAATCATCAGCGCCCGCAGAATTATCGCCACGGCCGCCAGTGATGTGCTGGTTGTCACATGCCGCAGCGATGCGCTCGTCGGCAACACCCATCTCCTCTACGTTGTTGACACACTCGAAGCTAGAGCTTTGGAGACACGGGTGCACACCTTGCTTGACAGGTAACAAAAGCAGCATAGTGGTGCACATTTTTTACCCAGGGTTGTGAACATAAGATAAATTATGGATGATTGTCACTGAATTTCGTTTTTGGACCATGGTGCTAGTGCACCAGGCTAGCTACAGCTGGCTTCGCCAGTGAACACTCAGGCTTAGCAGCTGCCACGTTGTTGTTACCAGCGGCATCCTCGGCAGACACATGGCGACCAGCACTGCTGGGATCCTCGCCAGCGGCGGCCGTGCCCGGGAGTGAAACGGCGGTCCGGGCGCCGCAGATCTTCTTGATGATGCTGTCACGGCGGCGCTGAAACTCCTGAGGCGAGTCGGCGGCGGCGATGAGAATGGCGCGGGTGAGGACGGTGGAAATGTCAGCGCCACTGAAGAACCGTCGCCACGGCTCCAACCCGGCGCCGTTCTTTG
Source organism: Eragrostis nindensis (assembly GCA_012490785.1). Lineage (NCBI taxonomy): Eukaryota > Viridiplantae > Streptophyta > Magnoliopsida > Poales > Poaceae > Eragrostis > Eragrostis nindensis. The sequence goes on along the minus strand of JAAXCT010000030.1, from coordinate 1,156,534 downwards.
TGCCGGCTGCTTGCGAAGAGTTCCCGGCCATGACGCGCCTGAACGATAGGATTTAATTACCTACACGAGATGATTCAAGAAATGGATGAAAATATACCATGATCTATGTATTAGAAACGGGAGATCTAGCAGCACGGAAGAGAGAAAGTAAAGAACCACCCCTGGGTTTCAAGAAACCAGATCGATGGCGCGTTCGAGCGACGCTAGCTAGTTTTGCAGTCAAAACTCAGGAGAGAAAGGTACAGATGACAATCTGTTGGGGATCGGTATTTACGATGATAATGTCACCCCGTTTTTCCCTTGTGCTTTAACCGCAGGCAAGGCCGGACTGCCGATATCATGGCTGGACTGCCGACATTATGGGGGGAGCGCAGCTTCTCCGCGGCGTGGCGGTGCCTGCGCTGCAGCTCGAGATAGCAAACTTGGGCTGCCGACATTATGCCTTGAAGTCGAATTGGCGACGGCAAGTAATGGCGGCAGCCCCGAATGGCGAGGCCCTGCTCGATGATATCCAAGAGCCAGGCTGGCAAGTGACGTCACATAGTTAGGGTTTCCGTCGACGAACGGAAAAGACACTTGTACCCTTATGACATTTTTGTACGGAATATTCCGCGGATATAGTGGGTGGCCAAGGGCATTTTGGTCATGCCGAAATGACCCTTGGCCTTCCCTATAAATACCAGCCCACAGGCTCCGTAGAACAGGACGGAACTGGAGAGATTACACCCTAGTAATGAAATGCTGTCCCGTTGTTTCATGAGTGGTATTTGGTAGTTCGTGTCGGGATTCTTTGTCGTCTTAATGAAGAGTTCCCAACATTGGCGCCCACCGTTTGTGTTGCCTGAAAATACCACCCGTGATGCCACATAGAAAGAAAAGAGCACCTAATCCAAAAACCACCATCAGCCTTCACTTGCCGAACTTTGAGGAAGAAATTCTCCCTCCCAACTTGGCGTTCTCGGAAGAAGAAATTCGTTGGGCATTCATCCAAGAAAAGCAAATGGCCGACGAGGCCAACCGAATCTCCGACGCGGCGGAAGCAAGTCAAGCCGCCGGAATTCGGTCAAGTGCTCAGGACATCGCCGCCAAAAGCTCTATCGACCTCACTTTCAATGAAGAAGCAGAAAAGTTGAAGCAAGCAAAAGCCGGCAAAAAAAGAGCGGAGCAACCGCTGACAATCAACCCTTTCCCCGAGGAAAGCGATCCAGAGGAAGATGAAGTTCACAAAGAAGTGCGGCAGCTTTCCAACCTGCAGCAACTTGGAAAAAGGCTCAAGCTGACAAAAGAGAAGATAATCTCTGAGGAGAGGGCTAGAGAGAAAGAAAGGCTTCGGCTACAGATTGAACAAGCAAAGGCGGCAGTCGCCGAACTGCAAAAAGAGCTCGATGAGATGACAAGCGCCACAGGGCAAAATAGCGAAGTAAAGAGAGAGCACTACTGTGGGACTCTCGACTTTGAAACAAACAACAATGGCGAGGGCCATCATAGGCCTCGGACTGTATACTGCCAATCTGCACCTTTCGTTAGTAAATTCGACAAGAACTCCCCCTTGTCAGAAGGCCTCTAGTTGACCCCATGGCTAGCAACTTACAAGCCTATCTCCTTATCAAAGTACAATGGCTCGACCGACCCAAGGCAATTCTTGATGTCATTTGAAGCTGCATTAGCATCTGCTGGAGGAGATGATACTGTATTGGCGAAGACCTTTGTCACTGCAATTGAGCATCAAGCCCTCCAATTGAGCATCAAGCCCTCTAGGCTGAAGCCCGGATCAATATATTCATGGGAGAACCTAAGGGATAAACTGACGACAAACTTTCAAGGGTTTCACAGAACATCTATATCTGCAGACGAACTCAGAGCATGTGTTCAGCAAGAAAAAGAGCCCCTGCAAGACTATTTCCAGAGGTTTGTCAAGCTTAAAGCCCGAACAGATGATATTCCAGATCAAATTGTCATTGATGCCGCAATTGGAGGGTTGCGAGCCGGCCCTTGTGCCACTCATTTTTCCATGCACCGCCCTTTAACACTTGAAGAGCTCTTCTCAATGGTCGATCAGTTCTGTAGAGCCGACAATGACCACAGAAGAAGATCAGAGCAGCGGAGCGCGCAGCGCCAGGCGAAGAAAAATCAATCTAGCCAAAGGCAACAGGATTGGAATTCCTCTCGGAGGAATAACAGCAACAATCAGAGCCAGAACTCCAATCTAGCAGAGGAAAAGACCGACATTACCACACCTGCCGACAATTTTCAGCACAGAGGCTGAAGGAACAATCACTCTCGAGGCAGGGGTTGCGGCAACTCGCACAACCCGCGAAGCCAAGAGCCAAAAAAGCCGTATTGTCTGTTCCACAGACTTGACAAGGGTCACACCTCCAAGGAATGCCCAGAAACAAAAGACGCCATGGAAAGAATGAAGGCCAAAGAGCAAAGAAACGAAACACAGAGAAGTGTCAATCACACTGTTGCCGCCAATTCTTGGAACAACTCACCTTTCGGTGCTTCTTACCCTTACCAATACTTCCACAATTCTTACAACCCTCACCACCACTTCCAAAGCTCATACCAACCATATCCACCACCTTCGCCACATATCCAGCATGTGGCGGCATCCCAAACAAGTTCATACACACCACAGCCGCAAGTTCCCAGAATCACTGCCTCCGAAGAGCCGCCATTACCACCTCTGCCGCCTTTCCCAAAACAATCAACCCAAAACAACACCTCGCAGAGCCTTCCCACTTATGGAGTCATCCTGCCAATTATCGGCGGATCTTCATCGGAATTCGAAAGTAAGAAACAAAAGAAAAATTACTTCCGAGTCGTCAATGCGGTATGCAACGGTCCCGTAGTGAAATCACGGTGGTCGCACATTCCAATCACATTCACTGAAGCCGATTTAAACCTCCGCTGCTATCCTCATACAGACGCCATGGTCATCCAGGCAAACACTTACGGTTGGTCGGTCACCAAAATCCTTGTCGACAATGGAAGTTCGGCAGACATCCTCTTTAAAAGAACTTTCGATCAACTCAACATTGACTCATCCTTGCTTCAGCCTTCAGAATATCCTCTGTATGGTTTCGGGGGAAAAGAAGTCCGCGCTCTTGGCAAGATAAGCCTCCCAGTATCTTCTGGCACTCTCGACAATGCCAGAACAGAGCACATCACTTTCGATGTGGTCGATATGCCTTATCCTTATAATGCAATCTTCGGACGGGGAGTCCTCAATGCATTCGAAGCAGTTTTACATAGCTCTTACCTTTGCATGAAAATGCCAGCACACAAGGAGGTTATCACAGTTTTCGGCGACCAGCAAGAAGCCAGAAACATCGAAAGGGCCGTTGCCCCCGGCCAGAAAAATGTCCACTTTTTATATGCTCACCCGAATGTGCATGTCTTGTACCCGGCAGGAAGAAAGCCAGGGAAAGAAGTCCTTCAGTTGGAAAAAGAAATGGACAAGGAAGAACCAGCAATTGCGGCTAATGAAGAAACAAAGAGAGTCCCATTGGATAAGCATGTCTTAGGACAGGAGGTTGTAATTGCGGCAGGCATGCCGAAGGATATGGAGAAAGCTTTTGTCCAGTTCCTTCGCAAAAACAAGGATGTTTTTGCCTGGTCTGCAAGCGACCTAAAAGGCGTCAGCAGGGATGTAATAGAACACAAGTTGCGAATCGATAAAAATATCAGGCCAAAGAAACAGAAACTTCGAAAAATGTCCGACGACCGGGTCGAAGCAGTCAAAGCTGAAGTGCAGAGGTTACTTGATGCAAATGTTATCAGGGAGGTGAAATATCCAACCTGGCTGGCCAACACTGTACCAGTAAAGAAAAAGAACGGAAAGTGGCGGATGTGCATTGATTTCACTGATCTCAACAAGGCCTGTCCCAAAGGCGATTTCCCGCTGCCCAGAATTGACAAAATTGTCGACGCAGCGGCCTGCTCAGAACTCCTATCACTGTTGGATTGTTTCTCTGGATATCACCAAATTTTCATGTACAAGCAGGACGAAGAGAAAACAAGCTTCATCACACCTCTCGGAACTTATTGTTTTGTCAGAATGCAAGAAGGTCTCAAAAATGCGGGATCAACTTTCTGCAGAATGACATCTATCGCCTTTGAGAATCAGGTAGGCAGGAACTTGTCAGCCTATGTCGACGACATAGTGGTAAAAAGCGGCAAGAAAGAAGACCATATATCTGACTTGGTTGAAACATTTGCAAACCTGAGAAAGGCAAACCTCAAGCTCCACCCTGAAAAATGTGTCTTCGGAATCCACAAGGGGAAGGTTCTGGGATGCCTAGTGTCAATTAAGGGCATCGAGGCCAATCCAGAGAAGATAAGTGCACTCATCAATATGCGAGAGCCATAATGCCTCAAAGACGTGCAAAAGCTCACCGGTAGAATTGCGGCACTCAACAGGTTCATCTCCAGATCAGCCGAAAGAAGCCTCCCTTTCTTCAAAGTCCTCAGAAATGCAAATAACTTTCAATGGGGCTTAGAGCAGAAAAAAGCTTTCGCAGAACTGAAAGAGTATTTAAAGGAAATGACCGCCTTTGCGAGTCCGAAGGAAAATGAAACTCTGCTAATGTATGTATTGGCATCACACTCAGCAGTATGTGCCGCACTTGTTCAAGAGCAGCAAATTGAGAAGAAGGGAAAAATCATGAAGGTTCAAGTGCCAGTATATTATGCATCTGAAGCTCTTTCAGGATCAAAAAGATTCTATTCCGAACTGGAAAAGATTGCATATGCAGTCCTAATAGCATCAAGAAAATTGAGGCACTACTTTGAAGCTCACACCATCCGAGTGCTGACAAATCAACCACTGAATGACATGTTCAGTGTAACACCCCAGCCCAGAGTACGGCTCCAGGCCCGTACGCCTGCAGTGCGGGCCCCACCTCACAGTAGCAACTCTTACGCTTTCGTCCTCGCTTCGCGTAAGTTAACCCGGTTACTACTGCACCCTGGACTGAGTATTTAAGCTGGTCTAGCTCCCGGCGAATATCCGGTATAGGACTAACCGGATCGCTACAGTACCACGGCCCAATGGGCCCGGCCCACGAGCCGAACAACTGGCCGATTCTATTTTTGGGCTTGAATTAACATCCCGGATGTTACATTCAGAAATAGAGAAGCATCTGGAAGAATCACCAAATGGGCTTCGGAATTATCAGAGCACGTCGTTGACTTCGAATCAAGGAGTGCCGCAAATTCTCAGGTGTTGGCGGATTTCATCGCAGACTGGACAGAGCCCTCATCATACACCGAGGGTCCAGTCTTTGAAATTCCATGGGAGATCCATTGCGACGGCGCATGGTGCCATCTCGGGGCAGGGGCTGTGGCAATTTTGACTTCACCCTCTGGCATCAAATTGCGGTACGCGATCAGATTGCAGTTCAACCATGATACTGACAAATGCACAAATAATGTTGCAGAATATGAGGGTCTCTTGCTCGCCATAAGAAAGCTAAGAGCATTAGGAGTCAAAAACTTCATCATCAAGACAGACCCTCAGGTCATCGCCGGGCATGTCGACAAAACCTACAAAGCCAGAGATGAGCTATTGGCTAGGCTTGGAAAGGCATTTCAAAGGTTTCACCTGTCAACACATTGACAGAAACCTGAATAGTGAAGCGGATCAGCTAGCAAAACCGGCAGCCAGGAAAGATCCTTTGCCACCTGACGTCTTTTTTGAAACACTGAATTCTCCATCCATAAAAGCGGCAGAGAAAGAACCCAAGATGATACATGCCATCTCAAGCGAGGATTGGCGCGCCCACATCATGGCATATCTCCGAGATTTTTATGAGCCTGAGTCGGAATTAGAGGCCAAGCGCATGAAACAAAGAGCAAGAAACTACGCATTTGTCGATGATTTCTTGTACAAATTCGGCACATCCACTCCATTCTTGAGATGCATTGATCAAGAAGAAGGGAAAAAACTCCTCAGCGAGATTCACTAGGGAATCTGCGGCTCCCATATATCCAGCAGAGCCTTAGTCGGCAAGGCTTTCCGGCAAGGCTTCTATTGGCCCTCTGCACTGCAGGACGCCCAACAGCTTGTCAAAACATGCGAAGCATGCCAGAAATTCTCAAGAAAAATCAACAACCCAGCTCAACTCACTCAGCTCATCCAGCCAGTGTGGCCACTTCAGCGATGGGGAATTGACATTGTCGGTCCTCTACCCACGGCTGCCGGAAATTACACACATGCCGTAGTAGCTCTCGACTATTTCACCAAATGGATAGAGGCGAAGCCACTGATAAATATCACTGGCCCAGCAATCAAGAAGTTCTTCTGGCAAAACATTGTATGCAGATTCGGAGTTCCCGCTGAAATCACCGTCGACAATGGAAAACAGTTCGATAACCAGGATTCCGCGAATTCTGTCACTCTATAGGCACCAAAGTAAATTTCTTATCTGTGTACCATCCAGAGTCAAATGGTGCCGTCGAAAACGCAAACAAGCAAATCTTCGAAAGCATCAAGAAATGCCTGGAAGGGCAGAGAAAAGGAAAATGGGTTTTATACGGCGAAAGCCATGTCACCAGAAGAGATAAAGTACCGCAGCATGAGGGCAACTCTTGGGCGAGATTGCCATGAGTTTGACGCCGTTTCAAAGGACATGTCGGAATTAGACAAAGACCAAGCCATCCTTAACTTGGAGAAGTATCAGGAAGAAACAAGAAAATGGCGGGACACCAGAGTAGTGCCAAGATCTTTTAAAGTCGGCGACCTCGTCCTCTTAAGAAGCCCAAAAACAGAGAGCACAGGAAAGCTCAACTCCAAGTGGCAGGGTCCTTACATTGTCGTCAGGAGCAATCGCTCAGGGTCTTATCACTTAACAGACAGCGAAGGCAATGAGCTCCCCCATGCCTGGAATGTCGACAACCTCAAGAGGTACTTCACCTAAAATGTAAAGGCTAATAGCGACGCGCAGTTATAAGCGGAGCTTTTAGTCGACACCAGAGTTGTAATTTTTCGTTCCTCGTTTTCAAGGCCCATACTCTTTTCCTCACAGGGGAACCCCACAATGGGGGTGAGGTTTTTAACGAGGTGGGACCTTTGTAACCCTAGCAGTTCAATATAATGCTATCTTCCCCGGAAAAATTATACTCTCCATTTCTTAGGTAGTCGATGCTATATTCGCATAAATATCGCCACATCGACGCAGGATTTAACTCCTGGACCAAAGCACTCAAAAGGAGGCAAAACATTTCAGCTCCTTCCTCCCAGGCTTCATTCTCCACAAATCACTTAGAGAAAAAAGCGCCTCAAGGGGCCATCTCCTCAACCTTTCTCACCAAATCGAGAAAGAGCAACATTTAAGAAGAAAAAGCGCCTCAAGGGGCCATCTCTTCAATTTCTCTCATAAAATTGAGAAATAGCGGCGGGCTTTCTTTTTTATAAAATTGAGAAGAAGCGACACGCCAGCAGCCCAAGGGCTCAGCCGTCTATTTCCCTAAGGAAAGAGGGAAGGCAGATAGCAACCCCCAAGGGGCTCCGGAGAAATTCCGGCACTCCAAAAACAGATTAATCAGATTTAAGTCGTAAGGGGCTTCATACAAACACCCATCCAAGGACTCAAAACCTCGAAGGTCGAACTACATTCCGCGAAAACAAAAACGCAGGGCCCCAAGGACCCATGCCATCAAGCGCCGTATTTTTTGGCACAAATAGAGGCAGCTATTTAATGTCCGGTGCGCGTCGGGGTCAACCACAAAATGGCGGCAGTCCAAACAACGTTCGTAATTTTTCCCGATGATGGCCCCGCGTAAGTTGCGCGCCACAATTTCAATACGCCCCCCGTCCCTCAATTGCCAGGGGGGAGGGGGGTGACGTTCGTCTTATTCCGGCAATCGAGCCACGGTGGGCGTTTTTTAGCAAGAAAAATTCAAAGGGTTTTCAACTCGCAAAAAATAAACTGAGTTGATGCCAAAGTATTTCATTTGGGCGCCCCCGTTACAAGTCAAAAATCAACCTCTATTACAAACCCGGGACCGCCCTCCGGGTCCGCACTATCGTAGGCACATCTAAAACGGTCCAAATAAGGATCAAAGGCCAAATCTTCAACATGTTCAACCTTCACAGCCGCTCCAGGAAAAGAACGCCGGCGATCAAAGTACCAAACCAAGTGTTCCCGCCTTTAGAATATTGAACCATTACATCCCTCCAAAATTGCCCGAAATCATGACGCGGATATCGCGAAACGTAACTCAAGTGTGCTTCGCCAGAAACGCCTAAGCCATCATGCTCATACTTCAAAGGCGCAATGTTCAAAACGTCACCACAAAAACAATCCTGCGCACAAAGCGTACCAGAATGTATATTATTACAAACCAAAGGTACTCAAACTCTCTCCCTCACACCTAAGAGCCTAAACCTCTTCCGTTGTCGGGGCAGCAGCAGCGGCAGGCGAAGGAGCAGGCGCGGCGGAACCCGTCGCATTTTTCGGTTCGGCCGCCGCTGAAGACGAAACAGCCACAGGAGCCGCGGTCGGGGCAGGGGCTTCAACCGCGGCAGGCGCACCAACTTCCGCGGCAGCCTCCTCCGTTTCGGCAGCATCTTCAACGCGGGCAAGTTTTGCCGGCGGCGCGTCATTAGCAGGAGCAGCCGCCCTCTTCTTAGAGCTCTCCGCCACAATTTCAGCGCCAGTCGCCGCCTTCATCTAAAACAAACAAGAGTTTAGTAAACCATATCTCACAAAACAAGTCAATCTCTGAGGAAAATGTGTCTCACCTCCTCAAACTTGCTTCTCGCAAATTGGCGGCAGGCCTCGGTTCCATGCACCCCCCAGTACCTCTTCATGAAGCGTTTCACAACCAGACGAATGCCTTTGCTGTCATTCGCCGCGTTTGCTTCATCGAAATTTGAGTCAGGGTAAGTGGAGCGTGCGAGATCGGTGAAGTGCTTGCAGTTCCGTTTTTCCAGCAAGTCCAAAATGGCGGCACACCCGGTGCGAGCCGCGAATTGGCCAAACCGCTCAAATGCCTCAGGGAGATCGCCGAACTCCCCTTTCAGAAAATTGAAAAACACATCCGGCGTCAGCGAACCTTGAGTGGCTAGAAGAGGATTAGGCGCACCGCCAATTGTGGCCAAAGCTGCTCCAAAAGAAGCATGAGCACTAGTCGCGCCGCTGGAGAAATTACGGGCAAAATTGCGGGCAATCTCTTTAGCACGCCTGGCACTTCCCTCCGCCGCACTAAGCTTATCCTCCGCATTTTTCAGCTCCTGCTTCAGGCGAGCAATCTCACTCTCGCCCGCTCTGGATGACCTCCTGTAGCACCCTTAGAGCGTCATCTTTTTTCTGAATCTGATCATTCAGATTAGCCTTAATAACGTCGAAAGACGACCGCTCTTCCTCAAGCGCCCGTCGCAGTTTTGCTAAGTCATCGGCGGAGGAGGCAGCCTCAGACCCATAAAAGCGTCGACTCAAGGCCCGAGCCGCCGCAAGAGCCTGCATAAGAGCAATAGAAGGACACGTTAGTTGCAAACCCCTTCGAAGATAGATCAAAAGCGACAGAAGCGTAAAGCATCTGTTACCATCGTCGCGTTTTTGTCCAAGACTTCGGCCACCGAAGCGTCGACTCCACTCAAGAAGTTATAAAGATCTGCAAAATCAAATGAAGTCAGATCGTCGAAAAGTTTCAAACAAAGAGAAAAAGCGGCAAGGCAGAAAAACCTTGAGGATCTACGGCTTTCGTCATCTCAACGAAAGCGGCCAATGACAGCTTGTCATCCTCGCCTTTTCGAGTCTCCGCATCTGGAGATTTTTCACCTGCGCCAGAGGAGCCAGTCTTAGAAGAACCGCTAGACATACTTCCGTTAACCGATGAACTAGAGACACGAGAATCGATTCTAGTCAAGGGAGAGGAAGCTGCCGCAGTTTCTTTCTTGCCCAAGGAAAAGTCAGCACCTTTATCAGGCCGACTCATCTCAGCAAATGCGGCATCGAGCTCAAGTCCTAGCTCGGCACGCGAATCCTCCTCCTCCAACAACTCAATTTCCTCATCGTCGGCTAAGGCCGGCAGGAGCGGCATCCGCTTCGTCGGCGTAACAGCCGCATGAGAGCTTTGCGGCAAATCAAGTCCACCGGAGGGAGCCACGATGTTATCAACATCAGCCTCACGCGAGGGCAAAGACGGCTCCCTCGCGCCCCCAGAGTCGTTTTTCTCGGGCTCGTCCTCAAGAAGTTCTTCGTCAGAATCGCCAAACGCCGCAGCCATCAAACTCTGGCGCCGCTTGCAATCTTCCCGCATTGACATCTCTTCAGCAAAATTAGCGGCACTGGAAGCAGTCTCTACCTGCTCGCAAACAGGGGCTACTTCTGTTTCTCCCCGCCGCCGTTTCCCAGCAATCCGCGGCTCAGCGACAGCACGAGAGGCAGGCACCTTCCGCAGGCTCTGACACTTTGCTTTCTCAGCAACTTTGGAGCACCCAACCTGCGTTTTTGCTTTCCCAGCCGCCAGGCTAGTTACCGCAGATTTTTTGGCGGCACCCTCGGTGGAAGAACCAGCTGCCGCTCTCGGGACTCCGCAGATTTTTTCGCGGCACCTGCAGCTGAGGAACCCACTGCCGCTCTTGGGGCTGCAGCAGCGTTTCGAGCGGGATCAGTTTCCCAACCTCTTTTCTCAATGAATGTCGCACCAATGATAACTTCATCTTTCTTGCGCTGCCCTTTCTTAACAGACATCACACCGCGAGGTCCATACTTAACCTGCATTTCATCAAAAATGCGATTCACACGCTGAGGGACGACCAGCATGTTCTCGCATTGTTGTTTTTCCAACATCGTGTAAGGTCCGCAAATAACGGCGGCAGTGAGCTCAATGTAACGTACAAAGTCCTTATCCGAAATCCCATCAGGCTTCTTTACCCCAAAGGTCGGCACCTGATAGCTCAGATTCAACTTCGCGAGACGCTTAGCCTTCAACTTCAGCGGACTCCAACCACTGCGGATGGGCCAAATGCAACTGGCCACAAACTCCTCCACTACATCTCGCGCACTACTCATCTTGATCGCGGTAAGGAAAGCATTGCAGCATTTCTTGAATCCCTCAGATTCTCCAAACTCCGGCGATAGTACCGGCCGCAGGGCTCTAGAGCGACTAAACAAAGGATAGTACGGACTGCCGTCGGCGGCTTTCTCCTCTGGAACCTCGGCATAGAACCAGTGGCTCCGCCAATCTCCAGGCCACTTATTCCGGCGACCGCCAACCAGCTCAACATTTTCGTACTTGGATTTCTTGACGAAAGTGCGGGGCTGAAAACTGCAACAGCCATACTGGGGGTAATACTTCACCCCATCGAAGATGACGGGTTTCATGTCATGCTTCACATCAAAAAACCGGCAGAAGGCGTCAGAGTGTAGAGCCGAGCCGTAACTACGAACTGCCCATATAAACTTCGACACCGTGGCGATGGCATTAGGAGTTAAATGATGCAAGTCCACCTCATATCTATCCAGAATACGTGCCAAAAAGTCAAAAGCCGGCAGTCTTAGACCAGCTTCATATAGAAGTCACGATACACAATGGCTTCATTATTTTCGGGTCGGGGAATTTGCTCTCCCTCAGGAGCACGAGCTTTCCCGGATTCAAAATACCCCAGGGCAACAAACCTCTCGATATCAGCGGCAGTGACCTTCGACGGCCCAAACCGGAAAGTCGGCTCAATGCCGGTATCAGCCCAGGAGTCCTCCCCTACTAGTTCGCTAGGGGAGGCCGGCACCCCAGAAAGATCTTCACCCTCGTCGTCGACATTAGCCACTGCTCCTTTCCCTTCAGAGCCTGTATCTACCGCGCCCCTCACTCTCTTGGCTGCAGACCCAGCAAGAGCAGACTCACAATATGCAAGAAAATTACTCGACTCCTCCAGACCCTTACCTAAAAAAGCGGGAGATTTAGTACCTCCGCTGGTGCCGGAAATCCCAGCGGCCTTAGAGGCAGCCGCCGCCAAAACCTCCAGATCCGCAACAGGACTTGGATCTCCTTGCGAACCCTTGGGAGTGGCAGTCGGAGTGGCGTCCGAATCAATAGCAACTGGCTTCCCCGCCCCGCCAAGCTCTTCATCTCCCTCAACATCAGCGGCAGGCGAGTCGACTAGGAACTCCTCGTCAGAGTCGTCAACGCGACGAGCAGTCTGCTTAACGCGAGGCATCTAAAATGAAAGGCACAGCACCATAAGTAACTCACGAAGAAAACACAATCACCACACAGCAGAAAGCTTATCATTAAACTTACGTTCAACTGGAGAATGGCGGCGAAAGAAAACAGCGACACCAAGAAATCCACGGCAGTTCGACACAAATTCCGGAAGCCAAAAGACGCGCTGCGTAGATCTCAATAGAAAACGAGGCAGCAACTCAACGCGGGAACGGAGGCACGGTGCTCTCCGCCACCCCCCCCCCCCCCCCCCCCCCGCGTATATATAGGCCGCGGCGCCGCATTTATGGCGTCACCTTGATCTTCGTATATATATATCCGGCCCTGTCTCCAACTTCGGAGGGGGGTGACGTTCGTAAATCTCCAATCTCGCGTCGCGGTTTCTGCCCATCGAAGTTGGCCCTCGACCGCGAGGGGCTACTGTTGGGGATCGGTATTTACAATGATAATGTCACCCCGTTTTTCCCTTGTGCTTTAACCGCAGGCAACACCGGACTGCCGATATCATGGCTGGACTGCCGACATTATGGGGGGAGCGTAGCTTCTCCGCGGCGTGGCGGTGCCTGCGCTGCAGCTCGAGATAGCAAACTTGGGCTGCCGACATTATGCCTTGAAGTCGAATTGGCGACGGCAAGTAATGGCGGCAGCCCCGAATGGCGAGGCCCTGCTCGATGATATCCAAGAGCCAGGCTGGCAAGTGACGTCACATAGTTAGGGTTTCCGTCGACGAACGGAAAAGACACCTGTACCCTTATGACATTTTTGTACGAAATATTCCGCGGATATAGTGGGTGGCCAAGGGCATTTTGGTCATGCCGAAATGACCCTTGGCCTTCCCTATAAATACCAGCCCACAGGCTCCGTAGAACGGGACGGAACAGGAGAGATTACACCCTAGTAATGAAATGCTGTCCCGTTGTATCATGAGTGGTATTTGGTAGTTCGTGTTGGGATTCTTTGTCGTCTTAATGAAGAGTTCCCAACACAATCTACGAGCAAGAACTACCCTCCCGTTTGTTGCAATCACGAGTTCGACCACTGTCTATATATGCGATGCTGAAAGAGCAAAGACTATCCCTCTGGATATCTGAGTATCTGTCTGGATCTCAGGTGCCTCGTCCACATAGACGTACATATAGATATAGATGAACGACACAGATAGACGTTTTACTCGCTTTCCCACCCGCGTCCATCATAGGTTTCCATTTTTTCTTTGGATCATTTCCCTCTCTCCGCCCAAAATTCAAACCCCAAAACCTCTAGCTAGTGGAAACGCAACGATAGAGACGACGAGACAATAATCAAATACGACGTACCTCCGGCGGATAGCTAGCAACCACGCCGCTGCGCAAGAAACCTTGACGTTGACTAATTAGCGGACGAAGTTTGGCGGCTCTCTCGCTGCAGCTCACGACCGGTCAGTGCACACTACAATGTCCTGCTGCCGCCGGGGCCGTCGCCGTGGAGGCCGAGGCGGAGGAGGAGCAGGTAGAGCATTGTAGATCGATTGCTCCTGGTGGGGGAAGGAGATGGGGCAGCGGCTGAGAGAAATGGAGAGAGGCGTGTTAGCCTCAGCGTGACTCCGTGTAAATCGATTCGAATCGCCGTCCCTCGCTGTTATTTGAGTACTACTTGTTCACTGAGTCACTTCGTAGTAAGAAGTGGAACATGATGATTACGCTTGTTGTTTTGTGCTTCAATTAATTGTATTGCAACCTTGTATTGCTTAGTGTAGGTTGCTAACATTAATATTTATGTAAGAACCATTTTAATTTGGCTAAAATTTGAAAGAAAGACCAACTTTTAGTGCTATTTTTGTGCAAATATTGCCATCAGCCTCCCGCATGCTAAGAGTCGGCCTTAAAAGGCCAATTTGACGGATAAGTCTTGTTGAGTATTAATTGCTCAGGGTTTGTTGTTTAAATCTTTGTTGCATGTATCTTTTGGCTCAAGAGAATGAAGCACGTCTACAGACTGATGTGCTTCACTGTAGGGTAAATAGCCTGAATGTTCAGCATCAAATCTGTACAGTTCCTATGACAAAAATTGGTGTTCCGGTCAAAAAAGAAAGGCCTGGTGTTGGCGCAGTGTGACACCCCGTGTCACTGCAGCAAATCCCTGCAGCCTTTCCAAACTGGAACAAGCCCAAAGTTCAATTCAAATTGAGTTCGAATTTTTAAACTTCATAGAATGGACAAATAAAGGCTTGTGAAGAAACTCGAAATTTTCTGTAACAACTTGAGCCAACAAACTTTTCCCTGAATAGAGCATCTCAAATAAGAATTTTGGAGATTTTTCCAGAATTTTTGAAATTCATTTCAGTGCCCAAATAAATCCCCAAACCTTAACTTTTATCCAACGTTGACCTGCTGCCATTTAAAATCCACCGGGAGATCAGCTGTGCATGTTGGCCAGATTGAAGAACTTTTCAAGGGCTTTCCAAAGAGACCAAATTTGCAAATTTTGGAGCTCTTTTGCTACTTCAATTCATGTGCACAATTTCGGGAAAAATCAGCTTTTGAATAAATCGGGAAAATGGAAAAGATACCGCCGGGCCCACTTGTTAGTCTTCCGTTCTGTTTCCGCCAGAGCCCGCGCGCCATGTCGCCGCCGATGTACGGCTCCGCCGCGCCGCCCACGCCGTCTCTCTCCCTCCTTTTTCCGTGCGCGGATGAGCTCCAAAGGGAACTGCTTCCATTCTCCTTCTCGCCCCCTCGCCACCGAACGCTCAAACCCTAGCTCCGCCGGCCATTGCCGCGCTCAAGCTCGAGCTCCACCTCGTCGTCGCGCCGTCACGGTGAGGTCTCTCCGGGCCGAGCCGTTGTGCAAAGGAGTGCGCCGAGTCGCCCCCGAGCCAAGAATGGCCGCCATTGCTCTATTTCCGAGCTGAGGAGCGCCAATCGGAGCTTCTTCTCCAAGTCCGACCGAGTGACCTCCGCCACCTCACCATGCAATACTCACTCTCAGGTGGGTCTCGTCGTCAAGTTGTTGCGCGTGCGGGTGCGCCACTCTTTTGCGCACTCTCCTTGCTCATATCTCTCCTTTCCCGCAGCTCGTCTCGCCGGAATCCGACTGTTCCCTACCGCCGGTCGTCGTCGTCACATCGCCTTCACATCGACGAGCACCTTACAGTCCTCCTCCACGTCAACACGTTCTTCGACAAGGTTCCCCATGACGTGAGGAAGCTTCCGAGCCAACGTTTACAACTGGAGGCGCCGGCCACCCTTCTCGCGACGCCACCGGAGTTCCGCCACTGCCGTCACGTCGCCGCCAAGCTACCCCCGGTCACCCTCTCCCTCTTCGCGTCGTCGAGGTGAGAACCCCATCTCGCGCCGCCCCCGCTCGTGCCCTCCATTGGCCGATAGCGTCACCGGAGCTCACTCCAGTGAGCTGCGCCGCCGCGCTCCGGCGTCGTCTCCGGTGAGCACACCGGAGACCACAGGGCCACGGATCGGATGTGGTCACACGAATCTCGTGTGGCTAACCCTATGGCCCTCCGTGTGTTCTCGCCGGGAATGGTTGGATCATTTTTGTGGCCAGCCTGGATCTGGTGCGGCCATGACTCTGTGATCACTTTTGTGGCCCAGATCTGATTGGTCCGCCCAATTTCAATTCAATTTCCGAATTTGTTTAATTCCTCAAAAAATCATAGAAACTTGTAAAATGCATAATAAATTGAATACACATCATAAAAATACGAATCCAATATTGTTGGCTTTCTTATGCTCAGATCCATCCGACAAAAATGCCAAATCACACAAAATGCGTTCTCTGTTTTCTGTAAAAATACAATTGTGCAGAACTTGTTTAAATTATAATTAATTTCCTGTTGCTCAACAAATCCTGAACTTCGGCATGCTTGTTAAGCTACTGTTAACGCACTTACAGAGCATTTTTCCACTATAAGAGCTTGTTGAATTATTTTCTTATGATTTAAATCGTGTTCTGTATTTTATAAATTGCTATAAATAATCTTTATTGCAATAAATCATCAAACTTCACTGTAAAGTACTTCCAGTGGTATGTCATTCCAGAAAAATGCCACTGGACATAAACTAATTTTCTAAGTTCCGAAAACCAACTAATCAACTTGAAGTGGATTAATTAATTAACTTAAACAATAAGTTAATGAAGAAAATCCTTCAGACAAAAGTAATTAATAGAGTTAATCATTTACACTTACAGTGTAAATGACTGTCTATTAATCAATTTCTTAATTGCATCATATTACTTGCATCTAACTTGCATGTTTCCTTGTCATAACGTATAGTTCCAGAGGAGATCCCGGAGCCGTTGGACTGCTAACTGCCGGAGGAGGCACAGGAGGAGGAGCAGACTAACCCTGCTGACCCAGATAGTGTAGCTCCTGAGCCAAGCAAGCCCCGATGCATTCCGTCCTATGTTTTTGTTTTTTTTTTTTATCACTATGCATGAGGTCTAGATTGTTTGTGCATTAGGTTTATAGGAGTTGATTGGAACCATAGGACTGCATTAGGTTTACCCTTCCTGATTATCCTTGATGATCCCTATTTAGTATTACTTTCGGTTTTAGGTTGATCGTTAGCACTGTTATGCTTAGTTGCTAGTGATCAGTAGAAGTCGAGTGGTAGGTCCCACTCGCGTGGTAGGACCATGACACTTGGATTGTACTAGAAAAATTATAGGTTTGTGGGAGACCGGACGGGGATTGTTTGTGTAGGATGGTTTGCGAAGGCTAGGCCTTCACGGTGGTAGCCCCGTCTGTGTCGATTAAGGACCGTTTGTTGTTGGCCCTATTGAGCAAGTTTGACTTGTATTGATTCACATGCTGGTGATATGGGCACCTGTAAACCGATGTAGCTTAGCAACCGTGGGGACGAACCCTACCCTGCTGCTACGGGGGAATAGGACAACCCGCGGACAACGGCGGGCCGGGTGTAGCGTGGGGGGTGGTCCTTATATTTCGCCGGGAGCAGCAGCTAGATTTCGGCCTTGCGGGGGCTTTGTGAAAGGTTGCCATATGTGGTCTGTTCGCGGGTGCATATGTCGTGTGATCAGGTTTCTCCTGCAGGATGTACATCGATGCCGCCGCTCTCGGAAATGAGCACCCTTGTTCAGTGCACCACATCGTAGTGTGATTATAGATGATGATGATGATATATATGATTACTGCTTTACTTACTGTATTTACTGTACTACCTACTTACCTGATTATTCTACTTGCCTGTTATAGTTGTTAGTTGCAGAACATGGTACTTGGTTAATTACTTAAATTGAGCTAAAACTTGAAAGTAAGGACCAAGTAATTAGTGCCGTTTTCGCAACTTTGAGTCAGCCTACCCCTTGTAGCCTTTGCATGCTAGGAGTCGGCTGTAGTTGGCCATGTTGACGGGTAAGTCTTGCTGAGTATTAGTTGCTCAGGGTTTGGCTCTCTATGTTTTTGTGCAGGTATCGTCTTTGTTTCCGCTGGCGCTTGGTGCTTTGATCGTCTTCAGGTTCACATCGTAGGGCTTCGATGTGGATCTATGTATCGTCGAGTTTAGATGTAATGCCAGACTTCCGCTGTGCTACTCACGTGTTTTAAATCATTTGAGACTTGTGATAACTTAAAGATGTAAATTTTTGCTAATTATGTGATGTATTATCTGTGTCTGTTCATCAGTACTTCCGACTCGATCCTGTGAATAGCGGAAACGCTACACGCAGCAACCTTTTAGGAAAATTGACTCTGAGTTTTTCTTCGTCATGCTGTCTTTTTTCTCTCTGATTTCGGCAAATTTGTGTAGAAGCATTGACGATTGGCTATAGTGGTTGCAGAGGATAGCCTCGGCGGGCGAACGAAGTGTCCAGCGTCGTGCTATATGACAAATTGCCACGAAAGGAAATTGCATGCTGGGTTGAGCACTGGCTTTCCCAAGAAAATGTCAACAACACGAAAAAGAAACTTTGTAGTTTACATGTACGTAGGATGAGGTTGCGGGTTGAATAGCCTTGTGTGATGAGGTTTTAGTTTCGTCCCAATGTGATTTTTTTGCAAGTCCTTATCCAGCCCGAGGGGTATACCTTACAAAAAAATCACAAATTATTTTGTCACAACTAAAAGAATTACTTAGTGCTAATCCGTGACGGATTTAATTTTGTCACCATATTATCACTGTGCCTATAGTCTAATCAATGACGGATTTAAATTCGTCACCATAGTGTCATTATACCTATGATCTAAATTGTGACGGATTTAATTTTTTTCATCATATTATCATTATGCCTATAGTCTAATTCATGACGGATTTAAACTCGTCACCATAGTATCGCTGAATCTATGCTTTAATTCGTGACGATTTTCATACAATCACTCGTGATGTTTTAAGGGTTCATCATAGAATGTGAGTACCTTGTTTGCGAGTTATTGCAGATCCATGACGAAAAACTGATAACCGTCACAGCTGATATATACAATTCATGACGTTTTCTTAAATCGTCATCAACAAATCATCATGGATCAATAGATTTCTTGTAGTGGATCTAACCTGCCATGCTGCTAATCTGACACGATTGAATCTAAACCGATCTAAACATGTGGATTTTTTTTTTTATTGGTGGCTGGTCAGATGTGTCTCCCGATCTAATCTGGCCTGCCGCTAATCTGACCCGGTCTAATCTAACCCGATCTAATCAGGAGGATATTTTATTTTATCGGTAGATGCTAAGGGTGTGTCTCCAGTATATATGAACTTCCCCTTGTTGGCAGCACCCAAAGCCGTAGGGCATAGGTCTTAAGTAATCATACCTGCATTTAATGTCTGATATAAAAATCATTATTAGAACCCTATTTGATCAAATGTAAGTTTGTGATCACACGTGAAGCCTTCTTCCCAAAGCTTAATAAGTTAAACTAAGAGGGGATATGGTAAGGCTGAGATTAATTCAATCTTGTACCTTTGAGGATGCAAGACACGAAAGCTAACGGAGGCACGTTTTTGACTTCTTCCGACCATAGTAGTTGGAAATGATATACCAAAAAAATGAAAACAAAAATGGAAGTATTTGATGGATAGAAAATTGAAAACAATTTTAGACATTACCGATCATTTCCGACTATTTCCGTTTTGGGCCATAAATTACCGTTGATATTTTACCGTTTTATATTAGTCTAGCCAATCAAATATATATCACATATATTTGAAACTTAAATAGGCAATAAATAAAGAGAGATCTAAGCCTAATCTTAGCATTCATTTCCTAAAAGTGGCTTACTGCTAAAGCCGAACGTAAATGCGGAAATATCAAACTCCTTCCTATCCCATGAAAACCGAACATAATCATCGCTCATCGGCGGCCGCCAATCCCCACATATGCATGATCAATTCCTTTCTCCCTCATGCAGATTGGCGCCATTGTGTAGTCTAGCAAATACTATGACATTGCCTCTCCACGTTGCTGTGACTATGATTTGTGTTACTGATATACGCCCTCCGTCCCACAACAAATGGCATTGAAACGTTTAAATTTTGTCCCAAAACAAATGGCATTGTAGCCAATTTATGGTGTCTACCTAACGAATTTTGGCAAGCTAATAAGGTATTTGCGGAAAGCTGATTTGGTGCATGCGTCATGCACAATATTAAAAGGCAGGCAAGCGTAAGTAAATGTTTTGTTTCCCTTTTAGTTGGCTCATATTAGGCATATTATCACTAAAGAATTAGGGGTATCAATGTCATTTGGCTCCACTCTTAATCTGTCTGAAAATTTCTAGGATGCCATTTGTTATGGGACGGAGGGAGTACATGCGAAGGAGGTATGACTGAAATTCTAAGGAGTGCATGCATCTTTAGAGAATTAAATCATAATCAAAGTCACCATAAAAGATTGGCTTTTGAGGAGTTTTATTCCTAATTTTCATATAGGCTCTAATAGGATTTTGGAGAATTTGTGACGATAGGTTGAGAGCAAAGATTAACTCCCAAAAAATTATGAGAAGTATGTCAAACCTGACCAAAAAATAGGATTTTGGCAGACTAATGGCTTTTGAACTATATTCTATAAGGAAACATAATCAATGACCCGATCTAATCTGACCTGCTGCTAATCTGACAGGATCGAATCTAAACCGATCTAAACAGGTAGATTTTTTTTTTATTGGTGGCTGGTCAGGGTGTGTCTCCCGATCTAATCTGACCTACCGCTAATCTGACCCGGTCCAATCTAACCCGAACTAAGCAGCAGGATATTTTATTTTATTGGTGGATGCTAAGGGTGTGTCTCCAGTATATATGAACTCCCCCTTGTTGGCAGTACCCAAAGCCATAGGTATCTTAAGTAATCATACCTGCATTTATTATCTCATATAAAAATCAGTATTAAAACCCTATTTGACAAATGTATGTTTTTTATCACACGTGAAGCCTTCTTCCCAAAGCTTAACAAGTTAAATTAAGGGGAGATATGGGAAGGCTGAGATTAATTCAATCTTTTACCTATGAGGATGTAAGACATGAAAGCTAACGGAGGCTCGTTTTTTGACTTCTTCCGACCATGGTAGTTGGAAATGATGTACCAAAAAAATGAAAACAAAAGTGGAAGTATTTGATGGATAGAAAATAGAAAACGATTTTAGGCGTTACTGATTGTTTCCGACTATTTCCATTTTGGACTGAAAATTACCGTTGATATTTTACCATTCTATATTAGTCTAGCCAATAAAAATATATATTAGATATATTCCAAACTGAAATAGGCAATAAATAAAGAGGTCTAAGCCTAATCTTAGCATTCCCTTCCTGTGTGCCAAAAAAGTCGCTTCACTAGTAAAGCCGAATGTGATTGCGGAAATATCAAAGCTCCTTCCTATCACATGAAAACCGAACATAATCATCACTCATCGGCGGCCGCCAATCCCCACATATGCACGATCAATTCCTTTCTCCCTCACGCAGATTGACACCATTGTGTAGTCTAGCAAATACTATGCCATTGTCTATCCACGGTGCTGTGACTGTGATTTGTGTTACTGATATACATGCGAAGGAGGTATGACTGAAATTCTGTGCAGTGCATGCATCTTTAGAGAATTAAATCATAATCAAACTCACCACTAAGAGATTCTTTTGACGAGTTTTATTCCTAATTTTCATATTGGCTCTAATAGAATTTTGGAGAATTTGTGACGACGGGCTGAAGAGCAAAGATTAACTCCCAAGAAAATTATGAGAAGTACGTCAAACCTCACAACAAAATAGGATTTTGGCTAGACTAATGGCTTTTGAACTATATTCTATAAGCAAACATAATCAATGACCCGATCTAACCTGCCCTGCTGCTAATCTGACACGATCGAATCTAAACCGATCTAAACATGTGGATATTTTTTTATTGGTGGCTGGTCAGATGTGTCTCCCGATCTAATCTGGCCTGCCGCTAATCTGACCCGGTCTAATCTAACCTGATCTAATTAGGAGGATATTTTATTTTATCGGTGGATGCTAAGGGTGTGTCTCCAGTATATATGAACTTCCCCTTGTTGGCAGCACCCAAAGCCGTAGGGCATAGGTCTTAAGTAATCATACCTGCATTTAATGTCTGATATAAAAATCATTATTAGAAATCTTGTGATCACACGTGAAGCCTTCTTCCCAAAGCTTAATAAGTTAAACTAAGAGGGGATATGGTAAGGCTGAGATTAATTCAATCTTGTACCTTTGAGGATGCAAGACACGAAAGCTAACGGAGGCACGTTTTTGACTTCTTCCGACCATAGTAGTTGGAAATGATATACCAAAAAAATGAAAACAAAAGTAGAAGTATTTGATGGATAGAAAATTGAAAACAATTTTAGACATTACCGATCATTTCCGACTATTTCCGTTTCGGGCCATAAATTACCGTTGATATTTTACCGTTTTATATTAGTCTAGCCAATCAAATATATATCACATATATTTGAAACTTAAATAGGCAATAAATAAAGAGAGATCTAAGCCTAATCTTAGCATTCACTTCCTAAAAGTGGCTTACTACTAAAGCCGAACGTAAATGCAGAAATATCAAACTCCTTCCTATCCCATGAAAACCGAACATAATCATTGCTCATCGGCGGCCGCCAATCCCCACATATGCATGATCAATTCCTTTCTCCCTCATGCAGATTGGCGCCATTGTGTAGTCTAGCAAATACTATGACATTGCCTCTCCACGTTGCTGTGACTGTGATTTGTGTTACTGATATACTCCCTCCGTCCCACAACAAATGGCATTGAAACGTTTAAATTTTGTCCCAAAACAAATGGCATTGTAGCCAATTTATGGTGTCTAACTAACGAATTTTGGCAAGCTAATAAGGTATTTGCGGAAAGCTGATTTGGTGCATGCGTCATGCACAATATTAAAAGGCAGGCAAGCGTAAGTAAATGTTTTGTTTCCCTTTTAGTTGGCTCATATTAGGCATATTATCACTAAATAATTAGGGGTATCAATGTCATTTGGCTCCACTCTTAATCTGTCTGAAAATTTCTAGGATGCCATTTGTTATGGGACGGAGGGAGTACATGCGAAGGAGGTATGACTGAAATTCTAAGGAGTGCATGCATCTTTAGAGAATTAAATCATAATCAAAGTCACCATAAAAGATTGGCTTTTTGTCATACCCCATTTCTAGAGTATGATGTGCATTATGTATCAGTCCCTGGATCAGTAGCTGATACGCACAAGAACACAGATATGGTAGCCAAAGCATACTTCAAATAAAGGAAGTGTTACCTATTACAGAGCCTTTAGTGGCGGCAGGACAAGGATTTCGGACCATCCATGACCAACCAACCAACTAACGGCGAAGCAAACAGCGGAAACCACGGCCCAAGCCACAAGCAGACTTGAGAAGCAGACCCGAAAACCAACACGTCGCCGCTTCCTACGAAGCCTTCTCTTTACTAAAAACAACAATCGCAAACGCGTGAATACATAAGGTACTCAGCAAACCCTAACACAAGGGGTAAGCATATGCAAGGGTGTATCAATGGAAAAGGCTGGGGTTCATTGTATTGGCGGAAAAGCCAATTTTCATGCAAGGGATGTTTCGCAAACAAAGCCAGTTCACAAACTACAGTCAAGATTATTATCATATAATGGGGTTGGTCGGCCCTGGGGGAGATAATGGTTCAATCCCGCCAGTGCCTCACTTTTAATGCTGGCCGGAAACCAGCGCACGGCTCCACGCCGGTGTATTCCAAAAACACGCCAAGGACAACTGACACAGGAAATTCTAATCATAGTGTGGCCATTGCTTTCGCGTTGTCCAATACCGTAGAACACGGCTTTCCGGAAAGATTCATAACCTCGGCCGAGGGTGCACAAATTTCCCCACAAGGTAGTCCAGTCCTCCCCGGGGTCCCAGTTCGGACTGTCCTACTAAAGGTTCCATACCTACTTGGTACCACCACGGCATCCCCCACGGACATCACCAGGGGCTTCACAATTCAATAATATGGCCAGAGTCAATAAATGCCGGACTCGCCGCCACCCTCGTCGAGTCTTCTCCTGGGACTCCATTGCAATCTCCTGCCTCCGGGGGGTACCGGGTGAGTACTAGTAGGGTGTGGTTCCAATCCCGTACCCATATACGGCTTGTGGCTGCGCGTAAGGTGCTAGGCAAAGGCGGCACAAGAACCGGTCCTTATACGACCGAACCAGGCATCTTCAATAGCCAATCCCCACGGGGAAGGGCGTCCCAGAGATAGCCTCCCCACTGAGGACTACCTCGCCTGGTCCCGCCCAAAACATCCCCCACTATGGGTTGCACTTTATCACCAATCCCACCCATTTTCACATTTACACACACCACCAAGACTCACGCATTTTAACACAAAAGCATGTGAGCAAGATTAATTAAACACATGGTGAAAGTCCTAAGCAGCATACCAGCACATCATTAAAGAGTTAATGATGCGGGTTCCTAGGTTTAACAAGGAATCAGGATATTTCAAGATCAAGGCATGGCAATCAAATATTACTAGGACCTTCTAGCATTTAAATCACATTTAAATACCATGCATATTTATTTATAAACAGCTCTAAATAGGATAATTTTGCAATCATAGGATCAATATGATCAATGGGAGTTAGGGCTTGCCTGGTAAACGTTATCCTAATCTTCAATTTCCTTCTTGATTCTTGTATCTTCTGACCTGTCCTTGAATTTGAATTCTTTAGCAAGTCTGTTGAATTCCTCTGGCTCTTCCTTGAAGCTCACGCAATCTAGCGTATAAAACAACGCGGATAAACAAACTACCGCAAAAGAAATAAAGAGCGAAAAGAGCCAAAAAGATCCAATTAACTCCGAAGGAAAAACGAGGGAAAACCAGAGAAGGACAAGAACACAAATTATGCATGATGCAGCCGGTTTTACTTTAAGGGAGATTTTACTATCTTAAGGCTAAAGTAGGTGATGCATCAAACACCAGGGCTTTTAATTATAGATGAGGGATGCTAAACACCATGAAGAAGGCATGAGTGCATGAGAAGGTGGGAGACGGCAGGTGCACGTGTTTGTTGTACATTTATGGCACTAAGTCTTTATATAGGTTGTAATCTATATAAAGGCTTATGCAACACATATACAACGTGCAAAGTGTGTCACTTTAATTACCTATTATGGTATTACTTAATTATCCTTGATTTATTATCTAATAAGTTTATCTGTCACGCGACGGGCGCATGACGGTGGTACGTGCACGTGCTTATGTAAAATATGAATGCACGAATACAAATAAAGCACGGGGAATTAAAAAGGCAATTTAAAAGAGAGGGATTGACAAAGATCATTAAAAGGGATTGATTCTGGTGGCAATGAATAGAGCGTGATTTTATATAAATTTTGGCGAAGGAATCGCCAAAATCGGAGCTCGAATGAAAAAATATGAATTTTGGGAGTTTACGGAAAAGGAATTAATTAGGATCATGCTTAATTAAGCATTGATATAATCCTAATTATTTTGGGATGAATAATGGTTGGAAGATGTTGAGAGCGGTCAAAATGTTTTCAGGAATTTTTCTGGGATTTTTCTGGTATGGGAAATTGGTCGTAAAAGATTCTGTGTACCATCGCCGGGTGAGCTTAGCAATTCTGGCGCGGGTGTGAGGCTGATATGAATTTAGGAATTTTATAGAAAGGAAATTAATCAGGATTAAGCTAATAAATTAAGTATAGCCATAATCCTAATTAATCTGGAGCAACAAGGGTCGGATAAAAGGTTTAGAATACAATCTAGCATTTTTAGAGATTTTCTGGGATTTTTCTGATATTGGAAAAAGTGATCAAAAAGAAATGTGTGTGCACTTTCTGTGTGAATTCAGCATTTTTAGACTGTGTGAGCGGTGGATATATGGGTCTGTTGAATGCCGAGTGATGATTAGGCACTGGAGGACAATGAGATGGGCGATGTAGGATATTCCAAGACGGAATTTTTATTAAAAAGGAAAAGAATTACGACATAGACGGGGTCTATGTACGGAGTCCAGAATTAGTGCCAAAATGCACTATGTGGAGACAGAACAATGTGTTAAAATTCGGTTAGGTGCTGTACGGAGATTTGAACGAGTGTGCACGTGCAGGGTTACGATCGTAGGATTTGTCAAAACGGGGTTTTATTGAAAAAGAATAGGAATTTAGAGTGTTGATGGCGCAAAAGATATTTTAGATCTTCAAAACCAGTACCAAAAGGTACTACATGTTTATACGAATGCGAGAGCGCAAGAATCGCTCGAAACGGAGTTAGAACGGAAAAGATATGGAGATTTAAAGATTTAAAGGGCTTATTTGCAGGAATAGAAATATTCTGAGGGCTTATTGGTAAATACAGAAAGTCGACAGGGACCTATCTGTAATTTTGGGAAAGTTCAGGGGTTTCGGTGTGAAAGGTAGGGGCTAAAACGTAATTACAGAAAAGTTTAGGGTCTTTTCTGTAAAAAGACAGGACCTAAACAGAATTATTTGAAAGTTCAGGGGCTTATCTGTAAAAAGACAGGACCCAAACATAATTACACAAAAGCTCGAGGGCTTATCTGTAAAATGTACAGGGCCGGGGATTTTCTGGATATTTTGGAATTATTTCTGTATAGGAAAAGATCGTGGACCTAGCTCATGGTGGACCGGAGTGCTTATGAGTCTATGGTCCATGTGGACTGGGTTTATGGAGGAGAGGGAAAAAGGGAGGCTGACTGGGCAGGGGGGACCGGGTCAAGGTGGGCCCACGGACCGACGTGGCTGGCCACGTTGGCAGGCGGCGGGGCTGAGTCAACGCGGCCGGGAAAGGAGGTGCGGCGGTGGCGCGTCGCCGGAATGCTCGCCGGCGGCGTCTAGGAAGGCAGAACGGCGACGAGAGCACGTCGCCGGGGACTAGTGCGCGACGGCGGAGGGTCCGGTGGAGGATGTCGACGACGGCGCGCAGCACGGCGGCGGCACAAGCTCGCCGGAGATGGCGGCGGCAGTGGCTCGCGAGGGGAAGAAAGGGAAAGGGTGCGTGAAGCTCGAGTGTGTGCTTGCTGGGACGTGTGCGGGTGTGCGGGGAGTCTTCCTGGCCGCGCGGCATGGCCGGAGAAGGGCCCACGGTGGCCGGCGGCGAGAGGGAGAGCGACGGCGGTGATGGTGCTCGGTGCGGAGTGAGTACGAGTGGGAAAAGGGAAAGAAGGAGGGGCGCATGAGGGAGAGAGGGACTTGGGGAGTCTCACCGAGCGGTCATCGAGGCCGGGGAAGGAGCAGAGGAGGCCGGAGCCGGAGAGGAAGGCGGCGATGCGGTGTTCACCGTTAACCTAGCTCCCCGGGGCTCGGCTGCACCGGAGTAGGAGGGGGTGAGGTTGAGGAAGGAACAAAGAAGCCAGATGATGGTGAAGAAATCGACGAGGCTCGTTCGGAGGAGGCGAGATGCCTCGCCGGGGTTGCTCGTCGGAGCGGAAGGAAGAAAAGAGAAGGGGAGAAATGGGGATGGGTTCGAGCGGAGGGGGATTCGGCGCTTATTTATCGACGGCGAAGGCGGCGTGCACAGGAGGGCGGCGCGGAACAGTAAGGCGGCGAGTTTTAGTTGCTTGGCGGACGCGCTACGGCGGGTGAGGCGGTGGGGAGACCGGGCGGCATGGGCGGCGCGGGTTCGGCGCCGGTCGCGTCCGGAGGAGGGAGAAGGAGGCGGGCGGGCTGAGTTGGGCCGGTATGGGCTGGAGAGAAAGGAGATGGGCCGGAGCGCGCGGGGGAGAGAGAAGAAAGGAGCTGGGCCAGAAGGGTGGAAAAAGGAGAGGGCGGCCCAGGAGAAAAGAAAAGGTTTAAACTTTTCTGGAGTTCGAATTTGAAGGAATTTCGAATTCAAACAAAAACACAAATCGATCAAACACTCAAAATAAATCCAATAAAATCTCAACAGTGCATATGATGAGTTTTATGCAAGTTTAAATTCAAATTTTTGAAATTTAATTTGGAGAATTACCTATTTTGATTTTAGTTTGTTGTAAATTCAAAAAGGTTCAAAATTTTAGTGGAGTTTAAATGGAAGCAAACACTTGAGCATTGATTTTATATTTCAAAATTTCAAATTCGGCTACGCTTTATTTATTTTAGTGAGTTTTATTTTTCGAAAAATCATGGCAAGGTAAGATCACACAAAAAGATTTAAATTTTTAGTGATTTTTAGCGTTTTGACTTTGGCCTCGGATTTTAGGATGTGACAGATCTACCCCACTTAAAAGGAATCTCGTCCTCGAGATTCGAAGGGACTTCAGGGTTGGTGTGGAACCTCTCGTGCGTCTTCTTGCTTGACGGTGATAACACCCAAAATCTTGTCGGAGCTTTATTGACGTAGCAAGTTTCGTCATGAGATTCTCTTCATTGTCGGAGGTGCTTGAAGCTTGTGGAGAGACAAGGCAGAACTTCTTGCTTCTGAGGGCCTTCGATGTTAGCTGATTTAACAGGGGAGGGGTTGGCCTAAGGTTTTGGTTTCAAAGATTGTTAGGCTAGCTGACAGAAAAACCTACCCCACTTAAAAAAAAAGATCTTCACTTGTTATTCTGGTTGATGCTCGGCTGTTGCTTCGGTTTCTGGCTGTCTTGAGGCATTCCGATCTGTAAGACTGTTAGATTACTTTGTAACTTATTCTTGCGGGTTGGATGATGATTCTGAAATTCTCCAGATCCATGATATGGCATGCTGATTAACTCCATAAACTTAACAGGTGGCCTGAACCACTGTTTCTCCTCCTGATATGCTAATATTCTTCCCCGTTTTCCATGACGAAGTATATTCTTTATATTCCATCACAAGAGATCTAAGGGCTTCCATGATCAGCAACCTTTCCATGGCATATACCAGTCTTTTGCAGGGAGGGTTTTCCATCTTCTGTTGCCTTAGAGTGGGGGTTCCTACCCCACTTAAGGTTCTTGACCTCGGATTGTTCTTGTTGTCAAAACTGCATCATTTGCTTGTTCTGACTTGACATTACTGACACGACGCCTTTCCAGGGGTCGGTTTGGTCTGCTTATGTGAAACAGGCTTCTGCGATCTCTTAGATCATGACCCAGACGTTTATGCCTTAACACCTTCTTTAGACTTTATCTGGATCTGACTGTCCAAAACTGGCTCAGCACATGAAGTATTTGTCTGGCCTGGCTTGACTGACTGATGCTTAACTGCTTGAATTTATGACAGTAGCTTAGTTTTCCATTCTCATGATCTACTGCATTTACTGTTGTATTGGCCTCTCCAGGAAACTTAAAACTTTCTTTATTGTTTCACAAGTGGCCTTTTTCCAACAACTTTTTCTTAATCCGTCCATGTCAGGATTAAGAAATCTTTTATGTCATCACTATTTCTCATACTGTTATTCTCATAACATAGGGTCTTTTCAACTCTTGTCATTGTAGACTGTGGTACCTTAGTTCCAATACCATGTGTCTCTGATTAAGGTTGTGGTTGCCAGCTGTAAACTGGTACTTCTGACCTTCTTAGCTTACATTTGTACTGTGTATTTGTATTATTCGTAACAGGTGGCGTCACTGTCTCCAGTATAACTCCATCTCATATCCTCAATTAACAGCAGTTCTCAATCTTTTATGTCAAACTTGGAGACAAGTTTGGCCCTCATTAACTGGTCATCAACACACCGATCCTGGGATGTGGATGCCAGTCTTTGATGGTGACACTCCGAATTCTGCCATCCTTCTTGCTGACGTACAGAACAAGTGATCCCACAGAGGGGAACTTTCATCTCATGAAACATCTTTCATGTAATACTGCTAACAGTTCTTATATCTCTGCTAGTTCATTGGCTGTCATCTGATAGAATCTCTCAGCTATCAGGATTTTGTTCAGGTGAGGAGCTTAACAATGAGTTCTCTGTCTTGGTCAGATGACATTCCAGGTAACTTGTCTGGAAGTCATCTGGATGTTCACAGGTTATTGGTACCACTTCCAAGGTTGTGATTTCCGGATTGTTTTGCCATGAGGGTAGCCTTCGATTCCCGGGTTCACGTTCCATTCTAGATCCAAGTCATTGACAAACTTCCTTTATTTCTTTAGATGTTTGTTGGGTGGCAAACAACTGATGCCTTGACTTTCAGCATTGCCTCTTGAAAACTTACCAGTTAGGTTGTGATCTTTAACTGTCATCGTGCCATTCATTTGACTGACTTGATTCTGAGCAGAACGCTTCTTGGTAGCAGACTTCTTAGGTAAGGGTTCGGTTTTAGGTTGGGATGGTCATTAAGCTATTCTGAAGCTGCTGTTTAAATTATTGTATTGTTTGGGTTGATTAAGAGCACTCAATCAGAAATACATCGATCAACATAAACCACCAAATCACACAAACAACGCGATTTATTTGTTGTAAGCCAAGATGTGAGCGTACTACAAACGAGGCTCAAGTTTTGGGGGTAAACAAACTATCGATCCTTCTGCTGCTACAAGGGACCGAAGAACACACTCTGGAGGATCCTGGCATAACCAGTATAATTATGCACTGGAGGTACTTCATCGGCTTAGGGGTTGTAAACTTTGTCTTCAATATTATCATCCTGATTTTCTTGCTTGTAGGGACAACTGGCTATCATGTGCCCAGGTTCCCTACAGTAGAAACAAAGTCCTGGCTTCTTGGCCTTTTTAGTTGCAGCTTGACCAGATGCTTGATTTTTGTTCTTCTTTTCCTTGTTGTGTTTCTTGTTGGCCTTCTTGGGCTGCAGAGCTTTGGTAAGCTCGGTGAGTTCCCTACTGATCTTCCTTGTTGACCTTTCCAACTTGTTTAACCTTTCAAGTATCTTTGACATCGGGTAGGCGTGATGCAGGTTATTCCATGTTCCTTGTTTCTCATGCTCTTCTTGTACTGAAAATCCAATCTCTTCTGGGGTCGCTGGAAGTTCGAGTATGTCGTCCTTCGCGTCGATTGCTGCAGCTTCTTCTTCATCGCTTGGTTGGTACAAAGGGCAATCTTGAAATTTGTGTCCAGAGTCGCCACAATTGAAACAGGTCATCCGTGATCTGATGCTCATAATTGCTTTGTTCTTGTTCTTTCGCTTAGGAAACAAAGTCCGGTAGGCGGTACACTTGGAATAATTGATTCTCCACTTCAACAGTTACATAGTCCTGGTTATCATCTGGGTCAAAGTCTTGTGGTGCTGCGTACAGAAACTTTCAGGCGAGATTCTTCTTCGATGATGAGGGAGAAAGGACTTTTTAAGAGAAAGAAAGGTTATACAGGAAGGATTTTGTATCTAGTTTTGAAAATAATCTTTTTCGAGCGTAACAAATCTTAGGTTTTCGGTCTACGGTCAAGTATTGCTCTGATACCACT
The DNA here is from genome assembly GCA_012490785.1 of Eragrostis nindensis. Lineage (NCBI taxonomy): Eukaryota > Viridiplantae > Streptophyta > Magnoliopsida > Poales > Poaceae > Eragrostis > Eragrostis nindensis. Next base: position 1,125,569 of record JAAXCT010000030.1, on the reverse strand, counting down.
CTGTCATACCCCATTTCTAGAGTACGATGTGCATTATGTATCAGTCCCTGGATCAGTAGCTGATACGCACAAGAACACAGATATGGTAGCCAAAGCATACTTCGAATAAAGGAAGTGTTACCTATTACAGAGCCTTTAGTGGCGGCAGGACAAGGATTTCGGACCATCCATGACCAACCAACCAACTAACGGCGAAGCAAACAGCGGAAACCACGGCCCAAGCCACAAGCAGACTTGAGAAGCAGACCCGAAAACCAACACGTCGCCGCTTCCTACGAAGCCTTCTCTTTACTAAAAACAACAATCGCAAACGCGTGAGTACATAAGGTACTCAGCAAACCCTAACACAAGGGGTAAGCATATGCAAGGGTGTATCAATGGAAAAGGCTGGGGTCCATTGTATTGGCGGAAAAGCCAATTTTCATGCAAGGGATGTTTTGCAAACAAAGCCAGTTCACAAACTACAGTCAAGATTATTATCATATAATGGGGTTGGTCGGCCCTGGGGGAGATAATGGTTCAATCCCGCCAGTTCCTCACTTTTAATGCTGGCCGGAAACCAGCGCACGGCTCCACGCCGGTGTATTCCAAAAACACGCCAAGGACAACTGACACAGGAAACTCTAATCATAGTGTGGCCATTGCTTTCGCGTTGTCCAATACCGTGGAACACGGCTTTCCGGAAAGATTCATAACCTCGGCCGAGGGTGCACAAATTTCCCCACAAGGTAGTCCAGTCCTCCCCGGGGTCCCAGTTCGGACTGTCCTACTAAAGGTTCCATACCTACTTGGTACCACCACGGCATCCCCCACGGACATCACCAGGGGCTTCACAATTCAATAATATGGCCAGAGTCAATAAATGCCGGACTCGCCGCCACCCTCGTCGAGTCTTCTCCTGGGACTCCATTGCAATCTCCTGCCTCCGGGGGTACCGGGTGAGTACTAGTAGGGTGTGGTTCCAATCCCGTACCCATATACGGCTTGTGGCTGCGCGTAAGGTGCTAGGCAAAGGCGGCACAAGAACCGGTCCTTATACGACCGAACCAGGCATCTTCAATAGCCAATCCCCACGGGGAAGGGCGTCCCAGAGATAGCCTCCCCACTGAGGACTACCTCGCCTGGTCCCGCCCAAAACATCCCCCACTATGGGTTGCACTTTATCACCAATCCCACCCATTTTCACATTTACACACACCACCAAGACTCACGCATTTTAACACAAAAGCATGTGAGCAAGATTAATTAAACACATGGTGAAAGTCCTAAGCAGCATACCAGCACATCATTAAAGAGTTAATGATGCGGGTTCCTAGGTTTAACAAGGAATCAGGATATTTCAAGATCAAGGCATGGCAATCAAATATTACTAGGACCTTCTAGCATTTAAATCACATTTAAATACCATGCATATTTATTTATAAACAGCTCTAAATAGGATAATTTTGCAATCATAGGATCAATATGATCAATGGGAGTTAGGGCTTGCCTGGTAAACGTTATCCTAATCTTCAATTTCCTTCTTGATTCTTGTATCTTCTGACCTGTCCTTGAATTTGAATTCTTTAGCAAGTCTGTTGAATTCCTCTGGCTCTTCCTTGAAGCTCACGCAATCTAGCGTATAAAACAACGCGGATAAACAAACTACCGCAAAAGAAATAAAGAGCGAAAAGAGCCAAAAAGATCCAATTAACTCCGAAGGAAAAACGAGGGAAAACCAGAGAAGGACAAGAACACAAATTATGCATGATGCAGCCGGTTTTACTTTAAGGGAGATTTTACTATCTTAAGGCTAAAGTAGGTGATGCATCAAACACCAGGGCTTTTAATTATAGATGAGGGATGCTAAACACCATGAAGAAGGCATGAGTGCATGAGAAGGTGGGAGACGGCAGGTGCACGTGTTTGTTGTACATTTATGGCACTAAGTCTTTATATAGGTTGTAATCTATATAAAGGCTTATGCAACACATATACAACGTGCAAAGTGTGTCACTTTAATTACCTATTATGGTATTACTTAATTATCCTTGATTTATTATCTAATAAGTTTATCTGTCACGCGACGGGCGCATGACGGTGGTACGTGCACGTGCTTATGTAAAATATGAATGCACGAATACAAATAAAGCACGGGGAATTAAAAAGGCAATTTAAAAGAGAGGGATTGACAAAGATCATTAAAAGGGATTGATTCTGGTGGCAATGAATAGAGCGTGATTTTATATAAATTTTGGCGAAGGAATCGCCAAAATCGGAGCTCGAATGATAAAGATATGAATTTTGGGAGTTTACGGAAAAAGGAATTAATTAGGATCATGCTTAATTAAGCATTGATATAATCCTAATTATTTTGGGATGAATAATGGTTGGAAGATGTTGAGAGCGGTCAAAATGTTTTCAGGAATTTTTCTGGGATTTTTCTGGTATGGGAAATTGGTCGTAAAAGATTCTGTGTACAATCGCCGGGTGAGCTTAGCAATTCTGGCGCGGGTGTGAGGCTGATATGAATTTAGGAATTTTATAGAAAGGAAATTAATCAGGATTAAGCTAATAAATTAAGTTTAGCCATAATCCTAATTAATCTGGAGCAACAAGGGTCGGATAAAAGGTTTAGAATACAATCTAGCATTTTTAGAGATTTTCTGGGATTTTTCTGATATTGGAAAAAGTGATCAAAAAGAAATGTGTGTGCACTTTCTGTGTGAATTCAGCATTTTTAGACTGTGTGAGCGGTGGATATATGGGTCTTGAATGCCGAGTGATGATTAGGCACTGGAGGACAATGAGATGGGCGATGTAGGATATTCCAAGACGGAATTTTTATTAAAAAGGAAAAGAATTACGACATAGACGGGGTCTATGTACGGAGTCCAGAATTAGTGCCAAAATGCACTATGTGGAGACAGAACAATGTGTTAAAATTCGGTTAGGTGCTGTACGGAGATTTGAACGAGTGTGCACGTGCAGGGTTACGATCGTAGGATTTGTCGAAACGGGGTTTTATTGAAAAAGAATAGGAATTTAGAGTGTTGATGGCGCAAAAGATATTTTAGATCTTCAAAACCAGTACCAAAAGGTACTACATGTTTATACGAACGCGAGAGCGCAAGAATCGCTCGAAACGGAGTTAGAATGGAAAAGATATGGAGATTTAAAGATTTAAAGGGCTTATTTGCAGGAATAGAAATATTCTGAGGGCTTATTGGTAAATACAGAAAGTCGACAGGGACCTATCTGTATTACAGAAAAGCTCGAGGGCTTATCTGTAAAATGTACAGGGCCGGGGATTTTCTGGATATTTTGGAATTATTTCTGTATAGGAAAAGATCATGGACCTAGCTCATGGTGGATCGGAGTGCTTATGAGTCTGTGGTCCATGTGGACTGGGTTTATGGAGGAGAGGGAAAAAGGGAGGCTGACTGGGCAGGGGGGGACCGGGTCAAGGTGGGCCCACGGACCGACGTGGCTAGCCACGTTGGCAGGCGGCGGGGCTGAGTCAACGCGGCCGGGAAAGGAGGTGCGGCGATGGCGCGTCGCCGGAATGCTCGCCGGCGGCGTCTAGGAAGGCAGAACGGCGACGAGAACACGTCGCGGGGGACTAGTGCGCGACGGCGGAGCGTCCGGTGGAGGATGTCGACGACGGCGCGCAGCACGGCGGCGGCACAAGCTCGCCGGAGATGGCGGCGGCAGTGGCTCGCGAGGGGAAGAAAGGGAAAGGGTGCGTGAAGCTCGAGTGTGTGCTTGCTGGGACGTGTGCGGGTGTGCGGGGAGTCTTCCTGGCCGCGCGGCATGGCCGGAGAAGGGCCCACGGTGGCCGGCGGCGAGAGGGAGAGCGACGGCGGTGATGGTGCTCGGTGCGGAGTGAGTACGAGTGGGAAAAGGGAAAGAAGGAGGGGCGCATGAGGGAGAGAGGGACTTGGGGAGTCTCACCGAGCGGTCATCGAGGCCGGGGAAGGAGCAGAGGAGGCCGGAGCCGGAGAGGAAGGCGGCGATGCGGTGTTCACCGTTAACCTAGCTCCCCGGGGCTCGGCTGCACCGGAGTAGGAGGGGGTGAGGTTGAGGAAGGAACAAAGAAGCCAGATGATGGTGAAGAAATCGACGAGGCTCGTTCGGAGGAGGCGAGATGCCTCGCCGGGGTTGCTCGTCGGAGCGGAAGGAAGAAAAGAGAAGGGGAGAAATGGGGATGGGTTCGAGCGGAGGGGGATTCGGCGCTTATTTATCGACGGCGAAGGCGGCGTGCACAGGAGGGCGGCGCGGAACAGTAAGGCGGCGAGTTTTAGTTGCTTGGCGGACGCGCTACGGCGGGTGAGGCGGTGGGGAGACCGGGCGGCATGGGCGGCGCGGGTTCGGCGCCGGTCGCGTCCGGAGGAGGGAGAAGGAGGCGGGCGGGCTGAGTTGGGCCGGTATGGGCTGGAGAGAAAGGAGATGGGCCGGAGCGCGCGGGGGAGAGAGAAGAAAGGAGCTGGGCCAGAAGGGTGGAAAAAGGAGAGGGCGGCCCAGGAGAAAAGAAAAGGTTTAAACTTTTCTGGAGTTCGAATTTGAAGGAATTTCGAATTCAAACAAAAACACAAATCGATCAAACACTCAAAATAAATCCAATAAAATCTCAACAGTGCATATGATGAGTTTTATGCAAGTTTAAATTCAAATTTTTGAAATTTAATTTGGAGAATTACCTATTTTGATTTTAGTTTGTTGTAAATTCAAAAAGGTTCAAAATTTTAGTGGAGTTTAAATGGAAGCAAACACTTGAGCATTGATTTTATATTTCAAAATTTCAAATTCGGCTACGCTTTATTTATTTTAGTGAGTTTTATTTTTCGAAAAATCATGGCAAGGTAAGATCACACAAAAAGATTTAAATTTTTAGTGATTTTTAGCGTTTTGACTTTGGCCTCGGATTTTAGGATGTGACACTTTTGAGGAGTTTTATTCCTAATTTTCATATAGGCTCTAATAGGATTTTGGAGAATTTGTGACGATATGTTGAAGAGCAAAGATTAACTCCCAAAAAATTATGAGAAGTATGTCAAACCTGACCAAAAAATAGGATTTTGGCAGACTAATGGCTTTTGAACTATATTCTATAAGGAAATATAATCAATGACCCGATCTAATCTGACCTGCTGCTAATCTGACAGGATCGAATCTAAACCGATATAAACAGGTAGATTTTTTTTTTTTTATTGGTGGCTGGTCAGGGTGTGTCTCCCGATCTAATCTGACCTATCGCTAATCTGACCCGGTCCACTGCATTTATTATCTCATATAAAAGCCAGTATTAAAACCCTATTTGACAAATGTATGTTTTTTATCACACGTGAAGCCTTCTTCCCAAAGCTTAATAAGTTAAATTAAGGGGAGATATGGGAAGGCTGAGATTAATTCAATCTTTTACCTATGAGGATGTAAGACATGAAAGCTAACGGAGGCTCGTTTTTTGACTTCTTCCGACCATAGTAGTTGGAAATGATGTACCAAAAAATAAAAACAAAAGTGGAAGTATTTGATGGATAGAAAATAGAAAACGATTTTAGGCGTTACTGATTGTTTCCGACTATTTCCATTTTGGACTGAAAATTACCGTTGATATTTTACCGTTCTATATTAGTCTAGCCAATAAAAATATATATTAGATATATTCCAAACTGAAATAGGCAATAAATAAAGAGGTCTAAGCCTAATCCTAGCATTCCCTTCCTGTGTGCCAAAAAAGTCGCTTCACTAGTAAAGCCGAATGTGATTGCGGAAATATCAAAGCTCCTTCCTATCACATGAAAACTGAACATAATCATCACTCATCGGCGGCCGCCAATCCCCACATATGCACGATCAATTCCATTCTCCCTCACGCAGATTGACACCATTGTGTAGCCTAGCAAATACTATGCCATTGTCTATCCACGGTGCTGTGACTGTGATTTGTGTTACTGATATACATGCGAAGGAGGTATGACTGAAATTCTGAGCAGTGCATGCATCTTTAGAGAATTAAATCATAATCAAACTCACCACTAAGAGATTGGCTTTTGACGAGTTTTATTCCTAATTTTCATATTGGCTCTAATAGAATTTTGGAGAATTTGTGACGACGGGTTGAAGAGCAAAGATTAACTCCCAAGAAAATTATGAGAAGTATGTCAACCTCACAACAAAATAGGATTTTGGCTAGACTAATGGCTTTTGAACTATATTCTATAAGCAAACATAATCAATGACCCGATCTAACCTGCCCTGCTGCTAATCTGACACGATCGAATCTAAACCGATCTAAACATGTGGATATTTTTTTATTGGTGGCTGGTCAGATGTGTCTCCCGATCTAATCTGGCCTGCCGCTAATCTGACCCGGTCTAATCTAACCTGATCTAATTAGGAGGATATTTTATTTTATCGGTGGATGCTAAGGGTGTGTCTCCAGTATATATGAACTTCCCTTTGTTGGCAGCACCCAAAGCCGTAGGGCATAGGTCTTAAGTAATCATACCTGCATTTAATGTCTGATATAAAAATCATTATTAGAACCCTATTTGATCAAATGTAAGTTTGTGATCACACGTGAAGCCTTCTTCCCAAAGCTTAATAAGTTAAACTAAGAGGGGATATGGTAAGGCTGAGATTAATTCAATCTTGTACCTTTGAGGATGCAAGACACGAAAGCTAACGGAGGCACGTTTTTGACTTCTTCCGACCATAGTAATTGGAAATGATATACCAAAAAATTGAAAACAAAAGTAGAAGTATTTGATGGATAGAGAATTGAAAACAATTTTAGACATTACCGATCATTTCCGACTATTTCCGTTTTGGGCCATAAATTACCGTTGATATTTTACCGTTTTGTATTAGTCTAGCCAATAAATATATATCACATATATTTGAAACTTAAATAGGCAATAAATAAAGAGAGATCTAAGCCTAATCTTAGCATTCACTTCCTAAAAGTGGCTTACTACTAAAGCCGAACGTAAATGCGGAAATATCAAACTCCTTCCTATCCCATGAAAACCGAACATAATCATCGCTCATCGGCGGCCGCCAATCCCCACATATGCATGATCAATTCCTTTCTCCCTCATGCAGATTGGCGCCATTGTGTAGTCTAGCAAATACTATGACATTGTCTCCACGTTGCTGTGACTATGATTTGTGTTACTGATAGTACATGCGAAGGAGGTATGACTGAAATTCTAAGGAGTGCATGCATCTTTAGAGAATTAAATCATAATCAAAGTCACCATAAAAGATTGGCTTTTGAGGAGTTTTATTCCTAATTTTTCATATAGGCTCTAACAGGATTTTGGAGAATTTGTGACGATAGGTTGACGAAGATTAACTCCCAAAAAATTATGAGAAGTATGTCAAACCTGACCAAAAAATAGGATTTTGGCAGACTAATGGCTTTTGAACAATATTCTATAAGGAAACATAATCAATGACCCGATCTAATCTGACCTGCTGCTAATCTGACAGGATCGAATCTAAACCGATCTAAACAGTAGATTTTTTATTGTTTTTTATTGGTGGCTGGTCAGGGTGTGTCTCCCGATCTAATCTGACCTACCGCTAATCTGACCCGGTCCAATCTAACCCGAACTAAGCAGCAGGATATTTTATTTTATTGGTGGATGCTAAGGGTGTGTCTCCAGTATATATGAACTCCCCCTTGTTGGCAGTACCCAAAGCCGTAGGTATCTTAAGTAATCATACCTGCATTTATTATCTCATAAAAATCAGTATTAAAACCCTATTTGACAAATATATGTTTTTATCACACGTGAAGCCTTCTTCCCAAAACTTAATAAGTTAAATTAAGGGGAGATATGGGAAGGCTGAGATTAATTCAATCTTTTACCTATGAGGATGTAAGACATGAAAGCTAACGGAGGCTCGTTTTTTTTGACTTCTTCCGACCATAGTAGTTGGAAATGATGTACCAAAAAAATGAAAACAAAAGTGGAAGTATTTGATGGATAGAAAATAGAAAACGATTTTAGGCGTTACTGATTGTTTCCGACTATTTCCATTTTGGACTGAAAATTACCGTTGATATTTTACCGTTCTAAATTAGTCTAGCAAATAAAAATATATATTAGATATATTCCGAACTGAAATAGGCAATAAATAAAGAGGTCTAAGCCTAATCCTAGCATTCCCTTCCTGTGTGCCAAAAAAGTCGCTTCACTAGTAAAGCCGAATGTGATTGCGGAAATATCAAAGCTCCTTCCTATCACATGAAAACCGAACATAATCATCACTCATCGGCGGCCGCCAATCCCCACATATGCACGATCAATTCCTTTCTCCCTCACGCAGATTGACACCATTGTGTAGTCTAGCAAATACTATGCCATTGTCTATCCACGGTGCTGTGACTGTGATTTGTGTTACTGATATACGTGCGAAGGAGGTATGACTGAAATTCTGAGCAGTGCATGCGTCTTTAGAGAATTAAATCATAATCAAACTCATCACTAAGAGATTGGCTTTTGACGAGTTTTATTCCTAATTTTCATATTGGCTCTAATAGAATTTTGGAGAATTTGTGACGACGGGTTGAAGAGCAAAGATTAACTCCCAAGAAAATTATGAGAAGTATGTCAAACCTCACAACAAAATAGGATTTTGGCTAGACTAATGGCTTTTGAACTATTCTATAAGCAAACATAATCAATGACCCGATCTAACCTGCCCTGCTGCTAATCTGACACGATCGAGTCTAAACCGATCTAAACATGTGGATATTTTTTTATTGGTGGCTGGTCAGATGTGTCTCCCGATCTAATCTGGCCTGCCGCTAATCTGACCCGATCTAATCTAACCTGATCTAATTAGGAGGATATTTTATTTTATCGGTGGATGCTAAGGGTGTGTCTCCAGTATATATGAACTTCCCCTTGTTGGCAGCACCCAAAGCCGTAGGGCATAGGTCTTAAGTAATCATACCTGCATTTAATGTCTGATATAAAAATCAGTATTAGAACCCTATTTGATCAAATGTAAGTTTGTGATCACACGTGAAGCCTTCTTCCCAAAGCTTAATAAGTTAAACTAAGCATGGTACGGCTGAGATTAATTCAATCTTGTACCTATGAGGATGCAAGACATGAAAGCTAACGGAGGCTCGTTTTTGACTTCTTCCGACCATTGTAGTTGGAAATGATATACCAAAAAAAATGAAAACAAAAGTGGAAGTATTTGATGGATGGAAAATTGAAAACGATTTTAGACATTACCGATCATTTCCGACTACTTCCGTTTTGGACCATAAATTACCGTTGATATTTTACCTAGCCAATCAAATATATATCACATATATTCCAAACTGAAATAGGCAATAAATAAAGAGAGATCTATGCCTAATCTTAGCATTCACTTCCTAAAAGTGGCTTACTAGTAAAGCCGAACGTAAATGCGGAGATATCAAACTCCTTCCTATCCCATGAAAACCGAACATAATCATCGCTCATCGGCGGCCACCAATCCCCACATATGCACGCGAACTGATAGTTCGTACTCTTGTCTGCCGGCGTGTCACTTGTTCATGAACACCTGATTTGGAGCCCGAGCCACTTGCCTCATTGTAGCATGGGTGCCGAAACTCAGTTGATTAATGTCGTTGCCATCACTTCCACTTGCAACATCCAACTCCTCCTCTGCCAGCCTACCTACAGCAAACTGATCAGCTGCTGGGAGCATGTGACCGGCTTCAATATTGTCCCTCAGGCCATGGCGTTTGTCTCCTGGTTTAGCCGGCATGTACAGGTGGAAATCCGAGAACTCTCTCATGTACTTTCCCTGGTACTTTGACATCTGAATCTGACTTAGAAAGTACAAGATGAAGTGAGCGTACGGATGCTATCGGGAACAATCTAACCCATCAGTGATGACATCCTCAATCTCACAAAGTAAAAAGTCCACAATGTCGAAGTTGCCCATTCATGATGTGAATAAGGAGCCATTGTTGTAGACTAGTCATGTTGTTAGCATTGCCCAACCGTGGTAACAAGGTCATCCTCAGTGCTTCGTGAACCATCTTTGTCTCTCGATTAAGATATTTAGTTTTACGTTTTCCTGCGTTAGATTCTGTCGAGGCCTGTGTAAAAGCTGACCCAACTGCTCGTCTGTAGGGAAATTGCCACCGATCATAGGACAGTGAGGAGGTGATGCATATCCATATACTATCTGATGTAGAAACGTCTTGTAAATATCAACTCCGAGAAAATTAGCTAGCTGTTCTCTAGTGGCTCGGAAACGTTGACCCTCAAAAATGAATTGGATCCATATTCAGTTAGTAGAAATGTAGATTGTAGCATAGAATTCTCGGACCCAATCGTCAACATATTTACTAGCTCTGAAACTATCTCACTCAATCCCTTGAATGGGGCAAAGTATGCGTGGATGTTGGTGCCCGCCGAGGCTCTCTTCAGAGCAGTCCAGTCAAGTTTGTTGTGATTAAACAGCTGATTTTCTTCTTTGGCCAGGTTGCGATTAATCTGCGATGAATATTAGTCAACCGATTATTCAGTGCAAGCCATTCCCCAACCGATACGTCGATGCGTAATGCCTTGAGATGCTTGCCTTTAGATTTATTTTTATGTATCACTGCCCTTGCTTAGATGGGGATTCTTCTTCCTCGGAACAGTCCTCAAAAGAATCATTAACATCGTGATACAAAGTACAATAAGGTAAGCGGCTCCGCTTCTCAGAATAACCCTCTGAAGGCATCGCCGTTCGAGGCCTCTTGTTCACATAACTAATCCCGCCTCGTGCACGCGCATAACCGGGGCGCTGATTGGCCAAGGCACCAGCTGTCATAACCGCAGTCTGCTGTTTACTGGATCGGCCTCTCTGCCTCGTGTGAGGACCAGATGTCTGGGCTTGAGTGACCGCAGTCATCTTCCCTGCATGCTGATTGTCCCAAAAGGGACAATAACACCCCATCTTGGCTGTGATCGTGGATGCTTGGTACAAGCCATCTGTCACTGAACTGCAAGGAAGCAGTGGCGGAGCGTGAGCATACGCTAATCACATAAGACATTTGATAATAATAGATAATAAATGCAAATACAACGACGACAAGTATGGAATTTCAATAGCATTTGTATCAGATTTTCTATCAATAAATGAATATAGTGGCTCAAAAAAAGCTTGGGGATTGCTCAGAAAAAGGGAAAAATAAGTTGGGTTTTCACCACAGCAGAAGATGAAGAGGGCGATGGGGGGAGCCACCCAGGGTAGATCATTGGCAGGATGAATCAACCTCGGAGTTGCGGAACGTGGCAGAGCAGCGCGATGGCGGCGAAACGCTGGAGCTAGGGTTACGCGGGCGGGTTCCGAATCTGTACAGCACGCCAGCGGTGAATCTCTATTCTCTCGTGCCTGGGTTACAACGGCCGGAGGATCGAGAAAGTGGTTAGGCCAGCCGTCCAGTGCTCTACATCAGCATAGGACGACAAGAGGCAGCTCAGCGGCGCGGATGAGAGGCGGAGGAGCGAGCACTGAACTATAGACATGGAAAAGTAGAAGGCTGTTTGCATCCACACCATCACTTTGGACTGAGTTTCATGTATACCATCACGCTAGTCAATGGATTAGTCTTTTCTATTCTTTTGTAACCAGGTCCTAATTTTTTTATTTAATTAGGTCCTAGTTGTCATTGATACATCATGGAATTTTCGAAACAAAACGTAGTCCAATAACACACCGCGGAATCATCGCTATGGATCGGCGGGCCGCACAAAAAAATCCATCTAAATAGGGGCCAAGGTGCAGGCCGAGGAAAGTGGTAGTGAGCCAGATTTGACTTGTACTGGACTAGGATGTGTGTGTGTCCGCCTTGTGCTGAAGCATATGCGGGGCTTACTTTCCCATTTTAATGACAAACACAGCCTGACGTGTGGGTCCACAACATGCTGACTGGGATGCGTGTGGTTCCGCTATGTGCTGACTAGGATGCATGTGGGCATATTTCCCCATTTTAATGACGAATAGTGTCTGACGTGTGGGTCCATGTTATGCTGATTGGGATGCGGGTGCGGGAAATCCTATAGCAAAGCACAAATTTTGACTGACGTGTGGGTCCACACCATGAGCTTTGGCGTTGATTGCTGCAGTGTCGATGATGGAGGAGAAGGGAGAGGTGAGTGCTGCGGCGGGGAAAGGAGGCGCCGACAACCTTGCGGAGCTCCTCCGGGCAACCTCGCAAATGGGTGGCGATGGAGCAGGGTGACGGGCCAGCGAGGCAGGCGGTGCGGCTCGCAAACGGAGTGAGGTAGGCGCGCGATGGGGACTTGGGAGGAAGCAAGGTGTGGTGGCTGCACGATTCGAGAAAGGGATAAGGTGTGGGGAGGGAGGAGGGGTCCGATGGGTGCTGGGCCTGTTGGGACTTGCTGGCTCGTTTGGCTCGCGAGCAGCTCACAAGCCAGCTCGTTAAACAAAAGGAGCTGCAACCTGGCTCGTTAGAAAACGTGAACGAGCCGAGCCGAGCCAGTCACGAGCCGAGCCGAGCTAACGAGCCACGAGCTTTTCGTCCAGCCCTAGACAGATCGGATAGTTTGCTCATGAGACTGCCAGGAGATCTATAAATAGAGCCTGATAGACACCTTGGCAGTTTGAAGCCACATATATAACAATTACAGCATAATATCATACCAGGTGCAAGTATACGGCTGATATATATGGCAGACATCAAAGCTGATGCTGTATCTCTTAGCAAGGAGATTCATGGTTCAACGATGGCCTCCAACACCAGACCCTTTGTACCCTGCGTGTGGGGAGACTTTTTTCTCACTTACTCCCCTCCTGTTTCTCAGGTATGAATCATCGTCATTTGACATAGGTTCAATAATGCTGATATGCATCATGCGATTTCATAGTCCTTAGCTTGCAGTCTGTATGTTCATGCTGCAGATTTCTGAAGAGCGGATGAGGGAGAGGGCAGATCAACTGAAGGGGGAAGTGCGCCAGAGGTTTGATAACAGCAAGGCCACGAGCATGGCCAACATAGTGGAACTCGTTGACGCGCTCGAACGCCTTAGTGTAGATAACTACTTCCAAATAGAGATTGACACTGCATTACAACGTGTTCACAGTGAGGATCTCGAGTTTGGCAGCTCGAAAGAGCTTTATATCACCTCGCTTCGGTTTCGTTTGCTTAGGCAACATGGCTTCTGGGTATCTGCAGGTAGCTAATTGTGTAAAACCAAACTTAATCATTCACTGATTGATTCTTGTTGTTTCATAATTCACAGATTAATGGTTTTTGATTGGTTAATTGTTCTTGGTTAACTGTACATAGAGCACATCCTTTTAAAGATAGCAGATGCATGCCACTTACAAGCACAACTTGGTGCAGATGTGTTCGACAGGTTCAGAGATGACACTGGTGGTTTCAGCTTAGGTCTTAGCAGTGACCCGAGGGGGCTGCTCAGCCTGTACAATGCCGCACACATGGCGGTCCCAGGCGAGGATGTCCTTGATAATGCCATCGCCTTCACCAGGTCCCACCTTGAGGCCATGAAAGGAAAACTCTGGTCTCCATTGGAAGAGCAGGTCTCCCGTGCCCTTAGCATGCCACTTCCAAGATTCATGGGTCCGCTAGAGACTACGCACTATATCGTCGAGTATGAGCAGGAGGAGGCCCACGACGCCGTGGTCCTGGAGTTCGCAAGGCTGGAGTATAACCTCATGAGGTCCTTCTACCTCAAGGAGCTCAGCGCCTTCTCCTTGTATATGCTCCTCTTGATCTAATTAACCATGTTTAATTTTAAATCCTCGGAAATTGTTTGATCTCATCCAAATCTCAGATGGTGGAGGCATCTCTATGATGATGTGAAGCTGGCATACGCCCGGAACCGCGCCGTGGAATGTTACTTCTGGGCTATAGGAGTGTTACATGGCAAAGAGAACTCTCGTGCGAGAATAATGCTCGCCAAGATGACTGGATTGCTTACCTTGATTGATGACACGTACGATGACCATGCCACCCTAGACGAGTCCCAAAGGCTCGACGAAGCGATCCAAAGGTAGCTACTACCACTGTTACAAATTTCTACTTGTTCCAGCTTTTTCTTAACAAAATGTGAATAATATATTATTGAATCACTGCGGCTCGCTATGTTCATTTTTGAAACGCAGTTACAAATTATATTTTTGTAGTATTGTTTGGATAAAGATAGAACAACAAATAATATGAAACGGACGGAGCAATTTGTTTGTTATGAACTCTTCTAAAATGAAAGATGTGTTACAGGACACTGACTATATATGTCCATCACTTATTTACAGATGGGATGAAAATGCAGTTTCTATCCTACCAGAATATCTTCGTATGTTGTACATCAAAATATTAACCATCTTCAGCGAATTTGAAGATGATTTGCTGCCCCATGAGAAGTATCGCATGTCTTACGTCCGGAAAACGGTAAGTAATTTGTGCCCAGTACGCGGAGCCTCCACATGCCCATATGCATGTATGTGCTACGCTTAGCTAAAGTCTCTTGGGAGACAATATCACTTTTCCCATTATCCAAAAGAGTTGCACATTTGTGTGATTGTATTGTAGAATATTACCAAGTACCTCATTTATTTGTTATTGTCTTATCGTCGTTATTTTTTTCTGTCTATTATTTAAAATTGATTGTTTTGTAATGATAATAGTTTGTAATTATAAATCTATATAGTGGTATCTTTTGAGTCATTTTTCATAATGTCAATGGTGGGTAATAATGACAATAATGAATAACTTTTAAAACTTGTGGAAGGCATTTTGCACCATTCTTTTAATAATGGTAGTGTTGGGTAATTTCTAAAACATAAAGAGCGCATTTTGGACTAAAATGTAATGGTAGTAGTGGGTAGTTTTTCTTCCGTTAAATTCTCTTATAAATTTACTAATTTCTAGCCTTTGAGAGAGAATTTGGTGGCTCCCTTTCTTGGCCAAATATTATATTAACAAATTATTGTATGCATGTGCCGTCTAACATGCTTAGCATTGCACATAGTAGCGTGGCCTTATATTTGTTCGTATCGTGCTAAAGAATCTTGTGTTCTTTTTTCTTGGTGAGAAATCCAATGTTGTCTCCATTTTCTCTTGTCCAGTTCAAATTGCAGTCAAAGTCTTACCTTCTTGAGGTCACATGGTCCAACGAAAATTACATACCGAAGTTCAAAGAGCAGGTAGAACTGTCGGTCATGACAAGCATGCTTACGACAATTCTTGTGTCGCTGATGGGTGCGGGTAATATAGCTACCAGAGAGACGTTCGAGTGGGCAATTGGTGTTCCTGACATGGTTCTCGCATGTTCTGAGATTGGCCGCTTCCTCAATGACATTGGTTCCTACAAGGTATTGTTCCATTTCCAAAATAGATATGGTATTAGAATGTGTGTACTCAATTAAACTTCTACTAGGCCTCGCATCATCAATATGGATGACAGTACTTATCTTTGTCATACGAAACCGTTTCATAAAGGAGTGCTTCGCCACCAACATGGGGTACACTTTTTAAAAAATAATGGTCAAGAGTGCATGCCAAAAATTATAGTGATGATGAATGTCATAAAAAATAGTATAGACATCGAAGGTACGTGTCAGCACCGAATGTTATACCAGGGGTGCAATTAGAAGCTTTGCCTTAACTAATAACAGTTAAATTTTCCAAACTAAAACCAGAATTTATGTACGCAGAGGGGGAAGAGCAACAAGGATGTACCCAGCACCGTGGAGTGCTATATCCATGAGCATGGCACCACAGGGGAGGAGGCGGTGGAAGCAATCACTGCAATGATAGAACACGCCTGGAGGAGAATCAACAAGGCATTCATGGAAATGGACCGTGCGCTTCTGCCAGCTGCGAAACTGGCTGTGGTCAACCAAGGTGGGCCATTGGAGATCATATACTATGCTGGCAACGATGCCTACTCCTTCAGCAGTGACCTCAAGGATCTTGTGGCCTCACTCTTCCTCAATCCCATCCCCACTTAATAATAAATCAGTGCATGAACCATGCCAGGGGAGGACCTGAACCACTTACCATAGGTACAGGCCAACGGCTACTGGAAAATTACTTCTTGTATAATAAGAGCGTTTAAGACTTAAGCGATATCCTGCATATTCCGTGTGACAGGACAGCTAGCCCTGGGTGATAGAAGCTCCTACATTATTGTTATTTGTGTAATAATTGTCATGCGACTTCATTTTTCAATAAATATATTTTTCACTTTATGCACTGATATGCCCAAGTCACAGCAATACCACAGATTATTCAATTATGGATCCGTGCCGCCTCAACATAGATAAGTTCTGTCACCGCACGGAGCACTCGGCAAACAAAAAAAAAAACCACTCGGCACAGTGTTTCAGCATTCGCTAAAAAGAGACTCGGCAAATAGTTCTTTGCCGAGTACCCGAGTGGGAAATCTTTGCCCAGTATTTTGCTAGTCGCCCGATAGAATGCTCTCAGCAAACAGTCGGTTTCCGGTAGTCCTTAGACCCAAAAAGAAGCAGATAAAAGAAGGGAAATTGGGTTCATGACACTGAAAAATCCCTATTTTAAAAATTTACCATCGAAAGATTATAGTTCACTTTAATACCAGTTTCTTCGTTTAGAAATAAGTTCGCCAGCGGCAGCGGGCAGCCTTCTCCGCATTCTCCACCTTGTCGACCGCCCACATCTCTCTCTCTCTCACACAAACACAAACAGTCCAAGGCCCTGCTCCGCACAGCAGGAAGCTAGAGCTCTGTCGCGGCAGCTCGATTCCGGCAGCCGTGAGTTCTTTGATTCGATTTCGTTTCTGCTCGTCTGGGAGTGAGGAAAACTATTTCGAGAATAAAAAAATTTCGGAGGTCACCGATAAACATGAAATTTCGGGAATTTCAGAAATTTTGCCAAACAAAATTTGAATTTTTTAAAAAACTTTTACAAAATTTCACAAGATATTGTCTCAAATCTATAAACCATCACAATTGCATACATATTACCTTTGGTTCGTCTTCGGCGCCTTCGCTTTCATGCTTAGTCTGCTGCTCCGCCCTACCATCTCCTCCCTCGGCTATCACCTCCGTCACGTCCACCTCCTTCACCGCCTCCTGAGCAACCGGGTTCATTAGGATGCTCATTACGTTCCCCATGGTTGATGCCAAATCAGCTCCGATCTCCCTCGCATGAGCTTGTGGCCCTTACGTCAGGTCAGGCATTTAGTAACACATATGTGTTATTAGAGGTAGAAGAAAGTGTTACTGAGGCCTGTAATAACACATCTAATAAGTGATCTTGCTTTTGCGGTCATAAAAGGTGCGCGTATCTCGCGCCAACACCCATCTCCTTAGATGTAGCGTCTATCACATCACGTGACAGCCCCTTAGTAAACTGATCTGCCAGGTTCTTTGCAGTTTGGATATAATCCAATGATATTACTCCGGAGTTTCTCATTTTTCTGACAGACTACAGTCGTCTCTTGATATGTCTTGAGGACTTAAAGTTATCCTTAGAACTATTCACCTTGACAATTACCATTTGATTGTCACAGTTCATTAAGATTGCCGGCACAGGTTTCTCAACAATGGGCAAGTCCATCAAGAGCTCTCGTAGCCAATCGGCCTCAACGATAGCTGTATCTAATGTAGTAAGCTCTACTTCCTTGGTAGACCCTGTTAAGATGGTCTGTTTGCATGACCTCCATGAAACAGCAGCGCCACCCAAAGTGACAACGTATCCACTTGTGGCATAAATTTCATCTGCATCAGATATCCAGTTCGAATCACTATATCCCTCAAGTACCGCAGGATACCCAGTTATAGTGCCAACCAAATAGCGCATGACTCACTCAAGCACACGCCAATGATCATCAACCGAATTAGATGTAAACCGACTTGCTCACAACATATGAGATATCAGGCCTTGTAGCACTAGCTACCTATAGCACTAGCTAAGTACATGAGTGATCCAATGATCTGAGAATATCTCAGTTGGTCTCTACCAATCCCCTTATTCTTTCGACAACTAAGCAAAGTAACTAATCTAGTCAAGTCCACAACTAGTTCGACCCAGAAACCCGTGAAAAGAATTACTGATACTTGCACTTAGTAACTATACGGAAATCATAAAGACTCGAGGATGACCCGGTACTCAGCATAATCGGAAAAGATTAAGTATGAACACGAACTTAACTTGACACGATCAAGATAAAACAATGACCAATGTATTTATATCATAAAGTACTCGATACAATCGGAGAAAATAAGATGCAAGGGACTCTACCTTACGAAATCCGAAAGACGACTTCCGGAATCGGGGCGAGTGCCCGACTCGACTGTAACAAGTTTTTGCGTAACACATAGATGTGTTACGAGCACAAGTTTTTGCGTAACACATAGATGTTACTGCTTGTGAAAAAAGGTGTTACAATAATTCTAGTCCCACTAACAGGAGCCTCTGCCACCACACAACTACTTAGGACTACGCATCCACCTGCCTGCTGACGTAACACACATAACGCAACCAAGAATGAGGGTGATATCTAGAGGCAGTGAAGCCGCTCACAGAGATGAAATTCATGGCCTCACTGCAGCCCATGTCGAGGCAGATATAGAACACTATTGGACCGTCTGGTCCTATTCGTTCTCCTCTACCTTTGGTTTGTCTTCGGCGCCTTCGCTTTCATGCTCAGTCTGCTGCTCCGCCCTACCATCTCCTTCTCCCTCGGCTATCACCTCCGTCACGTCCACCTCCTTCACCGCCTCCTGGGCAACCTGGTTCATCGCGATGCTTGTTATGTTCCCCATGGTTGATGCCAAATCAGCTCCGATCTCCCTCGCATGAGCTTGTGGCCCTTACGTCAGGTCAGGCATTTAGTAACACATATGTGTTATTAGAGGTAGAAGAAAGTGTTACTGAGGCCTGTAATAACACATCTAATAAGTGATCTTGCCCATGACAAACAATCTTGGATTGTTCTGCTTTTAATAAAGCCATATTGGTTGTCATGTATTAGATTTGTAATCACAGTCTGTAATTTGTTAGCCAACAGCTTTGTGATCATCTTGATTGGGCAGCCAAGAAGAGAAATCGGCCTATAATCATTAGTGGTCTCAGGATCAGGTTTCTTTGGCACCAGTGTGATGAAAGAGCTGTTAAGACTCTGGATATTAATATTCCCGTGATAAAAATCATGGAAGAGCCTATAAAAATCATGGCAGATAACAGGCCAACATTTCTTAATGAAGTGACCGTTGAACCCGTCAGGCCCAGGCGCCTTATCATGGGGCATGTGTTTGACAATACTGTCAATTTCATCTTTCGTAAATGGTTCATCAAGTGCCTGAAGATCAGTAGCCTCAATCAAAGTTTCGAGATCAAAATGCATATGACTCGTCTCAGACTGCCCAAGTCTGTCTTTGAATGAGTTCCATAAGATGGCAGCTTTGTGGTCATGTTCAATTGTAATGGTGCCATCTGCAGATTTCAATTGAGCAATATAATTTCTTCTAAACTTCTGTGTGGCAACAGTTTGAAAGAGCTGTGAGTTCTCATCCCCAAACTTAACCCATCTTATAGTAGCTCTTTGTTTCCAATAGATCCTCTTTGCCTCAAGCAGCTGTAACACATGTTTCTGCAGTTGCTTTCTGAAATTCCTTTCAATCAAGGAGAGGTGTCTCTGATCTTCCAGTCCATCCATCATACCAAGGACCCAACTGCAGTTATTAATGAGAGTGTTGAGCTTTGACAACTCTCTACTCCATGCCTTGAGGCACCTTCTAAGATTCTTGAACTTGGCAGTTAACAGAGTGGCAATATTGTCCCGAAAGCATGGCAAACTCCAGCATTGTTGTACCGTGGGCATGAAGTCCTCAAAAGAGGTCCAATAATTCTTAAAATGAAAGATTGTGGATTTAGGAATATTAGTCTCCATTTGTACAACTAATGGTACATGATCAGAGATAGGTCTTGACAGTGGCAGCACCATAGTGTTTGGAAATGACAGTGTCCAGTTGGTGCATGTGAAAATCCAGTCAAGTTTCTCGAGGAGGGGATTGTCTTGCATATTGCTCCAGGTGAATTCTCTCCCTTTAACAGGAAGTTCTACCAGATCCAGATCCAGATGCCGAATAATATCATTGAAAACAAACATGTTTGCAATGTTACCACCAGGTCTACTCCTGTTTTCTGGGCTGCGCATGAGGTTAAAGTCACCAAGTACTATCCATAGCTCATATTGAGAAGCATCATAATTGTAAAGCCAGTTGGTGAAGGTTGCTCTATCAGTCGCATTGCACGGGCCATAAATATTTGTAACATAAAAAGACTGCCTTGACATGGTGGATGTCAGCTTTACTGTTAAAGTAAATCTTTGTGTGTCTACCACCACTCCTGTAAATAAACTGGAGTTCGAAATGGTGAGGAGCCCCCCCGAGGCTCCAACAGAGGCTGAGAAAGCAAAATTATTAAATCTCCTTGGGCAAAACTTACTGAGATAGTTACTGTCAAAAGCACTCCTCTTAGTCTCCTGTAAACAGAGTACAGAAGCATTACTTTCCTCAATTTTATTCCTGATGACATTCCATTTAGTCTGATCATTCAGCCCTCGAACATTCCATGACAATACATTCCAGTTTCTATTTGGTGTAGCCATAAAATAACTCAGAAAAGGTTTCCCAACCTGACCACCGAAAGGTGGACAGAGACAGAATAAGGACATGGTGCACGACCTCTCCAAATTGCCACAGAGAGTACTTTAGAATGTGAGCAGAAAATATCATAAGGAGCAA
This sequence comes from Eragrostis nindensis, assembly GCA_012490785.1. Taxonomy (NCBI): domain Eukaryota; kingdom Viridiplantae; phylum Streptophyta; class Magnoliopsida; order Poales; family Poaceae; genus Eragrostis; species Eragrostis nindensis. The sequence continues at coordinate 1,104,797 of JAAXCT010000030.1, read as the reverse complement.
CACAGAGGCAACCAGCTCATCATCAACAGGGAAGCAAAAAGACCACGAGGTAATCATCAGATATAAGCAGATCATCAGCCAGATAAAAGTAAACATAAACAGGCAGAGATATAGAACTACTTCCAATAACCATTGTGCACAGCACCATTGTTCTGACCCAGCAGAGCTTAACATCACAAACCACATAGCATAAGTCTGACTGACACTGATAATCAAAATGACTGACACCAAAGTATTCTCACTAACTGAAGCAAGCATAACTTGAAAACTACGAACTGACACCCACACTATGTGAAAGGTGGGGCATGACCTAATCAGATGTGCTATCATCATCACTGGTCAATAGTGTCTTGGCCGACACAGCCGAAGGCTGCATCCTGCAGAAGCCACCAATGGCCTGGACGTTCTCCATGGAGAGATGTGGAGGTGGAGGAGCATTGGGGTCTGCCGCACGGCCCTGGTAGACTGGCATGACTGCAGAAGGTTCTGCAATGACCAGCGCCTTGTTCTTCTTCTTCCGTGATGCAGACGGGACAGAGGATGTAGCAATAGTCTTCTTCTGCGTTGGTGTAGCTGTAGTGGAGGAGGACGGCTTGTAGCCCTTGTTGATGGCCTCCAGCCTGCTGCTCCTCCTGAGCAGGGTAATGTCTTCAGGCACCACTCTCTTGCGGCGCCTCTTGGGGAAGTCAGCAGACTTCTCGATGATCTCCAGCCCCGAGCTCTGTTCCTCCTCTTCAGCATCCACCACATCATCAGCAGGTACCAGCTCCCCAGCAGGCAGCATCTCATTCCGGACAAGTCCATCCTGTTCAGCTTGAGCCTCATGATCCACCTGCTCTGGAACAAGCTCCTCAATGGTGCAACGTGTACGAGCACCCTGTGGTTCCTGTGTATCAACATACCGAGAACAGATACCAATATGCAATTCAGCCCGATGGTCATCATAACCCAGAACAATATTCGACAAACAGGAGAAAATCCTTGGAAAGCCACTGAATCATATGCACTGAACTGAAACAAATCTGTAAATACCTCCACAAAAGGGGCTGGCACTGTCCCTTCGACCCTTGGTGTGGTCATATCAGCAGCAGCGACGACAGGGTCGGCAGCCTGCCATCGTGGAGCAGCCTGGAAACCCTGAGGAGCATGACCAGAACCAGCAGAAACAGCCTCGTGCTGAGGGTTAGGATGGTGCGAACCAGCATTGCGCTGATCAGGGCTAATCCAGCGAGGAGGGGGTGGAGGTGGTGGGTGAGGAGTGCGACCATTGGGTGGGAGAGGATCAGTGTCAATTGGTGGATTGGTGGATTTGACATTTAGCAGATAGCAAGCAACAGACCAGCAGCGAGCAGAGGGTTCATCCCCAACAGCAACAACAACGCTATACGGGATACTAGCAGTAGAATGCAGGATGACCCTAATAATGACCCTAGCTCTGTTAGAGGTTTCATGCCACTCAAGCAGGTTGGCAAAGCTAGAAATCACAGCAGCAATGCTAGGAACATCAAGGCAACCGAGCGGAAAATTGACTAGCATCAACCAGCACTCCTTATCTAAGGCAATGTCACGACGGTTTCTGCCCTCATCATGTGGGCTGAACTTAAGCAAGTAGGGACCCATGCGATGCACTTTACTCATAGCAATTTCACGCTGAGCAGTACTACCAAACGAGACCAGAGCAGCACCTAAGCCAGATGGACAGATGTCGGTAACGCGAAGGCGGAGATTGTTTACCACAAAGCCAAAGATGGCATTGGAGACGTGGGGGTAGTCGACCGGGTCAACCTCAGGATCGAGGATCGCGATCGCCACCTCCTCATTGATCCGCTTGCAGGACGTGCCAAGGTAGCAGTACACCCGCTGCGGGGTGTCCTCCTCGACCGAGCGATCGACAAGAGCAAAGCCACGGGGGACGAGACTCCAGGGTTCAACTGGATTGTTCGCCATGGCGGCGAGCTTGGCCTCGATCTCGGCGACAGTCGCCGGAGACAGAGGTGGAGGAGGTGTATCGGTGGAAGTGGAGGGGTTGCAGGGAAGCAGGGCACCCGCGGCGGCTGAAATTATAGGGAGGCCCCTAGGATTGGGGATGTCAAGGGTCGCAGGCTGGCTGGGAGCAACAGAAGCGGGATATTTCGCACGATAAATAGGCAGGTGACGCTGGCGTGCCAAACAACGAGCCGCAACATGACCATAGTTGTAACAAACCCTGCATCATACCGAATCAGAACAGAATCTCCTCTGATGCCCCCAAGCAAGGCAGCGAAAACAATTCCCATTAAAAAATCTTTTCTGCTGGGCCTTTCCATTCTGTAAATGAGGCTCATTAACTGTCAAATCCCTGTGATCCCGCACCTGCCTCAAATCCGGAGCTGGGCCAAACCGTTTCTGTTCAAAATTCAAATTTGAACTACCATCACGAACACGACTCTGTTCTTCGTTGCGAAGAACACGCTGCCTCTGATTAGCAGTAACCTTTGATGCTGGGGCAGAACCAATTCGATTGAACACAGAAACTCGATCTCCATAATCGCGAACAGAATCAGGAGGACGGACATCAGAAACACATTCCCCAACCCCTGCAAATTCTGCCACATAATTCATATGATAATCTGCTGGATATGCCAGACGCTGAAAAACCGTTTTCTGAGGTTGTGATCGAACTGTCTGTTGCCTGACCACTGTTGCATAACTGCGTTTGCGAGTGATCAGGGTCCATTCACTGTCCTCTAAATCACACCAAACCGCAAACTCACGTCGCCAATTTGGACCCCCATTACCCCAAAGAGCAAAGTGAACTGCAAATGATGGGCAAGTAAAGCTGCGCAGATTGTAAACCAGAAAACCAACTGCCTTTGAATGAACCTCAAAACGAAAGCACCAATCTTTCAGAAGTTGGACACGAAAATCCTTGGCTATGCCACCCAGACAAGATTGCAGAAGCACACTAGCCGAATCAACATTGATTCGCAAAGCCGATCGCGAGAAAGAAGCCACCAGGATGAAACCAGGGGAAGTGGAGGAGGGTGAGACCAAAGTGCCGAACCTGTCGAGAATTCTCCATTGGAGACCGATCCCCGGCGAGAAGTCCAGATCGGAGAGCCCCGTCATGGGGCCAGGACACCACGTTGCTTCCTTGATTTCTAACACATAGATGTTACAATAATTCTAGTCCCACTAACGGGAGCCTCTGCCACCACACGACTATTTAGGACTACGCATCCACCTGCCTGCTGACGTAACACACATAACACAACCAAGAATCACTAGTACAAAAAGAGCCTAATATGATAGTGCAAAATTTACAGTAGTGGCGGACACCTTAAGATACGTCACTGCTAGCCCGACGCCAGTTACTGTATACGCCAGTTACTGTAACACATAGCAGTGGCGGACAGGATGACATCATCGATGCTACAGTACTTTGGGCAATAGCAGTGGCGGTCAAAATGACGTCAGCGTCGTCTGTCATCAGAGACACAGTAGTAGTGGCGGACGTACTGACATCATCGTTCTGTCACTAGTGTATTTTTATAGCAGTGGCGGGCTGCTGATGTCATTCGACCCGCCACTGGAATGAAGCGGCCCATTTCAGCCCATTTTCAACACGACCTACGCCGTCTGTATGTAAACTACATTAGGGTTATCTACTCTCTCCCTTATCTTCTCGCCTGCGTCGCCGCCGCCCACTCCCTTCTCTCACTCTTGTTCTTCTCGTCGACTGCCCTCCTCTCCCTCACTCATGCTCTGCTCCCTCCTCCCCTCTCCCTTGGCAGGTGCATCCCTGGCGGTGGTGGAACGGCGGCCACGACAGGAGGCCTGCGCGAGGGGCGAGGAGGCCGCGGTGGTCGGATCCGGGCGCGACGCCTCTCGGGCCGGCCAGATCCGGGCGTGCGCGGGAGCGGGAGCGGCAAGGCCAGTGCGGAGGCTCCCTACACGGCGGCGCGCTGCTGCTTCCTCACGACGAAATCCTCCACAACGGCGCGCGGCGGCTTCCTCCAACGCACGCAGATCCCCACCGGCAGGGACGCCGCCACCGGCGTTGTCTGCAAGGACGTCGTCATCAACGCTGGCCTTGCCGTGCGGCTCTACATCCGGGCGCGGCGGGGCGACTGCTCCAGGCGGGCGCGGAGCGGCTCGTCTCCATTCCCCAAGAACGAGGGTGATATCTGGAGGCAACGAAGCGGCTCACAGAGATGAAATTCATGGCCCACTACAGCCCATGTCGAGGCAGATAGAACACTATTGGACAGTGTGGTCCTATTCCTTCTCCTCTACCTTTGGCGTCTTCAGCGCCTTCGCTTTCATTCTCAGTTGCCGCTCCGCCCTACCATCTCCTTCTCCCTCGGCTATCTCCTTCATCACGTCCACCTCCTCCATCGCCTCCATCCTCAACCGTGTTCATCGCGATACTCGTTACGTTCCCCATGGTTGATGCCAAATCAGCTCCGATCTCCTTCGCATGAGCTTGTGGCCCTTCTGTCAGGTCAGGCATTTAGTAACACATACGTGTTATTAGAGGTAGAGAAAAGTGTTACTGAGGCCGATAATAACACATCTAATAAGTGATCTTGCTTGTGTGTTACTAGCACAAGTTTTAGTGTAACACATATATGTTACTGGTTGTCAAAAAATGTGTTATAATAATTCTAGTCCCACTAACAGGAGCCTCTGTGCCCTACCATCTCCTTCTCCCTCGGCTATCACCTCCGTCACCTCCACCTCCTTCACCGCCTCCTTAGCAACCGGGTTCATCGCGATTGTCATTACATTCCCCATGGTTGATGCCAAATCAGCTCCGATCTCCCTTGCATGAGCTTGTGGCCCTTACGTCAGGTCAGGCATTTAGTAACACATATGTGTTCTTAGAGGTAGAGAAAAGTGTTACCTGGCACGAGATGATGAGGACATCCTCCACTATTACCCGCTGGCAAAGACGCAACAAAAAAAGAGCCCTAGTGGCTTAGTTGTAGTCGGGCGGCGACCGTGTGGGCCTCTGAATAATCCCACCTTGCTTAGCTTGGGAGGAGGAAGCCACCTTAAAAGGGAGAGCCACCCTTCCCCTATCAGACTAGTCTTTTAGGGCGATTGGGCCTTTCCCCGAGTGGGGGCACTGGAGTTGCGGTGCTAAGATTGCAGGATTCGGGGAATCCGGATCGGTGTGTCGGGCTATCAAGTGTCGGTGCTAAGATTGCGGGATTCGGGAAATCCGGATCGGTGTGTCGGGCTTTCGTCCAAACCCACCTGGGCCGGACTCATCATTTGGTATCAGAGCTGGGCCCTTGTTTAAGGGGGTGAGAATGATGAGGACATCCTCCACTATTACCCGCTGGCAAAGACGCAACAAAAAAAGAGCCCTAGTGGCTTAGTTGTAGTCGGGCGGCGACCGTGTGAGCCTCTGAATAATCCCACCTTGCTTAGCTTGGGAGGAGGAAGCCACCTTAAAAGGGAGAGCCACCCTTCCCCTATCAGACTAGTCTTTTAGGGCGATTGGGCCTTTCCCCGAGTGGGGGCACTGGAGTTGCGGTGCTAAGATTGCAGGATTCGGGGAATCCGGATCGGTGTGTCGGGCTATCAAGTGTCGGTGCTAAGATTGCGGGATTCGGGGAATCCGGATCGGTGTGTCGGGCTTTCGTCCAAACCCACCTGGGCCGGACTCATCACGAGAGAAGCTCGACAGTCTCGGCGGCGAGGTCCTCTTCGTCGGCGGCAGTGGCTCTGTGTTCGTCACCACTGCCGACTACTTCCACGGCGAGGCGGACGCGGATTGCATCTACTTCCCCGTCGTCGGCATCGGCTTCGTTGATCCGGCGTGGCTGCGTGGTGGCGGCAAGGCCCCGCGGCAGATCCGGTCGGACGGTGATGGCGCGTTGCCCGGTGGCGGCATGGCAGCGACGGCAACCGGCCCCGGTCCCGTGATGGCGGCTAGGGTTCCGGGTAAATCCTGCTGCGCTAATAGGTTGCTTGGCGCGGTCCCGCGATGGCGGTTGGAGTTCCGGGGCAAGCTCCTCCACGGCGCGGCGCGGGTCGACGACGGCGAGGACGCGACGCTGCGGGGGCGACGACGGCGATGGGGCGGCGCGGGATGAGGACGGCGACGGGGCGGCACGAGGCGAGGACATCAACGACGCTGGGCTGGCGTGCGGCGACGATGGCGGGTCACTACAAGGTTTTAGGGCTAATGCCATCAATTTTTTTGCAACAATGTGATTTTGGTTGCAATACATAGAGCCTATTGCGACAGTTGTCAATTTTAGTTGCAATAGAAGGACATGTTGCCACTGATTGTGTAGTGTTGCGATTTAAATTTTGATAGTTGCAATTGCTACTATATATCGCAACGAATAAATTTGTGTCGCATTACAACAAAGTTATTGCCAGGCTTTTTCTAATGGTTGCAATAGTTGAGAATGTCGCAAAGAATATAGAATGTTGCTATTAGTGCTTTTCTTTGTTGCAAAAAGTTTATGTTATGGCAACATAAATCTGAATTGTTGTAAAAAGAGCTTAGATATAGCATCGCAAACCTGGATCGTTGCAAGAACTCTTAGATATAGCAACGAAAACCAAAATCGTTGCATACTTTTAGAGAGAATCGTTACACCTAAATGGCTAGCCAATTTGGGCTCATGCACTACGGGAAACCTGACATTTGTCGAGTGTCGGGCTCCTTGCCGAGTGTATTTATTTAGGCACTCGACAAAGAGGTCATCTTGTCAACAAAAACTTAGTTTGAAAGAGTTCAATTTTTAAATTCAAAATTTTCAAACGACCTCAGATGGAGAAACGACCAAAATGAAAGTTGTATATCTCTAAAAGTTATTGTAGTTGACAACTTTTCTATTTGAATTGCTTTAGGGCCTCAAACAAGCACTTGACACTTAGTTTAGTCTAATATATGTGGATTCCAAACAAAACATAGGTACATGTGAAGCTATGGTGTAGTGGTAGAGGGGCTACATGTGCAAGGTGGGGGTCATGGGTTCGAATCCCGCTGGCATGCGTAGTGCGTGAAAAATGCCACACTTGCGACTTGATGATGGTAATGCATGGGCTGGCTGATGGGGGCCTCCCCTCATTAATAAAAATATTTTTGCTATTTTTAAAACGTGTTTTTCAATTCAAAATTTCTATGATACGTTGTTGCAATAACTACTATAGCAACATCGATTGTGGTTGCAAATACCACTCTTGCAACACACCACACGTCGTTGCAACACACCAAAGTTATAGCAATGTCTCAAAAAGGTGTTGCGATACCCTATTGCATCGGCCGCACTTGCAACACCTCCCAACGCCTAAATTTAGTTGCAATTGCTTAATATTGCAACAAAAATACCCATATTGCAACACTTTTGAGCCATGACGTTAGGGTAATTTTCTTGTTGTGGGTGGCGGTGCGGGCAATGGACCCGGCCCCGACCCACTCTTTTTTTATTTTTTATTTCCTTTCTGGTGGCGGGCGCTCACACCCGCCACTGGCATTTTGACCTTCCAGTGGCGGACGGTTTGTCCGCCACTGTTGGCTCTTTCACCCCGCCACCAAAGCGCGCTGTTGTACCAGTGACACATGCCACTGATTAAATCACGCCCAGACACAGAGTCGGGCCAACATTTCCCCCTCACCAAGGCAGCCGGATGGCCTCGTGCCTCCACAAGCAATGGATTAACACGTGATCCAGAGCTTCAGCACGTCGCAGCCACCAAGCAAAACCTCATCATGATGGCCAGCGCCAGGATGCATGCTTACGGTCCAGGGAACCACCACTCTGGATACCCATTGTTGGAACCGAGGGATCGATCGAGCATAAACACACAGAAATTGGCAGGGCGACGAACACCTCAGGCGACCAATGACGGTCACTGTACTTATCGTGGCTTCTAGTCAACACCAGTCACGAAGCCTTCGCTCATCAGGCAACACCAGGATGCCCAAATTTACAACAAAATGGACATTTGTGCCCTTCTTTCCGAACCTCATCTCCGGCTCCGTCCTCCGAGCAGGCTGCAGGAACGCGTCGGCGCAACAGCCCCCGGCCGGCCAGACTGCTCGCTGCGCCGCGGACGCCTCTCCTCCTCCTCCTCCATCGCGTCGCGCCTCACCCCTGCCTCTTGGGTCACCCGGCCGCACCGCTCAGGAGAACTGCGCCCTGCCCCAGCCGACCCAGTGGGTCGCGGGCCGCGCTGGAGAGAAGCCGGGAAGGCGGGAGGCATGCTCGATTTTTATTTGGCCATATAACTTGTGTATTCAGATTGCAGAGGGTGAGCAATAGAAGTGTGCTTGTGTGTGTGCGCTGGTGTGCGGCGCTGAGAAAATTTCTTGTGTTTCTGTTCTTCTACTGTTCTTCTTCCCCAAAGAGCCGAGTGCTTGAGTTCGTGTGTGTTCCATAGAGAGAGAAGAGAGAGCTGGGCCAACAATGGGTAGCAGGGGAAGCAGGAGGAGCTGCAGCGGCGAGCCGGGAGGCGGCACCAGCGAGGCGGGCACGACGGGCCTGCTCCTGCACGCGGGCACTGTGGCGAGTGGCGAGCCCCCTCCTCCGTCGAGCTCGCCGGCCACGCTTGAGATGGCTGAGTATTGAAGAAGGGCAAGAGAGTCATTTCACTAGTTGTTTTGAGGTTAAAAAAAACGAAAAACTGTGATAATGTTGTAGTGTGATGAAAAGAAGTCTCACAGATGGTGTTGAGCGGAAGCCACGTTTACTGATGTTATTTTCTGGATTCCATCCCTTATGGATGGTGTCATATCAAATAGCCCACGGTTTTTAGTATTCCCGACTGATCGCATTCCAAATACTCTGATTGATAGTGATGGCCAAATGGGCGAGCACAAAGCACGGACATTTTGGCCCCGCACAGCCCATCTAATTTTGTGTCTGGCCTACACTGTAGGAAGCAGCGGGCCGTGCTTGGGCCGAGGCTTCCCAATGGGCGGCACAGCATGGCCCGCCTATAAAAAATATTAAATAGATTAATTGTTCTAATCATCGCGTTGTGCGCTCTGCAACCTCCACCGCCTCTCTCTCTCTCTCTCTCTCTCTCTCGGGAGATGGATTGCTGCGGAGAAGAAAGTGGGGCAGGGGAGACGGATGGGGGAAGGAGATGAAAGAGGCCGCTAGGGTTACGAAACTACATCGTGGCCCGTATATACGGACAGTGATTTGATGGGCCAGGATGGAATTTTGGGTTGGGTCGGCCTAGCAGCGGTCCAACGGACCTTCGAACAAAAAACATCTTGAATCGACAAAATCTAATGTAGCAAATAACCTGCTATAGCTTCTGGACCTAGACGCCGCGACGATATTGTAAATATTACCACTAATGCCGCTAACTCCGTTATATAGGATTACATAGTGCCGATAATATCATCCACTAACACCACTATAATTGAGTGATGAACTTATGTACTTATGACTTATGATGTAAAATCGTAATTCAAACCTGGGTGATGAATTTGATTGTTCATAGTCCATATGATGTTTTCTTTCTTGAATCTGTTGACTGTTAGGCCGCTAGGAAGATTCCACGCTTGGACGATGGAATGCAGTTATGAAAGGTGGGCTGAAATTAATGAAATTAGTAATGTTTTGGCCAAAAGTTTTCTTTTCACTGCAACGGCTATTGGCAATAGCTTCCATAGCTGTTTAGGGAGCACTTCGCTAAATTGTATAGCTCGTTATTTGCTACACTGATAAAATCTGAAACTTTTTCTGTAAACCACTGTAGTATAATAGTTTTATGTTTCAATGTGCTATCTTTTGCGGGAATTCATTTGTATGCACCTAAAAAGTTTCTAAGACCGCAGATGCCATCGTTGTCTTAATGACAAGTGGGACCAGCTATGTCAATGACATGTGGGTCAGGATGGCATACAAACGGGTTTTAGTTTAAGCCAGTGGCATACAAGGTATTTTTCCTATCTTTTGCCAAATATAACCTAATGATTCTGGAAATCAACCTGTAGTACATAGTTTTACATTTAGGTCTATTGTAATCCCAAATTACTAATTTTATTCATTTTCTTGATTTGTTACCTTATTTACTATCGGTAGGAGTTATCCAATACAGGATAGCTACCATTTGGTACATACTATTTGGAGTTTTGGACCCTGTCATTTTGGTACATACTATTTGGACCCTTCTTTATATAATTTGTTTTGTTGGACCCACATCTTTCTATTCCAAACCGTGAAGGTCTCTCCAGTGCCCATTAATCCACGCCACCGTTAACCCGCAGTCGTTTGATTTTCCAACCCGTTGATGTGAGCCGTTTGATGGGTTGGGATGGGTTTACCGCCCATGTTTCCTCATTGCTCTCGAATCTTCCCAAACCGCTCACATTCCGTATGGAAAGTCGCAGCTGTCGCAACTCTTGCCCATCGTCCACGCACAGCCGCCACCTCCCCCCACGCCATGGCGATCAAGAACATGATTCCCGCGATCTCCGTCGTTCTTTCAAGTCTATGGACACTTTCTCCTCTGGTGTGTGATGCCCTTGCCCTCGCCATTTTCTGGACCTGGTCGCCAGCCAGCCAAATGGTTCGACGAATCAAGTTGTTTTCGCCCAATGCCTCGGCTTTCTAGAGCTTGGCGGCAGCCAATTTCTTCCCTGCGCGCTGTACCCCTCTCCATTCGGGCTCTGGTTGCTGCTATCCTGACGCTCGATGAAATGCCTCATAGGTACAATCTGATTTACTTGTCTCAATCAAGTTGGCACCGGCCCAACCTCTCCACTTCTATTATATGATGTTTCGCTTGAGAAACTAATAATTGAAATGCTTGTTGTTGTTATTTTTGTGTTACTAGAATAATTATTTGTAACACATTTTTACAAATCAATCACTCGTGTTACAAGCACACTTAGTAACACAAATGCTTGTGTTACTGTGAAATATTTTATGACACATTCTTACTTGAGACGTGTGTTACAAAAGACATGCTTTGTAGTAGTGATTGTCAAGGCCAAACATTTAGTGTGAAGATTTTCACAGCATCCAAAACTTTGTGTTCATTGCCTTCACTTGATGGCAGCCTCAGTGTTTCATAACAAAGGAACCTGACCTTGTTTTACTTCACCTATTGCTTCAGCCACAAGGAAACCAGAGTTACAGTACAAGGAAACTAACGCTACTGTGAAAGTGGATTGTATTTAGGTCTTTAATTATACTGTTTTGGAACAATAAGACTGAATAGATCCTTGGGATACTATATTCAGCACAACTGATGTTTCAGGATAGCATAGTTGCCTCCAAATACACTAAACTTAAAAGTCTGACAGAAATTAGATAACTCCTTAAACGAGGTCCAACAATTTTAAAAAATCATAAGTTAAATTAGAAGCCAGATCCATTTTTCATTCCTACGAGTGGAACTAATATATGACCCCACAGACAAGAGGCATCATCGCCATGCTGCAGACTTGCTTCATACAGATATATCTGAGTGGACAGAGACAATCTATCAATAGCACCAATCTTCTAAGACTCTCGCTGGCTTGAAACCTGTACATACGAAACTGAAACCTGCACAGAAGTGAAAAAAAAACAGTGAATAATTTTGTAGAGGTTTGTGGAATCTTTCATACAGGAAAAGACACCAAGTATTATATTGATATAACAGAGTAGGAACTTTACTTGCTTGCAACACTAACAGATGATATCAAGAAAACATACACAATATTGATAAACTGTAGAGATATTGTAAAGCTGTGCTATGTTTTTTATCTGTGTCAATATTTATTTGCTTATCCGAAAAAGAGTGGATAGATGCATTCTAATAAGTGAGGCTGCACCTTCAGGCTATCCAGATATAAACAATTCTCAAACCTCTATCCTTGATAAATGGCTACCTCTGCTACTTCACCTAATCTGACAGCCTTGTACAAACTCTGTTGCAGGTTACTCTGGCGGAGGATAATGATGTTTGATGCATGACGTCTGATGGGAAGTCCACACGCCATTAGCAGGTATAAAGTGCCAGGGATAACATTATGTCTATAAAAACATGCAGACTTCCGCCATAATGCATATGTCCAGCCATTTTCAGTTTTAATTTCAACCGAAACTTTCAAGAAAAATTCAGTTTTAACTTTTTTGTACATCTACTATTTTCGAAACTTTTTTTAATATAGATATTGTGACCTCTATGCTTGAATCTAAGGTCATAGGGCTGTTCCCAGACAATGCAATCATCAAACTGTGGGCATTTCAAGGTGGAATCCACATGTTAGTGTCATAAAAACTAAAACACACAGGGGGGATTTTTAACTTTCTAACACAATTAACTTTTACATCAAAATTAATGCAGCTGCAAAATTTATTATGTTCTAACATGTCACACAGGTTCAGAACTTTCTACCTCTATGCCACTGCAATTAACTCATGCTTTACCATCTTTCAAAATCCCCAAGGTCAACATTTAGGATCCACTTCTGTTATAGTGCATTGTGGAGCAGCGACATATATATAATAGACTCAATGGTACCATCCAAACTATACCAGGACACCATCATCTCACTGTCGGCCAGGCTATTCAGGAAATGCTCAGCCTCCTCATAATGCCAACCCAACAACTCTTTTATCTTGTGGAAAATAATTTCCATCAATAAATATAGCTCTGTGCCTCTATATATGGCCGAGGTAAAGGTTCTAAACATTTTTATGTCACATCTGGAAATCAATGTTTGGAAGTCCATATATGTGGGTTGCTGGAATATAAATAACAACCAAAAGAGTTAACTTACATTCAGAGTCTTCATATTCTTCGTGGCAGCAAATACTAATTTTACCAATAGGAATGCCACTGGTGATCAGTAACTTAATAATGCTGCGGACACTCTTACCAAAGGCGTGGCACATCAATTCAATACCCTTAAGATTTTCCAGTACAAATGTTCTCCCCACTGAACTGTAGATTGCTTTAGAAGAAACCACTTGTTTGGGTTCCTGTTCCTGTAACAGAAAAAACTCTAGTAAGATAAATCATATGTTAGTGATGACTTTGAAAACAATTAACTAACCAAGATAGTATCAGGAGAACTATACCGTATGGAGGCCCAGCAGATTAATCGTGAGCTTCTCAAGAACAGGTGAGTGTTGGAGGATACAAATTAGAGCACGCTGGTCCACACACCACGTACCTACTGATAAAATCTTCATATTCTTAAATGTTGGGCAGGTTCTCAAATCCCTTTTCAGAATAAACTGCACATTGAAGCAATAACTCAGATATTTCGAAATTATAAGATATAATCATACTGAAATGAATATAGTAGCTTTGGCTACAACTTAAAGAACGAAATGAAACAAGTCAAGAACCCAATCTACAGTAAACTTTGATACATTAGCAGTCAAAACTTGTAGTGAAGGAAATCACAAGGAAAATAACATTGCTCACTATCCACTGTAGAGTTTTTTCTTTTATTAAAATTTGGTTTTATATTCAGCCAGTGTTCTTCTGCATCAGCCATTTTACAATACGGAATCCATACACTTCAAAATTAATTTACACGTCCTAATTGAAATCTCTTAAGATTGATGAAAGCATGCAAATATTGTAGCTATGGATATATCATGTAAAAAGAAAAACAGTGAATGAAAAGAACAGTATAGGCAATACCTCTTCAGGAAAAGCCAGCAAATGATATTCAGAAATTCGAGGGACGGGAAAAAGATCATGTCAGCACTTATTCTGCATTCGTCCAACTTAAGTTTCAGCAGTCCCGGACACATCGAGAAATCAAGAAACTTGCCATTCAATGTCGGACCATTAAGCTCTAATTTTTTCAAGTTCTTCGTGGAAATAGGATCCAGCTGAAAATGACTCCTATCGACAGAAGTACCGAATGCCACAGAAAGATTGAGCAACCAAACCTGGCGTGACAAGGCATACCGAATCCATAGGTTGATGAAGGCCATGTCATGGCGCGAGTGCGTGACACAATGAAGCAGGAACATGGCCAGACAGCTCGAATTACAGCGGATGAGCATGTAGTGATTCATGAATTCCCAAGGGATTGGGCAGGGACGCGCGGACTAGTGAGGCGCAGGATGGGCATGGACTGCCAAAGGTCTCGCCACCGCGGGGCGAGCACGTTCGTCGGCACTGCCTCGGACGCCTGCAGGAAACCGAGGATGTGTTGGAGGACTCCGTCCGGCAGCCCGCTGATGAGATCGACGCCGGCCCTCATCCTTTGCGGCATTCCGTCGAACAGGCTGCGAGCGCAGCGGAATCCTACGGCAAAAGAACAAGAGAGAAGGATCTCACCTCTGTATCCACGGAATCAGTGCGGCGAGACGAGCGGAGCACACCGGCCGGGGTGGACACGAATAAGGGGACTGACTGGTGGCTCGGTGTAGAATGTCGACGGCAGTGGAGCGCCGTCCACGACGCGTGTGGTGGTGGCGGGATGAAGACGTAAAGCAAACCCTAGATATACGGATGGCAGAGCACACGCCGTCAATATGATAAATTTTTTTTTTTTAGCAATTCAACATGGTAAATGGCTTCTAACGTTCCAGGTACTGCTTGGAAGTATCTTGGCTGTATGGACGGTGTGGAAAGAAAGGAACATACGCATTTTCCAGGGGAAATACAAACTGTGGTTGTACCTATAGCTGTGCTCGTGCACCACGGCGCACAAAACAAAATTATGCCGAGCAAGTAATTGCCCAGATCTTAAAAACAAAATAAATGGCTTCTATGTTTGTTCTTGGATCAATGCATGTTTAAGATCTTCAAGCAAACAGCGTACATGTATTTTGTACTCCCTGTGTGTTTGCAGGCAGGGAAAAGAGCCGAGGTTTGTCTGCCTTGCCTAGCGTAGCGGCCCGGAAATGTGGCCGCCGTCACCTGTGGGGCCAGCGGTATCGGCAAGGCGACGGCGCAGGCCGGAGCTCGTCCGGAACGACGCGAACGCGTCCAGGACGACCTGGGCCACGGACCACACGCACTGCGACGTGACGGCCGAGGCGCAGGCGGCCGTGGACCTTGCCGTGGAGCGGCACGGCCGGCGTAGTGGGCTCTCTGGACCTCGCCGACTTGGACCGCGTCATGTCCGTGAACGCCAGCAAGGGCGCCGCCATGACTGGTCACTGGTGTCAAGCATCACCGGCCAGCATCGCCTGGGTGACGGGAAGCCTGACACCCCACCCGTATAGCGACCCCAATCCACGGCAGCTGTCGTCGGCATGGTGCGCACCATCCAAGTTCGAGCTTTTCCGGGGCGCGGCGCGGCGTCGATCCAAGCGGACGAGGCAGACAGAAAATGTCGGCACGAGACACTAGTTGGGGACACGACTGCTTGCGGCCAGTGTGATATCCCCGCCTTGGGTTTAATAGGATTGATAAGAATATTCATATCAATAAGTTACAACTTCTTTTCCAGAAGCTCATCTGGTAAGTACTCCGAAGTTAAGCGTGCTTGGCCTGGAGCAATTCCCGAATGGGTGACCAATCGGGAAGTCCTTCCCGGGTGCCCACGAGTGAGACAAAGTGCGCAGAAAAGACTTGTGTTGGTCTGTGAGGACAGTCTTGAGATCCACTACAAGAATTTTGTTAATCCATGACGAAATAGAGGTGATGTTCTCAAAGAGCGTCACAATTATACACTAATGGTGATAATTTTTGTATTTTCGTCATGAATTGAGCAGGCACACAGCCCACACCGATATAACTTGGCCCAAGGCCTGTTTCGGAAACCCTAGCCGCGCCTCTTCTTTTCTTCCTCTCCCGCTGCCGCCGCCCTCCCTCCTCTCTTCCAGTCTTCCTCTCCCACGCCGGCGACACAGCCCCTACCGTGTCACCTGGCCACGATCGCCTCCACGCGCCTAGCGGGACCAGAGCGCGCTGCCCCCAGCCGCGCCTTGCACATCACGGCCCGCTGCCGCCGGTGGGTGAGACGCGAGGGCCCTGGCCGCCTAGCCCCACCCGGGTCGAGCAGGCAAAGGCAGTACGAGCCCTACCCGCCCTTGCGCGCCGGGCATGGTCGGATCCGGGGCGGGGGTGGCCGGATTTGTCAGCGGAGCTTGCGGATTTGATGGCGGCAGGGGTGGCTGGGGTGAGCGGCTGCAGCAAGAGCTAGCGCGAGTTGGTCCTGTGAGCAGTTGTGCAGCAAGCGCGCCGCAAGCATGTCCGGCTAGCTGCTGAGGCAAGGGCCGGGGTAGCTGGTCCAGCGAGCGGCTGATCGAGGCAAGGGCCGGTGAGCTGCTTCAAGATTTGGAATCGGCCTGTCCCCCAGCTCTACTTGCAAGATCTGCAGCTGCAGGTACGGTAGTTCTGTCAGTTGTTATTGATGAGTAGAAATGTGCCCTGTTATTGGAAGATCTTATTTTTTTTGATTCGGTAGAAATGTTCCCTATTGATGAGTATTTTCGTGGAATAGTTCCAATGCACTGGCTGCGTATTCTCTCAAAATTTACTGCGCCACTTCAGCTTGTTGCATAACCGTTGATATCAAATGGATGTTTAATCCTTAGTCACCGGGAACGCGGGTCGATGCGGCGATCCTCGTTCCCGGGAACGCCGTCCCAAATCGCGGAACGGGGACGCGCCGGGACGACTCATGGAACGCCGGCGGAACACGACCCCGCCGCCCGCCCGCGACTCCCGCGGAACTCGACCGCGCCGCCGCAGGAACTCGACCGCGCCGCCGCAGGACCTCGACCGCGCCGCACCAGGAACGAAAGGCCAAGCGCAGTGCCGCATCGGGAAGAAGTCGCGCCATTAATCAGCATCCCCCATTAATCAGCATCGAGAAGGCGGAAGGGCAATCTCCGGCGCTTTATTGTCGTTCCGGCTTGTCGTTCCGGGAACGTCGTCCCTAATTAGCTTGGATCACGATCCAAATGAATTTGAGACGTGCTGAAGCTGTGTACTCGTCGTTCCACCAAGTGTTGAGAATCGGCGTACCACGTTCCTCGTCCCCGTTCCTCGCCCCGTTCGACCCGGGAACGCGGTGACTAAGGTTTAATCTTGCCTGCACTTGCACTTATCAATTACAGCAGTTAGACACTCTCATTTTCTATTACGTATCAGATTAAGTGCAACTTTTGGGAATGGAAAATTATTTTGCTGAAAATTGACAGTTCATATCAATGACCTTGGAAGCATTACATCATTCTACTTACTTTTTTCCTTCCTAAAAGACGATTACTCTTTATCATATCCTAATATTTTCTTCCTATATATATATAAGAGAAGCTCTTAAAAATATTGTAATTATCTCACACAAGATATATGTGATTTGCAAGGACTTATGTAACACAAATGTTCTTACTGGTAAAGTTATTACAAGTTAAAATAGTTCCAGTGCTTTTCTATTGTTTGGTAATTGTATTATATTCCTCTACTTACAAACCGTGTGTATTGTCATACAGTTGCCCAGTGCTTCTCGGTGGACAAGCTAACTGGACATGTAGCCAGAACCAATGAAATCTGCAATTCATGATCTGGACACCGAAGACATTTGGTAGAATGAGGCTCCGGTTAGTTATGAATGTGTATGGATGTGCAATATACCTTTTTTTTTTTCTGTGTAGTGACATTCTTGTAGTGAGTTGTGTCATACTGAATCAGAATCTGTTGTGTACATTGGCTTTATATAATGACAATAATGACTTCATATATGCTTAGTCTGTTCTGATATGAAGAATGAAATTATATGCAATTGAGGTTTGCATGATTGATTGTGACGATTCAATTATATACAATTCATTTCGTCACTAAGATTCAGGCTTTGCTTGGGCTTGGGCCACTCTGTGACAGAAAAGAAACGTCACAGATGGGTTGTGATCTGTGACAGAAAATAAGTAATGTCACTTGGGTTAATCCATGACGCGAGATTCATGATGAATCATGTTTTCGTCATGGATGCCGTGTTATGACGGTTTTTCCTTAATCTATGACGAATCACGAACGTCATTGATTACCAAGTTTCTTGTAGTGATCCTAGAGAGCTGTCAGGTGTGAGCGGGCCCAGCTTGGAGAGCGGGACGTTACAGTGGTATCAGAGCCGACTCTCACAGTTTCACGGGCGCGTGTGAGCACAGTTGCGCAGGCATGGGACGCATGGCTAGTGTGGGCCCGGAGTGGTCACACAGCATGGCACATGCGCTGGCACTGGACACACGGACGTGGCAAAGGGAGGACGTTCCTGGACTGGAGTTGACCGACGAGGACATCGGTCTTCTAAGGGGGTGAGTATGTGACATCCCCACCTAGGGCTTAATAGGATTGATAAGAATACTCATATCAATAAGTCGCAACTTCTTTTTCGGAAGCTTATCTCGTAAGAACTCCGAAGTTAAGCGTGCTTGGTCTGAAGCAATTTCAGGATAGGTGACCGATCGGGAAGTCCTTCCCGGGTGCGCACGAGTGAAGACAAAGTGCGCAGAAAAGACTTGTGTTGGCCTGTGAAGACAGTCTTGAGATCCTAGAGAGCTGCTAGGTGTGAGCGGGTCCGGCTTGGGAATCCGGCCATCTCCTGGAGCTGTGCATGACAGCGGGGGCATGGTGTGTACAGTACATAGCAGCTAGCCAGTACGACCAAAGAGATGCCTGAACTAGACGAACACAGAAGCATCGATATATCCATTGCATGTAGCGCGCGTGCGCGTGTCGATCGGCCGGGTGCATGTGAACGTCAAAGAGATTATTATGCGAGTGCCTACATTGATTAACTTCATACGCACGCTTGATGCTCCGATTGGCACGTACGGCAGTGGGAATTCGGCAGTGTAGCTTATCCTATGAATCGATGAGCTTGTCAACCAATTAATGTGCACCTTCGCACAAAAAAAAATTAATGTGTAATTTGTATCGTCATAGAGAGATAATGATGGAAAAATCAGCACTTCCGGACGAGAAGTGAGACGACGGCACAGCCGCCTGGCTCCTGACCACCTGCGCGGGATCAGCGCCATCGTCAAGACCTCTCGCTGGATCAGCAATGACGGTGCTAGTTCCACATGAGAAGTGGATGACCATGCGATGGAAACTGAGCGTCTAAGCACGGAACCAACGCAGTACGTTGATCTTGATCGCCACCCGTGGAGGTGGACGCCAGATGATGGATCCGGTAAGAATTTTCAGTCTAGTGTCGAGCTGCTCTTATTGTAATTTACTCACGTCAAGGGCCGGCGCGTTCTACAAGGATCACCGAGCCGGTGTCGCCGACTCACCGGTCACATGGCGAGAGGGCTGGCGGTGTCCATGTACGCGCTGCAGGAGGAGGTAGGCGCGGAACCTGTCGTTGCGGAACTGCAAGGAAGGCCTACACACACGGATTGTATTCGGGTTCTTGTTGCCTACAATATAATATCGCTACCAACATTTGGTTTATCTCTACTGTGTGTACATGCGCACGTATCTTGCCTTCGCGTACATAAACTTTTCTTGGATGCTAAGAACCTGTGTGAACCCTTGCCATATAAACACCACTCGGCATGCACCATCTATTAAAAGGCCTACATGACAACTCTAGTATAGAGCATACTTGTAAATAAAAACTTGTTTTTAATTTGGCAAGCGACATTGGCAACTGCCAGACTGAATTCTGGAACGGAAAACTGTCATTACCTTGACAAACATAAATTACTGTAGTCTTCAGAAACACAACTCGGGACAAAACTAAATTAGTAGTCTTCAGAAACACATACAAACTCGGGACAAAACACATACAAACTCGGGGCAATGACATTACGGCTGCTGGTGTTTACACCATCAGAAGCTTCTGCATAATCAAGATCCATAAATAGGCTGCCGATTATTGTGTCTTCATGGTAATCTGAACAGAAACCTGCATGACCAATTGCTGAAACTATAATCGCTGAAGGGACACTCTAATGCACGAATTCATGTGGTTCGACGTCAGATTCTTGGTAAACATGTAGCGCGTTTCTAAGTGATTCAGAAGTTAATTGTAGCATGAAAGCCATGATCTTCTTACCTCTACTTGCTTAACAACATTTAAATATAGCACCTGCAAAAGAATCCAAAAAACGCACTCAGAAAAGACCTTTTCAAAACTAAATAACAAAGTCCATTGACTTAGTAAACAATCCAAAAATACAGGGAATGGAAATAACTTTGCTTCGACCAGCGTGCGTGTATGCTAACGTTTTTATAGTGGTAAAGAAGCTTGCATCAAAATGAAGTCACTTATTGGGAATAAAAATGAATGGGCAGAACTGAAACCATAGCTTATATGAAAAGGCATTCGCAAAAAAAAAAAAAGCTTATATGACAAGGAACTGGATGTTGTCTAATTCAATCAAAATGGGCTTCGCAGAGGACATCAGTTACTTGCACAAGTAGGGACAATGAACTGGGCACAAAATCAGACCATCTGAACATCTGAACGTCGTTAACTCAAAGTTAAAACTACTTGATGGTCTAAAATAATGTGCGTATGATGATGGAATCAACATTTATTAAATGAATAATATGTGAAACTAAAGTGCCATTGAGCCAATAGAAACTCACGGCCAGATGTTGTAGGAGAGCTTAGGATATTTATTTTCTCCAGTAGTACTCCAGAGGCAACTAAGATGTTCAGAATTTCAATAATTATTGCATCAACGGCGTGACATTTGATTTCAGCTGTCTTAAGATGGTCTGATACAACAGATGGTTCCAGAGGTCTGCAACTTCCTTCTGTTCTCACGGAATTTGTATGTCCCTGTAGAGTAATACATATTTTTACTAAACGAGTCAAAAACAGATGGTAACTTTAGTAATACATAGAGCTGAAATCTACATATTAATGGTACCTTTGAAAGATGGAGTGTAAGCTTCTTGAGAATTGGTGAATGTTTGAGGAACCCAATTGGTCCACTGAACTCATCAGCCACAAACCAATCTTTAAGCACCAAAGTCTTGAGATTCCTAAATGTGGGGCAGCATTTTATATCCCTGCCAAAAACAAACTAGTGACAAAGAGCAAAGCAGCAAACATAAGATCAGGAACCAATAACTTTTTAGGCGTGTCATATAATAGTGAATTGTGGAATATTTCTTCAAGTTGAACAGTTAAAAGTCCAAACTAACTAGAAGTCTAGATGAACGTACGTGCTGACTAATCAAAAAGATTTGACCATGTATTTTGATAAGCTGCGAGATTAGCATCACTCAACAATCAGTATCCATCCTATATTTCATTCCTTACGAGAATTTCATGAACTCCAGGTGTACAAATACTAAAATAAGCATAGCATGACGATTATGAATAAACTGTATGGTATACACGGCCATATGTTAGAGCAATCATATAGAGGAGGCAGTCAAAGAAAACAACTTTGAGACGAATAGAACTAAATAAATATCAGGAGCCGATAACATGAGCAAGGCTATTACCACTTCAGGAGGGGCTGACAACGTCAAGCTTGTAGCTTCCGACAAACCACTTAGAAGCACACAGCTTGTGCGGTCATTATTAGGCCCATAGTAATCCATACACCCCTCACATTTGTACTCTTCGCCACAACCATGAATGGTCCTAGTATCGAAACATTGATCCATGTAAAGATCAACAGCTGCAGATTCCAAGGATGGCATCCTTCCAAGAAACGGAGTCCTTCCCCCACATTCTAATAAGGTCAAGGAAACAAGACTTGGTGTACGAATTCGAGTGCTGACATTCAGATAAATGTCAGAATAAGTAATGCTCGGATGCTGCAACGACGGAGACCAAATTTCTGCTGGGACGACATAGGAATTATGAATTTCCAGGTCCAGCAGTGCTGGACAGCCTGAAAAGTCAAGGTGCTCATCAAGGACAGATACGCCGGAAAGCTCTAACTTGGTTAGATGCTCTAACAATTTTTTCTATGCCAAATGAAAAAATAATTGGAAGTTGGACATATTGCCTATTTGGGAGCCGCTGATGCAGGTGATGCGCAGCCGCGCCCATCGCTAAAGCCCATCCTAGCAAGAGAGTGTAGAGCAAACTTCTATTTAAGTTGGCCTACCTCCAACTCAACAAGCAATGTGGAACTAAAGAGTTGCACTCCCACCATTCATGAATGGTCCTTTCAGATTTCTAGAAATTATTCAAAAATTATTTGGGCCTTATAGAGATGCAGCTTAATAATTCT
The DNA here is from genome assembly GCA_012490785.1 of Eragrostis nindensis. Taxonomy (NCBI): domain Eukaryota; kingdom Viridiplantae; phylum Streptophyta; class Magnoliopsida; order Poales; family Poaceae; genus Eragrostis; species Eragrostis nindensis. Next base: position 1,082,712 of record JAAXCT010000030.1, on the reverse strand, counting down.
AACAATCTCCCACTAATTATGTAACTTTTCTTACAATCTCCCACTAGATCCCAGAAACCAGAGAAAAAGGCTTCAAATCAATGTGACTTTTAGATCTAATGGGAGATTGTTAGAATCATTGGGCTACGTAACCAGTAGTCAGAAAGCTGAGCACTCCTTGCGGAGCAATGAAGCATGGGGAACATAACGAGCATTGCGATGGACTCGGTAGCCGAGGAGGAGGTGGAGGAGGTTGAGGTGACGGAGGTGGTGGCCGAAGAAGAAGGAGGCGGTTGGGCGGAGCAGCAGACTGATCAGGAAAGAGAAGGCGCCGAGGTTGAAACGGAGGTAGAGGAGGAGGTGTAGGATGAGATGGTTTAACAGTGCTCGATCTGCCTCGATGAGGTGGTCGTCGGCAGCGGGAGGTCCACTGCAAAGCTGCAGTGAGGCCACTAGTTCCAGCTCGGTGAGCAGCTTCATTTCCTCCACATATCGCCCTCGTTCTTGGTTGCGTTATGTCTATTAGGGAGATGGAGTTGGCGGGTGGATGCGAAGTCCTTAATAGTTGTGTGGTGCAGAGGCTGCTGTTGGTGGGACAAGAATTATTGTGACACATTTTGTCACAAGCATAACACATATTTGTGTTACACTAGAACTTGTCCTAGTAACACACAAGCAATATCACTTATTACATGTGTTACTATAGGCCTCAATAACACTTTTATGTACCTCTAATAACACATATATGTTACTGAATGCCTGACATGACTTAGGGGCCACAAGCTCGTGGGACGGAGATCAGAGCTGCTTTGGCATCAACCATGGGGAAAGTAGCGAGCATCGGGATGGACCTGGTTGCCAAGGAGACTATGGATGAGGTGGAGCTGACGGAGGTGGTGGCCGAGAGAGAAGGAGATGGTAGGGCGGAGCAGCAAACTGAGCAGGAAGGGAAGTGGAGGCACCGAAGATGAACCAGAGGTAGGGGAGAAGGAGTAGGACGAGGCGGTCCACTGCGAAGCTGCGGTGAGCTGGCCATGAGTTTCACCTCGATAAACGGCTTCACTACCTCCACGTATCATCATCGTTCTTGGTTGCGTTATACGTGTTAGGGAGATGGGAGCTGGCAGGTGGATACGTAGTCTCGAATAGTCGTGTGTTGGCAGAGGCTGCTATCAGTGGGACTAGAATTGTTGTAACGCATTTTTTCACAAGCACTGACATATTTGTGTTGCACTAGAACTTGTTCTAATAACACAATAGCAAGGTCACTTATTAGATGTGTTATTATAGGCCTCAGTAACCTTTTTCTCTACAAGCTCATGCGAGGGAGATCGGAGATGCTTTGGCGTCAACCACGGGGAATGTAACGAGCATCGCGATGGACTCGATTGCCCAGGAGGGGGTGGAGGACGTTGAGGTGACGGAGGTGGGGGCCCAAGAAGAAGGAGGCGTTGCGTAGAGCAGCAGACTGATCTGGAAAGCGAAGGCGCCGAGGTTGAATGGTTGTAGAGAAGGAGTAGTAGGATGAGGCGGTTTAGCAGTGCTCGATCTGCCTTGACGAGGTTGTCGTCGGCAGCGGGCGGTCCAGTACGAAGCTGCAGTGAGGCCATGAGTTTCACCTCAGTGAGCGGCTTCACTACCTCCACATATTATCCTCGTTCTTGGTTGCGTTATGTGTGTTAGAGAGATGGGAGCTGGCAGGTTGATGCGTAGTCCTGAACAGTTGTGTTTTGGCAGAGGCTGCTGTTAGTGGGCCTAGAATTATTATAATACATTTTTTCACAAACAGTAACGTATTTGTGTTACACAAGAACATGTTCTATTAACACACAAGCAAGATCACTTATTAGATATGTTATTAGAGGCCTGAGTAACACATTTCTCTACCTCTAATATCACATATGTGTTGCTAAATGCATGCCTGACCTGACGTAGGGGCCACAAGCTCATGCGAGGAAGATTGGAGCTGCTTGGCGCCAACCATGGGCAAGTATTAACAAGCATCGCGATGGATCCAGTTGCCCAGGAGGAGGTGGAGGTGATGGAGGTGGTGGCTGAGGGAGAAGGAGATTGTAGGGCGGAGCAGCATACAGAGCAGGAAGGAAAGCGGAGGCACCGAAGATGAACCAGAGGTAGGGGAGGAGTAGGATGAGGCGGTCCAGCAGTGTTCGATCTGCCTCAATGAGGTGGTCGTCGGCATTGGGCGGTCCACTGCGAAGCTGCAGTGAGGCCATGAGTTTCACCTCGGTGAGCGGCGTCACTACCTCCATGTATCATCATCGTTCTTGGTTGCATTATATGTGTTAGGGAGATGGGTGCTGGCAGGTGGATGGGTAGTCTCGAATAGTCGTGTGTTGGCAGAGGCTGCTGTTAGTGGGACTAGAATTATTGTAATACATTTTTCACAAGAAGTAACATATTTGTGTTACACTAGAACTTGTTCTAGTAACACACAAGAAAAATCACTTATTAGATGTGTTATTATAGCCTTCAGTAACACTTTTCTCTACCTCTAATTACACAAATATGTGTTACTAAATGTCTGACCTGGCGTAGGGGCCACAAGCCCATGCGAGGGAGATCGGAGCTGCTTTGGCGTCAACCACGGGGGACTCTATTGCCCAGGAGGGGGTGGAGGAGGTTGAGGTGACGGAGGTGGTGGCCGAGGAAGAAGGAGGCGGTTGGGCGGAGCAGCAGACTGATCAGGAAAGCGGTGGCGCTGAGTTTGAACGGATGTAGAGGAGGAGTATTAGGATGAGGCAGTTTAGCAGTGCTCGATCTGCCTCGACGAGGCTGTCGTCAGCAGCGGGCGGTCCACTGCTAGAAGCTGCAGTGAGGCCATGAGTTTCACCTCGGTGAGCTCCACATATCACCCTTGTTCTTTGTTGCATTATTATGTGTATTAGGGTGATGGGAGCTGGCGGGTGGATGCGTAGTTTTTAATAGTATTGTGGTGGCAGTGGCTGCTGCTATTGGGACTAGAAATATTGTAACACATTTTTTTACAAGCAGTAACACATATGTGTGTTACATTAGAACTTGTTCTAGTAACACATAAGCAAGATCACTTATTAGATGTGTCACTGTAGACCTTAATAACATACAGCTAAAAACACAGAATTTACTAACAATCTGAGCAGCCGTTAATATCGTTTCGTCCATAGTTCCAAGGAAAAAAATAAAATTTATCGGACTACAAAGATAAAATTGATAAACAGAATCCATTGACCACAACATTGAGAAATATAGTAAAATTGTCTTCAAGCTAAGTAGAGGAAACTTAAAACTCTAAATTCTACAAATAGAAAATGGGATCATTGTGGGGATGAAGTAGAAAACTCTATGCCAGAAATAACATAACCTATGACCAGCTGAGATCGTCTCACCTTTAGTTGTAACTGAAACCCGTGCAAACGAAATTACAGTCTGCAAACAACACAAGAGACAATCAACTGAAGAAAGGACAAAAAAAAAAATCTTGGATGAATTGGTCAGTATATTTAATTATGAGAAACTATCTTTAATGAATAAAGCTTTACTTGCATCAGCATGGAACTTTATATAAATATCACAAAGTGTAGGAACTCTATATTAAATGAGATTGAAATTTTTTTCATTACTAACATAACTGGCAAGGGGGTCAAAGGAATTATATTGTGTAGTACCCAATAGATATGGTTTTAGATAATGGTTTCCATTCAGAACATGGTACATATTGTCCATTACCTTCTCGTCACTGAACAATGTGGACGGTCTACCTACTTAATTCATACGAATCAACAAACAGAAGAAATTAATAAGAAATAAATTAATAGTTTTGAGTTTGACTCACATCCGGATCCAGAACATCCAACAGTCTGTTGGATATTAATATGCGCTGGTGGTATGCCATAGTTACTCAAAGCTTCAAAAGTTTTGGAATCCTGTCATCAATTTCTTCACATTCTATTTGAACTAATTTAATATGTTCGGGTGCAAATGGCAGCTCCAGTGACTTGCATGATCTTTTCTTTTTCACTAATTTTATGCGTACCTACAGGAGAGATACATTGTTCAATCACTGATATTTTAAACAGCTGGCTAATTAGTTATAAAATTACATACCTTAGAGATTCGAAGAGTAAGCTTCTCCAGAACTGGTGAATGTCTGAGAATACAAATAAGCGCATTCGGGTCAGGAGCAACACACCATTCATTGAGTAACAAAGTCTTCAAATTGATAAATATGGGGCACCAATTTAAATCCCTATTAAATACAAACTAGGCAAAGAGAAAAGAAGGCTCACTAGCCAAGCTAGACTATGCCCGCAATATTATATACACAATAAATCTGGTATACATGGAGTTATTTCTGTATACAGAAAAGTGATATGTATGGTAAATTTATTTGTGGAGATTTACAAACACAAACTAATTAGAAGGAAGCACATTTTTTATGGTTATAACATACAGGCTATGCTCAAATTAAGATCCACACAAGACACATGCTATAATGTTTAAGTTTTCTTACTATTTAGGGACTTCAGTATAGGATTGCATTTTAGAATTATTTAATAGAATGGGATGACCAGCATGATTGGACTCTCTACTGAATTTTATGTTTTTGTCATAACACTGAAGTATGATATGCAAATTTATGCAACAAACTGGCTTGTGTGGCATACAGAATTTATATCGAAGTCAGATTGCAAAGCATTTCAGTGAATGGATATGTTTACTGCATGACAGCACTGTATAAGCATGAGGATATAAGAGAGAAAGCTATCAGAATTGCATACCACTGAAGGATAAGCTGATAGCTGCAAGTGTGTAGCTTCCGACAAATGTTTGAGTAGAACACTATAATGAGTCTCCACATAATCTGAAGACTCCTCATAATAATTTCAGCCACCAGAGTCAAGAAGGCCACAATGACCGAAGCCACCAAACCTACACTTGTCTTCACACTCGTCTCCAAAACTAATATTAGCTGTTACCAAGGATGGCATGCTTTCAAGAAGTGGGGTCCTACCAGCACACTGGATTAGCTCCAGTGAGACGATACCCGGCTACGTCACATCACACTTTTAGTAACAAACATATGTGTTCTTAAAGCTAGAAAAAAGTGTTAAAGATAAAAGTGAATATAAATGTGACATGTCAATGTGTTACTATGTGTAATAAAAAGTGTTACAATAGTAATGTAGACACAAATAAAAGATTCCAAATAATTAGTGGCTGCTAAGATTCAATCCTAGAACCTCAACATTATTTAGTTGTTGAGTTTCCACTGTGTTACACATGCATATGTACTAAGAAGCTACCTTGAATTGATTTTAACTTATGAATTATTCGAATATGTGTTAAAGTAGCCTAAGAAAAGTGCACTACGGCTTGTAGTAACACATAACAGTAACATTTATTTGTGTTACTATCAGTTCTAGGCTTGCTACATTTAGACACATTGCTTTCTTTGTAACACTATACTTGAAACACTATTTTGTGTTACTAGAATAAGCATCTGTAAACACAGGTTTATAAATCAAGCATTTGTGTTAAAAGCAGACTCAGTAACAGAAATGCTTGCGTTACTGTGAATTATTTTTGTAACACATTCTTATTTATGTTACAGATGTGTGTTACTAAAAGTCTGGTGTAACGTAGCGGGAAAGACAATTGGTTGTGGCCTGTAGGGCCACTTCAGTAAAGTCACAGCACGTCATGCTCACAAGCTTGAAGGACGGACGCGATATCTTTTCAGCGCCAATAATGCAGCTGTCCATCTTCAGCTCAACTAGCGCCGTACAGCCTGAAAGATCTAGAACGGTGCCGTCGATAATTAAGTAGCTAAACTCCATCCTCGTGAGGTACTGGGAGACGAGAGCCCCATCATAAAACTCAACAACGAAGTAATCCTCCTTTCTGGCGCAGAACTGGAGAACCCTAACGTTGCATTGGAGAGCAGACAAGATCCATTCACTCGCTAACACTCTAATATCGGTGTCGGAGCCAGAGTCGACCTCAAAGCAGCACGAGTCCGAGGCGCCGCAGATTCTTGGCAGAGGCTGAGCGCATATATGTGTTACTACTTGTGAAAAAATATGTTAGAATAATAATGTAGCAACACATATGATTGTGTTACTATGTCTAATAAAAAGTGTTACAATAGTAATGTAGAATCAAATAAAAGATTCCAAATAATTAGTGGCTGCTAGGATTCGATCCTATGACCTCATCATTATTTAGTTGTTGAATTTCCACAGCGCTACACATGCATATACGCTAAGAAGCTACCTTGAATTGATTTTAACTTATGAATTAGTCAAATATGTGTTACTGTAGCCTAAGAAAAGTGTTATTACGGCTTGTAGTAACACATAACAGTAACATTTATTTGTGTTACTACCAGTTCTAGGCTTGCTACATTTAGACACATTGCTTTCTTTGTAACACTATACTTGAAACACTATTTTTGTGTTACTAGAATAAGCATCTGTAACGCATATTTATAAAATCAATCATTTGTGTTACAAACACACTCAGTAACACAAATGCTTGTGTTATTGTGAATTATTCTTGTAACGCTTTCTTAATTGTGTTACAGATGTGTGTTACTAAAAGCCTGATGTGACATAATGTAGGTGGTCCATGAAGGATTCGAACCTGTCTTCGTTGCGCCACCCTGTGACGCCGGCGAAACGGATCCCCGATGCGGATCTCCAGAGGTTGCACCAGCGCTGCGTGAGGACGCACGTCTGCACCGCTTCGTGCGCCGGCAGAAGCGAGAGGATGTGTTGGAGGACTCCGTGTGGGAGGGCGCCGTTTGGTCCAGCTCGTCCGCCGTGGATCTCCTCGCTGACCTGCTCGGGTTCATCTTCACTGCGAGACGCCGAGAGGAAGGGGCATGTCAGCTGCCAAGACACGAGAGGGAGGAGGGAGAGAGACAGATACAGAGTACCGTCCAGTCGTCGCTGTGCTTTGCTTGCCGGCCGCCGTGGAGCGCAGTGGGACGGACCTGTCCTGAGCGAGTGTAAGGTCGCGCTCTGGTGGGGAATTCCAATCCAGTAGGTGGTGAAGGCGGTGAAAGGGGAGAGATTTCTCGCCCTAATGTTCCATCCCCAGATTATTAGGGTTTCTCAATATCACTCTCTTCTATATGCTTCCAAGAAAAAAGGATACACGGATCTCAAAGCAATTTTGTTATTTACTGTGGTAACCACGTTCACTCCCTGTGAGGTAAGGGCAGGGCCCGCGGAGCCCAGTTCTGAAGTCCAAATTGGAATCAACCGTTGTTCTTCCCATCATACCGATCTAGTTCCCCTTCCAAGCTTTCTTTTTTTTTTTTTGACAGTCAACGGGGGGGAGAGCATCCCCACCTGAATTTTCATTAAAACAGGCCGTCAGCAGGCCGAGCTTTTACATGGGTGAGCCATCATGGCAGAAATAAAAACAGTTTTACATGGAATACATCAAGGACAGGGATAAACTAAGACAGCACAATAACAACTTTCGACCAAATCAATGCCTTGAGCACAAGCTGAAGAACAATCACCAATCGTCGACAAAATGACACCACCGAGCAACATACTTGCCAGTTTCACAATGGCCTTCCAAGCTTTCTTGAACATGGGAATTTATAGTGTGGTGGCTATATGTTAAAGCACGAAATCTATAAGGGGCGTGGCAATACTAGTTGCTTTGGTGCTAACCATTGGTGGCCACCATCGATGGACAAAAATAATTGTGGTGCTGGCGTATCTCTGTTGTGTACATACATTTCTTGCAAACACAAACTGTATATGAATAAGCAGGGCATTCAACACTGGATCTGTAACACATACCAAAAATTAAAAGTAACTAGGCATTCCCGTTGCTTGGAATATATGGTCGTTCCGACCCAGCTTTCGTTCCAGCCCAGGCAACCAAACGGCCTCTCCTGGTCCTGCACAGCATAGAAACTAGCCCAACCGATCAGGTCAGAACGCTCCGCGCTCTAGGCCTGGAACCACTACAAGAAACCTATTGATCCATGATGATTTGTTGATGACGATTTAAGAAAATGTCATGAATTGTATATATCAGCTGTGACGGTTATCAGTTTTTCGTCATGGATCTGCAATAACTCGCAAACAAGCTATTCACATTCTATGATGAACCCTTAAAACATCACGAGTGATTGTATGAAAATCGTCACGAATTAAAGCATAGATTCAGTGATACTATGGTGACGAGTTTAAATGCGTCATGAAATAGACTATAGGCATAATGATAATATGATGAAAAAAATTAAATCCGTCACGAATTAGATCATAGGTACAATGACACTATGGTGACGAATTTAAATCCGTCATTGATTAGACTATAGGCACAGTGATAATATGGTGACAAAATTAAATCCGTCACGGATTAGCACTAAGTAATTCTTTTAGTTGTGACAAAATAATTTGTGATTTTTTTGTAAGGTATACCCCTCGGGCTGGATGAGGACTTGCAAAAAAATCATATAGGGATGAAACTAAAACCTCATCACACAAGGCTATTCAACCCGCAACCTCATCCTACGTACATGTAAACTACAAAGTTTCTTTTCGTGTTGTTGACATTTTCTTGGGAAAGCCAGTGCTCAACCTAGCATGCAATTTCCTTTCGTGGCAATTTGTCGTATAGCGCGACCGCTGGACACTTAGTTCGCCCGCTGAGGTTATCCACTGCAACCACTATGGCCAATCGTCATTGCTTCTACACAAATTTGCCGAAATCAGAGAGAAAAAAGACAGCACGACGAAGAAAAACTCAGAGGCAATTTTCCTAAAAGGTTGCTGCGTGTAGCGTTTCCGCTATTCACAGGATCGAGTCGGAACTACTGATGAACAGACACAGATAGTACATCACGTAATTAGCAAAAATTTACATCTTTAAGTTATCACAAGTCTCAAATGATTTAAAACACGTGAGTAGCACAGCGGAAGTCTGGAATTACATCTAAACTCGACGATACATAGATCCACATCGAAGCCCTACGATGTGAACCTGAAGACGATCACAGCACCAAGCGACAGCGAAAGCAAAGACGATACCTGCACAAAAACGTAGAGAGCCAAACCCTGAGCAACTAATACTCAGCAAGACTTACCCGTCAACATGGCCAACTACAGCCGACTCCTAGCATGCAAAGGCTACAAGGGGTAGGCTGACTCAAAGTTGCAAAAACGGCACTAATTACTTGGTCCTTACTTTCAAGTTTTAGCTCAATTTAAGTAATTAACCAAGTACCATGTTCTGCAACTAACAACTATAACGGGCAAGTAGAATAATCAGGTAAGTAGATAGTACAGTAAATACAGTAAGTAAAGCAGTAATCATATATATCATCATCATCATCCATAATCACACTACGATGTGGTGCACTGAACAAGGGTGCTCATTTCCGAGAGCGGCAACATCGAGGTACATCCTGCAGGAGAAACCTGACCACACGACATATGCGCCCGCGAACAGACCACATATGGCAACCTTTCACAAAGCCCCCGCAAGGCCGAAATCTAGCTGCTGCTCCTGGCGAAATATGAGGGCCACCCCCATGCTACACCCGGCCCCGTCGTTGTCCGCGGGTTGGCCCATTCCCCCGTAGCAGCAGGGTAAGGTTCGTCCCCACGGTTGCTAAGCTACGTCGGTCTACTGGTGCCCATATCACCAGCATGTGAATCAGTACAAGTCAAACTTGCTCAATATGGCCAACAACGAACGGTCCTTAATCGACACAGACGGGGCTACCACCGTAAAGGCCCAGCCTTCGCAAAGCATCCTACACAAACAATCCCCGTCCGGTCTCCCACAAACCTATAATCTTTCTAGTACAATCCAAGTGTCATGGTCCTACCATGCGAGTGGGACCTATCACTCGACTTCTACCGATCACTAGCAACTAAGCATAAAGGTGCTAACGACCAACCTAAAACCAAAAGTACTACTAAAAGGGATCATCACGGATAATCAGGAAGGGTAAACCTAATGCAGTCCTATGGTTCCAATCAACTCCTATAAACCTAATGCACAAACAATCTAGACCTCATCTATAGTGATAAAAGAAAAACAAAAACATAGGACGGAATGCACTGGGGCTTGCCTGGCTCAGGAGCTACACTATCTGGGTCAGTGGGGTCAGTCTGCTCCTCCTCCTGTGCCTCCTCCGGCAGTTGGCAGACCAACGGCTCCGGGGTCTCCTCTGGAACTATACGTTATGACAAGGAAACATGCAAGTTAGATGCAAGTAATATGATGCAATTAAGAAATTAATTAATGGACAGTCATTGACACTGTAAGTGTAAATGATTAACTCTGTGAATTACTTTCCTCTGAAGGATTTTCTTCATTAACTTATTGTTTAAGTTAATTAATTAATCCACTTCAAGTTGATTAGTTGGTTTCCGGAACATAGAAAATTAGTTTATGTCCAGTGGCATTTTTCTGGAATGAAGTACCACTGGAAGTACTTTACAGTGAAGTTTGATGATTTATTGCAATAAAGATTATTTATAGCAATTTATACAATGCAGAACACGATTTAAATCATAAGAAAATAATTCAACAAGCTCTTACAGTGGAAAAATGCTATGTAAGTGTGTTGACAGTAGCTTAACAAGCATGCCAAAGTTCAGGATTTGTTGAGCAACAGGAAATTAATTATAATTTAAACAAGGTCTGCACAATTGTATTTTTACAGAAAACAAAGAACGCATTTTGTGTGATTTGGCATTTTTGTCGGATGGATCTGAGCATAAGGAAGCCAACAAAATTGGATTCGTATTTTTATGATGTGTATTCAATTTATTATGCATTTTACAAGTTTCTGTGATTTTCTGAGGAATTAAACAAATTCGGAAATTGAATTGAAATGGGGTGTCACAGCCCTTCCCCCTTAAAAGGAATCTCGTCCCGAGATTGATGAGAGAGAGAGAGAACAAGGGTAAAAGAGCGAAGAGCAAGATGCAAAAATAGAACAACTAAAAACTCACCTCGAAGGTAGAAACCCGGAAAATGAGAGTGTAAAAACTCTTCTGTCTCCCATGTGGCTTCCGCCTCAGAGTGGTTGCTCCATTACACCTAAAAAAAATTTGGTGCTTTAGGTTGCGGTGACTCGGTCCTTTGTTCAAGACTTTTGACGTGCAGCTCGAGGCATGCAAGATCTAGCTCAAGCTGCTCGACATCACTCACCACCACATCTGCAGGGGTCTTCAAGCACTTCCTCAGCTGAGATACATGGAAGATGTTGTGAACTCCTGAAAGATTTGGCAGCAGCTCCAAACCGGGACACATTGCTCGGATATCCGAAATGGTCCAATGTACCTCGGAGCCAGCTTTCCTCCGGCACCAAACCGGCACACACCTTTCATGGTGGAGACACGAAGGTATGCATAATCACCAACTACAAACACCAACGGCCGGCGCCTCTTGACAGCGTAACTCTTCTGTCGGGACTTGGCAGCTCTCAGGTTGGACTGAATGTGGTGTACTGTCTCCTCAGCCTCTGCTATCAACTTAGGTCCAAAGCTGAATCGCTCGCCAGACCCAACCCAATTAAGGGGAGTCCCACAACGACGTCCGTACAAAGCCACAAATGGTGCCATCTTGATGCTCTCCTGGTAGCTGTTGTTGTACGAGAAAACTCAGCTAGCGGCATACATTTCTCCCAATCCTTGCCGTGAGTCAACACACAAGCACTAAGCAAATCCTCAAGAATCTGATTCACCCTCTCAGTCTGTCCATCTGTCTGCGGGTGATAAGCAGCACTGCGGATCAAAGTGGTGTTTAAGGAAGCATGTAGTTGCTCCCAGAAACAAGAAACAAACTGAGGCCCTTGATCTGAAATGATGATCTTGGGCACTCCTTGCAAACGAATGATCCAAGCGATGTACATCTCCGTCTACTTCTTCACATTGTAACAGGTGTGCACGGGGATGAAATGAGCTGACTTGGTCTGTCGGTCAACGATCACTCAATTAGAGTCGTGCTCCTGAGATGTGAGAGGTAAGCCGACAATAAAACCCGTGCTAGTATCCTCCCACTTCCAATCAGGAACACTCAGGGCATGAAGTAAACCAGGAGACCCCATTTGATCTGCCTGGAATCCCTTGCAAGGATCGCACTGAACAACGTACCGGGCAATCTTCCGTCTCATGTGGGCCCACCGAAATGATTCCTCAAATCCTGATGCACCGTGTTATTGCCTGAGTGAATAGAATGCTAAGAGAAGTGCGCCTCAGCAAGAACCTTCTTGCGTAACTCAAAGTCCGTTGGTACTACCATTCTGTTCTTGAACCACAGGACTCCTCTGTTCTGTGTGGCGATTAGCAGCGAGACACTGGCAACGTGCCTTGCAACTAAATGATCTTGATCATCGTCCTTGTTCAACCCCAATTATCGGCTCTGGCGCATAAACAGTTCTTGACTGAGCGGAGATGTGTTGAAGACTCTTGTCCTCCTAGCGGGTTCTAGTAGCATTCTTTGCGATGATTGCTGCACTGATAACCATTACTTTGGAGCTGGATCGAAGATCTTCTTAGAAGGCAAGTAAACTTCTTTCACCAAGGGTGTTGGCAGCTGGGCTGTGACGGGCCTTTATGAAATTTGGATTGTGCTTCTTGAATCTTGATCTTGAGACTGCGCATCTGACTCTGGTATACGTGCTTGACAAGGGTATGGGACGAACATCAGATTGGCCATGAACGGGTATCTCAGCAATCTCTAGCCAACGTCTTGGCGGACTAAAGGTTTCGATGCGGCAACAAGGAGGTAGAACAGAACTCGGTCGTGAACAGATGATTCGAAACAAATGACACCTGAAGGATATCAAGACCGATAAGAGCACAAGGACCGGTCAAACATCTGCTGCTTAGGATTGGTCACGATATTCCAGGAAGAAGCCAAAGTTGTATTCAAGGAGTAGGATTTCAGGGATTCGCGGGCACGAGGTCGGCATATGACAAAGGTAACCAAGGTAACAACTTCCACATTCTTGCTCCCTTAGCAGTGATTATTCATGCATCCATTTATTCTGTGCTAGAATGAGTAAGATGCATATTCATGGTGCATTGCATGCTTTAAATGATGCAATGCACATATGCGATGGTGCTTATGCAAGGGTGCAAGTGCGCAATGTCATGTCTCATGATGCACATTACATGGTGCATAATTGGTGCATATGACGTGATGCTCGTGAAAATGTTCATGACATGGTGCACATGTTACGATGCATAGTGGTGCAATTGCCATGATGCATTGGTCATGGTGCATATGTGATGATGCACCTTGTATGTCATGCATAAATAGATGTACATGATGATGTATTGCAAGGTGCTTATGCAATGCAAGTGGTATATTGCAATGCATATGAAATGGTGCATTGCACGTGCTCTATGTTGCCAAATTTTAATAATTGAGCAAGAACGAGGTTCCTAAAAACGAATCTACAGAGAAGATTATCAAGGTCTGGCTCCACAATTGGTGGGTAAGTAGCAAGAATATCCATGGCAGAAAATTCTGGTGTCGGGCTCAAAAACAACGGTAAACAACAGCAAAAGATGGGCTCCACACAAACATGATAGTTAAGAGTGTAAAAGTATTCACGATGGAAACAAAAGGGGTCATCGCTCAATATGAATACAACTCCATCCATCGAGGTAGGTCAAGGTCAAGGTCGTACAAGTCGATAACACGCAGCTCCAAGGTACACGATAAGATTACAACACTAACAAAAGAGATCGCGTCGCCTAGCTACGATATTACGACACTAGCTCCAACTAAACAGCCACAAAACATCTAAGCAACACGCTACACGGTGGGTCTGGTCGAAGCAACTACAACCACTCAAGCGTCTTCCTCACTGTCCAGTTGCTCTCCATGCTGCAGGTCAATGGCGTCTGCTAGTACTTGCTCTGTAGGTGGAACAGGTGGAACTTGGGCGACCATCTGCTGGGCTGCATCTCGTCCTTCAATAAGTTCGGCAATCTGGTTGTCTTGGTTCTGCACTTGTAGTGCCAGCTCAACAATCTGGTTATCTCTCATATCCAGCAGAGCATCCTTAGCTTCTTCTCGTGCATTTGCTGAGTCTCATCGCCCTCAGATTCATGCTTATCTCTCCTTCTTGCTTACTATACAGGTCATGCAGTGCCGCTGAGTAGGACACTGGCACGGCCAAGTATGGATTGTGCTGTGGGTGCCTAACATCCAGCAGCATACTCATGTGATGTCTCCAATCAGGATTAGTTCGGTCATTAACTGGCAGGAGAGCAAATGGCGTCCCTTCCATCTCTCTCTGGTGGTCATTGCATAACTTCGTGAGAGCTGTGAGACCAGCAACATCCCAAGTATCATGTAGGTTTGCTCCATTGACGCTCACGGTCCAGGGTTCCCAGGCTGGGTATGTCGGTGTTGCTGGAATAGCCACATGGATGGTGCATGAAGGTACTTTCTCATCCATGAACTGTCCTCCCACGTAGGTAGGAGTCTCCAGATATCCAAAGTGCTGAAGGACTCGCCAGAACATGGTAGGAAAACCTGGCCTGTTGAGACAAGTCGAAAGTATCCGATCGAGACCATCGTGCTCTGCGTCCTCTGCCATCTGCGAGGAGAATGAACGGAAAGCATCACAATCCACCTCCAAGAGGAACCTTGCGAATTAAACAAATCATAACATGGTAAGAACTTCTGGATGGTCGTAGCGAGAAGTTTCAAGCATCCATTCGAGCACAAACAAGAGAGGAATGTTCCTTCAAAGCAACATGCTGAAATCTGTCTTCACTGCGAGCAACAGTCACAAAAATGAAATCTGGCACTTCTGGAGGCATCAAAAGTATCAGGTCCCAACAGCAAAGTTGTAGAAAACTTCCAGATCTTTCCAATGAGTGCTTAAACACTCAAAACGGACTAACAAAACAGGAGATATCGAATTTTGAAGATAGCAGACAGATTCTGGAAAAACTGGTCGAAACAGAAATTTGGTTCCACTTGGTCGACAGATTTGAAGGGTTTATGGACAGAATTTCGTGGTAAGGTCTGAAGCAACGTTAAAGTTCGAGTTATAAGCTTTCCAGATTGTATTTGTTTGAAGTTTTTCGCTCAGCGGTTTACGAGTTGTGAATTTTGAAATTACTCAGTCAGCAAGATGTTTAAGTGAGCTGAATTTTGTTGAAGTCTTTTATATGCCATGAATGCATCAGCCTATACGTCCTCACAAAATAAAAGGTGCCCAATATAGCTGGCCGTAGACAGCGGTGGCAACTAAGTCGCACTGGACAAACGTATTCTACACGATCTACGCGTGAGTTAGTGTACCTGCAAGAAAACCACATATCGTCACCTCAAGCAACCTACATAGGTGACGTCCATCATAAATCAGAAATGCATGGCTCATACCATCACATCCTACGAGTACGATGACTCGGGCCAGAACAACACATCCCACGAGTTCGAAGACACGGGCCAGAATACCACATGAGCTATGTAGGTCCTTACCTTCTTACCTGAGCGTCGGTGCGTCGTTACAGAAATTTAAACAAGCAACTCCTATTACCACCTGATACTCTAACATCCTTATATAGGGCTTTAATCGTTCCTCGCCCGCAACGTGGTTAGCTTTTCGAAAATAGGCCTTTATGTGCTGTACTATCCCCAACACGGCTCTGATGCCAGCTGTAGCGTTTCCGCTATTCACAGGATCGAGTCGGAAGTGCTGATGAACAGACACAGATAGTACATCACACAATTAGCAAAAATTTACATCTTTAAGTTATCACAAGTCTCAAATGATTTAAAACACGTGAGTAGCACAGCGGAAGTCTGGAATTACATCTAAACTCGACGATACATAGATCCACATCGAAGCCCTACGATGTGAACCTGGAGACGATCACAGCACCAAGCGACAGCGGAAGCAAAGAGGATACCTGCACAAAAACATATAGAGCCAAACCCTGAGCAACTAATACTCAGCAAGACTTACCAGTCAACATGGCCAACTACAGCCGACTCCTAGCATGCAAAAGCTACAAGGGGTAAGCTGACTCAAGGTTGCGAAAACGCCACTAATTACTTGGTCCTTACTTTCAAGTTTTAGCTCAATTTAAGTAATTAACCAAGTACCATGTTCCACAACTAACAACTATAACAGGCAAGTAGACTAATCAGGTAAGTAGATAGTACAGTAAATACAGTAAGTAAAGCAGTAATCATATATATCATCATCATCATCCATAATCACACTACGATGTGGCGCACTGGACAAGAGTGCTCATTTCCTAGAGCGGCGGCATCGATGTACATCCTGCAGGAGAAACCTGACCACACGACATATGCGCCCGCGAACAGACCACATATGGCAACCTTTCACAAAGCCCCCGTAAGGCTAAAATCTAGCTGCTGCTCCCGGCGAAATATGAGGACCACCCCCCACGCGACACCCGGCCCCGCCGTTGTCCGCGGGTTGGCCCATTCCCCCGTAGCAGCAGGGTAAGGTTCGTCCCCACGGTTGCTAAGCTACGTCGGTTTGCTGGTGCCCATATCACCAGCATGTGAATCAGTACAAGTCAAACTTGCTCAATAAGGCCAACAACGAACGGTCCTTAATCGACACAGACGGAGCTACCACCGTGAAGGCCCAGCCTTCGCAAAGCATCCTACACAAACAATCCCCGTCCGGTCTCCCACAAACCTATAATTTTTCTAGTACAATCCAAGTGTCATGGTCCTACCATGCGAGTGGGACCTACCACTCGACTTCTACCGATCACTAGCAACTAAGCATAACGGTGCTAACGATCAACCTAAAACCAAAAGTACTACTAAATAGGGATTATCAAGGATAATCAGGAAGGGTAAACCTAATGCAGTCCTATGGTTCCAATCAACTCCTATAAACCTAATGCACAAACAATCTAGACCTCATCCATAGTGATAAAAGAAAAACAATAACATAGGACGGAATGCACCGGGGCTTGCTTGGCTCAGGAGCTACACTATTTGGGTCAGCGGGGTCAGTCTGCTCCTCCTCCTGTGCCTCCTCCGGCAGTTGGCAGTCCAATGGCTCCGGGGTCTCCTCTGGAACTATACGTTATGACAAGGAAACAAGCAAGTTAGATGCAAGTAATATGATGCAATTAAGAAATTGATTAATGGACAGTCATTTACACTATAAGTGTAAATGATTAACTCTGTTAATTACTTTCGTCTAAAGGATTTTCTTCATTAAGTTATTGTTTAAGTTAATTAATTAATCCACTTCAAGTTGATTAGTTGGTTTCCGAAACTTAGAAAATTAGTTTATGTCCAGGGGCATTTTTCTGGAATGAAGTACCACTGGAAGTACTTTACAGTGAAGTTTGATGATTTATTGCAACAAAGATTATTTATAGCAATTTATACAATGCAGAACACGATTTAAATCATAAGAAAATAATTCAACAAGCTCTTACAGTGGAAAAATGCTCTGTAAGTGTGTTAACAGTAGCTTAACAAGCATGCCGAAGTTCAGGATTTGTTGAGCAACAGGAAATTAATTATGATTTAAACAAGGTCTGCACAATTGTATTTTTACAGAAACAGAGAACGCATTTTGTGTGATTTGGCATTTTTGTTGGATGGATCGGAGCATAAGGAAGCCAACAAAATTGGATTCGTATTTTTATGATGTGTATTCAATTTATTATGCATTTTACAAGATTCGTGTGACCACATCCGATCCATGGCCCTGTGGTCTCCGGTGTGCTCACCGGAGACGACGCCGGAGCGCGGCGGCGCAGCTCACCGGAGTGAGCTCCGGTGACGTTATCGGCCAATGGAGGGCACGAGCGGGGGCGGGGCGAGATGGGGTTCTCACCTCGACGACGCGGAGAAGGAGAGGGTGACCGGGGGTAGCTTGGCGGCGACGCGACGGTAGTGGCAGAACTCCGGTGGCGTCGCGAGAAGGGTGGCCGGTGCCTCCAGTTGTAAACATTGGCTCGGAAGCTTCCTCACGTCATGGGGAACCTCGTCGAAGAATGTGTTGACGTGGAGGAGGACTGTAAGGTGCTCATCGATGTGAAGGCGATGTGACGACGACGACCGGCGGTGGGAAACAGTCGGATTCCGGCGAGACGAGCTACGGGAAAGGAGAGATATGAGCAAGGAGAGTGCGCAAAAGAGTGGCGCACCCGCACGCGCAACAACTTGACGACGAGACCCACCTGAGAGTGAGTATTGCACGGCGAGGTGGCGGAGGTCACTCGGCCGGACTTGGAAGAAGCTCCAAGTGGCGCTCCTCAGCTCGGAAACAGAGCAATGGCGGCCATTCTTGGCTCGGGGGCTACTCGGCGCACTCCTTTGCACAATGGCTCGGCTCGGAGAGACCTCACCGTGGCGGCGCGACGACGAGGTGGAGCTCGAGCTTGAGCGCGGCAATGGCGGGCGGAGCTAGGGTTTGAGCGTTCGGTGGCGAGGGGGCGAGAAGGAGAATGGAAGCAGTTCCCTTTGGAGCTCATCCGCGCATGGGAAAAGGAGGGAGAGAGACGGCGTGGGCGGCGCGGCGGAGCCGTACATCGGCGGCTACGTGCCGCGCGGGCTCTGGTGGAAACAGAACGAGAGACTGACAAGTGGGCCCGGCGGTATCTTTTCCATTTTCCCGATTTATTCAAAAGCTGATTTTTCCCGAAATTGTGCACACGAATTGAAGTAGCAAAGGAGCTCCAAAATTTGCAAATTTGGTCTCTTTGGAAAGCCCTTGAAAAGTTCTTCAATCTGGCCAACATGCACAGCTGATCTCCCAGTGGATTTAAATGGCAGCAGGTCAACGTTGGATAAAAGTTAAGGTTTGGGGATTTATTTGGGCACTCAAATGAATTTCAAAAATTCTGGAAAAATCTCCAAAATTCTTATTTGAGATGCTCTATTCAGGGAAAATTTTGTTGGCTCAAGTTGTTACAGAAAATTTCGAGTTTCTTCACAAGCCTTTATTTTGTCCATTCTTTGAAGTTTAAAAATTCGAACTCAATTTGAATTGAACTTTGGGTATGTTCCAGTTTGGAAAGGCTGCAGGGATTTGCTGCAGTGACACGGGGTGTCACACTGCGCCAACACCAGGCCTTTCTTTTTTGGCCGGAACACCAATTTCTGTCATAGGAACTGTACAGATTTGCTGCTGAACATTCAGGCTATTTACCCTACAGTGAAGCACATCAGTCCGTAGACGTGCTTCATTCTCTTGAGCCAAAAGATTTAAACAACAAACTCTGAGCAATTAATACTCAACAAGACTTATCCGTCAAATTGGCCTTTTAAGGCCGACTCTTAGCATGCAGGAGGCTGATGGCAATATTTGCACAAAAATAGCACTAAAAGTTGGTCTTTCTTTCAAATTTTAGCCAAATTAAAATGGTTCTTATATAAATATTAATGTTAGCAACCTACACTAAGCAATACATGGTTGCAATACAATTAATTGAAGCACAAAACAACAAGTGTAATCATCATGTTCCACTTCTTACTACGAAGTGACTCAGTGAACAAGTAGTACTCAATAACAGCGAGGGACGGCGATTCGAATCGATTTACACGGAGTCACGCTGAGGCTAACACGCCTCTCTCCATTTCTCTCAGCCAATGCCCCATCTCCTTCCCCCACCAGGAGCAATCGATCTACAATGCTCTACCTGCTCCTCCTCCGCCTCAGCCTCCACGGCGACGGCCCCGGCGGCAGCGGGACATGCCTTCACGGTGATATATGTTACCTAGACCCATGAATTCTGTCACTTAAGAAAAAAATATATAACTACTTTCTGAATTGCGTTCAAAACTTTATTTATTCTATTCAATAGGTAATATTGGGCCATCGATACTTGGTAGTACAGGCCTAATACTAAAGGCCTTCTCAAGTGTCAAAACTAGAGTGTGTTAGGAACAAAGCCCAGTCCGAAAAGGAAACTTAGGCCTAGACATAAGTTTTTGCTCTGGCCAACCTTTGATAGCCCAATGGCCTTTTAGTGTGGGCCTAGGTAACCATTCCTGAAGGTAAGCATTTTTTGATTGGTCCCATGGTCCGTTCACATCACCAAGCCACCCGCTAAAACACACACACACACACACACACACACACATACACGCACAAACACACACAGAGCCATACGCACGCGCTAATGTGCTGCCTGCATGGTCATCACCAGAAGCCGAATTACACACATATTGAAGGGCATTTACTGGTAAAGCTGTCATGACTCAAAATAAATAACACGCCCCATCCCATCTCTCGCTCTCCCAGCTGCTAGTTCCTTCTGGTTCTAGATCTTGTAGTGTGCATTGACCGGCCGTGAGCTGCAGCGAGAGAGCCGCCAAACTTCGTCCGCTAATTGGTCAACGTCAAGGTTTCTTGTGCAGCGGCGTGGTAGCTAGCTATCCGCCGGACGTACGTCGTATTTGATTATTGTCTCGTCGTCTCTATCGTTGCGTTTCTACTAGCTAGAGGTTTTGGGGTTTGAATTTTGGGCGGAGAGAGGGAATGATCCAAAGAAAAAATGGAAACCTGTGATGGACGCGGGTGGTAAAGCGAGTAAAACGTCTATCTGCGTCGTTCATCTATATCTATATGTACGTCTATGTGGAAGAGGCACCTGAGATCCAGACAGATACTCAGATATAGATAACCCATATCCAGAGGGATAGTCTTTGCTCTTTCAGCATCGCATATATAGACAGTGGTCGAACTCGTGATTGCAACAAACGGGAGGGTAGTTCTTGCTCGTAGATTGTCATCTGTACCTTTCTCTCCTAAGTTTTGATTGCAAAACTAGCTAGCGTCGCTCGAACGCGCCATCGATCTGGTTTCTTGAAACCCAGGGGTGGTTCTTTACTTTCTCTCTTCCATGCTGCTAGATCTCCCGTTTCTAATACATAGATCATGGTATATTTTCATCCATTTCTTGAATCATCTCGTGTAGGTAATTAAATCCTATCGTTCAGGCGCGTCATGGCCGGGAACTCTTCGCAAGCAGCCGGCACAAAGAACGGCGCCGGGTTGGAGCCGTGGCGACGGTTCTTCAGTGGCGCTGACATTTCCACCGTCCTCACCCGCGCCATTCTCATCGCCGCCGCCGACTCGCCTCAGGAGTTTCAGCGCCGCCGTGACAGCATCGTCAAGAAGATCTGCGGCGCCCGGACCGCCGTTTCACTCCCGGGCACGGCCGCCGCTGGCGAGGATCCCAGCAGTGCTGGTCGCCATGTGTCTGCCGAGGATGCCGCTGGTAACAACAACGTGGCAGCTGCTAAGCCTGAGTGTAACTGGCGAAGCCAGCTGTAGCTAGCCTGGTGCACTAGCACCATGGTCCAAAAACGAAATTCAGTGACAATCATCCATAATTTATCTTATGTTCACAACCCTGGGTAAAAATGTGCACCACTATGCTGCTTTTGTTACCTGTCAAGCAAGGTGTGCACCCGTGTCTCCAAAGCTCTAGCTTCGAGTGTGTCAACAACGTAGAGGAGATGGGTGTTGCCGACGAGCGCATCGCTGCGGCATGTGACAACCAGCACATCACTGGCGGCCGTGGCGATAATTCTGCGGGCGCTGATGATTGTTTCAATATGGGGAGGCAAGCGAGCAGATCCAGCTCCAGCAGGTGCTCCAGATCAAGGCCGTCATCCTCAACCACCAGCACGATCAGGTCCGAACCCTAAACCCCATCCTTTTAACTGACCTTGCTCCATTGTTTGTATCCTAAACACTTCATTAAGTATTAGTGTAAATTTCCTGTGATTGCTGCAGCCGATCGACTTGTACAAGTCTCTGAGGTGGCTGCAGCTGAAGCAGCTTACAGTGGACATGTGCAAGGTTCGTAGCTACGGATTCATGTGAAGCTGTGCCTCAGACATTTCATGTAGTGTGTGTTACACGCATAATAATCTCAATTCGTGGCACTCCCTTGTGGTGTGGTTAATCATATTGTTAGTATTAGCTAGTGTATTATGTTCCGTGATCTATGTTGTTTCTTTTTGGATCTTGCAGAGTACTAAAATTGAGGATGCTGTTGGGGCACTGAAAAAACACAAGTCATTTATAATCAAGACGCTTGCGCGTGACATCATGTAATTAAGATCACTGTGCTTATACCGGTGACATCAAATACGTAGTTAATCAAACTTTCATATCATCCATCGTGCATCGATCTTGAAACACATAAATAGACAGCTAGGAAGCTAAATGGTATACTAGTTCGCAGGCTCTAAGGAAGAATCCGGGTACACAGGCACATGGACAAATTTGTTCGGTGGTTGAGCTAGTTCTCTTCTTGTTTTGCAGGGGCAAGAAAGTTAGGGCTGACGGGATTGCAAATAAAATGCCGAGTGCCAGACAAGCTTCGACGTCAAGCAGTCCATCACCTATGACGACGCAGCACATCCCCATCGGCTTCTTCAATGATGTGATCCAGACCATGGTCACGCCGTCGGCACAAGAAGTGGAGAGCTTCATCAGGAAGGTCCGCGGAGACCACAGCCACCATCTCGTTGTAGGACTCGACACGGAATGGCGAGTCGTCCAGGAAGATGGCGAGCTCAGGCACCGGACGGCCCTGCTGCAGCTGTGCGTGGATAAACACTGCCTTGTGTTCCAGATTCACCATGCCGATGTCGTCCCGGACGCCCCGAAGGATTTCCTGACATGCCCGCGGTGCAATTTTTTCGGCGCGGCTATGAACGGTGACATC
This sequence comes from Eragrostis nindensis, assembly GCA_012490785.1. NCBI lineage: Eukaryota > Viridiplantae > Streptophyta > Magnoliopsida > Poales > Poaceae > Eragrostis > Eragrostis nindensis. The sequence continues at coordinate 1,060,030 of JAAXCT010000030.1, read as the reverse complement.
AAGCGACTGAGAGAGAACTACGGGATTGAGGTCCCCACATGGTCGGACCTGCAGATCAAGGTCAACAAGTTCAAGGCGTCAGCAAGACCCTGTCGCTCCATTATATTGTCCAAGACATGATGCATGTGACCATGGACAAGGACATCATCCACACGTTCTGGGGAGAGCCGGAGCTTACTCCGTGGCAAATCGAGTATGATGCATTGATGCGTTTGTATCTTCAAAACTTGCATTGCTGATGGGCATCACACCACTGACCAATGAAGGACGTCAATGAGTAACAAACGTTCCTCCATAGCAATTGTAGTTACATGTCTATATGTCCAGTAATATTAACGATCAAACCAGCCATTTGTCCTCCCATCAATAGTAGCTTATACGGACTAAGATTGTGGCATTGCACATGATTGATCTTGGCTCAAGATGGATATACAAATTCTTTTGAAAAACACACACAAAAAAAAAACTGCCCAATTGATTGGGAGAAATAAAACAAATCAACTTAAGTAAAAACAAATCTTCTTTACAGTTTACTACTGTGTTATTTATTAGAACCTGGCGTACAACAAGTTTTACATAACGGAACAAGTTCAGCCCTGGGTTCTTTACAAAAGATCATAAGCATAATATGTGGATATGCAGTGCAATGCCAGTAGAGCTTTATCAATCTGATACAACCTAATCCATTTGACAGCTTTAATTTATATCTATGCATGAAATGATATATGGATTGGTTATTGGCATGCATGCACTCTCTGTCAAACTGCTTCGAATTTTCACTCAACAAAAGGAAATAAAATACTTCTTCAAAATTTATACACCTGAATCATATATAGTTGAAATATTAATACAAGCTCTGGTGCCCGGGGGGAAAAAATCTGCTTCAGTTCATTTTTCTTGCAGAAAATTTAACAGCTTCAACATTTATCTCACCTCCGAATCTTAAGCCATGCATTAACGCTGTGCGTGGTTAAACGCTGCCTTGTCTTCCAGATTCACCATGCCGCTGTCATCCCAGACGCCCTGAAGGATTTTCTGGCATGCCCTTGTCGGTGCGGCTGTGGACGGCGGCATCAAGCGACTGAGCGAGGACTATGAGATTGAGGTTCCCACATGGTAGGACCTGCAGATCAAGGTCAGAAGTTCAAGACGTATAGCAAGAAGCCGTCATTCAAGGATATGGTTCAAGACATGATGGATGTGACCATTAACAAGGACATCGTCCATATGTTCTGGGGAGAGCTGGGGCTTACTCCGTGGCAAATCGAGTATGCTGAGATTGATGAGTTTTTGTATCATCAAAACTTGCATTGCTGATGGGCATCACGCCACTGACCAAGGACGTGAATGAGTAACAACCTTTCTCCATAATAATTGTAGTTACGTGTCTAACTCCAGTAATATTAATGATCAAACTATCCATTTGTTATTCCTGCCATGCATCTATGGTAGCTTACCAGTTAAGGTTGTGGCATTGCACATGATTGATCTTGGCTGAAAACGGGCATACAAATTCTTTTTGAAACACGCACACAAAAAAAATGCCCAATTGATTGGGAGAAATAAAACATTTATTCTTTACAGTACTACTATATCTTATTTAGAACCTGGCGTACAATAGTTTCACAATGGAACAAGTTCAGCCCTGGGTTCTTTTACAAAAGATCATAAGCACAAGATGTGGTTATGCAGTGCTATGCAAGTAGAGCTTTATCATTCTGATACAACCTAATCCATTTGACAGTTGTATATCTATACATGAAATGATACATACATATACATACATACACACATACAGTTATTATGTGGCCAGCTATAGAATAACAGGTACACACACATGCGTGATATCCAGTTGACACTCTGTGCTGATGAGGACAGAGTGATTATATCATTCTAGCGGTAACTCTCTTTAATTTGAGAGCCAAGGTAGAATTTAATATAATCATCCCAAAACTAAACTAAATGCGAAGGGTCCAGCCATGCACTATTAGTGTGCGCCATCTTGCCAATGAAGTCTATTGGATACTTTCAATGGATGATTTTTTATTTATATTTTCTCTGCACAAATCAAGTAAAAACAAATTGCTTCTTTATATACATTAATACATCGAACCTTTTATCGTTCCAATAACAAAAAAGAAGTGGGTCACAGGGTTCCGAGAAACTGACAAGTTTTCAAAATATGCACCGATACATATTTTGAAGCCCACGGTGCGTCGGCGTCATCGCCGCCGGCTTGAGGCACACTAGGAACGAAAGGACAAAACAACTGAGTTTCGGGCCTAGGTGGTATAGTTTTCATTAGGGCCCAACTTTAACAACCCAGTAGTAATTTGAGTGTTGAAATTCCAGCGTTGTATTTCCCATAGTCATTTAGTGGCAGGCCTAGGCAATCATCTCCACTCCAGCTCATGCTCCGGTCTATTACTACACGGAGTCATCATATACACGCTAATGTGCTGCGTACATAGGCAGCACCAGAAGCTGAATTAACCACAATAATAAAAGGCGATTAATTACTCGCGAAGCTGTCATGAACCATGAGTTGAATTATAACACCCGGCCCGCACTTCTCTCAGCTACGTCTCTTTCTCATCCGCGAGACCGTTCTGGTGTTAGCTATTGTCTAGTCTAGTGTGCATTTGTCGTGTACGTACGTACGTGGGAGCAGCGAGAGAGTCATATTCCCCTGGTCGCCTCCTGTTTCTGCTTGGTCGCCGTTGAGTATTTTGGGCGGCGAGGGGGCTACAGTCCAAGCCAGAAATGGAAGCCTGTAATGGACGCGGGTGGGAAAGCGAGTAGTATGTGTGCGGCGTCCATCTATGTCTATAGGTCTGTGAGGCACCTGATCGAGATGTAGAGCGATACGTGAGGGGGATCTAGGCACCTGAGATCAAAAATGTCGACTTTAATTACCATGTCCATCCATGGATCATTGTGTTTACATTAGAAAGTTTTGGGGTTTGAATTTTGTCTGGCGAGAGGGAAACGGTCCAAGCCAGAAATGGAAACCAGCGATGAACGACGCGGGTGAGAAAGCGTGTGTGGATTGTCCATCTACTTCTATGTAGATCAGGCACCAGAGATTTATACAGAGAAGAGATACCTAGATACTAGATCACGTACGCGCGCACATCCAGAAGGATAGACTTGGTTTCAGCATTCGCGTAGACAGCGGTCGATCGTTACTCTCGATTGCAAGAAACAGGAGAGTTCTTTCTTGTTGATAGTCATCTAGAGCTCAGTCCCCTAAACCTTGATTCCATAGCTAGAGTCGATTGAACGCGTCATCGATATCTGCTTCTACATTGAATCGAGGTAGTTCTTTATCTCACATTGCAAGTTAATAAATCTCCTATTTCTAATGCACAGACCATAGTATCGTCATCCATTTCTTCAATCTTATACCACAGAGTTTTGATCCTTCAGCCAGGGAATCGCGCGAGGAATTCTTCGGTGCCGGCCCGCACTAACGACGACGCCAGGCTGGAGCCGTGGTGCCGATTCTTCGACGGCGCCGACATTTTCAACGTCATCACGCACGCCATCCTCGTCGCCACCACCGACCCGCCGCAGGAGTTCCAGCGCCGCCGCGGCAGCATCGTCGAGCAGATCTACAGCGCCCCGGCTGTCGTCCCGGTCCCGACGGGTACGGCCGCCACCGGCGAGGGCCCCAGCGGCGTTGTTGATCGTCATGTGTCTGCAGATAATGCAGGTCGTAACAACAACCAGCATGTCCATGGCCACGGTGATAGTTCTGCCGCCGACGCCTTGGATTCTGATCTCTATAAGCTCGACGACGGCATGAAGAGGCGAGCCTGGAGAACGATGAGGTGCTCCGGATCAAGGCCATCCTCCTCAACTACGACGAGCAGGTCCGAAACCTTGCATTGTTTGTGTTGTACGCACTTCATTCAGTTTGATCAGTGTATATTTCCTGTGATGGCTGCAGTCGGCCGACTTCTTGTTAGAGTCGCTCAGGAGGCTGCAGCTGATGCAGCTCACCGTGGACGTACTCGAGGTTGTGTAGCTTCGGATTGACATGAAGCTGTGCCTTATACATTTTTAGTACAGTGAGTGCACACAAATCTGAAATCTTGGTGATGAACTTCCGTTGGTACGATTATATTATTAATTGTTAGTGGTTATGTTTTGTTCCTTCATCTTTTTTTGTTGATCTTTGGATCTTGCAGAATACTAAAATCGAGGTTGCTGTGCTGCATTGGCAAAGCACAAGTCACATGAAATCAGGGAGCTTGTGCTTGACATCACCAAGTAAGAACTATATCACTGTGTTTGCACTGATGAGTTTAAATATTTACACAAGTTTTCATATCATCCATAGCTCATAGATCTTCAAAATGTATAGATACATAGCTAAGAAGTTAATTGTTACAGTTCGCACGCTCTAAGGAAACACAGGACTTGATAAGCGGACATGAAAAAACTGTGCTTGCTATATATCCATAGGTGGTTGATCTGGTTCTCTTCTTGTTTTGCAGAAAGTTAGGGCTGAGGAATGGATTGACAATGCTAAGGTTGCAATGGCAGGTGACTCAGGTGCTATATATCCATAGGTGGTTGATCATATTCTACCTCGATCATTACCAGCTTAGCTTTAACTAAATGGTATGTACGTAATATGTAGATAAATCCCTGCTCCGGGCGAATTCATCAGCTAGCGAAAATGAATGGGGGCTTGCTATTCCACCTATGGACGTAGGTGCACTCTATCTTAGCCAGCCGAATATTCCACATGGGTCTGAGGTACTAATATAAAAAGCTTCCTTATTACTTTTCCATGTGGTGCAAGCACATTTTTCAAACGGGAAGTGGTGCAAACATACATAGCACTATCTTATTTGCTCCAGTAGTACTGGACTTGTTCTTGAACAATAATCTTACTTAATTTTTCTTTACTCATTTCTTCAATCGTCGCAACGCGAAGTTCTTTGAAGGCATCGATGATGATGGTGGAATCAGTGAGTATAACAATTCAGTTCTTTGCTACTTTAGTTCTTTTTACAAGTATTCTTACCATTTCCCATAAAGATAGTTTGATGAAATTGATATGATTGATGTATAAATTGCAGTGAACAACCATATAACTAGCATGGATAAAGATGGAGGCTCAGGAAGTAAAACGAAATATAAAGGTGCAACAGTGGCAGAAACAAAACAACCAATTATAGTACAAGATTCATCAGCGGCACAAGGGTTGCTGCTGGAGAAAAGAAAGCCACAAAAACGTAGCTGTGGTATTGGAAAGGGTTTGGCTCAGCAGCAAGGTTTAGAAAAAAGAAAAGGGCAGCCATTACAAATAAGGAACCCTCGAGAAATGCTTAATGAAGGTGAAACTACTGTGCGTAAAACACAAGTAGTTTTACCTACAAGACAAGAGCCCATATCGCTTGCAACAAATCTACAAGAACCACAAAAACCAGTACTAGCCCTCTATCAATAAAGGAGAACCAAAGAGTATGTCAAAGGACACACCTGCGAAGACACCCCATGAAGGCGTGAAACCAAGACAAGATCCACAGGGAGTTAGTGTCACAAGAAATTCTCCACTTGCCGCTGCAAGAAAGACACCTTCTGGTCTTGGTATTGTAAGTGTTTACCTCATGCTACTGAAATAAATTCAAGATCTTATGGTGCTTAGTTAGCTAAATGTTTCACTCTTTGCTTTGACTCCAGAAAACGGGGACGTCGGCACAATCGTTGAAGGATCCCGAAGTTGGTTTAGGGAAGAGGAAGATAGAGCCAATGATACGGGACTGGAGAGGGCGAAGCGCAGGCTACATGAAGCTTACCAGGAAGCTGAAGACGGTGAGTACCCTCTCTTTCAATTGTAACTCTTCTTGTTATTGCTTGTGACCTAATCGTGCATACATCCTTTCTTTTCATTCAGAAAAAAGGAAGCGCACAATCCAGGTTATGAAGCCGCATGAAGCACCAAAACCAGACAAGAGCCCAGCAAGGAAACCAAGGCGCTCCATTAGAAGGGCTTAAACGATTCAAAGGATCTCAAGAGCAAACGAGTCTATCTGCATCACAAATCTTGAGACAGCAATGCATCTGTCCAGAGAGTGCCTGGTAGTGCAGGAGATTTGGCGCGCAATCAGAGCCTGGACGCGATGGCCGTGTGTCCGAAAAATGAGAACTGGAGTGGCAGCCAAGTGGGCTGGTTCTTATCCCTGACGGGAACCAACATATGACACATGCGCCCAATGTTGCACAGGGGACTTTCTCGTTGAGATTTTGATCTTTTGGATGGTGTGGAAGGAGCGCAAAAGTAGGATTTTCCAACGGCAGTACAAACTGATACAACGTCTAATCGGATAGATACAGTATATATGAAGCACGAGTGTGGGCATCTTGCAAGCGCGAAGAAGATGGGTGTACAAACGATTAGCTAGATTTTGTTTACTTCGGTGTTCTGGACGTCTGTCCAGAGCATGATGAAATGCACCTGGTGCATGTAAATGTTATATTCTTCTTGTTAGTATATGTGAGGATGTAATTTCTCCGATCTTTAAAAATCAACAGCACACGATCAAACATGAGCAGTATTTTTTCTTCACGTCTAAACTAGGTTATGGGTTATTGCATTGCACATGCTTAATCCAAGCTTTTAAATGGGAGAAGTATAACTTATTCCGGGACTCCCAAAAACAGCCTAATTTCTTGGTGAAATATAACAAAAAGAATCAACATTTTATCATATCCGCCAGATACTTATACACGTATGAGTATCCATGCTGCCTATAGCATGTCACAGCATCTTTTTTCAATGTTCACTTCATATGTGAAAGTTATATACTGCCATGACAGTTATGCACTGCACAATCACCGGAGCAACCATACCAGCACTTGTCATCAGATTCGCCACCAAAACTGACAACAGCTGTTACCAAGGAGACGCATGCTTTCAAGAAACGGAGTCGTACCGGCCAGCACCACTACTGGAAATCCCTTCTTTGCCGTGCCTTAGGCACTCGGCAAAGCCAAGAAAACACTCAGCAAAGACTTTAGGGCACACGGTAAAAAAATACTCGGCAAAGCCGTCTTTGCCGAGTGTTTTCTGTCAGACACTCGGCAAAGTGTCTGCCGAGTGCGAAGACACCTCTCGGCGAAAAAAAAGTAGGCCGACGGAGGGTTGACGGCTGACGGCGGCTTTGGATAAAGTCTTTTGCCGAGTGTCGGGCCACGACACTCGGCAAAGGCTGGAAGCTTTGTCGAGTGTCCTCGTCATTATAGTAGGCAAAGCTTCCAGATTTTGCTGAGTGTTGTGGTCATTACACTCGGCAAAGATGGCTTCCAGCCCCCTTTTTTATTGCTCGGTTGTTTAACCGACAAACATCACATGCAGTTCGTATACATGACAAGCTCACAATCCATAATAAGCACCACAAGTCAACAATTTCCACAAATCCAAATAAGTCCACAATCCACAAGACCACAATACATAAATCCACAATCCACAAGTCCACAATACATAAATCCACAAGTCCACATAAATACACAAGTCCAAGTTCACAAGTCCACATGTCCACATACATCACAACCACGAATAACTCATAAATCACTGAGGCGACTGTGGAAATAGATTGAGATGGAGTGACGGTCTTTCTCGTGAGGTGCATCATTCGACACCGCCGACCCAAGATTCTGCATAAAGTAGAACATTACATGTGTGATACAAGATAAACTGAAAAAAGTTCTCTAAGTAACAAACTAAAATTTTCTAAGTTTTCTAAGGTTCTGTAAGTTTCTAAGTTTTTCTAAATTCTCTAAGTAACCATCTAAGGTTGTCTAAGTTGTCTAAAATTGAAATGAAATTAATTATAACGTTGTGCCTATGATTCTTGCCTCTTCCCGCCCTCCTGACGACTTCTCCATCGAGATCGTGTGCGCTCGGATCGAAGTCTAACCCATGAACCTCCTTTGCCACCTCTGAGTATGAACTAAGGTGGCTATGAGCGGTGGGATTGCTGTTCGCCGAGGGCGGGTCCTCCAGGTTGTGATGGATGCCCGACGTCGCCTTGCCCTTGTGGGACAAAGCAAAAGCTTGGAAACTGTTGACAGCCTCGCCACCATGAGACGCTGACTGTGGAAAAAATATAATTAGAAATTATGCAGTATTGAGCATTAGAATAAAGAAATGATTTGACATACATATCTTGCCGCATATTTGTTGAGGCTAAGACTCTCCTGATCTTGTGTATTTATGTGGACTTGTGGATTTATGTATTGTGGACTTGTGGATTGTGGATTTATGTATTGTGGTCTTGTGGATTGTGGACTTATTTGGATTTGTGGAAATTGTTGACTTGTGGTGCTTATTATGGATTGTGAGCTTGTCATGTATACGAACTGCATGTGATGTTTGTCGGTTAAACAACCGAGCAATAAAAAAGGGGGCTGGAAGCCATCTTTGCCGAGTGTAATGACCACAACACTCAGCAAAATCTGGAAGCTTTGCCTACTATAATGACGAGGACACTCGACAAAGCTTGTTCAATATAATGACATGTGGGATCCATAATACTAACAGTTATCAGACTACAAAGATCAACTTGATAAAAAAGAATCCATTGACCACATCTTTGAGAAACATAGTAAAATCGGTTAAACTTGTCACACCCAGTTTTAAGGACAAAAGTGAATGCATAACTATATGTGTGCCAGGATCAAGTTCTACACATATAGAGACAGAAGTGAAATAAACAGTATAACCAGTGTCATTACTACATCGTCTCAAAGTAGCATTATTACAAAATTCGAATAGAAATGTCTCATAGGACTAAATAACTCGACACCGAAAGACACCCAAACGCACAGGCAGTCGACTGGGAGACAGCACGCCTAGTATTCCCCATCGAAGTACTCCATGTCGCCTTCATCTCCAGATAGTGCATAAAGGTAGAGATTCAGGAAATCCAAAAGATTAAAACCTAAGTACTAAGTCTCTAACTTTAACTATATTAAGATGTGCATGTAGGACAAGTCTTACCTCACATAACACTCAACCAAAAATCCAAATCAAACACAGCACACCACTCCAAATAGGCAAGCATGATTCACACCACAGGACAAAAAGGACGTGATAAAACTCACGCGAATGTCCTTTAATTATACATTAAAACACTTCAATGCGCTCAACGGTACTAAACGAATGGTTGACTTTAAGCCAAAGGGACTCCTATGTTTCATCCTTGTTGTCCTCCAGAGTCGATCCGAGCCATCTAAAGTTTTGAAGTAGAAAAGACTCAACAAAACAAAACCTTTAGCCAAGACATTTAATAAAGAATAGTGTAGTAAACAAGGAGCAAAAACAGGACAAGGACAAGGAGAAAGTACAACAAGGTGGACATAAGTAAACAATATAAGCAGTTTTAATGTAAATAAAGTTTTAAGCATAAACAAGGAGCAACAATATACAGAGCAAGTAGTTTTTACGAAAATAGGTTTGATATAAAGAAAATAACCTTAAAAACGACCATGTCTAACTAGGCTTGCGTCCAACAGTCAACACGGCTCTGATACCACTTTGTCACACCCAGTTTTAAGGACAAAACTGAATGCATAACTATATGTGTGCCAGAATCAAGTTCCACTCATATAGAGACAAAAGTGAAATAAACAGTATAACCAGTGTCATTATTACATCGTCCTAAAGTAGCATTATTACAAAATTTGAATAGAAATGTCTCATAAGACTAAATAACTCGACAGCGGAAGACACTCAAACGCACAGGCAGTCGACTGGGAGACAGCACGCCTAGTATTCCTCATCGAAGTACTCCATGGCGCCTTCATCTTCTGAGCAGCAATTCAATGTAGAATGGGGAATAGCAAGTGTGAGTACATATCGTACTCCGCAAGTGTAGGAAAAGATGACATGCATAGCTTAAATGAAAGAAAGGCTAACATATGGTTCATAGCAGAAAGCAACTATCATTATGTCATTTAATTAAAGCATCTATTTACTAAGTGTGTAAACCCTCCCAAAAAGTTATTATCAAAAGGTCAACTACACAGGTTACCCCACCTGTGAAGACAAAGGGTTACTCCACCCCAAACCAAACTACAGGTTACTCCACCTGCAGCTCCCAAGGGTTACACCACCCGTATCTGGTTACCCCACCAGATCCACCCAACCATTCCACTAATCATGTGAGGATCCAGGCCGCTCCTGACCGTGAGCACGGCTGTCATGACAGTTTTACTTCTCTGCAGAGGTCGTACCACTTTACCCACGAGTCGTGATTTCATCCCACTGTTGCCAGGTGGACTAAAACCTCCTTTATGCCCGTGCTGCGCTGCACTTACACACTTCCGAGGTGTGCGGCAAGGAGATCACTACAAGGTCTTTCAAAGCGTCTTTCAGCCAGCAAACATCCCATGCTAAGGTTCCACTACTGCCAGTACCCCTGCAACAGTAGCCCCCTCTGGCACCGTGGCTCGGATTACACCATCCATCACCTAGGACTGAGGTTACTCCACCCCAATCCTCTTCCTCGAATGCCGCCAACTGGAAGAACATCTTGGTACTCAACCAGGCTGCTCCATATCAGCCTCGTGATGGCACTGTTGTCCTGGGTTGCCGCTCCACGAACCGGTCCTTAGGATCCCAAGCAGGTACTAACCACAACCATGAGTACAAAATGAGTACTCGTGCATACCCGCACCATCATCAAACCATCCTCCTGCTTGGATCCCCTAGTTCTCCAATGTTGCTAAAAAGGATTACACCATCCCCATGATTAATGTGCAAGTGAACCGTTAGTCAAGATTATTATCAAAATTATTCTCATCCAACCCAGTTCAGCAAGCTAAGCATGACCTACCCATTCTCATACTATCATCTGCCACAACCCGGCAACAAGAAAAATAGTATGGAACAGGATATAGACACATAGGATTCATATTAAATGCGATGCATGATATTAAACTAGAGGAAGAAAGAAATAGTCCAAAATGGTCAAGGACACTTGCCCGTTCCCCCTGCCGCTTCTTGGTCAAACTCCTGGTCCTGAAAGTTCTCAAACGGCTCCTCTTCTAATAACGGTAACATGCAAAGCACACATACACAAACAATAAGGAACAGTACACCAAACAGTATCAAAGCTAGAGCTCGTTCCTACGATCGCGTGAGCGCATGAATCGCTTAAAACGGAGTTAAGATCAAAAAGTATAAGTGTTTGAAGTTAGGAGGTTTAAACTGTAAGTTTAGCATTTCTGGAATTATTCTTCTATTGGAAAATCTGAGTTATTGCGCAAGCATGACGTCGTGCTGATGCAATAAAGAATAAAGGAATAAATAAAATTGGAAAATCCGGTGAACTCGGTCCATGGGGACCGTGGACCGCTCGAGGACCTCGGCCCATGGGTCCACTGTGGACCGGATCGCCAGGGAAGACGGGAGCAGCGGAGCTTCGCCGGCGCATGGCCGGAACGGCGTTTCAGTGCGCAGAACCTCGTTGGGGGCAGCCGGGAAGCACGATGCGAGGCCATGGAACCCACCTCGGTGGTCTTGCGGGTGCGGGAGACTCCGGGTGGCGGCGCTCAACGGGGACGAGTTGCTTGGTGGCGACGGCAATGGCGGCGGCGGCGCAGACTCGCTAGGGCGGCGCGATTTGGGCGAAAGGGCGAGCGGGAGGCGAAGGAGTTGCTTAAATAGGGGAAAGGGAAGGCGGAGATCGGGGCACGCATGCCCAGGCGTGGCTCGAAGGCGGCGCGGCGTACGGTGCGGCGGCGCAGTTAGGGTTTGGCGGCGGGCTGGCGCACGGGCTCGGCCGGGCTGGCGTGGGCTCGGCGCGGGGAGTTGGGCCGTGAGAGAGAAAGGCCGGCCCAGGCGGAAGGGATAAAGAGAAGAGAAAAGAAAAGGAAGAACTGGGCCGCAGAAGAACGAAGACAGGTCGGCCCAAGAAAACAAGGAAATGAGAAAGGAAAAAGAAAAGAGAACTGGGCCGCGGAAAATTGGCCCAATACGGGAGGCTTCTCCTTATCTATTTCTATTTCTTCTTATATTTTCTACTCTAAAGGAAAACGATTTTCTACACGAATTTTAAATACATTTTTCACACAATAAAATCCCTACTGCAGACTACTCTATCATGAATGCAACAAACAATTATTTGTAACCTAAATTAATTTATTTAATTTAGAAAATAGCTCTTTTGCCTAGGAAAATGATAACACCCTAATTAACTAAGGAGAAAATTTTAATCTATTGCAAAAAGTTTTAAACTTTAGTGAAATTTAAGTCACATTCCAAAATTTGAAATTTTGGGTGTGACAAAACTATGCCGAGAAAACATCAAACTCTAAAATGTACAGACAGAAAATGGGATCACTGTGGGGAGGAAGTAGCAAACTCTGCCAGATAATATAACCTATAACAAGCTAAGATCTTCTCACCTTTAGTTGTTGCTGAAACCAGTGCAAACAAAATTACAGTCTGCAAACAAGAAAAGAGACAATCAACTAAAGGAAGGCCAAAACAACTAAGATGAATTGGTCGGCAATCTTTTATTATGAGAAACTATGCTGAATGAATAAAAACTTTGCTTGCATAGCATGGAACATTATGTAAATATCACAAAGTGTAGGAACTCTATACTGGATGAGGTGAACAAAAGTTTCATTACTAGCATAACTAACAACGGGGCCAATCAAATGATATTATGTAGTACCCTATAAATATGGTTTCCATTCAGGGTACATATTATCTATTACTTTCTGGTCACTGAACAATGAGGACCGACTACATTCGTAATGCATACGTTTGAGTATATAACAGTTAGTTTCTTTTAACTTGTTGAAGAATTCATGATTTATATACAAATGAACAAAAACAAGAAATAACAAATAAATTAATACATTGTAGAGTTATAGTCACATCTAGATCCAGAACATCCAATAGTCTGTTTGATTTGAATATGCACGAGTTGAATGCCATATATAGTTACTTAAAAGCTTCAAAAATTGTCGAACCTTGTCATCAATTTCTTCACATTTGATTTGAACTGATTTAAGATGTAAAGATGCAAATGGCAGCTCCAGTGATTTGAATGATCCTTTCTTTATCACAAATATTCTAGGTCCCGACAGGAGAGATATATTCATCAGTCATTTGCTTTTTAGTATAATAAAATCAGCTGACTAATTAGCTATAAAATTACATATACCTGCTTAGAGATTTGAAGAGTAAGCTTCTCCAGAATTGGTGAATGTTGGAGAATACAAATAAACGCATTCGGGTCAGGAGCAACACACCATTCATTGAGTAATAAAGTCTTCAAATTGGTACATATGGGGCACCATTTTATATCCCTGTAAAAAACAAACTAGGCAAAGAGACAAAAAGGCTGATTAGACCAAAGCTAGATTATGCCCAAAATATGATATGCATAATAAATCTGATATACATGGCATTTCTGTATACCAAAATTTGACATGCATGGTAAATTTAATTGTAGAGATTTACAAATGCAAACTAATTTGAAGGAAGCACTTTTTTTTTGCTTATAACATACAGGCTATGCTCAAATAAGATCCAGACAAGACACATGCTATTTAGGGACTTCAGTATAACATACATATATTTTATAATTAATAGCATAGCATGACCACAGGAATGAGCTCTACGGAATGTTTCGTCATAACTGAAATCTTATATGTATATTTAAGCAACAAAAATGGCTTGTGTGGCATACAGCATCTATATCAAAGTCAGGTTGCAAAGCATTTCGGTGAATGGATATGTTTACTGCATGACAGCACTGTAAAAGCATGAGGATGTAAGAGAGAAAGCTATCAGAATTGCGTACCACTGAAGGATAAGCTGACAACTGCGAGTGTGTAGCTTCCGACAAACCTTTTGAGTATCAGACTATTACGGAGACCATCACGAGTCTCCAAATAACCGGGAGACTCCTTATAGTAATTGCAGCCACCACAGTTAAAACGGACACAATCGCCGGTAGGGCTGCTAATGGGGTGGGCTGAAATGGGGTCTGTGGGGTGGGTTTTGAATCGGGTGGGCTCTGGAAGGGTTGAAGCGGGTCCAAACTACCAGCGGGTTGGAACGGGTTGGGTTTATAGCATCAGCGGGTTGGAACGGGCCGTATATCCTTGGGTTTCCACGGGTTGAACCCGCTGGTCGTCACCCATTCTATCAACCCATCGGTCCGCCACGAGCAGTCGTCAAGCAGAGCGACGGCGCTCGCTCGCCGGCGGCGGCGGGGCGGAGTGGCGCAACCGCGCGACGAGGAGACACGAGCCCTTCTCCCTCCCGTATTCCCGCCCCCACGCAGTTGCCGATCCGTGCTTCCCGTGGCCTCCTGGTAGATCCGCGCCGCCGTCCCTCCCTCCGCCGGGGTGTGAGATCCTTCGCGCCGCCCGTCCCCGGCTACGCACGAGGAATTCCCATCGAAATTTCCGGCCGCATCAAGGCACCGCCGCTTGCAACGACCGAGTCTCCTCCCCGGTATGCCGCTTCTGTACAAGTACAACTCTGCTATTCCATTCTTTCTTGGTGAATTGTTATGGCACTGAATGATGAAGCATGCGTAAGCACATCGCCAAGTTGCTTTTAGTTCTTGCTATTTATGTACAGTGGTGAAATTCAACGTTGGAATTGATGTACAGTGTAATGTAGGCAGATGGAATCGTCGTTTGTTCTTTGCCATGTGCTGATTTTATATGTATGGTAATCTTATCCAGCAAGTTGACTAGTTGAAAACCTGTTATTTTCTTTTTTTTTTTGACGGTCAACGGGGGGGAGGAGAACTCCCCACCTGATTTTTCCATTGATAGAAAATGGAGGCCCCTTACTGGCCCATTACAAATTACAAAGTTTTCACCGGAGAAAAGATACATCGATTATGCTACATGGGAGAAAACAAACGACACCATGCACTGGAGACCTCATCGTCATCGCGCGCCATGCGGCAGCGCCATAGCTTTGCTTCTTCTCGGCAAGTAGAGAGGAGACCTGTTATTTTCTGAAGTGTGCCAAGCTTTGCTGCGCCGATTAAATTCCACATGAATCATTAGCATCAGAAGAAACTTTTGTGCATGGACAGATTATCATTAGCTAACTGCTTGCTTTTAGTCATGGCAAGGGCTTGCTATAAAGTTTCAGTTTCTTCAGTTATCAAATTCAGTGTGCATCATTTTGGCCAGTGAGAATATTGACTCACTGATAAGGTATATTTACAATAGTATCTGCTCCTGATGATGATCACACTTTGCTTCGTCAACCAATAATATTTTTTGGTGCATCATTCTGAAATAATTAGCATGTATCTGCAAGAAATTTTCGTCTTAACAAGTTACAACAAGATCTAATCTTTGGCTCGAGATGTAGGAAGGTTCAGGTTCCAACTTGTTTATTCGGTGTCGACTTAAATGTTTTCAGTCAGTCATTTGAGATAAGTCATACTTAAATAAGTAATATGAGTCATATGAATCACCTATGTCAGAGTCCTGCGTGTGGTGGAACACTATATTGCTAGCTACCACCTATGAATCATCCTGCTCTGCTCAGTTCGATATCTGAATGTTCTCTGCTTATTTGCTTATTGAACTGAACATCCTTGTTTTTTCTTATGAACAGATATGGCCTCACCTGTATCCTGAAGCTTATGTAGACTAGCAGACTGTCTTGAACCTACCACTTGTCCAGCACATCAAGTGGCGGCGGCGGCGCGACAGGGCAGAGTGGCGTGGCCGTATATAAGACTGTATTTGTATTGTTTATGTAAGAGTGTTTCTTTGGGAAAAGACTGCTTTTGTATTATTGATGTACTCAGAGGCAAATATTAAGAAGCCTTTTGAGAGCTAGTCATTTGTACTATGTCGTTGTCGTTGCATGGCAACTTATGATGATATTATGTGTACATCAGGCTGTGTATTAGCAACGTTACATAATGACGATGCCATATTATTCTGTGTACATATGTCAGGCTAAGTTATGATGATATTATTCTGCTTGGGTGCGCATTCTACCGTCCGAGTCGCCCAATTGCCTGCTGGCCTGGAGCTTTCTTCTTCCTCAGAACATAACACAGAAGTAGCAGCGTTCAGCAATGGTGGAACGACTTGGAGCATCAGAATTTTTACAACGCCGAAGAGAGGGGAGGAGGGGGTCTGACCAGCGGACAAAATCCTTCGAAGCACCCAACATGCGTCCGTAGCCACCCAGCGAACGAACAACGAGAACGCATGCGAATGAACAAAGCAAACCCACCTGCAACTGGGCGGGTTGAATCCATGGAAAATCCACGGGTTTGACCCAAACTGCGGGTTGGTTTGGGGCTAATTAATTGGTGGGGCGGGTTGGGTTGGGTTTAAGCAACATTTGGAAGGGTTGGGTGGGGTTAAGAAATCTGCCGAGTGAATTTGGGTGCGGGGTGGGTGCGGGGTGGGTTTCACTCCATTAGCAGGCCTAATCGCCGGGGCCACCGTACCTACACTGGTCTTCACTCTCTTCTCCAAAACTAACATTAGCTGTTAGCAAGGATGGCATGCTTTGAAGAAGCGGTCCTACCAGCACACTGGATTAGCTACAGTAAAGGGCTCCTTCCAGTAAACTCACAGCACGTACGTCACGCTCAGGTGCTTCACGGACGGAGATGATCTCTTTGCAGCGTCAATGACGCAGCTATCCATCTTCAGCTCAACAAGCGCAGTACAGCCTGAAAGATCCAGAACACTGCCACCGATAATTAGGTAGCCAAAATCGATCTTCGTGAGGTGCTGGGAGATGCCGCACTAACGTTGCAGAGCAGAGCGAGAAAGATCCATTTACTCGGTAGCGTTCTAATATCGACGAGGGAGCCAGAGTCCACCTCAAAGCAGCACGAGTCAAGAGGCGCCTGCGATTCTTGGCGGAGGCGGAGCAGGTGGTCCACGAAGGGTTCGAACCTGTCTTCGTTGCGCCACCACTTGACGCCGGCGAAACTGATCGCCGGCGCGGATATCCAGAGGTCGCGCCAGCGCTGCGCGAGGACGCACGCCCGCATCGCGAGGATTTGGTGGAGAACGCCATCTGGGAGGGCGCCGATTCGGTACACCGGAGCAGCCCTGCTCGCCGTGGATCTCCTCGCCGACCTCGGCGGCATCCTGTCGAACGGGCGTCCTCGCTGCAAGACACGGAGAGAAAGGGCACGTCAGCCGCCAACACACCGAAAGTGGGAGAAGGGGGAGAGAGGTACTACCGTCCGGTCTTTTGCATGAGTTTGACATTTTCCTTGAGTATTTTTGTGAATTGTATATTGATTTTTCTGTAAATTTTAGAATTCACAAACAATTTCTGTGGAATAAAGAATTTTTGTTAAATTTGGAAAACGTGAGGGTCATTGAAATTTGCGCCATATGGCTTGCCACATAGCCGAGGGAGCACCGTATCTGGCCCTAGAGGCACCAGATCAGAGCCAGGTCAATCCTACAGGTAGGGCGGGCCATAGTTAAGTTTTGATTGAACAGTGTTTGAGATTCGTGTAACGGCTCAGATTCGCGTGGGTGGAGATATGGAAGGCTGAGAGGCTGCCACATGTCGCTTTCTGGTTGGGGCGGGTGGGTGGGAGGAAAAAATTAATCATTTTCAAACTTGAAACGCATTTTTCTCCCAAATCGTAAGTTCGTTTTCGAAAATTTTTTGTTAACATTTTGAATGTACTATGTCAACATTTTTTTTACAGTGCCAAACATTTTTTTTGTACTAGATCACAATTTTTTCAAAATATTGATTTCATGTCTAAAAATTGTTGATAGATTTATAGAAATGTTGACTCTTCTATTTCAAAATATTGATGGGCTGGGTTATTCAAATTTGATGGGCTATTGGGCTGTTCTATTGGTTGGTAATTATAGGACGCCCTATGCATAGGAGCTCCCGAGGAGCCAAGCCTTGGCCATGGCGGCCAGGCTAGCTCGCCCGGCGACGGTGGCGCTAGCTCCGAGAGGAGGATCAACCCTCTGGCGACCTTTTGGAAAATAAAGGGCACATGCGGGACTAGTGCGATGGCAAGACTCCATTTGTGGGGGCAGCGAGCGGCGACGGCGCCGGGATGCATCGGAGCTGCTGGGTTGGTGGTTCGAGCGACGATGGTGGTCGACAAACCAAGCCGTGTGAGGAAGAAGATCGTCTCCCGTTTCCGCAACGCTAGGAAACACCTTGTTTTGCAATGTTTTCGATTCCGGAATAGGCTTTCGTGGCCCTACTCATGCTTTTTTTTTTTCCCTCGAAAAGTGCCGCATTCACTCTCTCCTTAATCTTAGTACTTCGATTAGGCCATCTTGCTATTGACATATTAAGTGATTAAAGAAATTTTATTCTGTTTCCCTTAAGCATTCCGAGCAAATTAAATAATGCTTCTGATACATTGACTAAAGTGTTTAAAAAATGTATCAAGTTTTCTTGAATATGGGAAGAGGTGTGGTAAAGAGTAAATCTCATGACATTCTATTCTTTTGTGCTAACCATTACTGGCTGCTGCGATGGATAAAAAAAATTTGTGGTGCTCGCCTATCCCTATTGTGTAATTAGGTTTCATGCAAACATAAACTGTATGAGCACGCAGGATCTGTAAATCTCAAACCATAAATTAAAAACCACTCAGCATCAAAACATGAAAATTTTGATAGATAGAAATACTTGCGAATCCTCATTACCCCTGGCAATAGCAACGGAGAAATTAAGGCTTAATTCTCGAAACAAAAACCAACATTAAATGACATGAATGGAAGTATTTCCACACAATACTACAAGTTTAAGAACATTTAAACAGCTAACAGCAGATTCAGAAGAGAAGACTGGTCAAACTTGAGACGGAACAAAAGTTTCAAATTATTCAAAATAATCCGTTGTTACTAAGGATAATAACACGACTTCTAACTTTTAATCCATTAGATGTTTGTAAATTAAACAACAGATAGAAGATCCATCAACAGGCTGCTGAATATCGCGACTTCGTCTTGACCCAAAAGCAAACCTAACTGAAACCTGCATGAGAAATATAATCGTCAAAGACTTCACAGATTGATAAAACAGGACTGCGAAAAGGACATTGAAATGCATGAATTTTCCAAGGGTGTGCTAGTCATTTCTTATTTCTACTTTTTTCTCAAAATAATGCATCGCATTTTTCTCAAAAAAAAAGACTTTTTTATTTGAAGAGCACAAAAAATAACACATCGAAGAGACACTTAAGTGAATTGATGTGCTTTCGTATAGAATTCCTGCCCTTAGAACACATTGTATTTAGTACAGTAACACGGTGAAACTACTAACTTGGTTGACATTATTATCAACATATTAGAAACTACATATGATGGAAGAAAATAAAAAATTGATTATGATGTATGAATTCTTATAATAGTAACAAAAGGACACAAATGCATGATGAATTCAGCTATGTACTCTGTAGAAACTGTGTAGCGTAAGTTTCTTATTACGCATTTTGATCTTAATGTCAAAAAAAGTGTATAAAGACGAAAAATATCTCCATAGGGGAAGTAAATATTTTTTTTTACATATAATTAGAACACAGAGGAAGCTCTAATTTAACATCAGTGATGTCAGGATATGGTGGGCTATGGTTGAGAATTAAATTGTTTCATTCATATTATCAGGAAAATAAACTAGTATTTATCAGAAAATTAATGATTAAACTAACATGAAGGAATGAATAAATATGAATATTACCATGGATAATTTTTTATTCACTCGTTAATTTCAAATGGGAGGATTTTCATTTCCATATTTGAAAATTGTAATTTTTCTACCAGAGTTTGACACGAGCAAATGTGCCGCTTGTGTAGATACTACTAGACTAGAAGCATTAAAAATCTCAGGATGCAGTTTTTTTTTCTCGGATACACAGGAGAGCTGCATGTCTTTTTATTGTAGTGAAGAAAAGACAAATTGGAAAAACACAAATAGAAAAAACTAACTAAGAAATACACAAGAGAAAAATGATCCCGATACAATTCGAGCTTAGGCTTCCCCAAGCAACTGACCCAGCCCAAAATTGTTGAGGGCACGGGATAGCATGCAATCATCCTTGGGAGAAGGACTGTATTGCGAAATAATTAAACAAAAGCGCAACAGGTGTAAAAATATTGGGAAAACAAAACAGTAACAGCTTCTTTGTCTATGTAACTCCCTGTTCTCTAAACCAATCAAATGATCTGTTTATCCCTCAAGAAGGCCTGTGTTTTTGTACCTCTAAATGGAGCTCAAACCATCATTTTGAAAGTTAAAAACCTGCAAATGGAGCCCAAGAAAAAACACTCAGAAAGGGCATTTCATAAATAAATAGCAATTTTTGATTAATTGCAAACAATCCTAAAAAAAATTGAAAGGATAAGAACTTCACTTGGACCTGCATCATGTGCTAGCTTTTCATTTTTATTACGAGGTTGGATGAATTTAATTAAATAAGATGAAAAAGGTATCATGTAGTCCTTATACAAACAATTAATACTGAGATTAGTGGTAATAAAGTTTACAATAAATTGAGCCGCATATAAGGAAGGGCACCAGTCACAGGAGGACAATCGTTGGTTGTATGAATGGAAACCAGAAACTGGATAACTTTTTAAAAACACTACAATATGCATCGAACTGGGCAAATAATTTAGACATGTCAAACATCATAACGCTCTAAACTTAGGTTTATGAAACAACTCACATGTTCAACAAGATATGCTGATTTTTCTTTACTAAATAGTGTGAGTTTTCCGTTGCAATTAAGTTTATTAAATACCAATGGAGAAAGTTTATTTCTCCTCTCTAGTGATGGATTTGTTAGCTACAAATGTCATTGTCTCAGTAGAACTTACAGCCAGATCTTAGGTTACACTTTTGGATATCAATTTGCTCCTCTTGTACTCCAGAGGCAGCTAAGATCCTCAGAATTTGGGTAACCGTCGCATCAACCTCACAGCATGTTATATTAATTGTCTCAAGATTGTCAGATACAAATGATTGCTCCTGTTGTTTGCATCTTTCTTCTGTTGTCACAGAATATTCATGAACCTAGAACAATACATAATTTACTAACAAATGAACAGTGGATGAACATTAACGGCAGAGAGCTCAAATTGAAAAATATGAATACCTCAAAAAGTTTCAGTGTAAGCTCCTCAAGGATTGGTGAATGTTGGAGGAACCAAATTAGTCCACTGAAGTCATCAGTCACAAACCAATCAAGGAGTACCAAGGTCTTTAGATTGCTAAATGTAGGGCAGCATTTTAGATCCCTGCTGAAAACAAACTAGCCGAAGAGAATTGTAGCAAAGATCAGAAAAGGAATCAGCATATTAAAGATGTGTATCATATCCCACGAAAAAAGATTTGTGTATCATTACATATCGCAGTAAATTTTGAATATTTCTTTTAATTTATTCGACAGTTAAAATTCGAAACCAACAAGAAGCATAGTTGAACGTGCTGACTAAATAGAACAGATTAATCAGATGCCTGGTATAGACACATTTTGAGGAAAGAATACAGCTATATGTTTAATAGCGAATAAGCTGACAATAAATAACAACGAACAATAATCACTAGCCGTCCCTTTATTTCTCGAATGCACCTATATTTGTACAATTGTAGTAACCGGATAGCATGATGATCATAAATAATCAATATAGAATGTTCGAATGAAATATGATGACATGAAAGAACCAAACCACGTTCCATCAATAAAGAAAAGAGAACCAAAAGACGATTTAAGGGGTTATTGCATACAAAACATAAAGCTAGCTTATGTCTAATGGTGCACATAATTCATACATTAGTGCAGTGATAAAGAGGGAGGCAATCAAAGAAAGAGACTTTTGGAGACTTTTAGAACTAAATAAGCATCAGGAGCTAGCAGATAAGAAGAGCAAGATTACCACTTCAGGATAAGTTGACACATGCAGGTATGTAGCTTCTGACAGCCCACTTAGAAGCAAACAGCTTGTGTGGTCATTATGAGGCCCATAGTAATGTCGACAACCATCACAGATGTTAGAGCCACAACCATGAACGCTGTTGTAACATAGATCAAAGCAATAGCGTGGATCAAGTTCAACAGCTGCATATTGTAACGATGGCATCCATTCAAGCACTGGAGTCCTTTGTTCACAGTACAAGGTCAACGAAACAAGACTTGGTGTGCGGATCCGAGTTCGGGCCATGGGAAAAAAAGAAATGTCAGTGGCGCTCAGATGCTGCAACGATGGGGACAAAATTTCTTCAGAACCGAGGTGGGCATTATCAATTGCCAGATCCAGCAGTGCTGGACAGCCTGTAAAATCAAGGTCGTCATCGAACGCTACACCGGTGAGCTTTAACTTGGTCAGATGTTCCGAAGTAAGAGTCCAGCGGTGCGGTTTCAATTCCAAGCGCTGGTCAGAAGCAGGGTTATAGAAGTAGAAGTCTAGCTCTCGGACCTTCAACCCAGTCCCAGAGCGCACCGGATCCAGCCATCCACCAGCCCCCCATCGAAGGTCTGTTGGCACAGCCCAGGATCACACACACTCTCGCACTCACGCTCAGGCGCAAGGTAGACGAAGACAAGTAGTTTTTCCCGCGATGAACGCCGCGGCGCGAAACTGCGCCTGTATCTTGGCAATGTTTATTCTCTGGACTGGCAAGTTTACATCGAGGAGTACATGGGTATTTATCTGCCAGGGCACCACGGAGCGCCGTCCTCCATCCCGGCCTATGCGCCATGATCCGCAGGACCCGGCCTCCACGTCGCGTGAATCGCTCGCTCTTTCCGCACGCCGCGCCTTCCGCGTAGACTGGCGCCTCGATCCCAACTAACTACGACTCGATCAGACTCTAACTACGCAGCACATCTGCGCACAATCCTAGGACCTATCCTGGACTCTGAAAGCATCACACGATCAACAACCTGATCATGATCCTAGCCTACTGCAACAGAACACGGACACACACCGTGCCATGCACGACATGAACTCGGCAACATGGTGCCGGACGCACGAACTCCTGACCCAACAAACACAAAGTCAGGTTTATTCTAACAAGGTCCTCTCTTCTAAGTCTTCTTCCCAGTCACAAGAGTACAAAACGAAGTTGCAGGAATCAAGCGGCGCCATCGGGGCGCCCGGGGCTCCGAGGCGGGACACGAACATGGAGAACGTAGCGTCGGTCCCCACCAGGTGATGTGGAGATGGGGGGAAAGACAGTATCATCTCCCGGACGCCGTCTGGCAGGGCGCTGATGCGGTCCTCCTCCATTCCGTCGATCGCTGCGACGGCACCAGAACACAAGCTAGGCATCAACGACCGGGCAACCAGAAAAGAGAGGTTGGGGAGGGTGGTTCCTTAATCGGCTCGCCGGTGGCGGCAGAGTTGAGGCGATGGAGCTCGATCGGATCGCCGCAGTTTACTTCTCTGCCGTGTTTTCGGCTGGGGAACTGTGGGATCTATACTATAGAGAGGGATATGTGTCATCTGGGCCATCGATCGGTACCCCCTGCCCGTCCGCCTCCCGACGATTATCGTCAACAAATTGAAAGCTCCGTTTCAATTCCACAATTAACGCTATGGATTCCCATATACGCTCCTCTCTGATCCCATTCCAAAAATCTCTACCTTCTCGTCATAACGAGGCTGCCAGGAAATTAATATCGAACAATGCTGACTATATTTCCCTTTTTTTTTTCTTTCTTTTTTGTAAAACACGATTGAGACCCATGCACTCGATCACAGCCTCACAGACACGTTTGAGCGCTCACTCATAGAAACACATGCATACATACCCTACCCTGTGAATGAGTACGAGAGACTAGATGGCGTGAGATGGGGGTATTGCCCGCCACTAAAAAGAAAACTAGTGTAATCAATAACATTCATATAGCAGCCTCAATTGTGTGAGAATAACTTTAGCGGGGGAACCTATACGCGGTATGGCAGCAGCCTGCAATGTAGGTTGTCAGAATAGAATAGCACGGCTGACAAACATGAAGAGAGTATATAGGAAACAAAGAGATATACATTACAGAGGCCTGTGCATATATATGTCATTGTGGTGGTTCATGAATTCTATTGCCATGAATTACTAAAACACGGAAAATATATGTCATTTGAAGTTATCGTCCTACGTAACCGGCCGGGTGATCATTCCGATCTTAACTTAGTAGATATTGACATGCTTCTACACCAATGCCTATGTATCTGATATTGTGATCGAGGGAGAAATCTGAAATTTATATCCAATCTGAACTTAGCATGCATATTCAGGAGAGCAATGAATTTGAATGGTAAGTGTAGGATTGGATATAGTGCACTGACACATAGCTGACAATAAAAAACGGAGAAATAGGGGATGAAATACTGCACACAATACACAGCGATAGATCTTCAGACCCCATCATTTGTTTGAAGCCAGTATGGTGCACTGACACATAGCTGACAATAAAAAACGGAGAAATAGGGGATGAAATACTGCACACAATACACAGCGATAGATCTTCAGACCCCATCATTTGTTTGAAGCCAGTACAGAGCCCTTTTTAGCATCATACACACTATCGATAATAGTCATAACGGAAATCTTAGCCAACTGTGATCAAGTTTTCTACTATCATTCCAGCAATGAAACGGAGCCTGATTGCCAAATTGCATAAGAAGCGTTAGCGGCTTAGATTTTCTTGACACACATAAACCTGTAGACGCATAACCAAGAAAAAAACACACCATAAGACTTGGGAAATTTCAACAACATTATCATGGACCTGAGATGCAGAGTCATTAATACAGAAATTGTAAAAGGAAAGAATAATTGAAATGTGCTAGCTAGCTTTCTAAGGACAACCCGACTAGCTCTATTTCCCCTAACTATAAGTTTCTTGCCAGAAATAAATTGTTCTGGACACTTAAAAAGCAGTTTGCTTGAAGCGGGAAGAAAGATTATTAACTGACGCTGACAAGTTAAACACAATGGAGGATCACAAATTTTCATATTGGCCGTGGTGTGCGATTTCCAATGGAAGAAGTTACTGTGACACCCCGTGTCACTGTAGCCAAACTACAGAAAGCATCCCAAAAATTGAACCAAAAAAATCACTTCAAGCAATTTGAATTAAACAATCAATGTTCAAATAATTGTCAAAACCAAACCTTGTGAAGGAATTCAAAATTGTCTATCACAGCTTGACCCAACAAAAAATTTCCTGGAAAGCTCTTCAGAAATGAGAATTTTGGATTTTGCCATGATTTTTGAAATTTTTAATGAAGTGAGCACAAACAGATGAGTTCCTGAATTTTTATTTCAAATTCTGTTGCTCAAAATCACAGAGACCCAATGAGAAAGTTGGAGCTGGATGTCTTCTCTTTATCTGCAGAATTTTCTGTAACTTTTGGAGAACGGGACGAACCAGAGTTACTTCGGAGAACATTGCTGGATTTAATTCGAGGAAAAAGAA
Source organism: Eragrostis nindensis (assembly GCA_012490785.1). Lineage (NCBI taxonomy): Eukaryota > Viridiplantae > Streptophyta > Magnoliopsida > Poales > Poaceae > Eragrostis > Eragrostis nindensis. The sequence continues at coordinate 1,034,570 of JAAXCT010000030.1, read as the reverse complement.
AAGAGTGCCAGGGGCCACCTGTCAGCCTCTTCGGGCCCGCGCCTTCCTCCTCCATTGGGCATCGCCGGCGGCGGACGCCGCGTGGTCGCTGACCACCGGGCGCGCTCCCGCGCCTCGGTCCCGCTCTGTCCCAACTCCGCTGCTTAAAGCTTGGCTCTCCCCCGGTCAACTAGCCTAGCTCCCTCCTCGCCGCCATCCCCTTTGCTTGCACTCTCCGTCGACTAGCCGAGCTCACTCGCAGCCGCCGCCAATCTTCCGGCGGAGCCGTCCCACAAGAATATCAGGTTCGTCGTCCTCGAGTTCGGCATGGCCACCATTCTCCCTAATCCGCCATGAGTCGCGCGGATGGAGTCGTCATCCCTGAGTCTGGCCGATGTCCTTCTATCGCGCCGCCGTCAATTTCCCTCCTCCCGGTGAGCTCCTCGACTCCTTGTTGCGCAAGCGGATGCACCACTCCTTCGTTCTCCTTCCCCGCTCACCTCGTCGTCATTTCCCCTCAGACTGGAGCTTTTCCCCGCCGCCGTCACGAAGAGCTCCACGCCGCCGACCACTACGGGCTTCCTCGATGAAAAGTTTGACCGCGAGTGATATCTCGCCGAGGTGAGGCTCCCAGAACCCTCCGCTCTCTCTCTCTCTCTTTCCCCGTAGCTCGGGTTCACCGTCGTACTAGCTCGTCAGAGCTTCGTCGCTCACCGCCGACCTTTTCCGCTCATCGCCATCGAGTTCATGCGCCAACCCTGAATTCCCCGCGACGCTCCGAGTCATCCAGTACCCTAGCTTTACCGAAGCTCTGCCGGGAAGCCGCACCGGTGAGTGCGCCGCAGCGCTCCGGTCTTCACCAGCGAGTCGGCAACCTCCCCGGTTAGATCGAGTCATGGCCCAGCCCATGGCCCATCCGGCCCAGATCCGTGGCCAGCTCTTTTTCTTATTTCTCGAATTTCTTTGGGCGGCGGTTGAGGAAGGGGACTGAAAATAACGGGCAACATAGGAACCCTATAGTGTGAATATTTATAATTATACCCCACATGTCAGGTAGTTAAGCGGGCAAACAGGCAAGCGGACACGGGCAAAGGTTTTTTTTTTTTTGCGCCCGTTGGGTTTGAAATGGTGCCCGTGCCCGTGCCCGCGGGCACAAACTCACGCCCGCATCCGCGCCCAATGAGCATTTGCCCGCGGGCATGCGGGTAAACCTTGCCCTTTGCCATCTCTAGTTCGCACCCCTACTGATTATATTTATATGTAAATAAAATTGATCATCATGTTCATGTACATGACTTCAAGGAGGTAAAAAGGAAAAGATAAAAAACAAAAAAGCCTTGGAAAATGAAAATTTTGAATTATGTTACTTCTTCATAACCCCAAAACGAAACCCTTCATAAAAGAAAATGAAAATTTTAGTGTCTTGACAAATTGATAAAACATAATCACGGGAAGGACCATTTTTCAATGGCCATCCGTGCATATATTTTACTCTTCTTTATAAACATGTAGCGTTTCTAAGTGTCTTCTGACCATTTTTCCCCCACTGTAACCCACAGCACGTAGAAGCAGACCTTATTTTGGTTACTCAACCATGATAATTAAGTTAACACAATGGCTGTGACAAATTACTGAACCAATTGAACATTACATCTGTTTTCGCTCCGTCTGTTTTCTCGAAAATTTGTAGCAAACATAATGGACTAATGTCATCAATTTAAAACTAGAGGCAGTAGACTAGGAGCATGTACGTATAATCTTAGTAAAGAAACGATTTTGATAAATCATAAACAGAAGCTAAAATGTTACTGCATTTTAGAAGTTTTAAATCAGCCATCATCTAGGATCAAGAGCTCCTATCAAGAATGTAAATAATTCTCTCCCAAACGTGTTCAGTCCATCAATAAGAATAAACATAAAATCATTATTATGAATATACATCAGCCATAGAGGATGCAAACTGCACAGTATCATTCTAGAATAATACAAAAGTTAATAGAAGCATCAAAGCGCAAGATCTTCTTACCCCCACTAGCTCAAACCAACACATTTAAATCTAGCATCTGCAAAAGAAACCGACAAAAAGAAGCTAGTGCAGTCAGAGAGGACCTTTCAAAACTATGTGAGAAAGTCCAATGACTTGCTAAACAACTCTAAATTCACATGGACCAGCATGCATGTGTGCCATCTATTTTTTTTAACCAAGTTGGACGAATTTAATTAAATAAGGTGAAATAAATTATCATTTACTTCTTAAACCTTAAAAAGCATTATGCAGTCAGAAATAAATATTAGTGGACATGAAGTTTGCATTAAAATGGAAGTCACTTATTGGGAATAATGAATGGGCACAACTGAATCCATAGCTTAACTGAAGAATCATCTAGTAATATAATATAGGAGAAGGAACTGTTGTTGTCAAATTGAGCTTCACAAAGGACAACAATTACTTACAAGTAGGAATAATAAACTGGGCAAATAAATTAGACCATCTAAAAGACCTGCACATTATGATCAGATAAAACTACTTGATGTTGTCAACTTGATTACACCGATATTGCACATTCTAAAAGAATGTGCATATTTTGATTTGATAAAAACTTATTAAATGGATAATCCTTGTTTCTCCTTACTTTCAATGAATTTCCATACTGTACAATAAAAGTGTTATTGTGTCAATAGAAACTCACAGCCAGATTTTGTAGGAGAACTTTGGATATAGATTTGCTCCAGTGGTACTCCAGAGGCAGCTAAGATGTTCAGAATTTTGATAACGATTGCATCAACCTCACGACATTTGATTTCAGATGTCTTAAGACGATCAGATACAACAGATGGTTCCAGGGGTTTACATTTTCCTTCTGTTCTCATGGAATCTCTTTGCACCTATAGACATGTTTTACTAACTGAGTCAACCAATCAAGATGGTAAGTCCAGTAGCACAGAGATGAAAATCAACATATCAATACCTCTAAAAGTTGAAGTGTAAGCTTCTCGAGAATTGGAGAATTTTGGAGGAACCAAATTAGTCCACTGAAGCCTTCTGCCACAAACCAATCAGTAAGCGCCAAATTCTTTAGGTTAAAAAATGTGGGGCAACATTTTATATCCCTCCTGAAGACAAACTAACGAAAGAGCAAAGTGGCAAAGATCAGATAAGGAATTTTGAGGTGTATGGTATAATAATAAACTGTGAATGTATCATGAGCAGACAACAAGAGCAAGACAATTACCAAATTAGGATGAGCTAACAACTCCAGGTTTCTAGCTTCTGCCAAGCCATTCAGAAGGAGACAGGTTCTGTGGTCATTATGAGGCCCGTAGTAATCTCCACAACCACGACAGGTGCCACAACCATGAATGCTGAGAGTATCACATTGATCGGAGGCATAGCATTTATCAAGTTGAACAGACGCAGATATTAACGATGGCGTCCTTTGAAGCAGCAACGGAGCCCTGTTCAAACAGTCTTTCAAGTCCAACGAAAGAAGGTTTGGCGCACGAATTCGAGTGCGCTTCACGTCACAAAAGCAACAGTTAGTAATGCTCAGACGCCGCAACGACGGAGACCAGATTTCGTTAGGAACGAGGTCGGAGCTATCAATTCCCAGATCGGACAGTGCTGGACAGCTCGAAAAATCAAGGTCGTCGCAGACATACACACCGACAAGATGCATCCTTGTTAGATGTTCCGAGGCAAGAGCCCCGGGTTCCAACTCCAAGCGCTCTACTCTCCAGTAGCGATGGTAGAAGTCGACCACGAGTTCTCGGACGTTGCAACGCAGAGCACTCCGGATCCAGCCATTCACGGGTGTCGTGTCGAGTTCCTCCTCCTCCTCCTCCTCCTCCTCATCCTCATCCGCATCCAAATCGAAACCACAAGAATCAAGAGGCGCCCACGAGGCGGCTCGATTGCTGGAGGCTGGGGCGCCGAGGCGGCGGAGCTGCAGCAGGCAGGACACGAACTCGGAGAAATTGGCGGCGGTCCCCCAGAAGGTGATGTTCAGCGCGGGGGATCGCGTCCAGAGGTCGCGCCAGGAGCGAGCGAGCACGGACGTCCGCACGGCCTCGTGCGCTGGGAGGAACGACAGCACGTGCTCGCGGATGCCGTCAGGAAGGGCGCTGATGCGGTCCTTCGCCATCCCGTCGCTGCGACAGGGAAATTGGAAGAGAGAGAGGTAGGTGTGAAAAGTAGCGACTCTTAGGGTCACCTCCGACCTTCAAACAAATGAACTAGATTTCCAAAATAAGCCTCATTTTGGAAATCTAGTTTATTTGTTTGAACTAAAGAGGGTCGGAGGTTACCTTTAAAGACACCTATTTACACCCCAAGAGAGAGGTAGGGGAGCGTGGTTCTTTTTTTCTTGCCCAGCTAGCCGGCGGCGGCGGCACGGGAGAGGAGAGGTGAGGCGAGGAAGCTGCACGATCGCATTGCCGGAGTTTATTTCTCTCCGCATGTGTAGGTGTCATCTGGGCCTTTGGTAGTTCTGCCACTTCAGGACTCCCTGAGAGAAAAGTGGTTTTTTTACAAAATGGTCCTTTTGAACAAATTTTTTCACTTCTGGACCCCTGGTGAAAAGATTTCCAAGAATGGATCCTTTTTCTGGACGCCGTGTCTTTTGGCGATCAGGTCAGATAGGTGGGCGCCAAATCTATTGGCGCCCACCTATTATAGGTGGGCGCCAAAAGACACGGCGCCCACCCCTGGACGCAGTCACACGCGCGAATGTTGAATTGATATGGTGAGCGCCAGAACCATTAGCGACCAGGTCCCATAGGTGGGCGCCAAAAGACGTGGCGCCTACCCGTGCAACCTGAGCGCCAACGTGGCGCTCAGAAAAGGGTCCATTCCTGTAAATCTTTGCGCCAGTGGTCCGAATGCGAAAAACTTTAATCAAAAGGTCTATTTTGTAAAAAAACCACTGAGAGAAAACGCGAGCGGCCCATCTTCCTTGTTCCACCATTTTTCTCAGTTGTGCCGGGTGCTTTTACTGATTGTTGCAGCCCATTTTCACAATTGTTCCGGATCCTTTTTCCATTTGTTCTTGTTTCTTTTCCCAAATGTTTCAGGTAAAGGATAGTTTTGTTCCGGCCCATCTCCCCTATTGTTCCAAGTCCTCTCTGCCCCCATCAACCTCACATCATGGTCCACGGCGCCTCACCAGAGCCATGGCGACAAGCGGGCACGTAGCTGGGGCGATGAGCGGTGGCCATGGCGGCGCATGCGTTCAACCGGGAGCGCGGAGGCCACGGCGGCTAAGGCGTCCATTCAAGGGAGCGCGCAGGGGTGTCATGTCAAGCGAGGAAGGGCGGCGAGGGCGCCTATAGCCAGCAGGGGCGGCGGGAGCGAGCAAGGAAGGGCAGATCCGGCGGCCCTTCCTTGCTTGACATTTTATTTCTCGCCGCATGGGGGATTCGGCTGCGAAGTGGGGCTCCCGGGTGCCAGCAAGACGCTGGAGCACCCAGCCCATATCGGCACAGAAGGCTCGTGGCCCGCCCAGCCGCTCATCCTCTTCATCAACCGCAACCCTCGGGGTGCTCGCCGTCTATGCCTCAAGGGTTTTCCTATATGTAGATCGTCTTATGGAAGTCAATATGTAGATCAGTGTTTGAGATTCCTGTTTTCTTCTCCGACACAACACCCGCAGCTGCTCCCTTCCACGACGCCGTGTCTGGCTCGCCACCCGCGTCCCTCCTCCGCTCCGGCGCGGCGCCTGCTCCTCCCTCAGCTCCGGCGTACCGCCTGCGTCCTTCCTCCTCCTCCGGCGCGGCTTCCACGGCGGCCACCTGCGCCCATCTCCCTCCAACCCATGTTGCTCTCTGTGTTTTCTCCATCGTGTCGCTGCTCGTCATCGCTCCCCGTCGTGCTGCTGCTCGGTGTTGTCGTGTCGCTGCTCTCTATTGTCATGTCGCTCGATGTCATGTCAGCGTGATTGGGGACGGAGCGACAGAGCGCAAATGGTGGCGGCTTGAGGAAGACGGCGGGCCGTGGGCCAATCTACATAACTACATAACTAAAGTGTCATTGAGCTGATAGAAACTCACAGCCAGATCCTGTAGAACTTTGGATATTAATTTTCTCCAGTGGTACTCCAGAGGCAGCTAAAATGTTCAGAATTTCAATAACCATTGCATCAACCTCATGACGCTTGATTTCAGCTTTCTTAAGATGGTCTGATACAACAGATGGTTTCAGAGGTTTGCATCTTCCTTCTGTTCTCATAGAATTTATATGCGCCTGTAGAGTAATACACATTTTACTAAACGAGTCAAAAGATGGTAACTTTAGTACACATATAGCTGAAATCAACATATTAATGTTACCTCTGAAAGATGAAGTGTAAGCTTCTCGAGAATTGGTGAATGTTTGAGGAACCCAATTAGTCCACTGAAGTCATCAGCCGCAAACCAATCTTTAAGCACCAAATTCTTTAGATTCCAAAATGTGGGGCAACATTTTATATCCCTGCTGAAAACAAACTAGTAGGCAAAGAACAAAGTAGCAAATACAAGATCAGGAACCAATAACTCTTCAGATGAGTATCGTACAACACTGAATGGTGAATATTTCTTCTCGTTGAAGAGTTAAAAGTCCAGACTAACTAGAAGTCTAGATGAACGTGCTAACTAATCAGAAAGATTTAACCACCACTCGACAATCATTATTTGTCCTATAGTTCATTTTCGTACGAGAATTTCATGAACTCCAGGTGTACAGATTCTAGACATAGCATAGCATGATGAGCATGAATAAACGGTATACGTACATTCATATGTTAGAGCAATCGTGTAGAGGAGGTAGTCTAAGAAAACGACTTTGAGATGAACAGAACTAAATAAATATCAGGAGCAGAAAACAAGAGCAGGACTATTACCACTTCAGGAGGGGCTGAAAACGTCAAGTTTGTAGCTTCCGACAAACCATGTAGAAGCACACAGCTTGTGCGGTCATTATTAGGCCCATAGTAATCCCTACACCCCTCACATTTGTACTCTTCGCCACAACCATGAATGGTACTAGTATCGAAACATTGATCCATGTAATGACTATGGTAAAGTTCAACAGCTGCAGATTCCAAGGATGGCATCCTTCCAAGAAACGGAGTCCTTCCCCCACATTACAATAAGGTCAAGGAAACAAGATTTGGTGTACGAATTCGAGTGCGGACATTCAGATAAAGATCAGAATAAGCAATGCTCAGATGCTGCAACGACGGAGACCAAATTTCTTCAGGGACGACATATGAATTATCAATTTGCAGGTCCAGAAGTGCTTGACAGCCTGAAAAGTCAAGGTGCTCGTCAAAGACAGACAAGCCGGAAAGCTCTAACTTGGTCAGATGTTCCGAAGCAAGAGCCCAGTTGTGCGGTTGATAGTTCAAGCGCTCTCCATCCGATTCCTGGAAGCAGAACCTGAGTTCTCGGACCTCACAGCGCAGAGCGCACTGGATCCAGTCACCCACTGGTTCCTTATCGATGGTGGTCATCTCCTCCTCAGTATCAGAATCATACAGATCGAAATGACAGCAATCAAGAGGTGCCCATGCGGCATCTGGGTTGCAGAGGCTGCGACGGCGCAGCAGGCCAGAGATGAACTCGGTGAACTTTGAGGTGGTTCCCCACCATGTGATGTGGAGAGAAGGGGACCTCGTCCAGAGGTCGCGCCAGGAGCGGGCAAGCACCGACGTCCGCACGGCCTCGTGCGCGGGGAGTAAAGACAATATCAGCTGCAGGACGCCGTCTGGCAGGGTGCTGATGCGGTCCTCTGCGGCTCTGCCATTCCGTCGCTGTCGAGGTTTTAGGGCCTCGATAGTTATTTTATGGGTGTACGAGAATCAAGAACACGATGGTAACACAGGAGACGAGGGTTTATACAGGTTCAGGCCGCCGAAGGCGTAATACCCTACGTCCTGTGCTGGTGTGATGTATTGCGAGAGAGTTTTCTGTAGGTCTCCTGCCCGCCTTATATAGTCGGGGGTGCAGGGTTACATGGATCTAAACCTAGTCGGTTACATGGTAAACAGCCTTGTAGTACAAGTTGATTGATGTTTATCTCCTGGCCGAGTGGGCCGACTGACTTTAGGTCCGTCGGGCCACCCGGTCCTTCTTGGGCCAAACCGATTCCCTATTACTGGATCACTCGGCCTTGTTGTATCTTGAGTATACCCGGGTCTCATATCATCGACAGTAGCCCCCGAGTTCTTTTTGATTGATCTTGAAGACTTCCGACTGGTTCCGACTCCATGTACAATAATCTTCAGCATAGCTGGTCAATAAAAAAGAACTCCAAAGAGTAATAGTTACCGAAGTAAACCGATGAAGAAACTGAATCCTGGGAATACCAAGATCAGCAAGGCCTCGAATTAGGCATGAAGATGAAGGGACACCCAATGCCGACTGACGTCGGGAACAAAGGCTGGGCTCAGAAAGCGTGTCCCTACCTGTCAGTAGCATTCAACTCGAAGTTGACCGAAGACTTTATTTAAAAAGTATGCTTACCAGCAGGATTTTTAAAACACACCTGTAAGGTGCAGCCCCCGAGCTTCTGGGTAATCCAGAGGATTAGGCAGAAGTTCTGAACAGAGCCTGGCATATAGACAAAAGCTATTACCGTAAAGGGGAACTCCATGTTAGTTATGGGAACTCCCCACAACTGGTGCACTACAGCTGTTAAAAACCAGAAGTGAGTTGCGAGTCTCGAACCGAGCTTTCACTCGGCCGGAATCTAAGCCCATCCAGCAACTTGTGCCCAGGATGATGACAGCTCGTAGGGTTTTGGCGACCGCCTCGCTCTTCACTGCAGTTCATAAAACCGACTCAAAGAGCGAGTTCAATTCTGGGAAAAACCTCCCGTAGGCCTTCAACTTCCGAGTGAAGATCTTGTGCAGTCTTAGCTTGAAGAATGTAGCCGCTGACCGGCCGAGTGGAGAAGCATAGGGTGCACGTCCAGTGCATCCTATGGATGTAGCCCCCGAGTCTATGAAGAAGTCGCAGAGTTGTTCATAGACTCTAATAGAAGCTGAAGAACATATCCGCATGAAGACATCTGCTGAAGTATAATCCAAAACGCCTGACCAGTCTTGAACCGGGTGAAATGAAGATCTTGCGAAGGAATACTTGCTCGCCGAACTGAATGAAGCACGACGTGGGCTCACGCAAGTGAGCCCACGTGGGCTAGCCCCCGAGTCTATGAAGAAGTCGCAGAGTTGTTCATAGACTCCAAGAGTAGCTGAAGAAAACAATCCTGAATATCCGACTGCCGACTGTCCGAGTGAAGAAGCATAGGGTGCACGTCTAGTGCATCCTATGGATGTAGCCCCCGATCTATGAAGAAGCCGTAGAATTATTCATAGACTCCAAAGAAGCTTTTCCAAGTGATTCCCGCAATATGAAGTATTGCCGAGTGAAATAAGGTTGTAGCCAACTGGATGGAAAATGTTGTATGAATCTGATCGAGTAATTTTGCTTCCTCTTATGCTTGTGACGTCACTGTTGTTGTTGCCAAATAAATGTAGCCGACTGAAAATAAGCCGCTGATCTGACCAAGGCCAATTGATTCTCTGCCGAGTGATTGAAGTCAATAACACAAATAAATCTTGAGCCTAGCTGTGTTGGCCGAGTGAAATAATGTCTGGCCGACTGATTAAACAATATTTGTCCTGAGTAAACCGAGTGAATCTGATCAACTGAACTAGTGCTGAGTAGCGAAGGAGTCGACAGAATACCAATGAATTGACTAGTCTTGTCAATGAAGCTCACAATCTGGCCGAATGATGGAGAATCTGTTGTCTTCAAATATCCAAAGCTTAGAGAACGGACAAAGCCCCCAAGCTGAAAGTTGCTGAATATCTTCTCTGCTGCAGACCTCTTGATCTGAACCAAAAAGAATAAATAAGTGACAGCTAGGAGCCACTACACGTCTCCCGAAGTCTTGTAAATAATCCTCATGCGGCAGCGTGATGCCGCATCTTCCTCCGATGAGCGCGTACGGGTGTACGCCGGTGTCTTCAAGGGAAACGCACACGCGAGACAATAGCCTCAAGCGAGCGCGCAAGGGTATTCGACGAAGTAAATATGGCATGATATCTTCTGAGCAGACAACGACGTGGCAGCTCGGAGCCGCATCATCCTTCAAAGTGACCGCATGCATTGCGAGACAATAGCCTCAAGCAAACACGCAGCCAGTGTAGAACATACATGTGGCAGCTAGGAGCCACTCCACTTCTGTAGAATGTCTTGAAGCATCTTAAGAAAACAAACAAGCGCATGGCAGCTAGGAGCCAGCCTCTCCCTTCTGACCTTGAACAAAGTACAAAACTGCTGATTGCTTGAAGATCTTCGGTGATATAGATGACTTGCATATATTGGAATATGAAAACCATCAGCTTGATCTTGTTCTTCCGTAGCAATAAATCTTCTCATGAATATAACTTAGTTGTAATCGTCGTCTTCTTTGAGTCTTCTGTATGTAAATAGCCGCGGCAGCTAGGAGCTCGCATGTGGCAACATGGTGCCATATCTTCATGTAAATATGTAGGAACAAACCAGCGTCTTCGGCGTCTTCAAGGTGAACGCGTGCGCGCGAGACAATAGCCTCAAGCAAGCACACATATGTGTTCGGCGAAGTGAATATATGCCACGATATTTTCCGGAACAAATAAGGATGTAGCAGCTCGGAGCCACATCGTCTTTGTGACCAACCTACAGCAGTAAGAAACTGGCCGATTGATTGGTTGACTCCTCTGGTGTGTAGCCGAAACAATGGCTGTAGCCGCTAGCTCTTCATTGAATAATAAACAATCTTTGCCAACAGATAGTGCTGTGTAGTATAAGTAGTAATCAGAGCCAATAGACTATACGAAGTGAAGCATCCAATAGCCAGGTATAATAATTGAAGATAAAAAATCCCAATGGAAAATATTCCAGATGAATATCCTGGTGAGTAACATTCCGCCGACTGATCTGCATGATGTCCCGCTGAGTGTGCAACTGGAATAATAGTCTGCCGATTGATTGCAGTACTGCTAGCTTCGTGACTTAGTAGCATGCATGCTGAACAACCGTCAAGTATTTTTTAATCACTATTGCACCCTCCTGGTTGAGGACAGACAAAACTGGATGTCAAGGATAATTGCCGAGTAGGTGTTGCCATGCATGAGTAGTAGAATATTCTAAGAGAAAAAACCCAATGTCCAAACATGAGTAACCACATAATCGGTGATAAAACTCTAGAAGTCCAAAGATAAATATTCTGAAGAGTAGCAAATTTCTGCATAAATATGTCAACAAGTAATATGATCCTGATGAAAATCCCAATAATCAATAAAATTCGGAGATAAATAGTCTGATGAATATATAATTCCAAAATGAAAATCCCAATAATTCCAGATGAATATGCCAATGATCAATGAATTCTGGAGAGGAATATCCTGAGATGTCCGGCTGAAGATTCCAATAATAATCAATAAAATTGCAGATGAAGATCCCAATGACTAATAAAACAGGAAGATAAATATCCTGAGAATTCCGGCTGAAGATAAATATCCCAACGGTGAATAAATACCAATGATGAATATAGAGCCATGTGATAGGACAGCTTGAATTTTTCGCTGATGACTGAATATAGCCCCAGGCATGATAGATAGGCTCATGAACTCTGAGAGATTTGTATGTTGAATTCCTGTATATGGAGACAAAAAGATATGCAGTATAAAGATTGAACCAGGCATTTAGGATGTAAAACTCCTTTAGCTTGGTCAAATTTTAGTCTCCTTATGTGCTTAGTCCAATGTTGTCTCCCTCGAAGCGTTAAGTATGAGTGAACTCCACTGACTACTAACTCGGTTGTGACCTAGCCTGACTCATTAACCTAGGGTGTTAGCAACAGAAGGCGTTAACCCGTCAGTGTTAGAGTGTGAGCGTCAGCCTGATATGAGCTTTCATAACTGGGAAAATATCCACCGACTTGCTAGCTTGTGTGAGAAAAGACTCAAGACATCACACACAAGGGTAAAGTACAGCCCCCGACTCTGGGTCGGAACTCAAACCGAAGTGAGAAAAGACCGTGTAATAAATGATAGGAGTAAAAAATACTCGAAGAAATAAATGGCTTAGCTTGTCTGACGTCTCGCCGAGTCGATGTGAGCTTATAAGCCTCCGGGCTAATGCCGGGTGAATGCATGGCCGACAGGAGCAGAAAGCCAGTCGTTCGGCTAAGAAGCCGAGTAATTGCCGCCAAACTCTGAGTAGACGCAGGGCCGAGTGATTATCGTCATGGCCGAGTAGCCAATGCCGTGTGCCGAGTGAAGAGCTCATTAAACAAGTCGGCCGTGCGTGATTTGGTGCTTGTAACCGAAGCTCCCAATAATACATGCAAAAGCATGAAGAAAGAGAGCGTCACGTTAAGAGTGAATCATTAACTAGATCAGTTAGTAATAACCAAAGAAAAGTAACAAGCGTATGAGAAGAAAAAGGAAATTGTCTTCCCTTTTGTCGTGAGTTGAAGTTTGTAGGGATGCACGGCTGCATCTTGGGACTTGAAATAAATTTTGTTGCTGGCGACTTGGTTTTGTGACGAACCATGGCTCTTCATAGCAGCCGACCAGTTAGATTGGATTTCACCAGCCCCCGTGCTTCTGGCGACTTGTCGATTCGATCAGGTAGTGCCGCCGACTTGAAGTAATCTTGGTGCAGGTATACGCCGAGTAAATGATTGCCGGCTTGATGCTTGATGAAGCACACCGCCGCTGTTGTCTCGATGACAACACGCCGAGTCAATGATTGCCGGCTTGATGTACGTAGACACCGACGTATGTAGTTGCCGTGGCCGACCTGGCCGATGGCGTCGAGCTCCCGCCGAGTAATCGACGAGCTGTACGCTGAGCCAGCCGTGTGGTCATTGTTGTATGCCGAGCCGTTGAAAGCATCGCCGAGTGGTCAACGGGCGTACTCCTAACGACCGACTGGTCGAGGAGCCGTACTCCGAGTGGTTGCCGCGGCCGTCGTGACCGATGGATGAGCAGACGCCGCCGGGTCATCGGTGTACGCCTAGTGGTCATCATCGTCGTATGTCGGGTGACTGCCGTGGCCGGGCCCTACGCCGCCGAGTTGATGCTGTACGCCAAGTACGTAGTTGCCGCGAGCATCGGGTGACCCTCGTGGCAGATGGTCGTCTTCTCCCTACGCCTCCGAGTAGACGCCCCCATACGCCGAGCGCGTAGTTGTCGTGGCCGCCGTGGCCAATGACTGTGACGAGTAGACACCACCGGGTCGTAAACCAGCCCCCGGCTTTCACGATCATACATGTAAAAACAGAGCACTAATACGTGAGATTAATGTTCAAGCCATACAGCATCACGTGTGAGAATAGATAATCTAGAGTAGATCGATTAGGAATAAAATAAGGAAATCAAGAATAGAAAAAGGAAAGAATCTTCCCGGCTGAAGTTGAAGTCGTAAACAGCAGTACTCCGTCTCGGGACTTGAAGCCAAAGTTTTGTCGTTGGAAAGCTTGGCCCCGTGTTCAACTAGAACTCTTTCTTGCCTTGCGTACGAGTACGCGGATACGGCAAGATCAAATCGACGAACATGAGCCGCCGCAGAATCTTCGCGCCGTTGGTGACGAACAACGTCCGGCCTCGGGACTTGACGTAGATTGATTGATCTCATCACATCAAACCGTGCTTGATCGACGAGGCGACAGAGCCGAAGTCGACATCTTCTGCACCGCAGCGAGCTTTGATGATGCCGCAGGCTTGCAGCACCTTGAAGAAGAACACGCGGAGTCACCGACTTGGAGTAGGGCGCCGGATCAGGCTCCCGATTGAAGCTGTTGATGTAGATCCATCGTATTCGACGGAGGATTCTCGCCCCACCCCTACCTGGCGCGCCACTGTCGAGGTTTTAGGGCCTCGATAGTTATTTTATGGGTGTACGAGAATCAAGAACACGATGGTAACACAGGAGACGAGGGTTTATACAGGTTCAGGCCGCCGAAGGCGTAATACCCTACGTCCTGTGCTGGTGTGATGTATTGCGAGAGAGTTTTCTGTAGGTCTCCTGCCCGCCTTATATAGTCGGGGGTGCAGGGTTACATGGATCTAAACCTAGTCGGTTACATGGTAAACAGCCTTGTAGTACAAGTTGATTGATGTTTATCTCCTGGCCGAGTGGGCCGACTGACTTTAGGTCCGTCGGGCCACCCGGTCCTTCTTGGGCCAAACCGATTCCCTATTACTGGATCACTCGGCCTTGTTGTATCTTGAGTATACCCGGGTCTCATATCATCGACAGTCGCTGCAAGTGCACCAGAACACCAGCTGTGTGAATTAGGCTTCCGACGATAAGCCAACAAGGAGAGAGAAGTTCCTTACCCGGCCATGATGCTATATATTTAGTACAAGTGACATATTAAGCGATTAAGTAAATAAATTTAGTACAAAAATGCCCTTCGAAACATAAAGATTTATTTTCCATTTTTCCGGACATTCATCATATCTGATTTCGTTTTGCTTTCTATTCTATATATGCCTCAGCCAGCCAGGTTCTTTCAAGTTCTTTCGAGTTTGTAAAATTTTCTCTGCCTACCGAGTTCATATCTAAGTTCAGTCGAGTAATCAATAAAAAAATCCACCTAACCCTTGAATACCTTATCGGTCGTTGCCACCGTGGAGGGGCTTGCAATCCACTGGCTAGGGGATCACTATAGCATCGAGCTTTGCCTTGTTGTTGTGGATTGTCAGTTGCCACCTCCTCACTCTCTCTCTCTCTCTTTCGGTCTCGGGAGATGGATTCGGGCCAAGAAGAAAGGGGCGCAAGGGAGACGGATGGCAGCGGAGGGGAAGATGGAAGGGGAAGGAGATGAATGGGAGCGGCTAGCTAGGGTTATGGACCCACGTCGTGACCTTATATACGGCCAATGATTCGATGGGCTGGGATAGAATTTTCGGTTGGGTTGGCCTAGTACCGGCCCAACAGATCTTCGAACAAAAAAAAAAAATCCTGAAAATCAATAAAACATGGAACTTTTTCTGTAAACCTCTCTAGTAATAGAGTTCTATGTTCTAATATCGCATCATTTGCAGAATAAAACCTAATTCTTCTGGAAATCAACCTGCAGTACATAGTTTTACATCTAAGTCTCTTGTAGTCCAGTAAATTACTAATTATTAACCGTTGTTTTCATATTAAACGCTGGACTTTGAGACTACTTGATTTTTTCTTTTTTTTCTTTTTTTGATCTTTTACCTTATTTACTATTGGTACGTAGGAGTTATCCGATACTGTAAAGCTACTATTTGGGTACATACCATTTGGGACCCTATAAGTTTGGTACATACTATGGACCTTTCCTTATATGCCCAACATAGATATTAATGCTGTTAAGTGGCTTGAAATAGACCAATATGCCCTTTGAAAAAAGGCAACGTATCCTATGAGAACCAGGTTCATGTGAGAACTATGAGAACTTCAATCTGGGCCACATGATCTTGATCCAATGGGGCGCATGAATTCAGGTGGGAGGGGGAATTTGCAAAAGTATGATTAAATGGGCCACCTCTCCCTATGCACCCTCCTTGGATCAAGATCATGTGGCCCAGATTGGAGTTCTCATAATTCTCACACGAATCTGGTTCTCACAGGATACGTTGCCTTGAAAAAAAAGGTTCTGTTTTGTCAAATATTTGCAAATCCAGTCCTGTTTTGATTACTATATATACTATATATATATTACTCAAAGGCATTGATAGTGACGCCTTTGAGTAAGCATGCTACCAGCAAACAAGTATGCCTGCAAAGTTTCATAATTTTGTGACTTGCAGATTGGTTACCAAGAATTAACATTTAATTAAAATGTTATACAGAACGCAGAAAGATGATTAGCATTTAATGAAATTATACAGAAGGAATAAAGATGATTAGCATGCGTTTGACATTTTCCTTGAGTAGTTGAGAGCATACAAAATTTTCAAAAATTACTTCGTACCTTTATCAGTTATATTGATTTTTCTATACATTATACCATTTGCAAATAATTTCTGCCGAATAAAGAAATTTCCTTGACTTTGGAAAACTCGATGGTCGACAATGAGATTTGTGCCAGGGGAGCCCTGGGCGCACCGGATCTGTGTAGATGCACCAGATCGGAGCCTAGCCTAGGCCATGGCGGCAAGGCTCGCTGGCAACGGCGGCGCTCTCGGGGGATCCAACTTCTTGGAAAATAAAGGGCACGTGTGGTATCTGTGCATTGGCGCGAGTCCGTTTGTGGGGAAGTGCACGACGGTGATAAGGTAAGATAGGCCGGCGGCGAGCGGCAGCTCGGCCCAAAGTCCAGCAAGCACACACACACGGTACAAAGTGCAAAGAATGGAGGAGAGCTACTCTAGAGCCTCATCTCGACTTTTAGAACCTTGATGTGGATGATGTAGACGATGTGAGGTGCAACTCAGAGCTCGACATTGAGGTCTTCATGGCGGCGACGGAAACTTGGATTTCGGGGTAGCTGTATGAAGATGCGAAGAAGAGGATTAGGAAACGAAGACGTGGGCTCTCAGAGAAACTCAAGACGCGAGAAATCGACAAACCGCTCACCGGAGTATTTGACGGTAGTGGTTGAGCTAGCGTATGGCTGGACGTAAAGAGGATCGGTACGATCTCTAGCAAGCTATGTCAAAGAGGGAATGGGTACCGGTAGAAGCTAGCACATTCCCCTGGGCATCCTTCAAGCTGCTTGGACTCGACGAAGACCAAGCGACGGCTGCGGTCGGCGAGCTTGATCAGGGCGGCGACAATGGTGAGCGATAGAGAGAGATATGGATAGAATGGGGATGGGCGGTGAGTTTTCCGACCGGGGAGACAAAAACAGAGGGCAAGCTGAGTGGGGCACGGCATGCCTGATCGACGTCGGCCACGCGGAGAAGGCAGAGACAATGAGGATGACAGGGGGGTGCGCAAGGATTTTTCTTTTCCCAGACAGAAATTCTTCCCTCTTGTGCGCACTGAAACAAATTAACTGCCGCAAAATTTTCTTAAAATTAGATGTCTGATGGGTTTCAGTGACGACTTGTCAAATGTGTTAATTTTTGAAGGTTTAGACAGTTATTTGGTAACCTAAACAGTGACAAAAAATTCTGCCAAAATTTCACAATTCACTACTTGTATGTCAGTTTGTCAAACGGGCATTTTTTATTGAAAGATTTGGAAATTCTTCACAAGATTCAAATTTGACAAATATTTGAGCAATTTGGGATTAATTTGTATTGACCATTGGCACTGGCTTCTCACAATAGATAGCATACTTGAAAAAATTGTAAACGGTTCCTCATCACCATTGGCAATAACAACTGTGAGTCTCTCCAAGCGAAAACCTACATTATACAATGACTTGAGACGAAACTGAATAATCAAGAGAGAGAAAATCCATCAACATGCTGCTGAATATTGCAACTTCCTCTAGACCCAAACGTTACTGAAACCTGCATTAGAGAAATGAAAAACTTCAACGAATTCACAGATTGATGAAACATGATTATAGATGGGATACTAAATGCATTAATTGTCTTTTAACATAGCTGAGGTCAAACTATTGAGAAAATATATAGCTTTTTAAGGGTTTTTAAGGGTCTACTAACTGTTACTTTTTCTGCTTCTTACTGTTACCTCAAAAGAAAATGGGCCAATTGTGTTCTTACCCTCACTATAAACTCTAATTATGATTTTACCCATAGGTTACCCTTAGCAGGGGTAAAATCAAGATAGAATTATTGCGATTTTACCCCCTCCCCCCAATAGACTCAGGCTTCAAGTTGGAAAACCAGGGGTGAAATCACATAGTTAACAAACTAAGGGTAAAATCAGTATTAGATTCAAGAGTGAGGGTAAGATACAATCGTTCCAAAGAAAATATAATAGCAAAGCTACTTCACTGAGCACTTAAATAAAACAGTAAACATAGACAATTAGAAACCAATAATAACATCTGTCTATGTTTAGTCCCTATTCTCTAAACAAAATGGTCAGTTTATCCTTCAATAATAAAATCATGAGATTTTTAATAAAAACAGTTTTACAGAGGACACATTGCAAAATAGTTTTAAAAGGACAGTTCAAAAGATAGTACAAGAATCGCACTCCAACAAAGAAACAAAGAAGAAAAATAAAAAAAGCAAAAAAAATAAAGGACCTTCAAAAATAAATGATAACTTGTTTACTTGGTAACAATCCTAAAAAAATCTTGAAAGGAATAAGAGCATCACTTGGACCTGCACGCAATTCTGCTAGGTTTTTTTTATTACCAGGGAGGACGAATTTAATTAAATAAGAAAAATTTCAACTCCATAGACAAAAAAAATGTTTAGCACTGAGAAATAAATACTAGTGATAATGACGTTGGCCGTAAGTCACATCACAGGTAGCAAATGAAGATATAATGTAATTAAAAGAAGGGCACCAGTCATATAGCAGGACGACAGGTTGCTCGAATGAATAGTTACCCGAAACTGGATAACATTCATAAAACATTAAATGGGTGGAACTGGGCAGATAATTTAGACCATCCAAACAACCTAACACTGTAAACTTTTAAGTTTATGGAACAAATCATATGTTCAACAAATTAAACTGATATTGTTTGTACTAAAGTATGTGAGTATTCTGTTGCAATTAAATTTATTAAATTCCAATGGATTTATTTCCCTTGCTAGTGATGAATTTGTGTGAACAAAGTTTCATTGTGTCAGCAGAACTTACAGCCAGATCCTGTGGTAGAACTCTTGATATTAATTTGCTCCTGTTTTATTCCTGAGGCAGCTAAGATTTTCAGAATTTCAACAACCATAGCCTTAACCTCACTGCATTCTATTTGAATTGTCTTAAGTTGAGCAGATACAACTGATTGTTCTCGTGGTTTGCATCTTTCTTCTGTCCTCACTGAGTTTTTGTTCCACTGTTGCAAAAGACATTTTACAAAACGAATCGCCATGTATGATAACTTTAATAGTAGAGAGCTGAAATTCAAAATAGAAATACCAGAGAAAGTTTTAGTGTAAGCTTCTCCAGAATTGGTGAATGTCGGAGGAACCAAATTAGTCCGCTGAAGTCATCAGCCACAAACCAATCGGTGAGTACCAAAGTCTTCAGATTGTTGAATGTGGCGCACCATTTTATATCCCTGCTGAAAACATACTAGAGAAAGAGCCAAGCAGCAAATGTCAGGTAAGGAACCAGAAATATTTGAGGTGTATGGTATAATATTTAATTGTGAATATTTCTCATTGTTGAAAAGAAAAAGTACAAACTAGAAGTCTAGAAGAACGTGCTGACAAATAACAAATATTTATCTGATACTTTTGTAACTGAGAACTTCAACCCAGTCAACAATCATTATGTTAGAGTAATCATAAGGTGGAGGCAGTCAAAAAAATAAACTTAATTTGAGATTAAATAAATCAGGAGCAGATAACAAGAGCAAGACTATTACCACTTCAGGATCGGCTGACAACTTCAAGCTTGCAGCTTCCGACAAACCACTCAAAAGCACACAGGTTGTGCGGTCATTACGAGTCCCATAGTAACTTCGACAACCATCACAGTTGTCTTCGCTACAACCATGAATGCCACGACTAATACAACAATGGTCAAAGGACTCATAATCAAGTTCAACAGCTGCAGATTCTAGCGATGGTACCCTTTGAAGCAGTGGAGCTGCTCCCTCACATATTAGACACAACGAAACAAGACTTGGAGTACGAATTCGAGTGCGGTCCTCCAGAAAAAAATCAGAATGAGTAATGTTCAGATGCTGCAACGATGAAGAAAAAATTTCTAGAGTGTCGAGGCGAGAATTCCAAATTTCCAGAACCAGCAGTCCTGGACATCCTGAAAAATCAAGGTCGCCGTCGACAGCCACACTGCAGAGGTATAGCTTGGTCAGATACTCCGAAGCAAGAGACCACCGGTGCGGTTCCAACTCCAAGCGTGCTCCTGTACTTTCATCGTAACCGAAATCGATCATGAGTTGTCGGACGTTGCAACGCAGAGCGTACCGGATCCAACGATCCACGAGTGCGGCATCCACGGCCTCCTCCTCACCATCCGGATCCTTCCAAGAGGATAATAAATCGAAATAACAGTAATCAAGCGGCGCCCACACGGCGCCTCGATTGCCGGTGGCGTGGCGCCTGGAGCCCGGAGCGCCGAGGCGGCGGTGACGAAGCAAGCGGGACACGAACTCGTAGAACTCATCGGCATAACCCCACGAGACGATGCTGATAGAGGGGGACCTCATCCAGAGGTGGCGCCATGAGCGGGCGAGCACGGACGTCTGCACGGCCTCGTGCAAGGGGAGGAAGGACAGTATCAGCTCTTAGACGCCGTCTGGCAGCCTGCTGATTCGGTCCTCCGCCATTCCGTCGCTGCGAGAGGGCACCAGAAGAACAGGTTAAGGCCACGACAGGGCAACCAGAAAAGATAGAATGGGGATCGTAGGGATGTTGTTCCTTACCCGGCTCGCCGGCGGCGAAGAGGTGAGGGGCCGGAGGGAGCTCGATCGCAGATCGCCGGAGTTTATTTCTCTCCGCTGGGTTTTTGACTTGGGAAGTGGGGACATATATATATATATATATTCCACAACGCTTTGGATTCCCGAGTACGCTCCTCGTGATAACGAGGCTGCCTCCTCGTGATCGCTGAGTCGCTCTATCCTTCGGAAATTAAGCCTACCTAGTACATTGGAAATCTGAAAATACTGAGTAAATGTTTCTAAGGGACATAATATTCTCTTTCTTTCACTTCAAAAAAAAAATCTCATTATTTCTTTGTTTTTTGACAAGGGAAAGCCAGGTGCTTTCTGGAATACTCAAAACAATAGAGTTTGATGCACAACACATATTCTGCAGGAAATTAATTTCCAACAATACTGACTATTCTTTTTTTTTTTTGGCTAAACACAGTACATAAATAGGGGTAGAAGCTTTACTGCTTATACAGCGAGCACTCACCCTGTTAACACAAACAAGCACGTATTGTTCCTATTGTCAGGATGAGAATTATAAGTGTGAATGAAACGTGAACTGAGAAATTATAAGTGTGAATGAAACTGCTCCATTGGAAACAATGTTAAAACAAACACGAATGTGGCTAAAAAATTTGTATGGCACATTTGATCACAACCTTATGGGTCAATTTAATGTTCTGGCAATCATATAAAACTGTGACATGAAACTGACTGCTGAGAGATGCAATGCAATTTCATTTCACATAACAACATCGCAAATCTGATATGGCACCCTAGAAAACTGTGAGATGAAAGTGTTCATTGAGACTAGCCTAAGTGCGACTGATATCGCTAGTCAGGGCATGCAATTGAGAGGCCGCCAGTGTCCTGAGATGGTCGACGCAACCTCTAGGGCTGATGCAAGTATCGAGGTGGAAATGTCTATAGATATGGACCCACTTAAAAAATCGACGCGTATCCCATATGCATCCCATTTGCGTGTGACAGCAACCAAATTCCATCTTATTTCCTTCCGTCTCTGCCCCGTCCGACAAGGTCCGCTAATCGGCATGCGCGCAGCAATACAGCGCCACGACCAACAGAAGCAACACCCCCCCCCCCCCCCCCCCCCCTAAAATGAACAGCGGGTGGCGGTGAGCTCAATCGCCACCGCCTCCAAGAGCAGCAAAAGCCCCCCTCCCCACCCACCCCCCCCCCCCCCCCCATCTCTCTCAACGAACCACATGCTTGCGCACATTGCTCATGGCGCATGCTTGACCCCACGGTAGGCAAAGCTTGTCATTTCGTCCATGCCGGCATGATCTTTCCTGGCCGAGCTCCCCCTGCCGGGCATCGCAGCCAGAGCTCACCGCGCAGCCATGGCGGACTGTGCTCACTCTACAAACCATGACGACCAAAGCTCTCTGCGCGGCTGGAAAGGAGCAGGACAACAAGGTTGTCGCAGCTGGCGAGATGTAGAGGTAACGCGTATCCGGGGACGAGGGCGGCGTCGTGGCCACGCTGAGTCGAGTTCTGGGTTAGATGACCTCCAAGTCCAAGGACACCACCGTGGGCTGGGGCCGTCAGGTTGGGTCACGCCCCGGGGTGATCCGCATGGCTGGGAAGCCTTCAAATCTGGACAGGCCAACGCATACAGCCAGGCCGAGCTGATCGCGCGCGATGTGGTATTCCTATACGTAGATCGTCAGATAGGAGTCAATGTATAGATCAGTATTCGAGATTCATGCAAACGAGATCGATGGCTGAGATCTAAGTGGGTATAAGATGGGAAGGCTCTCTAGCTGCCACGTGCCGAGATCTGATTGGGACGGGTGGGAGTGGGAGAAAAAGAAACAAGTTTCAATCTTTAAACAAATGTTTTTCTCACAAACCGTAAGTCCCTTTGGGATCTGTTTGAACCTATGTATTCTGTAGAGTTAATTCTACAATATGACATCAACATGAATATTTTTTGAGGTTTTAAAAATTAAATTTTCTGTCTACATTTTTTATATAATTTTTTCAACATTTTATATGTATTAGGTCATATTGACCCAGTTTTTTTAAAATATTGACATATGCCCTCGAAAATGTTGATATATCAATTTCAAAATGTTGATCTATGTAGAAATGTAAAATATTAGTACGGTACAACTATGAAATAATTACTATGATTAAAACATAAAAAGCTAAAAAAAATAAAAATGGTACCTGATTTGTAAGCCGGCCCATAGGCCATTAGAATTTAGAAAGCTGATCTACTGGTGAATTAGGTCCGTGATGCGGTCCTCCGCTATCCCGTCGGTGCCAAGACACCTCTGAGTGGATTAGGAGTCCAACAGGGAGAGGGAATGGTTCCTTTTCCTTGCCTGGCTCACCGGCGGCGGGATGGGAGAGGTGAGGCGAGGGAGCTGGATCGAATCCCATAGGCTCATCGAACCGAAAGCTCCGTTTTGGATCGAAAACGCCGCTTCCGCAACGCTTTATTTAGACTCCCGACTGATCGCAGCATTCCAAGTACTCTAGGTACCGATAACCCAACAGCCGATCGCCGTGTTCAGTGGACAGTCCGGTTGTGGACGTCTTACCAGATCGTATTCGGGTTCTTGTTGCCGAGTAAACGGAAGTCTCTTTGGGCGTCATCGGCGGCGCTGCACAACACACACGCAGTGGGGCGCCCGAACCTAGCTTTCTACCAACATTTGGTGCTCGCTTAATTATCTCTACTGTGTGCATATGCGCAAGTATCTTGCCTTGCGTACATAAACATTTCATGAATGCGAAGAACCTGTGAACCTTGCCATAAACACCATTCGGGCATGCGCCATCTATTCAAAGGTATTTCACCCAGACGCCTACATGGCAACTCTAGTAGATAACATACTTGTAAATAAAAAACTTCTTTTCGTCAACTGACATTGGCAACTACAAGTCTGAATTCTTGAAGCGAAAACAAAAGTTACCAAATAATTTGTGAGTGCCAAACACCATCAGAAGTTTCTGCATAATCAAGAAATTACTTCGAGATCCATAAATAAGCTGCCGAATGTTGTGACTTCTTCCTGATCTGAACAGAAACCTGGATGAACGCAAAGGAAAACTTTAATGTCTTGACAAATTGATCAAACATTAACTACTGAAGAAACACTCAGATGCACGAATTCTTGTTCAAATCTGAGCTGACGTCAGATTCTTGAGAAAATATAGCACGTTTCTAAGTGTCCGCTGACCATTTTTTTCCTTCTATTTCTTACTGTAACCACACAACTTGTAGCTTTCATATAGAATTCCGGCGCCCTGGACTGCACAATCTACATATTCCAGTATGATGAGGCAAAATATCATTTTAATAACACAAAAATATAAGTTTGATCGATCATGACAATGAAGATATTATAACTGACCCAAACATCTTCGTCGTGCAGAAAAACTACTAAAATCGAAAGAAATGACAATAATGATTATGATGAATTTCCAGTGCTCCTGTTGACCTTATGATAGTTTGAACAAACTGGCTGCCTGTGACTCTGACAAATTACTGAACCTAATGAACATAAAGTATAAATGCTTATAACAGTAACGATGGGACACATGTAACTTTTGCTCCATCTATTTCTTTAATTAGAAAATAAAATGGGGACACTCATCACTAACAAAAAAGGGTCTGTTCATTTCACTACACCACAGCACACAATTAGCAACTTGTGTGAGTCGGTAAAAATAGACATATAGCAACCTACCATGCGTCGGTAAAAGTTAACAACGCAGGGTACGTCGGTGAATCTGTATTTAGCGAGGTACCATGTATCGGTGATAAATTCAATGAATAGCAACCCAGGACAGGTCGCTAAATGTATCCTTCGACGTCACACGGTGCGTCGTTAATTGAAGAAGGCGGCAAACTGAAAAAATGGCGGGCTGGAAAAACAATTCCCCCGCTCAATGTCCAACCCTAACAAATATCCCCCAATCCCCGCTCCCAAATCGTGCCGCCCAAAGTTCACCCACAGCCACACAGCACCTGCATTCAACCCGCCCGCACTCGACCTTCCTTGCCGCCGTCGCGCACTCTGCGTGCCCCCGCCGCTGTTGCTTAGCTGTGCCGCGCGCGCGCAGCTACGCCGCCCTGCCGTCGCGCTACACCACGCCGTCGCCGGGCCCCCGCACACCCGGAGCAGGCAGCGCGCATCCTGCTCCCTTCCCCCGACGCCGGCGGCGGCCTGAAGCAGGGAAGCCGTCACCACAAGGGTTGCCGCTGCCGTCTCCTCAACAAACAAATCGACGTCCACCGCCCCGGAAGCTGTTGGCCTCTCTGCTAACCACAAACCTGGGACCAGCCCGTCCTCGTATAGGTAAGCAGAAGCACTAGACCCCCTGCCCCCTTCTCCCTTCCTCATGCCTTCTCCTCGATTCACTGTGACACAGGTAGGCCTGTGCTGAAATAGCTCTGCTATCTTTCAGAACTTGTGATTGAAACGTTTTCCATGAGGCTATGGATGAATCTGTGTTCTTGGCTTCTATTTGACGCTGTCCCTGCTAATACTTTTGAGAAGATGTATTACGTGTGACTTCTGTTGTTTACATTCCGTATGGATATTTGCAAACTGTTGGTACAAAACAATTTTAGCCTAGGGAATACCATGAAATGTGCTTGGGAAGCCAGTTCACGTACCTGTTGATCAGAAACTGGATTAATTTTCCAGTGTGGCCCTTTGTCTGAAATTTGATTAACATCACCATTGCCTGCTGTACCACATCTGAGATCTGACCGATCCTGGAAGATATCAGAGAGCTTGGTTGGCCTTTTCTTTCTTTCAATCTGAAATATGTCAGAACGTTCTACAAATGTAGAGAAGCACATTTGTGTGCCCAGAAGGCTGTACGTTTCAGCCGTCTGAACAGCAATGCTGGGCAATATGCAACAATTACATAGTTGGATAAATACTTCCCAATACTACAGCGTATCTAGTCCAATTTTTTTGGGTTGAATTCTAGAGTTGAATTACATTTTCAGTTATGAGCCTGTATTCATGAAGAAAACAACATTTTATTTGCAGGATTTCAATTGTAAGTGAGGCTGATGTGGAGCTGATTGCGCTATCACCCAAGACACCCGTGCAGGAACGTGTGCATCCACCACATAAACAACAGCTGTCCTTCGTTTAACGGTAATGCTCACTTTCTCCCGA
Organism: Eragrostis nindensis; assembly: GCA_012490785.1. Lineage (NCBI taxonomy): Eukaryota > Viridiplantae > Streptophyta > Magnoliopsida > Poales > Poaceae > Eragrostis > Eragrostis nindensis. The sequence continues at coordinate 1,008,911 of JAAXCT010000030.1, read as the reverse complement.
CCTCTTGTTTCCTTTTACAAGCCAGCTATATATTTTATACTCATATATTCCTTGATCCGGTTTTGAAAGCCGCTTGGTATCTCGCATAAAAGCATGGATAAATCATGGATCGACAATGAGGATAGGTACACCATAATTTTCCCAATAACTAAAAGTGATCCATATAGTTAATTTGAGATTTAACTTGGAAATTGCATGTAGGGTGACAATAACTTATAAACAAGGGGTCAACAGTTTCCTAGCTTTTGCATTTAGAAATTCAGCGGTAGGGAACAAGATATTATGCCCTTGCAGAAAATGTGTCAACTCACATTGGAGAGAGGCTAGTGAAGTTCGAGAACACTTGATATGTGACGGATTTCTAAAAGGGTATAGAACATGGACCCTACATGGTGAAGCTAGCACCTCTACCGCTGACCATGGTAACGGTGATGTTCCTGAGTTTATGGACCAGCCTAACGAAGAGGATGACATATCAGCGTTGCTTAGGGACTTAGCTTGTGGTTTAGATGATAGAGGAGATCTGGAAGATGATGGCTCATTTGACGAGGTTAATGAAGATCTTGTGGCCATTAAGAAACTAGCAGCAGACAATAGTCAAGAGCTGTACCCCGGTTGCAAGAAATACTCTACGTTTTTTAGTTAGGTTACTTCACATCAAACTTCAAGGAGGATGGACTGATAGCAGTTTTAATTTGCTAGTGGATCTTCTTGTTGATGCATTGCCTGAGGGTTCAGCACTTCCTAGAAACTTTTATGAAGCTAAGAAATTGATCAAATCTGTGGGACTTGGGTACACTAGCATTCATGCATGTGAAAATGATTGCATTCTGTTTTGGAAGGAGCATGAAATGTCTAATTCATGTCCGAAATGTAAGGCGTCACGTTGGAAATCAGAAAAGAAGAGTCTAGACGGGAAACGTGTGTATAAGGTTCCTAAGAAGGTCCTTCGTTACTTTCCGATAAAGAAAAGACTCCAAAGATTGTTTGTATCCCCGAAAACTGCTAGTCTCACGAGATGGCATGCTGAACAACAAAATGAAGATGATGATTTGCTTAGGCATCCTGCAGATTCCCCTCTATGGAAGGATTTTGATGACAAACATGAAATCTTTGCCTCTGATAGCCGCAATATCCGCCTTGCATTTGCTACTGACGGTTTCAGTCCATACAGGACCATGAATCTTAGCATAGTATCTGGCCTGGTATTTTGATTCCGCTAAATTTTCCACCTTCGATGTGCATGAAAGATTCTAATTTCATCTTGTCATTGTTGATTCCCGGACGATCTGCTGCTGGTCCAGATATGGATGTGTATTTTCAGCCACTAGTGTATGATCTGCTTGACATGTTCGTTAATGGTGTGAGAACTTATGATCCATCAAGAAATGAACATTTTCAGTTGCGTGCTGCAATCCTATATACCATCACTGATTTACCTGGTCTAGGCAGTATGTCTGGGTTTGTTGTATCCGGTGAAGCGGCGTGTCCTGATTGCCACTCCTTAATATGTTCCCTTAGGCTTGGTAATGGTAGCAAGTCATGTTATATGGGACATCGCAGGTTCTTGCATCCAGACCACCCATTTAGGTTTGATGTTGATTCATTTGGTCAATCTGAGCTTAGGCCAGCACCCACTCCGCTTTTAGGAGAAGAAATTATGGAGTGTACGAAAAATCTGAACACTGTATATGGGAAGGACCCATCTGGAAAGAAACCGGCAAATAGGAGATGCAAGGAAGATGAGCCATTAGTCTTTTTGAAAAGGAGACCAATCTGGTTCATTCTTCCATATTGGAAGACCTTGCTGTTACGGTATAATTTTGATGCCATGCATATATCGAAAAATGTGTGTGACAACATAAATGACACTTTATTGGAAAATCCAAGAGCTTGGAGATTTCCTTGCTGACAATGAAGGTATTATGTGTTCTAATCTCTCATTCTTTCGAAACTTGCATTAGCTCTTGAGAAATTAGTCTGCATGCAGTGTTCACAATTAGCTATATTGAAAACACATACAAGGAAAAATGGAGTTCCATCAAGACAGGCAGAACCAATAATCGTAAGATTTTTCCTTAAAAGATAGTCAATAATGTGCATGTGCTGTTGACAAATCATTATTACTGATGTATTGACACATGTTCATTTTGCAAGAATAAACTCAAAGAAGTTGTTGAAGCCCATCCAGAGTTGAAGGATAAAACAATTCAGGAAGGTGATGCATTTGCCGCTGTTTGTGGTGAGAAGGAGCCCAAAGGATATGTTCGTGTTTGGGGTCTAGGCCCAACTCCTCAAGATGTTGGCACCCCAGGGTTGAAGTGTTATATGCCTACAAGGCTTCAGATGGAGATATTTGCTCGCAAGAAGGCTGAGAGTGAGAAAGCTGCTCTAAAAAACCAACTAGATAAGCTGCAGGCCCGAATGAACCTGATGGAGCAAAGGGGACAGCAAGACAGGTCTAGTGCAGAACCCATGTCACAAAACTGTTCTACTTCATGGTTACATGTGGTAAAGTATTCTTCTCTATTGAAAATCACAGAAGTACTGATCTCGTCATTTATCTCACAAAATGATTGATATGTTCATTGTAGAACACAAGGTTGGATCAAATTTTTGATGAACCTGAACAAGAGGAAGGTGAGGAAGATTATCATTCTGGAGATGATGAATGCGATAGTGAGGACCATGAGGACATCCCTAGTCAAGTAGATGAAGCAGACCCACCAAGGACCATGAGCTCTGAACATGATGCTCTGGTAATATTCTCATCCTTCTCGTATATTCCATACATTTGGTTCCATATATAGTTCTCCGATGCATGAATTTTGTTCTAAATAATCATTTCGATCAGGTTGGGAAAGATGTCATACTATTTGCCATGATTAGAGATCAACCTGTGGCGAAAGGAACAATTATTTCAACTAAGCCAACCACTCTAGTGGATGATCAGGCCATTGGAACGCAGTATTGTGAAGTTATTGTGACTCATGTCCTCAAAAGAGATGTAATTCTACCTCGTCCCTATACTGGTATGGATACGATGGGTGATGCTCTCATGATGTCGATTGCGTGGCCGTACAAGAGAGTAATAAACTAAACTTAAACATGTTCTTGATTTCATTCACTTAGTGACCATAGTTTGTAATCAAACCTGTTTTTCACAGCTGAAGGTTTGCAACAAGGCATCGACACCACCTGCTTCAGGTATTTCAGGCTGAACCATGTTCTTTGAGTTTAGTCCTGTTGCTGTTCAACTTTGTGTCATGACAATTGACAAATGATGGCCAAACTAGTAATGGAAGTGTCTGACTTATAGCTTGATGATTGATCTGATCGCTAATCAACATGTCATGATTAATGGTGCTGCTGAAATGCAGCCCTACAAAAAGAATCAGAGGGTTATGCTTTTAGTTTTTAAGCTGGTTCTTAGCATTTCTACAACCTTTAATTTTTGGATCGATGACATACAAACAACCTTTTTCTTATTGAGATGGAGATATGCATGTTGTACCTAATTAAGACAATATATCCTTTTTTTTTGTTACGGCAATAGCGAGAAGTGGACTGATCATAGCACCTGGAAGTGCAGCTATCGTCTGGGCCTGGACCTGCTGCTAGCTTAAAACTGATAGTGATGTATGATGCTATATGGTTGCCTAAAACTCATGATTGCCCCTGGGCCTGTTCCCAGCACCTGGAACTGAACGACAACTAGCATAAAAAAAGAATCACATGCTTTAATCTCTGTAGCACTTGTGAATAGATTGTATCCGATGTATTGAATCTTCCAGCTTGGTGAACTGATTTTAACTGATTGCTTATTAATCTTTTTCACAGGATCTATTAGGCGTGGATAAAACAATCGGATGTAGCTGAATTTTATTTTGGTTCTGTACACTTTTGTGAGATAATGTAAACAAAGTGGGATGTATATGTGGTGTGCAACACAAACACCTTGGGATGCGGCAACGTAGATTGTTGTCTGTAATATGATCTAGTATTGTTACCTAGCTATGAGCATCATGTCAAACATGTCTGATTTTGAATGCTTATGATTAATCAATGGATGCTGACGGCTCGATCCATTCGATCTATTGTCATTTGTGTCCATGTTATTTGATTCTGGATTATGGGCTACAGTGATTAGCCGAGCTAGATTTGCAGGATTTACTGGAAGCAATCAGCTCGTGTATTGCAACTGACAATGGGTCGGTAATTCATTTTAATAATAGCGAGGGACCATGCGTCGGTAATTATGTCAAGTACCATCGCACCATGAGTCGGTAAATAATTGTTGTAGCATCGAACTATACGTCGGTAATTCTTTACCGTACCAACTCACCGTAAGTCGCTAAAAAGTGGTGCGTCGGTAAAACTTTTACTGACGCCACTTACAACGACGCACCAAGAAGGTCGGTAAATGTTTTTAGCAACTCACTGTAAGTCGTTTAAGGCCATTTTAGCAACTGACCGTCAGTTGGCCATTGTAAACTGTGGTGTAGTGTTTCCTCAATATGAATTAACCATAAAATCAATGTTATAAATATACATCCATACAAGGATGCAATGAAAACTGGCACAATATCTTTCGGAAAATGGTTCACAAGTTAACTGTAGCATCAAAGACAGAAACTTCTTACCTCTCTACTTGCTTAAACCAATACATTTAAATTTAGCACCTGCATAAGATGTGAAAAAAAGCACTCACAAAAGACCTTATTAAAACTAAATGAGAAAGTATACAATGGAATCAACATTTATTAAAGGGGCAATTGCAAAACAACCATCTTTTCAGACTCCAATTGTGTTTTCACCGTCGGTTTTCAGATTTTGCAATTTTACCATCACTTTTCGAAAAGCGATGGTAATCTTGCAAAATAGTTTTGCGATTTTACCATCAGTTTTCAAAAAATCAATGGTGATCTTGCAAAATCTGAAAGCAATCAATGGTGATCTTGTAAAATCTGAAAATCGATGGTGAAAACGCAATTAGAATCTAGAATCATGGTTAAAACGCTGTTGTCCCATAGATTTGGTTTTCTATCCTTACTTTCATGAATTTGAATAATATGTACAACTAAAGTGTCATTGAGCCGACAGAAACTCACGGCAAGATCCTGTAAAACTCTGGATATTAATTTGATCCAGTGGTACTCCAGAGGCAGCTAAAATGTTCAGAATTTCAATAACCATTGCATCAACCTCATGATATTTGATTTCAACTGTCTTAAGACGGTCTGATACAACAGATGGTTCCAGAGGTTCACATCTTCCTTTTGTTCTCACAGAATTTATACGCACCTGTAGAGTTATACACATTTTACTAAACGAGCCAAAAACAGATGGTAACTTTAGTAGCACATATAGCTGAAATCAACAGATTAATGGTACCTCTGGAAGATGAAGTCTAAAATTCTCGAGAATTGGTGAATGTTTGAGGAACCCAATTAGTCCACTGAAGTTATCAGCCACAAACCAATCTTTAAGCACCAAAGTCTTTAGATTCTTAAATGTGGGGCAACATTTTATATCCCTGCTGAAAACAAACTAGTAGCCAAAGACAAAGTAGCAAATATAAGATCAGCAATCAATAACTTTTCAGATATACTGTATCATATAGTAGTGAATAGTGTATATTTCTTCTAGTCGAAGAGTTAAAAGTCCAGACTAACTAGATGTCTAGATGAACAAGCTAACAAATCAAAAATATTTAACCATTTCGTACTCAACAATCATTATTCGTCCTATATTTCATTTTGTTACGAGAATTTCATGAACTCCAGGTGTACAAATTCTATAAATAGCATAGCATGATGAGCATGAATAAACGGTATACTTCCATATGTTTGAGCAATCATATAGAGGAGGTAGTCAAAGATAACGACTTTGAGATGAACAAAACTAAATAAATATCAGGAGCAGATAACAAGAGAAAGACTATTACCACTTCAGAAGGGGCTGACAATGTCAAGTTTGTCGCTTCCGACAAGCCACTTAGAAGCACACAGCTTGTGGGGTCATTATTAGGCCCATAGTAATCCCTACACCCCTCACATTTGTCCTCTTCGCCACAACCATGAATGGTACTAGTATCGAAACATTGATCCATGTAATGACTATAGTAAAGTTCATCCGCTGCAGATTCCAAGGATGGCATCCTTCCAAGAATAGGAGTCCTTCCCCCACATTCTAATAAGGTCAAGGAAACAAGACTTGGTGTACGAATTCAAGTGCGGACATTCAGATAGAGGTCAGAATAAGTAATGCTCAGATGCTGCAATGACGTAGACCAAATTTCTTCAGAGACGACATATGAATTATCAATTTCCAGGTCCAGCAGTGCTGGACAGCCTGAAAAGTCAAGGTGCTCATCAAAGACAGACACGCCGGAAAGCTCTAACTTGGTCAGATGTTCCGAAGCAAGAGCACAGTTGTGCGGTTGATAGTTCAAGCGTTCTCCATCCGATTCCTGGAAGCGGAACCTGAGTTCTCAGACCTCACAGCGCAGAGCGCACTGGATCCAGTCACCCACCGGTTCCTTATCGATGGTTGTTAGCTCCTCCTCCGTATCAGAATCAGACAGATCAAAATAACAGGAATCAAGTGGCGCCCATGCATCATCTGGGTTGCGGAGGCCGCGGCGGCGCAGCAGGCCAAAGATGAACTCGGAGAACTTTGAGGTGGTCCCCCACCATGTGATGTGGAGAGCAGGGGACCTCGTCCAGAGGTCACGCCAGGAGCGGGCAAGCACCGACATCCGCACGGCCTCGTGCGCGGGGAGTAAAGAGAGTATCAGAAGCAGCACGCCGTTTGGGGCACACCATCCCTATGAATCTTTATTTACAAGCACGTCGAGAATATCCTGAGCCTCACATCCAAAGGCCGCCACTATCCAACCTCTCGAGCTGCTCCTTGATGATCCGAAATACCGTCTCGGCATTCCTTGGTTCGGCGAGCAGCGTTACTCAGCTGGGCTCGACCTGCCTGTGGCGAGCTCATTGACACTGTCGATCTGCTGCGGGAACTGCTCGCCCTTCCTGCACCGTCCCCGATCACGGCGCGCACCGTGATGTCATAGAGGAGCGCCCTTCCTGCATCTGAACGCGACCATGGGGGCTACAGCGCCTACTATAGTGCCGACATCCTCATCACGATCCATCGAAGGAGATCACCCGGCAAGCGCTTAGGAGCTTGGTTATGGCGATCTTGCGGTGTTATTAGGAATAAACCTGACATAGGTCAGCTAGTTCGTGTTCGTGTCTGTCAGCCCTGTGTATCCATGTTAGTATGGTGCCCGGTGCGCAGGCATGTTGCGTGGCCGTTGTTTACCTCGTAGGGGATAATACTTAGCACGACTGACGACGTTTCAGGTTACCTGAGTTGTCCGCGAATACACCTCTAGGTCCAACTTACACATTTGAAAAGTCATAATTTACATTTGGCGTTCATATCTCTTTTCATTCTTACAAGTGGAACCAATATACCCACATACGAAAGGCATAGTTGTCATGCTGCAGACTTCGTACAGACATCTCTAAGTGGACAAGGCCAATTGAACCATAATAGAGCATACCTTCTCAGACTTGCGCTGCCATGAAATCTGTACAAACGAAACTGAAACCTGCACAAAAGTGAAAAACACAATGATTCATAGATGATGTTTGTGGAAACCGAGGTACAGAAAAAGTTATCCCAGAGTACTGTATTGATTTAGATGAATAAGAAAAAGTCATAGATCTGATATAAACATTTCCATCTGATACACCTACAGCCAATGTTTTGAACTTCAATATGTTTTTAAGCTCCACCTTTCGAAATACATATACGTGAATTGCTGAATTATAAATGAGTGCAAAAATAATTAACTTACAATCAGAGCCTTTATATTCATTTTTGCAGTGAATACTAATTTTCCCAATAGGTATGCCACAGGTGATCAGTAACTTCATAATGTTGCGGACCCTCCTATCAATGTCGCAACAGGTCAATTCGATACTCTTTATGTGCTCCAGCTCAAATGTTGTCCCCACTGAATTGTATATTTCTTTCGGCCGAACAGCTTCTTTGGGTTCCTGTGATGAAAAAAACCTCTACTATAAAAATCACATGTTTAGTTACATTAATAACTACTCCCCTGTGTTTTTATTGATGACGCCCATTAGCTCAAATTCGAGAACAGAGGGAGTATATTAACCAAGATATACTTGTAGAGAATTGTACCTTCCAAAAATCCAAAAGATCCATCTTGAGCTTCTCCAGAACAGGTGTGTGTTGGAGGATACAGATTAGGGCACGCTGGTCCACCTCCACACACCATGTGCATACTTCTAGAATCTTCAAATTACTAAATGTTGGGCAGAATCTCAAATCTCTTTTTAGAATAAACTGTAAATTAAGCAGCACTAAATCAGGATAATGTTGAAATCGTGAGCTGTAACCATAATCGTTATAAAATGAAAACTAGTTTTATTTGGCTAAATTTAAAGAACGAGATAGACAATTAAATAACTCATTTTACAATTTTCTGGTATAGAACTTCCATAAATTAGCAGTCATAATGAAGGAAGTCATGAGGAAATTAGCATTGCTCACTATTCACTACAGATATTAATATTTTTAAACTTGGCTCTACATTAAGCCAGTGGCTTATACATTTCATAAAGTCATAAATTATGGAAATCATACACTTAATTAGTTTATTTACATGGACTGACCTTATTAAAATTCCTTTGGATAGATGCAAACATGTAAATACTTAGTCATCAGTGAATTAAAAGAGCCCATAGAAATACCTCTTCAACATAAGCAATCAATTCTAACGTGGTAGCAGCTGCCAATCCATTGAGAAGCACACAGCCCGTACTTCCGTCATCAGTGCCATAGCAATTAACACATTCATCGTCACTCAATACCCAGGGCAATCATTGTCACAAGCGTCCATGCTTTCAGAGTCGAGATAAACTTCTGCTGACTCTAATAATGGCATGTCTTCAAGCAAAGGAGTTCTACCGACATTGAAGCACAGTTCAAGTGAAAAGAGACTTGGGACTAAAATTCGAGTTGGTCTGACTCGACTGAACTCGCATTCATTGATATCTAGATTTTTGAGGGACGGGGAAAAGATCCTGTCAGCCTCTATTCTGCATTTGTCCAACTTCAGTTTCAGCAGTCTCTGACACCCTGAGAAATCAAGAAACTTGTCATTCAGATCCAAACCATCAAGCTCTAGTTTTCTCAAGTATGTGGTGGAAATTGGATCCAACTGGAGATTTTTCCTCAGGGCTGTAGTGCTGAACGCCATGGAAATACTGAGCAACCAAACACGGCACGACAAGGCGCGCCGAATCCCCAGTTTGACGATGGAGACATCGTCGTTCATGTCCGCGTAGCAATTGAGCAGGAACATGTCCAGACGGCTCGAGGGTTCGCGTAGAGAGCGCAGGAACACCCGGAGCTTCCCGACGGTGACGCGCGGACGCGTGAGACGCAGCACGGGCATGGATCGCCAGAGATCACTCCACCGCCTGGCGAGCACGCTCGTCCGCACGGCCTCCGACGACTCCAGGAATCCGAGGATGTGCTGGAGGACTCCATCCGGCAGATCGCTGATGCGATCGTCGCCGCCGTAAATCATGCTCTGGTCTGCGGCATTCCGTCGAACAGGCTCCGACCGCGAGTGCACACGACAATTGCGAAACGTATGATGACTGGAGCGGAGATTCAGCGTATGGGGTCACCTTTGTATCTGCGGATTCAGCGGCCGGGGAGCAGAGCGGAACTCTCGGCCTGGACGGCGGCGGGTTTGGGACGGGTGAAGACGCAAGCGAACCCTAGATATTCGTATACTCCTCAGATACACATTTTACTTTTAGGAAAACTCCTCAGATACACATGTAGGCTGTAGCACTGCATGGGCTTCGATTGCAACACGCCTTGGGTCTTTCGTCATTAAATCTTTGCGCCGGATCCATTGTCCGATTCATCGTGCGTGCCAAAAAGGCCCAAAAGTGTTTATTCAATGATGAATGTGACATGTTTAGCATAACATATAAGAAAACAAAACGAATTAAAGAAATTGTGTTAATAATTGACTCTTGATTGCAATTTGGAAGGGAGCGGCTATTGCGCGTCCGGTCGCGCATAAAGGATCGCGCGTCCTTGTGTCGGTACACACAAGATTATTACAATCTGTCAAAAATTGCCACGTGTTTAAATCTGAGAGAAGCAAGCGCATACGGATGGACCTCGGTTTGCTAACATCATCGCATTTATTACATGATATGCAAACTTTAAAAGTCATATTTCACTCATACGATGTCCGTTTTCGATTTCGTTTTCACTGTTAGATTCTACATGACGAGACGAATAAAACTAGATCCCACTTGCATATGTTCTAAACTTTTTTTACATATGGTACAGTATCATATAAGTTACTACCATATCTATAACATGAGTTGCTACCTTGTGAATTAAAAAACTATAGCAAGTTCTGTCATACGGATAATAATAACCTATGTTATAGGCAGCTAATAACTTTAGAAGTGTACTATGCATGACTTGAATATGATAACAATTTATGTTATTACGGTAGTGTATAGACTTAGTATATATACATAATTTACTATCATAAAAAAATTGTTACACAATATATAACACATAAGTGGTATTAGACAACATATTAAAGATGGCGCTCTATATATTACATTAGTAGATATCATAGTAATTTGAAAAAATACCACGCAGTTGCTACAGAAACAGAAAACTAAACTTGTCACTAATGCATATCTAAGTAATTAGTAATTACGATAGCTTGTTTTGGTAGGGACTTTAGTTAACATATGAGAAGCAACTTGTACATACAAATACTACATAAATATTCATTTGTGCAGTAAAGTATGTGTAGTAACTTATGTTATATATATAGTAGTAACTTACGTAAGAAAAAAAAAGCTTCAAAATATATGCAAGTGGGATCTAATTTTGTTCGTCTCGTCATTTAGAACGCAATGGTGAAAACAGAATCGAAAACGGACATCGTTTGCAAGAGATAAAGTATTTTTAAATTTCTTACTTAGCTCATTAATATGATGACGTCATGAGACACCATACTGTGTAGAGTGATTCAAGGAGACGCGCGTTCTCTTCTCAGCGCGTACAGTCGCTCTTAGACTTTTCGAATTTGGAAGTGAAAATGTTATAGAGCCGACCATCCTGTCCGACTGCAGTAGGACTCTACATTATCTACGGCTGATTAGCACGTGATTTGGCTAATGAATCATCGCTGTACCAAGGATCGTCTTAGTCGGACGCGGGTCGAACAATGATAATTGAGTCATCGCCCTTAAAGTTACTGAACCAATGATAATTAAGTTAAGATGTCAAAAAAAAAGGATAATTAAGTTAACACAATGGCTGCGACAAATTACTGAACCAATTGAACATATATTACTTATCGATGCTTATAATAGTAATAAAACGACAAATGTGACTTTTGCTCCGTCAGTTTTTTTTTTTTTTTTGAAAATTTGCAGCAAACATAATGGGCTAAAAGTGCTGAATAAAAAGTATTGTCAGCCGCCGATCCTTGTTCGCTTTGCACTTCTGCGCTCGCCCGCAGGAGGAGTGATCTCAATTCCCGGGCGACATCTTCAATTGGTCCGTATTAGATCGGAGCCACGCCGTCACATGCCTCGCTGCGCCTACATCGCGCGCCTCCTACATCGGGAGATCTCCCCCTGCCTCGAACAGCTGCACGAGGATTGGGTCGATCTGCTGCCGGGACGCAAGCCGCTAGGCTTCATCGCCAAGCTCTGGATTTATGTCGAGGCTGCCGCTGGGCTACTGTCTCCTGTGCGAGGATTGGGTCAATCTCGTCCCTGCTGATTCGAGCTTCATGCAGGAGTCGGGTCCCTCATCTTGCTGGTTTGTATTCCAGTCGGCTCCCATCTCATCTTGATGGGTTGTTTTGTTAGATCAGTTCGATCATCAACTTAAGGATCAACTAGAACAGAATAGATCACACCTAGTAACCTTAGATTAAACCTGTGTTGATGATGCTTAGGACTTACCAGCCATGAGGACGCCTAGGTTAGGCCTTAGACAAGGTGTTGATGCAGTTGCTGTAGCGGTAGACGCAGAAGAACAGGTGCAGGTCGATGTAGATGGGGAACACCGTGCTTCCAAACCTTCCAACGCCTTAGTGATCGGTTTAGAATAGAATTAGGTCAGAAGAGGACGCCCAGGGGGTCCCTCCTCTTATATATGCGCTGTAGGTCCGGGGCCGGGTCCGTTTATTGATAGAGATTACCTCCCGATCAAGGCGAATCAGATCTAATCTTCTAGGAGAGGAAAAAACGACTCAGAATATTAGTTTCCTAATATATCTCTTATTTCTGTTTATTGTTGAACGAGGTCAAACAATTCCAACATGTTTTTCTGATTGGGTCTTCAGTTGCGCTCTGCAATACACCTGCTGGTCTTGTCCTCTTCCGTCGCGTTGCCAACAACGGCTTTAGAAGCTTCGAACGATGGTTTGCTCGTCCTACTGGTGAGCTGCTTGCTTCCTGATGTGGGATGTGAACACGACATGGCCTTGCACATGGATTGAGGTGCTGTTGCTTCGCAATGATGGTTAATTAGCTGTTGCCGATCTCTCTAATACTGCTGCTTCTTGTCTGCAGTCTTCATGCAGTGAAGTTTTCAGTCTTAGGTCTTTTGATTGGCTATCTTTATTTTTCTGTTGCATCCACATCCAAGTCTTTCCCTCTTGTGTTCATCTATGCCGTGTGAGTCCACAAATTCTTTGTCAATCTGCCTTTGCCTTTTTTTTTGCTTTGGATCTTTTTATAGCTTTTGTTGTTGGTCATCTTGGTTTTTCTATGCTGTTTTTTTTTTTGAGAGTCTATGCTGTTTTGTTGTGGCTATGGATCAACAAGATTCTTTTGGCATCATCTGCGGCTTGATTTGCCAGATTATCAAGGCTCCACTCTACCATGACTTCATAGAGTTAGAATTTCGGATGTAACAGGTTTAGTACTTTGTGCTCTTTCAAATGCAGTGCTATTTGCATACACTTTGCGTTTGAGAGGGTGTTAAGGGTACAGTGTTCTATTAGGAGTCTTTAGTATTGGAGTCTTTTTCCTATTTTATATTATACTCTTATCCTCTTAGACTCTCTCATGTACCATTATATATAGCCCCCTTGGGGCTACATTATCATACAAGTGCTATTCATAACATTAATTTAAAACGAGAGGTAGTAACTAGGAGCATGAATAAGCTTAGTAAAAAAGATTCTGATAAATTATAACCAGAAGCTCAAAGTTAACTGCAGATTTAAAAGTTTCAGTGATCCACCATCTCGGATAAAGAGCTCCTATCAAGAATGTAAATAATTTTCCAAAATGTTCTGTTCATTCCCGCAATAAGAATAACCGTAAAATCACTATTATGAATATACATGAGCCACATCGAGGATGCAAACTAGCACAATATCATTCTAAAATGATTCGGGGACGAGGGCGGCGTCGTGGCCGCGCTGAGTCGAGAGTGGGTTAGATGACCTCCAAGTCCAAGGACACCACCGCGGGCTGGGGCCGTCAGGTTTGGTCAGGCCCTGGGGTGATCCGCATGGCTGGGATGCCTTCAAATCTGGCCAGGCCGAGCTGATCGCACGCGAAGTAGAATTCCTATACGTAGATCGTCGGATAGGAGTCAATGTATAGATCAGTGTTCGAGATTCATGCAAACGAGATCGATGGCTGAGATCTAAGTGGGTATAAGATAGGAAGGATCTCTAGCTGCCACGTGCCAAGATCTTATTGGGGCGGGTGGGAGTGGGAGAAAAAGAAACAAGTTTCAATCTTTAAACACATTTTTCTCACAAACGGTAAGTCTGTTTTGGGATCTGTTTGAACCTATGTATTATGTACAGTTAATTCTACAATATGGCATCAACATGAATATTTTTTGAGATTTTAAAAATTAATTTTTCTGTCTACATTTTTTATATAATATTTCAACATTTTATATGTACTATTTTTTTTGCGAATGCATTTTATATGTACTAGGTCATGTTGACCCAGTTTTTTTAAAATATTGACATATGCCCTTGAAAATATTTATATATCAATTTCAAAATGTTGATCTATATAGAAATGTAAAATATTAGTACGGTACAACTGTGAAATAATTACTATGATTATAACATAAAAAGATAAAGAAAAAAATGGTACCTGATTTGTAAGCCGGCCCATAGGCCATTAGAAAGCTGATCTACTGGTGAATTAGGTCACTGATGCGGTCCTCTGCTATCCCGTCGGTGCCAAGACACCTCTGAATGAATTAGGAGTCCAACAGGGAGAGGGGATGGTTCCTTTTCCTTGCCTGGCTCACCGGCGGCGGGATGGGAGAGGTGAGGCGAGGGAGCTGGATCGAATCCCATAGGCACATCGAACCGAAAGCTCCACTTTGGATCGAAAACGCCGGTTCCGCAACGCTTTGTTTAGACTCCCGACTGATCGCAGTGTCGAGGTTTTAGGGCCTCGATAGATTATAATGGGTAGCGAAGGAACCAAGAATACGATGGTGAACACGAGACACAAGGTTTAGACAGGTTCGGGCCTCCCGGAGGATAATAACCCTACGTCCTGTATCTCGTGGTATTGTATTGATCGTCTTTAGATGGAGCCCCTGCCCGCCTTATATATCCGGGGGATCAGGGTTACATGGAAAGTATCCCAGTCGGTTACAACTCAGAATTACTTGGAGTACAAGACAAGAGTCCTGATTTATCCTGCCGACTAGCCGCACCTTCCTTTTAGAGTCATGGGCTATTCGGTTTCCTCTGGGCTGGACCGACTACCCTTGTCAGGCTATTCGGCCCTGCTGGTCATGAGGGTACCCGGGGGTCATGGTAACGACAGTAGCCCCCAAGTGCTTTTTGATTGATCCTGATTGCTTCCCAACTAGGCTCCTCTCCATGTACGAGTGAATCTTCAGGTTGACTGATGAATTAAAAAGGACTTCACCTGAATCAAGCCTGTTGTAAATTGAGATACCTGGCCCCGAGTGACTCAGGGGCAGCAGGGCCTTGAATTAGACATAATAGCGATTGACACCCAATACTGAACTGAGTCAGAGAATTGAATGAATCTGAAAAATAATGGCCGACTCAGTCGGTTGCAGGTTCATACGAGATCCATAAAGGAATGTTGATAAAAAGTCAGTTCTCAGAACTAACTAGATCCATAAAGGAATTAGTGAATGAAATGCAGCATCTGACTCAGTCAGCTAGGGCTGTAAAAAGCATGCTAACAAATCAAATGATGAATGCACGTAAGTGCATCATATAGATGTAGCCCCCGAGTTACTGTGTAATTCATAGAATTGGACAGAAACTCAGAGCAAGTATGAACCAAGATATACTGTCCTGGTCCGAGTGAATAAGAGCATCATATAGATGTGACGAAAAAGTGCATCTATTAGACGCTGAACTCCCGATCTCATGTGCATAGGACTGCTTAAACGATCGATCAAGGTGAGTCTTAGCCAAGAACTTGTCATTCCGGACTAGTAGTCTGGGTCCATCTGTCTCAGCTCAGCCGAGGATGATTACAACCCGTATGTCTATCTGATGATTCAGACGTAGCCCTCAAGCATTTTCTCAACGAAAACAATTGAGAAAAGAATGAGGAAATTTCTAGGTAATCATCCGACAAAAAGTCAAGGACGAAGCAACCCGTGTGCCTAGCATAAAGCTAAATAATATAATGGAACTCACGCAAGTGAGTCCATATGGACTAGCCCCCGAGTCTGTGGACAATTGGAACAATCGTGTACAGACTCAAGAGAGACTAGAAAAGCTGGAACATAGAAAACAAAACCAAAAAAGCCTGACTGATAAACAGCCGAGTAGATTTGTTGGACTCACGCAAGTGAGTCCATATGGACTAGCCCCCGAGTCTGTGTATAATTAGAATAATTATGTACAGACTCCAAGGAAAGAAAGTCATTGTGTGAAAAAAAATTCTATGTAGGCAGAAATCAACTCCACACATCATTACCGAGTGATGAGAGGGAGGATTAAGTGCCACAATTTCCGAGTCAGCCGGAGCTTATACACCGAGTCACAAGAACACTGTGTAACCGAATCGATTCCATCAGCATTGTCTTTACGCCACAGAGGGAATATGACCAGTTGCTTTTTCAGGCGCGGCACCGCAATCGTCAGGCACCCCGTGACCATCCGGATTCCAGCGCCTCGGCCTTAAAAAGACCACAACCGGATTGGAGCAACTGCGAGCTTATCACCATGGCAGGCAAGAAAGTGAGCAAGAGAGGTTCCTCCTCCGCGCCAGCACCACCTGGAGAGCTAATCCCCCCTCCACCAGCAGCCCCCGAGCTGCCATTGCTGCCGCCGCCGGTAGAGATGCCACCGGTGATGGATCTGGTGCCGTACGGCGCACCACCGCTGGCGATGATGCCGCCTCCACCAACTGCGCCGGCGTTGCCAGAGCTCATCGTCATCACCTCCTCAGATGAGGAGGACAGTGAGAACCGCCGGAGGTGGCCACCGGGTCGGCATGACCGCCTGGACAAGCCATCGCGTGTGGCGGACCGCACCAGGAGCCGTCGTGGAGGGTGAAGCCGCAAGGGAGCGTGGGGAAGATGCCGGGCGCCCAGATCCAGGGGAGGTCTGCTGCTGATGGTGCCCGAAGAGGAGTCTCATGTCTGCATCTTGTGCTGTGTTATTGTAGTCGTGTTGTAGTTCTTGCATCAGGTCTTGTCGTGCATTGTAACTCATCCTGTTCAGTGAAATAAGAGACTCTAGCATTCACGTGTGCCAAAAATCATCTTTGCCGACTGAACTTGAGTTGTAGATGTCGGCCGAGTCAATCAAGGAGACTGGCCGAGTAGTCTCGCCCGAGTAGTCGAAGGGTCGCCAGTTTTCCCGCGTTCAGAAACCCTAGCGAGGTTCCGTACCGGGGAAGCCAAACGGTTAGGCTTGATCTGAGCCGTAGAGGCAAGATAAGATAAATCTCAGCCGGGAAGGCGCATTCAGTTTGGAAATAAAAGGAACTGCCTCGCCGCCGTTAAACCATTTCGTATTGCAATCGCATTCCAATCCTCAGATCCCTCATTCCCCGACACCAAATCAATCCATGAGGAGTACTGAAATGGCTCGCGTAAAGCGTACCGCCGCTCCGGTCGCCGGCACAAGCAGTGCGGGTGGAGGAAATGCTGCGGGAGAGCAAGGGAGAGGTGCTGCAGATGCTATGGTTGTGGCCGCCAGAGGCGCGGGTGCAGAAGTTGCCGCCGAAGAGGAGTATGCAGTCGTGTGGCCACAATCCGTTACCACGGACACCCGGCTCCAAACTTTGGTGGACTTGGGTCTGCTTCCGTCAAAGGAAATCATCGGGTGGAGGGCAGCCGAAGGTGAAATCTACCCGTCCCCTGGTCCAGGTGAAACAGTTGTCTTTGAATCATTCTTTCGCCGTGGATTGGGATTGCCAACGAGCAGATTCTTGAGATCGCTGCTTTTCTTCTACGGCATTGAGTTATGCCATCTGAATCCAAATGGGATCCTGCACTTGTCAATGTTTGTGACATTGTGCGAGGTGTATCTGGGGATTGAGCCCCATTTTGACTTGTTCAGGCATCTGTTCTTCCTGAAGCCGCATCCATCAGCCGATAGCCCAGCCACCGTTGGAGGAGCTGGGATTCAACTCCGCAGGAAGGACAGATTCTTTGACTACGAGTTGCGGACCTCGAACAAGGGCTGGCACCATGAATGGTTTTACTGTGCAAATGTCATACCAGCCCTGCCGAAGTTTGTTGGCAAGGCTCCGACTTATAACTCTATCTGGAAGAGTAAGCCAGAGAAGAACATGACGTCCGAGTTGGATGCCTTAGTGAGGACTATTGCTGAACTGAAGACCCCTGACTTTGGAGTTACTGGTCCAGCTATCGCCATCAACTTTTGCATCAGAAAGTTTCAGCCTTTGAAGGCAAGAGTTCGACCTGCTTGGACCTGGAAGGGTCCAGGAGACAAGGATCAAGAACCCATCCCTGGAGGATATCAGGAAGCACAAAGGTTCCGAGTGATGGCTCGAGGTCAAGAATTCTTCACCGCCAACTGCAATGTGACCATGTTGAAGCCGGACGGATCAATGCAGTGGGTAGGCTACTGGAGAAAGATCCCCAGACCTGCGGTAAGCGATTCTGCCGAGTTAAATATTGAGATATGCAGCTTAGCATAATAGCTAAATATTATCCTTCTCTTTCCTTGTGCAGGAAATGGAGAGGTACAAGAGTCGGGGACTGGAGCCCCCAGTAAACGATGACGGCTCTTTGAGGGCCCTGCCGGCAAGGGACCAAGATTTGGTCTTAGCCGAGGACGATAAGACGGACAGTGACCTGAGCGCCCTTTTCGCTTCACTTCCTGACTCGGATGATGAGGCAGCGGAGAGTGACAGAAGGGCAGATGACGAAGAAGCCCCTGAGAATGAAGGGAACTCTGCTG
Source organism: Eragrostis nindensis (assembly GCA_012490785.1). Lineage (NCBI taxonomy): Eukaryota > Viridiplantae > Streptophyta > Magnoliopsida > Poales > Poaceae > Eragrostis > Eragrostis nindensis. Next base: position 990,385 of record JAAXCT010000030.1, on the reverse strand, counting down.
CCGAGTCCGACATTCCGAAGGAGCCCACGCCCAACCCAGCCGATGAGTCACTTCGTTCCCGAGAACGGCGAAGCAAAACCAACCAGGACCGTGACGCTCGTCGTTTGGGCTTGGAGCATGCTGCAGGTCAGTCTTCTCAAGGCAAGCGGTCGCCGAGAAGTGGTGCCTCTCAGAAGAGGAAGAGAGCTTTAATTCTCTCCAGCTCTGAGAGTGAGGGCGAGGCTCTCAACCCATCGACAGGGAGGAGCAAGTCGCCTGAGAAACTGGCGGAGCCAGAACCCAAAAAGGTCAAGAAGACCAAGGATCAGGTCCGGCGTCCAGGGTTATATCCCCAAAGAGTAGAAAAAGTACTCAGTGTGCATATAGAACTTTCTTTTATGCACATTATTCACCACTAAGGGTTCTTGTTTACTTGCAGGAAGCCACTCCGAGTCATTCGGACGTCAATCCTGAAGTTGCGCCGACTGGCGGTGGGGATGTGATTCCCATGGAGACAGAAAATGTCTCGGTCGTCTCTGGTTCAGCCGATGTTGGTGGCGCTGAAGTGCCAAATCCTGAGAAGGACACGACAGCTAGCCATGAAGGCAATATGTCTCCTCCTCCTCCGCCGTCACCTCCAAAGGAGGTACATAAGAAGAAGAAGCAGCCCGTGATCAGGATCCGGGTATCTGACGTGTAAGTATTGATACACTCAGCAATGTTGATGAATATCGGCAATGCGATGATGACTGTTATGTGGATGGCTTTTGCAGCCCTCCATCTCAGACGCTGCCTGTGGAGAAAACTGATACTGCGGCGCCGAGTGACAAGTCGGCCGAGGAGACTACTTCAACGCAACAAGCCCCCACGACTGAAGACACTCAAGCAGCGGTGCAGCAGAAGGCTCCGGCGAGTGAGTCGACTCCTCAGCAGGCTGAGGGGACACAGGGCCCAAGTCAGCAGCAGTCCACAGCAGACCCTGAGTCGGTCGCTACAGAACCTGAGACTCAGCTTGTCACCGGTCCGAGTCATCCTCCTTCATCTCCAGAAGAAGAGATCCAGCGGGGCCAGTACAGCTTTGAGAGGAGAACTCCTAAGGGCTCCTTTTCTTTCAACTTCAAAGGAACTCAAGTGGAGATCAACGAGAAGGAAGAGGAAGAGCAGCAAGACACGCTGGAGGGCATGATGTTCGACATGATGGAACTTCAGCGTGTAAGTTATGTTCTTGTGCTTTCCGTCAACCCATAAGTAAAATACTAATAACATGTGGTTTCTGTCAGAAAATTACTGACGCCAACAAGGCCAAGACGAAGTTCTTGAAGGTGCTGAATCCAGCCGCCGAGTCAGTGTACAATGCCTTAGCAAGCAAGAGTGCACTGATTGGCAGTCAACAAGACAGTATTGATCAGCTGAATCTTCAGCTGGCCGCACTCAAGGAGGAGAATGCGACACTCGAGAAGACCATAGCAGGTACAAATCGAGTCAAAAACTGTCATGTTTGTCCTTGATGTCTCTGACAGACGTTTGATATTGTTTCCAGCCCAACCCAAGATGACTCAGGCGGACATAGAGGAGCTGGCTTCTTTGAGGAAGAATGAGCCACTACTGAGGGGCAAACTTGAGGAGCTGAGAGCTCAGGCGGCCGAGAGACAGAAGGAGACGCAGGCCATCGTTGAGGAACGAGACCGGCTACAATCTGAATCAGCTGCACTCAAGTCCGAGTCAGATAGGTTAACAAAGTTGGAGGCAGAACTCAAAGGTAAGTGTCTCCATACTTTGCAAAAAACCTGTTGTTGTTTAGCCAGGAGAATCCGACTTATTGTTGTTCTGCAGGTGAGCTCGGCACCTTGAAGACTGAAAATGCGGCCCTGTACCAGAGTTCAAATGAAGTGTTCCAGTACGTGTGGCCTGATCTTGAAGACAGACCTAAGGGTTCCGTGGCTGAGACGCTGAGTCAGGTGCCACGTGCCATGAAGGCTCACTGCAAGCAACTGGCAGAAACTGCTTCTCGCCATACCCTGAGTGTGGTCAAGTCGCACTTCCCGTTGATGGACCTGTCGAGCTTGCAGCAAGGGTTTGCCCTTGGGACTACTCAAGAGAAGGCACTGGAGCTGATGAATGAAGCCACAAGGTGTGGTGAAGAACTGGTAAAGGATCTCTCTCTGTCACCCTGAGGCTGGACTGAGTGAAACTCCTGTAAAGATACAATATAACGTACATAAGTAGGAAATTATGATAATCGACAAACGAACCTATGGGTCCTTTGTGAATATGATATTTTGTTGAGTCGGCTCAGCCGCTCTCGTTCGATCTCAAGAAAAGAATGGCGTCTTATGTTTATGCACTCAGTGTTGTCAGCCAGCCGAGTAGTGTTGGACTGTGAGTCGGCAGACACGTTCGGGCGATGGCGTTAACGTTTGAGCTTCACAATCAGAGCAACCATCTTAACTCGGGGATCTATGAGATTGACGTAAGTCAAGAAATTAAAGGTGAGTGACAGTCGGACGAGTCTCTTTGGACTGTTTTCAGAGACCAGTTGTCGCCTTATGTTTATGCACTCTCGGCGGAGCTTCACAATCAGGACAGACAAGGCTTACTTAGTCGGCCAGAAGAACTCGTGACATAACTCGTTAATTATGAGTGATATTTAGCCCCCTGGCTCTGTAAGCAGTAAGGCTGTTACTGGTTACAGAGTCAAGAAAAACTTGTAGGGAGGAAAAAGGCATTTTATTGCGATGAGATACACAAGGTAGTTACAATATAATATAAAAATTAAACAAAGAAGCGACGTAGCTGAGTTATGTTCCACGTATTTGGAAGGAGTTCTCCGCTCTCACGCCGCAGGCGATACGATCCAGGACGAGTGACTTCGTGGACGATAAATGGTCCTTCCCAGATAGGCGACAGCTTGTGTCGGCCTTCTGTCGTCTGGATCTTCTTGAGTACTAAATCCCCGGCCTGAAAAGCCCGGTCACGTACCCGGCGCTGGTGATAGCGCCGTAGTGCTTGGAGGTATCTCGCCGACTTCCTCCGCGCGTCATCCCTCATCTCCTCGAGCTGATCGATGGACTGCAGGCGCTGATCTTCCGATGACTCGGCCTGGTATGCCGTGACTCGCGGAGAGCCATACTCGAGTTCAGAGGGAAGAACTGCTTCGGCGCCGTAGACGAGAAAAAATGGCGTTTGTCCCATGGGTCGAGTGGGAGTTGTCCTAAGCGCCCAGAGGACGGAAGGTAACTCGTCGATCCACCGGGAAGCATATGACTTGAGCCTGTTGAAGAGACGTGGTTTAAGTCCTTGGAGAACCATGCCGTTGGCTCGTTCAACAGATCCATTGCTCTCGGGGTGGTACGCAGAGGCGTGGCAAAGCTTGATGCCGACGTCGTCGCACAAGGCGGCGACTTCCTTGTTCTTGAAATTGGTGCCGTTGTTGGTGATGATCCTGTTAGGCACGCCAAACCTGAAGATGATGTCGCGGATGAACTGGACTGTACGACCAGCTGTCTGGTCGCGAATGGGTACAGCCTCAATCCATTTGGTGAACTTGTCCACCATGACGAGTAGATGAGTGAATCCACCTTTGGCCTTCGTGAGAGGGCCAACCATGTCAAGCCCCCAGACAGCAAACGGCCAAGTCGGAGGTATGGTCTGGAGGGCTTGAGTCGGCATGTGTATCTGCCGTGCGTAAAACTGACAACCTTCACAGGTGCGAACGATATGCTCAGCATCAGTGACGGCTGTGGGCCAGAAGAAGCCTTGGCGATAGGCTTTCCCGACGAGGGAACGAGATGCTGCGTGATTGCCGCAAACGCCCGAGTGAATGTCCTGGAGAAGTTGCTGGCCTTCTTTCCGAGTAATGCATTTCATGTAGACGCCGAGTCCTATGATGTCTCTTCTGTCGGCGCTTTTTCGGAGGAGTTGCCCGTCAACGACCTTGTATGACTTGCTCTTTCTGTGGATGGCTTCGAAGTCTTCCTTCTTGTCCGGGAGCTTGCCATGTACAATGAAGTCGATGTAGGGAACTCGCCAGTCTTCTTCTTCCGGGGTCCCGGGGTTGTCTACGACCATGGCTTCTAAAGCGTCAGGCCGCGGCTGCAGTGACTCGGCCGGTTGAGGGCCGGGTTGTTCCTTTTTGATGAAGGGTGCAGAGACGATTTCCATGAAAACGCCGGGTGGTACGACGCTTCTGCTGGAGCCCAGGTTGGCCAGCATGTCGGCTTTTTTGTTGAAGTCACGGTGGATGTGGAAATAATCCAGACCATCGAACTTTTCCTCAAGCTTGCTGGCTGCCTGGACATATGCGATCATGTCTTCATGGACACAGGACCACTCTTTCTTCAGCTGGTTGATGACGAGTTGAGAGTCGCCTCGCACGATCAGATGCTTGATGCCGAGTGACACGGCGATGCGTAGGCCGTGTAGGAGTGCTTCGTACTCGGCCGCGTTGTTGGAAGCCTTGAAGTGTAGCTGTAGTACATAACTCAATTCATCACCACGAGGGGAGACGAGTAGGATGCCAGCGCCGGCGCCTGAAAGTTGAAGAGAACCATCAAAGTACATGACCCACTCTTCAAACTTCTCGGGCTCGGGAGGGACCTGTGTTTCTGTGTACTCAGCAACGAAGTCGGCCAGAGCTTTAGCCTTAATAGCCGTTTGTGGCTTAAAGGTGAGATTGTAGGTACTCAGCTCGATGGCCCATTTTGATATTTTGCCGGTGGATTGCCGGTTATGCAGAATCTCGCCGAGGCCATAAGACGTCACCACGATGATCGGGTGGTCTTGGAAGTAGTGAATCAGCTTGCGTGATGCCATGAGCAGGCCGTAGACGATCTTCTGGATATGGGAATATCCGATCTTGGATTTGGTCAGCACCTCGCTGACGAAATAAACTGGGCGCTGAACTTTCTGTATCTGGCCCGGCTCTTGTCTCTCAACTACAAGGGCGGCGCTGACCACATGAGTGGTGGCTGCGATGTAGAGGAGAAGAGGTTCTGTTGGCTCCGGAGGAACCAATGTGGGGGGTGAGCTAAGAAACTCTTTAAGCTGAACGAAAGCTTTTTGAGCTTCCTCGTCCCACACGAACTTGTCTTGCTTCTTGAGTAGCTTGAAAAACGGTAGGCCCTTCTCGCCGAGTCGTGAGATGAAACGGCTGAGGGCTGCCATGCATCCCGAGAGTTTCTGAACGTCTCGCTGACACTTCGGGATTGGCATCTTCAGGATTGTTTCAACTTTTTCTGGGTTAGCCTCAATTCCACGGGAGTAGTTTGCCAGAGGGTACGCCAAACACGCACTTGTCCGGGTTGAGCTTCATGCTGAAATTGCGTAAGCAATCAAACGTAGCTCGGATGTCGTCAATAAGGTCGTCCTTATTTTTGGTCTTGATGACCACGTCGTCGATGTAAGCCTCGACTTTCCGCTTCTTAAGAAGGCTTTCCAGACACTTCTGGATGCAACGCTGATACGTTGCTGCAGCGTTCTTAAGGCCGAAAGGCATTGTTAGATAACAATAAGCGCCGAAAGGAGTAATGAAAGAAGTTTTGAGACAATCCTCCTCTTTGAGTCGGATCTGATGGTAGCCGGAGTAACAATCAAGAAAACTTAATAATTGACAACCGGCAGTAGAGTCTACAACTTGATCAATCCTAGGGAGCCTGAAAGGATCTTTCGGACAAAACCTATTGAGATCTGTGTAATCGACGCACATGCGCCACTGCTTATTCTTTTTCTGAACAAGAACGGGGTTAGCCAACCAGTCGGGGTAGAAGACCTCTGTGACATCCCAGATGTCTCGTTCATTTCTCTACAGTGCTCAGTCATCATGTAAAGTTGATTAGGTGCAAATTTCAATTAAGTCACATAAAATGAAGGATCAAAAATTTGAATAGAATCCGAATTTAAGTCAAATTTAAAAAGGAATTTAAAAGAAATGAACAGAATTATGTGCAATCAAGAATTTATGTGAAAGCTACAAGTGAAATAAAAATCTAGCCAAAAATTTAGAAGCATTTGAATTTGGGAAGTACCTCAAATAAATCAAACAAGTTTAAAATTTAAATAAACTGTTTGACTTTTAAATCTGAATTTCGTAAGTTTTCATCAAACCAACTGGACAGGTGTCCTCTACAGGTGTCAAACAAGTCCTATGTGAAATTTGGGAATTTCTGGAGCTCATTTGCCATTTATTTTGAATTTACAAAAGAGAGTGGCATTTCTGTAAATTTTGAGAAGGTTCAGTGGGACCCGGCTGGCAGCCTCAGTTCTTCTTCTCTGTGCTTCTCGACGCAGCGCCGCCGACCGCCACCTCCTGCTTCCACCGCCTCAGCTCAGTTTCCCACCGCTTCAGCTCGATTGGAGGAGGCAAAGTCGACCACTGCTTCTCTTCTCTCGCTCCTCACTCTCGCAGCGCTCGCTCTCTCTCGCTATCTCTCGCCCGCACGCGCGACCTAACCGCCGCCGACGAGTTCAACAGCTCGTCGCCGCTACACCGCATCTCCGTGCGAGCTTGACCCCGCGAAAGGATCGCCGTGCGACGCTGGTTACGTACCAAGAAGAATTTCACGTCGCCGTGCACCGTAGCCGCCGGAATCCGATCATCTTCCTCAGAGCCGTCCGCCGTCCGCCGAAGATTCCTCGCCGGAATTCGTCCTCGTCGGTGAGACTCCGATCGATTCCTTGTGTTGGCTAGCTCCACACGTCCTTGCGCACCTCTGGGTCATGATCTCCTCGACGTTTGTGCAGTGTGCAGCTCGTCGTCGTCTCGCCGTGGTCCGCCGCCGACCCAGCGCACTCGAGCTCCGCCCTCTCCGTAGATAGGCCGCTCCGGTGAGTTTCTTGACTCGTTGCTTTGACCGCTAAGTTCACTGGTGCTCACACGGTAACACGTTCACGTGGAGGTCCACTCTTCGTCGCCGGCGAGCCGCGCCACCGTCTCGCCGCCGTGCGCGCCGAGCGCGACCAGAGCTCGCTAGGGTTAAAATTGTTCAGTGGCATACTTGTAAATACTAGTGAACTTTGTTTAAACTTTGAAATTCGATATAAAAAGATTCTGAAGTCCAAAAATTGCAAACTAAAATTTGTTGGATTCAGCTTGATGAGATCTATCCCTAGAACAGCACGTTGATCAGTGTTCATACATGATCTGTCCTTGAAAATTGTTAGAAGATGAACTCTATTTAACCTTGTTAAATTCATAATAAATGATTTACTTATCCAAAAATTGCAAACTAGGGCTTGTTGGAATCCTTGTGACATGCCCTTCACAGTGGTCTATGATGTTCATCTTGTTTCTGTAAAGAGAACTATTTATGAATTTCTCTTTGATAAACTTGTCATCTTCTTAATAAATTAATCTAGTCATAAAATAACCTTGAGCTTGTGCATGTGTATAGCTTAGGTGATCACCTTTCACCGTAATTTTGGGTTAGATCAGAACTGTTCATCCAAATTTTATAGGATTTATTCCTTGTTGTAGTTAGGTTTTGCAACTTAAAATAATTCTTTTAAGCATAAAATAGGTAAAATAAAGTGTTGATCTGTTCAAGCATGTTAGTAATGTTAGTGAGCCACTCATGTCCAGAAATGCATCAAAAAGAATTAACATGATTTCTGGAAGCTATTTCTATAATAATATAACAAGATAATTAATAATGCTTCATGGGAGTCAATGAAGGAAATACTTCAGACGAAAGTAATAATAATTCTAACATAATTTCAGAACTGAATTTCCCAATTTAAATGTGAAACCAAGTCAATCTCATTGCATCTACATGTTGTGTTATGTTCTCTTTGTATTCTCTTCATTGACATATAATCGCATTATAGGAAACGATAATCCAGAAGTTGAGGAGGATATTCAGAAGGATCTTTCTAACCAGGAGACAACAGCTGAAGCTACTAACTTTGTTTGTGTAGCTTAAGGCAAGCCCCGGTTCATTCCAAACCCTTCTTTACAATTTTTGATTTCTAGAGAATAATTGCTAGAGTGTCTAGGATGGTTGTGCACTTAGGTTATTGGAGTTGATTGGAAATCCACTTGCATGCTATCCCAGATGACCTATGATGTTATGTGTCTATCCTAGTAATTCGATAGAATGTCTGCTATGCTTAGTTAAGGTATTTCGTATATATATATCAAGTATTGCTCCTGTGATTAAGAATTGAATCACTAAAGAGAAGATAAAGAATGAGTTTATGTTATTTGTTGAGACCGGGCAGGGGCATTGCATGTGTAGGATGGATTGGGAAGTCTGGGACTTCACGGTGGTAGCCCTGCCTAGTCGATTAAGGACCGATTCGTTGTTGGCCCCTTGATCAAGCATTGAACGTACCGAGTGCATACTAGTGTAATGGGGACTAGTAAACTGACGTAGCATGTATGGTGGCATCGTTGTACGGCACCCAGTACAGGTGTATTGGGCAGGTTCAGGCCATGGGAGGTACGAGGTACCGTTGGTGGGACGGCTGCCCAATCCCTGAGACTGGAACCGTGCTTGGTGTTTACTGTCTTGTGAAAGGTTGCCGTATATGACCATCTTGAGTGGTGCGTATACGTCGTGTATCTCGGGTTTTCCCAGCTGGTGTAAATCGATTGCAATCGCTGTCCCTCGCAGTAATGAGTACCGCTTGCTCACTGAGTCTTCACGTAGCACACATGATACTTGATGATGATGATGATATATGCTATCTTGTTGGATTATTGAGGTTGATATCACTATGATGATGATGATATATGCTATCTTGTTGGATTATTGAGGTTGATATCACTATGCTTATTGTTCAGAATTGTCTATCTTTACATGCTTGTTTAGTTTCCATAATCATTTATACTACTATTAAGAAGATAAAACTTGGCTAAAATCGGATAGAAAGATTATTTGTTGTTTAGTGCGAGTCTTTTGAAATTGAAGCCATCCTATGTCAGCCTTTGCATGTCTAGGAGTCAATTTGACGGGTAAGACTTGCTGAGTAATTAGTACTCAGGCTTTGTGCCTTCGTTGTTTTCAGGTATTAATTGGAGTCTGATCAGCCGCAGCAGTGATGGGTGTTGCTAGTGTGATTATCTGATCGGGCATCAGATTGTCACTTATGCTGTATCGATGAGAGTAGTGTAATTCTCGTGTATCTTCCGCTTTCAAACTTATCGTTTATCGCTTCCGCTACACTCTGAACTTATATTGTAATAATAATGAACTTGTTAATTAAGTCGAAAGTGTTGTATTATCTCGTGTCTGCTTAAACAGCACCGTGGGACAAAGATCCTGTGGATCGGACTGTTACAGCTGGCATCAGAGCTGGTCCAAGATAATACAAACACTTTAACGCCGTATTTTGAAAACTACGATATACGGTGAGGATACGTTAGTATTGCCCACATAAGGATGTTAGTGTTCAGGTGGCAATAGGAGTTGTTTGTGTACTTTTCTGTAACGACGCACCGACGCCCAGGTAAGAAGGTAAGGATCATGCATGGCTCAGTGATATTTCTGGTACATGAACCATCGAGTTCATGAGGTGATATTTCTGGTACATGGACCATCGCGTTCATGAGGATGATTGGAGCCATGCATTTGCTTTCTGTACAGATACGTCACCTGAGTAGGTTGTGTGAGGTGACGTTGTGTGTTTTTCTGCAGATACACTAACCACGTTAGAAGTCACACCGTTTGCTAGACTAACACGATTGAGAGACGATATGCCACCGAAATACGTGCCGATATAATGGCATTGTTTTCTTTTGGTGAGGAACGAATAAATTAGGTTAACTAAAAATGTGTTGCATGACATTCTCATGTTTGCATGGATAACTCAAGTAAAACATTGCCTCTCCTCATCGATCACTCTCTGATGTACAAGGTTTTACAAGAGAAAAAAAAAAAAAAAAAAAATTTGACTTTCATTGCATTCGCGATGTTAATGAATACACATGAATTGAAATCGTTCCAAATAGCTCTATGTGTGAAGATCATGTTCAATCTTTTAGAACTTGAACCACCTCAGTTTGGTTTTCATTTTCTCATGTTTACCAGCTAACCTCCAAATTAGAAATTTTGGTTCCTACAAAAATATTGAATCCAATGTTTAGTCAAACTCCGAAACTTCAAAACTCTCAAATGGCCCAACCCAATTTGGATTTTAAGCACAATCTGGAGAGCTCTCAATGTGAACTTTACTTCACTTTCAAATTCAAGGAATTGGCTCAGCCTCTCACATTTCTATAGAGTCGATCAAGTATGAACCTTTGTACTGTTTGGAATTCTGGAACTGCACCTGTCTGTCAGTTTAAAATTCCATATCTCCCTCATTTCTGATCCAATGGAGGAGTTTAAATATTCTCTGGATACCCCTGCAAGTTATCTTTCAATTAAAAGTGGTTCCAAACATTTTTGGCAACTTATGTGGTCTCCACAGCCAAAAGAATGAGCCACTGTCATTCAGTTTTCTCAGCAGGCATTTCTCCAATAAAAATTCAAGAACTCTTGATTCCCTTATACAATGAAGTCAAATAAATACTTCCTGGAAAGCATTAGAAGTTATCTTTCAATTCCAGGTGGTTTCATGTGATTTGGAGTCATCGTTGGCCAGTAGGGTCGAAAAAGCGAGGCTCTGTCAATCTGTTTTTGTTCTGCAGAAACCTTCTACTTTGAAAATTTATAACTCCAGTTATACTTCGAGTTTGGTCGAGTTTAAACCCAATTTGGAAAGCTGGAAAAGTCCTCTGTTATATGGTGCCAAGCATCTGCTGCGATCTTCTGTTATGTTGGTCGAAATTTTCATATTTCTGTCTGCTGTACAGTCAAGACTGAATCTGATCAGTAGTACTCTTTCCCATCTTTGTTGCTCCTTGAAGCTGGAAAATGTAAAATACAATCTTGTTGAAGTTCGTATATGTATGTACTGTTGAGTAGCACTTTTCATTATGTTGAAGAAAATATTTTACTTAATCGACCTTGCACCTCACATTGTTCGCTTGAATTCTCCAGTTCATGGTCCTAACTCTATTCCCTTGTATTACGATCTATGTCAAAATTTTGTGGTTGTGTACCCCCTGAAAAGTGCAAGTTCAATGCAACCCAAAAATTTCAGGATTATCTCTACACTTTCCATCCATAAGGAATTTTCTAGTTTTTCTCAAAGTTGAAATCTGGTACAACAGTTATATCAGGATCCTGCTTGCACTTAGTCATGCTGAATGTCCAGAACTCCTTTAACCAACCTTTGATTCATTTACATTGTTCAATTGCAAAAATATTTTGATGTCTTACAACACTGGACATTCCTTGAAATTTGTTAATAATAATATCAGGTTGGATTGCCTGGTAGTAGAGTTCCCATTTCCTTGAGTTGATCTCGTGTGTGCCAATTAATCAGACCATTCCTATTCCCATCCTTTCTAGTTTAATTTCAGTGAGCATCTATCAGTTATGTTCCAAGTTAATATAAATATAAATACATACTTGAAAAATTTCGAAATTGAAATAACCTATATCAGCTCATTTGTCGATCTGTCCAGATTCGGTCCTGTCACTTCAAAAACTCATATCTTCTGATTTACTTGTCCAATGGAGGTGTTCAAATACTTGCTGGAAAGCTCCTGAAATTTTCTGTCATATCCAAGTGATCTCATGGAATTTCGACACCAGATGCAATCTCTAGAGTCAAAATACTGCACTCTTGTCATTCTGTATTCCAGCAGAATCATTTAACTTTGAAACACCATAACTCTAGTTTTACTAGAGGTCTGGGTGATTTCAAATACAATCTGAAAAGCTCTTGGAGTATTCTTTCAGTTCCAAGTGGTCTCATGTGTTTTTGATTCCAGATGTGATCTGTAGAGCTGAAATACTAAGACCATGTCAAATCTGTTCCTGTTTGCAGAAGGTCCAACTTCAAAATTTCATAGTTCCCAGCTTTCTTATCCAAATGGGGAGAATAAATACTTGTTGGAAAGTTGAGAGAGTTCTCTATAACTTTGTAGTTCATCAAATTTCGTGGATCTGCTCTCAGAAATTTCAGTTTTGCTTTCCGTGCCAACTGCCTGTTTAAGACAGAATCTGTTTAGCTGCAAATCATGAATGATTTTTCGTCGGTAGTGCAAGTAAATTTCTTTCTTCCTTATCACCATGACCTGGCTCTGCTGGTCATAAAGGTTTGGCCATGTTCTTATGCTTGTGGAGCATGGACTTTTGAAGCTTTACCTTGTTGATCTTAATTTGTCTCCCTGGCTCATATATTTGCATCACCATATTCTTGCTCATGATAATAAAAATATTTCATCACATGAATCATCGGGGGGATAACATGAGTCATTCATGAGCATTTTTACAATGATGTGCATTGCACCCTTGCATGTGCATTGCACCGTCATTTGCATCATTATGCACCATCCATATGCATCATGGCAATTGCACCATAACATGTGCACCATTATGCACCATCCATGTGCAACATCCCATAATGCACCATTATGCAACATATGCCTCATTGTGCATCATCCATGGCATGACCACATGCAGCTGCACCATTGCATATGCATCATCACCCGTGTGCACTGCACCATGCCATCATGCAATGCACATGAAATTGCACCATGGCATTGCACTATCTCATCGGGGGACATGCTTGTTAGGGTTAATTAGATAGCATCTTCCAAGCATAAATAACTAAAGATAACGAGCAAGAATAGAGCGTTTGAATCATCTTTTCCATTGAGGAGCAATCAATGAACCTAAGATCCTTACGGGTTCGATTGTGTTTACACTCACTCAATTTAGAACCATCGCCTATTGGCCTCATGTCGTCCTTCTTTGCATATGAGTTGAGTGTCAATTTTTGTTTATTCAATTCATATGAAAATCCTTCCTTGGACATCTATCTTCTTTATCCCAAATTGAAGCTTACTCAAAAATCCTTGTTTCTCCAATCCCACTCTTGTTATGCCAATGATCTTGCTTGCACCTAGTCATGGTGAACGTCCAGAAATTCTTTACTAAACCTTTGATTCATTTACGTTGTCCACTTGTTAAAAATACTTTTATGTCTTACAACCCCGGACATTCCTTGTAAATCTTCTATGGACCAATCTGAAAATAAATCTCTTTTAGTTTCATCTCTTGAGTTCCTACAAGCTTACTTATATTTCTTCCAAATCTTCTTTGTTAATGCATTGCCACCTCTGTCCAGAAATATTCTAGTCTCGTCATGAATTTTCTCACCATCCTGACTGTATCAAACTCAAGGTGTTGTCAGTGATCATGAAAACTCATCAGCTATCGTTGTACTCATAATTCTAGTATATTCTTCTCCTGAACTCCCTATTTGGTTTGAGAGATATTGTCGAAGTATTTTTTTTTCAAAGTATCTTTCTATTTCTGAATTTCACGCAGACATCATTGTAGTTCCGCTTCCATAATCTTGAAACAAGAAGCCCTCACAATCTCTTTATCAAGGTATATATTCAGACCCTTGATCTACAGGACATATTAAGTAACTTCACATCAATTTCTTAATTGGGTTGTCAAGAATATCCATTCCTTGTAAACCTATCCCCACTCGTTTCGTAATCTCGGGACGAGATTTCTTTAAGGGGGGAGGATTGTGACATCCCAGATGTCTCGTTCATTTCTCTACAGTGCTCAGTCATCATGTAAAGTTGATTAGGTGCAAATTTCAATTAAGTCACATAAAATGAAGGATCAAAAATTTGAATAGAATCCGAATTTAAGTCAAATTTAAAAAGGAATTTAAAAGAAATGAACAGAATTATGTGCAATCAAGAATTTATGTGAAAGCTACAAGTGAAATAAAAATCTAGCCAAAAATTTAGAAGCATTTGAATTTGGGAAGTACCTCAAATAAATCAAACAAGTTTAAAATTTAAATAAACTGTTTGACTTTTAAATCTGAATTTCGTAAGTTTTCATCAAACCAACTGGACAGGTGTCCTCTACAGGTGTCAAACAAGTCCTATGTGAAATTTGGGAATTTCTGGAGCTCATTTGCCATTTATTTTGAATTTACAAAAGAGAGTGGCATTTCTGTAAATTTTGAGAAGGTTCAGTGGGACCCGGCTGGCAGCCTCAGTTCTTCTTCTCTGTGCTTCTCGACGCAGCGCCGCCGACCGCCACCTCCTGCTTCCACCGCCTCAGCTCAGTTTCCCACCGCTTCAGCTCGATTGGAGGAGGCAAAGTCGACCACTGCTTCTCTTCTCTCGCTCCTCACTCTCGCAGCGCTCGCTCTCTCTCGCTATCTCTCGCCCGCACGCGCGACCTAACCGCCGCCGACGAGTTCAACAGCTCGTCGCCGCTACACCGCATCTCCGTGCGAGCTTGACCCCGCGAAAGGATCGCCGTGCGACGCTGGTTACGTACCAAGAAGAATTTCACGTCGCCGTGCACCGTAGCCGCCGGAATCCGATCATCTTCCTCAGAGCCGTCCGCCGTCCGCCGAAGATTCCTCGCCGGAATTCGTCCTCGTCGGTGAGACTCCGATCGATTCCTTGTGTTGGCTAGCTCCACACGTCCTTGCGCACCTCTGGGTCATGATCTCCTCGACGTTTGTGCAGTGTGCAGCTCGTCGTCGTCTCGCCGTGGTCCGCCGCCGACCCAGCGCACTCGAGCTCCGCCCTCTCCGTAGATAGGCCGCTCCGGTGAGTTTCTTGACTCGTTGCTTTGACCGGCGTGTAGCCCTAAGTTCACTGGTGCTCACACGGTAACACGTTCACGTGGAGGTCCACTCTTCGTCGCCGGCGAGCCGCGCCACCGTCTCGCCGCCGTGCGCGCCGAGCGCGACCAGAGCGCGCTAGGGTTAAAATTGTTCAGTGGCATACTTGTAAATACTAGTGAACTTTGTTTAAACTTTGAAATTCGATATAAAAAGATTCTGAAGTCCAAAAATTGCAAACTAAATTTGTTGGATTCAGCTTGATGAGATCTATCCCTAGAACAGCACGTTGATCAGTGTTCATACATGATCTGTCCTTGAAAATTGTTAGAAGATGAACTCTATTTAACCTTGTTAAATTCATAATAAATGATTTACTTATCCAAAAATTGCAAACTAGGGCTTGTTGGAATCCTTGTGACATGCCCTTCACAGTGGTCTATGATGTTCATCTTGTTTCTGTAAAGAGAACTATTTATGAATTTCTCTTTGATAAACTTGTCATCTTCTTAATAAATTAATCTAGTCATAAAATAACCTTGAGCTTGTGCATGTGTATAGCTTAGGTGATCACCTTTCACCGTAATTTTGGGTTAGATCAGAACTGTTCATCCAAATTTTATAGGATTTATTCCTTGTTGTAGTTAGGTTTTGCAACTTAAAATAATTCTTTTAAGCATAAAATAGGTAAAATAAAGTGTTGATCTGTTCAAGCATGTTAGTAATGTTAGTGAGCCACTCATGTCCAGAAATGCATCAAAAAGAATTAACATGATTTCTGGAAGCTATTTCTATAATAATATAACAAGATAATTAATAATGCTTCATGGGAGTCAATGAAGGAAATACTTCAGACGAAAGTAATAATAATTCTAACATAATTTCAGAACTGAATTTCCCAATTTAAATGTGAAACCAAGTCAATCTCATTGCATCTACATGTTGTGTTATGTTCTCTTTGTATTCTCTTCATTGACATATAATCGCATTATAGGAAACGATAATCCAGAAGTTGAGGAGGATATTCAGAAGGATCTTTCTAACCAGGAGACAACAGCTGAAGCTACTAACTTTGTTTGTGTAGCTTAAGGCAAGCCCCGGTTCATTCCAAACCCTTCTTTACAATTTTTGATTTCTAGAGAATAATTGCTAGAGTGTCTAGGATGGTTGTGCACTTAGGTTATTGGAGTTGATTGGAAATCCACTTGCATGCTATCCCAGATGACCTATGATGTTATGTGTCTATCCTAGTAATTCGATAGAATGTCTGCTATGCTTAGTTAAGGTATTTCGTATATATATATCAAGTATTGCTCCTGTGATTAAGAATTGAATCACTAAAGAGAAGATAAAGAATGAGTTTATGTTATTTGTTGAGACCGGGCAGGGGCATTGCATGTGTAGGATGGATTGGGAAGTCTGGGACTTCACGGTGGTAGCCCTGCCTAGTCGATTAAGGACCGATTCGTTGTTGGCCCCTTGATCAAGCATTGAACGTACCGAGTGCATACTAGTGTAATGGGGACTAGTAAACTGACGTAGCATGTATGGTGGCATCGTTGTACGGCACCCAGTACAGGTGTATTGGGCAGGTTCAGGCCATGGGAGGTACGAGGTACCGTTGGTGGGACGGCTGCCCAATCCCTGAGACTGGAACCGTGCTTGGTGTTTACTGTCTTGTGAAAGGTTGCCGTATATGACCATCTTGAGTGGTGCGTATACGTCGTGTATCTCGGGTTTCCCAGCTGGTGTAAATCGATTGCAATCGCTGTCCCTCGCAGTAATGAGTACCGCTTGCTCACTGAGTCTTCACGTAGCACACATGATACTTGATGATGATGATGATATATGCTATCTTGTTGGATTATTGAGGTTGATATCACTATGATGATGATGATATATGCTATCTTGTTGGATTATTGAGGTTGATATCACTATGCTTATTGTTCAGAATTGTCTATCTTTACATGCTTGTTTAGTTTCCATAATCATTTATACTACTATTAAGAAGATAAAACTTGGCTAAAATCGGATAGAAAGATTATTTGTTGTTTAGTGCGAGTCTTTTGAAATTGAAGCCATCCTATGTCAGCCTTTGCATGTCTAGGAGTCAATTTGACGGGTAAGACTTGCTGAGTAATTAGTACTCAGGCTTTGTGCCTTCGTTGTTTTCAGGTATTAATTGGAGTCTGATCAGCCGCAGCAGTGATGGGTGTTGCTAGTGTGATTATCTGATCGGGCATCAGATTGTCACTTATGCTGTATCGATGAGAGTAGTGTAATTCTCGTGTATCTTCCGCTTTCAAACTTATCGTTTATCGCTTCCGCTACACTCTGAACTTATATTGTAATAATAATGAACTTGTTAATTAAGTCGAAAGTGTTGTATTATCTCGTGTCTGCTTAAACAGCACCGTGGGACAAAGATCCTGTGGATCGGACTGTTACAACCTCCTTGATGAAACCAGCGGCTAACAGTTTTGTTACATCAGCCCTAATGGCCTCCCGACGATCCGGGGTAAAGCGACGAAGCCTTTGCTTGATAGGTTTGGCTGTCGGGTCGACACGTAGAGCGTGCTCGGCAAGATTCCTGGGAATACCAGGCATGTCGGAGGGTTTCCAGGCGAAAATGTCCCGGTTTTCCCGAAGAAACTTGACGAGCGCGAGTTCCTATTTGTCGTCCAGGTCGGTCCCGATGTTGGCCGTCTTGGACGGCTCAGCCGGGTCCAGTGTGATCTTCTTGATCTCGGGGTCAAGGTGCTTGACCCGGAGCTTGTACTGCTTCTTCTGCGGAGCGAGGTCATCGTCTTGAGCAGCGTCTTCCTCGATCTCCAGCATGGACTTGCCTTCTGCAGCCTCTTGGAGCTGAGCAAGCTCAAGGCTCTCGGTCTCGCAAGCATCAGATTGCTTGACATCTGCCCGGAGCGTGAGGACTCCCTTAGGAGCTGGCATCTTCAGAACTAGGTAGGTGTAGTTCGGAATAGCCATAAACTTGGCCAATCCTGGCCGGCCGATGATGGCATGGTACGCCGACTCGAAGTCAGCGACTTGAAAGCAGACATACTCCTTGCGATAGTTGTTGGCGTCGCCGAAGGTAACTTGCAGGGAGATCTGGCCGAGTGGAAGAGCAGAGCGGCCGGGAATAACACCATGGAAGGGAGAGTTACTCGGCTGGATGCTCGACCTCGGTATCTTCATCCTGTCAAGTGTCTTGACGAAGAGAATGTTGAGAGCGCTACCGCCATCGATGAAGACCTTGCTGAGTCGGACCTCATCAATGATGGGCGAGAGGATCAGTGGGTACCGACCCGGCTTGGCGATGAAGTCGGGGTGGTCATTGCGATCAAAAGTGATGGGCACTTCTGACCATGGGAGGTAGTGAGGAGCGTCGACCGAGACGGCGTTGACTTCTCGGAAGGTCAGCTTCTGCTTCCTCTTTGACTCGTACGCGTCGGGGCCACCGAAGATGTGAAGGACAGCTTTGGGCTCGCGGTAGTCGTCCTGGTCCTTGTCGTCCTCCGGCTTCTTGGGCTCTTCTTGCTTCTTGGACGTGTATGTCATGAGGCCTTTGAGGCGCATACAGTCGCGGAGCTTGTGAGTAGCTGACGGTCCGCCATGGAAGATGCAGGGTTCGTCGAGCATTTGCTCGTAGTTGGCCGGCGCCCTGGGGCCACGCTGTTGTTTCCTGAACTTGGACTTGTCGGCGAGGGCGACCATGTTGTCACCCTTGCGCTTCTTGTCTTTGGAGCCCGAGTTGTCGTTCTCCTTGGACTTGCCCTTGTCCTGCCGTTGGCGGTACGCGTCGCGGTTCTGCTCGGCGCAAAGCTCGTTGCCAGCTGCAAACTGGTCGGCGAGCGCCAGCATCTCTCGGACAGTGGCCGGGTACTCCTGGCCGAGTCGGTGGACGAGGTTACGGTCGGTGCATCCTTCGATGAAAGCTGCGATCACTTCGGAGTCCGACACGCTTGGAATCTCATTCTTCTTCCGAGAGAAGCGTTGAATGAAATCCCGGAGGGACTCGTTGTCCCGTTGTTTGACCTGTTTGAGGTCTCTGCTCTTTGCAGGTCGGTCAGCGGTTGGCCGATAAGTGTCAATGACTGTGCGGGTGAGTTGATCCCAGGAGTCGATTGACTCGGCAGGAAGGTTGGTTAACCAGCGCCGAAGTGGAGATGACAGCATGAGGGGGAGATAACAGGCCATGACAGCTCTGTCGCCACCAGCGATTTTGACGGCGAGCGCGTAGGACTCTAGCCACTCAGCTGGGTCAGTCTTGCCGTCGTATTTCTCGATGTTTGTCAAGCGCATTGACTCGGGGAAGCGTGCCAAGTTGCGGAGACGTCGAGTGAACGAGCG
This sequence comes from Eragrostis nindensis, assembly GCA_012490785.1. Taxonomy (NCBI): domain Eukaryota; kingdom Viridiplantae; phylum Streptophyta; class Magnoliopsida; order Poales; family Poaceae; genus Eragrostis; species Eragrostis nindensis. The sequence continues at coordinate 971,395 of JAAXCT010000030.1, read as the reverse complement.
AAGGCCATCTATGGAAGATGGATCTCCGTCGAAGTTGTGATCTCTCGCGGGAACACCGGGGTGTTCGGTCCGATCGAAGTGGCGGTCGTGGTGACGGTCATTGTCGCGGCGAGGTGGAGTTCGGCGACGGTCGTCGTCACGGTCACGCCGGTAGTCGTCGTGGTGACGCCGTTCTTCGTCACGGCGCCTGTCGTCATGTTGACGTCTGTCGTCTTCATGACGCCTGTCGTCGTTGCGACGCCTGTCATCATCGCGACGCCTGTCGCCTTCACGGCGGCGATCGCGATCGTCTTCATGGTTCTGGTTTGCTCGGGGCGGTGACGGCGGTGGTGACCCGCCTGGAGGAGTCCGCCGTGGAGGAGCACGTCTCGGAGGAGACCTTGACGGACGGCGCGGAGAACGCTGGCGTTCAGGCGAGCCGCGTCGTGGTGGAGATCTCGAGGGTCTTCGGGGAGAGCGTGAGCGTCTGGGCGAGTTGCGCCGATGTGGGGATCCCACACCGAAGCGATCCCAGTCATCCCGTCGGGCACGTTCCTGGTCTTCACGTCTCTCACGGCGCAGAGACTCGATGTGGCGCCGTGCGTCGTAGTCAGGCCATGGGTTAGCCTGTCTGTTGACGTCCGTGGGACGGTTGGCCGGGTCTACCTGCCTGTCAGGGGAACGCTGACCAGTCGGGCGGTCGGCGATGGCCGGAGTCGGCTGCCGGGGATGATCGCGATCCCGAGAGGGGGCATGAGAGCGACGGCCGCGTCTGTTGGACGAAGATGAGCTGGCCGTTCGGGCAGAGGAGTAACTCTTCTGCAGAGCTGCTGCCTCGGCATATCCTTTGGCACGCTGGATGAGGGCCGCAAGGGCATCTGTGGTGACTCGGGGGTCACGCATCGCAACCTCGACTTCATCGAGGATGGTGCGATTGGCCACCATGTTCTGTTCAGGAGTCCTGAACGCTTGGAGGCCGTTGACGTCGACAAAAAGACTGCGTTGAGTCGGTTGTCTCCGTCGGTGAGGCCGGCTGGCGTCATGGGCGTCTTGAGGTACGTCTTCTCCCTCCGGGATGGTGGAGAGGTGGCCAGCACGGTTGCGCTGCTCTTGAAGGGTCCGACGTGCACCAGCTGCTGACGACTCGGCGAGGCCGGCGCCGACTGATGTAGTGACCACCGCCGCGTCTGCGATCACCGCCGCTATTGTTGGTGTAGGAGCGACGGCGTCTGCCCCTGGAAGAGGCGGTGGCGGAGGCGGAAGATGAGCCGGAAGTGGTGGTGGTGGAGGCAGCTCTCCGTCGTTCTGCTCCTGGAGGAGGGCAAAACACTCGTACCGCTCCGGCGATGATGAGCCGCCAGAGCAGTAACCAGCTTCTTGCTCCAGGATGTGGTGCAGGGAGTCGAGATCTGACTGGCTGTCTTGGAGACAAGCCACCAGATTGAAGGACTCGTCGCCTGGAGCCGCTAGCAGATCCTGCATGTCCCGTTGGCAGATAGCAGATGCGTTGTTGAAACCATAAGGGAACATACCAGGAGGCCGAGTTGTATAACTCGGCTGGACAGGGTGAAGACGAACGTTGTCCAGGGCAGATCGGATCTCGGCTAGCGAGTAGTCCGAGTAGGATCTGACCCGGAGTCTGGAGAAGCCGAGCTCCAACTCGGCAAGAGCAGAGTCCGGCTCGATCTCAACCTCGTGACTCGGCGAGTCGGCGAGGGTGAGATTGCTGGTGATGTCGGCGACGAACTCCAGGCTCCCGAAGCGGATCCGAGTGCCTGGAGCGAAGTTGTTGGTGAAGCGATCCATCGTACTCGACGAACAGGATCCCGACGCTCCCCCTACCTGGCGCGCCACTGTCGAGGTTTTAGGGCCTCGATAGATTATAATGGGTAGCGAAGGAACCAAGAATACGATGGTGAACACGAGACACAAGGTTTAGACAGGTTCGGGCCTCCCGGAGGATAATAACCCTACGTCCTGTATGTCGTGGTATTGTATTGATCGTCTTTAGATGGAGCCCCTGCCCGCCTTATATATCCGGGGGATCAGGGTTACATGGAAAGTATCCCAGTCGGTTACAACTCAGAATTACTTGGAGTACAAGACAAGAGTCCTGATTTATCCTGCCGACTAGCCGCACCTTCCTTTTAGAGTCATGGGCTATTCGGTTTCCTCTGGGCTGGACCGACTACCCTTGTCAGGCTATTCGGCCCTGCTGGTCATGAGGGTACCCGGGGGTCATAGTAACGACACGCAGCATTCCAAGTACTCTAGGTACCAATAACCCAACAGCCGACCGCAGTGTTCAGTGGACAGTCCGGTTGTGGACGTCTTACCAGATTGTATTCGGGTTCTTGTTGCCGACGACATCACGCGCGGCACATAAGTAAACGGAAGTCTCTTTGGGCATCATCGGAGGCGCTGCACAACACACACGCAGCGTGGCGCCCGAATCTAGCTTTCTACCAACATTTGGTGCTCGCTTAATTATCTCTACTGTGTGTATATGCGCAAGTATCTTGCCTTGCGTATACGCAAACATTTCATGAATGCGAAGAACCTGTGAACCTTTCCATAAACACCATTCGGGCATGCGCCATCTATTCAAAGGTATTTCACCCAGACGCCTACATGGCAACTCTAGTAGATAGCATACTTGTAAATAAAAACTTCTTTTCGTCAACTGACATTGGCAATTACAAGTGTGAATTCTTGAAGCGAAAACAAAAGTTACCAAATAATTTGTGAGCGCCAATGAGATTACGGCTGCTGGTCTTTACACCATCAGAAGTTTCTGCATAATCAAGAAATTACTTCGAGATCCATAAATAAGCTGCCGAATGTTGTCACTTCTTCCTGATCTGAACAGAAACCTGGACGAACGCATAGGTAAACTTTAATGTCTTGACACAAACATTAACTACTGAAGGAACGCTCAGATGCACGAATTCTTGTTTAAATCTGAGCTGACGTCAGATTCTTGAGAAAATCTAGCACGTTCTAAGTGTCCGCTGACCATTTTTTTTCTATTTCTTACTGTAGCCACACAACTTGTAGCTTTCATATAGAACTGCACAATCTACATATTCCAGTATGATAAGGCAAAATATCATTTTAATAACACAAAAATATAATTTTGATCGATCATGACAATGAAGATATTATAACTGACCCAAACATCTTCGTCGTGCAGAAAAACTACTAAAATCGAAAGAAATGACAATAATGATTATGATGAATTTCCAGTGCTCCTGTTGACCTTATGATAGTTTGAACAAACTGGCTGCCTGTGACTCTGACAAATTACTGAACCTAATGAACATAAAGTATAAATGCTTATAACAGTAACGATGGGACACATGTAACTTTTGCGCCATCTATTTCCTTTAATTAGAAAATAAAATGGGGACACTCATCACTAACAAAAAAGGGTCTGTTCATTTCCTCAATATGAATTAACCATAAAATCAATGTTATAAATCTACATCCATACAAGGATGCAATGAAAACTGGCACAATATCTTTCGGAAAATGGTTCACAAGTTAACTGTACCATCAAAGACAGAAACTTCTTACCTCTCTACTTGCTTAAACCAATACATTTAAATTTAGCACCTGCATAAGATGTGAAAAAAAGCACTCACAAAAGACCTTATTAAAACTAAATGAGAAAGTATACAATGGAATCAACATTTATTAAAGGGGCAGTTGCAAAACAACCATCTTTTCAGACTCCAATTGTGTTTTCACCGTCGGTTTTCAGATTTTGCAATTTTACCATCACTTTTCGAAAAGCGATGGTAATCTTGCAAAATAGTTTTGCGATTTTACCATCAGTTTTCAAAAAATCAATGGTGATCTTGCAAAATCTGAAAGCAATCAATGGTGATCTTGTAAAATCTGAAAATCGATGGTGAAAACGCAATTAGAATCTAGAATCATGGTTAAAACGCTGTTGTCCCATAGATTTGGTTTTCTATCTTTACTTTCATGAATTTGAATAATATGTACAACTAAAGTGTCATTGAGCCGACAGAAACTCACGGCAAGATCCTGTAAAACTCTGGATATTAATTTGATCCAGTGGTACTCCAGAGGCAGCTAAAATGTTCAGAATTTCAATAACCATTGCGTCAACCTCATGATATTTGATTTCAACTGTCTTAAGACGGTCTGATACAACAGATGGTTCCAGACGTTCACATCTTCCTTTTGTTCTCACAGAATTTATACGCACCTGTAGAGTTATACACATTTTACTAAACGAGCCAAAAACAGATGGTAACTTTAGTAGCACATATAGCTGAAATCAACAGATTAATGGTACCTCTGGAAGATGAAGTGTAAAATTCTCGAGAATTGGTGAATGTTTGAGGAACCCAATTAGTCCACTGAAGTTATCAGCCACAAACCAATCTTTAAGCACCAAAGTCTTTAGATTCTTAAATGTGGGGCAACATTTTATATCCCTGCTGAAAACAAACTAGTAGCCAAAGATAAAGTAGCAAATATAAGATCAGCAATCAATAACTTTTCAGATATACTGTATCGTATAGTAGTGAATAGTGAATATTTCTTCTAGTCGAAGAGTTAAAAGTCCAGACTAACTAGATGTCTAGATGAACAAGCTAACAAATCAAAAATATTTAACCATTACGTACTCAACAATCATTATTCGTCCTATATTTCATTTTGTTACGAGAATTTCATGAACTCCAGGTGTACAAATTCTATAAATAGCATAGCATGATGAGCATGAATAAACGGTATACTTCCATATGTTTGAGCAATCATATAGAGGAGGTAGTCAAAGATAACGACTTTGAGATGAACAAAACTAAATAAATATCAGGAGCAGATAACAAGAGAAAGATTATTACCACTTCAGAAGGGGCTGACAATGTCAAGTTTGTCGCTTCCGACAAGCCACTTAGAAGCACACAGCTTGTGGGGTCATTATTAGGCCCATAGTAATCCCTACACCCCTCACATTTGTCCTCTTCGCCACAACCATGAATGGTACTAGTACCGAAACATTGATCCATGTAATGACTAATGACTATAGTAAAGTTCATCCGCTGCAGATTCCAAGGATGGCATCCTTCCAAGAATGGGAGTCCTTCCCCCACATTCTAATAAGGTCAAGGAAACAAGACTTGGTGTACGAATTCGAGTGCGGACATTCAGATAGAGGTCAGAATAAGTAATGCTCAGATGCTGCAATGACGTAGACCAAATTTCTTCAGAGACGACATATGAATTATCAATTTCCAGGTCCAGCAGTGCTGGACTGCCTGAAAAGTCAAGGTGCTCATCAAAGACAGACACGCCAGAAAGCTCTAACTTGGTCAGATGTTCCGAAGCTAGAGCATAGTTGTGCGGTTGATAGTTCAAGCGTTCCCCATCCGCTTCCTGGAAGCGGAACCTGAGTTCTCAGACCTCACAGCGCAGAGCGCACTGGATCCAGTCACCCACCGGTTCCTTATCGATGGTTGTTAGCTCCTCCTCCGTATCAGAATCAGACAGATCAAAATAACATGAATCAAGTGGCGCCCATGCATCATCTGGGTTGCGGAGGCCGCGGCGGCCCAGCAGGCCAAAGGTGAACTCGGAGAACTTTGAGGTGGTCCCCCACCATGTGATGTGGAGAGCTGGGGACCTCGTCCAGAGGTCACGCCAGGAGCGGGCAAGCACCGACGTCCGCACGGCCTCGTGCGTGGGGAGTAAAAAGAGTATCAGAAGCAGCACGCCGTCTGGGAGGGTGCTGATGCGGTCCTCTGCCATTCCGTCGCTGCAAGTGCACCAGAACACCAGCTAAGTGAATTAGGCTTCCAACGATAGGTCAACAAGAAGAGAGAGGTTCCTTACCTGGCTCGCCGGCGATGGCAAAGGGTGAGGCGACGGAGCTCGAAAGGATCATAGTAGTTTCTTCCTCTCCTTTTTGATCTATTCCTAATTTTCCCATTGGGCCATGATGCTATTGACATATGAAGCCATTAAGCAAATATATTTAGTACAAAAATCCAATTACGAAACTTAAAGATTTATTTCCATGCATTTTTCGGATACATCTACTAATAAAGTTAACTAAGGTCGTCATATATGCTTCACCCAGCCAGGTTCTTTCAAGTTCTATTTGAGTTTGTAAAATTTTCTCTGCCTACCGAATTGAGTTCAAATCTGAGTTCAGATCAAGTAAAAAAATAATAATAAAAAAATCAATCAAGAAAATACACCTAACCCTTGAGATACCTTATCGGTCGTCGCAACTGCGGTTGGGCTTGCAGGCCACCGGCTACGGGATCACTGTAGCATCAAGCTTCGCCTTCGCGTTACACACTCTTCAGCCGCGACCTCCTCACTCTCTCTTTGGGTGTCGGGAGATGGATTGGGCCGGAGAAGAAAGGGGGGTAGGAGAGACAGATGGCTGCGGAGGGGGAGATGGATGGGGAAGGAGATGAATGGGAGCGGCTAGGGTAATGAACGACCCACGTTGTGGTCTTATATACGGCCAATGACTCGATGGGCCGGATGGAATTTTCTGTTGGGTCGGCCTAGTAGCAGCCCAACAGACCTCAGAAATAAAACATCCTGAAAATCGATAAAATCTGGAACCTTTTGTGTAAACCTCTGTGGTAATAGAGTTTGATGTTTCAATGCTGCATCTTTTGCAAAATAAAATAAAATCTAATGCTTCCGGAAATCAACCTGCATTACATAGCTTCACATTTAAGTCTCTTGTAGTCCCGTGAATTACTAATTCTTTATAGTTGTTTGCATATTAAACGCTGAACTTTGAGAATATTTTAACTTTTTTTATTGTTTTCCTTGTTTAGTATTGGTACATAGGAGTTATCCGATACCGTATAGCTACAACATGCCATTTGGACCCTATCTGTTTGCTAAATACTATTTTGACCTTTCCTTATATAATATGATGCATCCACAATGTAGTTGCAAAAAGACCAATATTCCATTTGCAAAATTGGTTCTGTTTTATATATCAAAGATTTGCAAATCTAGTCCTGTTTTGACTACTATATATGTGAAATTGAAATTCATATGTTTGAATACTTTTGTAGTCAAATTTAAATGATTTTGAATATTCTTTCCATTAATTTAAAATCAAGAAATAATTTTGGCAACATTTTGTCTGAATTTTGACCAAAATTGATTACCAACAAGCAACAGTCACAATAACCTTCTATTGTCGCTGCTAAGATGCCCTTGTCCTCTATTGCCAGTTTGCTATGATTTTCCTTGCCGTTCTGCTTGGAACCTTCTTACATGCATGTATCATGGTCGAAAAAGACCCTGCAGGATCAAATACACTGCATGGATGCATGCAAATTGGATATCCGAAGGACAAAGAATTGCCGGCCATCTTGCTCAAGACAAATGTCTCCTCACGCGATATACAACGCAACTCACCGCGCATGCTCTGCACTGTGTTTTTTTCCCAAAAAGGGGACAATGACAAATGGTGTAGGAAACCAGATCTAATTGCTGCTTCAACTTTTTTTTAAAAAAAAGGACCAATTTTGTGAAGTTGCGAAAAGGATCCGATATTGACATGCAAAACAGGACCAATTTAGCAATTATCCCTTCTAAATAACAGGAAGTAGAGATAACAGCATTATAAGTAAACAAGCATGATTTGATAGTGACGCCTTTGAGTAAGCGTGCTAACAGAAAACAAGTATGCCTACAAAGTTTCATAATTTTATGACTTGCAGATTGGTTACCATGAAGTAACATTTCATTAACATTTAATTAACAAGTATGAAATTATACAGAAGGCAGAAAGATGATTAGCATGTGTTTGACATTTTCCATGAGTAGCTGAGAGCATACTAAAATTTGAAAAATTACTTCGTACTTTTATTAGTTGTATTTTTTTATAGATTCTACCATTTGCAAATAATTTCTGCCGAATAAAAAAAATTCCTAGAATTTGGAAAACACGAGGGTCAATGAGAATTGCGCCAGGGGACTTGCCACACAGCCTAGGGCACAAGCCTTGGCCACGGCAGCCAGGCCCAGGCTCACCGTCGACGGCTGCGCTCTCGGAGGATCAAGCTTCTGGCGGCCTTTTGGAAAATAAAGGGCATGTGCGAGGGGAGTGCAGGACGGCGATAACAGGAGACAGGCCGGCGGCGAGCGGCAGCTCAGATCAAAGTCCAGCGAGTATGCACGCACGGTACAGAGCACGAAGAAGGGAAGTGATGGGCTCTAGGGCTTCACATCGACTTGCAGAACCTCGGCGCGGATGGATGATTTAGAGGACGGGGGCTGCGGGAACTAAGAGCTCGACGATGAGTTCTTCATGGTGGCACGCGGATGGCGATTGAGATGGAAACCTGGATTCCGGCGAACAAGTAGAGTGTGCGGCCGTGCTGAGAGACTCAAGACACGGAGAATCGGCAAGACGCTCACCCGAGGGTGTATTCGACGCCGGCGGTTGAGCAAGCCCAATGCCCATGGCCGGACTTGAAGAAGATTGGCTGATCTCGAGCTAGGCTGTGTCAAGGAGGGAACGGTGACTGGAACAAGCTAGCAAATTTCCTGCGAGCTTCTCGGAATCGACGGGGAGCAAGCGACGGCGGCGGGCGGCGAGGTTGAGCGTTCCGGCGACAATGGCGATAGCGAGAGAGAATGGGAGTATTGGGGATGGGCGGCGAGTTTTCCTGACTGGGAGACAAAAAGGAGGGTAAGTTGAGCGGGGCACACCGGTCGTGTGAGGAGAAAGCAGAGAGAGTGGTGGGGTCCGCTAGGATTTTTCTTTTCCCAGACAGCAATTCTTCCCTCTTGTGTACGCCAAAATAGTAAAGTGACAAAAAATTGTAAAAATAACACTACAATAATTGAGAAAGTCGGAATTCTCGAAGCGAAAACTAACATTACAATTAACTTGAGACGAAACTAAAGTTTCAAAATATTCATTATAATATATTATGCTACCAAGGATAAGTACACTCCTGGTAACTTTTTACTCCATTAGATGTTTCTGAATGAACAAGAGATAGAAGATTCATCAACAGGCTGTCGAATATTGTGACTTCCTCTTGACCCAAAAGTAGTGCAAGCATTATTGAAACCTGCATGAAAGAAATGGAAAACTTCAACGACTTCACAGATTGATAAAACATGAAAATAAAAAGGGACACTGAAATACATGAACTATCGTTTAACATAACTGAGGTCAATATATAGAGAAAATATGCAGCATTCAAAGGGTCTTCTAACCCTTTCTTTTTTATACTTCTAACTGCGACCACAATACAAAACATAAAAGCAAAGCTACTTCGTTTAGGAACAAAACAGCAAACATAGAAAAAAGTGCAACAGGTGCCAAAATACCTGCTAATAAAAACAGTAATAGGTTGTGTCCATGTTTACTCCCTATTCTCTGAACAAAATGGTCTGTTTATCTTTCAATAAGAAAATCAATATGACAATTAATAAAAAACAGTTATACAGGAGACTGACTGCATAATAATTTTCAAAAGATATAAAAGATAACAGAGCAATCGCAGGCCTGGGTCTTCTTAGCTCGAAATTGAACTGAAACCACTGGATTCAAAGTTAACTTGGTAAACGACCTTCGAAAATAAATGAAAATTTTTGTTGACTTCAAAAACAATCCTAAAAAACATGGAAGGAATATGAACTTCATTTGGACCTGCATGCCTATGTGCTAAGTTTTCTTATTATTAATTAAGATAAAAAAATGATCTCCTTAGACAAACAATGTTAGCACTAAGAAATAAACATTAGTGGTATTGAAAGTTTACAATAAATAGAGTCACTTATAAACACAGGTGGCAACCATAAAATCATTATTATAGATATACATCCATACCAAAGATGCAAACTGGCACAACATCTTCCTGAAAATATTCAGAACCTTCTCAAGAAAAATGATTCAGGAGTTAATAGAAGCATCAAAAGCCAGGATCTTCTCACCTCTACTTTCTTAAACCAATACATTTAAATTTTGCACCTGCAAAAGAAGACAAAAAAAAAGAGAGAGAAAGCATTCAGCGAGAGGACCTTTGAAAACTAAATGATAAGTCCATTGACTTGGTAAACAATCCTAAAATACAGGGAATGGAAATAACTTCATTTGGACCAGCGTGGATGTATGTTAACTTTTTTCCTTTAACCAAGCTGGATCACTAATTAAATTATATATGAAAAATTTATCATTTCCTAAATCTAAGGAAATTTAATCACTGATGAATTATATTAGTGGTAATGAAGTTTGCATTAAAATAGAAGTTCCTTATATTGGGAATAAAAATGAATGGGCACAGCTGAAACCATAGCTTAACTGAAGAATCAACGAACGCCTCTGTAATAGCATGTATAAGAAGGAACTGGTTGTTGTCGAATTCAATTAAAATGGGCTTCACAACGGACATGATCAGTTAGTCGCACAAGTTGGAACAAAAAACTGGGAAAAAGATTGGCCATCTGAATTTTGTTAACTTCTATCCTTACATTGAATTTCAATAATATGTACAACTAATAAAGTGTGATTGTGTCAATAGAAACTCACGGCCAGATCCCCTAGGAGAACTCTGGATATTAATTTGCTCCAGTGGTACTCCAGAGGCAACTAAGATGTTCAGAATTTCAATAACCATTGCATCAACCTCACGGCATTTGGTTTGAGCTGTCCGAAGACGGTCAGATACAACAGATGGTTCCAGAGGTTTGCATCTTCCTTCTGTTCTCTCAAAGTTTGTTCGCATCTATAGCAAAATACAATTGTACTAAACGAGTCAACAAAAGATTTTTACTTTAGTAGCACAGAGAGTTGAAAATCTTAATATTAATACCTCTGAAATATCAAGTGTAAGCTTCTCTAGAATTGGTGAATGTTGGAGGAACCCAATTTGTCCACTGAAGTCATCAGCCATAAACCAATCTTGAAGCACCAATGACCTTAGATTTCTAAATGTGGGGCAATATTTTATATCCCTGCTGAAAACAAACTAGCCAAAGAGCAAAGTAGCAAATATAAGATCAGGAACCAATAACATTTCAGGTGTGTATCGAATACACTACTGAATTGTGAATATTTATTCTAGTTGAAGAGTTAAAAGTGCAAACTAACTAGAAGTCTAGATGAACGTGCTGACTAATCAAAAAGATTTACCCTGGTATTTTTATAACCTGTGAGATTAACATAACTCAACAATCATTATCCATCCATTTGATCACTAATGACGAGAATTTCATGAATTGCATTGTATAGCATGATGATTGAAGAATACAGCATAGCATGATGATGATCTCAAACAAAAATAAAGCATGATGATCATGAATAAACTGCATGGTGTACTGCCATATGTTCGAGCAAACATAAAGTGGCTTCCGTCAAAGAAAACGACTTTGAGATTAATAGAATTACCACTTCAGGAGGAGCAGACAAAATCAAGTTGTAGCTTCCGACAAACCACTTAGAAGCACGCAACTTGTGCGATTATTGTTAGGGCCATAGTAATTCGGACACCCGTCGCATTCGTCGCCACAACCTTGAATGGTACTAGTATCAAAACATTGATCCAAGACATCACGATCTTCAAATGTAACAGCTGCAGATTCTAATGATGGCATCCTTCCAAGAAACGGAGCCCGTCCCCCACATATATGTAAGGTCAAGGAAACAAGACTTGGTGTACGAATTCGAGTGCAGCCCGTCAGGTAAAGGTCACACCGCGTAATGCTGAGACGCTGCAACGAAGGAGACCAAATATCTTCAGGAGTGATATAGGAATCATCAATTTCCAGGTCCAGTAGAGCTGGACAGCCTGAAAAATCAAGTTCGTCACCGATAAGCACCATGGAAAGCGCTAACTTGGTAAGATATTCCGAAGCAAGAGGCCAGCGGCTTGGTTCCAACTCCAAGCGTTCTCCATCAATTTCCTCGCAGTGGAACCTGAGTTCTCGGCATTGGCAGCGCAGAGCGCACCGGATCCATTCATCCACTGGTGCATCCAGCTCGATGGTGCTCATTTCCGTATCAAAATCGGACAGATCAAAATGACAGGAATCAAGGGGCACCCACGCGGCGTCTCGTTTGCCAACGCTGCCGCTGCTGCGGCGCAGCAATTCGTCAACGAACACGGTGAACTCGTCGGTGCCCCAGCCGGTTATGTGGAGAGCGGGGGATCGAGTCCAGAGGTCGCGCCAGGAGCGGGCGAGCACGGACGTCCGCACGGCCTCATGCGCGGGGAGGAAAGACAGCAAGTGCTCGCGGACGCCGTCCGGCAGGGCGCTGATGCGGTCCTCCGCCATTCCGTCGCTGCTGAGTGAAGCTTCCTTACCCGGCTCGCCGGCGGCGGGAGAAAAACCGGATGAGAAAGGTTACTTAATTTGTACAGTTTCTCTCCGCTTTTGGGTTCCCCGACTATCATTTATAAGTGTGTGTGCCACGGCCGGGGTCAGCCTAGCCTACCCAGCCCGTCCGGCGGTCCGGCCCCTCATCTTTTCATCCAATCGAACGCGACGTTTCCATTCCGCAACATTAATTTTGGATTCTGCAACTACACGCGGAAACGCCGGTTGCACGACGCTTTGGATTCCAAATGAGTACGCTTTCCTGGCCCTATATTCGTTCTATTTCCCTAATCGCATTCCGAATTTCCGATTAGGCCATCATGCTATTGACAAATTAAGCGATAAAGTAAATTTATGTAGTAGTAAGAAAATCCACTTACGAAAATAAAACTTTATTTTTAAGTTAAATGCATCGGAGGTACATAAACTTGTCCTGCTGTGCCACTTAGGTCCACAAACTCTCAATTTTGTGAGCCCCTAATGATGTTTAGTGGTTCACTGCAGGTCGGTAACCCTTCAGGGAATTTTTGGATCCGACGTGGCCGTCCTACGTGGATGCCAGCTATGCATGAGGAAGCTGTGCCCATGTATATTTACAGGGACCCCCTTGGTTTCCTATCATATTTCCCTTGGCCCGGGTCATTCTCGTTCTCTAGTGAGTGTTGCCTGTGCTGCCGCCAAGCCGGCCGTACCCATCGCCGCCGTCGCACTGGAGGTCTGGCGGTCGGCGCGGAAGCCGACGGCGAGGGTGAGCACGCGCGATGAGGCGCTCCCGAGCTGCGCGGCGAGAGGGCCCGTCAGGCCGGCGAATCACGCGCAGGCGAGGAACTCACAGCGAATGGCGAATCACGCGCAGCCGAGCTCGCAGCTTGGAGGAGCTCGCGGCGGAGGCGCGTTGGAGGAGCTCGCCGCGGAGGCGGCACGCGCGACAGCCGTGGCCGATGCTTGCTAGTTTCGAACTGGATACTGGAAATTGTATTGTTACTGAGGGAATCATAGTAGTGTGCGTGTTGTGCTGCTGGCATATATCTCCAGCTCTGTTGTGAAATCAAATCAAATGAGATGCATAATAGTTCCCATTTACCAATGGAAATTGCTGAACCACAATAGTTTGTTGGTATTCCACATCCAGTAGAGTAGTAGCAACCAGGATCGTTTGGTGCTATCAAAAGAGCAAAAGAACTAAAAAATGTTTGTTGCGAGCAGACTAGTTACTGCAACTTTCATCTTTAGTGCTATGAAAAGGTCAAAAGAACTACACAGCAGCTTGGAAAATGAGTAGGTTATTTAAGATTTCTTTGCAGGTGCCTTCTTCTTGGGTTCTCCAGCCTTGGTCTTGGTCTGAGCAGGCTTGCGTTTGGTCATCCTTGATTTCCCCTCCTTGGTTGCAGTCGTAGGAGGCACAGGTCTAGCTGCAGGCTGGTTTGTCATGATGAAAATAGGATCAGGTAAAGGTTGGGGCTCCATCCTCACTCTGCTGCTCTGCGATGCCTGTTGAATAAATGTGTAAGGAAGCATATATGGACGGTTTAGTGAATGGATCATTAGCAATTGAGCATTACCTGTGCCTCCATTTGAGACAGCATGCTGTCAGTTACTTGAGACAGTAGAGGCTCACTTGCATTGAACAAATTCAAATCCTCAGCACCATCCATAGTCTTCTACAGTATATATCACATAAATTGGTCTAAAAATAAACATTGGCGTGAAAAACTAATATTGGACTGAGCAGAAGATGAGAAATAGCACCTGTGTGATGACAGGTTCCTCATCTGCTACAACTTGCTCTGTTGCATGTCCAGTCCTCCTCGGTTGTAACTTTGGCCTAACAGCATCCTTCTTTAGCTCACAACCAGCACTGTTGTGGCCAGTACCCCCACAATACCTACAAGTTATTGTAGTACCATGTCTAGACATTGTAGGTCCATTAGGCCCCTCTTTCTCAAATGGATGCTTCCTTCTATTCTTGGGTGGCCTGCCAACCTTCTTGCTATAAACAGGAGGCAACACCTCATCTGCGTTCACTTTTTCCTAAGTGGTCTTGTCCCTAGATGGCCAAATGGTATGTGAATATGCACTGAGATATGTTTCTGCCGAATAGCAAGCATGAAGCACTGACTCTGCTGGTATCCTTTCATGCCTGAGGCAAGCTATAGCATGACTGCAAGGTATACCAGTAAGATCCCACCTTCTGCAATCACATTCTCTAGTGATAATGTTGACAATGTACTGAAAATTCTTGCTTGCACTTGAAAAGTTCCCTGACCAGCGGGTACTGCATAACAAGTGTTTGCTAGCTCTGCATTTTTCTGAACCTTCTTTCTGATTTTGGGACATGAAGCTCCCATCCAGACTTCTCCCACTTCTTTTGCTTTATTGTAGTGTCTGGCCGTAAGTTGAGATATTGATCTCTCCAACATACTTAACACAGGCATCTCTCTAGCATCTAAGATATATTTATTGAACACTTCACAACTGTTGTTCAATAGGATATCACACTTAGGAAAAGTGCTAAAAAATGCTCTTGCCCAAGTATTAGGTGGCATCTTCTCCAGCCATTCCCATGCATCCTGGTTAAGTATCTTCATTTTGTCCATGTTTCTGTTCCATTCCACCACTGAACTTGATCTTGCACAAGCCCAAAGTTGATTCTTGAGATTTTCTCCCTTGAAGTGCTGCTGAAAGTCCTGGTAGAGGTGCCTCACACAATGCCTATGCTCAGATTCAGGGAAAACCTGCTGCACTGCTGGAATTAAGCCCTGTACAACAAAAATAATTATAACACATGTGTCATTTCAGAAAAAAAGTAGCTAACAGAGCATGTGACTGCAGCGTGATGGCATATTACCTTTTGTTTGTCTGTCATAATGGTCCATAGGTAAGTGTTATCAATACCAAGATCTTGTTTCAGTGTCTCCAGGAACCATTTCCAAGTCTTCAAGCTCTCAACCTCAACAACACCCAAAGCAATTGGATAGATGCAATCATTGGGATCAATGCCAACTGCACATAGTAGTTGCCCACCAAACTTAGTCTTTATATGACAACCATCCAAACAAATTAGAGGCCTGCAACCTGCGAGGAACCCCCTTTTGCATGCATCTAGTGACATGTAAAGAGTGTGAAATCTTGATCCAAGTAGGTTCAAGTAGAAGGTGCTGCCAGGATTGGCCCTTCTCAATTCTTTGGCATAGTCCCATAGCATGTTGTACTGTTGAACCTCATCACCATGGATCTGTTTCATTGCTAGCCTTCTAGCTCTTGCAAGCTTGGTCCTTGATGGTGTCAGATTCCATTCCTTTTGAACTGTCTTAGCAAAGTTGGTTAGAGACATTTTATCATCAGCTCTAAAAGTCTCTAAATACTTTTCAGCTAGCCATGTAGAAGTGCACCTCTGCAATACCCATTGCTTCTGGCAATTGTGTTCACCAACATATCTCTTCCCTATCAGCCCTGAACTCCTACTGTCACTTGAAGCATTCAAGTTCCAAGGGCAGCCTTCTACACAATGAGCATGTATTCTTTTCTTCTCATTCCTTGGCATCATAATTTCGACTCTGTGCTTCAAACTGTACTCAGTGATTGCCTTCCTTAGTAGTTGAACTGATGAAAACACCATTCCCACTTTGAATACAGGGTTTTCCATATCCTCAGGCCTAAACGATTTGAAATTGAACCTAGGTCCACCTTCTTCATCTGAATTTGGAGCCTGCAGACCATCTTCATCACCAGATAGCTCTTCCACATGTTGTCCCTTCACATTGCTTGCTGAACCACTGCTCGAGCCATTGCCAATTTTCTTTCCTTTTGCAACTCCTTCATCAACCACTTCCGCATCCAATTTGTTAGCAAATAAATCATCATCTTCCAGGTCCAACCCATATTCACTATCAACAAAATCTGAATCATCCCCGTCTTCACTTTCGCTATTGTCACACTTTGCGTCTTCCCCTTTAGCTGGCTGCTGTCTTGAGCTTCCTTCGGCTGATTCATCTCTCATCTGTCTTACATTAGAGTAGAAATCAGGAAGCTTTTCACCTACCCTCCTCTTAGCAATGTGCACTTTCTTGGGACTGAAAACCTTTTGCAAATCAGTTACTGGGTTTGCCACAATATCATCCCAATTGATGCCTACAATGTTGTCATCGTGATCAAAATACAATACAAAGTTCCTGACCTTCCCTACAATCTGTGCCATAATGATTGTGTCTGCATCACTGCTAATTATCCTTAGACCATCAGCAAGGGTCTTGTCAGGTAGCAACCAGTATGTTTTGTTGGTGATTTCTAAGTACCCCTTTTATATACCCAAAACCACTAACATCGTACCATATTATCATCATAATCATGTGTTTTACCTCCAACCTTGACGAATTTCACATGTAGTGTCGTTTTAGTGCTATATTGTAGAAACAGGTGAAGTATGTTTTGTTGAAGTATGTTTTGTTGGTGGTTTCTAAGTACCCATTTTATATGCCCAAACCACCAACATCGTACCATATTCTCATCATAATCATGTGCTTTACCTCTAACCTTGACGAATTCCACATGTAGTGTCGTTTTAGTGCTATATTGCAGAAACAGGTGAAAAGACGACACAATGGCTCTTATATGAGGAGTACCGACATGAAGCCCGACTCGTCATGCAAGGAGGGCTTTCCAATAGCCCATGAAGCCTACAAGACACTCCAAGACGTCCATGAGGCCCAATGTGCAAGTCCAAGGTCGTGACCCAATGCTTAAGGATTTCTAGAAGGTTTATCTGGAAGGAAAGATCAATTCGCGCAGTTCAGAAACAGCACTATATTGTCACGCGGACATCGAGTTCAAGATGTGCTCTATGGGAATCCAATATACAAGAAAGTTGTAGATTTCGTCGAGAGATTTCCGGAACATATATGGATTGTCCTATTTGGACTCTGGAGCTAGGAGATATGGGCCCCACAAGGAGACCTGCACAGAGGAGTCCGAATCAGGACAGATATTTTGGCATCGCATATTTGGGAACTAAGACGGCCGAATATGGAGATCCAATGAATATCAAAGTTGTAGATCTTTTCAAGGGCTACGAGATAGAGTCTGAGTTTGCCTCATTTGGACCCCAGACGGTGGAGATATGATTTATGGAAGGTGGAGCTGCGAAAAAGAAAAATCGAGTCCGAATTGGAAACGACCTAGATTTGTTTCCTTTCGCCTCCAGACGCCTCCCCACTATATATGTAACCCATAGGACGTCCCGAGGACAAAAAAAAAAGAGGATAGAGTTGACATCTTTAGGGTTTAGGAAGCCTCTGCACATCGCCAGGAGGCCGCCGGAGTTGAAGAGCCACCATATTGAGAGATGTAGTCGAGTCGGGTAGTCGCCCTGCGTGGTCGCACTACACCGGAGCTTAGGAGAAGTAGAGCCATGTATCTTGGGAGTCGTCAATAGTGCACTAAGGCGATGCCGACCGGCACAATCTTGTGCCGATCGGCATCTCTCTGACGGTGATGAATAAAGGTACAATGCTTATATTTATCTATGTGTCTGTCTTAATTCTACCCTTGGCTGCGGTTGTGTTCGTCTGGATTTTATGGTCTTACATGCACTTGTTCCTATGCTTAGTGACGACTAAGTGTTTAGATGTTATGTTAATTGTGGTGGCAATAAGAGGTGAGATTCAATCTCTCACTATCTCCATCGTGGTTAAGATAATATCCGGATCTTGTAATGCGCCATAATTGCATATTGTCTTTGTACCTCAACGCGCTGGAATACGCGAGATCCTTGAGATGATGTGTAGAGTGGGAAGCGGCCACCGATTAAGGAGAATTTGTCATGATAGGGCTCGACGGAAAGGGGTTTCTTCCTACCGATCTTTGATGTTCACTAACTGTTTAAAGTGCCAAGTAAATTAGGACTATAGATGTCACATTGTTGTTGCTTCGGTGCCGACCGGCACACCCGTGGTGCCGATCGGCACATCCTTTATCCGACCACTAGATGCATAAAGGCTAACTCTAGGTGTTCCTTTTTGGTTATGTGTATGCTTTCCTGTCAGTTCTCTTTAAGCCAATCTGCGAACTTGAAAACCCTTCATATATGCAATAAGTACTTCATGCTAGGATTGATTCATTAGACGACGTAGAAGACCTTACACGGTTCTCTTGCTGATCCTTGTGGATTCGATATAAACCTTGAAATACTCTAAGGGAAAAGGCTACAATGTACACCGTCCTCTTGCGGTTAGAAGTGGGTGCGTATAAACGACCAACAGTTTTCAAAGATGGATTTTTTCATAGCCAAGTTCAAGAGCAAAATCATCTAACCACAATGCAGACCAAGTATCGACCTCGCAATAATCAAACCAGTCAACCTTTTCATCTATGTAAGCCCGATTTCCATCTTGTCCAACAAAGAGTCCACCATGATGAATCTCAATCGAGAACAGATCACTGCCAGTTCCTACAACATCAAAACCGCGACCAAATCAATCCCAGCGGCAAAATCCGACCAATTTCAACAAAACCTTAAACCCTAACTTTGAAAATTAAAATTGATTTGTATCCAACAACAAATCCATCTGCAGAACTACACGCTACATGAACGAATTGGGAAGATATAGGATTCGACTTCCTTACCATAGTTTGGCGGCGGTTCCCCTTTCCTTCGCAAACTGGGAGGCATTGCTCACCTCCCCCTGACGATCGCCGGCCCGAGCAGGAATTCACTCAGGAATGAGTCTCCAACGTATTCGTCGCGCAGCCGATCGTCGTCGTCGATCGCTGCAATCGCCGTCTCCCAGTCTGCCCGCCTCTCCGCCTTCCAGACGACGAACACAAAGCGGAATGCTAGAAAGGAAATGAAAGGGGTCCTTGCAAAATTACATCGGCACAACCTCCTCACGTGAGTCTCACGCATCGCTGGCATCCACGTAGGACGGCCACGTCGGACCAAATAACTCCCCGAAGGGTTGCGGACCCGCAGTGAACCACTAAACATCATTAGGGGCCTAGAAATGCAAATTGAGAGTTCGTAGACCTAAGTGGCACAGCAGAACAAGTTTATGTACCTCCGGTGCGTTTGACTCTTCATTTTTCATCAAATTTTATTTTGATTTCGGCCTGCCCAGATTTCTATTCTCTATATGCCTCGGCCTGCCATGTTCTGTCCATTTCATACTCAAGTTTGTAATATTTTCTCTGTTCAAATCGAGTCCAAATCGAGAAAAATTGATGGGCTGGAGAAAAAGTGGGCATGGGGCAGGGAGACGAATGGGGTGGCTAGGGTTTCAAGGGACCTCCTATACATAGGGCGTCCTACAGGATTCAACTTGTAGGTCAGCCCAATAGCCTATCAAATTCGGCCCACTTAAGGCAACTTAGCCTATCAAGTAACTGTCAACATTTTCAAACACCAGTTTCAACATTTTGGTAAGCCTATGTCAACATTTTCAAACAACTGAGTCAACATTTTTGCTAAAAATGTTGGCATAGCACATCTAAAATGTTGACGCAGTGCAAAAAAAATATTGACACAGTACATTCAAATGTTGACGAAAATTTAAAAATTTAAAAAATTCAAAAAATAGTCAAATTGGATCTCATTTGGTAGAATTAATTGTAACAAACAGGTAGGTTTAAACGGATTCAAAAACAGACTTATGGTTTAAGAGAAAAATGCGTTTAAAGTTTGCAAATCGTTTCTTTTTCTCCCACTTCCCACCCGCTCCAATCAGAATGCGCCACGTGTCGTTCATATGTGCTCTCCCTCTCAACCAGCAGCGTGCGTGGCCCGTTCGATGTCCGTTCACACGAATCTCAAAGCGTTCTATCAAAAGAATTTTGTAGAGCGGGCTACGTATAGGATTGACTGGGTTTCAAACCCTAGCAGTGGCCTTTATATACAGCCAACAATTGGATGGGCTGGGATGTAATTTTTTGGTTGGGGGCCCAAACGGCCTTAGAACAAATTTTTTCCCTGAAAATTAAAAAAATCTGGAACTTTTTCAGTAAACCGCCTGTAGTAATACAGTTTTATGTTTTGATGTGGTATCTTCTGCCCAATACAAACTAATGCTTCTGGCAATCAACCAGCACATAGTTTCGCAACTAGGTCTCTTGCTGTTCCTTAAATTACAAATTGACCGTTGTTTGCATATTAAACGATTAATTTTTTTTGAAACTAATGAATTTTTTATTTGTAAGCTAATTTACTATGGGTAGGAGTTACCGAATACAATATTGCCACCATTTGGATACATACTTTTTTTGAATACAATATCTTCCTATCATCTGAGTACATACTATTTGGACTCTTCTTTATTACTACTCCCTCTGTTTTCACAATACTTGTGATTCTAGCTCTGGGCACAAAAAACAAGGAGAAGTAATAAAAGTGCAGTGCACAAAAAACTAGAAGGAGAGATATAGTGATAGAGCTGCATAGGAGCATGAGAACGATGCATTGAAATGTGAGAATCACAAGTATTTTGGCAAAAAATTAACAAGGCTAGACCGGAGGGAGTATGTTTGATCCTCGTTACGAATACTATAATTTGCCTCCCTGATCAATTGTCCACGAAGTGATGGATTATGCCTCCAATTACAAACCAGGTATCTAGACTTTCACAATTCATGAATCCATCTTACTTTTCCTCTACGGGCGTTCCACATGTCAAGTGACGTAATCTCCTTCCCTTTTATTTTTCCTCTATTCTCCTCTCCTCCGTTCTGCATCATTCCTAGATGGGGGATTTTACGGTACCTCGAAATAATTGTGGACCGTTCATTTTAACTAGATCGGTGACCTTTTACCTCCTATGAGGTAATAGGTCTCCATGGTTATAGATTTTTGTTTCCAAAGTTGTTAGGATTTTGTGATGGAGAGAATTTTTGTTTCCAAAGTTAGGATTTTGTGATGGAGAGAACATCCACGTTAGTCGGTGGAAGTTGATTTTTTTTTCCAGTTTAACGTAAAACAAATTCAGCAACGTAGTCAACAATGAAGACGTCGGACACATTCACAAACATTCAAACGTGTCAAGGTGCCGATGTAAAGATGTTCACGGGTGCTTCCCCAATGCAGCGCTGACTAAATATGTCAAGGTGAACGTTTTTACATGATGGAACGTACCATGATGTATGTTAAAACGCTTTGCACAAATCTGACGTTTCAAAGTATATAATTTATTTTTTTCGAGCAAAGTATATAATATGACTCCCAATGACTCAACGGCCGCTGATTTTTACACCATCAGAAGGGTCGGTGTTTTGAACCGGCAATAAGATTTATAGCTTAGCTTATATCCCCCACAGGAAGTTTCTGGATAACCAAGTAATTAACTGAGATCCATATCAACGGGCTTCTGAATAATGTTACTTCTTCGTAACCCCAAACAGAAACCCTGCAAAAAAGAAAATGAAAAATTTAATGTCTTGAAAAATTGATAAAACATAATCACGGGAAGGACTCAGATGCATGAATTCTTTAAAGACTAAAATGCATGAATGGCGACTAAACTTGTCTGCCTGTTTCAAATTTGGCTATTGTACTCATGAAAGTGCAAATTGTGACAATTAAGCTTGACCCTCCATGTCGATACGGCCATTGCCTACGTAACCCTACGTGTTTTGATGAACGACATAATATGCATGGTCGAATAGAATCGATTGGAGTAGAAGAAAGGACGACAGGATCGGCTTGCATTGGCTAGCGAAAAGGTCCGCGCACGTCAGATATATACGGAATGTTTGACCATGGGTTCCAGCCCGCCGGCATATTTGAGTAACATAGCTAGTAATGGATATCGATGACGTGAAGTGGAAGGAAGTGATCGGACATGCAGAGGACTCTAAAGAAGATGAAATTTAGTTTCCTAATACAGATGACGAAGTGAGGTTCCACTTAGAAAAAACAAAAAAGATGAATAAATGAGAGCGCATGTGTTACGAAATTCCACGCTGGATGAGTCAAATTCCATAGGGGATGATGAGTCACAGATATATGTATGCCATGTCATCAAAATACATAGAGTTATGAAAGTAATGATCGTATCGAGGCGGAGGGTCAAGCTTAATGGCCACGATTTCCACTTTCGTGAGTACAACGGCCAAATTGATCAAAACAGCCTAACAAGTTCAATGGCCATCCGTGCATATATTTTACTCTTCTTTATAAACATGTAGCGTTTCTAAGTGTCTTCTGACCATTTTTCCCCCACTGTAACCACACAACACGTTGAAGCAGACCTTATTTTGGTTACTCAACCAATGATAAAGTTAACACAATGGCTGTGACAAATTACTGAACCAATTGAATTTTCGCTCCGTCTGTTTTCTCGAAAATTTGTAGCAAACATAATGGATTAATGTCATCAATTTAAAACTAGAGGCAGTAGACAAGGAGCATGTACGTATAATCTTAGTAAAAAAACGATTTTGATAAATTATAGACAGAAGCCAAAAAGTAACTGCATTCTCCCAAACGTGTTTAGTCCCTCAGTAAGAATAAACATAAAATCATTATTATGAATATACATCAGCCATAGAGGATGCAAACTGCACAGTATCATTTTAAATAATTTAAAAGTTAATAGAAGCATCAAAGCGCAAGATCTTCTTACCCCCACTAGCTCAAACCAATACATTTAAAGCTAGCATCTGCAAAAGAAACCAACAAAAAGAAGCGTGCAGTCAGAGAGGACCTTTTAAAACTATGTGAGAAAATCCATTGACTTGCTAAACAACTCTAAAATAAGGGAATGTAAATAACTCCACTTACCAAATTGGACGAATTTAATTAAATAAGATGAAATAAATTATCATTTACTTCTTAAATCTTAAAAAGCATTATGCAGTCAGAAATAGATATTAGTGGAAATGAAGTTTGCATTAAAATGGAAGTCATTTATAGGGAATAATGAATGGGCACAACTGAATCCATAGCTTAACTGAAGTAATATAATATAGGAGAAGGAACTGGTTGTTGTCAAATTGAGCTTCACAAAGGACAACAATTACTTACAAGTAGGAACAATAAACTGGGCAAATAAATTAGACCATCTAAAAGAACTGCGCATTATGATCAGATAAAACTACTTGATGTTGTCAACTTGATTACACCGATATTGCACATTCTAAAAGAATGTGCATATTATGATTTGATAAAAACTATTAAATTGATAATCCTTGTTTCTCCTTACTTTCAATGAATTTCCATACTGTACAATAAAAGTGTTATTGTGTCAATAGAAACTCACAGCCAGATTTTGTAGGAGAACTTTGGATATAGATTTGCTCCAGTGGTACTCCAGAGGCAGCTAAGATGTTCAGAATTTTAATAACGATTGCATCAACCTCACGACATTTGATTTCAGATGTCTTAAGACGATCAGATACAACAGATGGTTCCAGGGGTTTACATTTTCCTTCTGTTCTCATGGAATCTCTTTGCACCTATAGACATGTTTTACTAACTGAGCCAACCAATCAAGATGGTAAGTCCAGTAGCACAGAGATGAAAATCAACATATCAATACCTCTGAAAGTAGAAGTGTAAGCTTCTCGAGAATTGGAGAATTTTGGAGGAACCAAATTAGTCCACTCAAGTCTTCTGCCACAAACCAATCAGTAAGCACCAAAGTCTTTAGGTTCAAAAATGCGGGGCAACATTTTATATCCCTTCTGAAGACAAACTAACGAAAGAGCATAGTAGCAATGATCAGATAAGGAGCCAGATAATTTTGAGGTGTATGGTATAATAATGGCCTGTGAATATATCTTCTAGTTGAAGAGCAAAAAGCACAAACTAACTAGAAACCGAGAAGAACGTACTGACTAATAAAAAAGATTTAATCTGATATTTGGATGAACTGCAAAACTAACATCACTCAACAATCATTATCCATATTTGTTTTTCATTATTTAATAGAAGTTCATGAATTCCAGGTTCACAAATTCTAGAAACAGTAATAAATTAACATGGTAACGTAATCATAAAGAGGGAGGCAGCCAAAGTAATTTAGCGACTTTGAGGCTATTTAGAACTGAATAAACATCAGGAGCAGATAACAAGGGCAGGACTATTACCAAATCAGGATGAGCTATCAACTCCAAGTTTCTAGCTTCTGACAAGCCCTTCAGAAGAAGACAGGTTCTATGGTCATTATGAGGCCCATAGTAACCTCCACAGCCATGACAGGAGTCACAACCATGAATGCTAGTATCACATTGATCGGAGGCATAGAATTTATGAAGTAGAACAGATGCAGATATTAACGATGTCATCCTTTGGAGCAATGGAGCCCTGTTCAAACAGTTTATCAGGTTTGGCGCATGAATTCGAGTGCGGTTCACCACACAAAACCAACAGTTTGTAATGCTCAGATGCTGCAACGATGGAGACCAGATTTCTTGAGGAACGAGGTCTGAACTATCAATTTCCAGTTCCAACAGTGCTGGACAGCCTGAAAAATCAACGTCGTCAGAGACATAGACACCGTAAAGATGTAACTTGGATAGATGTTCCGAAGCAAGAGCCCTGAGTTCCAACTTCAAGCGGTCTCCTCTCCAATAGCCATCGAAGTCGATCACGAGTTCTCGGACGTTGCAACGCAGAGCACTCCGGATCCAGCCATCCACGAGTGCCGCATCGAGTTCCTCCTCCTCCTCACCCGTATCCAAATCGAAATAACAGGAATCAACCGGCGCCCACGAGGCGGCTCGATTGCCGGCAGGGTGGCTGCTGGAGGCCGGGGCGCCGAGGCAGCGGAGCTGCAGCAGGCGGGACACGAAATAGGAGAACTTGGCGGCGTTCCCCCAGCAGGTGATGTGCAGAGCGGGGGATCGCGTCCAGAGGTCGCGCCAGGAGCGAGCGAGCGCGGACGTCCGGATGGCCTCGTGCGCCGGGAGGAAAGACAGCAGGTGCACGCGGACGCCATCTGGCAGGGCGCTGATGCGGTCCTCCGCCATCCCGTCGCTGCGACGGGGCAAGAAGAACACCAGCTGAGTGAATTTGGATTCAACAGGGAAACCGGAGGACAGAGGTTGGGGAGAGTGGTTCCTTTTCCTACCCTGCTAGCCGGCGGCGGGATGGGAGAAGTGAGCAGAGGGAGCACGATCGCATCACCGGAGTTTGTTTCTCTCCGCATAGGGGATCCGGCTGCGGAAGTGGAGAACTCCCTGTATATGATGGCTCCCGGGTGCCAGCAAGCCGCTCCAGCACCCGGCCCATATCAGCCCAGAAAGGCTCGTGGCCCGCCAAGCTGCTCATTCTCTTCGTCACCAGCGGCCCTTGGGTGCTCGCCATCTGCTGCGCCGGGGCGTGTTATACGTAGAGACCAGTCGAAACCCCCCTTATTGTCGCGTCGACCCGCACCCCCGTAGCGGCCCAAAACGGCCCAAGTCGCGCACCTTCTTCTTCCTCGGTAGTCCACACCGTCGGTAGCCGAGTTTTGGAGGAACGCCGCCAAGTTCTCTGGGGGGAGGAGGAAAAAAAGCAGCGGCCCATCGGATATTCGTTTTAAATCTAATACTACTCCCTCCATCTAGAAATATAGTATCCTAAGTCAAACTTTTAGAACTTTCACCAACAATGATGTCCGCATGGCCTCGTGCGCTGGTAGTAAAGACAGTATCTGCTCGAGGACGGTGTTTGGCAGCGCGCTGATGCGGTCCTCCTCCATTCCGTTGCTGCGACGGCACCAAAACACAAGCTGAGTGAAGTAGTCAATTAGGCTTCCATGTAACGACAGGGCAACAAGAAGAGAGAGGTTCCTTACCCGGCTCGCCAGCGATGGCAGAGGTGAGGGGGCTCTATTAGATCGCCGGAGTTTACTTCTCTCCACCTTTTTTCCGATTATCGTCAAAGAATTGAAAGCTCCTCCGTTGCCATTTCCGCAACGCTTTGGATTTCCGATACGCTCATCTCGGATCGAAATCCAAAAAAAACTCTAGCGGTATCGACATCGAGGCTGCCTCCTCATGATCCCTGTCCCTTAAACCGTTGGGCCTCATCGGGCGGCGTTCCACCACACACACACCTTCGTCTCTCTTCCCTTGACCGAGATGGCTGGGCGTTGTGACTATTATGCGCTGCCATTGCCAAGACGCACCGCCGGACAAATGTATTTGCTGAACTCTGCTCTCTTCATAGAGATTCAAATTTCATCATATCGTACTGTAGGTTGAGTATATATGTTTTTAAGGGATATTACAGAATATTCATGTTTTGACAAGGCAAAGTTAGGCCCAAGTGTCGTCTGGAATACTCAAATCAATGGAGCTTAATGCACAACACACATATTCTGCACGAAATTAATTTCCAACATTTACTGACCATTTTCTTTTTATGAAAACACAATAGTGACACATGCGCTCACGTACATGTATGAGCGATCACTCATAGAAACACATGCACATATACCCTACCCCATGAATGACTATATGAGAGACTGGGCAGCTGATGTTGTAATTCTCGAAGGCACCGCAAATGTCTCCCTCTCTTCGGAGATATTGCCTACCACTAAACAAAAACTTGTGTATCAATAGCATTCATAGTAGCTTCAATTTTGGACCTATACGATGGCTTCGGTCCATGGGGCATTCCACCACACACACCATCGTCTCTCTTCCCCTGACTGGGATGGATGGTATGGCTTCGGTCCTTGGGGCATTCCACCACACACACCATCGTCTCTCTTCCCCTGACCGGGATGGATGTTGCTGCTGTTACGCGCTGCCAAGACGCACCGCCGGACACATGTATTTGCTTAACTCTGCTCTCTACATAGAGATTCCAAATGCATCATATCGTACATTACAGAATATTCTTGTTTTGACAAGGCAAAGCCAGGAATAATACTGAAACAAATGGAGTTTGATGCACAACATATACTCTGCAGGGAATTAATTTTCAACAATTGACCATTTCTTTTTTATTTTTGCAAAACACAATATAGACGAAAGCGCTCACAGAAACACATGCATAGGGTACGTTTTGAAAAAATTGATCACTGGATAACCGACATGCTTTGGTCACTGGATAACCAACAGGCCTACGTGCCATGACGTGGCTGCTTTGCAGCCGAGGCGTGGCCCGGTCGGTCAACACAGATAAGACATTTTGGTCATTGAAGCTAGCCCCAATTACTGGTTCAATTTTTTGCAACAGCTCAGTCGGACCGATAGCCAAGGCTAATCGGTTATGGGCTGACCTTTGTGGCGATACCTTTTTGTGCGTGTTTTTTTGAATGAAAAAAAGAATTATATTAATATATAGCCGAGTACATCCTCATGTTATAAGCACTTTGTAAAACAAAGAAATTACAACTAAGATCACTCAGCATGTAGCTACATAATTCAATCTCAAACATGTATGAAGATTTATGTAGATGAGTGCACAAGCAAACACTGAGCAAGTAGCTAGGCTGAGAACAGGTGCCCAATGAACGACGGCCAACATTCCTGTAGGTGAAATTGAACAAAGTCTCTCTCTTTTTTTTGCGAAAGAACAAAGTCTTCTTCTTTCTTGTGTCTCCCTTCTTCCTTCTGCCACCCAAGAAAAAGAAAAACTAATCCCGATCTTCTCACTAGCCCTCCATCGTGATCGATCTAATCACGACAAAACGGAGAAGGGGCCGGAGAATATTATTCCATGGCGACAGCATCATCCCCGCCTCGATGTTGCCGTTCGAAAATCTAATTCTCCATGTCGTCATGAAGTTGCTGATATCGTCGCCACCATATCTTCATTAGAGCCGTTATGGAGAAACCAAATCCACCCTACCTCCTCGTTGTCGTCGGAGAGGAATAGAAGGATCCAAATCTCCAATACCAAATTACTTGGCATGGAGAAAAACTTAACCCTAATTTAAGACTCGATATACTAATATTATTAGAGAGACGGGTCCCCAATCCCTCCGGCCGCCGGCGACTTGCCAGAGGCGGGAAGCGAGGAGGGCAACGGTGAGGGCGAAGGCTGCCGCACAGCGTCGGCGGCTCTAGGCAGGCGGCGGCACGGGAGCAGTTACGCGGCCGACCTTTTTATGCGTGTTTGAATAGGCAAGCACCGCATTCCTATCCTGTTGATCCTTCGTTCTCATCAGTCATCCTCACAACATTGCTCTCTCTCTCTCTCTCTTCCCTGCTATCCGAATCCTCTCTCTAATCACAACCTGGTGCAAGCAAGTCCACATACAAATCCTCTCTCTCTCTCTCTCTCTATCTCTAATCCATAGCCCAAGCCCGAGCAGGCCAAAGAAACGATGGGCTTTAGAGCAAGTGGCAATGGAGAAGGACAAGCGGCTGCTAGCAGGCGTCAGCGCGAAGTAGGAGATTGCAGGCTATAGCAAGTAAGCATGTTTCCATGTGAGCGCCATTTCCTTTAGATGGGACCTTAGTTTTTTGTTTCCAGTGAAAGTACAAGTACTGTTTCTTTTCCTGTGGAAAGTCTCTCACCGTTTTCTGTGTTCCAAACGCACCGTGACTTGAGCGAAATGGGAGTACGAGGCATGTCGGTAGCTGCAGTACCGATAGGTTCAAATCGGGCGCTGGTGGAGCGATAAGTGCTAGAAATTGGGCGCTGGTGGACCGATAAAAGCTAGTCGGGCGCTGGTTGACCTATTAGTCTATTCGATGGTGGCGTTGCCGACTGACAATGCTGAGGACCGATTAGTGGTTATTGGTTATTCTATGGCCGACTGGCATCTATCGTTGCAATTTTTCAAAACCGTACCCTCAAACTGCATTTTTTTATGAAAATACTATAATTGTGATAAAAAAACACATACAGTACCCCAAACATGGACGGAGATATTGCGTACCACTAAAAGAAGCTAGTGTAATCAAAAAAATTCATAGCAGACTCAGTTGTGTGAGAATAACTCCAGCGGAGGAACCTATAAGCGGTATGGCATCCATTCTTAGGGCGTATCGGGGATGGCAGCAGCGTGCGATGCAGGATGTCAGAATCGTATGGCTAACAAACTTGGATCTTTTCGGGGTCAAGTTTGAACGCTAATGCACAGCAAAGCCGGTGAATGGATGAAACAAAAATATGAAGTAAGTGTATATACGAAACAAAGAGATATACATTGGAGAGGTCTGTGTATATGTCATTGTGGTGGTTCAAGAATTTAGTTGCCATGAATTACTGAAACGTCTCAGAAAACATGTCATTTTAAGTTACCGTCCTACCGGGGCTGTCATTTGGATCTAAAAAGACCGATATTCACATGCTTCTACACCAGTGCCTATGTATCCAATATTGTGATGGAGGGAGAATTGTAAAATTGATATCCAACCCTGCACTTAGCATGCAAATTCAATAGAGCAGTGAATTTGCATGGTAAATGTAGAATTGGGTATGGTGCACTGAGAGGCATAGCTAACATTGAAAAACGGAGAAACAGGGGATGAAATAATGCACACAATACACAGCGATAGAACATGAGACCCCATCACTTGTTCCAATCCAGTAGAGAGCCCTTTTTTGATAATAGCATATTGGAAATCTTAGCCAACTGTGCACGAAGTTTTCTTCTATCATTCCAGCAATGAAACGGAGCCTGATTGCCAAATTGCATAAGAAGCATTAGCGGCGTATATGTGCTTGACGCTTACACCTGTATACAGATAACCAAAAAACCCATAAGAGTTGAGAAATTTCAACAACATGATCATGGATCTGAGATGCAGATTCATTAATACATAAATTGTAAAAGGAAAAGAATAATTGAAAGGGTTTAGCTAACTTTCTAAAGACAACCCGACTAGCTCTACTTTCCCCTTAACTATAAGATTATCATACTGACCTCCTGTCTCTAGTACAATGGTTTCCCCAATAAAGTTTACTGCACGAAACAAATTGTTCTGGATATTTCAAAACAGTTTGCTTGAAGCAGGAAGAAAGAGCTTAAATTGACTCTGACAAATATTTTTTTTAACAAGAGAAGTTAAACACATGGATGGTCACAAATTTTCATGTTGGCCGTGGTGTGTGATTTGCTATGGAATTTGTAAGCTATCATATCAAGAAAGGAAAACTTTCATATGTGTACTGTCTGTCTACTTATTCTGAAACAATAAAAGTTGTTTTTCTTTGGAGTGGTTCCTTTTCTTTCCCAACATAATCATTTATATGGATTGTCAATCTCAATTGGCTAATTACCGACATAATCAGTTTTATTATTTCTAAAGACTATAATGTTCTGTTTTTTCCTCATGTGGTTTAGGCCAATCTCAATGCAAGTTTCATAAAGATTTCAAACTCATTAAATGACATGCCACATAGGCAAAAAAAGTGACATGGCATAGAATTTATGATGAGAGAGGGGACTTGGGTTTCCCATGAAACTGTGATGAAACACCTCTAAGAATAATTTGTTTCATCTCCACATATTTCATCCACTATCATTGGTCACTTAGATGCAACATTTAAGTGATATGTTAGCATATGAAACTGCGCAATGAAACTTTGCATTGGGAGAACTTGTTTGATTTTTAACACAAATGACATGACATCTTTGGACACCGTTGAGTGAAATCTTCCATTGAGATTGGCCTTTTCACAACTTGAGCAATTCTATACTACGGGGGAGCGTTAAATAACCTAGGCCGTACAATCCAAAAATATAGTGTCCTCCTAATAAATTGTAATAACCTTACAGGCAAAATTTATCCGAAGGCATGACAATCACATTGCACTATCAGCATTAACAATCTGAAATTATCGTCGCATTCATCGAACTATTAATGATGCAATGGCACAAGAAAAATACAAGGGATTATTTCAAAAACAAAATTGGGTTGAAAATGTTGTCATATGCAAATGGATCATAAATGGTAAATGTGTTGACAAAATGACATCAGTCTGGAGAATATTAAAATGAAACAAAAAAGTACAATGCATGAGACAGCATTGATCAATGATCATTGAATATAAAAAAGGAAGATGTGCCTTTTTGCTTCTTGTCATCACTCAGTCTTGGGTATCAATTACTATCTTTTCCATATTTTTTCAACTAAGTTAATTGTAAAATTCAACTGGTAAAACAAATTAACTTCACTCTTTTTCTACAAGCGTAAGGCAGACTGCATGGTTATAAGAAAAAGAAGTCTGAAGAGCTAATACAATGACAGATGATTTGAAGTACACAAAATTTGGAAACCTGATAGGCAATCTGACAACAAAATCTTACTAAACCCTTAACCAAAAGGGTAGCAAAAATTGAATACCAGTTCTGAAGAAGATGATACTCTAGAGTAACCATAAGATGATCCAAAAGTATGTTAATTTCTAAATAAAGTCCTGATATGACCCCTATAGATATAACACAATGATATGCCAGAAATATATAACGTATGCTAACAACAGGTCAGGTCGTCTTAGCTTTAGTTGTAGCTGAAAGCAGCGCAAATACAATTACAATCTGCAAACAACAAAAGACAATCAACTGAAGAAGGTAAAAGAGATAAATAAGAAAACTTAGATGCACTGGTTTAGACCTCAGTTACGAGAAACTGTATCTTTATTGAATGAATACGATATTTACTTGCATCAGCATCTTTATCTAATGCTTGCTAGTAAGATACATGGTACCTACAGAATTTCACCTTCTAAAGTACCTTTCTAGTGCACACATGCAAATTCATAACAGTTTCTTCCTTTCAATTAGTTTGAGATATTTTCTGCTATCTGTACGATTATATACAAAGCAACATACGCAAGAAATAATAAACGAATTAATATAGCGTTGAGTGTTACTCACATCATCCAGATCCTGAACATCCAATAGTCTGTTGGATTTTAATACGCACAAGTGGTATGCCAAAGTTAGTCAAAAGCTCCAAAAGTTCTGGTATTCTATCATCAACCTCTTCACATTTGATTTGAACCAACATAAGATGGTCGGATGCAAATGGCCGTTCCGGTGAAGTGCAAGATCCTTTCTTTTTCACTAATTTTCTGGGTACCTACAGGGCACATATAATAATCAATCACAGATTATTCTAGAGGAACCAGATTTTAGTATAGATGAAACAGTTAGTATCTACAAAAGTACATACCTGCTTAGTAAGTTCAAGAGTAAGCTTCTCCAGAACTGGTGAATGTTGGAGAATACAAATAAGCGCATTCGGGTCAGGAGCAACACACCATTCATTGAGTAACAAAGTCTTCAAATTGGTAAATATGGGGCACCAATTTAGATCCCTATTAAATACAAACTAGGCAAAGAGAAAAGAAGGCTGATTAGCCAAGCTAGACTATGCCTAAAATACTATATGCATAATAAATCTGGTATACATGGCATTTCTGTATACAGAAAAAGTGATATGTATGGTAATTTATTTGTGGAGATTTACAAACGCAAACTAATTAGAAGGAAGCACATTTTTATGCTTATAACATACAGGCCATGCTCAAATTAAGATACACACGAGACACATGCTGCAATGTTTAAGTTTTGTTACTATTTAGGGACTTCAGTATAGGATTGCATTTTAGAATTATTTAATAGCATGGCATGACCAGCATGATCGAACTCTATGGAATGTTATGTTCTGAAGTATGATATGCAAATTTATGCAACAAAATGGCTTGTGTAGCATACAGAATCTATATCAAAGTCAGATTGCAAAAGCATTTCAGTTAATGATACGTTTAATTTACTGCATGACAGCACTGTATAAGCATGAGGATATAAGAGAGAGAGCTATCAGAATTGCATACCACTGAAGGATAAGCTGACAGCTGCAAGTGTGTAGCTTCCGACAGACCTTTGAGTAGCACACTTTTTTGCGAAGACTCCTCATAATAATAGCAGCTATCACAGTAGCTATCACCGTCAAGAAGGCCACAATCACCGAAGCCACCAAAGCTACACTTGTCTACACACTCTTCTCCAAGACTAATGTTTGCTGTTACCAAGGGGCAAGGATGGCATGCTTTCAAGAAGTGGAGTCCTACCAGCACACTGGATTAGCTCCAGTGAAACGATACCCGGGAAAGTCATCTGATTGTGGCCCGTAGGGCCACTTCCAGTAAAATCACAGCATGTCATGCTCACATGATTCACGGACGGAGACGATATCTTTCCAGCGCAAATACGCAGCTGCCCATCTTCAGCTCATCAAGCGCAGTACAGCCTGAAAGATCTAGAACGATGCCGTCGATAATTATGAAGCTAAACTCCATCCTCGTGAGGTACTGGGAGACGAGTGCCCCATCATTAAACTGAAAGACGAAGTAATCATCCTTGCTGGCGCAGAACTGGAGAATCCTAACGTCGCATTGGAGAGCAGACAAGATCCATTCATTCGATAACATTAGAATATCGATGTCGTTGCCGAGGTCGAGCTCGAAGCAGCACGAGTCCAGAGGCGCCTCCGATTCTTGGCGGAGGCTGAGCAAGTGGTCCACGAAGGATTCGAACCTGTCTTCGTTGCGCCACCCCTTGACGCCGGCGAAACGGATCCCCGGCGCGGATCTCCAGAGGTTGCGCCAGCGCTGCGCGAGAACGCACGTCCGCACCGCTTCGTGCGCTGGCAGCAGCGAGAGGATGTGTTGGAGGACGCCGTCTGGGACGGCGCCGATTCGATCCACCCCGCTCGCCCTGGATCTCCTCGCCGACCTCGGCGGCATCCTCGCTGCGAGACGCCGAGAGAAGGTGCATGTCAGCCGCCAAGACACGAGAGTGAGGAGGAGGGGGAGAGAGAGAGAGAGTACCGTCCGGTCGTCGCTGTGCTTTGCTCGCCGGCTGCCGCGGAGCGCAGTGGGATCTGTCGTCAGCGAGTGTAAGGCGGCGCTCTGGTGAGGAATTCCAATCCAGTAGGTGATGGCGGTGAAAGGGGAGAGGTTTGTTGACGACCTCAATTAATATTCCATCCCCAGATTATTAGGGTTAATTTCTCAATACCACTCTCAGGATTGGTCTGAGGGTGCTTCTATATGCTTCAGGTAGAAAGATACACGGATCTCAAAGCAATTTTGTTAATTACCCTGGTAAGTGGTAACCACGTTCACTACTCTGTGACGAAAGTACAGGACCCGCGGTGCCCAGTTCTGAAGTCCAAATTGGCCTCAACCGCTGTGCCCAGTTCTGATTTCGATCCAGTACGTTCCGCTTCCAAGCTTTCTTGAACATGGGAATTTAATGCGGTGGCTATTGTGTACATACATACGTTTCTTGTAAACATAAACTGTGAATGAATAAGCAGGATATTCAGCACTCGGTCTGTACCATACCATAAATTAAGAGTTACTAGGCATTCCTGTTGCTCGGCACCGTTCCGGAGGGTTGGAGAGACGCTCCGTTCCGAACTGACGATCGAGGGGTAGGAATGGCTGTTCCGATTCAGCTTTCGTTCCGCCCAGGCAGAACAGAACGGCCTCTCCTGGTCCTTTTTTTAGATACTGGGAAAAATACCATCCCGGCTTAGGCCTCACAAGGAGGTTACAGCCGCCTTGTTACAAATTTGCAGCACTTTCGTCTGCAAATATGATACGAGAAAACGCAAACTTTACAAAATCAAGAGTTTGGATGACAAGAATTAATAATAACATAGTCTATTAGTAAATCTCCATCCATTGTGCGCGTAAACTTCCATTGCCAACACTTCTAGACGTTGGCCTCTCCTGGTCCTGGCCGGCTAAAAAACTAGCCTGACCGATCAGGCCGGATCACACCGCAGGCGTCTGACATCTGACACAGTGAGGCAACACAGATGATGGAGGAAGGGGACGGCGGCCGCAGGTGGCAGTGGTGTCTCAACGTGGGTTCATGGTGTGGAAGAAAGGCGTGTTGGGGACGAACGCGCCAACTTCGTTACCTGTACTAACATGGCACTTGAGTTATTTAGCAAACTGAGATCTGAAACACAAAGGTGCAAATATCAAGTTTATAGATCAAACTATGCAGGTGCAGTTCAGATCTGGTTGCCATTGAGTGCTTCCAAGGAAATTTATAGCTATTAATGGATCTATATTAAGCTAAACACAGTGATTGTACTATTCTATGTACGTACTATTTAGTTCTAAAAGAAATATTCTTTTTTTTCAAGGAAGGAGATAGTTTCCTGCCTGCTTTGGTATGTAGTTTCTTGTCAATAAGTAGTGTTTATAAATTATTAGTTTCTCCTTGAATTAGGGCTCACATCAATTTTTTTAGCAAAGCCTTTTCTTTTCCTCCTCTGGTCGATGGAGTCAAATTCAAATTTGCCGGCATCGAGCTCAAAGCAGCACGACTCCAGAGGTGCCGCCGATTCTTGCCGGAGGAGGAGCAAGAGCGGTTCACAAGACCGTTGAACCTATTGACGCTGTGCCACCCCTCGACGCCGGTAAAATGGATCCCCAGCGCGGATCTCCAGAGGTCGTGCCAGTGCTGCACGAGGACGCAAGTCCGCACAGCATCGTGCGCTGGTAGGAGCAAGAGGATGTGGTGGAGGACACCATCTGAGAGGGCGCCGATTTGGTCCACCCCGCTCGCCGTGGATCTCCTCGCTGACCTCGGTGACATCCTGTCGATGAGCGTCAGGCTTGTGCGTCCTTGTTGCTATGCATGACACCGAGAGAAATATGGGCCATGTCAGCCGCCAAGACAAACTAGAGAGAGAGAGAGAGAGAGAGAGAGGCAGAGAGAGAGAGAGTACCATCCGGTCGTTGATGTGCTTCGCTCGTGAGATCGATCTGCAGTAGGTGATGGCGGTGAAAGAGGAGATTTCTTGCCCTAATAATACCATCCCTCGAACCCTATTAGGGTTTAGGGTTGAGCCGAGAGGCGTATGAACTTTATCCAGCGGTAGTCATCGAGCGTGCTGCATCGCGATTCGTGTCATTATTCTTTCCACCGTGTCGATTCGAATTTTCTCACGCGACAGCCCTGACAGGAGAGGAGAAGATGACATCAAGGAATGGCGGCCTGGGACTATATTGGCGCTCATGTCAGCAACAAACATGTAGACGCAGCAGATGACGACTCGAGATCCTTCATCTGCGGCAGCTGAGCCTGCTCTGGTGATGTGCGTTTATACTCTCTTTCCTTACATGTACTACTAGATTCTCATTGTTCTGAGTGCATAAAAACTGATCCAAATGCTGTACAAAATACTGATTGCCCCGGCAATTTCATGTCGACCTGCAGATGTGACACTACGAACAACGGATCAGATGCTGCAGGGAATGTCATCCGAGATCTGCACAATGGAATATTCTTGCAGGATCCAAATGGGTGATTTAGTGACATGATAAGAAGCCGCCCTTTCAGGAGTCTAAATTTTAGAGGGGTCACATCAAAGAGAATCTTACCATTTATATGTACTAAACAAAGTCAAATTATAAAACTAATTTCAGAACCCCCGTCTAATTCGCGAGACGAATCTAACGAGGGTAATTATACGGCGATTAGAAGATGGTTACTGTAGCATTACTGTAGCAAAAATAGATTAATTAGGCTCATTAGATTCGTCTCGAAAATAGCACCCATATGTGAAAAAGATTTTGTCATTAAACTAATCAAAATATTTTTAAATGTGGAGATTCTTTTTGATATGACGGGTCTAAAATTTAGAGAGGAGGAAACGAACGGGCCCCGGGCCCTAATCTATTATTCAGAGTTATTAGGGTAAACAATGCTACAGCAACAACAGAATATTCTTGGCTCATCTTACTAGACCTGCGGGTCCACTCTCCCTGCTTACACATGGGTCTGTAACCGTGTGAGTGATTGGATCGGACCGTTAAATCCTAGAAAATTTGCTTCCACAGGGAGTCGAACTCAGGACCTCAAGTGCTACTAAGTCTCTTATAACTACTAGGCTACAGGCTCTTTCGCAGAAGTTTTGAAACATAATCATGATATAGAAGATCCATCAACAAACTGTGAATATTATGCCTTCTTGACCCCAAAACTAGTCCCAACTCTAAATTTTCATAAATTACCCAAAAAAAACATCCAACAGACCTTTCTTTCCCGAGGCTTCTTTTCTTGTCCCGTGCCTCACGAGCCTCGCATACGAGATAAACTAAACAGGTCGCTAATGTCAAAATATGCAGCCAACAACCATTTGAATATAGAGAGGATTAAATCAAGACTTTAGCTTTTTTTTAGCTAATCTGTTGGAGATGCTCTGATCAATGAAAGATATAATTATAGAATAGACGCAATGGATGATGCTGACCGCACACCAAACCTGCTGCCACAGCAGGCAGCGCGGGCGCGGCAACCTACAGTACAGGTGGTTATTCCACCATTATAAATCGAACAGAACGTTGGAACTCGCTGCGAGCATCTCTCTCCTGCTCTTTCTTGGTTTTGAGTTAATCTCCCCTCGCTTTTGGTCTCACGTACGCTAACCCGGCCAACCATGATTTGCCCCAAAGCCCTCGTCTCATCTTCCCGGCCTGTTCACCTCCCGACGCTCCGCCGTCTCAACCGCTCCTCCACCGCCTCGGCACTCCGCATCGCAGCCATGTCCTACTCCCCCGCCGCCGCCGCCGTTGCGACCCCGATCGAGCATGTCGTGCTCATCAAAGTCCGCCCCGAGGCTGAGGCCTCCGGCGCCGCCACGGCGATGGTCTCCGCGCTGCAGGCGCTCGGCACCCAGGTCCCGGGTCTGGCCTACATCCACACGGGCCCCGTGCTGCGCCTCAGCTCGCCGGCCGCGGAGGCGCTGGGCCCCACCCACGTCCTCCACTACCGCTACGCCACCAAGTCAGACCTCGCCGCCTACGCGGCGCACCCGGCCCACGTCGCCGCCGTGCAGGGCCACGTGGTCCCCAACGCGCTCGACACCACAGCCGTCGACTGGGTCAACGTGGTGCCGACCGCGTCGCCCCTGGCGCCCGGCAGCGTCGTGCGGCTCACGCTCGCCAAGCCCAAGGTCGGGGTGGATCCGGCCCAGGTCGTGGAGATGGTGAGCACGGCGACCAAGGCCGCCGACGAGGTCTTGGACGACAAGGTGAGCTTCGGGGCCAGCATCGGGGAGATCTTCACCCCCGCGCGGGCCAAGGGTTACCAGTTCGGGATGGTGGTGATATTCGACAGCCTGGAGGAGCTGGACGCGGTGGAGGAGAACGAGAAGGTCCTCAAGGCCAGAGCTGGCGTCAGGTCAAGGCTCGATGACGTATTGGTGCTGGACTTCGTCGTGGGGCCTGCTGCAGATGCTTCGGCGCCAGCAAACCTGTGAGATTGCGAGCCAATAAGAATTGCTTCCCTTGATTACGGATCGAGACTTTAATTACCAGTACAATTCATCATGTTATATGCTTTAATTATTGCTTTCATTCCCATGCGTCATTTGATTACTACTGCCTAATGCAACCAATTGAGCCATCAGTAGTACTACCTCCGTCTCACAATATAAGCATTCCAGGGTTTGGTCAAAGTCAATCTGTTTCAACTTTGACTGCCAATAACGAAAAAATCATAACATTTGGCTTGACTTTGACCATACCCTAGAATGCTTATATTTTGAAATGGAGGTAGTATACATGATACTTTCATCCACTTTCTTGTGAAGTAGTGTACTTACTAAATAAACAAGAACGTTACTGATTTAGGGGCCGTTCGGATCCCCCTCTATTTCACCCTCTAAACTTCTACCCTCTAAAGTAAAAAAGAATCTTACTATTTAGGGGTACTAAATAAAATTTAATTGCAAAACCTTTCTGCAGACGGGCGTTATTTTTCGAGACGAATCTAACGAGCCTAATTAATCAATGTTTTGACACAGTGATGCTACAGTAACCATCGTCTAATCGCGGCTTAATTACCCTCATTACGTTAGTCTCGCGAAATAGAGGGGGGGTCCTGGACTTAGTTTTGTGATTTGACTTTGTTTAGTACACATAAATCGTGCCGGCATTATTGATGTGACTGCTACAGCACCCTCTAAAGTTTTTATAGCCTCATCCGAACGCACCCTTAGTTACATATAATTTTAATTAAATTAAACCTTATTTTAACAAATACTTTAATGACAACATGTGTGAAACTACTTTTTCAGGATCTTGGTTATCTCAACAATCATTGATCTTATGTTCAAAATGTTGTTTATTTTTTATGCATGTTTGCTCTGATTTTCTGTTTTGAATTTACACACTTAGCTTGTTGAGCCATAACGAGCTAGTTTGTGAGCTTAGGGCACCGAGCCGAGCTACAGTTTTAGCTCGTTAGTGTAATGAGCCGTGTTGAGCTAGCTTATTATTCTATTGAGCTAAGCCGAGTCGAGCTATTTGTCTGTGTGTATTCAAACAAAGTATTTTGGTCCCATGATACATGAAGTGTCGGTTTAGTAATTTAAGCTATTAGATTTAGATATCGTTTTAAAGAAGTCTAACAAATGAGTCCTACCTATAGCAGTACTCTTCCAGGAAATGTTCAGTACAAGAGCAGGTGCATAAACGTTCTCCCTCGCTCGCATTGGCATAAATTTCGTAACCTCTAGTATTATTGGTAGGCAGGCTTGAACCAGCCGGTGCTACTCTCAGTCTTGATGCTCAGGTTTTTTCCACGCAAAAAAAAAGGCTTGATCTGTTTGTTTTTTATTTTATTTCTCTCGATATAATTAATGTGAACGCTCACCAAACGGGGTGTCTCGATGCTGATTAAATTGCAAGTTGATGTGCCATCACATGCACACCAAGTCAGGTCGATATTTCTAAATCACGCTCCACTGTCTCATCTGCCGTCCACTGGAACTTTTTAATTAATTAAGCATGGTACTTGTGTATGATTATATTTTCTACCGTCATATCAACCTTCTCACCTCTATGCACGGAGAATCTGGAGTACGTCTCCTGGCCAATGATTTGGCAAGATCGCAAATTTCACGCAGAAATCACCCTCGGTTTGAGATTCCACCACAAAAGTCACATTTTTACAAAAGCTTACCCAGCCAAACCAAGCGTATAATACCGGCAAGAAAAAAAAAACAAGGGTAGAAGGAGAGTAAGTACATGAACGTTTTCTAAATCACGTTACAATGTCTCATCTGCCGTCCATTGGAATATTTTTAATTTTGCCTTGTACTGCACATCCGATTATATTTTCTAGTATCATATATGTGCGCCGACCATCTCGCATCTACGCGGTGATCATCTGCAGCACGTGCGTCTCCTGCAGGTCAATGATTTGGCAAAATTGCGAATCCCAGTCAGAATTAAATAACCCGTGTTTGAGATTCCATCCCTAAAGTTATTTTGTTGCCAAACCCTTCGCCCTTTCACCCTTCTTACCGCTTTGAACCGACGCTCGGATAGCCCAGGTCGAATGCGGATGAAAAGCGATCCATGTTTACAATTGACACCCCGTCTATCATTGGAAAAATGATTAGCTGTGATCAAGGGACAGATGAGAAAATTAGGGGCACATTTTAGTAGAGCTTAGGTTCAACGGAAGAGGAGAGGGCACTGCTCGGATTTCGCGTTGGAGAACTTTGCAGGAGTTCAGGCGTGGAGCGGTGCGTTGGTTGAGAACGGGGCCCCGTACGCGTGTGCTCGAGGAAGAGGAAGGACGCGGTTACAGCGCGTCCGTACGCGCGTTTGCCGAGCGCGCGTCCGCCCGACCAGCCTTTTTTGCGCGCGGGGGCGAAACCAAATCGGGGAGGCAACCATTCCAACAGCTGCCACGTGTCCCTAATCTCAATCCTTCAAACCAGAAGCCAACACGTGTCCTATTTAGCGGAGAAAAAGACCAACTCTTGCGCACAACATGGACGTTGCTGTTAGATGACGTCATCGCATTAAATACCCGATCTAAGAACTTTAAAATGCCATAACTCTCTCATACAATGTCCGTTTTCGATTTCGTTTTCACCGTTGCATTCTACATGACAAGACGAACAAAACTAGATCCCACTTGCATATGTTCTAAACTTTTTATGCATGTATTACAATATCACAGAAGTTGCTACCAGGTTGATAACATAA
Source organism: Eragrostis nindensis (assembly GCA_012490785.1). NCBI lineage: Eukaryota > Viridiplantae > Streptophyta > Magnoliopsida > Poales > Poaceae > Eragrostis > Eragrostis nindensis. The sequence goes on along the minus strand of JAAXCT010000030.1, from coordinate 930,162 downwards.
GTTGCTACCTTGTATATTTAAAAACCAATAGCAACTTGTATAGTAGACACAGTAACAACTTAAGATATATGCATAGTAATAATTTGAAAATTATACTATATGTAAAAATTTATTGTGACTCGAATCTAGTAGCAACTTATCTTGATGGTAGCTTCTATTAGTATGGTAGTAGCCACTCGTGTAGATACAAGTGTAGCAATTCGTATATACATAAGTTGTTATCATAAAAGTATATTTTTCTTACACAATAACGATATAAATTGGTATTGCATAGTACCACTTAGGTTGCTATAATGATATGAAATTAAACTTGTTACTAATCCATGTCATAGTGATTTCAGACAACATATAACAATCTTATTTTGTACAACAAAATATGTGTAGCAACTTATGTTATATGTACAGTAGCAATTTATGCCTGCAAAACTTTCTTCAAAATGTATGCAAATGGGGTCTAGTTTTGTTCGTCTCATCGAGTAGAATACAACGGTGAAAACAAAATCGAAAACGGACATGGTATGAGAGAGTTGTGGTATTTTAAAGTTCCTAAATCGGGCATTTAATGCGATGACGCCAGCCTCATCATTTTCTCTCCTTCACTGGGAGTCGTGACTGTATGTGTTTGGGCCCCTTAGCTAATAAAAAGAAACAAGCTAGTTTGATAAAGAGGCCAGGCCTATGATAAAAAGGCGGAGCGGGCCGTGCGCGTAGCGGACGCGCGCTAATGCGCGGGCGCGTACGGCTGCGCGTTAGACTTTTCGGAAGAGGAAGGTGTGGCGGCTGGTCTAAGTGGGCCGGTAGGTGGTCGAAGGGCCAGATTGGAAGTGTTGGGCCAGGCCGGAAAACAAGGAGTAGCCCAGGAGCTGGGCCAGATTTGGTCCGGAACAGAAAGCGAGAGGGACAAGAAAAATAAACAGGAGTGAAAGGGGTCTTTGCCTAGTGGTTAAGACATCCGAGTAACACCTCTCAGGTCCTGGGTTCGACTCCCTGTGGGAACAAATTTTCAAGGATTTAACGGTATTTGTGCTTTCAGTGGTAGGCGACGCTTCCGTCGAAGCGAGGCGCCATTGGTGACTTCGTATCTCTAGATTTGCCGGCATGTGTTCATAGGAGTGAGTGTGCGTGCGTTGTGAGTGTCTGAGTTGTATTGTGTAATCTCAAAAAGAAAATTAAATCTGCTTCGTTGTTTGCCTACGAGCGAGCCCTAATTAACCACGACCATCCATGTCGACAGCCACGAGCGCTGGCCCTTCCTCGATCGCTCTGCTTCCACGCCGTCACCGACTATGTCCGCTTCGACGCCGTCTGCCATGGCTCCCCGCGCCGCGGGACAGCACGGGCCACACTGCAATGTCTGTGACCGGGAATGGGCGATCAGCGTTGACGACTCTTTAATTTCGCCGGATCTGTGGATCTTCCGTCGCCCCTCCTCCGTACCCAGCCGAGATGAAGTCACACCAGTGTGGTCTCCAGTTCAGCGACGGCACCATGCATATTCCACTACGCCTTTGACCTCGCTCTAACAGCACAGCACCGTTTGGCGTGTCCATCTTCATGGCGTTTCTGCGTCCTGGAGGGCCGTCGACGTGAACAGGGATGACATCGACGCCCGTATCTTCAATGTGGACAGCCGCTGCATTGTGTATCACGACCGCAAGATCGTACAGTACTACCTAAACCTGGCAATGGGCTGAAAACCGAGCCATACCCCAACCCACACCAATTGCTGCAGCACTTCATTTGTGCAAACCGGACTAAACCAAACTAAATGAAAATTCAGCCCAAAACCACACACCAGCCCAGAGCTCCCATCCACAGTTTGGAACCGATTCCAAATCGATGGTGATACGCGATGCAGCGGCTCAAGGAAGCCGAGGAAACCGACCTGTATTCTCCGTCTTGGGAAGCTCCTACGGCCGCAATGGCGATGGTTTCCTTGGCTTCCTCATCTAGCTAGGACCTGAGGTGTGCTACTCAAGCCACCAAACCAACTGTCTGTAAATTAGACTGCTGTGCTTTCAATATAAAGAACGGCCAAATGGCCTTTGGTCTAAAATATTATTGGGAGTTGTATATATTATTCAGTTACGTTTCACTTTCTTCTGCGTGCAGGAAATCTCAGAGAAGAGCTTGAGCCGTCACGGAGGAACACAGTATAACAATTCGGGTCTTATTTAAGAATGTACGTGCACTCCGGAAAACCCGACGTTTGCCGAGTGTCGAGCTCTTTGCCGAGTGTATTTATTCGGGCACTCGGCAAACAAGGTCTTTGCTGTACTTTTTTTTTTTTTTGCACTCGGCAAAGATTTCAAACTTTGGCAAAGAGGCCCCTTTGTCGAGTGTTTTTCCCACTACACCCGCAAACAAAATTTCAATTGATTTTTTGAAGCACTAAATTAATTTAAATCAAAAAGTTTTGAATTACAAAGTTGCATAACTTCTCAACATCTGCACTTCTTATTTTAGTAATTGTTTATTCAACAATGCCCTAGTAAAATTGTTTACAAAATATGCGGCTCGTGTATAGTTTTTCGAAACACGAAGAGAGATATTTTGAATTTGTGAACAATGTTACTACCATTATTTCGGATAAAAAAAGACCAAAATAAAAGTTGTAGATCTTCAGATTTTACACAACTTTGCTGTTGAACACTTTTTAATTTGAATTAAATTTGTCAACAAAAAATACGTTTGAATTTCTAAAATTTGAAAATTTGAATTTTTGAAACGATCTCAGATGGCAAAACGATCAAAATGAAAGTTGTAGATCTCAAGATGTTATGAAACTTTGCAGTTGACAACGTTTTTATTTGAAATCATCTTGTCAACATAAACGTAGTTTGTAAGAGTACAAATTTGAAATTCAAATTTTGTAAACGACCTCAGATGGAGAAATGACCAAAACGAAAGTTGTAGATCTCCAAAAGTTATGAAACTTTGTAGTTGACAACTTTTTAAGTTGAATTAGTTTAGAGCCTCAAACAAGCACTAGACACTTGGTTTAATCTAATATTTGTTGAATTAAAACATGCTATGGGCACATGTGATGCTGTGGTGTAGTGGTAGAGAGGCTCCACACGTAAGGGAGAGGTTGCGGGTTCGAATCCCACTGGCTGCTGCCACGTTGGCACTTTGCCGAGTGCCAAAGAGTCCCTTTTTGACCGTGGGCTCTTTGCCGAATGTTGCACTCGGCAAAAGTTGTGCCGAGGGCATACGGGCCTTTTCCGAGTGCCCCTCAGGGGCAAAGGAGGGCTCTCCCGTAGTTGTTGGCGTGTGCAGTATGGGCCAGTTTGCCACCGCTCCCGGATGCTTCTGCTCCACCTGACAGAAGTCCTGTAAGTCTACTATAGCAAGGAGCGAAGAGCCGTTTTCATCTCACCACCGTTTGCTTGCTCCTGTTTTCATTCTCGGCTGAACATGAAGTCGGCTCCATGCTACAGTGTTTCAACATTAAAATGTCATGAGGAGCTGAAGCAACTAGAAGCTGCACCAAACGGACCCTATGTCACGAGGATAGCCATTGTCTAGTATAGTTCCTCAGCTAGTATGGTAAGGTCACCAATGCGACAGTCATGTTGGATAGAAAAACCAGGCGTTCTTCAGGGTTGGGTTCTAACCATGGCCACCACAATGGATGATGAACAGGCCCATGCTATTATTGCCAAGCTAAATTTGTAGCGACGTTTTTTCATTACCATCTAAAATATTGAATATATTTAGCGACGGGTTAAAGTTGCCCATGTTTAGCGATGGCTTTTATATTGAAGTCAAAATTTAAGCAACGGGTTTTCCAAAACGTGTCTCTACAAGTCCAGCCCATTGTTGGAGACAGGTTTTTGAAAGAGGTCGTTATGTCTCCATCGCTAAAAGCCTGTTTGTGTTGTAGTGAACCATACAAGTCGAACTTTTGTGGCATCGTCAAAATGTGTCTCAAAGATATGTCAGTAGGATGATGGCCTATGAGTCTAAGAGACATTTTCAAAACTATATGTATTATATAATAGAAAGGAAAATACAGTGGTCATCGCATCATGTAATGGAAACACATGTTATTGATTTTGCATCACACAAATGGGAATTCGCAACAGCACTCTTCCCCACGGCACTTACAACCATGACGTGGAAAGTCAGCACCTTCGCACAAGTCGCCGCATCTCTTCTTATTACACTTCTTCAAACCAAAACACCTAAATGATATAGGCGGCGGTGGTGGTGGGGCGCATTTTTGGCCTTTGGAGTCTGCACATGCGATGCATCAAACAAGAACCCTTATCGCTTATTAATATAAAACATGTGTAAAATGTAGAACAAGAGAAGGGTACTACACGCGCCCCCGGATTGACAGGATGGAATGGTGGTGGATATTATCACTAGAAACAAGAAAACAGAGGTGGTTAAGTACATAGTCCTAATCGTTCCGCCCTTGACGAGCACCATACCTTCTCTGTGTAGATGAAAAGAGGATATGTTATGTGTACCTATTCTCGTTGCATTGTGCTGGTGTTTATATAGAAGCCCAATACTTTGTACAAACAAATAATTTAATAGGTACAAAATCTATCTCTAATCTCCATCTCTATATCTTTGTTCTATATCTTGCGTCTCTACCTCTATCTCTATCTCTATATCTATCTTGATGCATGTTTGCTTGTATACAGTGGTCAACACTCTATGTTAATAAAAATTTTGATTTAGTTAAAATGCAGTAATTGGGCCAACTTGTCTTTGGATATTCTCGCAATTGCCTATTGTTTTTATATATACTACATTTGCTTTTGGCCACTGTAATTGGGCCAACTTGTCTTTGGATATTCTCGCAATTGCTAAACAAGCTGGGGACTTGTGTAAGTGGACCTCGACAGCTAGAGCCCGCTTTAATCAATTGACTCTGCTGCTTCGCTGCGAGCCCTAACCATGGGCATCCATGTCGACAGCCACGGCGCACCCGGTGGCGGCGGCGTCCGAGCGCTGGCCCTTCCTCGCTCCGCTTCAACGCTGTCACCGAGAGAGGGCTTGACTGACCCTTGCGCCGGATCTGCATCTTCCGTTGCTCTTCCTCCCTACCCGGCGGAGATGAAGTCACAGGCAGAACCAGGTGACACACGCAGCTGCCGTGATCTCCGGCGACAACACCATATTTCATTACGCCTTCGGCCTCGTTCTAACACAGCACGCTTTGGCGTGTCCATCTTCATGGCGCTTCTGCATCTCGGTGACGCGGATTGGACGACCATCGTAAACAGGAATGACATCGACGCCCGTTAATTTCTTCACCGTGGACAGCTGCCGACTCGCATATCACAACGTCGACGGCAAGATCGTACAGTGCCACGACGGCAGGTGGACTGTCGTGTCCACGGAGGTTGTTGCCAGCTGCAGACGTTCCGGGTGTTGGAATTAGCGGCAAAATTCTACAATATTTAATCTGGAAATTAAAGGCATAAATCAAAAACATGACTAAAGATAAGTAGCGATCGTAGTGTACCAACATAGACATCACCATGTCTATTTTATTAATAAAACACACATAAAAAAAAGAAACAACAAGGATTTATATTGTCGTCGTCTGATAGTGAAGATTGCAGATCAGTCGCTACCTAATGTCCAAAGAGCTCTATGCAATGATATTTGTCTGATAGCGCCTTTGCCTGATGTAATACTTTTGTGTTCCCTTGTCATATATATATATATTGATGACACCCTTTTTTGAATCTAGAATATTTTATATTGAAGCTGCAAGAATTAGTTCTCAGGTGACAAACATGTTGCATAATTCTTGATCAGATTCTAGAGATCAAAGTAGTGCATGTTTGGAAAATTGTTTTCTTAAAGCTGGAAACAATATTATTCAAGCTTGAACATTATTTTTTATTCATGGAGCAGGGGGATATGGGGCTGACGTAGACCGCGCGCGCTGGTAGAGGCTGGATTGTAAACGACTCCTTAATTTTCTGATAGAGAGGGTCACCGATTACAACTCTTCTTCCAGACGACGTGGGTGAAAGTATGAACCGATCGATCGAGTGAAAGAGAAATCCAATCAGGAATAGGATGGCGACGACGGCACCCGCCGCCTGCGACATCGCTCGCCTGCCCGAGGAGATCCTCATGGTGGTTATCTCCCGCACCACGCCGCGCGCCGCCGCCGTCTCGCAGGCTTTCCGCGCAGCAGCCGACTCCGATGCCGTCTGGGCCTGCTTCCTACCACGCGACGTCCCGCCGCTCCAACTCCAAGTCCACCCCGCGCCGCCGCCGTCTAGGAAGAAGGCTCTGTTCATGGGCCTCTCCGCCCGCCCCGTCCTCCTCCACGATGGTCTCACGGTGCGTACGGATTACGGAAAACTCACTGTGCTTCCTTTATTTTTTTTTTTCTTTTGGTTTCTTGGTGCTGTGAGCGTGGATGGACTCCACTGATCGGTGGTGGTGCGTGTTGCGCAGAGCATGTGGTTGGACAGGGAGAGCGGCGCCAAGTGCTACATGCTGTCCGCGAGGGCGTTGCACATCTTGGGGGGCGACAAGCCACAGTACTGGAGCTGGCTCAATCCCTTCTCCAGAACCAAATCCAGGTCGTCTGTCTGCCTCTAATGTGAAAGTGAACAAAATTATATATGATTGAGGTCGTCTGTCTGCCTCTAATCCAGTTCATCTGGGAGGCTGCTTTCGATCATCTTCTTTAGCTCACCCATCGGGTGAATTTGCAGCGCTCGCTGAGATCCAAGTAGTCTTCCCTGTCGCTGGCATTCAGTTCGTGGCAGTCCAACTCCTCCGGTGAGCATTTGCTCTGCGCCCTGCAGCCTAGATGCACCTTATTGCACCCCCTCAACCCTCATAACTCGAGTACGTGAATAGTTCTTGTAGCCTCTGATCCATCGAACTAAGCCTGAAGAGGCTGCCGCCTGTGACCGCCACAACACTGCTAGAGCTGTTTGAATCTTCCTGGTGAGGTTCACTGAATATCTCCTCAGTTTATCAGTGCACCTTTTCAGTTTCGTAAGCACTCTGCGCTGGCAGAGCATGTAGTTGCGTCTGTACGAATATATATCTCAGTTTATCAGTGCACCTTTTCAGTTTCATAAGCACTCTGGCAGAGCATGTTGTCTGGAAGAGCCTTTGCATCGGTACCAGCAGTGTTACATGGTGTTGAGACCAAATAAAGGTCTTAAGTTTTTAGAACTACATAAATGTAGATGCGCTAGAATTAGCAGTACATTCAACAGTCATCAGGTTCAGAATATACGAATTGTCTTTAACCACACATATATAGATTTTGAGATCAAACAAAAATTATGTTGCAAAGGTACGCAAGAGATCCTGATTGCCAAGGACTACAGCAACATCTCAACTGCAAAGCTAACTCCAAATGGTTCTGAATAATCGAGAGACAAAATGTCCATAACGGCCTGCATGTTCACTCCCCTGCATCACATGAAGAGCTGTTCAGATATAACTGAACCCCGCACGTCGTAGTACATGCATATATGCAGATTGCGTACAATCAGCAACATGTAAAGTGTCTGCAAATGAGAATCTATTAGAGCAAGCCCAACGCGAGTCGTATAGCCAACCAATGTCAGAATTTGCAGCAGAAAGGTAGGAGAGAGAAGGCTAGTGGGCGCGTCTGCAAGCGCCAAGGTCGCCCAGGCTCCAAGACTGTCGTGGGACCGCTGGTGCCTCCCTCCTCTCTCTGGCATGCAGACCCACGCCTGCGTTGAAGTCCACAAAGAGCCCATGCGTTGCAGCTTTGGGCTGTTAGTTGTCGCAAGATTGGCTATACGCGGTCTCGCATTGGCCTTGCTCTTAGACGATCCGGTCACAATAAAGCTCAAAAAATCAATTGCATACTACGAGATACCAATCAAGTGTTTACACGTGTATTTTATTCCTTTGATCAGTGCAGAAATAAAATAACCAGACCAAGGACACAAACTTGCCTCATACTTTAGAAAACAAAAACTAAAAAAGATAATAGAAGCATGAATATCCAAGATCCCCTTACCCACTACTTGTAGCCAAAACCAGCGCATACGAAATTAACACCTGTAACAATATCAAACAGCAGAAAGCATTCAGAGGGATAATATGAAATTACATGTAATTGGTAAATGATAAAAATATAAACTTGATGCAACTTTATTTATCCACAAAACCGAAGAAAGGTACTGAAATAAGACGATAAAGCATTTGGTTCATTGTTTGACAAGAAAAAAAAAAGGCAAGTACCCAGGAATAAACAAAGGGATAACAGAATTTTCTTCGGAATGAACATTTTAAATACATTTGATTTATTAAAAATATGGAAATCAAGGGGAAGGGCATAAGCAGAAGTAGTATCACTGAAATAATCAATGAAAGACATCTTATTATGTATTGGTAGGATCTAGATGGCAGAAAATCCCATCAAAATGGGCTTAATTGAGGACAGTAGTTTCTTGCATGATGTAGAGACGTACAAACTGGAGAGTGTTCATAAAATTATGAATAGACACCACCAATTAAATGATGTAGAGACGTGGCTAAATGATTAGGAATTTATGTATGTGTTTTTTTTAATGTACACGTTGTGATCTTATAAAAAGACACAAAATGCTTATCAATAATAATTGCTTTTGCTAATAGACATTCACAAATAGCAGACTGGCCGGAAGCATGATGAGTGTCCAAGAAATTCGCAGCCAAAAATTCAATACCAGAACATTAGATATAAATTCGCCCTGGTGGTATGCCAGAGGAATTTAAGATCTTCAAAACTGTCAGAGCCATTCTATCAAGCTCTTCACATTTGATTTCAATCATCTTAAGATGGTCATAGGCAACAGAATGTTCTGGCAGACGCTCATATTCTGGCATATTGTAACTTCCTACTGTCGTGCTAGCTTAATCTTTTGAGTACCTGCAGAAAGCAAATGTTCTAATACATAAAGCAACCGTGGATTCGAAACTATGAAACGACAGAGCTACACGTGTACAAAGTTAGTACGTTTGAATTGTAAGTGTAAGCTTCTCAAGAATAGGCAAGTGTCGAAGAAACCAAAATAGTGTACTTAGGTCACCCACAAACCAGGCAATCAGTGAGTACCAAAGTCTTCAACTTGACAAATGTAGTGCAAAACTTCAAATCCCGGCTGAAAACATACTAGGCAAGGGTGCAAAGGTGCAAGATCAATCTCTGCCTAGTACAAGATATGGTAATATCATATCAAATATGTGTAGTTTGGTTGAGAATTAAATCCAAAGAAACTAGAAATAATTACTCAAGAGAAAGGTTTGCACCATACCTTTTATATAGGCATACACATCAATTTTATGGAAACTTTATATCTATATGACTACTATATTGACTTAACCGTGAAACTAGCATCACTTGGCAGTTAGTAGCCATCCTATATCTTTTTTATCGGAGACAGTCAGAAATTCCAGGACTATGAAACAACTGTTACTAGCACAACATGCCGATGATGAACAAGCTGTATAGGTTGTTTGATAATTAAAATGACGGTTTGAAGGAACCAAATGTATGCATGTAACCATACTACAGCTTGAATCATAGGTGTATGATTGTTTTATAGGATGAATTTGCTGCACAAGAATCAGTAGAACTAAATCAAGCGCCGCCAGCTTTCTCTGTAATCACCGCTCGGCGCCGGCCCTCTCTGCGGCGCCCACCTCCACGACAACCCTCAGCTTGAGCCTCATCGTCTCCGCGCGGCACCCGTGGGAGCTCCATCAACGAAGCAACAGCCGACGCGGCTTCAATGCAGCTTGTTTCTGCAGAAGGCACGCAGTGCCATTCAGACTGTCTGGCATGGAGAGCATTGTTCTCACGGAAATTCATTGCATTCAATGGAAATTTCAGTTTAGGACAACGAACCATGTTGTATTGTTTGAAGCTAATAGAATAGAATATATCTAGAGGAATTTTACGGTGCCCTATACCACTAGTATTATACTAGTGGTATTGTGAAGGGTATTATGGTCATTTTAATTTTACGGTCTGCTTTACATGACATCACCGCCCATCGAAATTCTTGCATCGCCACCCCTCTCCCTGCGATCTCACCATGCCACCACCTATGATATTTCCGCCCCGCACCGCCACCAATTTGCCCTTTGCCGCCACCAATTTCACACCAACACTAAAGTTTTTTTCCTCAAATACCTTAATATTATTAATACTACTGGATCGTCTGATTTTAAATACCATCAGTATATATACTAATGGTATAGAGCAATACAACTAGTATATACTAGTGGTATAGGGCATCGTAAAACTCCTCAAAGGAAGCACCCTGGCACATAATTGACATGAACTAATCATATATTTCATCTCATCACATTTCAGCTCCTAAGCTGCAGTCTACTGAAAGAGCACAAATTGCAGTAGCTAGGAAGTAGAGGCAGTACCAAAGTTCCTTTGAAAACTTCTGTCGACATGATTTTCTGAAGAAAAAAGAGAGGATATGCACAATGAACTTCTGTTGATAAAAAATGAATTAGACAACCTGAAAGAGTACGTGAAAGCTGAATTTTGCACCTTGTACATGCGAAACTGCACTCACAAAGACTGGAAATATGCGCTTTCGCTGAGTAATACACCCGTCATCGTTGCAGGGAACTGAATTCGTGCATTCAGACATTGGCATATGATCACTTGGCGGAAGCAGGTGGTGTGGTTCAACAGCATGTGGCATGGATGCACAAGCAGAGATAGATGCAGGCGGTGTGGCTATATCAATGCCTCAATGGGGTCATATTTGAATGGCGTTGCCGCAGTCATCGATGGACATAACAACATGCTTGTGGCCAAATCGATGCATAGTAATGGGCAGACGTCGGCTCAGATTGGGACATTGGAACAAGCGACAGATCAATGGTTGCCGATGACGGCATGCATGTCCGCACAGAAGAGGAAGCTGGCGTCTGTGCGAACATGGTCGCCGTAGTTGTGGGCGTCGACGAGTGCGAGGTTGGAATTGCACAATTCGTTGATCCTAAGGATGGTGGATGGAGTCCCTCTGGCTATCGGCGGCAGCATGCTTCCACTATTAGCGCGTTCATGGTGGCGTCCACACCTTGGCCATCGGCAGGTAGATCGGGATCGTGGAGGACGACGTCCCTATCGAGTGAGGAAATTTGTCAAGAGCAGAGGGATTTGTGCCGGGGTTTTTATGAAAAAGTAATTAAGTGGGTCGAGAGAATCCTGTGGTCAAACGGTGGAGCGCACTATGTTGATCTGATGGAGCGCACTATGTTTGCACAGATTGCACGATATAAGCCTATTGCACCAAATATTTCCCCTCAAATAGGCCCATTGCACCAAATATTTCCCCATATACCAGCCACCAGTTAAGATTAATTCTGCAAGTCCAATATTGTCCAACGAGAATGGGTTGAAGTAACATGTTGTGACTAATTCTGTCCATCCGGCTTGGCAATCTTCCCATTGAATACATAAACTTTTCTTGAATACATAGGGGATTCACCACATAATTTGAAATGTATCTCTCTTCATTCTTAAATTGTGGTCGCAAATGATTTTTGAATTTTTTTATCATTCATCTTATTCAAAAAATTTAGAAATGATCTTATTTTTTTGAATTGTTTTATCACTAAGTGTTTGTTTGGATCCCTGGAAATGAAAGTTTTTCCAAGAATCACATTTTAAGAATTGAATCATCAACTTGCGAGGTGGCTGAGTTTTAGTCATAGAACTTAAAAATTGCTTAACCGGATCACACAACTTGTTTGTAAGGGTGCAAACAAAGTCCTAAATTACAGATATAGTATAGGATAAGTTTGTATGAAGCAAAAGAAAATCAAGATTCAATGTCACGTGACATATGAAGTCAGAACATATATTTCACGTGACATATGCAAAAGTCACTTTGTTTTCTTTCTACACTTGCAAATTCTGGGAATTTATTTTTATCAATGCCACTTCATCACCCCACTATCATTAGGCCATATATGTCGATGTGGCATCTTTTTGTCTATATGATGGTCGTTCTTTGCTCTCATATCATCAAAATATGTTGTTGTGGTTTGCTTTATGACCTTATTTGCACCGTCATAACAAGTTATGTGACTCAATTGAGCAATTTTCAAAATGTATGACTAAATCGCACCCACCTCACAAGTTATGGTATCACCAACGCAATTCACTCTTTAACCAAATATTTTGAATAAATGAACAGTAAAATGTAACTAAAAAGTCAATGAAAACAACAACGGAGGGAGTAACATACTTGTAAAAAATGAAAATCAGTTTTTAATCACGCATGACATTAGCAACCGAGCAAGTCTGAATTCTCTGACATTTATACCAACATTACAAGAACACACATGGAAGTAGTCCACACAATATTATTAGTAAGTAATATAGCAACAAACTGGCCTCACATTCAAACTGCCTTCAGAAACATATATTTTTGATAGAGCAATAATCACCCTCTGCAAGGACAAGATCACGGCTGCTTTACACCATCATAAATTTCTGAATAATCAAGAGACAGAAGATCCATCAACAGGGTACTGAATATTGTAACTTCTTGACCCCAAAAGCAGTGCAAACATAACTGAAACCGGCATGAGAGAAGGATAACTTCAATGACTTTTATGTGCAGAAAAGCTACTACGATGCTAGAAGAAAAGAAAAGAAAAATAACTCATTTTGATGCATTTCAGTGCTCCAGTTAATTTGATGACAAGTGAACACATTGGACGTAACAAAACTACTGAAACAATAGAAGATATTACATATCAATACTTATAACAGTAACAAAAGGACACATGATTTCTGCTCTGCTCCTTTCTAGAAACTTTGTAGCAAAGATGATGAACTAAAAGTACTGAACAATAAGTGTTTCTTTACAGTGAGTTTTATTTATTATCACACTAACATCATTGCGAACATGCTTGTTCAATATTAAGGCACACGCATGTGGTCTACTAGTCATCTTTGGAAATGATAAAATTCATTAATTCTTATTACACAGTTTTTACATGAATGTTAACATTATAATCTGTACAAAGATGACACGTCTCTTGATTGTGGACGTAGAAATTTAGTAACATATTATCAGAACACATAGAAAGCTCTAATTTACCAGCAACGTGGTCAATACATGGTTAGCATCGATAAAATTATTTCATCCATCCATAGTTCCCAGGATAATAATACTAACATTTATCAGACTACAAAAATCAAATTGATCAACATAACTTATTGACGAATCCTCCGAGAAGCAAAGTAAACCCAAGTAAAATTGGCTTCAAGTTACAGACAGAAAAGGGATCATTGTGGGGATGAAGTAGCAAAAAGTGGTAAAGATACATTGTAATATTAATTTAGTCACGGTAAGAGCAGGGCAAATTTCTTGTTTGTCTCACAATATGGGATATTTACAAGCTTTTGGGCACTGGGGCTAGCACTCATGCAGCCCAACGAACTGACACAGGAAAATGCATACAGCAAAGAGAACCCATGTATGTAATACCGCAGACTATAGGAATTGACGTAGGATTATATAAGACATTGATTTGACACAGCAACATAATATCTTCTCGTACTGGCAAGCTCTGAAGTGGATGGAAAATATGGTATCATTGAGGATATTAAGGAGTGTATAAGTAATGATGTATGGTGATATTAATTTATTCAAGGTAGCAGAAAGGGAAGTAGTTTCCCTTTCCATCTCTGAACAAATTGAATTTCTACCAAAGTTTGAAACATTAGTTGACGAGAATGCTCATTTTGCTTTCACACGTGCACATGTGGAGCATGTGTAAATACTAGAGTAGAAGGTTGAGGGAGATGAAGAAAGACAATGGTGGTATTCCGAGGGCGCAAATCTGCCATATTTCTAAAATGATACAAAATATAATCAAAGCATAGCAGGCTTGGATCTTCATACCTCTACTTTGAGCTTAAACCAATGCATTTAAAGTTAACATCTGCGAAAGACAAAATAAAAGGCACTTAGACATGACTTTTTTTTTTACAAAAAAAAATTCCATTAACCTGGTAAGTAATCGCAAAATACAGAATCGCAAAACAAAACCGCAAAATACAGGGAATCGATAAGAACTTCACTTGGACCCGTGTACTAACTTTATCTATTTATAACCAAGTTCGATGTATTTAATAAACTAAGATGAAAAAATATCCTTTACTCCTTTGACAACAACATTAAGCACTCAGAAATAAACATTAGTGTCAATGAAGTTTGCAATAAATGGAAGTCCCATATAAATACACAAGTGGCATATAAAGACACAACAAGGGCAGGGATAGGAGAAGGGAACTAGGATTATAGATCAACTCTCTTGCTTACTGAACCAGGAAATCGGTGTTTAAAAAAGCGTCGCCTAGGCGCTGCGCGGCAGGTGAACGCGTCGCTTTGCCCTACGCGGTGGGTAATAAGCGGGCAACCACTTAGCGGCATGAGGCGGAATTAGGCGCGCTTAATTGCGCTTTTTTGGTGGGCTGAGGCACGTTGTGCGACCGATTCGAGCCGTCTGGAGGTCGGATCGAGGGAGAATGAGACGTGCGGAGTGCCCTAACCTCATTTTTCCTCCCCCGGTGGCCCAAATTGATCGCCGCCAGACCTCTCCGACGGCCGGCCGCCGGCGAATCGTCCTCTCCGGCCAGCCGTCGACAGATTCTCCTCCCCTGCCGGACAAAACGGGTCACCGCCGTCGAATTCCCCTAGATGTTGAGCTCCTCCTCCTCTTCTCTTCAGTCCTTGGCAGCATTCTCCCTGCCGGCGCTGAGGGAGAAGAACAGGGACGTCAATGAATGGGCAACGGCGGCGCTCGTGTGTCGTGTTCGATTTCGTTTTCACCGTTGCATTCTACATGACAAGACGAACAAAACTAGATCCCACTTGCATATGTTCTAAACTTTTTATGCATGTATTACAATATCACAGAAGTTGCTACCAGGTTGATAACATAAGTTGCTACCTTGTATATTTAAAAACCAATAGCAACTTGTATAGTAGACACAGTAACAACTTAAGATATATGCATAGTAATAATTTGAAAATTATACTATATGTAAAAATTTATTGTGACTCGAATCTAGTAGCAACTTATCTTGATGGTAGCTTCTATTAGTATGGTAGTAGCCACTCGTGTAGATACAAGTGTAGCAATTCGTATATACATAAGTTGTTATCATAAAAGTATATTTTTCTTACACAATAACGATATAAATTGGTATTGCATAGTACCACTTAGGTTGCTATAATGATATGAAATTAAACTTGTTACTAATCCATGTCATAGTGATTTCAGACAACATATAACAATCTTATTTTGTACAACAAAATATGTGTAGCAACTTATGTTATATGTACAGTAGCAATTTATGCCTGCAAAACTTTCTTCAAAATGTATGCAAATGGGGTCTAGTTTTGTTCGTCTCATCGAGTAGAATACAACGGTGAAAACAAAATCGAAAACGGACATGGTATGAGAGAGTTGTGGTATTTTAAAGTTCCTAAATCGGGCATTTAATGCGATGACGCCAGCCTCATCATTTTCTCTCCTTCACTGGGAGTCGTGACTGTATGTGTTTGGGCCCCTTAGCTAACAAAAAGAAACAAGCTAGTTTGATAAAGAGGCCAGGCCTATGATAAAAAGGCGGAGCGGGCCGTGCGCGTAGCGGACGCGCGCTAATGCGCGGGCGCGTACGGCTGCGCGTTAGACTTTTCGGAAGAGGAAGGTGTGGCGGCTGGTCTAAGTGGGCCGGTAGGTGGTCGAAGGGCCAGATTGGAAGTGTTGGGCCAGGCCGGAAAACAAGGAGTAGCCCAGGAGCTGGGCCAGATTTGGTCCGGAACAGAAAGCGAGAGGGACAAGAAAAATAAACAGGAGTGAAAGGGGTCTTTGCCTAGTGGTTAAGACATCCGAGTAACACCTCTCAGGTCCTGGGTTCGACTCCCTGTGGGAACAAATTTTCAAGGATTTAACGGTATTTGTGCTTTCAGTGGTAGGCGACGCTTCCGTCGAAGCGAGGCGCCATTGGTGACTTCGTATCTCTAGATTTGCCGGCATGTGTTCATAGGAGTGAGTGTGCGTGCGTTGTGAGTGTCTGAGTTGTATTGTGTAATCTCAAAAAGAAAATTAAATCTGCTTCGTTGTTTGCCTACGAGCGAGCCCTAATTAACCACGACCATCCATGTCGACAGCCACGAGCGCTGGCCCTTCCTCGATCGCTCTGCTTCCACGCCGTCACCGACTATGTCCGCTTCGACGCCGTCTGCCATGGCTCCCCGCGCCGCGGGACAGCACGGGCCACACTGCAATGTCTGTGACCGGGAATGGGCGATCAGCGTTGACGACTCTTTAATTTCGCCGGATCTGTGGATCTTCCGTCGCCCCTCCTCCGTACCCAGCCGAGATGAAGTCACACCAGTGTGGTCTCCAGTTCAGCGACGGCACCATGCATATTCCACTACGCCTTTGACCTCGCTCTAACAGCACAGCACCGTTTGGCGTGTCCATCTTCATGGCGTTTCTGCGTCCTGGAGGGCCGTCGACGTGAACAGGGATGACATCGACGCCCGTATCTTCAATGTGGACAGCCGCTGCATTGTGTATCACGACCGCAAGATCGTACAGTACTACCTAAACCTGGCAATGGGCTGAAAACCGAGCCATACCCCAACCCACACCAATTGCTGCAGCACTTCATTTGTGCAAACCGGACTAAACCAAACTAAATGAAAATTCAGCCCAAAACCACACACCAGCCCAGAGCTCCCATCCACAGTTTGGAACCGATTCCAAATCGATGGTGATACGCGATGCAGCGGCTCAAGGAAGCCGAGGAAACCGACCTGTATTCTCCGTCTTGGGAAGCTCCTACGGCCGCAATGGCGATGGTTTCCTTGGCTTCCTCATCTAGCTAGGACCTGAGGTGTGCTACTCAAGCCACCAAACCAACTGTCTGTAAATTAGACTGCTGTGCTTTCAATATAAAGAACGGCCAAATGGCCTTTGGTCTAAAATATTATTGGGAGTTGTATATATTATTCAGTTACGTTTCACTTTCTTCTGCGTGCAGGAAATCTCAGAGAAGAGCTTGAGCCGTCACGGAGGAACACAGTATAACAATTCGGGTCTTATTTAAGAATGTACGTGCACTCCGGAAAACCCGACGTTTGCCGAGTGTCGAGCTCTTTGCCGAGTGTATTTATTCGGGCACTCGGCAAACAAGGTCTTTGCTATACTTTTTTTTTTTTTTTGCACTCGGCAAAGATTTCAAAATTTGGCAAAGAGGCCCCTTTGTCGAGTGTTTTTCCCACTACACCCGCAAACAAAATTTCAATTGATTTTTTGAAGCACTAAATTAATTTAAATCAAAAAGTTTTGAATTACAAAGTTGCATAACTTCTCAACATCTGCACTTCTTATTTTAGTAATTGTTTATTCAACAATGCCCTAGTAAAATTGTTTACAAAATATGCGGCTCGTGTATAGTTTTTCGAAACACGAAGAGAGATATTTTGAATTTGTGAACAATGTTACTACCATTATTTCGGATAAAAAAAGACCAAAATAAAAGTTGTAGATCTTCAGATTTTACACAACTTTGCTGTTGAACACTTTTTAATTTGAATTAAATTTGTCAACGAAAAATACGTTTGAATTTCTAAAATTTGAAAATTTGAATTTTTGAAACGATCTCAGATGGCAAAACGATCAAAATGAAAGTTGTAGATCTCAAGATGTTATGAAACTTTGCAGTTGACAACGTTTTTATTTGAAATCATCTTGTCAACATAAACGTAGTTTGTAAGAGTACAAATTTGAAATTCAAATTTTGTAAACGACCTCAGATGGAGAAATGACCAAAACGAAAGTTGTAGATCTCCAAAAGTTATGAAACTTTGTAGTTGACAACTTTTTAAGTTGAATTAGTTTAGAGCCTCAAACAAGCACTAGACACTTGGTTTAATCTAATATTTGTTGAATTAAAACATGCTATGGGCACATGTGATGCTGTGGTGTAGTGGTAGAGAGGCTCCACACGTAAGGGAGAGGTTGCGGGTTCGAATCCCACTGGCTGCTGCCACGTTGGCACTTTGCCGAGTGCCAAAGAGTCCCTTTTTGACCGTGGGCTCTTTGCCGAATGTTGCACTCGGCAAAAGTTGTGCCGAGGGCATACGGGCCTTTTCCGAGTGCCCCTCAGGGGCAAAGGAGGGCTCTCCCGTAGTTGTTGGCGTGTGCAGTATGGGCCAGTTTGCCACCGCTCCCGGATGCTTCTGCTCCACCTGACAGAAGTCCTGTAAGTCTACTATAGCAAGGAGCGAAGAGCCGTTTTCATCTCACCACCGTTTGCTTGCTCCTGTTTTCATTCTCGGCTGAACATGAAGTCGGCTCCATGCTACAGTGTTTCAACATTAAAATGTCATGAGGAGCTGAAGCAACTAGAAGCTGCACCAAACGGACCCTATGTCACGAGGATAGCCATTGTCTAGTATAGTTCCTCAGCTAGTATGGTAAGGTCACCAATGCGACAGTCATGTTGGATAGAAAAACCAGGCGTTCTTCAGGGTTGGGTTCTAACCATGGCCACCACAATGGATGATGAACAGGCCCATGCTATTATTGCCAAGCTAAATTTGTAGCGACGTTTTTTCATTACCATCTAAAATATTGAATATATTTAGCGACGGGTTAAAGTTGCCCATGTTTAGCGATGGCTTTTATATTGAAGTCAAAATTTAAGCAACGGGTTTTCCAAAACGTGTCTCTACAAGTCCAGCCCATTGTTGGAGACAGGTTTTTGAAAGAGGTCGTTATGTCTCCATCGCTAAAAGCCTGTTTGTGTTGTAGTGAACCATACAAGTCGAACTTTTGTGGCATCGTCAAAATGTGTCTCAAAGATATGTCAGTAGGATGATGGCCTATGAGTCTAAGAGACATTTTCAAAACTATATGTATTATATAATAGAAAGGAAAATACAGTGGTCATCGCATCATGTAATGGAAACACATGTTATTGATTTTGCATCACACAAATGGGAATTCGCAACAGCACTCTTCCCCACGGCACTTACAACCATGACGTGGAAAGTCAGCACCTTCGCACAAGTCGCCGCATCTCTTCTTATTACACTTCTTCAAACCAAAACACCTAAATGATATAGGCGGCGGTGGTGGTGGGGCGCATTTTTGGCCTTTGGAGTCTGCACATGCGATGCATCAAACAAGAACCCTTATCGCTTATTAATATAAAACATGTGTAAAATGTAGAACAAGAGAAGGGTACTACACGCGCCCCCGGATTGACAGGATGGAATGGTGGTGGATATTATCACTAGAAACAAGAAAACAGAGGTGGTTAAGTACATAGTCCTAATCGTTCCGCCCTTGACGAGCACCATACCTTCTCTGTGTAGATGAAAAGAGGATATGTTATGTGTACCTATTCTCGTTGCATTGTGCTGGTGTTTATATAGAAGCCCAATACTTTGTACAAACAAATAATTTAATAGGTACAAAATCTATCTCTAATCTCCATCTCTATATCTTTGTTCTATATCTTGCGTCTCTACCTCTATCTCTATCTCTATATCTATCTTGATGCATGTTTGCTTGTATACAGTGGTCAACACTCTATGTTAATAAAAATTTTGATTTAGTTAAAATGCAGTAATTGGGCCAACTTGTCTTTGGATATTCTCGCAATTGCCTATTGTTTTTATATATACTACATTTGCTTTTGGCCACTGTAATTGGGCCAACTTGTCTTTGGATATTCTCGCAATTGCTAAACAAGCTGGGGACTTGTGTAAGTGGACCTCGACAGCTAGAGCCCGCTTTAATCAATTGACTCTGCTGCTTCGCTGCGAGCCCTAACCATGGGCATCCATGTCGACAGCCACGGCGCACCCGGTGGCGGCGGCGTCCGAGCGCTGGCCCTTCCTCGCTCCGCTTCAACGCTGTCACCGAGAGAGGGCTTGACTGACCCTTGCGCCGGATCTGCATCTTCCGTTGCTCTTCCTCCCTACCCGGCGGAGATGAAGTCACAGGCAGAACCAGGTGACACACGCAGCTGCCGTGATCTCCGGCGACAACACCATATTTCATTACGCCTTCGGCCTCGTTCTAACACAGCACGCTTTGGCGTGTCCATCTTCATGGCGCTTCTGCATCTCGGTGACGCGGATTGGACGACCATCGTAAACAGGAATGACATCGACGCCCGTTAATTTCTTCACCGTGGACAGCTGCCGACTCGCATATCACAACGTCGACGGCAAGATCGTACAGTGCCACGACGGCAGGTGGACTGTCGTGTCCACGGAGGTTGTTGCCAGCTGCAGACGTTCCGGGTGTTGGAATTAGCGGCAAAATTCTACAATATTTAATCTGGAAATTAAAGGCATAAATCAAAAACATGACTAAAGATAAGTAGCGATCGTAGTGTACCAACATAGACATCACCATGTCTATTTTATTAATAAAACACACATAAAAAAAAGAAACAACAAGGATTTATATTGTCGTCGTCTGATAGTGAAGATTGCAGATCAGTCGCTACCTAATGTCCAAAGAGCTCTATGCAATGATATTTGTCTGATAGCGCCTTTGCCTGATGTAATACTTTTGTGTTCCCTTGTCATATATATATATATTGATGACACCCTTTTTTGAATCTAGAATATTTTATATTGAAGCTGCAAGAATTAGTTCTCAGGTGACAAACATGTTGCATAATTCTTGATCAGATTCTAGAGATCAAAGTAGTGCATGTTTGGAAAATTGTTTTCTTAAAGCTGGAAACAATATTATTCAAGCTTGAACATTATTTTTTATTCATGGAGCAGGGGGATATGGGGCTGACGTAGACCGCGCGCGCTGGTAGAGGCTGGATTGTAAACGACTCCTTAATTTTCTGATAGAGAGGGTCACCGATTACAACTCTTCTTCCAGACGACGTGGGTGAAAGTATGAACCGATCGATCGAGTGAAAGAGAAATCCAATCAGGAATAGGATGGCGACGACGGCACCCGCCGCCTGCGACATCGCTCGCCTGCCCGAGGAGATCCTCATGGTGGTTATCTCCCGCACCACGCCGCGCGCCGCCGCCGTCTCGCAGGCTTTCCGCGCAGCAGCCGACTCCGATGCCGTCTGGGCCTGCTTCCTACCACGCGACGTCCCGCCGCTCCAACTCCAAGTCCACCCCGCGCCGCCGCCGTCTAGGAAGAAGGCTCTGTTCATGGGCCTCTCCGCCCGCCCCGTCCTCCTCCACGATGGTCTCACGGTGCGTACGGATTACGGAAAACTCACTGTGCTTCCTTTATTTTTTTTTTTTCTTTTGGTTTCTTGGTGCTGTGAGCGTGGATGGACTCCACTGATCGGTGGTGGTGCGTGTTGCGCAGAGCATGTGGTTGGACAGGGAGAGCGGCGCCAAGTGCTACATGCTGTCCGCGAGGGCGTTGCACATCTTGGGGGGCGACAAGCCACAGTACTGGAGCTGGCTCAATCCCTTCTCCAGAACCAAATCCAGGGTCGTCTGTCTGCCTCTAATGTGAAAGTGAACAAAATTATATATGATTGAGGTCGTCTGTCTGCCTCTAATCCAGTTCATCTGGGAGGCTGCTTTCGATCATCTTCTTTAGCTCACCCATCGGGTGAATTTGCAGCGCTCGCTGAGATCCAAGTAGTCTTCCCTGTCGCTGGCATTCAGTTCGTGGCAGTCCAACTCCTCCGGTGAGCATTTGCTCTGCGCCCTGCAGCCTAGATGCACCTTATTGCACCCCCTCAACCCTCATAACTCGAGTACGTGAATAGTTCTTGTAGCCTCTGATCCATCGAACTAAGCCTGAAGAGGCTGCCGCCTGTGACCGCCACAACACTGCTAGAGCTGTTTGAATCTTCCTGGTGAGGTTCACTGAATATCTCCTCAGTTTATCAGTGCACCTTTTCAGTTTCGTAAGCACTCTGCGCTGGCAGAGCATGTAGTTGCGTCTGTACGAATATATATCTCAGTTTATCAGTGCACCTTTTCAGTTTCATAAGCACTCTGGCAGAGCATGTTGTCTGGAAGAGCCTTTGCATCGGTACCAGCAGTGTTACATGGTGTTGAGACCAAATAAAGGTCTTAAGTTTTTAGAACTACATAAATGTAGATGCGCTAGAATTAGCAGTACATTCAACAGTCATCAGGTTCAGAATATACGAATTGTCTTTAACCACACATATATAGATTTTGAGATCAAACAAAAATTATGTTGCAAAGGTACGCAAGAGATCCTGATTGCCAAGGACTACAGCAACATCTCAACTGCAAAGCTAACTCCAAATGGTTCTGAATAATCGAGAGACAAAATGTCCATAACGGCCTGCATGTTCACTCCCCTGCATCACATGAAGAGCTGTTCAGATATAACTGAACCCCGCACGTCGTAGTACATGCATATATGCAGATTGCGTACAATCAGCAACATGTAAAGTGTCTGCAAATGAGAATCTATTAGAGCAAGCCCAACGCGAGTCGTATAGCCAACCAATGTCAGAATTTGCAGCAGAAAGGTAGGAGAGAGAAGGCTAGTGGGCGCGTCTGCAAGCGCCAAGGTCGCCCAGGCTCCAAGACTGTCGTGGGACCGCTGGTGCCTCCCTCCTCTCTCTGGCATGCAGACCCACGCCTGCGTTGAAGTCCACAAAGAGCCCATGCGTTGCAGCTTTGGGCTGTTAGTTGTCGCAAGATTGGCTATACGCGGTCTCGCATTGGCCTTGCTCTTAGACGATCCGGTCACAATAAAGCTCAAAAAATCAATTGCATACTACGAGATACCAATCAAGTGTTTACACGTGTATTTTATTCCTTTGATCAGTGCAGAAATAAAATAACCAGACCAAGGACACAAACTTGCCTCATACTTTAGAAAACAAAAACTAAAAAAGATAATAGAAGCATGAATATCCAAGATCCCCTTACCCACTACTTGTAGCCAAAACCAGCGCATACGAAATTAACACCTGTAACAATATCAAACAGCAGAAAGCATTCAGAGGGATAATATGAAATTACATGTAATTGGTAAATGATAAAAATATAAACTTGATGCAACTTTATTTATCCACAAAACCGAAGAAAGGTACTGAAATAAGACGATAAAGCATTTGGTTCATTGTTTGACAAGAAAAAAAAAAGGCAAGTACCCAGGAATAAACAAAGGGATAACAGAATTTTCTTCGGAATGAATACCATTTTAAATACATTTGATTTATTAAAAATATGGAAATCAAGGGGAAGGGCATAAGCAGAAGTAGTATCACTGAAATAATCAATGAAAGACATCTTATTATGTATTGGTAGGATCTAGATGGCAGAAAATCCCATCAAAATGGGCTTAATTGAGGACAGTAGTTTCTTGCATGATGTAGAGACGTACAAACTGGAGAGTGTTCATAAAATTATGAATAGACACCACCAATTAAATGATGTAGAGACGTGGCTAAATGATTAGGAATTTATGTATGTGTTTTTTTTAATGTACACGTTGTGATCTTATAAAAAGACACAAAATGCTTATCAATAATAATTGCTTTTGCTAATAGACATTCACAAATAGCAGACTGGAAGCATGATGAGTGTCCAAGAAATTCGCAGCCAAAAATTCAATACCAGAACATTAGATATAAATTCGCCCTGGTGGTATGCCAGAGGAATTTAAGATCTTCAAAACTGTCAGAGCCATTCTATCAAGCTCTTCACATTTGATTTCAATCATCTTAAGATGGTCATAGGCAACAGAATGTTCTGGCAGACGCTCATATTCTGGCATATTGTAACTTCCTACTGTCGTGCTAGCTTAATCTTTTGAGTACCTGCAGAAAGCAAATGTTCTAATACATAAAGCAACCGTGGATTCGAAACTATGAAACGACAGAGCTACACGTGTACAAAGTTAGTACGTTTGAATTGTAAGTGTAAGCTTCTCAAGAATAGGCAAGTGTCGAAGAAACCAAAATAGTGTACTTAGGTCACCCACAAACCAGGCAATCAGTGAGTACCAAAGTCTTCAACTTGACAAATGTAGTGCAAAACTTCAAATCCCGGCTGAAAACATACTAGGCAAGGGTGCAAAGGTGCAAGATCAATCTCTGCCTAGTACAAGATATGGTAATATCATATCAAATATGTGTAGTTTGGTTGAGAATTAAATCCAAAGAAACTAGAAATAATTACTCAAGAGAAAGGTTTGCACCATACCTTTTATATAGGCATACACATCAATTTTATGGAAACTTTATATCTATATGACTACTATATTGACTTAACCGTGAAACTAGCATCACTTGGCAGTTAGTAGCCATCCTATATCTTTTTTATCGGAGACAGTCAGAAATTCCAGGACTATGAAACAACTGTTACTAGCACAACATGCCGATGATGAACAAGCTGTATAGGTTGTTTGATAATTAAAATGACGGTTTGAAGGAACCAAATGTATGCATGTAACCATACTACAGCTTGAATCATAGGTGTATGATTGTTTTATAGGATGAATTTGCTGCACAAGAATCAGTAGAACTAAATCAAGCGCCGCCAGCTTTCTCTGTAATCACCGCTCGGCGCCGGCCCTCTCTGCGGCGCCCACCTCCACGACAACCCTCAGCTTGAGCCTCATCAACGTCTCCGCGCGGCACCCGTGGGAGCTCCATCAACGAAGCAACAGCCGACGCGGCTTCAATGCAGCTTGTTTCTGCAGAAGGCACGCAGTGCCATTCAGACTGTCTGGCATGGAGAGCATTGTTCTCACGGAAATTCATTGCATTCAATGGAAATTTCAGTTTAGGACAACGAACCATGTTGTATTGTTTGAAGCTAATAGAATAGAATATATCTAGAGGAATTTTACGGTGCCCTATACCACTAGTATTATACTAGTGGTATTGTGAAGGGTATTATGGTCATTTTAATTTTACGGTCTGCTTTACATGACATCACCGCCCATCGAAATTCTTGCATCGCCACCCCTCTCCCTGCGATCTCACCATGCCACCACCTATGATATTTCCGCCCCGCACCGCCACCAATTTGCCCTTTGCCGCCACCAATTTCACACCAACACTAAAGTTTTTTTCCTCAAATACCTTAATATTATTAATACTACTGGATTGTCTGATTTTAAATACCATCAGTATATATACTAATGGTATAGAGCAATACAACTAGTATATACTAGTGGTATAGGGCATCGTAAAACTCCTCAAAGGAAGCACCCTGGCACATAATTGACATGAACTAATCATATATTTCATCTCATCACATTTCAGCTCCTAAGCTGCAGTCTACTGAAAGAGCACAAATTGCAGTAGCTAGGAAGTAGGAAGGCAGTACCAAAGTTCCTTTGAAAACTTCTGTCGACATGATTTTCTGAAGAAAAAAGAGAGGATATGCACAATGAACTTCTGTTGATAAAAAATGAATTAGACAACCTGAAAGAGTACGTGAAAGCTGAATTTTGCACCTTGTACATGCGAAACTGCACTCACAAAGACTGGAAATATGCGCTTTCGCTGAGTAATACACCCGTCATCGTTGCAGGGAACTGAATTCGTGCATTCAGACATTGGCATATGATCACTTGGCGGAAGCAGGTGGTGTGGTTCAACAGCATGTGGCATGGATGCACAAGCAGAGATAGATGCAGGCGGTGTGGCTATATCAATGCCTCAATGGGGTCATATTTGAATGGCGTTGCCGCAGTCATCGATGGACATAACAACATGCTTGTGGCCAAATCGATGCATAGTAATGGGCAGACGTCGGCTCAGATTGGGACATTGGAACAAGCGACAGATCAATGGTTGCCGATGACGGCATGCATGTCCGCACAGAAGAGGAAGCTGGCGTCTGTGCGAACATGGTCGCCGTAGTTGTGGGCGTCGACGAGTGCGAGATTGGAATTGCACAATTCGTTGATCCTAAGGATGGTGGATGGAGTCCCTCTGGCTATCGGCGGCAGCATGCTTCCACTATTAGCGCGTTCATGGTGGCGTCCACACCTTGGCCATCGGCAGGTAGATCGGGATCGTGGAGGACGACGTCCCTATCGAGTGAGGAAATTTGTCAAGAGCAGAGGGATTTGTGCCGGGGTTTTTATGAAAAAGTAATTAAGTGGGTCGAGAGAATCCTAGCGCACTATGTTGATCTGATGGAGCGCACTATGTTTGCACAGATTGCACGATATAAGCCTATTGCACCAAATATTTCCCCTCAAATAGGCCCATTGCACCAAATATTTCCCCATATACCAGCCACCAGTTAAGATTAATTCTGCAAGTCCAATATTGTCCAACGAGAATGGGTTGAAGTAACATGTTGTGACTAATTCTGTCCATCCGGCTTGGCAATCTTCCCATTGAATACATAAACTTTTCTTGAATACATAGGGGATTCACCACATAATTTGAAATGTATCTCTCTTCATTCTTAAATTGTGGTCGCAAATGATTTTTGAATTTTTTTATCATTCATCTTATTCAAAAAATTTAGAAATGATCTTATTTTTTTGAATTGTTTTATCACTAAGTGTTTGTTTGGATCCCTGGAAATGAAAGTTTTTCCAAGAATCACATTTTAAGAATTGAATCATCAACTTGCGAGGTGGCTGAGTTTTAGTCATAGAACTTAAAAATTGCTTAACCGGATCACACAACTTGTTTGTAAGGGTGCAAACAAAGTCCTAAATTACAGATATAGTATAGGATAAGTTTGTATGAAGCAAAAGAAAATCGAGATTCAATGTCACGTGACATATGAAGTCAGAACATATATTTCACGTGACACATGCAAAAATCACTTTGTTTTCTTTCTACACTTGCAAATTCTGGGAATTTATTTTTATCAATGCCACTTCATCACCAAACTATCATTAGGCCATATATGTCGATGTGGCATCTTTTTGTCTATATGATGGTCGTTCTTTGCTCTCATATCATCAAAATATGTTGTTGTGGTTTGCTTTATGACCTTATTTGCACCGTCATAACAAGTTATGTGACTCAATTGAGCAATTTTCAAAATGTATGACTAAATCGCACCCACCTCACAAGTTATGGTATCACCAACGCAATTCACTCTTTAACCAAATATTTTGAATAAATGAACAGTAAAATGTAACTAAAAAGTCAATGAAAACAACAACGGAGGGAGTAACATACTTGTAAAAAATGAAAATCAGTTCTTAATCACGCATGACATTAGCAACCGAGCAAGTCTGAATTCTCTGACATTTATACCAACATTACAAGAACACACATGGAAGTAGTCCACACAATATTATTAGTAAGTAATATAGCAACAAACTGGCCTCACATTCAAACTGCCTTCAGAAACATATATTTTTGATAGAGCAATAATCACCCTCTGCAAGGACAAGATCACGGCTGCTTTACACCATCATAAATTTCTGAATAATCAAGAGACAGAAGATCCATCAACAGGGTACTGAATATTGTAACTTCTTGACCCCAAAAGCAGTGCAAACATAACTGAAACCGGCATGAGAGAAGGATAACTTCAATGACTTTTATGTGCAGAAAAGCTACTACGATGCTAGAAGAAAAGAAAAGAAAAATAACTCATTTTGATGCATTTCAGTGCTCCAGTTAATTTGATGACAAGTGAACACATTGGACGTAACAAAACTACTGAAACAATAGAAGATATTACATATCAATACTTATAACAGTAACAAAAGGACACATGATTTCTGCTCTGCTCCTTTCTAGAAACTTTGTAGCAAAGATGATGAACTAAAAGTACTGAACAATAAGTGTTTCTTTACAGTGAGTTTTATTTATTATCACACTAACATCGTTGCGAACATGCTTGTTCAATATTAAGGCACACGCATGTGGTCTACTAGTCATCTTTGGAAATGATAAAATTCATTAATTCTTATTACACAGTTTTTACATGAATGTTAACATTATAATCTGTACAAAGATGACACGTCTCTTGATTGTGGACGTAGAAATTTAGTACATATTATCAGAACACATAGAAAGCTCTAATTTACCAGCAACGTGGTCAATACATGGTTAGCATCGATAAAATTATTTCATCCATCCATAGTTCCCAGGATAATAATAATAACATTTATCAGACTACAAAAATCAAATTGATCAACATAACTTATTGACGAATCCTCCGAGAAGCAAAGTAAACCCAAGTAAAATTGGCTTCAAGTTACAGACAGAAAAGGGATCATTGTGGGGATGAAGTAGCAAAAAGTGGTAAAGATACATTGTAATATTAATTTAGTCACGGTAAGAGCAGGGCAAATTTCTTGTTTGTCTCACAATATGGGATATTTACAAGCTTTTGGGCACTGGGGCTACCACTCATGCAGCCCAACGAACTGACACAGGAAAATGCATACAGCAAAGAGAACCCATGTATGTAATACCGCAGACTATAGGAATTGACGTAGGATTATATAAGACATTGATTTGACACAGCAACATAATATCTTCTCGTACTGGCAAGCTCTGAAGTGGATGGAAAATATGGTATCATTGAGGATATTAAGGAGTGTATAAGTAATGATGTATGGTGATATTAATTTATTCAAGGTAGAAAGGGAAGTAGTTTCCCTTTCCATCTCTGAACAAATTGAATTTCTACCAAAGTTTGAAACATTAGTTGACGAGAATGCTCATTTTGCTTTCACACGTGCACATGTGGAGCATGTGTAAATACTAGAGTAGAAGGTTGAGGGAGATGAAGAAAGACAATGGTGGTATTCCGAGGGCGCAAATCTGCCATATTTCTAAAATGATACAAAATATAATCAAAGCATAGCAGGCTTGGATCTTCATACCTCTACTTTGAGCTTAAACCAATGCATTTAAAGTTAACATCTGCGAAAGACAAAATAAAAGGCACTTAGACATGACTTTTTTTTTTACAAAAAAAAAATTCCATTAACCTGGTAAGTAATCGCAAAATACAGAATCGCAAAACAAAACCGCAAAATACAGGGAATCGATAAGAACTTCACTTGGACCCGTGTACTAACTTTATCTATTTATAACCAAGTTCGATGTATTTAATAAACTAAGATGAAAAAATATCCTTTACTCCTTTGACAACAACATTAAGCACTCAGAAATAAACATTAGTGGCAATGAAGTTTGCAATAAATGGAAGTCCCATATAAATACACAAGTGGCATATAAAGACACAACAAGGGCAGGGATAGGAGAAGGGAACTAGGATTATAGATCAACTCTCTTGCTTACTGAACCAGGAAATCGGTGTTTAAAAAAGCGTCGCCTAGGCGCTGCGCGGCAGGTGAACGCGTCGCTTTGCCCTACGCGGTGGGTAATAAGCGGGCAACCACTTAAGCGGCATGAGGCGGAATTAGGCGCGCTTAATTGCGCTTTTTTGGTGGGCTGAGGCACGTTGTGCGACCGATTCGAGCCGTTTGGAGGTCGGATCGAGGGAGAATGAGACGTGCGGAGTGCCCTAACCTCATTTTTCCTCCCCCGGTGGCCCAAATTGATCGCCGCCAGACCTCTCCGACGGCCGGCCGCCGGCGAATCGTCCTCTCCGGCCAGCCGTCGACAGATTCTCCTCCCCTGCCGGACAAAACGGGTAACCGCCGTCGAATTCCCCTAGATGTTGAGCTCCTCCTCCTCTTCTCTTCAGTCCTTGGCAGCATTCTCCCTGCCGGCGCTGAGGGAGAAGAACAGGGACGTCAATGAATGGGCAACGGCGGCGCTCGTGTGTCGTGTTCAATGGATCAGGGCATGCGTGGGGCGGGCATATACATATATGGGCTACTGGGCTCGCCAAGGATAATGGGTCGCATGAGATGCTGGCCCATTTAGCATGCTTCTCTTGTCTTTTCCTTTGATAAATTGCTCTTGGATACGTCTGAGATACCCGTCCATCGGGAAAAAAGCGCGACCCGTAGGAACGCCTAGTCGTCGCCTAGGCGGGCTAAGCGCTGAGCGCTGCCGGACCGCCTGCTTAATTATTCCGCTTTTTAAAACATTGACCAGGATACCATCCTTATCTATATATAGATGAGGTGATTTGACTCTTTTTTTTCCTCAAAACGCGCACAAAGACTGCATGTCATTTCATTAAGAAGAAGAGTAGCATGCAAGGGACATGGGTTTGACCCCCGTATCCCAAACAAACACATACTAGTACATAATTAATTTTACTCTTAAGAAACTATCCCTAAAACTAAGGAAACTAATCCCTCTAATCCATCCTTATCTAATCTATCCCTAGGAAGGTACGTTATGTCATGGGCCCTATCGACATGCGCATGACAAAATGGAGAACAATCATAGAACTGGGAAAATAGCTTTTAGATCTGTAGAACACCCTAACACGATAAACTTAAAAGTTAAAACAACTTTATGTGGTTAACTGAGTAATGTGATGTAGACATGTAGTAAATATTTATTAAATGCCTAAGGATAATGCTTACTTCTCCTCACTACTGATGAACTTGTTTGAGCAATAAATATGATAAGTGTCATTGTGTCAATAGAAACTCACAGTCAGGTCCCATAGAACTTTTGATATTAATTCGCTCCAGTGGTATTCCAGAGGCAGCTAAGATCTTCAGGATTTTGACAACCATTGCATCAACCTCATGGCATTTTATTTCAATTGTCTCAAGATGGTCAGATACAGCTGATTGTTCCAGCGGCTCGCATCTTTCTTTTTTTCCCACAGATTTGTTTTCCACCTACAGCAAAAGATATATTTTACTAAACGAATCAACCATGGATGCTAACTTTAATAGCAGAGACCTGAAAATCTACATATTAATACCGCTGTAAGTCGAAGTGTAAGCTCCTCGAGAATTGGTGAATGATGGAGGAACCAAATTAGCCCACTGAAATCATCAGCCACAAACCAATCGGCGAGTTCCAAAGTCTTTAGATTTCTAAATGTGGGGCAACATTTTATATCCCTGCTGAAAACAAACTAGCCAAACAGCAAAGTAGCAAATATTAGATAAGGAACCAGAAGGTTAAGTTTATGATGTGAATTGTGATCTTCCTTTTAGTTGGAAAGTTAAAAGTACAAACTAACTAGAAATCTAGCAGACGTGCTGACTAATTACCAAGGATCAATCATATGTTTTGTGTACACTATAGACACACTGAGTTTCAGAAAAGAATACACCTACATCTGCAATAGTGAATAAGGCATGAAATTAACAATCACACACCAATCGCTAGCCATCCCCCTTTCTTTCATTTTTTGCAGGAGAATTTCATGAATTCCAGGAGTAAGAACAGTTCTAGTAATAGCATAGCATGATGATTATGAATAAACTATACAGATTGTTCAATTGAAATATGATGACACGAAAGAGCCAAAAGACCATTGGGGTGAGTCAAATACAAAATATACAGGAAGTCAAAGGAATAGAAGTGAATAAACATCAGGAGCACATAGCAAGAGCAAAATTACCACATCAGGATGAGCTGACAACACCAAGTCTGTAGCTTGCGATAAACCATTCAGAAGAACACAGCTTGTGTGGTCATTATGAGGGCCATAGTAATCTTGACAAGCCACACAGATGTCTCTGCCACAACCATGAATGCTGCCAATAGAACATTTATCGAAGGTCTCGCTATGATAAAATTCAACATACGCATATTCTAACGATGGCATCGTTTCAAGCAGTGGAGTCCTTCCCAAACAGTCTAATTGCAACAAAACAAGACTTGGTGTACGAATTCGAGTTCGGTCCATCTGACAAAAATCACAGAGGGTAATGCTCAGATGTTGCAACGATGGAGACCAAATTTCTTCAGGATCGAGGGAGGAATTATAAATTTTCAGATTCAGCAGTGATGGACAGCTTGAAAAATCAAGGCAGTCAGCAATAGCTACATCGTAGAGCTCTAACTTGGTTAGATGTTCCGAAGCAAGAGGCCAGTGGCGCGGATTCAATTCCAATCGTTGTTGTACACCATCAATGTCCCCGTAGTGGAACCTGAGTTCTCTGACTTCGCAGCGCAGAGTCCATTTGATCCAGCCATCCGCCCGTGCCTCATCAAAGTCCTCCTCATCCGTCTGCCGCCAAGAGGACAAATCGAAATGACAGGAATCAAGGGGCGCCCACGCGGCGCCTGGATTGCCGGTGGGGTGGCGCCAGGAGGCCGGGGTGCCAAGGCAGCGGAGGCGCAGGAGGCGGCGAACGAACTTGATGAACCTGTCGACGGTCCCCCACCGGGTGATGTGGAGAGCAGGGGATCTCATCCAGAGGTCGCGCCAGGAGTGAGCGAGCACGGTCGTCCGCACGGCCTCGTGCGCGGGGAGGAAGGACAGGACGTGCTCGCGGACGCCGTCCGGCAGGGCGCTGATGCGGTCGGCCGTGGACGGCGGCGCTTCCCTGTTCGCCATTCCGTCGCTGTGGGGGCACCAAAAGATCCAAAACAGCTGCTGACTGACGGCTCAAGAGGGAAATCAGTGACAGAGGTTCGGGAGGGGGCTCCTAACCGTGCCGATGTGCAGTCTCGCCGCGCGGTGGGCCGGCTCGCCGGCGGGGGCAGAGGTGAGACAAGGGACCGCCAGTCGCCGAAGTTGATTTGGATTGGGTCTCGGAATCTTCTTCTTCTTCTTTTTTTTTTTAATTCTAGATCTCGGAGCCTTGGGAATGCATAGGGGTGGTTTATCCCTCTCAAGAATTCGATTCTAAACAGTCTAAAGGCTGTTTGGGTGCTGGAGTTTATCCAAACTGTCACGCCCGGCTCAGCTGGCGTGCCAGGCGAGCTACAGGCTGGCGACGATCAGGCGGGAATCGATGAAAGTGAAGTGGCGCGCAATGGCGGGAACGGCCCAGTGGAAGTGATTCAGCCCGGCCCATAGGCGTTGGCTATATAGAGTAGGAAAGAGAGCTGAGGAAGGCATCGCATTGCTTGTAACAGAATTCTGTTTCCTGAACCCCACCTGCTTCTCTTCCTCCTCCCCAATTGCTGTATCTCTGATCTTCGGATCATACTACCTGTCTCAATTGATCAGTGCTACTCTACCCCAAATTCCGTGCCTGAGATTTATCATTCGTTTGTTGCTTTGGGTGTGTTCCTCTTTTCTCTGAATTTTGGTTCGGAGTTGCTGCGGGTTGTTACATTGATATCAGAGACATTCGATCGCTGGTGTTCTCGCATTCTCTCGGTTTGATCCGTAAAATTCCCAGGGGAAGGTGGTGTTCACGCCTGTGATTCACCGTAAATCCGTTACCTAGGGTTGGATCAACTTGGAGGAGACGCCACGGCGGATTCATATAGGCCCGGCCCTCAAGCTCGGTACATCGTCACTGCCATGGCGGACTCGCAGCAGTCAGTCCTCGACGCCATCTCCAAGCTCTCCGACAAGTTCGATGCGCTGGAGAAGAAGGTGGATACGATGAACACTGAAGTCACGAAGGTGAAGGCGCAGGCCGAGTTGTCCATGAAGTCAGGTGACGCTCTTGCAACAAGAGCAAGTGCAGACACTGAAGATGCTGAAGGCCCTTTCCGGAGCGCCTAGCAGCTCGTCCGAGGGGATTCTCTCTTCACCGGCGTCGACCGATCCGGAGTCTGCTTCTCCGCCGACACCAGCTACTCCTACGGGATCATCTCCACTGCCGCGCCAGACCGGCCCCAAGGTGATAGACCCATCCCCCTCCCACCCACAGTTTACCATGCCTTCTGGAGTAGTTCATGTTGAAGTAGACAGAACTGATCACTCTGCTCGCCGCAATTGGATGCCTAAAATGGATTTTCCTAGATTTGATGGCACTGATGTTAAAATCTGGCTTGATAAATGTGAAGCTTACTTTGAGATGTATCAGATCCCTGCTAGTTTCAGAGTTATGGCTGCATCTATACACATGGTCGATAGTGCTTCACACTGGTTTCAGACTTACAAACAGTCAGTAGATGTACTTGTGTGGGATCATTTTTCTGCTGCTGTTACTAGTGAGTTTGATGTGAATGTGCATAAGCTGAAAACTATGGAATTGCTGGCACTTCGCCAACATAACAGTGTGGATGAATACAGAAAAGCCTTTGAGCAACTATTGTATCATATTCGACTGTATGATAAGCATGTCAGTGAAACTATGATGGTTTCTCAGTTTCTGTTGGGACTCAAAAATGAATTGAGAGATGTGGTGGAAATTCAATTACCTGCTACTGTTGCTCAGGCAGCTACACTTGCCATTATTCAGGAGCATTTACTTGAGAAAAAGAAGTCCTCCAGGTCCTACACTAAATCTGGTAATTTCTCTTCCAAAGACAATAAGCACAGTTTTAGCTCTTCTGATTTGTGGATGGCTAAACAGTTGAAGGAGTTCAGGAGACTCAACAACTTGTGCTACAAATGTGGTGAGAAATATATTCCAGGTCACAAATGTGCAACACCTAATTCTGGCCAGTTGAATGCTATATGGAGTGCTACTTGTGATGGTGGTGGATTTCTATCTGATGAAATACTGGATGCCATAGAATTTTCTCATTCAGGTGATGCAGAGTGTTACATGTCCCTTGCAGCTATTTCTGGCAAACCAACTAAGAAGGCTATCCAACTACGAGCTCTAGTCCAGAATAAAGCTCTTCTTATCTTGGTTGACTCTGGGAGCTCACACACATTTCTTAATTCATCTCTCTCACAGCAATTGAATTATACACCTACTGCTACTGCTCCTATGCAAGTCAAGGTGGCTAATGGTGCTGTACTCACCTCTGACAGTGAGATTACAGATTTTGAATGGTGGATTCAAGGCCATACATTCTCTTGTAATGCCAAGGTCTTGGATATTGGGGCTTATGACCTGGTGCTAGGAATGGACTGGCTTGAACAGTTCAGCCCAATGACTTTTGAATGGGCAGAGAAGTGGATTGAGTTTCACTACAAAGGCAAAATGGTCAGGTTACAAGGCTTAAAACCTGATACTCCTGATACATTCAGGGAAATTTCTTGTGAACAGGTGCTCAAGTGTTGTAAGGGGAATGATTTATGGGCTGCTGTTTTGATAGAGCCTGTGCAGGACAATTATGTGGCTGCAGAGCTATATCTCACTGTAGGTATACCTGCTGATATCAAGGAACTCATCTCCCAATATGGACAAATTTTTGATACCCCATCATCTTTGCTCCATCAAGAACTTATGATCACTCCATCACACTGCTGCCTGATACAGCACCAGTCAACTGTAGACCCTACAGATATTCCCTTGAACAGAAAAATGAAATAGAAAGGCAAGTGTCTGAGATGTTAAAAGCAGGCATAATCACACATAGTCTTAGCCCCTTTGCGTCACCAGTTTTACTGGTCAAAAAGAAAGATGGATCCTGGAGATTTTGTGTGGACTATAGAAAACTGAATGCTATCACAGCCAAAAATAAATTTCCTATGCCTGTGATTGATGAGTTTTTAGATGAAATAGCTGGAGCTAAGTTCTTTTCTACCATTGATCTTGCATCTGGTTTTCACCAAATCAGAATGGTACCTGCTGATGAAGTTAAAACATCATTTAAAACTCATCATGGTCTGTTCCAATTCAGAGTCATGCCTTTTGGACTGACTAATGCACCAGCAACATTTCAATGCCTCATGAATGACATCTTTGGACCACATATGAGGAAGTTTGTTCTTGTATTCATGGATGACATTCTAGTATTCAGCAAGTCTCTGGAGGAACACCTTGAGCACTTGAAAGTTGTGTTCCAGACTCTGCAAAACCACAAGCTGTTTATCAAGTTCAGCAAGTGCACATTTGCACAACAAACTTTATCCTACTTGGGCCATATTATTTTTGATAAAGGGGTTTCCACTGACCCATCCAAAACCTCTGCCATGCTGAACTGGCCTGTCCCTCAAAACTTCACTGAATTGAGGGGGGTTTTGGGGCTCACAGGGTACTACAGAAAATTTGTGCAGTCCTATGGTATTATTGCTCGACCTTTAACCAATCTGTTGCACCACAAGAAGTTTCAGTGGACTGAAGATGCTCAAAAGGCTTTTGAACAACTCAAGACTGCTATGACTAGTACTCCAGTCTTGGCTTTTCCAGATTTCACACAAGAATTTGTTATTGAGACTGATGCTTGTGATCTAGGAGTGGGTGCTGTTTTGTCCCAGAATGGTCATCCAATTGCTTATTTCAGCAAAGCTCTTAGTATCCAGAATCAGAAACTTTCTACATATGAAAAGGAGTTCCTGGCTATTATGATGGCTGTAGATAAATGGAGGAGCTACTTGCACAAATGTCCTTTCATCATCAGGACTGACCATAAGAGTCTCTGCCATCTACAAGATCAGACACTGTCCACTGATTTGCAAAAAAAGGCAATGTCCAAGTTGGCTGGTTTACAATGCAAATTCCAGTATAAAAGAGGCCCTGATAACAAGGCTGCTGATGCACTCTCTCGTATTGGTCAGTACTTTAAAATCTCAGCAGTATCCTCTAGTACTCCTGTTTGGGCTCAAGAAGTGATGAACTGCTATGTTACTGACCCTAAAGCTCAAGCACTTCTAGCTGAACTTGCCATTGTTAACCCAAATGCTCAGGGTTACACTCTTGCAGATGGTCTTATCAGATACAAGAACAAAATATGGGTGGCTAGTAACTCAGCTCTACAAACAAAACTATTGAATGCATTTCACTCTTCTGCTATGGGTGGTCACTCTGGTATTCAGGCAACCTACCAGAGAATTAGCAAGATCTTTCACTGGCATGGCATTAAACAAGATGTGGAAAACTTTGTCAAACAATGCTTGGTATGTCAACAAGCAAAACATGAGCATGTTAAGACACCTGGCTTACTTCAGCCACTTCCTATTCCTGAAAGTTCCTGGAAAGACATATCTATGGATTTTATTGAGGGACTTCCTAAATCTGATGGATATTCAGTCATTATGGTTATTGTTGATAGACTGACAAAGTATGCTCACTTTATCCCACTCAAGCACCCTTTCACAGCTCCACATGTGGCTAATATTTTCCTTCAACATGTGGTCAAGTTACATGGAATCCCAAAATCAATAGTGTCTGACAGGGACAAAATTTTTACAAGCTCCTTCTGGCAGGAACTGTTTGCTTTAATGAAGGTTGAGCTGCAGTTCAGTTCTGCTTACCATCCACAAACTGATGGTCAAACTGAACGTGTGAATCAGTGCTTGGAAATGTACTTGAGATGTGCAGTTCATGGTGCTCCTAAACAGTGGGTTAAATGGCTTCCATTAGCAGAGGTATGGTACAACACATCATTTCATTCTGCCATACAGTGCACACCATTCAAAGCCTTGTATGGGACTGACCCTTCTCCTGGCCTATTTCCTGAGTTGCACAATTCTGACAACACTGCAGTGGTGGACACCAAGGTTGACATTATCGACCGTATCGTTCCAACCGAGCCACACCGGTTTGGCCGGTTTTACCGGTAACCGCAGTAACCGGTCGGAAACCGGATAAAAGTTCAAAAATCAAAATTTGAATTCAAATTCTCGGTTACCGACCGGTTTCCTCGGTAACCGACCGGTTTCGGTCGGTAACCGACCGGTTTGACTGGTAACCGAGCCTGGAAGAAGAAACTGAGAAAAAGAGCCAAAAAAATGTTGGAAATTTTAACATACAACATAGTTTTAAACATAATACAACTTTTTCACGATCACCCATTTTGCCTGCATGTTCACCAACATTAGCTATATCTCATATACAAATTGCGCTTCGTATTCTCTAATTTCTCATTTTGAAGCATTGGATACTAGCTATACTACTATCAATTGCACATTGACCTGCTCTCAATTTCATGGCCAAAACCTAACATTTGAACTACCACTGCAGCAGGTCGCATTGACAAAACAGAAAAGAAAAAAGAAAAAGCAGTCGACCTCACCTGCGCACGGGCGTCCCCTCGGCTTGCCGCTCCCTTTAAGCCGGTTACCGAGCTGCGCCGCCGCCTAGCCGGGCGAATCCATCGGTAACCGACGACGCCCAAGATCCGCCCAGGCCAAACCGATTCCAGTCGTCGTTTACCGACGAATCGGGTCGGTTACCGACTCCAATGCGGCGGCTGGAAGACGATTCGCACCGGGCGACGGCGGACGGCGGCTCCGGCGACCGGATTTCGACGGCGAGCGGCGGAACGGGGGCGCGCGTGCGAGGGGGACCGCGGTGGGGCGTCGTTTCTGGAGGACGACCAATAATGGAGGCACGGTAACAAGATAAGGTGACCTTTTCTATTTTTTTTCGTTTTTCTCGCCCAGAAATCTTCCGGGAATTTTTTGAGCGACCAAACGAATGCTTTTTCGAGTTCATGTTCCACCACTCTGCTCCAAATTCGTTCTAGTTTTTTGTCATATTTTTTGTTTCAAATTTTTTCGAATTTTCAAAAATTTTCAAATTTCAAATTCGGAAACCGGCGAACCGAAGTAACCGGCCCGGACCGGTAAGTCCGGTTACCGTGGTTACCGGGCCGGTTACCGTCGGTAAGGAGAACCTTGGTGGACACACTTAAGGAAAGACACTTGTTCCTTGAATCCTTGAAACTGAACTTGGCCAAAGCTCAAGCCAGAATGAAGCATTATGCAGATACAGCGCGATCTGCAAGAACTTTTGCTGTGGGGGAGCAAGTACTGCTAAAGCTTCAGCCATATGCACAAAATTCTGTAGTGAACAGACCCTGTCCAAAATTATCATACAAGTACTATGGGCCATTCAAGGTGTTGGACAAAATTGGAGCTGTTGCATACAAGCTTGAATTGCCAGAGGGCAGTCAAATTCACCCGGTCTTCCATGTATCACAGTTGAAGCCATTCACCAACAACTATACACCAGTTTTCAGTACTTTACCACCATCAGCTGCATTAGATATCTCCTCTGCTGTACCACTGAAAATTGTCGAGAGGCGTCTGGTCAAGAAGGGCAATTCTGCTACTACTCAGATCAGAGTCACTTGGGATGGCTTACCTGAATCCATGACCACATGGGAAGACTATTATGTTCTGAAGACAAGATTTCCTTCTGCAGCAGTCTGGGGACAGCCTGCTTCTTCAGTGGGGGGCAGTGTCACGCCCGGCTCAGCTGGCGTGCCAGGCGAGCTACAGGCTGGCGACGATCAGGCGGGAATCGATGAAAGTGAAGTGGCGCGCAATGGCGGGAACGGCCCAGTGGAAGTGATTCAGCCCGGCCCATAGGCGTCGGCTATATAGAGTAGGAAAGAGAGCTGAGGAAGGCATCGCATTGCTTGTAACAGAATTCTGTTTCCTGAACCCCACCTGCTTCTCTTCCTCCTCCCCAATTGCTGTATCTCTGATCTTCGGATCATACTACCTGTCTCAATTGATCAGTGCTACTCTACCCCAAATTCCGTGCCTGAGATTTATCATTCGTTTGTTGCTTTGGGTGTGTTCCTCTTTTCTCTGAATTTTGGTTCGGAGTTGCTGCGGGTTGTTACACAAACTAAATCATGGTTTTAAAAGCCAAGGCCAAACAAAACAATGGTTTATAGAAAAAAAAGTTTTGAGTGGAGTTTTTAAAATTCCAAAATGGTTACACTTTTAGCAATCCCATCAAAACCAAAGTGTTTTGTAAAACCATAGTATTCTTACAAAACTCAAAAATACTTTGTATCCAAACAGGGCCTAAAGATAATAGTACATCAGGTGAAAATTTCCAAATGTACATAGTTCAATTTAAACCCGCGTAATTTACAAAGACATCTCACCTAGATTTCTAACCATTGGATCCATTACATAATTTATAGCCCAAAATTACAAATGATGCTGATAAGCAACAAAAAATTCATGTGAAACTGATGGAGATATCACCAAAAAATTTTGGTTACTCGTACTATATAAATATTACACCTTACTCTAATTTCTATATAGAATACAAACTGACTGATATAAATCTTGCATATGCAAGTGGTCCAAAAAAAATTAGGTGAGAAGAGAGGATAGAATACTTGAATTTTTGGAAAGCTTGGTCATAGGACAAAAAAAAATCTTAGTATCAATTTAATGGATAAAATTTGTTTGAGGTCACCCCATATTTGCCCATGTAAAATATAGCAAATCCATTTAGTTCTCAACCCTTTAACTAGAAAACTTTTGAAACTACATTTTTAGAAGTGAATTCTTTTATCACTCTGCTATAAAATGGTACCGCTATATAACACCGTTGTCATAAAGAAAATATGACACTGATAAAGTGGTTATTTACAAAACAACGATGATGGAATGTTGCTACCCACTATGACATACTCACCTGTTCTTTTAGTTTTTATGCTGGTATAAGTAACCAATGTCAAAATACAAGAATGGAGGGAGTATCAGAGAAGAGTTTTGGAGTGACAATAACCCTTCCAACATCGCCTAGGTATATTAATATTAAAAGTCTAATTGCAGGAGGAAATCCTGGCTCAAGGGTAGCTGCTCTCCACCAATAGACTCTTGCCACCTGTGCTTTCCTTTTGGGTGCCCACTCCGTTGGCGACACCTGCGAGCTTGTGGACCAGGCGTTCTAGAGGGATGAGTCGTCCTGTTTTTTGCGAGTAAGTATGATATAGCAAGCGTGAGAGGCAGTTATGTGTATACAATCGACAATGATCGTCAATATTTAAAGTCTAATTGCAGGAAGAAATCCCGGCTCAAGGGTCCTCCAAGCTGCTCTCCACTAATAGTTTGTCTTTTACTTTTGGGTGCCCACTCCGTTGGCGTGCGCACTTGTGAACCAGGCGTTCTAGAGCAATGAGTCTTCCTATTTTTTGCGAGTAAGTATGTTATAGCACGTGTGAGAGGCAGTTATGTGTATACATTAGAAGTCTTATTAAAAGTCTAATTGTAGGAGGAAATCCTGGCTCGAGGGTGTTTCAAGCTGCTCTCCACCAATACTCTTGCCACCTGTGCTTTTCCTTTTGGGTGCCCACTCCATTGGCGACACCTGCGCGCTTGTGGACCAGGCGTTCTAGAGTGATGAGTCGTCCTATTTTTTGCGAGTAAGTACATAGCAAGCGTGAGAGACAGTTATGTGTATACAATTGACAATGGTCGTCAATATTTAAAGTCTAATTGTAGGAAGAAATCCCGGCTCGAGGGTCCTCCAAGCTGCTCTCCACTAATAGTCTGTGCTTTTACTTTTGGGTGCCCACTCCGTTGGCGTGCGCGCTTGTGAACTAGGCGTTCTAGAGCGATGAGTCGTCCTATTTTTTGTGAGTAAGTATGTTATAGCACGCGTGAGAGGCCATTATGTGTATACATTAAAAGTCTTATTAAAAGTCTAATTGTAGGAGGAAATCCTGGCCCGAGGATGCTCCAAGCTGCTCTCCACCAATAGACTCTTGCCACCTGTGCTTTTCCTTTTGGGTGCCCACTCCGTTGGCGACACCTGTGCGCTTGTGGACCAAGCGTTCTAGAGTGATGAGTCGTCCTATTTTTTGCGAGGAAGTATGATATGGCAAGCGTGAGAGACAGTTATGTGTATACAATAGACAATGATCGTCAATATTTAAAGTCTAATTGCAGGAAGAAATCCCGGCTCGAGGGTCCTCCAAGCTGCTCTCCACTAATAGCCTGTGGTTTTACTTTTGGGTGCCCACTCCGTTGGCGTGTGCGCTTGTGAACCAGGCGTTCTAGAGCAATGAGTCGTCCTATTTTTTGCGAGTAAGTATGTTATAGCATGCGTGAGAGGTAATTGCAGGAAGAAATCCCGGCTCGAGGGTCCTCCAAGCTGCTCTCCTCTAATAGCCTCTTGCCACCTGTGCTTTTAATTTTGGGTGCCCAGGTGCCCACTCCGTTGGCGTGCGCGCTTATGAACCAAGCGTTCTAGAGCGATGAGTCGTCCTATTTTTTGCGAGTAAGTATGTTATAGCACGCGTGAGAGGCAATTATGTGTATACAATCGACAATGTTCGTCAACGAGCCTAGTAGTCAGTGTTCCACTCTTTTTATCTTAGTTGTACATATATGTTGATAAGTGCAAAGACAACTTGTGTATTTACCTATTGTGATATGGATAGAATATTACAGTCATCTTTATGCTTTTTAGTGTCTGCTAAAAATTTATCTTGCGTGCAGCTCAAAAGTAGACTTGTCAAGAAAACATGTTGTGATGAAAACTCTGACTAGTCTATTTGAAAGGCCCAACCAAGCTGCACCTAGACAAAATTGTG
Organism: Eragrostis nindensis; assembly: GCA_012490785.1. Taxonomy (NCBI): domain Eukaryota; kingdom Viridiplantae; phylum Streptophyta; class Magnoliopsida; order Poales; family Poaceae; genus Eragrostis; species Eragrostis nindensis. The sequence continues at coordinate 887,993 of JAAXCT010000030.1, read as the reverse complement.
GACAAGGTTCGTGAGCCTCGAGGCATTTTGCAAACCTTAGTTACAGGTGCTTGCCTGAAAGGTGTGGTTCTATCTTCCATTTTATGTTTTTTTTTCTTAACTCAAGTTGCTCATCGTTTAGTCAACGTGTGAATCACCGTCTCTTTTACATGAGTCCTTGGAGAATATTAATGCAAACATTATATTCCGTCCATTTCATAATATCAACAATTATGAGTTTACGAACGCTAACTAAGAAGAGGTGGAAAAGGTGATGAGCACAGGAAACTTCAAACTATATGATGAATGAATTTGGAGAGATAGAAATACGCATAGAAAACAGTGTATTTAGAAGTGGAAATGAGAATAAAAACCTCTCTATTTAAGCAAAACATTTTAGTAACAAAAACGTTATATTTGAAACGGAAAGCGATGCTCAGCTTCAGCCCAGGCCCAAACATACGACGCGAGCTGATCCACCTACACAGTCCACCGCCTCCTTCTTGGCCCACCTACACCGCCTCCGCCGCATATATCCCCCGCACCCGCACGCGCAAAATCCGTAGACCACCAGAGCGCCAGCACCACCTGATCTGATCCTCCAACAACCAACGCCCGCCGACCCACGCCCCGAGCCCAGCTCGAACCCAAAACCGCGCCGGAATCGAGCCCGACCCGCCGCACCCGGGCCCCACCTTGACTTATTTCCGTTTTGTCTCCCTGTCCTCTCCTAGTCCCCCGTCTCTGACCGTCTCCTCCCCACCAACGCCGCCATAACCCTAACCCTAACCCGCCGCCGCTGACCGCGGCCGCCGCCGGCGAGGTTCCGTGCCCCGCGCGCGCCATTCGAGAGGCCGTCCTTCGGGACGAAGGCCCCTCCCCCGCGGCCGCGCCGCCGCAGGGGATACATAGGTAACGCCCGACCCCCCCCCAACCCCGGCCCGATCCGATCTGCTGCGGGAGGAGTCCTGGCGCCGTACGGCGCGTCTAGGGTTAGGGTTATCTTTCTTGGGGATTTAGTTGTTGCTTCCACAGGTCGATGAATCGCGATTTTTTCTTGCGTCTTTCAGCTGAACATGCTGTTTAATTTTATCTAGTTTTGTGTTTTTTAATATTCGTTTAATCAGAATAAAATAAAAGAAATAGTGTCTGTTGCTGTAGACCTGAGTTGTTACAGTTGAGCTTGTGGCATGCTGGTTGGCCCAATAGGTAGCAATGTGTAGTGTTTATGGCATAGGAGGGACAATGCTAGGATCAGTAAATGGTGCCCTTTATGTTTGTTGCCATAATTGAGATACTGTAGGATGAGGTTATGCCCAGGATATGTTTCTTATGTACTAATTTGTCATCTTTTACATATCTTATTAAGCAATGTACTTTGGAAACAATTCTTTACGTTCTCTTTGTAGTATGATTTATGGTGTTTGTGACAGGACGCTTTGAGTCCGTTATGTGGGTGGTTGCTAGCTTCCCTGTTCCTGGATGTAATTAATAATTATCTCATTTCAGTTGCGAGATACAAGCATGATGGCTCAGACCCTGCAGGGGAAATCCCCACATTATGCACCAAGTAGCTTTTCCGCTCAGGAACAGTTATCAAAGAGAGACATGGAAGCGCTTCTGAAAAATATACATCAGCCTAACTCTGCAATTCGCCGCGCTATTGTTTGGCGAATGTAAGTTCTGAAACCACCCTTATTGGCAGTTAATTCCTGCAAATCGCTAGGTGCTGTTAACTTTGGTGCTTCATCAGTTCACCATGGGTGGGTTTTACCAAACTTTACAGATATTTCACCACTTCTAGCGTCAAAAAGATTGATTTTCATGTTAATCTATTGCTGTCCATATTTTGTCTATGGGAGCATTCATTGTTCTGTGGTTATATGAACGTCAACACAATGAGCTATTTGAACATCTTGAGTAGATTGGCCATGCTGGTGGACTGGCTTGTTGGGAATTAACTCACTCAATTCCCTCCACTAACTTGGAACTAACTTGGAACTGAATTGGTCAGCTCCACTTAGCTCTCCCTACTTCTCACTCTCTTCTACTTCTCTATGGAGGCACACTTTCCTCCATGGAGGCACTTCTCTCTACCTCTCACACATAAGTACATAAGCATAAGAGAGGGAACTCAGCCATGGAAGTAGTACTACATTTTATTCAGCCCATAAACTGAGTTACAATACATAGAGGGGGTGCTGCCCCTTTTATAGGACTCTAGGTCGGTTTGCTACAGTGACCGACATGCTACAGTACAGCTAATATCCAGCTAGCTCCCTACAGCTCATACTTAGCTAGGCATTAGCTTTACAACTCATAACCAAAATCCAAATTCACTTGCTACACATGCAAGTCATCACACTAGAAGCATCTACACATAACTAGATAACTCATGACAAGATTATTTCTAACATGGCTCAATTTCATGGCAGACAGAAGTGCTAAATTTGAGTATTAGGAGCGGCCAATTGCCGGTGTAATTTTTGCGTAACTATGTTTGATAGCGGCTTCAAAAGACTACATTTGTATCTCTTATTTTGCTGCCTAGCCTGTCTAGGTGCCATGTACGTGCTAGGAGATACCATCTCCTGTAACTGGTATTCTAATTTATCCTGTTTATTAGGCAGCTAGCTAGCCTTGCCTAGGCTTATTTAAGATGGATTTGGTGCTATGTTCTTGTCTGCCACCACTTTAGAGCCTATTGCCTAGGGGATCACATCTATTGTGAGTCTAAGAAAAATCGGTTATACTTTTATTCATATATTTAATAATTACAAGGCTGAACTCTACAATTTGTTCATATTTTCTTGATAATGTGTTACAATAATTAATCTTTACCTGAATGCCGGGGTATATTATCGTTAGCACTGTGTTCATGACATGAGAAGTATGTGTTTGTACCTAGCCTACACTAGGAATCATATCTCATGTGGTATCTTATTTTCAATTGATGAATTAACAGCTTCTTTTGACTGGAATTGTTTTTGTGCATGGATTGGGTATGAAACAATCCTTAAGATTCAGGACAACCTAAGGGTAGTTGCAAAATGAAATGTTTGGTTCATATTTTCTATACAATTTTAGTGTCTACCTCTCTTTTCCTATAGAATGTTAAGCTTACAGTTTTCTTAGGGAGGACAACAGAGTGGTTGTAAGAGATAGCCGGTCCTCTACTTTTTCGGTCTATATCTCATTTGTCATACAGTATATTCTGATGCCTTTTTTCCCCTTCTATTCAGTGAAGCGTACCTGAAAGGGAGGAAAGAATTTAATAATTGGAACTCAGATACTCTTCTGGACCTTTCAAGAAATATTGATGAGAAACTCTTCAGAGATGCTCCAGAACCGGTTTGTGTTCTATCATGCTTCTATGTAACTACAATATATGATAAAAGGGTTCAATCTGGTTATTCTTGTACCCATTTACTGTTGCTGCTGAAAATTATTTGGCCACAGTAGTATTTCTTTTCCGAAAAAAGAGATCGTTTACTCTTATCTCTGAAACTCTACAGAAAAATTATTTGCATATTTTCGAATTGTATTCAGCCGCAGTAGTACTTCCATATCTGAAAAAGAAATATCATACACTTTTGAATGTCTTGCTAACCTTTAGTCCTTTTGTCAGTTCCAATACTTCGATCTTAACACTGTATCTGCTAGAGTAAATGCTGTGCTCAGTTCAATGTCATTTGGTGGCCACCAATATTCGTGGTTAAGTTCAGCAGCTTCGTCCGCACAACACTTACAGCAGAATGGGATACCAGTGCCAGATTCTTCTAGTATGTACCGTACAATTGGTCCTGGTTTTACTAATGCACCATTATGTGCAAGAGATTCAGCTTCAGACCCTGTTTTCACTTCTCATAGTAAGTTTAGATGATCAGTTCCCTATGTTTATTTCACATGATAAGCCTTCAAAAACGTAGTTCTTATTGGCTTCATTTTGTCAGGATATGCTCCAGTGGATCACAATATGTTTGCCGCTAATCTTGCTCTAATTGGAAGGCCTGAAATATTTACAAACACCATAGTTGCTCCATGTTTCTTGAGAAGTCCACAAAGCAGTTCTGGCTTTGGGGGGATCATCAATGCCGAAGTGCATAGTGGCCATGTTAAGGACCATTGTCCAGGTAACTATTTTTTTTCTCCTGCCCTAACTATTTCTATTTGATTTGGTCATAAAGGACCATTTGCATCATACATTACCGATTGAATATTGCCAGGTGACTTTAATCAAATTGGTAGTCCACAACCATCGATGTCTGGGAGTTCCAGTCCTTTCTCAGCAGTGTGTGAGCCAACTACAAGTTCCAGAACGGTGATAAGATCTTCGGTGGACTCTCTCTCTAAAACAAATGGACATAAACTTACCACAGGTGTTGGTGTAAATTTCGTCAGTCAGGAACAATCATTTCAACCGTACAGTGAATTTGAGAAAGATTTAAGCTGTACATTGATTCAGCCAGTTGCGGAATCAAACCTGTCAAATGTCACAGCTGAAAGCCATGAAATGGTGTACCTCGGCGACTACACTAAAAAGCGTCTATATCCCAAAGGAGAACATGGAGTTGACCAATCCATAGACACGAATGAAAAGTATTGGCGTATAACAGATTTTGGTAGTTGTGACCCTGTGAGAGAGATAGTGGAGAGATCTGAACAGACATCAAATAGCACGGTGTCAAAGCCAGCATCACCTATTTCAGATGAATCATCTGGAAAGCATCGTCCAGCAAAACGCCTGAAAGCTGATTCACACAATCCTGTCCATTTAAATCTAGTAGGAATCTAGAGGAGCAAAAGCCTACTGTCAGTGGGACTCGTGTATATGGAGAAACAGTACATTCAGAAAACACAGAATTACCTAAAAAGTCACCGTGTTGCAGCTCTATGGAGGACAGTAATGCTGATATCACTAAGATGCTTGAATCTGATGGTGAAGATGCGCATAATATGGAGGCTGCTAGATCACTGGAGACTCGTGTATCTGGAGAAACAATACAATCAGAAAACACAGAATTACCTACAAAGTCATCATGTTGCAGCTCCATGGGGGACAGTTGTGATGACACTGATAAAATGCTTGAACCTAGTGAAGATGTGCATAACCTGGAGGCCTTTCGATCACCAGAGACCTGTGCACAAACAGAAGAAAAATTGCACTATGCAAACTGTGAGATTGCAACATTGGATCAGATACCAAGAGGGTTAAACTCAAATTCAAGGAAAAAAAGAGGGGCTTCCATACTTTATGCATTAACTGCCAAGGAGCTTAGAGATCACATGAGTAGTCTAAACCAGCATATTTGTCAGGTAAGCGAAGAGCCCTTTAGATTTTTTTGATCCTGTAGCTTATATACTATGACGCCAAGATATTATTAAGTTGTCCAATTATGTTTTTCTTTTCCATTCATATTGAATGCCTTTTAAGATTTTTATCTATTTACCTAGAGCCATAGTTCACTTCCCTGGTCACGATTCATTTTTTAATTTTTTTTTTTTTGCAGAGCAAGGTGTCATCTGAAGAATTTCAATCAACTGAAGGCTTACCTGATCAGAATACATGTAATTTATGTGGGATGGAGAGGCTTCTTTTTGAACCTCCTCCAAGATTTTGTGGTCTCTGTTTCAAAATGATAAATTCTACCGGCTGCTACTATGTTGCAGTTGAAAATGGGATTGATAAAATTTCTATATGTAGCAAATGCCACCATCTTAGTAGTTCAAAGGGCAAATATGATAAAAGATTTAATTATGCAGAAACAGATGCCGAGGCAGAATGGGTAATGTGTCTTCCATCTCTGGTTATTCTTATGTATTTATATATATACAGACATTTTTGTTATATAGAAATTATTCATCTTTTTTTTGGGTCATTTCAGTGGGTCCAGTGCGACAAGTGCAAAGCGTGGCAGCATCAGATCTGTGCTCTTTTCAACCAGAAAATTGTCGACGAAGAGGCTGAGTATAGCTGTGCAAAATGTTTCTTGAAGGAAAAGGATAGTGGAGATATTCACTCACTAGAGTCTTCCACTGTTCTTGGAGCATGGGAGTTGCCAAGAACTAAACTAAGTGATCATGTTGAGAGAAGGCTTTCTGAGAGGCTTCAGTGGGACCGGCAGCAGAGGGCCATTGCCGCAGGAAAAGGTGTTGAAGAGGTATTTATCTCACATTTCTGCGAAACTCTCGAATATCTGCTACTGTTAAGAAACGTACACATACTTTTTTTTTGTCCTATTAACCCCTGTTTTTTCTGTTGGGGAAAAGGAAAACGTTTTTTCTGCTTTCCATAAACATTTCTGTTCTTCCGGTTCTTTCTTATCAGTAATTCGGTACCAAGAAAAAATGTCTGCACTTGATTTCTATTGGGTTAGAAATCGTTGTCTTGGTGTGGTCTTTGTAACCTGTATCTAATTTCCTTATGAAGGTTTTCTTGATGCTTCAACACATGTATTACATAACGTTTAGAGGCTACGGTTCATGTTTTTCATTATGTTTTTTTTTTAAACTTTTACCGTGTTTGCATTTCATTGGAAGGTAGGGTGGTCTGCATGCATACAGTTCACAGCCTCAGTGGTCTTTGCCTAACCAAATTATGTGTGTATCTAACTCATTAAAACGCTATCCAAAATTTTGGGACTATTAGAATTTTTGGAAAGGTTTATGATTGCAGATGCTTGCTGTTCTATGTTATTTGCTTCTGTATCCAGTTTTACTATTGCGAACTATTGTTGGCTCTTGGATTATCTGATTTACTCTTTCTTTTATGTTTGAATACTAGGTACCAGGAGTTGAAGGTCTTACCGTTAGAGTGGTATCTTCAGCTGACAGAGTACTGCAAGTCCAACCTCGTTTTCAGGAATTTTTTAAAGAGAAGTTCCCTCGTGATTTTCCATACAAATCGAAGGTTTGTTTGTCCATTGGATGATCAAGTACTGTTGGCCATAAAGTTGTATTTTCTTGATCTTATACTGACTTCTGTCTTCTATACAGGCCATTTTATTATTTCAAAAGATTGATGGTATAGATGTTTGTCTGTTTGCCATGTATGTACAAGAGTATGGTTCAAATTGCCCATCGCCAAATTATAGGCATGTTTATCTTGCATACATCGATTCTGTCAAGTACTTCAGGCCTGAAATCAAATCTGCAAGTGGAGAAGCTCTCCGTACCTTTGTGTATCATGAAATTTTGGTACGAGAAGTGCAAATAATCATCAAACACTTGTCTTCAATTGCATAATGAGTTTATTTGCTGATCTTTGTTCCAATGTTTATTTTAGATTGGTTATCTGGATTACTGTAAGAAACGAGGGTTTGTGAGCTGTTCCATATGGGCTTGCCCATCTACAAAGCGTGATGATTATGTTTTATATTGTCATCCGACAGCACAAAAGATGCCCAAATCTGACAAGCTTCGGAGCTGGTTTGTCTTCTGAACATGATACTAATCTTATTACCTAATTAATCATTTATAGGCCATAATTTTTCTCTTTTGTTAATAATTTTAGGTACCAGAACATGATCAAGAAGGCTGTTAAGGAGGGTGTTGTTGTGGAGCGCAATACACTTTATGACTTTTTCCTTCAGCGCGAAATCAAGGCCGATGTCTCAGCAGCATTCTTGCCATACTGCGAGAACGATTTCTGGCCTGGTGAAGCTGAGAAACTCCTTGAGAAGAAAGATGATGACACCTCACAGAAGAAAGAGACACAAGTAGGAAGGCTCTTACGTGTTGCCAAACGCGATGAAAGAACAGGAAACGTTGAGGATATGTTGCTTATGCACAGGGTTAGTTTATTTAATTTCTAATTTCTGCCCTTTTCTGCATTTTACAGGCACCTAACATATTGGTTTTTATTGTTTCCCAGCTTGGAGAAAAGATGCGCACCATGAAAGAAGACTTTATTATGCTTTGTCTGCAGCAGTTTTGCAAGAATTGTCATCAACCTATTGTATCCGGTAAAAGTTGGGTTTGCACCAGCTGTAAGAACTTCCATCTTTGTGACAAGTAAGCATTTCCTCTAATCAAATGTATCATGTTTGTCGATCAATCTCCAATGTGAATATACCTGCTCCTTGTTTTTGTTATTTACTCAGATTGATAACATTGCTGGTTTCCATAGGTGTCATGCCAAAGAGCAGAATATGGCACCGAAGGACAGACATCCAGCCACAACGAAACAGAAGCATATCTTTCAAAGGGTATGCATATAATATTTGTTTGGGCTTGATTCATCCATAAAATAGGACACCAGAAAATGCTTCTTTTTTATAGGCACATTATGGAATTTATATACTAAATGCTATAGCTAACTGTCCAACAGATAGTGGTCGAACCTCTTCCTGACACTGATGATGGAGATCCAACAATGGAAAGCAAGTATTTTGACAGCAGAATTGATTTCTTAAAGCACTGCCAGGATAATCAATACCAGTTTGATACCCTCCGGCGCGCAAAGCACTCTACAATGATGATTCTTTATCTTCTACATGATTCTGCATGTTCTGCGTGCCACCAGGGCATGGATCATCGCTTGGCTTGGCGATGCCTAGTTTGTCTAGGCTGCAGCTTTTGTGATCCATGCTATAAACGAAGTGGTCAAAGCTTGCATATTCATGAATTGAGACAGACTGACAATCACAAATCATTGCAGAAGAACACTCCACTGGTATACATCTTAAATTAGCCTAAGCTTCGTATTCTTCTGTTGTATTCCCTAGTAGATAAAATCTAATCTTTGCCTGTTTGTGAATTTTTGTTACCTTGATAATGTTATGAGATCATTTTGACTTCTTTCAAGATGGATCTTTTTGTGGAAAACGTGATATTTCTTTTTTTGGAGTTTTGATGTTATCTTCATCCACTAATGCAATAAGTTTCCTTTTGACATTAATAATCTCCAATACCAAAATCAATGTTTAATTTTTTTCCTATACGACTTTATCTCGAATAAGCTTCTGCTAAGTCTGTTGTCATGAATCGTCCCACGTTTCTTATGAAAGTTCTGCATGTTTTCATAGCAGGACTACCTTGAAGGCTTGGTGCATGCATCTAGATGCTTCGATCCTCGTAATTGCTCTTCTCGAATTTGTGTAGCCTTGAAGAAATTGTTCTTCCATGGTGTACGATGTGATATCCGTGCTCGCAAGTGGGGAGGTTGCATGAAGTGTGTGTTTATGTGGAAACTTCTGGTTAGCCACTCAAGAGTTTGCAGTCAAGATGACTGTATGGTTCCCAGATGCAGGTAAAACTGTGCTTCATCTGCCTTGTTCAGCTTGTCTCTTTAGCGACTCAAGAGTTTGCAATTGCTTGACAAGAGCCCTTTCACTAATTTTGCTCAACCACAAATGTTTTTGTAATCTTTGCAGGGATATCAAAGTATTCATAACGAAAAAAGAGCTTGCTGGGCCAGGCAGGCCAGCACATGAGAAGTCAGTTTCTTGTATACACTAGTGAACTAGTACTGGGCTTCCCCCCTTAACCAGTAAAATTTGTTGGTGAAAGTGCAATAAACCGCGGTTTGTCAGACGGACTGCAAGGTAAATAAAATGTGACTTGGTACTGCTGCCTTGGTTGGCGGTGACGGTGAGGTACCTGTGCATGGATCGCTGGTCTTCCTTTTGTCGGCAGATGGATGGCAAGCCTTTTGAGTTGCACAGAAGTGGTGTCTCTAAGTTACCCATGTTATAGGGGAACCAGCAAGCGAAGCTGACATAGGCGATCTGACATTTGTTTTTAGTGCTCGTACATATCTTGTACATATTAGCAGTTCACTGTTAACTCAGATGGATCAACAGAATAGATGGCTTCATTTCTTCTTTATCTTTTCTTTTCGAGATTGTATTGAACAAGGCCACATTTTTGTTCAGTGCTGCTTGCTGTGCAGTGGCGTCGAATTCAATGAATGAATATGTATATTTTTTCCCTTCCTTTTCCTTACCCAGGTAGTTTGATAATATATTTATTTTATGTGTGGAACCGAGTAAATAAGAAGAATACTCATGGCCAGCGTCTTGCTTTCATTGGATTTGCACTTGTGGTCGCGAGTGTGCAATTTGCAAAGGATTACGGTTCCTGTCTTCTACATGCAAAGCTGATCCCGAGAAGGGCTGACCCTTCCGTTTCGCTGCAGGGAGGTTTGTTCACTTCACTGCATATGGACATCTTAATCTGCTCTGTTGCTCAAGCAAGTATCACATTTTACTATGTTCTTTTTCAGAGTGGCATAAGGTAGAAGTGGCCTCTAAACGCCCCTGCCTCCGAGATATGGCCGGTTAGCTCCCCAACCCCGCCATAGGTTGGGTGTTTCGTTAGACTTTTCGGTGCTTTTGCTACTGAAATACTACCTCCGTCCCAGAATATAAGCATTCCTAGGTTTGTTGAAAGTCAATCAGGTTCAACTTTGACTAGCAATAGCTATAAAAATAAAATATTTTAAATATGAAGAGTTGCATATTAGGATAGTTGATTTCACGATGAATCTAACAACATCAACTATATATAATGGAGTGCTATAAATATTTTACTATTTATGGTCAAAGTTAAGGAAGCTTGACTTTGACCAAACCCTAGAATGCTTATATTTTGGGACGGAGGGAGTAAGACAGAAGCCAAACCAAAGGGGATGGCTTTCTTCTGGGCGCTACGAAAAAAGCAGCTTTCCCGCAGGCCAATTCTCACAGCACCTCTTGACTTGCTGTGCCCGGCTGTGAGAAGGAAATTTCGTGAAAATTACCGCGTTGCCACTCGTTGTGCGAAGGTAACGCTTCGTTCTTTCTTTTCGGACTCTCCTCCACTCCTGATTCTCCTTCGTTGCTCGGTCGAGGCGCGACGCTAGGGTTGCCTGCCCGCCGCCGCCCCTGGTCCTCTCGGCGCGGCTGGCCGCCGGCCCTACGCTCGCCCCTCTGCCCGCTCCCCCCGTTTCAGATCCGCCCTCTGCAACGGAGGCAGGCCGCCGCTCGTCCACAAGGAACGCAGGAAGCACGTCGCCGGCGCCCGTCCTATCTAGGTCGACGCGCGGGGCATCTCGGTCGCCGGATGCGGCGGCGCAAGGCGGCCCCCTCCACTCCTCCCCAAAGCTAGTGCCCCCATCCGGCGCCGCTCCTGTCGTCCTTTGGCAAATGGCGGCCATCATCTTGCTACCCGTCATGTCCCTTCCTTCACAAAATCAACTATCATCCCTACAGCTCTGACCCGAAATTACACTTCAAATGGTTGCGCCATAGCGTGTGGATCCGATTCCCCTACTTCTTGGCCTCTATCTCTCCTTCTTCCGGTGGTGATTGGAGCTTGGAGAGATCGCCCATGGAGGTCCGGAGGAGAGAAAGACATTGGAATAAGATTTTGCAGAAAGGCCCTCATACAAAAAGTAATTAATCTCAGTATTGTTGTGTCTTGACATTTTATACAAAAACCCTCAGAAGTTAAGATAATTTCTGAAAAGATTTTCAAATTAAACCATATGTTAACGTGCATGCAAAAATTTAAGTAAATTAATTTTTGTTTTTGAAATGATGTTTTCCATGCTAATACGTGAACAACATATTGTTTTACAATCAGTTTGTATATAAATTGTTTCTCACACTTTTAGGGGCATTGCAGACATTTCCACTACTTTTTCACAGTCACAGCTACTTTCACCAAACAGCTTTCAGCTTTTTCCACAGCTCACAGCCACAACAGCTTTTTTCACAGCTCACAACCACAGCAGCTTTTTCTCACAGCCGCAGCCCAACCAAACACACCCTCAACATTGGCAGCAACAAAAATTCCAACAAGACGATAGGCGGTGCTGAGATTGCTTAGGGCATTTATTTTTTTATTCATATTTTTTAGGCTAGGAATTCATGTTTAGCTCAGATCCCTGTATTTTTCAGGATTTTTAAGTTACATTAGCCTATTTTTAGAACTTTTAGGTGAATGCCAGGAGGCATATATGTCACACCCCAAAATTTCAGATTTTGGAATGTGACTTAAATTTCACTAAATTTTGAAACTTTTTCGAATAGCTTAAAATTTTTGCTTTATTATTTGAGTCTTATCACTTTTATTTAGGCAAAGGAAATATTTTCTAAATTAAATAAATTAATATAAGATATACTAAATTTATTTGTTGCACTCATGCTGAAGTAGTTTGCAGTAGGGGTTTTATTGTGTGAAAAATATATTTTAAAAAAAATTCGAAGAGAAATAATTACGTTCAATATAGAAAAAATAGAAATAGAAGCGAATAAAAGGAACCGTTAGCCTCACATTTCTGCGCCCCGTCTTCTTCTTTCTCTCGTTTTCCTTTCTTTTCTCTGCATGGGCCAGCTTCCTCTTCCTGCAGTCCAGCTCGCCTGCCCGTGTCCCACCTGGCCAGCCTCACACCGCCCCAACTTCTTGATGAGGCACCATCGCCGCTATCGTCGACCTGTCGAGCAACGTGAGGATGCGGCCATTGATGAAGCCGATGAATTTTCAAGGATCCCGACGCCATACCATCCCTACCATATTTTCTCGACCAGCTCCGACCCCCTACAGCTGCACCTCGCTCGACGAGTCCATCGTGCCTCCATGTCACATGTCCTCTTTCGGTCCTCTACTAGTGAACTGCAAGCTATTGCTAGCTAGTCTCTTCCCTTCCTTTTCTTCCTGTCGTGGCCTTGCTATCTAACTTTCGCCAGAGCCATGTCTCTCGTGCTGCTACCCTGCCGTTCTTTTCTCTGCTCATATCTCTCGTTGGTTTGCAAGCAAACGAGAGCTACCTGTGTTCTAACTACCCGATCTCATATTTCAATCCTTCTTTATTTTGTATCTCCATCGGCATGCACCTAAACAATATATTCCATTGTTTATTCTTCTTGCTACCGTGACATATCCAGCTATGTGGAAAATTCAGCCGAGCAAAGCTATTATGTGCTGTTCTTGTCTCATCTCTCTACCCTCTATCTTGGTCCTAGCAGCCCCATCAATCTAGCCCGTGCATCAATCTCTCCACTATGCGTTTTGATTCAGTTAGTCCAGCTAGCTTTTTCTGCAGATATTGGACAAAATCATGTCGACCTGGCACTTTCCATGACCAACAAAGCCCACTTCTGGCGTGCACCCAGGCCTGCTCAACCCAGCCCAGCACGCCACCACGCCCAGCCTGTCTACGGCACCGTGCAGCACCAAGACTCCCACCGCAGCTGCCGTACGTCCTCGTTTTCCAAGAAAACTGATGATCCAATCCCTATCTCGCCTCTCCTATGGAACTCAGGCCTCCCTGGTCGTCCTCCTCTATCCCTCCAACCCCACAGCGCCGCCAAGATGCCACCATGCCTCGCCGTTCTCGATCTCTGCCGGTCGCGACCAGCCTCGACGCCCCAAGATTGGCATGTGCGTTCCCGGAGATCCACTGCTCCAATCGCCGCGCCCTTTTACCAGAGTATGGCCCTGTATGTCTTCCTCAAGGTCACGAATCCGATCTACCATTAGAGCACTCTAGTTCGAGATCTTCCCGTCGCTGTCGCGTCTGCCGTGCATCTGGACGCGCCCAGCGTAAGTCCTGGAAAGCACAGGTTGGCATCCACGTTCCCGATGATCCATCTATCCAAACTCTATGAATTTTTGCTATGTTGTGCCCATGATAGTGACACACAACTATCCAATTCAGATCCTCAGACAAATGACCGGTGCTAGTAGTTTCCAAGTCGATAGATCTTCTGCCATACTTCTGGTCGGGAGCAGACATGTCATGAAGATCGAGCTCGCGTTCCCGGCGATCTGTTCAACCAAAAGTCGCCAAAATTCAGCAGGAGGTTCCCTCAGTCGTCATCCAACATGCCTCAGAAGATGATGGCCACCGGAGCACTGAGGCCTTTGGGATCTTTTTTCGTCTGTCCCTATACCCCATGTCTGCACACACCCAGCGCAGACTATGGAGACGTCTTCGTTCCTGGTAATCCTTGCAACCAAATCCTTTGAAACTTCACCTGCACGTGCCTTTGGTCATGCTCTATCACTGAGCAAAACAGTTTGGCCAAAGGGTGATAGATGCCCCTCATCTCAAGGTCCACGTTCAGGCCATTCTCATTCTGGACGCGAGCAGCACATGTCCTGGGTTCAGGTCAACGTTCCCAGCACCTTAGTAAAGTATTTATAGTGCCAGCTACATCATCATCTTAATCATCTCTTGTTTGCGAGGATCACCAAAGAGCTCGACCAGACAAGGAGTGAAACCGCTGCAATGTGAATTCGATATCTGGCCACTATCATTGTTTCCGGTGAGGGACGTCTCACACGTTCTGTCGACCATGAGCTGTCCATCGAACTTTCTCTGATGTCCAGTACACACAAGGTTAGTTTGGCATGTCTATTTCTTGTTTTTATTGATTAATCATGGCATGGTTTAGATACCTACAGAATGATTCGACTAATGTCTAGCGAGCTCGCCAAGATCGACCGTTCTTTCGACGTTGAAATCAAACCTCATAGTTCTTCGATGTTTGCTCATAAAACTTTATAAATGTTTTCATAACTGAAAGAAACATCTTGTTTTATGCTACAGAACTCATCTTTGCTTCTTCATAAATATCCTCTTCGAAATAACAAATCCACCTTATACTTAATTAACTCTCCGAACGTAATTTATTTTCAGAAAAACTCCTTTACTTCAAAAGCTCATAACTTTCTGCTCGTAGCTTCGTTTTTAGCAATTCTTACGCTCAAGCGATCATAGCGACGAGTACTATCTTTCAGTACTGTTTTTGTATACTTTTGCTACTGTTGGTTTACTGTTTCTTATTGTTTGTACTATGTGTGCTTTGCATGTTACCGTTAAATAGAGAATACGATTCGAGTACCATCAAGAAGAAGATCAAGACATGAAGACTCTGAGCAGCAGCACTATGAATTGAGGCAAGTGTCCTTGACCATTTTGAACCTATGTCTTTCTCCCTCTAGTTTAATTTGCATGCATAGCGTTTCATATGAATCCTATATGGCAATTATCCTGTTCCATACTATTTTCTTGTCGCCTGGTTGTGGTAGATGATAGTATGAGGATGGGTAGGTCTTGCTTAGCTTGCTGAACTGGGTTGGATGATAATTTGACTAATAATCTTGACTAATGGTTCACTTGAACATAATGATCACGGATCGGTTAATCTTTTTAGCAACCTGGACTTTAGGTGTGCTGTAACTTGAGCAAGTGGTATGTTTGATGATGGTGCGGTTAGCACGAGATCTTGGTTTGTGTTAGTCTTGCTCAAGTTAGCTAAGGACCGGTTCGTGGAGCGGCAACCCACAACAGCGCAAAGCACAGGGTTGATTATGGTAGACTTGGTCAAGTATTATGCTATCTTCCCAGTTTTGCTGGTGTTCAAGGAAAGAGGGAGGAAGGGTTACTTCTGAACTCAGGTGATGGAGGGGTACTCCTAGCCACGGCGCCAGAGGGGGCTACTGTTGCAGGGGTACTGGCAGTAGTGTAACCTTAGCGAGGATGTTGGCAGGCTGGGAAGCGCTTTGAAAGACCATGTGGTGTTCTCTTGGCCTCACACCTTGGTAGTGTGGTTGTGGCAACATGGAGACTTTAGTCATCGACGGATGACGGAATCACCACCCTGTGGGTAAAGTTGTGCACCTCTGCAGAGAAGTAAAACTGTCATGACAGCCGTGCTCACGGTCAGGAGCGGCCTGGATCCTCACATGATTAGTGGCTTTGGTTGGTTTGGTTTTTGGATGGTCTCCGGGTAGGAGCCATGGATGGTTGGTTCTGGTGGGTAACCAGTTTGATGCTGCAAGAGGGTATCTTGTAGTATGGTTTTGGGGTGGGTAACCCGTTTTGCTACAAGTGGGTAACTTGTAGTGTCCTCTTTGTTAATAACCTTTGGGTGGGTTTACACACCTAGTAAATAGGTGCTTTAATAAATGATTTAATTATAGTTGCTTTCTCTATGAACCATGTGTTAGCCTTTCTTTCATATAAGCTTGCATGTCATCTTTTTCTACACTTGCGGAGTACGATATGTACTCACACTTGCTATTTCCACTACAATTATCAAATGCTGCTCAGAGATTGAAGATTGCCAACTTTGGAGATGATGGTGAAGACTAAACTTGTGGAGCCCCCGGTCGATTGCCTGTGGTGTTATGGAGTCTTCCGCTAGCGTTTGTATTCTTATGGTCCTTTGAGACATTTACTATAATGATATTCGATTTAATTATGACATTGGTTACTCTGCTTTACTATACTTTGTCCTATATGTGTGAATATTATTGCATCTAACTTGCATTATATTCCTTGTCATGACGTATAGTGACAGAGGCGACTCCGGAGCTATTGGACGTACTTCTAGCTGCCGGAGGAGGGGGCACAGGAGGAGGAACAACAGACTGACCCTGTAGCTGACCCAGCTAGTGTAGCTCCTGAGCCAGGCAAGCCCCGGTGCATGCCTTCCTGTTTAGATTTTATTTTCTCACTTGATTGGGACTAGTAATTGATTGTGCATTAGGTTTATTAGGAGTTGATGTGAAATCCTAGAACTGCATTAGGACTACCTTCCGGGTCCTACCTTGTGTCCTATTTTGTAGTAGTTGGTTCTAGGGTAACGTTGGAACTTGCTATGCTTAGTGGCTAGCGGACGATAGAAGACGAGTGGTAGGTCCCACTCGTATGATAGGAATTACTCTGGATTGTACTAGCAGAATTCAGGATTGTTGCAGACCGGACGGGGATTGTTGTGTAGGATGGTTGGAGAAGGCTGGGCCTTCACGGTGGTAGCCCCGTCTGTGTCTGTTAAGGACCGTTCGTTGTTGGCCCCGCTGAGCAAGCTTGAACGTACTGATTCACATGCTGTTCTTTATGGGGTTCAGTAAGCCGACATAGCTTAGCAATCGTGGGGACGAACCTTATCCTGCGGCTCTGGGGAAAATAGGACCACAGGCAACGGCGGGGCCGGGTGTCGTGTGGGACCTGATGTTTCGCCATGATGCAGCAGCTAGAATTCGGCCTTGCGGGGGCTTTGTGAAAGGTTGCTATGTGTGGCCTTTGTGGCGCACATAGCGTGTGGTCAGGTTTCTCCTGCAGGATTTACATCGATGCCGCCGCTCTCGGAAATGAGCACCCTTGTTCACTGAGTCACATCGTAGTGTGATTATTGATGATGATGATGATGATGATGATGATGATGTTTATTACTGCTATACTTATGTATTATTACTGTACTTACTACTGCACTGTTGATCTGATGTATTGTTTATATCTGTTGTAGAGATAAGTGCACTGCATTATTGGTTAAGTATTTAATTGTAATAAAACTTGAAAGTAAGGACCAAGTAATTAGTGCGCTTTTATGTAAGTGAGTCAGCCTACCCTTTGTAGCCTTTGCATGATAGGAGTCGGCTGTAGTTAGCCACGTTGACGGGTAAGTCTTGCTGAGTATTAGTTGCTCAGGGGATGGCTCTTTATGTTTTTGTTGCAGGTAGTCTTTGCTTTCGCTGTTGCTTGATGGAGTTTCTCAACAGATCCACATCGCAGGGCTTCGATGTGCGGCCTGTGTATCGTCGAGAGTAGTAGTTGTTTCTTGTATCTTCAGACTTCCGCTGTGCTACTCACGTGTTTTAAATCATTTGAGGCCTGTAATAACTTAAAGATGTAAACGTTTGTGCTTATTTATATGATGTACTGTTGTGTCCGTTCGCCGGCACTTCTGACTCGATCCTGTGAAAAGCGGAAATGCTACAGTTGTCCCCTCGTTGACTATAGGAGAAATGTTGCAATCCACTTTGAACTTGAGCATATTGCTTGTGGTCGCCTCCTACATAAAGGGAAAGAAGAAATATCCTAATGCCGTTGCGGCATACGTCGACGTGCAAGATGTCGCACGTGCCCACGTGTTGGTGTATGAAACCCCTACTGCAAGTGGGCGCTACCTCTGCATTGGCGATGTGCTGCACCGATCGGAGTTCCTTCAAATGATGATAGAGCTTTTCCCACAATATCCAATCACCACAAAGTAAATCCCTGCAATCTGCTTCATGCATGTACATATCCTTTTGAACATAAGCTTTATTATTGTAGACAGATATGAATCATAAAAAAGCAAAGAATTGTTATAAGTATTTACATGATTTGTAATTAAAATAATTGCAGAGCTATAATACACAAGTGTATGCAATATACATGCAAGTATATTAAGTCCACTACATACATATTTCTAGCACATGTTTTTTGTGATAGAATGCTTGTTGCTAGAAGATATGTTTTGAAAGTAAAAAAGAAAGTATAAATTTTGAATGTCACTTATTATAAGTTCTTTCAATGCCTCATCTTTTTTTTTTATTTCTTACACAAGTCTCACTTTTTTCAATAGCTGGTTATTTATATATAGATAACCTAAATAATCCTGAAATAAGAGGTTCATTGAGAATGTGGTATCCCAAAACAATTTATAATTATTGGTCTTTGGTCTCTGAAAATAAAATATCATCCGTGGCTTGTGGTCTTTAATTACTTTTGAAATTTGAGCAAAACTCCTTATTTTTTGATCACCCATTCAGGTGTGCCGATGGTAAACCAAAGGTCAAACCTTACAAGTTCTTTGGGCATGAAGTTCACTCCTATGAAGGAAAGTTTGCGCAAGACAGTGATATCACTGCAAGAGAATGGTCATATACCAATACTCCAACTTCACTCCGACCTGTGAGGAGATATATATGCATATCGAAGTGTGATCGAAACTATGCATACAGAAGTGGAGTGAATAATATATTTGTCTCGTTGGAACCAGTATTTATTATACTCTGGGTAGAGGATTTTACACAGACTTTGTATGAAGGAATGTCGTAATGAGTTACTTGTAGAGTTGCTCCCCCAATAATAAACACCTAGACATAACATTTCTGCAGGGCCTCTCTGGTTTGCAGGGAAGAAAGCAATGACACGCAGTTGGCGGACCCAGGACTGGTTGGCAAACTTGAGGTAGTATGAAAATGGGGTATGCATTTCTACCTCGGGTAGACCTCCCAATTGCGATTTTACCACTTGTTTTTTAACTTTGCAATTTTACCTTTAGTTTTTTCAAACTGAAGCAAAAAAACTACCCATGTGGTTGCGATTTTGCCCCTGGTTTTGAAGCAAATCAGGGGTAAAATCGCAACCACAGGGGTAATTTTGCTTCAATTTGAAAACCAGGGGTAAAATCGTAAAGTTGAAAAAATAGGGATAAAATCACAATTAAGATGCAAATTAGGGGTAGAAACGTAATATTCCTTATAAAAATTGCATTAACAAGATTATAATGTACACTACAATGCCAATTGTTCATAAAACTCAATTAGAGAAAAGTTTTAGCAAAATAAGATGAAATATGTGATATCCGTCTTCGTTTTCTATCTTTTGCACTATGAGAAACATGATTTTGGTTTTAATAACTTGTATGCATGTATATACACCAAATACAACACAAACTTTTCAGTATTTTCTCAAATTTTCGGGCATTCAACTGAATGCCCTTGAATCAAGGGAGGTCCGCCCACGATGACACGTTAATTTCCAGTTGATTGGAATATTTTATTTGATCTAGTTAGATTTTCGGAGCAATAAAGTGACAATAAAAGTGTACCGCAGAAATGATGAAATTATACTAGAATAATAAGTTCTTTGTTGGAACATTTTATCTTTTTTTTGAATGAAAATTTTGAGAGATTACCACAAGTGAATGAAGAATTTGACCTAGTCTCCTTCCCAATCGAAAAGAAAAAGGAAAGGAAAAAAGGGAGAGAAAGAAATATACTGATCTGCTCTCCGCCCATGGGGATTTGACCCCGATCCAGCATTACAATGTCTCCTCTTCGACGGCACAAGACCGATAATATTGAGACCTTGATTTGTGAATCACCTAGCTAGTTGACGGGTAGCAGCGGAGTGGGGAGATCGATCCCCCCACTCCGCTGGGAGTTCCTCCGTCCGTGCGAGAACAACCCAAGTTCAGCAGCTACAACTGATTTGTACAATAGTTAAGCTTGGCAGCTAGAAGCTCGAGTTCGATGGCCTGGAACAAGCTCGAGGTCGTCAAGGAAATAAATATGAGAGCAAATTTCTTGTATGCTCCTAAAAGATCATCCGTTCTCTTATGTACCACTGAAAAAAAAAATTTCCCTTGTGTGCCCTTGCTTTCCCCTGTATGCCACTCCCAACGATTGTTTTTTAGATTTTTGAATGATTTATTTTTCTCACCTGCTATTATGAGCTTAAAAGAAGACATTTATTGCTTCAATATTTGAGCTTTATGGTGGTATAATAAATAGTGATGAACAATTGTATTTATTAGGTCAACTTCAAATTCATCACAAATTATGAATTATAAAAATTCACACAAATTCAACTTACCTTATTTTTTAAGTGCATTGAATAACTCAAAAAATTCTGAAAAAATCTTCGAAATTATATTTTATGATGTATTATTTACTATTACTTTATCTAGTGGTATATCTTTGATGAAAATTACTTTCTGGATATATTTTTACTCGGGAGTGGCACATAAGGGAAGGAAAATCTCATCTAGGGGCACATAAAGGAAATTTATTTTTTCAGTGGCACAGAAGGGAACACAATTTTTTGGAGTGGCACACAAATGATTTCTCTAAATATGAACAGAAGAATATATGGTGACAGAGCCATTTTCCGCGGTTGCGGGAAAATTGAGGTGGGGCCGAATCCTTTTGTGGGAGATGGCTGATGATGTGTTACACGTGTGCCGGCACATCTCACAGGCACAGAAAAGCCAGAACCTTTTTATGTGGTAGGTTGCATTTTATTTTCTCTAACATAATGTGTGGACCTGGTCTGGTACAATCATCCTTTAACGTGATGACCCTGAGAGGGCTCTATAGATAATGACCTTTTTCCTATACGCTAAGTGGGACAATTCAAATTAAATAAAGAGACAAAGACATATATGAAGATGGTATGCGAAATATTAAATAGGTTTTCTTTTCTTGCGACGCGTGTGCGTCAGATAGGTTGATTCTAGTACACAAATGTTGTGTGCGGACTCGCAGAGACGGGGAGTCTCTCTCATTGTTTTTTTCAAAAATGTTGTGTGCGGATTCTAGTACCACATGATATTGAGAGTTGCATTATACTTATATATGTTCTCTCCCATTTTTTTATATTTCTTTCATATGGCTTGATGTGAGTGATGATCATGCATATGGGACAATGCATCGTGTGTAAGGAAAAGGAGGCAATGGTCCTCACCTTGTATGATTGCAATATAGGAAAATAATCTCACATTCTCGCATCGTGCATTCCGCCGAGTGAAAAGGACGTAGGGTATGAATCACATGCAAATAGGGAAGAGGACGCCCGGTGTCGCCTACTCGTCCTCTGTAGCTCGATGCATGAAGAATCATCCGTACACAGTTTGGCAAAGCAATAAACGACCATCAAAGTTTGTAGGCAAAGCAAACAACCATCAAACTGGGTACGACGATAAGGTACGACGACGATGATGTCATACGATGATAAGACAACTTACCAAAAACAAGTATATGCCGACACAATGTGTATGTATAAGAAAATATGCATTTAAATTGTGTTTTTTCTAACCAAGAGTCGACTGAAACGTCGCTTTCTTTCGGTCGATGACCGAGCAGCGCGGGAGGTCGCGTGGGAGCAGGCGTGCCGCACGGATGACGCAAAGCAGGTCGGGTGGAGCGGCTGCTAATGGGTTTGATTTGATTTAATTTGATTTAATTTGATTTGTGGTTTTTAAAAAATTATAGGGTTATGTATTTTGAATAAGATGCATCACAAAAATTTGTCTTATGTATTCTTCTAAAAAATATTTTTTTATCATTTGTTTGCAATATGTATCTCTTTACGGGTCTAAAAAATAGTAGACCCGGAACCCAGAACTCGAGTGAGTCAACTGAAAATTAGCATCTCTCCCTTTAAATTGCTCAGGGAAATGAGTAAATGAGTAATGAGCTGGCAATCAGAGAGATGTTGCATTATATATATATAGCAGCTCCTTGCGCAGGTTGGAAGATGTCGAGGAGCCGTCCAAGTCACAGAGAGCATCTAGCATGGCCGGGCCGGCCGGTGAGCAGCTGGTGTGCGTGACCGGAGCTGGAGGTTTCATCGGGTCCTGGCTCGTTAAGGAGCTGCTCCAGCGCGGCTATGTCGTGAGAGGTGCCGTGAGAAATCCTGGTGAGTAGTTATATTTATATGTACGTAGCCGGTGCTTATGCAGATAGATTAACATGCGGCATGCGCTAGCTTCTCAACTCCTATTCATGGTGTCGAGTTTCACTTTTCTTTTTCTTTTTTTTTCTTTACGTCGCTTTTTTTTTGGCAAAAATTACCTCGCTATATACAGAGGACCGCAAGAATGTGCATTTGTATGTGCTGGATGGAGCTGAAGAACGATTATCTCTGTACCGTGCGGATTTGTTGGACTACAAGTCGCTTCGTGCTGCATTCTGCTTGTGCGATGGTGTCTTCCATGTCGCCTCCCCGATTTCAAATAATGACCCTGTTAGTTTTCAATGTCATTTTTAGTAGTAAATATGTTCAGAGGCAAACAAATATACATGCTTATTTTGAGGTGTATGTGTAAACATGCAGGAAGTTGTGTCGGCTGCAGTCGAGGGGACAAAGAACGTCGTCAACGCCGCGGCAGACATGGGAGTAAAACGTGTGGTTTTTACCTCATCCTATGGTGCTGTTCATATGGACCCTAACAGGAGCCCTGAACAGACCCTGGACGAGAGCTGTTGGAGTGACGTTGAGTTGTGCAAACAAACAAAGGTCTACTCCTCCCCATAACTTAATTTTGTATCAACCAGCAATCTAACAAAACTGAATAGCATACTTATCTATACAACTGATAATTTTTTCTCTAATCAGTCGATAACCCTTGTGCACAAATCCAGATGGTCCAACCTATATGAAAGTGCTGAATAAGGTTAGTACAAAGCTGAATACTAAAAAAATATGATAAATTGCAGAACTTGTACTGCTATGGAAAGACGCTCGCTGAGAAGATGGCAATGAAGGAGGCGTCGAAGAGGGGCATACAACTGGCAGTGATCGTCCCCTCAGTGACACTAGGAGGGATGTTGCAGCCCACCCTGAATCTGAGCACACTTCTAGTCGTCGCCGCCTACATGAAGGGAAAGAAGACGTATCCGAACGCTGTCGCAGCGTACGTAAGCGTACACGACGTCATCCGTGCCCACATCCTGGTATACGAAAACCCTGCCGCGAGTGGGCGCGCTACCTCTGCATTGGCGATGTGCTGCACCGGTCAGAGTTCATTGGAATGATGAGAGAGCTCTTCCCACAGTATCCAATCACCACCAAGTAAATAATAATATTTGCATATTCTGAATCTTGCATATACGACATATCCAACCATCACTCTGTGCGTGCTATTTATATTTATTTATTCATTGTCCATTCATTTAGGTGTGCCGATGATAAGCCAAAGGTCAGGCCTTACAAATTCTCGACACAACGGCTGCAGGATTTGGGCATGAAATTCACTCCATTGAAAGAATGTTTGCGCGAGACAGTCATATCCTTGCAAAAGCATGGTCACATACCGATACTCCCACCTAAGTCAGCACTATGAGAATTGAGAAGATATATGTATAGATATATAAAAGTGTGATGAGAACTACATGCATGCTAAAGCGGAGTTAATAATAAGATTAGATGAACTGTGGTTGGTTTTGGTGAAAGCAGGGGAGGACTCTCTAGAGGGAATCTGGGAGGAGCTACAGGGGTTTTTGGAGAAACATCGTCAGAATAGCTTGTGTTTGCCTTCAATAGTGATTCAGTCTGGATAGGGCTTTTGGAAGAAGTATCAGCAGTATTAGTCTCCAGTTAACTTCAAACAGTTGTGTAACCAAAACTTGAAGAGAATGTCTATCCGTGAGCTTGCTGCACTGTTTTTTTTTTCCTGATATGATATTGCAACATATACAGGCAGTTGGTTACGGTTGTGGTGGACTTTTGGATGGTCTGCGATGATGAATTTCCCAGCATTAACTAACATTTGCAGATAAACGAGCTGCGATCTCAACAAGCTGGAATGAGGAAGAGGCCTGAAAGGACGTCTACTTTGCGAAAGGAGAAATTCGGAAGATTTCGCGAACAAGAAGGTTTCTTTAAAAATAGTAGGATCACAGAACTGTTTTGGCCTGGGGTTGATGGAATAGATAGAAAAGCTTGTTTTTTCTTTTATTTTTGTAAACTCTTTGTTGGCCTCTTTAGACGTTGGGGAATAAAATGTTCCTTTTCTCTATATAATAATAATGTATGTCCTTTTTCAAGTGGAAGCAGCATTATATGTAATAATTTGGGCAGCTAAGGAGCAGGGTTCACAAAACCGATCAAACTGTTGTTTTAAACAGTGCTAAAAACTGGTCGATTTACGACAAAACAGAATGAAAATCGTTACTACTACAGCGCACAGGTTCAGTTTTTAGTGAAAACCGATCGTTCGATGAAACTGAACCGGATCGGTTTTATCGGTTACCGCAAAAACCACCCGGTTTTCATCAGTTTTACGAATCCTGCTCAGGAGGCTTTTTGAGTTGTTCCTACAAGTAGTAGAACACTTGCTTTGTTAATATAAGCATGTCAGTTTTTGTGGTAGACTTTTTCTAACAATATAATGTGTTACTAGAAAAAATGCCTGAGCTGTACACTGTGAAACACAGAGAACCTTTCTACGACCATTTTATGTGCCAAGAGGAAACTCAATTGGGCCTGAGAGGATAAAAGAATAAGAAAGATTACTTACTGATCAATGCATTAATTATGAATACTCACGATTCACTACTCATTTGTCACTATCATATATTGAAACAAAAGAATGTAAGCTCCCTATATGTTTTGCATTTAGTTTCATCAAGACAATAGAGTATTTCCACATCTCTTGAGCATTAGCTCCTATTCTTTCTCTCAAGTGACCCATGGGTGTACGGTGGCATCTTTATATGAATGCATTATTGCCAATAATAGCTCCACGGCACTTTCCTGCTGCAGCTAAGTTTCCAGTTCAGATAAAATGCTGAAAAATAAGTTTTCATTTTTTCCATATAACATATGCTACAATAATAACAATGCTCAGTAACACCACTTGCCCTCAAGCATCACATGCGTAATCCACATATACCGAGTAAAAACACCAGCATCATTATTGACAAAAAAAAAAAAACCTTATATGTTCTATTATAAGATTGTTGCAACTTCTTTTCTTTCTTTCTTCTTTCTTTGTGTGTGTGCGCGCGCGTGGGGGTGTGTGTGTGGATGCACATGGATGGTGGCATGGTGCACCTGCAAAAGAAGTTTTTCAAGATCTGTGATTCGGATTTCGGCTAGCTGTTGATGTGTAGCACACACTTTCTATAAAATATATCCAAAACCCACTTCAGATAGTTGGTACTCTGTTTTTTATTTGTAGACATTCGGATAGTTTAGTTAGTCTAAATTTGCACTAAATTAGCTGTCCTAATGTCAACAAAAGAAAACGGGAGAGTAGAAATTATCAAATCATATCTTTCTGGCTAAGAAACTCACATCTTATCGAGTGTTGACTTTATGGTCCGTTGACACCAAACACAAATTAAACGTGCAGAGGTAGATACAGCCGCGGAACAATCGAAGACAAATTAATTGCTAATGTGTATATCAAATAATCTGTTTGATCTTTATCTGTGAACACGACCAATAATCAATTCAAATACTAAGTGAATCAACAGGAAAATACAAAGCATTCTTACTGTCTAGGAGAGAACAATGCGGTACATATGAACAAATTAAATACCAATCAAATCCAGTGCACGCTCCAATCACTCGAAGGTCATCGTAACTCAGCAATCAACAAATAAGAATTCGTTCAGAGGTGAACGAACTGATTCAGAACTTGGCCTTGATATCGTCCACCTCCTTGCTGTCGATCCTGAACGCTTTGGCCAGGATGTCGGAGGGCACCGGCGGCGCCGCGCCGAACAGCGTCATGGCAACGGCCTGCGTGCCTTGGAGCTGGCTGTTGAAGCCGGCAATGACAGCGGCCGGGCCGTGGCCCCTGTTCTGCTGGAAGTGCACGAGCCCCCGGGGGAAGACGAAGACGTCCCCCTTGGTGATGGTCTTTTTTTTTTTGAGGGGCAATGGCAGGTGCTCTGCCTTTCATTCAAGTAGGTAGCAAAACAAGTATGTACAGATGTCCGACGGAAAAGAAAAACAAGTAAACACAAATAGGAACTATTTACATTACACCCAGTACACTGAAGCCTACTCCTCTGGTGATGGTCTTGGTGAAGAGCTTGTTGGCCGTGGTGATGAAGCCGACCTCCAGCGTGCCCTCGAGCACGAAGATGATCTCGGTGGCGCGCGGGTGCGTGTGCGGCGGGTTCTGGCCGGCGGCGGCGTAGTCGATGCGCGCCATGGACACGCCGAGCGTGTTCACGCCGGGGAAGGTCTCCACGTTGGCCGCCGTTACCACGGCGCCGTTGGGGTTGCTGGTGTTACCGGGGGTCTTGAGCTTCGGGGAGAAGAAGTCATCTGCCGTCACGTTCGCCTTGCACGGGAACCCGTTCAGCTTGATCGCTGCAAGAACCCACGGATCAGCAACGGCTTATTACACCAGTGTCTTGCCTAATTAATTGGAACAATGGAACGACAGAGATGATCAACTCACGGGACGTGAGGTCGGCGACGCAGATGTCCTGCAGCATGTCGGGGTCGCCGGCGAGGGACGGCACGGCGAGCGCGAGGACGACGGCGCAGGCCGCGGCAACGTAGAGGTGAATCCGCGCCATGATCGATCGGTGAGCGATGCTACCAGCTTCCTTAGCGTACACGTTGGTGACGACTGATTATTTGACTTGGAAATTACCATAGCAGAGGAGGCTGTACTTATAGGAGGCGGCGAGACTTAAGCCAAACCAGTAGGTACGACTCAACGCACATTCGCTCAAGACACAACAAGCTCTAAGAATTGTTTACGGAAGCATCCATTGGGCTGATTAAATTAACCGGGCAAAGCGACGACGGAGCAGGAACGGAACTGGCGCCTTGCGCGGACAAAGCAAGCAGCCACTAAACTAAAGCTTTGACGCAAGCCGGTGATTGGGGCCTTGGACGCCGTCGCCGACGCTGCGGCGTTGATTTTTAAGCTTATGTCGTTGTCATGCCAATTGGCGTGGATGCAGGGATGGCCACCGGCCGGTCGCCGCCTCCGTTGATCGATGCGGTTCTTCTCCGTTTTGTCGTCGCGTCGCACCCGCAGATTCTCATCAACAGTCTTGTGATAACTACAACAACCAGTCAGTGCCAGTCATTTTTTTTGAGCGGAATGGCAGGTGCTCTGCCGTTCATTATAGATCGAAAGCAGGTGTGTAAATTACATAAAAAGTACTAGGCCAAAGAAAGGAAAAAAGGTGGCTATATACACTGGCAACAACAAGAAACAGAGTCTACTCCTCCCAGGTGCAGTGCGCCTTGTGCCATGCTTGGATGTCATTGTTGATGGTCTGGATGAGCTGGGGCACCGTCATCGATTTATTGTCATATACTCGGCGACACCTCTCCTTCCATATGTTCCAGGCAATATAGATCGCAGCTTGATCAATCACTTTGGCTTGTTGGGCTCCCGGCGCGCCGACAAGGGCCATCCACCATAGTTTGAGGCGCCTGTAGTTGGTGGTTGGTAGTTGTTGTAGCACAATTCCCAGGGTGACCAAAGCACTCCAGACATGCACAGAGTAGGAACAGGCACCCATCATATGCGCCGAAGTCTCCGCTGTGTGCGACATAGTGTGCAGATCGCATTTGCTTGACCTCCATTTTTTATTATCCTATCCCCGTCCAAAGCTTGTCTTGTAGAATCAACCATACGAAGAATTTGCATTTGGTTTCAGCTTGTGCACTCCACAGGCGCTGCCAATTGTGATCTGCGAAGGTTCCATTGAATTGGGCTGCGTAGGCCGAACTGGAGGAGTACTTACCATCCGGTGAGAATCTCCAGGCGATGTCATCCGGTTGGTCTGTCAGGTGGACTGACTGCAGTAGCGTCCACAGATGCACATATTGATTGATCTCTGCAGTGGATGTAATCCGGCGCAAACCCCTCTTCCAGTTCCCATTTGTGAGAGCTACTGAAACTGTCTCATGCTTGCGCCAGGCCAGTTTGAATAGGTCCGGTGCCAAAACCTTAGGTGTGTTCCCCTGTAGCCATCTGTCATGCCAGAATGATGTGCGGTGACCATTGCCGAGGGTTATAGATGTGCAAGCTCGGAAGAGATCCAACTTTGTGGTGGTGTGGTGCAGCTGCATTTCAGACCAAGGTTTATTGTTGTCTTTCCACCTGAGCCACTGCCATCGTAGCCGTAGTGCTCGATTAAAATTGTCTAGTTCTGGAATGTCCAAACCACCCAATTTCTTGGAAGGTTGCACTCGTTTCCAATTTACCATGCAATGGCCTTCTCGTGCTTCCTCTCAACCTTTCCACAAGAAAGCCTTTCGGATTTTGTCAATCTTTTTGATAGCCCATTTAGATAAGCTGAAAACTGTCATATGGTAGGTCGGTATAGATGACAGAACGGACTTGACCAAGGTTAGTCTACCGGTTTTGTTAAGTAGGCGTCTTTTCCACCCCGGTAACCTAGCTGCCACCTTGTCGACAAGCTTCTGTTATTGCTGCGATGCAGCCGACCGATCCTCAGCGGGAGTCCCAGATATGTACATGGTTATTGCCCCTGCCTAGCCGGCATGTCCCCCAATAGAGCAGCTGTATCTATTCCCTCACATCTTATTGGGTAGACCTCAGATTTTTGGAAGTTGGTGCATAGTCCGGTGGCCTCTCCAAATCGCTGCAGGATAGTCAGTGCCAGTCATGACAAAGAGCCAAAGAAACGTAATGTAAATGTCGATCTGATGAACCAAATGAAGGAATTGTGTTTCCTACTTTGTGGGACACCACACCTTGCGTCTCCTCTGTTTACCATAGCTATCAGCCATGGTTGAAAAGTTAGCCGTGGGATGGTGGAAGAACCGTTGGCCATGGAACAACAGTTGCACATGCGTGGCTGGCTTCTCCGTTTATTGCACAAGGTAGTCTTCTTTTTTTTCAGATTCATTCAAAAATAATCCCTTTATAACTACTTATGCGTTTTTAATTTGTTTACACTAGAGCAGATTAGTTAGTGTAAATTTGCACTAAACTAGTTGTACTCCAGGAGATAATCATGTAACAATTGCTTGTTAGGTTTTATATCTTTGTTTTACCTTCCAGATTAGTTTATATATAAAACACGACCTTCTAGCTCTCAGTACTTAAGTATCTTTATCGATATTTAAATATTTTTTTGATTGCAGCGTGTTAGGTATGAGAGGCAATGGACGACTCACACGATCTACACACATCATAAAAAAACTATATTATGAACAGATCCTATTGATTAATTAGCACTTCACATCCTTACTAGAATGAAAAAGGAAAGACCACTTGGCGATTGATACGTAGTACCTCTTATCCTGGATGTACCCTTTGACCTCAGCAATGAGTTGATCGACATCCCTGGCCCCCTGGCTGATGTTCTCATATCGTCCCTTGTCAAGTTCAAATAGGATCTTCTTAAAGATTCTAGTGATGTCCGGGTTTCGAGACACCGTAACGAATGCCGAGCAATCGAACTGCAGCTTGATCTTGTCATACACTGTTCTGGCTAGTGTAGTCTTCCCTAGCCCACCAAACCCAACAATGGAGACAATCTGCACATCCTTCTTGGAAGCATCGGAGAGCATCTTGATCAGCTCGTCCCTTGGGCCGTCCACGCCGACAAGGTCCGCAGTCTCGGTGAACATTGCCCTCACACGAGGGTCAATGTCAGGAGGAGCAGCGGTGGTATCCTGTAGCTTGAGCCCGGCGTATCTCTGGTGGATCTCACCCAACTCCATGGCGAGTCTCTTGGCCTCACTGACGACGCTGGCAAGCTGGTGCAGTGCCTTGCCCTTGCTGAACAATCGAGCTGTCTTATCGAGGAACACGTGGAGCCGGCTCCGCGTTCCAGCTGCGGCAGGGTTGCCATCCTCCCCCATATGCAGGATTGTCAGGTACCGCTGGTTAGAAATATGGATGGGCCTTGGGCCAAAGCCAGGCCCGCTCGGGTCGCCTGCGCATGGAGTACAAAAGGCAGGATGCATCAGCCCGTGAAGGCATCAAGGAATTATCAGAAACAAAGCTACGGCTCATGTTCATCTTCTTCCTCTAGCTCCCACCTCCTCTAGCCTCCTCTAGGGTTAGAGCTTCTACTCCACCTCCTACTCCAATTCTCTGCATCCCTATCTCAATTGCTTTGCTGATTCGAGTCCTCCCTCTCCCCGAGGACGTGTACTTCCGATTTGTACCAAACTCGTGCTTGTTCTATTGAGTCATGGAGGTGGTTGCTAACAATATGGTATCAGAGACACCGGTCCTTGAGGGCGCCGCGCTCGAGGAGCTGAAGGCCTTCCTCGAATTGCAGAAGAAGATGATCCTTGAAGCCTTGGACGAGTGCTTCGCTGCGCGCAACGCGAAGTGGGATGCATTGTTTGCTCGGTCCGGCGCCCGTACAAGCGGGGGCTCGGGCGTCCCCGACGCTGCGGTGGCTCATGAGGTCACCGCCGACCTCGACCTCGCCGCTGCTGCGACCTCGATCACCGACGCCGAGCCCGGCGACATCAACACCAGCGCGCTCACAAGGTGTTCGACGGAATTCCCGAACGACGTCAACGACGTCTCCATGCCTGCTCCGGCGCGCACCGTCGCCACGGAGGTCCTCTCCGACCCCGACCATGTCGCTGCTGCAACCTCGGCCATCGGCATCGACCCCAGAGCCGTCTCGGACGAACCGGACGCCGCCGCCGCCGTGTCCGACCACAACTCCATGGCAAGCTGGCACCATGTGTCCGCCACAGCGACCGTCATCACCAAGGAGCTCATCCCCGACCAGGACCTTGCCGCTGCGGCGACCTCGACCATCTACGTCGAGCCCTGCGTCATCAACATCGGCACGCCTTCGAATTGTTCGACGGAATTCGCCAACCTCGTCATCGAAGCTGCGGCGACCGTTCCAGTGCGCACTGTCACTGCGGAGGTCATCCCCGACCCCGACCATGTTACGGCTGTGACCTCGGCCATCTGCGTCGTGCCCAGTGCCGTCTTCGACGAACTGGACGCCACCGCCGCCATGTCCGGCCACAACTACGACATGGCAACCCGGCACCAAGTGTCTGCCACATCAACCACCATCGACAAGGATCTCTTCCTCGACACTATCCTTGCGGCCGATGCGTCCTCGGCTGTGGGTGTTGAGCCGAGCACCATCCACATCGGCATGCCCATCACCTGCTCGACTAAATGCCGGAGCGTCTTCATCGACATCACGGATGCTGCTTCTGCGGTGTACGACACTGCCGAGGATGTCACATTGGACCTCACCACTGGATGCATCACCATCGTCGTCCTCTTCGACGGGCCTGACATCGTGTATTCTGGTTTGCCTGCCTACTGGATGGACATCCCTGTGATGTTGGAGACAAGCAGTGAGGTGAGTGTACTGAATTCATGGTTCTCACTGGACTGGGTTGAGCTGCAACCATGGCCACCACCTTCAGGCTTGAAATTCATCACTGATGCCCCTGTGCTACGACCCTTACCATGGCCATCATTTGCTTCTGGTATTCCTAGTATACAGATCAGATACTTTTGTCTAGCACGAGCTCAGGGATGTGACCTTATTGCAGAGCCAGTACATCTGAAGTGTGGTGATACATTAGCAGTTGGTCCTGCATTGTTTTTGGGACTGAAACCACCGTGGCCACCTCCAGCTAGACATAATTTCGGAATTATGCATGTTGATCTTCCAATGACCAGTTCATCTGCTCAGCAGCTGGGTGTTGATGCAAGAAAAGAAGAGAAGTGTTCAGAGGATTTCCTTGCTATGTGTTGTGCAGAGAAGATGCTGGATTGTGGAACTAATACAAGGTCATCTGCATCCTGTACAGATTTACTGAAAGCCCAAAAGACGAGTGCAATTTTCGCAAGAATCATTTTATTGATGCAGCAGAAGTGTGGTGGTGTCTGTGAGCTTGCTAAGTGGAATCTTGTGGTGCTCGAGTACTATGTTGCCATTGCAATTGGCAGAGTTGATTGTGTATATGCACGGAACAATATCAATTTCAGTTGTGATGCTAAGGAAATAGTGGACTATCATGGTGACAAGCTGCAGTTTTCAGTTGGGCCAGTGCAAGTATCAGATTCAAGCAGCTTGGAACTGGGATTTCTGATGCTATCTCGACTATCAACTGCAAGAGAATGTGCAACTTTGCTGAAGCAACCTTGGCCGCCACCTGTTGTATATGTTCAAGCTAGATGGGGTGCAACTTGGGAGAAGACTCAATTTCTCTCACTTAAAATGGAGCTCCAAATATTGCTTTATTACAGGATACGCTGGAACAATGACCTGGCAGAGTTGAAATCTGTACTGAGCATCAGCATATGGCATTATTCTGTTTTCACAAAGATTCAGAAGTTGGAACTCATGAGCGCTAATGCCTCTGAAGCCTTTCTGGTCCATCAGACTAGATTCAGACAAGCATGTTCAAGCATCTGCTCGTTTCTGAGATTAACCAAGAAACAAATCTCAATATTCAGTCTGCACACGGAAGAATGGTTGTTTGGCAATCGATACAACAACATGCAAAAGGAGATACACCTTGTCAGTAGCAGATTCATGAAGAATGAGCATGATCCTCGGGGAGCCCTACGACTACTGAGAACAGCGGCTTGGGGGCAAGCCGCTTTTCAAGGAGAGGGGAATGTCAGGTACCGCTGGTTAGAAATATGGATGGGCCTTGGGCCAAAGCCAGGCCCGCTCGGGTCGCCTGCGCATGGAGTACAAAAGGCAGGATGCATCAGCCCGTGAAGGCATCAAGGAATTATCAGAAACAAAGCTACGGCTCACGTTCATCTTCTTCATCTAGCTCCCACCTCCTCTAGCCTCCTCTAGGGTTAGAGCTTCTACTCCACCTCCTACTCCAATTCTCTGCATCCCTATCTCAATTGCTTTGCTGATTCGAGTCCTCCCTCTCCCCGAGGATGTGTACTTCCGATTTGTACCAAACTCGTGCTTGTTCTATTGAGTCATGGAGGTGGTTGCTAACAAGGATGAAGGCATCGAGGGCTAGTTTGGTTGCTGCCCTCACACATGTGCCTGAGCATTTTGCATGCCTGAAGG
The DNA here is from genome assembly GCA_012490785.1 of Eragrostis nindensis. Taxonomy (NCBI): domain Eukaryota; kingdom Viridiplantae; phylum Streptophyta; class Magnoliopsida; order Poales; family Poaceae; genus Eragrostis; species Eragrostis nindensis. Next base: position 854,750 of record JAAXCT010000030.1, on the reverse strand, counting down.
TAGCCTGAAGTTGCTAGATAATTTGCCTGATCAGGCACATCGAAAATGAAGAGCATTGTTTGGTTGATGACCTGAAATGATGCCTGGTAGAGAACGCATCCAGGCAGTGTTTGGCTGATCACATGCCTGAGATTACAGTTACCATCCTATAATAACATGGTGATGTTACCTCCACCAGAGGACATATTTGTTCACATTTTTCTATCAGAGAGCAATACTGTAACAAGAACAATTCGAATGGAACATTAAACTGTAGAGTACGAGTGCTAATACCATCTATTTATATTTGTTCCATAACATTACAGATTAAAGTCTGCTCGCACCGATAGAGCAACAACACAAAATATTCCACTACAGCCAGCATTTCCAAAAGAAGGCCGAAAGTTAGACTAGAAAGCAACTGCTCACCTTGTCATACTATTGTATCACAGCAGTCATGCTAATATATACTTATATCTATCATTTAGTGATTGTTTAAACACTATAGTGTAACAACCGCTAAACCAAAAGGGTGCTGCAAAAGAGGTCATCAGACATTTGCCACCATCATGCAACATCACACGGCACCAGGATCGTCACCTGACAAATGCTTGTACACCCAACACTCAAGGTATTGCTTACCCATGCTGACAAGAAAATTCCGATGCACTTTGAATTCTTTCTTGCTAAGGTGCATCCCTACTGTCATTCTTTGATCAGGTGTCATAGGAATTTCCTTAAGCATGTCCCACAAAGGAGCATCTGGATCAGGTGGTGCTGCAACTTGAATTGGTTGTTGAAGGCTATGTCTGATCCCCTGCAAGGTCTCGGTGATCACCACATCCTGATCATCATCTTGCACAGCGGGTGTTGCTTTTGGCCTCGACTTGTTGGTCTTATCATTGCGTGATGGAGGCAAGGTATTCTTTCCCGTCCTTTTGAAATTCTTCTTGTTAGCCTTCAAAGCAACAACATTAGACGAGGAAGCTTTACTGCCAGCTACACTTAGGCAGCGACCTCCTTACAATCATCTTTGGTAAGTTACTCACTGAAAGTCCAGCAATAGTGGACTCAGATAAAATCACCATTTTATTCTCATCATCCCAGACACCACCACTTGCATTCATATGGCGAGCGACAAGCGCCCAAGTATCTTTATGGCGCCTATAGTGACGATGAACTTGATCAACACTGTAGGTAGTAGCAAACTTGGAATTTACAGCAGCTGTGCTAGCAGTATGATGCATCTTCTTGATTACAGCTTTTGGTGGCAAATCCAGCTTCTTTTCAATGTACCAATCGAGTAGAAACTCAGATACAGATGCAGGCCAATTTGTAGGTTTGGCCCTATTGGTTGATGCCCCAACTTTGGTGCTGTTCTTGCCCTTGGCAAGTAGTTTGCTCTCTGCTGTGTCCATCTTGTGAACTACAAAGGGATTATTCATACAAGTAAATATGGTAAAAGAGTCGTACATAGGAAAACAACCATAATTAACATGAGTACAAGTCTTAAAATCCATGCATTACTAGATAACGAATGCTTACAAGGAGAACACTAATGTTCTCTCCACATCAAGTCAGCCATAGAATCTCGTTTTGCTACCCAAAGTCTATTCTCCGCTCCCTGATCTGTAGCTATTCTAGATGACCTAGGTAGTGACCTATACCAGCGAGCTTCATCATATATGATGTTGTCAGGTCCGTTCTCAAGTATCCAATTGTGCAGCACACAACACGCTATCACAATCTTAACTTGGACTCTATATGGAAAATACGGCTTGCTCGCTAGGACTTTGAAACGGTTCTTTAAGGTTCCAAATGCTCGCTCAACACTTGTGCGCAGTGAGGAATGTCGAAGATTGAATAATTCTTCTGGTGTCTGTGGTTCTTTCCCTCCTTCATACTCCTTCAAATGGTACCGTACTCCTCTATATGGTGGTAGTATACCAGGCCTTGCTGCATAACCCGCATCAGCTAAATAGTATTTTCCTACATCAGATAAGAACGATAGGTTCATTGCCTTGTCAAAAATTATTGCAAAGTTGAACCAATAAGATATTTTTACACCTTCAGGCATTGGAATTCCATCGGATTTTTTCAGAGCAGCGTTGAGCACAACTGAGTCATGAGCTGAACCCTCCCATCCAGCAAGGACATATGTAAACCACAAATCAAAGTCCACTGCAGCAAGAACATTCTGAGTTGCATAACCCTTGCGCCCTCTAAACCTGTTAGCTATGTTATCAGGGACAAATGCTGGAATGTGGGTTCCGTCTAGTGCCCCAATGCAATCCTATATTACAACAAAAACTACTATTACCCAACAGAGACAAAGATGGGAATTAGAATATCAGATAAATCACAGTTGTGTCATAATGTACCTCAAAATAAGGATAGAACCGGCCTGGGCTACTGGTTATCTTTGCATGGGTATCTATGGACCTAAGCTTGATCATATCTTTGGCGAGACTGCATAAAGCTTTCAACACTTCATTGAAGTATCGACTAACTGTCTCATTAGATCTCTTGAAGTATAGTCCAACCACACGATTTCTCAAATTGTGACCAACTGTGTGCAGGAACATAGCTAATTGTTCTTCAACTGAAACATTCATCGAATCACGTAGCAGGCCTGAATCACGTAACCGTGATGAAAGTTTCCAGAACACATCCTTCCTCATCCGAAGCTGATTGATACAATTTCTATCAGTCGAATTGTACAGCTCATCTAATCTTGTCTGTCGTAACAGATCCCTATCCACCAATGGACCATATTCTCTTGCAGACCTTACATTCTGCTTACGCTTAAGCCGTCGCCATCGGTAAATAGCCAATACAACAGCTAAAGCACCTAAAGTTCGTGCTCGCCGTTGGATAATACAATTAGCAGATTCTACATCCATCTGAGAAGTAGACGATAGAACAAAGAAAAAATTCATTGTAAAAGGAGAAGATATAGCTGAACCGCATTTTGTAGAATATAAAACTACAGTCAAAAGACATGCTATCTTAGTGGTGCGCCACCTTCATTTGTATCTCTATCTATTTGTGTTTGTATACAGGAAAAGGAGTAAAATAAGGGGAAAACGAGCAAAGCATATCATCACATATTCTGTATAGGTCTTCATGCGTAAGCAGTAAAATCAAAGGGAAACCAAGAAAAGATGGGGGTGCTTCGTTCTCACCTAGCTGCAACTGGTTGCCGCAGACCAAAAATCTAAGGAAGACCAATCTTGCTCAACGAATCCAAATCTGGGAAGAGGAAAAGCTAGGGAGGAAGAAGGCCAACTGCTGTCGTAGGAAGAAGGTGAACTCCCGATCTACTTTATGGAGTCCATCTCGTCAGCAGCCATCGCTTCCATGGCCGGATTCGTGGAGGAGCTCCCCTGGAAGAACCCTAATCTTCAGATGCGCCGGGGAAATGTGGCGGGGAAATTAGCAGGTGTGGCGGGGAAATGTGGCGGGGAAAAGTGGTGACGCCAGGAAAGGGAGTGCTATTTATAATGGGAGGTGATTCTACTCAGGCAACTTGGGCGACGAGAGAGCGCGAGCTCAGGCGCTCAATTTTCTACGCCTGAGTCAGGCGCATCCTCTCAGGCAGATAGCATCAGGCGTTTTTCTCTGGGTAGCAACCAAACACACCTCCGGCAGATTACAGGCACCCTCTCAGGCCAGGCATTTTTGGTGAGGGCAGCAACCAAACTAACCCCGATAGCGTCGTCCATGTCGTAGGAGAGCTCACGCACATTGGCCACCCATTCCGCAGTCCCGGCGTCGATCCGGTCGGGGGGCACCTCGACTCGCTGGAGTGTCAGGTGCATTACCTTGAGTTCCCTATGCAGGGAGGCGACGTCCTGCCGCACGCGCTTCTCAAGTGTCAGCTCCGACACCAATAGGTTGCTGAGCTTCGCAATGAGCGGGGTCATCGCTGCTGACGCGAGCTCCATTGCTCGCGTAGATCTCTTGAGAATTGCTAAAGCAGCTCTCTCGTGTGGATGGAAGAAAGAGAGAGGGATCACGACAGCGGAAGACGAACACCTACTACTGCTGAAGGTGCCGACGTTTGTATGTCCGCTGCTTAAAACCATCGATTTTATTCCCAGATAATTAAGAAGGTATATGCGCTGCAGCATCTATCGCCTGATCCCATCAACAGGATCCCGGTAGTTCCCAGGTGTTGTGTGCCTTTATTTTATCGTTGGCTATGGTGCTTAATTACAGAGCACATTGTAGTGGCCGGCTGATCCTTACATTGTTAATGTTAGATTATCCAGGGATTCCCGCCGGTCGCTGTAGATCTCAAGAAGTGCCTCGACCTCGATGGGAACGGAAAATTGTTTGTGGCAGTAGCTGCCCCTTGTCGTGTCATGTTTATTGGTCTTCTTCCGTTGTCTTATTTTATTATTGGTGATGGTGCATTATATTGCAGTGACCGGTTGATCCATACACAGATGGGGTTAAGATTAACGAGGGATTCACGGTAGATCTCAATAGATGTCACTTGTCACACCCGATTTTTAAGGTTAAAAACCGAATGTTTCTGTATGTGTACACATGATCAATTTCACACGCAACAAGACAATATATGTGATAAAAGAATAATATATGTATTAGTTCAGTAACTTACAATAGAGACCAATAGGTCAAGAGGCAGATACAAAGCAGCGGAAAATTAAATTATGCGTTGGCGTCCTTCAGCTCCCACAGGAAGTTGACCAGTAGTCCGCATGCCTAGACTTCACTCCATTATTTCAATTATTGGTGACACCTTCATCCTTGAATTCTGAGCAGCGGTATGATGCAAAAATGGGAAAAGAGAATGCGTGAGTACGTAGAGTACTCAGCAAGTGGGGGAAGTGATAATACATGCCAATAACAAGAAAGGCTTAACTCACAGTTTATAGCACTAAGCCACCTATTCTATACTCATTTTATAAAAGCATCCTATTTGCTAGGTGAATACTCCAACTTCAACAAGGTTAAACCACAAGGATAAGTCGGATTTCCAATCCGACTACCAAACAAACTCATCGGATTCCAATCCGACTACCAACTCACCAGGGCTCCAACACCTGGCTACCAACAAACCATTCCAACCATACAATGTCCCCCCCATCGCGGGGAAGTCCAAGCCGCTCTTGACCGTGAGCACGGCTGTCATGACAGTTTTATCCTTGCAAGGTTTACACACTTTCACTATGAGTCGTGCTTCCCGTCTTGCCTTCACCCTTCCGGGGTGTGTAGCCGGGGTCACACTACAAGGCCTTTACAAAGCATCATTTACTATGTAGACACCCGCTGAGGTTTCACCGCTAATAACATAAATGGAGTCTATTTTCCCTCCGCTACATAAGCCCCCTCTTGCGCCACACCAACATCCAATGGCGCATACAGGAATAAATGAACATCTAATTAATTGGCCAGGCCATACCCATATAAGCCTCATGGTTGCGCTGTTCACCGAGTTACATGCACCCCGAATTGGTCCTTAAAATCTGGGGCAGGCACATGCACAAACCAAGATCTCGTGCTTCCAGCACCATACCAAACAACCATCTTGCCCAGATTTATCCTAAGCTCCAAGTTGCTAGACACAAATCACCACCCCAATGTTTAACAGTTCAGTTCCATTAATCAAGATTAAATTAAGATCCCAAATTCATTCCTTGACAGCAAGACTAAGTAATTTTACCCACTAACATAAATACTAAACAATATGCTTCAAGGAATAATGTGGAAAGACTAGTAAACCATAGCATAGGATTCCATTTATGACAAGTATGCATGTTTGTAAAACAACACATCCTAAAAATAGGATCAATATGGTCAAGGACAGTTGCCTGATTTTCCAGGGGTTGCTCCTCAAATGTTATAACTCTTATCGTCGAGATCCTCGAATTACTCGTTCTCCAATTATCGTCGCAACAACTAATCATGCAACAAGCAAAACAATAAACTAATAAAAAGTACATAAATATGACAATAAACTAATAAAAAGTACATAAATATGTAATAAAAGACTAAGAAAACACTATTAAAAGATAGTACTCATCGCTACGATCGCGTGAGCGCAAGAACCACTGAAAACGGAGCTACGAGCTAAAAGTTACGAGGATTTGAAGGTTCAAGGTTTAAATTGTAAAAATAGGGTTCTATGAACCTATTTGTAATTTTAAGAAAGTTTTTTGGGTCAAAATGTAAAATTTTAGGGACTGATTTGTAATTAAAATAACTATAGGGTTGTTTTTTAAAAATATTTAAGACCTATTTGTAAATATAATAAAATATAGGAGCTTATTTGTAAATAAATAGCATTCCAAAAAGATAAATAATTATTTAATTATAATCATTACATGAAATAATTATTTCTAAAATAAATAATTATTTTATAATTAAAACAGAAAGAATCTATTTTAAATCTATTATTTATGCAAATAAAATAAACTTCAGGGTGTTATTCATAAAACATTCTTTCTGAAATCAATTTCTATTTTATTTAAAATATAAATTCTATTAATATTGCAAAATCTGTAAAATAGAGGGGCTAAAATGCAAAACTTACAATCCATTTGATTTTAAACTAAACTGATGGACTTAAACAAAATTTCTTAATTTTGCAAGGGCCTAAGTGCAAAGTTTCCTAAACCAGGGATTACTACGATTTATTTTAAACCCTAAAATCCGTGGACTAGGTCCATGGACCTGGTGGACCGGCGGGTCCACAATCCATGGTGGACATGGTGCATACCCCTTCGGGGTCTTTGAACCGTGACCGTTGGATTCTAATCAGGCGGTGAGGGGGCCGGCAACGGGGTGGCGACGGCCGGCACGGCGGGCGGCCATGGAGGCTCGCCGAAGCTTGCCGCGGAGGCGCTCCGGTGGCCGGGGAAGAGCGCAGCGACACCAAGGAGGGAGAGGAGAGGGAGGCGGATCACCTAAGGGGGGCTGGGGCAGCGCGGGGTGACCGGAGGCGGCGCTTGACGAAGAAGGGGTGGCGACGTGGTTTGGCGGCGTGGCGACGGCGCTCTGGTCGGTTTCTCCGGTCGAGGTCGCGTCGCACGGGGGCGGCGGGGTTCGCCGATGGGCGGCGTCGGGTCGGTGGCGTTCGGAAGGGGCTTGGGCGGCGTCTTCATCGTCGGCCAAAGGAGAGGAATGGAGAGAGGGGAAGCGAGGGCTAATGGGGGTGAGGCCGGGGCAGGCGGTAGCTTAAGAAGGTGGGGGCGCGGCGGTTTCCGCGAGCGAAGAGGGGGGGTGACGTGGGTGTGTGGCGCGGCGGCGGTTGCCGGACTGTGGACGTGGGCGGCGAGCAGCGGTTGTCGAAGGTAGAGGGAGGAGGTGGGGCAGCGGTTGGGTCGTGGGGGGAGCTGGGCCGCGGGCGAAGAGGGGAAAGAAGGGTTGGGCCGAGCGGAAGGAGAGAGAGAGGTAGAGTGGGCTGGGTTTGGGTGCAGGTTTCGTTTTTTTTCCATTTCTTTTCTATTTTTTCATTTTTCAAATTAATGTTTAACGAAAAATTCTACTGAATTGTAAAACGATTTTGAAAACAAAGTTTTAAGAAGGCGGAGTGTGACAATAGACGCCTCGATCTCCATCGGAATAGAAAGTTGTTTCCAGTAGTAGTTGCCCGTAGTGTGCCGTGTTCATTTGCAAGCATGTGAAGGTAATGACCATCTGTTGGTGATGGTCGACGAGAAACAGTCAAATAGGGATAGGGTCGGTGCATGCATGGATCATAAGGTATGGACATGAAACATCTCTCCTATAATTTACTGAATTTATTGGTTTAACCAAAGTCAATCTTCAACCAAATATATTTCCTAAGTGAAAAATATAATTGTTAATATCAAAATACTATTAAAAATGATAAGACTGATCATGATAAAATATGTGTTTTTACATATATTATTTATTAAACTTGAGAAAAATTAACTTTGGTTAAAATCTGGCATGGAGTAGCACCGCTTGATGTTATTCACAGGTAGTTTGTGGGATGGACTGCTATGTTGTAGTGCTCCTCTAGTTAATCTTCACCCGCGCGATACAGAGTAGCCAGCTCAAAGCCATACTGAGGTGGACAACAAATCGATCGAAATAGCACCCGCATCCGTGGTGGGTTACCCGCGGGTGACCCGTGAGTTTTATATATTATATACAAAAAAATATAAATATAATAAATTAAATAAAATTAATATAATAATTACATATTTATAATTCAAATTAATATGTAACTGAAATAGTTATCATTATTTAACATAAGAACAAAATTTAAGATACTAAAAAATTATATAAATAATAAATATAAATTAACTTCTATCTAAACTAGCAATTTGCCCGTGCGTTGCTACGGGCGTTAAAAATTTTGTAGCCAACAAGACGTAGTGAATGAAAAGGGCCAAGATTGTTTGAACATATGCAGTACTGCATGTATGAGAGGACTGAGGAGAGCTGTTTCTGTTCCTCGCTAAACTATCTTAGATTAGCGATCTAATGAAGCGACAGTTCAACGTCCAAGCCTTATAAAACTGGATAACTGAGGTCCAAAACTATCCTACACCGCAGGTCCCAAGTTTACTAACATCCAGTTTGCAAACATAACATTTGGCATTTGACTATATCCTTATGCTCATGCCAACTTAAAAGGACTGATGCAGATATTCAACAGGGATTTCAGTAAAACAAATCCTAACTTTAACGTGCTCCCTGACTAAAATAAAGCCCAACACGTGCGGCCTGCTAGAGGCCCGGCTAAGCCAAGAGCCAATATCAGTCATCCGATTCTATTAAATCCAACGGATGGCGTTGGTCCAGAGTGGAACAAAACTGAGCAGCGGGTTTTGAACCCTAGCTCAGCTGAGCGTGTTGCCGACGGCCGCGGACGGCAAGCCACGGCGGTGCCACGACAGGAAGGAGGATGGCGAGCCATGGTGGAGAGGACGCTAGATCCCTAAGGTAAGGAGAGATTCGAGATCGAGATCTCTTTGAGCTGTGTGTTCTAGAGCTGGTCTGCTTCTTGGAATCGATTTGAGGGGAGATTTGAGCTTCTCCTCGTGTTCTGATTTGGGCGCAGGGTAGTCATCTTTGGCTTGTTGATATAGGCAGGTGCAGGTTAGAGATTGATTCATTGTCCGATCTGAACTCCAAAATTCCAAAACTGGTCCGATTTGAACTCTAAAAATTAATTGGAATGCATTGTCCGATTTGTTCAGGCTGAGAGGCATAGAATAGATCCTGGCAGGACGAAAAACGAAAATTTGAGTTGACGATCTCTTTCAGACTTTTTAAGTAGTAGAGAAGATTTGGAGTCCCGCGAGTCACCCGCGAGTGGAAAGAAAAACCTGCACCCGCCCCGCCACATTTGCAGGGCGGGTACGGATACGTCCCGCAGATGACAAATTGCACCCGCACCGGTCACCCGTATTGCCATCCTACTCTCACTCGGCAACAAACAAACAGCCCCTGACTTATCGCGCGCTTGCTGCAGAAATAAACCACGGCTTGCCCTCGCGTGGCGCAGAGTGGGTTGCCATTACGTGGTGGCTGCTGCAAAATCCCCGTCGTCTCACAAAGTAATGCTACTGCCACTCGGCCAAAGGCTAGAGCACATGGACCTAGACCAACTTTGGTCCGTGTCCACTTTTTAATACTCTCTCCATCCCAAAATAAGTATCGCTATGATTTTCATACCAGTCAAACTTTTTTAACTTTGACTACATTTGTAGAAAATATTAGTAACATTTGTATCTGTAAATAAGGTTATTATGAAAATAGATTCAACGATCTATCTAACGATACTAATTACGTACTATAATTATTAATATTTTCTTGTATATAATCAGTCAAAGTTGAAAATATTTAACTCCTTCGAAAGTGAGAACGACAAAAATAGAGGAAGTACTCCGTTCTGAAATTAATATCATTGTTTACCTTTTTTATTATACTTAACCATTCATCTTATTCAAAATATTTATTGTAATGGGTACAAGTCAAGCACGCAAGCAAGACATAGATAGCCGGGGCGGGGTTGACGGAAGGGTAAGGAAACGCCTGCCTTATTGAATAGTACTTTTTCTATTTTTAGAGTTTGATTATTGTGGCGTGATGTTGGCAACAAAGTGTAGCTTTATTCACCATCCATTGTCATCCTTTTATAATAGTACTATCTCAAATTACAAAATTATAATAGTGCTACCAATAGAACTGCTACAATTTTTTTTAATTTTGTGGTGAACTGTATAATACTCTAGTGGGTAGAAACAGTAAACATTACCTAATCTATGCCATTTGATTTAAAATACTAGTGCTTCCGTTTAGTAACATTACCTAATCTATGCCACTTGATTTAAAATACTAGTGCTTCCGTTTAGTAATTAGTCATATTGTATTACTTTGTAAATAAAATACCTTTAATAAATTGAGTAAGATACGTATGGGTCATTTCACAAGTCTGGACAGAAAACGATATTGAAACTCATGCATGATTATTCTTTTTTGTTAAATGGTTTCCATGTGTGAATTATGATGAAAAAAATCCCAATATGTTCTGCAACGCCGGTATAAACTCACTTAAAGGCTGTCAGAAATCTTGATTTAACCCAACTATGCTGAATTAAGCTCAAGCTTTTCCAGATTACATCACAATCAGGCTTGAATACACACATATATTTCCACCACTCGTATTCAATCTTTTTTCTTTTCAGTTCAGAATCCAAAACCGCAAGCACAAAATACTCACACAATGGACTGCCTTCTAAATAGGGAAAAAAATTTCACATGTAAATGACGCATGTAAATGGGATTTTTTACCGAAAGCACGATGTGTGTGATCGGCTCATATATAGAGGTTCACAGGGTCTCGCCCTCACACCAACATATCTCTGGTAATAATGATAAATTATATTGCTGTAAGAATATCGACCATAGAGGCGCGAGGGTTATAGAAAGCCTCCAATGGCAGTTCCTTTGGCATTGTTAGTCCGGAGCCCTCAGCCATATCCACAAGCTCGTCTCCCACTCGTTTCCAATCAAAGCACTGGATCATAGTTCCTAGACCAAGGCCTACCATCTGCATCCCCAAGTTTTCTGCTGGGCATCTGCGTCTGCCCATGCCAAATGGGATCATCATCTTTCCATTGCTCTTTTCCTCCTGGAACCTAATAATGAAAAGAGTAAGATGAATGCTAAAATGATAGAAATTTTTACAACTGAAGAAATCAATAAGCAACATATGCAATAGTACCTTTCTGGAATGAAGCTTTCTGGCTCATCCCACAGCTTTGGATCTCTATGGATAGCAAATGTATTCACAAGAAGCATTGTCCCTTTCGGAACGTCAAACCCACCGATGTTGGAACCAGCAGAGGACTCATGAGGAACAAGAAGTGGTGCTGATGGATACAAGCGAAGTGTCTCCATGATGATACACTGAAGGTATTGTAATTTCGGGAGATCAGTCGCCTGAAGAAGCCGCACTGGTTGTCCTACACATGCATCAATCTCATCACGAGCCTTCCCCAGCACTTGAGGGTTGTTTAGCAATAGAGCCATTGCCCATTCAATCGTACACGCTGAAGTATCTGTCCCAGCTTCCAGGGAGCTCTTGAGAAAAGAAAGAAGAAACAAAATTTAGCTATGACTTGTAGTGCATACTACTGCTTGAGTTTGTTTTTGAGATTGAACGTGGTGATAACTACTCACAATGCACAATGAGCGGATGAGCTCATCGGGGCACGCCTTGGGTTCCTTATCCTGCCGCGCCAGCAGAACCCCAATCATGGTCCTTCTCGTTTGTGCGCCCTTGTTGATCTGCCTCTGGTCTTGATTAGCTCCTGCAAGAACCTCGTCCGGCTCTCGCGCAAGTTCCTCAGGCGTCGTCCAACCCCACCCACGTCCAGCCATCGTACCGCTGCATGCAGGAAGTCCCAGACCGTTGATGCACCGCTCAGTGCCATCGTCTCCTCTGTTAGATGTATATGTATTCTTGTAGTTTCCCCATTGTATAAGGGGCTTTATGCATATTTATTCACATCTTTACATGTATATATTCAGCCCTAGTGCCTCCATAATGAATACAAGTGCTATTCATAACATGGTATTAGAGCTGTAGTTTTTTTTTTTTCCTGCGCGTTGCACTTGCGCGTCCCATCACCGCCGCCACCGATCCGTTTGTGATTGCCACTGATTTCTCTGCCGCCGGTTCATCCGTGGATCTTGTTGTTGATTCACTGCCGGTGCTTCTTGGAAATTTTTTGGCTCGTGTCCTCACGGATTTGGGCTTTGTTCGTCGGGCTGTCGTCGCCTTCTTCTTCGTTGATTTGCCGGGCTGCAAGCGTCTCTGCTGGATGCGCCGCCGTCGATCCGATTGACGGGTCCTGTCTTCAATCGAAGCCGCCGCCGTCGCTCCAATCGACGGGCCGAGCCGCTGCTGCCGATCCAATCGCGAGTTCAATCGGAGCCGCCGCCGTCGCTCCAATCGACAGGCCGCGCCGCCGCTGCCTCGAATCGAGGTAGGCGTCGCCGTCTTAATCACCGGCGCCTCCAATCGACGCCACAGCCGCGCCGGGATCTTCTCCAGCTTGCCGGGTCGCCGGCTTCTCCAACCGGGTACGCCTCTTCGAGTCGCACAGCAGGTCCTCGTCTCGGGTCTGTTCGTGCGCTTTGTTCCTGTGCTTTCCGATTGGGTTAAAAAAAAAAAAAAAAAAAAAAAGGCCGGTAGCGCACCAGGCGTCAGCTTAATTTTGCTGGCCTCTTCTGTCCGTGCGCTAGGTAGGCAATTAAAAAAAAAAAGGGACTGTTTTTCCTGTTCTGGTGGCTTCGTCCGCGGCTCCTCTTGTCGCATAGCTGCTGTCATTTTCTTCTTGAAGAAGCAGCGGAAGCAGGAAGACGGAGGGTGTAAAGAGGACCCTGGCTGTCACATCGGAGGAGCTGACGCCGGGTAGCCAGATCCTTCACAGAAAGACCAAGAGGGTCAAACTCAACAGAACAGGAGTTGTCAGTAGTAAATTTGCGAATGGAAAGAACGTTGTGAACCATCTGAGGAGCAACAAGAACATTAGGAAGGCGAAAAGAACCAGGCACAAGACCCACAGAGGTGACAGGAAGACAAGAGCCATTGCCAACCATAACAGCGGAAGGATAGGAAGGGTGGGGAGGGTGGGCGTAAGAGAGGATACCAGCATCCGGCGTGGTATGGTACGAGGCACCCGAGTCGGCTACCCACTCCACCGGCGGTGTCAGCTGCATGGTGCTGAAGGAATGGGCCAGCGCCGCCTGGTCCCACCCCCCGGCCAGGTCGAAGGCTGGCTGGGCTGAGTGGGTGGAGTCCACCCCCGCGGCCAAGTGGGACCCGCGAACATGGCCACGGGCTGGTGCGGAGGACGAGCCCCGCCCCCTGGAGGCTGGAACGGCCACATCGAGATACGCCCTGACCATGGGTTGGTGAAGGATGGCCAGGGAGTACCGCCAGGAGCAGGAGTCGCTGCGGGGGTGCCACGGCCGCCCCCACGGCCCCCACCAGACCCACCACCACGCCCACCACGGCGGCGGCGGTTACGCCCCCCCCCCACCCCCGCTTGGCCCGGGGGAAGGAGTGGCGAGGAGTGGAGCGGCAGGCGGGGCTGCAGAAGTCGGTGTAGCGGTCACGAGGGCGGTGGTGGTGGAGGAGCCAGGCGTGAGGCCCCGGTTGATCTCGTCGAAGCGTAGGTCATCCTTCACCTGCTGGTAGGTAGGGAAGGGTCGCTGCCGAGGGATCCAGGACTTGAGGAGGTCGTAGCTGCTGTTGAGACCCCTCAAGATGTGGAGGACCAGGACCCAGTCGGTCACCAGGCAGCCAAGGTCACCAAGGGCATCCGCCATGCCCTTCATCCGCCGGCAGTACTCCTCGACAGAAAGGTCCCCCTGCTCGAAGGTGCGGAACGTCGCGTCGAGCCGAAGAGCCCGGGCCTCGGCGTTGTCGAGGAACTGGCCCTCGAGAGCCAGCCAGGCCTGGCGCGCGGTGTCGCCGGGAGTCCGGATGAGGTCCTGGAGCTCTGGTGAGACGGTCCCGAAGATCCAGGACACGACGATGCTGTCGAGGCGCAGCCATATCCCATCCCGCGCCTGAACGGGGGTGTCGGTGAGGACGTGGTCGTCGAGGGCGTAGCGGCGGAGGGCGAGGATGACCTGATCGCGCCAGCGGCCGAGGGTACCGGTCCCCACTAGTCATAAAACCCCCTACAAATATTTATAAAAATATGCTCAAAAAAATATTTATAAAAAAGCTAAATTCGGAATAACAAAAAATAGCAAAAAATGCCATCGCACATATTTCTAAATTACCCACCATGCCATTTTGAGTTAAAAAAAGCTAAATTCGGAATAATAAAAATAGACAAAACTACCCTTCACATCTATTTCTAAATTACCCACCTTGCCATTATGAGTAAAGATTCGGAATAATAAAAATAGCCAAAATTACCCCTCACACATATTTCAAAATTACCCACCATGCCATTATGAGTTCAAAAAATAAATTCAGAATAATAAAAAATAGCCAAAAATACCCCTATATCCTATTTCTGATTTGCCCACTATACCAATATGAGTCAAAAATAGATCAATTTGGAATAATAAAAATAGCAAAAAAAGACACCTAATTCCTGTTTCTAGATTACTCACTTTTTCAAATTTAGATTAATAAATAGATCTATTTTAATATTCTAAACACAAGTGAAAAAATAAATTCAAATGAATGTGAATATATTTTCTCTTTAAATTGTTAGGAAATACACCTTAGGAAACCACATGAAAAATATAAACAATATAATAATTTAAATCACATCCTTAGCTAAAACTTTACATGCAATGGACCTTTCATTAGAATCCAAAGTCTTGCTTCACCGAGATATAATTTAGATAAAACATGAGTTGCAATGCATTATTTTCTAAATATGTAGTGCCTTAATGATTAAAAACTAACAATATTTAGTAAGTAAATAGGTAATAAACATGTGTATGCGTGTCTATTAAAAAAAGGAAACAAAGAAAAATACTTGACAAAGTGTAAAGATCACTTTTAAGGTGACAATATTATAGAACTTTAAGATATACACCCATAACTTTTGAAAAATAATCCCAATATATAACATATATGATGGTTAATGTTTGGATGACCTTAAGCAACCATGCACGCAAGCACGATCCATCTGATTACATAGTACCACGATAATCGTTAGCATCGCTAAGTAGACCTATTTAGTGTAAAGTCATAGATCTACGAGAAGCATATATAGTTCAGTCTTCAATGGAATCTAGGTATGCGTAACTGCGAGTGACATGGGGCTGGCTTGATCAAGACGAGCTATTGAGCCATGGCTACTATATGTTATACACCCATATGTGCACTTGAGCGCTGTGATTGATGTTTGAACACAGAAACATCATACGACAATGCAATTAACAAAGTATATCTTAATGGTGATATAAGGAGACAAGTTAGATGCCATGGTGGATGGATCATATTATACAATATATATGGAACAAGCGTTTATTATTAACTTATGTGTTTCACATCGACCAAAAGACAAGACTATCAAATTGAATATTTAAATAATTATAAAAAGCTCATTATATTCAGTCAAGGTCTCCTGTAGCAAACACGCATTGTTGCAAAGAGCTTAAAAGTGCAAGAGACGAGATATGTGAATCAAAGTTAAGAATTACATCATTACAGGCTAATGTAAGAAAATTAATAGGTATTGTCTATTTCTTAAAAGTATATTGCATAACTTTTATTAGTGTTCTGTCTATATTTCGTTGAAATCATGTTATGTGTCCTATTTCTTAAAAAACAAAAAATAAAATAGAAGCATGTCCAAGATGAAAGAATCCTGATAGAAGAACAATTGATTTGAATAAGTAGAGGGAGCATGATGAAACAACAACAACAACAACAACAACAACAACAAAGCCTTTTTATCCCAAGCAAGTTGGGGTAGGCTAGAGATGAAACCTGCAGGAACCAACAAGAGATCAAAACCAACCAATACGAGAAAGGGCAAAACAGGATAAAAGGGAAAGAAGAGAGAAAAAAGGAAAAAAGAGTGAAAAAAGTTTTTTTTTAAAAAAGGGTTTTTAAAAAAGAAATGAAATCAAGGTTCCGGCAGCATGATGAAACAAATTATGAAAAAAATGGGAGTTCTGTATTATTAAAATTGCATAGAAAAACATCAATTTTGTAATTTACTTGGTTTGATAAAAGATACATATATGTTACGATTGAGTTCATATCATATCTATTATTTTATATTGTTCCCGTGATTCATCTTTTATTCTAGCCCTTACACAATACTTACATGTTCACTATTTTCAACCAAGCCAGTTGCCAAAATGATGACCATTACATGTATGGTACCTATAAATAGGTTATTTCAATATAACATTCAGAGAAATGATGACTCATCACACACTCAAAATGACAGAGTCGGTGAGCAATTTCTCCAATCAATTTTAGCTATGTTGGAAATGTATTACTATAAAATAATAATAATAATAATAATAATAATAATAAATCATGTTCAAACTCCTGTAATATAAAAATAATTTAAATAGTTTAACAAATCTAGCCGCGCAAATGCGCGGGCCGCCATCCTAGTTTTCTTCTTGTTTGACAAGAACAGGAGAACAGGGTACCTATAAAAAAAAAGAAAAAAAAGAAACTGCTGCTTCTTTTGCTCTGCCGCCGCTCATTGCTGGTCAGCATTGCAGTTGCATTTGCTCTGTTTTCTTCATATCAGACCAGTAGTGCATGTTGCTTGCTTCCTGCTAGTAGCTTTGCTGCACTTTGCCTGTGCTGCTTCATATTGCACTCTCACCGCCGCTTCATCTTGCGCTTTCCCGGACTCTTTGCCGCTTCATATTGCGTGCTCTCGCCGTCGCCGCTTCATATTGTGTTCTTTCGCTGTCGCCGCTATATAGCGTGCTCTTGTCGACATCGCCGCCGCTTCATACAGCGCACTCGCCGTCGCTGCTTCATAGCTTCATATAGCGGCTCTCGCTGCTGCCTTGTCGCTTCATATTGCGCTCTTGTTGCCACTGGCCGCTTCATATTGCGCGCTCTTGCTGTTGCTCGCCGCTTCATTTTGCGCGCTCTCTCAGTTGCTCGCCGTTTCATATTGCGCGCTCTCTCAGTTGCTTGCCGCTACATATTGTGCCCTCGCCGTCGCTCGTCATTGGTGCTTCTACGACCACACCCTCTCCATATATGGCGTCTTCTTCGTCGACGCCTTCTGGAGGTGGAGAGGAGGTTGATCTTCAGTGCTTTTACTCCGATACAGATGGACACATTGAGGCTTCTTGTTTTTGGAGCCAGACGGATTTTGCTCAGAGTCATGGACGCCGGATTTATGCTCGGAACCACCACGCTTCCTTGCTCACTTCTCCAGAAGCTTCTTCGATATGACTGCACATAACGAACATTATAGCATGATATGATATATATATATGTCGGGTACCCATTTTCTAGGTACCCTATACAGTATACATATGGAATATCAATGCACGGAAGCTAACCGAGACCCAAAGGCCTTGCATAAGACTGAGCGACGGAAAGCTGCGCCCGTGTGGTGGCCCCGTTGGGCGAAGGACGCAGCAACGGCCTTTGGCCCACAAAAACCTCCGTTCCTCACGGCCTGCTAAAGGCCCGGGCACACATGGCTGCATGGGCACGGCCCTCCACCCAGGACTGCGATAGGCCCCGCATAAAAGGAGCCCGGCACGGACGTGGTGGCGAACCCGACTCCCCGCGGCGGGAGCCGGGGGCCACAGAGTCGAGCGACTCCTCCGACCAAACACCGGCCAGCCGCCGTTCGCCGTCCATGAGCCCCGGCAGTGGTCGGGATCGGTGGAGGGCCTCGACCCGAAGCAAACCCGACCACTTCGGCCGGGAAGTGAGCTCGGGAGCGGCATGAGTGCTTTGGTCAAGCTCAGGTGTACGGCCGGCCAGTTTCGGATAAGAAGACGCTCCATATCCACTCTTGGACGGTGCGAAGGTGCACCATGCCTGACGTACGGCGGCGTGGAGGAGTCGCATCCGGATCAGGCGTGTAATGGCGAATGCATGCACCAAGTACACTACACAGTAGTAACTGTGCGCAGAATGACCGTCACCCAACTCCACAGGTACCAACAGCGCACCAACAGTGAATAACAGTGCGGATCAGGGAATGGGCGCTCCACAGCGCCCAGATAAGACCCGGACGACGTCACCACACGGCCGGGGCGGAGATTGCGGCAGAAGGCACCGGAACCAGCGAAGACGGTCCGACTCCATCTCCACCGCCTTTCAGCCCATCTTTACTTTCTTTTCTTTTTCTCCTTTCCTCCATCTGTAACCGTTCACCCTTGTCTTATAAAAGGGAGGATTGGGCCTGGGGGGAGAGGGAGAGCTCTTTTTTCACCAAAGGGAGAGTTCTTTGGAACACACACGCACACACAGAAACGAGACGGAGACTTGGGAGCGAATCCCTCTCTCGTCCACAGCTTGTAACCCCTACTACGAGCAACACGAGCAAAACCACAACTGGACGTAGGGCTTTTCGTGCCTGAACCAGTATAACCCTTTGTGTCAAACGCAAACTTTCTGATCGCCGTCGAACCGCACACAAATCTACTCGTCGGCCGGTTACTAAACGCCGACAGTTGGCGCGCCAGGTAGGGGACCTCAGCGCGTTCGACGACGACCACATCGCCAGCTGATGGCTTCGTGGCCGTCAGCATCCCACGGCCGTCTCCCGTCTCACGGGAGCGCCCGCGGAAGGGACCGGAGGCGCTCCGCCGCGCCCTCCTCCCGGTTCTACACTCCGTACACGGTCCCGTACCGTGTCTTCCGTTTCGGTGACGTGGACTTCTTGACGGATCATGCCGAGCTGCAGCGGATGCGCAGCAGCGCCGGCGCGGAGCCGCTGCGCGTCTTCACCTCGGACGTCCACCTCTCGCGCGGACCGGGGGCCCGAGCACTGCCCGTGCGCATCGAAGCGTACCTCGGCGCGAACCCCCGGCCAGATGAATGCCGGCGTATCTTCTACGCGCTGGCGCTCCTCAACAACTGCCTTGTTGAGGGACCACCACTCCCGCCTAGCTACGAGGCCTGGGAGAGTCGAGCCTTCCTGCCGCCTCGGCTGCGGGAGTCTATGGAGGCACTGGAGCACGAGCTCGCGTGCCGCTTCCCGCCCAGCCGGACGGGACCTCCCGGTCCCGCCGTTGGCACATCCGTATCTGTGGGCGCGGAGCCCGCCGATACCCAGGACCGCGACTCTGTCGAGGACCTCCTTGCTGAGTGCTTCGACGCGCTCACATTCGATCCGTCCCGCGAGTGTCTCATGGCCGAGATTCGGGACGGAGATATCGCCGACCCCAGCGATGGGGAAGGTGATGACGGGAACGAGCCATCCGGCGATGGAGGCCCGGGCCCGCGCCCAGTGCCTGTGGTAGGGGGCGCTACACCCCCACCGCAGGACCCGCCAGCATTGGAGCAGCTGCTCGCGCGGAGGCGGGAGCTCGCTGACATGGAGTGCGGCATCGAGCGGGAGCGCCAGCTCCTGGAGCAGGCGATTGCCCAGCGGCGTGCCCCCGCGGGGCGCGCCCGCACCATGGCGCGCGATGTGCAGCACCGCATCGTGCATGACATCGCGGGCACCCCGCTTCACCTCCCGCGAGCCAGCCAAAATCTGGCGGCGGCAGCGGCCCTCGCGCGAGACCTCCCGCAACCTACGACTCCGGAGGACGACCGGAAGCGCAAAGAGCTTCTGCGGCTACTCGAGGTGGCGGCGGAGCAGCAAGCCGAGAGCTCGCTGTCCCGACAACGTGCTCTGGGCGCCATGCAGCGCTCCGCCAACCGCCACGACGACAAGGAGGTGTCCGTAGCGCAGCCTACGCGCGGATCGGGCGGCCGCAGCCTGCCTCCCATCAAGGACCACGTGGGGCCCGTGCGGGATGCGCACATACTTCTTGACGCGCGCAGACGTGATCCAGCCCATGGCACTCGGCGTGAAGCTGAGGTGCGCGGCTACCACCCTCGACGAGGTGGTCGCTACGACCCGGAGGAGGACCGGAGTCCGAGCCCTCCGCCTCCGGGGCCGGCGCCTTCGGGCGCCACATTCGGTGCGCACCGTTTCCGCAACGGTATCGCGCGCCGACCAACATTACCAAGTACTCGGGTGACTCGAACCCGGCTATTTGGTTGGGTGATTACCGACTCTCCTGTCTGGCAGGCGGCGCTGACAGCGATGAGTTTATCATCCGCAACCTCCCGCTCTACCTCGCCGACCCGACGCGGGCGTGGCTCGAGCACCTCCCGGAAGGGATCATCCAGAGCTGGGAGGATTTGGAGGACGTTTTCGTCGGCAACTTCCAGGGGACGTACGAACGTCCCGGGAACCCGTGGGATCTCCGAAACTGTCGCCAGCTCTCCGACGAGACTCTGCGCGACTACATCCGGCGGTTCTCAAAGCAGCGCAACGCGCTGCCCAACATCGCCGACGCCGACGTCGTCAGCGCGTTCCTCGCCGGAACGACGAACAAGACCCTGGTGCACGAGCTAGGGCGCAGCAGCCCACGCACGACCAAGGACCTCCTCGACATCGCCACCAACTTCGCGTCCGGCGAGGACGCGGTGGGGGCAATCTTCACCAAGACTCCGGCCAAGCTCAAGGCCAAGGCCAAGAGGGAGGAGTCGACGGGAGGGGCCGGCCCTTCCAGCCAGCCCAAGAATAAGAAGAAGAAGAAGGGCAACGTCGCGTGACAGGAGGCATCTCTTGTCGCCGCGGCGGAGCGCAAGCCAAAGCGCGCGCCTGCGGAGGGCGCGTCCAACCACTTCGAGAAGAAGCTCGAGGAGCCCTGTCCCAACCACGCGTACCCTGTCAAGCACGCCCTCAAGGACTGTGGGCTGCTCCGCAAGTTCCTCACTGGCAGCTCCAAGAAGGCGGAGCGCGACGACCCGCCGCCCAAGGGCGGCGACGATGACAAGGGTGGGGACGACGATGCCTTCCCCCACCCTGATGGCTGCCTCATGATCTTCGGGGGACCGGAAGCCTGCGCACCGCGAAGGCAGCAGAAGCTCGTCAGCCGCGAGGTCTACGCCGCGGAGCCGGCCGTCCCCACTTTTCTGAAGTGGTCCGACTCCGCAGTCACGTTCGACCGTTCCGACCACTCGGAGCACGTGCCTCGCCGGGGCGCTACCCGCTCGTCGTCGACCCCATCATCGGCAAGAAGCGGCTCTCCAAGGTCCTCATGGACGGGGGCAGCGGCCTCAACATCCTCTACGGAGAGACTCTCGACGCCATGGGGATCAGTCGGGACCGCGTCCGACCGACTCGGGCGCCGTTCCACGGGATCGTCCCCGGCAAGCATGTGGTGCCACTCGGGCAGATCGATCTGCCCGTGACCTTCGGCACCGCCGCTAACTACCGCACCGAGACGCTGACGTTCGAGGTAGTGGACTTCCCCGGGGCCTACCACGCTGTACTCGGGCGGCCGTGTTACGCGAAGTTCATGGCCGTCCCCAACTACACCTATCTCAAGTTGAAGATGCCGGGCCCCAAGGGGGTCATCACGGTGAGCACGTCCATCCAGCGCGTCTACGAGTGCGACCGCGAGGCCTGCGAGGTCGCGGAAGCACTTCTGCATAAGGACGAGCTCCCAGCTGCCGCTGCAACGGCGGAGGAGGCCGGGCCCGACTGCAAGAGCACGACCTGGTTGTTCGACCCGGCCAAGGACATCTGGGAGATCCCGCTCAACCCGGCCGACCCCGACAGCAAGACCGTGCGCATCGGCACCGCGCTTTCCGACAAATAGGAAGGCGCGCTCGTCGACTTCCTCCGAGCCAACCAGGACATATTCGCGTGGAAGCCCTCGGACATGCCGGGCATCCCGAGGAACGTCGCCGAGCACTCCCTGTGTATCAAATCGGGCTCTCGCCCGGTGAGACAACACATGCGCCGCTACGACAAGGAGAAACACAAGGCCATCGGTGAGGAGTTATCGAAACTCTTAGCTGCTGGGTTTATCAAAGAGGTGTACCACCCTGAGTGGTTATCCAATCCTGTACTTGTGAAAAAGAAGAATGGAAAATGGCGGATGTGTGTTGACTATACGAATCTCAATAAGGCGTGCCCAAAGGATCCGTTTCCTTTGCCGCGTATTGATCAAATCGTAGACTCGACCGCTGGGTGCGAAACCCTTTGCTTTCTCGACGCGTACTCTGGTTACCACCAGATCCCGTTGAAAGAGTCCGACCAGCTCGCGACTGCGTTCATCGTTCCGTATGGCGTGTATTGTTACGTGACAATGCCGTTCGGGTTGAAGAACGCCGGGGCAACGTTCCAGCGGTGCATGATCAAGTGTTTCGGCAATCTCATCGGTCGGACCGTCGAAGCATATGTGGACGACATCGTGGTGAAGTCCAAGAAGACCGACGACCTCGTCGCCGACCTCGATCAAGCTTTCCAGAAGCTGAGGGCGTGCGGCATAAAGCTGAACCCGAAGAAGTGCGTCTTCGGAGTTCCGAAAGGTATGCTACTTGGGTTTTGCGTCTCGGAACGTGGCATCGAAGCCAATCCCGAGAAGATCGAAGCTATCGCGAAGATGGGTCCCATCCAGAACCTAAAGGGCGTACAACGCGTCATGGGATGCCTCGCGGCTCTCGGTCGGTTCATCTCCCGACTCGGGGAGAGAGGTCTGCCACTGTATCGACTGCTCAAGAAGTCGGAACACTTCGTTTGGAGCCCCGAGGCCCAAACCGCGCTCGATCGGCTTAAGACAGTGCTATCGAACGCACCTGTCTTGACGGCCCCCACCGAGCGCGAGCCCCTCCTCTTGTACATCGCCGCAACCACCCAGGTGGTCAGCTCGGCGCTGGTGGTGGAGAGGAGTGAGCTGGGACATGCTCTGAAGGTCCAGCGACCGGTATACTTTGTCAGCGAGGTCTTGTCTGACACCAAGACCCGCTGGACTCAGCTGCAGAAGCTGTTGTACGCGGCCGTCATTACCAAAAGGAAGCTTCGTCATTACTTTGACGCGCATCCGATCACTGTCGTCACCTCCTTTCCTCTCAGCAAGGCATTAAGGAGCAAAGAAGCCTCCAGCAAGGCCGCGAAGTGGGCCCTTGAGCTCATGGGACAGGAGCTCGAGTTCGCTCCGCGCACCGCGATCAAGTCGCAAGTGCTCGCGGACTTCGCTGCTGAGTGGACCGAGATCCAGCTGCCACCTGCGCCTGTCGAGCAAGAGTGTTGGAACAGGTTTTTCGACGGCTCGCTGACGAAAAGAGGCGCCGGAAGTGGCTTTGTGCTTGTCTCGCCACTCGGGTCCCGACTGCGCTACGCAGTCCGACTCAATTTCCCTGCGTCCCACAACGTGGCGGAATATGAGGCACTTGTCAACGGGATGAAGGCGGCGATCGAACTCGGCGTCAAAAGGCTGGAGGTCTTCGGCGACTCCCAGCTTATCGCCGATCAAGTGTCGAGCGAGTCGAATTGCTCGAACCCCAAGATGGCGGCGTACTGCGCCGAGGTGCGACGACTTCAAGAAAAGTTCGAAGGCTTCCAAGTCAGTCATGTACTTCGCCACTACAACGAAGAAGCGGACGGCCTCGCGAAGATGGCCTCCAATCGGGACCTTGTTCCTATCGGCGTCTTCTCCCACGACCAGCAGAAGCCGTCGGCGCGTGAGGCGCCGGCTATACCCACGACGGACGCTTCAACAACCCAATCAGACAGCGCCGATTTCTCCACAGCGCAAGGTACGTGCCCTCCTCTCGGAGATGACTCGGGTCGAGCCGTTCTTGCCATCCCGGCAGCCGACGAGGCACACGGGGGCTCGGGCCCGACTGCCGACGAGGCGGTCGGAGGCTCGGGGGCTGCGCTTAACCCGGTGTCCGATTGGAGGACCCCACTCCTCGACTGCTTACTCCGAGAACAACTGCCCGCCGACCAGACGGAGGCGAGACGCCTCGCGCGTCGAGCCAAGTCATTCATCATAGTCGGCGGCGAGCTCTACAAAAAGAGCCACTCGGGAGTGCTTCAGCGCTGCATCCCCATTGAGTGGGGGAAAGAGCTACTGTCTGATATCCACGCAGGCGAGTGCGGCCACCATGCGGCCCCAAGGAGCCTAGTCGGAAAAGCGTTCCGGCACGGTTTCTACTGGCCTACGGCTGTGTCCGACGCCACCAAAGTAGTACGCACTTGCGAAGGGTGCCAATACTACGCTCGGAGGACCCACATGCCGGCGCAAGCCCTTCAAACCATACCCATCACCTGGCCGTTCGCCGTGTGGGGATTGGACTTGGTCGGGCCCCTGAAGAAGGCGCCCGGGGGCTACACGCATCTGCTGGTGGCCGTCGACAAATTCTCCAAGTGGATTGAGGCACGACCCCTCGTGAAGATCAGGTCAGCAGAAGCCGTGCGATTCTTCACTGACATCATTCGTCGCTTTGGAGTGCCGAACTCCATCATCACCGACAATGGAACTCAGTTCACCGGCAACGAGTTCCTTGAATTCTGCGACGACTACAATATCCGGGTCGACTGGGCGGCAGTCGCGCACCCACAGGCCAACGGCCAGGTCGAGAGAGCGAACGGGATGATCCTGCAAGGGCTCAAACCAAGGATTTTCAACAAATTGAAGGCCCATGCCGGCCGATGGGTGAGAGAGTTGCCTGCGGTGTTGTGGAGCTTGCGCACCACACCGAGTTGGGCAACAGGGCAAACGCCGTTCTTCATGCTCTACGGAGCAGAGGCGGTGCTCCCGACTGACATCGAGTACGGCGCTCCTCGGGTTCGCGCCTTCAACGAGGAGGCCAACAAAAGATTTCTCGAGGATGCCCTTGACCAAATCGATGAGGATCGGGAGGTCGCCCTCATGAGATCCGCCAAGTATCAACAGGCCATGCGCCGCTACCACGGACGACGAGTCTACGGCCGCGCGTTCAAGGAAGGAGACCTAGTTCTCCGACTGGTGCAGAGCAACAAAGATCGACACAAGCTGTCACCGCCAGGGGAGGGACCGTTCGTCATCGCTCAGGTGCTGCGTCCCGGAACGTACAAGCTCATGGACTCGGAAGGCCAACTCGTCGCCAACGCCTGGAACATCGAGCAGCTACGTCGCTTCTATCCTTAGCTCTGTAAATTCGTTTGTTGTCTTTCTGCCGATGCATCAACATCAAACGAACTCGGTGTTTTCTTTACACACCTCTCGGGCAGCCGCCTGGGTGCGCTCCCCATGGAGGCTCCACCCGGCGGGTGTGGCTTTGTGCCGCGTCGATTTTGTATGCCCTAGGAGCGATGCTCCTAAGAGAAACAACGCAGTTCGACTAAGAGCGGGCCTCCGCGAACGCAAAACCGACGTCCTAAAACTCGAAGTGTGACGAATTGCAGCGAAAATCGTGAGCCCCAGATATTGGCTTAAGGCTCGGCCAGTTCGATCAAGGGCACCCGACGCCCCAGCGGATAGGGTCGGCCCAAGCGGCTGGTCGGAATTGAGTCGATCTTCTGAGCTCACGAGTGCCCGAGGCGACTCGTCACACGAAAAGAGTAAAATGAACAAAAAACTTGCGAAAAGCGAAACGAAAATTCATATAAACAAACGGGCGCGCATGCCCGCATCATTGTTTACAAAATAAGGCCCACACGGGCCCGACTCCGACCGTCACCATCTAACCTACTGATTTTCACCCTCGCCACGGCGCGAGGGGATCATGTCCAGGTTGTCGTCGGCAAGATGGCGCGCAAAGGGAACCACCTCTTCCTCGATCCGCTCCAAGTCGGCCTCACTACAGGAAGGCTCATAGCCTCTCGCCAGCACGTCGATCTTGAAGTCGTCTCCGTAATGACTCCTCGACACGGCAAAGGCGAGCTGAACCCCGGTCCGAAGGCACTCCTCCTCCTGCATGCGAAAGTAGGCGGGGAGCCCGGCCACCTGCGGGATCACAGATGTGGCGTCTGGTGGGCGCGGCACGCCGATCTCATTGCAAGCGATCTCCATGGCCTGCCGCAGCAGATCAAGGTCCGCCAATGCCGTCTGCGACTGCACCTGGAGCTCCTGTGCGTCTGGCCAAAGCAACAGAATCAGTCGCTCAATCTAAAGGAGGCAAAAGTCGGCACGGTGGGATGATCAAAAAACAGGTAAACTGACTCACCCTTCAGCTCCTTCTGTGCCTTCTGGAGCTCATAGGTCATGTTGGTCAACGATGACTGGGAGGCGATCTTGAGCTCCCTCTCCTTGCTTAGCGCTGTCTCAGCGGCCGCCGCCCTCTTCTCGGCGGCCTCGGCGCGCTGAGTGGCTTCCAACAGCGCCTTGTCGGCGGCGGTCCGGAGTTGGCGCTCCTTTTGCAGCTCCTGCTCCTGGGCCTGCACTTGCTTCTCTGCCTTCTCGGCGCGCTCGACCATGTCTCACAGCACCGACTCTGCGTCCGCGGCCCTCTTCTCCGCCTCCTTCGCTGCCTTCGTCCGCGGCCTCGGCTCGGCGGCGGATGGGGTCGGAGACGCGCAGCGCGCGCGCCAGCTCTTCGCCTCGGGCGACGTATTCCTTCAGCTGGTGCCGGATGAGGTTCGACTTGAGCTTGCTGTTGGCGAGCAGGGTCTGCGGAAAGCAAGAGAAGCCGTAAGGCAAAAAGGCAGATACGATGAATTTCCAAAACAAAAAAGAGAAAAGAGGGCAGAGAGATCTCCCACTCACGTCGATAGGAACCCGAGCGTTTATCATCAGCCTCTTTGCGGCGTCGACCTCTGTCGCGACCGACGCCTTGATTGTGTCCAGCCTGCTGAAGGTGTGGGAGAGCTCCTGGGCCATGTACGCCCAAGCTTTCGACTCCGACGAGTCGACCACGGGAACCGGACCCTCCGGCATGTCCACCAGTACGTCCGGCCCCCAGCCGGTCCGCGCGAGACGTTGGATCAGCGGCACACCGGCGGCGGCCGCGTCCCAGCGCGGATCACCGGCCGCACTCCCTGGCTGAGAGGCGGCTCCCGGATGGGCTCCCGCAACGTTACTGGCGTCACCGGCCCTCGACGGCGACGACGGGCTCGACGTCGAACGGACCTCGACGGTCCGACCCCCTGCGCCGGCGACACCTTGCGCACGCGGTGGGGCGGTGCCAGGCCGTGGCTCGCCAGTCCGACCCTCGGCGTCGGGGGCTGCGCTCGCGACGGGTGCGGAACCCTGTCGCGTCGCCGCGCCGTCTCCTCCGGCGCTGCTACGACCTCCGGCTGCCTCCGCGTGGTGTCATCCTGCCGTGAAGCGGAGCCCTCCTGGCTCCGACTCTGCTCGGCGGCAAGACGCAGCGCCTTGTGAGGGGCCAGCTGGGTCCCGGCCCATTTCGGGGCAGGGCTGCAAGGATGCATGTCGCAGATCAGAAAGAAGGCGAACAAATGCAAGTCAAGCGGCAACAAAGGACACGACAAAACAAACTTACATGTCGGACCGCTTGCGCTTCCGCGCAGTCTTGACCGATGGGCGCCGCGAGTCTTGTCCGGCGGCCGCACGAGCTGCCGTGTCGGGGGTAGGCTCCTCGCCACCCCGCGCCCCCACGACGGGGGTCGGATGAGGCACGCCGGGCCCCTCGGGCGGGATCGCCTCCCGCGCGACCCCGACCTCGGTCGTCCCCGCTCCGGTCTCGGGGGCGGCCGGCGATGCGGAAGTCGTCCCGGCAAGGGAGGAGGTCCTGGCCGGAGCGGCGACGGCAACAAGGACATCGAGGCTCCCTGCCGCCGCCGTCGACGTCGCGGCGACCGTGACCACGTCACCAGGACCGCTCGATGGGGGCCCCTGGCCCTCGCCGGCGATATCGCCCGCCGGAACCGACTGCGCGCCGTCATCATCAGGGATGACGTCGTCAATCCACGCGTCGTCGTGGTGACCGCCGTCACTGGCCTCCCTGCTGCTGTGGTCAAGCACCGAGTCCGTGTCGAACTCGGACTCGGTGTCGACCGCTTCGCCTCTCCGGCGACGACGCGCCCGGTCTCTCCTCCTCTCCTCGTAGGCGTCCTTCCGGGCCTTGCGGCGATCCTTTCGCCTCTTCGTCCTTTCGCCGTGGGCGCGGTTCACCGCCCGCCGGTCCGCGTCCTCGGGCACGGGGGCTGTCGAGCGCCGAACGGCTAACCCCGGCTGCACCCAAAGGGAGGAGTAAGGATGCCGCTGTCATCTATCTTTAACAAGCCAAGTGCAAATCAGCCAAGAAAGTTTGGGGAAGAAACTTACAAAGCGAATCGCGTCGGCGTGCGGCAGCGCAGCGGGGTGGCCCGCGACGGGCCACTCGAACTCGTTGTCGACGAAGTGCAGGGCGGACTTGCCTCATATCATCCCTACCTTGAGCTCCACATACAAGCCTTAGAAGTAGGATGACAAGAGGCAACACAATAATGCCTTGGTGAGGAATATACACTTATTGAGCGACTCGAGAGCATCATTTGAGGAACTTTGCTTTTATTTCAAAAATTTTGAAAACCTCCGGAAAATAAAAGTCAAACGATGGACAAGCGAATGGTGCTCTGTTATAACCGTTCTATCTCTCAACCGTCCAAGACAAGAAAAAAGCCATACGCCCCATAAGGAGTAAGGTAAAGGGTGAGTTACCATGCCAACTTTTTCAACTCAAAGGAGAGTATTTTGTTGTGTGCATGGTACCTAGGAGATATGAAACATTGTAGCAACTCCTGATCAACATCCTAAGTCCTACTTCTTGCTCGGGACGAGCAAGGAGGACAGCTTGGGGGAGTTGTTGACGGTCCTTAGACCCATTTTTTGACCGTCAATTAGCTCTATAAATAAGGAAGAACTAACACTTGTTGCTTGCATTTTGTTATCAAATAACCTATTTCCACGTGTACCTCTAGATTTGGATGTGCAGGTGGAAAACGGGGATTTCTAGGTGTAAACAAGGCCCAAGGCGACGATTCCAACACGTCCACCAAACGACGCTCGCCGCGGGAATATAATTCAAGGATTAAAGGCCCAGAACCACCCAGAATATCAACTGAGGCCACGCACCTGGAAAAGAGGCTTAAAGGCCGAGGGGAGGCAACCTGCCAAAGCCCAGCCCAGGAGGGGCCAGGGCCAGGTCGGCCGACCCCAAACCCTAGGTCGGCCGACCTGACAGGGAGGCCCCCTGGGTCCATCTTTCTAAGGCGGTTTGCAACCGACTTCAGGAGGTCGGTTCCACCTGCAATCAATGCCACCGACCTACGGAACGGCCTCAATTCCACCGTCTTTGAGGGCTATAAATAAAGGGGTACCCCCTCCCCTTAGAGGACACACAACACAAGAGGCTCATTCCCTCCTCCTCACATCCAGAGCTAGGGGCTCTCTAGTTAGGCTTAGGCTGAGTAGTTGGGCTGCCCTTTTGGCTCCCAAGTCCCTTGGAGAGTTTGGGGTAAATTCCCTTGTATCCTTTTACTCTCTTTGTAAGACTTATTTTTCTTTATCAATGGAATATCATCGTTCTTGTAGTAGTTATGTGCTTATGCTAGTTCATCGTTCATCCTTGATCTTGGATGAACGTTCTTCGTTCGTTCATGTTCGTTCATCGTTCGCTCATCGTTCATCGATGTTCGTTCATGATCGTTCATCGTTCGTTCGTCGTTCGTTCATACTCGATCATCGGTTAACGATGATCGTTCTTCATTGTTCATCGTTCGTCGCTCGTTCTTGAGCGACGAACGCCTATGCTTAACGTAGTGCTAGCTTTGATCCTTTGTCTAAGTAATCGCTTGCTAGACCTAGTTGTTCCTTTTGCCTAGTCATCGGGTCCATTGTCTTGCAAGAGTGCTCTAGGTTTATCGCCTTGCGAGGTGCCTCGAGGGATCTAGAGTTGTGGTTAGTTACGCTAGCATAGTGCTAGGGCTTCCTTTCCACCCTTGGATGCGTGTTCGTGCCCCACGGTTTGTAGAGGTAGGCGGCAGGTGGTGACAGCCCTGTCCGTCCCTTGTAATCCTCCACGTTCGGGTATGGCGTAGGAGTATATATGAAATGTCCGGAGATTGGGGCAGACTCTGATCGCTGGATCTCTCGATGATGGCTTGGCAGTAGAGCAGCTTAGTCTTGGCTTGTGTGCAGCTTAGGCTATAGGTAGATGCTACGCACGCTACTTAACGATGTACATTAGGAGTAGCAGCTCTTCTTACTTAACCTTAGTCTAGCTTAGAGCCGCCTCTCGCCTTTTATCGGAGAGTGGAAATGCCTGCTGTGTGTATCGCACTATCCTCTATCCATTTATCGCCTTACCCCTGCATTTGGATATTGGTTATGATCTATCATTTGTAACACCATGAGTATAAGTACACACTTGTCAACCACGTCTTCCTTTGGGAAAATATAAATAACGATACCCTGGAATACTCTCGGGTGAAATGCTACAACGGGTTATCCGTGCGCTTGCGGATTTTCTTTTATGATTAAATACTAATAATACATATCTGGCACTCGTTGCTAGTTGTGGATTATTATGTATCCTAAGCAAGTAACTTAACCCCAGGTATTTCTGGCGCTGAACCGGGAATATTCACTCTAGGCCTAACCAGCCTAAGGTGGTGTTTTCTGTTTGGTGTAAGAAATACCAACAAGCGCGCGACGCATCAGCGGCAGCACGCGGATGCTGTGGAAGTGGCCGGTGATGCCGACCATCGACACCCCCCGGTCACGCAGCACCGCCACGGCGTCGATGAGGGGTTGGATCGCAGCAATCTCCCTCGCTCCGAGGCCCCAGTGCCAGCAATCGGGGGCCCCGAACAACCGGGCGTTGGTGAACTTGGGCAGTGGGCCGGTGCGCTCGTTCTTCAAGTAGAACCACCGGTCGTGCCACCCAGAGTTGGAGGAAGTGTGCACCCACGTGATGTAGCCCGACGCCCGCTCCACGCGGAGACGCAGGCTCGCGGAGCCCATGAGCGGGACTTGCCCGCGGACGGGCTGGAGCGACGCCCTGAAGAAGTACCTCCACAGATCGAAGTTGGGGGGAACGCTGAGGTAGGCCTCGCACAGCGTGATGAAGCCGGCGATGTGGCCGATCGAGTTGGGATTAAGGTGCTGAACCTCGATCCCGTAGTAGCCCAGAAGCCCGCGGAAGAAGGGGTGCGCCGGCACCCCGAATCCACGGGAGTGGAAGTGGAAGAACGAGACGATGTAGTCGTCCGGCGGAGAAGGCAACCGCTCCGACGGCACCATCCACTCCACCGCATCAGAGAGCGGGCGAAGGAGGCCCTTTGCGACCAGCCCGCGCAGCAGTTCCGGCGTCACCACCGACTCCGGCCACTCGTCTCCCTCCTCCACCATCAGATTCAACGGGATGAGGGAGCGCGGACGACGCCGGGATCGAATCGACCGACGGCGGTTGCGGTTTGGACGGCGAATGGTGGCAAATGGAACGAGAAGCGGCGCGGAGCGAGGGGAATCGAAGGCGATCGCAAAGAGAGAAGAAAGGCGAACAGTAACGGGCGATGGAGTATGCGAGACGACTCCCCGGATAGGTATGGCCTATTTATATGCGCCGAACCGACGCGGTGCCGTTTCCCGCCTTAAATCTCGCGTCCCTTCGTTTTCCTCCGCCCTAACGTATGCAGGTAGAGAAAACGCACGCCTCTTCGCTGTGTTGGGTCCAAGCACCGCGCCTCTAGATCTGCGCCGGCGAAGCGACGCGACGCCTCGCGTCCGACGCCTCATGGGCCCAACTGGTAGGGAAGCCAGTTTGGGCCCCCAGGTAAAGTGGCTAGGAGCTGTAAACGCTCCGACGGCCCATTCCTGGCCCAAGAGTTCGAAGGCCGGCCCAGCGTTGGGTTCGACGGCCGCTCTGGGCCAAACAAGAGTAAGGGGTAATCAAAGGGGGGCACCAGCGGCCAGTACCCGTATGCGCGAAGCGTATGGGCCCCTGTCGAATACGTCCGAGTCCGAGGACGAAATAAGCCCATGGTTTGCTCATCGAGAGCTGGCAACGAGCCGCCGAGACCGGTCGAACGGACTCGGAAACTAAATGGGACAATCTCCCGGATCATATGGCACTGACCCCCGCTGGTCTCAACCGGGTCCCCGCTAAGGGCAAACCGGGGTGCCACTCGAACAAGCCCGTTTGTAACTCGAATGGCACCGCCCATCGAACCATCGAGGAATGGCGCGGACGGCCCCGTTCCTCCATCCTCCCGACAGGATGCGGAAGGACAAACGAACAAAGTCGAAACCGTCTTCGGCCGGACCCCCGAAACGATCGGGGGCTCGAAGGCGTGCATTCGCGCAAGAGACCTACAGCGTGGTCGCAACACAAACTAAAACGGGTCTAAATAAGCCTCTTTATTCCATGGATTTCTTTGTACACAGTAGATCGAAAGATCGTTTACAAGGAAAGTGATTACATTAGTCCCATGAATCCATGGATTGGCCACAAGTGGCCGGACGAACAGGCCTAAAGGCCCGTGCTGGATCCACCCGCAGCAAAAATCCCTATGAGAGGGTGGAACCAGCGTATCGGCGCCAAGGACTCTACCTCGAGGGTGGCGGTGCCCAATCCAAGGCCACGTAATCCTCGTAGGAGCGACTCCTAGGACGCCAAGGGTTGACGGGAGCCCGTCTAATCCTCGCGGGAATGACTCCGAGTCCGGTGGGCTACGCCAAAGCAGGACGAAAGCCTGCGGTGGCGCCGGCGAGCACCGGTTGAACGACGACGGCCAGCCTGGGTCATTTGGCTCGAGTCATCGTCTCCTCCCTCGTCGGAGGAAAGGATGATGACCTCCGGCTTCTCCGACTCGGGCGCGGAGCTCCCGGCTACCGGATCCGGAGGCACCACCGCGAGCGGAACCGCTTCGACCACCAGAACCAGATCTTGGCAGGTGCTTGGCGGCGGAGAAGGCAAAAAGCGCGAAGCTAGTACAGAGGATACAACACCCTCTCCTCCTCCTCCTCCCTTTGAGCCTCCCTTGCGTGAGCGAGATTTCTGGCGCTTAGACATGGTGAGTTCGAAGAAACCAGGCCGAGGATGCGGGCCTATTTATAGGCGCGTCGCGCGGTCTAGCATGAACCGGGTGCATAAGGAGAGGGCTGCGGGAGCCGAAGAGCACTACCCTACCGCATCGACGCCATGTGGATAAGCCCAACACAACGCGACAAGCGAAGGAAAAGCGGAATCCCACCACAGTCGGCCCGTGGGCTGCAGGCTTCGGCGGCCGCGCCCTCTGGGTAAGGTCAGGGAGAAGTCCGCCGGGCACCAGTTTACCCGCCGGATTAGTGCACTCCCCCCTCGGACATAAGAAGAGGCCCGGGGGCTCGGTCATCGCGGCTACGGGCAAACGACACAGCCCGCTGCAAGTGCAACGTCACACCGAGAAAGCTCGAGAAAAGCCTGGAAGCTAGTCTTCAACTAGCTCCCAGCCTCGGGGGCTACACCCGGCGGGTGCGCTCGCGCGCACCCGCCGGCGAAGTGAATAGCCACGTCCGGCAGCCGTACCAGTCCCGACGACAGCACGGCGCTCTCGTCAGGACTCGGGGGCTACTGTCGGGTACCCATTTTCTAGGTACCCTATACAGTATACATACGGAGTATCAATGCACGGAAGCTAACCGAGACCCAAAGGCCTTGCATAAGACTGAGCGACGGAAAGCTGCGCCCGTATGGTGGCCCCGTTGGGCGAAGGACGCAGCAACGGCCTTTGGCCCACAAAAACCTCCGTTCCTCACGGTCTGCTAAAGGCCCGGGCACACATGGCTGCATGGGCACGGCCCTCCACCCAGGACTGCGATAGGTCCCGCATAAAAAGAGCCCGGCACGGACGTGGCGGCGAACCCGACTCCCCGCGGCGGGAGCCAGGCGCCACGGAGTCGAGCGACTCCTCCGACCAACACCGGCCAGCCGCCGTTTGCCGTCC
Source organism: Eragrostis nindensis (assembly GCA_012490785.1). Classification (NCBI taxonomy): domain Eukaryota; kingdom Viridiplantae; phylum Streptophyta; class Magnoliopsida; order Poales; family Poaceae; genus Eragrostis; species Eragrostis nindensis. Next base: position 820,911 of record JAAXCT010000030.1, on the reverse strand, counting down.
ATGAGCCCCGGCAGTGGTCGGGATCGGTGGAGGGCCTCGACCCGAAGCAAACCCGACCACTCCGGCCGGGAAGTGAGCTCGGGAGCGGCGTGAGTGCTTTGGTCAAGCTCAGGTGTACGGCCGGCCAGTTTCGGATAAGAAGACGCTCCATATCCACTCTTGGACGGTGCGAAGGTGCACCATGCCTGACGTACGGCGGAGTGGAGGAGTCGCATCCGGATCAGGCGTGGAACGGCGAATGCATGCACCAAGTACACTACACAGTAGTAACTGTGCGCAGAATGACCGCCACCCAACTCCACAGGTACCAACAGCGCACCAACAGTGAATAACAGTGAGGATCAGGGAATGGGCGCTCCACAGCGCCCAGATAAGACCCAGACGACGTCACCACACGACCGGGGCGGAGATTGCGGCGGAAGGCACCGGAACCAGCGAAGACGGTCCGACTCCATCTCCACCGCCTTTCAGCCCATCTTTACTTTCTTTTCTTTTTCTCCTTTCCTCCATCTGTAACCGTTCACCCTTGTCTTATAAAAGGGAGGATTGGGCCCGGGGGGAGAGAGAGAGCTCTTTTTTCACCAAAGGGAGAGTTCTTTGGAACACACAACACAGAAACGAGACGGAGACTTGGGAACGAATCCCTCTCTTGTCCACAGCTTGTAACCCCTACTACGAGCAACACGAGCAAAACCACAACTGGACGTAGGGCTTTTCGTGCCTGAACCAGTATAACCCTTTGTGTCAAACGCAAACTTTCTGATCGCCGTCGAACCGCACACAAATCTACTCGTCGGCCGGTTACTGAACGCCGACATATATATATATATATATATATATATATATATATATATATATATATATATATATATATATATATACGGAGAGTATATTCTATAGCCACTTCAGTTTTACGACAAATTTATCACGAATTTACGATAAATTCAAACAAATTTACGACATTAGCATTCACACACATTTTGAAAGAAAAATCATGGTAAAAGTGTAGTAAATCACGTAAAAAAAATATCGTAACTCACTATATATATATATATATCACACAGAAGAACTGAAGAGCACACATTAATTGAGATGACAGCCAGCAGGATTTGTACTCACGTGCCATAGTATGTTCTGTTGCAAATCATGCCCATCATGATGTTCATGAGGAGCTCAAACAACCTCGACTTGAGCTCTACCCGTGCACAGCCCTTGGTGCCCTCAGCTGCTAGGTAAAGGTTCCGTGCCATGGCCCGTGCCTCCCGCTCTTGGACATCAGCGAAGTGATGCACCCGTTGCATGGAGAGGACCTCGGTTACGGCGATACGACGGACATGGCGCCAGTAGGGACCGTAGTTTGCGGTGCCCATGGTGGTCCAGTCGTAGGACAGGATCTTGCCGGACGGCAACCGTGGTCGGTTGGCGAACACGACGTCGCACGTGCCGAGACACTGTTCTGCCGCTGCAGCAGAGGACACTACGATGACACGGCTGGATCCAAAACGCAGTTGGAAGACCGGGCCATAGCGGGAAGCGAGGCGTGCGAGGGTGCGGTGAAGAGGTTTTTTGAAGAGGTGCAGGTGTCCAATGAAAGGGAGAGGGGTTGGACCTGGCAGAACATTTGCTATATACGACCGTCGTCGCAAGGATTGCACAACAAGCATCAGCACTGCTGGAAGGAGGCAAGCGAGGACAACGATGATAGTGTTCATGGTATCCATGGCACACTGTGAGATGAACTGATACAAGATGAAATGGAGGATTGTAGACCTGCTATTTATAGTCTGCATGGTTTTCTAGCCGCGTCACTGTTTGAGGGATTAAATTAGGGTAGTACACCTATAGTGGTTGAGCGCATGATTAGTGGGCTAGTGCCTGTTTCCGAATAATCAGCTTATTATCCGGAAAAAGAACCACACGATCAGCATGTTATCTTTCATTTGAAAAGAATAAAATAGCATGGTGATCAATCATACCTCAAGTAGAACGTTTGAGAGCATCTTGATTAACATGCACGCCATGTCATCAGGTAATCATTCATACGTACGTCCAATAGACAGCGCGCATCGTGATAAATTAGAGCACACTTCTTTCTCTAACAAATTAATTTGGAGACTTAAAGTCCCTCTAAAGATTAAGGTATATCCCTCTTGTATTTGCAAAGGTGGGTAATTTTAACAAAAGACAATCTAGCAAAGAGGAACTGGAGAGGCACTCAAAAGTGTTGTTATTGTAATTCCAATGAAAGTTTCCAATACCTTCTCTTTGATTATCATAATGCTCTGACGATCTGGAGATCTATCTCTCTGGCTAGTAGGTTTACCCCACCCAGAAATGTATCCTATATGTTAGGTTATGACTCTCAAATTTTGATATGAATGAGAAAATTAATTTCTCCTATTCACTTGAGTAATTCAGCTGTGGCTCAGTTTTGTAATAATAATGTAACACTATATGGACACGCAGAGATGGGAAAGTATCTTTCATTATTAAAAAAAAAAGACATCAACATGTAGGAGTATATTGAAATTGAAAATTTGAACGTCAGATCGGAATACCAGGGCACTGCGAACCAACATATTAGCCGGTGCATGCATGATGAGCAGGAAATGGAATACGACGAAGTCAGCGAGCAATCATTTATGGTTCTGGAATAAACGATTCCATGTGCTCAAAATTTCAATCAATCGAAATTAGTTTCATTCCATCTAAATCATATGCTTCTTTATTTCAATAAATAGTGTTGTTTAGATTACTGATCTAATGGTCATAAAAAATAGTTTATCGATTAAAATATACCATGCGTAGGAAGCAATCACTCGTGATATTTATTAATGATTTTTTGTTAAAATATTGAATTAGTATTATTGAAACAATAATTTTTGGGTCAATCTATTCATCGGTTAACTAAAAATTGGTCATCCCTTTAGTCACTTTTTGGAACCGTTCATGTTGAAATTAACGGCACGCCTCTATCTTCATTGCTCAGCCCACCCCGACAGCAGCCCGCCGACCACGCTCCACCCACCGGCACTGACAACCCGTCGCACTGCCGCCCACCGCCATGCCGGCCGCCTCCCCCGACCCCTTCAACAACTGACGGCAATGGAGGACCCGGACAACCCCCAACTCTATATAAAGCCACAAGTATTAAACCACTCTCTGGAGCACCGCCTGTCCCACCCCTACGCTCCGCTGCCCAGCCTCCCGCCGGCGAGCTTCAACCACCATGCGATCTTCATCCAAAGGTTAAATTTAAAGGAAAACAATATTTCATTTAACTTAGAACTAGCAAAATTTGTAATTTTTCATGATAACAACAAAAATGCGGAAAGTAGATGACGCATCCTCGTGGACCATGTGGATGTGTGGCAGAAGAGCTGCGGCTTCTCTTGCCCATGACCTGTGCCCATTCGTCTGCCAGGTACACTTGTAGGCCATTCGTTATTCCATACAAGGAGTTGGGCCCACTTTAGCTTTTTTTCCATGCCACGTGATGCCAACGGTGAACGACGCGGCGTGGAAAAAAAGAAAGATGAAGTTGGCTGGATGAAAAGCTTGTAACTCGCAAGCTGGCTTTACTTGGCTTATTTGAAATTTTAACAAGTCGACTTACATTTTCAGCTTCTTTCGATAGCGAGCTCATGAGAGCTCATGAGCTGCTGGTAAGCCAAACGCGATACTTATGACAAACGTTTTTCTCTTATGTTACATTAGTTTTAGTAGTTATTTTATCAAAATTTTCCATTCATAAGAGTGATAATAAGACATATTCATAATTATTTAAATCACAATTATTAATATTCACATTATATTATATATAAAATAATTATAATATTATTATTTTGTATTAAATATTATAATATTCAAAACGAGCTGGCTCGCGAGCCAAACAAAGTCAAGCCGAGCTGGACTTTTAGCTCGTTCTATTAACAAGCAGAGCTGAGCCAGCTCGTAACGTTAACGAGACAAATCAAACCGAGGAGCTGGCTCAACGTCCATCCCGATCGATGGGAAGGAAGGTCTGCTCTACGGAGCTATACTCAATTTTCGTTTTTGCGTAGGAGAGCTATACTCAATTGGAGTTTGCGTTGAGCTCAAGTTTGGTGGCCGTGCCTTGCAGCAGCTAGCTGCTAGGTCGAGGTAAGAGTCGCAGGGATCCCGATTTGGTGTCAGTTCAAGCTCGATTCCAGCGCGAGTATCTCGATGGTTGGAGCCCTAATTTGTGCAGCTCTAGCTCAAGCTCAGCAACAGAGAGATTGATTCCGGCGGCCTAATAATCCTTGATCCCTGGTTTAACAAGCTCGACCTCGACATTCGGGAGTTCGATTTCGACGGTCTTGAGTTCAATTTTTATGTTAATCCATTATTCCTTGCCAAATTCAAGATCAACATGGATCCGAGTTCATCTGCTGACTGGTGACGGTGCCGTTTTGTGGCAGGATGCGTCGGCAGAAAGAAAAAGAACTGAGTGGGTCCGGCCTTTTTTGTGGGGGATGCACCGATTGCCTACACATGTACCCGGCAAGTCTAGGGTGTGGGCTTGATCAAAAAAAAAAAAGTCTAGGGTGTGGGCACAGGGAAGCTGCAGCCAGCTGACAGAAAGGATCATGTGCGCAAGTAAACCGCAGCACGAGGAACAGCAAAAGAAGCACCATTAATCGCTTAACATTACTACATGTTATGTAACCATGCTCTCAGAGAAATGACAAAATATGATTAAAACAAGTGGGCAAGAAAAAAAATCAAGTCATCATCTTTTTTTTTTGTTGTTGCTTTTGGAATGCTAACTAAACGATACAACACATCTTCCTTGAGTGTCATTATGCTAGGAAAATATGGCGCCTAGTATATTATGCTACCGGGTTACCCCCACCGAGATCAGTATCCCATATGTAGGGAGTTGGGTGTCTAATCAGGATGATGTAGGGAGTTGGGTGTCTAATCAGGATGTAAAGATTCAACAGATGATCTTAGTGTGGGTTTATGCATTATGTTGGGCTATTTGGCGTTGTCGTAACGATATAATTTTCAACAAATCTAAGTACTCATCTTTTATACATGCTCTTTTCAGGGGGATATACTGGATGCGCTTCTAGTCGCAACTGCAGTGTGAGGACGACACAAAAAAAATGTTCCACAAAGCGAGTTCAATGCTAGAAGTCATTGCCTTGGAACAGGCCAATCTAGGATGGAAACATAATAATAGATTGGCGCTTTCTTAGTTTCTTTTGTTCGTTTGTCCTCTCCGTTTCCCCTTTGTTTGCTCAGTGGAGCTGAATCATTTATGTAATAACTTATTGGTTGCGTACACCTTGTGTAGAGGTCAGGACATATTTCATTTGCTTGATGAAATAAAAACTCTCTTTATCGAAAAATGTAATTTTTCAAAAGGAACAGTGGGAGCCCATGAAAACATTAACACATAAGGCTATTATTATGTAGGGACCATGAGTGAATGAGAAATGTTAAGTTATTATAGATCAGTCAATTACACTCAAAAGACTAAACTGATGAGAGGGGTGCCCAATGCATGGTTCAATACTCCCCTCACTTGCAGCGTGCGCGACAGGATGAGGTAGTGTCTGGTTCTGACGCCTGAGTTGGCGGCGCACCCCCCTCTGCATCATTTTCCCTCTCGCCGGCGTGCACCTCCGCCCTCCGGTGCGTAAACCGCCAGCTAGGCAGATACTAGAGCAGTTTTTTTTTTTAGGATGTTGGGAGGGGAAACCCCTACCTAGATTTTCAATTAAAATGCAAGAAACAACAGTGATGTTCGGTAGATAGTACAAAGCTAACAAATCGAAGCGAGCCGATGCCATGCAAGGCGAAAGAAAAATAAAATTGGCCACACGCAGGTGCCCTAAAATTAGTAGTGACGCTTAAGACTCTGGAACACTCACAGGTGTCCATCTCTACATCTCTAAATCGCGTGCGGTTCTCTCGCTCGTGATTGGCTGGTTACCTACAACCGTCCATCTATCCATCAACGTTTGTAACTGCCTCCACGTCGCCGTCTAAAAATGGCAGTTCTCAGTTCCCACACTCTACGACAAGAGTCGAGAACTCGGGAAGCCTCGACAACAGTTCCGCGCCGCAGCTACCTCCACTGGTCCGCCGCTGCCCTCTCCCTCCCCCTCCTTCTCCTCCTCCTCCCGCGCAGGGCCGGCCCCCTTCGTCCTCCTCCTCCCCGCCGCGCGCCATCTCCCTCCCCCTCCTTCTCCTCCTCCTCCCCCGCGCGGCCGTCCTCCTCCGTCGAGCGACCCGCGAGGCCGCCGCCGCCACCCTGCCGCGCGCCTCTCCTCCTTCTCCTCCTCCTCCCCCGCTCGCCCCTCCTCCTTCTCCTCCTCCTCCCCCGCTCGCCCCTCACTCCTTCTCCTCCTATCCCGAGCGACCCGCGAGCGCGCCGCCGCCACCCTGCCGCGCGCCCCTGCTCCTCCTCTTCCTCCTCCTCCTCTTCCACCTCCTCCCCCGCGCGCGGCCCCCGTGCGCCCGGGCGCCCCTCCTCCTTCTCCTTAGATGGCGGACATGGACCCGCCGCGGGAGCTCCTGGCCCGTCCCTTCTCCTCTGGGAGGCGAAGGAGCAGGAACAGGAGGAGGACCTGGAGGCCATCGCGGCGCGGGAGCAGCGCGGGTTCAAGTACGAGACTCTCGCGACGGCGACCCACGAGTACGTGGACAAGAACCGGCTCGGGCAGGGCGGCTTCGGGCCCGTGTACCGGGGCCTGCTCAAGGATGGCCGCGACGTGGCCGTCAAGCTGCTCGGCGCCGGGTCGCGGCAGGGCGCCCGCGAGTTCCGCAACGAGGCCACACTGCTGTCCCGCGTGCAGCACCGCAAGGGTAAGCTGATTATGTTTTGCTGCACGCTAGCACCATGTTTAGTTTCCTCGAGTGTAAATTGCATTCAAAACTGAAGTAAACAGAAAACTAGAAAACAATATGTACTACAGCTTTCTTTAGGATATTTACCTTGAACCAATCGCACTCATCACATGCTTAATGAATACCTCACTTTAGAATTATTTACCCTCTTAAATTACCATGATTCATTAGACATAGTAGTAAATTATTCATAGAAATTTCCGAGAATTTCTTTCTTTATACATATCTGCTGGTGATAATAATAGACTTTCTTACAAGTGAACTACAGAAAGCAAAAATTCCCATCTTCAAATTCTCCTGGTATGCAACAAGAATTGTATAAATCTGAGTGATCTTATGGCATCAGCAGGTTACATCCCTTATCAAACTATCACAATAGCACAAAAAGGAAATTTGTACCGAATTCCCTATGAACAGAACTAGCATCTCCCTGAAACAATCTTCTACTAATGTAAACAAAAGTTCATGAAAAATCCATCGATGCCTTCCTCTACCACACCTGTAACAACATATCAAAATTGAACAATTCCAATAAATGTTTTTGTTCAGAATCTAGATAGCCAATTTCTACTTTATCATATACTATACAACATTAGCTTCTTGATCATTTAGAACATTACAAATTCTTTGTTTGACCTATGGAAAAGGTACTGGACGACCTTCTTGGATGGCAAGACAGTAGTGGCCAATGACAATGGGCAGGAAACTATGGCTGCTAGCCGCATACGAGTAACACAAGGTCCAGCAAGCACAACTCAATTTTCATTTGCTGCCACGTGTTGAATAATTACCTGAATAGGAGAGCTATGTATCAAGTCTGGTGGCCTTTTCTATTAATACACCGCACATATATTTACATTCAAATGTGATAGATTGATTTTTCATGAACTTTTGTTTACATTCAATGGACCATGCTAGGATTTCTATTAAAGATTTAAGTACACTATATTATGTCCCAGGAAGATACATCACCTCATATATCAATAATAGGAAGTATAAGCTTCCTATCAATCTCACTATTGATATTAAACTGTATGATTTTTATTTGGTGTGGGTCCTGCTATGAGAGCAAGTGTTTATTTGTTATAAATGTGCTTGGGGTTAAAGTTCAGCCTAATGTATGAACGTTCTTAAAGAAGATTAGTTACTATCATTTCAGGAGAATTTTGAAATTGCCCCATTCCTTATACATTTGCAATACTGTACAGTGATAGTTAAAAAATCAATAATGATTTTTGCTCCAGAAAATGATAATTGATCTTTTCATATATTGAGAGCACTGACATAAAACAAAACCATGTATTTGTGCCACTAAAATATATTGCTTAATCAACGCGTTCTTTTATTTGAACTTTACATGCCTCACATTGCTTTATTTTCATTTGACGCCTGTCACTGCCAAACAAAGAGTTTCATACACTCATGCTTCATATTTCTGTTGTTTCGTGTTGTAGGCAGGACATCGATCGTATCTGTGATGTCTAATCTGAGTGACAAGTATCCCAATATTCCTGTATACTAAATTGACATTGACATGGTATGTGTGCTAGCTACTTGGACTACATGAGAATTTGCTCAGCATGCTGATTTTTCATGCTTCATAGTACCAGTTTTCTGTTACTATTTATAACCATTTTCTTGCTTCATTATAGTTGCAATCCGGCATGTTTATTATTTAGGACTATACAATCAGCACTCAACAATTTACGCTAATATTGCTGCTGCATATCAATAGAGCATGACAGCATAGGTTGGTTTAGGTAAACAACCTGTGAAGGTCCTGATGCTTCTAATTCTACTTTATTTCCTTCTTTTGCTTCTGAATACTAATTGCTCATGACTCTAATCAAACAATTGAAAGATCATTGGCATAAAACTCATTGCTATAAAGTTTTTTCTATGAAGGTTAATAAATAAGAAAGATAAGTCATTTCACTTCTTATTATCATCTACCCAAGTAGCGGATTTACCACGAATAGCAAAGGAAGTTATTTGGTTTTTTCAGTTGGTAATATTTTTTTTTTTTGGGTGGCGTATACAGAAAAAATTTGTCATACTTATAAACAATTCTTAATAAGCATGTGTGTTAAAATGGTTCAGTTGCTATAGTGTCAGGCAGTCATATTATACATTTTCAATGTTCTGCTTAATATTATCCTGTCGAATTATAATGTCGTAATAGTAAATATTTCCTCTGATCTTTCAAAACTTTTGTATATCGACAGATGACATGTTCTGTACTTATGTAGGATAACCTGATCAGTTTATTTTCTCACAAGGCTCTTCTGAACAGAGTCAATTTCATTGTTAGTTTTTAATGGTATTTTACATACGCTATTTTCTATATCAACATAAATGATCTTAATTATTTACTAATCCTCACAGTTACAACAAGCTGGCAAACCATAGGAGCAACACACGCGCGGCAACGCCGCGCGGAGTTTTCTAGTTTACACTCCTAATTGGTTTCTAGTTCCTTCGGTTCTGTTGAAGACGAGTCGCCCAAAACGTAGTGCATTGCTTTAAAGCTGCTTTTTCCGTCTGCTTAGTTGTTCTAAAGGCCCATAGTGTTATATCACTGATACAGTTCTCCACCACCGCACAGCGGCGCCGGCCGATCTGCTCTGCAAACCGATTATTTTTTTCACGTTCTTATATTATGGATCAATAGAAAAGGGACTTGTAGTTAGTTTAAAATTACCCACCTGCCACCGGTTATAATAATTTTATTCCATACCTTACCCCTCTTGTAATTAACGGTCCAGATTAAAATATCTCTTCATACCTTTTGGTACCTCGCAACCACCGGAAAAGATCTCAAATGTAGTAGCTTTACCATCCCCTATCTGCACCACTGTTAGTGACCGATACAAGTGCAAAAGGGAGCTGACTGAACCCCAGGCTCTCGTATTTGCTGTTACTTTATCCCCTAGTCTTTTGTTGTTTGGGTAATGAGCTTTTATAATCCATTGTACCCATGTGTTTTCAGGCTTGGTGTTGCATATTGTGTATGAATTTGAGCAGTTAGTTCGGCCTTAACATTTATAGACGCAACGGGTCAATGAACGATGGACTTCTGCGACTTTTACAGTTGAGCACTTTCTCGTAACCTTCACGATGGACTGGCGGATTACATGACCAGGTCACCTCGCAGTCCCCGAGTTAATGTGCAGAGATAGCCCTTTCGGCTTTCGTGAATCACCTCGCTAGCAATTTGATCCGAGCAGAAAACAATGATATGACTGGATCGAGCTGCTTTCCGATGGCGCATAAGAGTCATAAAGTAACGGCACACGGTAGTTTTCTGAAGGGATTCGTCCTATCCTTGATTATATACGTGCGGTCGCCGAACATCGACTGCAAACTGCCGTGGATTTGTGTAGAGATATTCGTCGTTGCAGGGCGGTGGAAAGCGATGGCACGCAGCCACCACATACAGCGCTGGGAGATGGATGGTTTCTGCTGATTGATTTCCTGTTGAAAGATGTTGAAAGGAAGCATCATATATATAATGTTCTTGAGCAGCAGTATATGAAAAATTGACACAACCCAACTAAGATCGAGGTTCAGTTTTGCAGCTTCATTAGATTTGTTTGTGCTCCAAGACTGACAGTACATGAATCTGCAATCTTGTAAATTTAATCTCAACATCGTCGAACCGTTCCTGTAGAGTTCACGGGATCAACAATGCCCAGAACAGAAATTTCAGAGAAAAAAGGTTCATAATGGAGAAGGGTGAAGACAGCATGCCGGCGGCAGCAAAGACTTGCGAACCTGCCAACTCATCAACCAATGATATCAAGAAACTGGCAGGGTGACAGGACAGCGCTGTAGTATTCCGGCGGCCGCAGCTTGCAGCCGGCCATGTCTAGAAACGCACGCAAGGCATAGGTCGCCGGAGAATGAGCGCGCCTGCCACGGGGGCAGGGATGACGGGAGGGAGAGGAAGCGCTTGTCTTATCGCGTTTGACTGGGTCTGCACGGGCCCTTAATCCTCGCCGCACGATACTGTTTCAACGGCTCAGAGCTACACTGGGGTGGACGACAAACGAAATACCGACCACCCTCCGGTGCTCTGACGTCCGACATCGGGTAAACCGGATTTTTGGTATGTGAATACTCAACATGTACTATCCACACCACATGTTATGCATCGAGATCGGTGCAATCTGGTCCCTATAAGTATTTTATACTTTATCATTTGGATTGTAGTGTATGAAACACGAATCCCAACACAATATGAATGGTATAGATAGTACATATTGAGCATGTACATGCCACAATGAGTTTCCCCGACATCAGGCGAGGGAGAGAAGGGAGCCGGCGATAGGGAAGCAAGCAACACGAGGCGGTGCCACTCGCGCCGAGCTTCCGCTGGTGCGTTGGCTCGCCCAAGCGCTGAACCACGAAGCAAAGCTGCTTCAGAGCTGCCGAGGGTGGCGGCGTTCATGGCGTCTGTCCTCTGTTCTTGGCCATATATTCTCTGTTCAGGGTAGGTGGATCATTGGCAAAATACCAGTTTCGATTTCACGCCACAGAGTTTTTTTTTTCGATGGTCATGTCTCTATGTGGCAGTCTGCTGCGCCACAGGTAAGCTTCGGTTCTGCAATCCCGGAGCAGCCGGTGAAGGGAGATAGGCTCGAGGCGGAAAATTACTTCATTGCGGTGCTTCCATATCTGCCAACAACAGAGTTGAAGAAAGCCATTGTAGTGTTGAGCGGGGATCACGCCACAGAGTTGAGATTCAAAGAAGGTAACGAACGCTTCATATCTGCAGTGCGTTCAGAACAAGGGAGATAACCAAGTTCTAGTGCACATGTCCGTGTGCGTGGTGAACTGACAGGTGCCTTATGCATTGTAAATATATAATTGCCACTAGTTCACAGCTTTGGATGTCTCGGCTTCAGCTCAGATGGAGGTCAAGACTCGCCGTGCCTTGAAGAACCAGGGGAGGGAGAGCCCAGCTCGCGCGAGCATGGCCGCGTCGACCAAGTCAGCTGCATGCTTCGCTTGGTGGTTGGTGCCATGGAGTTCGTGTACGTTCCTATTCATTCATTCTGAAAGAACGAGGAAGGAATTAGAAGCACAAGCACAAATGTTAAAGACTCCAAAAAAAAAAAAAACATGTACGCACCTGATTTCCTTGCCAAAGCGAAGGGCGAGGCGGCTAGGGTGGTCTTCTGCCGCTTGCCCGCAGTGCTGTCTCCACTCGCTCCTCCACCACCGTGTCGTCGTCCTCCATCCTGTACCGCTGGTCGACCTCAACCTCCTCCAGCGATAGGAGGTGTGCCCCATGCGCAGGTCGTCAGACCCATACCCGCCTCCTCCGCCGGCAAGTCCCATGCCCGGACACTGAACTCGAGGTGCTGCATCAGCGACATGGCGCCCTGGGAGAACGGCGTCTGTCCTCGGGGCCGGGATAACGGGAGGGAGAGGAAGTCGTTTGGCTTGTCGCGCGTTTGACTGGGTCTTCACGGGCGCTTAAATGATCTCCACCGCATGATACTGATTCAACGGCTCAGAGCTATACCGGGTGTGGTCGGGGAATCAAATGCCGACCGCCCTGGTTCTCTCGTCGCGGCCAACGCCTGCGGTCGGAGCAGTGAGGCGGCGAAATGAAGCAAGGAAGAGGGTGAGACGCCGGCAAAGAGAGGAAGCAAAGAATGGAGCATTGGCGCGCCGCCGAGGTAGGTGCCAGAACCAGGCACGCGATACCCGTCATGGCACGCTCGCGCCGTGCTGGTCGCTTCACTGCAACAAAGTACTATCTAGTAGCGCATGCCATAGCGACTAGCGTATGCTTCGGTAGGCGCGAGTCGGTGCGTCTGCTGCAAAGTCCACGGCGCGATGGCAAAGGGGGAGACCGCTTGGCGGCGCGTCGGGACCAACGCCGGGTGCTGAAGAGCTCGGAGGTGGAGGGGGCGATAGGGAAGCCAGGAAGATGAGCGACGGTACGCAGAGGCGCCTGATCATGCAGCGTGTTGCGCCGCGCTTCCGCTGGGGTGCCCTGGGTCACCCATCCACTCCGTGTGTGAAAGGCATGTGCTTCGGTTCGAGTACGCGAGCTGACGCGTCCACTGCAGAGTCCGGGCTCGACGCGCTGCAGTGGCCGAGGGCGGTGGGGTCCATGGCGCCTGCGTTGCGCCCTCTCTTCTTCTTGGCTATAAATTCCCTGTTCAGGGTAGCAGCACCGTCGATGGCAAACTACAATTGATTTCACGCCATAATAAGCAGCTGCATCATTATTGGCAAAAGTACTATTATCAGTTTCGAACCACAGAGTTAAGATTTAGGGAAGGCAAACGCTCCATGTCTGCACTCCGTTCAGAACAAGAGACACAACAATTAATTCTAAAAAAAACAAAGAGACAACAAATTCAGATGCACATGTCCGTGGGTGCGGTGAAATTACTGGTCCCTTTCTACATTGTGCAAATAGTGCAATATAGTTACTATAATAATAATTCATAGCTTTGGATGTCTCCGCTCAGCACAGATGAAGCTAAGGACTCGCCGCGTCCTGAAGAAACAGAAGAGAGCCCGGGCCATTTTGACGAAGTTAACTGCATGCTTTACACTTTACTTGTGGTTGGTGCCATGAAGCTCGTGTATGTTCAGATGTCCTGAGACTTGTTGGTCGCCAACTCGCCGTTGATCGTGATTTCTACACTTGGCTCCGGCTCTGGCTGAAAGAACGAGGAACAAATTAGACGCACAAGCATAAAGGTTTTAAAGAGTCCAAAACAAAACAGAGTCCAGCTAGCCATGTACGCACCTGATCCACTTGCTGATGCTAAGATTGAGGCGGTTAGACTGACTCCAACAGAAGGAGGTACCCAAATCACTGAATAGGTAACCAACACACCGAAAGGTCTCCAGCCAAAAGTTCCAATCTCCAACGGATCACCTATTCTCCAGCTCGCGCCGCCGCATCTCCCTCCCGCGCCGACGCCCCGCGCAGCTCCGTCTCCCTCCCGCGCCGCCGCGCCATCCCCGCCCTCCGTCTCCCTCAACAGAACGAGCTCTTGGCCATGGAATCCAGCAGAAAGGGAACACAAAACAGAGAGCAAATCCATCGGAACGAGCTCTCGATGGGATTTGTGGAAGATTGATGCAAATCAATCACGAGATTTGTGGATTTGATGGGATTTGTGCGTCGCGATTGACGGAACGAGAGGAACACACGAGATTTGTGTGGCAGAAACCTGAGAAAATTGACGGCGCGGCAGGGCGGCGCTAGATGCGGACCCGCGGCAGAGGAGGAGGAGCGGACGCCTGCGGCGGAGGAGGATGGGCGCAGCGGGGAAGGACGGGCGCGAGGAGGATGGGCGCAACGGGGAAGGACCCGTGGGCCGCCGCCCCTGCCCCTGAGCCCCGCAGCGCTCGCGCCGCCGCCCCGGCCCCGCGCGAAGCCTCCTGCGCCGGCGTCGGCGCCGCCACGGCCTCGCCACTCGCCGCTGTCCCCTGCCCCCGTGCCGTCTCGCCGCCGCCACTCGTCGCCGTTGGCCCCGGCGCCTCCGCCGCCCCTGCCCCCGGCGCCGCCGCCTCCGCAGCCTCGCCCCTCGCCCCTGGCGCGAGGAGAACGACGACCGCGGCGTCGGAAGAGGGGAAGGTCGCGGCGCGAGGCGCCCTAGCGCTCGGTCACGGGGGCAAGTGTTGCTCAAAATAGGTACGTGTTTAGGTTCTCTGTTGGAGACAGTTTTTGCCTGTTTTTGAACCCATTTTTGGTGTAAAGGACTCTAAAGGTCCTCTGTTGGAGTCAGTCTTAGGGTGGTCTTCCGCCGCTTGCAGCAGCGCTACCTCCACCCGCTCCATCACCGCGGCGCCGTCCTCCTCCCTGTACCACAAGCCGATGTCGACCGTCTTCAGTGAAGGGAGGTGCCCCATGCGCAAGTCGTCCAAGCCAAGCTCTCCTCCTCCGCCGACGAAATCCCACGTCCGGACGTCGAAATCGAGCTGCTGCACCAGCTGCATGGCGCCCGGTTGGAACATGGATGGCACTGTCGTGAAGTTCCTGAACAAGCACTGCCTCGCGCATGGGAACGTGCCAGCGTTGACCTTCATCCGCACGGACGGGTGTCCGCCATTGTCGATGCGGCTCTCGGCGTACAGGTCAACAGCGCGCAGCGATGGGAGCGCCCCGAGGGCCTGTAGGTCCTCTGGGCCCACCTGGCTGACCGTGAGGTCCAACAACGTGAACAAAGACGGGCTGTTCTTGATCCCCGCTGGTAGGGTCTGCACTGTGCTGGTCCGGCCCTGGCACCAGAACCTGCGAAGGCACAGCTGCGGCGTCCAACCACGTATGAGGTCGCCGCGCCCGCCAAGGACCATCAAATCAAGGCTTTGCAGCTTACGCAAATTTCCTAGCGACTGTATCAAAGCTTCACCAACATCCGGTGCCTCCCACGACAATTTAAGAACTCTGAGACTGGTGAGGTGGCCCAGCTCTTTCACGACAGCTGCAGAATCATCACCGCAGATTCTCACGTAACTCAGCTCTTCCAGGGAAGTCAGATTGCCGAAACCTTTTGGCAGCCTTGTACTCGAACCAAATAGCAGGCGCGTCAGATTTCGCAGCCCGGTGACAGTCCTCGGCAATTCTAGTAACTCCCTAAAACCTCTTACGTCTAGTGTCTGTAGGAACTGTAGCTTTCCTACTTCAACCGGCAGTTCACTGATGCTTGTCTGTACCAACCCCAAGTACCTCAGGTGAGACAGCTTGCCTATGTGTGTCAGCTTAAGATGACTGCCACATTTACTGAGATCACATCCTTGTAAATCCAACACACGTATAACTTGGTACTGTGTAAGGGACGGCATCGAGTCCATAGCCGGGTTGAAGATGGTGAAAGACCTCAACTTTGACATGCTTGTCAGGGTAGCCCGGCAAGTAGTAGTGGTATTATTTTGGATGGACAATCTGCGAGATACTTCAATGTTATGTGAAGGTGTGGTTTGCTCTTCTTTATCCCATACAGTAACAAAATTCTCTTTGCTTGACAGGGAACGGATAAGATCAAGCACTATATCATGAACACGACAAGCGTTAGCTCTGCCTTCACAATCGATGTGTACTGGCTGGATCATGCTTCTGTTCACAAGTTCAATAAGGTAACTCTCTGCGATATCAAATAGGTTATCATATCCACTATCATCTTGTTGGACAAAACCTTCGGCAATCCACCTCCATATCAATCGGTCACTATTAATGTCATAATCTTCGGGAAATATGCTCAAATATAATAAACATGGCTTGAGGTGAGATGGAAGGTCGTAATAGCTAAGTGATAATATCTTGTACATGTCCTCCACCCTCCAACAACCTTTGAGTCCATGACCAATAGAATTGAGCAAATTGAGCCATTGATCTCTGTTTTTTACCTGCTTGCCACTAGCCAAAAGGCTAGCTATGGTTATGATGGCCAATGGAACCCCACCACATTTCTTCTTGAGGATATCTCTGGATACTTGTTCCAATTCAAGAGGGCATGTATCACCATGATGAAATATTCTCGAGTGGAAGAGCCTGAGGGAGTCATCGTCAGATAAAGGCTTCATCTTATAAATTTTATCACCATCGGAAGTGCATGATGCTTCAGAGACATTATGGTTGCGGGTTGTCGTGATCAATCGACTGCTGTTAATGTTCTTGGGGAAGACACACTTGATAAATTCGCACATCCGTTCATCCCACAAATCATCAACCACAATAAGGTACCTGTAGTAGCAGTAATATTCGAAGAATAAGATTCTTTCTCTTTTATTTATAAACAAAATCTGTCAATTAATCAGCAGTTTAGTACTAGTCGTCTTACTGGAATGAAAAGAAAATAATCCTTGGTGATCGATGCATACCTCTTACTCTGAAGGTACCCGTTGAGCTCATCAATGAGTTGGCTTTCATCCCGCACTGCTTCGTTGATGTTTGCGTACCGGTTCTTGTCAAGTTGAAACAATATTTTCTTGAACACTCTGGTGATGTCGGGATTCTTAGACACCGAAACAAAAGCCGAGCACTCGAACTCTACTTTGATCCTGTCATACACCGCTCTGGCGAGCGTTGTCTTGCCCAGCCCACCAAACCCAACAATGGAGACAGTCTGCACATCCTTAATGGACGCATCAGAGAGCACCTTGATGAGCTCATCCCTGGCGCCATCCACGCCGACAAGCTCTGCGGCCTCAGTGGACATGGCCTTCAGACGAGGGTCAATGTCACCACCAGAAGAATCGCCCTTCGGCTTGAGCCCAACGTACCTTTGGTGGATCTCGCCGAGCTCCTTAGCGAACTCCTTGGCGTCTCTGACAGCGCCGGCGACCGGGTGCAGCTCCTTGCCTTTGGTGAACAGCCGAGCCGTCCTGTCGAGGAACCCGCGGAGTCGGCTCCTCAACCCGTCATCAATCGGGCCCTCGATGCGCAATAAGTAGAAGGCATCGATGGCGTCCTCCATGTCGTAGGAGAGCTCGCGCACGTTGACCCCCCATTGTGCAGTCCCCGCGTCGATCTGGTCCGGGGGCACCTCGACTCGCTGGAGTGCCAGCTGCATCGCCTGCAGCTCCCTATGGAGGGAGGCGACGTCCTTCCGCACGCGCTTCTCGAGCTTCAGCTCCGACTCCACCAGCTCCCCGAGCTTCTTGATGAGCGGGGTCAATGCTGCCGACGCGAGCTCCATTGCTCGCAGTCGCAGATCGATCGAGATTGCTAGCAGGGGATTAGAGCAGCTCTCACTCGCTGCACTTGCACACTTAAGCACAGCTGCTTGCAATGTGTGGATGGAAGGAGCTCGAAAGCTGAAGACGAATATCTACTGTATATTTTTTTCAGAGTTTTAGAACGCCAAAAGAGGAGCACACACGAAAGCTGAAGACGAACGTCTATTGTATATTTGAAACAGCTAGCTAGCGGTAGGTGGCCCAGTACGTGGATGTGGATTCGATTAATATATACACATATACATAGTAATACTATTACGTGGATATGGAGTTGCTAGGGTTGCTAATTTTCAGTTGACTGAAAGTTCGAGTCACCATTTAGATGGACTAACTTGAAGGTCAACAAAACAATACTTTTTTATATAGTTTGTATATTAATAGATTTTGTCCCTCCACTTACACATATATAAAGTTACAAAAATAAATAATAATACAAGTCATCGTACAAACCACGTTGAATGAAAGTATCTTAAATTTTCAGTAGATTGAAAAGTAGGAAATACGATGTAGAAAAGATCAGTCTCTTTGTGAGGTTTTTGGATCGCCGCAAGTCAAGTTAAGCTGATACTTTGGATCCCCATGCGAAAGCAGGACTGTGCGAAAGAGTCCCTCCACGACAATTGCCCGTGCTCTTTCAGAGTGCTAGCAAGGCAATAATGTGCTACAGTATACTTTTAATTACAAAGTACGGCGCGTGAAAGGCGCTGGACGCGCTGAAGCACAGAAGCAAGACGACGAGTTGATCAATTACGACGCGGTAGTGGTAGGGCCTGAAACGCACTATTATAGTTGAAGAAAGATGATGAAACGGACAAATGGGCACCAGGACAATGGGTACGCGTATCACAGATCTCACATGCCGGCACCCGCGGACCGTCGTCCTCGCGCGCGACCTCGACTCGTCAGTACTGTTGCGTGCGCGCGACGCGGTTCGCCGGTGAACCAGAAAATCATTTGTTTCTATCATTGCTAAGAAAACCAGAGAACTCTGCTGACCTGCTTAAAATGAGAGCCAGATCAAACTTTGAGAAAACCATAGCCGAGGTGCAGCAGATTGTGAAGAACGGGAGCACAGTCTGCGAAAAGCAGCGCTATGGCCTCATAAAAAAAAAAGGAAAGAAGAGAAGAGATTGACGGTGGCCAAGAAGAGAGAGTGACGTGCCGAATTTGCACCTCTGAGCTGAGAAACTAAGGGAACCCCTATCTTGTGCGCCTGTGCACGGCCCCTCCGACCATATTCTTGACAGAGACAACCTCTATCTTGTGCGCCTGTGCACGGCCCGCAATTAAATGAGCCCGCACGGTCCGGTGGTTAGATAGGCCGCGTCGTGCTAGCCCATAGGCGGGGCAGCCCACAGCACGACACAGCCAAGTTAACAGGGGCCATGCCAGCCCATTTGACCTGAAAACACGAAAAGGCCAAAGAAGCACGAAAAAGGCCCATGAGCATGAAAACACGAAAAAGACCTATGACTAAAACAAAAACTAACTCCACGCAAACAGCCGCTTTCGAGATCCCCCAACCCCATGCAAACAAATCGGGCGCCGGCGATGAGGGTGGCGGACCTCGAGCTCCTGCTGCCGCCGCCACCGAGGAGCCACCCCTAGCAACCGAGGGCGGCAGACCTCGAGCTCCTGCTGCCACTGCCGCCGCCATAGAAGTGGGAGCTGACGAAGGACGGGAATGAGCGCGGGATGAGGCGGCCGACGCTAAAGTAGGAGCTGGAGGAGGACGATGAGGTGGGCGGGCGTCGGTGCTCCACATAGAATGATGACCTGCTGCACAGGACTCGAGGAGGACTAGGATGACGGCGACATCGCGGGCAGCGGATCTCGCGGAAGCTTTCTCCCCGCCGCGACGAGGACGATGGCGACATTGCTGGCAGCGGATCTCGGGGCGGAGGGACGCGACTTGCGAGCGAAAGGGAAGGTGCGGAGGGGAGGCAAGGTTCCGGGGGGGGGGGGGGGGGGGGGGGGGGATTGGGCGAAGAGAAATGGGCCGAGTGACGTCGACTCGCGGCTTATATCTGTTATGGTTTTGGGGAGCCGGGTTGATAGGTGGGTCCTGCTTAGGTACGCTGTTATTAACGGGTTGTGTTCTGTTGGGCTGTTAGGTGGGCTTCATCGTCCTCTTATACATGCCAGGCCATGCTGCCTACTGGGCTGAGCACGGCATGGGGCTTAATGCCGTGTCGGCGTGGTACGAAAATTGATTGGCCGAGTTATCGTCGTGCTTCGTGCCTGCTAAATTTGGCCATGACTAATCTGATGGGACGGGCCTCCGATTCCTGGATCCGTGTGGCGAGGAGGGCGTGTCCGCATTGGGTGGCCGGGCTCAGGCGACAATGTCTAGTAGTCGAGCGTGATGGTTCGTGTGCGTGGGTGCAAACCCACCGAAACCTCGAACCTTCGAGTGAGGCCTCTCTAAACTGTGTAAATTTTCTCGCATCTTTATTACTCCTTATTATTTCGATAAGTCTATTCCGCGTACGGACGCGCTCCCGCGCGAGCGCGCGTCCGTGTGCGGCCCGGCCCACGCGCGCGAGCGGGCGGAGCGCGGCGGCGGGGCGGCCGGCGGCGGATTAGTGCGGGCGGCGGAGCTCGGGGGCGAGGTGGCGGCGGAGCGCGGGATGGGGGCGGGCGGCGCGACGCGGCGGCGAGGGCGCCGCCGCGTCGCCGGTGGTTGTTATCGCCGGCGGGGTTAGGGGTTCGGGTTGCCGGGGGCAGCGGCGGCGGGGACCGACCTCCATTTCCGACGGCTATAGAAGGTTTGGGGGCGGTGCGGCGAGGCGGTGCTGGCGCCGCCGGAGCCGCGGGCGGCTGGAGGGCGGTGGGCGGGGCGGGAGGTGCGGAGGTCGTCGATGTTGAAGAAGAAGGTGGCGCGGCGGCGGCGGCGCTCCGACCCGCGTCGTTCCGACCGCTGGTCGGACGCGTGGCGGCCCGGGGGAGGGTACGCGCGATCCGTTATCGCGCGTACGGACGCGCGATAACCTCCCCCTTATTATTTGTCTTCTGACTCCATTGCGTGCGTCGCGCCCGTCTCACCGTGCCGACAGGTGGCCCGCATCCGCTGCGTCGTCGCGCGCCGAATTTCTCCCACGCGCGGCCTGCTCTCTCGCGCGTCCTCCTTCGGTCTCTCCCTTCTTTTCCCTCCCCGTCCCGACTCATCTCACGTTACTTCCTCAGTTCCTCTCCTCTCGATCTCTCTCTCTCCCCCTCTCCAAACCCTAGCCGCCGTCCCAAACAAATCGAGCCGACGTCTTCTCCCTGCTCTCGGCGTCCTTGTGCAACGGAACAGCGATGACGGCATCGTTGCCGGAGGAGAGGATGAGGAGCGCGGCGAGGGAGGCGAGGAGGAGGAGCGAACGTGGGGATGATGACCTTGGTGAGCGTCTCGCTCACCTTTGTGTCGCCGAGCTCCTCACGGATCAGATCGCGGAGGTACTTGCCGTCGTACATCGGGCCCCAAGCTTTGGATATCCTGGCAATCGTTTCGCCCCACTCTTCGTCGAACATGCGGGGGCCGTGCTCGAGGTAGAAGGGGTTGATTTTGCTGGCGGCGAAGAGCAGGCGGCCGTCGTCTCCCGGCGCGGCCAGCATCGACATGATCAGCCCGCCCGTGCTCGTCCCGGCGATGTAGTCGAAGTAGTCCGCCAGCCTGGCTTCAGGCCCGTCCAGCTTCTGAAGCTCGCCCTCAAGGAATTCGAGTATGGTGCCCGGGATGAGGCCCCAGATGCCGCCGCCATCGATGGTCAGCACCGTCGTCAGCTTCTCCCGCGATGCCGGTGCCGGCTCGACCGGCCGGTGGTAAATGCGACGTGCTGTTTGCTGAAAGGGCGATCCACGGTACAGCTGCTGATGACACCACTTACGAAGCCAAAACATGGCTGTCGATGGCTGGATGTGCTGATGAAAGGGACGAGAGATAACTGAGTAAGAGGCTTAGTGCAGTTAGTAGTGTCCACGAGGGGACAAGCCTTTGTCCCAGCATTTTAACTAAGGAACGTAGAGGTAACCGCGGACCAGTAATACCTACACAATAACGACCTAGGCTTCACAACGGTAATAAAATTATACTACTACGGTATCGCGGAATTGATTACCTGGACCAGCTTTCGTACAATCAGCTGCCTGCTTAGTTAAGCCCTGTCTCAAGTTGCTGAGTAATAGAGAAGTACTATCATGGAAATAATTACCAGATTCAAGGCATGTTTAAAACTCGTTGATTAGTCAACATCGTACCAGCTCCTCGGTAGTTTTCAACATACCTGAATCTGGCTGATAATAAATCTTCTAGCTTCACTCTTTCTATTCAGGAAGGTTAGAATCGTTTGTGAAATTGGTTCTTTTAGCATCTATTCTTATTTGTTCTCTAAAATTATATGTTCTGGTTTTGTCTATGCAGAGTTCCAGAGATGGCGTTTAGCCTGCCTTGGTATTGGATTGGTACTGCTATTCCTGTCGCCCATTTTGTTAGCAAATAGGCACCCTTTTACTATATAGCAGCTCTAGGGCTCTTGGAATCCTGCTTGTTGTTATCATGATCCTTTTTCAGGTACGTTTTTTAGCACGTTTATATTTTTGTCAAGCATTATCGTCATCAATACAAGCAGACATGAGCATTATCCAAACAGTTGAAATGTAGTGCTTTATTGCCTCTGAAATCATGTTGTGACTGACAGTGTGTTTTTAGTACCCCTTAACAGACCTTACTCTGCGAGTGTCACAAGTTTTGCCCCTTATTATCCACCACAACATAAGTTTTTTTTTTTTTCCCAAACAAGGCTATGGCAGCAAGCAAATTTACTAACCAAACAAGGCTCTAGGAGCTAGCCAATTCACTAACCGTATCTTGGGCTGTTTGATTGCAAGGGATGCATCATTGCTGCAAGGTGCTGCCACAATTTTTTTTCACAACTCCATTATGTGCTGAAAGTCCAAAAATATGTGGATTTGTGCCAGTGATGCAAGAACCTGGTGTTAGTTGAAACTTTAATCTTATTGTCTAAATGGCACATACACCTTTGTTACTGTAAAATTTACAAAAAAAAAAAATTCACAACTCCATTATATGCCGAAAATCCAAAAATATGTAGATTTGTGTCAGTGATGCAAGAACCTGGTGTTAGTTCAAACTTTAATCTTGATGATTGGTATTCTCTTCATCTCTTGTGCTAAAAAGTGAACTTTCTGCTGTGCACCGTTTTTATTAAAAAGTCGTAACTTTTTGTGTTCTGATAATGGTCATGATTTGGCCTTGAGTTTTTGTCAGTCATTTAGCTACTGTGTGTGTTTGTACTACAGCTGTTGCGAGAAATTTATTGCTCCTGATTTTTGTAGGATGCGTGCGAGTAATATAGTTGTGAGAGGTGAAAAAAGTGCTATCTCCCGCCATGTTTTATCTGTGATTGACTCACTAGAGAATAACATTACAACAGATCGTTTTATTTATTAAGTTGCTTTCAAAGTTACATATTTTGTTCCTTTTTTTCAGAATATTAGTTCCAGATACTTCTGCTGCTAATTTTCCTTTTGTGCTGCTAATTATTTATTGTTAGCATTTCCTTGTGTGAGCCTCTTTGCTAGCTTCATTTATCTTTGTGTAGTGCATAATTGTTTCATACTAGGTGATGCATGAAGTATCTGAATAATTATGCACAGCTGGCTTTTTATTTACTGATCTTGTTTAATGTTATGTTAGAGGGAAGAAAGCAGTACAAAACAAAGTGAATATGACATTTCACCCTTGAAGATTCAGCAGGATCAGCGGTGTGTGAATTCAGCAGTGATAGAGGAACTGAAGGCGTTATGCTTGTATATGTTTTAAACATGTAGATTCTTAATTTGTTCATGTTGTTTTGTCTCCATTGCAAGTCTATTAAAACAATAACAAAGGTTTTTTTTTTCATCCAGCCCGTGGCAACGCACGGGCATTTTTGCTAGTTTGAATAAATAGCTCTTTGTGGGGCGTTTCCTTAAAAAAAAAATAGAGGCCCTATACGGAGTGGGCGTGTGTCTCCTACTCCTAGGGACCGTGATTGGGCAATGTTGGGGGTGAGATTTTTTACTCTCAACCCCTAAAATCTGGCACCTTTTAGATTGGGAGGAGGGGGAGCCCTTGCTTCGACAGTGGCTCACCCGTAAGCTGATTTATGTGGGCACCGGGCTAGACCTAGCCCAGTGGCCACTTGTGAAACTTCATACAAATGAAACTTTCTGAGAAACACTAACCAAACAGGGTCGAAATTTGTTTGGGAACTTCACTTCCCAATAACATCCTCTTGGTGTAACACCCCAAAGGTTCGGGATCTTGTGGACACGAAATCGTACCTCTGTATGTGCTCAATTATGTCAGAAACAAAGGGTCTCACTATGATGGGGTAACATGGAAATTATGGTCAACAGAGAAAAACTGCCAGAGAAAAGAAGCACAAAAACCGAAGAATTTGAATGGGGAGAGACCGAGAGATGCTGTTGTAAGGACTGAAGAGACATGCCAACGGACACCATATAAGAACCTATGCGTAGCCAGCTCTTTGGTGATGGACAATAAATCAGCTATAACCACAAACCAGTCCCTCAGGACAGTCACCAAACTATAATGCAACAACATTATAATAAAAAACAGATGAGGTCCACATAGTAGATCATTCGAAGTCCTGATCTGAAGTTTTCCAAATATATTATAGTGTTAAGTTCATTCCAGTGACTCAAATTGACAAAAGACAATACACATAGATAAGATATTTCACTGCAAGTGTAACCCTTATATTTCATATTTCCGAGTTGACAAGAGACAAGAATGCAGCCATAATTTTCTCACACCTTCTTGAAAAGGAAATCTGTACAAGGAAGAGCATATTAAGCTTGGAGACACATGTTACATGCAGAATTGCAAAATAGGATCATTTAACAATGGAGTTTGGATGCTAAAACACACTTCAGGAATAGGACAGGCACTTGACGAGCTTGCAGCTTAATCAAGATATCAATGTTATAATCTGATCTACACTCATAAAGTTAAGCAAAAACATTATATAACTACTTGATAAATTTCCGACACACAAGCTGTAACAAGGAACTCATATACTCCACCTGATAAGATCCCATATAATCTCACTGCGTGGGAGTTCGATGTCCAATTTTTTTTTTTTTTTGAAGGCCAAACGCCCCACAGGGGCCAGAAGGTTCTCCATTACTCATGCAGGTACATTGGCTTTCTTACAGAGAGACCCTTACAGAAGATGTGAACTAAGCATAGGTCCTGAAGAAACCAAAAAGGACATAAAATAAAGTAAAAATTACACTCAAGTCCTTCTGGGAGTTGGCCAACACCGACGAAGAGGATTAGTCTAGAACCAGCGCCACTGCAGCCACTCTCCAAACACCAAGATGATGAGCACCGAAGAACATCAACAACAGAGCACTCCACGAAGATGCCTCCGTCCACAGACGGGACCAGACGGTGAGCATGGCAAGAAGCCTGCAAGCAACCGCGCCATGGACGGGCAGGGGCCTCTTGATGCAGGCAGATTGACACACCGGCGGTCCACCCGGAGGTCGCCTCAGGTCCTGCATCAGTCGATGAGGTAGAAGGGAATCTGACCGTAGATCTGGGATATGCTTCACCGGGCCAGACCGATTGACCCTTCCTCAGCAGAGAGAGGGGATCAGCAAGATGCGATCGACCCAACCTGAGGAAGGATAGCATCCAAGTGGGATTTCTGCTGCTGACCGTCTCCGGAAGCCACCACACCTTAGTGACACCTGCAGATGAGCAAAACAGAGCAAGAACAAGGGGGAGAATACACCCGACGGGGAGGAAACCGGCGGGGACACAAGCCATCACGGCAACACCACAAGGAAAACAAGGAGCAAGAACCAATTCCTGCCAAAGAGAACAAATCGCCCGCCGAAGCAAGACGAAGAGCACCGGAGGGAAGCAGCTCTTCAGAACTATCTACAAGAAACAACAAGAAAACTAGAAAAAGAAACTAAAAGGCTAAAAAGGAGGTGGGACCCCCTCCCACTCAAACGCCGGTCACCGCCGGGAAGAGTTAGGGGAGGGGGGCCGATCAGATCCAAGGGAGGAAGCTGGCTCGGAGAGGCAGGATGGGGAAGAGCTACAGTGCTGGGAAGAGATAAGGAAGAGTTAGTGTTGGTGGGCTTTAAAATTGCGGTGTGTGCCTTCATTCGATGTCCAATTGAATCAATTAGTTCGAAGTTTTCTAATACATGGAAGGCAACTCGGGGACAAAGAGCAGAGCGAAACTGGACAAGGATATGAAAACATGTTGTGTACATGGGTCCACCTCTGGATAGTTAGCTGTTAAAGAATGGTAGATGGCAGGGTTTGAAGGGGATTATGGGCACAGATCACGGATGAACCTATAATACTTGTATGCCTTTTGAAAGAAAATCATTCATAGATAACTTCACCAGGAAAGAAATTATTAGTTTGAGATTCTCAGTGTTTAGCTTGTTGGTTGCTTAGTTAGAGATAAGGTACCTAGTCACAGAGGTTGTTGTACGGTGCAAGGATTCCAAAAAAAAAAAGGAAATAAATCAAAAGTCCTTTAGGCTCCTTTTTCCCTGCTCCTGAGGAGCTCGACCAATTAATGGCTGGTGCGTCACTTGGCTCGAGGGATAGCTCTATCAGGCCAAGGCCTTTTCCTAATCACGCACACAACATTGACTACCAGGACCTTCTGCGAAGACTTCAACCGTGAAAAGGAATATATAGGCTCTTGAGGCCGTAACCAGAAGACCATCAAGACCTACAGGGCCATGCTTACCATGCTTGCATTCAAAAATAGCTATTTCCAATCATCTGCTTCAGTGGTACACTACTTAGACACAAGAATAGCTATTTCCAGGAACACAAAATCAGCGGGAAGAAGAGGGGGGGGGGGGGGGGGGGGGGGGGGGGGGGGGGGGGGGGGGGGGGGGGGGGGGGGGGGGGGGGGGGGGGGGGAATGGTTGAACAAGGAGTACAGCGTTTTGAACCCAAAAATAGAGAGTATTAAGAAACAAAAGCTGAGTGTAAAAGTATCAGAATACCGGTCAACAGCTACACATGTTTAAGAAGATGAATGACCTAAGGAAATGGCTAATCATACAATATACATGTTTGGAGATAAGCATTGATTCAGTGTTTCGTCATATATAAGCATCTATTATATATATATTTGACGACGAAAAGGAGCCACCACGTTCGCTCTAAAATGCTAGAAAATCTCACGTTAATCCGAGAAAATAAGAAGAGAAAATTACCCACCACTGCCATCATGAAACAATTAGTCACAAAACCCCCCTAACAATATTTATAAAGTAGCTAAATTCGAAATAATAAAAAATAGCCAAAAATACCCCTCGCACCTATTTCTAAATTACCCACCTTGCCATTATGAGTTAAAAAATATCTAAATTTGGAATAATAAAAATTAACCAGAAATACCCTTCACACCTATTTCTAAATTACCCTTCATACCATTATAAGTCAAAAAATAAATTAGGATTATAAAAAAAGCTAAAAATATCCTTAATTCTTATTTTTCACTTACCCACCATGCTCAAAATAGCTAAATTTTAGAAAAAAATATCCAACAAACACTTAATCCTGATTTCTAAATACATTGTGATACCCTGATAGGTCTAGCTAGCATGGCACATTTTCTTATTTTTAGCATGACACATTCTTTTTTCCTACCATGACATATATTAGTTATTTAGCATGGCACGTTTGAACTGACCTTACTTCTAAAATAAAATCAAATACATTGCTAGATAAGAGACAGTTCAAGATAAATGATGACTCATCTCACACTCACAAATTGAGGGACGGTGAGAAATTCTCCAATATATTTTCTACTATTTTATATATAGAGAGTATAAAATGAATAATAACAACAAACTATGTTAAACTTCTATAATAATAAAAAAATATAAAAAGTATGGTAAGTTTAGCCGCGCAAATATGCGGGCATAATATATTTTCTACTACCTTATAAATATAGAATATAAAATAAATAATAAAAATAAACTATGTTAAACTTCTACAATAATATAGAAATATAAATAATATAGTAAATCGAGCCGCGCAAATGCGCGGGTAGCCATACTAGTTTAGTTTATATGAGAAAGACTCAAGTGATTATATTTTGTCAACAAGGTCACTTAGCTCCTCATATGTAACAAACCGCACTTTTCTTTCTCGAATGTGCCACTTCTGCTTCTATTTAAAGCTTAGCAAGCAAACATAATGTATTAATTCGATTTGCAAGACCCACATGTCTCTCAACTTTTTTTTTCCCACATACCCACCTACAAGAAGTCAAGAACATTTGTTGTAGTCTTCCCCCTACAAGTTCTATAAGTTTCCATAACCTCTCATAGCTTTACAAGTATAAATGTCATTAAAAGCTAGTTGGAATGCTATGCTATGACTGAAATGAAGAAAAGTAAAACATATAGCTTATGACATCTATGTTATTTAGACAATACCAAAGAGCATCGAGTTATATATGATAAGAAAAGAAAAAAAATGCAAGTTTCTACAATTTCTCGTCACCACAATTTGGGTCAGAGTACTAGAACCCTGAAGCAGTAGAAGACATGTCTTGCTATTTATGCAGAGCATATTGATTTTGCACAATACTTGCCAAAAAGTAATGAAGATATAACTCAGTAATGTATGCATAGAGCATGACTTTGCTTCTTGTTCACTTACATATGTTAAGCGTACTCAGAAACTGCAGAACTTCATGAACATCCTCATTAACAACTTCACATTTAACGTGGATTGCCTTCAGGCGTTCAGGTATTGTAGCTGATCTCTCTAATGGATTGTACCTTCCGATTAGTTCTTTTTAATGTTTAGGTCCCTGTAGTAAATAACAAACATTGGACAATTATCAATCAATAGCATGTAATTACTTCAACAAGCAACATTTATAGCAAAATATACCTTGGAGTAAAGTTGAAGAGTGAGCTTCTCTAGAACTGGCGAGTGATTGAGAATACAAGTTAGAGCATGGAAGTCAGGAGCCACACAACAGCCCTCGTTAAGTAATAAAGTCTTTAACTTGCCAAATATCGGGTAATTTCCCAAATCCATCCAGAAATTACACTACACAAAATGCAGAAAGTTCGTCTCAAAAAAAAAGCAGAAAGTACAAAAGATCAACTAATACTTGTTAAGAATCTCTACATCTCTAAAAGCTGTGCGGTTCTCTCGCACGTGATTGGCTGGTCATTTTCTGCCGTTCATCTTGCAACCAACGATTAATATTATTTCCTCCGGAAGCTTCGACGGCGAGGCCGCAAGTAGAGACGAAAGAATGCTCGGCCCAGCCACCGTGTTATCTGGCCCGGCATGGTCAGCCTCGACGGCGAGGCCGCACCCCACCCTAGCAACCTTGCTCCGCCCTGCTGCGCTCCGCTGGTCATTCTACCCTGCAAACACACTCGTCCGTCCTGCCCAGGGTCACGAGTTGAGCAGGTCCGCTTGCCGCGCCCACTCGCATGGAGGACGTCGTGCCCAAGGTCACCAACGTCAAGGTCGTGGCCAGCCTGCCGCGAAGATGGCCAAGCAGCGGGGACGGGAAGACAGTGCGGGGAAGATGCTGCCATGGCGAGCTGGGTCAGTTGGCTCGATAACTTTGCTACTCTTCTGCAGTCTCGCAAGCCATGGCCATGCACGCTACCTGTTTGTAGAAATGCCTCACAGGCGTTATGTTTGCTGTCCATCAACATACGTAGTTAGCATTTTCTTCTCTTAGTATTTCACTAAGCAAATCATATTAAGATCTAACTAATAAAGTATATCAAAACACATATGAGTGATTTTAGATGTAGGCTGCGAAAGCACGAGTATAGAATGATGCACAGTCAATTGCTAACAATCATAGCAAATACCTATACATTAATTAGACATATATATCTTGATTCAAAATATATTTAGTTTGACAAGAGGGATCTACAGTTTCTATTTTTGCTCGGAGATTCTTTCTATTAAAATTTAATCCAAGTGAAGAGATGCTAAAGTGATATATCTTAACAATATGATTGTTACCCAAAAAAAAAAAAGACAGTATGATTTCGTACAATCTGGTGCAGAGAAGTGTTCTAATTGTCATGTTCATGCTATCACCTTAGGACACTTCTAATCTGGTGTTCTAAGTGTTCTACAATCTGCGCACCAAACATGTGCTTTTCACCATTGAGGCAACAGATAAACCATACCTTTGATTTTCTATGCCTTTCTCTATATACAGTTGGAAAGCAATAAGCAAAGATACAGAATGCCAACATCCTATTGGACACAGTCACTTTAGTTATTAGATTATTGTAACATAACAGAATTTCCATTTGTTTCAGATATAACAAGTTCAGATGTGCTGTGCTACTTATACAACTACACTCAGTTCAAGATATATGTCTTCATTACAACAAATGATAATTCACAAAGTTGTGCTCTTTCTAATTGGATAGTAAATTGCAAAATTTGTTTGCCAATCAGCCTCCACTATTCTATAAGATATTTTTATAGCTTACTGTTCACTCTCAGGAAATGCATTTGGAAATGAAGAGTGCTTGAAACAGCCTAAACAACTTTCAATCAATAAATTTGCATGGTTATTATAGATTAGTTCCACTATACTCAATTTTGCTTTCTCTAGATTAGTTGCATGGCCCTGTCTCCTTTCCTGAGATCCCGAGTAATTGCCTGTTCCTTTACTGATGATGAAGTTTTATGCAGAAACTGTAAACAAAATGGCCCGGATGTCCTCTGAGGACATTGTATTGTGCCTGCTTATCGCTGGACAGCCAACGAAACCTTCACAGCGATGAGCCAAAATGAGAAGCGAGTGCTACTCAATATGTTCATGTCAAGTCTTGTACATATACTAATCAACTAATCATTATTTGTTTCATACTGGTTACAAGCCTAGGTGCTAAGACGTCCATGAATAAAAACTGCAGTGATCAATCTAGGTATATTTCAATTTTCATTCCCCTTTTGATTTCAATTCTAACGAGATCCTATTCATGTACAGAGGTAAAACAACAAGTTGTAACATTAGAACTTTTTTATGTATATAAAGTGCTAAATACGTTACCACTGCTAAATGTGCTCCTTTTGTGTTTGAAGAAAGCAAGTTTTAATTTATGCATCTACTAGCAAATGCCAACAATTATTTTAATAAAACTTGAAGACCCAGTTGTTACTGAAAATAAAGCACTATGAATATTACCTAGCCAGAGCCATGCACTTATATCATAAAAGTACTACTATGATCTGAGGCAAAATTCTTTACTACTAATTCCTGCACCATATCGTAGATGAGAATTGGCCAGCCACTCTATGGTGGTCAAATTTGCTAAAGACATCCTAGATAAGCTTTAAGCATTTATGGTTTATAATTTATTGCCAATATTTCTCTGTACCAGTATTAGCCTCTATCAATTGCAGGCAGAGGAAATAGGGAAACGCTGGCCTATAATAGAGAAATATCATCAATTAGTAGTACACTTCTTTCCCTCGAACCGTTCCCCACTGCTACTGTAGCGCGAGGGCGATTCGGTGGCGAATTGCTTTCCGGCGGCGGCTCCTGCTGGTCTCCCACCCCTCCGGCGGCCCGTAGGGCTTCGGAGGGCCGGGAGAGCGGCGGAGCTGCCGTCCGGCCACCTATATACCTACTAGTTAGTGTATATACCTATATACCTACTGGTTAGGGTTAGGGTTCCGGCCATGTTGGCCGGATTTACTTCCTCTCGTGGCGGATCTGGCGGCGCTCGAGTCCATGGTGGCGAAGGCGGCACCGGTGAAGTCTTGTGGAGGTCAGTTTGCTTCGCCTCTTTTGCGGAAGGGTGGGAGCTTTTGTTTCCCCCCGCCGGCGTCGTTGCTGGTGGTGGTGGATGGTGTTTCCCCTTGCCGGTGTTGCGTCGGGTCATGCTGGCGCTGCTGGTGATGGTAGAAGTTCTTTCCGGGTGGTCGCCGTTGAGTTTCAGCGTCGATCTCTCCGGTCTTTTGCTTCTTGAGGCTGGTGGTTGCTCGGTGATGGTGGTTTGCCTTCTTTCTCTCCTGCCGGTGTCGACGAGTTGGCCGGATCGATGCCTTCGTCGTGCTATGGGCCTTGGCGCTCTACCAATCGGCTGTGTTTCCAATGAGTGGAGGTCGCCGACATCGAAGGAGGGGAAGGCAGGCTGCTGGAGGCGGCGGTCGCCGGCGTCGAGAAGATGCGTCGGGAAGGATCGAGAGGATAAGGGAGTTCTTTGTAATTTTCTTTTCTTCGAGGTCCTTTCTGTAAAATGGTTCCAGGGGTGTCCCTGTAAAAGGTGTGGATGTACTGTGCTCTCTTTTTAATATAATTCCGCCCTTTCGCAAAAAAAAAAAATATATATATAATAGAGAAATATCTCGCCGCAACATGCAGCGAAACAAGAACATCAAACTAGCCTGGTCCATTCGCCGACTTTGGGAATTGCACCTGAAATAGTTAATTTCTCCTTTCAGTTTCCCTCCTTTTCTCTCTCACACTAATCTCGATTCACTGACTATTATGCCAACTTGACCAAAGCCTGAAATATAATCATCCATGATCCACATAAATATTCTGATGAGTTTGATACAGGTAACACCAAGAAAGCAACCTACGCGCGGCAACGCCACGCGAGTTTTCTAGTCTCTTACTCTCTAAAACGCGTGCGGTTCTCTCGCACGTGATTGGTTGGTTAACCTAAGCCATTGATATAGGAACCAACGTTCACAAATATCTCCACGTCATCGTTGAAAGCTCTCCACCTTCAGTGAAACAGCATGCCACAAACACATGGCACGCAGGCACACATCATAGAAGCATGCTCTCGAATCATCTACACACGGACGAGCTACACTGCAGGCAAACACGCGGCGCGCAGGCCAGATTGAAAAAAAAAAACACTAACCTTTTTTTTTTTTGAGCGGAAGGGATTATATTAATAAAGATGAACAGTACATCCAGAGATTTTACAGAGACCACCCCGGGTACACTGCAAATTACACAACACCCCCCCAAACGAGAGTTGACTCGAAACTTCTGGCCACCGCCGACGCACGCCGGAGATCCGCCAGTAGCTCCACGTCCCTCTCCCGCCGACGACATGTGCCGCAATACTCAGCACCCGGAACCCGAGCACATCCGCAAAAGCATAAGGCTCATCGGCTGCCGTCGCATGGAGGGAGGAAGGGGAAGAGAAGTCCATGGCCGCCGACGCCTTCGACACCGTCGTCGCCGCCGGCCAAGACAGAGTGAGTCGAGAATCGCTGACACCAGCGACACCGACAAAGATGGTGCCCCCAGGGAGGCCCCAGATCTCCACCCTTCCGCTCGGAAGGAGGAAACAACACCACATACCGCAGCACGCCGGCGAGACAGGGAATCCGCCATGGAGGAAGACAACAGCCGCGTCACCTCCAAGCCGTCGCTCACCGTCGCCGCCGCAGCAGAGGAAAAGGACTTCACACCGCAAGAACGGCATGAAGAAAACCTAACCCTACCCAACTAAGCCAAAGCAAAGACAGGTGGTTATGTACAGCACGCGACGACGAGAACCCGCTTCCCCGCCCTCTCCGACGCCGACGAGGACGCCGGAGAGGAGGGGGAAGCAGGCCGATTGACGCCGGGCCGAGGTCCCTTCTTTTCGCCCGCTCTCGACTGTAGCGAGGAGAAGGGGAAAGAAGAGTGTGGAAACTGGCTTAGTAGCTGTGATTATTGGGCTAAAAAAAAAAAAAAAAAAAAAAAACTAACCTTGGTCCATGCATGGCGGCCAACACAAAGATGAACAACAGCCGGCAGCTGACCAGGTTCATGACCTTCTTACCGTCCATTTGCCGATCGACGTCTCGTCCACTGTCCGTTCTCCAGTTGTGGGCTGTGGAAGCTTCGAGCGTCGACACCTGCTGCTCCCCCGGACACCATCGTCCCTTCTCCACAGCTCCGGCCCGTACTCCTCCCTGCAAATCACGCTCCCCAGCTCGTCTTCAAGTGCGGCAGACGCCGAACTCATCGACCTGGGGCTCAGTGCCCGACGGTCATCAGCATCGCCTCCAGCAGAGGCCGTCGCAGGCTCCTCAGCTCGATTGTGCACCATCACAACTGCTTATCGTGAACCCGAAGTTGCATCCGCACAGCCAAGATCCTACAGCTTACATCAATGCTGCAAAATAAACTTCACCATTGAGTCGCTCCTGAACTTCTCCATGATCATGCCAGACAACATCTCGGAGAGAATATCCCTTAGGTACACTGAAACTAGCATCATCTCATCTGCAATTAAAGCTTCTCTGCCCAGAAACTGTGTTTTTTCTTTCTTCAAAATAGCCCAGAAACCTTTTGGTGAAATGCCTCACCGACAAAAACAAGGATATTTGTCACTGTAGAAAAGGTACAAAGTTTTATGTCATTCAATCGTCTCCTCCCCGAATTTTTTAACAAACATCTAAAATATATGTTAGTACAGAAATAATGCTCATTCTTTTTAACAAACGTCTAAAATATATGTTAGTACAGAAATATGATGATACTCAAATGTGTTAGCTTCATTGCGCTCCATATAGCCTATAAATTTTCTTCCTAATCCATAACCTTCCCCCTAAGTACTTTCTATTTGGCCTAATCCATGCTAATTTTTATTAAGCCTAGCAGGCAGCACCCCTTCCTGCAAATGTTGTCAAAATTGGGTTGAAAGCGCAAATCCTATGAAACAATCTGACAATTCTCTACTTTTTCTCTTACATTAACTAATGTATATTCAGTAGTAAGTAGCTGACACAATTTAAAAATGGCATATTTCCCCCATCACGTGACATTTTATTTGACTAAATCCATTAATCACTTCTAACCTAAGCTACTATGAACTCACCAACATTCATACGGTGCTGGAGTTGTTTGAGCTTCAAATTAAACTTAGAAGGTTAAGCAAACATGCCTTTGAAAAATGTGTTTTTACTTATATATAGTGTGCCTCAAATATACTGAAAGGAGTACCATGTCGTATTGCTACTTTTTCTTCCTCGAACGTGACGACATGCACAATGTAAATTAGCTAGCTTTGAATTTTGAAGTAAAGTTGATTTATTTGTTCTAATACCTGTATTGCATTTATTTATAACTAACTTATTAAGTGCCACATGTATTAGAGACCATTGGTAAAAAATGAGTCCTCAGCACAGGCAAGCAGTTGGGCGCGCCAACGGCGCGCCAATTTTCTAGTACGACAACTAAAGGGCCTGACGCTAAGAAACCTTCCTTATGCAGGACCAAAATAAATAACTAATAACTGGATAGTATAAAGGTGTTAAAGAAAAGAATCTAAGCTTACCATGTTGGATTCAGATATCAACAATGCCAATTTTTCAGCTTTGTGATAATCTTTCCAGAAATAAGCGTCTGTTGTTACATGAAGCATCATCAGGAAGAAGGTGATTATCCTCCTGATCGCAATCCTCACCATCAACATCTTCGATAAAGGCTTCTTGTAATGATGGCAAACTACTAAGAACGGGCATAAGAAACATGCCGCCACCTAGCCATAGTGAAACAAGATTTGGGACATTAAGAGTGAAATTGCTCGAACAGCAAACTCTGATGTTCAGGTGTTTTAGGGATTCTGATGAGATCTTCAAGGTACCAGGCAAATAGCAGTGAGAAATATGTAGATGCTCCAGGAAGGGGCAATTTGAGAAGTTGCAGAAACTATTGTTTAAGTCTACACGGACGAGCTCTAATCTTGTCAGGTGCCGGGAGACCAGAGGCAGCTTGTCTAGCTTGAAACCGTCAGTGTTTATGCTTTCAAGCCTGAGCATCCGAACTTCGCACAATACAACATGCCGGACCCAGAAACTCACACGGAGCTCGTCTGACACGTCGGAGAAGTTGCCGAACCTGAGGTAGAACGTTTCAACAGGCACACGCCCGCGGAAGAGCAGCAGATGGTCCACAAACAACTGAAATTCCTCCACAGTGTCTTCCTCCCCAACACATATGAGGCGCAGGCCGGTGGCAGACTTCCACAGGTGGCGCCAGCGCCGGGCGACCAGGCACGTCCTGACAGCCTCCTGCGCCGGCAGGAAGGAGAGGATGCGGTGCAGGAGCGCA
The DNA here is from genome assembly GCA_012490785.1 of Eragrostis nindensis. Taxonomy (NCBI): domain Eukaryota; kingdom Viridiplantae; phylum Streptophyta; class Magnoliopsida; order Poales; family Poaceae; genus Eragrostis; species Eragrostis nindensis. Next base: position 785,176 of record JAAXCT010000030.1, on the reverse strand, counting down.
TCGGGGATGGCGACGAAGGGGTCGCCGTACACGTCCGAACGCGCCGCTCCCTTGCCCTCCTTCGTCCGTTTCCCCGGAGGCATTTCGTCGAACGGACGGCGGGCGTAGGCACTGCAGGACAAGAATCGATCAGAATCAGATGGCGATTAGGGTTGGGCACAAAACCGCAGAGGAAAGGGGAGGATGCGGAGTCGTCGCTGTGTACCTACCTCACGCGTTGTCCGGCAGTTTGCCACACCGGTGGCCGGAGTAACAAGAAAGGCGGCGATACGGTCGCGCCGGCCGCCGAGCGAAGTGGCCTCGATCGTCAAGCTCCCATGCTAGGGGCCAGCTGCTCTCCCACCTCGGCGGTTAAGAAACCTCCACTGCCGGCCCCCGCTGCTCGCCACCTTCTCTCTCGCGTAGCTCTAGGGTTCGCCGGAATGCCGGGGTGTGCCTCACCGGAGTTCGGCCAGTTGGGGAATGGGCGAATGGCCAAGTAGACGATTCGGGTGCCTTTTTTTCTTTTTGAGGGCTTTACCTGTATGCCATTAAGAAAGTTGGTGGTTACCTGTGTGCCATTAAAAAGTTCGTAGACACCTGTGTGCCATCGCGTAAACTTTCTTTTACCTATATATGCCATTTTGGACGGATTGTGAGCTAAAGGTGTTAATCAGAGATGTATAAAGACACTTTTGCCCTTGGTTTAACCATTAGGGATTTAAAATTCAGAAAAATTGAAAAATTGAAAATAATTTTTAAAAAGCATAGAAAATCAGGAAAATCGAAATAATTTATAAAAAGCATAAAAATCAGGAAAATGAAAACAAATTCTAAAAACCGTAAAAAGTCAGAAAAATGTAAAATAAATTTTAAAAACTATAAAAAATCAGAAAAATATAAAATAAATTTTAAAAACCATAAAAAATTCAAAAAATGTAAATTAAATTTTAAAAACGTAAAAGGGTGGGGAAAATAAGGAAAAGGTGGGAAAAATTTAGAAAAAGGAGGGAAAAGTTAGAAAAAAACAAGTGCATGACCCATGCATATCAACAATTAACTGACAATAATCAGGAAAAAACATGTGCATGGGTCATAATCAGGAAAAAACATGTGCATGGGTCATAATCAGGAAAAAACATGTTTTTTTCTAACTGTTGGTTGTATGCAATGGTCATGAAACATGTTTTTTCCTAATTGTTGGTTGTATGCAATGGTCATGAAACATGTTTTTTTTAACTTTTCCCTCCTTTTTCTAAATTTTTCTCACCTTTTCCTTATTTTCCCCACCCTTTTACGTTTTTAAAATTTATTTACATTTTTGAATTTTTTATGGTTTTTAAAATTTATTTTATATTTTTCTATTTTTTATAGTTTTTAAAATTTATTTTACATTTTCTGACTTTTTACGGTTTTTAGAATTTGTTTTCATTTTTCCTGATTTTTATGCTTTTTATAAATTATTTTCGATTTTCCTGATTTTCTATGCTTTCTAAAAATTATTTTCAATTTTTCTGATTTTTTAATGTTTTTCTCAATTATTTTCAATTTTTCTGAATTTTAAATCCCTAATGGTTAAACCAAGGGCAAAAGTGTCTTTTTACATCTCTGATTAACACCGTTAGCTCACAATCCGTCTAAAATGGCATACAGGTAATTTTACGCGATGGCACACAGGTGTCTACGAAATTTTTAATGGCACACAGGTAACCACCAACTTTCTTAATGGCATACAGGTAAAGCCCTCTTTTTTCTTTCAGAGCGTCGACGATTCGGGTGCTGGTCGGGCTTCTGATCAGTGGGCCATCCTTCCTTACTTTGGGCTGGATGCCAACCTTTTGATGGATTAGCCCATTAGCCCTTTTTATTCCCCTTCTTTCATACTTGTCGTTCAATTTTTTCTATTGCATTTTCTTTTGCAATGATTTCAAATTGCACATGTACTCGACAGTTTGGTTTCAAATGGCTCACGCAATAGCTTGTGCAATGTAGACAGGAAATTAGTCCTCCCATTCTTTAGTTTTGATGAGAAAAGGAAAAGACTTTTAACATGTTCCGGTATTTTATTTTTACCTTTGACATTAGGTGTTATACTTATTTTTTTTGTTTCTATTATTATGCTATAGGGAAGTTGCAATATCTCTAGATTATTGACCCTAGATCAATACTGGAAATTTTGACAAAACTGAATTGACCACTTCACTCGATATCGAGGTGTTATTAACCTTTTGAAATATCTGTTTCTAAATTTTGATTTTTTTCATAATACTAAAAGAATGTGTGTTGTAGAAGTGTATCTCATGCAATATTGACATTAATTTCTCCAATGTGAATTATATACTTGTACATGTACTATTAACTAACCATTCGTTGTGCCTTGATTTCGGACACAAACTTTCATAATCAAACCATTATTGAATTTACTGTGACTGCACTGTCCTCGTACAAAGTCTTTTATGTGTTATTTGTATATATCCGAATTTTCCAATGGAATAATCATCACCATTATAATTCGACATTGGCATCTTGTGACTAAGTTTCTGAGAAGATGTTCGCGGATGCCTCTACAACTTTATTGTGATTCTGAAAGGCTAGCGATTGGATGGCTCTACATTGGTTGTAATCCACCACAAGATCTACAACAAACAGCAGCCAACAAAATAATTTCGACAAGGAGAAATCCGTTGGAGTCATTTGCAGATGAATTTGGTAAAAATTTTAACTTAAGGCAAAATCTTGGGGGAAATTTGAGACATTTGAAATGTTAACATTATTCAGAGTCTCCTTACAACATATGACATAAAAACAAGGAACATGATTCTACTTTAGCAAACCATTAGGCTTATTTGCAACAATTTTCAACTGCTGGTGGTAATCTTTCAGAACTTGCTAAAGCTCATAAGCATTACAAAAGCTTGCAGTTTCAGTACAACTTAAAATGACACACTACAACAGTATGGGGCCTGCGTTGAGAAAGTGATACCACGGCGGTGGCACAATATTTGTCCACTGTTTGAACTGAATCCACAATGTCGCCCATCCTGTTCGCACCTTTGACAAACGCTGGTGATGTTGTTAATGCTCCACTTTGAAGATGTTTCCCCATAGTTGATTGTTCTGTATGCTTTTTCCTTGAACAATGATCTATGGAAAAATGGAGTATCCTTGGCGTACCTTCGACCATTTTTATTATCGTAACTGTAGGGTATTGGGATGCCACTTGCTACCACCACACAGCCCATGGGAAGAGTAGACATATCTGTTCCAGGACTCACCAGGTACCAGAACTGGCTGGCGTTGTTGCTGAGGCTTAAGCAAGAGCTTGGGCCGACAACTTCATCTTGGTTTGCTGCAACAAAATCTCTTTGGCAACCTACTAATACAGAATCGTCGGATGCGGTCGGTTGGTACACATCAGTTGATTGATTTGTTGAGATGAGCTTCTGAAGGGGGCAGTGTGATGATGAGTCTGCAAGCGGGATGGCGTTTATGACACCATACCTGTAATATATCTCGGTCACTTTGCAGGCGCCAAGAACCGGGTGATCCAGGATTGTGTCATGCCCAGAACACGATAATAGCATCCCAGGTGCACCGCATGATGGAGGGTGGCTTGAAAGCCGGAACGGGAACCGGATGTCGGGTCCACGCTTGCTGCATCGATGTGATGAACAAGTTTTGAAGAAATCCTCGTCATCCCATGATGTGGCTGAATAAGACGCAGATGTGAGAAGAGAAAGCAGCAGCCCTACGAGAAGAAATTTGTGGAAGCCCATCGAAAATAATGGAGATGAAGGTGGACAAAGTGGATGCTGCAAGTGCAAGAAACCTATATGCTTTAACCTCGGGACTGTGCATTACTCGGTAAAGGACTATGATGTGCTTGGCAATTGGCATACAACTGCGTGCCGAGAAGGAATCTTGGTTGCCTATGGAACTTCTTCCATATTCTACTGCCTGGATAGTAACCTGGTTTTATTTCAAAAGGAGATAACTTCTTTAGGGAACGAGTGCTGTGATTGTTTTGCTTGTTATATTTAACCATTATTCTCAGCCAATCGACACGGGCTCTCTTTATTGTGCATTCGTATTTGTTATTCCTATTAATATTCTGGCAAATTGTACAGTTACATGCTACTTTTATTTGTCGCTGTGAAAGCACTAGTATTTTTTATGGATGCTTTTGGTGATAGCTGAGTGACTGGTAGGACTGAGTAGTGTTTATAGCTGTCTGAGAGGGACTTCTGCCGTGTTCCAGCGGTTGCAATGCATATGGTTACAATCCATCTTTCATTATCAGTGAACAACCAGGCACTAGGAAAATGCTTTGAAGATTCCACAGAAGCAAGTCTCGTGGTTCTCTCTTTTTAAAAAAGTATATAACTATCATTGATTCTTTCTTTTTTACTAGTGAAAATGCACGTGCGCCACGCACGTGTCCGACCAAATGACATCATTTGGCATGACTTTATCATAAATAAAAACAATATGATGTATCGTATACGTATCATAATAAAAACACACTTCTGACACATCATTGCATTTAAGTACCATAACAACATTAACACGACAAGCTCAAGAATATGATAAAATAACGACATTGTTTGAAATTAAAGACGCTAATTGACTTTGAGACATAAAAGACATGACGTGGTGCATAGTTCTTATTCATTGTCGGTAACGATAGCGACCATAAATAATTGAGAGTCTTTATTTTAATGCAACCTCAAAGCACATTCATATCTTTCAGGCGGTCACGGCCAAGCTGACGTGCTTGATGAGGCGCATTTGTTAGACGCGTTTGATAAGACAAAAATCAACGCCAATTCAATTGTAGGTTACAAAAAATGAAATGGACCAGATCAGTTTCCAATAAATAAAAAACAGCATAATGCAGATCAGTTTCCCCTGCAAAACAGAGCCATGGACAATACAGACTATCAATGAAATACTGTCGATCTACTAAAGGACAATATGTGCAATTGATTACAGAAATCTCTGTGCTTCCTACAAGCCACTTCTAGAAAACCTCAAGAGTTCTGTATCTAAGATTGACAGGGATTGGTACAGAATGTTAATATCTTCCAAGAAACAAGATTAACAAACAACGCTTGCACTGGATTTGATTGCAATTCAACCAAAAACAAAGAAATAAAATAATACTGACATGTCGTGACCATTAAAGAAGATATGGAGCTTGCCCTGGACTGCAATCCAACTAAAAACCATTGATGACCTCATATACTTCTTACTTTCTCTTATTATGAATGACACACTACCGCATTGATAAATCATAGGCCGGACACATACAAACAGAACGGTTCAGCCAGAAAAAAAAAACTCAAAGCACATAATCAACAGGAAATGAATTGCACCTTAATTATCCATTCTTCAGTCAGTCAATCAAGAAAACATAGTTCTCCAGGGGGATGCCGTACAGAAAGGAAGCGGCTCCGCTGTCGTAACGTCAGATCGCAATAGTCACTGAACATGGGGTCACCAGCGCATGACTCCACATGTCAGCGACTGATCCCAACGTGAGGATCCCAATCCGTACAGGAAAGATGCAACATTGGATCCATCAAGAAAACATTGTTCCCCTGGAAATGGAGAAGTTATTGACAATTAATTTTCTTTATTAAGAAACCTACTGGCGCATTTCGATAATTATGCACAACAAAAATATTTGAAACAACCTCTTAATGCAGTTGCAGACATAGCAGTGCATAGAGATGAACAAGGGATGCTCCAGGATGCAATTAAATGAGGGAATATCTGTTTCAGAATGCAATTAATCTCTATTACATGAAGCATTATCCCACAAAATGCTACAGCTATATTCTGTAGGAAACTTGGGGGAAATTATTCATATTTGCAACAACTTGACCAAATGTATTTCAGATCACAGAAAAGCACCCAACTATGAATGCGGAGGGGGCAACAATCATAACTGCATTTGGATCGACTTCTTGCGCTGCTATTGGTTGATGAAACTAAAGGAATGAGAAACACGTCAAACGGAGATTTCTAGGTAAGCTATTCGTCGAGACAAAACTAAAGGAATGAGAAACACGTCAAACAGAGATTGGAGGAATTATTTCGGATTTCCAAAGGTATCGGGATCTCAACTATTTCTGGAGAACAGATAGAAAGTACCGAGACCTCTTGGGTTCAAACTGTAACTTGGATTATGGACAGCTAGTCAATCCGATCACTAAAACAAATCTTCGACCATCACCAAACTGAACTGGAACACAAGGTGCTTGCAAGAAAGAACAGGGAGCAGAGAGGATGCTAACAACACAAGGATGGCCGACATCAACTCCAGGGCTGCCTAACTAAAGAGCACGGGGACGACGCACCAGAACAGAGCACAGACGCGCGATTACGGCATTTCGTCGAACACCTTGCGGGCACGGCCTAACAGGGAGAGAGGAGGCACGGGGAAGGGGACTGGTGCTCACCCACGGAGGAAGGGCACGGCTGGGGACGAGCGTGATGAAGGGGACGCAGAGAGGCAGCACGAAGACTTCTCGGCGGCCGCTGTCCAGGCGCGGCGCGACGGCGTACTCGGTCGGGGGGGCTGGCATCCATGGCGGCGACCTCGCGTTCTTGGCATACAGCGATCTCGACGAGGCGGCCGGGGGTGGAGCTCGACGGAGAGGAGGTAGAGCGGCTACAGGAGGATGTCGCTAAGGGCGAGCTTGGCGAGGAGGAGGCCGATCAGAGAAGGTGAGGCAGGGGTTGCAGTGCCGCACCCATGAACATGTCCTTGGCTGCATCGAGGTGCTTGGCTTGAACTCGGCGTCGACGCGTCCTCGGGTTCACGATTGGAGCTCCTGCAGGTTGCGTCCCCCGATTCCATCTTGCCTGTCCCGGCGCCGGCCTACTCCCTGCGGCCCTCATCCCTGCGTGCTCGCCTCCATGCCCCCTTCCTTCACTTCCCTCTCGGCTCCATGCGTTGTCCCTCGCGATTCGGCGCGGACGAGCGCCGGGTCTCCGGATTTGCGCAGTTCCACTGTCTCAGCAGTGTGGCGGCGCCGCGGCGGCAGTGGCGGAGCCAGCCCTCAACCGTAGGAGGGGCCATGAACAGTACTACAGCCACGTCAAACGAACCAGTCGTCTACTGCAACCTACTACAAACGATGAACACACAGCAATATTGGTGGCTTTGGGGTGCTAAACTTTCAGGCTATGCTGCTGATGTGAACACACTGCAAGGGAGGGGAGGAACGGATGGGTGGGCTGGATTGCTAGATTTGGGCTTGGCCATACACACATGGACCGATGGATGGCTGCCTCTGCTTGTGATTTTGGGCCTCGTCCCTTTGCACAAGCACTGAATTGTTGGACAGGCTGCTGGCTGGGCTCTCGATCTTCAGATAATTTCTTGGGCCAAGGGGGGGCCACGGCCCAGGCTGGCCCTGCTGTGGCTCCGCCAGTGCGCGGCGGGTTGGAGTAGGAGGAGCAGGAGGAGTCGCGAGGCGAGGGGCGGCAATGGTTGAGGTGAGCCCTGGCCTAATCTGATTGCGGCGATGGCAGAGAAAGGAAACCAGAGGGGGAGATGGAAGGGAACGGGTTCCTCTGACTTCAGGTCTCCGAAGGCAGAGGCGCACAGCGATCTGTGAGTAGAGCTACTGTTCATCAAAATACTGTAGCGATATCGCTGTAGCAATGTTACTGTAGCATCACATCTTACGCGTTCACATTCGATCGGACGGCTGAAAACCTTGTGAAGTCACCCTGCCTTCAAAATGGGTTGAAGTCAGGGGATCTCAATTCGATGGAAGGAGGCGTGATTGACGCCGGCGCGAGGGCAGGCGGGCAGGAGAATCGCTGGTGAAAAAAGTCACCGCGATGTTACGTTTTTTGAACGTCAAATGACGCTGGCCATTACATTTTGTAATGGCCCAACCTCTTAGAATTTCTAAGGCAGGATCTAATGGTGGTTTAGATGGGATTGATTTTGATCAACGGCAGATACATAGGTGGGGTGGAGTTTGGCAGGTCAAAAATGTATTTCTCCCAACTGGTTCTCTATTCTTTTTTATTATGTAAAAAATATTTCTTTGTCATTTGGTTGGACAGTGTACTTTTCATGTTGCACAAAATTACTGCCTTCCTCTTTCCTTTCCTACTGATATGCTTGCAGACCTGTACAAGTTTAAATACATGCTACTTTTCTTTTCTGTAGCGACAACACTATATGAGAGTTTGAATTTTTTGTAAGGCTTGTTTAGCTGTGTGACTGTCTCCTAGTGCTTGCAACCTGTGTACATGGTTGTAAACCATCCTTCGTTAGCTAACAATCAGGCGCTATGGAAGTGCTCAGGAATTCTATAGAGGAATCACACGTCATGGATTCTTAGATTTACATGGTTGTAAACCATCCTTCGTTAGCTAACAATCAGGCGCTATGGAAGTGCTCAGGAATTCTATAGAGGAATCACACGTCATGGATTCTTAGATTCAACTGACTGGTAATCTTCTTTCTTCCTTTTTTTGTCCCATCAAAGGCTTTTAAGTTTCCATGCAAACAAAAAAAAAGAAAAAGAAAAGTAAAACAGAAAGCAAACGAAAAGAAAGACTTCAAGTCAGCAGCAAATCATGCCGAACCAATTATGCTGGACTCTTTACTCCACCCAAAGTCTTGCTGAATCTGACGGCCACTCCCAGTCTATCTTCTGTGAACTTATTTACTCGTTTATCTTGCCAAGTCGCTCTTCATTATTTGTTTGCAATTCTACGAAGTGTGGTGCTTCCTTCCATGGTGATGTCTTCTGCTCCTCATCGTTCTACTGCACTACAAGCCATGACGGTATTCTCTGTGCTTGCGGTTCTTGTTGCAGATGTAGGGGGGCGGCATCATGTTTGTCGTCCTTTCTCATGCGGTGCTTTGAGCAACATATCACACCCCTTCCGTCGGCAAGGTGATTCACCACACTGCGGTCCATACGAGCTGGTTTGCACCGACACCAACGCCACAATTGTTATCATCGGCAGTGACTACGTGGTTAGCATCAACGACCATGCTGCTTATCCTTAATTCCGGGTTGTGGACACCAACTTGGGCTTGCAGGGCAGTTACTCCCTTCCGCATTGGGATTACCATGCTGATGGACACCAAAGTTTGGATTTTTCCCCTGATTACTACTTTGAAACGACGTGGGCTACCTTTGTGAATTGTTCGCAGAAAATAACCGATGGTAGCTACAGCCTCGTTAGCTGCCTGAGCACCACCAATTATTTCATCTACGTGTTATTAACTGGGTCCAACCCTGGCTCTGCGCGAAATTTCAAGCCCTCATGCGGTTACCTGGCCATGACACCTTTGGGTGGTCCTGGCATAACAGTGCCCCGCAATGCAAGCTATGAAGGTGTTGTAAAATCCATGAGGAAAGGATTTGCCATTCCATTTTCCCTGTTAGAAACGGGTTATAGTGTCATAGAGTGCCTAGCAGAGTATTTCCGGTGAGTACTTGGTGATCTCAATTTCTCCCATGCATACTTGGCTTATTTCAATCTAAAGCATTGGTTCCCTCGGTCATTCCTTTCCGTTTCTGTGGTTTGTTCTCGCAGAGACATCCGCGAAGAACCAAGGAATATTCAGATTTTGGACATTCTTCAGATGGACGTCCGATTCTGGATCTGCCTATTTGATGGCTTTGAATCAACTAACGTTGTTATATATTGGCTCATGTTCATCATACGTATCACAGTGATTGTTCCTATGTGGTGCCTAAAGATGATGCATGGTGAAAGACGCAAAGTTACGACTTGCGCGGGGGGAAAGAAAGAGAGGCGAGACCGCGAGGCGACGCGGGCGGGCGACCTGGCCGGCGGTGAATCAAGGGCGGCTCCCCTCCCCTCCGGCGACCTCTCCGACGCCTGTGGGTGGGGGGAGCTGGCCTCCCGCTCGTCCCCGGGGCGAGTTACCTGCTGTGATGGGGGTAAATCCCCTTTCTCCATGGTTAGGGTTAGGTTTCCTCCAAGGCGGCGGGTTGGGTGGAGAAGGCGGTGTCGTCGATAGCCTCGATGATGGCGGCAACTTCCCTGACCAGACGAATTGGAGGATTTGGTGTCAAGGCGGCGATGACGAAGTGGAGGCGACGTCACCGACAAAGTTGAATAAGGTACTCCAGCTCTCTTCCTCCATGGCGTGGAGGTCAGGTATGGCCGAGACGCAGGGCTAGTGACGTTAGGTCTAGGCGGAGTCCTAGTTTGGTTCAGTGTTTGGGTCCGAGTCTGGTTTTGTAGGATCAAGGTTCTTCGTTCCTCGTTGGTTCGATTGGTCTCCTTTGTTCTTCTACTCCTGTTCGCTGGTGTGTGTGTCGGATGCGGCGAAGATTATCTGTACCTCCATGGCTTGAAGCAAGGTGACGGCCGAAGTGCTTTCAAATCGAATTTTATTTCGTGTTCAATCCGTTTTGGAGATAGTTTCAAGATGGTGCATGTTACGGCTTTTTCAAAGTTTGTCCCCTTGGCTTTCGGTGGAGGAGTTGATGATCGACATCGGATCCGGATGTTCCTGGTTGATTCATGGAGTGGTGGCGGAGGATTTTTCTGGTTTGATCTGAGGAAGAAGATGAATAGTGACAAGGCATGGTTTGTAGGTTCTTATTTCTGCAAGGTCTTGGTTGTAATAGGGGATGTAATCTGTTTTGATTCTTAATATATTTCCCCTTTCGCAAAAAAAAAAGATGATGCATGGTACTTTTTTATTTTATAAATGATTTACCATGAAAGTGCTATTCCAAATATACCAAAATGTTTTTGTGCAGTTCTTGGCAGGTTCATGTTGGGGCCGCTCGCAATATTTACCTTCCTTGCCCACAAGTACTGGAAAACAAGGATAAAGATCGATGCAATTGAGAAGTTCTTGCGAATGCAACAAATGCTCGGTGGTCCATTGAGATATGCCTACACGGACATCACCGCGATCACAAGTCATTTCAGAGAGAAGCTTGGCCAAGGAGGATACGGTTCTGTGTACAAGGGTGTCCTACTCCCAGGCAATTTACATGTTGCCATCAAGGTGCTGAGCAACTCGAAATGCAACGGAGAAGAGTTTATCAGTGAAGTCTCCACAATTGGCAGGATCCACCATGTCAATGTGGTACGCCTAGTGGGTTTCTGTTCTGAGGAAATGAGGAGGGCGCTTGTGTATGAGCACATGCCTAATGGTTCTCTCGACAGGTACATCTTCACTCCGGAGAGGCATTTCTCTTGGGACAAGCTCAAGGAGATTGCTCTGGGCATTGCAAGGGGAATAAACTACCTGCATCAGGGGTGTGACATGCAAATTCTACACTTTGATATCAAGCCGCACAACGTCCTTCTTGATAGCAATTTTGTTCCGAAAGTTGCTGATTTTGGGCTCGCCAGATTGTTCCATTGAGCGCTATGCGGGGAACGATCGGATATATAGCTCCGGAAATGGTGTCCCGGAGCTTTGGCGCCATATCCAGCAAGTCCGATGTCTACAGCTTCAGGATGCTTCTATTGGAGATGGCTGGAGGTAGAAGGAATGCAGATTCGAACGTATCCAACTTAAGTCAGAAGTACTACCCATCCTGGGTGTATGACCATCTAGTTGGGCAGCAAGTGTGTGATATATCTCCTACTGTTGACATGCATGAGCTGGAGAAGAAACTGTGCGTCGTTGGGCTCTGGTGCATCCAGATGAAGTCTCATGATCGGCCGACAATGAGCGAAGTCATAGACATGCTCGAGTCTGACATCAATGGCTTGGAAATGCCTTCGAGGCCATTCTTTTGCGATGGCGATGAGCAGATTCCTGCGGTGGGTTCTTATTATTTGTCCACCGAACTGGATGATATAGAGGAGGATGAGTGAGATATGTGGGCGCACCTTTGCTCTTTAAAAATTGATGGCATGAAGAACTATTATGTTAAGGACAAACCTCATACAATGCTCACATTCAGTGTGTAGCAATCTCTAGTATTTATTGCTTATGAAGTACGTGTTTGTTTTCCTTCCTGGAATTTCAGCATTGTGATTATTGTATTTGTATCCCTCCTCTGCGAAGAATTGCAGCTGTTTGTATGCATGCTAAGATTTCCATGTGTTTCTTTCTTGAGCATCCGTGATGCATAGATAAGAAAAGTGATGCCATTGCAGCGTTTGTTCTCTCTTCATGGAGCTTGCTTACTTGATATCCCACCTTACCTGCAAATTCAGCTTACTCTATATAGTTGATGTTATTTGCGAACAGAATATATATGTAACTTACTAGAAATTTAACTTTGTTCAATCCTCATCTGCTCAATGTTATTCGGTGGAATTCAGATCACCTGCAATTCTGTAGGCAGCGAGCTTATTGGCCATGAAGTGAAATGGGAATCAGGCTTCGCCCAACATGCCTGCAGGCTGCAGATAAAGCTAAGAGGCAGATGCAGCCGCGAAAGCAGCTCCATCCTGAGCCACTTTGATTGCGATGTCTGATTCATCATTCAACTTTTTTTTTTGGCGACAAATTCATCATTCAACTTTGATTGCGACGTGTTCGAAACTTCAGATTTTCTAGAACGCGAAACTTCAGGTTTTCATGACAGAGAAGTGCGCACCGAAAGTTGGAAAGCTGCTGAAGTAATAAAAGGATATCCAAAAAGAGGAAAGGCCAGAAACAAAAGGGGCATGTGTATATTTGCCCCTGTTTTTGTGTCCAATTCTGAAAATAGATTTTTTTTAGAATTTGTAAAAATGAATCTGTTTTTTTGAATTTGAGCTGTCCGTTTGCCCTTGTTTACCAACACCGTTTAGTTGAGGCCTCCTCCTTTTTTTTTTGATCAAACATACCTGTATTAATAGTTAAGGAAAGAGTACATCATACGTACGTACACAGGTACATCATACAAGGATACGGACAGCTGTCCCACCAAAAGTGCAAAAAAGCCCTTAGGAAAAGCACAAATTACAACGAAGCCCCTGGACCTCCAGCACGTCGAGGACGACGAGATCCACCAACTCCGGCCATCGCCAGCGCCAGCAGAGCCCGCCTCCACCACAAACCCGCCGCCAAGAAGGCCTCCATCGCACACAGGCTTTGAATCGAACCGGTAAAGACACCCGCAGAGCGGGATGAGCGAGAGCTGACCGTGCTTCCGGCCGGGGCCGCGCCCCGAGAACCTTCCGGCGTGGACCACCGCTCGCCGACGACGACGGAAGCCGCCGCTGGACCCTCGAGCAGGATCCATCCGCCCACCTTCCTCCAAGGCGCAGCCAGGCCCGGCCCTGAGGGGAGGCCAGCGGGGCGGCCGCCCAGGGCCCCCGAATCCAAGGGGCCCCACTCTGGCATATGTACAGTACGACTAATAGAGAGAGAGGTATAGGCCTGTGGCCTTAGTCCAGTGAAAACTTCACCCGAACAGGCTGTAGCACTAGCGCAACTAAAAATTGAGTCCACCGTCACAGCTCCAGGCAGGCCTACCTCTTTTATTTTGTTGCCTGTAGCCTGTCCTATTATCATGTACAGTCAATTCTTGCTCAAAAAAATAAGAATATAATTAGCTCAGCCAGTACTCCTTCCGTCCCAGTTTATTTGGCATCCTAACTTCATCCAGTTTTCCCAAAATAATTGACATTCTCACTTCCCAATGCATCTTTCTCTCTTCCCAATACATCTCTATCTCTATCTCTCTCATTTTTGTTTTCTGAGCACCAACCTTTACGTTAATTATTTTGAGACGGATGGAGTACATAATAAAGTCAATTTGCATGGGCATTGCAAAGCTCTTGTGCGGCGGTGCATACATCGCAAGCCAAGCTAGTCTGCAGCCCGGGCTGCTACAATCCAGGCAAGTCCCCATTCCGGTGCCACGGTCGCGTTGCGCCATCAGCCCAAGGAGCTACTATGTCTTGTTCCTATGCAAATTGTTATACCCATAGTTGCTAACCGCATGAATTGATAAATTCATTTCTAATTTCAGCAAGATCATGTCAACTAAAAAATATGCATCATGGAGTTAAAAATACTAAATGATAGGAAATGAGTAGGTGAGTTAATATAGTAAAAAAAGTGTCGTGGATATTTTTTAAAAGAGTTACTCGCGTCTAGAAATTTTACAAGAAAATTTATAGTAATTTGTAGAAATCATTAGATATGAATAATTTTTAATATTTCATTTGCCTTACTAGTAACAAGTTATATATATAAGATCTAAGTAAAATTTTAATTTTTGTATAGAGGGGCCCCGACTTTTCGTTTCGCCCCGGGCCCCCAAAACCTCAGGACCGGCCCTGGCCGCAGCCGCCGTCTCCCTGTCGCAAAAGGCCGGCAACATCCTCGCCTCTTCGACAAAGACGAAGAACCGCCGACACCAGACTCCAAAAGAGGAGCCCCTCGACGGGGACCCCACCCCCACGAGCTCGCCGCCGGCGCCGGAGTGAAGCACCGGCGGGGCACGGCCGAGCTCGGAGGGACCTCCTCGGACACGAAGCCGTCGCCGCCGCGACCTCGCCGACGGCCGCCGAAGACCTAACCCTAGATCTAGGAAAACCTAAACTAGTACCTAACCTACCACCGGCCGGCGAGAGCGCAGCAATCCCCTCCGGCTCGCGATGCGTTTCCAAAAGGAGGAGGCCTCGTCCCTTTCTTTTCCCCTCTCGAAGCCTCGCGTGCCTGCTACAGTTGAGAGCGGCGAAAAGGAAGGCGGTCCTCTCCGCCGGCGGAGCCGGTAATCCCCTTCGCCTCCGATGGCCCCGCCTCCTCCTTTTGGAAACAATAAAACAAAATAACAAATCTTATCACAAATATTCTGCTCGCCATTATCCGCGAACATCGATCCAAATCTTGGGGGCTTTTGCGAATATTCCTGAGTGGTGACTTACGGTTGCACTGCCGCCGCCGGCGACGCGGCCCGCCGCCGAGCTTCCCGCTGTTCCTGCCGTCAAACCACGTGACCAGCCGTCCTCTACCTTGCTGATGCTGCCTACCTGGCCCGCGTCAACGTGCCGAGAGACGGCGATGGATCCAACCGCAGCGACAGCCGCCAATGGCCGCTGCCGCTAGGGAGGGGAGGGGAAGGACGATGACGTGCTTGGCCGCGTTACGGATCAAGACGCTGGGCCCCTCACGTGGATTGCTCGCCGCCCTGGCTACGCGCGGTCTGCTCCGCTCGTCATTTGCGGGTCAACATGACAAGAACTGGATTGGTATCCCACATTTCCACACCCATGTATGCATCCATATACTCTTAACTTCAGAAGCACGCAATTGCCATTATCTATTTATTCCATGTTTGTCTTTCGTGATTATTTATTCCATGTTCAATTCTTTTCAGCACATCTCTTTTCACTGAATTTGGTTATGGTTGATAGTCTCAATGCGTTTGGTGACCGCTTGATTTTTCTTGTTACTGACAGAGAAAATCTGCTTGTTAGGATAAAGCCTCCTTGGATTGCTGGATATGGTTGTTCACTGGAGGAACACCACAGGTGAATCTAGGTAGGAATACACCTCGTTTTGTTTCTTGGTATTGGGATCCTCGAATCCCAAATTTCTGTCTTCCGTGTGCATTTCCGCTTTGTCTCGTATCCGGAGTGGCACATGAGAATACTCATTTCAAAACTTGACGAAAGTTATGCGAAAGAACTAGAAACAGTTTGTGTTACAATGGGATTGGAAATTGAACAAACATATAAAGGAAAATATGTCATCTAGTCTAGGAAAAAAATTCTTTGCGATGTTGTTATTCTTCTCCAAGTAAAAATAGAGATTAAAAAAAGTAAAAATAAACACACACACATGCCCTTCTGATTGCACTTATCTAAAGGGGTTAGTACAAAAGATCGTGTCATTTTCTGGAGACACATATTTCCTGCACATAATCTAGGCAACTAACTTCTTGGAATCTTCTCATTTCACCTGGGGCCTGATATAACTGAGGCTAGAGGTGGGTCTGAATAACCTATATTTTCAGCAATGCTGAACATTGTTGCACTTGTCGCAACAAAGTTATGCTCAATGTTGCTTTCTGCATTCATGTTACCTTCCAAGACTTTGACAACCTCTGACATTTGAGGCCTGTTTTTGCAATTGATTTGCAAACACCACATTGCAAGATTCATCATGTCAATCACTTCTTGCTTGTGTGCTTGCATGTCACTACTGTTCTTGTCAATCAAATCTGCTAACTTATTGCTCTTCACCTTTTCTTCCAATAAGGTAATAAGATGGATGCTCTCTTCAGATCGTGAAGTGTCAAGGTTCTTTCGACCACTGATGATTTCCATGACCACGACACCGAAGCTGTAGACATCAGCCTTTTCTGTAATTTCAGATGTCAACCACTCAGGAGCTAAATAC
The DNA here is from genome assembly GCA_012490785.1 of Eragrostis nindensis. Lineage (NCBI taxonomy): Eukaryota > Viridiplantae > Streptophyta > Magnoliopsida > Poales > Poaceae > Eragrostis > Eragrostis nindensis. Next base: position 768,870 of record JAAXCT010000030.1, on the reverse strand, counting down.
CCAGGTGTGCCTCTCATTCTTGTGATCACTTGGCTCTTATCTCGATCAACGAGTTTACATAGCCCAAAGTCAGAAAGTTTAGCATTGAAGTCTTCATCACCAAGAGGATATTTTGTGGTTTGACATCCAAATGGGCAATTCGCTTCATGCAATCCTCATGAAGATAAGAAAGACCCTTAGCTATGTGAGTGATAATCTTGCATCGTGTTGTCCAATCCAGAGGAGCATTGTTTTCATGCCTGTAAAAGATCCATCTGTCCAAGGACCCTTTGGGCATATACTCATACACCAAGAGCCTATGTGATTTCTCTGCACAGAAGCCAATAAGCCTCACCAGATTGATATGATGAATGCTGCCAATTGTCTGAACCTCAGCCAAAAATTCTCTTTTACCCTGTCCTGCTCGATCCAAACGCTTTACTGCAATTCTTTCCTCACCATATTTTCCCTCGAAAACAGACCCAAATCCTCCTTCCCCGAGCTTCTCTTGAAACTGGTTGGTTGCTTCCTCTAGCTGCTGAAATGTGAACCTCATTGGCATTCCTGGTAGCTCCCCAAGCTCTTCATCCTCTTCTTGCACCTCCTGACGCTTCCTTGTTCTTCTTTTATATGTAAAGAAAGTGACAAATATGACGAGTAGCCGACGGAACAATCACACCAAACACTTTACTCCTTGCAAAGGATGATGAGCCCATGGGTGTTGATACTGTAGGGATAGGTGCAGGAGAATCTGTAGTTGGTGCAGAAGCTGAAATGTTTAAGAGTGGACAGAAGACGACCTGATAGTTGGTTCCCGAGGGGCAAGAGTACGTAGAGCTATAATCTGCAGAGAAGCCATACGCTTCGGGACACATTCGGATGAAGTACGCCAAGTCTGAGGTGGCTGCACAAGCGCTACTGAAATTGCACGCACTATTGCAGCCCCCAGGTGCCATCAGCTTGGTTGGGCACTGAGATGTGATGTTGGCTGCGCAGCGAGGCCCCCGGCTGCAACCTTGCCCTCCCTATCCTTTGGCCGGGACTGGCAGGAAGTCCATTGGCACGTTGAAGCCGTCGACCAGGGAGATGTCAAACAAATCTGTTTGTCCCACATTCCCTACAATGAACTCGGCAAGCGTGAGTGGCGCCTGCCCGTTCCCTTTGCAGGCGAGCACGCCGGCGCAGTCTCCTGTCTGGCACGAACCATTACCGGCTTGATTGAATGAACAGCCTGTGCGTGGCCACACACGGCCGTGCTCGGTGCCGGCCGGCACATTGAGGGTCCATGACTCTCCGGGCTCGAGCTTCACGCCACCACCGACTGGTAAAGCGGCCGGCCACACAGTGTAGGAGCATCGGTTGGTGATGTTAAACGTGACGGCGCCGATGGTATCAGCTGATAGGAGTAGGAAGAGAGGTAGGAGTAGGAGAGTAAAGGAGGACCTCAACACTATCATCTTTTGTTCTGGTTGCATTGGTTTACTTGAACTGAGTTCTGGCTTATACCATCTCGTTGGCTCCTTTTGTTGGCCCAAAAGGATGTTCCATTGTCTCAGCCCAACAAGGGTTCAAGGGTTACATATATATAGAGTTCAACATAAGGACCTCAATGCAAATAGATAAAGATAGGGGTGCCAAACATATGCACCATCAACTACACTTAGACTTATTCTTTCATTCTCCCCCTAAGTCTTGAGTGGTAGTTGAACCATCCCGATCCTAGACCGAAGCTCCTGAAACTTGACCTTTCCAAGTGGCTTGGTAAGAAGGTCAGCGAGCTGATCTTGGGTGTTGATGTAGTCGGCCTTGATGCTTCCCTCCTCCAGGCAGCTCCTGATGAAGTGGTACTTGACCCGGATGTGCTTGCTGCGCTCGTGGAAGACGGGGTTCTTGGCCAAGGCAAGGGCAGACTTGCTGTCCACCCGAAGCTCCACTGCCTCGGCGTCTCGACCAAGTAGATCACCAAGCAGTCGTGCTAGCCAGAGACCTTGGGTCGAAGCAGAGTTGGCGGCGATGTACTCGGCCTCACAGCTGGATTGGGCCACCACCTGCTGCTTGATCGACTGCCAGCTGACAAGGCACTTGCCGAGGAAGAAGAGCGTCCCGCTCGTGCTCTTGCTGTTGTCGATGTCGCCGGCGTGGTCGCTGTCGCTGTAGCCGATGAAGTGTGCCGCGCCGCGACACCTCGGGTAATGCAGGCCGTAGTCGAGGGTGCCCGCCACATAGCGAATGATCCTCTTGACCGCCTGCATGTGCTCCTGTGTCGGTCGCTGCATGAACCGACTGACGTACCCGACAGTGAACGCCAAGTCCGGCCGCGTGTGGACGAGGTAGCGAAGGCTCCCCACAAGACTCTGGTACTGCGTGGCGTCGACCTCCTCAGCGGTGCTGTTGCGGCTCAGCTTCAGCCGCTCCTCCATGGGTGTGTGAGAGGGGTTGCAGCCGGTGAGCCCCCCCTAGCTCAACGATGCGCTTGGCGTAGGCGGTCTGTCGAAGTGTGATGCCGGAGTCGTCCTGGTGCACCTCGATCCCCAAGTAGAAAGAGAGAGGCCCCAGGTCACTCATCTGGAAGGCGGCCTTCATCTCATCCTTGAACGCCTCCACATCTCCTTCCTTGGCTCCAGTGATGACCAAGTCGTCGACGTAGACGCCCACCAGCAGGGCACAGCCTCCTCGGCCCTGCCGGTAGACGGCCGTCTCGTGCGGGCTTTGCTCGAAGCCCATCGCCCTGAGGGTGGCGGCCAACTTGGTGTTCCATGCCCGCGGCGCCTATCGCAGGCCGTAGAGGGCCTTGCGCAGCCGCAGAACCTTGTGCTCCTGGCCGGGGATGACGAATCCCGGCGGCTGGTGCACGTAGACCTCCTCCTTCAAGTCGCTGTTGAGGAAGGCCGACTTGACGTCCATGTGGTGGACGCGCCATCCCTCCTGGGCTGCCAGCGCAAGGAGGAGACGCACGGACTCCATCCGTGCAACGGGTGCGAACGCGTCATCGTAGTCGATCCCCTCCTGCTGGACAAACCCGCGCGCCACCAGGCGCGCCTTGTGCTTGATCACCGCCCCGGCCTCATCCTTCTTCAACTTGAAGACCCACTTCAAGGAGATAGCGCGATGACCAGCGGGGAGATCCGCCAGCTCCCAGGTGCGGTTCTGCTCGACGGAGTCCATCTCCACCTTCATCGCGGCCCGCCAGGCAGCATCCCTCTCCGCCTCTGCAAAGGAGCGGGGCTCGCTGTCGCCGTGCGCCAGGTGCAGCTGCTCATCAGCACCGCGCTGCACCAGCCCTGGGGTAGGCTGCTCGCCGAGGATGTTCTCCATCATACGGTACCGCAGCGGCTCGTCGTCGTGGTACGCGTCGTTGCGGTCGTCGTCGTTGGAGAGCGGCGTGGCAAACTCCAACGGGTTCGGCTCGCTGTGGACCGAAGCTGCCGGTGCCGAGCCTGGACGCGTGGGTGCCGGTGTAGGGGTACGGGGCGAAGCCGGAGGAGTCGGTGCAGGAGGGCTCGGTGGAGGTGGTGGTGGTGAGCCCGGAGACGAGGGAGGCACGCTCGATGAAGGTGAGCTACCCACTCCCCCGTCCCTCTCGAAGTAGACGTACTCGACGGTGAAGTCGCTGGTGGTCGAGGCCGTGCCGTCGTCCACCGCCTTGCCCCACGCCCAACCTCGCCCTTCGTCGAACACAACGTCACGTGCCACCCGCACGCGCTGTGTCTCAGGGTCAAGGATGCGGTAGCCCTTCACGCCGTCAGCGTAGCCGATGAAGACCCCTGGCGTACTCCGGTCGTCGAGCTTGCCGACGTGGTTGAGCTCCTTGACGAACGCCACGCAGCCGAAGACGCGGAAGTAGCCGACCGCCGGCTTGCGCCCATGCCAAGCCTCATATGGCGTCTTGCCATCGAGTGCCTTGGTGGGCGAGCGGTTGAGGAGGTGAACTGCCGTCATCACCGCCTCTCCCCAGTAGATCGCTGGCATGCCCCTCTGCTTGAGGAGGGCACGCGCCATGGCCACGACCGTCTGGTTGCGGCGTTCGACGACGCTGTTCTGCTGCGGGGTCTACGGCGCGGAGAAGTGCCGCTGGATCCCCTCGTCGGCGTAGTACTCCGCGAACTCGGTCGCCGTGAACTCGCCGCCGTTGTCCGTGCGCAGCACCCGCAGCTTGCGGCCACACTCCTTCTCCGCAGCAGCTTGAAGGTGCTTGATGGCGTCCGCCGCATCACCCTTGGTGTGGAGGAGGACCGCCCACATGTAGCGGGAGACGTCGTCGACGAGGAGGAGGAAGTAGTGCCTGCCTCCCGGAGTGGCGGGCGTCACCGGCCCGCAGAGGTCCCCGTGCACGAGCTCAAGCCTCTCCTTGGCTCGAAAGCTCGATTGGCGAGGGAACGGAAGTCGTCGCTGCTTTGTCAGCACGCAAGTGTCGCAGAGCTGCTCGACGTGGTCGATGCGCGGCAAGTCCCGCACCATCTCCTTGGTGCCGAGCTGCTTCAGGGCCTCAAAGTTGAGGTGCCCAAAGCGCTCGTGCCACCGCCATGCGTCGTCGTCCCGCCGGGATGCAAGACACACGGGCTGCGCTATGTCGACGTGGAGGACGTAGAGGCGGTTGCTCCCCCTGTTCACCTTCGCGAGAAGGCGGCCGCGAGTGTCCCACACCCGCAGAAGGCCGTCCTCGATCTCCACGCGCGAGCCGTTCTCATCCAGCTGTCCCAAGCTAATGATGGAGTTCCTCAGCGCGGGGATGTAGTAGACACCGGTGAGCAACCGATGCTCGCCAGTCTTGGCGATGAAGATGACGGAGCCAGCGCCCTCGATCTCCACAGCGGAGGCGTCCCCGAACTTGACGGAGCCTCGCACACTGGTGTCCAGGTCGGAGAAGAACTCGCGTCGACCGGTCATGTGGTGGGTGGCGCCGGTGTCGAGGTACCAGCCGTCGATCTTCTCGTCGCTTGAACCCTTCCCGAGGAAGGCGTGAGCGCGAGACTCGTCGAGGTGGAGGAGCGCAGCCGTCGGGCCAGGAGTGGAGTGAAGCTCGACACCCCCGTGCATCAGGAACAGCGCCGGCTCACCGTCGGCCTCTGCCTGTGCGACGTGAGCCTGGCCGCTGCGCCTGGGCTTCCTGCAGTCCCTTGCCCAGTGGCCCGTCTTGCCACAGTTGAGGCAAGTGTCGTCCCGGGTAGCCTTGCGCTCGCCGCCGGCGCCGCCCTCGGCGCCACCGCGCGCGGGAGGAGCCTTGTCCTTCTTCTTGCGTGGACGACGTGCGCGACCGGTAGACGTACCCGAGGACTCCCCCTTCTTCCTCTCACCCTGCCGAGCACGCCACTGCTCCTTGGTGAGAAGAAGCTTGCCTCCCGGAGTCGTCGATTAGACAGGAGGGTGGTCCTCGCGATTGTCGACGGCCTTGAGCCGCCCCGTCACCTCCTCGATCGTCAGCTCGGAGAGGTCCAGCAACGTCTCGATGGAGATGGCGACCTGCGTGTACTTCTTGGGGACGACTCGGAGAAATTTCTCGACAGCTTTCTCCTCGTCGATGTCCTCGCCGCCATACCGCGCCATCTGCTGCATCAGGCCGGAGAGGCGGAGGGAGAAGTCGTCGATGTCCTCGCCCGGCTTGAAAGCCAGACGATCCCACTCCTTGCGAAGCTTCTGCAAGGTGGACTTGCGAGCACGGTCGCTGCCAACCCGTGCTGCAGCGATGGCATCCCAGCCATCCTTGGCGGTGTCCTTCTCCGCTAGGGTGGATGCCAACTCCATCGGCACCGCAGCAAGGAGTGACTCCAGCGCCCGTCGGTCCTCATGGTCGTCAACATCGCTGTACCGCACCGCCTCCCACATATGCCGCGCCTGCAGCTTCACCTTCATGACCGCACTCCACTCGGTGTAGTTGGTCTTGGTGAGCATAGGCCACTGCGTGCTCCCGCCGGTCTCTCGGATGACGACCGGGGAGCCTCGCCGACCATGGCGAGGGGAAGCTCGCCGCCCATGGCGCTCATGGCGCTCACGGCGCCGCTCCGGGGAAGGAGAGGCACGTCGACGCCGTGGAGGTGTCCGCTCGCTGCCGGTCCGGTTGTCGTCGTAGGAGTCGTACTCGTGGGCGCTCCTCCGCGACTCCCGAACCCACCGGTCGACGTCCGGATCTCGGTCCTCCTCCCGTGCCGCCCTCCGGTCCTGCTGCTCCAGCGTCGCGAGGGCCTCCCGCGCCTCCTCCGCCACCTGCCGCTGCACAGCAGCCGCAGCCGCCGCAGCCTGGGCTGCCGCCGCGGCCTGCCTCTCCGCCTCCGCAGCGCGCGCAGCCGTCGCCAAACGCGCAGCAGCTGCCTCGCGCTCCTCCGCGTCCCTGCGAGCCGCGCTCGCCCGGCGAGCCGCAGCCGCCTGCCGCTTGGCCTCGCAGCCGCGCCCGCTGCCTCGACCGCCGCCTCAGCAGCGCGGCGCCGCGCGCTCGACGTGGCCGAGCCGTGGCTGCTCGCGCGCGAGGGCGGGAGGGGGCGCGCCGCGCAGCACCGTCGCCGGCTGCCGCCGCTCTCAGCGAGGCACGGGAGGAAGCGCGCGGAAGGTCTGCCATGGAATAGGGAGGGCTGAGGTAGAGGCCGGGTCTCTGCTGATGGAAGAGGGCCACGCGCCGCCTCTGCTCCGTCGAGCGCGCGCCACCGCGGATCGAGGCCGGGGCGGGTCAAATAAGGCCAAGCCGCCGCCGCCGAGCCGGGCTCAGGCCGCCGCGTCCGAGCCGCCGCCGCCTCCTGCTTCCCGCGAATCGAGCCGCCGCGCTGCCGCAACGAGCGGGATCTAGAGCCGCGCCCCCGAAACCGGGCTGCCGCCGCCGCCTCTTGCTTCGAACCGAACCGCCGCCGCTGCTACCTCCAAGCGAGAGAAGGAGCCGCCGCCGCCGCCGTTCGAGAAGGGAGTGGAGAGGAAGCCGCGCCGCCGGGGATAGATGGAGGCGAGTCGGGGAGATGCGCGCCGCCGCCGCTGCTCGGGTTCGAGAGGAGGAAGGCGCGTCGCCAGAGAGAGAAGAGCTCGGGGTGGGAGAGAAACAGGGGAGTGGCAATTTCGTGAATTCGTGGAAACTAGAACCCTAGCTCTGCATACCAATTGTTGGCCCAAAAGGATGTTCCATTGTATCAGCCCAACAAGGGTTCAAGGGTTACATATATATAGAGTTCAACATAAGGACCTCAATGCGAATAGATAAAGATAGGGGTGCCAAACATATGCACCATCAACTACACTTAGACTTATTCTTTCACCTTTGACATAATAAAGAACACAATGGGGTAGCAGACGGGGTCATGGGACAAGATGGGAAAGTTCCAAGTTTTTGCGTGTTGAATGGTTAGTCTCCAGTCAACGACAACTCACGGGAAAACTTGGTTACTTAATACCTCCAAAATTGAAGTGCACAACCTTACACTACCTGCAAATTCTTGGTTACAAATTTTGCTGGTCAGACAAAAAAGTGTAAACCAAAGGAATTTTATGTCGATTTTTAGTCATAGGTGCAACCTGTCAGATCAACCTCTGCATTTTTTTAAATTTTGTTGTCTCATTATTTGCCAATAGAACATATATATGTAACTAGAAATCTAACTTTATTCAATCCTAATCTGCTCAATGTTTTTCAGCGGCATTCAGATCACCTGCAGCCCTGCACTTTAGAGGCAGCAAGCATGTAGGCTATAAGTGAAATGGGAATATGGCTTTGGTCCAACATGTCGGCAGCAAGCATATAGGAGTAGGCCATAAGTGAAATGGCAATATGGCTTTGGTCCAACATGACGGCAGATACGAAAGTTATAAACCAATGAAGCCGTGGAAGCAGCTCCTTCCTCAGGCCTCAGACGCCTTGACTGTGCAATAATGCTGTGAACTAGGGGCAGAAGTCTTATCATTCAACTTTGATGGCGACGCCAACGATATACAGCTGGATTTCGGCACCTGAGGTCTACACACAATCTGGCTAAGATTCCAAACACGAAACTAAAGCTTTTTATGATAGAGAAGTGCGCTCCGAAAGTCGGAAATCTGCTGAAGTTATAAAAGGATATGCAAAGGAGGAGAGGCCATAAACAAAACTGCAATGTCATTAGAAGTTAACACATGGTCTGCCTCTGTTTTTTTTATTTCTTTAGTTTTTCCTTTTTCAAGAAAGCTTTTGATATATGGATCTTGAGAAGCATTGATGAGTGATGACTTTTGCATCTTGCAGAGAGGTTTCCTTTTCATTAATCGATGGTGCCGCAGTGGTGTCTGTGATATACCAGATAATTTTTTGTGAGTTGTTGCCTGGATCGTTGCCTGTGCGAAACTGTACGGACTATTTTTTTTTTTTTTGGGGGGTAGATTTCATGGCTTCTGCTGCTGCCCGCTGGTCCGCACATGAGAGTCTGGCCCATGCCCACGAATGCACGACGCACCACCATCGTAGGCTTCCTAATTCTCCGTCCTGCAAAAAGAGCTTCCGCAGCGAAGGCCCACTCTGTTAGGACTGTGGGCTGATTCGCATAAAGCCCACCGCACCCCTCCCGGCGGTGCTCCGGCCTCGTGGGCGGCAGCGGCGATCCGTCCGATGGCCTTACCGAGCACGTGCCGCCCCCGTGCTGCTACTCCGGCGAATCACTTACGCCCGGAGGCCCATGGATCTCCCCTGCCGCGGCTCTTTGCACTTGCAGCTCCTCCCACCTTTCGGAGCCTCACCGACCGCCACCGGGATAGGCGTATGGGGAGTCTCACGCTAGCTTGTCCGCAGCATAAAGGTGAGCCTCCTTTCGCCGATTACTTAATCTCAATTTCTCAAATATCTTGAGCAACTGCTAGGTGATAACCGGCAGCCTGTCTTGGAGGCAGGAGTTCTTCATTGAGGACGACTGGTCCGTGTCAATGTTCACAATGCAGATAAATCGCAAGAATAGCAGCAATTCAAAGCAGCAAGTTCTTCTACACTACTAAACTACTGAATCATAGTTTTTGTTTGGAGGCAACTGAATCATATACCCATTTTATAAGGCCCAGTGGCATATTCATTTTACATTGTTTAGTAAAAGAATCTGGTTGCAAAGAAAACCCAGGGGGTAGAACGTCAGAATGTTGTAGACATAAGGTATCAGCAATACATGTTGATAACTGGTGCTCTGGTCTCTAGCTTCATGTTGATAACTGGTATCACCAATATGATGAGTGATTATGATGTGGTCTCTAGCTTTTGCTTCATGTGTGGTGCCCAAGAGATGAAACAAATGGTTTAGGAGGCGTCTTTAGGCTCAATAAATTATCTGTTAGCATGTTCACCACTCTCGCCATAGATGGGCGGTTTGCAGGGTTCCACTGAATGCACCAAAGAGCTACTATAGCCAGCTTTCTTATTATTTCTTTATCTGTTTGTGCCATCTCCCTGGTCATTTCCAGTTCTTGGCCCATGACTATTTTCTCGTATATCCACTCTGGAATATAAACCTCATTTGTGCTCTGTATCCTTGGGTTCAAGCTCATTCTTCCACTCACCATTTCCAACATCACCATACCGAAGCTATAAACATCTGACTTATATGATATTGTCCCGAAGTTCCGAGAATATAATTCTGGTGCTATGTAACCCATTGTACCTCTTGCTGCAGTCAGCGTGACAATGCTTTGATCCCTCGCACACAGCTTCGCAAGTCCAAAGTCTGAAATCTTTTGTTTGAAACTGTAGTCTAGTAAAATGTTGGAAGGCTTGATGTCGAAATGGAGGATGCGCTGATTGCACCCTTGATGCAGATACTCGATTCCTTTGGCAATTCCTGTTGCTATTTTGAGCATTCTGCTAGGTGTTAATTTTTCCTTGTGACAAGCACCAGGTTGTTGTGAGCAAATATATTTCTCTAGCGATTCATTAGGCATAAATTCGTAAATTAGAGCACGTCTTGATCCTTCTGAGCAGAAACCCAGAAGGCGGACAATATTGGCATGGTGGATTGTCCCAATGGTTGCAACTTCGTTGATGAATTCTTCACCTTCTCCCTTTGAGTTATCCAACATTTTGACTGCCACAGGAACTCCATTGGACAGCTCACCTTTGTATACACTTCCGAATCCACCTTGGCCAAGTATGTTATTGAACCTTCTTGTTATCTTCTTAACTTCAGAGAACGTGTATCTTGTTGGCTTAGATGTGCGGTAAGTACTTAAGAACATTTCAACCTTCAAGTGTATCTCTTCATCATTCTTCGATTTCAGGGCGAGACATAGTGCCGTGGCCACCATTATTGATAGAACAAGAAATGTGCTAACAGATGACGTTGCTGAACAAATAAATTGAAGGAAATTTGATAGTCAAATAGAAATATGTGTTTGTTTTTTCTGAATGAGAGTGTTACAGAACAAAAGAAATTCCACGGGTTAAGATATTTGAACCGCATACCTGCGATTAGTTTGACATGAGAGCCTGCAGGTAGGAAAGAAAACAATTAGATTCATTCATGGCTTTCTTTTAGGCCTAAAATTATTTAGGAGGTCACCTTAGTTGCTACCAACTGGAGCAATTCATAGAGTTTCTTCTACCCAGAGAGTAGAATTTGTCTTGGGATATTAAGAAACTTGTAAAGCACAAGTTCCCACTTCCATCTTAAATTCCTTATATTAATGTGCATAATTATTCATACATTGTACATGTCCGAGGAATGACTCCAGTAGTGTTTTGATTTGTTTCCAGCATTGTTTATTGGAATAGGATATGGCCTATAAATTTGGATATCTGTGCGTTGAGGAATAGCTTTTCAATCCTGTGTTAGTGTCTTCGAGAAAGGGCAAAGATTGTGTTTTCCATGGGGTGTATTATCTTGGGAAGAACTTTTCTGTTGCTATTTATGTGCAACAACAACAACAACAACAACAACAACAAAGCCTTTTTATTCCAAGCAAGTTGGGGTAGGCTAGAGATGAAACCTGTAGGACCCAACCAAAAAGGTCAAACAAACAAGATACAAACCACCCAAAAAGGAAGGAACAAAAACAGGGAAAAGAGAGAAAGAAGAGAGGAGGAAAAGGGAGAGAAGGTAAAAGACCTAGGAGTAAGGTAAAAACGAGAAATCAAGGTTCCGGGACGTGGATTGCTTGCTTCCACTCTCTCCTATCCATGGCTAGCTCCTCAACAATATTCCATTCCTTCATGTCCCTCTTCACCGACTCCGCCCATGTCAAAGTTGTTCGACCTCGGCCCCTCTTCACATTTTCAGGGCGTTGTATTATCCCACTACGTACAGGCGCCTCCTCCGGTCTTCGTTGCACATGTCCAAACCATCTCAAGCGATGTTGAACAATCTTTTCCTCGATTGGTGCCACCCCTAATCTCTCACGTATGTCGTCATTCCGGACTCGATCTCTTCTTGTGTGGCCACATATCCATCGCAACATACGCATCTCTGCTACACTTAGTTGCTGGATATGCCGTCTTTTAGTTGACCAACATTCTGCTCCATAAAGCATAGCACAAGACTTCTGACAAGGATTTGGCTTCGCAACATGTTGCTATTTATGTGCAAATGCACATATATTGGCATGTTAAAAGCTCACTATAATTTAAAAAGCACAAGACTACCAACTTCCCCGAAGAACTAAAAACAAAGCAGAAGGCAGGATGTCTTATTTGGAACGATTTGTATATGCCTTGTCATGCCAAAAATCAATAACACGTAGAACCGTAAAAGCTGCTTTTTGAGATAACTTCTTGTTGAATGAGCAAGTTAGAAACTTACTGTGATTCTTGCAGAATGCTTGCCTTGTTTTCGTGCCGAACCCACATTGTCCCCCTCCAATTTCACAATCTTGGCAAACATCAGTAATGTTAGGTACTGACCACTTGAGCGTCATCTCACCAGATGTAATGACTCCTTTTGCCATTTCATTGAAGTCCATATCCATATTCTTAAACTGAAACGGTATCCAAATACCATTTGAAACAACCTCGCAGTCCAATGGAAGAACATCCATGGATTAAAAAGAAGAAACCAAGTACGAGAACTGGCTTGTGTTGCTAAGGCAAGAGATGGGGCCAGCAAAACGAACTTGATTATTTGGTCTGAACTCTCTTACACAACTTACTAGTGTAGCTAAATCAGGACCATCAGGTGTATAAACTTTTGTTGATAGATTGGTGGTGATGATATTCTGAAGAGGGCACTTGGACTCTGCCATTGGGATGACATCAATAACACGATACTTGTACTCAATGGAAATTACCTTGCAGATGCCAAGAATTGGGTGGACAAGGATCGTGTCTGCTTGCTCAGAGCAAAGTAGTTCCATGCCAGGTGCGCCACATGACGGAGAGCTGGTTTCAAGGCGGAATGGAAACCGGATCTCTGGTCCAACTTCACTGCACCTGGATGCTGGGCAGCTTTGGAAGAAATTTTCATCACTACTTGCACCAGCCATAGTGATTCCATAGTTGAGAACTATGAGGAGCAGAGCTGAAGCTAAAGTGCTAGACATTTCATGAGACAGAAGGCAAAGAGATGATATTGCATCTATGTAATGGAGAGTGTTGGTTTCAGCGACCAGGTATTTGTTGTGGTAGGTGGGGGGGGCCATTATTGCGGTGCAAGAATTCTAACTCGGCGGCTTCATAAGGTGGAATTTCTTGGATAGTTCTTTGAGCTACTGAGGCTTATCCTTTCAAGAATTCTGCACTACAAGCCAAATCCTTGTCATTATGGCCCATGAGACTGGAACCAGTCAACTATTGAGGAATTTTCTTCTCCTAGTGTCCCCCATGTACAGTCAGAAGTTTCCTTTGACAGGATTGACCAATCTCAACTAACCTCCTCCATGACCAGTATATCAGTTCAGACTGGATATTGCATATCTGGTGCTATCATGGCAAACTCTGGTGCATTTCTCCTTTCTACTTCCTGGCGATCCTTAACCATCTTTTCTCTGGTTGCTGTTCTAACGAAGACTGCAGCAGCAGTTGATCAAGAGAAGCTTGATTGCCCAGTTTTCTCCTGTGGTCATCTCCAAGACATCCGGTATCCTTTCCGTATGCAGGGTGATCCCCCTGGTTGTGGTGTTCAAGCATACGAGCTGGTTTGTAGTGACAACAAGGCCACAATTTATATTAACACAGGAAAATACTTTGTGACTAACATATCCTACACTAAATCTATTTTCTGGTTGTTGATGCCAATCTGGATAATAGCAGTTGTCCTATTCCTGAGACGAATCAACATCCTTATAGAGATGGTTTGCAATCAGAAGACACCATGCAATTGTACCGTGACACTTTCTTCAGTGTTACTTACAAGCCAGTTGGTTGCCGGAACAAAAAGAATTCGTTTGTTTATGTATGGACTTCTTCATATGCGTTTTTTGTTGGAAACATGGATCCTTCATGTAGATACTTGAGCATGATTCCTTTAGGCAGTTCGCTTGTGATGGCACCAGACAATGCAAATTATGAAGATGTTGTGAAGTTTATGCGAAATGGCTTTGCTGTTAAATTTCCTTTCCGAAGGGCAGTGGGGACTTACAGCTGGATCATTAACAGATGCCTAAACGATTCCGTAAGGTGAGTCTGAGCTTGCTGTTATCTATGGTTCCAATTTTTCCTCAAATTTTGCTCATATCTCAAATTTTGCCCACCCCCTCATTAATCCCTGTTTTATGTTCCATGGCATAACTTGCAGTTATTTCTACACTCAAATATCTAGTTCAAGCATCCTAAATCAGATTTCTGCCGTTATTGGGATTGACTTGCATTTCTTAAGATGCGTAAATGATTACTCCTACCGAACCAAATTATTTTGGGCTGCAGTCGCCATAATATCTGCTGTGGATACTGTGAAGTTCATGGTATGAGGATTTTCTTTTCGGGGTCATTATAGTTGTAGCTTGCATTCATCTAACTTAAGTTTGCAACCTTGTTTATGCAGTGCTTGTAGTACTAGCGAGATTTATGTTTGCACCATTGGCTGTATTGGTGTTCCTGACTTACAAATACTGGAAAACAAAGATATCTGTCGATGCAGTAGAAAGATTTCTCAACATTCAGCAAGCTCTTAGCCCAAAGAGGTACGCCTATACTGATATCACTGCAATCACAGGCCATTTCAGAGAGAAGCTGGGCCAAGGAGGCTATGGGTCTGTGTACAAAGGTGTCCTTCCTGGTAATGTTCATGTTGCTGTCAAAATGTTGAGCAATTTGTTGTGCAATGGGGATGAATTCATTAATGAGGTGTCGACCATCGGAAGCATACACCATGTCAATGTAGTGCGTCTAGTAGGGTTCTGCTCAGAGGAAACGAGGAGGGCACTTGTCTACGAGTACATGCCTCATGGATCTCTTGATAAATACATCTTTTCATCTGAGCGGAGGTTTTCTTGGGATAAACTCAATGAAATAGCTTTAGGCATTGCCAGAGGAATCAACTACTTGCATGGAGGATGCGATATGCAAATACTACATTTTGACATCAAGCCACACAACATCCTTTTAGATAATAACTTCACTCCAAAAGTCGCCGACTTTGGACTTGCAAAACTTTACCCAAGGGACAACAGCTTTGTACCAGTGAGTGCTGCACGGGGAACTATTGGATATATAGCTCCCGAGACGATATCTCGCAGCTTTGGAGCCATTTCATGCAAGTTAGATGTTTACAGCTTCGGGATGTTACTGCTGGAGATGGCTGGTGTACGGAGAAACTTAGAGCAACATGCAGAAAGGAGAAGCCAGGCATACTACCCTGTTTGGGTGTATAATCAACTAACTCGACAAGAGGTGACCGAGATTTCGGAGTCTGTTGACATCCATGAGGTGGAGAAGAAGCTGTGCATTATAGGGTTACAGTGCATCCAGATCATGTCACATGATCGACCAACGATGGGTGAGGTCATGGAGATGCTTGAAGCTGGCGTTGATAGCCTACAGATACCTCCCAAGCCATTCTTCTGTGGGGATGAGCAAAACTCTGTAGAAGACCCTTCCCATTTCTCCTCCTGTATGAGTGCAATCTCAGAGACTGAATGAAGTAGCTTGAATCTATGCTGAGCTATATTTATGACTGCAACCGCTATCCTCATTGTTCATTCGATTGTATCGAGCGTAATTTGATCCTATTTTGTGTTGCGGCGGCAGGTCGCAGCAGGTTTGCTGATATTTTTAGATAAGGTTATATCTATTATTCCGGCCTCTGCAAGCAGCTTTGTAGATGAAACGGCAAATATTATAGATTGGTATGAATGACGAAAATATATCTTTGTGTAGTTGTGATGAATAGAGTTTGGTGAAATCTTTTTTTCTTGATATATAACATTGTTTAGCTCAAACTTAATCTAAGTAGCGGCGTCATAAAAAGGATTGGAGACGTCGTCATATGCTGTAATCCTGGCTGTCAATACTCCTAGTTCATATAAGTGGAATTTCGCCAAAATAATTTAAACTATTTTGATACACTGTTTTTTTATCGAGGAGACATGTTTGTACTCTCTTGGAATTCTTTCAGTAAAGATAAGCAAGCAAATATATCACATATTACACTGAATAGAACACAAACGCCCATTACTTGCACTGAGTTCTTTCTTTCATACTCCATCCGGTCTTTTTTAAATTGCACGCAGCATTATTTGGCTGTATGAATCGTCAAATAAAACTGACCAGAGGGAGTAGCTTTGCAGTATCCATTTCCCTTTATTTCGTTTCTTTCATTTTTTTTTCAATTACAATTGCTCTAAACGCAACAAACGTCGTTCAGGAAGAGGAGAGCGAAAGCTACAGACATGCATGCTATCATTTTCCAAGAAGATAAATTCGAAAGTAAAGCAGGAACTGTGTATGGATGGTCCGTTTACTTTGACCTGACGAGGTGCAGCTCAGCAAAGGTGATTGTGGGTTGCAGTTAGGCACAACGTCGTAGTCGCCCATACGTACAGCCATACTGGACCGAGAAAACGAGCTCTGCTTCCCTCCAACAATGCTAGTGCTTAGTTCCAACACGGCAGTTACGATCGAGTATTTTATTTTCAGTCCCTTCAATTTGCATTCTCAAAGCCGGCTGTTTGTTGACTAGACTTCTCCCGGAAAATCACTGCCGGCTTCTTCACCGCGAAGACGAGTAAGCAGGAGCAGCGCAACACTCTACGCAAGATTTCTAAGGTAAATCATTGTTTCTTCTTCAGTTTAGCCATTGTTTCAAGCAAGATTCTGCTTCGCTTCGGTGGGCTGCATCTGGAACATGTGAACACACTCCTACATCGCTGGAATGTGTGAACAAAACTCCTACCTCTAGAACCCGTTGCAAATTACGATCAAGCAAAGACTACGACATTGTTGTTACCTCCAGTGAGGAAATCAATGAGCAGCGCGGCGAAGACGAGCAGGGACATGAGCAGCACGAGCAACATCTGGCCGATCGAGGAACGAGATGCTGCAAGCCTGCAACTCATCTTCTCCCCCTGTACTATACACCAGGAATGAGCCTAGGAGTTCCTCATCTGCTGTTAAGGGGGTGTTCGGAGGCCCTAAAAATTAGTGGAGAGAGAAAATGCCGGCACCGTTTAGGAGTACTAAACAAAGTCTAATTACAAAACTAACTGCAGAACCCCTATGTTCATTCGCGAGACGAATCTAATGAGGGTAATTAAGTCGCGATTAGAAGATGGTTACTGTAGCATCACTGTTCCAAAACATAGATTAGTTAGGCTCATTAGATTCGTCTCGCGAATTAGCGGGGGGGTCGTGACATAGGTTTTGTAATTAAACTTTGTTTAGTACTCCTAAACGGTAAAAAAAAATTCTCTCTCCTCTAAAATTTAGAGGCTCCGAACAGCCCCTAAGTCCTCTCAAGTCATCCTCCGCTCTGTAATGGAGCTGTAGTTTTAGTACGTGGAGTGGTTTGCATTGGTTCCTGGAATACTGGTTACTGGCAAGCAAACCTTCTTTCTGATCGAGATGCTGTGAGCATCTTGGTTAACAATGACATTGCGCGAGGGGTACGTTCAGTGGCAATGTTGCAACGAATCAGGCTCCAGAGTTGCTTGTTGATGAACTGTTATATCAAAAAATAATATATCTACTTGATCTTTGATTAAGGAGGAATAATCATATTAGAGTTTTATTGCAAAATCAATTTCATACTAAAAACAAAGAAAGAAAATGCAATACGATCAGACTAAATGATGGCTCGTCTGTGGTGTTGCTGGAGCAATGCCGATCGTCGATGGATGTGCATGCTCGCTGGGCATGTAGTACTCCCTCCAGATACATTTACTTTTCCGCCAGAACACTTTTATTTGGGTTGGAAATACTTGTCACGTAAGTACCTCAAAAGCAAGCATGCGCGCGGCATCCGTGCAGGCGCACCATCTGCATCTGACAAGTCAACTTCAGTGAACAACGTCCGGTGTATGTCCAGACGGAGATGGAGGTGAAGGCGGCTGCCTCGACCCTGCTGAAAAGAACACCATGTATCGAATGATATATCAACATTTTTTTTCCTTTTGCCGAGTATAGAATGGTACAGACGAGTAGAAATGAAAGGGGAAAAATTAACCAGGAGTTTCAGTTGCTCTGTATACCTTGCACGGGCTCAACGTGCAGCGCGCAAAGGATGAATGCAGCTGCGAGGATCGCAGACCATACGACGACCAACAGGGCGGAGGAGACAGGTGCCAGCTTCATTTCAGCTACACTCTCTCAACGTTCGTTTGTTTACCGTGTTTCTGATAACGCTACCTCTTTATATACGTAGCGGGTACCGATGATTACCGTGTTTTCTAAGTCCAGCGTGATTTTTGCCGTGTTTATTACTCCGCCTCTGAACCAGATCAACTCAACCGACGACGACGACGACGACTGTTCCTGTCAACGGCCGAGACGTTGCACAACGTGTGTTGACCTCTTGGAGAAAACCGTGCCAATATAACGAGAGGTTCGTATACGTGGTCTCCTCTTGTGGCTGTAGGAGTTAAGGTTCCGAAAGTTACAGTAATTGGGTTTGACATTTCACTCCTCAACGAGGAAATTGTCTAGCTCAGGAAGATCGGAAGTCTAGTGTGGTAAATGGACCTAACTGTCTGTGCCTAACTCTTTCTTTTTTGAGAGAGTGCCTAACTCTTTCTACTCACAATGTTTCCGTAACAAGCAGAAATGTGGAAAGACAGTCTAGAACGTCGCGGATTTGACATATGTCAAAAGTTAAGCACGCCAGTGTGCACGAGTGCATGCCGAGGTAGAAATGTTGGAGTTGGTGGTCAGCAGCGTAGCTGTGTTGTGTAGGCCCTTCCGCTCTTTATGAGCTAGACATATGATGGTTGAAATTATAGTTAAAAATTGTAGAAAATGTGAATTAAAATTTAGCTAAAATAGGTTGTTGTTAAGCATTGTTTGGACTACTTAAAATACTTAAAACGCTATTTTCATTTCTAGAACAAAGTAAAAATACTATATTCATCAGACAAACATTTAGATACCTAGAATAAAGTAAAAGATATAAAAGCATATCCAATGATCCATTTATCCAGTCTCTCATCTTGTATTTGAAGGTGCAGAAGGTAAAATCGTCTCCAACAAAGCCCTCATTCATCTCCTAAGGATGAGAGACCTCTTATATTACCTCCTTCCTCCCTCAACTATAGGAGCCTCTTTGGTCCTCCCTCATATCCTCCACAATGGATGACATGTGCGACCATTAGGAGTAGGGGGCAGATTTAAGAGGATTGTATGGATAACATGTAGGACCGTTAGGAGTAGGGGGCAGATTTGATAGGATTGTTGGAGATGGTGGTGAAGTAAGGGTTAAAATATAAATGAGAGAGCTCTCAAATGGATGAATAAGGGGTTAAAAATAAGAGCTTCATTGGAGATGCTCTAATATAAAAAATATTATATTTATCACTCCCATAGCATCACACAGGTAAAATGCTAGGCAAGAAATAATTAGGGGTAAAAACCAAAAAATCTTTATCTCTCTCAGCTCTCGCCTCCCTCAACCCTAGCGCCGCCGCCGCCCCCCTTCCGCCGTGCCTGCACCGCCACTGCGTCGGCGGCCCGTGCCGCCGTCGCTCCACCGCCAATCCCCGCCAACGCCGTGGTTGGCGTGACTTCTATCGCCCCATAAGAGTGATCCATCCAGATAGACAGAGATATGGCTCCGGTGAGAAAGACAGTGAGGAAGATAGCTGCGGGGCAAGCCGCCAAGGCCACCGCTGCTGTTGTGCTGCCTTCGTCACCTCCATCGAAGATGCCCCGCACGGAGGATGACGATGGGGCCGGGAAAGAGACGACAGGGCACCTGCCGCACTTGTGGTTGGAGCCGGACGCGCCGTGTTTATATTGCCCCATCTGCTTCTTGCCTTTCGAGTCGACCTGGCAACGGGGATCATCCCCGCGCGGGGAAGGCCTCCATCCCCGCCCCGATAAGGTAAATCCCCGAATCCGCCCCGTTCCCGATAGGTTAACAGGGCAAAATCTTGCCCGTCCCCGTCCCCGGCGGATCCCCGATCCCCGTCGGGGCCCCGCGGGGCATGCACGCCGATGTCTGCCGTCCCGGAATCGCACGCTGCCGTCGTGGAAGCCACGCCCCGGAGCCACGCGCCGCCGTCGTGTCGTCCCGGAGTCGCACACGCCGTCGTGGAAGCCGCCCCGAAGCCGCGCACTGCCGTCGTGGAAGCAGCCCCGAAGACGCGTGCCGCCGTCGTGGAAGCCGCCCCGAAGCCACGCGCCGCCGTCGCGTCGTCCCGGAGCCGCGCGCGGAGAGGATTTGGTCGAAGTCGCTTGAGGAGAGAGGAGGCCGGGCTGGGCAAATCGCGTGACTCGCGTGAGAGAGGAGACCGAGCTGAGAGAGTCAAGTGGCGGCTGATTTTTGGGGAAAATGAGTGTTAGGGTTTCAGATGGGGGAGAGTGAGTTTATACAATTCTGGGCCATGGAGATCGTGGGCTGTTTGGGCCAAATCTGTTGATGTTTGCTTGTTGGGCTTAAAATTGTTACATGGGCTGCGCTTATCGGGTCCCCAATGGATCCCCGCGGGGGAAACCGATCCCCATCCCCGCCCCGATAATTATCAGGGCCCCGCCCCGCTAGCCCGCGGGGAAAAACTGCTCCCCATCCCCACCTCGTTCGGGGCTGAGCCCCGCGGGGTCCCATCCCAGCGGGGAAATTTGCCACAGGACACTACAATTTGCTGCCTTTTGCTGATTCACACCAAACTTTCTGAAATTTGCTTTGTACCATTACAAATACACGCTTCTTTGCCAGAACACATCAAAGCCAGTAAAATAGTGTATCCTAGAATTCCTGATGAGAGAGTCATAATTGAAGGACCAATTTACCCTTGAGCTAACAGCACCTCCCGATTTAGAGTGAAAAGCTTTGCTCGTACCGCTGCTGCTGTTTGAACTGGAAGCCATCAAGGCTGCGGGGAGGTAACTGGAAGCCGCCGGCGCCGAGGCCGTTGGGCAGCAGCTCGTGCACGTGCAGATGCGTCAGTGTGAGCACTATCGGCAGCGGCGACGGCGGCGGCAGCCGGGAATGGTCACAGGCATGACGTCGCGGCGGCAGCCCCAGGAGTCACTCGGGGATAAGCGGCGCGCGGCAGAGCGAGCATGTGAGCTCGTCGTGTGCCATCCAGCGGTGCAAGCAGCCGTGGTGGAACTGTGGAAGGCGTGACGAGCCGGCAGCGGGCGCACCTCGTCCCCGACGGTGATGCCGTTGAGACGGACGGCGCAGTCGCCTCCCTGCACGCCACGCCTGCCATCTCGTCGAACCGAAAAAACGAGGAACTTTTCTTCGATGATCACCGCCGGCACGGGCCGGAACTCAGGGTGCTGGTGCTGCAGCGAGGCCACCGCTCCGCTGTGCACGGACCCGTGCTCCTGCTGTGCCACTGCCGCCATCGTGAAGGGGGCAGTGCGTACTTGACGTCCAGCTTCACGGCGGGCTAGGCCTAGGATTTTGCCTGGGTGGCGGGCCTGGCGGCGATGGCGACATGGCGTTTGAGCAGGGAAGAACGAAAAGAGGGAGAAGGGGATGCCCTCACGGGTTCGATTCTGCTCAACCAAATTGTTAGGGGTATCTGCGGTCATTTTGAAGAACTTCTCTCACTCAAATTTAAACATTCACTATTATATTGGCTCCGGTGTGCTCTAGCAAAGAAGCATCCTTTTGTAATGGTACCCAGCAAATTTTAGAAAGTTTGGTGTGAATCAGCAAAAGGCAGCAAATTGTAGTGTCTACTTTCTTACTTTAGCATTGCGTGACCATGCATGTTCGATGTCTCCAGTGCACCAACGGGCACGCCGCGTGCGCGCAATGCTGCCTCCTCTTCAACCGCAAGTGCGGGTCCTGCAATGAGCCGATCGGCGACATGCTGATGCGGTGCCGGCCGTTGGAGAACGCCATCGCCGAGATGAACATTGACTGCAAGTTCCGGAAGCACGGCTGCGACGAGGTCGTGCGGTACACGGAGCGGCACGTCCACGAGGAGTCCTGCCCGCGAGCGCCATACGGGTGCCCCGTCGACGGCTGCACCTACCTCGTGGCCCTCAACCTGAAGCTGTACGAGCACTTGGTGGTCAACCACGCCAACACAGTCAACACCATCTCCTACCTCCAGACCACGACGATGACTGTCTGCAACCGAGAGCCGTTCCGCGTGCTCCTGCAGTCCGACAAGGGTCGCGTGTACCTGCTGCTCAACGGCGGCGACATCCTAGGCGGCCGGTCCCTGTCGCTGGTCTGCCTCGGCCCGCGTCCGGAGGGGAACGCAGAGATCAACTACAAGATGGAGGTGCGCGGCGTCGAGCCGGGCGCGCTCACGCTGGCGGGGACCGTGCCTTGGGTCCACAACCTCAAAGGGTTCCATGCAAAGAAGTTCCTGTTCGTGCCGGATGCGGAGTGGGGATCTTCCAGCACCGTCTCCGTCAGCGTTCGCGTTGGTTGATGGCACGGTATTGATCCTCCTGCATCCGACTAGGGCCTCGCATTTTGGATGTCTTTTGATCACAATGTTTTGGGGATGCCTGCCTTGCTTCTGCATATGCCGGTACTCGCTAGTGTTGCTTTGCTTTTGTTTGTGTTCTGTGTTAGCATGCTCCGGAGCGTTCGCTCCGTCAGCACCCGGGTTCGAGCGCGCGGGCACCGAGCACTGTAGTGAAAAAAAATCCCCTCGTTCATGCTGCAGTGAAAAAAAATCCCCTCGCTCTCCCCGGGTCAAAGCACATGGTTAAGACTCGCGCCGAAGCTCACAACGGCCAGCTGAGTCCCTGTGTAGGATCGGGGAGGGGGTTCGGGAGTTTTCTCGGCCTGCGTGAGAGGCTCTTCTCCTTAGCAAAATGCCGTCGGGGGCGGTCTTACCCCCGGCAGGTCGAGTTTTTTTTGTTAGCATGGTTGCTTTCTCGATGCTTGGAACTTAATAAATCGTTTAATATGTCGAACTATTTCGATTGGAACTTGTTTAATCTGTGTACGTCTGTGTGCAATTGTTTTCGTGTTCTATCGATGTGGAAGAAGGTGGTCCTGAGTCCTGTTTGTACTTTTATCACGGTTCGCGAACCCAATTGCAGCTCCCGGCTTTACCCCGCCGCTGCTGTATCCTCTTGCATCGCTTGACGCCTGTCATGGACGCACCGGAGGAGCGGCGGGCGTCTTGATCGTGATCCGAGTTTGATGGACGATGCCACTGTTGGGAGGTCCCTGTTCGTGGTCGATCTCGCGGACGGCGAGGACGCATGGAGAAGGTTCCGCTTGTCGTTGTCCGTGCGTCGACAACACCGTGCGGTGCGAGGACGAGCAGAGAGAGCAAGGTCGTGATCACATCAGCAGCAGTACGGAGAGGCACTCGGCGCTGGGGCCACGTGCCGCCGCTCAGGCTGCTCTCCCGCCGTGCCGCGAGGAGCTGTGGTACCTGTTCAGGGCTCGTTCGGTTGTTCTGGAACAAATCCTCAGACTTAGATTGTTCGCCTTGCTGCTTTGCAGCAGTTGCGATTCAACAGCTACAGTGTTCCAGTTATTTCTTCAGCAGTCGCTACAATGTTCACAGTTATTTCTTCAGCAGCCGCTACAGTAAAACAGCTGCAAAACAGCCTGCCGAACAAGCCGACTGATTCATTCAGGGGCAGGAACGAGTGGTTCCACTCGTTTCACTCATTCCTGCTGTCACTCATTCCTGTTCAAACATTCCTGACATGCTGTTCGGCAGAGTATGATTCAAGCCAGGACTTGGCCCAGGAACTCCTCATTTCACATCTCAAATTGATACAGCAGCAGCCAAAATTATATGGAATCAATCACAAAATAGCACAATAGAACCTGTCTACTTGCCCATACATGAACATACACACAGATCAAGTAACTGAACTAGAAAAGTTTTAAAAAAAAGAGGCTAACTGAACTAGCCATCTGCTCATGAATTCACAACCAGAACCGCAGCCTAATCCATTTTCTCACCAATCCACTACGAATTGTTGGGTTAATCTGAAAAGAGAAGTGGTAAACGTATTCAGCTCCAGATGTCCATGCCAAATTGACATAGCATTTCAGTATTAATGAACTACCAGAATGACAAGATTATGAAAAGATGAGAAAATTATTATGCAACAGGAAAATCATTCAATCTTGTACTGAAGCTACACATGCCAGTAGCAACGAGCTCAGATCATTCATTGCTCGCAGAAGAATTAAGCTGCTGCTAGCTACTGCTCTTCCTATTGGTGAAATGAACAGAGTCTCAACATATAAACAGAGTCAAGACCACTACTAGGATACTAGCAGCTAGTTCTCTTAAATCTTGACAAGGTACTTTCTTACGTCTTTTACCGTTTTATCTGATAGTACCAGCTAAAACTATTTATGCAAAAAAAATCAACCACAGAACTGTAATGTTACAACCATCAAGAAGTCAAGATTTCTGAAAAGAAGTCAAGATTTCTGAAATGGAACTTCTCAGGAGAATTGTAACATGATCATGCAAGCACAATACAAATGAAAGTGTAGCTCATTTCAGTGTTCAACTTTAACATCAGTTTAATATCTTCTGCAACTGTATTGTAGCACAAACTGACCATCAGTACACTGTTTGGTTGGGTTTCAGATAACAATGTGGTAAGTTCTTTTAACAAAATTGAAATGGAGATATACCAATACAAACAATGGCAAGTTAAGAAACAGAAAACGCCTGACAATTGTTGTGCCAATGCCGTCTCTGGAAACACTAACATTCTACATCAACAAGAAATCTCAGATTCCACAAAACAATGCCCTGATCCAAGCCCCAACAGCAAACAGCCATGCTGCTCCATGTGATCCATACGTGTATGGACTGGCTACAAATCACTTGCAATACCAGGTACAAGAAGTGCAGGCAGCCAGCTAACTATACAAGGAATTCTAGTAATCAGTACAAGGATGATTTGCCTCTAATTCCAACATTAGAAATTCTATCAGAATAAACGACTAGATGTTAATCTTCACAGGGTCTTGCAAAACAGTTGGTTGTTCTTGTTTATAGTCACATATTAGCTCATCCTATTGTGTAGCACAAATAATTACACAGCAACATAATTGTCAAATTGGGAATGCTGTGTACAATGTCAAAAGGGCACCATCATTATCAGAAACATCATTGTTCTAAGGGCATCCAACAATTTCTCGAGAAAACAGAACCGAGTCTCCCAGGGACTATACATGGCTCGCATCTTAGGTCCAACTAAATCATCTTCTATTTGTAAACAAAACTGCCAATACTGAAGCTCGGACCAACGTTCTTGCCGTATCTGGATAGCCTAGACAGCGCGCAACTGAAACTCAAAAACCAATCGAGAGAAGACGGGAAGAAGGATGGGCGGCGCGTTACCGGGGAGAAGCAATGCAGGGAGGATACGGAGGAGGTCGGGTGGACTCGTCGCCGTCGTGGCTGGGTCGGGCCGCCGCGCCGTCGTCTCGCGCCGCTGCAGCTCGCGGCTCCGATCCGGAGGGTAGGAGGTACGGCTCCGTTCCGGGCTGAAGTGGGGCAGAAATGGCCATTCCGGCCCATGCTTCATGCCGGCTCAGGCCTAACCGAACGCTTCTTCCGTGTGCGCCCCGGCTCCAAACAGGGCCGGCCCGATCCGCGCGGAACCGACGGCGTTCCGGGCCCGGATAGGCCTAACCGAACGAGCCCTCAGGGGGCTCGCGTTCGGCGGCGCGAACCCGGAGGACCGCCCGGACCTGGCGCGTGTCGCCGTGGCGCTGTTCCAGGGATTCATGCTCCTCAGCGCCTCGCCGTTCACCACGGTGAGCAACCTCGCCGCGTCGCTAGCTGCGCGCCGACATGACCGCGCGCGCCCGGCGCGGCGTGCTGAACGTGTCCGCCGCACCGACCGTGCTGCTGCCTGAGCATTCTTCCCGCAACGCCGACGCCGGGGAGCTCGACGATGACCGTCCCGAGTTTTGCTTCCGCTGCAGGCCGGTGAAAGGCGACGCGTCTCGCACCCCGTTCTTGTTCTGCGACAGGCGCAAGTCGACGACGCGGGATCACGAGCAGCTACCCAAGGTGAAATTGCTGGAGCTTGTGACTGGACGCGCCGCCGTTCCCGTCGACGTCGGGGAGACGCGGTTCGACGTGCTAGTGTGGCGGTCCCGCGTCCCTCCGTACGCGAACTACGTCGTGGCGTGTGACGTGGATAGAGCTCGGCAGGTGTGGTGGCCGGCGAGAAGCCAGTTCGTAAGAGGAGGAGAAGCCAGTAAGGTGAGATGGCCGGGCAAGGTAAGTCTCTCGCTTCTCCTCCTGACCGGATGTGGCTGTAGTACAGATGCATAGGGGACCCCCACAGCAGGACATAACATCTTGTCCTCGCCACAGGGCACGGCGTCCCCGTCGACCACATTTTTCAATGCATGTCTCAACTGTCCGGTCTGCAAATTTCTCTGGGGAAGCTGCATGTATATATGCATTGTATGGGTTAAAGAAAAAAAGCTGCGTATAAGACACCACCTGACCCCTTTCTATGTTAACTGCATCCGATCTGCTGCCATCAATTCTGCGGAGGGAAGATCGGACTATCAGGGCTCTTTTGGATTGAAGGAAAAAATTTCCTTTCCAGCGTTTTTTCTGTGAAATTCCTGTGTGATTCCTGTGAAATTCCTGCGTTCCAAAGGAGGCCTTACTTAGGAATGTAAAATTTCATGCCTCGCTTTTTTGGCAAACAACAGGTAAGGTGGAAAGGAAAATAATTAGCGGTGCGGTCTGTTTGATCTAAATTCGCGTGGTGGCACGACCTGTTTTATGGTGGCAGGAGAAACAGCAAGTGCACGCACTCCTCCTGCGGCGTCAAAAATCCTCTTTCCTCGCCTTCCTCTATTGATAGGTAATTGAAGATCATTCGCCATCATCAGCCATGGCTCAAATGATCCCATCCTCCTGCGCCCCAAGTGTGTGCCCCAAGGTCGTCATCGACCTTACCGCATTAAGCCCTCGCAAACCGTTTTCCCCCTCCACTAAAGTCGTGATCCACTTTACGTCCCTCCTCATCTTTCTCCTCTGACGCTGAGCCGCACTAACGCTAGCGCCAACACTGCTGCCGTCTCTGTCCGCAAGTCGTCTTCGTCCAGGGTGACCATTGATCCGTCCTCATCTTTGCCCCGATGAAGCTATCTCCGCTTGCAAGTCGTCCAAAGTGGTGATCATTGATTTGCCCTGCGTCTCCGCCGCTGCCATTGAGTCCACCGTTGCACCCTTTCTTAATCATTATCTGCAGTACCATCTACTACTACCGTCGCCACTGCCTGCCTGATCCCGCCGCAACTAAGTCCTCTTCCACCACGTTAGTAGCACCATCTGCCGTGCCCAATGAGGACGAAGCCACCAGCAAGAAGAAACTCACAAAATGGATATTAATCATACTACTCAAACCTATGTATTGTATAATAGGCTGTAATCTTATGATTAAATCCAATTTTTGAGTTTCTCTTTGCTCGTGGCTTCATCCTCACCGGGGACGGCAGATGGTGTTGCAGACGTGATGGAAGGGGACTTAGTGGTGTGGGCTCAGGCATGGCAGTGGCGACGGTAGTGGCAAATGTTGCTACAGATGTGGTGGCCGGTGGGGAAGAGGGTGCAACGGTGGACTCGGTGGCAGCGGAAAAGACATATAAATGACCACCACCTTAGACGACTTGCGAGCGGAGACAGTAGCACCAGCGGAGGCAGAAAGATGAGGATAGATCAATAATCACCTTGGAATATTGGATGGAGACGACTTGCGAGCGAGACTGCAGCACCGTTGGTGCTAGCGTCAGATCTAGAGGTGGTTCAAGAGGGTAGCACGAACTCAGCATCAGAGGATGGAGAAAGATGAGGAGGACGTAAGGTCGATCACGACCTTGGTGGACGGGATGACAGCTTGCTAGGGCCAAAGGAGGTAAGGTCGATGAGGACCTTGGGGCGCACAAATTTGGTGGCGTGGGACAATTGAGATCGTTCGAGCCATCACTGATGATGGCTAATGACCTTCAATCACTTGTCATTTATAGAGGAAGACGAGGAAAGGGTTTGACGCCAACGGGAAGGGCTCTGTTAGCGATTTCTAGCATACCATTTTATATGCCAACTGCGCCTTATTTAGAGCATAAATGTCATCATTATAGGCCATTAACCCTTGATAATAGCACTATATTTGTATATATGTCGTTCTAGAGATTTATTGCAGAAACATATGAAAAGGACGACATTCTGGACATTTTGGCTGATCTGGACCTGAAGAGAAGAAAAGCAGCAGAAAAGGCTCACTGTGCCGATCGGCACAGCCTTGTGCCGACCGGCACAGGGGACTGCAGGGCCATCGAGGCTGGCCCACCATTCAGTTAATTCTAGAAGGAAGTTATCCGAACCAATCTTGGGAGATATTTGTCACGAAGAGATAAAAGATACTCGAAGATTTGAAAGAGCAATGCAAGACTTGATCTCGAAGAAAACTGATTGGAAGGCCCACATGGAAGCTACCTAGGACTTCGGAACTAACTTAGAGAGGAGACCTTAGCTCTAAACTCTCTTCCCGAGATCCTTTTCCTTTCCGAAGCACAACCCTATATAAACCTGTAGAAACCCTAGGGTTTCGGGATCGGCCGCTAGAGGGACAACACAGCTAGTAAGTTTAGAGCCACCGGGGCTTTGCCCCTTTCTTCATGTTCTCTAGTTGTTAGATCAAGAACCGCTGGTGCTAAGAGGTGATCCATCAAGGTAGGCCTACTAGATGGTGATGTATCTTGTATTATGTATTATCAAAGTATGGTTGAATATGTGGATGAATGGTTTTGATTATTGACTGCCTGAATTTTATGGTCTTTACATGCACTTGTTCCTACGCTTAGTGACGACTAAGTATTAGATGTTATCTTAATTGTGGTGGCAATAAGAGGTGAGAGATTCAATCTCTCACTATCTCCATTGTGGTTAAGGTAGTATTGGGATCTTGTAATGCACCATAATTGCATATTGTCTCTGTACCTCAACGCGCTGGAATATGCGAGATCTTTGAGATGATGTGTAGAGTGGGAAGCGGCTACCGACTAAGGCGAACAGGTCGTGACAGGGCACGTCGGAAAGGGGTTTCTTCCTACCGATCTTCGGTTATCAATAATTAAGTAAATCCGTTTATGATGCTATTTAACTAACCTTTTTGTTTATATCTCAACTAGCAGACTTGGCTAACTTACCCCGTGATCTAATCTGGTTCTTTAGGCTGTTCAGACATACTTCGAACAATTCAGCCTTCGTGCCGACCGGCACACCACTGTGCCGATCGGCGCATCCCTCAATTCTCCCAAAACTTACGCTCACGCTCACTAGAAAGCCTGGCTATATCTTTTACTGACAATTCTGTTTAATTCCCATTGGTCCTTGTGGTTCGATTAAACTTTGGAATACTCTTCTGGGGGAAAAAGTGCTATAACTGTACACCGTCCACTTGCGGTATATAAGTAGGTGCGTACAAACGACCAACAAGCTATCTTTTTCTGGCGCCGTTGCCGGTTTCCCTTCCAATTGTAATGCGCCTGCGAGTTCAGTTTTAAATTCAATCAATGATAGTGCTCCCCGGGCTTGCATACCGGTAGAGCAATATTTGTGTTTCCATATCTTTGTCGTTTTTGAAGGAAACAGGCAAAAAGGCAAGTGTGGGGGGGGAACATCGCCATATCTGGAACAATCACGACCAAATCATCCAGAACCATACGAGGCAACTCAGGAATGGCCAACACGCGAAACAACAGAACCAGTGGGGTCCAGGCCAGGTCGGCCGACCCCACCAGGAGGGTCGGGCGACCCCTGGTGGTCCCCACCAGGCTCCAGCCTCCTCCTGCCTCCTGAGTTTGCACCACACTTCCACTTTTTGCCTGCTACACCGTCAAGTTCATTCTGATAATCTAAAAATTAAATAAAACTTGACGCACTAATCTTTTGGGAAAATCATAATTGATTTATCTTTTGCCCACAACTCTACCTCTCACATTAATGGACTTGCACACTTGTTATTTCTCGCTTCATCGCTGAATACTTGTGAACACCTTATCATTAGGAACCCATGTTTTTCCTAGATAATTGGCATGTGAGATATGGTTTGTCGAAATGATCTTTGCTTAACCTTCAAGTCCTTGGGAATTTATCTTTATGAAAATCAAAAATTCCATAGTATGATGCTCCTCACTTGATCTATATTTTCCTACCAAGGCCAAGAACTCTACATGAATACTTTGATAGCCTATAAGCTGCTAGTTGTTGATTTGAGCTTTGTCAAATTCTTGGACCCTAGTGAGAAGCTTGTCATACTCTTTGGATCAAGATCACGTACACTCCACCTCACATGCTACACTTCTACACTGGAAGTTGAGCAACATTCCATCATCCACCCACAAAATAAATACTCCAAAAATCTTTGTTACCTTTCTCTCTCAAAAATATCATTGGAGACATGGCTATGCAAAAAGAAAAAGAATAATCCCTGCTCATACAAAAGTAGAGCATGATGAAAAAATGATGATGGGAAAAATAAAGAAAAAAAAAAGTATGATAGCCATGTCCTCCTCAAAAGTTCAAAAAGAGAGAGAAGGTAACACCATAAAAAGGAGTACAAATAATTTTCCACTTCATGCCACCACCACACATGCACATCTTGATCAGATTGTATGACTTGTTTTCTCCATTGGATCCAGTCTTTGACTTAGCAAAATAAGAGACACTAGTATGCTCCACTTTCCCTACCTTGAGCTCCACAAAAGCCTGATCAAACACAAGGAGGGAAGAGGCTAAATCATGGCCCTTGAGAGGAAAACACATAAACACCATGAGCGACTTGAGAGAATCATTTGAGGAGCATGAAACTATGTTTTTATTTCTGAAAATTATGCAAAAATCCCAAAGTACTTGACTGGGAAGGCGAGGTGATTTGAGACATGACCGTTCCACTTATCAATCATCCAAGGAAGGCATGTTAGACACCTCAAAGTTCACAGGTATGAAGTGTGGCTTGTAATAACTTGTGTGCAGGCTCCCATTTATGAGGATGAGTATCTCCCGCCTTATGCTCGCAACTTTACTCGAGGACGAGCAAAGAGCTAAGTGTGGGGGAGTTGTTGACGGCTCTTAGACCCAATATTTACCCATCAACTAGCTGCGCTTTTTATAATGAAACAATCACCAAAAGTAGACTTAGGTCTTTAAACTAATGATTTCCACGAGTCTTGGTGAATTTGTGAGTGCAGCTGCAATTCACAGGAAAACGGGGAAAAGGAAGCATAAAAGGCCCATCCTGGAAACACCAATTTTCCCCGTCATAAAGAATTATCCAAATAAAGCCCAACTCCCAATAAAAAGACTTCAAGTCCACGCATAGCAAGTGGATCAGAGGAGAAGGCAGCCAGGGAAGCCCACCTGAGAAGGCCCAGGCCCAGAGGGGCCAGCCACAGGTCGGCCGACCCCAAACCCTAGGTCGGCCGACCCCCTGTGGTGGCCCCACTGGCCCATCTTGTTATGTCGGTTCGCCACCGCCTTCCAGAGGTCGGTTCCACCTGCAATCAATGCCACCGACCTAAGGAACCGCCTCAAGTTGCCGACCTTCTTGGGCTATAAATAAAGGGGTACCCCCCTCCTCCAAAGCACATCACAAGACACAAGTCATTCCACTCCCATCCAGGCCAAGGGCCTCTTGTACAGTAGTAGGATAGAGGAGAGGGCAAGGATCAAGAGAGGGATAGCTTTCCTTTTAGTTATTTCCTTATCTTGTACCCTTGGCGGATATTTATCTTATTAATAGTTCATCGTTCGTTCTTCGTTCGTTCGTCGTTCGTTCATCGTTCTTCGTTCGTTCTTAGTTCGTTCGTCGTTCGTTCATCGTTCGTCGTTCGTTCTTAGTTCGTTCATCGTTCGTCGTTCGTTCGTCGTTCGTTCATAGTACGAACCTTGTTCTTATTCGTAAGATTAGTATTCGTGGTGTTATTGATCTAGCGAGCTTTACATACTAGTCGTTATTCTTGTTATACTTGTTTACGGGATCATCGCTCCGCCAGGGGTGCTCTAGCCTTCCAGATTGGTACCAGGACCGGGTTAGAGTAGTAATCGACGGCATAGACGTGGTGTCTAGGCTAGAGGTTACCTTTGTTTGCAGCGTGCCCCACGGTTTGTAGAGGTAGGCGGCAGGTGGTGACAGCCCTGTCCGTCCCTTGTAATCCTCCACGTTCGGGTTCGTCGTAGAGCTACAGGCTGGCGTGACTTGGCAGACCAGGTCTATACCAGTGCCCGAAGTAAACGAGTAGAACTAGAGTGCGATCGTCCTGCGGGACAGCTAGATCTTTATTCATCCTCTCAATCCTATACTACTGCCATTCTTGTGTGTCCTTGGGTAAAACTAACCTTGCTGCAGATTATCACCGTTCCTTGGGGAAAACAAATACGATACCTTGGAATACTCCCGGGTGAAGTGCTACAACGGTATTCCGTGCGCTTGCGGATTTATTCGTGGTGTAAGAAATACCAACAGTGTCCAAGAACTATGCCCTCTCGGACCATGAAATGGCACTTTTCCCAATTAAGTACCAGGTCCTTCTCACGGCATCTCTGTAAGACCTTGTCTAAATTTTCTAAGCAATGATCGAAGGTTTTTCCATAAACAGAGAAATCATCCATAAAAGCTTCCATAATTTCTTCGATCATATCAGAGAAAATAGACATCATGCAACGTTGGAACGAGGCAGGTGCATTGCACAAACCAAAAGACATGCGACGATAAGCATAAGTTCCATACGGGCATGTGAAATTGGTCTTACTTTGATCGTCGGGGTGGATGGGAATATGATGATATCCCGAATACCCATCAAGGAAACAAAAGAAAGAATGATTTACCAACCGTTCCAACATCTCATCGATGAAGGGTAGCGGAAAATGATCTTTCTTTGTAGCCTTGTTAAGTTTTTGGTAATCAATGCACATTCGCCACCCCGTGACGGTTCGTTGAGGAATGAGTTCATTTTTATCATTATGAACAACCGTCATACCTCCTTTCTTGGGTACCACTTGTACGGGGCTCACCCAATCACTGTGAGGAACAGGATAGATGATCCCGGCGTGTAATAGCTTCAAGACCTCTTTCTTCACAACTTCTCTCATCGCATTATTCAGCCTCCTTTGAGGTTCCCTTGAAGGTGTACTTTCAGGATCCGTGGGAATGCGATGGGTGCAGAGAGCAGGGCTGATCCCTTTTAGGTCTTCAAGTGAGTAGCCAAGAACGGAACGATGTTTTTCAAGCACGGCTATGAGTTTGGTGGTTTCTTCTTCCGAAAGCTTGTCACTTATGATGACGGGAGCTTGCGGATCTCCGTGCAAGAAAGCATAGCGCAAACCGGAAGGTAGCGCTTTGAGATCAATGGGAGGTCGTGGCGGTGGTGTGGTTTGTGGTAGCTGAAAGGTGTCCTCCGAGTCGGCTTCTTCTAAGATAAAGTCTTGTGCATCTTCTTCCAAAGCCAGCTCGGGGTCCATGTGAGGAAAAATGGCCATGACCTCCTCCACTTGATATTCCTCAAGTGGTTCATCGGAAAGAGTGTTTCGTGAGGTGGTAATTGGAATGGAGAATGACTCTTTTCCGAGGGTGAAGTTGAGGTTTCCAAATGATGGGGCATCAATGAGGAATTTTTCTATGGGATGCCCTATCATTATGTCGAAGTCTGGGACCTCGAAGACGTAGAAATCCAGGATAACCTCAAGGTCTTCATGATAGAGAGTTACATCTCTAACAATCCCCAAACTCTCAAGAATGTGGCCTGTGTTGGTATTTCTTACACCAAACAGAAAACACCACCTTAGGCTGGTTAGGCCTAGAGTGAATATTCCCGGTTCGGCGCCAGAAATACCTGGGGTTAAGTTACTTGCTTAGGATACATAATAATCCACAACTAGCAACGAGTGCCAGATATGTATTATTAGTATTCAATCATAAAAGATAATCCGCAAGCGCACGGATAACCCGTTGTAGCATTTCACCCGAGAGTATTCCAGGGTATCGTTATTTATATTTTCCCAAAGGAAGACGTGGTTGACAAGTGTGTACTTATACTCATGGTGTTACAAATGATAGATCATAACCAATATCCAAATGCAGGGGTAAGGCAATGTGTGGATAGAGGATAGTGTGACACACACAGCAGGCATTTCCACTCTCTGATAAAAGGCGAGAGGCGGCTCTAAGCTAGACTAAGGTTAAGTAAGAGGGACTGCTACTCCTAATGTACATCGTCAAGTAGCGTGCGTAGCATCTACCTATAGCCTAAGCTGCACACAAGCCAAGACTAAGCTGCTCTACTGCCAAGCCATCATCGGGAGATCCAGCGATCAGAGTCTGCCCCAATCTCCGGACATTTCATATATACTCCTACGCCATACCCGAACGTGGAGGATTACAAGGGACGGACAGGGCTGTCACCACCTGCCGCCTACCTCTACAAACCGTAGGGCACGAACACGCATCCAAGGGTGGAAAGGAAGCCCTAGCACCATGCTAGCATAACTAACCACAACTCTAGATCCCTCGAGGCACCTCGCAAGGCGATAAACCTAGAGCACTCTTGCAAGACAATGGACCCGATGACTAAGCAAAAGGAACAACTAGGTCTAGCAAGCGATTACTTAGACAAAGGATCAAAGCTAGCACTACGTTAAGCATAGGCGTTCGTCGCTCAAGAACGAGCGACGAACGATGAACGATGAAGAACGATCATCGTTAACCGATGATCGAGTATGAACGAACGACGAACGAACGATGAACGATCATGAACGAACATCGATGAACGATGAACGAACGATGAACGAACATGAACGAACGAAGAACGATCATCCAAGATCAAGGATGAACGATGAACTAGCATAAGCACATAACTACTACAAGAACGATGATATTCCATTGATAAAGAAATAAGTCTTACAAAGAGAGTAAAAGGATACAAGGGAATATACCCCAAACTCTCCAAGGGACTTGGGAGCCAAAAGGGCAGCCCAACTACTCAGCCTAAGCCTAACTAGAGAGCCCCTAGCTCTGGATGTGTGGAGGAGGGAATGAGCCTCTTGTGTTGTGTGTCTTCCAAGGGGAGGGGGTACCCCTTTATTTATAGCCCTCAAAGGCGGTGGAATTGAGGCGGTTCCTTAGGTCGGTGGCATTGATTGCAGGTGGAACCGACCTCCTGAAGTCGGTTGCAAACCGCCTTAGAAAGATGGACCCAAAGGGCCTCCCTGTCAGGTCGGCCGACCTAGGGTTGGGGGTCGGCCGACCTGGCCCTGACCCCCCCTGGGCTGGGCTTTGGCAGGTTGGCTCCCCTCGGCCTTTTAGCCTCTTTTCCAGGTGCGTGGCCTCAGTTGATATTCTGGTAGATTCTGGGCCTTTAATCCTTGAATTATATTCCCGCGGCGAGCGTCGTTTGATGGACGTGTTGGAATCGTCGCCTTGGGCCTTGTTTACACCTGGAAATCCCTGTTTTCCACCTGCACATCCAAATCTAGAGGTACACGTGGAAATAGGTTATTTGATAACAAAATGCAAGTAACAAGTGTTAGTTCTTCCTTATTTATAGAGCTAATTGACGGTCAAAAACTGGGTCTAAGGACCGTCAACAACTCCCCCAAGCTGTCCTCCTTGCTCGTCCCGAGCAAGAAGTAGGACTTAGGATGTTGATCAGGAGTTGCTACAATGTTTCATATCTCATAGGTACCATGCACACAACAAAATACTCTCCTTTGAGTTGAAAAAGTTGGCATGGTAGCTCACCCTTTACCTTACTCCTTATGGGGCGTATGGCTTTTTCCTTGTCTTGGGCGGTTGAGAGATAGAACGGTTATAACAGAGCACCAATCACTTGTCCATTGTTTGACTTTTATTTTCCGGAGGTTTTCAAAATTTTTTGAAATAAAAGCAAAGTTCCTCAAATGATGCTCTCGAATCGCTCAATAAGTGTATATTCCTCACCAAGGCATTATTGTGTTGCCTCTTTGTCATCCTACTTCTAAGGCTTGTATGTGGAGCTCAAGGTAGGGATGATATGAGGCATACTTGCATCACACATATTGCTGAACCAAAAGAGTGGATCCATGGAGAATGCAAGTCATACAACCTTGATCAAGATGTGCATGTGTGTATACGGTGGTGGTGAGGTGGAAGAACTATACTCCTTTTTATTTGTTTCCTCTCTCTCTTTTTTTTTTGAATTTTTGAGGAGAACATGGCTATCTTTCTTTCTTTCTTTTTCTCAACATTTTTCTTTCTTTCCCCATTTTTTTTTCATCATGCTCTACTTTTGTATGAGCAGGGGATTATTCTTTTTCTTTTGCATAGCCATGTCTCCAATGATAAATTTTGAGAGAGAGGTAACAATGAATTTTTTTTTGGAGTATTTTTTTTTTTGGTGGAAAGTGTGGTGGTATTGCTTAACTTCCAGGGTAGAAGTTTAGCAAGCGAGGTGGAGTGTACGTGATCTTGATCAATGAGAGTATGACAAGCTTCTCACTAGGGTCACACAATTTTGATAAAGCTCAATGCAATGACAAGCAGCATATGTGTAAGGTTTTGCAATGTAAGAACAACATATGGCTTTGGTAGGAATTTTGATCATTGAGGAACTTTATCATTTTTTTTTTATTTTGTAAAATAAAACTCCGGAAGTCAAGTCTTACTTTGAACAAGATCATAGCAGCCCTATTTGTACCATATCATATCTCACAACAACTTAGACTTGGATCAAGCACTATGCAGCCCACAAGTTTCAAGTTCTAGGTAAGCATAAGCCAAAAGTCTCAAAACTTGGGAGAGCACTAAGTTGTGACTAGGTACAAACGAGAGATAAAACAGAGCAACTATTCATCATCTCAACATAAGGAAGGCTAAACACTCATACTCGCATATAAAGAGAAACTACGAAAAACTAGAAACCACACTAAAGACTATTTTTGTTCTTTTTAGTTTTGTCATTTTTATTTTATTTTCAGATTTATCATTTTTTTGGTATTTTTCATGAGAGGTGCAAGAACAAGCAAACAAAAGAAACAAAAGGATTCAAGTTACGATACATGATACCTTAGCGGGGGGTATGGCATCCCCCCCAAGCTTGTTCTTGCTCATGGGTGATGTCGAGGATCGAACCCGGTGTGGCGAAAGTAAGCCAACATATCGGCTTGGCCCTGCTGCGTCATGTTGGTGAGGTTGGTGAGCTGGGCATTTGTGTTTTCTTGCCACTGATGGGTCTGCAGGACGTGTTGGTTGAGAGTGTGCTCAACGTCCTCTCCTCGAGTCTCGATGCGTCCCAATTGCTCAGTGAGCGCATTCATTTGCTGCTCGAGATATGGACCACGAGTTGCAGACGAACGTCGCCCACCGGCCCGTGGTGAGTAGGACGTCGAATCGGAGGAGATTTCCTCCCATTGCGCGCGGGGATGGTGCGTCCATTGGGCTTGGCCCGCACCCTGCTGCGACGAGCCGCCGACCTCAAATGGTGGTGGAGTGGTGTAACCACCGGGACCATACCCGGCGTGACCGTAGCTTGGCCCATATGCATAGGCCATGGGCTGCGGTGCGGGCATCCCGGTGTCGGCGGTCGGCTCCGGCCTGCGCGTCCTCCTGCGAGAAGAAGTACTCCTGCGTGCAGCCTCCTCTTTTTCGAGATGTGTGGTTAGGTTTTTACAGCCATACAAACGAAGTTCCCGGTTAGGTAACGGGAATTCATTTGTATAACCGACATAATAAAATATGAGAGAATTATTTGGACCATGCTTAAGTGTATGACCTTGAATAAGATAATCCTCGGTGATAAGAGAGCGGGGTGTATCAATATAAGCAATATTAGCATCGTGCAAAGCACCAACACCCGCAGCAATACGTGTAATCAACGAGGTGCACTCAATCGGTCCAGTCATTCTAAAATTTTCTAACCACTGAGAAATCATGAACATGACAGGAGCAATCTTTATTTTCTCAACCATAGCATAAAGAATTTTCAGATCATCCTCGCGCACAATCCTAATATCACTTCTAGGAAACAAGGTAATGCCGAGCCACATGTGCAACAAGCGCAAGGTAGGATGATGAATATGATTAGTTCGGGGTTTCTCACAAGTAGGAGATGCAGAAATTCTTTGCCAAAAAGCTAACTTTGAGTAACCCGGAATCGAACTATCAACATCAATGGTGCAGCGAGAATTAAAGCCGAGGCATTGACTAAGGATTTTCCATGTCAAATGATATTCCTCCCGGAAAAACCGAAAGGTAATACCGTCATCTACCACGCGTAGGGTGCATAAAAACTGTAGTGTAAGTAAGCGGGAACCCTGCTCATCTACACTTGCAAACTTATCCCACCCTATTGCTTTAAATACTCGAGAAAATTCAGTATCCATACCAATCTTTTGCAGCAGTTCCGTATCAAATGCTCGCGTAGGAGCAAATGTACGGAGTCGGAGAGCTTCGTAGGCGCCCATCTTTTCGTCGCCCACCAAGTCGAGGTCGGTGTCGACGAGAAGACGATGCTCGGTGTTGGCTTGTTCCTCCGTTGCGGCTTCATGTTGAGGGCTTGACACTTGCTCGGTGGTGGTGCGGGCGCGAGTGCGAGGTCGAGATGAACCCGAGCCTGTGCTCCCGGACCGGAGCAGCGAGGCGAAGGCCTTGCCGGCGCGCTTCATGCTGCAGCGAGGTCGAGCAAGAACGCAAGAACGAAAACTCCGAACGGGTTATGAGAATGAAAACCAATCGATGAAACCGTCGGTATTCTTGCAAGCGAGAAAACGCAACTCGAAAAACCAAACCAAATCAAAACTGCAAAGCAAACCAAAGGAGAAATATTTTTGCAGAATTTTGAGGCAAGAACTCAAGTGAGCACAATGGAGAACTTGAGAGCAATGGAGTGAAGTGAGTTGAGGAGTGGAAATGAGAGTGTGAGAGGGAGAGAGCTTGTGGCCGGCCACCTCCTTATATGCATGAGCCATAACGGCCAGTTTTGAAAAGAGGAGGCGCCATGTGACCGTTGGAGCAAAGGTGGGAGGGAGCTGTTACTCCCCTGGGTCGGCCGACCTGAAGGGTGGGGTCGGCCGACCCACTCTGGGGCCCACCTGCTTCCCTCTTTGGCCCACCGCACCCAACAGCCATATTGGTGATGACTACGGTTGCTATGTCCAGAAACTTCTCAAAAAGATTTGCTCAAAAAGATTTCCAAATAAAAGGTTGCCTCGAATTCAAAATTTTTCGAAAAATTCAAAAATCGACATGTTGATGAAAAATTTCAACATGCAAAAATATTTTTGGCTTTTCCATGATGATACAAGGGTGGTCCAAAAATTTCATCCAAAGATGAGTCTTTTTGAACGCAAAAGTGTTTTTGAAAATTTTGATTTTTAAATGCATGGCGAGGGAAAAATTCAAATATGCTGGCGGAAAAATCCAAATAATTTTTTTTTTTGGTGGAGGAAATAAATATGCAAGGTGGTTTGGAAAGAAATCCAAATGCAAATGTGGTGGAAAAATTCAAAAAGAAAAGAGAATCAAACCGAATGATAATGCCGGTTTTCCTGGCGGCCAGGGCCGTGTCGTTTAAAGTCCGACGGGCTAAGACTTCTCCAACGGGTTTAGCTTGGTGGCGCGGACCCGGTCCTTGGAGATGAGGACGTAGAGGGCTGCGCCTTGACTTGCCACACTTGTTTCATCTTTGGTGGTGTAGGTGGCTTCTCGGACTTTGGGACGGGTTTCTTGGCCCATAATCCCGGCCTCGTGGTCGCAGGTTTCTTTGGTTGAAACTGCGACGGATTTTCAATCTTTGCCAAGCTCTTCCATAGAGCAATGAGGCTGTCCGTTTTTCTGGCTGTCACTTCAACTTCTTGAATGTTGGAGGTGTTTGGCCCATACTTGACCTTGATCATCGAGCATTGTTCTTTCCGAGGTTGAAACTCGAACTTCTCCTCCTTCCCATTGATGTAGAGGCGGATTTCTCCAATTCCAACATCAATTTGGGCCTTTGTGGTGCTAAGGAAGGGACGTCCCAAGATGAGGGGCGTTTCCTTGTCAATATCCATGTCAACCACCACAAAGTCGACGGGGATGAAGCTACCCCGGATTTTCACCGGAATATCTTCGGCGATGCCCGCCGGGTAGCGGATGGATGAATCTGCTAGTTGCAGCCGCATGGGAGTAGGAGTTAAGTCAGTGTGGCTCAATTGATCGAAGACCTCCTTGGGCATCACGCTCACACTTGCCCCAAGGTCGCATAGAGCGTTTTTGAAGTGGTATGTCCCAATAGAGCATGATATGGTGGGACATCCAGGATCTTTCTTCTTTTCAGGAAGTTTGTTGAGTATAGCAGCGCTACACTCCTCAGTGAGCTTGATCGTTTCTGTGGTGGGCAAGGGTCGCTTGTTGTTGAAGATGTCCTTGAGATAACGTGCGTAGGTGGGTACTTGTATCATATCCATCAAGGGCACGTTGACATGAATCTTCTGAATTGTCTCAACAAATCGAGCGAATTGCTCATCCACATTCCTTTTCTTGGTGCGGTGCGGGAATGGCATGATGTTTGTATCTTAGAAATCCAAATGGTGCTTGCCTCCCGTCACCTTCCTTAGGCTCACCTTCTTCCTTTTCTTGATCTTTAGATGGTCCTTCTTCTTCTTCTTATTCGTTCCTGTTCTTCCCTGCATGGTTAGGATATGGCGGGTCGCGAGTGGATTTTCCTCCCCTCATGGTGACCACATTAACATTTTCACAAGTAGGAACAAGAGCAGCGAGCTGAGCTAACTGAGTTTCTATCATTTTATTAAAGCTCAACTGATTTTTGAAAGCGGAAGAAAGACCTTCTATTTTTGAATTTAAACTCTCTAAAGTTTGATCATTGGCAGCAAGCTTTTTGTTGATTGATTCGTTGATTTTAGCTTGGCCATAAACCAAATCTTTCAAAGAAGGCTGATTATTATTAAAACCAGAGAAATTATTACCTCCTTGATAAGATTGGCGGTTTTGGTTAAAACCTTGACCTCCACTTGGACGATACCCATTGTTGTTGTTCATGTAGAATGCTTCTTCATGGATATGGTTGGGGCAGTCCTTCCCCATATGGCCAGTGTTGCCACATTCCTCACACGTAATGCGTGAGTCAAGTGAACGAACACTACCATGCGTGTTGAAGTCGTCCAAGCGCTTCATGACGAGGTCAAGCTTGGCGGACAATAAGTCCACCTCCTTGATAGGGTGTACGCCTTTAGAGCGTGGTTGGAGATGTTCATCGCTCCACCCTTGATTGGAGACCATCTTCTCAATAAGTTCTTTAGCTTGAGCAACGGTCATTGAGAAGAAGGCTCCTCCAGCAGCGGCATCCATATGTCCACGGGTTGTTGGTGTCAACCCGTTGTAGAAATGTTGAAGAATGAGCCATTCTTCCATCCCGTGGTGTGGGCAGGCGGATATGTAATCTTGGAGCCTATCCCACGCCTCGGCGATGGTTTCATTGTTGGCTTGCTGGAAGCTTGATATTCTTCCACGAAGGGCATTGGTTTTGCCCAATGGGAAAACTTTGCGAGGAACGCGGTAGAACAGCGGTCCCAAGTGTCAATGCTGGCACGATTGGCATAGAACCATTGTTTCGCCTTCCCAAGGAGGGAGAGGGGAAACAAACGAAGTCGAATGGCATCTTGGTTGACTCCGGCGGTTGCCGATGTGTTGCATATCTCAAGGAATTGCTGGAGATGAGTGTTGGCGTCCTCCGTGGCCTTTCCACAAAAGGGAATGGCCGGCACCATAGTGATTAGGCTTGATTTGACTGCAAACCCTGCGTCACCGGCGTTGACATTGGCCCAACGGGAACATTGGCAACGGAGGGAGCAGAGTAGTCACGGAGGGTCCTTTGATCAGCCATGTCAATAAGTGATGATGGTGCGGATGATGCGGGTTCGTCTGTCGGGAGTGTTGCTTGTGAGGGAGAGTCGAAGCGGGGTCGGACTTTCCTTACAAGCGACTCTGGATTATCAACGAAGTTTTCCGGCAAGTTGAATCCACGCATACACTATCCTGTTTTCACATCAAAGAGAGAAAACAGATCAAGGTTAGCCTGCAATGGAAATGGTTAAATCACATCAAGTGTAATCATGAGTAATCATTGTATACACTTGTCAACAATTGTCTTCCCCGGCAACGGCGCCAGAAATGCTTGTTGGTATTTCTTACACCAAACAGAAAACACCACCTTAGGCTGGTTAGGCCTAGAGTGAATATTCCCGGTTCGGCGCCAGAAATACCTGGGGTTAAGTTACTTGCTTAGGATACATAATAATCCACAACTAGCAACGAGTGCCAGATATGTATTATTAGTATTCAATCATAAAAGATAATCCGCAAGCGCACGGATAACCCGTTGTAGCATTTCACCCGAGAGTATTCCAGGGTATCGTTATTTATATTTTCCCAAAGGAAGACGTGGTTGACAAGTGTGTACTTATACTCATGGTGTTACAAATGATAGATCATAACCAATATCCAAATGCAGGGGTAAGGCAATGTATGGATAGAGGATAGTGTGACACACACAGCAGGCATTTCCACTCTCTGATAAAAGGCGAGAGGCGGCTCTAAGCTAGACTAAGGTTAAGTAAGAGGGACTGCTACTCCTAATGTACATCGTCAAGTAGCGTGCGTAGCATCTACCTATAGCCTAAGCTGCACACAAGCCAAGACTAAGCTGCTCTACTGCCAAGCCATCATCGGGAGATCCAGCGATCAGAGTCTGCCCCAATCTCCGGACATTTCATATATACTCCTACGCCATACCCGAACGTGGAGGATTACAAGGGACGGACAGGGCTGTCACCACCTGCCGCCTACCTCTACAAACCGTGGGGCACGAACACGCATCCAAGGGTGGAAAGGAAGCCCTAGCACCATGCTAGCGTAACTAACCACAACTCTAGATCCCTCGAGGCACCTCGCAAGGCGATAAACCTAGAGCACTCTTGCAAGACAATGGACCCGATGACTAAGCAAAAGGAACAACTAGGTCTAGCAAGCGATTACTTAGACAAAGGATCAAAGCTAGCACTACGTTAAGCATAGGCGTTCGTCGCTCAAGAACGAGCGACGAACGATGAACGATGAAGAACGATCATCGTTAACCGATGATCGAGTATGAACGAACGACGAACGAACGATGAACGATCATGAACGAACATCGATGAACGATGAACGAACGATGAACGAACATGAACGAACGAAGAACGATCATCCAAGATCAAGGATGAACGATGAACTAGCATAAGCACATAACTACTACAAGAACGATGATATTCCATTGATAAAGAAATAAGTCTTACAAAGAGAGTAAAAGGATACAAGGGAATATACCCCAAACTCTCCAAGGGACTTGGGAGCCAAAAGGGCAGCCCAACTACTCAGCCTAAGCCTAACTAGAGAGCCCCTAGCTCTGGATGTGTGGAGGAGGGAATGAGCCTCTTGTGTTGTGTGTCTTCCAAGGGGAGGGGGTACCCCTTTATTTATAGCCCTCAAAGGCGGTGGAATTGAGGCGGTTCCTTAGGTCGGTGGCATTGATTGCAGGTGGAACCGACCTCCTGAAGTCGGTTGCAAACCGCCTTAGAAAGATGGACCCAGGGGGCCTCCCTGTCAGGTCGGCCGACCTAGGGTTGGGGGTCGGCCGACCTGGCCCTGACCCCCCCTGGGCTGGGCTTTGGCAGGTTGGCTCCCCTCGGCCTTTTAGCCTCTTTTCCAGGTGCGTGGCCTCAGTTGATATTCTGGTAGATTCTGGGCCTTTAATCCTTGAATTATATTCCCGCGGCGAGCGTCGTTTGATGGACGTGTTGGAATCGTCGCCTTGGGCCTTGTTTACACCTGGAAATCCCTGTTCTCCACCTGCACATCCAAATCTAGAGGTACACGTGGAAATAGGTTATTTGATAACAAAATGCAAGTAACAAGTGTTGGTTCTTCCTTATTTATAGAGCTAATTGACGGTCAAAAACTGGGTCTAAGGACCGTCAACAGCCTGATGGGTGCTTGAGGAGTTTGTTTGTTGATGTCCATGGTCGGTTGCCAAAGATTGACAACGCAAATGTATCGGAGAGAATATTGGTACCAACAAGGGGGTTGTAGAGCGTATCCACCTTGGTTCCTTTGATGGAGCAGCATAGGTTGGTTGAGGGAGGGCAGAGCCGAATGGTATCCATGGATAGCTCATTCTCCCTCAACCATTCATCGCTCATGATTGAAGTAAGCTCCCGAACAGTTTCCACAAGATATTCTTTTTCAATTGGTTCGGGAGGTGGCAAAGGAACAGGCGGTCTCTTTTGAAACAAATAGTTTGAGGTGTTTCCAAAATCTTCAAAAATTTCTTCCTCAAACTCAAAGGGGAACTCAAGAGGTTCATCATCCTCTATCATTGTTCGTGAATCAGATGAGGACTCGGATGTTGGGTCTACCAAGGTAGACACCTTTTGTTGTGTTTCCACAATGAGTTTCTCATCTTTTGACTCCGGCTCCTCGGGTATTTCAGCGGAAAAAGGTGTATTTTCAACAATTCTTTCTAGCAAATCTTTTGCTTCCGCTATGGTCTTATGAGAAAAAAAACCACCGGCAGCCGTGTCAAGATAAAGTGCGGTGTCTTTGCTCAACCCCGAATAAAAGTGTTGCAAAAGAACGGGTTCTGGGAGCAATAACTCTGGACCGAAATCTGTTAATGAACAGAACCGTATCCATGCCGCACTAAGGGTT
The DNA here is from genome assembly GCA_012490785.1 of Eragrostis nindensis. Lineage (NCBI taxonomy): Eukaryota > Viridiplantae > Streptophyta > Magnoliopsida > Poales > Poaceae > Eragrostis > Eragrostis nindensis. Next base: position 724,688 of record JAAXCT010000030.1, on the reverse strand, counting down.
TCTTCCTCCTCTTGGCGATAGTTAATTATTTTCGCGCGTAGAGCAGTGATACGAGATACGGGAAAAAATGCTAGACAAAATTTGTCTCGCAATTCTTTCCAATCACCGTTCACTCTCTTAGCGGTGTAAGTGTACCATTGCTTCACCTTCCCATTGAGAGAGAAGGAAAACAATTTCCACTTTAAAGTTTCATGTGTCATGCCATTGATCAATCGGCATGCACACAATTGCTCAAACTCTCGCAAGTGTTCAAAAGGATTTTCATTTTTAAAACCAGAGAAAGAAAGTCCTTTGATCAAAGAAATAAAACTGGAGCCGAGCTCATAGCTTGTTGAAACAACAAGTTGAGATGAACATGGTGGCTCTAAGAGCTCGCCCCGTGGAGTGGAAAAAGATTGGATTGTAGGTGAGGACTCCATGTGTGTATATTTTTTTTCTAATTTAATTGAACGGGAAATGTAAAGATAAGTTACGAGGGCAAACCTGGTCCGCTACAGAATTAGCAACCGTTCCCCGGCAACGGCGCCAGAAATGCTTGTTGGTATTTCTTACACCACGAATAAATCCGCAAGCGCACGGAATACCGTTGTAGCACTTCACCCGGGAGTATTCCAAGGTATCGTATTTGTTTTCCCCAAGGAACGGTGATGATCTGCAGCAAGGTTAGTTTTACCCAAGGACACACAAGGATAGCAGCAGTATAGGATCGAGAGTGAATAAAGATCTAGCTGTCCCGCAGGACGATCGCACTCTAGTTCTACTCGTTTACTTCGGGCACTGGTATAGACCTGGTCTGCCAAGTCACGCCAGCCTGTAGCTCTACGACGCACCCGAACGTGGAGGATTACAAGGGACGGACAGGGCTGTCACCACCTGCCGCCTACCTCTACAAACCGTGGGGCACGCTGCAAACAAAGGTAACCTCTAGCCTAGGCACCACGCCTATGCCGTCGATTACTACTCTAACCCCGGTCCTGGTACCAATCTGGAAGGCTAGAGCACCCCTCGCGGAGCGATGATCCCGTAAACAAGTATAACAAGAATAACGACTAGTATGTAAAGCTCGCTAGATCAATAACACCACGAATACTAATCTTACGAATAAGAACAACGATCGTTCTTATGAACGAGCGACGAACGAACGACGAACGATGAACGAACTAAGAACGAACGACGAACGATGGACGAACGACGAACGAACGAAGAACGAACGAAGAACGAAGAACGAACGACGAACGAACGAAGAACGAACGATGAACTATTAATAAGATAAATATCCGCCAAGGGTACAAGATAAGGAAATAACCAAAGGAAGCTATCCCTCTCCTTGATCCTTGCCCTCTCCTCTATTCTACTACTGTACAAGAGGCCCTTGGCCTGGATGGGAGTGGAATGACTTGTGTCTTGTGATGTGCTTTGGAGGAGGGGGGTACCCCTTTATTTATAGCCCAAGAAGGTCGGCAACTTGAGGCGGTTCCTTAGGTCGGTGGCATTGATTGCAGGTGGAACCGACCTCTGGAAGGCGGTGGCGAACCGCCATAGGAAGATGGGCCAGTGGGGCCACCACAGGGGGTCGGCCGACCTAGGGTTTGGGGTCGGCCGACCTGTGGCTGGCCCCTCTGGGCCTGGGCCTTCTCAGGTAGCTTCCCCTGGTTGCCTTCTCCTCTGATCCACCTGCTATGGGTGGACTTGAAGTCTTTTTATCGGGAGTTGGGCTTTATTTAGATAATTCTTTATGACGGGGAAAATTGGTGTTTCCAGGATGGGCCTTTTATGCTTCCTTTTCCCCGTTTTCCTATGAATTGCAGCTGCACTCACAAATTCACCAAGACTCGTGGAAATCATTAGTTTAGAGACCTAAGTCTACCTTTGGTGATTGTTTCATTATAAAAAGCGCAGCTAGTTGACGGGTAAGTATTGGGTCTAAGAGCCGTCAACAACTCCCCCACACTTAGCTCTTTGCTCGTCCTCGAGTAAAGTTGCGAGCATAAGGCGGGAGATACTCATCCTCATAAATGAGAGCCTGCACACAAGTTATTGCAAGCCACACTTCATACCTGTGAACTTTGAGGTGTCTAACATGTATTCCTTGGATGATTGATAAGTGGAACGGTCATGTCTCAAATCACCTCGCCTTCCCTGTCAAGTACCTTGGGATTTTTGCATAATTTTCAGAAAATAAAAACATAGTATTCTGCTCCTCAAGTGACTCTCTCAAGTCGCTCATGGTGTTTGTGTATTTTCCTCTCAAGGGCCATGAATTGCCTCTTCCCTCCTTGTGTTTGATCAGGCTTTTTGTGGAGCTCAAGGTGGGGTAAAGCGGAGCATACTAGTGTCTCTTTTATTGCTAAGTCAAAGACTGGATCCAATGGAGAAAACAAGTCATACAATCTGATCAAGATGTGCATGTGTGTGGTGGTATGAAGTGGAAAAATATTTGTACTCCTTTTTATGGTGTTACCTTCTCTCTCTTTTTGAACTTTCTGAGGAGGACATGGCTATCATACTTTTTCTTTCTTTTTCTTTATTTTTCCCATCATCATTTTTTTCATCATGCTCTACTTTTGTATGAGCAGGGATTATTCTTTTTCTTTTTGCATAGCCATGTCTCCAATGATATTTTTGAGAGAGAAAGGTAACAAAGATTGTTGGAGTATTTATTTGGTGGATGGATGATGGAATGTTGCTCAACTTCCAGTGTAGAAGTGTAGCATGTGAGGTGGAGTGTACGTGATCTTGATCAAAAGAGTATGACAAGCTTCTCACTAGGGTCCAAGAATTTGACAAAGCTCAAATCGACAACTAGCAGCTTATAGGCTATCAAAGTATTCATGTAGAGTTCTTGGCCTTGGTAGGAAAATATAAATCAAGTGAGGAGCATCATACTATGGAATTTTGATTTTTATAAAGATAAATTCCCAAGGACTTGAAGGTTAAGCAAAGATCATTTCGACAAACCATATCTCACATGCCAATTATCTAGGAAAAACATGGGTTCCTAGTGATAAGGTGTTCACAAGCATTCAGTGATGAAGCGAGGAATAACAAGTGTGCAAGTCCATGAATGTGAGAGGTAGAGTTGTGGGCATAAGAATAAATCAATTAAGATTTTCCCAAAAAGATTAGTGCGTCAAGTTTTATTTAATTTTCAGATTATCAGAATGAACTTGACGGTGTAGCAGGCAAAAAGTGGAAGTGTGGTGCAAACTCAGGAGGCAGGAGGAGGCTGAAGCCTGGTGGGGACCACCAGGGGTCGCCCGACCCTCCTGGTGGGGTCGGCCGACCCGGCCTGGACCCCACAGGTGCTGATGTTTCGCGTGGTGGACGTTCCTGAGTTGCCTCATATGATTCTGGATAATTTGGTCGTGATTGTTCCAGATATGGTGATGTTTCCCCCCCCCCCCCCCCCCCCCACACTTGCCTTTTTGCCTGTTTCCTTCAAAAACGACAAAAATATGGAAACACAAATATTGCTCTACCGGTATGCAAGCCCGGGGAGCACTATCATTGATTGAATTTAAAACTGAACTCGCAGGCGCATTACAAATTTGAAGGGAAATTGGAATGAAAATAAACTAAGCAAAATGCGCCTTTTAGCTAAGTAAAAGTGGAGGGTTAGATATAGAACTTTTCCTCCTTTCCTGCGCCCTTGAAGAGGCGCTTAAGCTTGGAGTTGGTGCTGCGGCGTAAGTTTGCATTGTTGTCACGCAGCTCCTCCACGGCTTCCTTTAGCTCGGCCACTTTATTTCCAAGCTCAAGATGCGAGTCACGGAGGTCGATGTACTTAGCAAGGAGGCGGTCATAAGGTTTCTTCTTGGGCGTCTTCTCCTCCTCACTTTCATACATACCCCCTGCCCTTTTGATAGGAGAAGGGGAAAGGTGCCTCCTAACTCTCTTGGTAGGAGTAGAGCTCATAGATTCATAGGCACCCTTCTTTTCTGCTGATGTAAGCGGCTGAACGAGCTGTTTCCCCTTCCCACGAACGCCCGTAATCTTGAAGCGTGGGTCTCCCATCTTCTTGGGAGCAGCAGCAAGGGGAGAATGCTCAATGTATTGATGGTGTACCACATTGCCACTCTTGGTGACTAGAGATCCTACATACTTCTCTCCTGGACGGAGAGAGGTTCCCGGATTGTCACGACGAGCCTTCCTTGGAGTGAGCGCTCCCGTGGTAGGATGAGGTGGAGCGGAGTGACTCTTCCTCAAGACTTTCTTGGCTATGGGAGCTGCAGCGGGAGCACTTGGTGGTGGTAGGAGGGCCAAGGGTGCGGTATCCACAAAATTAGCTTGCTCAATAGGGATGATGGGATCAAGGATGTTCTCAAGGTCAAGTTCGCGCAAGAGTTGGCTCGTGGTGGCGGACACATCAAAATCAGGGATGCTGCTGTCCATGGTGATGTTGGGAGTGTTTTGGATGTTGGTTTGATGAAGGAGATGGGTGGTGCAAGGGAAAGGAGAGGAAATCACTAATATTTATAAAGAAAACTAAGGAAAGAATTTTCCTGATTTTCCCGGAGTAGAGCAGGAGCTACATCAGTGGGATTTCTGTTTGTGAACGTTGGAGAAGAAGGTGGGAGAAATTTGGGACCGTTGTGGATCTCATAGGGGTCGCCCGACCTGATAGGTTGGGTCGGCCGACCCTGTGTGGGTCCCACTGGCCCCCTGATTTCTGCAGTGCTCTTATTATCCGAAAATATATTGTATAGTAATTACGACGGGTAAAAATAAGAAACAGAGGATGTCAGGATAAAAGATTTGAATCAATTAGATTCATGACATCGAATTCCTTATTTGCTTCGGGTTCAAGATAAATCTTAAGGCGCTGACCATTTACCTTGAATATATTACCTCCGTCGTCCTGGAGTGTGATTGCCCCATGAGTCGACGTGTCGATGATGGTGTATGGTCCGTTCCATTTACTTTTCAATTTTCCGTGCCCGAAGAGCTTTACCCTTGAATTGAAGAGCAACACCTTATCTCCAACTTTGAACTCTTTTATCTTTATTCGCCGGTCATGCCAGCGCTTTGTACGCTCCTTGTAGATGGCTGAGTTGTGATATGCCTTGTCTCTCCACTCTTCCAACTCAGCTATCTCCATTTTTCTTCTCCACCCAGCTCCTTTCATATCCATGTTCCAAGTTCTCATGGCCCAATATGCTTTGTGCTCCAACTCGACTGGCAAATGGCACGTTTTTCCATAGACGAGTTGGTATGGTGACATGCCTATGGGTGTCTTGTAGGCTGTTCTATATGCCCATAGTGCATCGGGTAGCTTGTTTTTCCATCCCTTCCCCATTTCCAAAACTGTTTTCTGCAGGATCCGCTTGATCTGTTTGTTGGATGTTTCGGCCTGCCCATTTGTTTGTGGATGGTATGGAGTGGCGATGTTGTGCTTTGCTCCAAGCTCTCTTAGAAAGCTACGGAAGGTCTTATCAATGAAGTGAGACCCTCCATCGCTTATCACCATTCTCGGAGTTCCAAACCTTGGAAAGATAGTCTCTTGGAACATCCGGCGAGCGTGTTTGGAGTCGGCAGCTCGGCATGGCATAGCTTCTACCCATTTGGATACGTAATCCACTGCCACCAATATGTACTCACAATCTTGGGACTTCACGAATGGTCCCATGAAGTCAATGCCCCATACGTCGAAGAGTTCAACTTGAAGGTTGTATGTGAGGGGCATTGCATCTCGTGCTGTGATGCCTCCAAATCTCTGGCATTGTGGGCATCTTCTAATGAATTCTTTTGTATCTTCATACATGGTTGGCCAGAAGAATCCACTTTGCCAGATCTTTGCTTGGGTACGGAAGGCACTATAGTGTAACAATTTAGTTCGTTGTTGGTATTTCTTACACCACGAATAAATCCGCAAGCGCACGGAATACCGTTGTAGCACTTCACCCGGGAGTATTCCAAGGTATCGTATTTGTTTTCCCCAAGGAACGGAGGTATCCTGCAGCAAGGTTAGTTTTACCCAAGGACACACAAGAACGATAGTAGTGTAGGATTGAGAGGATGAATAAAGATCTAGTTATCCCTTAGGATAGACGCACTCAAGCTCTACTTGTCTACTTCGAGCACTGGTATAGACCTGGTCTGCCAAGTCACGCCAGCCTCTAGCTCTACGACGAACCCGAACGTGGAGGATTACAAGGGACGGACAGGGCTGTCACCACCTGCCGCCTACCTCTACAAACCGTGGGGCACGCTGCAAACAAAGGTAACCTCTAGCCTAGACACCACGTCTATGCCGTCGATTACTACTCTAACCCCGGTCCTGGTACTGATTCAGAAGGCTAGAGCACTCCTTGCGGAGCGATGATCCCGTAAACAAGTATAACAAGAATAACGACTAGTAAATAATGCTCGCTAGATCAATATCACCACGAATACTAACTTATGAATAAGAACAACGAACGAACTATGAACAAACGACGAACGAAGAACGAACGACGAACGAACGAAGAACGAACGACGAACGAAGAACGAACGACGAACGAACGAAGAACGAACGAAGAACTATAAATAAGATAATATCCGCCAAGGTACAAGATTTGGGCTAAGTCCTCACAAAGGGAGGACTACCCCTCTCTTCTCCCCTGCCCTCTCCTCTACTCTACTACTATACAAGAGGCCCTTGGCCTGGATGGGAGTGGAATGACTTGTGTCTTGTGTTGTGTGTTGAAAGGAGGGGGGGGGGTACCCCTTTATTTATAGCCTTGGTAGGTCGGTTTGGGGGTCCTCCACCGCCTTTGGGCATTGATTGCTGGCTGAACCGACCTTGGTATGACGGTGGGAAACTTCCATAAAAAGATGAGCCTTAGAGGCTAAGGCTCTGGGTCGACCGACCTTCCCTGTGGGGTCGGCCGACCTGCCTTTGCCGTCTCTTGCTTTCCTTCTTCTCTGGCATATCCTCTGACATATCCTTGATTTGATTCTAGATGCTATCCTCTGAGATATTCTTTATATGATTCTGATATGATCCTTGGATATGATTCTGATATGGATCCTCCGGAATGTTCTTGATATGATTTGGGTTGATTTGGTGGGTCCATATATCTTTGCCATTATTGAGGATCTCCAGGAGAGGACATTTCTTCATATATCCTTGATATTGGGCTTTTGGGGAGATATCTTTATTCCGGGGAAAATCGGTGTTTCCAGAGTGGGCCTTTTATGCTTCCTTTTCCCCGTTTTCCTATGAAATGCAGCTGCACTCACAAATTCACCAAGACTCGTGGAATCCGTTAGTTTCAAGTCCTAAGTCTACCTTTGGTGTTTGGTTTGAGGGAAAAAGGTGCAGCTAGTTGACGGTTTATTTTGGGTCTAAGAGCCGTCAACATTCGTGCCGACCGGCACATGGTCGTGCCGACCGACACAGAAGCTGGCACGCCAAATCGTGCTCTGAAAGATACCCCGATCTGGAGATGCAAATTAACTGGGGGCAAGACAAGGAAAATGTGCGGGATATTCGAGGAAGGAAAAATCAAAAAGGTGAGTTTAACAATGATCCAGAGAATATTTCCGTGTTTTTGGTATTTTTCTGTGTCGCAGAAATATATTGGATGATTCTTGCGGAAGAAGGAGGCATTGACGAGAATTTGGCAACATTGCCGACCGGCACCCAAACCGTGCCGATCGGCATTACGAGGAAACGCCACCTCCAGGAATTTCAATGCTACAGGAAGTCTGACATCCGCAAGAAAATTTGAAATTTTGGCGACACGAAGCAACGAAGTTTTGAATCGGGCACGGACTCCGCTGTGCCGACCGGCACCCTACTGTGCCGACAGGCGCACTGGCCAAGATTTCAAATGAAGCATCAAAGTCTGCGCATGTTGGAAGGAGGAAAAGTCACTGACGTCCATACAGCTGCCGAGCACAGGGGGAACACTGCACGCCCAGCCTTGGGATGGAGCAAAAGTGCCGACCAGCACGGTCACCGTGCCGATCGGCACCACCAGGTAAATTCAAATTTCGAATATTGTTCCCCTGTTTCCCAACGTGCGACACTGTATGCGGCATGAGGAAGAGGAAAAGAAATTGCGGAAGCCAAGGCGTGGTGGAATCAGTGCAAATTTGAAATGTGCCGACCGGAAAGCCAAGCTTTTGCAGGTGCGCCCCTGTCTCCCGACATGCGACATTGTATCAAGCACGGGGAAGAGGAAAAGAAGGCGTGGCGCGCGCGAGGAATTTGAACCGGCAGCGGGTTCCTTTCCTTGGACGCCTTGGAGAGCTATAAGAGGGGGCACTACCTCCTCCATTTTCGCCATAACTTCCTGGTAAACCTCTCCACTCCTCCACTTCCTCCATTTGCGCAATTCGTTTCCGTTTTCGCAGGAAATGAAGGGGATCGGCCACACGCTCAAGAGGATTCACGGGGGTTCAGCTCCGGAAGATCGCATCACTCCGGCGGATCGCATCAATCCGGCGATAACAACTCCGGCAGCGACTCCGGCTCCTTCATCTCGGCGCGGAGGGCAAGTTCGGCGGGCTAACGATAGCCCCGAGCTCTCCGTCGAGATGACACCGCCACGAGGGCGGTACGACTTCTACATCGCCCACCGCGACTCTGGCATTCCTCGAGGACCGAGGCCGCGCACGAGGTGCGCGACCGCCGCCGCCGCGGCGGGCGGACCATCGATGGAGGCCGAGTCGAGCGCGCCGTCATATGTGCCACGCGCGGTTCGGGAGGGGTTCACCCTCACGAGCTTGGAGGAGGAGCACACCTACATCAACATCCGCGGGCGCATCGTCCCCAACATCGACATGGATGAGGAGTTCCTCACCAAGGTCGGGGTGTGGCCGGACCTCCAACAATGCCTCCTCAACCTTGGGTGGGAGACCCTCCACGACCAAGTGAGCAGCTTCGACATCGAGCTTATCACCGAGTTCATCACCACCATGAGCCGCGAGACGAACGAGCAAGGAGACGAGGAGATCAAGTTTCGTGTGCGGGATGAGCCTTACTCCATCGCGATCGAGGACATCTCTGATGCTCTCGGTTTCGATAGGGAGGCCCCCGTATACGGCGCGGCAACTACGGAGCTGCTCGACGCGTTTTGGCGCCTCATCGCTGACGCGGACGAGCGCAAGAGGGAGCACATCAAGAACCCCACGATCCAAATCCTTCACCGGTGGATGGCCGCACGCACCACCGGCCGCCTCGACACCACCAACATCTCCGACACGGACTTGCATTGGCTCTACAACGCCATTGCGAGTCCGGCCAAGTGCAACCCCATCATGTTGATGGTGGGGAGCTAGTTTAGCCAAAGGGCCAACCCTAAGGCGAAGCTAGCTTTTGGAGGCTACCTCCAAACAATCGTCTTCAAGGTCACCGATGGCAACCTCATGATGAAGGACGATTGTTGGGTGGGGCTGGCTCTCATCGACGAGTCCATGGTGCGCGGGAAGACCATCGTGGAGAGTGCCAAGCTCGGCTACTACGTCTACGGCACCGGCATCAAACTTCCTTGCCCCGAGCTCGCCCTCTTCCTCCCGAACAAGATCGACGGAGGGAATTGGCTCGAGGCTGACCTCCGCGAGCGACACAAGGTGACTAAGACCAAGCGTGGAAGGAAGGAGGTCGTCGGGCAGTCTTCGGCGAGCGCAGCAGCTGACTGGGACAGCTGGGATGCCACGGCACCAGCTGCGCCCGGCCAACCGACGCAGCAGGCACCCGTGCCGATCGGCGCGGGCTTCGCGCCGGTCGGCACAGGCCCCGTGCCGACTGGCACCGACCCCAGGTACTTCGGAATGCCCCCTGTCTACCCTCAGTACTTCCAGGGGGCACCCTACTATGCTCCTGCAGGTCCTCCGGGGGCGAACTTTGCCCCTATGCATCGATACATCGACAACAACGTGCAATACGTTGAACGCATCGACAACTTGGCAGGCGAGACGCGTAGCAACACCGACGCGATGATTGATGAGTTCGCGAGATTGGAGGCGGCGTACTTCGGCTTCGACTACACGCAGCCACCTCTGTTCGATGGGTAGTGTGTTGTGTACGGGACAACTTGTATCGGTTTTCCGGTTTACGTTTTTCTTTCCCTTTCGCATTCCTTTTTATTTATTTACTTATGTGTGTGTGAGCGGGTTGGGAAACCTTGTATCGGGTGTGTTTAGTTTGTTTGTGTGCTTTTATTTATGCATGTGTGATAGTAGTCTAGTTTTATTTATGCAAGTGTGCTAGTAGTGTGATACAATATGATGATGATCTTTATGCTTTATGTGAAAAATTATACGAGTATGTATGTCTATCTTGAGAAGTGTTAATGATAATCAAGCGATGTTGAGCACAAATAAAATTTCGAACTTTCACTATAATGTATTCGGCAAATACTTCACATGTGGCGTAATTCATTTCAAAATTCCCATGCAAAGTGTAACAATAAGATCAATTTTGGATGACATGACTTAGTACCTATTCCTTTATAAAATTCAAATATTCTTATTGTGAGCTTTAGAATTACTCCGTATCTTTCGATCACACCTACCAATACCACATATATGCAACTCAAATTAAGCCTTTGTTAAGTAGAGACTATGATTGATGATTGAGCTCGGTTAGGATTTAATTCTTCGGGTATGAGACTTGAAAAATTGGCCATATCTTTTGTGTATCGTGTTGATTTTCTAGCCTTATTTCCACTCGAGCTATGCAAATTACCGCATTGGAATTATGCATAATTCGCCGAGTATCCGATACTTGAGAACCAAATTTCTTGATTCGAATACCAATCCTTTACCACATCCTACTGTATTCTTGGCTACAAACCTGACACAACTGTTCAAATGAAAAATCCAGAGCGAATGGGCAGGTACAGGAGCTGTGCCGACCGGCACAACGTTGTGCCGACCGGCACGGAATGAAAAAAAAGAAAAGAAAGAAAGAAAATAAAGTATGTATCTTGCGCAGTTTTGCTCGGGACTAGCAAAAATTTGAGTGTGGGGGGAAGAGTGAATTCCCTTAAATTCTTATCATCGAATAGTAGCCAAGAATTTCTTTTCCAACCATGTACACAATTCAAGATCAATATTTCCTTTGTACATGTCCACTATTCTAAAGGTGTGAGTTTCTTTCTCAAAATTCAATTTCTAATGGCCTTTTCCCATGTCTCAGTAAAACCAATTAGAGTTATTTCTTAACTTTGCAATATATTGTTGATTTATGTCTATTTTTCCTTGAATTTCCTCACCAAGATACTCATAAGGCCTTACACATAAATATCAATAAAGTAGATTTTTAGGCGAGTGATTGAAGTTGAGTTGTTCATTTGACCATTGAGAAGGATAGTTGTTTTGCTCGCAATACTTTTTTGTGATTTACACAAGTGGAAAAGTCATGTGCATCAAGTTGAATATTTTTAAGATTTGCTTTGGGAAGTACTCTTTCATACTCAATACCCATATTTTGAACATATTTGCTGAATACTAAATTAATTTAATCTCACAAGGACTAAATGCTCAGCTCGTGTAGATTTAAAATACTTTTATGATTGATGTGACTATATGCAAGTTGATTTTCATTCTTGACTTTTCTCGGGACGAGTAAAGGTTTAAGTGTCGTGGAGTTGTTGGCGATTTCTAGCATACTATTTTATATGCCAACTGCGCCTTATTTAGAGCATAAATGTCATCATTATAGGCCATTAACCCTTGATAATAGCACTATATTTGTATATATGTCGTTCTGGAGATCTATTGCAGAAACATATGAAAAGGACGACATTCTGGACATTTTGGCTGATCTGGACCTGAAGAGAAGAAAATCAGCAGAAAAGGCTCACTGTGCCGATCGGCACAGCCTTGTGCCGACCGGCACAGGGGACTTCAGGGCCATCGAGGCTGGCCCACCATTCAGTTGATTCTAGAAGGAAGTTATCCGAACCAATCTTGGGAGATATTTGTCACGAAGAGATAAAAGATACTCGAAGATTTGAAAGAGCAATGCAAGACTTGATCTCGAAGAAAACTGATTGGAAGGCCCACATGAAAGCTACTGTTGGTGGTTCTTATGCTCTACTAAATATTTCTATTCCGCAAGCGCACGGATCACCATTGTAGCACTTCACCATGGAGTATTCCAGGGTATCGTATTTATAATTTCCACAGAGAAGCTAGTAGAAAATTCCACAAAGGTACTGTCTAAATCAATCGTATGTAAATCACGTCAAACGTTGAAAGTTTGATAAAGGTGGCACTCATGAAGTAACCCATAAAAGAGTATCTAGCAAAAGATTGGGAGAGCAACGAGTAGAGAAAAGGAATTCCTAAAATATATCCATCCTAAGTATTTTATATTCAGCAATCTAATAATTTACAATTATACACTCATGATCATACAACAGTCATATCACTGTGCATCGGGGCACGGATGTGCCAAAGTAATAAACTTGTTCTGTTGATCGAACTACCACCGGGCATAATCTCAAAAGAACAGAGGCACAGAAGTGGCCCACCCAACCAACAGAAAAAGATTAACACTCTGGGGAACCACCCGCTATAATTAAGACCCTGCTAGGTCCAACCCGGACGTGGTGGATTACAGAGACCAGTGCAGCTGTCACATACACTCGTGGCTACCATCCTCCGTGGGGTTGGGTGCAAACTCGCGTCTAGAATAATTCCTTGAACCATACAAGCAATCACTCTAAATAATCTACCCTTAGCTAACAGGGCAGACCACCCATGCTCAATAAACTTAAGTGAATTGTTTACGCATAGACCAGCTGACAACTCACGTAAGTCTACCTCACACAGACGTGGATCCAACACAGAGATACTTCCGAAGTAATTACTCAGAGCAATAATATAAATTAAAAGAATTGCTGAATTAAATAAATAAGAAAAGATATCTATAATAATATTTATTCAAAAGAAAGTAAAGATACAAAGAAGAGCTTTACCACACTTCCGAAGATGACTCCGGAACCCTGAGCAAAGCTCACTCTCTAACTCGAACTCCCAACTAATGCTAACACTAAACAAGAAGAGTAAATGGATTCTTCAATGAGGTGCGGGTTGCTTCTGAGGCCGGGGGGTCCTATTTATAGCTTCTCCAAGGCGGTTGGAGCCCTCTGGCCGAAGCTGGAGAGGCGGCGCCGCTAAGGTCGGCCGGCCGGCCAGATAGGGGGGCCGGCCGGCCGTCCACTGCGTCGGTTCGCGACTGACTTCTCTCTGGACGTTCCTGATTGCTTGGTGGTGTCGGTCCTGAGGTCGGTTTTCTCCTGGAGTCGGCAGAAATGGAGTAAGGGCCAAGTTTCGGCCCATTGTAGCCCATCTTCTAGAATGTTTGCTATTTCTTCACTTGGGCTTTATTTATTCTTAGTGCTGGACGTCTTTGGAGCCCACAGGTCGAAGATCGACAGCAGGAGGGGCCAAGGGTGGCCGGCCGGCCTGTGATTGGGCCGGCCGGCCTATGTTTCTCTTCACAGGCGCCCATTTCTTCTGTATTTACTCCTGCACTCATAAATCATCCAAAACTCGTGGAACTTTGTTAATAAATAAAACATTGCCGAATTTTGGTGATTTACCCCTTTTATTATGTTGACGGTAATTTAATGACTTAAACACCGTCAACAAACCTCCCAAGCTTAAACTTTGCTCGTCCCCGAGCAAAATAAAAACTTAGGCAATCGGCGGATCAGGAGTTGCATCAATATTAATTTCCTGCAGGTGTCTGATATACAACAGCATACTCCAAGACAGCGAGTAATCCATAATCCAGCACAATTTATTTATCAAGCATGCATACATCCGGTGGGGCTTATTGATTACTTTGTCATGTGACATTCAAAAGCAGAACAGCATTATTAGGTTTTCATTAAACACATTCTGCAAATAACGAGTCCAGAATTTTTGTTTGCTGCATAAGAAAAATTTCAAGAATTCTCCTTTAAGTCTTTTGCACTTCCCCTTTTTGTCTCTCTTTTGTGGAAACTATTTCCTACAGAACATCGCTCAAAACCTAATGCTACAAAAGATGGTCATTCTGGTGGAGCTTGGTTTGGATGTGCATATCCTTCACATATATTTTGTAAGGTTAAAGGATGATCTCAAGGAAACAGAGCAACTCTTCATAATCAATCCAATGATAAATGTGGGAAGAGAAATCACTCATAAGATTTTTCTGTCTTCTTGGCTCAGAAATTTTTGAAGATGGCCACCACCTCTATAAAAATCTTTACTGCGTATTACGGGAGCCCCTTTTTTTTTTTTTTTACTCCCGTAATGCAGAGTGTGAGGAAGATTTTTAGGTGGCCTAGACAATAATTTTCGAATTTTCTTGAGCTCTTGGAGGAAGACAAAAGAATTTTGAAGGATGAGTGGTAATGAATTTCTCTTATTCCCAGAAGAAGGATGACTGACATAAAGAGAGCAGTGTTCCGAGAGATCAAAATTTAACCGAACTCAATACATAAAAGATAGCTAAGAGTGAGGTTGGTTCTTATAAATTTTTGCAGTATATGGCTCTGGTAGGTACATGATTCCTCACAGGGGAAGTGTAAGACTTAAAAGATTTTAGTTGCAGCACTTAAAAAGATTAAAACATCTCTGGACTATTATTGCAGAAACATGCTAACTCAACCCAAAACAGCCATATCATGCAAGTCAATGCCTAGACTTGGTAAACCAGGTGCTACCCACACAGACATAGCAATACTAGAAGTGTGATCGTGCCAGATTACTTCTTACGCAACTATACAAGGAATAGCAACTGCATAGAAGATACAAGCAGAAAACTAGTAGAGCAACTATTCATCATATCCTTTACATGTGGGTAGAACAACCAAGGTTCGGCAACAGAAAAACAAACCCGAAATTTTTTTTTTAACTAAAAGATCAAACTGCAGAACAGACGAACGACTGATACAACTGACGGTCATGCGAGGTCGGGTATGGTGATACAACATGCAAGATTGACAAACAACGTAAAACTCCGAAACTCCCTCCCCCCCCCCCCCCCCCCCCCCCCAAGCTTAGGCCTTTGCAAGGCATAAGCTTGACCCAAACCTAGTGGTAAGAAGCTGTCCAGGGGTCCCACTCCCCCTGGGAAGGCGGGTCAAAGAAGGGAACAGAGCCAGTGTGCTGCTCAGGTGGTGGCTGCGTCTCAGGCTGTGGCACGGGTTAGGGCCCGTACTGCTGCTGCTGAGACTGGGAAGTATCGATGTTCAGGCCTGAGGCGATCTGCTGGCAGAGGTTATAAGTGTCGTCTATCCTACCTCCCTGGTAGTAAACCTGACCCTGGAGGTCGGTCACGAGGTTGGCGGTGTCGTGCACGGTTTCTTGGAGCTGTGCAACTTCTTGCTCGAGGTACCAGTAGTTCCAGTTGGGTGCAAATCTCGCTGATCAGGAGGATCCCATGTGTGGGTCACCCATAAATCGTGGAGCGTGAGAGCTCTGTGGGTATGGGCCAGGCTGAAACTGCACTCCCGGCTGAAACTGTACTCCCCCAGCGGCCGCATGGCCACCGGGAGGATAGTGGAACTGGTGAATCCCCTGCACACCCTGTGGGGGCGGCCAAGCAGGTGAGTCGCTGCGTGTGTCTGGGTCGCCTGAGTGGTGTGACCCTGAGCTTTCAGCTCTGGGTGCAGCAGAAGGTGCGGCGGAAGGTCTAACAGAAGGTCCGGCAGAGGCTCCAGCAGAGGGTACAACAGAGGGTCCAGCGGTGGTTCCTGCATTCCTGGCTCTCAGCCGGGTCACAGGTCCCTCGGCTACGCTGTGGCGGGCTGGCTCGGCTATCCTCAGGTCAATGGTCAAGCTTTTGGTGCGGTAGAGTCCTAGCCTTGGCTCGGGCAGCTCAATCTCTGTGCTATACCCATGGTAAACCATGCGGTAGCGCCCCTCAGCTATTCTATTGATCATGTGGGCTTGGCGAAAGTGATCGAACCCAATCAATACTTGGGTCCCAGGCAAAAAGGCTACTCGTGCTTGGTTCAACATCCCTAAGCCTCGTGCAATTCTAGTGATGTACGACGTGAACAAGATAGGAGCACTTGAAGTAAACGTCACACCCAACCAATGATTAAGCACATCAAGCAGAGGGTTGATTTTAGTCTTCTTTACCATAGCATATCGGTAGCACATATCAATTCTGGTGACAGCCCTATTCTCATGACGGGGTGACAAAACGAAACCACACCAACGATGCAAGATTCTTAGGGAAGGGTTATGAATTTCGCCAGTGCGGCGGTCTACTCCGTTTTCCCCAGATATTTTAATCCAGAAGGTGAGTTCGTTAAAACCTTTAAGTTTGTCAAGAGCTGTCTGCCCACTACGCTCGAAACCCAACAAATCACTCATGTCATTAAACGGCAAGTCAAACTCCTGATTAAACAAGCGAAACTGTATTCGCGTACGTGCTATGGTTTTATCGGGAACAATTTGCAAGGTGATTAAAAACTCAATAGAAAGCCACTTCGCGCCTAGCTCAAAGGTATTAGAGAAGTCAGTAAGGCCTGTGTACCTGAGAGCTTGGTCGAAATCCTCCTTGATGCCGATGTCGGTGAGGAATTGAGGGTCGAAAACACGCGAGTGTTGAAACTCACGGTCTCTTAACCCAGCGATGCGGTTCCTTTCATCCTCGTTGCGTGCCACAATGTGCTGCTCGTGCTCCATATAGCGCACGATCGGGCCGACCGGCTCCACATTCAGTGGCTCCGGTGGTTGCTGTGTTCCAGCATCGGACCCCGAGTGCGAGCTGCTGCCACAACTCTTGCTACTAACCTTCCTCTTGAGCGAAGTGAAGAAGCTCATAGTGACCTGCACAAATGATTAGACAGCAAATACCCGAAGGGAATAGTGAATAAAAATTAGCGGGTTAGCTGTCCAAACGGTTAGTCATTCGGGGGTTAGTCGTCCAAGGTGGGGTTTATTAGGACCACCACTCAGCAGCAAGAAAACAGAACCGAGAACATTAAATATTTTTTTTACTTTATTATTATTATTACCTAATTATCACTAATTGCTTGATTAGGAGGTTTTAAGCAAGGGAGGAAGAAGAGCTCGTCGAGCTGTGGTGCGAAGAAACATGGAGGCGCTGGCCTCCATTTATGGGCGCGCGCGGGCGCCGAGGTGAGGCCGGACGTGGCCGGCCGGCGGACACGGCGGGCCGGCCGGCGGACATGGCGGGCCGGCCGGCGGGCCCGGCGTCACCTCGCGACGGGACGGCAACGGTGGAGGAGAGGCGTCGGGTGGAGCGCCATGGTGTGCCTTTCGGTGCACATGCTCGCACAGGAAGGAGGATGGGATGCCGTCCTCCGTTGTCATCGATTTCTCCTCCGTTCATGCGAGTGTCTGAGGCACTCAAACATGCTACATCGTAGGGGAGCAGGTGTGGCAGGCGTAGGGCGTCGGTGGCGAGCGTCGGCGACCGGGCTCGGCCGGCCGGTGGGCCCGGCGGGCCGGCCGGCGGGACCGAACTCCCACTGGGGTGCGCCTTTCTTCTACGCGTGGTGCTGCACCTGTACGCCTCCTGCAGCTCCTTTGTCCAAAGCAAAGTGATGACAGGTGGGGTTGGCCGGGCCCGGAAGGGTCCCGATCAAACCGAAAATCATTTTTTTAAACGCTGCGCATAATAAAATTAAATTTTATTCCATGGATAACGACGGTTTAGAACCTCCCGCCAGAGGTGTATTAGCGTCTAGGATTATTTCGGAATTTTCTAACGGCCTTGACGCTTCTACTTTTGCCCAACGGTCGAGCGTTGACATCTTGAAATTTTCCGTGTGGACAAAATCTTCCGCACTTTCTTTGTGAGAGCCGTCTTGGGTTCCTTTTTCTTCGGGGCGGTCTTCTTTGGCTCTCTCTTCTTCGGAGTGCGGGTTTTCTTTGGTTTCTCCTCTTTCTTGGGGACCTCATTGTTTATTTCGCCCGTTATCGTCACTCTTCCATTCGTCAACTTCGGAGGGGCGTACGGGGGCTTCTCGATGAATTGATAACAAAAGGTGTCTCCCCCTTTGTTGGTCATTGTACCAACACATATTCTTCCTTTAGGCACGGCAGGGGGTTTTGCAACCTCTGACTTCCCTGCGGGTGTTCCCTCTGGCCTCACAACTTTCCGCGAAACAATCGCTATGGCTGTTACGTTTTTATCTTTTCCTCACGATAGGATTTTCTTTTATTTCCAAAGAGGGGTCAAGATTAAACGATCACGCGTGCGATAGGTTCGTGATAAACAAACGAGATTGAGACAGCACTTAAATAAAAACAGGAAATTTTTTAGCTAAGCTTCCCCGGCAACGGCGCCAGAAATGCTTGTTGGTGGTTCTTATGCTCTACTAAATATTTCCATTCCGCAAGCGCACGGATCACCATTGTAGCACTTCACCATGGAGTATTCCAGGGTATTGTATTTATAATTTCCACAGGGAAGCTAGTAGAAAATTCCACAAAGGTACTGTCTAAATCAATCGTATGTAAATCACGTCAAACGTTGAAAGTTTGATAAAGGTGGCACTCATGAAGTAACCCATAAAAGAGTATCTAGCAAAATTCCTTGAACCATACAAGCAATCACTCTAAATAATCTACCCTTAGCTAACAGGGCAGACCACCCATGCTCAATAAACTTAAGTGAATTGTTTACGCATAGACCAGCTGACAACTCACGTAAGTCTACCTCACATAAACGTGGATCCAACACAGAGATACTTCCGAAGTAATTACTCAGAGCAATAATATAAATTAAAAGAATTACTGAATTAAATAAATAAGAAAAGATATCCATAATAATATTTATTCAAAAGAAAGTAAAGATACAAAGAAGAGCTTTACCACACTTCCGAAGATGACTCCGGAACCCTGAGCAAAGCTCACTCTCTAACTCTAACTCCCAACTAATGCTAACACTAAACAAGAAGAGTAAATGGATTCTTCAATGAGGTGCGGGTTGCTTATGAGGCCGGGGGGTCCTATTTATAGCTTCTCCAAGGCGGTTGGAGCCCCCTAGCCGAAGCTGGAGAGGCGGCGCCGCTAAGGTTGGCCGGCCGGCCAGATAGGGGGGCCGGCCGGCCGTCCACTGCGTCGGTTCGCGACCGACTTCTCTCTGGACGTTCCTGATTGCTTGGTGGAGTCGGTCCTGAGGTTGGCTTTCTCCTGGAGTCGGCAGAAATGGAGTAAGGGCCAAGTTTCGGCCCATTGTAGCCCATCTTCTAGAATGTTTGCTATTTCTTCACTTGGGCTTTATTTATTCTTAGTGCTGGACGTCTTTGGATCCCACTGGTTGAAGATCGACAGCAGGAGGGGCCAAGGGTGGCCGGCCGGCCTATGATTGGGCCGGCCGGCCTATGTTTCTCTCCACAGGCGCCCATTTCTTCTGTATTTACTCCTGCACTCATAAATCATCCGAAACTCGTGGAACTTTGTTAATAAATAAAACATTGCCGAATTTTAGTGATTTACCCCTTTTATTTACCGATATGTTGACGGTAATTTAATGACTTAAACACCGTCAACAGCTACCTAGGACTTCGGAACCGACTTAGAGAGGAGACCGAGCCGGACACGAGGTGTGCCGATCGGCACGGCCTCTGTGCCGATTGGCACAAGGACTCTCTTCCAGAGATCCTTTTCCTTTCCCAGAGCCAAACGAGGAGCACGAGAAGATGATGTCAATCAATATGTTTGCATACGGTGACACCTTCACCGTATCATACGGTGACCTCAGTCTTCATCTGCCAGAACATCATCTTCTCTGGTCTTTTCTTCTCGCAGTCACCGCATCATACGGTGACTGGCACCGTACCATACGGTGGCTTCTTCTCTTTTCTGCCTGAAGCCCTGCTTCACTGGTCTTCCTCTGCTGCAGTCACCGTATCATACGGTGACTGGCACCGCATCATGCGGTGACTTCGCTTGTGCTGGAACTCGACCAATTCTTGATCCTTGCTTCCAACGTCTTCATTCTTGGTTCCTTCAATTCTCTTCTGCCACCCTAGCCCCTGAGAGACTCACCATGCATCCAATGATCTCTATAACTAGTGTGCACTAAGAGAACCACCTCGAACCCTCTTGATAGTCCGGTTTTTCCTATAGACTCAACCTAACATCTAACCAAGCAACACTCGCTTGGATCTAGCATGTCCTTAGCCTTGATCCATATCTTCTCCGCGACTCCATCAAGTCCGTTCTTGTGCAGATGAAGGCAACCAATCATCCTTGTCATTTAGTTCATGGTGTGTTGACGTTCACCACCAACGGACGGAGCTTTCTTCATATGTGACCTATAAGATCTCGCAAAGAGTGTTAGTCACATTCATGGTTCTCATCCTATCACCAAAACATTCATACCTTAGGGTTTCCCTAGCTCCAATGGTCATGAAGCTTACAGGTAGGACCGTCTTCAAGAGGCCTTTGCCACTTAGGAGTATCTCAGCATCGAGTGCCCATGACAGATAGTTGCTTCCATGAGGAGTCAATACTTCAAATTCTCTCTTCACGAGGTCAGACATCTGCAAGATATCATTGTGCAAGGATTATTTCATATATCCAAGTAATAGGGAGCATTAATATAACAAAAACTGCATGTTTAAGTTATATTATTGGTGTTTTTGAGTAAAATCACCAAAATCTGGGGTGTTATATGCAAAAATAACACAATCCAGCAATTTTTCTATTTTTTGGGCAATTTTCTGAGTATCCATGTCAATTTTCGTAATTAACAGGATGTTCTCGTAATTTTCAGAGATTTAAGGGATATTCTGGTAATTTCCAGATGTTCCGAGGATATTTTCATAATTTTCTGATATTCCGAGGACTTTCTGGTAATTTCCAGGAGTCCATAGGATATTTTCATAATATTCTGATATGCCAAGGACTTCTTCGGAATTTTCAGAAACACCTGAGGGCTTCTTCGTAATTTTAGGATTTTTCTGTAAAATCCAGAACCGCGCAAGGACCTCTTCATAGTTTCTTGTTCTTTGGAGGACTTTTTCAAAAAAATTCGCGTCGAAGTATATAAAGGCCCGAAACCCTAATTTCTTCACTTGCTTTCCATTTCTTCCTCCACCCAGCCGCCGGTTTCTCTTCTTTCTCTTTCTCCCTTCGCCGCCAGCTCTTCTTCCTTAGATCTAGGCCGGGACAGAGGTTAGGGAGGGGCGCCCGGCAGCTGCAGAGGTCTATGGCGGCCCGGCGCGCATGGAGGCCGGCGCGCGGTGGCCGGATGGCGAGCCGGCGCGCGGTGGGCCGCGCCGTGGCTTGCGACTGCCCTTCGGGCGCGACGCGGTGGCCAGAGGCCGAGCGTCACGGCGGCTCGTGGCCTCGCGGCAGTGCGTCGCGACGACCTCGCGTTCGGTGGTGGCACGGCGGCCCACGACCGGGCGTCGCGGTGGCTCGTGGCCGGGCGGAGCGCGTGGGCCGTGCGGCGCAGAGGCCGGGCGGGCCCATGGCGGCGCGCTGGCCGAGCCGTGGTGGCGTGCGCGGGCCGGATCGAGCCTGGGCAGCACGGTGGGCCGGGCCAAGGCAATCTCGGTTTTTTTTCTTTCTGAGCTCGATCTGAGGTTGTAATTTTGGATCTGAGCGACTTCGTGTAGATCTAGGGTTAGGGTTAGACCCGTCTTCCCTTTGTTTCTTGCGACGAGTAGATCTAGGGTTAGGGTTAGAACCCGTTTTCCCTTTGTTTCTTGCGACGAGTAGATCTAGGGTTAGGTTTAGAAACCGTGTTCCCTTTTCTTTGCTTGTAAATCTGGATCTCGGATCTGTTCGACTTCGTCTAGATCTAGGGTTAGGGTTAGGACCCGGTTCCCTAGATCTAGATCTGGATCTTCGCGGCTTTGTAGATCTAGGGTTAGGGTTAGGACCCGTTTCCGTTTCTTTTTTCTTTGCGATGCATGTAGATCTGAGGTCGGCGACGTTGCGCCAGTACCGGACTTCGTGCCGGGTAGGGTTAGTGTTCTGCGTGAACCACCTTTGTTGTTATTGTGATTCGAACTCGGCGACGTTGCACCACCGGACTTCATGCCGGTTAGGGTTAGGGTTAGGGTTCTTCGTGAACAACACCCCCTTTTAGATCTACAGATCTCGGCGCTCCGGTGACGTTGCACCGGAGGCTTCGATCGGGCGACGTTGCGCGCGATCTGTCTTCAATACTTTTCAATTTCTTTCTGATTCTTTTTCTCCACCGAACAGCACTTTCACTGTTCATTGGTGGTCTTCTACTCGATCTGGACTGCGACGAGGCCAGATCTCGATGGCGAACGATATTCATGGACAGATCTTGGCTGCAACGAGTCAAGATAGCAAAATCATTCGTAAATACAAAACGTACCGTAAATCACCGATCTGCTGGGCGAATTCCTTGATTAGAGCGTGCTGATAACGTGTTAGGTTATCGGAGGAACGACGGCACGTAGATCACGACGAATAGCAAAAAGTAAAACTGGAATAGAGGAGACAAAATTCTTTATTCTAGTGTCAGGTTACAGAGGGGGGTCTCCTCAACTATTTATAAGGGGGGAAACCCTAACTTCGTGTTGGGCCCAGATTCGATAAATATGCCAACATGGGCCAGGACACCTTCTTCTAGAAGGTGGGCCTGGCCCAATAAGAGTTTTACAACAGGCTCTACGATGCGCGCCCGCGCCACGTCGTGTCACTGAACGAGGCACGCGTGCGCGTGTAAGCTTCATGACCATTGGAGCTAGGGAAACCCCAAGGTATGAATGTTTTGGTGATAGGATGAGAACCATGAATGTGACTAACACTCTTTGTGAGATCTTATAGGTCACATATGAAGAAAGCTCTGTCCGTTGGTGGTGAACGCCAATACACCATGAACTTATTGACAAGGATGATTGGTTGCCTTCATCTACACAAGAACGGACTTGATGGAGTCGCGGAGAAGACATGGATCAAGGCTAAGGACATGCTAGATCCAAGCGGGTGTTGCTTGGTTAGATGTTAGCTTGAGTCCATAGGAAAAACCGGACTATCAAGAGGGTTCGAGGTGGTTCTCTTAGTACACACTAGTTATAGAGATCATTGGATGCAAGGTGAGTCTCTCAGGGGCTAGGGTGGCAGAAGAGAGTTGAAGGAACCAAGAAGATCAAGTCTTGAAGAAGAAGATCAAGAAGAAGATCGAAGCTGCGAAGGCAGAAGAGACCGGACAGTACGGTCATGGAGACCATACAATACGGTCTGCAGAGGATTTCCAGACAGAGAAGCTGAAGTTTCTGGAAATGGAGAAATGGAGACCGAACAGTTGACCGGACAATACGGTCGTGGAGACCGTACAATACGGTCTTACAGGAGAAGAGCAACAGAGAAGGAGAGGTTTCTGTTGGCTGATGAAGAAAGGAGACCGGACAATACGGTCCTAGGGACCGTACAGTACGGTCTGGTTTGAGATGAAGGTCAGCACTCCCTGGATGCCGGTCTGGTGAAGACCGGACAATACGGTCAGATGGAGACCGGAC
The DNA here is from genome assembly GCA_012490785.1 of Eragrostis nindensis. Lineage (NCBI taxonomy): Eukaryota > Viridiplantae > Streptophyta > Magnoliopsida > Poales > Poaceae > Eragrostis > Eragrostis nindensis. The sequence goes on along the minus strand of JAAXCT010000030.1, from coordinate 701,268 downwards.
AGTACGGTCCTATTGTACGGTCATCACGCAGACTGGGCACTTTTGGACAACGGCTAGTTTGAGGTTGGAGGCCTATATATAGTCGGTTGTTTACCTCTTTGAGGTGCTCTTGGACCCAGGAAAGAGGGGAGGTGCTGCCAAGAAGCCAAGAGGAAGAAGTGTGAAGCACTTGAGAGGGATTTGGAGTGATCCTAGTGCTTGAGAGAGTAGCAAGTTGCATCCTTTGATCTCTAGGCTAGTGTGGGCTTGAGAGAGTCATCTAGGGCTGTTACTCTTGGTCTATGGCAAGGCCTAGACCGGTTAGGCGTCGGTGTTGAGCTGTCCAAGGAGAATGTGGAAGCCGACACAAGTTTGTACACGGTCTTGGAGCTTCCCGTGCGAAAGAAGCATCACTAGTGGAGCGCCCTTTGGCACGCATCAAGTGCGGAGCCTTACCTCCGGAAGAGTACCCGGGATCGAGCCCGGCGGGACGTGCCCGCGACTTCACTCGGAGGGTGAAGTGTGCTCTAGGAGGGATCGCCATCGAGCGGAGGGACGGGGTCGAGACTCCGGCGGGAGTGACCCAACGTGGAGTAGGGGAAGGCGCCATCCTTCCGAGACCACGGGAAAACATCATGAGCATTCTCTATCCTTTCTCCTTTACTACTCGCATTTACTTACCGCACTTCATATGATTGCTTGTAGTACTTGAGTTGTGCTCTTAACTTGCTTGTGTGTTTACCGTGGTACCTACTAGCTTCACTAGGTTTGCTTGATTGCCTTGCTCGTGTGCCTACTTGTTATAGCCTATCTAATAGCTCTAAGGACTCTACTTAGTGTGCCTAGTATCTTGGTTGCCTTGTCTCTAGTTATCTTGTTCCTTTGCCTTGCCTAGCTTAAATCTTCCGCTATCTATCTATCTTGTGCTAGGTTGCTAGTGTGGTGTGATTGTGTTATCTATATGCACTAGCTATATAGGTTAAGGATACTCCTTAGTGTGCTTTACCTTGTCACTAGAACTACTTGCTAGGAGTTGCTTGGGTGTAAGTGTTTGGAAATAGATTCTAGAGTGCACCGATTCACCCCCCCCTCTCGGTCACACGATCCTTACAGCGCGACCAAACCTTACTCCGTGCGTGCCTGCGGATGGTGCATGGCGCATGAATGAGAGATCCGACTCCGTGTAATTCATCAATATTTTGGTTTGCTTCCATATTGCTTAGTTTTGCATGCGTGGGGCGGCCATAGAAGTGTGTTGCTGTTTGAGTTGGTACTGGCAAATGGCAATGTACTGCATGTTTGGTTCCTTGGCACGACATCTACTATACCACTGATCAGCTTTCCTTGCTAAAACTAGCCCACATCAGCGGTTGCCAGAAAATGAACTAGAAAAGCCAGGTTATGATTAAATGCTCACAAAACAGCGGTGGCCAGTATCATGAACACAATCATACTTCAATCATCTCTGATTCTATGGAACCAATCCACAACAGCGGTGGCGAGAAGTGAACAGAACCACAGAACCTGTGAAAATTATCCTGTACCTAGCGGTGGCCAGAATAAAGAATAAAATCACACTTATTGAGACAACTGGTCTTTGTGGAGTATATACTCCCATCACAATGGTAATCATATCTCGCATTATTAGGTTGCCCTTGAGCTTATACTTAATTGAGCAATAAGATATGGCGAGTATATTTTGTCCCTGAATCTTATGGACAATAAAATATCATGGAGAGAAGTATGATATTACTGATTTTCTGAGCATCTCTTAAATGACAAGAGCAAAATCTCTCTATAAACTAATGAGACATTCCTTTCTCCCCTTCGAATTTGTGGTCTAAACGTGAGTGTGCCACATATTCGACAATGTCTCATCCCTTAACTTATCTGATCTAAATCTCACATATTTAAAAGATGCATAATAATACTTATAAAATTTTCTTGTAGAGAAGCAAGAAAAATAATAATAATCTTAAAACTTGACGATATAAAAGATAATGTCACAACTCAGAGAAAAAAAAACTCATAGATATTTTATTGAAACAGAAGTTCCACTAAAATACATTGAAAATCATCAAGCTAAATGTTGAGTCTACTAACTAATTCTAAACAATATGGACTTCAACTCATTTCCATCAGCTAATTCTAAGAATCACTCCCCTAGTCTCATGGATCTCTTAAAGATGCATCAATGAAATGGTCCACACATGAGTCGGAAATTTCCAATCCAAAAGCTTTAAGCTCATGAACTATGTCCCACATGTGACTTATATGCTTTTCTAATCCACTTTGCCCATCATAACGTGAAGTGGTTAGTCTTATGATGAGGAAACTCGTGCAGATTTGCCTATGACGTAGCTCAATTAAATAGAAGATTCAGAAGCAGTCTGGTCCTCATCATCATCAAAGGCTCCCCTTATGCCATTTGAGATGGAGCGCTTTATGATTCTTTTAGCAAACTTGTTATCCTTCTCCCATATTTCTAACTTGAAATGATATTCATACATCTTCTCATCATAGTCCTCAATGCCGGGAGTAGGAGGAAACGGCGTGACCTTATGAAGCACATAATCAAGCTCCAGAAACTTGAGAATGTCTTGCACCGTCTGTTTCCATAAAGGAAAATCAATGCCTGTTGACGGTCCTTAGAGCAAGAATTTTACCGTCAATTACCTTCATAAAAGAATTAAAATGAACACCAAACATAGTGGTAGGAGTTTATTACTAACCAATTCCACAAGTGTTGGTGAATTTATGAGTGCAGCTGCATTTCATAGGAAACCAGGGAAAAGGAAGCATAAAAGGCCCACTCTGCAAACACCGAATTTCCCCGTCATAAGGAAATCTCCCCAAAAGCCCAATATCAAGGAGATATAAAGAAAGATCATCCCTTGGAGATCCTCAACAATGGCAAGGATATATGGATCCACCAAATCAACCCATACCATATTCCAAATTCCAAAGAGGACACCACTCCGAGAAATCAGCATCGGCAGCTAAGGAAGACATACACCAAAAGGGATACAAACCCTATTCACTTTGGGTCAACACATTGAGATACATCATTAGAACCCAAAGGGAGACTCCTTGGCCAAGCCCAAGAAAGATATCACTCCGGTAAGTCCACGGTCATCGCAGAAATCACCCAGGATGGAGAAAAGGCCAAAATACAGTCATCTGGACTCATCCTGGGCCATACACCGGGGAGAGGCCTTATGAGGACTCCATGGATCACTACACCAAGGCCCAAGGCCATAGGGGCCAAGGGGGGGTCGGCCGACCTGCTACAGTAGGTCGGCCGACCTGCTACAGTGGCCAAACAGGCCCATTTTGCTATGGCGGTTCCCCACCGACGTACCAAGGTCGGTTCTGCCTGCAATCAATGCCATCAATGCCGGGAACCGCCTCAATTCCACCGCCTTTGGAGGCTATAAATAAAGGGGTACCCCCTCCCCTCCAAGACACACAAGAAGGAGAGCCTCATTCCACTCCCAAGGGCCTAGGGTCCTTTGTATACTAGTAGAGTAGGGAGAGAGTTGGGTAGAGGAGAAGGGTAGTCCTCCCTTTGAGAGGACAAGCCCCAATCTTGTATCTTTGAGGATACTTATTTATAATACATTGTTCGTCGTTCGTTCATCGTTCGTTCGTCGTTCGTTCATCGTTCGTCGTTCGTTCATCGCTCGTTCGTCGTTCATCGTTCGTTCATCTTCATCAAAGTAAGTATTCTCGATCTCCTATTGCATATAGTCTAGCCTTGGTTAAGCGTTCCTTGTTTGGTTGTGGACCCATGGCTTGCTTATGATTTGAGTACTTCTTATCTAGATTAAGTTCTTCCTTTACTTGCTTACGGGATCATTGCTCTGTTCTAGAGTGCCTTGCCTTTCAACCAAGTTAAGGTAGTAATCAATAACTTAGACGTGGTGTCTAGGTTAGAGGTTACCTTTGTTTGCTGCGTGCTCCACGGTTTGTTGAGGTAGGCGGTAGGTGGTGACAGCTCTATCCGTCCTTCGTAATCCTCCACGTTCGGGTACGTAGTAGGCCCCTTGGCCGGAGTGACTTGGCAGACCAGGTCTAAGCCGGCGCCCAAAGTAAGCAATAAGAGGAGGTATCTACCATAGGTCTGGCAGTGAGGACTTGATTGCCTTGTTGTCACGCGACCTCAGGACTGGCATAGGGACCTGATAGCCCTAGTGTCACGTGTCCTAGTGGTAGAGGGTTGCCGGTAGGTGGTGACAGCCCTGCTGTGTTTAATCCTGTCTTTTTCTAGAAAGAATCTCATCCATAGGAATCCTCTCTACCCTTTTCTACCATCCTTCTTCGTGTCCTTGGACGAGCTAGATTAGAAGATAATTCCACTCCGTTCCTTTGGGAAAATATAAATAACGATACCCTTGAATACTCACGGGTGAAGTGCTACAACGGTATTCCGTGCGCTTGCGGATTTATTCGTGGTGTAAGAAATACCAACAATGCCATTGAAGGGCTTAATGGTCTTCATGTAGCTTTCAAGACTATTGTCTGAAAAATGACAAAAGCTAAAAGCTTAGTCAATGTAAGATGAGATTTTGTCATGCCTTCATATAAAATTAGGTTCATTTACTCAGAATATCCATTAGTTGCTATGATTTTGTTTAATAGGAAAATCAGAGCACATATTGATGGGTCCAGATTTCTCTGAGGAATGTTTCAAGTTGAGATTTCATAATCGATACATGATCTTTATTGTGACCAGTAAAGATTCTCGAGATGAATCAAGAATTCGGTGTCCTATCACGAAAGGACCCCCATATCTAATGGATCCTGCTTGGTGACGTAACGAAAATATTATGCGAGGTGATTTATTTGCACGCATGGTTATCAGGAGATTTGAGAGAATATATATAAAATTACTGGACCTTGGTAGGCCCAGTCCAATCGTCATGCAGTAGGCCCATGCAGCTCACGTATGTAGTATGTATACCGGTCTGTATACTACAGACTGCCGATCCATCCGTGATACGGGAGGCTTCATATCAGACTCGACGAATGCCTGCTCTGCACGCCTGCTGAACAAGGTGGATCCGCCCAACTAGCACCGACGATAATTCAAAGTAGAAAACAGAAGAAGATGTACGCATGCATGCTCCTGTGAGCTAAACTCACTTAACGATGGGACCAGTACATAACTGGGCCATCATCTCAGTGCTCAGTCAGTGTATGCAGCGGAAGGAGGGTCCGCAGATAAGAAACAGGTTTGAACTTTGAATGAGCACGCCTAAAGCTAGGAACGGCCTTCGCTTATCTAGGCCGTGCGACTCGCTCGTGAAACAGAACGGCGGCGGCGCTGACCTCCCGTTGGTCCTCGATCCCCTGGCCCTTTTCCTCTTCTATATGAAGCTTTCCACTCACAGCGTCAGGAGCGGGGAGGAGAGAAGAGTTTTCAGAGGAGAGGAGAGCACTTGCACACACACTTGCACATCCGCACGCACGTCGCTCCATCGGCGAGCCGCCACCACCAAATTCAGAATCTCCTTGTCGCGCAGGGAAGGCGAATGGAATCGATGCCTCACAGAGCCGTCTTCTCCTTCTTCAGGCCAAATGGCGTTGGCTCATGGTGAGTATTTGCATGGCCCCATAAGCCTGCAATTTCTTTCTTTGCAGGTACATACGCCGCCGGAGGCGCGGTAGCGCCTTGTGCGCCCAAACAGGTCCCCAGGATCGAAGAAGGAGGCCATTCGATGGCAGCGCCTTGGCGCTTTGCAGGTTGGAGGTTACCGGAGGAAAGCCGTTCATCGTCGGCGCTCATGTGCATGGCAGGTTGCAGGTAGCCATCTATGGCAATGCCATCTGGACGGCGGCGCTTCGGCGTCTCGCAGGTTCAGGCGAGCCATCTTAGGCACGCCGTTTTGGCGGCAGCGTCCTGTGCGCTTAGCAGGTTCAATTGGCCTCCTAGGCCTGAGTAATTTAAAGCCACTCGATGGCAACGCCATGGCGTGTTTTGCAGGTTACAGCAAGTTGCAATATCCGAGTGAATACCGTTCGACGGCAGTGCACACGCACTATACAGGTGGCCGGCGATCTAAAGGATTAGAATGCCGTTGAGACGGTGGCGCTTATCTCATTGCATGTTACAGTTTCGAGAGGGATTCAGGCCATCGTGCAGGTCGCACTGCAGGCTATGAAAAGAAATAAAGAGCTTCACCTGCAATAGGGTGAAAGATAGGTGGATACCATTCACGAGAGATTGATGTGCATGAGAAATCCTTCGGGAATACATATGGAAGCACAAGCAAATAAATAAAATACAGGGATGATGGCGGTTCCCAGGCTTGGATGTCCCTCGTCATAGAAAAGCACATGAGGCTGTTAGCAAGCAAATCGTGCAGTCCGTGCTAAGAACTGGCTCACGGCCTTATGTCTTTCTTTAGCAGGATTCGTCACTTGTTTTAGCAGCAGGTTTCATAAGAAATAAGAAAGGAGCAGAGCAATGACAAGTTCACTTACACTACAAGGACGGGAGCATTTCCCGACAGTACACAAGGAAGTGGCCAACAGGATCAAGTGTAATTGGCTAAGTATCCAACATACTGTAGCTAATAAGGTTGTAGGGAATTATGTTGTTGGGAAATTGTAAAAACTGTAGGGAAATACACCATTTTGTACTAGAAAACTGTTGGCCACTCTTAAGAAAAATACTAGGAGGATTGAAACTGTAGGGCATTTGATGTGAACTGTAGGGAAAGAGTGATTATCTTGTAGTGTTATGACATGGTTGTACCAAGGAAAATTCAAAATAGTTACCACGTCCTGACCGACGAGGCTGGACATTGGCATGTTCGGGTCCAACGAGGCAGAGCATAGACCATATGCGGTTTCCGTGACCGACAAGGCCGGAATCATTCATAATGCCATGACCGATGAGGCTGGCCATACCACAGTTCGCGACCGGCGAAGCCGGACGCAATCAACACATTGGTTTCAACTCTGCCCGTAATTGAATACGGCATTGCTTTGCTCTGAGTATTTGAAGACATGGGCTCGACGTCTTTTCTTTCTTTTGTTTTTCTTACAGCATACATACACGAAGTACAGGACATGGAGATATAATGATGACGACGCTGCGACTTAATTGGAGGTATTCCGTAGGTTAATCCTACAGATGTAATTAACTAGAGTTCTTACGAGGCTCTAGGAATCAGGAATTACACAATCGTCTGGATTATAAGGCGCCATACAGGAATACAATCAAGGATTCAAAAAATAGAGATCAGAGTGGACACTTTATCAATATCAATTGTAAACTGCCCCGGCATTTTGTAATTCTTTTGATATAGTGATGATTGCCTTCGGGCTCCCGTGGTTTTTTACGCGCAAGGGTTTTCCACGTAAATATGGTGTCTCTATTGTTCTTGCCCCTGTGTGTTTATTTAATTTATTTGTATACTTAAATAGTATACTGGCACGCCCGCAACTTATTTATGCCAACGCAAAGAAATTTAAGGCTTTCTTCAGCGTAAAACAAATGGCACGCCAGCAACTTATTTATGCCAACGCAAAGAAATTTAAGGATTTCTTCAACGTAAAACAGTCAACTTAATGAATGCAACTTACGCGTTTCTTATTAATCTTAAGTCTTAAAAGATGGTGATGGAAATAAATTAAAATAATAAACTTGAGTCTGGATCGTTAATAGTACAAAATGATGCATTTAATAACACAAAAATAACCATACGTTGGTCTGATTACAATCATGCAATAAGAAACAACTTGCACCGTTGGGGAAAACAAGCGAATCTTATTCTAAAACTCATAATTAAAACAACGTTGGTCAGAATGAATTACAAGTGTACTCTAGATGAACTTCTCGTTGGTTCCATTTAAATAGAGGCATCTGAATGCACTTGATAGATAAAAGAATTTATCAACTTAACTTATATGGAAAACATAAAGCTTACTTATGGACAAATTTAGGCTAAATTTAAACTTAAACTTAGAAAAATTTAATGGCAATGCAAAGTGCAAGAGAAATAAATAAGGTAAATTGCACCATAAAACCATAAAACTTAAAACTTTATTTATGAATTAAAGTGGTGCAAAGGTAAAAATAAACTTAATTTGCACTGAAATAATGAGCTGCTTAAAACTGTATAACTGAAACTAATAACTTAAAATAATCTTAAACTTATTCCTTAAAAGTATTGTGCTCATGAAAATCCAAATATTGGAGAAAATAAAGGCTAATAAACCTTAATAAAATGAATGAGCATATTTATTCTCAAGATGGCAGCGGAAGCTTAAAATAGCAAATAAAATATTGCTATGAAATAATCTTGAGAATTGAGGCGAGTCTTATGCCGCGCGGCCAAGCCCGGTGCACGGCGAGGTGCGCGCAGATCTCAATCGCGCAGTACCTCGTCGATGACCGGTGGCAGAAGGGCGTCGACGTCCGTGCGTGGCGGAACTTAAGCCACGACGGTGCGACAACTAGAGGTAAGACCTCATCTTCGATCCAAAAAAAAAAGAAAAAAAAAACTTAGGTAGGGTTAGGGTTACGGTTAGAGCGTGACTAATGGTGATTCGGTAGATGACCCAATTAACTAAACTTAATTGTGACATTGCAGGAGCAACCGTAAGAACCCTAGCTCATTAATCTTAGGCTAATCATGATATCTAACTTAGGAAAACTTACTGATGTACTGCATCTAGCCATGAAAACGAAACTGATCTAATAAAGGGTGTTTAAACATGACTAGATTATCGATTATCAAACTTAACAGAAGTGCTAGATCATCGAAATTAACTTAAACTTGATTAGATCTACCACTTAACCGAATCAAAACTTAAACTAGGGGATCTAAAAGACTAGTTTAAGGCGACTGATACCAATTGTTAGATCAAATTGATCTTAAACTTAGCAGGATCAACTAGTCATAAGTAGATCACACCTAGAAAACCTTTAATCAGATGGGAATGAACTTATCAGTCATGTTCAACCTCCGGATGAACCCTTAACAAGATGTAGATGATGCAGAACGCCTAGATGTCGATGTAGATTGAGGGACACCGAGTTTCCAAGCCTTCCAGCACACTTTGGGATCGGTAGATTAGGGTTAGGGTTAACCCTCAAGCTTAACTCGTGAATAACACACAATTCAGGGAACCAGGGGTTCCCCTTGGTTTTATAGTACTGCAGGCTCGGGGCCGGGCCCTTAGGTGGGCTGTGTTTGCCTTCCGATCAAGGCAATAATAGGGGTTTAGTTAGAATTTGGATTGGGCCTTAAATGGACCAAAAGATATTGATCGAGGTCAAAACTAATTCCAACAGTAGTAGCTAAGCTGCTAAGGTACGGTATCAGATTGGTGAAGCGGGAAAGAAGGATGGCGGCCGAGAGGAAGATGGCGGCCTCGGCGCCGTAGAAGAGCTTGGTGCAGATAATAACCATGTCTGTTCACCTCGTGCTAGCTCCGATCCCGCACAGCGACGAGTCAGAGAGGGTATAGCAGTCAGTGTTAGCTGTCCGCTCTTGCTTATTGCGCGTTTCAACGTTCAACATCACAGCTTACGAAGACTATAATTGAAAATTCAGTAGTATTACTGCTTCAGATGTTTCGATCACATGCATGCCTAACAATAACAATACTCTAGAACCAATTATACTAAACTTCGTCTCGATAGTCGATACCGCAGACAACCGACGCTAGCTAATCCTAAACTATATCTTAATGAAATCAGTACATTTTGAAGTGATCAGTGCCAAAATGGAAACTGTGATCTATGATTTGGAATACGTCGTTCTAAATCTCCAGAATTTTCACACAGATAATATTTTACTACAAAACTTAAACAAAGTTTTAACACCTAGATATAGTTGGGTGTCAGAGTATAGTCAAAATTCAGAACTTTCAAAAGGAGAATACAACGGAGTTTGCTTTCCCGCAAGCCCCTATCGATTGTCTAAGCGTACCTATCAGTTAATTCACTCGAACCCACGAAGCAATTGGTATCGAGATTGCAATTAGGAAAAATGGAGATCAATTTATCAAGTCCATAAGAAATTGACATCGACCAAGATGAATAAGTAAATTGTTGTTGTTTATACCGAGGAGTTGAACTTCACAATGGAAGAGCAGCGTTTGCGGTGGAGAGGTGAAATCACGCTGAGAAACCTTAATTTTATCACTTCGAGGAATCGAAGTTCAGCTATCAAGGTAGTACGACATCGCCAGCTGCCATGAATATTTTCCATTACTAGGGAAGGGAAAAAAAATCAGCAACCATCATCTAACTTACGAATTCAACATACCGGCTGTTATAAAAAAATAGTTCAAAGTTAATACTCTTTACTCCCTCCATCCAAAAAAAAAAAAACTCCCTCTGTCCTGCAAAACAAAAATCTGGTAGGCTAATTTTGTCCTAAGTCAAACTATTTCAATTTTGTCCTAATTCATAAAAAGTCTGGCAGGCCAATTTTCATGTGTCGAGGCAGCCCATTTTTTTTACCGCTCAAATACTTTAACTGCACTAGTATGGGGGATGGCCACCTTGGGCCGAGCTTGCTCGACGGGCCAGCACAACGGGAGCCAACGACAATGGTAAGGTACGTACGTAGGATTAGTGATAGCCAAATGGGCCGGGCCAAACAGGCGGGCACGAAGCACGCAATTTTTGGCCCGACCCAAGCACGGCATGGCCCGGTGAATTTTGGGCCCTGGCCGGCATGGCACGAGGGTCGGGCCGTGCCGTGGGCCGAGGGTGCAGCCCAATGGCGGCACGGCACGGCACGATTAAGTTTTATTAAATATATTTCTAATTTATATGTATACAATTAGTAGCCTTAGCTTTTAGTCTATTCCTTCTAATCTTTGAGGTGTTAGATTCAATTCTCCATACTGCCACCTATTTTTGCATTATTTAACATAAAATTCCTTCAAAAATGACTAAACGGGCTATCGGGCTCAACGGGCTCGATTACTCTATTGTGTGCCGTGCCATGCATGGGCCGATGGAGGAGCCCATGGGCCAGCCCGGCACGCCACGAAATTAACACCGGGCCGTGCATGTCAGCCTGAAATTAAACGGGCCGTGCCTTTTTGGTGCCGGGCCGGTCCGGGCCGTCCGTTTGGCCATCACTATGCAGGATGGGAGTGATGCGACAATGGAGATATGAGCAAGGGCCAAGGGACGTCACTTCTCTGTTTTTTTTTGTCCCTTTGCGGGTTGATGTGTCAAAGGACATCAACTTTTGTAGGTACTCAAACAAAAAATTTATAATTTTTTCTCAAGGTTGATGTGTCAAAACCGCTAACTAAAACAAACGCCACACTCGGTGGCGGCCATGCTTGCCGCAACCACAACAAGGTTGAAACAAATTATCCCGCATACCAAAATTTCTCGAGAGTTCATACTTTATGGAGGGGGTCACACTAGGTAAAAAGAAACATGTGCGAAAATGTAGCGCGAGTTTTGGACACATAAGAAATTTAGCATTTTATAATGTATATTGAATGATGAAAATACACAAAATATCAAAAAAAATACAGACGACTTATGACACTTATAGGGTTGATGGCATTTGTTTGACACAAAATCATTAAGACCAGTTAGAATTGTAACAAAAAATGGTAACACTTCGGTGTTGATCGTATGAACATTGAGTTGTGAAAGCTAAATTTGAAATAAGGTATAACCAGACTTCGTTTACTTCATCGTAATTATGCGAGATAGATCATCATAAATGTATCATATTGAAATTAACATGACTAATCAAGTGCAAAGTTATGAAGATATTTTCTTCATATAAACGTCAAGATTATATTAATATGAAAAAAGCAAAAATATCAACCATAGCAATAAGAGGACCTCGGAAGAGGAATATGGACCAGATCGTCATAGGTGCAATATAATCAAATTTCTTGTCATGCCTAGTTATATATAAACTCAAGGCTATTATCATTGTGTATCATAGGTCAGAGGAAGTTCTGTCTAAAAATTTTGTGTTGAAATCATAATATGGCACCAATAATGGGTGATTTCAAAATAATTTGAGAACTTGCGATTATGAAATCTGTGGTACTTTGAAGTCTTAACCTTTCGCCTAGTTTTCACTGGATATGCTCTTAGCCTCCCAGGGTCACACAAAGATGTATATATTGTTGAAATGAAAAACTGTGTACCCTTATTTGACCTCGTCGGAGGGATTTTTAACTTTAGTGATTCATGCACGAGTCAAAGATGCACAAAAGAAATTAGTACTACCAATGAACACAACACAGTAAAAGTACACAAAAAATATGGTGAACTCCAAGGGAACACAACAGAGTATTAAGAACAACATTTTAGGCAGTATGTCATCCCTATTTTCTATTAGCCACTCGGCTAATTAAGCACAAAGAGAAGTGTTAATCAATTGAGAGCATGTAAAGTAGCATATTATTATTGAAAAGATGCACAAATATCAACCATAGAAATAAAGAGGAACCCAAAACAGGAATACAAACCAAGTCGTTATAAGTGAAGTAAAATCAAATTTCTTATAGTGCCTAGTGATATCTAACATTGTATATGATAAATTAGAGAAAGTTTTTTCTAAATTTTTTGTATTGAATTATAATATCACATTATAAAGTGGTACTTAATTTGAAGTTTTAAACTTTCACCTAATATTCATAGATATAATCATGAGGACATGTAGATATGTTTGTAGGTTGTTAAACGATAAAAGTGTGTACCCTTATTTAACCTGGTCGGAGGGATTTTTAACCAGGCAAAACTTTTAGTGGTTCATATATAAGTTTAAAAAGCAGTAAAACAAATCAGTAGCAATGAATGCAGTAAAAGTACAAGAAAAATATTGTGAACTCCAAGCGAACACAGAGTGCTAAGAATAACATTTTAGCCATTGTATCGTCCCTATTTCTATGAGCCACTCGGCTAATTAAGCACAAACAAAAACGTTACTCCCTCCGTCCCACAATTCTTTTTACCTTTTCTCACCGATACCTAGGGCTTTGGCAAATGTCACTGCTGCCCTTGTCTGCTCTGGGCCATCATGTGAAAAGAAGAGCCTGCTGTGGGGATCACCATTAAACGAAGGAAAGAGCCAAACGCAACCTGGCCATCGTCTCCTCGTCTCCACAGGAGGCAGGCAGCCGCAGCGACAACATGCGTGGAGCAGCGACGGCGACGTCAGTGAGCTCGGCAAGCCGGAGCAGCTCCTCCGAGGCTCCGCCCCAGTCTCTCGAGCCCACATCTCCCTGGTCGCCAAGCAGGAGCTGCTCCTTCGTCGCCGTGCGAGAGAGGAGGGGAGAGTGGACGGGAGCACGAGCGAGCGGAGCACCTCGCCGGACATGGCCGAGATCTGCTCGGGACCGCTAGCGAGGAGAGCCGACTTCTCCCCGTCAGCCGACGAGCTCGAGCCCTTCCTGCGCCCAACTTGCTCGGGCGCGGCTCCGCCGGGTAGCCGCCGGGCTGCATTCCGCGTGCGCGCAGCTCGCCGCCGCGCAGGTTCGCCCGGCCGCCGACCAGCTGCATCTGGCCTGCTCGCCAGATCTACCGCAACCGCGCGCAACTCTGCGCGGCCGCCGCCCAGCTTCACCCACGACTGCGTGCAGCTTACCACCGCGCGCCTCCGCCCTCGCTTGCACTCAGGTCGTCGCCCCCTGCGCTCACCTCGCCGCGGCGCGGCGGCGCCCGGCCGCCGCCAACATCCACCGCGCCTGCGGCCAACTCGCCGTGGCGCGGCTCCTCTCGGCCGCTGCCAAGCTCCTTCATCACTGCGGGCCGCTTGCAACCGCCCCGCTCCAGCCCGCCTGTGCTCAGCTCGCCGCCCATTCAGATCGAGAAGGACGCCGGAGCTAGGAAAAAAATTTCGGCGAAATTTCACCGAAATATCCGATATTTCGTCTTTTCCGGTGGTGTCCGAAATGAAATCGAAATGAACAGTACTGATGATATATTGTTCTTGACCACCTTTGTGAGTGCAAATTGTCTTGTTTATGTATCCAATCGTGATGTTTTATAGATTTGAGACAATATCTTGTGAAACCATGTCAAATGTTTTGAAAAATTCAAATTTTGTTCGTCGAAATTTCCGAAATTCTCGAAATTTCATGTTTATCGGTGACCTCCGAAATTTTTTTATTTCCGAAATAGTTTTCCTAGCTCCGGAGAGGGAGGGAGATGTGCTCGAGACGAGAGAGAAAGCTGCGGTTTCTTTCCTTTTCTTTTTCTGTTTGCTGCAGGAGGCTGTGGGTAGCTCGTGACGTGCAGCTCTGCGACGATAGGATGGGCAGTGGGTCCGGTGGCAGCGCGACAAGCTTTGGTGGGACAAAATTTTGAGTCTAAAACGTCAAGAATTGTGGGACGGAGGGAGTAATCAATTCGAGAGCATGTAAAGCAGCATGTCGTTCCACGCGTCGATGGGTCCTGGCAGGCACCAGTGGACGCAGTCGTTCCCCCGCTTCGTCTCGTATGGCCAATGCCCATACCGGCTGGGGAGACCGTCCGGCCGCATCTGCATAGCGGCCGTGGGGTCCATGAGCACCGGCGCCGGCGAGAGGCTGAAGGGCGAGGTGAAACTCGGCGAGAAGCTGAATGCCGAGGTGAAATTCGGCGAGAAGTTGAGCGCCGAGGTGAAATTGACGTAATAAGAATTCATGTACGGTACCAGCTGGTTGTGGTTGGTGACGCACGAGAGGACGATGAGAGCCGAGAGGAAGATGGCGGCTGCTGGGGCGACGGGGAGCTTCATGCATAGAACCATGGCTGCTCACCTCGAGCTGGCTCCTGCCCACTGACGAATGTGAAGTCTGTGGCATTCGGGCCTTGCTTAATACTGAATCAGATGTCCGATCTTGCAAATTGCGTCGTTGAACGTTCAACAACGCGCTGGTCAAAAAACAACTAAGTATTGCCACTTGCAAATAGATTTGGCGCAAGAGAACCGTCAGATCGAGTGCTACAATAGATTACCTATAGGATTTTCTAGTTCAACTACGTACGCTCTGGTGTCAGTGCAGTTAATGTCGAATCGGATACTATAATCCATGATTTGAGATGAAGTGCGAGCGTTCAACGTCGTTATGTACCCCGTTACTCTCAATATCTCAATCACGTCTCCAAAAAGTTGATGTTGAGATTTCAATCTTACAACTTAAGGGGGATTTGCCTCGCCCCAGTATATCATGTAAACTGTGTCAAAATTCAGAAGTTCGCAGAGAATCTACATGGGCTCGCTTTCCCGCCGGCGCATGATCTTTCACAAAGCGCTGGAGAAATCCCAAGAAAAAGGAAGGAAGCCAATGCTCAAGTCAATAAGAAATCAAGGAGCTGAACGACGAACGATTTCGTAAATAGTGCTTGTTTAATCTTGCCGAGGAGTTGAACTTCACATAATGGAGCAGAATCTGCGGTGGAGAAGCCCCAGTCACCGTGAGGAATCCACGAGTTCAATATTCCAGGGAAATAAAAATAGGTAGTCATCGGCTGACTTGAAGTTACCAGATACAGAAAAGCTTTTATACGCTGTTCATAAGGGAACGCAGCATTCCCATCGGAATTTTAAAAAATGTTAATTGCAAATCCTACCCATAACTCAACTTTAGTTTGATATTTCCCCTCATAAGTTCGTTTCTTGCAAAAACCACCACACCCCACACAAGTATAGGTTGAAATAGCCCTCCAATTTTCATGTGCTAATAAGGGATGGTAATGGGTGCCCGTTACCCGCGACAAGACAGATTTTTCTCCTATTAGAGGCGGATTTGATTGGACTATTGTACTCATGGGTCAACTAATGGGGATGAAGCTTGACCCAGCGGGTGGGATGGGCCGGTTTGAAGACGATTTGGCAAAACCCGAACCCGCCACCACTTGATCACTACTCACTATGTACTAAACTAGTGATACTTTATTGATGTCAAGTGATGAATGCTGATGCCATCAAAATACTAAATATGCATTTGTGTTATTTCTCTTGTATTTTTTAATTAGATGTCATTGTCTACACATTAGATATGCATTTTTACTCATGTTATTCTATTGTAAAAATTTAAACGCTTGGTGGGTATGGCTACCCAATGGGTTAATTTCACCCGACGGGCTTGCGTTTGGGTTAAAATCTCTACTGTCACTCTTACTGGATTATCCAGCGGGAGCTTTCTCTCTTCGCGGTATGGATCTGAGGAGGTTAAACCCAGCGGGTTTTTACCCGTTGCCATCCCCTAACTAGGCCAAAAAGAGCCACATGCTATCCACAATTTAAATATTAATTCCAGGGAAATAAAAAAGGGTAGCCATCGGCTGACTTGATTCGAAGTCACCACACATACAGAAAAGCTTTCATATGATTTTTTTTTAGAAAAAAGATTAATTGCAAATCCCATTCCATAACTCAATTTTAGTTTGATATTCTCCCCCGTAAGTTCGTTGTTGCAAAAACATCCCACCCCACCAATTGTAGGATGAAATAACCCTTCGATTTGCATGTGCTACCCCAACTAGGCCAAAAAGAGCCATCTAAATATATTCGTGTCTGGCTCCTAGCTCGAGCCTCGCACCTGCATACAGATGTTCCTCTGCACTGCAGAGCGGATGAATCAACTTAATCAGCAAGGAAAAAACGTACCTACCTGCTCGTGGAAGCGTAGGCCTAGAAGACCATATCCATCATGTAAGTACCTGATGAAAATCACATTCCTCACCATCATCGGACTCTTCAAACACGACAGCCAGTAACACCAATATCATCTTCCTGGGTCGTGCCTATGCCATCACCAGAAGGCGCACCACCATCAGAGTCCTCGGTAGTGTGAAGATAAGAATCAAGGTGGCTAGCGTAGGCATCAAGTAATATCTTGTATTCAGTTGAAATCATGTTGTGCATCTGTATAGGAGTTGCGATATCTGTTGTTAGTTGTTATAATTATCTGTTGCAACTCCTTAGCAGATCACGTCGGTTCCTAGGCCTATATGTACTGCCACATGAGGGCTATTCCTCGTTCAATCTAACACGCATCTGTCGTACCTCAACAGGTCGACATTCTCTCCATTGCACCTCTGATCTTTACATGGTAATCAGAGCCTCATAGCAGATTCAATCTGTTCAAGGTCTGGCAATGGCGAGCTCCTCTTCATCGTTGGCAGGACTGAACCCTCTGTTCTGTCAGCCTGTTGCTGAAAAGCTCACGAAGGCAAACCACTCAATATGGAAGGCCCAAATTCTTGCTCCAGTTCGTGGCGCACGGCTCGAAGGCTTCCTCACCGGCGCTGCGAAAGCTCCAGACGCCGAGATCATCGTCAAGCAAAACAACAAGGAAGAAAAGAAGCCGAACCCTGCGTACGAAGAATGGTAGGCTAAGGACCAGCAAGTCCTTAACTATCTCCAATCCCCGCTCTCCAAGGAGATCCTCGTCGAAGCTGCCGCGCACACGACGGCAGCAGAGGCGTGGATGGCCATCGAAGGAATGTATTCCTCGCAGTCCCGTGCCAGGGCTGTGAACATGCGCATCCCGCTCTCCAACACCAAGAAGGGTAGCATGATTGTTGCATGCTGAGTACTTCGGCAAGATGAAGTCCATCGGCGAAAAGATGGCGGCGGCTGTAAGGCCGCTGGATGATGAAGAGATAGTCGGTTACATTCTTACTGGCCTCAACGAGGACTTCATGCCGCTTATCTCTGGTCTCGTGGCTAGAGTTGAACCGGTAACTCTTCCAGAGCTGTTTTCATAGCTATTGAATTTTGAAACTCGTGTCGAGTTGATGTATGGCAGCAAGCAAGGAGGATCGGACGGATCGGCTTCGGCGAACTACACCAACAAAAACCGCGGGGGTCCTGGCCCTCGTGGATGCGCTGTCGTTCGTGGCTGGGGTGGTCGCGCACCTGGGCGCGGCTACGGCTCCAACACCGGTGGCGCACGCCCGAACAACTATAACGGCTTCAACAACAACCAACGCGTCATCGATGGGAACGACGCCAAACCATTTTGCCAGGTGTGCTTCAAAAAGAATCACACCGCGGCGGAGTGTTGGCATCGCTTTGAGGAGGATTTCGTTCCGGACAGGCGCTTGGTGTGGCTGCTGCTAACAGGTCGTACAACGACCAGCTGTGGCACCTTGATTCAGGGGCCACAGATCATGTGATGGGGGAGCTCGACAAGTTGCAGATCCGCGACAAGTACAACGGGAATGACCAAGTTCACACCGCAAGCGGGTCAGGTATGGACATTAGTCATATTGGTGAAACTACCGTTCATACCCCTACTCGTGATATTCATCTCAAGAATGTTCTTTATGTATCCTCAAGCCTCAAAGAGTCTTGCTTCCGTTCATCGCATTTCTTGTGATAATAATGTTTTTCTAGAATTTCACCCTGAATTCTTTTTGAGTAAGGATGAGGTCACGAGGAACACTCTTCTTAGAGGGCGGTGTCAAAATGGCTTATACCCTCTTCCTGCGTCAGCAATAAAGCAAGCTTGGGGTGCTGTCAAAGTCTCGTTCTCTAGGTGGCACAGTAGATTTGGTCACCCGTCTTCTTTCTTTGTTAAAGAAATTATTAGCAAGAATAAACTCCCTTGCGTTTAGATCAGTTTAGTGAGTCGGTTTGTGATGCTTGTCAACAAGCAAAAAGTCATTAATTGCCCTATGCAAGATCAAATAGTGTTTCCTCTTTTCCTTTGGAACTTGTTTTTTCTGATGTTTGGGGCCCTGCACCTGAATCTGTTGGTAGAAAATGCTACTATGTGAGTCTCATTGATGACTATTCCAAGTTTACATGGATTTATCTTATCAAATTTAGATCTGAAGTGTTCCAAAAATTCAAAGAATTTCAAGTTATGGTGGAATGCTTGTTTGATCGTAAAATTCTTGCTATGCAATCCGACTGGGGAGGGGAGTATGAGGAATTAAACTCCTTTTTCACTAGAATGGGGATAGTTCATCATCTTTCTTGTCCTCACACTCACCAGCAAAATGGTCCTGCTGAAAAAAAGCACCGTCACACAGTAGAAGTTTGGCATGTTTTTTACTCAATTAATAATACTAATGAGCGCAGCGAAAGTACACGAAAAATGCGGTGAACTCCGGAACAACATTTTAGCCCGTGTATCATCCCTATTTCTACGAGTCACTCGGCTAAACAAAAATGATAATCAGTTGGAAAGCATGTAAAGCAGCATGTCGTTCCAGGCGTCGATGGGTCCTGGCATGCACCAGTGGACGCAGTCGTTCCCCCGCTTCACCTCGTGTGGCCAATGCCCGTACCTGCTGGGGTGACCGTCCGGCCGCCTCTGCATCGCGGCCGTGGGGTCCATGAGCATCATCTCCGCGCCCCTCGCCGCCGCCGCCTTCCGCGCCTCCCTGAACTCCTCCACCTGCCCCTTGTAGAACTGGCGCTCCAGGTCCCTGACCGGCACCGTCTCGTTGGCCCGGTACGGCCGCGTGCGTTTGCAGTCCCCGCCGCTGTCCCACTCCCCGCCCTCGAAGTGCGAGAACGTGGACACCGTCCTCAGGATCGCCTTGCCCGGAAGTCGACGTCGTTGAGCGCCTTGAGGGACGTCCGGAACGCCATCCGGTGGTGGTAATAGAGGGTGACGTTGCTGGTGATGTTGAGCGGGACGAACAGCCCGCCGATGAGCTGCCTGCGCTCGTACAGGTAGACCGGCACCGACAACCAGTTGGCCGCCGAGATGATCAGGTAGTCGAACTTGTGCACGAGGGAGAGCCACTTGTCGTCGGCCTCGTCGAGGTAGAGCTTGTGCGTATAGGTGCCGGGGACCTCCTCCGACCTCACCAGGAACGGCGTCCGGACGAGGTAGAGGGTGAAGTTGTAGGCCTCGTAGTACAGGACATTGCTCGGGTCGTAGTGGGTTCCCACCAAGTCCTTGGGCCGCGCAACCTGCACGTACGCATCACCGAACGTGAGCGATCGAGCCCTTCCTCCAACAAAGCCAAAAAGGAAAATGCGACTACTAGCTACTGCGGAAATAATGGTGGTGAAGCCGTACGTACGTATACGTACCTTCGCCAAGAGGCAGAGCAGAGACTGGTAGTGGTTCCTGGACAAGGAGTCGCCGACGAAGGCGAGCGTCTTGTTGCTGACGACCTGGAAGAACTTGTGCGGGTCAAACAGCGGGAGCTCGCACCCGTCCGGCTTCCAGCGCCACTTGAGGAAATCCAGGTCCGGCCGGCCGAAGTGCAGGCAATTCTGGTTGCCGTAGATGTAGCCGCACGTCGCGTTGGTGTACTGCGGCAAGCTCGGCTCCGGCACCCACTGGCCCCGGAAGATGTCGCACTTGGGGGCGACCACCGCCGCCGGCGAGAGGCTGGAGGACGAGGTGAAATTCGGCGAGAGGATGAGCGCCGAGGTGAAATTGACGTAGTAATAGTTCATGTACGGTGCCAGCTGGTTGTGGTTGGCGAAGCAGGAGAAGGCGATGAGAGCCGAGAGGAAGATGGCCGCTGCCGGGGCGACAGGGAGCTTCATGCATGAAACCATGGCTGCTCACCTCGAGCTGGCTCCTGCACACTGAAGAGTGTGCAGTCAGTGGCGTTCGAGCCTTGCTTAAAACTGAATCAGATGTCGAATCTTGGAAATTTCGTCGTTGAACGTTCAACAACGCGCAGGTCAAAAATAACTCGCTATATTGCCACATGCAAATAGATTGGCGCAAACGAACCTTCAGAACGATCGGTCACATACCCACGCTGACCCTATAGGCCATTTTCTAGTGCAACTACGTACGTTCTGGTGTCAGTGCAGTTAATGTCGAATTAAATACTGTAATCCATGATTTGAGATGAAGTGCGAGCGTTCAACCCGTTGCTCTCAATATCTCAATCTTAAAAAAGTTGATGTAGATGGCATTTTAATCTTAAATCTCATAATGGGTGGGGAGATTTGCCTCACCTGAACATAAGGGGTGTTTGAAATTCAGAAGTTCGACAAAGAGAATGCTGCATGGGCTTGCTTTCCCGCCGGAGCTTGATAAGGGTACCCTGCACACAAGATCTTTCACAAAGCACTGTCCCAAAAAAAAGAAGGAAGTCAATGCTTACGTGAATAAGAAACTAAGGAGCTGAATGACGACGATTTCGTAAAGAGTGCTTGTTTAATCTTACCGATGAGTTGAACTTCACATGGAGGAGCAGAATCTGCGGTAGAGAGGCCAAACTCACCGTGAGGAACGTTGATTTTGTCGCTTCGAGGAATTCACAAGTTCAATATTCCAGGGAAATAAAAAATAGGTAGCCATCAGCTGACTTAATTCGAAGTCACCACACCAGCAGATACAGAACAACTTTCATATGCAGTCCATCGGAATAAGAAAATCAATTATATATGACTAGGAATTTACCCGTGCGTTGCTACGGGTAAATTAAATACTTTAGGATCTATAATATATTTTGTTCCATTAGATGCATCAGGATCTTATTTGTGTACCATTTCAAAAAAATAAGGATTTTATTTGTGTAGAAAACATATTTAACCTTTGAGTAAAAACCAATTTAGTTTGGTGTACAAAATAGAAAAGAAGAGAAGAAAACCTCAGTCCTCAGTCATTATGGGTTGTAATCCTAATTGGTCTAGTTTCTCTTTTCCTCTTTCTCACCTGTTTTTTCTTTTCTTTGCTCAGCCGGCCTGCTCCCCCTTTCTCCTTCCCCGGCCCAGCCCGGCCCAGCAAGCCGCGCCACCTGCGGCCCAACCAAAAAAAGACCAAAAAGGAAAACAAATCACAATAAACTGTGCGAACGAGCCGTAGCTCGGTTGGTGAAGCGCGCTCAGTGGAGCGCCCACCGCCCGCGTTCGAGCGCCGCTCGGCGCGGGTTTTCGCACCGGGGCTGTGCCCCGTAATAAAATCTGTGCAGGCCTCTCTCGCGTGGAACCACAGGGCGAGCGACGCGCCCGTCGCCTACGGGATCGGAGTGGTCTCGGTGATCTCCAGAAGGACGCGGTCTTCGTATCTGAGTGTAGTTGTAGGTCTGGTAGTACTCTTGGGGTGTGAGTGTGGTGTGCGTGTGTAGGGTGGTGTGTGTTTGAGTATGAACAGATGCTACAGCTGTACCTAGATGAGAGGCCATCCAAAAAAAAAAAAATCACAATAAACTGTGAGTTTCGAAACCCAGGTCTCCAGGGCGCAAGTGAGAAGACACTACCGCTAGACCGCACGTTACTTTTTGAGGATAGTCGATTCGGTTGCTATATAATAGAACAAAAATAAATCGGAACTTGAATCAAACTCAATTTGAATTCGAAACGGACTTGGATGAAAGTGGTCTGAAAATTTGTGCCGACGACCCACTTGAGACTTAATATGTAGTAAAGATAACACATGAGACTCAATGTAAGCACTCGGCCATGTGAATTTTGAAATGCCCGATTTGTTCTGAATGGTGGAGCTAATTGGAGACTTTTTTTTTTTTTTGCGAGGAAGCTAATTGGAGACTTTAGTAGTACAAGTTATCTCTTTGATGTGATCTCGCACTGTTAATGCGAACTGTACGCTCTGCCTGACAACCTGCTGCATCCCTGCATGAACCAGTTATTAATTCTTTTTATGGAACCCTTTGCACGATGTGATATCGAAATTCCCAGGGCTTTCGAAGAACACTGGCAAATGTTTGATTGCGTCACCAACGTGCAAAAACTGAACGGCATAATCTGATTCAACTCAACGAGAGATGAACTAGGCCGAGATTTGGGAAGCTTGCTGCTTCGAACTTTCCGTAATCATTTATAAATTTCAAACTAAGTCATCCATTCGTTCCTATACTTTTAGTTGCAAGGAGCTCTTCTCTCAACGAGAACAGAAAAAAAAAATATGACAATTAGCAATTACTACGTAGTGAGCCTGCAGCTGACGCGTGGTGGCAAAGGTGGAAAGGATGGTTATGGCTTATCTTTGTGGTATACTGCCGCAACCAATGTTAGGAACTTTGAACATGAAACTGCACCGGAACACTGTAAGGAATAATATATACAAACTGTTACATGCTCTTGGAAACGAAACCAAAAAAAAAAAAAAAAAAACTCGACCTGCGGGGGTATGACGGCCCTCGGGTATTTTCTAAGGAGAATGATCTTCTCACATAGATCGAGAAAACCTCCGACCCCCCCCCCCCCCCCCCCCCCCCCCCCCCCCCCCCCCCCCCCCCCGGACTCACACAGGTACCCAGCTGGCCGGTGAGAATCGGCGCGAGTGCTTAACCTATGCTTTGTGTGCGGAGGAGCGAGAGGATTTTTTTTGCGAGAACGGGAAGTTGAACTCACCACCTCAATTAAGGCTGCCAACCGCAAGCCTTAGCTTGCCGCTGCGCTACGCGCACGTTCTCATAGGAGACGAAACATAAGTATCATCAGTTCACAAAGAAGTAAACAATGGGGAAATTGCAAGATTGAAGAACCTGCAGGTTTGCTCACCTAAACAGCTATGCTGATCAGGGTCTTTTGCTTACCACACGTGATGAGCATTGTAAACAGCACGCACCATGGACGTTCCTCTGCACTGCAGAGCGGATGAATTAACTCAATCAAGCCTGGCTCAGAAGGCCATCCGTCATGTAAGTACCAGATCAAAATCACATTCCTCATCTTCATCGGACTCTTCAAACACGACAGAAACACCAATATCATCGTCGAGGGTCGTGCCCATGCCATCACCAGAAGTCGCACCACCATCAGAGTCCCCGGTAGTACCATCAAAGTCTGTGATGATCTCTCCAATGGAGACGAGCTGGTCAAACGTCTGGTTAGAGATAGTGCTGTCAAACGTCTGGTTAGAGATAGTGCTGATGACCTTATCAATCTCCTTCTTCTTGTCAGGGTTCTTGATTTTGTCATTCTTGAGTGTGGCCAGCACCTCATCAGCCGCCCCACCAAGCACGCCGTGCGGCTGGCCGCCCAACTGCTGCTGGATGATGCTGAGCAGGGCCTCGTACGCGGCACGCGCCTCCTTCGTCTGAGGCCTGTAGACAACGTCGTCGGTCAGGGAGATGTGGTGACCCTGCTACAGTCACGAAAGATATAGCCAGTCTTTAGAGATGTTACCATGTAAAGACATGTTTTACAAAGTAATCTTACACCAGAGTAGCACATACGAGAGCATGGTAAGTAGGTTATTAAATAAAAACGGTCTTACAAGCCTTATATGTCACATAAAATTCATACCATATATACATACATTCACTGATTCAAATATTTCCAACCCCTTTACTCGACTATCCACTAACTCACTCCTAAGTCCTTCGCGTCCTCCAAGAATAATTCTAGCTTCGGCAATTCTTCGCATTTGTTGATAACAAAACAATCTACAAGGAGGTTTGATACTATAGGGGTGAGTACAAGGTACTCAGCAAGCCGAGATTACAATAAGCATGAATGAAATCCCACCATATCCCTTCTTCTAACCTTCCCACTTAACCTATCTATTCATTTTCTAGACCTAGATCCAAACTTGTGATTATAAATGCAAATAATTAAGTTTCAATCTATTGCCATTCATCACCATAGGGTGAAAGCCACTTCGTACCGCGGCATAACTTCCGTCCCGGAAGCAGGGAGTGGATATCCATATTTTTAACTCTGCAGAGGTGTATCACTTTACCCACATATTATCTTGGCTAGTTTTGCCACGTGTCGTCGCACGCTTTATACTCCTTTGATGTATCACTTTACACACATATTATCTTGGCTGGTTTTGCCACGTGCCGTCGCACGTTTTATACATTTCCTTTGATGTGCGGCTTAGCCAGATAACAAAGCGTTTTTCATGTCCTTCTGCCATGCCTCCACATTTGTAGCCGGACGCATCCGCACTACCCACCGCTCATTATACTTCGCTCCCATTGTAAAGGCAAAGCATCAAGACACGTACTAAGCTTAGGCTGTCCCCAGATCTGTGATTGATACGGTGTATATGGCGCTGGGTCCGACAAATGGAAGTTGTTATTAACCTTATATGATATCCCTATGCAGAGAAGCCCAAGAACCATCTCAATCTCTCACCAGGGCCTTCTCCGCCCACCATAAATAACCTGACTCACAATAGTTGCTCCATCAACCATTGTTCTACTTCTTCTATCCAAATGAGCATATTCAATTTACAAAGTAAATTTCGATGCAAATGATATAATAGTAATTTCCAAACATTGCAACTGAGAGTGATCTTTATATGCGTCAAGAAACTGGACTTGCCTGGTACTTGTTGACCTCAAGCCACCTACACCTTCAATTCTCCTTTCTAAGTCCGAATCCCGATTGTCAAGTCTAACTAAATAATTTAAGACTTATAAGAATATAGAAAGCTATATAAGATAAAGTGACGTCGTGTTCCTAACGTTCCTTATTTTACGCCTAATTGTTTTCTAGTAATTTCCCCATACATAACAAATCATGCATTTATCTTTTTATTCATTATATACTACTTCTCTGCTAATTGAGTTCTTAATAAGCGTACAGCAGCAGCTAGCAATCGAATGTGTTTCATACGACACAGATCAAAGCATATGACAATCAGGTTTAAAAAAATACAATTTAAAACGCAGCTTGTCCATTTAGTTTGATTATTTCCATTGCTTTAGCTCAAATCAACGTGTATATGCTAAATGGGCTGAGCTGATTTGTGAGCAACTAGTTCTATATTCGATCTCATAACCCCGTAGCACTCTTGGGCTGGCCCAAGTACTGCACACGTGCGTGCCTTTCTGCTACTCTGCTTCTTCCTCAGCCTTCTTCACACGAGCACAATGCCGCCGCCAACCACAGCTACGACAACTCCGCCACCTACATCCATGGCTCCCTTGCTCCAACCCCATGAGCTCCTACCCAAAAGCTGGTTGTGGTTGGTGACGCACGAGAGGACGATGAGAGACGAAAGGAAGATGGCGGCTGCTGGGGCGACGGGGAGCTTCATGCATGGAACCATGGCTGCTCACCTCGAGCTGGCTCCTGCCCACAGACGAATGTGAAGTCTGTGGCATTTGGGCCTTGCTTAATACTGAATCAGATGTCCGATCTTGCAAATTGAGTCGTTGAACGTTCAACAACGCGCTGGTCAAAAAACAACTAAGTATTGCCACTTGCAAATAGATTTGGCGCAAGAGAACCGTCAGATCGAGTGCTACAATAGATTACCTATAGGATTTTCTAGTTCAACTACGTACGCTCTGGTGTCAGTGCAGTTAATGTCGAATCGGATACTATAATCCATGATTTGAGATGAAGTGCGAGCGTTCAACGTCGTTATGTAATGTACCCCGTTACTCTCAATATCTCAATCACGTCTCCAAAAAGTTGATGTTGAGATTTCAATCTTACAACTTAAGGGGGATTTGCCTCGCCCCAGTATATCATGTACACTGTGTCAAAATTCAGAAGTTCGCAGAGAATCTACATGGGCCCGCTTTCCCGCCGGCGCATGATCTTTCACAAAGCGCTGGAGAAATCCCAAGAAAAAGGAAGGAAGCCAATGCTCAAGTCAATAAGAAATCAAGGAGCTGAACGACGAACGATTTCGTAAATAGTGCTTGTTTAATCTTGCCGAGGAGTTGAACTTCACATAATGGAGCAGAATCTGCGGTGGAGATGCCCCAGTCACCGTGAGGAATCCACAAGTTCAATATTCCAGGGAAATAAAAATAGGTAGTCATCGGCTGACTTGAAGTTACCAGATAGAAAAGCTTTTATACGCAGTTCATAAGGGGACGCAGCATTCCCATCGGAATTTAAAAAATGTTAATTGCAAATCCTACCCATAACTCAACTTTAGTTTGATATTTCCCCTCATAAGTTCGTTTCTTGCAAAAACCACCACACCCCACACAAGTATAGGTTGAAATAGCCCTCCAATTTTCATGTGGTAATAAGGGATGGCAATGGATGCCCGTTACCCGCGACATGACAGATTTTTCTCCTATTAGAGGCGGATTTGATTGGACTATTGTACTCATGGGTCAACTAATGGGGATGAAGCTTGACCCAGCGGGTGGGATGGGCCGGTTCGAAGACGATTTGGCAAAACCCGAACCCGCCACCACTTGATCACTACTCACTATGTACTAAACTAGTGATACTTTATTGACGTCAAGTGATGAATGCTGATGCCGTCAAAATACTAGATATGCATTTGTGTTATTTCTCTTGTATTTTTTAATTAGATGTCATTTTCTACACATTAGATATGCATTTTTACTCATGTTATTCTATTGTAAAAATTGAAACGCTTGGTGGGTATGGCTACCCGATGGGTTAATTTCACCCGACGGGTTTGCGTTTGGGTTAAAATCTCTACCGCCACTCTTACTGGGTTATCCAGCGGGAGCTTTCTCTCTTCGCGGTATGGATCTGAGGAGGTTAAACCCAGCGGGTTTTTACCCGTTGCCATCCCCTAACTAGGCCAAAAAGAGCCACATGCTATCCACAATTTAAATATTAATTCCAGGGAAATAAAAAACGGTAGCCATCGGCTAACTTGATTCGAAGTCACCACACATACAGAAAAGCTTTCATATGATTTTTTTTAGAAAAAAGATTAATTGCAAATCCCATTCCCTAACTCAACTTTAGTTTGATATTCTCCCCCGTAAGTTCGTTGTTGCAAAAGCATCCCACCCCACCAATTGTAGGATGAAATAGCCATTCGATTTGCATGTGCTACCCCGACTAGGCCAAAAAGAGCCATCTAAATATATTCGTGTCTGGGTCCTAGCTCGAGCCTCGCACCTGCATACAGATGTTCCTCTGCACTGCAGAGCGGATGAATCAACTTAATCAGCAAGGAAAAAACGTAGCTACCTGCTTGTGGAAGCGTAGGCCTAGAAGGCCATATCCATCATGTAAGTACCAGATGAAAATCACATTCCTCACCATCATCGGACTCTTCAAACACGACAGCCAGTAACACCAATATCATCTTCCTGGGTCGTGCCTATGCCATCACCAGAAGGCGCACCACCATCAGAGTCCTCGGTGGTGTGAAGATAAGAATCAAGGTGGCTAGCGTAGGCATCAAGTAATATCTTGTATTCAGTTGAAATCATGTTGTGCATCTGTATAGGAGTTGCGATATCTGTTGTTAGTTGTTATAATTATCTGTTGCAACTCCTTAGCAGATCACGTCGGTTCCTAGGCCTATATGTACTGCCACATGAGGGCTATTCCTCGTTCAATCTAACACGCATCTGTCGTACCTCAACAGGTCGACGTTCTCTCCATTGCACCTCTGATCTTTACATGGTAATCAGAGCCTCATAGCAGATTCAATCTGTTCAAGGTCTGGCAATGGCGAGCTCCTCTTCATCGTTGGCAGGACTGAACCCTCTGTTCGGTCAGCCTGTTGCTGAAAAGCTCACGAAGGCAAACCACTCAATATGGGAGGCCCAAATTCTTGCTCCAGTTCGTGGCGCACGGCTCGAAGGCTTCCTCACCGGCGCTGCGAAAGCTCCAGACGCCGAGATCATCGTCAAGCAAAACAACAAGGAAGAAAAGAAGCCGAACCCTGCATACGAAGAATGGTAGGCTAAGGACCAGCAAGTCCTTAACTATCTCCAATCCCCGCTCTCCAAGGAGATCCTCGTCCAAGCTGCCGCGCACACGACGGCAGCAGAGGCGTGGATGGCCATCGAAGGAATGTATTCCTCGCAGTCCCGTGCCAGGGCTGTGAACATGCCCATCCTGCTCTCCAACACCAAGAAGGGTAGCATGATTGTTGCATGCTGAGTACTTCGGCAAGATGAAGTCCAACGGCGAAAAGATGGCGGCGGCCGTAAGGCCGCTGGATGATGAAGAGATAGTCAAGTACATTCTTACTGGCCTCAACGAGGACTTCCACTACATCACAGCACACAATTAGCAACTCTAGTGAGTTGGTAAAGATATACTAATAGCAACAAACAATAGGTCGGTAAAAGTTTGCGACGGAGCATAAGTCGGTGATTGTCTATTTACCGAGCGACCCAGCGTCGGTAAAAGTTTTGATGAATAGCAACGGAGGATAGGTCGGTAAATGTAGGCAATTACGGTGCGTCGGTAAAAAGAGACGTCGAATTGAGCGGCCAGTCCATGCAAAACCTTATCCGTGCTGCTGTCGATCTTATCCTTTCTCTCATGGAGCCGCTGCCTCCTTTCTTCTCCATCACCACGCCAATCTTCAGCCAACCGCCGCCGCCCTCCGTCGTCCCGCGCCGCTCCTCTCCTTCGGCGCGCATCCGCGGCCGGGGAACACTCACGGCGGTCCAGGGAACCCGCACAGCGGCCGGATCTGCGCTGCCCCCGCCTCCTCCGCCATCCCCGCTGCCGCCCTCCCGCGTCCCTGCCCCTCCCCTGCGAGCGCACATCGGCGGCAAGAGAAGTCATGCGGAGGCCCTGGGAACCCATGCCTCGGCGGGATCTACGACGTCCCCGCCACCTCCGCCATCCCCGCCGCCCCGAGCTCGGCGTCCGCCATCCTCGTCGAGGTCGTCTTCGACGAAGCCCTCAGTCCGCCCCTAAGTGCCCCGGCCTGCTCGCCACCGGTGCCATGGACGTCGAACTCCCGCCCCGACTGCTACTACCCGAGCTCCTCCTGCATGCAAGGTTAGCATCTCAGCTCCTCCCATCTGTTCCATGTTTCTGTCTTGTTTAACAGAAATCTTTGCCTTAATTATCCAAACTTTATAGATAGTTCAGCCTAATGAACCATGTATTATCATTGGCACTTTGCTTCTCTGTCTTCTCGTTTGCTATCCAAGGATATTGTGTGGCTATCTGCAAATGCGCAGTTTGGAGAGTACTCAGCAGTCTCTGCTTGATTAAACTAGTATCACAATCCTGTAATTTGTAGACTCTGTGATGTCAGATACCAAGATGTATGGTCCAAATTATATGTATGATACCAACACAGAAAACGAAGAATTTAAGGCCTTCAGACGTGCTGGAACATTGACTGCTACTGTCGTAGTTGAAATTGGGGAAACTAGGATATAGTGACAGAGATAGAGTTACAATTTTGATTGTTATCTGCAGTTTTTAAATGCAAAATGGAAAACATGTTCCTAGTCAGAGTTGAATGTCGAGCAGACTAATAATATATGATGACAGAAATAGCATCATCTGAAGGCAGATGTGCTTTTGAATGTGACCAAGATAACCACTGAGTCAACTGTTTAGTTGAACACTTGCTCCCTCAAACAATCGACTCCTGAATTAACTGATTTTATCTGGCAATATGTATTGAATCTTCCAGCTTGGTGAAAGTTGGCAGGCAGTTTTGTGAAGTTATTGTGACTCATGTGCTGAAAAGAGATGCAATTCTACCTCGTCTCTATACTGGTCTGGATACAATGGGTGATGTCAAAATGATATTGATTGCCTGGCCGTACAAGAGAGTAATAAACTAAACTTAAACATGCATGTTCTCATTTCATTTACTTTGTGACCATAGTTGTAATGAGTCCTATTTTTTATAGCTGAAGGTTTGCGACAAGAAATCGACACCACCTGCTTCAGGTATTTCAGACTGAACACTACTTTTATATACAGAAATGTTTCATATGTTTAATCTTTGAGTGTATTTTCTGTGAGCTCTCAGCTTGCAAAGTTGTCATTTATTTCTTCTGAAATTTATGTTCAGAGCTGCCATATTGGTTAGTGTTCTTTCAGTTTAGTCCTGTTGCTGTTCAGCTTTGTGTCATGGCAAATGGTGGCTAGTCATGGTAGCGTCAACTTGTAGCTTGTTGATTGGTCTGGATTATGTGAAATAGCATCTGCCTATGGTAGCTTGCTGACTGATCCTAGCACTTGGAAGTGTACCTAGTGCCTGAGCCTGGACCTGCAGCTAGTCTAAAACTGGTAGTGGTGTATATGAAGCTGTCTTGCTGCCCGAAACTCATGGTTGTGCCTCGGCCTGTTCCTGTCACCTGGACCTGCAACTAGCAATCACATTCTTTAATCTGAGTTTATACTTGTGAACTGATTGTATTTGGCAACATATATTGAATCTTCCAAAATGGTCAACAGATTTTAAACTGATTGCTTGTTAATCTTTTTCATAGGATGTCTTGGTGGGCGTGGATTCTTGACAACAATCGGATGACAAGAAGACATTTTGCTGAACTTTCTTTTGGTTTTGGGCGCTTTTGTGAGTGACAATGTAAACCAGTGGGGTGTGTATGTAAGTGGTGTGCAATACAAACGCCTTGGGTTGCAACATTGTAGGTTCTAGCCTGTCTGTAATAGGATCTAGAAGTATGAGCATGATGTCAAACATGTCTGACGACTTTGATTGCTTTTGGTAAACTTGGACACAATGTGTACCTTTGAATCTGTGATATTGACTAAATGGATGTTCATGGCTCAATGTGTTCTATCTATAGATTGTTATTTTGTACATGCTATTTGATTCTGGATTATGGGCTACAATGATTAATTGAGAAATTTTTTAGGGGAGTTACAGAACTGCAACTGACCATAGGTCGGCAATTCATTTAAATGATCATCGATGGACCATAAGTCGGTAATTAAGTGAAATAGCATCTGACTAAGCGTCGGTAATAATATTAGTAGTATCTCATGGTGCGTCGGTAATTCTTTGGGGTACCGACCAACAGACAGTCGGTAAAAAGTGGTGCGTTGCTAAAACTTTTACCGACGCCACTTATAACACGACCTGCTGGGAAGGTCGGTAAATGTCTTTAGCGACTTATAGTAGGTCGGTAAAGGCCGCTTTAGCGACTTACTGTCAGTTGGTAATTCTGTGCTGTGGTGTAGTGTTCATGCCGCTTATCTCTGGTCTCGTGGCTAGAGTTGAACCGGTAACTCTTCCAGAGCTGTTTTCATAGCTATTGAATTTTGAAACTCGTGTCGAGTTGATGTATGGCAGCAAGCAAGGAGGATCGGACGGATCGGCTTCGGCGAACTACACCAACAAAAACCGCGGGGGTCCTGGCCCTCGTGGATGCGCTGTCGTTCGTGGCTGGGGTGGTCGCGCACCTGGGCGCTCGCACGCCCGAACAACTATAACGGCTTCAACAACAACCAACGTGTCATCGATGGGAACGACGCCAAACCATTTTGCCAGGTGTGCTTCAAAAAGAATCACACCGTGGCGGAGTGTTGGCATCGCTTTGAGGAGGATTTCGTTCCGGACAGGCGCTTGGTGTGGCTGCTGCTAACAGGTCGTACAACGACCAGCTGTGGCACCTTGATTCAGGGGCCACAGATCATGGGAGCTCGACAAGTTGCAGATCCGCGACAAGTACAACGGGAATGACCAAGTTCACACCGCAAGCGGGTCAGGTATGGACATTAGTCATATTGGTGAAACTACCGTTCATACCCCTACTCGTGATATTCATCTCAAGAATGTTCTTTATGTATCCTCAAGCCTCAAAGAGTCTTGCTTCCGTTCATATCATTTCTTGTGATAATAATGTTTTTCTAGAATTTCACCCTGAATTCTTTTTGAGTAAGGATCAGGTCACGAGGAACACTCTTCTTAGAGGGCGGTGTCAAAATGGCTTATACCCTCTTCCTGCGTCAGCAATAAAGCAAGCTTGGGGTGCTGTCAAAGTCTCGTTCTCTAGGTGGCACAGTAGATTTGGTCACCCGTCTTCTTTCTTTGTTAAAGAAATTATTAGCAAGAATAAACTCCCTTGCGTTTAGATCAGTTTAGTGAGTCGGTTTGTGATGCTTGTCAACAAGCAAAAAGTCTCCGACACCCCCCCCCCCCCCCCCCCCCCCCCCCCCGCGCACTCACACAGGTACCCAGCTGGCCGGTGAGAATCGGCGCGAGTGCTTAACCTATACTTTGTGTGCGGAGGAGCGAGAGGATTTTTTTTCGCGAGAACGGGAAGTTGAACTCACCACCTCAATTAAGGCTGCCAACCGCAAGCCTTAGCTCGCCGCTGCGCTACGCGCACGTTCTCATAGGAGAGGAAACATAAGTATCATCAGTTCACAAAGAAGTAAACAATGGGGAAATTGCAAGATTGAAGAACCTGCAGGTTTGCTCACCTAAACAGCTATGCTGATCAGGGTCTTTTGCTTACCACACGTGATGAGCATTGTAAACAGCACGCACCATGGACGTTCCTCTGCACTGCAGAGCGGATGAATTAACTCAATCAGCCCGGCTCAGAAGGCCATCCGTCATGTAAGTACCAGGTCAAATCACATTCCTCATCTTCATCGGACTCTTCAAACATGACAGAAACACCAATATCATCGTCCAGTGTCGTGCCCATGCCATCACCAGAAGGCGCACCACCATCAGAGTCCCCGGTAGTACCATCAAAGTCCGTGATGATCTCTCCAATGGTGACGAGCTGGTCAAACGTCTGGTTAGAGATAGTGCTAATGAGCTTATCAATCTCCTTCTTCTTGTCAGGGATCTTGATTTTGTCATTCTTGAGTGTGGCCAGCACCTCATCAGCCGCCCCACCAAGCACGCCGTGCGGCTGGCCGCCCAACTGCTGCTGGATGATGCTGAGCAGGGCCTCGTACGCGGCACGCGCCTCCTTCGTCTGAGGCATGTAGACAACGTCGTCGGTCAGGGAGATGTGGTGACCCTGCTACAGTCACGAAAGGTATAGCCAGACTTTAGAGATGTTACCATGTAAAGACATGTTTTACAAAGTAATCTCACACTAGAGTAGCACATACGAGAGCATGGTAAGTAGGTTATTAAGTAAAAAAGGTCTTGCAAGCCTTATATGTCACATAAAATTCATACCATACATACATTCACTGATTCAAATATTTCCAACCCCTTTACTCGACTATCCACTAAGTCACTCCTAAGTCCTTTGGGTCCTCCAAGAATAATTCTAGCTTCGGCAATTCTTCGCATTTGTTGATAACAAAACAATCTACAAGGAGGTTTGATACTATAGGGGCGAGTACAAGGTACTCAGCAAGCCGAGATTACAATAAGCATGAATGAAATCCCACCATATCCCTTCTTCTAACCTTCCCACTTAACCTATCTATTCATTTTCTAGACCTAGATCCAAACTTGTGATTATAAATGCAAATTATTAAGTTTCAATCTATTGCCATTCATCACCATAGGTGTTGGTGCGAGATACGCACACCTTTTATGACCGCAAGCGCACGGGTCAGTTGTAGCTTTTCCCTCGGAGTATTCCAAGGTTTATCAATCCGTGGAACAGGTGGGGCACTTATATAGCTAAACGTTTGTTACTAACAAAAGGTGAATTGTTGAGAGAAAGGTTGTTTAAAGAACTAATTAAAAGAAACTAATTAAAAGAGAGATTAAGGCTAAACAAGAATTAAGACAAACTTCCCACGGTCTAGGTTCACTTGCATGTAAAGATCAAATTAACTGAGGAAAGGCTTTAACTGGCTGTTACTAAGGTAGACAAAAGCTGTTTGCTGCGATCCTGTCACGATGGCGGCTAATAAGGCAATCATCTAACAAAAGCACCATTGCAATACTGTCATCCAAAATACTGAGATAAACAATAAGTAAGCAATGCAATAGACCGAGATAGAGCAACAAATGTAATCAATTAACCATCACAGTGCAAAGTGCAAGATCCCCATCAACCGAGGAAAGAACAGAGAATCACCCCATGATATGAGTAGGTTTCGCTATGGAAAACACCTTAACTTGGCCTATCCTACTTTCTGGTACAATTTGGGACGAATCGGACGCTAGGGTCGGTTGTGCCGGTCGGCACCAATGCGTGCCGATCGGCGCGCGACGACTTTTCGCCGGAACGCCGCGATCTTCGCTTGGGATGAAGCTTTCTGTTGTCTAACCCTAATTCCTAACCGAAAGTGTCGAAATCCGAACCCCTTGCGTGTAGAATAGGGTCTTCTCTTTATTGGGGTG
Organism: Eragrostis nindensis; assembly: GCA_012490785.1. Taxonomy (NCBI): domain Eukaryota; kingdom Viridiplantae; phylum Streptophyta; class Magnoliopsida; order Poales; family Poaceae; genus Eragrostis; species Eragrostis nindensis. The sequence continues at coordinate 666,483 of JAAXCT010000030.1, read as the reverse complement.
AAACTAGCCTTCTTGGGCCTTTTTGGGCCGTTTTGGGCCTCGTGCCGATCAGCACAATCAGGTGCCGGTCGGCACGAGAGACTTGACAGCGCAGCACATTTTGCGGGGCCCATATCTCCTAGCTCCGAAGTCCAAATAGGGTCATCCATATATGTTCCGGAAAGCTCTCGACGAGATCTACAACTTTTTAAGTCAAACTTTTCTCATTCAGGATCGTCGTGAACTCTAAAACTGTGTTGCAATATAGTGCCCTCTCTAAAGTGAGTGAATAATCCAAGCTTCATGTTGGTGCTTCGTGAAATTGAGCCTTTATGTCATGTTTCCTCCTGATTCTATATCATAGCACTCAAAACACAACATACTTCGAAATGGGGTTAAAGTTAGGTGCCAAGTAGCTCAAATAATCAATAAACGCACTAAAATGATAGTAAAAAAATAGGTAAAAGGTGATCATATGAAGCACCAACAACACCCCCACACTCAGATCTTGCTCGTCCTCGAGTAAGAAATCAAATCAATCAAGTCATAGCATCTAACTTTCAAATACTCAACTGCTTCTCATCCTAAACTCTTCTTTGTCTCCTCCACAAGTAAAAGTCAAGTATTGAAAACCCACGTTAAGAAGACATTTGTTTTTAGAGCACAACACCAAAGTTTTACTTAAGAACAAAGAAATAAACTCTCCAGATATATCAAGGATTACAAACTATCCATCTTTAACAAAAAACTTGCTCTCAAATCACTCAATTGTTTTAAGTTCTCACCAATCTACATCTAATGTAAAGCTTTATGTGGATCTAGGCAGGATAGCCAAACTAATGCTCAGGTATTATCAAGTCAAATAATAATCCAATAGAGAATTCAGAAGCTCTCATCAAAAGGTCATTAGAGAATAACGATAACTAGAGAGGAACACACACTTTAGATAGGTGGATATGTGCAAATGGCAAAAGATGGTCGGATTACACATGGTTGGAAAGATAGAGTTTCAGCCCAAGGAATACACTTACTTGTAGAATAAGGCTTATGCACAAATATATTCATTGCTTCCATCATCGTACTCTCACAGAAAAGCTCGGAATTCTTGACTTAATTCCTGTGAAGAACAGAACGCTGAATGGCACTCAAAATGTTAGTGCCGATCAGCACCGGGGTTGTGCCGATCGGCACAATCTGTAAATTCGCCCAGGATGCTCTGTCTCCTCCAAGTCTTTGATTCATAATATTCCAAGACATCTCTGCAATAACTTGCTACTTCCAAGGAGTCTCTTTTTTTTCTTTTTTTTTCTTTTCTTCTTTCTTTCTTTTTTTCTTTCTTTCTTTCTTTATCTTTTTTTTACTCCTTAGAAGATTTTCCATTGATCTAGATCTCTAGGTTATTTGTGCATAGAACAATATGGATAGTACAAAGACATGAAGTGAAACTCATATCGTAGGTTGTGGACAAGGATAGAAGACACCAACAAAAGAATTATGGGTTTATAGGAGGGAGTACCCAGCGATATATGCTGAATACGATGGGGCTAGCAAACAAATGATAGGTACACAAAAGGAATGACCAGCTTCAGAGAAACTTCTTATCTTAAAAGGATACAAACTTGACAAAATTCACCAGATAATTAGAATGTTTATGTGTAGCTCAAAGATTAGTTATATGGCTATGTGGTAGGATGTTAACTTAAGCTTTTTTCTTTTCTTCTTTCTTTCTTTCTTTCTTTCTTTCTTTCTTTCTTTCTCTCTCTCTTTTTTTTTACTCCTTAGAAGATTTTCCATTGATGTAGATCTCCAGGTTATTTGTGCATAGAACCATATGGATAGTACAAAGACATGAAGTGAAACTCATATCATAGGTTATGGACAAGGATAGAAGACACCAACAAAAGAATTATGGGTTTATAGGAGGGAGTACCCAGCGATATATGCCGAATACGATGGGGCTAGCAAACAAATGATAGGTACACAAAAGGAATGACCAGCTTCAAAGAAACTTCTTATCTTAAAAGGATACAAACTTGACAAGATTCACCTGACAATTAGAATGTTTATGTGTAGCTCAAAGATTAGTTATATGGCTTTGTGGTAGGATGTTAACTTAAGCTTTTGTCAAAGGGATTGTCCACTTTCAATCTGGAGGTTTGAGCAAAATAAAAAAAATAAATTCATTGGTGTAGCTCTTACTTGCAAACAACTCCTTAAAACAAGCGTTCAATAAATAGCTACTACTATGGGTTAAGAAGAACTAAGGACAAGCATGCTTCTAAGTAAAGAATTAGAGACACCAATGACTCAACTTCTTCAACATGATAATCATGAAGCACAAATCTTGCTATGTTCTCACAAACATTTGAAAACAAAACTAAAAACAAAATCACAACTTGGATACATATGTGCCGGTCGGCACAATACCGTGTCGATCGGCACAGAGGCAAAATCACACTAAAACCACACAAATGAAAGACAACTAACACTAATATCATACAAATCAAGAAAATAAAGCATCCTCCCCCACACTCAAATTATGTAATGTCCTCCTTATATGAAAGAGAAGGGGAATAATGTTATTTACCTGATAATGCCATACCCTTGGCATAAAAGTCTTCAACCAGCATATAGCTTAATTTAACGTCGCAAGCTCGACATAGCCATAATCAAGCCAAAGTGTAGATATCTATAGACTTCAATTCAGGCTTGACGGGTTCAAAGAATACCTTCAGGCGTTGTCCATTCACCGTGTATGTATCTCCTTTGGAATCCATTATGACTACTGCTCCAGAATCAAGCACCTTGTGAACAATATAAGGTCCATCCCATTTACTTTTTAATTTACCTTTGCCAAATAATTTGTATCTTGAGTTGAATAATAGGACCTTGTCTCCCTCCTTGAATTCTTTCTTTTTCAATCGCTTGTCATACCATCTCTTCATTCTCTCTTTGTAGATAAGAGCATTGTCATATGAATTTAGGCGCATTTCCTCCAATTCACTAATCTGAATTTTTCTTTTAATTCCAGCAGAATCTAAATTCAGATTCATATCCTTGATCGCCCAAAATGATTTATGTTCTAATTCTACAGGCAAATGACAAGTTTTTCCATAAACAAGCTGATATGGAGTCAAACCTATTGGAGTTTTATGCGCTGTGCGATATGCCCATAATGAATCATTCAACTTGTTGTACCAATCCTTTCCTCCTTGAGTGACAGTCTTTTTAAGGATTTTCTTGATCTGCTTGTTTGATGTTTCAGCTTACCCATTTGTTTGAGGATGATAAGCAGTCGCAACTCTATGCTCAATTCCAGCCTTTTCCAACACCTTGACAAAATTCTTTCCTATAAAGTGTGATCCTCCATCACTTACGACTACTCTTGGCATCCCAAAACGAGAAAATATCACATTTCTAAATAAATTAATTGAATCTTCAGCTGTAGCATGTTTGCAAGGTATTGCTTCCACCCATTTGTAAACATAATCAACTGCAACTAAGATATACTCATAGCCATGAGAATTCACAAAGGGACCCATGAAATCAGTCCCCCAAACATCAAATATATCAATTTGCAGATTGTAATTCAAAGGCATAGCATTGCGATTATTAACAGAATTTCCAGATCGTTGGCATTCAGGACAAGTTCGAACAAACTTTATAGCATCTAAATGCATATTTGGCCAATAAAATCCACTTGCCCATACCTTAGCCTTAGTGCGATAATGTCCATAGTGTCCACCATACGGAGAAGAATGACATTTCTGTAAAATTTCCTCCTGCTCAGCCTTTGACACACACCGCCTTGCTACTCCATCTTCGCAATATCTATATAAATAAGAATCATTCCAGTAGTAGCTCCTCAGTTGAGATTTAATCTTCCTTCGTCGATGTTTATCAAGATGATCTAATGGTTCCTTCTTGATTGCTCTCACAATATCAACCATCCAATCATCAATTCCATATACTCTACACAATTGTTCTTCTCTCAATGAATCATCAATAGGAATATGATCTTCATTTTCTCTCGCAATTTCTAGCCTTGACAAATGATTAGCCACTAGATTTTCAGTGCCCTTCCTATCTCTGATCTCTAAATCAAATTCTTGCAACATTAATACCCAACGAATAAGACGTGGCTTAGAATCTTTCTTGGAGAGCAAATACTTGATAGCAGCATGATTAGTGTAGACTATTACTTTAGAATTCACAATATAGGACTTGAATTTCTCAAAAGCAAACACAATGGCTAGCAATTCTTTCTCAGTTGTTGCATAATTAACTTGAGCATCATTAAGTGTTTTACTAGCATAGTAGATAGCATGTACCTTCTCTTCTTTTCGTTGCCCAAGAACAGCTCCAACTGCATATTCGCTAGCATCACACATAATTTCAGACGGGAGATTCCAATCAGGAGGTTGAATGATAGGTGACGAACAAAGTTTCCTCTTCAAAGTGTGAAAGGCATGTAAGCAATCTTCATCAAAATGAAATTTAGCATCCTTCTGCAGTAACAATGTCAATGGCTTTGTGATTGTAGAGAAACCATTGATAAATCTTCTGTAGAACCCAGCATGACCAAGAAAACTCCTCAATGACTTCACATTAGTAGGCGGCGGCAGCTTCTCCACTCTTTCTACCTTTGCTTTATCAACTTCAATACCTCTCTCAGAAATCACGTGTCCAAGAATAATGCATTCCCTCACCATAAAGTGACACTTCTCCCAATTAAGAACAAGATCAACCTCATCACATCTATGCAAAACCTTCTCTAAATTTGCTAAGCATGCATCAAAACTTGACCCATGAACAGAGAAATCATCCATAAACACCTCCATAATATCCTCAATAAATTTAGAGAAAATTGCCAATATGCAACGTTGAAAAGTAGCAGGAGCATTGCACAAACCAAACGGCATTCTTCGGTAAGCATACGTACCATAGGGGCATGTGAACTTCGTCTTGGGCTGATCTTCATGGTGTATTGGAATTTAAAAGAATCCAGATATCCATCTAGAAAAAAAAGTACTTGTGCTTTGCTAACCTTTCCAACATCTCATCAATGAAAGGCAGAGGAAAATGATCTTTTCTCTGTATCCTTGTTCAATTTTCTTTAATCAACACACATACGCCATCCTGTGACTGTTCTCTGGGGAATTAGCTCATTGTTCTCATTTGTAAGGATCGTGTGACCGAGAGGGGGGGTGAATCGGTGCACTCTAGAATATATTTCCAAACACTTACACCCAAACAACTCCTAGCGAGTAGTTCTAGTAACAAGGTAAAGCACACTAAGGAGTATCCTTAACCTATATAGCTAGTGCATATAGATAACACAATCACACCACACTAGCAACCTAGCACAAGATAGATATATAGCGGAAGACTTAAGCTAGGCAAGGCAAGGAACAAGATACCTAGACACAAGGCAACCAAGATACTAGGCACACAAAGTAGAGTCCTTAGAGCTATTAGATAGGCTATAACAAGTAAGCACACGAGCAAGGCAATCAAGCAAACCTAGTGAAGCTAGTAGGTACCAAGGTAAACACACAAGCAAGATAAGAGCACAACTCAAGTACTACAAGCAATCATATGAAGTGCAATAAGTAAATGCGAGTAGTAAAGGAGAAGGGATAGAGAATGCTCATGATGTTTTCCCGTGGTCTCGGAAGGATGGCGCCTTCCCCTACTCCACGTTGGGTCACTCCCGCCGGAGTCTCGACCCCGTTCCTCCGCTCGATGGCGATCCCTCCTAGAGCACACTTCACCCTCCGAGTGAAGTCGCGGGCACGTCCCGCCGGGCTCGATCCCGGGTACTCTTCCGGAGGTAAGGCTCCGCACTTGATGCGTGCCAAAGGGCGCTCCACTAGTGATGCTTCTTTCGCACGGGAAGCTCCAAGACCGTGTACAAACTTGTGTTGACTTCCACAATCTCCTTGGACAGCTCAACACCGACGCCTAACCGGTCTAGGCCTCGCCATAGACCAAGAGTAACAGCCCTAGATGACTCTCTCAAGCCCACACTAGCCTAGAGATCAAAGGATGCAACTTGCTACTCTCTCAAGCACTAGGATCACTCCAAATCCTTCTCAAGTGCTTCACACTTCTCCCTCTTGGCTTCTTGGCAGCACCTCCCCTCTTTCCTGGGTCCAAGAGCACCTCAAAGAGGTAAACAACCGACTATATATAGGCCTCCAACCTCAAACTAGCCGTTGTCCAAAAGTACCCAGTCTGCGTAAGGACCGTACAATAGGACCGTATTGTCCGATCTCCATCTGACCGTATTGTCCGGTCTCTACCAGACTGGCGTCCGGGGAGTGCTGACCATCTTCTCAAACCAGACCGTATTGTACGGTCCCTAGGACCGTATTGTCCGGTCTCCACTTCTTCTTCAGCCAACAGAAACTTCTCCTTCTCTGTTGCTCTTCTCCTGTAAGACCGTATTGTACGGTCTCCATGACCGTACCATCCTGTCAATTGTCCGGTCTTCATTCTTCAACTTCCAGAAACTTCAGCTTCTCTGTCTGGAACACTCCAATAGAGATCGTACTGTCCGGTCCCTAGGACCGTACTGTCCGGTCCACTGTCCGGTCTCTATTTCTCCACTTCCAGAAACTTAAGCTCTTCTGTCTGGATTTCCTCTGTAGACCGTATTGTACGGTCTCCTTGACCGTACTGTCCGGTCTCCTCTGCCTTCGCAGCTTCGATCTTCTTCTTGATCTTCTTCTTCAACACTTGAACTTCTTGGTTCCTTCAACTCTCTTCTGCCACCCTAGCCCCTGAGAGACTCACCATGCATCCAATGATCTCTATAACTAGTGTGTACTAAGAGAACCACCTCGAACCCTCTTGATAGTCCGGTTTTTCCTATGGACTCAAGCTAACATCTAACCAAGCAACACCCGCTTGGATCTAGCATGTCCTTAGCCTTGATCCATGTCTTCTCCGCGACTCCATCAAGTCCGTTCTTGTGTAGATGAAGGCAACCAATCATCCTTCGTCAATAAGTTCATGGTGTATTGGCGTTCACCACCAACGGACGAAGCTTTCTTCATATGTGACCTATAAAATCTCACAAGAGTGTTAGTCACATTCATGGTTCTCATCCTATCACCAAAACAATCATACCTTGGGGTTTCCCTAGCTCCAATGGTCATGAAGCTTACAATCTCCCCCTTTTTGGTGATGGATGACAACCATGATAAAAATGATCGAGAAGATAAAGGATGTAATGACAAAAGCCAAGATAAAAGCGCAACTCGATCAAGACACTAAACAACAAGTATAAGATAGAGAGATAGTTACCTTGTTGATTAGGTCGAGGCAAGTCATAGCTCAAAAGAGGTCACAAGTTAGAGCAAAAACTCATATCACAAGTGAATGAAAGCACATGGAGCTATGACAAGCAAAGGTTGCAAGGGGTTTACCTTCATACTTACTTTGTAGAATTCCGCTCCCCCTTGACAAATGCACCAATCTCAAGATTGTGTGAAGATCGATCATCTTGATCACTTGATCTTCATTCGCACACACTCCCCCTTGAGACGGCATTGCTTCTTCTTCATCACCTCAAGATTGTGTGAAGATCGATCATATTGATCACTTGATCTTCATTCGCACACACTCCCCCTTGAGGTAATATCTCCTTCTCTTCCAAGATATCTTGCAACTCTTCCACTTCTCATACTCGATCATTGAGCTTCAAAGCTTTCTCCCCCTTTGGCATCTATCACTCCAAAAAGAGTCTACCAAGGAAGAAAAAGTTAGTGGAAAATGTATGAGACGAGTGGGAAAATGAGTTACTTGATTTGGCGTGAAGCTCCCCCTTGATCCGAAATTCTCCATCTCCTCACCAAGTATCCCTACACACATACTCAAAAGAATATTGTCTTGAAGTACATAGGGGTTAGTTGATGATAATGGAAATGTATGAACCCTTAGACTTTGAGCCGCGCAAGTGGATTTAACCTTGGAGCTCAAAAATCATGGTTCAATGGGCATGAAGCTCATATAGCATTGCTATAAATTCATCATAGGAGGTCATATACTCAAATTGTGAATAAGCAACTCCCCCTAGATGGGTGCTCGGCGCCGAGACACTTATGCAAGGATGCATGATGCAAATGCAATGATAAGTGTACAATGCATGATGCTATAAGGGTAAAACAAGAGAAAGCTAGGAGCGAAGTTACCAACAACAAGTTTGAGCCCTTCATGAGCTTGATCACAACGAGCCATTCTTCAAAGCCTCGGGAGCCAAGTGCCACCAATCCCAAGCTTAACCCATGCTCATTGCTATCTCAAGAAGGTTAGTCGTCGGTCCTACAAAACAAGAAGAACACACAAAGACAACAACACAAACAAAAACAAGCAAGGTATATATACATATATACAAATGTAAGCTCAAAGGATATCAAGTGAAGTCGGAGAGGTCGAGAACATTAAGTTCTCCCCGAAGCTTACAAAAGGTCTTCTTGTCAAGTGGCTTGGTGAAGATATCCGCCAATTGTTCATGAGTCCGAACACCAATCAATTCAATATCCTTCTTGGCCACATGATCTCGAATGAAGTGATGCTTGACTTCAATGTGCTTGGCATGGCCGTGATCACCCTTATTGAGAGCCATATTGATAGCACTTTCGCTATCACAATAGAGAGGTACTTGCCCATAAGATAATCCATAGTCCAATAGGGTTTGCTTCATGTATAAGAGTTGAGCACAACAAGCACCGGCCGCCAAATATTCCGCCTCCGCCGTAGAGATAGCCACACAATTTTGTTTCTTGGAACTCCATGAGATGAGTGATTGTCCAAGAAATTGGCATCCACCGGAGGTACCCTTTCTACTCACTTTGCATCCGGCGAAGTCCGAGTCTGCATAGCCAACAAGTCCAAAGTCCGAGCCTTTTGGATACCATAGGCCCATTGTAGGAGTGTTCTTGACATACCTAAGAATTCTTTTCACGGCACTCATATGGGACTCCTTGGGGTTAGCTTGATAACGAGCACAAAGGCACACACTAAACATGATATCCGGTCTAGATGCGGTAAGGTAAAGAAGTGAACCAATCATAGAACGATAGAGTTTAGGATCCACCGATATACCTTTTACATCCACATCAAGAGGGACACTTGTAGCCATAGGTGTCGTAGGACTTGGAGTCTTCCATGCCGAACCTCTTAAGAAGATCCCGAGTGTACTTCTCTTGGTAGATGAACGTGCCCTCCTTCATTTGCTTGACTTGAAAACCGAGGAAGACATGAAGTTCACCTATCATGGACATCTCAAACTCTTTCTTCATAAGAGCATGGAACTCATCATTATAGATTTCGTTAGTGGAGCCATAGATGATATCATCAACATAGATTTGACAAACAAAGAGATCATCACCAATATGCTTAGTAAAGAGAGTGTTGTCGATACTACCGATCTTGTAGCCCTTGGTGATGAGATGATCTCGAAGTCGTTCATACCATGCTCTTGGTGCTTGTTTGAGTCCGTAGAGAGCCTTCTTGAGCTTGTACACATGGTCCGGATGCTCGGGGTCCTCGAAACCGGGAGGTTGCTCTACATAAACTTCTTCATTGATTAGTCCATTGAGAAATGCACTTTTCACATCTATTTGGTGAAGTTTAAAATCAAAATGAGAAGCATAAGCAAGAAGTGTTCTTATAGCCTCAAGACGAGCGACGGGGGCAAAGGTCTCGTCAAAGTCGACGCCTTCAACTTGAGAGTAGCCTTTCGCCACAAGTCTTGCCTTGTTCCTCACGATTGCTCCCTTCTCATCTTGCTTGTTCTTGAAGACCCACTTAGCGCCAATGACATTGGATCGCTTGGGCCGCTTCACCAACTTCCAAACATCATTCCTCTTGAAGTTGTTGAGCTCCTCTTGCATGGATAGCACCCACTTGTGGTCTTTCAAGGCTTCCTCGATCGTCTTCGGCTCTAGGGTAGAGACAAAAGAGAAGTTCTCAACAATGTTAGCTTCATCAACATAATTTGGCTTATATTGACTTCTCCTAGTCTTTAACCCTTGAGAAGGACTCCCAATGATGAGATCACGTGAATGATCCCGAGCAATGGGTTTGTGCTTCCTTGAAGGTTCTTGTCGAGGAGGAGGAGGAGCCGGCGAAGTGTCTTGTGCATCTCTTGCGGCTTGCTCCCTAGAGATGTGAGTGTCTTGTTGTCGAAGAGGTGAACCCGAGCCATCATCTTGAGTTGAAGTAGATTGTGCTTGTTCTTGATTGCTCGGTGAAGCTTGACTCGTAGATGCATGAGGTAGACTTGATGGCGCTTGTTGAGGTTCACTTGAAGTAGCTTGACTCGAAGATGCTTGTTGCGGTTCGCTTGATGGAGCTTGACTCGAAGATGCTTGTTGCGGATCACTTGAAGGTGCTTGATGTTGTTCACTTGAGGGAGAGCTTGGATTCTCTTGTGATGTACTCGTAGAAGGTCCGCTTGATGAAGTCGTTGGAGGAGGTGTCGGAGGTTCATCTTCACGAGGAATAACTTCACCAATGGGCATGTTCTCCAAAGCTTCCTCCACGGATTCATCACCTACAATATGAGAAGAAGGAGGGTCTTCTTGAGACCCGTGAGACTCATCAAATTGCACATCATAAGTTTCTTCAACAAAGCCGGTAGAGGTGTTGTAAACCCGATAAGCCTTGGCCGAGCCCGAGTAGCCGACAAGAATGCCCACGTCGGTCCTCTTCTCGAACTTGCCAAGCCTTTCCCTCTTCTTGTAGATGTAGCACTTGCAACCAAACACCCGGAAGTAGGCAACATTCGGTCTTCTCCCAACAATCACTTCATATGGGGTCTTGTTTAGCAACTTGTGAGGATAGATCCGGTTGGAGGTGTAGCATGCGGTGTTGATAGCTTCCGCCTAAAACTTCTCCGGAGTGTTGTACTCATCAAGCATAGCACGAGCAAGAGTGATAAGGGTCTTGTTCTTCCTCTCAACAACACCATTTTGTTGAGGAGTGTATGTAGCCGAGAACTCATGCTTTATACCAATCTCATCACAATAGTCTTCAATGATAGAGTTTTTAAACTCCGTCCTATTGTCACTCCGAATCTTCTTGATGCGATGCCCATACTCATTTTGTACTCTTCTAGCAAACTTCTTGAATATCCCAATTGCTTGTGCCTTGTTCTCAAGAAAGAATACCCAAGTATATCTTGAGTAGTCGTCCACTACTACCAAGCAATAGAGATTCCCACCAATGCTCACATAAGTTGTAGGCCCGAAGAGATCAATGTGTAAGAGCTCGAGAGGTCTTGAAGTTGACAAGAAATTCTAGGATGGATGAGGTGAAGCCACTTGCTTTCCGGCTTGGCATGCACTACATAGCTTGTCCTTCTCAAAGGTGACATCCTTGACTCCTCTCACTAGCTTGTTCTTCATGACATGCTTGAGTTGACCCATACCAATGTGAGCAAGCCTCCGATGCCATAGCCAACCTAGAGCGGACTTAGTGAAGAGACAAGTGCTAGGGACAACAATGTTAGTCTCAAAATCAACAACATATAGATTATTATGACGAAAGCCCTTGATAGTGAGACCCATAGCACCATTATGAAGAACCACCCCATTAGCATCAAAGTTACAAGAGCCCAGCTATCATAGGCGCGCCACACTTACATAAATATCACTCACACACGCTACGCACTATGAAAGAAACCGGATGAGCAGGCCTTGCAGCTGTGATGCTCCAGCAAGGCAGCATAGAGCACACACTTTAAATAACTGATAGAAATGTAAAAGATTTTGTTTTATGAACAAAATATTAAATGAAAGCAACCTTTCTAGAAGAAAGTCAAAATCAACTTAAGAAAAGAAAATAAAATCCCTTTTTATTTTACGAAACAAAATAAATTCATTATTAAAACATAATATTAAGAAAAACCTTTACGATTTTGAGAAAATTGGCCTTTGATGCTGAGAAACGGTTAACATTCGAAAACTGAAATTTTGCGGCGTGACAGTACAACCTCTGTAGAGTGAAACATTCAATCGATTGGACGTTGTCACGGCATATGACACATTTATGTTATGAGATCACATTAGTGACCAAGTTTTAGTGACCAAGAAAACTGAAATAGAGCTTTAGTCACCAAGTTTTAGTGACCAAGAAAATTTTTCCTTGTTGGTCACTAAAAGTTGATCAATAGTGACCAATTTTGAGATTATTGGTGGATAAACGGTTTTAGTGACCAACGTTATATATAGTTACCAAGGTTGTGTTGGTTGCTATATAGTTTTAGTGACCAACATTTATAATTGTTAGTCACTATATACATATAGTTACAAGATATTAGCCACCACAATGTGACCAAGCTTGTTGGTGACAAAATACTATTCTGACCAATAATACATATGTAGTTACCAAGTACCTTGGTGACTAATAGTCATTTTTCCTGTAGTGAATGTTCATACACCCTAGGGCCAACCATCAAAAATATCTCGTAATAAAATGGATTCCAACGGATATAAATGCTCACTTTCACTAATCCAAACAATAAGGCAACAACCAGATATTTAGTCAACATTACACCTGGAACTAAAAAACAACACAATGTAGACATACCATTAGATGCATTATCCCATTCAAAAAAAAAATTCTTCAAACACTAACATAAAGTACAAAGGGTACTGGCTCGTACATGCACACCATACAATAGAAAATAAGCACACCTTGTTTTGACAAACACACATTATTTTATTCATTTGATTTAATAATTGACATTAACTGGAGCTTCCATAAATGCTTCAGAGCCTTGATCTAACACATACGAGCTGCACGTACTTCAGATAGCCACTTTAGAACCCTTAACCTGTGAAAGAGCAATGTAAAATCAATGCCAATGTCATTGCCTTGTGAATTCTGCTGCTAGACCCACAGTGTCATGCATGTGAGTAATAATGATGTCTTCTATGAATGGTTGCATTCTTGTAGTACATTCCTTTGCAACAAAAAATTGTTAACTTTTACTATCAATAGGTCAGCCGCCATACAGAGTGTACATGAAATTAATAAACAGTAAAAGAAGAATGTTGTATGGGCGTCTGCAAAAATTTGATGTTACTAGATTCACCGTGCATTCTATTGTTGGTGGTATTATTTATTTGACCGATCAATAGACTTTGTAATACCAACAAAAGATTAAAATAATGAGCAAGTAGAAGCGAAAGATTGATGAAAACTAATCCATGGACTATACTTACCACTGTTGTAGACTATCAAGTGTAAAACACATGAATATCAAGCTCTCTCACAACGTCGGTGATGCTGCTCACGGTGCTTGAGACAATTCTGTACTTGATTGTACCATAGGCGTTTGTAAATGATCCAGTACCGCCCATAATGGCCCACTGATGATTAGCCGTTTCAACACCGGGAATGATTCCCAACACCTCAAGCGTAGATCCTGCAAAACTATTTTGTGCAAGGAAGGGTTAAAAGTGGCATTGAATAGATAGAGGAATTTATGGATCCATTAGATTAATGATCTCTCAATGTCATCAAACTTAGTTTGTTTAGACACCGAGAAAAATCTTTGATATGCCATATATACAGTGATAACTTTAACTATAATTATTCTTTGTGCCAAATCAATCTGTATAAACATTTTAGCTGTGACCGTATAAGTTAGAGGCGTAGTACAAATTTAAAAGAATTACATTCATGGTCCGGAGGAGTTACATGACGAACAAAAAAGAAGCATTATAGCTGCTAGGTTTCGGTGTCACAACTGTATGATGCGTAATTGAACAAAGCAAACAACTTTTACGATTGATTTGTTTTTTAGTTTTCACGGGCAGATTTGACATTGAGCAAACAACTTTTATGATTGGATTGACATTGAAGGGTAAATAATATTTATGATGAACCTAACAATACGGACAAGAGTATCTTAAGGGATAAATGCAATGATTATCAACACCAAGAATATGGAGAATTTGTCATTACCTGCCATCTTGGAACACAAAGATGTGAGAAGTATACCAGCCGGAAGTGCCGGTTTGACTCGCCATAAGATGGAAGCCTTATGCCCGTGCGACAACCTTTTCATTTGGATCATTTCCAGCTGTTAAAAACCAGTCATGGACGATCATTGTGCCAAAACCAGGGGTTAACACAGCGGCCTCATTTGGTTTTGTAACGTTTGGCCAAACAGGGAACTGGTGCAAATACAGGTGCAAGTTTGTCTCTTTTTGCTTGGGACAATTGCATGGATTGTTCAAAACATGATCAAGGGGGCTAGCCATGGCCATTGCTGCTGGTAGCAATAGGCAGAGAAAAATCAAGGAAAAGGTATGAGTAGCCATGTAGTGCAGATCTCTATGTAACAAAGCAAGGAGACAAAAGAGGAGATTAGGGGGTGGAGCGGTGGTACTCCTTGCTTACTGTGACAAATGTTGTGGTAGAAGTGATGTATTTATAGAAAACATGGAGTGGGAGCAAAAGAAGTCAAACGTACGACGGCAGCAATCTGACCTGTCACACTACCTGAACTTGTTATTGAAATTGTGACTTCAGCATTTGGTGATTCGAATCCTATGCACTACTTTCACCCATCTCAGTTTAATCCTCAATCTACTGACCGTGATAAACGAATGCGAGGCACAATTCAAGCATGACCCTGCCACGTTATATATGACGGAAAATAAAATGGTTCAGTTAGTAAAAATATTGGTCAATTAGTAAATGTTTCAGTTAGTATATGATGCAAAAAAAATTTGAACCATACTAAAGACGCAATTTTTGAACTAATGGTATGAAAAATCTCGTGATAATATGGTCTAAAAAAGGGAAGTTATGTACAAAATCAACATGAGTGACAAAATAAGAATTGGTCAAGGTTACCTTGTTCACATCTCATTGCATTTGGTGAGGCCCACTAGAAGCTTTAATGAAATCTCAATGGAGATTATTATTACATAGTCAGTCATAAATTTTTGATAAGTCATGATAAGCTACGTGCAATATTCACTCTCATGCATGCGAAAATCCAGACGTTCCAAAAATTAGATACATTAATGCCCATATGGTAGTAAGTGGAAGTTACGAGGTAAATAAATCTAGTTTTCTGTTTATTTCGTCGTCATAAGGTCTCACGGGGATCGTTTCATGTTAGGATGGAAAGCCAAACCAGGTTTGGGAATGGCACTTGAATGGACAACATACACCACTAAGTGAACCAGATGGAAACAAGTGATGGTTAAAGAAGTGTTATGTTCCATCCCCCTAAACTTAACCTTCAAACGACCCATAGGGGGAACAAATTATTATATTAGAACGACATGGTTTTAAAGTTACCTAGTGTGAGGCTAACATGAGAAAGGGATACCTTCAAATAGAAACTACAAACGAATGGTAAACTCTCAGTCCACACGATGTCTAACATAATGTTGTGGCATCAAGTCAGATGCACAAAAAGGCCTTGTGGGAAATAAAACTCCCTCTCAAGGTAAATATCTTATGGTACCTAAACAAAGGGGTCATACTGACCAAACTATACAACACCTATTCTTAAAAGGGAAGTTAAAAGGGTAGTTTTCTATCAAAACGAAACTATACAACACCTATTCTTAAAATGTCGTGTTGCCAGGTCCGGTACCTTGTTCGATTGAATCACACCGATGAAGCTGCAACCAATCACCTAAATATTTCAGGCAGCAAGTGTAGGCAGTGAAGGATCCCAGCCATGGGAATTGCAATGGTACATGAACCCATGTCCTTTTTTTTTTGTGAAATACGTGCCTATGTCCTTTTGCAACTCCTGCTAGCATTCTTAATTTGTCCCGATCCCCCAAGCTAGCCTAAAGTATTTTTATTCATATTTAATGCAGTTCAAATGCAGGTTGCTAGATCCAATGTGCAAAGCAAAAAGTTGTGCTTGATTAGTTTTTTCTTGTTTCGTACTCATTGAAGTCAAACTTTCAATGCATGGAGTCTGATCCCCATGTCGCATTTTTTATGGAAGGAATATAAAATGGATAAAGTAAAATTTCTGAGGAAGCAGTCTGATCCAAAAATAAACTTTTTCGTCTAACGACACATATCTGAATCATGGCAACGCGTGAGGGAGGATTCTGATCTATAAATAAAATTTTCGCTAGAAGGAATCTGATCTGAATCAATTTAAAGTTTTATTGACGAATTCGATTTAGAAATAATTTTTTCGTTTGAAGAATCTGATCAAGTTCTGGTCTAACTTCCGAGGGAGGAATCTATTATAGAAACAAAGTTTTCTATGAGCGGAATAGGATCTGAAAATATAATTTTCACTTGAAGGAATCTGATCTAAATAAAGTCAAGTACGATGGCAGAAATCTGACCTGTCACACTACCTGAGCTTGTTATTGAAAATTGTGACTTCAGCATTTGGTGATTCCAATTTTATACACTACTTTCATTCATCTCAGTTTAATCCTCAATCTACTGACAGCGATAAACGGATGCAAGGCACAATTCAAGCATGACCCGGCCACGATATATATGACGGAAATAAAATGGTTCAGTTAGTAGAAAGTTTGGTCAATTAGTAAATGTTTCAGTTAGTATATGATGGCAAGAATTTTCTTTTCCGAATTCAAGCAAACTAATTGAATATTGTTAGTAAATGCTTGTTCAATTTTGTTCGTGTACCAATGTGGACGTGACAAACTGGTACGACATCATTGCGAGTCAAAACGAGATAAGAAACATTCTAAGGACGCAATTTTTGAACTAATGGTATGAAAAATCTCGTGATAATATGGTCTAAAAAAGGGAAGTTCTGTACAAAATCAACATGAGTGACAAAATAAGAATTGGTCTAAGTTTGACCTGTTCACATCTCATCGCATTTGGTGAGGCCCACTGGAAGCTTTAATCAAATCTCAATGGATTTTTGGCAAGCGAATATTTACTACAATTTTACCATAATTTTACCGTGGCAACGCAAGCATTATGCTAGTGAATGGTAAACTCTCAGTCCACACGATGTCCAACATAATGTTGTGGCATCAAGTCAGATGCACAAAAAGGCCTTGTGGAAAATAAAATTCCCTCTCAAGGTAAATATTTTCTTATGGTACCTAAGTAAAGGGGTCATACTGACCAAAGAAAATTTGATTAAAATCAAATGAAAAGGAAGCTAAAAGTGTAGTTCTCTATCAAAACGAAACTATACAACACTTATTCTTAAAATGTCGTGTCCAGTGCCTTGTTCGATTGAATCACACTGATGAAGCTGCAACCAATCACCTAAATATTTCAGGCAGCAAGTGTACGCAGTGATGGCTCCCGGCCATGGGAATTGCAATGGTACATGAACCCATGTCCTTTTTTTTTTGTGAAACACGTGCCTATGTCCTTTTGCACCTCCTGCTAGCATTCTTAATTTGTCCCGATCCCCCAAGCTAGCCTAAAGTATTTTTATTTATATTTAATGTAGTTCAAATGCAGGTTGCTAGATCCGATGTGCAGAGCAAAAAGTTGTGCTTGATTAGTTTTTTCTTGTTTCGTACTCATTGAAGTCAAACTTTCAATGCATGGAGTCTGAACCCCATGTTGCATTTTTTATGGAAGGAATATAAAATGGATAAATTGTAATTTTTGAGGAAGCAGTCGGATCCAAAAATAAACTTTTTCGTCTAACGATACTGATCTGAATCATGGCAACGCGTGAGGGAGGATTCTGATCCAGAAATAAAATTTCGCTAGAAGGAATCTGATCGGAATCAATTTAAAGTTTTATTGACGAATTCGATTTAGAAATAGTTTTTTCGTTTGAGGAATCTCATCAAGTTCTGGTCATGAGGGAGGAATCTTTTATAGAAATAAAGTTTTCTATGTACGGAATAGGATCTGAAAATAAAATTTTCGCTTGAAGGAATCTGATATAAAGTCAAACGTACGATGGCAGCAATCTGACCTGTCACACTTCCTGAACTTGTTATTGAAATTGTGACTTCAGCATTTGGTGGTTCCAATCATATGCACTACTTTCATCCATATCTGTTTAATCCTCAATCTAGTGACAGTGATAAACGGATGCAAGGCACAATTCAAGCATGACCCTGCCACGATATATATGATGGAAAATAAAATGGTTCAGTTAGTAAAAATCTTCGTCAATTAGTAAATGTTTCAGTTACTATATGATGGCAAGAATTTTCTTTTCCGGATTCAAGCAAACTAATTGAATGTTGTTAGTAAATGCTTGTTAAATTTTGTTCGTGTACCAATGTGGACGTGACAAACTGGTACGACATCATTGTGAGTCAAAATGAGATAAGAAACATACTAAGGACGCAATTTTTGAACTAATGGTATGAAAAATCTCGTGATAATATGGTCTAAAAAAGGGAAGTTTTGTACAAAATCAACATGAGTGACAAAATAAGAATTGGTCTAAGTTTAACCTGTTCACATCTCATCGCATTAGGTGAGGCCCACTGGAAGCTTTAATCAAATCTCAATGGATTTTTAGCAAGCGAATATTTACTACAATTTTACCATAATTTTACCGTGGCAATGCAAGCATTATGCTAGTGAATGGTAAACTCTCAGTCCACACGATGTCCAACATAATGTTGTGGCATCAAGTCAGATGCACAAAAAGGCCTTGTGGAAAATAAAATTCCCTCTCAAGGTAAATATTTTCTTATGGTACCTAAGCAAAGGGGTCATACTGACCAAAGAAAATTTGATTAAAATCAAATGAAAAGGAAGCTAAAAGTGTAGTTTTCTATCAAAACGAAACTATACAACACTTATTCTTAAAATGTCGTGTTGCAAGGTCCAGTGCCTTGTTCGATTGAATCACACCGATGAAGCTGCAACAATCACTATTTCAGGCAGCAAGTGTAGGCAGTGATGGCTCCCAGCCATGGGAATTGCAATGGTACATGAACCCATGTCCCTTTTTTTTTGTGAAACACGTGCCTATGTCCTTTTGCACCTCCTGCTATCATTCTTAATTTGTCACGATCCCCCAAGCTAGCCTAAAGTATTTTTATTTATATTTAATGCAGTTCAAATGCAGGTTGCTAGATCCGATGTGCAGAGCAAAAAGTTGTGCTTGATTAGTTTTTTCTTGTTTCGTACTCATTGAAGTCAAACTTTCAATGCATGGAGTCTGATCCCCATGTTGCATTTTTTATGGAAGGAATATAAAATGGATAAATTGTAATTTTTGAGGAAGCAGTCGGATCCAAAAATAAACTTTTTCGTCTAACGATACTGATCTGAATCATGGCAACGCGTGAGGGAGGATTCTGATCCAGAAATAAAATTTCGCTAGACGGAATCTGATCGGAATCAATTTAAAGTTTTTTTGACGAATTCGATTTAGTTTTTTCGTTTGAAGAATCTCATCAAGTTCTGGTCAAACTTCTGAGGGAGGAATCTTTTATTGAAATAAAGTTTTCTATGTACGGAATAGGATCTGAAAATAAAATTTTCGCTTGAAGGAATCTGATATAAAGTCAAACGTACGATGGCAGCAATCTGACCTGTCACACTTCCTGAACTTGTTATTGAAATTGTGACTTCAGCATTTGGTGGTTCCAATCATATGCACTACTTTCATCCATATCTGTTTAATCCTCAATCTAGTGACAGTGATAAACGGATGCAAGGCACAATTCAAGCATGACCCTGCCACGATATATATGATGGAAAATAAAATGGTTCAGTTAGTAAAAATCTTCGTCAATTAGTAAATGTTTCAGTTACTATATGATGGCAAGAATTTTCTTTTCCGGATTCAAGCAAACTAATTGAATGTTGTTAGTAAATGCTTGTTAAATTTTGTTCGTGTACCTATGTGGACGTGACAAACTGGTACGACATCATTGTGAGTCAAAATGAGATAAGAAACATACTAAGAACGCAATTTTTGAACTAATGGTATGAAAAATCTCGTGATAATATGGTCTAAAAAAGGGAAGTTATGTACAAAATCAACATGAGTGACAAAATAAGAATTGGTCTAAGTTTAACCTGTTCACATCTCATCGCATTTGGTGAGGCCCACTGGAAGCTTTAATCAAATCTCAATGGATTTTTGGCAAGCGAATATTTACTACAATTTTACCATTATTTTACCGTGGCAACGCAAGCATTATGCTAGTGAATGGTAAACTCTCAGTCCACACGATGTCCAACATAATGTTGTGGCATCAAGTCAGATGCACAAAAAGGCCTTGTGGAAAATAAAATTCCCTCTCAAGGTAAATATTTTCTTATGGTACCTAAGCAAAGGGGTCATACTGACCAAAGAAAATTTGATTAAAATCAAATGAAAAAGGAAGCTAAAATTGTAGTTCTCTATCAAAACGAAACTATACAACACTTATTCTTAAAATGTCGTGTTGCCAGGTCCAGTGCCTTGTTCGATTGAATCACACCGATGAAGCTGCAACAATCACTATTTCAGGCAGCAAGTGTAGGCAGTGATGGCTCCCAGCCATGGGAATTGCAATGGTACATGAACCCATGTCCCTTTTTTTTTGTGAAACACGTGCCTATGTCCTTTTGCACCTCCTGCTATCATTCTTAATTTGTCACGATCCACCACGCTAGCCTAAAGTATTTTTATTTATATTAAATGCAGTTCAAAAGCAGGTTGCTAGATCCGATGTGCAGAGCAAAAAGTTGTGCTTGATTAGTTTTTTCTTGTTTCGTACTAATTGAAGTCAAACTTTCAATGCATGGAGTTTGATCCCCATGTTGCATTTTTATGGAGGGAATATAAAATGGATAAATTATAATTTTTGAGGAAGCAGTCGGATCCAAAAATAAACTTTTTCGTCTAACGATACTGATCTGAATCATGGCAACGCGTGAGGGAGGATTCTGATCCAGAAATAAAATTTCGCTTGAAGGAATCTGATCGGAATCAATTTAAAGTTTTATTGACGAATTCGATTTAGAAATAGTTTTTTCGTTTGAAGAATCTCATCAAGTTCTGGTCAAACTTCTGAGGGAGGAATCTTTTATAGAAATAAAGTTTTCTATGTACGGAATAGGATCTGAAAATAAAATTTTTGCTTGAAGGAATCTGATATAAATAAAGTCAAACGTACGATGGCAGCAATCTGACCTGTCACACAACCTGAACTTGTTATTGAAAATTGTGACTTCAGCGTTTGGTGATTCCAATCCTATGCACTACTTTCATCCATCTCTATTTAATCCTCAATCTACTGACAGTGATAAACAGATGCAAGGCACAATTCAAGCATGACCCTGCCCCGATATATATGATGGAAAATAAAATGGTTCAGTTAGTAAAAATCTTGGTCAATTAGTAAATGTTTCAGTTAATATATGATGGCAAGAATTTTCTTTTCCGGATTCAAGCAAACTAATTGAATGTTGTTAGTAAATGCTTGTTAAAGTTTGTTCGTGTACCAATGTGGACGTGACAAACTGGTACGACATCATTGTGAGTCAAAATGAGATAAGAAACATACTAAGGACGCAATTTTTGAACTAATGGTATGAAAAATCTCGTGATAATATGGTCAAAAAAGGGAAGTTATGTACAATTCAACATGAGTGACAAAATAAGAATTGGTCAAGTTTGACCTGTTCACATCTCATCGCATTTGGTGATGCCCACTGGAAGCTTTAATCAAATCTCAATGGAGATTATTATTGCATAGTCAGTCATAATTTTTTGATAAGCCACGATAAGCTACATGCAATATTTACTCTCATGCATGCTAAAAATTCAGAGGTTCCAAAAATTAGATACATTAATGCCCATATGGTAGTAAGTGGAAGTTATGAGGTAAATAAATCTAGTACTCTATTTATTTTGTTGTCATAAAGTCTCATGGGGATCAGGATGGATAGCCAAATTAGGTTTCGGAATGACACTTGGCTGGATAATATACACCACTAAGTGAACCAGATGAAAACATGTGATGCATGGTTAAAGAAGCGTTATGTTCCATCCACCTAAACTTAACCTTCAGACGACCCATAGAGGGAAACAAAATATTATATTAGAATGACATGGTTTTAAAGTTACCTAGTGTGAGACTAACATGAGAAAGGGATAGCTTTAAATGGAAACTACACATGAATGGTAAACTCTCAGTCCACACGATGTCCAACATAATGTTGTGGCATCAAGTCAGATGCACACCAAAGCCTTCTGGAAAATAAAACTCTCTCTCAAGGTAAATATTTTCTTATGGTACCTAAGCAAAGGGGCCACTGAGAGAGTTGGTTCAGATGAAATTTTTTGAGGAGAAATTGACCCTGTAAAGATTATATAAAAGATATTTCAATACTTTGAAGAAATCTACATGCCTATAGTGAAATGCAATGACAAAATATGAAAATCAAAGTTTTCTAGGCCTTTACATGCACTACCACAAACAGGCATTTTGCCGAGTGCCTGGAGCACTCGACAAAGCCAATAAAACACCCGGCAAAACCTTTACCGAGTGTAACACACTCGGCAAAGAGCACTCGGCAAGTATTGTACTTTGCCGAGTGTTTTCTATCGAGCACTCAGCAAACACTTTGCCGAGTGCCAAAAGCCACACTCCGCAAACGGTTCTTGAAAATAATAAAAAAAATACCCGCCACCGCTGGCGACCACCACGCCACCGCCGCCCGCCGCCACAACCCGGGATCACCGCCTAGCCGCCTCCGCCGCGTCGAGGTCGGGGCCGCCGCCGCCACGCCGATTGGGGCCGCTGCCGCCGCACCTCTGCCGGCAGGGGTCGTCGTCCTCCTCGCGCCTCGGCGTCGGCGCGCCGCCGGGCATGGACGACTGCACCGAGCTACTCGACATCACCGTCCCCCACCTCGCCGACGCGCTCGTCCGAGCCGGCGTCGTCCTCGTCGCTGGCGACAGATGCGCTGTCGTCGTCGCTGTCGAAGCACGATGCGAAGCTCCTGCGGTCGCCCGGGCCGGCGATGAATGGCATGGCGATGGACGCCATGGTGGCGCTGGACGGCACCTCCGCCGCCCTCGCCAGCCTCTGCTACTTGGCCTCCGCTGCAGCTGCCTGGGGAGAGAGAGAGAGAAAGATGAGTGAGAGAAAGATGAGCGAGAGGTGGAAGATGGAGAGGCCCGTTCGGTGAATTGTATTGGGGGAGGAATCCGTGTGGCATTTCAAGGGATGGATCGCTGACGTGGCCACTTGTGTTTTCTTGTTTTCTTTGTGCGCTTATTTTGAAGTATTAAACAATCTCAAATACAAAAGTTGTCAACTACAAAGTTTTAGATTTCTTGGAGGTCTACAAATTTCATTTTGGTAGTTTCTCCATCCGAGGTCATTTACGAAATTTGAATTTCAAATTTGAGAAATTCAAACTTAGTTTTCGTTTACAAGATGATTTCAAATAAAAAAGTTGTCGACTACAAAGTTTCATAACTTATTGTGTAGAAGATCTACACTCGTAAACAGTTTTGGCTGTTTCTCCATACGAGGTCATTTGAAAAATTCAAAATTCAAATTTGAGAAACTTCAAATGTACTTTAAGGCTAAAAAGTCCAGAATTGAGTAGATTCGTACAAACCAAAAGCACAATACGATAAACCCCAGGTCTGATTAGACGATCTAAGGTCCAAATCTGACTAGAAGATAAAGAGTTTAAACAAGTTACTCTGCCAATTCACTATGTTCGTCTGGAGAGAACTTCGAAAAGGTACCCATAATCTGGTCAAATCATAGTTCAACGCAAACAATTCTTAGTAGCATGACAGCAGATTATGTGGTATCCCATATTTTCCTGCCTACTCAGTGCTGAAAAATCCTGTAAAAAATGCAGAGTCGCAATAATTTATTGTTGAGAAAAATGTCTAATTACTTGACAAAAGATCATAATCTAAAATACTGAAAGACTTAAGTCAATGGTAAAATTAAGTTCAGTTAACCTTCATACATCTTGGTTTGATTATATCAATGTTTTGATATGCTATATTAAGACATGAAGTTATTAGCATGAAGCTGATTAAATATTCCAATTTTTAACTATGTAATAAGTAGTTTGCTAACTGTGATATCTAAGCATTCCCACATATCAGTAACAAGAATGCATCTGCCTAGCCAGCGAACCAAAATTTTCTCATTAAATAAGAGCTTAAAATTCAAAACAACAATTACTGGTTTCTATTCGTGTTGAAGGTAAAGTAGTGGCCAAACAGGGCAAAAAACACCTGACATGGAGATGATACTGACCACAAACCGACAATCTTTCAGAATGCGTGACAAGTATAAAGATGAAAATTAAACAAATTTTCCTTCAAAAAAAATGAAAATTAAACAAACAATTTAACATATCAGACATGTTTCCAAAAAAATGTCATAGGTGACTATAAATCAAATATAAACTGAAAATACAAGGAATATATAAAAATGAATTATGACAAACAAGTAAGCTTGATGCACAGACTTCCCCGCAAAGGAGAGAAGATTCAAGAAAAAAGGTATTGCGTAAAGGTACCATGGTATTTTTTATATAGTACTCTGTAGAATTGTTGACGTTCAGAAAAAAGAAAACAACAAGAAAAAAAACTTCACTCCCTGTATAAAACATCAAAGAATATTTTAACGGAGTGAGTAATAATGAAATATATATATAACTCAAGGGAGTGCCTACATACAAAATAAAGAAATATGTGAAACGAAGCATTATTCACTGGCTAAGTGGCTTATCAAAGTGCTAGCAATTAGCTTGTATGAAAAATCAGGTAACAATTAACGCAGACAATTGTGCTACTGATCAGAACTAATCAGCAACCTTTACACATATTCTCATTAACTATTTCAATTGAATCCAGAAATTGGTGCTACCAATGAGAATAATTGAAAAAGTAAAAGATTGAAACCAAGTCACCATGTTTGTAAGCCCTTTCACAGTCAACACCCAGTATATTGTCACACCCGATTTTTATATATATAAATCGAATGTATTCTACATGTATGCCAGGATCTGTTTTATCGTACATGTAGCGACATCATTGTGATAAACAGTTCTATAACGAAAAAAAACAACATTATTTAAAACAAACCAGAGTAAAACACGTCAGCGAAAGAAGAAACTTGCAACGTCCCGGGTAATTAAATCACCCGAAACTCCGTGTTTTCCGTACTTGCCCACAGTGGAAACATAGCCATATCAAAATTTAACTATCAAGTTTATTCGAAATTTACAAAATATTGGCTCAACGGCCGACGGAATACCTTAAGAAATAAATACAGCGGTAACATAAAGGAATTCAAAACTCCAGCGTGTGCCCCATAATCATCCCATAGGCAATTGACTGGAAGTTGAACTCCTAGAAAGAACGGCGTCGTTCCTCACCGAGATTCACGTCATCTCTGAAACAAAGTTATCGGAGGCAAGCAATGCAAGTGAATAATAGCAAAAGTATAATTATATGCACGGCCAAATGAAGGAAGGCATAATATGGTTAGATTTGCATAAATGAGCAAATTGCAATCTAAACTTGATTAATGAAATAATTACTAAATTAAATTGCTTGAATATAAATTGCATAAAGGTAAGTACAAGTAATTATCATATAAATAAAGTGACATACTTGACTTCCATGTCAAGTTCCTACAAAATCATTATCTAAACCAATTCATATATCAATAATCATCATGATCAATTTTAATCCCAACCATTCTCTAAACAAAGACCTATCATTAAGGAGCTTGAGACCGCAAGCACGGCCATTCGAATGGATTAATTACTCTGCAGAGTTTGTACGCTGTACCCATGGACAGTGAGTGACCGTCTGTGGTGTTGCAAGCACGTGCACTCACGAAGTGTGCACATCGGTATCACGCATGACGTTTTCATTAGCCGTTTGTTAACCTTGCCTTCCCTAAATTGTAAATAATCCCTCCGTACCTACCAACTAACATCCCAGAGGTACAATTTTCCCCTCCTTCAAACATGGATAGTTAGGCAGGAATTAAAAGGGTACAATTCATTGTGTCAGCAAACTTTGATCCCACATGTTATAGTAATGGGAGCCCCTTCGAATAACCCCATCAAAATCGGGAATTATCCGCACATTATCTACTTCTAGAAGGCAAGGCAACATTCAACTAATTACTTAGCCATGGCCGTCCCATACCAGCATCCATGGTCGCACGATATTTCCCTAAATCAAGATTCAAATGTACCGGTCCTTATGCGATGCGACGGGTCTCCAAAATCATGATTATCAAACAATCATTAATCCAATTTAACATTATCATATCAAAACCCGTCAACATCTAAATTATCATCATATATATCAACAATAATTTCCCATCAACATAATTCGTAAATTTAATGATTATACATGTACTTACATTTATACAAAATATAGTTATTCATTTTAGCAAGCTTAATTAGTAATTAACTATACCAAGAAGCTTAGAGCATATAACCATTATGATAGCCCAATCTATGGTTACAAAGGGGATATGATGTAGTTCAACAAAGGGGATAAAATCAAATAGGTAGTATCTACCATTTCCCAAGTAAGCATTTTTAGTGATATAAATTATGCACAAATTAATCCTACAAATTAAGCACTTAAATGCATTTGCAAACATAGGATCAAAATGATCAAGGCGGTGTGCTTGCCTCGCACCTTTATATACATAATTCATACGACGGTCTTCAAGTGTCGATCTTCCCGCGATGTAGTCCTTCGACGATTCACTCACGTGTGCATCATTCGCGACCGATAAACTCCGAGAGCAAATAAAGTCATCCAAGAAGATCCAATAAAATCAAGCGATGGTTTGGGGTCTCGATGATCGGAGATGACAGCTTCACGGACGACGGCGGCGAAATAGGGGAGGTGCACGTCGGGAGGGCCCTACAAGCCAACAGAGAAGAATCGTCGGCAATGGCGGTAATGGCCGGAAAGTGGGGAAAACCCAATTCCTCTCAAATTGGTCCACCTCGTTCTTTATGGATTAATTATAGGGACTGAGGAAGGGAGGGGAAAGAGGATAGAGCACTGATCTGAGGTTTTTATAGGAAGTAGAGGCGGTTCCTCGCCGATTTTTCTTCGGCGACCATGCTTGTCAGAGAGAGAGAGGAAAAGTGAGGGAGAGAAAGCTCCAGCGAGTCTTTGGTGCGAGAAGACGCGGGAGGCGTCCAGGAAAGGAAAGCGCGACGCGTAGCATTCCACTGTCGCGGTACAGGGATGGCCTCGCGCGTGGCGAGTCGCCGGTGGCCGGGCGGCGGTGTGGTGTTGACGAAGGAGGAAGACGACGCGTCGACAGGCGGTTCGCGAGCTGGGCCGGGCTGGGCTGCGTTGGTTTGGGCCGGACCGAGGTAAGGTTTCCTTTTTCTTTTCTATTTTTATTTTCTAATTGGGCCGAGCCCAAGTTAACAAGTTACTATTCTTTGTATATTTCAAACTAGCTGGTACTTCCTCGAATTTTTAGAGGAATCAAACGAGTTTCCAAAATTATGAAAAATTCACAGAAATTAATTCTCTGTGAACCCTAACGATGGTAAATTTTGGGGAATTTTTGGTAAAGCCAATTTCCCAGGAAAAATTCAAACAGTTTCTTCGCGCATATTAATGTCATGTATGCATGAGTTCAAAATCCCAAAAATTATTCCAATCTGAAATTCAAACATGAAAACCAGCTCCAAATATAAACCAAAATGAGTCAAGTTAATGTTTTATTTAGGAAAATTCCATCTAATTTATTTTATAAATTCATAGCTTAGGTTAAGGAACAATTGGTTTCCTTAAAAATGACGGCCTAGGGGACCGGGATGTTACAAAACTCCAGGGCGCTCCACAGGCAATCGACTGACGGCAACGCGACCTTCTCTGCACCGTCTTCAATATAGTCATCCTCACTGAGCAACATTTAATATATGGAAAGCAAGCGCATGAGTACATTTCGTACTCAGCAAGTGTGGGAAAGTATGACATGCATGGCTAAATCAAGAAAGGCTTAACTGAGAGTCTGCATCTATGCAATCCTAATATAGACACATCTATATCAAAAAGCATCCTATTTACTAGGTGTAATGACAACTCCCAACAGCAACAACAGAGCTCACCAGATTCCCACCACCTGGCTACCAAGACTCACCAGATTCCCACCATCTGGCTACCAACTCATCGGGTTCCCACCACCCGACTACCAAACCAACCAACTAATCATGGATACGTCCAAGCTCGCTCGTGACCGTGAGCACGGCTGTCAAGACAGTTTTACACTCTGCAGAGGTTGCACCACTTTACCCACAAGTCGTGATTTCGTCACCCGTCGGTTGACTGAATCCTCCATTATGCCGCTGCACACTTCCGTAGGTATGCGGCCAGGAGATCACTACGAGGCCTTTACAAAGCATCTCCTACCCTGTAAGCACCCGCTAGGATTCGCTACAGCGGACAAGTCTATTTTACCTTGCCGGCCGTAAACCCCATTTGCGCCACTCGAACAACCAAATGGTGCCACAGAAAATAAGAGAACATCTAATTAATTGGCCAAGCTGTCCCATTACCAGTCTTGTGATGGCGCGGTTATGCCGGGTTACATGCTCCATGAACCGGTCCTTAGAATCTAAGCAGGTACAAGCACAAACCAAAGTCTCGTGCACGACGGCACCATACCAAACCAACCATCCTGCTCAGATTCCTAATCACCATGTTTCTACCATTACCATCATCCCAATTATGTTGCATAGTTTATTAGTCAAAATTAAGGACACTCCCATCCCAAACATCAGCAAGGCTAAGCATGAATCTACTCATGACACACACTACCCAACAGGCGACAAGGAATAATAAGGAACAGGATAATGACACATAGGATTCAAAATTGAACGCAATGCATTCAGGAATGTACTATAATCTAATACTAATAGGAGCAAGATGTTCAAGGACACTTGCCTGTTCATATTATGCTGCTCAGTGATCTTCTCTTGCTCTTCGTGCTCTTGTACATCTTCTCAACGTCATCATCGATTCGAATTAACTACCGATAAAAGAAAAAGAGCACAAACAATTAAATACAGTACACCAAACACCATAAACATATCATAAAAACCCTATGGTTGGATAGATTACGAAGAGACGAAGATTTAGGCGCAAGAATCACCTAAATCGGAATTACAGACAAAAAGATATGAGTGTTTAAAGGTTTCAGGGCCTAATATGTGGATAAACTGTGGTTTCAGGGGCCTAGGTGCGAAAATTATAAGACAGAACAAACTGCGGATTAAATAACAGAGAGATCGAGGGCTATACTGCAAAGAAGCAATTTCGGATTTTCTGGAATTATTTTCCTGAAGGAAATCACATGGACTAGGTCTACAGTTCCGTGGACCACTGGCTGGGGCTTGGTCTTCGGTCCACGGTGGACTAATGACCGGAACGGCAGGTTCGACGGCGGCGTCATGCCGGAGCATCGCCGGAGTTAGATGATCTCGGGCTACGAGGCTCGGTTTGCGATGGGAGTTGGACTAGGAGAAAGAGGAGGAGACGGGTATGCTCACCAAGGGGACGCGCAGCACGGAAGATGGCCGGAAAAGGATACGCGACGGCGAAGCTCAACGGCGACTCGTCGGCGTCGACGGGAGGCGGCTTCCGGGGGTCAAAGCTCGTCGAAGATGAGGTTACGAGGGGCGGTGCGTCGTCATGGAGCTCGACGTCTGGTCGGAAAGTGGCGGGGAGGCGTAGAACGGCGGGGCGTCGAGCTCGTGCTGGCGGCGGTAATGGCGGCGGCGGCGCGGGCGTTTGGAGGCGCGGAAGGCAGCGAGATTTGGAAAAGGGTTCGCGGGGTGGTGTCGTGGCCTTTTTATAGGCGTGGGGCCATAGGAGACCCGGGCGCGCACGCCGAGGGCGGGGCGAGCGGCGGTTGCGGCGTGCGGGCAGCGGCGCTAGGGTTGGCGGCGCGCAGCTGGCTGGCGGTGGAGCTGGGCCAAGGTGGGCCAAGTTGGGCTGCACAGATGGGCCTCGGGAATAAAGGAAAAGCGGCCCGATAGAAAAGAAAAAGAGAAAAGAAAAGAGAAAGGTAAACTGGGCCAAAGGGAAATCAGCCCAAGTGGATAGCTGGTATTTTACGAATTTCGGATACAGAAAATGATAGGGAAAAATGAGAAAGAGAGGGATAAAAGGGGATAAAATGATAGGAAATTTAGGAGAAATTTGCCAAAGAATTATCCAACCATGAAATTCCTTAGCCTATTTTACAATTTTGTAAATTCATTTTTCATCCCATAAAACAAATTTATTTTATTTTCTACAAAATCTAGCAAAAATGCTTCACATCCCAAAATAGGAATTTTGGGGTGTGACATATATACAAGAGCCCAGCTATCATAGGCGCGCCACACTTACATAAATATCACTCACACACGCTAGGCACTATAAAAGAAACCGGATGAGCAGGCCTTGCAGCTGTGATGCTCCAGCAAGGCAGCATAGAGCACACACTTTAAATAACTGATAGAAATGTAAAAGATTTTGTTTTATGAACAAAATATTAAATGAAAGCAACCTTTCTAGAAGAAAGTCAAAATCAACTTAAGAAAAGAAAATAAAATCCCTTTTTATTTTACGAAACAAAATAAATTCATTGTTAAAACATAATATTAAGAAAAACCTTTACAATTTTGAGAAAATTGGCCTTTGATGCTGAGAAAACGGTTAACATCGAAAACTGAAATTTTGCGGCGTGACAGTACAACCTCTGTAGAGTGAAACATTCAATCGATTGGACGTTGTCACGGCATATGACACATTTATGTTATGAGATCACATTGATTAGCCACCTTCTTATCCCTTGGCGTGTGAGTAGGTGTATAGACGCCCGTGTTTTGGAAATGATGGCAAACGTGCCGGGTCGGTATGATCATTGAGGTCAGAAGGCCCAACTAAAACTTTGGAACTGACGGAATCACAACAAGAAAATAGAGCTTTAGTCACCAAGTTTTAGTGACCAAGAAAATTTTTCCTTGTTGGTCACTAAAAGTTGAACAATAGTGACCAATTTTGAGATTATTGGTGGATAAACGGTTTTAGTGACCAACGTTATATATAGTTACTAAGGTTGTGTTGGTTGCTATATAGTTTTAGTGACCAACATTTATAATTGTTAGTCACTATATACATATAGTTACAAGATATTAGCCACCACAATGTGACCAAGCTTGTTGGTATAATACATATGTAGTTACCAAGTACCTTGGTGACTAATAGTCATTTTCCTGTAGTGAATGTTCATACACCCTAGGGCCAACCATCAAAAATATCTCGTAATAAAATGGATTCCAACGGATATAAATGCTCACTTTCACTAATCCAAACAATAAGGCAACAACCAGATATTTAGTCAACATTACACCTGGAACTAAAAAACAACACAATGTAGACATACCATTAGATGCATTATCCCATTCAAAAAAAAAATTTCTTCAAACACTAACATAAAGTACAAAGGGTACTGGCTCGTACATGCACACCATACAATAGAAAATAAGCACACCTTGTTTTGACAAACACACATTATTTTATTCATTTGATTTAATAATTGACATTAACTGGAGCTTCCATAAATGCTTCAGAGCCTTGATCGAACACATACGAGCTGCACGTACTTCAGATAGCCACTTTAGAACCCTTAACCTGTGAAAGAGCAATGTAAAATCAATGCCAATGTCATTGCCTTGTGAATTCTGTTGCTAGACCCACAGTGTCATGCATGTGAGTAATAATGATGTCTTCTATGAATGGTTGCATTCTTGTAGTACATTCCTTTGCAACAAAAAATTGTTAACTTTTACTATCAATAGGTCAGCCGCCATACAGAGTGTACATGAAATTAATAAACAGTAAAAGAAGAATGTTGTATGGGCGTCTGCAAAAATTTGATGTTACTGGATTCACCGTGCATTCTATTGTTGGTGGTATTATTTATTTGACCGATCAATAGACTTTGTAATACCAACAAAAGATTAAAATAATGAGCAAGTAGAAGCGAAAGATTGATGAAAACTAATCCATGGACTATACTTACCACTGTTGTAGACTATCAAGTGTAAAACACATGAATATCAAGCTCTCTCACAACGTCGGTGATGCTGCTCACGGTGCTTGAGACAATTCTGTACTTGATTGTACCATGGGCGTTTGTAAATGATCCAGTACCGCCCATAATGGCCCACTGATGATTAGCTGTTTCAACACCGGGAATGATTCCCAACACCTCAAGCGTAGATCCTGCAAAACTATTTTGTGCAAGGAAGGGTTAAAAGTGGCATTGAATAGATAGAGGAATTTATGGATCCATTAGATTAATGATCTCTCAATGTCATCAAACTTAGTTTGTTTAGACACCGAGAAAAATCTTTGATATGCCATATATACAGTGATAACTTTAACTATAATTATTCTTTGTGCCAAATCAATCTGTATAAACATTTTAGCTGTGACCGTATAAGTTAGAGGCGTAGTACAAATTTAAAAGAATTACATTCATGGTCCGGAGGAGTTACATGACGAACAAAAAAGAAGCATTATAGCTGCTAGGTTTCGGTGTCACAACTGTATGATGCGTAATTGAACAAAGCAAACAACTTTACGATTGGATTGACATTGAGCAAACAACTTTTATGATTGGATTGACATTGAAGGGTAAATAATATTTATGATGACCTACCAACCTAACAATACGGACAAGAGTATCTTAAGGGATAAATGCAATGATTATCAACACCAAGAATATGGAGAATTTATCATTACCTGCCATCTTGGAACACAAAGATGTGAGAAGTATACCAGCCGGTAGTGCCGGTTTGACTCGCCATAAGATGGAAGCCTTGTGCCCGTGCGACGACCTTTTCATTTGGATCATTTCTAGCTGTTAAAAACCAGTCATGGACGATCATTGTGCCAAAACCAGGGGTTAACACAGCGGCCTCATTTGGTTTTGTAACGTTTGGCCAAACAGGGAACTGGTGCAAATACAGGTGCAAGTTTGTCTCTTTTTGCTTGGGACAATTGCATGGATTGTTCAAAACATGATCAAGGGGGCTAGCCATGGCCATTGCTGCTGGTAGCAATAGGCAGAGAAAAATCAAGGAAAAGGTATGAGTAGCCATGTAGTGCAGATCTCTATGTAACAAAGCAAGGAGACAAAAGAGGAGATTTGGGGGTGGAGCGGTGGTACTCCTTGCTTACTGTGACAAATGTTGTGGTAGAAGTGATGTATTTATAGAAAACATGGAGTGGGAGCAAAAGAAGTCAAACGTACGATGGCAGCAATCTGACCTGTCACACTACCTGAACTTGTTATTGAAATTGTGACTTCAGCATTTGGTGATTCCAATCCTATGCACTACTTTCACCCATCTCAGTTTAATCCTCAATCTACTGACCGTGATAAACGAATGCGAGGCACAATTCAAGCATGACCCTGCCACGTTATATATGATGGAAAATAAAATGGTTCAGTTAGTAAAAATATTGGTCAATTAGTAAATGTTTCAGTTAGTATATGATGCAAAAAAAATTTGAACCATACTAAAGACGCAATTTTTGAACTAATGGTATGAAAAATCTCGTGATAATATGGTCTAAAAAAGGGAAGTTATGTACAAAATCAACATGAGTGACAAAATAAGAATTGGTCTAAGTTTGACCTGTTCACATCTCATCGCATTTGGTGAGGCCCACACGAAGCTTTAATCAAATCTCAATGGATTTTTGGCAAGCGAATATTTACTACAATTTTACCATAATTTTACCGTGGCAACGCAAGCATTATGCTAGTGAATGGTAAACTCTCAGTCCACACGATGTCCAACATAATGTTGTGGCATCAAGTCAGATGCACAAAAAGGCCTTGTGGAAAATAAAATTCCCTCTCAAGGTAAATATTTTCTTATGGTACCTAAGCAAAGGGGTCATACTGACCAAAGAAAATTTGATTAAAATCAAATGAAAAGGAAGCTAAAAGTGTAGTTTTCTATCAAAACGAAACTATACAACACTTATTCTTAAAATGTCGTGTTGCCAGGTCCAGTGCCTTGTTCGATTGAATCAAACTGATGAAGCTGCAACCAATCACCTAAATATTTCAGGCAGCAAGTGTACGCAGTGAAGGCTCCCAGCCATGGGAATTGCAATGGTACATGAACCCATGTCCTTTTTTTGTTGTGAAACACGTGCCTATGTCCTTTTGCACCTCCTGCTAGCGTTCTTAATTTGTCCCGATCCCCCAAGCTAGCCTAAAGTATTTTAATTTATATTTAAAGCAGTTCAAATGCAGGTTGCTAGATCCGATGTGCAGAGCAAAACGTTGTGCTTGATTAGTTTTTTCTTGTTTGGTACTCATTGAAGTCAAACTCTCAATGCACGGAGTCTGATCCCCATGTTGCATTTTTATGGAAGGAATATAAAAAGGATAAATTGTAATTTTTGAGGAAGCAGTCGGATCCAAAAATAAACTTTTTCGTCTAACGATACTGATCTGAATCATGGCAAAGCGTGAGGGAGGATTCTTATCCAGAAATAAAATTTCGCTAGAAGGAATCTGACCAGAATCAATTTAAAGTTTTATTGACGAATTCGATTTAGAAATAGTTTTTTTCGTTTGAAGAATCTCATCAAGTTCTGGTCTAACTTCTAAGGGAGGAATCTTTTATAGAAATAAAGTTTTCTATGTATGGAATAGGATCTGAAAATAAAATCTTCGCTTGTAGGAATCTGATATAAATAAAGTCAAACGTACGATGGCAGCAATCTGACCTGTCACACAACCTGAACTTGTTATTGAAAATTGTGACTTCAGCGTTTGGTGATTCCAATCCTATGCACTACTTTCATCCATCTCTGTTTAATCCTCAATCTACTGACAGTGATAAACGGATGTGAGGCACAATTCAAGCATGACCCTGCCCCGATATATATGATGGAAAAAAAATGGTTCAGTTAGTAAAAATCTTGGTCAATTAGTAAATGTTTCAGTTAATATATGATGGCAAGAATTTTCTTTTCCGGATTCGAGCAAACTAATTGAATGTTGTTAGTAAATGCTTGTTAAATTTTGTTCGTGTACCAATGTGGACGTGACAAACTGGTACGACATCATTGTGAGTCAAAATGAGATAAGAAACATACTAAGGACGCAATTTTTGAACTAATGGTATGAAAAATCTCGTGATAATATGGTCTAAAAAAGGGAAGTTATGTACAAAATCAACATGAGTGACAAAATAAGAATTGGTCTAAGTTTAACCTGTTCACATCTCATCGCATTTGGTGAGGCCCACTGGAAGCTTTAATCAAATCTCAATGGATTTTTGGCAAGCGAATATTTACTACAATTTTACCATAATTTTACCGTGGCAACGCAAGCATTATGCTAGTGAATGGTAAACTCTCAGTCCACACGATGTCCAACATAATGTTGTGGCATCAAGTCAGATGCACAAAAAGGCCTTGTGGAAAATAAAATTCCCTCTCAAGGTAA
This sequence comes from Eragrostis nindensis, assembly GCA_012490785.1. NCBI lineage: Eukaryota > Viridiplantae > Streptophyta > Magnoliopsida > Poales > Poaceae > Eragrostis > Eragrostis nindensis. The sequence goes on along the minus strand of JAAXCT010000030.1, from coordinate 631,018 downwards.
ATATTTTCTTATGGTACCTAAGCAAAGGGGTCATACTCACCAAAGAAAATTTGATTAAAATCAAATGAAAAGGAAGCTAAAAGTGTAGTTTTCTATCGAAACGAAACTATACAACACTTATTCTTAAAATGTCATGTTGCCAGGTCCAGTGCCTTGTTCAATTGAATCACACCGATGAAGCTGCAACAATCACTATTTCAGGCAGCAAGTGTAGGCAGTGATGGCTCCCAGCCATGGGAATTGCAAAGGTACATGAACCCATGTCCCTTTGTTTTTTGTGAAACACGTGCCTATGTCCATTTGCACCTCCTGCTATCATTCTTAATTTGTCACGATCCCCCCAAGCTAGCCTAAAGTATTTTTATTTATATTTAATGCAGTTCAAATGCAGGTTGCTAGATCCGATGTGCAGAGCAAAAAGTTGTGCTTGATTAGTTTTTTCTTGTTTCGTACTCATTGAAGTCAAACTTTCAATGCATGGAGTCTGATCCCCATGTTGCATTTTTATGGAGGGAATATAAATGGATAAATTATAATTTTGAGGAAGCAGTCGGATCCAAAAATAAACTTTTTCGTCTAATGATACTGATCTGAATCATGGCAACGCGTGAGGGAGGATTCTGATCCAGAAATAAAATTCGCTTGAAGGAATCTAATCGGAATCAATTTAAAGTTTTATTGACGAATTCGATTTAGAAATAGTTTTTTCGTTTGAAGAATCTCATCAAGTTCTGGTCAAACTTCTGAGGGAGGAATCTTTTATAGAAATAAAGTTTTCTATGTACGGAATAGGATCTGAAAATAAAATTTTTGCTTGAAGGAATCTGAGATAAATAAAGTCAAACGTACGAGGGCAGCAATCTGACCTGTCACACAACCTGAACTTGTTATTGAAAATTGTGACTTCAGCGTTTGGTGATTCCAATCCTATGCACTACTTTCATCCATCTCTGTTTAATCCTCAATCTACTGACAGTGATAAACGGATGCAAGGCACAATTCAAGCATGAGCCTGCCCCGATATATATGATGGAAAATAAAATGGTTCAGTTAGTAAAAATCTTGGTCAATTAGTAAATGTTTCAGTTAATATATGATGGCAAGAATTTTCTTTTCCGGATTCAAGCAAACTAATTGAATGTTGTTAGTAAATGCTTGTTAAATTTTGTTCGTGTACCAATGTGGACGTGACAAACTGCTACAGCATCATTGTGAGTCAAAATGAGATAAGAAACATACTAAGGACGCAATTTTTGAACTAATGGTATGAAAAATCTCGTGATAATATGGTCAAAAAGGGGAAGTTATGTACAATTCAACATGAGTGACAAAATAAGAATTGGTCAAGTTTGACCTGTTCATATATCATCGCATTTGGTGAGGCCCACTGGAAGCTTTAATCAAATCTCAATGGAGATTATTATTACATAGTCAGTCATAATTGTTTGATAAGCCACGATAAGCTACATGCAATATATACTCTCATGCATGCTACAAATTCAGAGGTTCCAAAAATTAGATACATTAATGCCCATATGGTAGTAAGTGGAAGTTATGAGGTAAATAAATCTAGTACTCTATTTATTTTGTTGTCATAAAGTCTCATGGGGATCAGGATGGATAGCCAAATTAGGTTTCGGAATGACACTTGGCTGGATAATATACACCACTAAGTGAACCAGATGAAAACATGTGATGGTTAAAGAAGCGTTATGTTCCATCCACCTAAACTTAACCTTCAGACGACCCATAGAGGGAAACAAAATATTATATTAGAATGACATGGTTTTAAAGTTGCCTAATGTGAGACTAACATGAGAAAGGGATAGCTTTAAATGGAAACTACATATGAATGGTAAACTCTCAGTCCACACGATGTCCAACATAATGTTGTGGCATCAAGTCAGATGCACACCAAAGCCTTCTGGAAAATAAAACTCTCTCTCAAGGTAAATATTTTCTTATGGTAGCTAAGCAAAGGGGCCACTGAGAGAGTTGGTTCAGATGAAATTTTTTGAGGAGAAATTGACCCTGCAAAGATTATATAAAAGATATTTCAATACTTTGAAGAAATCTACATGCCTATAGTGAAATACAATGACAAAATATGAAAATCAAAGTTTTCTAGGCCTTTACATGCACTACCACAAACAGGCATTTTGCTGAGTGCCTGAGGCACTCGGCAAAGCCAATAAAACACCCGGCAAAACCTTTACCGAGTGTAACACACTCGGCAAAGAGCACTCGGCAAGTATTGTACTTTGCTTTTCTATCGGGCACTCAGCAAACACTTTGCCGAGTGCCAAAAGCCACACTCCGCAAATGTTTCTTGAAAATAATAAAAAAATACCCGCCACCGCTGGCGACCACCACGCCACCGCCGCCCGCCGCCACAACCCGGGATCACCGCCTAGCCGCCTCCGCCGCGTCGAGGTCGGGGCCGCCGCCGCCACGCCGATTGGGGCAGCTGCCGCCGCACCTCCGCCGGCAGGGGTCGTCGTCCTCCTCGCGCCTCGGCGTCGGTGCGCCGCTGGGCATGGACGACTGCACCGAGCTACTCGACATCACCGTCGCCCACCTCGCCGACGCGCTCGTCCGAGCCGGCGTCGTCCTCGTCGCTGGCGACAGACGCGCTGTCGTCGTCGCTGTCGAAGCACGATGCGAAGCTCCTGCGGTCGCCCGGGCCGGCGACGAATGGCATGGCGATGGACGCCATGGTGGCGCTGGACGGCACCTCCGCCGCCCTCGCCAGCCTCTGCTACTTGGCCTCCGCTGCAGCTGCCTGGGGGAGAGAGAGAGAAAGATGAGTGAGAGAAAGATGAGCGAGAGGTGGAAGATGGAGAGGCCCGTTCGGTGAATTGTATTGGGGGAGGAATCCGTGTGGCAACTTTTGGACCAATGGGAGGTCACGATTTTCAAGGGATGGATCGCTGACGTGGCCACTTGTGTTTTTTTGTTTTCTTTGTGTGCTTATTTTGAGTTATTAAACAATCTCAAATACAAAAGTTGTCAACTACAAAGTTTTAGATTTCTTGGAGGTCTACAAATTTCATTTTTGTAGTTTCTCCATCCGAGGTCATTTACGAAATTTGAATTTCAAATTTGAGAAATTCAAACTTAGTTTTTGTTTACAAGATGATTTCAAATAAAAAAGTTGTCGACTACAAAGTTTCATAACTTATTGTGATCTACACACGTAAACAGTTTTGGCTGTTTCTCCATACGAGGTCATTTGAAAAATTCAAAATTCAAATTTGAGAAACTTCAAATGTACTTTAAGGCTAACAAGTCCAGAATTGAGTAGATTCGTACAAACCAAAAGCACAATACGATAAACCCCAGGTCTGATTAGACGATCTAAGGTCCAAGTCTGACTAGAAGATAAAGAGTTTAAACAAGTTACTCTGCCAATTCACTATGTTCGTCTGGAGATAACTTCGAAAAGGTACCCATAATCTGGTCAAATCATAGTTCAACGCAAACAATTCTTAGTGGCATGACAGCAGATTATGTGGTATCCCATATTTTCCTGCCTACTCAGTGCTGAAAAATCCTGTAAAAAATGCAGAGTCGCAATAATTTATTGTTGAGAAAAATGTCTAATTACTTGACGAAAGATCATAATCTAAAATACTAAAAGACTTAAGTCAATGGTAAAATTAAGTTCAGTTAACCTTCATACATCTTGGTTTGATTATATCAATGTTTTGATATGCTATATTAAGACATGAAGTTATTAGCATGAAGATGATTAAATATTCCATATTTAACTATGTAATAAGTAGTTTGCTAACTGTGATATCTAAGCATTCCCACATATCAGTAACAAGAATGCATCTGCCTAGCCAGCGAACCAAAATTTTCTCATTAAATAAGAGCTTAAAATTCAAAACAACAATTACTGGTTTCTATTCGTGTTGAAGGTAAAGTAGTGGCCAAACAGGGCAAAAAACACCTGACATGGAGATGATACTGACCACAAACCGACAATCTTTCAGAATGCGTGACAAGTATAAAGATGAAAATTAAACAAATTTTCCTTCAAAAAAATGAAAATTAAACAAACAATTTAACATATCAGACATGTTTCCAAAAAAATGTCATAGGTGACTATAAATCAAAGATAAACTGAAAATACAAGGAATATATAAAAATGAATTATGACAAACAAGTAAGCTTGATGCACAGACTCCCCAGCAAAGGAGAGAAGATTCAAGCAAAAAGGTATTGCGTAAAGGTACCATGGTATTTTTTATATAGTACTCTGTAGAATTGTTGACGTTCAGAAAAAAGAAAACAACAAGAAAAAAAACTTCACTCCCTGTCTAAAACATCAAAGAATATTTTAACGGAGGGAGTAATAATGAAATATATATATATAACTCAAGGGAGTGCCTACATACAAAATAAAGAAATATGTGAAACGAAGCATTATTCACTGGCTAAGTGGCTTATCAAAGTGCTAGCAATTAGCTTGTATGAAAAATCAGGTAACAATTAACGCAGACAATTGTGCTACTGATCAGAACTAATCAGCAACCTTTACACATATTCTCATTAACTATTTCAACTGAATCCAGAAATTGGTGCTACCAATGAGAATAATTGAAAAAGTAAAAGATTGAAATCAGGTCACCATGTTTGTAAGCCCTTTCATAGTCAACACCCAGTATATACAAGAGCCCAGCTATCATAGGCGCGCCACACTTACATAAATATCACTCACACACGCTAGGCACTATAAAAGAAACCGGATGAGCAGGCCTTGCAGCTGTGATGCTCCAGCAAGGCAGCATAGAGCACACACTTTAAATAACTGATAGAAATGTAAAAGATTTTGTTTTATGAACAAAATATTAAATGAAAGCAACCTTTCTAGAAGAAAGTCAAAATCAACTTAAGAAAAGAAAATAAAATCCCTTTTTATTTTACGAAACAAAATAAATTCATTGTTAAAACATAATATTAAGAAAAACCTTTACAATTTTGAGAAAATTGGCCTTTGATGCTGATAAACGGTTAACATTCGAAAACTGAAATTTTGCGGCGTGACAGTACAACCTCTGTAGAGTGAAACATTCAATCGATTGGACGTTGTCACGGCATATGACACATTTATGTTATGAGATCACATTGATTAGCCACCTTCTTATCCCTTGGCGTGTGAGTAGGTGTATAGACGCCCGTGTTTTGGAAATGATGGCAAACGTGCCGGGTCGGTATGATCATTGAGGTCAGAAGGCCCAACTAAAACTTTGGAACTGACGGAATCACAACAAGAAAATAGAGCTTTAGTCACCAAGTTTTAGTGACCAAGAAAATTTTTCCTTGTTGGTCACTAAAAGTTGATCAATAGTGACCAATTTTGAGATTATTGGTGGATAAACGGTTTTAGTGACCAACGTTATATATAGTTACCAAGGTTGTGTTGGTTGCTATATAGTTTTAGTGACCAACATTTATAAGTGTTAGTCACTATATACATATAGTTACAAGATATTAGCCACCACAATGTGACCAAGCTTGTTGGTGACAAAATACTATTCTGACCAATAATACACATGTAGTTACCAAGTACCTTGGTGACTAATAGTCATTTTTCCTGTAGTGAATGTTCATACACCCTAGGGCCAACCATCAAAAATATCTCGTAATAAAAAGGATTCCAACCTAGGGCCAACCATCAAAAATATCTCGTAATAAAAAGGATTCCAACGGATATAAATGCTCACTTTCACTAATCCAAACAATAAGGCAAAAACCAGATATTTAGTCAACATTACACTTGGAACTAAAAAACAACACATGGTAGACATACCATTAGATGCATTATCCCATTCAAAAAAAAAATTTCTTGAAACACTAACATAAAGTACAAAGGGTACTGGCTAGTACATGCACACCATACAATAGAAAATAAGCACACCTTGTTTTGACAAACACACATTATTTTATTCATTTGATTTAATAATTGACATTAACTGGAGCTTCCATAAATGCTTCAGAGCCTTGATCTAACACATACGAGCTGCACGTACTTCAGATAGCCACTTTAGAACCCTTAACCTGTGAAAGAGCAATGTAAAATCAATGCCAATGTCATTGCCTTGTGAATTCTGCTGCTAGACCCACAGTGTCATGCATGTGAGTAATAATGATGTCTTCTATGAATGGTTGCATTCTTGTAGTACATTCCTTTGCAACAAAAAATTGTTAACTTTTACTATCAATAGGTCAGCCGCCATACAGAGTGTACATGAAATTAATAAACAGTAAAAGAAGAATGTTGTATGGGCGTCTGCAAAAATTTGATGTTACTAGATTCACCGTGCATTCTATTGTTGGTGGTATTATTTATTTGACCGATCAATAGACTTTGTAATACCAACAAAAGATTAAAATAATGAGCAAGTAGAAGCGAAAGATTGATGAAAACTAATCCATGGACTATACTTACCACTGTTGTAGACTATCAAGTGTAAAACACATGAATATCAAGCTCTCTCACAACGTCGGTGATGCTGCTCACGGTGCTTGAGACAATTCTGTACTTGATTGTACCATGGGCGTTTGTAAATGATCCAGTACCGCCCATAATGGCCCACTGATGATTAGCCGTTTCAACACCGGGAATGATTCCCAACACCTCAAGCGTAGATCCTGCAAAACTATTTTGTGCAAGGAAGGGTTAAAAGTGGCATTGAATAGATAGAGGAATTTATGGAACCATTAGATTAATGATCTCTCAATGTCATCAAACTTAGTTTGTTTAGACACCGAGAAAAATCTTTGATATGCCATATATACAGTGATAACTTTAACTATAATTATTCTTTGTGCCAAATCAATCTGTATAAACATTTTAGCTGTGACCGTATAAGTTAGAGGCGTAGTACAAATTTAAAAGAATTACATTCATGGTCCGGAGGAGTTACATGACGAACAAAAAAGAAGCATTATAGCTGCTAGGTTTCGGTGTCACAACTGTATGATGCGTAATTGAACAAAGCAAACAACTTTTACGATTGGATTGACATTGAGCAAACAACTTTTATGATTGGATTGACATTGAAGGGTAAATAATATTTATGATGACCTACCAACCTAACAATACGGACAAGAGTATCTTAAGGGATAAATGCAATGATTATCAACACCAAGAATATGGAGAATTTGTCATTACCTGCCATCTTGGAACACAAAGATGTGAGAAGCATACCAGCCGATAGTGCCGGTTTGACTCGCCATAAGATGGAAGCCTTATGCCCGTGCGACAACCTTTTCATTTGGATCATTTCCAGCTGTTAAAAACCAGTCATGGACGATCATTGTGCCAAAACCAGGGGTTAACACAGCGGCCTCATTTGGTTTTGTAACGTTTGGCCAAACAGGGAACTGGTGCAAATACAGGTGCAAGTTTGTCTCTTTTTGCTTGGGACAATTGCATGGATTGTTCAAAACATGATCAAGGGGGCTAGCCATGGCCATTGCTGCTGGTAGCAATAGGCAGAGAAAAATCAAGGAAAAGGTATGAGTAGCCATGTAGTGCAGATCTCTATGTAACAAAGCAAGGAGACAAAAGAGGAGATTAGGGGGTGGAGCGGTGGTACTCCTTGCTTACTGTGACAAATGTTGTGGTAGAAGTGATGTATTTATAGAAAACATGGAGTGGGAGCAAAAGAAGTCAAACGTACGATGACAGCAATCTGACCTGTCACACTACCTGAACTTGTTATTGAAATTGTGACTTCAGCATTTGGTGATTCCAATCCTATGCACTACTTTCACCCATCTCAGTTTAATCCTCAATCTACTGACCGTGATAAACGAATGCGAGGCACAATTCAAGCATGACCCTGCCACGTTATATATGATGGAAAATAAAATGGTTCAGTTAGTAAAAATATTGGTCAATTAGTAAATGTTTCAGTTAGTATATGATGCAAAAAAAATTTGAACCATACTAAAGACGCAATTTTTGAACTAATGGTATGAAAAATCTCGTGATAATATGGTCTAAAAAAGGGAAGTTATGTACAAAATCAACATGAGTGACAAAATAAGAATTGGTCAAGCTTACCTTGTTCACATCTCATTGCATTTGGTGAACCAGATGGAAACAAGTGATGGTTAAAGAAGTGTTATGTTCCATCCCCCTAAACTTAACCTTCAAACAACCCATAGGGGGAACAAATTACTATATTAGAACGACATGGTTTTAAAGTTACCTAGTGTGAGGCTAACATGAGAAAGGGATACCTTCAAATAGAAACTACAAACGAATGGTAAACTCCCAGTCCACACGATGTGTAACATAATGTTGTGGCATCAAGTCAGATGCACAAAAAGGCCTCGTGGGAAATAAAACTCCCTCTCAAGGTAAATATCTTATGGTACCTAAACAAAGGAGTCATACTGACCAAAGAAAATTTGATTAAAATCAAATGGAAAGGAAGTTAAAAGTGTAGTTTTCTATCAAAACGAAACTATACAACACCTATTCTTAAAATGTCGTGTTGCCAGGTCCAGTGCCTTGTTCGATTGAATCACACCGTTGAAGCTGCAACCAATCACCTAAATATTTCAGGCAGCAAGTGTAGGCAGTGAAGGATCCCAGCCATGGGAATTGCAATGGTACATGAACCCATGTCTTTTTTTTTTTTGTGAAATACGTGCCTATGTCCTTTTGCACCTCCTGCTAGCATTCTTAATTTGTCCCGATCCCCCAAGCTAGCCGAAAGTATTTTTATTCATATTTAATGCAGTCAAATGCAGGTTGCTAGATCCAATGTGCAGAGCAAAAAGTTGTGCTTGATTAGTTTTTTCTTGTTTCGTACTCATTGAAGTCAAACTTTCAATGCATGGAGTCTGATACCCATGTTGCATTTTTTATGGAAGGAATATAAAAAGGATAAATTGTAATTTGAGGAAGCCGTCGGATCCAAAAATAAACTTTTTCGTCTAACGATACTGATCTGAATCATGGCAACGCGTGAGCGAGGATTCTGATCCAGAAATAAAATTTCGCTAGAAGGAATCTGACCGGAATCAATTTAAAGTTTTATTGACGAATTCGATTTAGAAATAGTTTTTTCGTTTGAAGAATCTCATCAAGTTCTGGTCTAACTTCTAAGGGAGGAATCTTTTATAGAAATAAAGTTTTCTATGTACTGAATCGGATCTGAAAATAAAATTTTCGCTTGAAGGAATCTGATATAAATAAAGTCAAACGTACGATGGCAGCAATCTGACCTGTCACACTAACTGAACTCGTTATTGAAAATTGTGACTTCAGCATTTGGTGATTCCAATCCTATGCACTACTTTCATCCATCTCTGTTTAATCCTCAATCTACTGACAGTGATAAACGGATGCAAGGCACAATTCAAGCATGACCCTGCCACGATATATATGATGGAAAATAAAATGGTTCAGTTAGTAAAAATCTTGGTCAATTAGTAAATGTTTCAGTTAATACATGATGGCAAGAATTTTCATTTCCAGATTCAAGCAAACTAATTGAATGTTGTTAGTAAATGCTTGTTAAATTTTGTTCGTGTACCAATGTGGACGTGACAAACTGGTACGACATCATTGTGAGTCAACATGAGATAAGAAACATACTAAGGACGCAATTTTTGAACTAATGGTATGAAAAATCTCGTGATAATATGGTCTAAAAAAGGGAAGTTATGTACAAAATCAACATGAGTGACAAAGTCTAAGTTTAACCTGTTCACATCTCATCGCATTTGGTGAGGCCCACTGGAAGCTTTAATCAAATCTCAATAGATTTTTGGCAAGCGAATATTTACTACAATTTTACCATAATTTTACCGTGGCAACGCAAGCACTATGCTAGTGAATGGTAAACTCTCAGTCCACACGATGTCCAACCTAATGTTGTGGCATCAAGTCAGATGCACAAAAAGGCCTTGTGGAAAATAAAATTCCCTCTCAAGGTAAATATTTTCTTATGGTACCTAAGTAAAGGGGTCATACTGACCAAAGAAAATTTGATTAAAATCAAATGAAAAGGAAGCTAAAAGTGTAGTTCTCTATCAAAAAGAAACTATACAACACTTATTCTTAAAATGTCGTGTCCAGTGCCTTGTTCGATTGAATCACACTGATGATGCTGCAACCAATCACCTAAATATTTCACGCAGCAAGTGTACGCAGTGATGGCTCCCAGCCATGCGAATTGCAATGGTACATGAACCCATGTCCTTTTTTTTTGTGAAACACGTGCCTATGTCCTTTTGCACCTCCTGCTAGCGTTCTTAATTTGTCCCGATCCCCCAAGCTAGCCTAAAGTATTTTAATTTATATTTAATGCAGTTCAAATGCAGGTTGCTAGATCCGATGTGCAGAGCAAAAAGTTGTGCTTGATTAGTTTTTCCTGTTTCGTGCTCATTGAAGTCAAACTTTCAATGCATGGAGTCTGATCCCCATGTTGCATTTTTATGTAAGGAATATAAAAAGGATAAATTGTAATTTTTGAGGAAGCAGTCGGATCAAAAAATAAACTTTTTCGTCTAACGATACTGATCTGAATCATGGCAACGCGTGAGGGAGGATTCTGATCCAGAAATAAAATTTCGTTAGAAGGAATCTGACCGGAATCAATTTAAAGTTTTATTGACGAATTCGATTTAGAAATAGTTTTTTCGTTTGAAGAATCTCATCAAGTTCTGGTCTAACTTCTAAGAGAGGAATCTTTTATAGAAATAAAGTTTTCTATGTACGGAATAGGATCTGAAAATAAAATTTTCGCTTGAAGGAATCTGATATAAAGTCAAACGTACGATGGCAGCAATCTAACCTGCCACACTTCCTGAACTTGTTATTGAAATTGTATCTTCAGCATTTGGTGATTCCAATCCTATGCACTACTTTCATCCATATCTGTTTAATCCTCAATCTACTGACAGTGATAAACGGATGCGAGGCACAATTCAAGCATGACCCTGCCACGATATATATGATGGAAAATAAAATGGTTCAGTTAGTAAAAATCTTGGTCAATTAGTAAATGTTTCAGTTAATATATGATGGCAAGAATTTTCTTTTTCGGATTCAAGCAAACTAATTGAATGTTGTTAGTAAATGCTTGTTAAATTTTGTTCGTGTACCAATGTGGACGTGACAAACTGGTACGACATCATTGTGAGTCAAAATGAGATAAGAAACATACTAAGGACGCAATTTTTGAACTAATGGTATGAAAAAACTCGTGATAATATGGTCTAAAAAAGGGAAGTTATGTACAAAATCAACATGAGTGACAAAGTCTAAGTTTAACCTGTTCACATCTCATCGCATTTGGTGAGGCCCACTGGAAGCATTAATCAAATCTCAATGGATTTTTGGCAAGCGAATATTTACTACAATTTTACCATAATTTTACCGTGGCAACGCAAGCATTATGCTAGTGAATGGTAAACTCTCAGTCCACACGATGTCCAACATAATGTTGTGGCATCAAGTCAGATGCACAAAAAGGCCTTCTGGAAAATAAAATTCTCTCTCAAGCTAAATATTTTCTTATGGTACCTAAGCAAAGGGGTCATACTAACCAAAGAAAATTTGATTAAAATCAAACGAAAAGGAAGCTAAAGGTGTAGTTTTCTATCAAAACGAAACTATACAACACTTATTCCTAAAATGTTGTGTTGCCAGGTCCAGTGCCTTGTTCGATTGAATCACAACGATGAAGCTGCAACAATCACTATTTCATTCAGCAAGTGTAGGCAGTGATGGCTCCCAGCCATGGGAATTGCAATGGTACATGAACCCATGTCCTTTTTTTTTTGTGAAACACGTGCCTATGTCCTTTTGCACCTCCTGCTATCATTCTTAATTTGTCACGATCCCCCAAGCTAGCCTAAAGTATTTTTATTTATATTTAATGCAGTTCAAATGCAGGTTGCTAGATCCGATGTGCAGAGCAAAAAGTTGTGCTTGATTAGTTTTTTCTTCTTTGGTACTCATTGAAATCAAACTTTCAATGCATGGAGTCTGATCCCCATGTTGCATTTTTTATAGAGGGAATATAAAATGAATAAATTATAATTTTTGAGGAAGCAGTCGGATCCGAAAATAAACTTTTTCGTCTAACGATACTGATCTGAATCATGGCAACGCGTGAGGGAGGATTCTGATCCAGAAATAAAATTTCGCTTGAAGGAATCTGATCGGAATCAATTTAAAGTTTTATTGACGAATTCGATTTAGAAATAGTTTTTTCGTTTGAAGAATCTCATCAAGTTCTGGTCAAACTTCTGAGGGAGGAATCTTTTATAGAAATAAAGTTTTCTATGTACGGAATAGGATCTGAGAATAAAATTTTCGCTTGAAGGAATCTGATATAAATAAAGTCAAACGTACGATGGCAGCAATCTGACCTGTCACACAACCTGAACTTGTTATGGAAAATTGTGACTTCAGCATTTGGTGATTCCAATCCTATGCACTACTTTCATCCATCTCTGTTTAATCCTCAATCTACTGACAGTGATAAACGGATGCAAGGCGCAATTCAAGCATGACCCTGCCCCGATATATATGATGGAAAAAAATGGTTCAGTTAGTAAAAATCTTGATCAATTAGTAAATGTTTCAGTTAATATATGATGGCAAGAATTTTCTTTTCCGGATTCAAGCAAACTAATTGAATGTTGTTAGTAAATGCTTGTTAAATTTTGTTCGTGTACCAATGTGGACGTGACAAACTGGTACGACATCATTGTGAGTCAAAATGAGATAAGAAACATACTAAGGGCGCAATTTTTGAACTAATGGTGTGAAAAATCTCGTGATAATATGGTCAAAAATGGGAAGTTATGTACAATTCGACATGAGTGACAAAATAAGAATTGGTCAAGTTTGACCTATTCACATCTCATCGCATTTGGTGAGGCCCACTGGAAGCTTTAATAATACACTCGGCAAAGAGCACTTGGCAAGTATTGTACTTTGCCGAGTGTTTTCTATCGAGCACTCGGCAAACACTTTGCCGAGTGCCAAAAGCCACACTCCGCAAACGTTTCTTGAAAATAATAAAAAAATACCCGCCACTGCTGGCGACCACCACGCCACCGCCGCCCGCCGCCACAACCCGGGATCACCGCCTAGCCGCCTCCACCGCGTCGAGGTCGGGGCTGCCGCCGCCACGCCGATTGGGGCCGCTGCCGCCGCACCTCCGCCGGCAGGGGTCGTCGTCCTCCTCGTGCCTTGGCGTCGGCGCGCCGTCGGGCATGGACGACTGCACCGAGCTACTCGACATCACCGTCGCCCACCTCGCCGACGCCCTCGTCCGAGCCGGCGTCGTCCTCGTCGCTGGCGACAGACGCGCTGCCGTCGTCGCTGTCGAAGCACGATGCGAAGCTCCTGCGGTAGCCCGGGCCGGCGACGAATGGCATGGCGATGGACGCCATGGTGGCGCTGGACGGCACCTCCGCCGCCCCTCGCCAGCCTCTGCTACTTGGCCTCCGCTGCAGCTGCCTGGGGGAGAGAGAGAGAGAAAGATGAGTCAGAAAGATGAGCGAGAGGTGGAAGATGGAGAGGCCCGTTCGGTGAATTGTATTGGGGGAGGAATCCGTGTGGCAACTTTTGGACCAATGGGAGGTCACGATTTTCAAGGGATGGATCGCTGACGTGGCCACTTGTGTTTTCTTGTTTTCTTTGTGTGCTTATTTTGAGGTATTAAACAATCTCAAATACAAAAGTTGTCAACTACAAAGTTTTAGATTTCTTGGAGGTCTACAAATTTCATTTTGGTAGTTTCTCCATCCGAGGTCATTTACGAAATTTGAATTTCAAATTTGAGAAATTCAAACTTAGTTTTCGTTTACAAGATGATTTCAAATAAAAAAGTTGTCGACTACAAAGTTTCATAACTTATTGTGATCTACACTCGTAAACAGTTTTGGCTGTTTCTCCATACGAGGTCATTTGAAAAATTCAAAATTCAAATTTGAGAAACTTCAAATGTACTTTAAGGCTAACAAGTCCAGAATTGAGTAGATTCGTACAAACCAAAAGCACAATACGATAAACCCCAGGTCTGATTAGACGATCTAAGGTCCAAGTCTGACTAGAAGATAAAGAGTTTAAACAAGTTACTCTGCCAATTCACTATGTTCGTCTGGAGAGAACTTCGAAAAGGTACCCATAATCTGGTCAAATCATAGTTCAGGCAAACAATTCTTAGTAGCATGACAGCAGATTATGTGGTATCCCATATTTTCCTGCCTACTCAGTGCTGAAAAATCCTGTAAAAATGCAGAGTCGCAATAATTTATTGTTGAGAAAAATGTCTAATTACTTGACAAAAGGTCATAATCTAAAATATAAAAGACTTAAGTCAATGGTAAAATTAAGTTCAGTTAACCTTCATACATCTTGGTTTGATTATATCAATGTTTTGATATGCTATATTATGACATGAAGTTATTAGCATGAAGCTGATTAAATATTTCAATATTTAACTATGTAATAGTAGTTTGCTAACTGTGATATCTAAGCATTCCCACATATCAGTAACAAGAATTGTCACACCCGATTTTTATATACATAAATCGGATGCAATCTACATGTATGCCAGGATCTGTTTTATCATACATGTAGCGACATAAACAGTGATACAGTTCTATAACGAAGAAAACAACTTAAATAAAACAAACCAGAGTAAAAGCACGTCAGCGGAAGAGACAACTCCAGGGCGCTCCACAGGCAGTCGACTGGCAGCAACGCGACCTTCTGTGCATCGTCTTTAGTGTATCCTTGGCTTCCTCACTGAGCAACATTTAATATATGGAAAAGCAAGCGCATGAGTACATACCGTACTCAGCAAGTGGGGGAAAAATATGACATGCAAGGCTAATATCAAGAAAGGCTTAACTCATGGTCTGCATCTATGCAATCCTATAGATACCTACATCAAAAGCATCCTATTTACTAGGTGTGATTACTGCTCCCAAAACCAACAGACAGCTCACCAGGTTCCCACCACCTGGCTATCAAGACTCTCCAGGGTCCAACCACCTGGCTACCAACTCATCGGGTTCCCACCACCCGACTACCAACCAACCAAACCAACTAATCATGAATAAGTCCAGGCTTGCTCGTGACCGTGAGCACGGCTGTCAAGACAGTTTTACACTCTGCAGAGGTTGCACCACTTTACCCATAAGTCGTGATTTCATCACCCATCGGTGACTAAAACCTCCATTATGCCAAATGCACACTTCCTATGGTGTGCGGCCAGGAGATCACTACGAGGCATTTACAAAGCGTCTCAATATCTGTATGAACCCGCTAAGGTTCCACTGCTAACAGCATATTGGAGTCCATTTTACCTCCGCTGCAGAAGCCCCCTCTGGCGCCACTAAACCACCGAATGGTGCACACAAGGTAAGGAGACATCTAATTAATTGGCCAAGCTGCTCCCATAGCAGTCTTGTGATGGCGCGGATATGCCAGGTTACATGCTCCATGAACCGGTCCTTAGAATCTAAAGCAGGTACAAGCACAAACCAAAGTCTCGTGCACGACGGCACCATACCAAACAAACCATCCTGCTCAGATTCCCTAAAAGTACCATGTTGCTAACCATTACCAACCCAATTATGTTACATAGATAATTAGTCAAAATTAAGGACACTTCCCATCCCAACATACAGCAAGGCTAAGCATGAATCTACCCAAAACCTAGACACTACCCAACAGGCGACAAGGAATAATAAGGAACAGGATAATAACACATAGGATTCAAATTAAACGCAATGCATCCAAGGAATATTCTACAACTAATACTAATAGGAGCAAGATGTTCAAGGACACTTGCCTGTTCATATAATGCTGCTCAGTGATCTTCTCTTGCTCTTCGTACTCTTGTACCGCTTCTCAACGTCGTCAACGATTCGAATTAACTAGCGATAAAAGAAAAAGAACACAAACAAATAAATACAGTACATCAAACACCATAAACATATCATAAAAACACTATGGTTGGACAGGTTACAACGAAATGAAGATTTAGGCGCGAGAATCGCCTAAATCGGAGTTACCGATAAAAAGATACGATGGTTTAAAGGTTACTAGAAAATTGCGCGGCGTTGCCGCGCTTCTCTTATTTTCCTTTTGGAGCTCCCTCTGGTCTTTGTTGTACTTGTATAGTTATTTAGTGGTAAGAAATGTAAAAGACGAAGAATGAAATATTACTTATAATATATATATATATGCTTCATCCATAAATGACAAAGAAGACACTGGACAAAGATGTATAGGTGCATCACATACAAATTTAGTGGAAGCAGAGCATACAACTGAAACCAACCAATGTTGGCTAATGGAAAGATGATATATTTTGAAGGATCGTTATCAATTTGGGATGCCACGATGGGCGCACCGAGGTACACCCCTCCATGGTCTTCCTTTTTGAGAACCTGAGTAGACACCTACGATTGCGCAATGCAGGGGAAACGCCCCCAATGTCGTACCACAATTTTTTATGCAAATATACGAAATTTGTATGGACAAATTTGCTTGGAAGTTAGTTTCCTAATAGTTAGCCTAATATATACTTTGAATCTGATCAAAGTTTAAGGAGAACAAATTTGTTGAAGAGGAATACATGCAGCCAAAAAAAAGAATGGATACTTGAATAATTTAGCAAGCTAATTTGCACCAACCGTTGTGGGCTTGATACATCTGGAATTTAGGAAGTACTGTTGATGCATTTATCCTATAAAATTTTACATGACAATCACAATATCCTTGATTTTATGTTGGACTAATTAGCGGGCAAATATACAGAAGGATGTCATCATGTTGTCATTTCATAGTTATGATCTTCTTAGGCTACATAGAAATGTCTGAACATAAAAAGGTACATATGAATGTATAGAACTTTAAGCTACATAGCTGATCAAAAGATTTTAGTAATGTGATGCCAATTTATTTCGTTACCGCTAGAGTATTATGTGTAGAGCTTCTCTTGGATGTTCTTGGATTCATTTAATCATCATCATGGCCATCACCTTCAGAAGCACTTAAATCTATCTCACGATTCGTTTATCCATGAGAACTGATTGTATGAATAAGCTTAACATATGTCAAAATTTATTGCAGTATGGAAAAAAATATTTCAAAATTTTGAAGATATATATTTAAGTAATTTTTCTACAGAGAGGTAAAAGTCATCTTTATTTGTAATAAATACTAATTGCTTTGTAACATATTACTGCAAGAATTCATACAAAAACACATATATTAGGACTGAAGCCATAATCTGATTTTTGTCAAAAATATATTGTAGTATGTACAAAGATATCTCCATTAAGTTTGGGAAACATGATCTTTTCTGTATAAGGACTGAAGCCGCCTAATGATATCTGTTTTCTTATTAGAACCCAGTTTCTCAGGCAAGAACTCATATGAAAACTGAAGTTTTGCTTCTCTAGCTTGAATTTGATGGCTCTAGGCTCTAGCAAGCTGGATCGAGACGGAGCCGGGAGTGAGGTGACGTCCAACAGGCTGAGGCAGACAGTTCATGTGCAGTTTAGGTGACCAATGGAGAAGAAATCTGGTGATGAGGTGTTGTATTAAAAGAATGAAAATCCTGAAATGCAAGCTAGAGAAGGATGGGGGGCAAATATTAGATTAACTTGAAGACAGTATATCAAATCAAGAAATTAAGCAACCATGAGTAGTGAATAGTTTAATTACAGAGAAAAGAAAACATGTACGATTTGCAAATAGATAAGTAGATAACTACATGAGTCACACAGATATTTGGTCGAACAGATTGTGTGCGTGAATGAGATTGGTCTGAGGATTCAAGGCAGGTGACAGGGATATGTAAGGTGCTCAGCTTGACGACATGGAACATGATTTGTGCGAATGACTGAACCTAGTTCCATGGCTTATATATGTTCTCATTCATCTACATCCATTCTAAACCATTCTAAAAGAGGGCTTACCTGCTGCCGCTGCAACGACCAGGTTATGTATACAAGCTACGATGGCCTCGTACTTCAACGGACGTCGATCCTCATGGCAGCTAAACACTGATTGCTTTGGAGAGGCGGAGCGGAGCCGAGCTGCGCCGCCGGTTGTGCCTTTTTTTTTCCTGGGTGGGACGTGGTGGCCGCGTGAGGCAGCAAGGAGCTTGGAGGAAACGTCTAGAGAGACCTGAGGATTTCTTCCCTGATAACTTCATCCTCGCCGTAACTTTTCAATCTGGCGACTAAAAGATTTTTTGCTGACGTGGAGTTATAATATTTGAGAGAATGCACAGCATTTACTATGTAAGAGATGAGGATACAATTGTGAATAACAGAAAGGTTTTCAGGGCTTCGATGCAATATTCAGAGGGCTGAATGTGCTGCGGGTAAGTTACTGGATAGCTTAGGGACCAAAGTGCAAAGAAGCATTTTTAGGATTTCTCTGAAAACTATACGGGGTTAAAGAATTATGTTCATACGAAAAACAGGATATATTGCACAAGATTGATGTCATGCTGAGGCGATCACAAAGACTATAGTATTTTATATTGGAAACACAGCAGGCTGCGTGTTGTGATTAGCAAACGAAGGGTACGCAAGGGTCTGATGCTAGCCATTCCGAACATATCTAGCTGATGAGATGGAACAGGTATTAAAAAAACTATCAGAGACCAGCTACGGCGGGACGCCATTGCGGAGGCGGCAGACTCAAAGAAGACATGCTACCCTGTGCTACGGTCTACAGGACTCGAAGGAAGGCAGTGCAAACAAATGAGATTCTCCTAGAGTTCTCACCTGACGTCGCGATGGCATGAAACGGCTGTGGATGTCCTTGTGGCAGTGATCGCGGATCATGGTCGCCGGCGTTCATCGAGGACGGCTCCTTGACTGGAAAGCATGGACGACCAGAGACTTTTCGCAGGCTCGCGGTTCCACAGGACGCGACGGAGAGGTTGGGGAGGGATTGACGGCATAACTCGAGCAGCTCCTTTGGAGATCACCAACGGCGGACGGCGGCGTCGGCCGGTGTCGGCAGGGAGGAGGTCCCCAGGAAGAGCGATGACGCGAAGGGCCGGGATCCTGTCCTCGCGTACCCGCGCATCCGTGGAAGGTATTAAGGAGGCAGGGCGCGCATGGGGGGTGCAGATCGGCGCTGCAAGGTGGAGCTTGGCCGGAGATGTGGGAGACGGCAGTGGTGGCACTGTGGCTCGAATTTGGACATGGAGAATGTTGGGGCGACAAAAAGGGATGTGGTGAGGCACTGGGCGTCGCTTATGTGGAGGGGAAGCGAGAGGGAAAGCTGAGCGCTTGGTTGCCGGAATTGATGGCCGGAGCAATGGTGCATGCTGGAATTTTTGGAAACTGCTAGTCTCTGTGCGAACAGAAGTGGAGGAAGGACGGGATTGCATCCAGGTTCAGAGTTGTACTGGCGTAAGCACGATTGATTGAGGTAGTAATGGCGTCCTGCTGCCTGAGAGTCATTAAGGGGAAAATTACCAGCAGGGAGAGAGATGGAAAGAAAACAAGAGAGAGATGGAAAGAAAACAAAAGATGACATAATCACTATTGCTTGCCAAAGGATCACGCATGCATATTGACTGCTGCATGGCAAGTTAGGCTGGGAGATTGGGTATTTTGGAAATTAACGGGAAAAGAATTGGCATGGGATTCTCAAGGATATTGGAAAGAAATTATGACAAAGAATTATCCAACATTAGAAATCCTTCACCTATTCTATAAATTTATAAATACATTTTTCATCACATAAAACAAATTCATTTTATTTTCTAACAAAAACTAAAAGAAAATAAAGAAAAAGATGCACATCCCAAAATAGAAATTTTGGGGTGTGACAAGAATGCATCTGCCTAGCCAGCGAACCAAAATTTTCTCATTAAATAAGAGCTTAAAATTCAAAACAACAATTACTGGTTTATATTAGTGTTGAAGGTAAAGTAGTGGCCAAACAGGGCAAAAAACACCTGACATGGAGATGATACTGACCACAAACCGACAATCTTTCAGAATGCGTGACAAGTATTAAGATGAAAATTAAACAAACAATTTAACATATCAGACATGTTTCCAAAAAAATGTCATAGGTGACTATAAATCAAAGATAAACTGAAAATACAAGGAATATATAAAAATGAATTATGACAAACAAGTAAGCTTGATGCACAGACTCCCCAGCAAAGGAGAGAAGATTCAAGAAAAAAGGTATTGCGAAAGGTACCATGGTATTTTTTATATAGTACTCTGCTGTAGAATTGTTGACGTTCAGAAAATAGAAAACAACAAGAAAAAAACTTCACTCCCTGTCTAAAACATCAAAGAATATTTTAACGGAGGGAGTAATAATGAAATATATATATAACTCAAGGGAGTGCCTACATACAAATAAAGAAATATGTGAAAAGAAGCATTATTCACTGGCTAAGTGGCTTATCAAAGTGCTTGCAATTAGCTTGTATGAAAAATCAGGTAACAATTAAAGCAGACAATTGTGCTACTGATCAGAACTAATCAGCAACCTTTACACATATTCTCATTAACTATTTCAATTGAATCCAGAAATTGGTGCTACCTATGAGAATAATTGAAAAAGTAAAAGATTGAAATCAAGTCACCATGGTTGTAAGCCCTTTCATAGTCAACACCCAGTATATACAAGAGCCCAGCTATCATAGGCGCGCCACACTTACATAAACATCACTCACACACGCTAGGCACTATAAAAGAAACCGGATGAGCAGGCCTTGCAGCTGTGATGCTCCAGCAAGGCAGCATAGAGCACACACTTTAAATAACTGATAGAAATGTAAAAGATTTTGTTTTATGAACAAAATATTAAATGAAAGCAACCTTTCTAGAAGAAAGTCAAAATCAACTTAAGAAAAGAAAATAAAATCCCTTTTTATTTTACGAAACAAAATAAATTCATTGTTAAAACACAATATTAAGAAAAACCTTTGCAATTATGAGAAAATTGGCCTTTGATGCTGAGAAACGGCTAACATTCGAAAACTGAAATTTTGCGGTGTGACAGTACAACCACTGCAGAGTGAAAAATTCAATCGATTGGACGTTGTCACGGCATATGACACATTAATGTTATGAGATCACATTGATTAGCCACCTTTTTATCCCTTGGCGTGTGAGTGGGTGTATAGACGCCCGTGTTTTGGAAATGATGGCAAACGTGCCGGGTCGGTATGATCATTGAGGTCAGAAGGCCCAACTAAAACTTTGGAGCTGAAGGGAATCACAACAAGAAAATAGAGCTTTAGTCACCAAGTTTTAGTGACCAAGAAAATTTTTCCTTGTTGGTCACTAAAAGTTGATCAATAGTGACCAATTTTGAGATTATTGGTGGATAAACGGTTTTAGTGACCAACGTTATGTATAGTTACCAAGGTTGTGTTGGTTGCTATATAGTTTTAGTGACCAACATTTATAATTGTTAGTCACTGTATACATATAGTTACAAGATATTAGCCGCCACAATGTGACCAAGCTTGTTGGTGACAAAATACTATTTTGACCAATAATACACATGTAGTTACCAAGTACCTTGGTGACTAATAGTCATTTTTCCTGTAGTGAATGTTCATACACCCTAGGGCCAACCATAAAAAATATCTCGTAATAAAAAGGATTCCGACGGATATAAATGCTCACTTTCACTAATCCAAACAATAAGGCAACAACCAGATATTTAGTCAACATTACACTTGAAACTAAAAAACAACACAATGTAGACATACCATTAGATGCATTATCCCATTAAAAAAAATTCTTCAAACACTAACATAAAGTACAAAGGGTACTGGCTAGTACATGCACACCATACAATAGAAAATAAGCACACCTTGTTTTGACAAACACACATTATTTTATTCATTTGATTTAATAATTGATATTAACTGGAGCTTCCATAAATGCTTCAGAGCCTTGATCCAACACATACGAGCTGCACGTACTTCAGATAGCCACTTTAGAACCCTTAACCTGTGAAAGAGCAATGTAAAATCAATGCCAATGTCATTGCCTTGTGAATTCTGTTGCTAGACCCACAGTGTCATGCATGTGAGTAATAATGATGTCTTCTATGAATGGTTGCATTCTAGTAGTACATTCCTTTGCAACAAAAAATTGTTAACTTTTACTATCAATAGGTCAGCCGCCATACAGAGTGTACATGAAATTAATAAACAGTAAAAGAAGAATGTTGTATGGGCGTCTGCAAAAATTTGATGTTACTAGATTCACCGTGCATTCTATTGTTGGTGGTATTATTTATTTGACCGATCAATAGACTTTGTAATACCAACAAAAGATTAAAATAATGAGCAAGTAGAAGCGAAAGATTGATGAAAACTAATCCATGGACTATACTTACCACTGTTGTCGACTATCAAGTGTAAAACACATGAATATCAAGCTCTCTCACAACGTCGGTGATGCTGCTCACGGTGCTTGAGACAATTCTGTACTTGATTGTACCATGGGCGTTTGTAAATGATCCAGTACCGCCCATAATGGCCCACTGATGATTAGCCGTTTCAACACCGGGAATGATTCCCAACACCTCAAGCGTAGATCCTGCAAAACTATTTTGTGCGAGGAAGGGTTAAAAGTGGCATTGAATAGATAGAGGAATTTATGGATCCATTACATTAATGATCTCTCAATGTCATCAAACTTAGTTTGTTTAGACACTGAGAAAAATCTTTGATATGCCATATATACAGTGATAACTTTAACTATAATTATTCTTTGTGCCAAATCAATCTGTATAAACATTTTAGCTGTGACCGTATAAGTTAGAGGCGTAGTACAAATTTAAAAGAATTACATTCATGGTCCGGAGGAGTTACATGACGAACAAAAAAGAAGCATTATAGCTGCTAGGTTTCGGTCTCACAACTGTATGATGCGTAATTGAACAAAGCAAACAACTTTTACGATTGGATTGACATTGAGCAAACAACTTTTATGATTGGATTGACATTGAAGGGTAAATAATATTTATGATGACCTACCAACCTAACAATACGGATAAGAGTATCTTAAGGGATAAATGCAATGATTATCAACACCAAGAATATGGAGAATTTATCATTACCTGCCATCTTGGAACACAAAGATGTGAGAAGTATACCAGCCGGTTGTGCCGGTTTGACTCGCCATAAGATGGAAGCCTTGTGCCCGTGCGACAACCTTTTCATTTGGATCATTTCTAGCTGTTAAAAACCAGTCATGGACGATCATTGTGCCAAAACCAGGGGTTAACACAGCGGCCTCATTTGGTTTTGTAACGTTTGGCCAAACAGGGAACTGGTGCAAATACAGGTGCAAGTTTGTCTCTTTTTGCTTGGGACAATTGCATGGATTGTTCAAAACATGATCAAGGGGGCTAGCCATGGCCATTGCTGCTGGTAGCAATAGGCAGAGAAAAATCAAGGAAAAGGTATGAGTAGCCATGTAGTGCAGATCTCTATGTAACAAAGCAAGGAGACAAAAGAGGAGATTAGGGGGTGGAGCGGTGGTACTCCTTGCTTACTGTGACAAATGTTGTGGTAGAAGTGATGTATTAATAGAAAACATGGAGTGGGAGCAAAAGAAGTCAAACGTACGATGGCAGCAATCTGACCTGTCACACTACCTGAACTTGTTATTGAAATTGTGACTTCAGCATTTGGTGATTCGAATCCTATGCACTACTTTCACCCATCTCAGTTTAATCCTCAATCTACTGACCGTGATAAACGAATGCGAGGCACAATTCAAGCATGACCCTGCCACGTTATATATGATGGAAAATAAAATGGTTCAGTTAGTAAAAATATTGGTCAATTAGTAAATGTTTCAGTTAGTATATGATGCAAAAAAAATTTGAACCATACTAAAGACGCAATTTTTGAACTAATGGTATGAAAAATCTCGTGACAATATGGTCTAAAAAAGGGAAGTTATGTACAAAATCAACATGAGTGACAAAATAAGAATTGGTCAAGGTTACCTTGTTCACATCTCATTGCATTTGGTGAGGCCCACTGGAAGCTTTAATCAAATCTGAATGGAGATTATTATTACATAGTCAGTCATCAATTTTTGATAAGTCATGATAAGCTACGTGCAATATTCGCTCTCATGCATGCTAAAATCCAGACGTTCAAAAAATTAGATACATTAATGCCCATATGGTAGTAAGTGGAAGTTACGAGGTAAATAAATCTAGTTTTCTGTTTATTTCGTCGTCTGAAGGTCTCACGGGGATCGTTTGACGTTAGGATGGAAAGCCAAACCAGGTTTTGGAATGACACTTGAATGGATAATATACACCACTAAGTGAACCAGATGGAAACAAGTGATGGTTAAAGAAGTTTTATGTTCCATCCCCCTAAACTTAACCTTCAGACGACCCATAGGGGGAACAAATTATTATATTAGAACGACTTGGTTTTAAAGTTACCCGGTGTGAGGCTAACATGAGAGGATACCTTCAAATGGAAACTACAAACGAATGGTAAACTCTCAGTCCACACGATGTCTAACATAATGTTGTGGCATCAAGTCAGATGCATAAAAAGGCCTTGTGGGAAATAAAACTCCCTCTCAAGGTAAATATTTTCTTATGGTACCTAAACAAAGGGGTCATACAGACCAAAGAAAATTTGATTAAAATCAAATGGAAAGGAAGTTAAAAGTGTAGTTTTCTATCAAAACGAAACTATACAACACCTATTCTTAAAATGTCGTGTTGCCAGGTCCAGTGCCTTGTTCGATTGAATCACACCGATGAAGCTGCAACCAATCACCTAAATATTTCAGGCAGCAAGTGTAGGCAGTGATGGCTCCCAGCCACGGGAATTGCAATGGTACATGAACCCATGTCCTTTTTTTTTTGTGAAATACGTGCCTATGTCCTTTTGCACCTCCTTCTAGCATTCTTAATTTGTCCCGATCCCCCAAGCTAGCCTAAAGTATTTTTATTCATATTTAATGCAGTTCAAAAAGTTTGGGATATTGTAAGTTAAAGACGAACAAACAACTTCTAGTTTTATATTTATAATACTAGCATTAACTTTAAAGCGACTAGATCCAATGTGCAGAGCAAAAAGTTGTGCTTGATTAGTTTTTTCTTGTTTCGTACTCATTGAAGTCAAACTTTAAATGCATGGAGTCTGATCCCCATGTCGCATTATTTATGGAAGGAATATAAAATGGATAAAGTGAAATTTCTGAGGAAGCAGTCTGATCCAAAAATAAACTTTTTTGTCTAACGACACTGATCTGAATCATGGCAACGCGTGAGGGAGGATTCTGATCTATAAATAAAATTTTCGCTAGAAGGAATCTGATCTGAATCAATTTAAGGTTTTATTGACGAATTCGATTTAGAAATAATTTTTTATAAAATTTTCACTTGAAGGAATCTGATCTAAATAAAGTCAAGTACGATGGCAGCAATCTGACCTGTCACACTACCTCAACTTGTTATTGAAAATTGTGACTTCAGCATTTGGTGATTCCAATCCTATACACTACTTTCATTCATCTCAGTTTAATCCTCAATCTACTGACAGTGATAAACGGATGCAAGGCACAATTCAAGCATGACCCGGCCACGATATATATGATGGAAATAAAATGGTTCAGTTAGTAGAAAGTTTGGTCAATTAGTAAATGTTTCAGTTAGTATATGATGGCAAGAATTTTCTTTTCCGGATTCAAGCAAACTAATTGAATATTGTTAGTAAATGCTTGTTCAATTTTGTTCGTGTACCAATGTGGACGTGACAAACTGGTACGACATCATTGTGAGTCAAAATGAGATAAGAAACATTCTAAGGACGCAATTTTTGAACTAATGGTATGAAAAATCTCGTGATAATATGGTCTAAAAAAGGGAAGTTATGTACAAAATCAACATGAGTGACAAAATAAGAATTGGTCTAAGTTTGACCTGTTCACATGTCATCGCATTTGGTGAGGCCCACTGGAAGCTTTAATCAAATCTCAATGGATTTTTGGCAAGCGAATATTTACTACAATTTTACCATAATTTTACCGTGGCAACGCAAGCACAATGCTAGTGAATGGTAAACTCTCAGTCCACACGATGTCCAACATAATGTTGTGGCATCAAGTCAGATGCACAGAAAGGCCTTGTGGAAAATAAAATTCCCTCTCGAGGTAAATATTTTCTTATGGTACCTAAGTAAAGGGGCCATACTGACCAAAGAAAAATTGATTAAATCAAATGAAAAGGAAGCTAAAAGTGTAGTTCTCTATCAAAACGAAACTACACAACACATATTCTTAAAATGTCGTGTTGCCAGGTCCAGTGCCTTGTTCGATTGAATCACACTGATGAAGCTGCAACCAATCACCTAAATATTTCAGGCAGCAAGTGTAGGCAGTGATGGCTCCCAGCCATGGGAATTGCAATGGTACATGAACCCATGTCCTTTTTTTTTGTGAAACACGTGCCTATGTCCTTTTGCACCTCCTGCTAGCATTCTTAATTTGTCCCGATCCCCCAAGCTAGCCTAAAGTATTTTTATTTATATTTAATGCAGTTCAAATGCAGGTTGCTAGATCCGATGTGCAGAGCAAAAAGTTGTGCTTGATTAGTTTTTTCTTGTTTCGTACTCATTGAAGTCAAACTTTCAATGCATGGAGTCTGATCCCCATGTTGCATTTTTTATGGAAGGAATATAAAATGGATAAATTGTAATTTTTGAGGAAGCAGTCGGATCCAAAAATAAACTTTTTCGTCTAACGATACTGATCTGAATCATGGCAACGCGTGAGGGAGGATTCTGATCCAGAAATAAAATTTCGCTAGAAGGAATCTGATCGGAATCAATTTAAAGTTTTATTGATGAATTCGATTTAGAAATAGTTTTTTCATTTGAAGAATCTCATCAAGTTCTGGTCAAACTTCTGACGGAGGAATCTTTTATAGAAATAAAGTTTTCTATGTACGGAATAGGATCTGAAAATAAAATTTTCGCTTGAAGGAATCTGATATAAATAAAGTCAAACGTACGATGGCAGCAATATGACCTGTCACACTACCTGAACTTGTTATTGAAAATTGTGACTTCAGCGTTTGGTGATTCCAATCCTATGCACTACTTTCATCCATCTCTGTTTAATCCTCAATCTACTGACAGTGATAAACGGATGCAACGCACAATTCAAGCATGACCCTGCCACGATATATATGATGGAAAATAAAATGGTTCAGTTAGTAAAAATCTTAGTCAATTAGTAAATGTTTCAGTTAATATATGATGGCAAGAATTTTCTTTTCCGGATTCAAGCAAACTAATTGAATGTTGTTAGTAAATGCTTGTTAAATTTTGTTCGTGTACCAATGTGGACGTGACAAACTGGTACGACATCATTGTGAGTCAAAATGAGATAAGAAAC
Organism: Eragrostis nindensis; assembly: GCA_012490785.1. NCBI lineage: Eukaryota > Viridiplantae > Streptophyta > Magnoliopsida > Poales > Poaceae > Eragrostis > Eragrostis nindensis. Next base: position 603,559 of record JAAXCT010000030.1, on the reverse strand, counting down.
ATACTAAGGACGCAATTTTTGAACTAATGGTATGAAAATTCTCGTGATAATATGGTCTAAAAATGGGAAGTTATGTACAAAATTGACATGAGTGACAAGATAAGAATTGGTCTAAGTTTAACCAGTTCAAATCTCGTCGCATTTGGTGAGGCCCACTGGAAGCTTTAATCAAATCTCAATGGATTTTTGGCAAGCGAATATTTACTACAATTTTACCATTATTTTACCGTGGCAACGCAAGCATTATGCTAGTGAATGGTAAACTCTCAGTCCACACGATGTCCAACACAATATTGTGGCATCAAGTCAGATGCACAAAAAGGCCTTGTGGAAAATAAAATTCCCTCTCAAGGTAAATATTTTCTTATGGTACCTAAGCAAAGGGGTCATACTGATCAAAGAAAATTTGATTAAAATCGAATGAAAAGGAAGCTAAAAGTGTAGTTTTCTATCAAAACGAAACTATACAACTCTTATTCTTAAAATGTCGTGTTGCCAGGTCCAGTGCCTTGTTCGATTGAATCACACCGATGAAGCTGCAACAATCACTATTTTAGGCAGCAAGTGTAGGCAGTGATGGCTCCCAGCCATGGGAATTGCAATGGTACATGAACCCATGTCCTTTTTTTTTTGTGAAACACGTGCCTATGTCCTTTTGCACCTCCTGCTAGCATTCTTAATTTGTCCCGATCCCCCAAGCTAGCCTAAAGTATTTTTATTTATATTTAATGCAGTTCAAATGCAGGTTGCTAGATCCGATGTGCAGAGCAAAACGTTGTGCTTGATTAGTTTTTTCTTGTTTCGTACTCATTGAAGTCAAACTTTCAATGCTTGGAGTCTGATCCAGGGAATATAAAATGAATAAATTGTAATTTTTGAGGAAGCAGTCGGATCCAAAAATAAACTTTTTCGTCTAACGATACTGATCTAAATCATGGCAACGCGTGAGGGAGGATTCTGATCCAGAAATAAAATTTCGCTTGAAGGAATCTGATCGGAATCAATTTAAAGTTTTATTGACGAATTCGATTTAGAAATAGTTTTTTCGTTTGAAGAATCTCATCAAGTTCTGGTCAAACTTCTGAGGGAGGAATCTTTTATAGAAATAAAGTTTTCTATGTACGGAATAGGATCCGAAAATAAAATTTTTGCTTGAAGGAATCTGATATAAATAAAGTCAAACGTACGATGGCAGCAATCTGACCTGTCACACAACCTGAACTTGTTATTGAAAATTGTGACTTCAGCGTTTGGTGATTCCAATCCTATGCACTACTTTCATCCATCTCTGTTTAATCCTCAATCTACTGACAGTGATAAACGGATGCAAGGCACAATTCAAGCATGACCCTGCCCCGATATATATGATGGAAAAAAAATGGTTCAGTTAGTAAAAATCTTGGTCAATTAGTAAATGTTTCAGTTAATATATGATGGCAAGAATTTTCTTTTCTGGATTCAAGCAAACTAATTGAATGTTGTTAGTAAATGCTTGTTAAATTTTGTTCGTGTACCAATGTGGACGTGACAAACTGGTATGACATCATTGTGGGTCAAAATGAGATAAGAAACATACTAAGGGCGCAATTTTTAAACTAATGGTGTGAAAAATCTCGTGATAATATGGTCAAAAAAAGGGAAGTTATGTACAATTCGACATGAGTGACAAAATAAGAATTGGTCAAGTTTGACCTGTTCACATCTCATCGCATTTGGTGAGGCCCACTGGAAGCTTTAATAAATCTCAATGGAGATTATTATTACATAGTCAGTCATAATTTTTTGATAAGCCACCATAAGCTACATGCAATATTTACTCTCATGCATGCTAAAAATTCAGAGGTTCCAAAAATTAGAGACATTAATGCCCATATGGTAGTAAGTGGAAGTTATGAGGTAAATAAATCTAGTACTCTATTTATTTTGTTGTCATAAAGTCTCATGGGGATCAGGATGGATAGCCAAATTAGGTTTCGGAATGACACTTGGCTGGATAATATACACCACTAAGTGAACCAGATGAAAACATGTCATGGTTAAAGAAGCGTTATGTTCCATCCACCTAAACTTAACCTTGAGACGACCCATAGAGGGAAACAAAATATTATATTAGAATGACATGGTTTTAAAGTTACTAGTGTGAGAGTAACATGAGAAAGTGATAGCTTTAAATGGAAACTACATATGAATGGTAAACTCTCAGTCCACACGATGTCCAATATAATGTTGTGGCATCAAGTCAGATGCACACCAAAGCCTTCTGGAAAATAAAACTCTCTCTCAAGGTAAATATTTTCTTATGGTACCTAAGCAAAGGGGCCACTGAGAGAGTTGGTTCAGATGAAATTTTTTGAGGAGAAATTGACCCTGCAAAGATTATATAAAAGATATTTCAATACTTTGAAGAAATCTACATGCCTATAGTGAAATGCAATGACAAAATATGAGAATCAAAGTTTTCTAGGCCTTTACATGCACTACCACAAACAGGCATTTTGCCGAGTGCCTGGGGCACTCGGAAAGCCAATAAAACACCCGGCAAAACCTTTACCGAATGTAACACACTCGGCAAAGAGCACTCGGCAAGTATTGTACTTTGCCGAGTGTTTTCTATCGAGCACTCGGCAAACACTTTGCCGAGTGCCCAAAGCCACACTCCGCAAACATTTCTTGAAAATAATAAAAAAATACCCGCCACCGCTAGCGACCACCACGCCACCGCCGCCCGCCGCCACAACCCGGGATCACCGCCTCCTCCGCCGCGTCGAGGTCGGGGCCGCCGCCGGCACGCCGATTGGGGCCGCTGCCGCCGCACCTCCGCTGGCAAGGGTCGTCGTCCTCCTCGCGCCTCGGCGTTGGCGCGCCGTCGGGCATGGACGACTGCGCCGAGCTGTTCGACATCACCTTGCCCACCTCGCCGACGCGCTCGTCCGAGCCAGCATCGTCCTCGTCGCTGGCGACAGACGCGCTACCGTCGTCACTGTCGAAGCACGATGCGAAGCTCCTGCGGTCGCCCGGGCCGGCGACGAATGGCATGGTGATGGACGCCATGGTGGCGCTGGACGCCACCTCCGCCGCCCCTCGCCAGCCTCTGCTGCTTGGCCTCCGCTGCAGCTGCCTGGGGGAGAGAGAGAGAGATGAGTGAGAGAAAGATGAGCGAGGTGGAAGATGGAGAGGCCCGTTCGGTGAATTGTATTGGGGGAGGAATCCGTGTGGCATTTCAAGGGATGGATCGCTGACGTGGCCACTTGTGTTTTCTTGTTTTCTTTGTGCGCTTATTTTGAAGTATTAAACAATCTCAAATACAAAAGTTGTCAACTACAAAGTTTTAGATTTCTTGGAGGTCTACAAATTTCATTTTGGTAGTTTCTCCATCTGAGGTCATTTACGAAATTTGAATTTCAAATTTGAGAAATTCAAACTTAGTTTTTGTTTACAAGATGATTTCAAATAAAAAAGTTGTCGACTACAAAGTTTCATAACTTATTGTGATCTACACTCGTAAACAGTTTTGGCTGTTTCTCCATACGAGGTCATTTGAAAAATTCAAAATTCAGATTTGAGAAACTTCAAATGTACTTTAAGGCTAACAAGTCCAGAATTGAGTAGATTCGTACAAATCAAAAGCACAATACGATAAACCCCGGTCTGATTAGACGATCTAAGGTCCAAGTCTGACTAGAAGATAAAGAGTTTAAACAAGTTACTCTGCCAATTCACTATGTTCGTCTGGAGAGAACTTCGAAAAGGTACCCATAATCTGGTCAAATCATAGTTCAGGCAAACAATTCTTAGTAGCATGACAGCAGATTATGTGGTATCCCATATTTTCCTGCCTACTCAGTGCTGAAAAATCCTGTAAAAAATGCAGAGTCGCAATAATTTATTGTTGAGAAAAATGTCTAATTACTTGACAAAAGATCATAATCTAAAATATAAAAGACTTAAGTCAATGGTAAAATTAAGTTCAGTTAACCTTCATACATCTTGGTTTGATTATATCAATGTTTTGATATGCTATATTAAGACATGAAGTTATTAGCATGAAGCTGATTAAATATTCCAATATTTAACTATGTAATAAGTAGTTTGCTAACTGTGATATCTAAGCATTCCCACATATCAGTAACAAGAATGCATCTGCCTAGCCAGCGAACCAAAATTTTCTCATTAAATAAAAGCTTAAAATTCAAAACAAAAATTACTGGTTTCTATTCGTGTTGAAGGTAAAGTAGTGGCCAAACAGCGCAAAAAACACCTGACATGGAGATGATACTGACCACAAACAGATAATCTTTCAGAATGCGTGACAAGTATAAAGATGAAAATTAAACAAACAATTTAACATATCAGACATGTTTCCAAAAAAAATGTCATAGGTGACTATAAATCAAAGATAAACTGAAAATACAAGGAATATATAAAAATGAATTATGACAAACAAGTAAGCTTGATGCACAGACTCCCCGGCAAAGGAGAGAAGATTCAAGAAAAAAGGTATTGCGTAAAGGTACCATGGTATTTTTTATATAGTACTCTGCTGTAGAATTGTTGACGTTCAGAAAAAAGAAAACAACAAGAAAAAAAACTTCACTCCCTGTCTAAAACATCAAAGAATATTTTAACGGAGGGAGTAATAATGAAATATATATATAACTCAAGGGAGTGCCTACATACAAATAAAGAAATATGTGAAAAGAAGCATTATTCACTGGCTAAGTGGCTTATCAAAGTGCTTGCAATTAGCTTGTATGAAAAATCAGGTAACAATTAAAGCAGACAATTGTGCTACTGATCAGAACTAATCAGCAACCTTTACACATATTCTCATTAACTATTTCAATTGAATCCAGAAATTGGTGCTACCTATGAGAATAATTGAAAAAGTAAAAGATTGAAATCAAGTCACCATGGTTGTAAGCCCTTTCATAGTCAACACCCAGTATATACAAGAGCCCAGCTATCATAGGCGCGCCACACTTACATAAACATCACTCACACACGCTAGGCACTATAAAAGAAACCGGATGAGCAGGCCTTGCAGCTGTGATGCTCCAGCAAGGCAGCATAGAGCACACACTTTAAATAACTGATAGAAATGTAAAAGATTTTGTTTTGATGAACAAAATATTAAATGAAAGCAACCTTTCTAGAAGAAAGTCAAAATCAACTTAAGAAAAGAAAATAAAATCCCTTTTTATTTTACGAAACAAAATAAATTCAATGTTAAAACATAATATTAAGAAAAACCTTTGCAATTTTGAGAAAATTGGCCTTTGATGCTGAGAAACGGCTAACATTCGAAAACTGAAATTTTGCGGTGTGACAGTACAACCACTGCAGAGTGAAAAATTCAATCGATTGGATGTTGTCACGGCATATGACACATTAATGTTATGAGATCACATTGATTAGCCACCTTCTTATCCCTTGGCGTGTGAGTAGGTGTATAGACGCCCGTGTTTTGGAAATGATGGCAAACGTGCCGGGTCGGTATGATCATTGAGGTCAGAAGGCCCAACTAAAACTTTGGCGCTGAAGGGAATCACAACAAGAAAATAGAGCTTTAGTCACCAAGTTTTAGTGACCAAGAAAATTTTTCCTTGTTGGTCACTAAAAGTTGATCAATAGTGACCAATTTTGAGATTATTGGTGGATAAACGGTTTTAGTGACCAATGTTACATATAGTTACCAAGGTTGTGTTGGTTGCTATATAGTTTTAGTGACCAACATTTATAATTGTTAGTCACTGTATACATATAGTTACAAGATATTAGCCGCCACAATGTGACCAAGCTTGTTGGTGACAAAATACTATTCTGACCAATAATACACATGTAGTTACCAAGTACCTTGGTGACTAATAGTCATTTTTCCTGTAGTATGTTCATACACCCTAGGGCCAACCATCAAAAATATCTCGTAATAAAAAGGATTCCGACGGATATAAATGCTCACTTTCACTAATCCAAACAATAAGGCAACAACCAGATATTTAGTCAACATTACACTTGAAACTAAAAAACAACACAATGTAGACATACCATTAGATGCATTATCCCATTAAAAAAAATTCTTCAAACACTAACATAAAGTACAAAGGGTACTGGCTAGTACATGCACACCATACAATAGAAAATAAGCACACCTTGTTTTGACAAACACACATTATTTTATTCATTTGATTTAATAATTGATATTAACTGGAGCTTCCATAAATGCTTCAGAGCCTTGATCCAACATATACGAGCTGCACGTACTTCAGATAGCCACTTTAGAACCCTTAACCTGTGAAAGAGCAATGTAAAATCAATGCCAATGTCATTGCCTTGTGAATTCTGTTGCTAGACCCACAGTGTCATGCATGTGAGTAATAATGATGTCTTCTATGAATGGTTGCATTCTAGTAGTACATTCCTTTGCAACAAAAAATTGTTAACTTTTACTATCAATAGGTCAGCCGCCATACAGAGTGTACATGAAATTAATAAACAGTAAAAGAAGAATGTTGTATGGGCGTCTGCAAAAATTTGATGTTACTAGATTCACCGTGCATTCTATTGTTGGTGGTATTATTTATTTGACCGATCAATAGACTTTGTAATACCAACAAAGATTAAAATAATGAGCAAGTAGAAGCGAAAGATTGATGAAAACTAATCCATGGACTATACTTACCACTGTTGTAGACTATCAAGTGTAAAACACATGAATATCAAGCTCTCTCACAACGTCGGTGATGCTGCTCACGGTGCTTGAGACAATTCTGTACTTGATTGTACCATGGGCGTTTGTAAATGATCCAGTACCGCCCATAATGGCCCACTGATGATTAGCCGTTTCAACACTGGGAATGATTCCCAACACCTCAAGCGTAGATCCTGCAAAACTATTTTGTGCGAGGAAGGGTTAAAAGTGGCATTGAATAGATAGAGGAATTTATGGATCCATTACATTAATGATCTCTCAATGTCATCAAACTTAGTTTGTTTAGACACCGAGAAAAATCTTTGATATGCCATATATACAGTGATAACTTTAACTATAATTATTCTTTGTGCCAAATCAATCTGTATAAACATTTTAGCTGTGACCGTATAAGTTAGAGGCGTAGTACAAATTTAAAAGAATTACATTCATGGTCCGGAGGAGTTACATGACGAACAAAAAAGAAGCATTATAGCTGCTAGGTTTCGGTATCACAACTGTATGATGCGTAACTGAACAAAGCAAACAACTTTTACGATTGGATTGACATTGAGCAAACAATTGAAGGGTAAATAATATTTATGATGACCTACCAACCTAACAATACGGATAAGAGTATCTTAAGGGATAAATGCAATGATTATCAACACCAAGAATATGGAGAATTTATCATTACCTGCCATCTTGGAACACAAAGATGTGAGAAGTATACCAGCCGGTAGTGCCGGTTTGACTCGCCATAAGATGGAAGCCTTGTGCCCGTGCGACAACCTTTTCATTTGGATCATTTCTAGCTGTTAAAAACCAGTCATGGACGATCATTGTGCCAAAACCAGGGGTAAACACAGCGGCCTCATTTGGTTTTGTAACGTTTGGCCAAACAGGGAACTGGTGCAAATACAGGTGCAAGTTTGTCTCTTTTTGCTTGGGACAATTGCATGGATTGTTCAAAACATGATCAAGGGGGCTAGCCATGGCCATTGCTGCTGGTAGCAATAGGCAGAGAAAAATCAAGGAAAAGGTATGAGTAGCCATGTAGTGCAGATCTCTATGTAACAAAGCAAGGAGACAAAAGAGGAGACTAGGGGGTGGAGCGGTGGTACTCCTTGCTTACTGTGACAATGTGGTAGAAGTGATGTATTTATAGAAAACATGGAGTGGGAGCAAAAGAAGTCAAACGTACGATGGCAGCAATCTGACCTGTCACACTACCTGAACTTGTTATTGAAATTGTGACTTCAGCATTTGGTGATTCGAATCCTATGCACTACTTTCACCCATCTCAGTTTAATCCTCAATCTACCGACCGTGATAAACGAATGCGAGGCACAATTCAAGCATGACCCTGCCACGTTATATATGATGGAAAATAAAATGGTTCAGTTAGTAAAAATATTGGTCAATTAGTAAATGTTTCAGTTAGTATATGATGCAAAAAAAATTTGAACCATACTAAAGACGCAATTTTTGAACTAATGGTATGAAAAATCTCGTGATAATATGGTCTAAAAAAGGGAAGTTATGTACAAAATCAACATGAGTGACAAAATAAGAATTGGTCAAGGTTACCTTGTTCACATCTCATTGCATTTGGTGAGGCCCACTGGAAGCTTTAATCAAATCTCAATGGAGATTATTATTACATAGTCAGTCATAAATTTTTGATAAGTCATGATAAGCTACGTGCAATATTCACTCTCATGCATGCTAAAATCCAGACGTTCAAAAAATTAGATACATTAATGCCCATATGGTAGTAAGTGGAAGTTACGAGGTAAATAAATCTAGTTTTCTGTTTATTTCGTCGTCTGAAGGTCTCACGGGGATCGTTTGATGTTAGGATGGAAAGCCAAACCAGGTTTTGGAATGACACTTGAATGGATAATATACACCACTAAGTGAACCAGATGGAAACAAGTGATGGTTAAAGAAGTTTTATGTTCCATCCCCCTAAACTTAACCTTCAGACGACCCATAGGGGGAACAAATTATTATATTAGAACGACTTGGTTTTAAAGTTACCCAGTGTGAGGCTAACATGAGAAAGGGATACCTTCAAATGGAAACTACAAACGAATGGTAAACTCTCAGTCCACACGATGTCTAACATAATGTTGTGGCATCAAGTCAGATGCACAAAAAGGCCTTGTGGGAAATAAAACTCCCTCTCAAGGTAAATATTTTCTTATGGTACCTAAACAAAGGGGTCATACAGACCAAAGAAAATTTGATTAAAATCAAATGGAAAGGAAGTTAAAAGTGTAGTTTTCTATCAAAACGAAACTATACAACTATTCTTAAAATGTCGTGTTGCCAGGTCCAGTGCCTTGTTCGATTGAATCACACTGATGAAGCTGCAACCCTAAATATTTCAGGCAGCAAGTGTAGGCAGTGATGGCTCCCAGCCACGGGAATTGCAATGGTACATGAACCCATGTCCTTTTTTTTGTGAAATACGTGCCTATGTCCTTTTGCACCTCCTGCTAGCATTCTTAATTTGTCCCGATCCCCCAAGCTAGCCTAAAGTATTTTTATTCATATTTAATGTAGTTCAAATGCAGGCTGCTAGATCCAATGTGCAGAGCAAAAAGTTGTGCTTGATTAGTTTTTTCTTGTTTCGTACTCATTGAAGTCAAACTTTAAGTGCATGGAGTCTGATCCCCATGTCGCATTTTTTATGGAAGGAATATAAAATGGATAAAGTGAAATTTCTGAGGAAGCAGTCAGATCCAAAAATAAACATTTTTGTCTAACGACACTGATCAATCATGGCAACGCGTGAGGGAGGACTCTGATCTATAAATAAAATTTTCGCTAGAAGGAATCTGATCTGAATCAATTTAAGGTTTTATTGACGAATTCGATTTAGAAATAATTTTTTATAAAATTTTCACTTGAAGGAATCTGATCTAAATAAAGTCAAGTACGATGGCAGCAATCTGACCTGTCACACTACCTCAACTTGTTATTGAAAATTGTGACTTCAGCATTTGGTGATTCCAATCCTATACACTACTTTCATACATCTCAGTTTAATCCTCAATCTACTGACAGTGATAAACGGATGCAAGGCACAATTCAAGCATGACCCGGCCACGATATATATGATGGAAATAAAATGGTTCAGTTAGTAGAAAGTTTGGTCAATTAGTAAATGTTTCAGTCAGTATTTGATGGCAAGAATTTTCTTTTCCGGATTCAAGCAAACTAATTGAATATTGTTAGTAAATGCTTGTTCAATTTTGTTCGTGTACCAATATGGACGTGACGAACTGGTACGACATCATTGTGAGTCAAAATGAGATAAGATACATTCTAAGGACGCAATTTTTGAACTAATGGTATGAAAAATCTCGTGATAATATGGTCTAAAAAGGGAAGTTATGTACAAAATCAACATGAGTGACAAAATAAGAATTGGTCTAAGTTTGACCTGTTCACATCTCATCGCATTTGGTGAGGCCCACTGGAAGCTTTAATAAAATCTCAATGGATTTTTGGCAAGCGAATATTTACTACAATTTTACCATAATTTTACCGTGGCAACGCAAGCACAATGCTAGTGAATGGTAAACTCTCAGTCCACACGATGTCCAACATAATGTTGTGGCATCAAGTCAGATGCACAGAAAGGCCTTGTGGAAAATAAAATTCCCTCTCGAGGTAAATATTTTCTTATGGTACCTAAGTAAAGGGGCCATACTGACCAAAGAAAAATTGATTAAAATCAAATGAAAAGGAAGCTAAAAGTGTAGTTCTCTATCAAAACGAAACTACACAACACTTATTCTTAAAATGTCGTGTCCAGTGCCTTGTTCGATTGAATCACACTGATGAAGCTGCAACCAATCACCTAAATATTTCAGGCAGCAAGTGTAGGCAGTGATGGCTCCCAGCTATGGGAATTGCAATGGTACATGAACCCATGTCCTTTTTTTTTGTGGAACACGTGCCTATGTCCTTTTGCACCTCCTGCTAGCATTCTTAATTTGTCCCGATCCCCCAAGCTAGCCTAAAGTATTTTTATTTATATTTAATGCAGTTCAAATGCAGGTTGCTAGATCCGATGTGCAGAGCAAAAAGTTGTGCTTGATTAGTTTTTTCTTGTTTCGTACTCATTGAAGTCAAACTTTCAATGCATGGAGTCTGATCCCCATGTTGCATTTTTTATGGAAGGAATATAAAATGGATAAATTGTAATTTTTGAGGAAGCAGTCGGATCCAAAAATAAAATTTTTCGTCGAACGATACTGATCTGAATCATGGCAACGCGTGAGGGAGGATTCTGATCCAGAAATAAAATTTCGCTAGAAGGAATCTGATTGGAATCAATTTAAAGTTTTATTGAAGAATTCGATTTAGAAATAGTTTTTTCATTTGAAGAATCTCATCAAGTTCTGGTCAAACTTCTGAGGGAGGAATCTTTTATAGAAATAAAGTTTTCTATGTACGGAATAGGATCTGAAAATAAAATTTTCGCTTGAAGGAATCTGATATAAATAAAGTCAAACGTACGATGGCAGCAATCTGACCTGTCACACTACCTGAACTTGTTATTGAAAATTGTGACTTCAGCGTTTGGTGATTCCAATCCTATGCACTACTTTCATCCATCTCTGTTTAATCCTCAATCTACTGACAGTGATAAACGGATGCAACGCACAATTCAAGCATGACCCTGCCACGATATATATGATGGAAAATAAAATGGTTCAGTTAGTAAAAATCTTGGTCAATTAGTAAATGTTTCAGTTAATATATGATGGCAAGAATTTTCTTTTCCGGATTCAAGCAAACTAATTGAATGTTGTTAGTAAATGCTTGTTAAATTTTGTTCGTGTACCAATGTGGACGTGACAAACTGGTACGACATCATTGTGAGTCAAAATGAGATAAGAAACATACTAAGGACGCAATTTTTGAACTAATGGTATGAAAATTCTCGTGATAATATGGTCTAAAAAAGGGAAGTTATGTACAAAATTGACATGAGTGACAAAATAAGAATTGGTCTAAGTTTAACCAGTTCACATCTCGTCGCATTTGGTGAGGCCCACTGGAAGCTTTAATCAAATCTCAATGGATTTTTGGCAAGCGAATATTTACTACAATTTTACCATTATTTTACCGTGGCAACGCAAGCATTATGCTAGTGAATGGTAAACTCTCAGTCCACACGATGTCCAACATAATATTGTGGCATCAAGTCAGATGCACAAAAAGGCCTTGTGGAAAATAAAATTCCCTCTCAAGGTAAATATTTTCTTATGGTACCTAAGCAAAGGGGTCATACTGATCAAAGAAAATTTGATTAAAATCAAATGAAAAGGAAGCTAAAAGTGTAGTTTTCTATCAAAACGAAACTATACAACACTTATTCTTAAAATGTCGTGTTGCCAGGTCCAGTGCCTTGTTCGATTGAATCACACCGATGAAGCTGCAACAATCACTATTTCAGGCAGCAAGTGTAGGCAGTGATGGCTCCCAGCCATGGGAATTGCAATGGTACATGAACCCATGTCCTTTTTTTTTTTGTGAAACACGTGCCTATGTCCTTTTGCACCTCCTGCTAGCATTCTTAATTTGTCCCGATCCCCCAAGCTAGCCTAAAGTATTTTTATTTATATTTAATGCAGTTCAAATGCAGGTTGCTAGATCCGATGTGCAGAGCAAAAAGTTGTGCTTGATTAGTTTTTTCTTGTTTCGTACTCATTGAAGTCAAACTTTCAATGCTTGGAGTCTGATCCAGGGAATATAAAATGAATAAATTGTCATTTTTGAGGAAGCAGTCGGATCCAAAAATAAACTTTTTCGTCTAACGATACTGATCTGAATCATGGCAACTCGTGAGGGAGGATTCTGATCCAGAAATAAAATTTCGCTTGAAGGAATCTGATCGGAATCAATTTAAAGTTTTATTGACGAATTCGATTTAGAAATAGTTTTTTCGTTTGAAGAATCTCATCAAGTTCTGGTCAAACTTCTGAGCGAGGAATCTTTTATAGAAATAAAGTTTTCTCTGTACGGAATAGGATCTGAAAATAAAATTTTCACTTGAAGGAATCTGATGATGGCAGCAATCTGACCTGTCACACTACTTGAACTTGTTATTGAAAATTGTGACTTCAGCGTTTGGTGATTCCAATCCTATGCACTACTTTCATCCATCTCAGTTTAATCCTCAATCTACTGATGGTGATAAACGGATGCAAGGCACAATTAAAGCATGACCCTGCCACGATATATATGATGGAAAATAAAATGGTTCAGTTAGTAAAAATCTTGGTCAATTAGTAAATGTTTCAGTTAATATATGATGGCAAGAATTTTCTTTTCCGGATTCAAGCAAACTAATTGAATGTTGTTAGTAAATGCTTGTTAAATTTTGTTCGTGTACCAATGTGGACGTGACAAACTGGTACGGCATCATTGTGGGTCAAAATGAGATAAGAAACATACTAAGGACGCAATTTTTGAACTAATGGTATGAAAAATCTCTCAATAATATGGTCAAAAAAGGGTAGTTATGTACAAAATCGACATCAGTGACAAAATAAGAATTGGTCAAATTTAACCTGTTCACATCTCATCGCATTTGGTGAGGCCCACTGGAAGCTTTAATCAAATCTCAATGGAGATTATTATTACATAGTCAGTCATAATTTTTTGATAAGCCACGATAAGCTACATGCAATATTACTCTCATGCATGCTAAAAATTCAGAGGTTCCAAAAATTAGATACATTAATGCCCATATGGTAGTAAGTGGAAGTTCTGAGGTAAATAAATCTAGTACTCTATTTATTTTGTTGTCATAAAGTCTCATGGGGATCAGGATGGATAGCCAAATTAGGTTTCGAAATGACACTTGGCTGGATAATATACACCACTAAGTGAACCAGATGAAAACATGTGATGGTTAATGAAGCGTTATGTTCCATCCACCTAAACTTAACCTTCAGACGACCCATAGAGGGAAACAAAATATTATATTAGAATGACATGGTTTTAAAGTTACCTAGTGTGAGACTAACATGAGAAAGGGATAGCTTTAAATGGAAACTACATATGAATGGTAAACTCTCAGTCCACACGATGTCCAACATAATGTTGTGGCATCAAGTCAGATGCACACCAAAGCCTTCTGGAAAATAAAACTCTCTCTCAAGGTAAATATTTTCTTATGGTACCTAAGCAAAGGGGCCACTGAGAGAGTTGGTTCAGATGAAATTTTTTGAGGAGAAATTGACCCTGCAAAGATTATATAAAAGATATTTCAATACTTTGAAGAAATCTACATGCCTATAGTGAAATGCAATGACAAAATATGAGAATCAAAGTTTTCTAGGCCTTTACATGCACTACCACAAACAGGCATTTTGCCGAGTGCCTGGGGCACTCGGCAAAGCCTATAAAACACCCGGCAAAACCTTTACCGAGGGTAACACACTCGGCAAAGAGCACTCGGCAAGTATTGTACTTTGCCGAGTGTTTTCTATCGAGCACTCGGCAAACACTTTTCCGAGTGCCAAAAGCCACACTCCGCAAACATTTCTTGAAAATAATAAAAAAATACCCGCCAACGCTGGCGACCACCACGCCACCGCCGCCCGCCGCCACAACCCGGGATCACCGCCTAGCCGCCTCCGCCGCGTCGAGGTCGGGGCCGCCGCCGCCACGCCGATTGGGGCCGCTGCCGCCGCACCTCCGCCGGCAAGGGTCGTCGTCCTCCTCGCGCCTCGGCGTTGGCGCGCCGTCGGGCATGGACGACTGCGCCGAGCTGTTCGACATCACCTTGCCCACCTCGCCGACGCGCTCGTCCGAGCCAGCGTCGTCCTCGTCGCTGGCGACAGACGCGCTGCCGTCGTCACTGTCGAAGCACGCTGCGAAGCTCCTGCGGTCGCCCGGGCCGGCGACGAATGGCATGGTGATGGACGCCATGGTGGCGCTGGACGCCACCTCCGCCGCCCCTCGCCAGCCTCTGCTACTTGGCCTCCGCTGCAGCTGCCTGGGGGAGAGAGAGAGAGATGAGTGAGAGAAAGATGAGCGAGGTGGAAGATGGAGAGGCCCATTCGGTGAATTGTATTGGGGGAGGAATCCGTGTGGCATTTCAAGGGATGGATCGCTGACGTGGCCACTTGTGTTTTCTTATTTTCTTTGTGCGCTTATTTTGAAGTACTAAACAATCTCAAATACAAAAGTTGTCAACTACAAAGTTTTAGATTTCTTGGAGGTCTACAAATTTCATTTTGGTAGTTTCTCCATCCGAGGTCATTTACGAAATTTGAATTTCAAATTTGAGAAATTCAAACTTAGTTTTCGTTTACAAGATGATTTCAAATAAAAAAGTTGTCGACTACAAAGTTTCATAACTTATTGTGATCTACACTCGTAAACAGTTTTGGCTGTTTCTCCATACGAGGTCATTTGAAAAATTCAAAATTCAAATTTGAGAAACTTCAAATGTACTTTAAGGCTAACAAGTCCAGAATTGAGTAGATTCGTACAAACCAAAAGCACAATACGATAAACCCCAGGTCTGATTAGACGATCTAAGGTCCAAGTCTGACTAGAAGATAAAGAGTTTAAACAAGTTACTCTGCCAATTCACTATGTTCGTCTAGAGAGAACTTCGAAAAGGTACCCATAATCTGGTCAAATCATAGTTCAGGCAAACAATTCTTAGTAGCATGACAGCAGATTATGTGGTATCCCATATTTTCCTGCCTACTCAGTGCTGAAAAATCCTGTAAAAAATGCAGAGTCGCAATAATTTATTGTTGAGAAAAATGTCTAATTACTTGACAAAAGATCATAATCTAAAATACTAAAAGACTTAAGTCAATGGTAAAATTAAGTTCAGTTAACCTTCATACATCTTGGTTTGATTATATCAATGTTTTGATATGCTATATTAAGACATGAAGTTATTAGCATGAAGCTGATTAAATATTCCAATATTTAACTATGTACTGATTAAATATTCCAATATTTAACTATGTAATAAGTAGTTTGCTAACTGTGATATCTAAGCATTCCCACATATCAGTAACAAGAATGCATCTGCCTAGCCAGCGAACCAAAATTTTCTCATTAAATAAGAGCTTAAAATTCAAAACAACAATTACTGGTTTCTATTCGTGTTGAAGGTAAAGTAGTGGCCAAACAGGGCAAAAAACACCTGACATGGAGATGATACTGACCACAAACCGATAATCTTTCAGAATGCGTGACAAGTATAAAGATGAAAATTAAACAAATTTTCCTTCAAAAAAATGAAAATTAAACAAACAATTTAACATATCAGACATGTTTCCAAAAAAAATGTCATAGGTGACTATAAATCAAAGATAAACTGAAAATACAAGGAATATATAAAAATGAATTATGACAAACAAGTAAGCTTGATGCACAGACTCCCCAGCAAAGGAGAGAAGATTCAAGAAAAAAGGTATTGCGTAAAGGTACCATGGTATTTTTTATATAGTACTCTGCTGTAGAATTGTTGACGTTCAGAAAAAAGAAAACAACAAGAAAAAAAACTTCACTCCGTGTCCAAAACATCAAAGAATATTTTAACGGAGGGAGTAATAATGAAATATATATATAACTCAAGGGAGTGCCTACATACAAAATAAAGAAATATGTGAAAAATTCACTGGCTAAGTGGCGTATCAAAGTGCTTGCAATTAGCTTGTATGAAAAATCAGGTAACAATTAAAGCCGACAATTGTGCTACTGATCAGAACTAATCAGCAACCTTTACACATATTCTCATTAACTATTTCAATTGAATCCAGAAATTGGTGCTACCTATGAGAATAATTGAAAAGGTAAAAGATTGAAATCAAGTCACCATGTTTGTAAGCCCTTTCATAGTCAACACCCAGTATATACAAGAGCCCAGCTATCATAGGCGCGCCACACTTACATAAACTAGCAGCAACCCCGGGCGTTGCCCCGGGCTACCTAGTTCATGTAAAAATTGGCTTTTAGAAATAAAAATTTTAAAGGGTGTGGTAGCATCATTCTGTTAATGAAAATTAAATATGGTTGTCTTATAGAGTAAGAGAAAAAGAGGTTTAAACTTACAATGAATCACATTCACTCCATAGGTGGGAAATTACATTGGTTGGTCAATTAAAAAAAACTATAAATGGGCATACTTTATCTAACATATAGTGAAAATAAAAGTCCATGGTGGAGGTGTCTCATCCACACATAAAGTTAATCGAATCTTGAAAGACATGGTCTATAGGTTAATGATTGATAGTATATAGGAGTATTTCTTGGCTAATACCGACAGTGAGGCCAAACTTTGCATGCATGCTTCACCGGTTGTATATATTTCTAGGCTCGGTGTTAGTAATCTTGTTCTGAATTGAAAAATCATATGTTAAACCACTAAAAACTTCATTACATAACAACTCAAAAACATTTATAATTTGACATCTGGAGACATAACATCAGATAGGATCGCAAGGCAACAGAAGCACATGAATCACCTGGAGATAGCGTAAGGCGTTGCCAAACTACTCGCTGTTGTGTGAGGACTAAGGAGAGCTCCTGAAATGGGACTTCCAAGCTGAGAAATTGCGGATGCAGCGGGTTGCCAAAACTGCAGAAACCAAAAAATGAGTCCCATAAACAAATACAATGCAGAGAAGGATGAAAAACTAATAAAGCAATTCTATTTTTAATGACCTCCGAATGTCTGAGCTACAAAAGTAACCTTCCGCCTGCAACCTTTTATCCATGCATCGAGACATTAATTACAAAGCATATTTTAGGCAGCAATAACCGATATGATGATCCTGTTGACTGATGATTTGAATGATCAAAAGGTAGCAGTGCCCTGAACAAAGCACAGAAGTAAACCATCTACGCCTTCTGAAGCAAGACTTGCAGTTGATATGGCAACAGGATAGAACAGTGAAGTTGTTGTTTCTGAACATTAGACTGCGCATGGTCATTGGTCAACTATGAATCCTGAGCATGCATGCCCTTGGTTTTGAGCTATATAAGTTAAACAAAAATCTTTCATGATACATACAGCATTGATGGCGGTTAATTAATCACTGCATATCAGCAACATAAAGCAACGAAGGTCCAACAAAATTGTAGGAGACTGCTACATATTCATATACCACAAAAAATCGTAGGAAACTATATTGGAAACTATATTGATTTGTTTTACATACTGGTATAAGAGTAAACAGACGTTAGCTTCAAAAGCAAGGAATTACCACCTGGTACTCTATTTAGCTCTAGCCAAAGCTGTTGGACAGACAAACCAAAACGTTTATTGCTGTGGACTACAGACAAAGAATCGAATGCAGCAGCGTTGAAAAATAAGAAAGGACCCAACGTGACTGTAGAGATTTGGGCTGTTGGCGCACCGGGCAAGAGGCGATCCACCACAGCTCACAGCAAAAAACCCAATCCTGGAGCGTGCCCGTGCGCTGCCCAGCATCCTGGCTCCATACGGATCTGTCGGAGCAGGAGGCTGGATGGGAACAGGGGTGGCCGATGAGCAGGAAGATGGCATCGATTGAGACATCAGATACATGCTACCATGCCTTTATAATACCAGTTTCACGCAATAAGCGACTTAGGCTGCCAGCAATTGACACCATCTTGAAGTAATCAAGCAAAGCACATTCCTTTTTGTAGAAGAATCAGAAGACATTTTTGCCTAACATATTATTTCCCTTCTGCAACATCATTACAAAATCATTGTAGTTGATCATGCCATCCTGAACTGAACATTTTTA
The DNA here is from genome assembly GCA_012490785.1 of Eragrostis nindensis. Taxonomy (NCBI): domain Eukaryota; kingdom Viridiplantae; phylum Streptophyta; class Magnoliopsida; order Poales; family Poaceae; genus Eragrostis; species Eragrostis nindensis. The sequence goes on along the minus strand of JAAXCT010000030.1, from coordinate 585,076 downwards.
AAGGAAGGCATCCTTTGATACACTCATTTCTGCAATATGAAATAATGCCATACATGAAATTTCTGCAATGTAAAAGAATGCTATACATGAAAGAAAAACATGTATACTTTGACATTTGATTATGTAGTGGAGTCAATCTTTATTGAACGGTAAAAGGTAATGAAAAAACAATTCCATAAAAAATTGAGACAATTAAGAGAACTCTTCAAACTTATTTGATGAACTACGGATTTTATGATGTGCCAGCAATATAGATGTTATCTACAGCTCTACTACATAAGCAGCATCCAAACACTCTACAATTTGATTATAGATGTCTCAATGCAGCACCTTGTGAGAATAGCAACAAACACAAATAGTGTTTCCCAAAAAAAAGTAAAAATATCTGGAGCTATCACTGAAAGAATTCACAAAATTCGTGAACCATCAGCAATTAGAAAAACAGGTTTCACTAAAATAGTAGGCAGATAATACTGAAAAGTAGTGTAAGGTAGTAATATCTGGAGATGTATATGAAGCATTGCACTCACAAAGAACATGCACTGCATTTTACACCATTACATATAATTGTGTCTACAAAACAAAACTAACATGAAATATTCAGATATAAGCATGTACCTTAACTGCAACTTCCAAACAAAGTGTTTTGATTCTCAGGTTGCAGTAATTTTCTTCCACCATATATGCAGCTTGCAGCCAGATTTATCCAAACAATACAATATTGAAGCCAGTGGCGGAGCTATAGGGTGGACAGGGTGGGCCGCGGCCCACCCTGAGATCCAGCCCAAACATCATTTGGAGCACTGTAGCATTGCTACAGTAACGTTTTTCTTTTTCCTTTGCTTTTCTTTTCTTTTTTCGGCCCACCCTGAGCAGCTCAAAAAAAATTCGGCCCACCCTGTGGGCTGGGCCTAGCTCCGCCACTGATTGAAGCCTTACTCAGGACCTTTTTTCATTCCTCGAAGGGAATTTTTTTTATACCAGAATCCAAGTTTTTTATCTCCGAAATGAAATCAGTAGTTGTGTTTCATTCTCAACAGCCAACGCTTCATTGTGAAAAAGAAACAGATAATTAGATATATGACATTAAGAATCACTGCAAACAGCTAATTCTGTATTGTGTAAAAAAAACAAAGAATCAAAGATCTGGCATCAAGAATCAGAAGAAAATATGAATGGCATGCTTCATCACAGCTTTATTTATCCATTTACTCTACTATATGAAGCGGAATGGATCCTTGTATGTGCTAGCTTCATATTAGAATAGTGACTAATAGGAAAATATAGTATATTAAGGTGTAAAAATTTTAAGGTGCCAATATTATGTGCTGAACAACCTGTGTTCCTAACATAGTGTAGCTCTGCAAACCTGGTAATAAGTACATTCTGTTAAGCTATAATACATTTAGCTACAGATCAGATAAGGTCTAAATTCAATATATTGCATGATCCATTCATTTCAGCAATAGCACAAAAAGGAACTTATTATGATACCAAGATGTATAACAGGAAACAAAATGATGAGCTATAACTGCTTACCTTTGTGATTGAGCTTAGATGGTTGATTGTTCAATGGTTGTCCCAAAAGAATACCAAGTTGCCCGTGAATGCAATGAAATAGTAGTATGCAGGAAGAATATTTGCATTCCTGAAAAATAGTACCTAAATTTAAATTAGTAAACCTTTGCTACCATTAGTTTAAATAAAACCCTATCAGAACTGATTGGATTCATAAGTGGACAGAGAGACAAACTAAATCATTACTAATGAAGTACTAACATCTTAATTTATTTCAGCAAGAACATCACGCACGCACACAATACAACATCATTTTATCTCCAATCAGCAATAATTCTTTGTTGTCAATATCATTTGTTACCATGGTATGTTGCGACCAGCAGGCGACATTTTGACAGCTTGAACACTTGGCTAATTATCCCTGTATCAGATTGGACAAATCCTAAAGAACACACGGAGATCTAAACATATAGCACATGAAAAGGGGCCAAACTGAGGGGATGGGAAGGGCATCTGGTACCTTAATTTGTTGACCAAGATGTCGGATGCCTGAATATCATCACAGGATTGAAGCCACCCAGGACCAGGTCGCAACTCGCAAGCATGGATCAACCCGACCCCTCACATCATCACCAACACAACACGGATGGCAATCCTCCATTCGCACGCCCCAGCAGGCCAGCAGTTCCTCATCCGTGAGCGCCACACCACCGAAATGAACCAACAGCAGAAGACCAATCCACAAATCGAAATCAAACCAACTCCCACTGCCTCGCAAGCAATCTTGTCGGAGCAGCTCCATGAGCCAGCGGGGCTCGATTTGGGCTAGGGTTTCGGGGAGGGAGGGAGGCTGCTTCGAGCTGCGAAGCGGAGCGCGCCCGACATGAGAGAGGAAGGAGAGGAAGAGGCGCGGCACGGCGCTGGCCAGCCCGCGGCTGAATGCAGAAGGGCGGCGAGACGGCGGGTAGGGGAGCGAGCGGCGGAGGCGGAGGCGGCGATGGGGATGGGAAACCGGGGCTGGGTCGGGGAGGGTAGACGCGCGGCGCGGTGGAGAGAACGGGGGTGGCCGATGAGAAGAGAATGGACGACGACGACGCTGGATGGTTCGAGAGGCACGGATGCGTGGAAAAAGGCAGGCAGAGCGATGGCCGACGGGAGCCAGACCGAAAAATCGACGTTTGAACAGTGTAACAGTAGATTGTCGTCCGCACGTCTCCAAAAACATAGAGATAGATAAATATCACTCACACATGCTATGATGCTAGGCACTATAAAAGAAACCGGATGAGCAGGCCTTGCAGCTGTGATGCTCCAGCAAGGCAGCATAGAGCACACACTTTAAATAACTGATAAATAACTGATAGCACCTGCTGATTTAACTAGTTAGACGTGTCCCTGTTCCCACCAAATGCAGCTCAGGGTTTCAGTCTAGATCAGTCTGTATTCCTACTGAACATAGTTGTTTCTACATTGCTTGCTTCTTTCATGCTTATAAAAGATGAAGACAAGCTTCAAATATATTGAAACAATGCAAAGTGTTATTAGATCGCTTACGTATGGAAGAACTTTCGCTCCCCCAACTCTCTCTCTCGCGCTACAGTAGAGAGGAGGCGACCGGGAGGCGATTTCGATCCGACGGTGGCTCCACTCGATCTCCTTCCCCTCCGGCGGCCCGCAGGGCTTCGGAGGGTGGGGAGATCGACGGAGCTGCCGTCCGGCCACTCTCCTAGCTATAGATATAGTTAGTAGTCTAGTTCCTCTTCCTTAGGGTTAGGGTTCCGGCGTTGTCCTCGGCGATGATGGCCGGCTTTTGGTTCTCCCTCGGCGGATCCGGCGATGGTGTCGTCGGTGGTGGCGGCAAGTTCGACGGTGAGGCCCTGTGGAGCTGCTTTCCGGCGCCGGTTTCGATGGCGGCCGCCTTTTGTTTCTTCCCTCCCGGCGATGGCGCTTGCGGTGTCGTCGGCTTGGTGAAGCTTCTTGTCCTCCGTTGCGGCGACGGCGATGTGATGCTCTCCATCTCCGGTGGCCACGATGTGAGGCAAGTTTTCCTACCTTTTTGCGAAAGGTTGGGATCTTCGGTCATCCCCACGGATGCCTTTCTTGTCCGGGTTGCTGATCTTGTCGGCGACGGCGGACTTTTGTTCCGGCTGCTGGCTCTTCGGCTGGCGGCGGCGGATTTGGTTGCTTCTCCTTTTCTGCACAAGTGGATGGCCGATTCGCTTTCATCGTTCATGATTCGCGCCGGAGGAGGTTCTGGGCGATGGTTCTTGCGGCAGATCCAAGTTTGGAAGTCCCTTGTGATGGAAGGAGGAAGCTTTGGTTCGGTGCTGGCGTTGGTCGTCGGGGCTTCACCGGCGGCGACTGCTTCACTGTTGGTTCGAAGACTCTGGAGGATGAAGAAGTTTGTAATTTCTTTTTTCTTCAGGGTTCTTTCTGTAAGAAGGCTGGGATGTACTGTGTTCTTGTTTTAATATAATTCCCACCTGTTCGCAAAAAAAAAAAAAAAAAAAAGATCGCTTACGTATGTTAAATGTCCACAGGAGCTTTAAACCTTTGAGAACTCTCCTGTCAACCACTTCACATTTTACCTCCACCACCTCGAGGTGTTCTGATATTGCATTTGATCTCTGTTTGGGACCGTAACTTCCTTTCATTTCAATTTCATGCTTAGGTCCGTGTAGCAAACAAAACATCACAAGTGAAAGATATATCACATCTTTAGAAAGGATGAAACTGTCGATTAATATATACCTTTGAGAAAAGTTCCAAGGTGAGCTTCTCTAGAACTGGTGAGTGTTTGAGAATGCAAGAGATCACATTCAAGTCAAGAGCAACACAGAAATAGTCACTGAGTAGCAGAGTCTTCAAGTTGCAAAATATAGGGCATAGTTGCAGGTCCATTTTGAAAATAAACTGGACAAAAGTAAAGCAACAAATGTCAATTGGTGCTCAAAATGCACTGATGTAATAACTCCAAGTGGTAACGATGCATACAAGAAAACTCTACTTAAGTGTAATTATAAACATCGCACATTGATTTAAGTATTGAAACATGAATGATGGGATGATTCTAAAGGAGTAAAAGATGAAAGTGTAAGCATACCGTTTTGGATTCAGCTATCAATGCCATTTTCTTGGCTTTTGATAAACCTTCCAGAAGAACACAGCTGCTGTTGCCATGCATAAAACCATGACAAATGTTACAACCACCTGAGTCACAATTACCACAAGTATCCGCATCCTCATTGGTGATTCTGACATATGCATCTACCAACAGTGGCATGCTCTCAAGCACTGGAGTGTTAAAATAATTGTCATCTAATTGCAGCGAAACCAGGGAAGGTGCATAAATATGAGTGCGGAAACTCTGATCAAATATAGAATCAGCGATGGTGAGGTGTGTCAGGGATTCAGATGAGATCCTCGTGGCATGCAACAGATCGCAGGTTATTATTTGTAGCTCCTCTAGTGCCGGACAGCTCGAGAAGCTCAAGGAACTTCCCTTCACCTCTACACTATCAAGCACTAGCTCCATCAAGTGCCAGGAGACGACAGGAAGGCCATGTAGATCAAAGAATCGACCACTCGAATTATCTAACAACCAGAGAACCTGGGCATGGCACCTTATAGCATGCCGGAACCAGAGATTCACACGGAGAACGTCGCTGTCACAAGTCATCAGCCATGTCATGTAACTCGAGCACGCAGGTTTGAATGCGTGCACCTCCGCGGAGGAGCAGTAGATGATCCACGAACTCCCTCAGCTTCTCCATGTCTTCGCCCTCGTCGGTAATGATGCGCAGGCACATCGTGGAGACCCAGAGGTCACGCCAGCGCCGGGCAAGAACAGACGTCCGCACGGCGTCCCGTGGTGGCAGGGAGCCGAGGATGTACTGGAGGATGCTGTCCGGCATGGCATAGATGCCGTTCCCGTTGCTCTCCATCTCCACGGGCGCTTTCTTTTCCTTTATATTTCTCCTCGGCGACGGAGGCATTCCGTCGAACAGCATGCGGGCACCGAAGCTGCGAGACAAGGAAGGGTTAGAAAAGGTCCCGGGTCGAGGTTATGGAAAGAGGGATATGGAGGCGCCGCCCGTTGCCGGATGAACAACCCACCTCGTCGCCGGCAGGCTGGGGTGGGTGGGAAGCAAAGGCGGCGATGTCGGAGGGGCCGGAGCAGATGAGCCCTAGGCGCTAGGAAGAGCGGAGATCATTTCCGATGGCCCACTGTCATGCTGAAAGAGTGAAAGTTATATAATCGTGCCTAGTAGTATAATTTTTCCAATTTTTTTTGCTAATCCAATTTTGTTTGCAGTTTGGTTTGACCATTATTTTCTTAACCTTAACATCCAACTTCTATGTTGCTATATTAGACAAAAAAAAATCAGATGTTAAATAGATTTTTGCTATTTTGCCACTTGTACGCCTTCGCCGAGACAACAGCCCCGCGACGAGGGATGAAGCTCACGACGACCAGCTACCCAAGCATGGTCTTCCCATCCAAACTCAAAAACTTCTTCACGCCGTGAACATAATGCGTCGCGGCAAAAGCTCTGGTATATGAGGCTTTGAGCCCTCAAGCCAAAAAATACTCAAGTGCGGTGGTTGACAGTGAGCTGCTGTATCTCGAGCCCAAAGATGTCGAACACCTCGGCCACGAAGGAAGAGCAAGGCATCCGGCACCCTCCCTCGAAGAACTCGGTATAACGGACGATGTAGCCCAACTTCGGCGAGGGAGTGGTCTCGGACTTCTTCGGTGCTTCGGCCCAGCCGGTCTCAACCCTTTCGATACCATCCTATCAAATTCCTTCTGGTCCCCAGTGTTGTGGCTCAGAAACAAACTCACTGGAACATCCTTGTCAATGCGGATGCGTCGAGAAGCAATGCCCTCCCCCCCTCCTTCGTCGGGCCATTTCAGACGCCAGTGAAACAACGAAAGCTTCGGAAGGAAGCTTCGGCAGACGATGTCTAAGAAGAGGAAATGAGCGCTGGAGAGCGTGAAAACTAATATGAAGCAACAGTGAAAGCAACGAAATGAGGCGAAAATGCCTAGGGTAACAACCATCAGCAAAGAAGAAACCACCGGCGAAAAAGAGCAACCCCCGGCACAAGAACATCACCCTTCGACGAAGAGCTACAACGTCGCCACGAACGCCAAACTTTGGGCGAGAACAGATAAAACCTTCGGAAAAAAGAACTCTTTCGGCGAAGCAGGCCAGAACTTCAAAAGAGGCGAAAGAGGGGATGATAAGTGGACTTTGAGAAGAACACCGTTTCGGCCATATCGAAGATGGATCTTAATTGTGTGAGGCTAGCTGTTGGGGAAAGCCCGCTGCAGCCCTCCTCCTGATATCTAAAGACTATTAAGGCCCATTAAGGCCCACAAGGATATGGAGAATAAGACAAAGTGGGCCTACAGCCCACTAGGGTTTGGGAACCCTTCTTATAATAAGAAAAGACTACATTGCCCTTCTTAGGAGGACAATATTGTACTAATGTTTTTAGGGTTGAGGGATGGTATATAAACACCTACTCCATGTCAACGGCTTTTGTTAGATCTTCTATGTCCTTCCCAAGGTAAATCCTTTCAAGAACAACAGCGTTCTCATCTTCCTCTCTTCCTCCTCTGGCCTTGCTCAGCTCGCTCTTCTACTGCAGATCGCGCAGAACGACACAAGAACGAGTCCGGCGACCAGTCGCCACCAAATCGTCGAAAAACAACAGGTCCTTTCCTTATCTTCTCTTCCTTCTTCCCCCCTTTCCCACCGTTGCACCGGCCATCTCCTGACCGGCCGACCGCTTCTTGTCGTGCAGGGTCCACACCTCCCGCCTGTTCGACGAAATGCTGCCGGGGAGAAAAGGGAGAAAGGCCAAGAAACAGCATGAGGCGACCTGCATCGACGCGCTGCCGAACGGCGTCCTAGAGCACATCCTTGGGTTCCTGCCAGCGGAGAAGGCCGTGCGGACGTGCGTGCTCGCCCGACGCTGGCGCCACCGCTGGAAGTTCTGCGCAGGCCTGCGCATCGTCAGCACTGCGGCGAGTTCTTGGCGCCCGCGGACAAGCTTCGGGAGTTCATGGACCATCTGTTGCTCGCCCGTGGAGGCGCGCCGCTTGATTTTTGTGAGTTCAGGCTCGGTGACCTCGGCTCGTGGCTCACCGACGAAGATGTCTCCAAGCTAATGGTGGATTGATCATTGAAATCGATTGATTATACGGAAAGCGGGAGACCATACTCCGCAAACGTTTCTTGAAAATAATAAAAAATACCCGCCACCGCTGGCGACCACCACGCCACCGCCGCCCGCCGCCACAACCCGGGATCACCGCCTAGCCGCCTCCGCCGCGACGAGGTCGGGGCCGCCGCTGCCACGCCGATTGGGGCCGCTGCCGCCGCACCTCCGCCGGCAGGGGTCGTCGTCCTCCTCGCGCCTCGGCGTCGGCGCGCCGTCGGGCATGGACGACTGCGCCGAGCTGCTCGACATCACCATCGCCCGCCTCGCCGACGCGCTCGTCCGAGCCGGCGTCGCCCTCGTCGCTGGCGACAGACGCGCTGCCGTCGTGGCTGTCGAAGCACGATGCGAAGCTCCTGCGGTCGCCCGGGCCGGCGACGAATGGCGTGGCGATGGACGCCATGGTGGTGCTGGACGGCACCTCCGCCGCCCCTCGCCAGCCTCTGCTGCTTGGCCTCCGCTGCAGTTGCCTGGGGGAGAGAGAGAGAAAGATGAGCGAGTGAGAGATGAGCGAGAGGTGGAAGATGGAGAGGCCCGTTCGGTGAATTGTATTGGGGGAGGAATCCGGGTGGCAATGGACCAATGGGAGGTCAAGATTTTCAAGGGATGGATCGCTGACATGGCCACTTGTGTTTTCTTGTTTTCTTTGTGCGCTTATTTTGAGGTATTAAACAATTCTCAAATACAAAAGTTGTCAACTACAAAGTTTTAGATTTCTTGGAGGTCTACAAATTTCATTTTGGTAGTTTCTCCATCCGAGGTCATTTACTAAATTTGAATTTCAAATTTGAGAAATTCAAACTTAGTTTTCGTTTACAAGATGATTTCAAATAAAAAAGTTGTCGACTACAAAGTTTCATAACTTATTGTGATCTACACTCGTAAACAGTTTTGGCTGTTTCTCCATATGAGGTCATTTGAAAAATTCAAAATTCAAATTTGAGAAACTTCAAATGTACTTTAAGGCTAACAAGTCCAGAATTGAGTAGATTCATAAGATGAACCTTCTAGGCTGCTAAAGTTTGCTCGAACAGCTCTTGCTCAACCTGCAATATCAGACAGAACATCAGTTAGGAATGTATCCATTTGTCAACTAATCTGAATCATTATATGGGCCAAAGGAAATGGATATTGATGACACCTAAAACGGAAATAGCAAAAAAAAATTTATCCTGTGTATATTGTGACAAGGCGATAACCATTGCGTCATTTTATTTTAGTGGATTCATATGTTGGGCGAACCTATATAATATATCTGCAATTATGTAGTTTCTCTGTAGAGAGACGAAGGTCCAGCCATGCTAAATAGCCAGGTTTTTTCGACATAATCCAAGCCACGCAAAGATGAAAATGAACAAAGCAATTATCAGTCTGTACTTTTGTTCAACTGAATGCATCTCTAGCTACTTCCATGGCGACAGAATTGTAAAGATTAACAGCAAACTGAACAGTAAGAAAAAACTAAAGATGAAACAATAAAGAGGCATAGCTTAGAAAAAAAAGATGGATTATGGGTAACTAAAGATGAAACAATCTTATCCTCGTCTATGATGGAAAAGGTAACTGACCTGCAAATAAAAATGTATATACAAGCTCAAGCAGCCAAATCCTGCGATCAAATATAACCCTTAACAAATCAAAGGTAAAAGGTTATAAGTGTGTAAATGCATATTGTATTCTCCAAAGATGCTGTACAAAGAGATTGAAACAGAAAATTACCAAAACAGATTGGCCTGCATGAATAAAAGAGAAGGTACCCTACAAAACACCTAAGAAGAATGGAAAGTAAACACCATTGGCCAGAGAGACATACATAAGAAAAAAAAATACATGTAAGTTGTTATATTGTTAATAGCAATTATAACAACAGAACTGGCTCACAAACCATTAATGGCTGCTTCTTGCAACTGCTTTGTGTACCTTCTGCATTGAAAAAACTCGACCTGCCGGGGGTAAGACCGCCCCCGACGGCATTTTGCTAAGGAGGAGAGCCTCTCACGCAGGCCGAGAAAACCCCCGAACCCCCTCCCCATCCATACACAGGGACTCAGCTGGCCGTTGTGAGCTGCGGCGCGAGTCTTAACCATGTGCTTTGAACTGGGGAGGACGAGGGGATTTTTTTACCACCTCACTGTCAGTAGCGAACAGTAACTCGCGTTACTGTTCACTGCTACAGTGCCCCGTGAGGCACCCGGGTGAGCGCCGCTCGAACCCGGGTGGGCGCGCGCCGAGCCTTACGGCTGGCGCTGCTGGCCAACTGAGCCAAGCTCAGTTCTCACCTTCTGCCTTGAGGAAAAACAATGACAATCCCCGTATACTGAGATCTAAAGTGGAAACAGAGAAGATATTTGGGGATCACCTAATAAGTAATGATTAAAAGCAAAACGCAGTGCGCCACACGATGTTACCTCATATGATGTTCCCAGGCAGGAGGCCGACAGAATCAAATGCCTCTTCATAGCTACATTGCCCTGGTGGTTCATCTAACTTCAGCAGCAGCAATATTAGTCTCTGATGCTGGCTCAAGTAATCTGTGAAGCAGAGAAAACATTTCTGGAGATTCACGGAGCAATAATTATAGCCAAGTAGAAGGGCTATCAGCAAAATTAGGGGCGCCATGTTCAATGCCCCATGGACTCGAGCTGAAACTTCGACATGGAATTTTCCACCTCAGAATTCAACCCGGAGTGTTTTCCTTTCCTCTATTGGTTCCAACGGAAGCGTCTTTGTATGGATAACATATCCCTGGTGCAAGTGAAAAGGAACAAAAATATAATTATTTCCACATGTGAAGAGTGAATCCTGAAAAACAGCTTCCATTCTTTATTTTGAACATGCAGTACCACTGATATAGAACAATCGATCTAGCTATATCTTGGTTATAAACAAATGTGAGACTCGTAATATGCCACAAATTCAAATCAATTACTCTTTGGAGCACAGGTTAACGAATCAGATTATTATTTAAAAAAAGGGGGAGCATAGCCAGATCTAAACGCTGACGAAGAAAAAAAAAGGTGAGAACAGTAGATCCTACCTGCAGATGCCGGAAGCGCCCATCTAGTTTTGCAGGTGGCGTCGGTCTTCCACATCGTGATCTTGTCGCCTTTCATTAGGCCAGAGATAGGATTTGGTTTGGGGCTGGGGTCGACCTTGGGAAGGAGCGCAGGGCAAGGTGAAGCGGGCCGACGGCTGCGCGGCGTACGCTGTCTCTCAACCACAGGTGCGCTGGGCAGGGTACGGTGAGACAGGGCGACCGGGATCGCAACGCCGGCAGGAACGATGTGGTTGACGGCGGGAGAAAGTAGGAGCTCGGGGGCGGCGCGGGGGACTGGGGATGGATGCCGCTTGGGAATCGCTGGCGTAGGGCGAGATCACCAGCTCACCGCGCTGCGGGGTCGCTGGTCGGAGATCGCCGGCAGGGAGCGTCGGTGAGGGAAGTACAGAGGCGAAGGGAGGAAGATTTGGGAAAAGGAGGCTTCGCGAATGCATGTGCTGCTCAGGAACTTCCGCACGAATGGAGCGAGTACGGACGGCTGGATCTAAGCCGGTGAGGCAATCCGACGGATCGCAACATCTGCTACAGGGTAACAGTAACCCAAAGTAGTGATGCGGGGCCTGTCCGCGAAAACTGAGAAAAGAGTATGATTTACCCGCTGCCACTGGTTATGTTGTACCCGTTCATTTCTTTTCTTTCTTCCGCCCTGTTGGAGTATAAGTAAATTGCCCACTTTCCTCATCAGCTTAGGCTTTTGGGTGAGTTGGTTAGTGCATGCAACTCATATGGTATCAGAGCCAGAGGTCTCGAGTTCGAATCTTGGCTGGCGCGATTTATTAAATAAATTACAGCCCACTCTAATATTTCACGTTTGCGACCTGAGGGAGCCTGCACGTGAGGGGGAGTGTTGGAGTATAAGTGAATTGCCCACCTTTCCCCATCAGCTTAGACTTTTGGGTGAGTTAGTTAGTGCATGCAACTCAATACGCCCTCTCCCCGGCGGCCCCTCCCGCGAGGCTAGCCGCCGCCCTTCCCCGGCGACCCTCCCTGGCGACCCCTCCCCGGCGCCCCTCCCCGCAACGGCCCTCCCGGCGCACCTCTCCTCGGCTCCCCTCCCCGGCGGACCTTTCCCCGGCGCCCCTCACCTGCGAGCGAGCAGTGCCTGCTCTGACTGCGGGAGAGGAATCCGGACACTCGCCTCCGAGCAGTAGCCAGGGCGGCCCGCCTCCGACAAGCACACACAGTGGCCGTCCTTTGACCAGCAGCCATGAAGCCCTAGCTGCAAATGGAGAAGGTCGTTGTGCCTCAATTTCATTTGTCTTCTTTCAGACCCTAGCTGCAAATCTGCTAAATTAGCGCCATAAATATGAAACCATTTTGGTTGCCATGGACACCGATACAGCCGACACTTGTTGCAGCCATTGATCTCCTGAGGTAGCTGTTCTTCTCTCTCTCTGTTTTTTTAGGTAGCGGTTCATATCTGGTGAGGAAGAAGGCAGCGGTGAAAGCTAACGCATTTTTTCACGCTTCCTCTTTGGCAAAGCGGATTTTTAAGATGAATGGGACTGAATGTTTTTCCAAGATATTTTTTTTCTTTTTGGTGCGTTGCAAGTTTTGGTAACGCTTGAGTGTTCCTTTTTAAAATGATTATCTACATGTAAATTTGTGGACAACACGATAGTTAATGGTTGATGCAAACTTTAGACAAATTAAGTTTCTTACTTAAAATGATCATTTATATGTTAATCTCTGAACAGTACGGTGTTTTACAATCAGTTTTCATATAAATTGTTTCTCAGACCTTCGGAGGCATTTCAGACATTTCCATAGCTTTTTCCACAGCCACAGCAATTTCAACCAAATGGCTTTCAGCTTTTCCACTGCTCACAGCCCACAGCAGCTTTTTCCATAGCTCACAGCCCACAGCAGCTTTTTCCACAGCCACAGCACAACCAAACACACCCATAGACGTCTACTTTCTCATACTAGCATCGATATTATTCAAAGTGTCCCTGAAGTAGAGCGGCAGTGGCAGGCAAAGTAGCGCTCTACCAACATTTGACCCATGTGATTGCCTGGCAGAGAGAAATGAGTATCCATTGCATCATAGGAGTGTTCGAGCCGTGACCAGCTCGTGGAGAAATTCTGATCATGGAGTCTGATCTGGGTTTTCCCGACTGGAGAAAGGCCATGTTGCCGTAACCAAGCTTTCGATCCATGGTTCCGGTTAAGAACGTGTTGCCGTAACGGCGTTGGTTCCGGTTAAGAACGTGCTTTCATGTTGGTATACGTCCTGTAGCTTTTGGTGTCGTTGATCTGATTGGGAATACATTTCAAGACGGACTAGAATAGAACACGCTCTCCTCTTCTGGGAGAGGGTGCATCTAGCATCCAGTCCTTTTCAGAATACAAATTCGTTTCTCCTGAGGAGCTCAGGTGCGTGTTTGCTCATAAACTCGAGTTTTGGGTTTTTTTAGGTTCGTTAGAGCCTTCATCAGCAGGACGCCGGTTCAGTAATAATGGAGCTCAACCACGGAAACAGTCAGGAAGGAGAGGAGGATGATGACAGGTTCAGCATGCTCACCGACGACATTATATTGTCCATCTTGGGGAGAGTTGACATAACCACGGCTGCAAGGACATGCGTCTTGTCCAAGCGGTGGAAGAATCTGCCATGCATGGCTGATCCACGAGCTCACCATCGATGTCAAGGATTTCTTACCTGCCGACCCGCACCCAAACCCAATCCAAGCTCAACATGTTGATTCAGCAATGGCATCCGTGGCCCAGGTAATTAGGTGCTACTTGGCTACAAACCATACAGCTGAAGCTAGTACAATCTTAAGACTGCAATTTACACTCTATCTGGTCGACAGTCACGTGCATGTCATAGGCCATCTACTTAATGAGGAAATTGATGTTGGGATCGTAAAAGATTTAGACCTCACTATTTTTTTTTTTTGAAGGTCAGACCTCACTATTTTAGACGAGAAGGATCCCATTGACTGCAATGATAAGTATATGCTTCAGCAAGCTCGTTCCGTGGATGCATTTTTCAGTGCCTGTCCTAGTGTGCTTCACTGCCTCACAAAACTCTCGTTACATAACGTTTGCTTTGCTGAATGGGACTGGAACCACGTCCTGTCTGAGAGCTGCAAGCAGCTGCGGCATCTCTACCTCGCCAACTGTGATGCGGGGGCGCTCACCTGGAAGATCGATGCGCCGGATTCAAATCTTACTGTGCTTGTCCTTGATATGTGCTTCTTGGTAAAACTTTAGGTGTCACGCCTTCCGAAACTAGAGCGGCTTCGTTGGGATGGCTGGGTTTGTTCAAGCATTCCCTTGTTACTTGGTGTTGACGTCCCATCCCTTAAGGAAGTCTACCTCTTGTCTGGTGCAACGGTTTACTTAGAAGAGTCCATGTTAAGCGAGGCTCTAGGCTCTGCCACGGCTATAGAGGACCTGACATTAAGTTTCCAGGGAAAAAACCATTGGATGCAACCAGAAGGAGAGCAACTCTGCACCGCGTTCAGTAAGCTAAGGAAGCTATCTCTGCATGACATATTTGTCGAGTTTGATCTGTCATGGACAATGGTTCTCCTCGAAGCCGCGCCATCGGTTGAGATGTTTGATGTTGAGATTTGGGAACATCCATGCATAGTGGTGGATGCCAACGAAAGTAGGCAGGTTTTTGGTGAACGAACAAATCCTTCATGGAAGGTGGCTGAGTTTACAAAACGCAAGGAGTGGAATTTGAAAGAGGTCCAAATTACTGGGTTCAGCCCAATAGAACAACAAATAACGTTTCTAAAGGCCGTCATGGAGCGAGCTCCCAACTTGCGTACTGTTGTCCTGCGAGATCACCAGCGTTGCGAGGACTGTGAGGAGCTGCTGCCTCTGTCTAAACGAGTACCAGAAGAACGTGGATTCCCAAAGGGCAAGGATGAGCAGGACATGGTCGTCAATCAACTTATTGGAGAAGCGGCGTACTCCCATGTTCAGATAATTTTCGGGAATTAAAAGTATCTACTATCTTCTCTGTGGATAATATTTAGAAAGATTTGTTATTTATTTGACTTTGAAAAAAAAATGTGTCGCGCAACAGAGAGAAAAATGTGATAAAAAAAACTAAGAAGAATATTGGTTCCATTACGAAGACAAAGGCTATCTGGCTGGCGTCTTGCTGGTCGGGGTTCGATCCCCGGCCCCCGCAAACGCTGCGCGCGCGCGCAGTACTGTAGCGCACAGTGCTTGGCACTGTTGCCGCAGTCGGTACTGCTGCTGCTGCCCGTACAGTGGTAAAAAAATCCCCTCGCTCTCCCCAGGTCAAAGCACATGGTTAAGACTCGCGCCGAAGCTCACAACGGCCAGCTGAGTCCCCAGGGGCGGGCCTACATGGAGTCAAGGGTATTCAGTTGAATACCCATTATTTTCGACAGAAAAATTCATATATGTACTGTTCTTACGTATATGCATGAAAAAACAAAATGCAAACAAAAAACAAAAGACCACCAGAATACTACCTGGCCCATTCCTTCCCTACCCAGTGCTGACCGCCTGGCCCAATAGCCGAATTGGCCCAACAGCTCTAGTGTAGCTGGCCAGACAATCGGTTCCAGGGCTCCAGCGAGCCGATGATCGGTTCCTCCCATCCTTCAACGACGCACCGCGCCTCACGAATTCACGATCACGAAAAGCTCACGCTAAGGGCGGCGGCAGCAGGGACGAGACCAAGGAGCTCGAACACGACTTAGCCGCCTTGCACGCCGGCCGCGACGCCCTCCGTGCAGACTGCGACGCGTGCGCTCTGCCGCGACAAGGACGCCCTCGCGAGGTACAGAATTACTGTCACGATTCAGTTTTTTGCCTTTCAATTCTTGGTTTTAATTTTTTAGTACATCTTGTGTGGGACAATTTCAAGCTTAGATCAATTTTATTAATCAATGATGCTGGAATTTAATTTTGTGTTGTGAATCCATAATCTAAGGTGTCAAAACAATTCACCGACACAAATTTTGAATACCCATGGTTCAAATCCTGGGCCCGCCCCTGTGAGTCCCTGTGTAGGATCGGGGAGGGGGTTCGGGGGTTTTCTCGGCCTGCGTGAGAGGCTCTTCTCCTTAGCAAAATGCCGTCGGGGGCGCTCTTACCCCCGGCAGGTCGAGTTTTTACGAAGACAAAGGCTATGTTCTTTCAGCAACAGAGACAAAGGCTCAAGCGGTGGCAGGGTTAGAGGAGACGGGGAGGGCACTGACTGAGGCGGCAAGATGAGATCGCCCCCAGAGTCGCCTGAGGGAGACGAATGCGACTATGCATATGTTTTTTTCCGAGAGTGTACAATCAGTGGCCCTTGAAATGGCGGTCGCATATGGTTTCTGGATTTCACAAACCTCAGCGAGGAGTGTTCAACGAGTACTTTTCACATATTTTTGGCCTTTTTTAAAGTGTTTTCTAAGAGAGAGAAAAAAAAAAAATACTATTCTCAGTTTCGACATAATGTTGTCTGTCCGAAGGTGAGTGATGTGAAGCTCATACTAAAACATGCCAATGTACATACCTGCCACGCACGGAGGTTAAAGAGCGTGAGCGTGAGACGTTTGGCCAGTGTTAGTACATCGGCACTTAATTACCTTGGCGTGAACATTGAGCGTCCAAACTGAAATTTGTTTTTTTTTTCTCGTGCCCTGTATCTTATAAAAAAGGTTAAATATGTTGATTATATGTCATGCAAAACCTTGGAGAGAAACTATGTGACCGGACAGGGTTATTTATCTTTATATGATTGTATCCTCGTGGTGTTGTGAGCTAAGCTATTAAACCGAACCGTATCGCACAGGCTGAGCTGCCTATATGCCTCATGGCATTCACCCAAAAGTTCTAAAAATAGGCTAAATGTAACTTAAAAATCCTGAAAAATACAGGGATCTGAGCTAAACATGAATTCCTAGCCTAAAAAATATGAATAAAAAAATAAATGCCCTAAGCAATCTCAGCACCGCCTATCGTCTTGTTGGAATTTTTGTTGCTGCCAATGTTGAGGGTGTGTTTGGTTGGGCTGCGGCTGTGAGAAAAAGCTGCTGTGGTTGTGAGCTGTGAAAAAAGCTGCTGTGGCTGTGAGCTGTGGAAAAAGCTGAAAGCTGTTTGGTGAAAGTAGCTGTGACTGTGAAAAAGTAGTGGAAATGTCTGCAATGCCCCTAAAAGTGTGAGAAACAATTTATATACAACTGATTGTAAAACAATATGTCGTTCACGTATTAGCATGGAAAACATCATTTCAAAAACAAAAATTAATTTACTTAAATTTTTGCATGCACGTTAACATATGGTTTAATTTGAAAATCTTTTCAGAAATTATCTTAATTTCTGAGGGTTTTTGTATAAAATGTCAAGACACAACAATACTAAGATTAATTACTTTTTGTGTGAGGGCCTTTCTGCAAAATCTTATTCCAATGTCTTTCTCTCCTTCGGACCTCCATGGGCGATCTCTCCAAGCTCCAATCACCACGGGAAGAAGGAGAGATAGAGGCCAAGAAGTAGGGGAATCGGATCCACACGCTATGGCGCAACCATTTGAAGTGTAATTTCGGGTCAGAGCTGTAGGGATGATAGTTGATTTTGTGAAGGAAGGGACATGACGGGTAGCAAGATGATGGCCGCCATTTGCCAAAGGACGACAGGAGCGGCGCCGGATGGGGGCACTAGCTTTGGGGAGGAGTGGAGGGGGCCGCCTTGCGCCGCCGCATCCGGCGACCGAGATGCCCCGCGCGTCGACCTAGATAGGACGGGCGCCGGCGACGTGCTTCCTGCGTTCCTTGTGGACGAGCGGCGGCCTGCCTCCGTTGCAGAGGGCGGATCTGAAACGGGGGGAGCGGGCAGAGGGGCGAGCGTAGGGCCGGCGGCCAGCCGCGCCGAGAGGACAGGGGCGGCGGCGGGCAGGCAACCCTAGCGTCGCGCCTCGACCGAGCAACGAAGGAGAATCAGGAGTGGAGGAGAGTCCGGAAAGAAAGAACGAAGCGTTACCTTCGCACAACGAGTGGCAACGCGATAATTTCCACGAAATTTCCTTCTCACAGCCGGGCACAGCAAGTCAAGAGGTGCAGTGAGAATTGGCCTACGGGAAAGCTGCTTTTTTCGTAGCGCCCAGGAGAAAGCCATCCCCTTTGGTTTGGCTTCTGTCTTATTTCAGTAGCAAAAGCACCTAAAAGTCTAACCAAACACCCAACCTATGGCGGGGTTGGGGAGCTAACCGGCCATATCTCGGAGGCAGGGGCGTTTAGAGGCCACTTCTACCTTATGCCACTCTGAAAAAGAACATAGTAAAATGTGATACTTGCTTGAGCAACAGAGCAGATTAAGATGTCCATATGCAGTGAAGTGAACAAACCTCCCTGCAGCGAAACGGAAGGGTCAGCCCTTCTCGGGATCAGCTTTGCATGTAGAAGACAGGAACCGTAATCCTTTGCAAATTGCACACTCGCGACCACAAGTGCAAATCCAATGAAAGCAAGACGCTGGCCATGAGTATTCTTCTTATTTACTCGGTTCCACAGATAAAATAAATATATTATCAAACTACCTGGGTAAGGAAAAGGAAGGGAAAAAATATACATATTCATTCATTGAATTCGACGCCACTGCACAGCAAGCAGCACTGAACAAAAATGTGGCCTTGTTCAATACAATCTCGAAAAGAAAAGATAAAGAAGAAATGAAGCCATCTATTCTGTTGATCCATCTGAGTTAACAGTGAACTGCTAATATGTACAAGATATGTACGAGCACTAAAAACAAATGTCAGATCGCCTATGTCAGCTTCGCTTGCTGGTTCCCCTATAACATGGGTAACTTAGAGACACCACTTCTGTGCAACTCAAAAGGCTTGCCATCCATCTGCCGACAAAAGGAAGACCAGCGATCCATGCACAGGTACCTCACCGTCACCGCCAACCAAGGCAGCAGTACCAAGTCACATTTTATTTACCTTGCAGTCCGTCTGACAAACCGGGGTTTATTGCACTTTCACCAACAAATTTTACTGGTTAAGGGGGGAAGCCCAGTACTAGTTCACTAGTGTATACAAGAAACTGACTTCTCATGTGCTGGCCTGCCTGGCCCAGCAAGCTCTTTTTTCGTTATGAATACTTTGATATCCCTGCAAAGATTACAAAAACATTTGTGGTTGAGCAAAATTAGTGAAAGGGCTCTTGTCAAGCAATTGCAAACTCTTGAGTCGCTAAAGAGACAAGCTGAACAAGGCAGATGAAGCACAGTTTTACCTGCATCTGGGAACCATACAGTCATCTTGACTGCAAACTCTTGAGTGGCTAACCAGAAGTTTCCACATAAACACACACTTCATGCAACCTCCCCAATTGCGAGCGCGGATATCACATCGTACACCATGGAAGAACAATTTCTTCAAGGCTACACAAATTCGAGAAGAGCAATTACGAGGATCGAAGCATCTAGATGCATGCACCAAGCCTTCAAGGTAGTCCTGCTATGAAAACATGCAGAACTTTCATAAGAAACGGGGGACGATTCATGACAACAGACTTAGCAGAAGCTTATTCGAGATAAAGTCGTATAGGAAAAAAATTAAACATTGATTTTGGTATTGGAGATTATTAATGTCAAAAGGAAACTTATTGCATTAGTGGATGACGATAACATCTTCAAAACTTCAAAAAAAGAAATATCACGTTTTCCACAAAAAAATCCATCTTGAAAGAAGTCAAAATGATCTCATAACATTATCAAGGTAACAAAAATTCACAAACAGGCAAAGATTAGATTTTATCTACTAGGGAATACAACAGAAGAATACGAAGCTTAGGCTAATTTAAGATGTATACCAGTGGAGTGTTCTTCTGCAATGATTTGTGATTGTCAGTCTGTCTCAATTCATGAATATGCAAGCTTTGACCACTTCGTTTATAGCATGGATCACAAAAGCTGCAGCCTAGACAAACTTGGCATCGCCAAGCCAAGCGATGATCCATGCCCTGGTGGCACGCAGAACATGCAGAATCATGTAGAAGATAAAGAATCATCATTGTAGAGTGCTTTGCGCGCCGGAGGGTATCAAACTGGTATTGATTATCCTGGCAGTGCTTTAAGAAATCAATTCTGCTGTCAAAATACTTGCTTTCCATTGTTGGATCTCCATCATCAGTGTCAGGAAGAGGTTCGACCACTATCTGTTGGACAGTTAGCTACAGCATTTAGTATATAAATTCCATAATGTGCCTATAAAAAAGAAGCATTTTCTGGTGTCCTATTTTATGGATGAATCAAGCCCAAACAAATATTATATGCATACCCTTCGAAAGATATGCTTCTGTTTCGTTGTGGCTGGATGTCTGTCCTTCGGTGCCATATTCTGCTCTTTGGCATGACACCTATGGAAACCAGCAATGTTATCAATCTGAGTAAATAACAAAAACAAGGAGCAGGTATATTCACATTGGAGATTGATCGACAAACATGATACATTTGATTAGAGGAAATGCTTACTTGTCACAAAGATGGAAGTTCTTACAGCTGGTGCAAACCCAACTTTTACCGGATACAATAGGTTGATGACAATTCTTGCAAAACTGCTGCAGACAAAGCATAATAAAGTCTTCTTTCATGGTGCGCATCTTTTCTCCAAGCTGGGAAACAATAAAAACCAATATGTTAGGTGCCTGTAAAATGCAGAAAAGGCAGAAATTAGAAATTAAATAAACTAACCCTGTGCATAAGCAACATATCCTCAACGTTTCCTGTTCTTTCATCGCGTTTGGCAACACGTAAGAGCCTTCCTACTTGTGTCTCTTTCTTCTGTGAGGTGTCATCATCTTTCTTCTCAAGGAGTTTCTCAGCTTCACCAGGCCAGAAATCGTTCTCGCAGTATGGCAAGAATGCTGCTGAGACATCGGCCTTGATTTCGCGCTGAAGGAAAAAGTCATAAAGTGTATTGCGCTCCACAACAACACCCTCCTTAACAGCCTTCTTGATCATGTTCTGGTACCTAAAATTATTAACAAAAGAGAAAAATTATGGCCTATAAATGATTAATTAGGTAATAAGATTAGTATCATGTTCAGAAGACAAACCAGCTCCGAAGCTTGTCAGATTTGGGCATCTTTTGTGCTGTCGGATGACAATATAAAACATAATCATCACGCTTTGTAGATGGGCAAGCCCATATGGAACAGCTCACAAACCCTCGTTTCTTACAGTAATCCAGATAACCAATCTAAAATAAACATTGGAACAAAGATCAGCAAATAAACTCATTATGCAATTGAAGACAAGTGTTTGATGATTATTTGCACTTCTCGTACCAAAATTTCATGATACACAAAGGTACGGAGAGCTTCTCCACTTGCAGATTTGATTTCAGGCCTGAAGTACTTGACAGAATCGATGTATGCAAGATAAACATGCCTATAATTTGGCGATGGGCAATTTGAACCATACTCTTGTACATACATGGCAAACAGACAAACATCTATACCATCAATCTTTTGAAATAATAAAATGGCCTGTATAAAAGACAGAAGTCAGTATAAGATCAAGAAAATACAACTTTATGGCCAACAGTACTTGATAATCCAATGGACAAACAAACCTTCGATTTGTATGGAAAATCACGAGGGAACTTCTCTTTAAAAAATTCCTGAAAACGAGGTTGGACTTGCAGTACTCTGTCAGCTGAAGATACCACTCTAACGGTAAGACCTTCAACTCCTGGTACCTAATATTCAAACATAAAAGAAAGAGTAAATCAGATAATCCAAGAGCCAACAATAGTTCGCAATAGTAAAACTGGATACAGAAGCAAATAACATAGAACAGCAAGCATCTGCAATCATAAACCTTTCCAAAAATTCTACTAGTCCCAAAATTTTGGATAGTGTTTTAATGAGTTAGATACACACATAATTTGGTTAGGCAAAGACCACTGAGGCTGTGAACTGTATGCATGCAGACCACCCTACCTTCCAACGAAATGCAAACACGGTAAAAGTTTAAAAAAAAAAACATAATGAAAAACATGAACCGTAGCCTCTAAACGTTATGTAATACATGTGTTGAAGCATCAAGAAAACCTTCATAAGGAAATTAGATACAGGTTACAAAGACCACACCAAGACAACGATTTCTAACCCAATAGAAATCAAGTGCAGACATTTTTTCTTGGTACCGAATTACTGATAAGAAAGAACAGGAAGAACAGAAATGTTTATGGAAAGCAGAAAAACGTTTTCCTTTTCCCCAACAGAAAAAACAGGGGTTAATAGGACAAAAAAAAGTATGTGTACGTTTCTTAACAGTAGCAGATATTCGAGAGTTTCGCAGAAATGTGAGATAAATACCTCTTCAACACCTTTTCCTGCGGCAATGGCCCTCTGCTGCCGGTCCCACTGAAGCCTCTCAGAAAGCCTTCTCTCAACATGATCACTTAGTTTAGTTCTTGGCAACTCCCATGCTCCAAGAACAGTGGAAGACTCTAGTGAGTGAATATCTCCACTATCCTTTTCCTTCAAGAAACATTTTGCACAGCTATACTCAGCCTCTTCGTCGACAATTTTCTGGTTGAAAAGAGCACAGATCTGATGCTGCCACGCTTTGCACTTGTCGCACTGGACCCACTGAAATGACCCAAAAAAAAAAAGATGAATAATTTCTATATAACAAAAATGTCTGTATATATATAAATACATAAGAATAACCAGAGATGGAAGACACATTACCCATTCTGCCTCGGCATCTGTTTCTGCATAATTAAATCTTTTATCATATTTGCCCTTTGAACTACTAAGATGGTGGCATTTGCTACATATAGAAATTTTATCAATCCCATTTTCAACTGCAACATAGTAGCAGCCGGTAGAATTTATCATTTTGAAACAGAGACCACAAAATCTTGGAGGAGGTTCAAAAAGAAGCCTCTCCATCCCACATAAATTACATGTATTCTGATCAGGTAAGCCTTCAGTTGATTGAAATTCTTCAGATGACACCTTGCTCTGCAAAAAATTAAAAATTAAAAAATGAATCGTGACCAGGGAAGTGAACTATGGCTCTAGGTAAATAGATAAAAATCTTAAAAGGCATTCAATATGAATGGAAAAGAAAAACATAATTGGACAACTTAATAATATCTTGGCGTCATAGTATATAAGCTACAGGATCAAAAAATTTAAAGGGCTCTTCGCTTACCTGACAAATATGCTGGTTTAGACTACTCATGTGATCTCTAAGCTCCTTGGCAGTTAATGCATAAAGTATGGAAGCCCCTCTTTTTTTCCTTGAATTTGAGTTTAACCCTCTTGGTATCTGATCCAATGTTGCAATCTCACAGTTTGCATAGTGCAATTTTTCTTCTGTTTGTGCACAGGTCTCTGGTGATCGAAAGGCCTCCAGGTTATGCACATCTTCACTAGGTTCAAGCATTTTATCAGTGTCATCACAACTGTCCCCCATGGAGCTGCAACATGATGACTTTGTAGGTAATTCTGTGTTTTCTGATTGTATTGTTTCTCCAGATACACGAGTCTCCAGTGATCTAGCAGCCTCCATATTATGCGCATCTTCACCATCAGATTCAAGCATCTTAGTGATATCAGCATTACTGTCCTCCATAGAGCTGCAACACGGTGACTTTTTAGGTAATTCTGTGTTTTCTGAATGTACTGTTTCTCCATATACACGAGTCCCACTGACAGTAGGCTTTTGCTCCTCTAGATTCCCTACTAGATTTAAATGGACAGGATTGTGTGAATCAGCTTTCAGGCGTTTTGCTGCACGATGCTTTCCAGATGATTCATCTGAAATAGGTGATGCTGGCTTTGACACCGTGCTATTTGATGTCCGTTCAGATCTCTCCACTATCTCTCTCACAGGGTCACAACTACCAAAATCTGTTATACGCCAATACTTTTCATTCGTGTCTATGGATTGGTCAACTCCATGTTCTCCTTTGGGATATAGACGCTTTTTAGTGTAGTCGCCGAGGTACACCATTTCATGGCTTTCAGCTGTGACATTTGACAGGTTTGATTCCGCAACTGGCTGAATCAATGTACAGCTTAAATCTTTCTCAAATTCACTGTACGGTTGAAATGATTGTTCCTGACTGACGAAATTTACACCAACACCTGTGGTAAGTTTATGTCCATTTGTTTTAGAGAGAGAGTCCACCGAAGATCTTATCACCGTTCTGGAACTTGTAGTTGGCTCACACACTGCTGAGAAAGGACTGGAACTCCCAGACATCGATGGTTGTGGACTACCAATTCGATTAGAGTCACCTGGCAATATTCAATCGGTAATGTATGATGCAAATGGTCCTTTATGACCAAATCAAATAGAAATAGTTAGAGCAGGAGAAAAAAAATAGTTACCTGGACAATGGTCCTTAACATGGCCACTATGCACTTCGGCATTGATGATCCCCCCAAAGCCAGAACTGCTTTGTGGACTTCTCAAGAAACATGGAGCAACTATGGTGTTTGTAAATATTTCAGGCCTTCCAATTAGAGCAAGATTAGCGGCAAACATATTGTGATCCACTGGAGCATATCCTGACAAAATGAAGCCAATAAGAACTACGTTTTTGAAGGCTTATCATGTGAAATAAACATAGGGAACTGATCATCTAAACTTACTATGAGAAGTGAAAACAGGGTCTGAAGCTGAATCTCTTGCACATAATGGTGCATTAGTAAAACCAGGACCAATTGTACGGTACATACTAGAAGAATCTGGCACTGGTATCCCATTCTGCTGTAAGTGTTGTGCGGACGAAGCTGCTGAACTTAACCACGAATATTGGTGGCCACCAAATGACATTGAACTGAGCACAGCATTTACTCTAGCAGATACAGTGTTAAGATCGAAGTATTGGAACTGACAAAAGGACTAAAGGTTAGCAAGACATTCAAAAGTGTATGATATTTCTTTTTCAGATATGGAAGTACTACTGCGGCTGAATACAATTCGAAAATATGCAAATAATTTTTCTGTAGAGTTTCAGAGATAAGAGTAAACGATCTCTTTTTTCGGAAAAGAAATACTACTGTGGCCAAATAATTTTCAGCAGCAACAGTAAATGGGTACAAGAATAACCAGATTGAACCCTTTTATCATATATTGTAGTTACATAGAAGCATGATAGAACACAAACCGGTTCTGGAGCATCTCTGAAGAGTTTCTCATCAATATTTCTTGAAAGGTCCAGAAGAGTATCTGAGTTCCAATTATTAAATTCTTTCCTCCCTTTCAGGTACGCTTCACTGAATAGAAGGGGAAAAAAGGCATCAGAATATACTGTATGACAAATGAGATATAGACCGAAAAAGTAGAGGACCGGCTATCTCTTACAACCACTCTGTTGTCCTCCCTAAGAAAACTGTAAGCTTAACATTCTATAGGAAAAGAGAGGTAGACACTAAAATTGTATAGAAAATATGAACCAAACATTTCATTTTGCAACTACCCTTAGGTTGTCCTGAATCTTAAGGATTGTTTCATACCCAATCCATGCACAAAAACAATTCCAGTCAAAAGAAGCTGTTAATTCATCAATTGAAAATAAGATACCACATGAGATATGATTCCTAGTGTAGGCTAGGTACAAACACATACTTCTCATGTCATGAACACAGTGCTAACGATAATATACCCCGGCATTCAGGTAAAGATTAATTATTGTAACACATTATCAAGAAAATATGAACAAATTGTAGAGTTCAGCCTTGTAATTATTAAATATATGAATAAAAGTATAACCGATTTTTCTTAGACTCACAATAGATGTGATCCCCTAGGCAATAGGCTCTAAAGTGGTGGCAGACAAGAACATAGCACCAAATCCATCTTAAATAAGCCTAGGCAAGGCTAGCTAGCTGCCTAATAAACAGGATAAATTAGAATACCAGTTACAGGAGATGGTATCTCCTAGCACGTACATGGCCCCTAGACAGGCTAGGCAGCAAAATAAGAGATACAAATGTAGTCTTTTGAAGCCGCTATCAAACATAGTTACGCAAAAATTACACCGGCAATTGGCCGCTCCTAATACTCAAATTTAGCACTTCTGTCTGCCATGAAATTGAGCCAGTCCACCAGCATGGCCAATCTACTCAAGATGTTCAAATAGCTCATTGTGTTGACGTTCATATAACCACAGAACAATGAATGCTCCCATAGACAAAATATGGACAGCAATAGATTAACATGAAAATCAATAGACAAAATATGGACAGCAATAGATTAACATGAAAATCAATCTTTTTGACGCTAGAAGTGGTGAAATATCTGTAAAGTTTGGTAAAACCCACCCATGGTGAACTGATGAAGCACCAAAGTTAACAGCACCTAGCGATTTGCAGGAATTAACTGCCAATAAGGGTGGTTTCAGAACTTACATTCGCCAAACAATAGCGCGGCGAATTGCAGAGTTAGGCTGATGTATATTTTTCAGAAGCGCTTCCATGTCTCTCTTTGATAACTGTTCCTGAGCGGAAAAGCTACTTGGTGCATAATGTGGGGATTTCCCCTGCAGGGTCTGAGCCATCATGCTTGTATCTCGCAACTGAAATGAGATAATTATTAATTACATCCAGGAACAGGGAAGCTAGCAACCACCCACATAACGGACTCAAAGCGTCTTATCACAAACACCGTAAATCATACTACAAAGAGAACGTAAAGAATTGTTTCCAAAGTACATTGCTTAATAAGATATGTAAAAGATGACAAATTAGTACATAAGAAACATATCCTGGGCATAACCTCGTCCTACAGTATCTCAATTATGGCAACAAACATAAAGGGCACCATTTACTGATCCTAGCATTGACCCTCCTATGCCATAAACACTACACATTGCTACCTATTAGGCCAACCAGCATGCCACAAGCTCAACTGTAACAACTCAGGTCTACAGCAACAGACACTATTTCTTCTATTTTATTCTGATTAAACGAATATTAAAAAAACACAAAACTAGATAAAATTAAACAGCATGTTCAGCTGAACGACGCAAGAAAAAATCGCGAATCCTCGACCTATGGAAGCAAGAGCTAAATCCCCAAGCAAGAAAACCCTAGCCCTAGACGCGCGGTAAGGCGCCAGGACTCCGCAGCAGATCGGATCGGGCCGGGGTTGGGGGAGGGTCGGGCGTTACCTATGTATCCCCTGCGGCGGCGCGGCCGCGGGGGAGGGGCCTTCGTCCCGAAGGACGGCCTCTCTGGAGGGCGCGCGCGGGGCACCGGGCCTCGCCGGCGGCGGCCGCGGTCAGCGGCGGCGGGTTAGGGTTAGGGTTATGGCGGCGTTGGCGGGGAGGAGACGGTCAGAGACGGGGGACTAGGAAGAGAGAAAAAACGGAAATAAGTCAAGGTGGGGCCCAGGCGGCGCGGGTCGGGCTCGATTCCGGCGCGGTTTGGGTTCGAGTTGGGCTCGGGGCGTGGGTCGGCGCGCGATGATTTTTTTTTTTTTTAACCTCTCAACTCTGTATTAAAGTGTAGTATCTGCTCATGCGCATACAAGCAACGACGCCCACACACACACGACACAGGCCTACACCTAAACACAGTGAAGAAACGCGTCCTTCGAGAGATCTTGCACGACTGTCACCACGCGGTGAGAGGTACAACAAAAAGAAGGTCCTAGAAAGATACAGAAAGCAACTACCAATTTACAAAAAGGCCCCTAAAAAGTAAAGGAAACAGAAGAAAGCCCCTGGGGCCCTTTGGACTCAGCCGCCGACAGAAGCACCGCCAACCGGCGCAGCAAACCACCGCCGCCGGCCGAAGCGCCGACATCAGCGAGAGCCTGCAGCCGCCTTCTGCATCGATGGACCTCCAAAGCCGGCAAATCCGACCCCCAAAAGGCCAGGAACCCACCGGCGATTACTCCAGCAAGAAGGCCCTCGACGGACCTCCACTCCACAATCTCTCGATGGCGCCGCCGGAGAAGAAGACGCCGACGAGGCGGGGGAGATTGGGAGAAAATATTCCACGGACTCGCCGCCGCCACCGCTACAGCAACGCATCCTGGACAGACACATCTCCGCCGACACCCGCCGACGGAGAAAAGCAGCCAAACGAAGCTCACCGAGAGGGGTCTCCGCCGACGCCGCTGACACAGAGTCTCCACCGGCAGGAGCTTCGCCGGCACCAAAAGGGATCTCGCGATCAACAGCTACATCGACGCGAGACCCAAGCAAACCTAACCCTAGACCTACCTATCTAAAGGAGCTAGGGAGGATATATACAACGGCCGGCGAATCCGCGACCCCCTCCCACCTCCGACGCCGAGCCGGCCGCCGGAGGCGAGAAAGAGCCGGCGGAATCGCCGCCGTAAAGGTTTTCGCCCTCGAAGTCGCCTCCTCTACTGTAGCAGGTCGAGAGGATTCGAGGAGAAAGAAGAATAGCGGTGGAGCGGCGCGCGATGATTGTTGGAGGATCAGATCAGGTGATGTGGTGGTGTACGGATTTTGCGTTCGGGTGCGGGGGTGTAGGTGGGCCGAGAAGGAGGCGGTGGACGGTGTGGGTAAGCTCGCGAGCTGTGTTTTGGGCCTGGCCTGAAGCTGAACGTTAGGCCTGGAACGAGATTAGCTTGTCTGTAGCCCATTACGGCCCGGTTTAACCATGTTTTTTTTCTTTTTTGTGAAAGTTTAACCACGTTTTGATCAGCCTCAAACATGTACAATGTTTGCATTATCTTCTCCCAGGGTTCTGTAAAAGAGATGGTGATCCACTGTGGGTCCGTTTGGCATGGCTTATGAGCTATGGTTTATTCCAAGCTCCATTGACATAAGCCAAAAAAGCCAAAAAAAAAAAAAAAAAGCTTATTTGGGTTTAATCCTTCATGCTACAATGTGCTACAATACCATAAAGTTGATAACCCAGTGAGGCAAAAGCCACAACAAGCCATACCAAACAGGCCCTAAACATGAGCAATGTTGAATTAGAAAAACAAAAGATGAAAACGAAGATGGAACCACATCTTTGAGGTAAGCACTTGTAACTAGGGTTTGCAAAATCGCTCGATTTTGTCTAGCAGCTTGGTTCGGCCTTTCAAAGAGACTAGTCTGAGTTTTCATCACAACTTGTTTTCTTATAAGTCTACTCGTGAGATGCTCGTAAGATAACTTTTAGGCTCAGTTACATATATACTAGCCTTCAGTTCAATAGGAAACTGATACTTAATATATGTTGGTGAAGCTTAATTTGCCGACCGATACTTAGTATGGTTTTGGTAAAAAAAAAATATGTTTATGTTGAAATATCTATCTGGCATTTATTGCCTGAGTTCTTAACTCAGATTATTAATTTTGACATGTTCTCTTATATTATAATTTTTTTATTATTGAGATACTTTTATGTTGTCAAGTTGCTTCAACTAACTAATGTTCTGATAATCGAGTTCAATATTTTTGTAAATAATCAAGTTCAATTATGCTCACGAGCCTATGGAGCCAGCTCAAGAGCTTAACTAAGCCAACTCATTTCTTGAATGAGCCTTAAAAGTTGTGCCTTATGAGCGGAGCTATATCAATAGACACCTCTTACTTGTAGCGGCACGCGTGCTAGATTCAATACAAATATTCACAACGGGATTTATGTGTCAAAGAACAACAACAAATATTCATAACGGTATTTATGTGTCAAAGAACAACAAGTTTAGTTCACTCATTAGGGATTGTTTAGCTCACTCATTATGTGTCAAAGAACAAGAAGTTTAGTTCACTCATTATGTGTCAAGGAACAACAAGTTTAGCTCTGTTTGGTGTTGCTTCTTGCTGATTTTGCTCTGCACTGTTCATTGTGACACCCCGTGTCACTGAAGCCAGTAGTGCACACCTCACAATTTGAACAGAACCCAAAAGGAAAATCAAATTTGAATTCGAAATTCAGATTCAAACAAATTGTTGAAACCATGCTTGTGAAGGAACTCGAAATTTTCAATAACATCTTGAGCCAACAAAAATCTCTCTGGATAGAGCATCTCAAATAAGAATTTTGGAGAATTTTTCATAATTTTTGAAATTCTTTTGGATGCCCAAATAAATCCCTAAATCTCAAAAAGTAACCATCTTTGACCAGCTATATTTTGAAATTTACTGGGAGTTCAGCTGTGCATGTTGGTCAGTAGATAGATATCTTCGAGATCTTTTCAATGGTACCACATTTGAAATTTTTGGAGATTGTTTGCTAGCCCAAATTATGTACCAAAGATTGGGGGAAATATGAGTTTGAATAAATCGGTAAAAGAAAAGATGCCGTGCGGGACCCGCCTGTCATCCGCCTCTCTCTCGCTGAAGACGTCGGAACGCTGCCGCCGCGTGTCCGCCGGCGTACGGACCGCGCCGCGCTCCCTGGCCCCGCTCCCGCTCGGACGAGGGGATAAGGAGCCCCTCTGCTTGGTCTCCAACCAGTCCCCGCTCGCTCTCCCGTCGCCCTCCTGGCTCAAATCCTAGCCCCTCCCTCCATCGTGTTGTCGGTCAAGCAAGCTCGCCGACGCGCAACCCCGGCGAGGCCCCTCCAGTCCAGCTGCCCCCACAAATCGGCGCGCCAGAGCTCCTCCAAGCTTCCATGGCCGCCATTGCCCAGGCCCCGGGGTGAGAGTCGAGGAATTTGCCCTCTTTCCCAAGTCCGGCCGGGTGAGCGCCGCCTCCTCGCCGAGCGATTCTCCTCTTCCGGTGAGCAGCTCCGCCATTTCCCTGCACTCGGAGTTTCTTCACTCGCAGGCGCACCCCGCTAACCCTCTCTTTCCGCGTTACGCTCTCCAGGCCGTCGTCGCGCAACATTTCCCCGCCGCCGAACTCCACCGCCGCGACCACCCCCCGACGAGACCCCTCTTCCCGACCTTCTCGTCGTCGACGTGTACCGTGCCGGGCTCCCTCTCGTCTCCGTGAAGCTTGCCGGCCAGGTCTCGTCCGCGAACAAGCTCTCCCTCAACCTCGCGACGTCGCCGGTTCCCTTCCTCCCGCCGCCCCTCGTCGCCGACCAAGCTCCGGCCATTCCCGAGCCACGCCGACCCCACCGGTGAGTTCGCCACACCGCGCCGCCCCTCCCCGCCCCCTCCTTTGCCGCCGCGCCGCCGGGGAACACCGTCCGGCGAGCACGCCGCCCTCTGCCGGTCCAGCCCCGGCCCAACTGCCCGGTCCAGCCCAGATCCGAACCCTATCGAGCCCAAATCCTTTTTTTCCCGAATTTCCTTAATTCCCAGAAGATCGCAGAAACTTATAAAATGCATAGAAAAATAAATATAAATCAGAAAAATGCAAACCAAATTTTGTTGGACTCCTTGCGACCAGATCTATCCAACAAAATTGTCAAACTGCAATAAATCATCTATCTGTTTTCTGTAAAAATACAAATTTGCAGATCTTGTTTAATCCTTAATAAATTATCTGTTGCTCCTTAAATCATGAACTCTTGCATGCTTATACAGTACCTAACAACACACCTACAGAGCATTTTTCCACTGTCATAGCTTGTTTAATTATTTTATTATGATTTAAATCATGTTCTGCATTGTACAAATTGTTATAAATAATTTATATTACAATAAATCGCCAAACTTCACTGTAAATTACTTCCAGTGGTACTTTACACCAGAAAAATGCCACTGGACATAAAGTGAGTTTTGAAATTAATTTAACCAACTAATCCACTTAAGTTAATTAAGTAATTAACTTTATTAAGAGTCAATGAAGGAAATACTTCAGATGAAAGTAATTAATTAAGTTAATCATTTGCACTTACAGCGTAAATGACTGTCCGGGATAATTAAATTATATTGCATCATATCATCTAACATACATTAATTTCTTGTCATATAGTGACCGAGGAGACTCCGGAGCCACTGGACTTCCAGCTGCCGGAGGAGGAGGCACAGCAGGAGGAGGAGCAGCAGACTGACACCACCGCTGACCCCGTTAGCGTAGCTCTTGAGCCAGGCAAGCCCCGGTACATGCCTTCCTGTTTAGATTTTTATTTTCTCACTTGATTGGGGCTAGTAATTGATTGTGCATTAGGTTTATTATGAGTTGATGTGAAATCTTAGAACTGCATTAGGACTACCCTTCCAGATCCTACCTTGTGTCCTATTTTGTAGTAGTTGGTTCTAGGATAACGTTAGAACTTGCTATGCTAGTGGCTAGCGGACGGTAGAAGACGAGTGGTAAGTCCCACTCGCATGATAGGAATTACTCTGGATTGTACTAGCAGAATCTATGTTTGTTGCAGACCGGACGGGGATTGTTTGTGTAGGATGGTTGGAGAAGGCTGGGCCTTCACGGTGGTAGCCCCGTCTGTGTCGATTAAGGACCGTTCGTTGTTGGCCCCGCTGAGCAAGTTTTGAACGTACTGATTCACATGCTGGCGTTTATAGGCCCAGTAAACCGACGTAGCCTGTGCTGTCCTGGATGTCTGGTGGATACCTAGCTCTTTCTATCATGGTACGGTTGGGAGGGAACGGATCACTTCCCGAACGGGGCGTACGTCTGGGACGGGGACCGTGTCGGGAAGACCCTTTCTCGGGAGGAGTAGGATTCGGCTTTGCTCTGGTGGTGCACAGGTGAAAGGTTGCCATATGTGGTCTGCTTTCAGGCGCATATGTCGTGTGGTCAGGTTTCTCCTGCAGGATGTACATCGATGCCGCCGCTCTCGGAAATGAGCACCCCGCTTGTTCACTGCGCCACATCGTAGTGTGATTATGGATGATGATGGATGATTACGATGATATACTTATTGCCTTACTTACTGTACTTATTTACTACTGCACTGTTGATATGATGTATTGTTACCTGTTTTAGTGATAAGTGCACTGTATTATTGGTTAAGTACTTAATTGGAATTAAAACTTGAAAGTAAGGACCAAGTAATTAGTGCGGTTTTATGCGCATGAGTCAGCCTACCCTTTGTAGCCTTGCATACTAGGAGTCGGCTGTAGTTAGCCACGTTGACGGGTAAGTCTTGCTGAGTATTAGTTGCTCAGAGTTTGGCTCTTTATGTTTTTGTGCAGGTATCGTTTTTGCTTCCGCTGTTGCTTGGTGGAGTTTCTCAGCAGGTCCACATCGCAGAGCTTCGATGTGCGGCCTTTGTATCATCGAGAGTAGTAGTTGTTTTAGGTATCTTCAGAATTCCGCTGTGCTACTCACGTGTTTTAAACCATTTGAGACTTATAATAACTTAAAGATGTAAACATTTGTGCTTATTTATGTGATGTACTGTTGTGTCCGTTCACCGACACTTCCGACTCGATCCTGCGAAAAGCGGAAACGCTTCATGCCCTGTTCACGGGAGCTAAGCAGCAACACCAAACCCGCTCCCTCGACTCCCAACTAGTTTTGTCTCAATAATAGACCGCGGGGAGCTAGGAGCGGAGCGGTGAAGAGGCACAACAAACGGCCCGTTATATGTAAGGTGATGTTGCAAGGGATTATCATCACTCTAGAGCTCTTCTTTGATACAAATCATGTAATAGAGCTCTTCTTTGATATAAATCATGCAATAGATTCAATGGTTAGAAATCAATATGAGATCTCTTTGTAGATTATCTGTATGATATATAAACCACATCCGAGCTTCAAAATATTTGGTATTAAATTAAATATGTACACTTGAGTGAAAGGGGCCTTGGCCTAGTGGTTAAGGCATCCGAGTAACACCTCTCAGGTCCTGAGTTCGACTCCCCGTGGGAGCGAATTTTCAAAGATTTAACGGCATTTGTGCTTTCAGTGGTAGGCGACGCTCCCGTCGACAGCGAGGCGCCAGTGGTGACTTCGTATCTCTAGATTTGCCGGCTCAGTCTTCGAAGATGCTCATAGGTGTAGGGTTTGCGTACGTTTGTTCATAGGGGTGAGTGTGCGTGCGTTGTGAGTGTCTGAGTTGTACTGTGTAATCTAAAAAAAAATATGTACACTTGAAAGGTTTCACTGGATGTATCATGTATTCATATCTTTAGAATGTTCAGAATTCTTTTGAGAGGGATAAACCCTATTCATCTCCGTCAATCTCACACAAATCTCACATTTGTGTGGGCCTAAAATTATGTAACGGTGGGATCACTTTGTAAATTACCCAGGTGATATATAAACTACACTAATCTAAAAAAGGCCCAAGAAATCTTTAGAAATAAAATGAACTATGTATACGTGAAATTTTTCAATGGATGTAACTTTTATCTTTAGAGTGTTTAGATTAGTACATATTTTTTTTTTTGACTTTTGAGTGGAATAAACCCCATTCCTCCCGTTTCTTTCTTCGAAACAACATTTTTATCTAGTCTGCATTCCAAGATTCCGAGACCCAAATCAACTCCGGTCCGTTCAAAAAAAAAAATCAACTCCGGCGACTGGCGGTTCCTTGCCTCACCTCTGCCGCCGCCGGCGAGCCGGCCCACTGCGCGGCGGAGACTGCACATCAGCGCGGTTAGGAGCCCCTTCCAAACCTCTGACCACTGATTTCCCTCTTGAGCCGTCGCTCAAGCTGTTTTCGTGTCCCGCAGGCGAACAAGGAAGCGCCGCCGTTCATGGCGAGCGGGGCCGACCGCATCAGCGCCCTGCCGGACGGCGTCCGCGAGCACATCTTGTCCTTCCTCCCGGCGCACGAAGCCGTGCGGACGACCGTGCTCGCTCACTCCTGGCGCGACCTCTGGATGAGATCCCTCGCTTTCCACATCACCGGATGGGGGACCGTCGCCAAGTTCTCCAAGTTCGTGTTCCGCCTGCTGCGCCTCCGCCGCGGCATCCCAGACTCCGGGCGCCGCCTCGCCGGCAATCTAGAAGTCGCATCGGCTCCGCTTCATTCCTGTCATTTCGATTTGACCGCTTGGGATTTCAGTGATGAACACACGGTCATCAGTGCGGCTATGGTTAATGGCCGGATCCAGTACGCTCTGTGCTGCCAAGTCCAAGTGCTCCGGTTCTGCTTCGACGATGATGTAGAACCAAAACAACGCTTGAAACTGCATTACTGGACCCTTGTTTCGGCATATCTAACCAAGTTGCAGCTCTCCGGTATGGCTGTCAATGACAGCCTTGATTTTTCAGGCTGTCCAGCTCTTCTGGATCTGGAAGTTGACAATGCCTTCCTCAACCCTGAAAAAATTTCGTCTCCATCGTTGCAGTATCTGAGCATCGCTCGCTGTGAATTTGGTCTGATGGGCTGCAAATATGGTCAAATGGACCGCACTCGAATTCGTGCACCAAGTCTTGTTTCTTTGTAATTGATACAATGTTCTGGAAGGACTCCATTGCTTGAAAGGATCCCATCATTAGCATCTGCAGTTGTTGAACTTGATTATACCTCTTACGACAAGTGTTCTACTAGTATCACTTATGGTTGTGACAGCGATATTTGTGACGGTTGTATTGATTATTATTGGCCTCATAGTGACTACACAAGCTGTCTGCTTCTGAATGGATTGTGTGAAGCTACAAACTTGGAGTTGTCAGCTCATCCTGATATGGTAATTTTCCTCTTGTTATGTGCTCCTGATGTTTATTCAGTTCTATTGTCTAAAAATCGCTTACTCCAACTACATCTTCATTATCATACTAACAGATAACAGTATGACTTTACACATAAGATTTATGTTTTGTATGCAACAACCCCCAATGGTCTTTTGGCTCTTTCATGTCATCATGTTTCAATTGAACATTCTGTATAGTTTATTCTATGCTATTACTTGAATTGTTTCTTACTCCAGGAATTCATGAAATTCTCCTTCAAAATAAAAAAGGGGATCGCTAGTGATTGTTGTGTGATGTTAATTTCATTGCTTATTCACTATTGCAAATATAGGTGTATTATTTTCTGAAACTCGATGTGTCTATACAAGATATCTGATTAATCAGCACATTTTTCTAGACTTCTAGTTAGTTTGTGCTTTTCACTCTCCAACTAAAAGAAATATTCACAGTTCTCTATGATATGATACACATAATGAACTTAATTTGCTGGTTCCTTATCTAACCTTTGCTACTTTGCTCTTTGGCTAGTTTGTTTTCGGCAGGGATATAAAATGTTGCCCCACATTTAGCAATCTCAAGACTTTGGTACTTGTCAATTGGTTTGTAGCTGATGACTTCAGTGGACTAATTTGGTTCCTCCAGCATTCACCAATTCTTCAGAAGCTTACACTTCAAGTTTCTTGCCATGTAGATTTTCAGCTCTCTGTGCTATCAAAGTTACCATGCATGGTTGATTCATCTATTAAAATATGTCTTTTGCTATAGGTGCAAAAGGATCCTGTGAGAAGAGAGGAAAGGTGCATACCACCGGAAGAATCAGTTATATCTGACCATCTTAAGACAATTGAAATCAAATGCCATGAGGTTGATGCAATGGTTGTGAAAATTCTGAAGATCTTAGCTGCCTCTGGACTACCACTTGAGCAAATTAATATCCAAAGTTCTGCTCTAGGACCTGACTGTGAGTTTCTATTGACACAATGACACTTATCACACTTATTGTTCGAACAAATTCATCAGTAGTGCGGAGAAATAAGCATTACATACCCTTCGGCATCTAAATTTTATTGCATCACAATTACTTCAGTATAATCAGTTAACCACATCAAGTTGTTTCAACTTTTTGAGTTTACGGTGTTAGGGTGTTCGGCAGGTCTAAATTATTTGCCTAGTTCCACCCCATGGAATGTTTAATGAATGTTCTCCAGTTTATGGTTTCTACTCGTGCAACTACTGTCCTCTGTGACGTCCATTTTATTGAGTTCCAGCATCATGTCCTGCTCATACATGCTATTACCATGTTATGTGATGATTTTTCAGTGAAGCTATGGTGCCAGTAATGCCCTTCCCTTTTATTTACATTTTATCTTTCTATGCAACTTATATTTATGTGAACTCCATTTTATTGCAAACTGCATTACCACTAATGCTTATTTATTTTGCTTTCCTGACGTTTTGTCTAAGGAGTAAATGATATTTTTCATCTTATTTAATTTAATTGGTCCAACTTGGTTATAAATAGATAAAGCTAGCACACTTGCATGCTCGTCTAAGTGAAGTTCATATCAATTCCCTGTATTTTACGATAAGATATCAACTCAAAGGAATTTTTCACTTATTTTTTCAAAGGTCCTCTCTGAGTGTTTTTTTTTCCTTCTATCTTCATTTGCAGGTGTTAACTTTAAATGCGTTAGTCTTAGCTCAAAGTAGAGGTAAGAAGATCCAGGCCTGCGATGCTTCTATTATATTTTGTATCATTTGAAAAAATATTTTGCAGATTTGTGTTCGGTATAGTTGTATGTTTTCATAATCATTTTACGGTTTTTCTTATTGAGAAAATAAAAATACCATTTTGTTTAGAGAATAGGGAGTAAACATTGGTTATTATTGTTTAGTTTTCCCGGTATTTTGGCATCTTTTATTTGAATATTTTATATAATATCTTTGTCGTAAAGGATTGCTGATTGCAAGCTTCTAGAGTGCATTTAAAATTTTGAGCTTCTGGTGACCATCTATCAAAATCTTGTTTGCTGAGAGCCTGAGATTCTTCATTCATGTTGCAGAAGCAAAATGATGACATTCTCATTAACTAATATTTCAACCTTTGGTAGAAATTCACTTTGTTCACATATGGAAAGGGAAAATACCGCTTCCTGCTACCTTGAATAAGTGCATATTATTATACATCGTCATCATTTATTCACTCCTTAATCTCCACAATGATACTCTATTTTTCTATATATTTAGAGCTGCTAGTTTCCTATTTAATATGGAGGAGCTTGAGTACTTCACTGAATTTCCTCTTCAATCATTAACCACTTTTACTGAATCACGCCTCAGCCAATTTTACACCACCTCTGTTTAAGGATTGTTGTATGGATATTGTTGAGCCTCGTAGTCTAGTGAATGCTGCTATTTTTGTGGAGATGGATGGAAAGATGTCCACCATGCTCCCGTCAGCTACGAATATCCCATTGCCGTTGTTGTTCCCTTGTTGGAACTTTGTTTATTCCAATAACTCAATAATGGATTTTGCCGTTTATTATGTCTGAAATTTCCCATTTTGATCATGCAGGGTTCAATTATATCTGGACAGCTTTTCATGTCAACCAGAGGAGATAATGTTCACGCCATTATGCAGAACCAATCGGAGTTAGCTTTGCAGTTTTAATATTGTTGTGGCCCTTGGCAATCAGGATATCATGGGGCGGACGCGGTAAGTTACATGCAGATCGATTCATCTGTACCTGTCATGAACGGGTTCATGACAGTACCTTTGCAACCTAACTTTTGTTTCATCTCAAATGTGTTTATATATATATGTAGCTAAAGGCTATTCATATATTCTGAATTTGATGCCAGTTGGATGTGCTTGCTAATTCTAGCCCATTTGCATATATTTGGTTCAAAACTTAGGACCTTTTTTGGTTTCCACAATGGAAAACTCTATACACACGATTGCACGCTACGACTGCCGTGATTAATCGGAGTAGTTAATCACCGGTTTGTCTCGTGCATGATTTCCCGTGATTAACTACTCCATGATTTGCTAACGACGTGATTTGCTGATTCATGAGACAAACCGATCGTACACGGCAGCCGTAAACTGCAGTCGTGTGTATAGCACCGTTCTTCAACAATACTCCCATCTCTATTCTGTAGGGCCGATCGAAGGCTCTTCCAGCATTGTGGTGTCAACTGGCGCTACATGTTTCTATGAATTGAAAAACAAGAAGACTTGTTTGTGATTTTTAACTCATTTGACTGATGCCTTTAAGTCGTCTTCTACCATTAGATTGGAAAAGAATTGTAAATGGCGTCAGATAGCTACAACTGACTTGTAACCATTTTAGATGCTCATATACTGTTGACAATTTTATGGCACCCGCACCAGGCTGCTCGCGCGGGGGAGCCTAAAAAAAATGTGAGCGCAAGCAAAATAGCTAGCGTCCCTGTTCCGATAGAAAACGACGAAGCTCCTAGACTACATTTCTTCCTCGTTCCCCAACCAAAATCTAAATGGAAATGAAACTGAAACACATCAACTTTCATGTGAATTTGAAAAAGTTCCATGTCCACTTGTTGAAATTTGAAGCCAAATTCAGATACTCAAATGGATTCAAAACATTTCCAGTAAATTTTAGAAAGCTTTAAGTTGATTTTGAGGATCGAGTCTCAACTCAGAATAAATCGTTATCAACTCAAAAGTAAAAGAAGACGACTTCTCTGCCACCATTGGCTCCGGTGAGCGGGGCTGTAGCGTGAGCACGGCTCCTCACATCGGAGCGTAGGAGCAATGAGACCCTCCTCCCTCCACCAGCGAGCGGGGGGATAGTGGCAAGCACATATCCTCCTCCTCCGGTGAGTGAACAATGGTGATGGAATTGGGGGATCTAGATCTTTAGAGAGAGTCGTGATGGACTCATAGTTTAGGACGCACAAAGTGACCATCCGAGATGAATAGTCGTACACAGGATGATATTATAACAAGCAGAGCTTCAAATTTCATATAAACATCTCACCTTTAATTATTACAAACCATGATATACAAAATGAGTCAGAAGAACAAGTTTCCAAACCAAAACATCTCCCAAATCAGTGGAAAAGAAGTTCGTAAATATCTTTGAAACAACCAAAGCTTGAGTGTAGGAGCGCCCAAAGATATACAATAGTCGAAAAAACTCCTTAGCTCTAAAAGTAACTATAACCCTTCTCCAACCCCACCATCTTAAACTGGTAACAAATTGAGCAAGGGTGATTACTTACATACTCAGCAAACCACAAGGGATCGAAGTAAGTGAAATATAAACTACACAACTACATTAGGTATGCAAATATATCACAATGAAAATATGATAAATGAGAGAGATAACTTCCTTAGTGAATGAGCACATTGAAGCAACAATATACCATGGAACCTCCCAAATCTAGCATCATGGCGAGGAATAAGTAAAGGTAAACTTGCCATGAAACTAGAATCACCCATAAAACTAGCTTCATTAATTAGAAGCACGTACATTCTGCAGAGCTTGTCCAACTTTACCTGCAGGATAATCGCAATTGCAGTCATCATGAATAACACGTCAATAGGGCAGCGGTAGGATAACATGTCGGTCGGCAGAGGTACAACTAGCTAGTTACCCTTTCCTTCTCTTTCACATCATTTTATTTTGAGGCACGCCGGCCCCATCTTAGCAACAAATGCAGACTTAACCGTGGATTCATTCGTGTAATCATGTCCGACGAGTCTCTCCATATTTCTAGATCAAACTATGTTTTTATCTTGATTTAGCCCACCATCCCTCAATTCATATGAACAAAACACCCATCATTACCATAGAACAATCTTCATCGAGAAGTTGGGTGGTGAGCGGAAAATACGGAAAGGGCGATCTGGCGATCGCGGTGCGACTCTGACGTCGCCGTCGACAGCGCCTACGCCTACTCCGGCCGCGTCTTTCACTCGATGAGAGGAGACCGCCGGCGTCTACGTGTCGCCCCCGTGGGCGAAATTCGACGCCGTTGGGCTGGCGTGCTGGCGGCTGAACAAGCAGCCAGCGGCGATGAGGAGGAGAAGGCTGAAGATAAACAAGAAGACACCATCGGAGAAGGTGAGGAGGATGACGATGTCAACTGGTCCACGCCGGTAGAAGCCTTACGAGCATCTGCAGACCCTCTTGATGGACTACGGTCTGAGGGAACTGCAGCTCGTCTCTGGGCTGGCGGCGGGGATCAATTGACAACGGAATCTGCACCTGTTTCTCGGACGGTGGAATCTTTGGTAAGAAGAGTTACTGAAGCAGGGTTTACAGTGGAAGAGATGAAGGAAGCCGATTCCCTGTTGTATGATCCAGTGATCAGTGTGAAGGCCACTGCAGTGAATACACCGGTGTCCATGGACAGGCCGGCAACTCTTGTGAGGAAGATCATCGATGCGTTGGTTCAAGGGAGGAAAAAGGTACGGATCCTGGGGCTTGGAAAGGTCCTCTCACTACGGGAAACCCCCCCCCCCCCCCCCCCCCCCCTTTGCCGTGTGCCATAGCGTTTACCGAGAGTTTAATCTCGGGCACACGGCAAAAATAATCATTGCCGAGTGCCGCACTCGGCAAAAAAAGGGCACCCGGCAGACAACAGTTTGCCGTGTGCCACGCGGCAAGCACACGGCAAAGATCACACTTTGCCGAATGCCACGTGGCCGACACACGGCAAAGGTGCAGCACAGCACTCGGCAAAAAATTACACTCGGCAAACTTTGACGCCCGTTAGAATTTTTTTGACGGCCGTTGAGCGAGGTGGGCCCGGGTACTCGGCAAAAAAAAAAACACACGGCAAAATTTCTAATTTTTGCCGAGTGTTCCATCCTGGCTCTCGGCAAAGAAGCTCCTTTGCCGAGTGCCCCAGGCTAGCACACGGCAAAGAGGGTCCTTTGCCGAGTGTTTTCTCCATTACACTCGGCAAATATTATTTCAATGAATTTTTTGGGCCTCTGAATTAATTCAAATAAAAAAGTTTTGAACTGCAAAGTTGTATATTTTGACAACATCTACACTTCTTATTTTGGTATTTTTTCATTCGACAAAGCGCTAGTAAATTTGTTCAAAAATCCTAGAGCTCCCAGATAGTTTTCCAAAACACGAAGAAGGATATTTGGAATATGTGGACAACACGTCTATAATTATTTTTGAAAAAAAGATCAAAATAAAAGTTGTAGATCTGCATAAGTTACACATCTTTGCTG
This sequence comes from Eragrostis nindensis, assembly GCA_012490785.1. Taxonomy (NCBI): domain Eukaryota; kingdom Viridiplantae; phylum Streptophyta; class Magnoliopsida; order Poales; family Poaceae; genus Eragrostis; species Eragrostis nindensis. Next base: position 543,604 of record JAAXCT010000030.1, on the reverse strand, counting down.
TTGAACACTTTTTTATTTGAATTCAAATTGTCAACAGAAAAATTGTTTGAATTTCTCAAATTTGAAAATTTGAATTTTGAAAACAATTTCGGATGGAGAAATACTAAAAATAAAAGTCGTAGATCTCGAGAAGTTATGAAACTGTCATGTTGACAACTTTTTTATTTGAAATCAAATTGTCGATTTTTGAAATTTGACGTAAAGTACGTTTGAATTTCTCAATTTTTGAAATTTGAATTTTTTAAACAATCTCACAATCTCGGATGGCAAAATTGTAAAAATAAAAGTTGTAGATCTCGAAAAGTTATGAAACTTTCATGTTGATAAATTTTTTGTTTGAAATCATATTGTCGACGAAATAATTATGTAAAACTGAAAACTACGTGTTGTCAAAAAAAAAGAAAATCAAATCTTTGCCGTGTGCCACGTGGCGGGCACACGGCAAAGATTTGAGTTTGCCATGCGCCGGATCGCGGGCACTCGGCAAACCTGTTGAATCTACACTTAGCCGCGTGCGTCCTCTTTTCTTCTCCTTTCCTCATTCTTCTTCTCCATTCCCCACCCACCGCGCCGCCGCCGCCGCCCTCCCACTGCGCCGCCCAACGCCACCGCGCCGCCTCCACCGCCGCCCCCGCCTGCCCACGGCCCGCCTGCCCCCGCGCGCCCGCCCCCCCGCCTCCGACCTCCCCTGCCGAGCTTCGCCGCGCCCTCCCCGGCCGAACTTCGCTGCCCCGACCTCGAGCCCGCCGGCCGGCCGGCCGCCGTCCGCCGGCCCCCCACCGCGACGCCCGGCAGCCCTCCCCTCCACCGCGCGGCCCCGCGGCCCCCTCCTCCGCCGACGCCCGCCGCCCGGCCCCGAAAGCTCCCTCCACCGCGCTACTGCTGAAAGGTGTCGACGGCGGCGGCGGCGGCGGAGGTGCCAGTGGCGGCGCCGGTGAGTCCCGCTTCCTCCCTCCCTATGCCCCTCTGCGCTGCTGCTGGTTCTGGATCTGGCCGTGCGAAGCCCGGTACCATAGCTTTCGCGCAATTTCGTTAGCCTTCCACTCCGTGGGCTCGTCCTAGCTTGCAACTGGAACTGGAAACTGGAAAACGATAAGCTAGGAATTTTGTTCAGTCTTGGAAGACGGCTCGTGCCTGCGAAATTTTGTGCATGTGCCTGGATGTGCTTGCAACTGGAACTGCGAAATTTTGTGCTTGCAACTGGAAAACGATAAGCTTTGCAACTTGAAATCATGGATGCTCGTGCCTGCGAAATTTTGTTCAGTCTTGGAAGACGGCTGCTGGAGATAGGTTTGCTATACTAACTGGATGTGCATGTGCTATCCCGTGGGAGAAGCAACTGCCCGTGTGTGCAACACCAAGTTTGACCATGTTGCTATGTCCAACCGTGTGCTGTATATTTCTCTGCTGATGAACCAATTGATGCTAGTTGTGTGTCTGATGCTGACTGCTATAATTTCTGAACCATTAAACTGCAATATACTTGACGGTGAACTAGTTTGAATTTTAAATAGAATAGTTTAAGTTGCTTTCATCTAGCAGTCCTGATAGTATACCAAGCTCGCTCTGTTGTTGCTCCGAGTATCAGCATCTCTTGTATATAATACACCCATCCCTTGGAGCTAATGAAAATACTAGCTAACGTTTGTTGTGTACGCCAAACTGAACCGTCTGTGTTCACCAATGCGAATAAGCCATCCTGATAGAATTCCCTAATGCCTTTATCCATCGAGCTTGCCAAGCATGACCAGCACATATCTTACATGAATTCCCTAATGCCTTATTGGCTATTTTCATTTGTGTCACGGTAGAATACGAGGAAGTCACGCCATCAAGCAATGTGACACATTGTAAACATATGAAATCACACACACACAATGGACCTCCTCGAGAGCAAAAATGAACTTGAATATAGCTATTATATGCAAGTAATCATTCCTATGTCGAAATTTGGAATTGACTCTTTTATATATGTTCCGTTCTTTGCAGGAGAGGCTTGTGCACACCATCTTTCACTCGACACTTTGCAGACAGCAAGGTGAGACATAAAAGTCTCCTCTTTTTCCATTCATGTCTGTAGGTCACGCGTAACCTAGTTAGGCGTCTCCCGTTCGATGTGGGCTCAAATATGTGATATGTGATGATGTTTTGGTTGATATATGTGATATATGATGTTTTTTGTTGATTGTGGTCCAGGTTGTAATCGATTTAAAACGTTTATTGCAATCTGGAACAATATTTTGCCGAGCGTATATATTCTTTGCCGAGTGCCGTGACTCAGGCACTCGACAAAGATGCCATTCTTTGCCGTGTGTGCCAGCGTGGCACTCGGCAAAGAGGCAATAGTTTGCCGAGTGCCTGGGACCCACGGCACTCGGCAAACTATTAAACTTTGCCGAGTGCCGGGACCCACGGCACTCGGCAAAGTGTTGGTTCACGGCTGACGGTCGTCAACACCTTTTTTTTGCCGAGCGCCACGTGGGGCACTCGGCAAAGTGTTTGCCGTGTGCCCGACAAATGGCACTCGGCAAAGTACTATTTGCCGGTACATATTTGCCGTGTGCCCTTTGCCGAGTGCAACACACGGTAAAAGGGTTGCCGTGTGCATATAGCCCTTTGCATGCCCAGGGGTGGTTTCCCGTAGTGTCTTCCCACACCTCGCCTTCCCCCACCATTGACGATTGGAGACATCCCGTGCAATGATCGCCGGAGTTCAGATCGAGGTCGCCGGCAAGGGACAGGATCAACAGTTCAAAATTTGAATTTGGATCCGGGTCAAACAGCTGCAAAGTTGGGCCGTCATGGGCTGAGCAAAGAAGTCACGATGTGGACGGGATCAGAATGGTTCGGTTTCGGCCTAACGCGCTGGGCCGCCTTCCTTCACGCAAAGGAAAGCTACCAAACTGTTATCGACAATCTTCCACACGAACCCTACCACAACTCTCTGGCGGCGATCACCTCACGTACGCCGCCGTTGTTCGACGGCCGACAATGGACGGTGGACGACCTGTTGGTGGCGGTTTCAATGGAGGAGGTAACAATGGCGGATTCCAAGGGGCGTTTGGGGGCGGTGTAGGTGGAGGCGGGCTTTATCCAACCTTCAACGGCAGGCATGGTCAAGGTGCTGGTTGGGGGGCGCCGCTGCAGGGGCCTCATATGGTTCCAAATGGGCAATCAACCATTGATGCAAGGAGGACATGGTGCACAGATGCAGGCCGGGCAGATGTGGAACAACAACGGTCCACCTCAACATGGGGGTCCTTTCAATAATCCGGCTAGTTATGGACCTAATCAAGGAAGAGGTAATTTTGTGCCTCCTAATCACCCAGGTAGTGTCCAGTATCAACCAGTAGGAGGATTCCAAGATGGGATGCCGATGAGAAGAGCTAGTGGTGTTCAGTTCAATAATGGTGCTGCAGAATTTAACCCTGGATATGGAGGGCCTAGTTTTGGCCCGGCTCGTGGCGGTCCTCGGAATCGTGGCAAGACGAGAGGGTCTAGAGGAGGCAGGAACCAAGGACCGGGTCGAGGTGACCGTGCACTGGAGACGGGGGGAAGAGGAATTGCTGGGCAACGTCGTCCGCAGCATACTAATCCTCAGGCTTTTGTTAATACTGGCGTGACTAATGTTCAGAACATGGGGGCTGCTGGGGGTGGAGCTGACACAGGACCTCGCCATCCTACACAACCTCAACAGCAACCTGTCTTAGTGCCACCACAACAACAGGGGCCTGCAGTGCCTACAAAGGAAGGTAAACAGCGACAAAGCCCATGTTGACCAAGGGAAGAGGCGGTGGTGTGTGTGGTTTAGGCGTCAACGCCTGTGAGGCCGAAAGGTTTAGGCGACATCAATCACGAGGATGCAGCTGCTCTCTGATCACCGCTAGAGTTTTTGGAATGCAATGAGAGAGCAGCGTATTGGGGAATTCAAAGCGTTGCGGCACAGGTGCGGCTGCGGAACCCAAAGTGTTGCTGAATGGAAACGGAGCATTCGACTTGATGACGAGATTGGGAGGCGGACGGGCAGGGGTAGGCTAAGAGACCAGTGGCACACTTAATATATCCCTAGTGGAAATCCAAAGCGGAGAGAGATTAACTCTGGCCATCCGAGCACCTCGCCGGAGGAAGATGAAGTAAGGAAGCACCCTCCCTGACCTCTCTCTTCTGGTTGCCCTGGCCTTCGTTCAGCTGGTGTTCTGGTGCGCTCGCAGCGACGGAATGGCAGACCAGGAGGTCCAGGACCGCATCAGCGCCCTGCCAGACGGCGTCCTGGAGCTGATACTGTCTTTCCTCCCGGCGCACGAGGCCGTGCAGACGTCCGTGCTCGCCCGCTCCTGGCGCGACATCTGGACTCGATCCCCCGGACTCCACATCACCGGGTGGGGCACCGTCGACGAGTTCATCGAGTTCGTGGACGAATTGCTGCGCCTCCGCAGCGTTGGCAATGGAGACGCCGCCTGGGCGCCGCTTGATTCCTGTCATTTTTATCTGTCCGATTTTGATACGGATGAGGAGGAGGACGAGACGACCACCATGCATGAGGCACCGGTGGATGAATGGATCCAGTGCGCTCTGCGCTGCCAAGTCCGAGAACTCAGGTTCCACTGCGAGGAAATTGACAGAGAACGCTTGGTGTTGGGACCAAACTGCTGGCCTCTTGCTTCGGAATATCTTACCAAGTTAGAGCTTTCCATGGTGTCTATCTGTGAAGAACTTGATTTTTCAGGCTGTCCAGCTCTGCTCGACCTGGAAATTGATGATTCCTATATCGCTCCTGAAGAAATTTGGTCTCCTTCGTTGCAGCATCTCAGCATTACGCTGTCTGATCTTTACCTGAGGGGCCGCACTCGAATTCGTACACCAAGTCTAGTTTCCTTGACCTTCTCAATATGTGGGGGGCACGCTCCGTTTCTTGAAAAGATGCCATCTTTAGAATCTGCAGTCGTTACATTTGAAGATCGTGATATCTTGGATAAATGTTTTGATACTGGTACCATTCAAGGTTGTGCAGACGAATGCGACGGGTGTCCGAATTACTATGGGCGTAATAATGATCGCTCAAGCTGCGTGCTTCTAAGTGGTCTGTCGGAAGCTACAAACTTGATGTTGTCTGCTCCTCCTGAAGTGGTAATTATATTAGTTCAAAGTCATTTTTTTCATTTGATGGAAGCCACATTATGTTTACTCGAACATATGGCAGTATACCATGCAGTTTATTCATGATCATCATGCCTTTTTTTTTTTGTTTGAGATCATCATCATGCTATGCTGTATTATTGAATTCATACACCTGTAATTCATGAAATTCTCGTCATTAGTGAAATGAAGGATAGATAATGATTGTCTAGTGATGTTAATCTCGCAGGTTATCGAAATATCAGGTTAAATATTTTTGATTAGTCAGCACGTTCATCTAGACTTCTAGTTAGTTTGCACTTTCAACTCTTCAACTAGAATAAATATTCACAATTCAGTAGTATACGATACACACCTGAAAAGTTATTGGTTCCTTATCTTATATTTGCTACTTTGCTCTTTGGCTAGTTTGTTTTCAGCAGGGATATAAAATATTGCCCCACATTTAGAAATCTAAAGACATTGGTGCTTGTAGATTGGTTTGTGGCTGATGACTTCAGTGGACTAATTGGGTTCCTCCAACATTCACCAATTCTAGAGAAGCTTACACTTGATATTTCAGAGGTATTAATATTAAGATTTTCAACTCTCTGTGCTACTAAAGTAAAAATCTTTTGTTGACTCGTTTAGTACAATTGTATTTTGCTATAGATGCGAACAAACTTTGAGAGAACAGAAGGAAGATGCAAACCTCTGGAACCATCTGTTGTATCTGACCGTCTTCGGACAGCTCAAATCAAATGCCGTGAGGTTGATGCAATGGTTATTGAAATTCTGAACATCTTAGTTGCCTCTGGAGTACCACTGGAGCAAATTAATATCCAGAGTTCTCCTAGGGGATCTGGCCGTGAGTTTCTATTGACACAATCACACTTTATTAGTTGTACATATTATTGAAATTCATTGAAAGTAAGGATAGAAGTTAACAAAATTCAGATGGCCAATCTTTTTCCCAGTTTTTTGTTCCAACTTGTGCGACTAACTGATCATGTCCGTTGTGAAGCCCATTTTAATTGAATTCGACAACAACCAGTTCCTTCTTATACATGCTATTACAGAGGCGTTCGTTGATTCTTCAGTTAAGCTATGGTTTCAGCTGTGCCCATTCATTTTTATTCCCAATATAAGGAACTTCTATTTTAATGCAAACTTCATTACCACTAATATAATTCATCAGTGATTAAATTTCCTTAGATTTAGGAAATGATAATTTTTCATATATAATTTAATTAGTGATCCAGCTTGGTGAAAGGAAAAAAGTTAACATACATCCACGCTGGTCCAAATGAAGTTATTTCCATTCCCTGTATTTTAGGATTGTTTACCAAGTCAATGGACTTATCATTTAGTTTTCAAAGGTCCTCTCGCTGAATGCTTTCTCTTTCTTTTTTTTTGTCTTCTTTTGCAGGTGCAAAATTTAAATGTATTGGTTTAAGAAAGTAGAGGTGAGAAGATCCTGGCTTTTGATGCTTCTATTAACTCCTGAATCATTTTTCTTGAGAAGGTTCTGAATATTTTCAGGACGATGTTGTGCCAGTTTGCATCTTTGGTATGGATGTATATCTATAGTAATGATTTTATGGTTGCCACCTGTGTTTATAAGTGACTCTATTTATTGTAAACTTTCAATACCACTAATGTTTATTTCTTAGTGCTAAACATTGTTTGTCTAAGGAGATCATTTTTTTATCTTAATTAATAATAAGAAAACTTAGCACATAGGCATGCAGGTCCAAATGAAGTTCATAATCCTTCCATGTTTTTTAGGATTGTTTTTGAAGTCAACAAAAATTTTCATTTATTTTCGAAGGTCGTTTACCAAGTTAACTTTGAATCCAGTGGTTTCAGTTCAATTTCGAGCTAAGAAGACCCAGGCCTGCGATTGCTCTATTATCTTTTGTATCTTTTGAAAATTATTATGCAGTCAGTCTCCTGTATAACTGTTTTTTATTAATTGTCATATGGATTTTCTTATTGAAAGATAAACAGACCATTTTGTTCAGAGAATAGGGAGTAAACATGGACACAACCTATTACTGTTTTTATTAGCAGGTATTTTGGCACCTGTTGCACTTTTTTCTATGTTTGCTGTTTTGTTCCTAAACGAAGTAGCTTTGCTTTTATGCTTTGTATTGTGGTCACAGTAAGAAGTATAAAAAAGAAAGGGTTAGAAGACCCTTTGAATGCTGCATATTTTCTCTATATATTGACCTCAGTTATGTTAAACGATAGTTCATGTATTTCAGTGTCCCTTTTATTTTCATGTTTTATCAATCTGTGAAGTCGTTGAAGTTTTCCATTTCTTTCATGCAGGTTTCAATAATGCTTGCACTACTTTTGGGTCAAGAGGAAGTCACAATATTCGGCAGCCTGTTGATGAATCTTCTATCTCTTGTTCATTCAGAAACATCTAATGGAGTAAAAGTTACCAGGAGTGTACTTATCCTTGGTAGCATAATATATTATAATGAATATTTTGAAACTTTAGTTTCGTCTCAAGTTAATTGTAATGTTAGTTTTCGCTTCGAGAATTCCGACTTTCTCAATTATTGTAGTGTTATTTTTACAATTTTTTGTCACTTTACTATTTTGGCGTACACAAGAGGGGAGAATTGCTGTCTGGGAAAAGAAAAATCCTAGCGGACCCCACCACTCTCTCTGCTTTCTCACACGACCGGTGTGCCCCGCTCAACTTGCCCTCCTTTTTTTCTCCCAGTCAGGAAAACTCGCCGCCCATCCCCAATACTCCCATTCTCTCTCGCTATCGCCATTGTCGCCGGAACGCTCAACCTCTCCGCCCGCCGCCGTCGCTTGCTCCCCGTCGATTCCGAGAAGCTCGCAGGAAATTTGCTAGCTTGTTCCAGTCACCGTTCCCTCCTTGACACAGCCTAGCTCGAGATCAGCCAATCTTCTTCAAGTCCGGCCATGGGCTTGCTCAACCGCCGCCGTCGAATACTCCCTCGGGTGAGCGTCTTGCCGATTCTCCGTGTCTTGAGTCTCTCAGCACGGCCGCACACTCTACTTGTTCGCCGGAATCCAGGTTTCCATCTCAATCGCCATCCGCGTGCCACCATGAAGAACTCATCGTCGAGCTCTTAGTTCCCGCAGCCCCCGTCCTCTAAATCATCCATCCGCGCCGAGGTTCTGCAAGTCGATGTGAAGCCCTAGAGCCCATCACTTCCTTCTTCGTGCTCTGTACCGTGCGTGCGTACTCGCTGGACTTTGATCTGAGCTGCCGCTCGCCGCCGGCCTGTCTCTTGTTATCGCCGTCCTGCACTCCCCTCGCACATGCCCTTTATTTTTCCAAAAGGCCGCCAGAAGCTTGATCCTCCGAGAGCGCAGCCGTCGACGGTGAGCCTGGGCCTGGCTGCCGTGGCCAAGGCTTGTGCCCTAGGCTGTGTGGCAAGTCCCCTGGCGCAATTCTCATTGACCCTCGCGTTTTCCAAATTCTAGGAATTTTTTTATTCAGCAGAAATTATTTGCAAATGGTAGAATCTATAGAAAAATCAATACAACTAATAAAAGTACGAAGTAATTTTTCAAATTTTAGTATGCTCTCAGCTACTCATGGAAAATGTCAAACACATGCTAATCATCTTTCTGCCTTCTGTATAATTTCATACTTGTTAATTAAATGTTAATTAAATGTTACTTCATGGTAACCAATCTGCAAGTCATAAAATTATGAAACTTTGTAGGCATACTTGTTTGCTGTTAGCACGCTTACTCAAAGGCGTCACTATCAAATCATGCTTGTTTACTTTATAATGCTGTTCTCTCTACTTCCTGTTATTTAGAAGGGATAATTGCTAAATTGGTCCTGTTTTGCATGTCAATATCGGATCCTTTTCGCAACTTCACAAAATTGGTCCTTTTTTTTAAAAAAAAAGTTGAAGCAGCAATTAGATCTGGTTTCCTACACCATTTGTCATTGTCCCCTTTTTGGAAAAAAAAAACACAGTGCAGAGCATGCGCGGTGAGTTGCGTTGTATGTCGCGTGAGGAGACATTTGTCTTGAGCAAGATGGCCGGCAATTCTTTGTCCTTCGGATATCCAATTTGCATGCATCCATGCAGTGTATTTGATCCTGCAAGGTCTTTTTCGACCATGATACATGCATGTAAGAAGGTTCCAAGCAGAACGGGAAGGAAAATCATAGCAAACTGGCAATAGAGGACAAGGGCATCTTAGCAGCGACAATAGAAGGTTATTGCGACTGTTGCTTGTTGGTAATCAATTTTGGTCAAAATTCAGACAAAATGTTGCCAAAATTATTTCTTGATTTTAAATTAATGGAAAGAATATTCAAAATCATTTAAATTTGACTACAAAAGTATTCAAACATATGAATTTCAATTTCACATATATAGTAGTCAAAACAGGACTAGATTTGCAAATCTTTGATATATAAAACAGAACCAATTTTGCAAATGGAATATTGGTCTTTTTGCAACTACATTGTGGATCCATCATATTATATAAGGAAAGGTCAAAATAGTATTTAGCAAACAGATAGGGTCCAAATGGCATGTTGTAGCTATACGGTATCGGATAACTCCTATGTACCAATACTAAACAAGGAAAACAATAAAAAAAGTTAAAATATTCTCAAAGTTCAGCGTTTAATATGCAAACAACTATAAAGAATTAGTAATTCACGGGACTACAAGAGACTTAAATGTGAAGCTATGTAATGCAGGTTGATTTCCGGAAGCATTAGATTTTATTTTATTTTGCAAAAGATGCAGCATTGAAACATCAAACTCTATTACCACAGAGGTTTACATAAAAGGTTCCAGATTTTATCGATTTTCAGGATGTTTTATTTCTGAGGTCTGTTGGGCTGCTACTAGGCCGACCCAACAGAAAATTCCATCCGGCCCATCGAGTCGTTGGCCGTATATAAGACCACAACGTGGGTCGTTCATTACCCTAGCCGCTCCCATTCATCTCCTTCCCCATCCATCTCCCCCTCCGCAGCCATCTGTCTCTCCTACCCCCCCTTTCTTCTCCAGCCCAATCCATCTCCCGACACCCAAAGAGAGAGTGAGGAGGTCGCGGCTGAAGAGTGTGTAACGCGAAGGCGAAGCTCGATGCTACAGTGATCCCGTAGCCGGTGGCCTGCAAGCCCAACCGCAGTTGCGACGACCGATAAGGTATCTCAAGGGTTAGGTGTATTTTTTTGATTGATTTTATTATTATTATTTTTTTACTTGATCTGAACTCAGATTTGAACTCAATCGGTAGGCAGAGAAAATACTACAAACTCAAATAGAACTTGAAAGAACCTGGCTGGGTGAAGCATATATGACGACCTTAGTTAACTTTATTAGTAGATGTATCCGAAAAATGCATGGAAATAAATCTTTAAGTTTCGTAATTGGATTTTTGTACTAAATATATTTACTTAATGGCTTCATATGTCAATGGCATCATGGCCCAATGGGAAAATTAGGAATAGATCAAAAAGGAGAGGAAGAAACTACTGTGATCCGATCGAGCTCCGTCGCCTCACCCTTTGCCATCACCGGCGAGCCGTGTAAGGAACCTCTCTCTTCTTGTTGACCTATCGTTGGAAGCCTAATTCACTTAGCTGGTGTTCTGGTGCACTTGCAGCGACGGAATGGCAGAGGACCGCATCAGCACCCTGCCAGACGGCGTGCTGCTTCTGATACTCTCTTTACTCCCCGCGCACGAGGCCGTGCGGACGTCGGTGCTTGCCCGCTCCTGGCGTGACCTCTGGACGAGGTCCCCTGCTCTCCACATCACATGGTGGGGGACCACCTCAAAGTTCTCCGAGTTCATCTTTGGCTTGCTGCGCCGCCGCGGCCTCCGCAACCCAGATGATGCATGGGCGCCACTTGATTCCTGTTATTTTGATCTGTCTGATTCTGATACGGAGGAGGAGCTAACAACCATCGATAAGGAACCGGTGGGTGACTGGATCCAGTGCGCTCTGCGCTGTGAGGTCTGAGAACTCAGGTTCCGCTTCCAGGAATCGGATGGGGAACGCTTGAACTATCAACCGCACAACTGTGCTCTTGCTTCGGAACATCTGACCAAGTTAGAGCTTTCCGGCGTGTCTGTCTTTGATGAGCACCTTGACTTTTCAGGCTGTCCAGCACTGCTGGACCTGGAAATTGATAATTCATATGTCGTCTCTGAAGAAATTTGGTCTACGTCATTGCAGCATCTGAGCATTACTTATTCTGACCTCTATCTGAATGTCCGCACTCGAATTCGTACACCAAGTCTTGTTTCCTTGACCTTATTAGAATGTGGGGGAAGGACTCCCATTCTTGGAAGGATGCCATCCTTGGAATCTGCAGCGGTTGAACTTTACTATAGTCATTACATGGATCAATGTTTCGATACTAGTACCATTCATGGTTGTGGCGAAGAGGACAAATGTGAGGGGTGTAGGGATTACTATGGGCCTAATAATGACCCCACAAGCTGTGTGCTTCTAAGTGGCTTGTGGGAAGCGACAAACTTGACATTGTCAGCCCCTTCTGAAGTGGTAATAGTCTTTCTCTTGTTATCTGCTCCTGATATTTATTTAGTTTTGTTCATCTCAAAGTCGTTATCTTTGACTACCTCCTCTATATGATTGCTCAAACATATGGAAGTATACCGTTTATTCATGCTCATCATGCTATGCTATTTATAGAATTTGTACACCTGGAGTTCATGAAATTCTCGTGTTCATTCAGATCGGAGTTTTCATCCGTGGCATATCCATCTGGGATGATGATCCTAGATGGTGGAATTTATGGCTTTTTCAAGGTTTCTTGTCTCCCATCAGTGGAGGTGGAGTTGTGTGGGTTGTAATCAGGGGATGTAATATGCTTTAACATTAATGGAATTCCCTTTTCGCAAAAAAAAAAAAAATTGATTGTTGAGTACGTAATGGTTAAATATTTTTGATTTGTTAGCTTGTTCATCTAGACATCTAGTTAGTCTGGACTTTTAACTCTTCGACTAGAAGAAATATTCACTATTCACTACTATACGATACAGTATATCTGAAAAGTTATTGATTGCTGATCTTATATTTGCTACTTTGTCTTTGGCTACTAGTTTGTTTTCAGCAGGGATATAAAATGTTGCCCCACATTTAAGAATATAAAGACTTTGGTGCTTAAAGATTGGTTTGTGGCTGATAACTTCAGTGGACTAATTGGGTTCCTCAAACATTCACCAATTCTCGAGAATTTTACACTTCATCTTCCAGAGGTACCATTAATCTGTTGATTTCAGCTATATGTGCTACTAAAGTTACCATCTGTTTTTGGCTCGTTTAGTAAAATGTGTATAACTCTACAGGCGCGTATAAATTCTGTGAGAACAAAAGGAAGATGTGAACCTCTGGAACCATCTGTTGTATCAGACCATCTTAAGACAGTTGAAATCAAATGTCATGAGGTTGATGCAATGGTTATTGAAATTCTGAACATTTTAGCTGCCTCTGGAGTACCACTGGATCAAATTAATATCCAGAGTTTTACAGGATCTTGCCGTGAGTTTCTATCGGCTCAATGACACTTTAGTTGTACATATTATTCAAATTCGTGAAAGTAAGGATAGAAAACCAAATCTATGGGACAATAGCGTTTTAACCATGATTCTAGATTCTAATTGCGTTTTCACCATCGATTTTCAGATTTTGCAAGATCACCATTGATTGCTTTCAGATTTTGCAAGATCACCATTGATTTTTTGAAAACTGATGGTAAAATCGCAAAACTATTTTGCAAGATTACCATCGCCTTTCGAAAAGTGATGGTAAAATCGCAAAATCTGAAAACCGACGGTGAAAACACAATTGGAGTCTGAAAAGATGGTTGTTTTGCAATTGCCCCTTTAATAAATGTTGATTCCATTGTATACTTTCTCATTTAGTTTTAATAAGGTCTTTTGTGAGTGCTTTTTTTTACATCTTATGCAGGTGCTAAATTTAAATGTATTGGTTTAAGCAAGTAGAGAGGTAAGAAGTTTCTGTCTTTGATGCTACAGTTAACTTGTGAACCATTTTCCGAAAGATATTGTGCCAGTTTTCATTGCATCCTTGTATGGATGTATATTTATAACATTGATTTTATGATTAATTCATATTGAGGAAATGAACAGACCCTTTTTTGTTAGTGATGAGTGTCCCCATTTTATTTTCTAATTAAAGAAAATAGATGGAGCAAAAGTTACATGTGTCCCATCGTTACTGTTATAAGCATTTATACTTTATGTTCATTAGGTTCAGTAATTTGTCAGAGTCACAGACAGCCAGTTTGTTCAAACTATCATAAGGTCAACAGGAGCACGGGAAATTCATCATAATCATTATTGTCATTTCTTTCGATTTTAGTAGTTTTTCTGCACGACGAAGATGTTTGGGTCAGTTATAATATCTTCATTGTCATGATCGATCAAAATTATATTTTTGTGTTATTAAATGATATTTTGCCTTATCATACTGGAATATGTAGATTGTGCAGTTCTATAAGAAAGCTACAAGTCGTGTGGTTACAGTAAGAAATAGAAAAAAAATGGTCAGCGGACACTTAGAACGTGCTACATTTTCTCAAGAATCTGACGTCAGCTCAGATTTAAACAAGAATTCGTGCATCTGAGCGTTCCTTCAGTAGTTAATGTTTGATCAATTTGTCAAGACATTAAAGTTTTCCTATGCGTTCGTCCAGGTTTCTGTTCAGATCAGGAAGAAGTCACAACATTCGGCAGCTTATTTATGGATCTCGAAGTAATTTCTTGATTACGCAGAAACTTCTGATGGTGTAAAGACCAGCAGCCGTAATCTCATTGGCGCTCACAAATTATTTGGTAACTTTTGTTTTCGCTTCAAGAATTCAGACTTGTAATTGCCAATGTCAGTTGACGAAAAGAAGTTTTTCTGCTATCTACTAGAGTTGCCATGTAGGCGTCTGGGTGAAATACCTTTGAATAGATGGCGCATGCCCGAATGGTCACTACCAGAAACTGGATCTTTGGTGACGGCCAAATACCCTCACAAAAACAGGGAAAACCGTCAGCGATATATTTTCTGCCCGATATATTTTCTGTCGGCTCCCCGTCAGCAAAATGCCTTCACTAATAGAGCGACACTAAAATTCAATTTTCCTGACGGGATACCGACAGGAAAACGTTTTGTGACGGTATTCTGTGACGGCTGGCCGACAGAAAATATACTTCCCGTCAGATTTGGAAATTGTATTTAAGAACGATCTCCCGTCAGAAAAATGCAACAATTTTGTTTTTTTTTAAATGTGGAATCTCATCCATCAGAAATTTTGTGGCACACAATGATTTTGACTAAAAAAAAGCATGTCACACATTTTGAGAGGTATAGCACAGATCTGATTATGCATCCTTTACATTCATAAGCATATACATTGTGTTCCATTTCGGAGCCCAGTTCTCATGTAACACATAAGTTTGTGAGAACTACCAAATAAAGGAGGTATACACAATCGATTTCAAAACTACCAACTACAATTAGAGGTGCACACGTTCCTTCCATCATAGTTGTAGTAGCTGGTGTTGTCACGCTCGATATTGCAAGCAATAAGCTAGATGCTCACTGCCATGAGTGTAAGCCACATGTATCTGTCAATATGTCAATGTGTAAGTCTGAGCATTTTCAAATATATTCTTGCCATACTGAACTGGCATACCGACCATAAAAAAGCATTTGAGAACTGATTTAAACAGCATGCATTTCAGTGTGAACTCACCAAAAACTTCTCTGAAATGTCCCAACGTCTGCTGCTGCTGCAATAATTCAATCTCTTTCTGTTCCTTGCAATCTTTTGCCTCGTCATAATATAGTACAAGAAATAAGCACATAGGTAATTCAACTGCCATCTGACTAAAAGCATCGGACAGTAATTAGAACTATCAACCCACGCAACAACAATTCAGATACAATCTCATGGCAGCTGGGAGTGAAGACAGTAATTAGAAGTATCGTACAGTAATAAGAACTATCAACCCACGCAACAATAATTCAGATACAATCTCATGGCAGCTGGGAGTGAAGACAGTACCTAGCAATGGTGTTACGGATCCAATCCCCTCCAGAGCCCAGCGATACATCTTCCAGGTACCTAGCAATGGCCGCCGCCGCGTGGATCTGCCGCCGCAAAGGTGCTGCTGCCGGCAAGGACGAGGGAGAGGGGGGGCGGGCTAGTGGTGCTCGTGGCTCGGAGCCGCACTGACCAGCCGCTTCTTGCAGCCGCCGCCGCTGAAGGAGCCCTGCCGGATCTGCGCCTCATCCGTCGGGATCTGAGCATGGGTCTCCATGGCGTTGAGCTCCCGGACCGCAACTGATCCGAGCGCCGCCCACTCCGCCCGCAGGCGCCTGCGCCGTGGGCGCCATGGCCAAACTGCCGTCGGAGCAGGACGAATCGGGAGGGGGACGAACGGGGAGGAGCGATGTGTGGGTGTGGCGGCTGAGGACGGGAGTGCGAGGGAGGGAGGAGAGTTGGGTGGATGTAGGGTTACGGGGCACCATGGGCTGATTAACTGGGCCGATCAGTTTTTCTGTGTGGGCTGAGCTCCGAAGCTCACAGAAAAATTGCGTTTCACTGTGGGTTACCATCAAAACTCTCACAAAAATGCTATTTTTCTGTGAGTTTCTACACACTCTCACTAAAATTGAATTTTACTGTGGGTACTTCACTAAACCGTCACAAATATTTCAGGCCCTCACTAAACATCTAGTTTCTGGTAGTGGGTGTTTATGGCAAGGTTCACAGGTTCTTCGCATTCATGAAATGTTTATGTACGCAAGGCAAGATACTTGCGCATATGCACACAGTAGAGATAACTAAGCGAGCACCAAATGTTGGTAGAAAGCTAGGTTCGGGCGCCCCACTGCGTGTGTGTTGTGCAGCGCCGCCGATGACGCCCAAAGAGACTTCCGTTTACTCGGGAACAAGAACCCGAATACGATCTGGTAAGACGTCCACAACCGGACTGTCCACTGAACACGGCGATCGGCTGTTGGGTTATCGGCACCTAGAGTACTTGGAATGCTGCGATCAGTCGGGAGTCTAAACAAAGCGTTGCGGAAGCGGCGTTTTCGATCCAAAACGGAGCTTTCGGTTCGATGAGCCTATGGGATTCGATCCAGCTCCCTCGCCTCACCTCTCCCATCCCGCCGCCGGTGAGCCAGGCAAGGAAAAGGAACCATTCCCTCTCCCTGGTGGACTCCTAATCCACTCAGAGGTGTCTTGGCACCGACGGGATAGCGGAGGACCGCATCACGGACCTAATTCACCAGTAGATCAGCTTTCTAAATTCTAATGGCCTATGGGCCGGCTTACAAATCAGGTACCATTTTTATTTTTTTTTAGCTTTTTATGTTTTAATCATAGTAATTATTTCATAGTTGTACCGTACTAATATTTTACATTTCTATATAGATCAATATTTTGAAATTGATATATCAACATTTTCGAGGGCATATGTCAATATTTTAAAAAAACTGGGTCAATATGACCTAATACATATAAAATGTTGAAAAAATTATATAAAAAATGTAGACAGAAAATTTAATTTTTAAAACCTCAAAAAATATTCATGTTGATGTCATATTGTAGAATTAACTCTACAGAATACATAGGTTCAAACAGATCCCAAAGGGACTTACGGTTTGTGAGAAAAAAATTTGTTTAAAGATTGAAACTTGTTTCTTTTTCTCCCACTCCCACCCGTCCCAATCAGATCTCGGCATGTGGCAGCTAGAGAGCCTTCCCATCTTATACCCACTTAGATCTCAGCCATCGATCTCGTTTGCATGAATCTCGAATACTGATCTATACATTGACTCCTATCTGACGATCTACGTATAGGAATACCACATCGCGCGCGATCAGCTCGGCCTGGCTGTATGCGTTGGCCTGTCCAGATTTGAAGGCTTCCCAGCCATGCGGATCACCCCGGGGCGTGACCCAACCTGACGGCCCCAGCCCACGGTGGTGTCCTTAGACTTGGAGGTCATCTAACCCAGAACTCGACTCAGCGTGGCCACGACGCCGCCCTCGTCCCCGGATACGCGTTACCTCTACATCTCGTCAGCTGCGACAACCTTGTTGTCCTGCTCCTCTCCAGCCGCGCAGAGAGCTTTGGTCATCATGGTTTGTAGAGTGAGCACAGTCCGCCATGGCTGCGCGGTGAGCTCTGGCTGCGATGCCCGGCAGGGCGAGCTCGGCCAGGAAAGATCATGCCGGCATGGACGAAATGACAAGCTTTGCCTACCGTGGGGTCAAGCATGCGCCATGAGCAATGTGCGCAAGCATGTGGTTCGTTGAGAGAGATTGGGGGGGGGGGGGGGGGGTGGGGAGGGGGGGCTTTTGCTGCTCTTGGAGGCGGTGGCGATTGAGCTCACCGCCACCCGCTGTTCATTTTTTGGGGGGGGGGGGGGGGGGGGGGGGGTTGCTTCTGTTGGTCGTGGCGCTGTATTGCTGCGCGCATGCCGATTAGCGGACCTTGTCGGACGGGGCAGAGACGGAAGGAAATAAGATGGAATTTGGTTGCTGTCACACGCAAATGGGATGCGTATGGGATACGCGTCGATTTTTTAAGTGGGTCCATATCTATAGACATTTCCACCTCGATACTTGCATCAGCCCCAGAGGTTGCGTCGACCATCTCAGGACACTGGCGGCCTCTCAATTGCATGCCCTGACTAGCGATATCAGTCGCACTTAGGCTAGTCTCAATGAACACTTTCATCTCACAGTTTTCTAGGGTGCCATATCAGATTTGCGATGTTGTTCTGTGAAATGAAATTGCATTGCATCTCTCAGCAGTCAGTTTCATGTCACAGTTTTATATGATTGCCAGAACATTAAATTGACCCATAAGGTTGTCATCAAATGTGCCATACAAATTTTTAGCCACATTCGTGTTTGTTTTAACATTCTTTCGAGCAGTTTCATTCACACTTATAATTTCTCAGTTCACGTTTCATTCACACTTATAATTCTCATCCTGACGATAGGAACAATACGTGCTTGTTTGTGTTAACAGGGTGAGTGCTCGCTGTATAAGCAGTAAAGCTTCTACCCCTATTTATGTACTGTGTTTAGCCAAAAAAAAAAAGAATAGTCAGTATTGTTGGAAATTAATTTCCTGCAGAATATGTGTTGTGCATCAAACTCTATTGTTTTGAGTATTCCAGATAGCACCTGGCTTTCCCTTGTCAAAAAACAAAGAAACAATGAGATTTTTTTTTTTGAAGTGAAAGAAAGAGAATATTATGTCCCTTAGAAACATTTACTCAGTATTTTCAGATTTCCAATGTACTAGGTAGGCTTAATTTCCAAAGGATAGAGCGACTCAGCGATCACGAGGAGGCAGCCTCGTTATCACGAGGAGCGTACTCGGGAATCCAAAGCGTTGTGGAATATCTAAACCCCTAAAGAACCAGTTTTGAGAAATACACTTTTGACCTGTCAGTTTCTACCCCACCTGTGTATCTACCGTTGATCAAAATCAACCCCAATTAATCTACCGTCCGATCCATCCCACACCAGCTGTCGTGGGACAAGGGGGACGTTACATCGTCATCGGACGTGCAAAAAACCTGACATTGCTTTAATTTTTTTCACCGGTGGATTTTCCTACCCGCCCGCCGAGCCCTCCCGGATTCACGCTCCCGATCTCCTTCCTCTTGATTTCTTTTCCATCTTCCCCGTATCCTCCTCCAGATCCCTCCTTCATTCCCTCCGACGAGATTACTCCTCGCGCGCCGCCATGTCAATCCCGCCGATCAATCCCGCCCGCAAATGACGCTCCGGTTTCTCTTGCGTTGGTACTTGTTTGCGATTGATTTCCTTCCTTGAATCACGCTGATTGATTTCCTTTCCTTTTCATGGCGCGGTTGATTTACTTCCTCGCAGGAGGCGCTCCAGATCGAGCCGGGGGGCGGCGCACGAACGGGAAGACGACAAGATCGACGCCCGTGTTGTCCTCGACGCGGGCCGTGTGGAGCGCGTCCACGGCCTGCCCGGCGCCGGCGGCGACGAAGACGACGCTGGAGGAGTCGCCAAGGAGGCGCCACCGGCGGAGCGGTGCGAACACGGCCGCATAGAGGACCGCGGCGCGGCGGCGCCAACGCGGGGTCTCCATAGATTCCAAATCCGCGTCGGACAAGGGCAACGTCGCCGCCGCCGCCGCCAACGCAGCTTCCGATCCCACCAAATCTGCTGCGATCGCAGCCGCCAGGGAGGAGGACCATGGAGGCCATAAAGGGGCTGTTGTTCCAGCTCTCCGGGTTGGCGCCAGGCCGCATCTCTCCTCGCCGACGGCGTGCCCTCCGACGACCCTCCTCGCGCCGACCCACCACTTTCCTCAACGCCGTCGCCTTCGGCCGTAAGCATCCGTCTCTGTCCTCGCTCCCTCGTGATATGCTGCTACTCCTCCCCCTCAATGTACTCCGTTCCGATCCCATTTGTTCGTGCAGGGGGATGGAAAGTGGAAATCTAGCATCGCGGTGGTTGTCTGATGGTGACGGCCGCCGAGCTTGTCTGCTTGCCCCCTGCATACGCCCCCAAGGGGTCAATTTCTGTTCAGTCACAGTGTTCCGGAGAGTGGATCTAGGAGCCGTCATCAGCTTCGAAGTACCGAGGTACAAAAAATCATTCTATTGCTACTTTCTCAGCTTTGTATGCTTATTTCTTTCATGCTCGTGCAGTTCTGTTTTATTATTTTATTATAAACAGATGGAAGCACCGGGGAAGAGTTTATTACTATCAGATTTAGCGGTAGGAATTCACAATCTCGACATGTAATTGATACTTTAAGCTCCTTTGATTGCTTTGTGCCAGAGGTATAAAATGCACCCTATCCCATCTTCCAATTTTTTCCGTTGCTTTTTACCAGGTAGTTTTTAGGCTGAATCAAATTTTTAGATACTATTGTTCATTCCCCATATTGTACTCTGATTTGTAGTGCTGTTCATCACTGTTCTTTTAGTGGGGTGATAATCAAAACATTGTTTTTTCCCTGATGAATTGGTTATTTTGCCCTCCCATTTTATAGCAACTGATCATGCAAATGACAATATGGAGGTCCATGAATTGCAGCCGCATGGGAGGACAACAATATGGAAGTCCCGGCCGCGTGGAGCGTATCCATGGCGAGATTCAAAGGTCAGTGACTACCGCGATCTGGACTGGTCAATCTCGATACGACCCGGAGCAACTTCCATTAGAACTCATTGGGCAGGTAGTAGCGCAAGAAGTCGATCCAACATCCCGGTCTCCGGCCTCCTGTCACACAGCTGCAGCTCATGTGCAGATACGATAACTGCCGCCTCCCTATTAATCTTGTTTGTTTCGTCTAAAAAAATAATCTTGCATGTTCAATTATTGTTCTGATGGAATTACTTGAATGCTGGTTCGGCACAGTAAGGTATCATTAATCCGTGCTCCTGCTGGAGTAAGATTTTGTTCCATTTTTTTAGTTACTGCAGTTTTGGTTCTTCGTTTCTTTTATCCAGACATGGTTTGAACTGCGTGGTTCTGAACAACTTGACTGCTGATGAAAACCTCGCAACTCCAACTCTTATTGTCCTGAAGACCTCAATTGGTGCTCAGTTATCTTTTTCTTTAAAACAAATTGGGTCATTATCGACTTCTGATTCATAGTTAGTACGAGGTAATCTTGTTTTGGTTGATGGATTTCTTATTCATGTCTTGTTGGTACCTCCTACAATATCCTCAATGATGATGCAGGCAATATATTTTTGGTGTGTGTGGTATAATGCTTTCTGTGATCTAATCATGCAACAATCAAGTTTGTATATTTTTATATTCTGAACCACAGATTACACAAATATAGAATGATTGTAGTTTCTTCGTAGAAGAAAGATATAGAATTAGGTTCTAATGATCTTTTCTGTAACTACAGTTCACTTTTACTTTGTTTTAGCATTTACAATCACAAGCTCAATATCCGATTAATTATTAGCATATGATTGGTTTTTTGCAGGTATAACTATGCTCATTTCAAGACATTGTGTAACAAATATTTATTTTGGGCATCCGATCAATTCTTTTTTCCCTCTTACGTCCTTAGTGTTGTGGAGTCAGTATTTGAATAACTAATAACGTCCTTAGTGTTCTTATGTTGTGACTGCACTTTGCTTTAGTGACTGGACTAACAGTTGTCCAACTTTTGCATCAAACTACAATTAGTGAGTTTTGGGGATTCCTTGTATTGAAAATTCAAAGCCTGACAATGAGGTGGAGTGTGCAATTGATGCAGTGATAAAGAATACATATTTTGAGATTTCTCTGATGAGTTGCTTTATTTCGAAAAAAAAAAATCAGTCAGTGACATAAAAAGTTGATGAGTTCCTGTCATTGATCATTCTTCGCAGAATTATTTTGAACTGAAGGGCTCAATACAAAGATCCAGATGTTGCTTGCAACAGCATTTACTTTTTATTTATTTTCTACTTCCCTACTGATTAATTTTACTTTTTTTTAACTGTATTGGTCTAATCTTGTAGGCATTATATTGTATCATTTAAATATGTATATATGGGCTTTCACCTTTTTTTCCAGTAGAGAAGAGAGGAAACATATGATGTTTGCATGGCCAATATATCTGGAATGTGATCAAAGATATGATGGGATGGGAAAGAGTACCAAGCAGTTTCACAACTTTACCAATATGTTTCTGGACATAGCGGGGAACAAACCAGTTTTTCTATGTAGATAGTTCCAGTTTATAATCCTTTCGCATGAGTAGCATCACCTATATCTTGTCTTTTTGTACAGATATTAAACTTTATTTCTATATTGTAGTTTACATAGATTTTGCTGGGTCGATGATGAGGTAGGAATAATGTGGAAATAGGCACACGGGCCCATCTTGTTTACGTTAAATTTATTTACTTACTTTTGTATCTGAACCAGCTGCTTTTATATCCAGTATATGTAGGCATTGAGTCTGAACCAAGTTCCCAATTTTGATTTTGATGGAATTATTGATATGGCATTTGTATTTTCATTGATGAAATTCCGATGTTCACTTTTGCCTTCCTTTTATATGATATATATATATGGCTAAGAAAAGTTTAAGTTTGTAACAAGAATGGAGTTGATTTTGGGAGGGCTATAGGACGTGGTTTAGCACTTTGATTTTTTTTATCACACCAGTTACATTAGGTGATTTTCTTCTCAATGCAAATTCCAAATTTACTGGTCAAATTAATTTTGCTAGGAACTCTTCACCTGCTCATTCTACATATTAGGGAATCTCACTCTCCATTTTTCTTACAGTCTCTTCCTACAGGCATATTGAACGCTTATGGCATTTGTTGATCTTTTTGCACCACATTCTTTATCTATGTGTCCAGTCTAATATGTCAATGGCGAAGTGCCGCAACGATCAGGTGACTTTCAGTTGAATTGTTGTCCAGTCTATAATCCATACCTTCTTTAATGAAGGCAGCGGCATTCGTATTCTTTTTGAGCTGCTAGCTCTGTTGGTTAATAATCTTGTTTCTTGTAGGATGCTAACATTTGGCAAAT
Organism: Eragrostis nindensis; assembly: GCA_012490785.1. Taxonomy (NCBI): domain Eukaryota; kingdom Viridiplantae; phylum Streptophyta; class Magnoliopsida; order Poales; family Poaceae; genus Eragrostis; species Eragrostis nindensis. The sequence continues at coordinate 520,907 of JAAXCT010000030.1, read as the reverse complement.
AAAGTGAATCTCACATTCATACCTTGTTGAAAGTGCAAAGATCTCGATGAAAAGTAACTCCAATGTTTCACATCCTCACCGCTCAAAATTTTCTTCTTTCATGTATATTTTTCTTTTTCTCGAAGACTCGAACACATAGGGCGTGTGAATGAATATTCACATGAATGAAAAAAATATAAGCATTGGTGTGTTAGAGGCAGTATATTTTACAATCTCTTTATCTGCTGAAGTAACAATCTATTTTTAATAAGCTATCCGTAAGAGCAGTTTGGAGCTGAACTGCATTTCAGTTCTATATAGCAGATGACATCACATGTCTTTTGAATTTCTTACACAAACCTGAAGCAAGTCAACACGCTATTCTGCCACTTACGGTAGACATTGCAAGGCTTCCCAAGGTAAAACTTCATCGTTGCACCTATTTGCAATTTTTTTAATGTTACGATGACACATTGAATTATTGGGTGACTATCGACAGACTGAAGCTGAAATTATGTTTTCCCCTATTTGTGGACCATTCTATAGTCCCATATGCTATAAAAGGCTGACGACAATACCAAGATCGTCTTACTGAAATGTGTGTTGAGTTCGTGGTTGTGATGGTTGTGTTCAGTTGAAGTATACTTAGCCATAGGTCTGTCATTTGGCTAATATACATTTGACAAATCAGTGATTGAATGGTGATGTAATAATTGGTTGCAACAAGTTGTCTAGGTATTCCTTTCTTTTGTTGGTCCCCAGGAGGCTAAACATATTGTATTCAAAATTGTCTTGCTCATGTATAAAATGGCACTATCTTTCCATGTATGTTTCCATTCCTACAAGATTAAAGGTGTGTTTTAGTATAAATAAATGGTACCACAATTCTCCCTTCCTCTTTAGATTCCATTAAAGACGCGTTGAAATTTCAATTTAAGCTACAAATGTCCTGCCAAGTGATGCGTTTTTCTCGATCACGTGCGTGGCGCACGTGCATTTTTACTAGTATATATATATGTCCCCACTTCCCAAGTCAAAAACCCAGCGGAGAGAAATAAACTCCGGCGATCTGCGATCGAGCTCCCTCCGGCCCCTCACCTCTTCGCCGCCGGCGAGCCGGGTAAGGAACAACATCCCTACGATCCCCATTCTATCTTTTCTGGTTGCCCTGTCGTGGCCTTAACCTGTTCTTCTGGTGCCCTCTCGCAGCGACGGAATGGCGGAGGACCGAATCAGCACGCTGCCAGACGGCGTCTTGGAGCTGATACTGTCCTTCCTCCCCTTGCACGAGGCCGTGCAGACGTCCGTGCTCGCCCGCTCATGGCGCCACCTCTGGATGAGGTCCCCCTCTATCAGCATCGTCTCGTGGGGTTATGCCGATGAGTTCTACGAGTTCGTGTCCCGCTTGCTTCGTCACCGCCGCCTCGGCGCTCCGGGCTCCAGGCGCCACGCCACCGGCAATCGAGGCGCCGTGTGGGCGCCGCTTGATTACTGTTATTTCGATTTATTATCCTCTTGGAAGGATCCGGATGGTGAGGAGGAGGCCGTGGATGCCGCACTCGTGGATCGTTGGATCCGGTACGCTCTGCGTTGCAACGTCCGACAACTCGTGATCGACTTCGGTTACGATGAAAGTACAGGAGCACGCTTGGAGTTGGAACCGCACCGGTGGTCTCTTGCTTCGGAGTATCTGACCAAGCTATACCTCTGCAGTGTGGCTGTCGACGGCGACCTTGATTTTTCAGGATGTCCAGCACTGCTGGTTCTGGAAATTTGGGATTCTCGCCTCGACACTCTAGAAATTTTTTCTTCATCGTTGCAGCATCTGAACATTACTCATTCTGATTTTTTTCTGGAGGACCGCACTCGAATTCGTACTCCAAGTCTTGTTTCGTTGTGTCTAATATGTGAGGGAGCAGCTCCACTGCTTCAAAGGATACCATCGCTAGAATCCGCAGCTGTTGAACTTGATTATGAGTACCATTGTTGTATTAGTCGTGGCATTCGTGGTTGTAGCGAAGACAACTGTGATGGTTGTCGAAGTTACTATGGGACTCGTAATGACCGCACAACCTGTGTGCTTTTGAGTGGTTTGTCGGAAGCTGCAAGCTTGAAGTTGTCAGCCGATCCTGAAGTGGTAATAGTCTTGCTCTTGTTATCTGCTCCTGATTTATTTAATCTCAAATTAAGTTGATTTTTTTGACTGCCTCCACCTTATGATTACTCTAAGATAATGATTGTTGACTGGGTTGAATTTCTCAGTTACAAAAGTATCAGATAAATATTTGTTATTTGTCAGCACGTTCTTCTAGACTTCTAGTTTGTACTTTTTTCTTTTCAACAATGAGAAATATTCACAATAAAATATTATACCATACACCTCAAATATTTCTGGTTCCTTACCTGACATTTGCTGCTTGGCTCTTTCTCTAGTATGTTTTCAGCAGGGATATAAAATGGTGCCCCACATTCAACAATCTGAAGACTTTGGTACTCACCGATTGGTTTGTGGCTGATGACTTCAGCGGACTAATTTGGTTCCTCCGACATTCACCAATTCTGGAGAAGCTTACACTAAAACTCTCTCTGGTATTTCTACTTTGAATTTCAGCTCTCTACTATTAAAGTTATCATACACGTCGATTCGTTTTGTAAAATGTCTTTTGCAACAGTGGAACAAAAACTCGGTGAGGACAGAAGAAAGATGCAAACCACGAGAACAATCAGTTGTATCTGCTCAACTTAAGACAATTCAAATAGAATGCAGTGAGGTTAATGCTATGGTTGTTGAAATTCTGAAAATCTTAGCTGCCTCAGGAATAAAACAGGAGCAAATTAATATCAAGAGTTCTACCACAGGATCTGGCTGTAAGTTCTGCTGACACAATGAAACTTTGTTCACACAAATTCATCACTAGCAAGGGAAATAAATCCATTGGAATTTAATAAATTTAATTGCAACAGAATACTCACATACTTTAGTACAAACAATATCAGTGTAATTTGTTGAACATATGATTTGTTCCATAAACTTAAAAGTTTACAGTGTTAGGTTGTTTGGATGGTCTAAATTATTTGCCCAGTTCCACCCATTTAATGTTTTATGAATGTTATCCAGTTTCGGGTAACTATTCATTTGAGCAACCTGTCGTCCTGCTATATGACTGGTGCCCTTCTTTTAATTACATTATATCTTCATTTGCTACCTGTGATGTGACATTAATTTTACGGCCAACGTCATTATCACTAGTATTTATTTCTCAGTGCTAAACATTTTTTTGTCTATGGAGTTGAAATTATTTTTTTCTTATTTAATTAAATTCGTCCTCCCTGGTAATAAAAAGAAAAACCTAGCAGAATTGCGTGCAGGTCCAAGTGATGCTCTTATTCCTTTCAAGATTTTTTTAGGATTGTTACCAAGTAAACAAGTTATCATTTATTTTTGAAGGTCCTTTATGAGTGTTTTTTTGCTTTTTTTTATTTTTCTTCTTTGTTTCTTTGTAGGAGTGCGATTCTTGTATTATCTTTTGAACTTTCCTTTTAAAACTATTTTGCAATGTGTCCTCTGTAAAACTGTTTTTATTAAAAGTCTCATGATTTTATTATTGAAGGATAAACTGACCATTTTGTTTAGAGAATAGGGACTAAACATAGACAGATGTTATTATTGGTTTCTAATTGTCTATGTTTACTGTTTTATTTAAGTCCTCACTGAAGTAGCTTTGCTATTATATTTTCTTTGGAACTATTGTATCTTACCCTCACTCTTGAATCTAATACTGATTTTACCCTTAGTTTGTTAACTATGTGATTTCACCCCTGGTTTTCCAACTTGAAGCCTGAGTCTATTGGGGGGAGGGGGTAAAATCGCAATAATTCTATCTTGATTTTACCCCTGCTGAGGGTAACCTACGGGTAAAATCATAATTAGAGATTATAGTGAGGGTAAGAACGCAATTGGCCCATTTTCTTTCGTGGTAACAGTAAGAAGCAGAAAAAGTAACAGTTAGTAGACCCTTAAAAAGCTATATATTTTCTCAATAGTTTGACCTCAGCTATGTTAAAAGACAATTAATGCATTTACTATCCCGTCTATATATAATCATGTTTCATCAATCTGTGAATTCGCTGAAGTTTTTCATTTCTCTAATGCAGGTTTCAGTAACGTTTGGGTCTAGAGGAAGTTGCAATATTCAGCAGCATGTTGATGGACTTTCTCTCTCTTGATTATTCAGAGACATCTAATGGATCTTCTATCTTTTGATCGTCGTTGGTAGCAACAGATTATATTGAATCAAAACTTCAGTTTCGTCTCAAGTCATTGTATAATGTAGGTTTTCGCTTCGAGAGACTCACAGTTGTTATTGCCAATGGTGATGAGGAACCGTTTACAATTTTTTTCAAGTATGCTATCTATTGTGAGAAGCCAGTGCCAATGGTCAATACAAATTAATCCCAAATTGCTCAAATATTTGTCAAATTTGAATCTTGTGAAGAATTATTTTTCAATAAAACTGCGCGTTTGACAAACTGACATACAAGTAGTGAATTGAAATTGTGGCAGAATTTTTTGTCACTGTTTAGGTTACCAAATAACTGTCTAAACCTTCAAAAATCAACACATTTGACAAGCCGTCACTGAAACCCATCAGACATCTAATTTTAAGAAAATTTTGCGGCAGTTTTAATATTTGTTTCAGTGCGCACAAGAGGGAAGAATTTCCGTCTGGGAAAAGAAAAATCCTTGCGCACCCCCCTGTCATCCTCATTGTCTCTGCCTTCTCCGCGTGGCCGACGTCGATCAGCCATGCCGTTGCCCACTCAGCTTTCCCTCTGTTTTTGTCTCCCCGGTCGGGAAAACTCACCGCCCATCCCCATTCTATCCATATCTCTCTCTATCGCTCACCATTGTCGCCGCCCTGATCAAGCTCGCCGACCGCAGCCGTCGCTTGGTCTTCGTCGAGTCCAAGCAGCTTGAAGGATGCCCAGGGGAATGTGCTAGCTTCTACGGTACCCATTCCCTCTTTGACATAGCTTGCTCGAGACCGTACCGATCCTCTTTACGTCCAGCCATGCGCTAGCTCAACCACTACCGTCAAATACTCCGGTGAGCGGTTTGTCGATTTCTCGCGTCTTGAGTTTCTCTGAGAGCCCACATCTTCGTTTCCTAAACCTCTTCTTCGCATCTTCATACAGCTACCCCGAAATCCAAGTTTCCGTCGCCGCCATGAAGACCTCAATGTCGAGCTCTGAGTTGCACCTCCCATCGTCTACATCATCCACACCAAGGTTCTAAAAGTCGAGATGAGGCTCTAGAGTAGCTCTCCTCCCTTCTTTGCACTTTGTACCGTGTGTATGTGCTTGCTGGACTTTGGACCGAGCTGCCGCTCGCCGCCGGCCTATCTTACCTTATCACCATCGTGCACTTCCCCACAAACGGACTCGCGCCAATGCACAGATACCACATGTGCCCTTTATTTTCCAAGAAGTTGGATCCCCCGAGAGCGCCGCCTTCGCCAGCGAGCCTTGCCGCCATGGCCTAGGCTTGGCTCCGATCTGGTGCATCTACATAGATCCGGTGCGCCCAGGGCTCCCCTGGCACAAATCTCATTGTCGACCATCGAGTTTTCCAAAGTCAAGGAAATTTCTTTATTCGGCAGAAATTATTTGCAAATGGTATAATGTATAGAAAAATCAATAAAACTGATAAAGGTATGAAGTAATTTTTAAAATTTTGTATGCTCTCAACTACTCAAGGAAAATGTCAAACGCATGGTAATCATCTTTATTCCTTCTGTATAATTTCATTAAATGCTAATCATCTTTCTGCGTTCTGTATAACATTTTAATTAAATGTTAATTCTTGGTAACCAATCTGCAAGTCACAAAATTATGAAACTTTGCAGGCATACTTGTTTGCTGTTAGCACGCTTACTCAAAGGCGTCACTGTCAATGCCTTTGAGTAATCTATATATAGTATATATAGTAGTCGAAACAGGACTGGGATTTGCAAATATTTGACAAAACAGAACCTTTTTTTCAAAGGGCATATTGGTCTATTTCAAGCCACTTAACAGCATTAATATCTATGTTGGGCATATAAGGAAAGGTCCATAGTATGTACCAAAAGGGTCCCAAATGGTATGTACCCAAATAGTAGCTATACAGTATCGGATAACTCCTACATACCAACAGTAAATAAGGTAAAAGATCAAAAAAAAAATCAAGTAGTCTCGAAGTCCAGCGTTTAATATGCAAACAACGGTTAATAATTAGTAATTTACGGGACTACAAGAGACTTAGATGTAAAACTATGTACTGCAGGTTGATTTCAAGAAGAATTAGGTTTTATTCTGCAAATGATGCAATATTAAAACATCGAACTCTATTACTAGAGAGGTTTACAGAAAAAGTTCCATGTTTTTTTGATTTTCAGGATTTGTTTTTTGTTCGAAGATCTGTTGGGCCGGTACTAGGCCGACCCAACCGAAAATTCTATCCTAGCCCATCGAATCATTGGCCGTATATAAGGTCACGACGTGGGTCCGTAACCCTAGCTAGCCGCTCCCATTCATCTCCTTCCCCTTCCATCTTCCCCTCCGCCGCCATCCGTCTCCCTTGCGCCCCTTTCTTCTCGGCCCCAATCCATCTCCCGAGACCGAAAGAGAGAGAGAGAGAGTGAGGAGGTGGCAACTGACAATCCACAACAACAAGGCAAAGCTAGATGTTATAGTGATCCCCTAGCCAGTGGATTGCAAGCCCTTCCACGGTGGTGACGACCGATAAGGTATTCAAGGGTTAGGTGGATTTTTTTATTGATTTTTTTTTTTGTTTTTTACTCGACTGAACTTAGATATGAACTCCGTAGGCAGAGAAAATTTTACAAACTCGAAAGAACTTGAAAGAACCTGGCTGGCTGAGGTATATATAGAATAGAAAGCAAAACGAAATCAGAAATGATGAATGTCCGGAAACATGGAAAATAAATCTTTAAGTTTCGAAGGGGATTTTTGTACTAAATTTATTTACTTAATCGCTTAATATGTCACTTGTACTAAATCTATAGCATCATGGCCGGATAAGGAACTTCTCTCTCCTTGTTGGCTTATCGTCGGAAGCCTAATTCACACAGCTGGTGTTCTGGTGCACTTGCAGCGACGGAATGGCAGAGACCGCATCAGCACCCTGCCAGACGGCGTCCTGCAGCTGATATTGTCTTTACTCCCCGCGCACGAGGCCGTGCGGACGTCGGTGCTTGCACGCTCCTGTCACGACCTCTGGACGAGGTCCCCTTCTCTCTACATCACATGGTGGGGAACCACCTCAAAGTTCACTGAGTTCATCTCTGGCCTGCTGCGCCGCCGCAGCCTCTGCAACCCAGATGCCGCATGGGCACCTCTTGATTGCTGTCATTTCGATCTGTATGATTCTGATACCGAGGAGGAGATGACCACCATCGATAAGGAAACAGTGGGTGACTGGATCCAGTGCGCTCTGCGCTGTGAGATCCGAGAACTCAGGTTCTGCTTCCAGGAATCGGATGGAGAGCGCTTGAACTATCAACCGCACAACTGGGCTCTTGCTTCGGAACATCTGACCAAGTTAGAGCTTTCCGGCGTGTCTGTCTTTGACGAGCACCTTGACTTTTCAGGCTGTCAAGCACTTCTGGACCTGCAAATTGATAATTCATATGTCGTCCCCAAAGAAATTTGGTCTCCGTCATTGCAGCATCTGAGCATTACTTATTCTGATCTTTATCTGATTGTCCGCACTCGAATTCGTACACCAAGTCTTGTTTCCTTGACCTTATTGTCATGTGGGGGAAGGACTCCGTTTCTTGGAAGGATGCCATCCTTGGAATCTGCAGCTGTTGAACTTTACCATAGTCATTACATGGATCAATGTTTCGATACTAGTACCATTCATGGTTGTGGCGAAGAGTACAAATGTGAGGGGTGTAGGGATTACTATGGGCCTAATAATGACCGCACAAGCTGTGTGCTTCTACGTGGTTTGTCGGAAGCTACAAACTTGACGTTTTCAGCTCCTCCTGAAGTGGTAATAGTCCTGCTCTTGTTTTCTGCTCCTGATATTTATTTAGTTCTGTTCATCTCAAAGTCGTTTTCTTAGACTACCTCCTCTACACGATTGCTCAAACATATGGATGTACGTATACCGTTTATTCATGCTTATCATGCTATCCTATGTCTAGAATCTGTACACCTGGAGTTCATGAAATTCTCGTACGAAAATGAACTATAGGACAAAAATAATGATTGTCGAGTGGTGGTTAAATCTTTTTGATTAGTTAGCACGTTCATCTAGACTTCTAGTTAGTCTGGACTTTTAACTCTTCAACGAGAAGAAATATTCACCATTCAGTGTTGTACGATACTCATCTGAAAAGTTATTGGTTCCTGATCTTGTATTTGCTACTTTGTTCCTTGCCTACTAGTTTGTTTTCAGCAGGGATATAAAATGTTGCCCCACATTTTGGAATCTAAAGAATTTGGTGCTTAAAGATTGGTTTGCGGCTGATGACTTCAGTGGACTAATTGGGTTCCTCAAACATTCGCCAATTCTCGAGAAGCTTACACTTCATCTTTCAGAGGTAACATTAATATGTTGATTTCAGCTATATGTGCTACTAAAGTTACCATCTTTTGACTCGTTTAGTAAAATGTGTATTACTCTACAGGCGCATATAAATTCTGTGAGAACAGAAGGAAGATGCAAACCTCTGAAACCATCTGTTGTATCAGACCGTCTTAAGAAAGCTGAAATCAAGTGTCATGAGGTTGATGCAATGGTTATTGAAATTCTGAACATTTTAGCTGCCTCTGGAGTACCACTGGAGAAAATTAATATCCAAAGTTCTACAGGATCTGGCTGTGAGTTTCTATCAGCTCAATGACACTTTAGTTATGTAGTTATGTAGATCGGCCCACGGCCCGCCGTCTTCCTCAAGCCGCCACCATTTGCGCTCTGTCGCTCCGTCCCCAATCACGCTGACACGACATCGAGCGACACGACAATAGAGAGCAGCGACACGAGAACACCGAGCAGCGGCACGACGGGGAGCGACGACGAGCAGCGACCGACGGAGAAAACACAGAGAGCAACATGGGTTGGAGGGAGATGGGCGCAGGTGGCCGCCGTGGAAGCCGCACCAGAGGAGGAGGAAGGACGCAGGCGGTACGCCGGAGCTGAGGGAGGAGCAGGCGCCGCGCCGGAGCGGAGGAGGGACGCGGGTGGCGAGCCAGACACGGCGTCGTGGAAGGGAGCAGCTGCGGGCGTTGTGTCGGAGAAGAAAACAGGAATCTCAAACACTGATCTACAGATTGACTTCCATAGGACGATCTACATATAGGAAAACCCTGGAGGCATAGACGGCGAGCACCCCGAGGGCTGCGGTTGATGAAGAGGATGAGCGGCTGGGCGGGCCACGAGCCTTCTGTGCCGATATGGGCTGGGTGCTCCAGCGTCTTGCTGGCACCCGGGAGCCCCACTTCGCAGCCGAATCCCCCATGCGGCGAGAAATAAAATGTCAAGCAAGGAAGGGCCGCCGGATCTGCCCTTCCTTGCTCGCTCCCGCCGCCCCTGCTGGCTATAGGCGCCCTCGCTGCCCTTCCTCGCTTGACACGACACCCCCGCGCGCTCCCTTGAATGGACGCCTTAGCCGCCGTGGCCTCCGCGCTCCAGGTTGGATGCATGCGCCGCCATGGCCACCGCTCGTCGCCCCAACTATGTGCCCGCTTGTCGCCACGGCTCTGGTGAGGCGCCGTGGACCATGATGTGAGGTTGATGGGGGCAGAGCGGACTTGGAACAATAGGGGAGATGGGCCGGAACAAAACTATCCTTTACCTGAAACATTTGGGAAAAGAAACAAGAACAAATGGAAAAAGGATCCGGAACAATTGTGAAAATGGGCTGCAACAATCAGTAAAAGCACCCGGCACAACTGAGAAAAATGGTGGAACAAGGAAGATGGGCCGCTCGCATTTTCTCTCAGGGAGTCCTGAAGTGGCAGAACTACCAAAGGCCCAGATGACACCTACACATGCGGAGAGAAATAAACTCCGGCAATGCGATCGTGCAGCTCCCTCGCCTCGCCTCTCCTCTCCCGTGCCGCCGCCGCCGCCGGCTAGCTGGGCAAGAAAAAAAGAACCACGCTCCCCTACCTCTCTCTTCCAATTTCCCTGTCGCAGCGACGGGATGGCGAAGGACCGCATCAGCGCCCTTCCTGACGGCATCCGCGGGCACGTGCTGTCGTTCCTCCCAGCGCACGAGGCCGTGCGGACGTCCGTGCTCGCTCGCTCCTGGCGCGACCTCTGGACGCGATCCCCCGCTCTGAACATCACCTTCTGGGGGACCGCCGCCAATTTCCCCGAGTTCGTGTCCCGCCTGCTGCAGCTCCGCCGCCTCGGCGCCCCAGCCTCCAGCAATCGAGCCGCCTCGTGGGCGCCGCTTGATTCTTGTCGTTTCGATTTGGATGCGGATGAGGATGAGGAGGAGGAGGAGGAGGAGGAGGAGGAGGAGGAACTCGACACGACACCCGTGAATGGCTGGATCCGGAGTGCTCTGCGTTGCAACGTCCGAGAACTCGTGGTCGACTTCTACCATCGCTACTGGAGAGTAGAGCGCTTGGAGTTGGAAGCCGGGGCTCTTGCCTCGGAACATCTAACAAGGATGCATCTTGTCGGTGTGTATATCTGCGACGACCTTGATTTTTCGAGCTGTCCAGCACTGTCCGATCTGGGAATTGATAGCTCCGACCTCGTTCCTAACGAAATCTGGTCTCCGTCGTTGCGGCGTCTGAGCATTACTAGCTGTTGCTTTTGTGACGTGAAGCGCACTCGAATTCGTGCGCCAAACCTTCTTTCGTTGGACTTGAAAGACTGTTTGAACAGGGCTCCGTTGCTGCTTCAAAGGATGCCATCGTTAATATCTGCGTCTGTTCAACTTGATAAATGCTATGCCTCCGATCAATGTGATACTCTCAGCATTCATGGTTGTGGCACCTGTCGTGGTTGTGGAGATTACTATGGGCCTCATAATGACCACAGAACCTGTCTCCTTCTGAATGGCTTGGCAGAAGCTAGAAACCTGGAGTTGTTAGCTCATCCTAATTTGGTAATTGTCTTGCTCTTGTTGTCTGCTCATGATACATTCACAGTTTATTATTATACCATACACCTCAAAATTCCTTATCTGATCTTTGCCACTTTGCTCTTTCGTTAGTTTGTCTTCAGGAGGGATATAAAATGTTGCCCCACATTTTTTAACCTAAAGAATTTGGCGCTTACTGATTGGTTTGTGGCAGAAGACTTCAGTGGACTAATTTGGTTCCTCCAAAATTCTCCAATTCTCGAGAAGCTTACACTTCAACTTTCAGAGGTATTGATATGTTGATTTTCATCTCTGTGCTACTGGACTTACCATCCTTGCTTGGTTCACTCGTTTAGTAAACATGTCTGTAGGTGCAAAGAGATTCCGTGAGAACAGAAGGAAATTGCAAACCTCTCGAACCATCTGTTGTATCTGATCGTCTTAAGACAGCTGCAATCAAATGTCGTGAGGTTGATGCAATGATTATTAAAATTCTGAACATCTTAGCTGCCTCTGGAGTACCACTGGAGCAAATTAATATCCAAAGTTCTCCTATAAGTTCTGGCTGTGAGTTTCTATTGACACAATATCACTTGTATTTTACATTATTGAAGTTAATTGAAAGTAAGGAGAAACAAGAATTATCAATTTAATAAGTTTTGGTTGCATCGTATAATATCGGTGTAATCAAGTTGACAACATCAAGTAGTTTTATTTAACTTTCTGTTAATGTGTTTGGGAGTCCAGATGGTTTAATTTATTTGCCCACTTTATTGTTCCTACCAGCTGTAAGAAATCGTTGTCCTTTGTGAAGCTCAATTTGAAACATCCAGTTCCTTCTCATACAATCTATTACAAGATGATTCTTCAGTTAAGCTATGGTTTCAGTTGTGCCCATTCATTTATTCCCTACAAGTGACTTCCATTTTAATGCAAACTTCATTTCGATTAATATTTATGCCTGAGTGCATAAAGTTCTTTATAGTGTTTTTCATCTTATTTAATTAAATTCGTCCACCTTGGTTAAAAATATAAAAAATATGTCACACATGCATGCTGGTCCAAGTGAATGTATCTCCATTATTTGTATTTTAGAATTGTTTAGCAAGTCGATGGACTTCCTCATGTAGTTTGAAAATGTCCACTACGATTGCATTCCTTTGATTCCTTTTGTTGGCTTCTTTTGCAGGTGCTAACTTTAAATGTATTGGTTTGAGCTAGTGGGGGTAAGAAGATTCTGGGCTTTCAAGCTTCTATTAAGTTTTAATCATTTTAGAATGATATTGTGCTAGTTTGCATCCTCAATGTGGCTGATGTATATTCATATTAGCGATTTATGGTTATTCTTATTGCAGGAATGAAAAGAACATTTTGGAAAAATATTTACATTCTTGATAGGAGCTCTTGATCCGAGATGATGGAAGACTGAAACTTTCAAAACTGCAGTTAATTTTGAGCTTCTGGTTATAATTTATCCGAATCTTTTTTACTAACCTTATTCATGCTCCTAGTTTACTGTCTCTAGTTTTAAATTGATGACATTAGTGCTATGAATAGGACATCGTGGCTTCCAGATGATAGTACGACCCAATTGTTCGACCAGCGTCCGACTAGTACGATCCTGTGGTACAAAGATGATTCATTAGCCAAATCACGTGCTAATCAGCCGCAGATAATGTAAAGTCGTACTGCAATCGGACAGGATGGTCGGCTCTATAACATTTTCACTTCCAAATTGTTTATTAAGACAATTTCTTTAATTCGTTTTGGTTTCTTATATGTTATGCTAAAGATGTCACATTCATCATTGAATAGACACTTTTGGGCCTTTTTGTCACACACGATGAATCGGATAATGGATCCGGTGCAAAGATTTAATGAAGAAAGGGCGCGTGTTGCAATCGATAGTGCTACAGCCTACTTATGTATCTGAGTACGAATATCTAGGGTTCGCTTGTGCCTTCACCCGTCCCAACCCCACCGCCGTCCACGCCGAGAGTTCCGCTCTGCTTCCCGGCCGCTGAATCCGCAGATACAGAGGTGACCCCAAACGCTGAATCTCCGCTCCAGTCATCATACGTCGCAATTGTGGTGTGCACTCGTGGTCGGAGCCTGTTCGACGGAATGCCGCAGAGCATGATTTGCGGTGGCGTCGATCGCATCAGCGACCTGCGGGAGGGAGTCCTCCAGCACATATCAGACCACCACCTGGAGTTGTCGGAGGCGCGCGGACGAGCGTGCTCGCCCGGCGCTGGCGTCTATTTGATCAGAAGAGAATGTCTTCCAATAAGAGACCACATAAATCAGCTAAATGCAAATACGTGTAGTGGACACACCAAATGTATCTCTCTTATTTGATCAGAAGAAATGCTCTCTGCGTTCAATAAAATCCCAACAGTCAAATGTGTCTCTCTTATGTGTGTGAGTGTGTAGGTGCATGTTCGGGGGTGTGCGCGAGTGCGCGTGTGTTTTGTGTGCGCACAGAAGGATGCGTGCCCATTTATGCAAGAGAGAGAGGCTTACCTGACTTTCAAAAACCACCCCGCTTTTGATTTCCTTCAAATTATTTTCGTGCAAGGTCATGCCGCTACTCAACTGGTCCGCGATAGCATCAGCCATACCCATCTTCAGAGAGAAAGAGGAAGTTAGCAAAGTGAATTCCCTTGGTAGCCCTGTTATAAATATACATATTCACATAAGCTATTCAATATATAAAGAGACGTCACATGAGCTGGTTGAATATTCCAGTATTTCAGACAATCGTGTTCATCATCATCTCAAATGCAACATTTCATACATGTCATTTTCTAAATATGAAAAATATATAGTACCCATACAGAACAATGTCATCCATATCAAGCTAGAGCAGAAACAAATGGCATTGCAGTAGGCATAATAATAGGTGGCATCAAAATTGGATAACATAGATATGACTAATATATTTTAAACATCAAGAATCATGCCCAGCGCGGCTTCCCAACTCTATCAACAAGTATATCAATGAATGTTCCGTCCAACCGATGCTGAGACTGTAGACAGTTGAGCTTCTGACCCATAGTTCATGGAGCTCTGCACATCAGACCTTCTGCACTGTACTGTAGCTGGCTTCTGCACATAAATTCAGGAACATCAGCAATGGCAAACTAATGTGATGCTAGACAGAGAATGTTGAAAAAGAAAACAAATGCCAACCTTACACAAGGTTACAGCCTCAGCTCTATGAGAAGATTATGCCACCTTGCTGTCTCCTCAAATGTGTAAGTCAACTTTGTCACCAAAACTCCACTGCCACCAATCTGCAAGTCCAAGTTAATGGATACCGGTATATGAATATTGGAAATATTTTTAACATCAAGAATCATTTTTTCATAAAAAAATAAAAAAAGAACAAAGCACAATAGCTGATGCTTTTTGGGGTAGGCATAAATATACACTGTCATACAATAGGTCTAAATCTTAGTGTATGAGACCAAATCAATTGGTTAACTGCAAATATTGACATAGACACCAAATACTTCTCAGTTGTATATATTAGGTAAACAAAATAGAGAAAATTGGTTGTGTAGCATTGAAAGTTTCTCAGTTACGAAAAATACCACTGAAAGTTTCGAGTTATGGAAAATACCACTGAAAGTTGCTTGTCTACTCGGAAACTAGCACTTTGAAGCAAATAGCTATGAAAAATGACTATAGTGCCCTTGACCATCGATGCCTCGTCTCGTTCACGATGAAACAGAGTGGACGTTACTTTCTTTTCTGCCACCGCTCGTGGCTTCGTCGAGGTCAAGGTGCCGCCGCCCCTGCTCTTAAGAGCCGCCGCCGTCCCTGCTTCAGGCCGCCGCTCCCCTCTTCTACATGTGCCGCCACCCGTCACGAGATCTCAGGAACGTCTCCTCCCAGCCACCATATAAAAGCCAAGGGCTGCCCTTCCCCAACTCGTCCGCTGCCATTGTTGCCCTTTTGAAGCTCGCATGGAGCCACTGTTCTAGAATGCCTTTGCCCGAACTACGCTGTAGGGAGGCTCAACGGCGTGTTCTCGTGCATCCTGTGCTGCCTACTTCTCCTCTCCCGCACCGAGCGAAGAGATCGACGTCATCTTCTTCCTCTGTCTCGCTCACCGAGCAACCCATGTGCCACCATCGATTCCTCAGTCCGCGGTGAGTTCCTGTCCAATCCGTTGCTCAAGGACCTTCCTAGCTCTCCTGTGCACTTGTGTCACACGTATTTATCATGAGATTTCAGCCGGCGTCATGTTTTTTTTTTTTTTTCAATCGAGCTGCTGTTGTTTTTGTTCATATGGTACAAGGCAGAAGCAACCACATCAACAAGAACAAACAGTTAAGGGCAATTTGTCCAACATGAAAAAGTGCTAGTTTCCGACTAGACACGCAACTTTCAGTGGTATTTTCCGTGACTCGAAACTTTTAGTGGTATTTTCCGTAACCGGGAAACTTTCAGTGCTACACAACCAATTTTCCCAACAAAATAAGGTTAGTTCCTTACACATCTCGTTGTTGTATGGCCTTGTAAAGCAACTTTTGTGGAACAACTGCATCAATGGCATAGTATTTCACATCAACTTTGCCAGTTCTGTAGACAGAACTTACATTTGGGCCCTGATAATAACATTTAATACAAAGCAGACAAAATCATATGCATTAATTAGACATATATGAATTCAATCTTGATATTTGAAACTACTGCAGCAATACTCCAGATCATGATCAGTTTCAACCCCATTAATTGTAGAATTTGAATAATGTTAATATCCATTCCATAAGAAATGTACGATAAGTATATATAACTGAAACAACAATTCACTTCATGCCATTTTAGTGTTCTAGGAGATAATGATGTCAATTTCTAGTTTAGATATTCATAATTATTACCTGTAATCCACATATGGATATGATATCTGGCTTACTCTCTGTACTGCCTCTAAAACACTACGGGTCCTTATATTTAATGCGATCTGTGATAATGACAGAAGAAAAGAAATTAAACCAGTATAATAATATATATTGTTTACGTAAGCTATACAAAGACATACCATCAGCTCCGAACTAGCTGAGAGGTGAGCCTCTAATCTTTCGAGTAATTCGTGAGTAACCTCCAATACACCTTCACGCTTGTGTAGAGGCGTACACCTTCACGCTTGGGTAGAGATGTTCTACTCGCTACAAGAGTGGCCTGAATGGAATATGATATGTCATAAAAGGAAAAACTTCTTGTGCCAAAACGAAACCTCAAACGGATCATGGACATATTGCCTATTTGGGAGAGAATAAGCTCCCATGCTTGTGCGTGCGTGCGTGTGTGTGTGCACGCGCGCGCGCGTGCATGTGTGTGTGTCTGTGTTTGTGTGCGTGTGTGCGTGTGCGCACGCGCGTGCACCTGCGTGCCTCTATGTGTGTCTGGGTGCATTCATGCGTGTGCGTGCGTGCGCGTGTGTGTGCGCGCGCGCGTGCGTTCGGCTTTTTAAGACGCTGGTGTCAAATACGCGACACAAACCATATATGGATCAATTTTTCACAGATGCTGCCGGCAAAGCGCATTCCAAGCGGGAATTGTTAGTTCGAGCCACATTCTCTGTTTGTTAACAAGATGTCCTTTTGCGCTACATGAAAAGGGTTGGCCGGGTGCCTCTCTTTTCGTTTTCTTTAGGGTCTTGTTGTAGGCAGACATCAGTCGGACGAGGTGACGTTGGAAGCCAAAAAGTACTAATGAGATTTCCAGCATTTCTTTTCGCAAGAAATATCTACTATTTGGAGGAGCGTATGTTGAAGCTCCCCTGTCGACGACAAAGCTGCCTTCCTCCTCGTCCATTTCACGAAAAGAACTGAATCAAACTCATGAATTGCGATAGTACCTTGATTCTCAAAAATGGCACTTCTATTATAAAAGTTCCGACGGCGACGAACAATAATTTTGCCTTGACACCAAAACCGGGACTCAACAATAGTGGAATTATTGATTGGAAGAATGAAGGCGAGTGGAGGTTCACTTAAATAGAGATGTTTGCTAACGCCGAGACAAGTCACAAGACTGATGCGGATCCGCGTCGCTTTTGGCGCGGGTCTCATCATACTTGAAGCTATGTTCCTCGTGGCCCGACGCTACATGTTTTCATGTCCGAGGGCGAAGTGAAGAAATCCAGAAGGATAGATTCGAGCGCCTTTAATTTCTGGTTTAGATGTGGAAGTCGTCTACGTTACGCCAATGCCGTATTTCACAAGTTTTTGTAAATAGAGGGAACTTGTTGTGAGAAACTCGAAATCTAACTCAAGTATCAGTTGGGCATTTTCTGTTCCTTTTGTCATACATAATTTCAGTAATCTGCATTTATCCGATAGTGATCCTGAATGATCAAAATGTGATATGAGGTTGAATTAGAAGCATTTTATTATTATAAATGCATGATTTTAATGTTGCTTACAAGCTTTCCATTCAAATATCATTCCATATTTGATATTTCCAATTCAATTTCGATGGTCAGTCAAATCCAAAGCTTTTATTGTAGCAGCTACCTCCTCTCCATTGATGCCGACACATCAAATTTAATGATAGAGACATATTGTTATTATTTGAATTGTCCTATGATATAAAAAGTCTTAAGACATACATAAATAACAATAGTAGAAATCTTTATGTGTTGGTGTTTATGACTGAACTATCATTATCTGACTGATATCAATCTATTTTCTCTCACATGCTTTGTCTTTAATGTTTCTGTTATCCCCGATACCATAATTGCTCAGAAGTTATCACTTTTTATTTTGATTAGGACAAAGAAAATTTACAAGTGATAGTGATTTAAGACATTTTCTGATCATTTCTGATGTCTTGATCTGTAGAAGAATCCTAATGGAACATTTAGTTACTAATTTACACGTCCGAGATGCGACTCATAGGACATTCCAGTACTGCCAAATTTATGACAATAAAAACAAAAAAAAGTGATATCATCACATCTAATTGAACTGATCCTCCCAATTTACATCAAAATTATTGCGGGTGTTGCATTAGCTGCTTTAGATGTCAGAGAAGTGTGGCATAAGACAATTTGTTAGGTCTAAGACAATATTATTTATTTTTCTATTTTTGCTATTTTTTAGCAAAATAGGCACAAAAAGTCAGGCCGACACAACTAACCGAAGTGATCATCCTACCAGAAATTTAAGCTACTTTACACGTCTGAGAAGCGTGTCATAAGACAAAAATTGTTAGGTTTAAGACAAAATTAGTTCCATGTATGCCAAATTTATAACAGTACGCACACAAAAAGCCATTCTGCTATAAGACAAGAAAAGATTAGACTTAAGACAAAAACGATACTGTTTTTTTAAAAATTTATAGCAAACATACATAAAAAGCTAGATTACCATAGTTAATTTAAGTGATCATCCGAACAAAACATTTAGCTGCTTTACATGTCAGAGGAGTGTGACATAAGACAATTTGTTAGGTCTAAGACAAAAAAATGTTCCATTTTTGCTAATATTGAGCAAAATAGGCACAAAAATTCAGGCCGACACAACTTACTAAAATGATTGTCCTACCAGAAACTTAAGCTACTTTACACGTCTGAGAAAAATGGTTAGGTTTAAGACAAAGGCCCCGTTCGGTTCCCCCTATAAAACACCCTCTAAAGTTTATACCCCTCTAAAGTAAAAAGAATCTTACTATTTAGGGTACTAAATAAAATTTAATTGCAAAACCTTTCTGCAGACGGGCGTTATTTTTCGAGACGAATCTAACGAGCCTAATTAATCAATGTTTTGACACAGTGATGCTACAGTAACCATCTTCTAATCGCCGCTTAATTACCCTCATTACGTTCGTCTCGCGAAATAGAGGGGGGTCCTGGACTTAGTTTTGTAATTTGACTTTGTTTAGTACACATAAATCGTGCCGGCATCTTTGATGTGACTGCTACAGCACCCTCTAAAATGATCCAAACGCACCCAAAGTTTGTTCCATGTATGCCAAATTTATCACAATAGAGATACAAAAAGCCATACTGCTATACATCTGATTGAAGTAATCCTCCCAACAAAACATGTAGCTGCTTTACACGCGTGACATAACAAAATAATTATTAGGATAAGACAAAACTTGTTTTGTTTATGTCAAAATTTACAGTAAAACATAAAAAAAGCAAAACTATCACTGTAACTGAAGTGATCGTTTAATTGCTTTACACACATGACAAACTTGACATAAGACAAAAGAAGTTTCATCTCTGCCCAAATTAATGTTGGAAAACTCGAACTGAAGAGAGGTGTTTTTGGTGCTGCGGAAGCTGCAGCGTGTAGCGTTTCCGCTTTTTGCAGGATCGAATCGGAAGTTCTGATGAACAGACACAACAGTACATCACATAGATAAGCACAAATTTAAGTCTTTAAGTTATTACAACAGATCAAAATGATTTGAAACACATGAGTAGCACAGCGGAAGTCTGAAGATACAACAATAATTACTACACTCAATGATAAATGGCCGCACATTTAAGCCCTGCGATGTGGACCTGCTGAGAAACTCCACCAAACAACAGCTGAAGCAAGAACAAACCTGCACAAAAACATAAAGAGCCAAACCCTGAGCAACTAATATTCAGCAAGACTTACCCGTCAACGTGGCTAACTACAGCCGACTCCTAAAAATGCAAAGGCTACAAGGGGGTAGGCTGACTCAGGCGCATAAACCGCACTAATTACTTGGTCCTTACTTTCAAATTTTATTTCAGATTAAGTACTTAGCCAATAAAACAGTGCACTTATCTCTAAAATATGTATAAAACAATACATCAGAGCAATAGTGCAGTAGTAAATACAGTAATGATACATAATAAAGCAGTGACAACATCATCATCAATAATCACGCTACGATGTGACTCAGTGAACAAGTGGGTGCTCATTGTTGGTATTTCTTACACCATGAATAAATCCTCAAGCGTACGGAATACCGTTGTAGCACTTCACCTGGGAGTATTCCAAGGTAACGTATTTGTTTTCCCCAAGGAACGGTGATAATCTGCAGCAATGTTAGTTTTACCCAAGGACAACAAGAATGGTAGTAGTATAGGATTGAGAGGATGAATAAAGATCTAGTTGTCCCGCAGGACGATCGCACTCAAGTTCTACTTGTTTACTTCGGGCACTGGTATAGACCTGGTCTGCCAAGTCACGTGTTGGTCGTTTGTACGCACCTACTTATATACCGCAAGAGAACGGTGTACAGTTGTAGCACTTTTTCCCTTAGAGTATTCTAAGATTTAATATCGAACCATAGAGAACAAGCGGGACTTAAACTATTATTTAAACTACTAAATTAATATAGCAAAAGATGTGTGTGGAAAGAATGATTAACAACTAGAGATGAAAGAGCCTGCGGTTGTAACAAGGTTATGAAAGGATTCTCTCCTATGGTTTGGGGCACTGGCATGCAACTCTAATTAATGGTCGATTGATATGTTTAGTATTCTACAAGACATGGTGGTTTCGTTCTCCTCTCGCCCTGTCACGACAAGGGTTACTAGTTCCCCACTGGTTTCTTGCACTATGTGATAATAACGTATTGATCAGATACGAAATAGAAGCATCACATAGACTGAACACATCAAAAGAGTATTATAAGTGTGAGAGTTACATAACCAGATTTCCCTCGCCATGGAGAGAATATGAGATCTACTCACGCATCATACTGCAATACATGAACATGGCTACAATAGGATGCGGAATTTTGGCGTGGTCCCACAGGTGCCGATCGGCACGGCGGTGTGCCGGTCGGCACAATCTTCCCTATTGGTGCTGATGATCGGTGATCGCCGTCTTCACCGCCACAACCTTCAACCTAGGTCAAAACCTCCGTATGTTTTTTCCGTCTCCCTTCTCGCGACCCCGATCTTCTCTTTTTTAGTTCCTTTCGATTGTGGGCTGGATTTCACCGACTCCGACTCTGATATTTCTTCTGGGCTTCATATTCTCCGAGTGGGCTTCATGTTTGGGCTCGATCTCCGTGGTGCCGGTCGGCACAAGTCCGTGCCAACCGGCACGGTCTTCCAATTTCTCCGTTCTTCGGGCCTCCGGCAGCTCTTTATTCGTAGTCTCTCAATTATCACCTATTTCCTGCAAATCCTTCCGAATACACAGAAACTACGCATATATATAATAATGGGGGTTAATTGTTAGCAATAATGACATAATAAGGTATTAAAAACACCATATTTGTCATATAAAATGGGTACCTAGAAAGCACCAACAGCTCCCCCACATTCAAATTATTGCTAGTCCACGAGCAATAAAACCATGAAAATCATCACCGTGCTTTCATCATGCTAATAGGCAAAAACTCTCACAAATCTTCAACTCAGCTATTGTCAATCATCTCATCGAATTAGCATCCCTCCACAAGACTTTCTCTCAATTTTGAAAACAATTTTACCTCAAAACTTGAGTCGACCAAATTAATCACAAAGCTTATCAAACAAATATTTTGTCTCCCTTCATATCACGTAAGAAGAATGCAAAAGCTTCAGACTTCACTCAATCGCTCAAATGTATTGCCTTCCCTCTCCTATTCTATAGTATAAGGCTCTTTTGTGGATCTTGGAAAGTAGTATAACCAAATTGAATCGAAAGAACAACTAAGTCAACAATTCGCTCAATCATGCCTTCTAAAAGGGAGTTTTCATCATGAGAATTCAGAATATAAGCACAAGGATCAAGGAGAAAAGAAAACAACCGCGAATGAATGGAATAGAATTAAGAATTGATCAAGCTTGAAGTATATACAGATCTTTTTAGAATTTTAACTCTTCCTGCAGCCTGCTTCCTCTGATATTCATTTTTCTCTTTCTTTTTGACCCTTTTTTTTCTTTATTTTTCTTTTGTGCCGATCGGCACGTGCTCGTGCCGGTCGGCACCTTATTCATTTTCTCCTTTTTCCTCTTTTTCTTCTATTCTTTATTGCAGACTGCTAGCAGAGCATGTTTTGAATCGAAATCTGTCTAAACTTCACATTTGCTCGTAGGTTGTATCAAGGAGGAGGGAGAAACAATGAAGTATCGGTTTATGGTTAGGAAGAATTTGATGATGGATGGCTAGCAAACTGAGATGAACAATGAAATTTCTCCCTTCTAGCTTAGTGTAATCAAGAGCGAAGAGTTGGCAAAGACGTCTTCCTATCAAAAGGCTTATGTGTAGGCTTCTCTCATCTCATTTGGCTTAGTGTAATAGGTACAAAATCAAATCCTTAGCTAAATGCTTCAACTATGATGATAGAAGGGGTTTTCGAAAAGTGGATATATAAAGCCAAGCGACTATTCAATGAACTCAAGTAGATTGGCAAAACGATCGTCAAAAACAAAATCGAGAACATGGGGTAACACATCGATTCGACAACTAACACTAACTTTATTCAAGACATTGCAATAATTCTTGACCTCGAAGCTTAACTAAGCACACCATCTCAAAGAAAACTCTCACAATTTCACACACTAACTCAAACCATACTAAATCAAAGCAAACGACCTTAAGAAGTGTAAGGGCGAATCCCCCACACTCAAACCTTGCAATGTCCCTATTGCAAAAGAAAAACAACTAGACAACCTAATCTGAAATGCCATGCCTCCTCAACATGCTAAAGATGCTTCGAATGTTCCGCATGAGAAAAGAGTAATCCGCCGCGGCCATGCTCTCCATGTCGTCAATTCGTATATCAATGTCCCGATAGTGCCTATAGCATCTTTCCATATCATAATAAAGACGTTCGATGTTTCTTCTGCAGATTGGGCAACAGTTGGCGGGACGATCATGACGCTCATCTCGCAGGGGCGAGTTTGTGTTAAAACCTCTCTGTGCCGATCGGCACATGCTCCGTGCCGGTCGGCACGAGACACCATTTGCTTGATAACGCGTCCCCGCACTTCCTTGAGCTCCTGCAAGGCTTCCTGTAGATCCTTCTGCCCTGGGTGGTTCGGCATCAGTAGGTTCTGGCTCGTCTTCCATCGGATCCTCCTCGGGATCTTCTTCCGGATCCTCCTCGGGATCTTCTTCCGGATCCTCCTCGGGATCTTCTTCATCCTTTGCAACAAGATTAGCTAATGGGTGTTCATGCGCAGGGGATGTCTCTATATAGCTCACTGATTCCGAGGTGTTCATGCGCAGGGGATGTCTCTATATAGCTCACTGATTCCGAGGTGTATCTTGCTCGTGGCTTTGAAGAAAGACGAGCGGAACGCCGAACTCCCTCTACTTCTTTTGATCTCTTAGGGTCTGGCTCATCATCAGAAGAATCATCAGATATCTCAATGAAATCCACAACCTTGAAGTCGTGCCGATCGGCACAAGTGTCGTGCCGGTCGGCACGCCTGCCTTTTGGTGCAAAATACGCTTCTAGATCTGCAAGGTTGCGTGCTTGATTCTGTGCAGCATTGTCTCTGTCAATACGTCTCCGAATTTCATCATTGATCTCTTTAGGGGTCATGCGCCCGTGAGCAACGGGGAATCCATCATCAAAGACGAAAGTCGCAGGGATGCATTCAGGATCAGCTAGATAATTTTCAAGTTGTCTTTGATGGTCTTTCTGACAGTAAAAACACTTACATCCAAAGCCTCTGGTGTTCTTGTTAGAATCTTCTCTTGGAGATCTTCCCAGACGGTCAGTACGCGTGGGAGCGCAGTGTGCCGATCGGCACCAGTTGTGTGCCGGTCGGCACCTGCATCAGAAGTCCTCCCATCGGTTAGCCGAGACATATGGATGGTCAGAAAGCAGTCTCTGTCTAACTCTTCCCGCTCGCTATCGGTAAGGATCGATTCAAAGGTGATAAGATCATCATATGTCAAAGGACGTTCCATAGCGAGAAGTCGATCCATCGTGTACCTATCGGAGACCGGTGTGCTATCATCAATCTTGGATTTACCTTTGCGTACTAGCACCTCTCTGACCTTCTTCCGAAGGGCTTCGTCCATCTCCTTCTTCTCTCTATTGAACGCATCCGCTTCACTCTTCAACATCCATCGTTGCTTCAAGTGCGACCAGACTATTGGATCGTCCTCGGTGGGGTTAAGGATCCTGTTGCTCTCCCATGGCAGAGTTGGGCTCATTGGCGAAAGTCTGCCGCCACGCCGATCGGCACTGTTGTCGTGCCGGTCGGCACCGCTGTGCCGGTCGGCACCGCCGTCGCGTCGATCGGCACCGTCTCCTCCGCTGCCGATTCCGCCGCCTTGCACTGCCTAGGGTATGGTGGAAACTCTGGCGGCGCTCGATTTTTGATGATGAGATCCGAGACAATTCCTTCATATATATATATCCTTAATTCTCTTGATCGAACCGGACTCTATCTCTTAAATTTGGAAGTCATCGAAGCATGTCTTGGAGGAAGGGCAAAAACTCGACTCAAAAACGACACGGACTCCCACGTGCCGATCGGCACGGAATCGTGCCGGTCGGCACGGTGGCAATTTTGCCTCCCACGACTAAATAAAATCAAAGAAACACAAAACACACAGAAAAACAGCAAAAACAACAGTGCTTTTGTTTTACGTCGTTAAGCTTGACCATCCAATCACTTAATCCACATAATATATATCAAATGACTTTAACTCAAAAGTGTCGGGTTCAAGATATACCTTTAGTCGTTGGCCATTCACCGTGTATGTATTTTGCTTTCCATCCATGATTACAACAGCTCCGGAAGGAAGAACTTTATGAACAAGTAGCCGAGAATAGAGGCCCTGATTCAATGCAGCCGAGGTAATCCCACAAGTAGAATGAACAAAATATGTTTCTCAAAGAAAACTATAACTCAACAAAAACTGAACCCTAATGTGGCGGCGACTACTGATAATATAGAATCTAGGGTCGTGCAAGACCCCCTGTGCGTCCCTAATGGGCCATGACATGATACACGGCCCAAAGGCCAAAAATGATGATGCAGCACCAAAACAAATTTTGGACGCCGACTTGATTCGAGGATTAATTGCCGTCGATTCAGATGAAATTTCGACCTGGGACTGGTGCCATTGGAAAGGTTATATCTTCTTAGCTTTCCATGCATGTATAGAACATCCCAAAGAGTAGAAGGTCTGGACGCCCGATTTAGTGCAAGCTGCTTCTGAATCGAACTCAAAGGCTAAGTGTATCCCATGGTGCGATGTCCTTATCAAATGGAATTTAGTCCTTGCGCATAAGAAACGCCAACATACACTAACATAAAACAAAAGTCATTTGATATATATTATGTGGATTAAGTGATTGGATGGCCGAGCTTAACGACGTAAAACAAAAGCGCTGTTGTTTTTGCTGTTTTTGTGTGTTTTGTGTTTCTTTGATTTTATTTAGTCGTGGGAGGCAAAATTGCCACCGTGCCGACCGGCACGATTATCAAGGACTAAAGACACTATTTCTTTATAAGTGCAACCAACTAAGGTCATTAACACCTAATTCTCTCAACTCTCAGCTAGCCACGTCACTTAGAAAATATGAGCCGCTAGATCATCATGTCTCACGCTAATCTGGCCGTCAATTCTCTTGCTCGCCCTCTCTGGCAATGTACATCAGCGGACAAATAAAATTCCAGCCCCTTGGCCTCCCTAAACAGCAGCCAACTTGACTAGCTAATCCCGTTATGGACCGTTCTTCAAGCATTAGTATCAACTTTTTAATACAGGCAAAACGTTTCAACTTTTTATTACAGTCAAGCGTTTAGTAACCTCCATCCGTTACCCTTCCTCTTCCTAAGCACCAACTGCTATAATAGCCACGATCATCAAGCCTTCCAAGAGGTGCCAGATAGATCACATTCCCCTCGACCTTGGTTCTTCTACGTGTTTGTGTCTCCGCCTACAAATCTCCAACCACCAATGGTGATTCGATTCTTCATTCATGCAGGAGCCTACAAATAAGCTGTTGTGCCTTTGGTTTACCTCTTGCTCAATCGTCAGGCCTTGCTCCTTCACGAGCCCGCAACACTGGATTATATTGGTTCAGTTGCCGGAGCACCTTTTCGTATCTATTTTGCTGCCGACACCAGATTCAACTGACGTGACCTCCGCAAAAGTACTTTCTTATTCGTTGCCTTTTACTCAGTACAACTAAATGGCTGTTTTGTTTAGTTGTACTCAGCCGTTCTCATCAATCGATATTTCCCACATTTGTTATTTCGCAGGTCATTAACAGGCTTGGGATTGCTTGCATGCCAAGTTCAAAGCATAATATATTCATGTGTATATGCGCCGCATCCATATAACCCTGTTGCGATCCATAGTTTTTAACGGACGATACTCAACTACCATCATGAGTAAAGTCGGTGCCTTATGATCTCTCTCCCCTCTTCTTCATCAGGCAAGCATATTAGAATTGCTACTTATGTTGTATGTCTTTATCTCTTATTTTGTTGTCAAGCTATCATGTGATTGGGCCGCCACACATTGTCGAGATAGAAAAATAATTCTGAAGAATACATAAATTTATTTTTTTCTAGATATAGCATATTTGGTGACTGGAGTGACATTTCCTTTCCAGTAGTACTATCAATCTGTGTGATTGATTCTGCATTGTTTGTTTCAGTTTTCCGTGTTTGAGTGAGTTACAGTTCTTAAATTCTGATTAAGTAACCATCATCAACAAAGATGATTTTTTCTTGCAGGTATAGACAATGATGATAGTTGAACACTGCTAAATACAATATTAATTACATAGTTTAATTTTTTTTAAAAAGGAAATAAAATCATGTGCAACTCTTGGAGAGTGAGATTATGAAAGGAATGAAGACCAGTTATGGTTAGATTGCTTCAAACAATCTTTGATGTGAATAGTTTTATATCAACATTTGTTTTTATTTTACAATCTTCACCCATATATTATTAACGCCCTGAGAGTATGAATGGTTATATATTGACACTCATTCATTTGCACATTATACTGAACCTTCTCTTCAATGCATTGAGAACTATAGTTTTTTCTAAAAAAAATCATAAAAAGTACCGCAGCAACGCGCGGGGTACTCCTCTAGTATATATATGGCCCCGCCCCAGATTTGGGGGCCTGAATTAATAGTGGGAGGAAAGTACATGATTGAAACATTGGGCAGCAGCTGCAAAACGCCAAATCGATCATATATGTACAGGCAGATCAGTAGCAGACGCTACATATATACCTTGGCGCCGTTGAGCATGGCGTTGGGCAGCTCGGCTTCGACGCTCAGGCCCTCGAACACGATCTCCACCTTCTGCGGATCTTCAAGTCCCATCCTACATGCATGCCCACGGGAAGGAGAACATAATTAACAGAAACATTAGCCCTAGCTAATTAAACATGCACAATTAACTGACATCGATCCCTAATTATATGTTCTCAAGCTGCTGGCCATGATCGCCGCACGTACCGTCACCGGGCCTCCCTGAGCATGCGAAGGAACTCCTCATTCTCCGCGTGCGTCAACGGAGGCGCCTTCTCGCGGACGCTGGCCATGGCTGTGCCCTCGATCGCTTCAGATGCGCATGCGTGAGAGGGTGTTCTCAATCGAGAGCTTGTGGGTGTCCTCCTCGTGTCACCTATAAATAAGGTGTGAAGTGGAGAGGAGACTGGCATTAACCAGTGGCGGAGCTAGCATCAACAAAAATGCAGGAGGTGGTCCAGCCTTAGTAAATGGGGATTGCTAAAAATACAGTAAACGGTATCAAAATCTCTGTTTATTTAGTGGACTTTGTGCTATGGCAGTGGCATGTAGACTGTGCAGTTGTTACTTACATAGAATTAATTAGTGACCGTACCGCAATACTTTTTACAGAAGTAGTCTTGCCATGCCGACCAGTTTATTTTTGCCGTGACATACCAAAAATGCACGGGAAACAAAATGGCAATTTTCTTTAGTGGCGCTTGGTGTTATTTATTAATCAGATAATCTATATACATTACATAAATATACAATCCAATAAGAATCATCAACTCATATTTCTATGCATTTTTGTATCTAAAAAAATTTTCCCTGCGACCACAGCGAGCCACACTGCGGTGACCATGACTAGAGGAACATGAGGTCACAAAAACTCCCTGAGACTACTACTAGTTCTTCTTCCTCTTCCTTTCTCCTCTCCTTTCCTTCCTCCTCCTCCGACCCACCGCCGCCCGGCGGCCCCGCTGCCCCTCGCCGTTCGGCGGCAAGCTGTGCGCCTCTTGGCCGCCGCCGCGCGCAAACCCACCCCGTCCTGCGGCGGGCCACGCACCTCCCGGCACCCGCCCGTGGCCCAGCGCGGTGGATCGCCAGAGATGAGTCAACGTGGGTGGTGAAGATCGCCGGAGATGAGTCAACATCACCGAAGGTGAGTCAGCATGGGTGATGAAGATCGCCGGAGATGAGTCAACATGAACGGATGATGAGTTATCAAGTCAGACGATGAGTCAACAATAGGGAGTGATGAATCATCAATTCTCAAAGTAGACATCATCAAATAAAGAAATAAGGTCAAAAATAAAAGGTGACCGCAAGTTAGCTTGCGGTGACCGCTCTATAGTCATCCTTGCCACACCACCTTATTTGTTACCACTATTAATTAAATCATTAGCTTCGACACTTATCTGCTGTCCACATGCGCATCTTACATTCAGTATTTATTTGCAACAAGTTGTTACCTGTCTTTTTAAAACAATTTATGATCGAGCAGATGTTTCAATATATTTCTAACTTTTTGGTTACAAAAGGTCATATTGTGATGCGATAGGCAAGTCGCACATGGTCAAAAACTATCCATGTGTAAGTACCACTAAATACAGCATCAATCAATCATTGAAAAAAATTCCGCAGCAACACGGGGGTCTCATCTAATATTTTTTTTTTTCTGCACATACGTTGGTTGATATATCGCCTTCCGATCGACCTGCTATCTACCAAGCGATCCCAACGCACGTACCTTTCCATTATCTTAATTAATAAATTAAAATCTCATCACATACCAAGCGGTGTATTTATCTGCGCCCCACAAAACATTAATTACTCCATGTTCGTGAGGAGCAGAGCAGAGGAAGTCTGCCCACCATCGCACCTGTGGGATTTCTATGTTGGACTGGAGAGTTAGATATCCTAGTTGAGGAGCACGTACTTGAATTCCGCATGGTAGCGACGTTGCGGCCCCAAAGACTAAGCGAAAGAAGCCTATGTACGTACGAACCACTACCACAAATGCTGAGATACGGCTGGCAAGTCCGTGATATCAACGGAACAAGTTGTATACAGTGTCAGAGTATAGTATATATACTACTTGATTGGTTGGAATGTTACCCAGGATTTGTCATAGAGGGTTTCTTATCCAAATCTTTTACACTGTAGACAACTTAAATTCTGTATAGTGGCTGATAGATTTAATACAACAAAACCACGTTTTATATACTTCCTCTGTTTTTAAATTGTCGTCGCTATTGACCTTTTAAATTACATTTGATCACTTGTCTTCTTCAAATTATTTTAAATATTATCATATATTTTGCTATAATTTATTTTATCACCTAAAAGAGTTGAAATATAACTTATAATTTTGCATACTTGAGATATTATTATGAATAAAACGAATAGTCAAATATAACTCAAACAATCAATAGCGACAATAATTTTAAAAAGGAAGAAGTATATTCTATCGATCCTTCGTTCATATCCTATAGCTAGATTTTTTTTTTGAGATTACACAGTACAACTCAGACACTCACAGCGCACGCACACTCACTCCAATGAATACACGTACGCAAACCCTACCCCTATGAGCATCTTCGAAGACTGAGCCGGCAAATCCTAGAGATTGACGAAGTCACCACTGGAGCCTCCCTGTCGACAGGAGCGTCGCCTACCACTAAAAGCACAAATGCCATTAAATCTTGAAAATTCGCTCCCACGGAGAGTCAAACTCAAAACCTCAGGTACTACTGAGACTCTTGTAACCACTAGGCTACAGACCCTTTCGCATATCCTAGAGCTAGATAGGAACCAGCTAGGCCGCCATGCTTGTCGCTTTAATTAGCGTCGTCAGGCCGCATGGATCAGATCGCTCCACGCCGATCTCTTCAGGCGACGCCAGATCCTCGCGGGTCCGCCAAGCCCCGCAGCCCATGCTACAGCCACGGCAGGCAGGCCGGGCCGGGGCAGTTGGATACGGGTCCTGCTTATCAATTGTCGAATTTTTTTAATGCTAATCGAAATTTTTAATCAATTTTTAAGTAACAAGTCTGGGCGGTGTCTTCAACTTGTCAGACGCCTCTATTAATTCTTCGATGTCGCTGATCGCCACTGGTCGCCCGCTTGTTGGTAGTCTGAATGCCCCATCATCTACCGTAGCCATCACGTTGGATCATGCATCTTCATGGGCCCGTCATCCATGAGATCGAACCACCATATAACACCTTTGAGATTGCAGTCGTCAGCGTGCATCTTTTCCTAGGTTGCGACGTCGACGCTCGTGGCTAGATAAATAAACTTTTGGTGCGAGCTAATTTAGATTTAGGACAGGTAGTATTAACATTTGAACATAAATGATACAAAACTTTGACGGGTCAAAAATAATCAGCATTAGAAAGACAGCAGGTACAACTAGACGTACCATGAAAATCGGTTGAGCTTTCATTCTATTCCCAATGGTGATCGATCTTGCTTACTCTTATTACCTTAGCTATTTATGTTAGTGTATGTTGGCGTTTCTTATGCGCAAGGACTAAATTCCATTTGATAAGGACATCGCACCATGGGCTACACTTAGCCTTTGAGTTCGATTCAGAAGCAGCTTGCACTAAATCGGGCGTCCAGACCTCGTACTCTTTGGGATGTTCTATACATGCATGGAAAGCTAAGAAGATATAACCTTTCCAATGGCACCAGTCCCAGGTCGAAATTTCATCTGAATCGACGGCAATTAATCCTCGAATCAAGTCGGCGTCCAAAATTTGTTTTGGTGCTGCATCATGATTTTTGGCCTTTGGGCCGTGTATCATGTCATGGCCCATTAGGGACGCACAGGGGGTCTTGCACGACCCTAGATTCTATATTATCAGTAGTCGCCGCCACATTAGGGTTCAGTTTTTGTTGAGTTATAGTTTTCTTTGAGAAACATATTTTGTTCATTCTACTTGTGGGATTACCTCGGCTGCATTGAATCAGGGCCTCTATTCTTGTGCTCTGTGACCCTCACCATCTATGCTTCCATTTTCTCAACCCTGAAGAGGCCGGCTATAAGAATTCGTAGCATCTGTGCCAAACTATAGTAATGCATGAATCCTCTACATCCTCTACTAAAATATTGAAGATGGTCATAGGTGCCACTCCTTTTCAGAAATTCAGTCAAGTCATGGTACTATTTTCTTGTTGATTACTGGCATCTCAATGTCATAGAACTGTCAAATTGTGCTTCAACTAGATGATTCTATACTGAGCTTTAGCATCTCTAAAATTGTTGACAGTTGACATGGGGATCCACTATGTTATTTTTTAACCAGATTACACAAACACTCATCTGTTCTCTATGAAGCTTATCTCGACAAAGCTGTAAGCTGCGGTGGATTTATCATCAAAGAGGCAAGGGAGTTGTGCTCAGTGTCTTTAGTTTCTTTTCCTTTTCTTGCATCTTATTATCTGTGTATAGAGACGTTCTACAGTCCTGATAATGTATATGTTCCTATGTCGTGCGTTTGTAGCACTTATTCCTTTCTTTATGTGAATAACAGTTCTTATGTTTTGACTAATTCATTGGTAGAGTTTTTATTGTTCTACATCTTGATTAATGAATTGATTGTTTTAACGAGACTCAATAATTCTCTATTGCTGCTTAAATCACATTAATGCCAAATATGGTTTGATTGTAGGGTGTAATGCATTATACATGCGGTGTTATTAATGACCCTTATGTTCATGTAGTATAATGTATTGCAGCTTTGATATTATTTTGAAATCTATAATACAAAGAGAATGTAGTCAAGTACATCGTAATACTCATGGTGTTGCCAAGTGATGTCATTATTTAGACACGTGCGTGGCGCACGTGCATTGGTACTAGTCTACTAGAGTTGTCATGTAGGCGTCTGGGTGAAATACCTTTGAATAGATGGCGCATGCCCGAATGGTGTTTATGGCAAGGTTCACAGGTTCTTCGCATTCATGAAATGTTTATGTACGCAAGGCAAGATACTTGCGCATATGCACACAGTAGAGATAATTAAGCGAGAACCAAATGTTGGTAGAAAGCTAGGTTCGGGCGCCCCACTGCGTGTGTGTTGTGCAGCGCCGCCGATGACGCCCAAAGAGACTTCCGTTTACTCGGCAACAAGAACCCGAATACGATCTGGTAAGACGTCCACAACCGGACTGTCCACTGAACACGGCGATCGGCTGTTGGGTTATCGGTACCTAGAGTACTTGGAATGCTGCGATCAGTCGGGAGTCTAAACAAAGCGTTCCGGAAGCGGCGTTTTCGATCCAAAACGGAGCTTTTCGGTTCGATGAGCCTATGGGATTCGATCCAGCTCCCTCGCCTCACCTCTCCCATCCCGCCGCCGGTGAGCCAGTCAAGGAAAAGGAACCATTCCCTCTCCCTGTTGGACTCCTAATCCACTCAGAGGTGTCTTGGCACCGACGGGATAGCGGAGGACCGCATCACGGATCTAATTCACCAGTAGATCAGCTTTCTAAATTCTAATGGCCTATGGGCCGGCTTACAAATCAGGTACCATTTTTATTTTTTTTAGCTTTTTATGTTTTAATCATAGTAATTATTTCATAGTTGTACCGTACTAATATTTTACATTTCTATATAGATCAACATTTTGAAATTGATATATCAACATTTTCGAGGGCATATGTCAATATTTTAAAAAAACTGGGTCAATATGACCTAATACATATAAAATGTTGAAAAAATTATATAAAAATTGTAGACAGAAAATTTAATTTTTAAAATCTCAAAAAATATTCATGTTGATGCCATATTGTAGAATTAACTGTACAGAATACTAGGTTCAAACAGATCCCAAAACGGACTTACCGTTTGTGAGAAAAATGTGTTTAAAGATTGAAACTTGTTTCTTTTTCTCCCACTCCCACCCGCCCCAATAAGATCTTGGCACGTGGCAGCTAGAGAGCCTTCCTATCTTATACCCACTTAGATCTCAGCCATCGATCTCGTTTGCATGAATCTCGAACACTGATCTATACATTGACTCCTATCAGACGATCTACGTATAGGAATTCTACATCGCGCGCGATCAGCTCGGCCTGGCCAGATTTGAAGGCATCCCAGCCATGCGGATCACCCCAGGGCCTGACCAAACCTGACGGCCCCAGCCCGCGGTGGTGTCCTTGGACTTGGAGGTCATCTAACCCAGACTCGACTCAGCGCGGCCACGACGCCGCCCTCGTCCCCGAATCATTTTAGAATGATATTGTGCTAGTTTGCATCTTCGATGTGGCTAATGTATATTCATAATAGTGATTTTACGGTTATTCTTATTGCGGGAATGAACAAAACTTTTTGGAAAATTATTTACACTCTTGATAGGAGCTCTTTATCCGAGATGGTGGATCACTGAAACTTTCAAATCTGCAGTTAATTTTGAGCTTCTGGTTATAATTTATCAGAATCTTTTTTACTAAGCTTATTCATGCTCCTAGTTACTACCTCTCGTTTTAAATTAATGTTATGAATAGCACCTGTATGATAATGTAGCCCCAAGGGGGCTATATATAATGGTACATGAGAGAGTCTAAGAGGATAAGAGTATAATATAAAATAGGAAAAAGACTCAAATACTAAAGACTCCTAATAAAACACTGTACCCTTAACACCCTCTCAAATGCAAAGCGTATGCAAATAGCATTGCATTTGAAAGAGCACAAATAGGAAAAAGACTCCAATACTAAAGACTCCTAATAGAACACTGTACCCTTAACACCCTCTCAAATGCAAAGTGTATGCAAATAGCATTGCATTTGAAAGAGCACAAAATACTAAACCTGTTACATCCGAAATTCTAACTCTATGAAATCATGGTAGAGTGGAGCCTTGATAATCTGGCAAATCAAGCCGCAGATGATGCCAAAAGAATCTTCTTGATCCATAGCCACAACAAAACAGCATAGACTCTCAAAAAAAAAAAAAAACAGCATAGAAAAACCAAGATGACCAACAAGAAAAGCTATAAAAAGATCCAAAGCAAAAAAAAAAAAAAAAATGGCAAAGGCAGATTGACAAAGAATTTGTGGACTCACACGGCATAGATGAACACAAGAGGGAAAGACTTGGATGTGGATGCAACAGAAAAATAAAGATAGCCAATCAAAAGACCTAAGACTGAAAACTTCACTGCATGAAGACTGCAGACAAGAAGCAGCAGTATTAGAGAGATCGGCAACAGCTAATTAACCATCAGTTGCGAAGCAACAGCACCTCAATCCACGTGCAAGGCCATGTCGTGTTCACATCCCACATCAGGAAGCAAGCAGCTCACCAGTAGGACGAGCAAACCATCGTACGAAGCTTCTAAAGCCGTTGTTGGCAACGCGACGGAAGAGGACAAGACCAGCAGGTGTATTGCAGAGCGCAACTGAAGACCCAATCAGAAAAACAACCCATCAAGATGAGATGGGAGCCGACTGGAATACAAACCAGCAAGATAAGGGACCCGACTCCTGCATGAAGCTCGAATCAGCAGGGACGAGATTGACCCAATCCTCGCACAGGAGACAGTAGCCCAGCGGCGGCCTCGACAGAAATCCGGAGCTTGGCGATGAAGCCTAGCGGCTTGCGTCCCGGCAGCAGATCGACCCAATACTCGTGCAGCTGTTCGAGGCAGGGAGGAGATCTCCCGATGTAGGAGGCGCGCGACGTAGGCGCAGCGAGGCATGTGACGGCGTGGCTCCGATCTAATACGGACCAATTGAAGATGTCGCCCGGGAATTGAGATCACTCCTCCTGCGGGCGAGCGCAGAAGTGCAAAGCGAACAAGGATCGGCGGCTGACAATACTTTTTATTCAGCACTTTTAGCCCATTATGTTTGCTGCAAATTTTCAAAAAAAAAAAAAACTGACGTAGCAAAAGTCACATATGTCGTTTTATTACTATTATAAGCATCGATACGTAATGTATGTTCAATTGGTTCAGTAATTTGTCGCAGCCATTGTGTTAACTTAATTATCCTTTTTTTTTGACATCTTAACTTAATTATCATTGGTTCAGTAACTTTAAGGGCGATGACTCAATTATCATTGTTCGACCCGCGTCCGACTAAGACGATCCTTGGTACAGCGATGATTCATTAGCCAAATCACGTGCTAATCAGCCGTAGATAATGTAGAGTCATACTGCAGTCGGACAGGATGGTCGGCTCTATAACATTTTCACTTCCAAATTGCAATCAAGAGTCAATTATTAACACAATTTCTTTAATTCGTTTTGTTTTCTTATATGTTATGCTAAACATGTCACATTCATCATTGAATAAACACTTTTGGGCCTTTTTGGCACGCACGATGAATCGGACAATGGATCCGGCGCAAAGATTTAATGACGAAAGGCCCAAGGCGTGTTGCAATCGAGGCCCATGCAGTGCTACAGCCTACATGTGTATCTGAGGAGTTTTCCTAAACTAGCAAATTGCCCGTGCGTTGCTACGGGATCTGAGAATATCACAAGATATATTATTAATCCTTAAAAGATGTTAATGAAATTAATAGAATAAAAACAATTAATAAAAAGTGTGCAAATGTACCTGTTGCTTGAACAAGAACTAAAGAGAGCTGTTTAGTGCCCGCGTGATGCTATGGATGCTGTTGGCGTCATCGTCGCTGGCGTTCGGCCGGATCTCGTCGTCGTCGTCAGACGATTCTGCGCCCACGCCCCAAACTTTGATCTTCCTAATCTCCGTTCCGATCTGCCGATGGATCAGAGATTGCACACAATTAATAAAAAGTGTGCAAATGTACCTGTTGCTTGAACAAGAACTAAAGAGAGCTGTTTAGTGCCCGCGTGATGCTATGGATGCTGTTGGCGTCATCGTCGCTGGCGTTCGGCCGGATCTCGTCGTCGTCGTCAGACGATTCTGCGCCCACGCCCCAAACTTTGATCTTCCTAATCTCCGTTCCGATCTGCCGATGGATCAGAGATTGCACGCAACAGAGATAATCGATGTAATCACGTTGAATATGCGTCCACTGCGATGGATCGTTCAGTGGTAAAATCACCGACTCCATAGTTCGCTGTTTTGTCCCCTCATCTTTCCTAGCAAGACTGTACCTATTGAAGTTTCAACGCGAGGACGCTGAGGCCCGAGAATCCGTCATGCAGAAGATGAGGCTCGTCTGTTTCGCGGCCTTTTTGTTCGACTGCTGTATTGCCGTTGAGGATCTCACCAGGGCGTGATTGATCGAGATCATGCGAGCAACGATCTAGGGGCGATCAAGTCTCGTGGACAGTCGAGTTGCGGCAGCGGACGAAAACACGACTGGCAGGGAGGCGAGATTGACGGGTTGGTGGGGGCGTGGAGAGGAAACGGCAAGGTGCGACGTCGTAGAAGAAAAGGGAACGAAACTGGTTGGAAAAAATAACCGAACGGAAGTGTGCGCGTGGGACTCCGATGGCAACGCGAAACCGGATGGAAAAATAACTGAACGGGCGTGGGATTCCGGTGGCTATACGCGCTGGCAGGACGAAAAACGAAAAACGAGTTGACGATCTCTTTGTGACTTTTTAAGTAGTAGAGAAGAGAAGTAAAATGTGTATCTGAGGAGTATACGAATATCTAGGGTTCGCTTGCGTCTTCACCCGTCCCAAACCCGCCGCCGTCCACGCCGAGAGTTCCGCTCTGCTCCCCGGCCGCTGAATCCGCAGATACAAAGGTGACCCCATACGCTGAATCTCCGCTCCAGTCATCATACGTTTCGCAATTGTCGTGTGCACTCGCGGTCGGAGCCTGTTCGACGGAATGCCGCAGACCAGAGCATGATTTACGGCGGCGACGATCGCATCAGCGATCTGCCGGATGGAGTCCTCCAGCACATCCTCGGATTCCTGGAGTCGTTGGAGGCCGTGCGGACGAGCGTGCTCGCCAGGCGGTGGCGTGATCTCTGGCGATCCATGCCCGTGCTGCGTCTCACGCGTCCGCGCGTCACCGTTGGGAAGCTCCGGGTGTTCCTGCGCTCTCTACGCGAACCCTCGAGCCGTCTGGACATGTTCCTGCTCAATTGCTACGCGGACATGAACGACGATGTCTCCATCGTCAAACTGGGGATTCGGCGCGCCTTGTCGTGCCGTGTTTGGTTGCTCAGTATTTCCATGGCGTTCAGCACTACAGCCCTGAGGAAAAATCTCCAGTTGGATCCAATTTCCTCCACATACTTGAGAAAAATAGAGCTTGATGGTTTGGATCTGAATGAAAAGTTTCTTGATTTCTCAGGGTGTCAGAGACTGCTGAAACTGAAGTTGGACAAATGCAGAATAGAGGCTGACAGGATCTTTTCCCCGTCCCTCAAAAATCTAGATATCAATGAATGCGAGTTCAGTCGAGTCAGACGAACTCGAATTTTAGTCCCAAGTCTCTTTTCACTTGAACTGTGCTTCAATGTCGGTAGAACTCCTTTGCTTGAAGACATGCCATTATTAGAGTCAGCAGAAGTTTATCTCGACTCTGAAAGCATGGACGCTTGTGACAATGATTGCCCTGGGTATTGTAGTGACGATGAATGTGTTAATTGCTATGGCACTGATGACGGAAGTACGGGCTGTGTGCTTCTCAATGGATTGGCAGCTGCTACCACGTTAGAATTGATTGCTTATGTTGAAGAGGTATTTCTATGGGCTCTTTTAGTTCACTGATGACTAAGTATTTACATGTTTGCATCTATCCAAAGGATTTTAATTAGGTCAGTCCATGTAAATAAACTAATTAAGTGTATGATTTCCATAATTTATGACTTTATGAAATGTATAAGTCCACTGGCTTAATGTAGAGCCAAGTTTAAAAATATTAATATCTGTAGTGAATAGTGAGCAATGCTAATTTCCTCATCACTTCCTTCATTATGACTGCTAATTTATGGAAGTTCTATACCAGAAAATTGTAAAATGAGTTATTTAGTTGTCTACCTCGTTCTTTAAATTTTAGCCAAATAAAACTAGTTTTCATTTTATAACGATTATAGTTACAGCTCACGATTTCAACATTATCCTGATTTAGTGCTGCTTAATTTACAGTTTATTCTAAAAAGAGATTTGAGATTCTGCCCAACATTTAGTAATTTGAAGATTCTAGAAGTATGCACATGGTGTGTGGAGGTGGACCAGCGTGCCCTAATCTGTATCCTCCAACACACACCTGTTCTGGAGAAGCTCAAGATGGATCTTTTGGATTTTTGGAAGGTACAATTCTCTACAAGTATATCTTGGTTAATATACTCCCTCTGTTCTCGAATTTGAGCTAATGGGCGTCATCAATAAAAACACAGAGGGAGTAGTTATTAATGTAACTAAACATGTGATTTTTATAGTAGAGGTTTTTTTCGTCACAGGAACCCAAAGAAGTTGTTCGGTCGAAAGAAATATACAATTCAGTGGGGACAACATTTGAGCTGGAGCACATAAAGAGTATCGAATTGACCTGTTGCGACATTGATAGGAGGGTCCGCAACATTATGAAGTTACTGATCACCTGTGGCATACCTATTGGGAAAATTAGTATTCACTGCAAAAATGAATATAAAGGCTCTGATTGTAAGTTAATTATTTTTGCACTCATTTATAATTCAGCAATTCACGTATATGTATTTCGAAAGGTGGAGCTTAAAAACATATTGAAGTTCAAAACATTGGCTGTAGGTGTATCAGATGGAAATGTTTATATTAGATCTATGACTTTTTCTTATTCATCTAAATCAATACAGTACTCTGGGATAACTTTTTCTGTACCTCGGTTTCCACAAACATCATCTATGAATCATTGTGTTTTTCACTTTTGTGCAGGTTTCAGTTTCGTTTGTACAGATTTCACGGCAGCGCAAGTCTGAGAAGGTATGCTCTATTATGGTTCAATTGGCCTTGTCCACTTAGAGATGTCTGTACGAAGTCTGCAGCATGACAACTATGCCTTTCGTATGTGGGTATATTGGTTCCACTTGTAAGAATGAAAAGAGATATGAACGCCAAATGTAAATTATGACTTTTCAAATGTGTAAGTTGGACCTAGAGGTGTATTCGCAGACAACTCAGGTAACCTGAAACGTCGTCAGTCGTGCTAAGTATTATCCCCTACGAGGTAAATATCGCGATCCTAATCAAAACAACGGCCACGCAACATGCCTGCGCACCGTGCACCATACTAACATGGATACACAGGGCTGACAGACACGAACACGAACTAGCTGGCCTATGTCAGGTTTATTCCTAATAACACCGCAAGATCGCCATAACCAAGCTCCTAAGCGCTTGCCGGGTGATCTCCTTCGATGGATCGGTGATGAGGATGTCGGCACTATAGTAGGCGCTGTAGCCCCCATGGTCGCGTTCAGATGCAGGAAGGGCGCTCCTCTATGACATCACGGTGCGCGCCGTGATCGGGGACGGTGCAGGAAGGGCGAGCTGTTCCCGCAGCAGATCGACAGTGTCAATGAGCTCGCCACAGGCAGGTCCAGCCCGGCTGAGTAACGCTGCTCGCCGAACCAAGGAATGCCGAGACGGTATTTCGGATCATCAAGGAGCAGCTCGAGAGGTTGGATAGTGGCGGCCTTTGGATGTGAGGCTCAGGATATTCTCGACATGCTTGTAAATAAAGATTCATAGGGATGGTGTGCCCCAAACCTGCTCGACATGGACGTCCAACGTTGACGACCAGATGGGGCTGCATTGGCACGTGCCGAACATCCTCTTTTACTGCGGCGGTGGCTGAGCTCATCATGAGGAGGTCGACCCGGTGCACGTCGTCCGCCGCGTGCTGGGCGAGGGCGTGCTGTTCGTGGAGACGGACGCCGACGTGCGGTTATCGGAGCTGGAGGAGGCCGTGCTGAGGCCACCGTTTCCCTGCATGGACCAGCTGCTGTTCTACGTCGACGGCTCTAGCGGCTCTGCCGTGGCTTCGTCTTCGCGCTCCGCCTCAACCACACCATGTGCGATGCCGTGGGCGTCGTGCAGTTCATGTCCTCCCGGCTCCGGCCGGCGTGTGTTAGTTCGGGTCAGTAACATGCATCATCGAGGCTAGTGTTCGTATGTGCGGCAAGAGATAGAGTCGGAACGCGTTGTGTCGCTTCCAGGTCGAGTATGAGTGGCGGAGCTAGAAGTTAAACATAGGTGGGGGCAGCCAAACATTACCGGCACTCGAAATGATGCACCGGCTGCTCGTGTACAGAAGAAACGGGAAAGAAAATAATTCTTTACTAGCTCGCCGTCAGGCAGGCAAAGGACACAGCACGTCTCACACTGTCAACATGGTGCATGGTGATATGCATGGTGATTAAGAACAAATCCCGAGCTCACGGGGGGGCCATGGCCCCAGCCAGGCCCCCCTGGCTCCGCCAATGTTCGGCTGGATGGCTGCGGATTGTGCGTCGTAGTTGGTTAGGATACGGTGGTGTGATCTGCGCGTGGCCGAGTCTTGCACCAGAGGTAAGCTCTGTGTTTGTGCCTAGGCCTATAAAAGGCAGTGTATTCCTCCGATCAAAGTGAGTCCAGGGAAATAAAAAAGGCCAACATACAGGCCATTTGTCGCTAGGGCGTTCGTCGCCGGAATTAATTTGCGTGTTCTCCAGAGCTCATCTTCTACCTCGTGTTGCCGTCGTGAGTGAGAGAGAGAGGAGGTGCTGCGAGGTTGCTGGGCTCCAATAGTGACCACCACCATCCCTCATGTACTCACCATTCTTGTCATCCGATACAGTGACCGGAGGCATCCTGGGGCAGGCCATCCTGAAAGCGGTGTTCATCGGCGGCTCGACATGCTGAAGCTCAGGATCATGTGATGGTCCGTGGCCAGTGGAGGGGTGAGGCACCCCGGCTGCCTTGGTGAGGTGTCGTGTGTCCCCGGAGATGCTGGTTGCTGCTAGGACATGCGGAGATGTGGCACGCTGCGGGGGTCGCGTCATGTCAGTAGGCTGCCATGGTGACGATGACGACTGGAGGAGCGGCATCAATGGCAGAACATGCCGTGCAAAGATTAAAGGGTCTGTTAGCAAATAATCATGTCATGTCGCACTCTGGGTTAGCGCGTGTGTGTGTCGCATGTGTTCGTGAGTTGGTTAGTCACCATGGCTGTAGTGGCAGCCATGGTGACTGAGAGCTGCGTGTGTGCGTTTAGGAGGCAGTTGAGTGCGCGAAGATCTTAAGGGAGGAACTTGAATGTGTTACTTTGAATATTCAAGTACCAGTCACGTTCAAGTCCCGATGGACAACGCAAACGCGGCATAGCACAGTTTCGAACGAGCCTGGCTAATGTTCACAGTACCAAGGAATGCCACAGCTGAGCGTGCCTATATATGGCCGCTGCACCAGCACGTTGCCAATCCCGGCAGGTAGGTGGAACGGTTCAAACTCGGATGAACAAGACAGCAGAACGCAACCAGATGCCACAGCTTAGGAGTCAAGGAGAAGAACATTACCGGCTTCCTTTATTTCACCATACCGGTTTTTTCAGCGGAAGTAAGGAAAAACAGACGCACACCAACTACACAGTTCCCAACTCTATTGACAGGTATATCAATGAACGGTCCGTTCAACAGATGCTGAGAGTACAGTTGAGCTCAATACAAGAC
Organism: Eragrostis nindensis; assembly: GCA_012490785.1. NCBI lineage: Eukaryota > Viridiplantae > Streptophyta > Magnoliopsida > Poales > Poaceae > Eragrostis > Eragrostis nindensis. The sequence continues at coordinate 479,059 of JAAXCT010000030.1, read as the reverse complement.
CCTTCCGACTCAACGTTCCTGGAGCGGTGCACATGAGACTTCTGCATATAAATTCAGAAACTTCAGCAAGGGAAAACTAATGTCGTGCTAAAGAGAGAATGTTGAAAAAGAAAATAAATGTCGACCTTCCACCAGTTTGCTGCGCTCCAGCTCTGTGAGAAGATTGTGCCACCTCGGTGTCTCCTCATCAAATATGTAAGTCAGCTTTGTCAGCAAAACTCCACTGCCACCAATCTGCGAATGTGTTCCAATAACAGACCATATAAATTGTTTAACTAATGTGTTGAAGACACACCAAATGGGTCTCTCTTATTGGATCAGAAGAAATGTTCTGGTGCGTTCAATAAAAATCCTTAACAGTAAATGATGCATGTGCCCTCCCCTAGAGGGGAGCTATATAAGAAACATTACCAATTTTTTCCTGTAGTGGAGAATAATCATCTTCTTATTCAAGCATAACGCTCAGTTGTATATGAGGTAAAAAAATTAAAAGAAGTTAATCTCAGTTGTTGAATGGCCTTGTAAAGCAACTTTCGTGGAACAACTACATTAATAGCGTAGTATTCAACTTTAGTTTTGCCATCAGATTTATAGACAGGACTTATAGTTGGGCCCTGTTGACATTAATATGAAGCCAACGAAACCATAAGCATGAGTTAGACGTAAGAATTCAACCTTAAAATTTAAAACTACTGCAACAATGCTTATCATGATCAGTTTCAACACATTAATTATAGAATTTGAATAATGTTAATATACAATGAAACCAGCGCAATATATATAATGTATACATAAGCCATACAGAGAAATATCATCAGCTCTGAGCTCGCTCTCAGGTGAGCATGTAAACTTTCGATACTTTGTGAGTAACCTCCAACACAGCTTCGTGCTTGTGAAGACATCTTCTACTTGCTACAAGGGTGAACTTGATAGAATAGGATATATTATAAAACGAACAACTCTTTTCTATGCCAGATGAAACCTCAATTTGGAAGTTGGACATATTGTCTATTTGGGAGCAAATAGGTGCCCTTGTGTGTGTGTGTGTGTGCACACGCATGCGTCCGTATCTGTTGTGCGTGTGTTTGCATGTGAGTGTGTGCGTGTGTGCGTACGTGCATGTTCGGGTGTGTGTGCGTGTGCATGTGCGCGTAGAAGGATGCGTGCCCATTTATGCAAGAGAAATCACTAATGTGTATTTAACGTCAAAAACCATGTCAGTTTACACAGCGCAGGTTAGGATAAACTAATACACATCAACAACTCAGTCTCCAAGCTCCATCGACAAGTATATCAACGAATAGTCCGTCCAACCGATGCTTAGAGTGTAGACAGTTGAGCTCACCCTTCAGACCCATTGTTCCTGGAGCGTTGCACATCATACTTTCTGCATTGTACTGTAGCTCGCTTTTGCACACAAATTTAGGAACAACAGCAATGACAAACTAATGTGATGCTAAAGAGAATGTTGAAAAATAAAACAAATGCCGACAACCCCAGCTCTTTGAGAAGAATATGCCACCTTGGTGTCTCCTCTTCAAATGTGTAAGTTAGCTTTTTCACCAAAACTGCACAGCCACCAATCTGGAATCAAGACTAATGGACACAGGTATATGAATATTGGAAATATTTTTAACATCAAGAATTAGTTTTTATAACATATTAATATAAAAGAACAAAACATAATGTCCGATGCTATATGTGGTCGACATATATATACACTTTGTCATCCAGTAGGTCTAAATCTTACTATGAGACCAAATGAATTGGTTAACTGCGAATATGTGCATAAGAGACAACAAATACTTTTCAGTTGTATATTTTGTAAACAAAATAAGGTAAGACTCTTACAGATCTCAGTTGTTGTATGGCCTTGTAAAGTAACTTCTCTGGAACAATTACATCAAGTGCCTTGTAAAGTATTCCAGATCAACTTTGCCATCAGTTATGTAGACGGAACATACAGTTGGGCCCGGATAATTTTAATGCAAAGCAAACAAAATCATAAGCAATAGTTAGAGATTATAATTCAACCTTGATATTCAAAACTACTACAGCAATACTTCAGAGATCAGTTTCAACCCCATTAATTATAGAATTTGAATAATGTTAATATGCATTCCATTAGAAATGACCGATAATTATATATAACTGAAACAATAATTCACTCCGTGCCATTTTAGTCCTTTAAAAGATAATGATGCCAGTTGATACTTCAAACATTCATAAGTATTACCTGTAATCCACGTATGGATGTTTGGCTAACTCTCTGTACTGCCTTAAAGCACTACTGGCCCTTATGTTTACTGTGACCTGTGATAATGATGGGAAGTTAAAGGTAAGAAATTGTCATAGACGGCCTAACGCCGCCGCCGAACCGGTCGCTTGAGGTCGGGCACCGCCGGTGCCAGCTCCAAACGCCCGGGGTAGAGGAGCATGACTCCTAATAATCTTTCTTTATTATTGCTTGATTACTTTTGGTGTGTGCGGCATTGCATATATAGGCTGCCGTAGCTGACAGCCCCTTTGACTGAGCTGCGCTCCCGACCCTTCTCCCTTATCCTCTGCTACAGTAAAGAGGGGCGATCCTCGCGCGACTCCGATCCGGCGCCCGATCTCTCGCTTCCCCCTCCTCTCCGGTGGCCTCCTTGGCGCCGGAGAGGACGGGGAAGCGGGATCTCGCCGTGGTGTGGGGTCCCTTTAGCTGTAGGGTAGGTTAGGTAGTTAGGGTTTGGTTTTCCGGCATCGTTCTGGTAGCGATGGCTGGTTTTGGTGCTCCCCATGGCGGATCTGGAGGCGGAGGAGTCGGCGACGGCGACAAGCTTGCCGGAGATGCTGTGTGGTGGGCTGGGTTTCCGGCTGGTGGCGGCGTGGCGGTGGCGTCGCCATTGGCGTGGAATAAGATCTCCTGCGCTTTTCCTCGCCTCGACGGTGCGGCGCTCCGGCTCCGTCGACAAGCGTGTGGAGGTGATCTGTACAGGAGCCTCTCCGGTCGTGGGTGTTCTTCGACAGCGACATCCTCCATGCCGGGTAATTCCTTCTCTTATCCTCTTCGATCGGCGATGGCCGATAAAATTTCAGCTTTGGCAAGGGTGCTTCGAGGGAGGATGAAGTGCTGGATCATGAGGCAAGTCCAGAGTCTGGAGTTCGCGAAGATGGATGGTGAAGGCAGGCAGTTTCCGGCGAGCGACGCCGGCGGCGGGAGAGTTCTAGATCTTTCTAGGTTTAGGGGTTTGTGCGCAATTTCGTGTGTGTCCAGGGTGTTTTCTGTAAATATCCTGAGATGTACTGTTCCTTTTAATTCAAGCCCCTTTTCCTTCGCAAAAAAAAAATATATATAGGCTGCCGTATTACATATTGACTTGCACTCCAAGCTAACAAACTAATCTATCTAATTAACCTAATCTAACCAAGGGCTGCACGGCTGGCCTTGGGCCTATTGGGCAGCCGTACATGACATTTCACCCCTCCTTTTCAGCAGCTCGTCCTCGGGCTGTAGGCTAATCCTTCGACGCTGACGGCTCGCGACTAAACACAAGGCTAAGCCTTTTACATCTCGGCTGCATGTGTCAATTTATTATTTGCAACTAAAATGATTTGGCAACCACTAGGATTCGTGGCTTCCTGCTCCAAAAATAATATCTCTAAGAGTCCAGCTTGCTATCCCGTTCCTCCTGGATCCCATTGAAGCACCAGTATATGCATGCATGTGCAAGCATGGGCGAGGTAAAATCCCAAGAGAACATGAAGACCCGCGACGCTGGTCTGGAGGGTGGCGTAAACCTGTGTTGGCTTGCCTCCACGTTTGCCATGCTGCTCGATTCCTCTTGACCGCCGCTGCTTGTGGTGAAGCTGCAGATGGACATAAACTTGATCACCACGGAACACCGGCGTTGTTGCCCTGTAGGTCTGCTGCTCTCCCGCGTCCTTGCAGATTGACGACGTTGCCGCAGCCATCTTCACAGGGACAACCAGGAGGTCCTCACCCATCGATGGGGATGGCGCCGCAACATGTTGGTGCTGCTCCTTCCCCATCTCCTTCTGGGCATGCAATTTCACCAGGGCGATGAGTTCGTCGATGCTCTTGCGCATGGCGTCGAACCGCTGATCAATCTCGTCCTCGTCCCAGAGGTGCGCATGATCTTCCATATGGAAACCCACGCCAGGGATCGATGTTGGATGCTGATACCAAATTGTCATAGACGGCCTAACGCCGCCCAGAACCGGTCGCTTGAGGTTGGGCACCGCCGGTGCCCAACTCCAAACGCCCGGGGTAGAGGAGGATGACTCCTAATAATCTTTCTTTATTATTGCTTGATTACTTTTGATGTGTGCGGCATGCATATATAGGCTGCCGTATTACATATTGACTTGCACTCCAAGCTAACAAACTAATCTATCTAATTAACCTAATTTAACCTTTGTCAATGGGCAAAAAACAGTGGTCATAAGAGGGTAGCACTTTGATTGTTTGGGTCATTAATCATACAAATCCAAATCCTGTAACTTCTGTCCATTCAGACATGTTTCGCAACTCCTCCAGTGAATTAATGGTTTTAAAAATGCCTTCCTTAGGTACCTGATCACACAAGATATTAAAATTCAAATCGGAATATAAAGACAAATACTCAGGAAAGCGCATGGATAACACCATACCGCAAGGGACAAACGGCAGTGTCCAAACGCAAGAGCATCGTGAACAAGTATTAAATCATCATTTCGCTGCCACATAAATAAAATATTAAATAAGTGCAAGCGTTAATCAGATGATAGCTTCATCAAATCATAAAAAGTAAAGCTCATATATATGTTCAATCAACTGAATCTCAAAATAATCCCTCCATTTCAGAAACAAACCGTACACATCCATCATGTGAGCAGACAAAAGAGGCACTAACTATAATTACCACACATGGCCGTACTTAAATACATTCTAAAAGAACTAAAAATATGGCTGGAAGAAGCAATATATATTGCCGTAATTGCATTCTTGTTTCGATCTGGACCAATCTTTTTGAACAGCACCTCTGACTAAAAGGATTTTTATTGCAAACAAAAGGAGGATTAGATACAAGTAGCATGCACAGCTGGAGCCATGATATAAATTGGATTCCACTGAAACTTACCATTCCGTATTCACTGACTATGTCCAAGCCCACAATGCCGAGATCAAGATCCCCTGACTGCAGTTTACGAATGATGTCTTTTGGCCTTTGAAACCAAACCTGCAAGTTTGGAATCTGCATATTGATAGAATAGAAGAACAATGGATTAAAACAGGTAATCAGTTCAATTATCAACCTATTATCATCCAATTCAAAAATATCTGTGATTTCAAAGTATCTACTCAGGTGAGGCAACAGACCAAGGACGTATAAAGTCGAAGTAAAGGGAAAATGTTGTCAAGCTCACATACAAACAAAGTACTACTATGAAATGAATATATAATACTGACTTGTGGACCTGAGCACCACTGTTTACTTATTAATTTAACAGATAACAGAAGGAAATGAGTATAAAAAAGGTTGTTAATCAGAAAAATCTTAAGAAACAACAAAAATATCTTGTTGCAGCACATGTTGATACACGGCAAGAAAAACAATGTGTTGTCTCCAGATAACGTTTCTTACAGTGTCTAACAAACTAAAGACCCCCGAAATACTCGGTGGTCAGCCCACTCAAAGAAGAATCAAAGAGAGAAAGGAAGGCCTCAATGTTATGCTACTTCAGCAATTACCGTTTGATCATAGGACTCAAAAGGCTATGACTCTGGCCTCAATGATATGATCTTTTTTTTTTTTTTGCGAAGGGTCAATGATATGATCTTTACTGGTATCACATTAAAACATCAAACAAAGCCCCCATATATAACACCACAGCTTTGGATACGACATTTCACTCGAGGATAAGCTGAGACGCTTATCAAGCAGCTGATCCTTCACTCACATTAGCGTAGCGACAAAATATTCCATGCATCATTCATTTCAACTGCTAGCTCCAATGAAACCTCAAATAGCTGACGCCACATAAATTTTCATAATACATTACTGTTCCCTAAGCTTTGAAAAATGGCGCGCAAAGTACTACTATGAAAGAAACATAATAGTGACCAATGAACAAGGGCATTAGTGTTTTCTTTGTTTAACAGATAACAGAAGGAAGTAAATATAAAGAAACAATGTTGTTAGTCCGAGCAATCTTAAGAAATGGAACACATATATTGTTGAGACACCATGCAACAGTTGCCACGTAACACTAGTACAGATCTGCTGATTGGTGACGATTTTACTGTAGATCCATCACAAATATGCACAATAAGATCGGTAGATGTCCTAGAATGCAAAGATTTATTTGTGGGATCATACCATTTGTTACTATTACGTTAGAACAGCAAGTGTTTCAGGAATGTTAGCAAATTAAAATTTGGATTAATTAACTAGCTAAAGCATCAGCATATGGTTGAGAAACAAACAACCTTTTCTCTGATATAAATAAACCTTTCGTCAAAGTGCATCGGCCATAGGGTAGGTCGATCGAGAAAGATCAAGTGGGATGCAATGGTGACGCAGTTAAAAACAGTTCAGATAAAGGGACATGGGTTAAGTCAGCGACATGAGATGCTACAGCGTCGAGATATTAGAACGTTTGGTACCTTCTGTTAAACTAATGACGCTCTAGACCTCATCCACCAAATCTCTAACCAAATTCAATTCGATAGAGGCAATAACTACCGCTATGCTATTCTCGTTCTAGGTACACGAAACTAATAGTAACCAGCAACATCTGGAAAAACATTAGGATATCGTTACCTAACGAGTTGGACGGCGACAACTGGGTCGATGGGGTTGCTGTAGTCGATGTTCCTCCACTTCCAGCGCCGGTAAACGGAGGTAAGCCAGTCTTTGATGCTGTAATGGAACAAGAGAAGCGCCGAGAAGGCTAACCAGAGCACATGCGCGGCCGTGTTCATGGTCGTGTCTAGGTGACTTCTTCCCCATGGCATCACCTGACATCCCGCTTCCAAATCCAGCGCCGCCGCCGCCACCTGCGGGGTTTCCATCGCAGTTTGCTTGCCCTGATTTCAGCCGCCGCTCCTTAATTCGATATGGACCTCGCGCCTCGACCGATCGACGGCCTCCGCTTGCGACTCCGATTGCACCCTGGCTCGGCGTGGCTCCGATTGTTGGAAAATTAGTGTTGACTCGGTGCGATTTGTTTATAGGATTGCTGAACCTGAAACGATACTCTTACGTGTCTTTGTCTGACCCCTCGTTCTTTTAAGTCGTGGAGTGTCATGTTTCTCTTTTTTTTTTTTTGCGTGGAAGTGTCATGTTTCTCTTCACGTATAGTACTATATATAACATTTCTGTACGTTGCTAAATATTTTCACAATGACTTAGTTTGTTTATGGTTAAATATGTAATGTATTACTGTTTTCATACATTAGATATTGACGAATTATTTTGGGTAGAGACGTGAATCATTTGTCAGTTTCTTTAAGTGAATATAATTTCTAAAAAATAGTATCCTTTCTGATTGTAACGTAAACATATTTGTTCGGGACAGGATCGAGTACAGCAGAGTACTATTTCACTCAGCCTTGTGTGAGGCAATGTGGTTCGAGCGGATGATCTGAACTGTTTCTCCCATCTTGTCTCTCCGAAGAGCATCGTCTGGTGCAATATATTATTGGAACACCTGTCCACACAATTGAAATCTTTAACCATGTCTTCGAAAAAATACATGTAAACAAGGTAATTCGTCCGTCACCCTCATTACGGAGTTTCTTCTTAATTATTAAGACAGTTTGAGAGACTTAGCCGCTGATTAATGTATTACTACAAACTGTACTTGAGTGTAGCGTCACTAGCGTGCACGTATTAATTAGATTGCGGATTGGTTATTGCAGTCGCATTGTAATGCCACGCATCACATATGAGAGCGCAGTAACAATAAATATGAATTGACACCTACGAGCCGATAATTTCATATTCAAATACAAATCCTGCAGATAAAGACTTTTATTAACTGAATTGCTATACATTAACTTTTTCTTCCTTTTAAACAGCTGGATTCTGGAGTCAGCTTTTAATTTGTTATTTTATTAAAGTCGCCTACTAATTGTAGTAATATTATACATTTAATGTACGTCCTATATAATCAACATTTTTCTATAGCTATATATAATTGTATCTTCCGCTCAGTACCTTTCCAAGATATCCTACTCCCTCCGTTTTTTTAATATATGACGCCGTTGACTTTTCTCGTTACGTTTGACCGTTCGTCTTATTCAAAATATTTGTATAAATAGCTAAGTGCATAAGTTAATCTTAAAAGTGTTTTTGATGATGAATCCAATGATATTCATTTCACATTCAAAAAGTAATTATTTAAATCTATATTATTGGTCAAAGTTCAACGAAAAAGTCAACGACGTCATATAATTGAAAACGGAGGGAGTACTTTATTACAATGTGTTGTTCAACGGTACCTGGACAAGCTCCAATAAGTTGTCTTAAATCGACAAGTCGATCTTTCTATGTCTTCTTGCATTCCGTTGGTGTCCACAGACACACGCACGGGACTATAACAATGGAGGTCCAGTACTACTTTCTTTATGTCGGATTAGCACTCGCGTCGCTGCTCGTCGTGCTCGCGAAGCGCCGCCATGCCGCGGCGCATGGGCTGGGACATGGGCTGCGGCTTCCCCCGGGACCATGGCAGCTGCCCATTATCGGCAGCGCGCACCACATCATCGGCAAGCTCCCGCACCGAGCGATGCGGGGCCTGGCGCGTCGCCACGGCCCGGTGATGCTGCTCCGGATCGGCGAGGTGCCCACGGTGATGGTGTCGTCGCGGGAGGCGGCGCGCGAGGTGATGAAGACGCACGACACGGCGTTCGCGTCGCGGCCGCTGAGCCCGACCCTGCGCGCCATCACCAACGGCGGCCGCGACATCATCTGCGCGCCCTACGGCGACCACTGGCGCCAGCTCCGCAGGATCGCCGTCACCGAGCTCCTCTCCGCGCGCCGCGTCCTCTCCTTCCGCCGCGTCCGCGAGGAGGAGGTCGCCGCCATGCTCCGCGCCGTGGCCGCCGCCGGATCGGAGCCGGTGCAGCTGCGCGCGCGGCTGGCCGCTCTGCTCTCCGACATCACGGTGCGCGCGGTGGTCGGCGCCGGCCGGTGGGTGGAGCGCGACTTGTTCCTGCGGCAGTTGAACCGCGTCAACGCGCTCGCCGCCGGCTTCAACCCGGCGGACCTGTGGCCGTCGTCGGGGATCGTCCGGCGGCTCAGCTCCGCCACGCGCCGCGCCGAGGAGAGCCGCGAGACGGTGTTCAGGAGCACGTGGAGAGACTGGAGGAAGGAGGCGGGGGCGACGCACAGGACATCCTCGACGTGCTCCTCAAGATACGGAGGGATGGTGGGCCCCAGATCCCGCTCAACATGGACGTCATCAAAGGCGTCATCTTTGTAAGTATACATTTCTTCGTTTTCGTTCACTCATTTTTTATTTTGTGGCAATGGTGTTTTTGCCTTCAATTTTTATTTGGGTATATATATTCTAGTTGCTTCTCACTCCACGAATCTCGTGTTGGTTGGCAATCGGTAACCCGTGATCATAATTGCTGGCTTGCTTCCGATCTTCATTTGGTGGATGGTAAAGTATTATGTGAGCGTGCTGCCAGCCCCGAGTTAATAATGTTTCAGTGGTTAGTTCTTCATGGCACTCAAAGACTTACTTTTCCAATTTGATAATATCAAAACTACTTTGCCCAAAAAAACAAGAAAAAAAAAAACTCAAACCAACTACCCTATAGTTAACTTATAGTTTGAAAACTAAGACAGTGACCGGACAATATGAAATTCAGGATGAAACAGGATGGATCTGCTGCTGATCGAATGCTGACCTGCCTCTTTGCAAAATTAAATGCCTTGCGTGCAGGACATCTTCGCGGCCAGCAGCGAGACGGCAGCAACGGTTGCGGAGTGGGCTATGGCGGAGCTCATTAGGAACCCAAAAGCCATGAAGCGGGCAACGGACGAGGTGTGCAACGTCTTCGGTGCGCATGGCACGGTGCCCGAGCAAGCGCTTGGCGAGCTTCGATACCTGCACCTCGTCATCCGAGAATCACTTCGGCTCCACCCGCCCCTCCCACTGTTGCTCCCACGGGAGCCCAGTGAGCCGTGCCGCGTGCTCGGCTATGACATTCCCAGGCACCACGGTGATAGTGAATGCTTGGGCACTAGGCCGCGACGAGGAGTACTGGCCCGAGGACCCTGAGGAGTTCCGACCGGAGCGGTTCGACGCAAGTGAAGTGGACTTCAAGGGCGCCGACTATGAGCTCCTGCCGTTCGGCGCTGGCCGGAGGATGTGCCCCGGGATCGCATTTGGGCTCGCCAACGCTGAGCTACCACTTGCCAACCTCTTATTTCATTTTGATTGGGAGGTGCCTGGTCTGGTCGACCCTACTAAATTGGACATGACTGAGGCATTTGGCGTCGCAGTTGCTCGAAAGTCGGGCCTCCTGATCCTCCCCATCCTCCGTGTACCGCTGCCTAGTGTCTAGCAACACTGGGATTTTGATGGGGAAATCTGTCTCATGTTTGTCCTGCATGGTTTTTACTTGTCATGTTGCTCAATCACTCTATGAACTATATTGTAAAAAGGTTTTTAAGTGAAATAACTGTAATATCGTTGCTCACATAATCACCCTTGCAGAGTTTGGAGAACTTGGCCCTTGACCACAAGTGTGGGTGGGATGTTCTCAGGTATATTGTAGCTTCATCATCTGGAAACTGGCATACGCTCAGGATCATGCTCTCGAATTTGGACATTACCTTGACTTCCGAGTTACAATGCTCTGTGCCATCGGCCTGCTGCTGGCCACAGCCCACAGGCCACTTCCATGAGCCGCTATTCGCTTCTTGCTGTGAGCTCGCGCCGTCGGACGCTCGACGCCAGGCCTCGTTACCCCATGCAGCAGCGGGCATCCCCGTGACCAGTGTAGTCTGGATGTGTGACCGTTTGAGTTCGCTCGATACAGAGCATTCTTGAGGGCCTACGCCTTGGGTTCGGCATGAATTGTGGTGCCAAGTTCGAGTGCCGACTGAATGTGGCTGTCCAACCTTGCCTTGGTTGGGTCGGTTGACTTCCCCATGATGATCTTCCTTGTTTGCATTGCATCTCAACACATGACCGAATTGCAGCTTTTTTTCTTCTAACATTATATGCCAAGTTTAAAAATTTCTTGAGCATTGTGGCTCTGAAAGATCTGAAGATGATCAAATGTGTGTCATTCATGCAGAGAAGATTTCTTTAATATGTGGTTCTAGCAGACATCTATAATAACCTGTTGGCAAGGTTGTCAACTTCCAGCCTCACAAATGAGAGGGACACGGTGTCTTGGCAATTAACTAGGACAAAACAATTCTCGACTCGATCGATGTATTTGTTCCTAATGAACCATGGCGTCCCCTTCCAACACAAACAAATCTGGAAGTTGAAGCTCCCTCTAAAGATTAAAATCTTCCTTTGGTACCTCGGTAGAGGGGTAATACTCACAAAGGATAACTTAGCAAGAAGGAATTGGTCGGGAAGTCAAAAATGTTGTTTCTGTAATTGCAATGAGACGATACAACATTTATTCTTTGACTGTCACCATGCTAAGAATATTTGGAGGGTAGTACAAACCGCTACGGGGATTCCCCCACCTAGATCTATAGCCCATATAGCGGGCGATTGGCTCTCAAATTTTACTAAAGGAGAGCGTAATGTGATTCTAGTTGGGGCTGCAGCCTTATGTTGGGCTATTTGGCGTTGCAGAAATGACATTTGCTTTGATAATGTTAAGTACACATCGTTTTTGCAGGCTCTATTCAGGGGTGCATATTGGCTGAGGTACTGGGCGCTGCTGCAGCCTGAGGAGGTTAGAGGTACCATCCATGGCGTGAGTGTCGCATTGGAGACGACGGCGCTCGAGACTTATGCTAGCCACGGATGGAGATTTAATAATAGACTTTATCCTCCGTGATTTTTTCTATGCTTCCCAAACCAGTGATACACTGGTATTCATTGTAATAATTGTACAAAAACCGGGCTGCGTGCTATGCAGAGGCCGGAAACGTTGTTTCCATTATCTAAAAAAAAGCAGACATCTATTCCTGTCCCAAGTCTCGTTTCGGCTGAACTGAGAAATTTCGAGGGTAGAACTCCTTTGTTTGAATGACATGCCGATGTTAGTAGCAGCTACAGTTACATGTCTCTGATTGCGAGGATTATTGTGGGAACGATGCTGCTGGATATTATGATGATGCTTCCTGTGATTATTTTTATGGTATTGATGATGCTGGATCTGTGCTTGTCGAAGGTTTGGCAACTGCTGCGGATTTGAAGCTGATGGCTGAACTAAAATGGTACGCATACTTGTCTTTAGTCAACTACTTTTTTTAAGTCGTGGTGTGTTTTTCTCGCAGTATATATAACGTTTCTGTTTCTATATCTTTGCAAATTCAATCTGAAAAAGTTACATATGTGTTAAGCAGTAGGAGCTTTGACATATCAGGTCTTAGTTAGGAGTTTAATACGATTCATGCAGATAAACTATGAAGTTTCTGTATTTTACCAAAATTTGCACTTCTAAGAACACCAAATTAGCTAATTAACAACAAAAACCATAGTATATGGACAAAAATAGTGCGCAATAGTAACATTCGGTTAGATAGACAATGCATTGATGTTTCTTCATAAATTAGAGATTACTAATATCAAAGATATCGTGCTACTGCTACCCATGCTGATGGTGTCTTGCCCCTGCTAGAACTGCCGCATCAACTTTGCAAGAACTGTTCCATTGAGTAGTAGGCTCTGTTTTTTTTTTTTTATCTCTTTTAGTATACTCAACCACTGTTCCATTGCTTTTTTGTTTAGTTAACTTTGTCTCTTCTCCCTCCGGCGCCTTATACATTGGATCCTGGGATTCAAAATTTCTTTTATATATATTCTGGTTAGAGACATGATTCATCTTTAGGTGAATATAACTTTTATTTATGCTAAATAATATATTATATTAGAAATATATATCCTCGTACCCACGTGGCTTGCTACGTACCCAAAGGTGCCGGTAGCTACCCAATTGTTTTGCGCTGGGACAGGGACAATACGTAGGTACTATATATATTACTGAGCCTTGTGTAGCGTGTGAGGCTATGTGGATGTATCAAGTAGAGATGACTGAACAGAGAACAATACGTGTTACTTATCTTCTCCCTCCAAAGGGAATATGTTTGATGCAATATTTCTTTACAGCTATTATCTGTACCTCTCAGTACCTTTCAAGATCATAGTTTAGTACGATGTGTTGCCCAACCGCCACCTGGGCGAACACCAATAATATGGCTTCAATGGACGTGTCCATCTTGTTCTTGTTATATTAGTGGAAGAGTTCACATCTTGAAACACCGCCGGTCCGCCATGCGAACACAGCTGTCTTCTTGAACTCTGTAGATGTCCACAGATACACGCGCGTGACAACAGCAATGGAGATCGAGTACTACTACCTCTACCTCGGTTTGGCTCTCGTGTCCCTGCTCGTCGTGCTCGTGAAGCGCCGCCGGCACGCCCCAGCGCACGGGCTGCGGCTTCCACCAGGGCCCTGGCAGCTGCCCGTCATCGGCAGCGCGCATCACATCGTCGGTCGGCTCCCGCACCGAGCGATGCGGGACCTGGCGCGGCGCCACGGGCCGGTGATGCTGCTCCGCATCGGCGAGGTGCCCACGGTTGTGCTGTCGTCCCGGGAGGCGGCACGCGAGGTGATGAAGACGCACGACACCGTGTTCGCGTCGCGGCCGTTAAGCCCCACCCTGAACGCGTACAGCAACGGCGGCCGCGACATCATCTTCGCCCCGTACGGCGACCACTGGCGCCAGCTCCGCAAGGTCGCCGTCACGGAGCTCCTCAGCGCGCGCCGGGTGCTCTCCTTCCGCCGCATCCGCGAGGAGGAGGTCGCCGCCATGCTCCGCGCCGTCGCGGCCTCCGCCGCCGGATCACGCCCGGTGCAGCTGCGCGCGCGACTGGCTGCGCTGCTCTCCGACATCACGGTGCGCGCCGTGGTCAGCGCCCGTCGGTGGAACGAACGCGACCTGTACCTGCGGCAGGTTGAGCGAGTGAACAAGCTCGCCGCCGGCTTCAACCCGGCGGACCTGTGGCCGTCCTCCGGGATAATCAGGCGGCTCAGCTCCGCCACGCGCAGCGCCGAGGAGTGCCGCAAGACAGTGTTCAGGAGCCTCGACGGAATCATCGAGGAGCACCTGGAGAGGTTGGAGAGCGGCAACGAAGGTGGAGGCGAGGCCCAGGACATTCTCGATGTGCTCCTCAAGATACAGAGGGATGGTGGCCTGCAAGTTCCAGTCGACATGGACGTCATCAAAGGCGTTATCTTCGTAAGTATTTCTTCATTTTCATTGATTAATTTCTTGGGATATTCTAGTTACTCCATCCGTCACTAAATATAATAAATTTTAGTTAGGTTTGGTCAAACTTCTTCTCTTTTAACTAAGAATATCTGTCAGAATAAATTGTTTTTTAAAAAAGGAGTTACATATTATGATAGTTGTTTTTACATTCTATATAATCATATAATATAGACTTTGTTGATATCTTTTTTTTAAAAAATCGTTATTGACAGCAAGTGCTTAATAATGTTTCAGTGCTTAATAATCTTTTTTTAAAAAAAATCGTTATCCGTGATCATGATTGATGACTTGCTTCCGATCTTCGTTTGGCGGATTGGATATTATTCTGTGAGCAAAAATTAAATGATGTTAATCCTGAGTTAATAATGTTTCAGTGGTTAATAATCTTCTTGCCTGTCAGTGCTTCAGACTTTTCCGATTACATACTCAAACCTACTGTGTGGAGAAGATCCTGGAAGCGGGAGTTTTGCAGAAAAGTCCTTGTACTTGTTTTGTATTTCTCTTTTCTTTCAGGGTCTGTTTGTAATTTGGGGTTGTACTGTCCTCTGTTTTAATATATAACCCCTCCCTTTTCGCAAAAAAAAAAAAAAAAAAAAACCTACTTTGCGAAAGGAAAAAAAATGCAACTCAAACCAACTGGCTATAGCTAACTTGTAGTTTGAAGATTAAGACAGTGACAGGACAATAATCGAGTGCTGACCCGCCTCTTTACTAAATTAAATGCCTTGCGTGCAGGACATCTTTGCCGCTGGCAGCGAGACAGCAGCAACGGTTGTCGAGTGGGCCATGGCGGAGCTCATCAGGAACCCAAAGGCCATGAAGCAGGCGACAGCCGAGGTGCGCAACGTCTTCTGTGCGCGCGGCACGGTGCCCGAGCAAGCGCTCGGCAAGCTTCTGTACCTGCAGCTCGTCATTCGGGAGACACTCCGGCTGCACCCTCCCCTACCATTGCTGCTCCCGCGGGTGCCCAGTGAGCCGTGCCGTGTCCTCGGCTACGACGTTCTGCCAGGCACCACCGTGATAGTGAACGCGTGGGCTTTGGGCCGCGACGAGCAGTACTGGCCTGAGGATCCCGAGGAGTTCCGACCGGAGCGGTTCGAGGCCAGTGAAGTGGACTTCAAGGGTGCCGACTTTGAGCTCTTGCCGTTCGGCGCTGGCCGGAGGATGTGCCCCGGGATGGCCTTTGGTCTCGCCAACGCTGAGCTCTCACTTGCCAACCTCTTATTCCATTTTGACTGGGAGGTGCCAGGTATGGTCGACACTACTAAACTGGACGTGACTGAGGCATTTGGCGTCGCAGTTGGTCGGAAGTCAGGCCTCCTGATCCGCCCCATCCCCCGTGTACCGCTGCCCGGTGTCTAGCAGCGGTCCAGAGCCGGAGGATTGTTTCCTTAAAATATCCACTGGGATTTTGATAGGGAAAATCCGTCTCATGTTTGTCGTGCATGGTGTTTACGTGTCATGTTGCTCAATCACTTTGTGAGCTATATTGTAAAAAGGTTTTAAGTGAAATAACTGAAATATCGTGTCTCTTGACCACTATTACAAAAAAAGCCTTTTGTGGCGGACAAACCGTCCGCCACTACATTTTCGCCACTACTAGCTTCAAAGAGTAGTGGCGGGCGCAGACGTCCGTCACTGCTAGAAAAGAGCAGTGGCGGACACAATGACGTTACTGTAGGCGCCGCTGTGACGGGCGGGTGTCCGCCACTACAACTGCATTCGCCCGCTACTGTTGATGATTTAATCAAATAAAAAATGGCATGTCCTCTCTGCCCCTATGCAAAGCAGAACAGAGACAACAGGACTAAAAAAATACGCAGAAACTAAATCATTGGAAGCAAAATATATTAGTTGTCACAAGATCTGTACAAGCCTCAACCTTACAATTGATGTTCCAAAGATTACATTACAACAGGTAGGGCAGGTGAGAAACCAAAACATATCATAAGAGTTTCTCAGTTTTCGCGGACGGGCCCCACCGCGTTACTATTCATTACTGTTACCCTGTAGCTGTGCGTGGAAAGCCGTCCGATGCTTCTGCCGAGCCTTCCCGTGCGCCCGTTCGATGCGGGCCACGAAGCACGCCTCTCGAACCATCGACTACCGTCCTCATCCTTCCAACTCGCCTCCCAGTCCCGCCCCTTCTCCTTCACCGGAGCGTCACGGCGTTCCTCTCCTCTGCCGCAGCACCACAGCGTTGGCTCGCGGCCGCCTTGCCTTGGCCCAGGCCTTCTCGGGCTCGCGGCCTCAAGCACCGCCGCTGCAGATCACCACCGCCGGCGCCAGCTTTCAATTGCCGTGAACCGACCATCACCGCCGGCCTTCACCTGAATCGCTCCGCAGCACCTCTACTTAGCCCCTCCTATCCCATGGCTCCCCCAGCCCCTGCTGCGACTCCGAGGCCGCCGGCAACATTGGTCGCGTCCCGTCCCCGAGGCGCATCCGCAAGCGCTCGCCTCACCTCCACTCCGACGCCGATGCAGCCGACGGCAGCGGCCACGTAGCCTCCCCAAGGCACAGCCACTCCTGCTCCCCCTTCCCCCGCCTCCACCCCGAATTCTCCTCGGCGTGATTGCAGCGGCAGCGGATCAATGACTGGGAGATCCACCTTCTCCTCGGCGCCACAAAAGATGAGGTCGAGTCTCCAAACAGAAGATGAGGTCGAGGAAGATGGAGGAGCAGCCACAGCCTGCCATGGGACGTTCGGACGGCTGCAGCGGCCAAGTTCCCCGCCTTGCGAGGTGTTGGTGAGCGCCGGAGCGCTTCCGGGCAGCAGTACATGGAAAGGCAAGATGAAAGATTCTGAGGTCGAAGGAGACAGAGGACCTGCCACAGTCTGTGTAGGAGTCATCGGAAGAGAATAGGAGGCGAGATGCAGCGAGTGGCAGCAGTCCAGCAGTACGAGGTGAGCCACCGATTAGTACTGCTTTCGATTTTTGGATATTGAATCCTTCTTGATAGTTTAGTCACACTGCAGGTCCACGTTATATTGCGATTCTTTATTCAATGAAATGATCTTCTATAATACATGCAGAAGATAAATAACTCTTACCAACAAATCAAACATGTTCATAAAGGGCATACTGAGAAGACGATTTTGGGGGGGGGGGTGAAATTCCGAGGCACACAATGACGTCGACTATGAATTACTTCGAGGACTCAAAATCACTTGGCACTTCCGCGTGTCAGGCTGAACATTGCTTCTTTACCTGCAGCATATCCGATGCAATCACTCACCCGACAACTGAAAATGGTAAGAAGCTAAGCTCATTTTTTTTCTTGAAAAATCTATATGAACATTTCTGAATGAACTTAGAGATATAGCTGAAACTTCTAAAGGAAAATGGTATAAACATTTCCGAGTGACCTGCTTTACGAATCCTGTCTCCTACCTGAAATGTTAACACCCTCCTATCTCTTTTATAATTGTCCTGTTTGCTGAATGAAGAAGGCGATAACAGATTATTCTTGCAGATTGCTCTGTTACTTATGTCGAATTGTGTAGTAGATGGCCTATCCTTCTCTACCTGTTAACTGTTTTGATTGATACATTTTTCAGGTACAATCACAGATTACGTGGCCATATGTACAAAGTTTCGATTGGAAGTCCATATCTGTCAGGTGCTCAAACACTATGGAGCTATTGATTCACTGGAATCATGTGATTGTCCAAATTGCTTTTGGGCATACCAATGTTAATGACTTGGATGTTATAACAAGGTCCCGATGATAGAGATAGACATTATAAAAAAAATTGAACTCAGCAATTCTTTAACTCAACGTTGCCTCTGCAATCCTGCAGGTATAATGTTTGCGAAATTTCAATTTATTCTACAACTGTGTCATATGTGATAGTTCAATTTGCATTTTGACAGCCGAGAAAGTGAATGGAGTACACTTCTTGACATTGGTCATACACCACAACTATTTTTCTGTACAGTGATCTGGTTTAGAGTGACAAGACATCTTGACAAAGGTTAGATTTCATTATCAGTCCACTGAAGCAAATCACTTAAGGTCAGGCTGTCAGCAATGATCCCTCAGTTACAAGTAATATATTAAGTATCATGGAAGTTCCATTGCCTATTCTGCTCCAAATCTTTCTCATGTGGTGAGGCCTAACTCTCTAGCTGTTTATACATTTCCCCGCTCTTATGTGCTCTTTGAACTTGATAACGCTTTGGTACACCATGAACGATAATAACTGAATCGGTCTCTTCTTTTTCATAGCAGTATGCATACCATCGTTTTACGTGGAAAAATATACAAAGTTTTCCTTCCATGTGATTCTTTTAAGACAAGGAAAAAAACATTTTGGCACACAGAAACAATACTCTGGCTGCATGATGTTGTGTTTTTGAAGATGTTGTGTTGCAAACCTGAGTAATAATTTGGCAATGTGATAGATTTGTTTATTTGGCACATATACTTATATTTTTTTATCTAAGTTTATTTCCTGCAATAGATATGTTTCAAACAGACTAAAGTTCCAACTGCTGATTACATTGGTTCTCTTTGGCACACAGAAACAATATTGTCACTGCATGATGTTTTGTTGCGAACCTGAATATTATTTGGCAATGTTATAGATATGTTTATTTGCCACATATATTTTCATATAAGTTCATTTCCTGTCATAGATATGTTTCAAACAAACCTAAGTTCCAACTGCTGATTACATTGGTTCTCTTCATGTCATTCATATTTATTCAGCCATAAGTCAACAGAATATTTTTTACCATGTGAAGAGTATCTTAGGATATTCAATATATGTTTCACATATTATAATTTTAGTATTCTATCCACCAGTTTTACAGTGTGTTTCTTCAATTGTTTTGTGAATACATGGTGCAGCCTTCTGAAGGTATTTACAGGAATTTCTGTACTATGGAGATGATTTGTAGCTGATGGACGATGCAATATGCACCCATGAGACCGACACCATCACTGCCATCGTTGTCATCCATCCTCATCACAAAGTAGCTGTGCTTCCTGTTATTCCCTCCTAATGCCAACAGTAGACAACTGAAACTGTTGTCAAATAATACCACTGTCCCAATTTTTTCACAATCATATGATTTCTTAAAGACATGATGCGTGTATAGGATAAGGGATGCCAATAGCAATGTTACCTATTTTGCTTTACAACATTCACTTATATTCTACGCCTTTGTTTCTATTTGGCAATGTAGGCATAGAAGCAGTTGACAACGGCCACTGATTTCATGTTGTTCTTATACAAGGAAAAAAAAACTGACCGCAATTAAAAAATAGATAAATATTGACACTGTTTGCAAACTTATTGTTTTTTTTTACGCATCGCAACATTTTACACGGATGTTGATTGTACCACCCCGCGGCAACGCGCGGGGCCTCATCTAGTTACAACATGGCATAAGAACCATGTTACAACTCCCGGTACAGCATCGTTCCCTCAAAGCCTTGCTACAATCTTCATCTCCGTGACTGGATAGCTTCCTGCACGGGGCACAAGAACAAAGTAGCAAAAGTTAAACATGCTGTTCTTAATTGTGTTTGGCTCACGAGCTCACAGATGGCCATTCACGGGCCTCAACCCACAGATTAGCAAGCAACAATGAATAGTCAGTTTAAACATAAAATCATTAACTGATAGTTGACAGACTGTAGTTTAGCTTTCATTCTTGTGCACGCTAGACTAGGTAGGTGTTTGGAGACTAGAGGCTAAATTTTAGTCCCTAGGAATCTTGCGATTTAGGAGTACCAGATAAAGTCTAATTACAAAATTAATGTCAGAACCCTCGGACTAATTCGCGAGACGAATCTAATGAGGCTCATTAGATTCGTCTCGCGAAATAGCACCCATCCCTAAAAAGGTTTTGCAATTAGACTTTATTTAATACTCCTAAATCGCAAGATTCTCTGAGACTAAATTTAGTCGCAGGTGATCCAAACACCACCTAGGAGTTCAGGAACAATTGCATCAGCTCTGTTCCTAATTCAAGCAATAATCAATCCATTATTAGAAGCACTTCTTCTGAGGATGATAGCCACCACCAGTTTCAGGATCATTGTATTTTTCAGAAAAGAAAACGGAGCAAGTTCATTGGACCGCTGCACTTTTATTCAGGCATGCTAGGGATCCAAAGAGAGCATACATTCAGTTTATTAGTTTACATCAGTTAAAAAGTTTCACTACGGATTAAAGAGTTTAAACATAAAATCATTAACTGACCAATGTTTCTGCTATGCTCAATGTTATCTCCTCTGTGAATTGACTCTGGCAATTAGCCGTCAATATTTGCCAACTTCTGCATTTAGATTTCAGTTTGCTGCAAAATCTGGACCTCATTGCAGATAATTTTGTTCTTTCAGAATCACATTGCAGCTATTTGCCATCAATGAGGTCCAGATTTCTGCAAAAAAAAAAAATGACATGTCAGTGATCCTTGACAATTTTATTGTAAAATTAAGGAAAAATTAGGTAGAAGTTTCTAGTTTCAATTGTGTCTTCACAACATGTTTGCTGAAAAATCTTGACTAATAGCATATTGTCTCCATGCATCATAGTGCATGTGTTGCAGTTCAGCTGTAGGAAATTATTTCAACGACCAGCTTTCACTCTCGAGAACAGCAAAAGGTTAACTGTAGGTTTTTGTTTGAGAGTGCTCATGTCTTGCCTTCACATTGTTTTAGGGTTTCTGAAAATATGTTACAAATTCACTAGCTACCTTCAACAAGAAAACCATGTACAGGTAAAAAATAGCAAGCAGATCTCCTTTATCACTAATGAAAGGTATGCAACTCAGATTTACCTCTTATTAATATCAGAGCCTGAAAATCTTGTTCCCACATCAGTCAAATGTGGTGTAGGTGTTTATGAACATTGGCTATCATTTTTGACAGCTGCCTTACGTTGTGCTAAGCCTTTTGGAAGTATAATGTGTACCATATCCGCCAACTTCACCTGTTATAGATGAATTCTGCATATCTGTAACCTCTTATGACATTTTTTTCAGAACTAGAAGAATTTTAAGGTCATGTTATCCTGAAAGCAAACTTGAATTTTATGTATGTAACAGTGATGGGCTGATTGTGTACAGATAAAGAAACTTGAATTTTATGTATGTAACCCTATAGCTGGGACACTCAAGTCAAGAATTGCGCTTTTAATGGTGAGTATAGGTTGATCACAAGACCTAATGGTGATTTGAGCTCTTACATCTTGGGAGCAGTATTGTTGTGAGAAACTAGAAAGTAGCAGATAGGAACTTGATGGGGATATATGTTCAGATGGATGGATTTGATTTGATTTGTAAAGCTAAGAGCTTGTGGAAGAATATTCTTTTCTGGCCTGTTCGATATACAATATTGGATGTAACAGATTTAGATTAGGGAATGGAGAAAAAAAGAGGCACTTCTAGATAATTTTTTTTATACAGTCATCATCAGCGACGTCGGGGAATTGGGACTCGTCACTATAGCACTACCAGCGACGGGTTTTTGGACTCGTCACGGTAGCACCACAGCGACGGTGTTTCTGGTTTGCATCATTATGGCTTCTAGAGATGGGTTTGGAAACCAGTCGCTAAAAGTATTAGTGACGGGAAAAACCCGTCCCTACAGTTTACCCTTTAGCGACATATTATTAACAACATAGCTGTTTTTTGTCGCTAAATCCCCAAAAAAACGGTCGCTAAAGTCCTTTTCTGTAGTAATGTGACAACAAAAACATAGTATGTTGACAAAAAAAGTGCGTAATACTAGTTTTCACAACGAACTAATTTAATATGGTTAGATAGATAATGCGTTGCTGTTTCTTCATAAATTAGAGATTACTAATTGTTTGTGCTTTCTAGGTACTCATTTTATATGACAAATAAGGTGTTTTTAATACCTTATTACGTCATTATTGCTAACAATTAACCCCCATTATCATATATATGCGTAGTTTCTGTGTATTCGGAAGTATCTGCAGGAAACAGGAGAAGATAAGGAGATTACGGGTAAAGAGCAGCCAGAGGCCCGAAGAACGAGGAAATTGGAGACCGTGCCGGTCGGCACGGACCTTGTGCCGACCGGCACCATGGAGGTAGGGCCCAAACTTGAAGCCCACTCGGAGAATATGGAGCCCAGAAGAAATATCAGAGTCGGAGTCGGTGAAATCCAGCCCACAACCGAAAGAGACTATAAAGAAGAAATCTTGGTCGCGAAGGCGAGGGGGAGGCGAAGAGAGAAACAGACATACGGAGATTTTGACCTAGGTTGAAGGTTGTGGCGGCGAAGACGGCGATCACCGATCATCACCACCAAAAAGGGAGATTGTGCCGACCGGCACGGCTCTGTGCCGATCGGCACCTGTGGGACCACGCCAAATTTCCGCGTCCTACTGTACCCATGATCATGTGTTGCAGTATGATGCGTGAGTAGATCTCATATTCTCTTCGTGGCGAGGGGAATCTGGTTATGTAACTCTCAAGCTTACAATACTCTTTTGATGTGTTTGGTCTATGTGATGCTTTGAACTCGTATCCGATCAATACGTGTTTATTACATAGTGCAAGAAACCAGTGGGGAGCTATTAGTACCTTGTCGTGACAGGATCGGGGCGAACGAAACCACCATGTCTTGTAGAATACTAAACCTATCAATTGACCTACAACCTGAGTTGCATGCCAGTACCCCAAACCATAGGAGAGAATCCTTTTCATAACCTTGATACAACCGCAGGCTCTTTCATCTCTAGCTGTTAACCACTCTTTCCACACACACCTTAGCCATATTAATTTAGTAGTTTAAATAATAGTTTAAGTCCCGCTTGTTCTCTGTGGTTCGATATTAAACCTTGGAATACTCTAAGGGAAAAAGTGCTACAACTGTACACCGTACTCTTGCGGTATATAAGTGGGTGCGTACAAACGACCAACAAGCACGTTTTCTGGCGCCGTTGCCGGGGAGCAAGCCAGTTCTTTTACTATTTATTTATTCTACTAACCTCTAATCCTCTCTTTTCTAGTTTGTTTTTGTGTTTTCTTTCTGTGTTTTCAGGATGGGTACTCCTGAACCGGCTCATACGGTTAGGGAGCATTCACTACCGTCTCCGGGATTGCTGATTCCACAAACTTCCGATGAGAAAGTCACTGCTTCTTCATACGTTCTCAACCCGACCATCATCAAAATGGTCGAGAACAGCAAATTCTCTGGGACGAAGGACGAGAACCCGTACACACATCTGCAAGATCTAGAAGTTCTCTGTCAGACCTTTAAGCATGAGGGAGTGCCTCAGAATTGGTACAAATGGTTGCTATTTCCATTTTCTCTAGATGGAAGAGCCAAAGATTGGTATAAATCTGCAGCCCGTGAAGCTAAGGGAAATTGGGATAAGCTTGTAGGAAATTTCTGTTTGCATTTCTTCCCGCTTCCGAAGGTGCAGAAACTGAGAAGAGAAGTGGTTAACTTCGAGCAAATGAAAGAAGAGACCCTCACGCAAGCATGGTTACGCTTCAAATCTTTAATAAGCAAGGCCCCGATTTGGGCATGGATGATAACTTGACTGCTCAGACATTCTACATGTCTCTTGAAGGAACCTCCAGGATGCATTTGGATAGTTCAGCTGGAGGGAGTTTCCTCGACTTGACTGCTACTGCAGGTCTGGATCTTTTGAGTAAGATATCGAAGACTGAAGCTATGCATAAGCATTGGGAAGAATTCCAAGAAGATCCAATTCCCCCTGAAAAGCCGACGCCAACAAAAGGTTCTTTGGATTTGAGAGCTAAAGCGGAAGGCTGTACAGTATCCGAAGCGGAATTAACAGTAAGAACAGAAGAGCCAGCGCAAGGAGATCTGAAAAGACCCAGATTGGAGGAGGTGCCGACCGGCACGGCCCCTGTGCCGATCGGCACACCTCAGGTCGTCGTGCCGACCGGCACAGCTCTGGTGCCGACCGGCACCCTGAGTGCTGTTAAAGGGATTTCCAAGACCGAAGCTGCAATATTAGAAGAGCACGAGAACAGTTTCGTGAATAAATTTCCAAGACCAGTAGGAGATCCAACCTTAAGCAATGCTAAACCGTTGGACGAGTTTGAACCGTTGGATTGGATCCCCATTGATTTCAGCTCAAATCTGCTAAGTATGAGGAGAACATATGATCCAAGGTATGCCTCTACTACAGGAGTTCAGTATAACTTCCCTAAAGACACTAGAACTTCGGAAATACTGGATAATGTCGTCATTGGAGAAGTATTGGGGAAATTGTATAAGGATGATATGGAAATTGACCAGATGGAGGTTCAACAAGCAAAGAAGCTATTTGATAGTTGTTTTGTCCCATCGCCGTATGAAGGATTGTGCGGAGTATATGCAGTCGGCCTTACGGAACGAACGGAAGTTGATCCTTACATACCGTGCGAGATTGGATATAGAAGCTTTCCTAAAGCATTATGTGATTTTGGTTCCCGCGTCAGTTTGATGACGTATGAAGCATTCATGGATATGCCTTATGACATAAAAGGAAGATTGCTAGGAACCGAGCTTGAGCTAATCATGGCGGATGGAAGAAGAACTAAACCACTGGGAGTTATCAAAGATCTGAACATAGAGGTAAAAAAGAATACTATTCCGGTGGACATTTTTGTTCTTGATAAAGGTGAAGTTGGAGTCGAAGATATTATTTTGGGAAGACCTTTCTTAAAGCTTGTACAAGCTGTTATCGATGCTGGAAAAGGTCACCTCAAATTGACTCTGGGCGGAGAGGAAGTCCTCTTTGAATTCGAAGACCCACCCGTCGTCCAAGAAAGTGACGACCCACCCTCTCTCCAAGAATTCTTCACAGAAAAAGATGAAGAAATCAGTACAGGATACTCAGACCCATTGAATAAACTGTTTGAAGAGTCAGATAAGGAAGAGGCCGAAATCCAAGATGGTGCCGATCGGCACGGATGTTGTGCCGACCGGCACGAAGGTGAAAATCCTCAATTTGAGCCTTTGGGTAATCTGGATCCTGGTGCAGCACCAGAAGTAGAACAGAAGCCACTTCCTGACGGTCTGAGGTACGAATACTTAGGCAAAGATAAAACTTACCCCGTCATCGTCAATAGTGCTTTGAATGAAGAAGAGACAAAACAATTGCTTGCTGTTCTGAGAAAATACAAGAAGGCGATCGGATATTGTCTTGATGATATTAAAGGAATAAGCCCAGCTTTTTGCACACATAAGATCAATCTTGAAGAATCAGCTAAGCCAGTCGTTGAAGGCATGCGACGACTGAAAGAGGGCATGAAGGAAGTTGTGAAGAAAGAAGTGCTGAGACTTCTTAATGCAGGAATGATTTATCCAGTTGCTGATAGTGAATGGGTGAGTCCAGTGCATTGCGTGCCAAAGAAAGGAGGACTCACAGTTGTGCCTAATGAGAATAATGAGTTGATCCCTCAACGGACAGTTACAGGATGGCGAATGTGCATTGATTACAGGAAACTGAATACCGCTACAAAGAAAGACCATTATCCATTACCGTTCATCGATGAAATGCTTGAAAGGTTAGCCAAGAACTCTTATTTTTGCTATCTCGATGGATATAGTGGTTTCTTTCAAATCCCTGTTAGACCTGAAGACCAGCATAAGACTACTTTCACTTGTCCTTATGGGACTTATGCTTATCGACGAATGCCATTCGGTCTTTGCAACGCACCGGCTACATTTCAGAGATGCATGAATGCTATATTTGCTGAATTCATTGAAGACATTATGGAGGTATTTATGGATGATTTCTCTGTTCATGGTACTGATTTTGATCACTGCTTAGCAAATTTAGAGAAAGTACTAAAGAGATGCGTAGAAGTTGATTTGGTTCTTAATTGGGAGAAATGTCACTTCATGGTAACCGAAGGGATTGTCTTGGGGCATGTTATTTCTAACCGAGGCATTGAAGTAGACAAAGCTAAAATATCCACAGTTGAAAGGTTGCCACCACCTACTGATATTAAGACACTGCGAAGTTTTCTTGGACATGCAAATTTTTATCGCCGATTCGTGAAGGATTATTCAAAGATTGCTAAGCCATTGACAGAATTGCTGCAAAAGGATGTTGAATTTGAGATGAATGATGAAAGGCTTACTGCTTTCCGGAAGTTGAAAGAAGCATTATGTTCTGCACCTATTATGCAACCTCCGGATTGGAATTTACCTTTTGAGATTATGTGCGATGCAAGTGACTATGCAGTAGGAGCGGTTCTTGGACAACGAAAAGAAGGTAAAGTACATGCTATCTACTATGCTAGTAAAACTCTCAATGAAGCCCAGATTAATTATACGACAACAGAGAAAGAGATGCTAGCTGTTATATTTGCATTTGAGAAATTTAGATCCTACATCCTCAACTCTAAGGTCATTGTTTATACGGATCATGCTGCTATTAGATATCTTGTCTCTAAAAAGGAGTCGAAACCTAGATTGCTTCGTTGGGTTCTGATGTTACAAGAATTTGATTTGGAGATTAGAGACAAGAAAGGGGTTGAGAATTCAGTAGCAGATCATCTGTCTCGTTTGACGCTTGATAACAAGGAGGGATGCATTGGTGATGCCATGGCACAAGAGCAGCTATTTCGAGTTAAAGATCATAGAGAATCATGGATGCAAGACATCATAAATGGATTCAAAGGGAAGCTAGATGATTGTAGCAAGAATTCAAGAAAGAAGATTGTCAGTGAGATGAGAAAATTCATATGGGATGATCCTTATTTATACAGATATTGTGAAGATGGAGCTGTTCGAAGGTGCGTACCTCGCGACGAACGCGAAAGCAGATTGGAAAAGTGTCATTCATCTGAGTATGATGGACATTATGGGCACTTTCGAACACAAGCAAAGGTATGGGCTAGTGGATTTTATTGGCCTTCGATGCATGAAGACGCCAAGAGGTACGTTGCTAGATGCCCCCAATGCCAAAGAATTGGAAATGTTAATGCTCGTAATGCTATGCCTTTGAAGTATAATTTGCAAGTTGATATATTCGATGTTTGAGGCATGGATTTTATGGGACCGTTTGTTAATTCTCATGGCTATGAATATATTTTGGTTGCTGTGGACTACGTGTCAAAGTGGGTAGAAGCAATACCATGTCGAAACAGTACAACTAATGAATCCAAGACAATGTTGAATGAGTACATATTTCCAAGATATGGTGTTCCTAGAGTTATAATAACAGATGGTGGAACTCATTTTACCGGACATGAGTTTACTAAAGCTTTGAAGAAGATGGGTATTGAGCATCGAATTGGGACAGCCTATCATCCACAGACCAACGGCCAAGCAGAAACTTCTAATAAACAGTTGAAAGGAATTCTGCAGAAAATTGTTACAAAAGAAGGAAAGGATTGGTCAAACAAGTTGAATGGCGCACTTTGGGCTTATCGCACAGCATTCAAGACACCAATAGGTATGACACCCTATCAATTTGTCTATGGAAAGACCTGTCATTTGCCTGTAGAGTTAGAACATAGAGCATATTGGGCAATCAAAGAGATGAATTTGGATTTAGATGCTGCTGCGGTAAAAAGAAAGATTCAAATTAGTGAACTCGAGGAAATGCGCTTAAAGGCTTATGAAAGTGCAGCAATCTATAAAGAAAAAACAAAGAAATGGTATGATAAGAAGCTTTTGAAAAAGGAATTTCGCGAAGGAGATAGAGTGCTACTATTCAACTCAAGATTTCGGTTGTTCGGTAAAGGCAAATTGAAAAGTAAATGGGATGGACCGTATCTTGTTCATAAAGTTCTCCCTTCCGGAGCTGTTGTCATCATGGATGGAAAGCAAAATACATACACGGTGAATGGCCAACGATTAAAGGTATATCTTGAACCCGACACTTTTGAGTTAAAGTCATTCGATATATATTATGTGAATTGAGTGATTGGGTGGTCGAGCTTAACGACGTAAAACAAAAGCACTGTTGTTTTTACTGTTTTTCTGTGTGTTTTGTGTTTTTTGATTTTATTGAGTCGTCTGAGGCAATTTTGCCTCCGTGCCGACCGGCACACCGCCGTGCCGATCGGCACGGGAGAGTCCGTGTCGTTTTTGAGTCGAGTTTTGCCCTTCCTCCAAGACATGCTTCGGTGACTTCCAAATTTAAGAGATAGAGTCCGGTTCGACCAAGAGAATTATGGATATATATGTGAAGGTGTTGTCTCGGATCTCATCATCAAACATCGAGCGCCGCCGGAGTTCCCACCAAACCCTAGAGCAGAAGACAATGCAAGACGGCGAAACCGGAAGCGGAGGCGACGGTGCCGATCGGCACGACCACCGTGCCGACCGGCACGCCGCCGCACTTTCGCCAATGAGCCCAACTCTGCCATGGGAGAGCAACAGGAGCCTCAACCCCACCGAGGACGATCCAATCGTCTGGTCGCACCTGAAGCAACGATGGATGATGAAGAGTGAAGCGGACGCGTTCAATAGAGAGGAGAAGGAGATGGATGAAGCCCTCCGGAAGAAGGTTAGAGAAGTGCTAATACGCAAAGGTAAATCCAAGGTTGATGATAGCACACCGGTCTCCGATAGGTATACAATGGATCGACTTCTCGCTATGGAACGTCCTTTAACATATGATGATCTTATCACCTTTGAATCGATCCTCACTGCTAGCGAGAAGGAGGAGATAGACAGGGACTGCTTTCTGACCATCCATAGGTCTCGGCTGAACGACGGAAGGAATCCTGATGGAGGTGCCGACCGGCACGTGCATGGTGCCGATCGGCACAGTGCACCCCCACGCATCCTGACCGACTGGGAAGATCTCCAAGAGAAGATTTTGCACAGGAACACCAGAGGTTTTGGATGTAAGTGTTTTTACTGTATGAAAGACCATCAGAGGCAGATTGAGAATTATCTAGCTGATCCTAAATGCATCCCCGCGACCTTTGTCTATGATGATGGCTTTCCTGTTGCTAAAGGGCGCATGACTCCTAAAGAGATCAATGATGAAATTCAGAGGCGTATTGACAGGGACAATACTGCAAAGAGGAGAGCACGCAACCTGGCAGATCTAGAAGCGTACTTTGCAAGGAACGGAAGGCGTGGCGACCGGCACGGCTCTTGTGCCGACCGGCACGACGTTAAGATTGTGAATTTCATTGAAATATCTGATGATTCCTCTGATGATGAGCCAGATGCTAAGAGATCCAAAGAAGTAGAGGGAGTTCGGCGTTCCGCTCGTCTTTCTTCAAAGCCAAGAGCAAGATATACCTCGGAATCAGTGAGCTATATCGAAGCATCCCCTGCACATGAACATCCATTAGCTAATCTTGTTGCAAAGGATGAAGAAGATCCCGAAGGGGATCCGGAAGAAGATCCCGAGGAGGAACCAATGGAAGATGAGCCAGAACCTACTGATTCCGAACCACCTAGTGCAGCAGGAGCTCAAGGAAGTGAAGGGCCGCGTTTTTAGGTGAACGGCGCCTCGTGCCGATCGGCACGGGCACCGTGCCGACCGGCACCTCGAGGTTCTGACACAACTTCGCCCCTGCGAGATGAGCGCCATGATCGTCCTGCCAACTGCTGCCCAATCTGCAGGAGAAACATCGAACGTCTCTATTATGATATGGAGAGATGCTATAGGCACCATCGGGACATTGATATAAGGATTAACGACATGGAAAGCATGGCCGCGGCGGATTACTCTTTTCTCATGAGGAACATTCGAAGCATCTTTAGCATGTTGAGGAGGCATGGCATTTCAGATTAGGTTGGTCTAGTCGTTTTTTCTTTTGCAATAGGGACATTGCAAGGTTTGAGTGTGGGGGATTCGCCCTTACACTTCTTAAGGTCGTTTGCTTCGATTTAGTATGGTTTGAGTTAGTGTGTGCAAGTGTGAGAGTTTTCTTAGAGAGATTTGAGATGGTGTGCTTAGTTAAGCTTCGAGGTCAAGAATTATTGCAATGTCTTGAATAAAGTTAGTGTTAGTTGTCAAATCGATGTGTTACCCCATATTCTTGATTTTGTTTTTGACGATCGTTTTGCCAATCTACTTGAGTTCATTGAATAATCGCTTGGCTTTATATACCCACTTTTCGAAAACCCCTTCTATCATCATAAGTTGAAGCATTTAGCTGAGGATTTGACTTTGTACCTATTACACTAAGCCAAATGAGATGAGAGAAGCCTACACATAAACCTTTTGATAGGAAGACGTCTTTGTCAACTCTTTGCTCTTGATTACGACTAAGCTAGAAGGGAGAAGTTTCATTTGTTCATCTCAGTTTGCTAGCCATCTATCATCAATTTCTTTCTACCCAAAAACCGATATTTCATCGTTTCTCCCTCCTCCTTGATACAACCTACAAGCAAATGTGAAGTTTAGACAGATCTCGATCCAAAATATGCGCTGTTAGCGGTCTGCAAAGAAATAAAAGAAGAAAAAGAAGAAAAAAAGAATTAAATTGGTCTGGTGCCGACCGGCACACACGCGTGCCGATCGGCACAAAGAGGAAAAATAAAGAAAGAGTCAAAAATAAAGAGAAAAATGAATATCAGAGGAAGCAGACTGCAGCAAGAGTCAAAATTCTAAAAAGATCTGTATATACTTCAGGCTTGATCCCTTCTTAATTCTATTTCATTCATTCTCGATTGTTTCCTTTTCCCTTGATTCTTGTATTTATATTCTGTATTCTCATAATGAAAACTCCCTTTTAGAAGGCATGATTGAGCAAATTGTTGACTTAGTAGTTCTTTCGATTCAATTTGGTTATACTACTTTCCGAGATCCACAAAAGAGCCTTATATTGTAGAATAGGAGAGGGAAGGAAATACATTTGAGCGATTGAGTGAAGTCTGAAGCTTTTGCATTCTTCTTGATTGATATGAAGGGAGACAAAAATATTTGATAAGCCTTGTGATTGATTTGGTCGACTCAAGTTTTGAGGTGAAATTGTTTTCAAAATCAAGAGAAGGTTTCGTGGAGGGATACTAATTCGATGAGATGATTGACAATAGCTAAGTTAGAGACTTGTGAAAGTTTTTGTTTCTTAGCATGACGAAGGCACAGTGATGATTTTCATGGTTTGAATTGCTCGAGGACTAGCAATGATTTGAGTGTGGGGGAGCTGTTGGTGCTTTCTAGGTACTCATTTTATATGACAAATAAGGTGTTTTTAATACCTTATTACGTCATTATTGCTAACAATTAACCCCCATTATCATATATATGCGTAGTTTCTGTGTATTCGGAAGTATCTGCAGGAAACAGGAGAAGATAAGGAGATTACGGGTAAAGAGCAGCCAGAGGCCCGAAGAACGAGGAAATTGGAGACCGTGCCGGTCGGCACGGACCTTGTGCCGACCGGCACCATGGAGGTAGGGCCCAAACTTGAAGCCCACTCGGAGAATATGGAGCCCAGAAGAAATATCAGAGTCGGAGTCGGTGAAATCCAGCCCACAACCGAAAGAGACTATAAAGAAGAAATCTTGGTCGCGAAGGCGAGGGGGAGGCGAAGAGAGAAACAGACATACGGAGATTTTGACCTAGGTTGAAGGTTGTGGCGGCGAAGACGGCGATCACCGATCATCACCACCAAAAAGGGAGATTGTGCCGACCGGCACGGCTCTGTGCCGATCGGCACCTGTGGGACCACGCCAAATTTCCGCGTCCTACTGTACCCATGATCATGTGTTGCAGTATGATGCGTGAGTAGATCTCATATTCTCTCCGTGGCGAGGGGAATCTGGTTATGTAACTCTCAAGCTTACAATACTCTTTTGATGTGTTTGGTCTATGTGATGCTTTGAACTCGTATCCGATCAATACGTGTTTATTACATAGTGCAAGAAACCAGTGGGGAGCTATTAGTACCTTGTCGTGACAGGATCGGGGCGAACGAAACCACCATGTCTTGTAGAATACTAAACCTATCAATTGACCTACAACCTGAGTTGCATGCCAGTACCCCAAACCATAGGAGAGAATCCTTTTCATAACCTTGATACAACCGCAGGCTCTTTCATCTCTAGCTGTTAACCACTCTTTCCACACACACCTTAGCCATATTAATTTAGTAGTTTAAATAATAGTTTAAGTCCCGCTTGTTCTCTGTGGTTCGATATTAAACCTTGGAATACTCTAAGGGAAAAAGTGCTACAACTGTACACCGTACTCTTGCGGTATATAAGTGGGTGCGTACAAACGACCAACACTAATATAAAAAATATCATGCTACCGCTACCCATGATAGTAGCTTCCCATGCTGATGGTGTCTTGCCCTGATGAGGACATCACTCCTTCGGATACAACTAACACTCCTCCGCTGTACATGCAATGTTCAATCACTAGATCTCATACACTAGAATTGAATTTACGGGTGAGCTTGTTCCTAATAATGCCTTCTTTACATGTTTTTAAGAATAAATTACTACCTAATGATTTTATTATTGTTAGGAACCATAGAGATGATGAGAAGATAGCGGGACAGGTGCTTGGAGGCGTAGAGGGCCAGCGAGGGCGTCCGTCAAGTTGGGGGCCCAATCCAAGTCGACTTCGAGTCCGTTTCGGAGTCTTGGATCAGTCTGCACTAAAACGGTCACTCAGGTCGCATACGGGCTTGGATTTGGACGTTCTTTATATGAAGGGAAGGATAATTTGATAACCTTTCCAATGGCACTGGTTTGGTGTAAAAATTCGGCCGGAGTCATCGGGAATAGTCGAAACAAATTGACGTCCAGAATCTGTCAAAGTGCTGCGTCACCGTAATTTGGCCTTTGGGCTTTGTATCGTGTTGGAGCCCATTAGGGGCGCGTCCAGGGGTGCTGCACGCTCTTAAACCCTATATCATCAGTAGCCGCCGCCTAAATTAGGGTTGGGTTTTGCTTAGATTATTTTGTCAAGAAAGTTTCGCCATTCATCGGTTTATGAGACCCCAACTTTTGATTAATTCAGTTTTCAGCAATTTTAGTTGCAATCTACTGTGTTCTTGCTTGTGTTCTTTGATTTGCAGGCAAGGTTTAAGCCTTCTTGCCGATGTTGACCGTGCACCGCCGGTCGATAACCCGAGGAGACGTGGTGCTGTGATTGCGGGGTTTAGAACGTGTTGTTCCGAAGCCGGGTCGACGTGTGTCAAGTCTCCACCAAATCGATAGTTATCAGAACCTTTCGGAAGATCGGGAACCCTAGTACACATCAAGTGGTATCATGCCCCTGTTAGAACTGCCGGATCAACTTTGCAAGAACTGTTCCATTGAGTAGTAGACTCTGTTTTTAATCTCTTTGAATATATAAAACCACTTTAAATGTATAGTACATGATTGCTGAGGAAATGGAACGGGAGATCTTGCTTTTTTGTTTAGTTAACTTTGTCTCTTCACCATCTCAAAAAATTGTCTCTTCTACCTCCGCCCCTTTATACATTGGATCCTGGCATTCAAAATTTCTTTCATATATATTATGGTCAGAGACATGATTCATCTTTAGGTGTATGTAAGTTTTATTATGCTAAATAATATATTAGAAAATATCCTCGTATCTAGTTTAGTACTTCTTCTGTTCAGAAATATAGTGTCCATATAATTTTGTCTTAAGTTAAATTTTTTTTAGTTTTGACGAACAATATTGACAAAACTATAAATGTTGACAACACAAAAATTATATCATTGGATTCATCGTGAAATAGACTATTGTAATATTTAACTCTTTTAGTTTGAAACAATATATATTTATATATATTGTTAGTCAAAGTTTTTAAATTTTGACTTAGGATAAAACTTGATGAACACTATATTTCTGGACGGAGGGAGTAGAATGTGTTCTCCAACTGCAGTTACTGCACCTTGGCAAACACCAATAATTTGGCTTCAATGGACGTGTCCATCTTGTTATATTAGCTACAAGAGTTCACATCTTCAAACACTGCCATGCGAAAACAGCTGTCTTCTTGAACTCTGTAGATGTCCACAGATACACGCGCGTGACTACCGCAATGAAGAGCCACTACTACCTCTGCCTCGGTTTGGCTCCCGCGAAGCGCTGGCACGCCGTGGCGCACGTACGGGCATGGACTGCGGCTTCCACCAGAGCCATGGCTGCTGCCCGTCATCGGCAGCTTGCATAGCATCGCCGATCAGCTCCCACACAGCGCCATGAGGGACCTCGATCGCGCGGCGCCATACGGGCCGGTGACGCTGCTCCGGATCGGCGACGTGCCCACGGTGGTGGTGTTGCGGGAGGCGGCGAGCGAAGTGATGAAGACGCACGATGGCACGAGGCACGACAAGCTGTTCGCGTCGCCGTCGCTCAGCCCCACGGCGAGCGAAGTGATGAAGACGCACGACGGCTCGAGGCACGACAAGCTGCACCATGGACGTGTTCAGCAATGGCGGCCGCGACATCATCTTCTCCCCGTACGGCGACCATTGGCCGGCGCCACCTCCGCAAGATCGCCGTCACCGAGCTCCTCAGCGCGCGCCGGGTGCTCTCCTTCCGCCGCATCCGCGAGGAGGGTATCGCCACCATGCTCCACGCCGTCGCCGCTGAGACGTCGCCGCTCCCCGTCCAGACGCGGACGCGGCTGAGCGAGCTCATGTCAGACATAACGGTGCGCGCCGTGGTTGGCGACCGGTGGAAGGAACGCGACTTGTTCATGCGGCAGGTGGATTGCATGACGAGCTCGTCGCCGGCTTCAACCCGGCTGATCTGTGGCCGTCGTCCGGGCTCGTCCGGCGGCTCAGCAGCGCCGCGCGCCGCGCCGATGAGTGCCGCAAGACGGTGTACCGGAGCCTCGATGGCATCATCAAGGAGCACTTGGAGAGGCTGGACGGCGGCGGAGCTGGGTACGAAGCTCAGGACCTTCTCGAAGTGCTTTTGAAGATACAGAGGGATGGTGGGCTTCAAATTCCGCTCGACATGGATGTTATCAAGGGCGTCATCTTTGTAAGTATTTCTTCACACTTGCTTGTTTGTTTTCAACCATTTTATATCGGGTGTTTTAATTACCTTTTACTCCACAGATCTCGCGTTGCTTAGTTAGTGTAGGGATCGGTAATCCATCATCATGGTTGCTGGTATGCTTTCAATCTTCAAGTGGCAAATTGCAAATAGAAAGTCTTCTGTGAGCACAGGTTAAATCCTGTCAGGTAGGCAACATTTCGTATATAGTGTAGATGTGCTCATCATTTTCCCCACCATTTGTTTCATAAAAGAATGAAAAACTACGTTATGTTTTTCCAAGAGAATAGGGCAGATTGAAAAAATACATCTGGGTAAGCTCCGGATTAACTACATATTTTAGTGGTTTTCAAGCTTACGACATGGTTTGGTTGGTGCTTAAGCATTCCATGTGGAATTCAATTCCGATTAGATAATTAAACCAACTATATAGCTTGAAAATTGAGACAGAGACTCGACAATATAAGATTCAGGCTTAATCAATGACCCCTTTCTCCAACAGACTGGCTGAAACAGGATGTAGTTACGCCTCCTGATTTTCCAGCCAAGTCGTCAATGAGTCTGCTGCATGCTGAGACTGAGTGCTGACCAGCTTCTTTGCAGAACATCTTCGCCGCCGGCAGCGAGACGGCAGCAACGGTGTTGGAGTGGGCCATGGCGGAGCTCATCAGGAACCCGAAGGCCATGAAGCGGGCGACAGCTGAGGCATCTGAGCTGAGGTGCGCAGCGTCTTCCGCTCACACGGCACCGTGCCTGAGCAAGAGCTTGGCGAGCTCAAGTACCTGCACCTCGTCATTCGGGAGACGCTCCGGCTCCACGTTCCTGTGCCATTGCTGCTCCCCCGGGAGGCCAGTGAGCACTGCCGTGTGCTCGGCTACGACATTCTGCCCGGCACCACGGTGCTGGTGAACGCATGGGCGTTGGGCCGCGACGAGCGGTACTGGCCCGGGGACCCCGAGGAGTTCCGACCGGAGCGGTTTGAGTCCAACGAAGTGGACTTTAAGGGCGCTGACTTTGAGCTCCTGCCGTTCGGTGCTGGCCGGAGGATGTGCCCAGGGATGACGTTCGGGCTAGCAAACGTTGAGCTCCCGCTTGCTAGCCTCCTATTCCACTTCGACTGGGAGGCGCCTCATGTCGTCGACCCCGTCGAGTTCGACATGACGGAGGCGTTTGGCGTCACCGCTCGTCGGAAGTCTGGTCTCCTGATCTGCCCCATCCTCCGTGTACCGGTGCCTGGTGGCTAGCAGTGGTGCTAGCTGTGCCAAACGATATGTCTACGTTTCTGGGATTTTGTTGGGGGAAATACGTCTCATGTTTGTTCTGCATGGTTTTTCCGTGTCATGTTGCTCAATCACACTTTATATATGAACTGTATTGTAGAAAGGTTTTAAGTGAATAATTCAGGTACCATCCAATTGTCTCGTATCGTCTAAAATTTGGCGCCTTTGATTTTGTAATAGTTGTATCTCGCGATGATAACAAAATGGTGGATAACACACATCTGCTTGTGTCGTTAACTTAGTAGTTTGAATATAATGTTTGCTTAAGTATTAAAATTTACAGAATAGGTGCCATTGTTACCATGAGTTCAAAAATTACCTTAGGCAGCAAGTCTTTTTTTTTTAGGGCACCTCAGGCAGCAAGTCTATCTGTCTATGGATAGTGGTTTCATGCATGTGAAATGATATGGATGAGTAGGCCACTATGATCTGGTAAACGGTCGGTGTCGAACGTCCATAGAGGACATTTTTTCTACTGGCAAGGAATCTTTACCTAATCCGCGTAGATAATAAAGTATATTTTCGATGCAGGCAAGGAATCTTTCCCAAATCCTGGTCTACAGAAACTGAAGTATATATATTTTCTATGCTGGCAAGGAATCTTTACCTAATCCGCGTCTAGAGAGAGAAAATGAGGTATGTTTCACAACAAAAGAAGAAGCATTTCCCGACAGTTACATTGCTAGTGGCCAACAATGCTTAGTTTACTTAGCTAACTATTTAGCATAACTATGGGAAATAAGTTTGTAGGTAGGTAATAACATTGTTGATAATTTGCTAAAATTGTAGGGAATGATGTGCATTTGCACTAAGGAACTATCGGCCATTTGGAAAAAAAAATAGCTAAGAGATGATAACTGTTGGCCACTCGCAATATCTTGTTTAATTTGGTAGAGAACTGGGCTGGTGGGTAGCAACTGCCAGGCCACCACCATTTGTTGGGTAGTTTAGCTTTGCTTAGGATCCTCCTATCCAGGCAGCTCAAGCCATTTTTTTTTCTTTTTTTCGTTTGCAGTGACAGCTCAAGCCGGCCACCAGTTTAATCCAATGCATGAAGGATAAATGCATGGCCACATGTTTGGCTGGATGATAGACAACTTTTGACTAGGGCTGGCGTGTGTTTGATTGTGTGGCTTATCTTAATGGTATCACCTCCTCCTCCTCCTAGATGAGTTGTGTTTTCACTCCCTCGCCTCTCATTCGTCGTCTTCCTCAAAACCATCTAAAATGTTGGTGAGCGAATAAAATACAAAATTATTCTAGGTTGAAAAAGGAGGGGAAAAAGTGTCTGGAAGAAACATTGGAGCACCTATTTCTGAAATGCAATTTTGCAAGGGCCTCATGGGCGTCAATTGGAGTCCATCTTCCAGCAACTTCAAATCCATATAGAGTGATCAAGATTCTGAAAAGAAGGCTTGCTGTCCCTTTCTTTATGGAAATAATTATCTTGATGGCTTGGGCTCTTTGGAAGACACGGAATGACTGGATTTTTAATGATGTGGATCCGACAGTGCAAGGTTGCAAGGAAAGATTCATCCACGAGTTCTCTCTGTTGTTACACAGGGCGAAAAGAAAGTATTTCCCATAAATTAAAGAATGGCAAGCGAATGTTGTATAGTTTCCTTTTTCTGGTTTTGTTTTCCTTTTGTTTTGTAATGAACCTTTTGTTTTTTGACTTAATATATTATAATCAGTAGGGGTTTTTTGGGCCCCTCCTGTTCTTTCTAAAAAAAAAGTGTCTGGAGAAATTATTTCTTGGCGGTGGCTTGATCGGGCAAGAGGACAAGAAGAACCAGTTCTCGGAAAGATATATGGAAGCTTGGAGCAGCTAGCACTGCTTCAGGTAGACGTACGGCGCAGCCGCCCGCCCGTGGGCTCGATGGTCGGCATGTACACTAGAAGTCCATCACCGACGCGAACAGCTCTACGAACAGCTGGTGCACGCCGGCGTCGAAGGCCAGGAAGTTGCGCTTGAACAGCACGTACGTACGCCCTCCCACCACAGGCGCGGCAGAGACGACGGGTCCGGATCAAAGGCGTCAGCGTTTGGGAACCATTAGAACGGCGACTTGATAGGAACACGTACGTATGATTGCTGATTGAATTGTTCTCCGGCCCCGAGCGTGCGCATACACCAGCCGCACCAGAAGGCGAACCCAAGTACTCCCTCCGGTTTTAAATTGTTGATGTTTGACTTTTTGAGTTACATTTGACCGTTCGTCTTATTCAAAATATTAACTTAAATATACAAAATTATAAGTTATATTTTAATTTTCTTTAGTAAAAAAACTAATCATAAGAAAATGTATGATAATTTTTAATATTTTAAATAAGACAAATGATCAAACGTCAACAATTTGAAACCGGAGACAGTAGCTATTTGTATACTTGACCGGAGCTTGAGTGCCGCGACACCATTGTGACTTGACGGGAGCTTGCGAGCAGCGGCTTGCCAAAGCTTGGGGGCGGTAGCTATGGCGACAGAAAGGAAGGCAACAACGGTGATGGCTGAGAAAGATGTGAGGCGATTCAATCACATGGCCATTTGACCGACCGCTTGCACGAGTGTGGGCTTAGCGGAAACGGCCGACTTGGTAGTTTCTTACTAGACAAAGCAAAGGGCCATAAACTTGTACGGAAACAACCAGGACCAGATTCCTTTTTGGGCTGGGGATATGATTCAAATAAGTGCAGTAGTTAATAAAATGTTGCATAACATAATAAACTTGTATATGAACATCTACATAAACCAATCACATCACACCCTGAGAGTTGTTTCCTAACAAATGAATGAACTTAAACTAGTATGTCTGTCCGCGCATTTGCGCGGCTAGAGTTATTATATTATTTAAAATATTTTTATATTATTATAGAAGTTTAACATAGTTTATTATTAATAATAGATTGGAGAATTTCTCACCGTCTCTCAATTTGAGTGTGAGATGAGTCATCATTTATCTTGGATTGTGTCTTATATAACAATGTATTTGATTTTGTTTCAGAAGTGAGGTCGGTTCAAACGTGCCATGCTAAACAACTAACATATCTAATGGTAGGAAAAAAGAATGTGGTATGCTACAAATAAATCTTTTGATGAAAATGTGTCATTCTAAAAATAAAAAAGTATGCCATGCTAGCTAGACATATGATGTATTTTTATAACGATGTATTTAGAAATAAAAATTAAGTGTATGTTGGATATTTTATTATTTCAAAATTAAGTTATTTTGAGCTCAAAATGTTATTATGGGTAAATTAAAAATAAGAATTAGGTTTTTTCAGCTAATTTTTATAATTTGATTTTAGTTTTTTTTACTTATAATGGTATGGCGGGTAATTTAGAAATAGGTGTAAAGGGTATTTTTGGTTATTTTATTATTATTTCGAGTTTATCTATTTTTTGACTCATAATGGCATGGTAGGTAATTTAGAAATAGGAACGAGGGGTATTTTTGGCTATTTTTTATTATTCCGAATTTATCTATTTTATAAATAATTTTAGAGTTTTTGTGACTAATTTTTTATAATGGCAGTAGTGGTTAATTTTCTCTTCTTATTTTCTCAGATTAACGTTGGAATTTCTAGTATTTTAGAGCGAACGTGGTGGCTCCTCATCGTCGTCAAATATATATATAATAGATTCGGAAGGGAGGAGTATGTTCCAAGCACTAGAACAGGTTGAACAGCTTTTGCATGGACTGAAAAATGTATATATATAATAGATTCGGAAGGGAGGAGTATGTTCCAAGCACTAGAACAGGTTGAACAGCTTTTGCATGGACTGAAAAATGTATCAGTTGCCAGGAAAAAAAATGAAACGGGAATCAGATCATATGCTTCAGGTGACATGTTTTTCCAGGAGCCTTTGTGTAACTTTGTCCGCTTATTGTGTCCCCTGCTTCTTCTCCGTCCTTCCGT
Organism: Eragrostis nindensis; assembly: GCA_012490785.1. Classification (NCBI taxonomy): domain Eukaryota; kingdom Viridiplantae; phylum Streptophyta; class Magnoliopsida; order Poales; family Poaceae; genus Eragrostis; species Eragrostis nindensis. The sequence continues at coordinate 438,485 of JAAXCT010000030.1, read as the reverse complement.
CAACCGCGCCGGCACCAGCGGCCGGTCGACGGCGATCCACTGCCGGACTGGTCTATGCTCTAAATCTTGATCCTGATCGGCGGCGAGTACACGAGGGAGCCTACCCGTCTTCTTCCCTAATTGGCGGCCGGCGTCGCCTGCTTGCCGCAGAAGCAGCCGATTGAATCCGCGGATTACAGGTGAGCACACGATCCCAACCCTCCGGCAACATCTCCTTCCCACTCGCTCTCGTGCGTGATTGCGGTGCGGGACTGTATTGGGGTTCCTTCTCTACGCAGGGTTGAGGGCTCGCAATGTGTTCGACGGAATGCCGCAGAGCAAGAGGGCGTCGGGGGTGCCGGAACCCAACCTCATCAGCGCGCTCCCGGACGCCCATCTCCAGCACGTGCTGTCGTTCCTGCAGGCGCGTGAGGCCGTGCGCACGTGCTTGCTCGCCCGGCGCTGGCGCGACCTCTGGAAGTCCATGCCCGTTCTGCGCATTACGGGTGTTGATCGTGTCCATCGGATCCAGAGATTCATGGACCATCTCCTGCTCCTCCGCGACCGGTCCAATCTGGATGTATGCTTGTTAGAGTTTGTCGGAGACTCGACGGATGGTGGGGATTACTCGATTCGGCATGCGTTGCTGTGCCAGGTTCGGAAGCTGAGTGTGTCTGGTTCATTTCTGCTGGGCAACCTACATTTGGTCTCTCAGTATTTGACCGAATTGCATCTTGATGGTGTAACATTATGGGCCAAGTGTACTGATTTCTCAAGCTGTCTGGCTCTGAAAGTTTTCGAAATAAACAATTGCTTCATCGATGCTGAGAAGATCTACTCTAGATCCCTTGAACGGCTGATCTTGCATCAATCTCGTTTTCCATTGGACATGCGTACACGTATTTCTGCCCCAAGCCTCATTTCGCTGCAACTGATCAATTTCGAGAATAGAACTCCTTTCTTTGAAGACATGCCAGTGTTAGGAACAGCAGAAGTTACATGTGGCTTTAATTGTGTGGACTGTTGTGACAACAATGACCCTGGGCATTGTGAACATGCTTCCTGTGACTGTTGATATGGCGTTGATGACGGTAGTGCAGGATCTGTGCTTCTTAAAGGTTTATCAGCTGCTAGAAAGTTGAAGCTGATAGCTGAACCTGAAACGGTACTCTTGCTTGTCTTTACTCGAGCTGCTCATTTTTCTTTGTCATGGAGTTTTCCTCTTCAGTATATACATGACCTATTTGTTGAATATTTGCAAATTTTACATCTAAATAAATTTCTTATCTGTTAAGCAGTTGAAACTTAAAAATATCAATTTTTAGTTTGCAGTTTAAAATGGCCAGATAGATGAACTGTGCAGTTTCTATATTTTGCAAAATGTGTACTTCCTGTTCCACTAAACATATTGAAAATGCAATATTAATTTTCATCATGACTTAATTCATTATGGTTAAATATCTAAGGTGTGAGTGTTTCTTCATAGCACTGATTTATAAATTACCTACAGACCTGATTCAATTGTTAATTTCTTCAAGTGACTATAACTTGAATTTCTGCCAAAAACATTACTCCCTTCTGTATGATTGTATCTTATATCACAGTTTGATTCATTGATGTTGCTTCTATAATCCAGTTTATTCTCAAAAGGGATTTGAGATGGTGCCCTACATTTCATAAGTTGGAGATTTTATTACTCAGTGAGTGGTGTGTGGCTGATGACCACCGTGCACTAATTTGTATTCTCCAACACTCACCAATCCTCAAGAAGCTCACTCTTCAACTCTATGAGGTATATGTTGTTCACATGGATTCTCTAGTTTTTGCTCGTAAATCATTTATCATATTTTGTTGTTTTTGTTTTCTACAGAACCATAAACGTAAATGTTTGGTTCCTTCAAAAGCAATATTTAATTCAGTGGAGAATTCATTTGCATCAGACAACCTTAAGAGAGTTGAAATCAAATGTGAAGAAGTTGATGAGAGGATTCACAACATTTTGATATCGTTGGTCACATATGGCATATCTCTTGAGAAAATTAGCATCCAACAAGAGATCAAATCATCTCAGTGTAAGTTACTCTTTCACTCTGAGAACTTTATAGCTATCTACATTCTACTGCTGACCTATATATGTTTGGAAGCTTGAGGAAATTATCAAACTGAAGGTTCAAAATATTCATTTTAGGTAAAAGGGTTTCAAACTCTTATTTTTTATGGTAACTTTACATTTGTTTTTGGTACCTTTGTTTTGGCGACAAAATTTCCACAAAACTTTACGAGTTGTTTGAGTTGAACTCAAGTGGCTAACATTGGAACAAGTACACCACGTGATTCATAAATCTTGCCCTGCTATAAAGACATGTTTATTTGAACTATTGTTATGACAACTTTGAAATGAATGATTTGATATGATATATCATTACAAGTGCTTACATGAAAGATCAATTATATGTGTCATAAGATTCAGAATTACAGATTAAGATAAAAGTTTGGTTTTGTCCTTAGGATACATTTGTTATTCTTTGAAGGAAAAAAATTGTTTTGGAATCAGTTATTACGTATCAAAATTTCCATTGATGTCTGAGTTCATTGTCTTTCCCATTTTGGCACAGGTTTCAGTTTCGTCTGTACTGGTTTCAGCTCAATGGGCACCTGAGAAGATCTGAGCATCGCTGATGGATAAACGCTATGGCCTTGATCACCTAGATGTGTGTACTGGCATCTTGTGTTAATCAGTTTCACTCGCAGCATCAAAAATGGGCCTGGTTACTTAGTAATATGACTCTTGTTTCCATCGCACTTTCGAGTTATTAATGACTTTGCAAACAACTCAGACAATAGTTGTACTGGCATTTATATTTGTTTCGAGTAATGACATTGTAATATGGCGGAGTAATGACATTTGTAATTTGCCGAACGCGAACAGCCCCAGCGACAAACTCCTCGTGCTTCCCGACAACCACGAGGAGCTCGCCCATGCCCAACGGATGATGTACGGTGCCTGATGGAACGCAACTGCAGCGCCAGACGCGGGAGAGCCGTTGGCCGCGGAAGATGCTGGTGGCGGCGGGAGCGGGGCCGGTGGTTCTGGAACTTGTTTAACAAAGAAAAAAAAAACAGTATAAGACGTTGGCGTCGCGGACGGTCTCGTCGACTCCTATGCCGAGGGCGTCTGACGGGATCCCACCGTTAGGTCAGACCATGGCCCGTGAGACATCGGCCCATGGCTCGCACAGCACCTTCGTCCTCGTCGTCGCGCCGCCACCGCACCCAGGTCCGCCCCGGCCAGTGCCTGCCGCCCTGCCGCCTCGCCGTCGCCGTGCCCGGAGCCGTCGTGGCCCGCCCGCCTCCGCCTCCGCCTCCGACACCCTCCCCTCCTTGTTGTCGTGCCCGCGCTCCTCATTCTTCCCACCGCCGCGCTAAATTCTCCAACAATGACGCCTCCGCCGCCTACCCCGCCCACCACCCTCCTACCTTCCCGCGGCCGGCGGCGCCATCGCCGCCTCGCCGCCCCGCCGCCGCCACCCCCCCACCGCCGGGTCGCTCGCCCCCCCCCCCTGGAGCTCCTTCTACAGCCGGGGGGCATGGAGCTCTCCCCCCGAACCCAGAACCCCGAACCCCTAACCCGGAACCCTAACCTCGCCGTCGCTGGGATTTGCCACCGTCGTCCACTCATCGTTCACGCCGGAGGTAGGAGATAAAGTCTCTGCCGTTCATTTGTCCCGAGCACGAATCTCCAACACTGTTCGATCTAGACGATCCCCTCGCCCGTCCTACGTATAGGATTCACCTATTTTGCTCTGCTTTCGGCGCCCACCGCGACAGCATGGGCTCACCGGTTCTCATAAGTCCGGCCTCATGCTTCGGTCCATCCTCTCAGCTCAATGGGAATTTTACTCATGAGTTGGATGATCATCGACCAAGCTGTGGTATGAAACTCTCAACTCTAAGCTCTCAGGTCAGCCTCAATTAGTGGGGTTGTGGCGCAATATAGTGGTATGAAACGGAGCCAGCTGGGGGCAATGCCCCCCCCCCCCCCCCCCCCCCCCCCCCCCCCACACACACACACACCCCCCAAAATGTCCTTCATTCATTTGAACTTTATTTTTTTTCCAAATTTTCTTGTATCTGCCCCCCATTAAATCAATTTTACCTGAAATTTTTTCTAGCTTGGCACGGACATTTGAAGCCGCTAGCCGATCATGTTATAATTTTTTAATTCAACGGAAAAACTGCTTGATTTTGTTGACCTAGACCCCATTAATTGGCAAGTATAACAATATTTACATGGTAAACTTAGCAATATTGACTGTTAATGAAATGTACCAACATTTTTCTCGGATTTCTCATGTAGTGAAGCAACGTACTGACGATGCTCTCTCAGAATGGGTTCGATTTGTTCACTCAGAATGTGAGGAAAGTTCAGCACCTTGAAACAAAAGTTAGTTTCTAGGCCACATCGTCTTTTACCACCATTGTCTTTAATCCTTTTATGTCAGGACTAGCATCATGTCAGTTCAAGATTCACTTGGAAAAATATGTCATATAGCTGCATAAACATATGAAAGCAATATCTTTACATGGAATGCGACAGATTGCTAACCGTCTGTTACCACCATTGTCCTCAAGGTAACAGAACATTATCTAGGCTGGACGCCAATTTCTGCATGCATTTTAGCCAGACCACCTCACTGAATAATGTGAAATAGCAGTGACCTCCGTGCTCACGGTCAGAGACCAAATCCATCCTCGAGGTGCTGGACTAGCGTTTTAACCAACCACCGTACCGCAAGCGACCTTATAAGGAAGTGGCGCAAGCACCACACACGCCAGTAGGTTGGGGTGGCTTTTCATATCTAGATATAATGGCTGAAATCAAGGAATGAGAGGCACTAATCTAGCAGATTAAAGGTTGTTCACAATTTATACAATTGCAGTTGCAGCCGGAGGGAAGCGAAACACAAAGACTGGACCTAAACTCTGTAAACAACTGGTGGGATGAAGGAACATGCACACGTACAATAGTGTACTTGATAAATCGCCTCACATTCCCATTAATCGCCTCACAAAACAAGTACACTATTGGCGATTTAATCCCTTAATTAATGGGAATGTGAGGCGATTTATCAAGTACACTATTGTCAGTCATCTTAATCCTCATATTCCCATTAATCCATTATATCATTTGAATCTCAGTCATCTTGGGCTGTTCATTCCGGTTTGAGAAAAACCGGTCAAGGAACCGGCTACTGTAAGAGAGGAGGCGAACTCGCGGCGATATCGATTCCGGCGGCGACTCCGGTCGATCTTCCCCTCCTCCGGTGGCCCGTGGGGCTCCGGAGGGCCGGAAGATCGGTGGAGTCGTCGTCCGGCCGTCCTCTAGTTACTAGTTAGTAGTAATCTAGTTCTTTTCCCTTCCTTAGGGTTAGGTTTTCGGCTCGCTCCGTCGCCCGGTGTGGTGATGGCGGCCGATCCCCTTTTCTCCCTTGACGATTCTGGCGAAGATGTCGTCGTCGACGGCGGCATGTTCACTGGTAAGTTCTTGTGGAGCTTTTGTGCCTTCCGTTCCTTTGCGAAAAGGAGGATGGGCTTTTGTTCCCCTCACCGATGGCATCGGCGATGGTGGATTTCTGTTTCCCCTTGCTGGTGTTGCTGGCGAAGGTGGAAGTTCGTCCCGGGTGGTCGTTGTTGTGATCCAGCGGCGAGCTCTCCGGTCTTTTGCTCTTCTCTGTTGATGTTTGCTTGTGGATGGCGATTTGGTGCTCTTCGTTTCTTCCGGTGTCCTTGCGATAGCCGGTTAGATGCCTTCTTCGTGACACGGGCCTTCGTGCTCGTCCAATCGGCGTTTTCCAATGCGTGGAGGTCGCGGACAAGGAGGAAGGAGGAGGCTGGATGCGCGTCCCGGCGGTCGTCGGCGGAGAGGAGAAAGATGCTCGGGACAGTTCTGGAAGAAGAGGGAGTTGTTTGTAATTTTCTTTTCTTCGGGGGCTGTTCTGTAATATGTCCTCAGGGGTGTTCCTGTAAAAAGTGTGGGCTGTACTGTTCCTTGTTTTAATATAATGCCCTCCTTTTCGCAAAAAAAAAAAAAAAAAGGAACCGGCTACTGTAGATAGGCCTGTAGATGAACGGTAAACATACAGTATGAACAGTAACCCGCAGTGTTGGAGAGGTCCGCCGGTTTGCTCGCCGGTTTGAAGAAACCGCCGGTGAACACCCCTAACAGAATAATAACACATGGACGTCTTTGAGTTTACATGGGCCGAAAAGGAACAACTAGCCGAACATACAACAACGGAGACACTGCACGGCTAGCAATGGGGCGGCTCGGCCCGCGCAGCCGACGGTGGTTATTGTAGTCCTGTTGCTTCCCGTTCTGGATTCCGAATTCGGAGCAGAGTCTTCTTCCTGCCAAGTGTCAGAACTCCAGATTTTACCGATCAAGAGATAAAGTAGAGATCACGAGACAGGGTGCCGTTCCATCATAGCACCTTGCCCACCGTGGATAATGGATTTTGATCATGTTCGAGAGTATACGAGAGAGGCCGCCTCCTTTGTTTGAGCCAGTGTGGCCAGTGTGCTCAGTTTGTTGTCGGCGACGGCCATGACGGCGGGTATCTGTTCCTCTTCCTTCCTCTGTTCGATGACTGCCGATGGTCGTTCGGCTTTTGCAAATGCGCTCGGGAGGATGTCTGAGCGCTGGATCTTGCGGCACTTCCAATGTTTGGAGTCGTCGATGGAGGAGGAAGGTGGATTCCGGTGGACTCCGGCGAGCGACGACGGCGTCCAGAAGTTTCACGGCTTTTCTCGGTGTAGGGGGTTGTGTGCAATTTACAGTGTATCCAGGGTGTTTTTTGTAAATGTTCACGGATGTACTGTTCTTTCTTAATATAATCCCCTTCCGTCGCAAAAAAAAAAAAGAATTGCCCAGCTCAAGAGGACTCGTGTGTCGTGCGACGCCGACCTCAAGGGTGCCCTTCCGGACGTTCTCCTGCACCAAATTTTTGGCCTCTTGCAAGTCGGGAGGCTGTGCAGACGTGGAGCTGGTGTAACCTTTAGAAGTAGGTGCCCGGGCTGCGCATGAACGGCGCTGGGCCTGTCGAGTCGCTCCAGGAGTTCATGGATCATCTCCTGCACTCTGCTGTCGGTCAGACTTGGATGTGTGCATGTTTGAGTTTGGTAAATGCCGATGGTCTCACGATAAAAGTTATTCAGGTCATCGTTCACCCAACGGAAGCCACTTCTTTCATTAGTCCTCAGACCCGCCGATGTCAGTTGTGAGTTCATGGCAACGGAGAGTGTTCAGGTGATGCAAGGGAAGAGAGGGCATGCATTTAGCAGCGATTGCTTTCCTGTTTCAGGCTACTCCCTGGCCAATTTTATCGGGAAAGATTTTTAATTTCCATCTTTTTCTTCTCTTAAAAATGACTAATTTTTGCACGTCTTGATCACAAATGGATGGCAGATATTTAACAGTGGACAGGTAGCCAATTCTGTTGGGACACTGACTGGAGAGGTTCTAATATGTGAGCGCTGAGCAACAAAAACTTCTATTCATGCACATTTGGTGTTGGGATTTCAGTGCTAACGGTGTGGATGTCGGGACCCTTATTCCGTGGCAGATCTGGTTCAGTGAAAGTGGAGGTGAGGTGGATACTATTGCCGCTGTTCATATAAGGTCCATCTTGGTAGTGGGTCCATATTATCTATATCTTAGTGGTGAGTTATTACAAGATGGATATTGTGGCTTCAATATAGTTTGGTCTCCCTTTTTAGTTGTTGAAGAGGACTTGGCTTCGATTTCGTTCTTTTATGTAAATAGTAGTTCGTTTTGTTTAACTGAATGACGCAAGATGCTGATTTACATGACATATGCAGGTTGAACAAAATTAGTAATGCTTATGCTTTCTCTTAGGAGCCTGACATCAATTGATAGTACATTTCTCTTTTTTGCAAAGGCCACTGTAAGATATATACTGCAATCAGGAATTTTGCTAGCTAAAGAACATTATATATACTTACGGTAGGCGTTCACTGGGGATTCAGTCGTGGGCTTCCTTTTCATCACTTCACCAACTTCCTTGACTATCTGGGACTCGGGAGGCGTAAGCATATATGGTCTTACAACTTTGCGATGACCAGTATTTTTGGTAAATAGTCGCCCTCGCATGATCACTGCCCCCCTTTTGCCAGGGGGCACCCTTTCTTTCCAAGTTACAGGGCTGTTTTCCAAGTTCCTTTTGCGAGGGGGCACCCTTTCTTTATTGGCTGATTATTGTTGTTGTGGTGATGTTCATAAAGGTGAAAATCTCATGTACAGTAAGGTGACATATCGGATGATTGACTTTAGGATTGGAATAATGAGCGTATAGCAAAATTCTTTCTATTCCCTAGGACTGGGACTCTTGATTGTTAATATGATTAAAAAAAGATTTATCGATCTCAAGGAGTACATATCCATAATAGATATATGGAGATAATTATACATACTCAGCGTGAAAAAGTATGATCTGTAAGGCTAATATCAAGAAAGGCTAAACTCATAGCCTGCATCTATGCAATCCTAATATAGACACCTATATAAAAAGCATCATATTTACTAAGTGTGATAACAACTCCAAACACCAACAATGGCAGCTCATCAGATTCCCAATCCGATTATCAAACTCACCAGGTTCCCACTTGGCTATCAAGACTCACCGGATTCTCACCATTTGGCTACCATGCACCTCCCTACTACCGGCCTACAAAACCATCCCACGAATCATGAATAAATCCAGGCTCTCGTGATCGTGAGCGCCTCTATGAAATTGTCACAAATTCAGTAGAGACGCTTTATAAAATGCCACTATATTCCTAGAGTCAATGCATGGCAAGGCATTTATAAGGCATTTTAGAAAGTGCCACTATGATTGTGTAGAGACAATTTGAAAATGCCTCTACCATATAAAAAATGTGCCTCTACAGGCCATTTCTCTTGTAGTGCACCTCCCGACTACCGACCTACAAAACCATCCCACGAATCATGAATAATTCCAGGCTCTCGTGATCGTGAGCATGGCTGTTAAGACAGTTTTAAACTTTGCAGAGGCTGAACCACTTTACCCACAAGTCGTGATTTCGTCACCCGTTAGTTGACTAAATCTTCCATTACACCAGATGCGCACTTCTTAGGTATGTGGCAAGGAGATCACTACGAGGCCTTTACAAAGCATCTCCTACTTTGTGAGCACCCACTAAGGATTCGCTGTAACGGGGTTTCCTCCTCGGCCATAGCCACCTCTTCCGCCACTCGAATAACCAAATGGTGCCACAGAAATAGGAGAATATGTTACATGCTCTATTGATCAAGTTGTCCCATTACCAGTCTTGTGATGACACGGTTATGCCGTGTTACACTCGCTATGAACCGGTCCTTAGAATCTAAAGCAGAAAACTAGCAAAAACCATAATTTCGTGCACGCTGGCACCATACAGGTCCAAATGTCCTGCTTAGATTCCTAAGTTCCATGTTGGTCTTCCACTCAACGCGGCGTGCTCCAAGCCCTCTTGACTCACGCTCATGTTGCGTATCCCTGACAATCTCCACTACGGAAATCTTCCATTCTTTTTGCCCCGTAACCGCACCTAACCCTTACCTTTCTATAGTGGGACCATCCAAATCTTGGTGTCAACACTAGGTCACATCCCACGCTCAAGAGCTGGGATTGTCTCTGATGACCTACGCCGAGCCTTTGCCTACTGCAAAAGCCCTTCTCTCGCAGGTGATTTGGCTGATCTGTTGTTGATTGGGTTCCTGTGTTGTTCGATTTGGTGGTCGAGGAGTTTTATTTTTGTCAGTCGAGCTATGATTTGTTCAATGTGATAGCCATGTCTTGCCGATTTGGAGGCCTCCTAGGTGTGGTTTGAGAGGGGGCTTGAGTTCCCCCCCCCCCCCCCCCCCCCCCCCCCCCCCCCCCTCCCGCGGGTCTCCATAGCTGCTTTTTTGACTTTTGATACACATAGAAGATAAAAATATATTACAAGACCCAATAGCAAAATCCAAGAGCCATTCATAGTACACCACATAACGGTTTAGGTCATGTTGCCAATTTTTTTTTTGACAGGATGTCCATGTTTGCGTTCCTTGCACTAAACTATCATGGCGCGATTTAATTCTCACGTGCCTCAAGCATATATGCATGTCACATACACCATATATATACACACATAGTTTTTTAGATTATTTTTTTGTTATTAAGAGCATCTCCAAGAGATTAGCCAAAAATGAATAGCTTAAATCGTGATTTAGCTATTATGTAAAACGAAATGGCTAGCAAAAACGTGATGAAACCCAACAGCCTCTCCAAATATTAATTCTCTCTATCTTCAAATGTTCGTGGGCATTTCATCAAACACGATGTGGGCGCCCCTGTAATTCTACCCCCACAGTTCTTGAGCTCCAGATCAGACACACACTCCCACGCCATCTCTAGACGAGGAAAAAAAATCAAAAATTCGAACGGCTATGAGTAGTACTAAATTATTAGCAAATTGGTCACTCCACCACCATGAACGACACGCTCTTGCTGGTGGACGCGCTCATGTTCGCTCTGCACCCAACGCCTCGTCCAGAGAGCGCGCGGTGGGCGCGGCTCCTGGCGGACGCGACTGCCGTGATGCCGACCAACAGGCTGGGGCCGCAACCGCATCAAGGCGATGGACGCCGGCTCGGTGACGGCGCTGGTGGAGATGCTCCGACGGGTGTGCGAGCTGGCGCTGGCCACGCTGGAGCGCCTATGCGGCTGCGCCGAGGACCGTGCCGAGCTGGTGGCGCACTGCAGCGGCGTGGCCGTGGTGGGCGCCAGGGCGCTGAGGGTGTCGGAGGCAGCCACGGACAAGGCGGTGAGGGTGCTGCGTCGGCGGTGTTGCAGGAGATGGCGCACACCAGCGTGGTGGCCGTGCTCTGCCTCGTCGAGCAAGGGGCATGCGTGGGGAATGGCAGCGGCGCGTTGCGGCGGGGCGGCGGAGGCCTGAGGGGGCACGGCGCAGCTTGGGAAGGGAGGAGAGGCGCTCGGCGGCGCGGGACGGCGCGGAGGTAGGGGCGCGAGCGGGAGCGGATGGACCAGGGGAGCTCGGGAGGGATGGAGGCATGGAGCGCGGTTGCCGGGGCTGGGATGGCGAGCCGGATCGGCTTGGCATAGTTGGCGAGCGAGGCTGACGGGATGGCTAGCGGGATACACTACCGAGCAGGATACCGATGCTGTTGGATTCAGTTTTTGTTGGGATTTCTTCATTTTTAGTTAATTTATTAAAGATACAGAGGCTTTTGGAGATGCTCTAACGTTTATTTTGTACCGCAAGAAGGTACCTTTACCGACAATTTAATTATGGCAAGGAAGCTCGGCTGCAATGTGCTGTGGGTTCCCAATCAAAAGTCAACGTGGGCTCGTCTTCTTCCGTTTGGACATTGCCTGCTCGTCAACGCCCCTCGAACTGATGATGTCGTGGGCTCGTGGCCCTCTCCGTTTCTCAGCTTCATCGATCATGTCAATTGGCTCCTGCGCCTCCACGACGGCTCAAGCCTCTAGTTTTCTCCTTTGATTCTACTCGAAGGATCATGTCAATTGGCCACGTCGACACGTGCATTTGGCATGCCCTGGCGTGCTAACAATTGTATAACATCCAGGACTTGACATCTCTATATTCTAGAACGCGTGCGTTCTCTGAACGCTCATTGAGCCACGTCACCCCGACGAACAGGGATCGTCGGATTAAAAGTCGACGGCAGGAAAAAAAAAAACAACCGTAACCCTAGCCGAGCCCAGCCCAAAGCGGGCGCACCACACCGCGGCCCAGCCCGCTACGCCGGCGCGTCGGCAGGGAAAAAATAAAAAAAATATGAACCCTAACCCTAGCCCCAGCAACAGTAGCCCCACCTCCTTGGCGCCTTCATACGCCGGCGCTACCCCGCCGCGACCCCAGATCCGCCCCCGAGGTCGCCGAATCTGACCTCGGGAATGCCGGATCTGGAGCGGCCGGGACCCCTCCGCCGCATGGGGGGCCCCGGGCCTTCCTCCTCCTCGAACTACGGCGGCGGGAGCACCACTCGACCACCGCCGTCGAGCGCCTAGCGACGGGCCACCACTCCACGCGCCAGTACCCCGCCTCCCTCCTCCGCGGCCGCATGCCGGACCGCTCGACCGACCCGTGCCTCCTCGATCTGCGGCGACGCGAGCACGCCGCTCCACCGCCGCCGCCTCGCGCTGGCCACCGTCCCCCCGCTACCCGCCTACCACCCCTCGCCTCGCTTCACCGCCGGGAGGCATGGCCGACGAGCACCGCTCGACGGAGCCGCGCGCACGCCTAAGCTGCACGCGTGCTCCGGCGAATGGAGCTCGCCGGCGCCGCCGTGCTCTGTCCCTCTCCCACTCAATCGCCTCCTCGTCCCCGCTCACTCCCTCTCGCGCAGCCAGGAAAGAGAAAGGGAGGAAGAGAAATGGGTAGGGTTTGGTGCGGGGCGCCCGGCCGAGGGGGTTTTTATTCCCCATCCCAGAATCGCTCAGAGCCGTCCATCGCGACGGCGGTCGCGATGGAGGCGGGGGTAAGCAAACCCCTCGGCGGGCTGGGCCGGCCTTTTTTAGCCAGCTTTCATCCCAAGCGAGCCGGCCTTTTACTCGGCTGCTTTGTGGCCCAATCAAGTTTCCTTTTTTTCATTTTTTTAAAATCATATCTCATCATGAGCACTGTAGCAACTCGGCGATGCGGTTACTGTAGCAGCATTTCAGGTAACTGTAGCACCTCTTCTTCTTTTTGCCCTACTGAAGTTCATGATCTGATCGTGCTGCGTATCATTTCATTTTACACAAAAAATAGGTTAGGCTCTCTTATATATTAAACGCCGTGCGTTCTCTCAACGCTCATTGAGCCACGTCATCACGGCGAACAGTAGCCGCCGGATCCAAAATCGACGGCCGAAATAAATGTGAAAAAAACCGACAGTAATGAACAGTAAGGGCCGTCGCTCAAGTCCTCATGGACGGCCGGGCCCAGATCCATGTCCCGGAAAAAAAAGGAAACCCTAACAAAGTCCTTTTTGGGATCAATCAATAATCCAAGATTGCAACAATTTCCAATAAAATCTGAAATTTGTTGTTTGACTCTCTTCAATTATTTAATACGTACGAACAATAGACTCACTATGCTTTCTTTATACCTACCCACATACAAAATAATACAAACAAGGGCAACAGGATAAATAATACCAATATGCCCCGTTTAAGCACAAATTCTTTCCCTTTTTTGAGTACTCAGTATAAATGTTTTAATTACTCCAAAATTATGCAACATTCAAGAATATCTGGTTCATGCAAATCGATGAAGCTACTAAATCATAGGGCTTTTAAGAAGCCCATCTAATGGAGAAAAATGTGATTGATATGCTGTGTAAAATTGGGACAAAATTTAATTTCTTTGCAATGAGCAGTTTGGTAGAAAACTATTGACCTATCAACAATTGTGACATAGCTGCTGCGATGCAAATCCTAACCAAGGGAGTTGATTAAAATGCATGTGGAAAAGGAATCATAACTGTCTACACATATGTTAACAATAGAAAGGTACTTAAGGGAAGTCGAAACTAAAAAAGGTTTGAAGTGCTCATTTTATTGGGCCTTTTCAAAACTACATATTGGTACTGCCATCAATATCGTTGAACATGAATATAATTCGCGGGCCCAGAGGTCAGCCACGTATTGCCCAACAAAATACCGCAACAGAGAGCTTTGTATATTCTGCAACCATCGCTGGATTTCTTCACCCTTCGTCATCAAACATGGCTCGACGATGATAAAGATTCGTCATGGATCATCGTTGGACCGAGCAAGTTATTATTGAACTAAAGCATAATAAAATCTGCCTTTAATCATAAAAACTTGGTTTTAGGTCTTTCTTCAAATTTTTAATCCATATATGAAACCCAAACAAAAAATGAGAGCAAATCAAATCATGCATAACAAGAAATAAAATAAAATAGTTATAAACCAACCAACTATGCACGAAGATGTACATGAACCTCATACCTATACAACATAAATCAATTCCATTAAATATTATCCATTGTGTTCTAAAAAATTTTGTGCTCATCAAAATAAAAAGCAAAATTCATTCTTATTATTTTCATTTCATAACGGGTTCGCAACAAGATCAGGCCACGCGGCGCGCAAAATGCGCGCCCTTTTTTCTAGTTCCGCTGCTAAAGCATAGCCTTGTAGCATTCCTGGACCAAACCGAATTAAGGGATCTTATACAATTGTCGTACCTGATAAATCGCCTCACATTCCCATTAACCCATTATCATTTGATTCCCAGAATTCCAAAAGCAGAATTAAGAGACATTTTTTAGGGGGTGTTCGGCGCACGGGGTCTAAACTTTAGAGAGTTTTTCCAACGAATATTGTGATTACAAATAAAATTTAATTACAAAACTAATTTCAGGACTACGCTCGAAATCGCGAGGCGAATCTAATGAGGGTAATTAAGGCGTGATTAGACGATGGTTACTGCAGCATCACTGTAGCAAAACATAGATTAATTAGGCTCATTAGATTCGTCTCGTGATTTAGAGGGGGGTCGTGACATAGGTTTTGTCATTAAATTAATAAAAATATGTTTAAATAGTAAGATTCTCTTTGATATGACGGGTGTTAAAGTTTAGAAGGGGTGCGCCGAATGCCCCCTTAGTTTACAGGCCGAGAAAGAACAACCAGCCGAACAACAAATGGCGAGCAACGGGCGGCGCGGCCCGCCCATCGCCGCGGCTGCATTGGCTAACAGAGTCCCGTTCCTCCCCGTGTCAGGACTCCGAATTTGGAAAAGAATTCTTCCTCCCCCGTGTCAGAACTCCGGATTTAGCCGATCAAGAAATAAATTGGGGCTGCTTGGTTGCCCGCCTCCACCAGCCACGCCACAACAGTGGCTGCCATGACGTCGTGGGCAGTGCTTGGTTGCTGTCGGAAAGGATGGCGGCCACACTTTTTCTTCGTTGTTTTGTATGGCAAAACTGTGGCGGCTGTGGCGTCAAAAAAGTCCGCCACATCTTGGCGAGCCACTACTTGGCGTGGCGAAGTGAGGCTCCCAACCAAGCAGCCCCTTTCACCTAGCCCACCGTGAATTTTCATCTAGTTCGGAGAGTATACGCCGAGAGAGCCCGTCTCCTTCCTTTGCGCCCGTGTGGTCAAGCTGTTCGACGAAATGCCCCAGTGCAAGAGGCCTCGGGTGTCGCGCGACGCCGACCTCATCAGTGCCCTTCCCGACGTTCTCCTGCACCAAATCCTAGGCCTCTTGCAAGCTCGGGAGGCCGTGCAGACGTGCGTGCTCGCTCGGCGCTGGCGTAACCTCTGGAAGTCCATGCCCGTGCTGCGCGTCACCGGCGCCAGCCCTGTCAAGTGGCTCCAGGAGTTCATGGATCATCTCCTGCTCCTCCGCGATCGCTCTGCAGGCTTGGATCAAACGTTCGGAGCATACCTTCCTGCCCATGTGTCCTACGTGAACCTCTGGATTCGCCATGCTTTGCTGCTCCAAGCTAGGGAGCTGGATGTTGCTGTCTTTGGTAGCGGTCGAATGGTCAACGAACTGGAACTGGATAATCTGCCCGTTGTTTCTCAATGCTTGACAAAGTTGAATCTTCGTGGTCTGATTTTAGATCACAAGTTTCTGAATTTCTCAAGCTGCCCTGCACTGAAGGATCTGAATTTGACCAACTGCAACATTTTTGGCACCAGGATCTCTTCCCAGTCACTCGAGTGTCTGGGAATTCAAGATTGCAAGTTTCTTTGGGAGGACTGCCGGACTCATATCTCTGCCCCAAGTCTCGTTTCACTGAAAATAAATGGTTGTTGGGATTTAACTCCTTCCTTTGAAGAGATGCCAATGTTAGTGAGAGCAAAAGTTAAACTTGGACAAGATTGTTTCGATTCTTGTCACGACAATTGTGATGAAGCTTCCTGTTGGAAATGTTATGGAACAGGTGATGACAGCGCAGGCTGTGTGCTTCTCAAAAGTTTGTCAGCTGCTAGGAGTTTGGAGCTGTAGCTGAACCAAAAACGGTATTCTTAAACTTATTTCTATATTTTGTCCAGCTCGTCATGTACTCGATTTTTTTAGCAGTATATACATATGCACCACTAATATCTCCAATTGTGATTCCAAATAGGTTACATATGTACTAAGCAATGTGTGGTCTGAAACATCAAGTTTCATCACGAGTTTTGGACTGTCCGTATAGATGATCGCTTCAGATTTTAATATTGCCAAATATATATTACCACGACCACTAAAAGTAATATATATCCAAAACATAACATCGGCAGTTATGTAGTCACCAATATTGAATTTTCATGACTTAACTTGAAATGGGCAATGTATGCATCGTATATGTAAATTTTGACTAAGTCTAGACTTGACATATTTTGTCCCTTTTTAAGTGAGTGTTAAACATATGTTGACATTGGTTGTACAATTTGTACAGTTTATTTTCAATAGGGATTTGAGATGGTGCCCAACATTTAGCAAGTTAAGGACTTTATTACTGACCGAGTGGTGTATGACTGGTGAACACTGTGCACTAATTTATATTCTCCAACACTCGCCAGCTCTAGAAATGCTCACTCTTCAACTCTCTAAGGTATGTCTTCTCTATATGATTTTTTTTTTTGTATTTTTTCAAAGTTTATCTTCTGTGGCCAGTGATTTATCTTATTTTGTCATCTTTTCAGCTACCAGAAGCAAAGCCCAAGAATTTTGTTTCTTCAAAACAAATGTACAATTGGGTGGATCAATCTTTTCCGTCAGAAAGCGTTAAAAAGGTCAAAGTCAAATGTTACAACATTGATGAGAGGGTCCATAACATTCTGAAGTCTTTGACCACCTACGGTATACCTCTTCAGAAAATCAGCATCCAGCAAGAAAACGAATTCTCTCAGTGCAAGTTATTATTTCACTCCTGTGTCAAAAATCTTGGAGAAATAAACTTCGAACCCATATAAATGATGTAGAGTTAGAAACATCCATTTCTGGAGTGCAATAAAAATGGTTGTTCCTTTATTTTGAGTTGAATTACAAACAGTTACTGGTGAAAGTATATTTTTCACTTGGAATTATGCAGGCTAATGCCATTATTTTGCTGATGCTATTATTATTATATAAAATGGTGCCAATGTCCCTGTTGCATATGCTTGACAATATCTGAATAGGCAATTACCATTAACTATTCATGCCGGTTTAATCAAGTTCTGCTTCCAAATCTTGTTCTCATAGTGAGCTGCATCATCTGGGACTGCATCAAATACTTTTCTTCCCCATGCAGTATTGACATGGAATCTGCCAACCCCTATTTTATCATTCAACATCCAGCAATAAGTATAATATAGGACCAAGTGTACCATCCAGTTTATGTTATAAACCTTGCCACACTATGAATAGTTTTTCTTTTGCTTTGTATGTTGTCACCACTATATATGTTCGTCTTATAGCACTGAACTCATTATGGTTGCACTTTCTCTAGGTGTATAGATTTCTGCAATTTACCAATGTTGAACAGGACAAATATCCACCGAATTTTCATTTTGGCCCAGTGATGATCTTTTCTATTGAATGAAATTTATTTCCTTTGTTTGCAATAAATCCCATATCATGTACTAAAATTTCCATTATTCTCAAGGAAAAAACAAGTCTGTGAGTTCACTGAATCACTGTGTTTATTCATTTTTCTACAGGTTTCAGTTTCGTTTGTACAGGTTTCAGCTCAATGAGATGAGATGGAGTGACTGCTGTCTTCAGGGTCATTTATATGTGCTAGTCTTGGTCATCTGTCTGTAGGGATGCTATATTAGCTCCACCGGCGGCAACCAAACTGACTCGATGTATGAAGATGCTGTTTGGTCAAACAAGTTACGTAGCTTCTTAGGAACCTCCAGGCTCCAGTAAATGATTTGGCAGGAACTTAGTGTTGTTCGGATACATTGGATATATAATCACTACCGAGTGTTATCTTCAATGTGCCTTAAAATGTAGTCATGTTTTAGCTAGCTTATTTTCTAAATAAAACCAATGTTCAAAGGTTAATTATTTATGCTATAAGATTTACGTAACAAAACACAATGCAGACACTCAAGCATGTGCCTTCAAACACACGCATTCATATCACTTAACTGATCGGAGGCACTTCGCCACTTAGGTGCAATGGAGGGGGATCATGAAGAGAATAAAGGGCACCATTAGGTCCCTTAACTTATTTGGGTTGCCATCTAGGTTTTTGAACTCTTAACCATATACTCCCTCCGGTTTTAAATTGTTGACGTTTGACTATTGTCGTCGCTCGAATAATCGAGAGAACGGCAAATATTTGGTTCAGGGAACAACGATCAATCGAGGTATCGCTCTAGGGCACACAGAGAGTTTTTATACTGGTTCGGGCCTCCCGGAGGATAATAACCCTACGTCCAGTGTATGTCGTGTTGAATATGGTGGTGTGATTGTTGATCTGATGTCCTCTCATCGGAGGGTTACATGTATATTTATAGTCCTTGTTACCGCCTCTAAGAGTCCTTGCCTTGTTCTACAAGACTTCCGATCTGTAGTAACAGATTCGGAGTCTATCTACAAGTTCCCTTTCGTGCGATACAAGTCTTCGGAAAATACCAAACTAAGTCTCCGGGAATATCTGAAAATATGGGTTACGACATAAGCCCCCGAACATGTCACTTGGCTGATTCGTCTTTGATACGAAGAGGTCTTCATCTTCATGCGAACTTCTGACAAGGGATATGTTCTTCACTGAGCACACATACTTCAGATATTCTCATCTTCAATCCTTGAACCATCGGAACAGTTTACCGAACCAAGTCTTCGGAACAACCGAACACATAGGTCTTCGGAACAACTGAACGAACTGAGCCTTCGGAACAACTAAACGAACAAGGTCTTCGGAACAACTGAACAGATCGGGTCTTCGGAAGAACTGAATGAACCAAATCATCGGAACAACAGCAACCGCATTGAGTGATCGGAATAACCTTTCCTTCAAGTAGCCTTATCAACACCAGGTCTTTTAAGAGAACCGTCAATCCAGAGAGTTTGGAGGAAATATTAATCAACTCCCATCCTTATCTCTTTCTCTCGGTCCAGCCATGGCATTGATTCCGCTTCAGAGTTGAAAAGACTTTGACGCGACCCTTCGATTCTTGTCCTTATTCTCCAAACCAGACCCATCAGAGTATCCTCTGGATTCACCGCGTCGCCGCACGGTTCCCCAGAAAGAAGCATAAAAATCCACTTTGCACTTGACCTTTCGGTTTCCAAAAGGCCACCTTTTGGCTCTAAATGATGAGGACGGCGGAGCCCCCAAGTATCACTTTCGCATCCACCATCCACCATGGGCAAGAAAAGACCCACCACTCCACGGTTCATGAAGTGGTTCGACGACGAGCTCGCCGGCGGGTCGGGATCCTCCTCCGTGCATCCCGCTGGCGCTCCACCGCCGGTGACTGCTGCTCCTCCTCCGCTTTCCGCGGAGGATTACGGACTCCCTCCTCCAAGTCCTCCTCCAGATCCATCTCAGGTCGTAGACCTAGAGGCGGACACGGCGGGAGATGAAGAGTTCGCGCGCCGCCTCCACGTCGCCCTGAACAAGGGGCCACGCGGGATTCCGGCGGACGCCAAACCCATCCTCCTCGACGACTCCGACGACGACGACGACAACGACGACGACGACGACGACGACGACAGCGACGACGACGAGCCGGCCAAGAAGAAAGCCATGGTCCTGTACAATCCTGGCTAGGCTCCCTGGACAAGCGCTCAAGCCGGATCCAGTCAGGCGTGTGGCTCCATTCCCGTCGCCGCAGAAGATCCTCTTCTTCCTACCGGGGTCATCAACCCGGTCATGGCATTGAACGAGGGTTCTACCCTCTCCACCACCGGAGTGTCCCTCCCGCTCATCACTCATGGTGAGGGCGGCGTAGGTGCAGGACCTGCCGCTGCTGCTGCCAAAGCCTCCTCTCCCCTCATCACATATGAGGAGGACGAGGTTGATGCTGATGCTGCTGTTGCAGCCCCTGAGGACGCTGATGATCAGCGGAACTAGGGATAAGGGGATGGCTATCATGCCATTCTCTTTGCAGTAGCCTAGGTTTCCTTATTTTTTCTTCTTCTCCTGTTTTATTCTTCTGTCAAGCAGGACGGAGAGTAGAACCTAGATAGTTTTTTGCATGTCTTGCTTGTAATATGTTTTGGCTACCTCACGGTAGGCCTTCTTGAGGTCGTCCTGGGACGCATCCTTGGACACATCAAGGGCTGCCTTCAATCCAAGATTAGAATTTCTGAATGATATTGCATCTGTGATGTTGGTTCCTCTTTTTCTCTTGACAATGTACCATGCATGAGTCTTCGAGATAACTGAGCTTAGCTTCTCCGATGTGCCTCGAGGAAACGAGTCTTCGTAGCAACTAACAGATCACTTGGTCGAGAACTCTTCGTAGCAACACGTTTTTAACGCACCGAAGGCTCTTTCCGATCCGGATCATTAGTCAAACATAATTTATTCAGGGCAACTGATCCCAGAAAATATTCCAACTTCTTACCTCACATCCCGGTAATTATCCTTCCAAAAACCGAGCGCAAATCCAAACGCATTATTTTAATAACAGAAAAGAGCATCACCTCAGTATATTCCGCGCGTAACCCAAGGAAGAGAAAACCCGCATTTACGGGGAGGCGAACCGTCACGCCGAGTTTTACTTAAACCCTTCACGCCGTATTCTTTTTCCTCCGTCCTTTAGTCCGCACTCTTTTCATTTCCTCAAACCCTAAACATTTCACATGGCCGCCGCATCCTCGTCCGCCACAATCTCCGGCAATCCCAACGAGAATCAATCCTCCGACTCCCACGACTCCAACATTTCTCTTACCCAGGCGCAGCAGAAGATGAAGAAGGGAGAAATCCCGAATCTGCAAGAGTACTGGAAGAAATCCAGCCTCACCTTGGAATACTTGGATGAACTAGAGAGAAAGGGAATGATCTCGGCTTTCCTGACTCGACGAAACAACGGCGAAGAGGAGTACCATCATTGCAACACCACAGAACTCCCGGTATTTTAGGCTCGTCTCATGTGTGGTTTCAACCTTCCGCCTTCTAAGTTTCTTGAGCAGATCTGTAGATTTTACCGTATCGAGCTTGTTCAACTCAAACCCAATGCTGTGATGATGCTTAGCATGTTTGCCATCTTGTGTGAATGTTGGTTGGGCGTAGCCCCCTGCTTGAATCTGTGACGCCATTATCACCAGCCCCGGTACTACAAGGGTCAGATGATGGTGTTTTCAGTAGGCTTCGTACTCAAGAACAAGGCTGAGTTTGTTCCGTATCGGTACAAGTCTTCCTGGAGCGGATATGACACCAAATATCTGATCTTGGACATGGGGAAGAAGAATACTGTAATCAAGCTTGACGGCTTGATGCCGACCTATGTTCCTCGATTAACCAAGATGATAGCCAGGGTCAATGAGTTGATCAAATTGGGCTTGAGAGGAGAACATGTTGTGGAAGAATTCATCCGAAGACGCATCTTCCCTCTTCAGAAGCGTGATCCTCTGGCTATGCATTACACAGGTCCTGGTGAACCTAATTGGTTACCAGTTGGAGGTAGATGTCCATCACTTGTCAACATATCAGTATATACTTGATATCTGATTTCTGTTTGATAAGCATGTCATCTTTTTCTCTTCTTTACAGCTGTCGAACTCTCCGAAGACGATGTCTTCAAGAGAGTGTACGATATCATGGGTACTGGACCAAAAGTTAAGCCTTCGACAGTACCTCTTCCTTATAGTGCAGAAAATCCACCTCCCGAGGTATGTTGATCGTAGATCTCCTCGATTTACTTGAAGATATATTTTCCGCCATACTAATCTTGTGTTCTGCAGAACCTTTACGAACCTGGCCCCGACGATATCCAACCTGATGTTGATATAGTCATCGGGGACAGTGACGAAGAAGACAACGGTGATCGGGAGAAGGATACAGCCGTTGCAGATGATGCTACCAGCTCTCTTGAGCGAAAGGTGGCTGCTGTTGCTGCTGTCAAGCAGTCTGAGGCACCAGGAGAAACCGAGAGGGCTGGACCAGCTACCGATCCCACGTCCGGTAATACTCCGGTGGGTGTCGAAGCCACTAGTCTTCCTCCACCTGCCGTCGAGTCTTCGAAGCCCCCAGCTGGGGCGAAGACAAAGACAACGACTCGCAAGCGCTTCCGAGCGGCTACTCCTGCAACTCCAGCAGCGGCAGCTCCAGCAGCTCCAGCAGCTCCATCAGCTCCAGCAATTGCTGCTCCCGATGTCCCTGAACTGCCTCCGACTCGCGTCGCCAATCCTCATACCGGTGATCAGGCACCCATCGAAATAGTTTTCGGCAGTCTCTTTAAAGGGTTTTCCAAAATCTCTCAAGTCTTGTCTTCCCAGGCGACATCTGCTTCTAGCCCTGCTGCCATGAGAAGACGCTTCCGCACCAAGAGGTATACTTCGTGGGTATTCTTACTAAATTCCCTTGCTGCTTGAAATATTTTCATCCGATCTTCTGATGTGTGATCATGCTGTAGTGTTCTATCCTCTTCTGCTGAACCTGCTCCTGCTGTCAACCCTCCAACCTCGAACGTACAACCAGTGACCGAACAGGCCCTAGCTGTTTCTGCTTCCGCATCCGGGACGGTTGGGGAGAATGTGTTCGACAAGCTGAGCCAGGAGGTCGTTGCTGCCAGGAAGTGGCATTTGCAAACTTGCAAACGCCTTACTGACAAAATCAAGCAGAAGAATGGAGAACTTGTTGCTCTTCAGAAGAAACTGTCTGATACTGAGGCTGCCTATGCTTCATCTGGGAAAGATGACAAAATTCGAGAGCTCGAAGCGGCTCTTATTGCGTTGAACAAAACCCATGACGAAGCAAAAGCAGCTCATGCCAGGGAGATCACAGATCTGAAAGCTGAACATAAGGAGTACCTCAAGGATCTGCGTGTGGAGAGAGAGGCTTTATCGAAAACAGCGCAGGGTAATTCTTCCTGTTATATACTGTTTATTTTTGGCCTTTTGCATGTCCCTGAAGTAATCTGATATCTTCTGTTGTAGACTTGAACTCCAAAAATGAAGCCCTAAGCACTGAGAACATAGCCAAG
Organism: Eragrostis nindensis; assembly: GCA_012490785.1. Lineage (NCBI taxonomy): Eukaryota > Viridiplantae > Streptophyta > Magnoliopsida > Poales > Poaceae > Eragrostis > Eragrostis nindensis. The sequence continues at coordinate 415,308 of JAAXCT010000030.1, read as the reverse complement.
ACCCAAGTAATCCAAACTCTGCAGGCGGAGGTGAAGAAGCTAAAGGATGCCAACAAGATCCTGTCTGCAGAGAAGGCCAAACTTGCGGACAAGGTTACTGATAGTTTAGTCAATGGCTGTGCCTTTGCTTTGGCTGCTTTGAAGAACCGTCATCCTGAATTGGATGTGAAGATTGTAGAACAAGGCTTTACTTGTAATGTAGGTGAACGTGATGCACTTGTTGACGGTCTGATGGAGTCAGCCGACAAGTTCATCATGGATTTGAACTTAGAAGCACCTCCTTCTGATGAGGAGAGGTCTTGAATTGCTTGTAAAGCCCTGCAATCAAACAATATTTTGATGCACTATTGGAGCTCAAGCTCCTGTTAATTTGAGTTAGATATGCATAGTAGCCCAGCCCCCTGCTTTTTTGGATACAGTTTTAACTGTATGCAGGAAAGCATTATCACTAATATGCAATATCTAAATAACATAGAAGAATGCGCATTAATTCATTGACGCTTAGCTTTGCCTGTGACAAGCTACGTTTGAACTAATTTTCTGAAGTTGTTCCATATCTGGAACTCATAATAGCTGTATAACATTTGACTTTGCACATGGCAAGTTATGTTTCAAGCTAAATAATGGGGGTGTTGATCTTGCAACGTGGTCTGAAGTTGGCACTTATAACTCGATGGCTAAGGCTCTTACTTCAGACACTCGGGGAGACTTACGAAACTTATGAACCATTGGCAGCTATCATGTAGCACCATATGACATAAGACTTGCAGTCTGTTGGGTGGTTGATCGTGCAACCGGCCTAGGGAGAGCCGCTTATTAACCTCATGGGCTAAGGGTCCCTCGCTAGAACATCATGGGGGTCAATTAACTTATGAACCACAGTGTGGCTAAGCCTTATGACCAATCTTGCCTGAAGAGGCTGTTCGTACCGATGCCTTATAACCCTCATGTGGCTAAGACATCAGCCAAACTAGTAGACCGACCTGGGCCAGCCTTTGGGATCTTGCACAGTAGATGAAGAAACTGAACACGCTTTATTCATCAATCAATGGATTACACATAAAACTTTCTAAGCTGATCAGTGTTCCATGTTCCGGGCAATATATCGCCATCAATATGGGCTAAGATATAAGCCCCCATGCCAGCATCTTCAACTACTATGTATGGTCCTTCCCATGGAGAAGACAACTTGTGCTTATCCTTGGTAGTGATATCTTTCTTGATCACCAGATCTCCCACGCCTAGATGTCGACCGACCACTTTGTGACTGTACTGCTTATTCAGAATCTCCTGATAATGTTCCACATTATGGAGTGCCGTGTTGCGTTCTTCTTCGAGGAGCAGTAGATCAACCTCTCTAGAGATCGGCTGGTCGTCTTCATAGAAATTGGTGATCCGATGAGCCCCCAAGTGAATCTCGGGTGGTAGTACTGCGTCAGCGCCGTAGACTTGGAAGAATGGAGTTTCCTTTGTAGCTCGACTGGTAGACGTTCGTGCTGACCACAGAACGGTCGGTAACTCTTCGATCCAATTCTTGCCTTTAGCTGCTAGCTTCTCATACACTCGTGCACGCAACCCCTTCATAAGGATTCCGTTGGCTCGCTCAACAGCACCATTGGTCTGAGCGTGGGCCACCGAAGATGTTGGATGAATGATACCGTGATCGGCACAGAATTTCTCGAACTGGCGACCGACGAACTGTCGACCATTGTCTGATATAAGCTTCTTAGGGACTCCAAACCTTGTGACTATACTCCTCATGAACTTGACAGAAGCGACCTGAGTAATGTTCACCACCGCCTCTGCCTCGATCCACTTGGTGAAAGTGTTGATGGCGACGTATAAAAACTTGTATCCTCCTTTGGCTTTTGGAAACGGTCCCAATATATCAACCCCCCAGATAGCAAAAGGCCATGTGATAGGAATTGTATGCAACTCTTGAGCATGCCTTGTACTTTGCCTACTGAAGAATTGACAGGACTTACATGTCTGCACGAGGTGAATGGCGTCCTGCTTCGCTGTGGGCCAGTAGAATCCGTGCCTGAATGCCTTGCCGATGAGGGTACGATAAGCTGCATGTGCACCGCAGATCCCACCGTGTATATCATGTAGCAGTCTAATACCATCTTCCGTCGAGACACACCTCAGCAGAATCCCATTGAGACCTCTTCTGTAGAGCACGTCGTCGATCAGCACGTACTGCTTGGACTTGCGTGCCAGCCGTTCCGTGGCCGCGTCGTCATCTGGGATAGGACTGTTTTCGAGAAACAGGCGTATTGGCACACGCCAGTCTTCGACAGAACCTTCCCCAGCATCAATAACCATCATCTCCACTTCATCATGTGTGCTTGCCGCCGATGGCTTGTGGAACTTTTCTAAGAACACATCATCTGGGACTGGAGATCGTGATGAAGCAATGCAAGCTAAATGATCAGCGTCACGATTGTCCAGCCGTGGTACGTACCGCACTTCGAGACCATCAAACCCTTTCTCCAGCTTCCGAACTTCTTCGAGATAATTGGCCATCTTCGGATCAGAGCATTGATACTCTTTCTGTATCTGCCGGGCGACTAACTGTGAATCCCCTTTCACGAGCAGTCGGCTCATACCGAGAGATTTGGCAATGCGGAGACCTGTCACGAGGCCCTCATATTCTACAACATTGTTCGTAGCTTGGAAGAGCAACTGGATGGCGTACTTCAATACTTTTCCTGCTGGAGATATGAGAACAACTCTAGAGCCGGCACCTTTCAATGTAAAAGAGCCATCGAAATACATGACCCAGTGATCTGGATCTTTCTTGTTGTCATCACCATCATCGGTCCACTCTGCTATGAAATCCGCCAGAGCTTGTCCTTTGATGGCTGTTCGAGGGACATATTCGATCTGGTATTGACCAAGCTCTACAGACCATTGAGCAATTCTGCCGATGGCGTCCTTGCAATGCAAAACAGTCTGGAGCGGTCTATCCGAGACCACCTTGATTGGATGAGCTAAGAAGTAATGCTTCAGCTTTCTGAATGTCATCAAAACTGCGTACAAAAGCTTCTGTACCATCGGGTAACGCGTCTGGGCATCTTTCAATATCTCGCTGATGAAATAAACGGTGAACTGTTTGGGCCCAGCTTCTGTTTGACGTTCAACTGTCAGCGCAGCGCTGACAACTGAATCTGTGGCAGCAACATATAGTAGCAGTTCTTCATTTGGCTGTGGGGGCTTCAGGGTGGGCATATTTTTGAGATAAGCTTTGAGCTCTTTGAATGCCTCTTCTGCCTGATCATCCCACTGAGAACCATCTTGATTGCGTAATAACTTGTAGAATGGCATACCTCGTTCTCCCGATCTCGAGATGAACCGGTGCAGGGCCGCCATCATGCCTGCAAGCTTCTGGACTTCTCGCCTGGTCTTCGGAGGCTTCAGCTTTTCAAGAACCGCGACTTTGACTGGGTTTGCGTCAATACCTCTCTCGGAGATCATATACCCCAGTAGTTTTCCAGACTTCACCCCGAAGACACACTTGGCTGGGTTGAGCTTCATCTTGTACTTTCTCAGATTGTCGAAGGTTTGCTTCAGGTCTGCCAGGAGATCATCGGACTTCTTGGTCTTGACAACAATGTCGTCAATGTAGGCTTCGACGTTCTTCCCGATCTGATCCTCGAAGACTATGTTGACGCACTTCTGATAAGTACACCCAGCATTCTTCAGCCCGAAGGGCATTGTGATGTAGCAGAATATTCCGAACGGCGTGATAAAGGCCGTCCTTTCTTGGTCATCGACGTTGAGACTAATTTGATGATATCCAGAATAAGCATCAAGAAAACTTAATAACTCACTAGTGGATGTAGAGTCTACAATCTGATCTATCCTCGGAAGAGGGTACTCGTCTTTAGGACAAGCTTTATTTAAACTAGTGTAATCGACGCACATGCGCCAGGATTTATCTGGCTTCGGAACTAGTACAGGATTTGCTAGCCATTCAGGATAGTCTACCGTTCTAATAAACCCGGCTTTGAGAAGCCTAGTGACCTCCTCACGTATGGCGTCGCGTTTGTCCGGCGTGTACCTTCGCTGCTTTTGCTTGATCGGCTTGAAGGCCGGGTCGATCCCCAATTTGTGCTCGATCACCTCCCTGGGGATCCCGGGCATATCAGATGGCTGCCATGCAAACACATCGATATTCTCCCGGAGGAAGGCTACGAGCGCGTCTTCCTATTTAGGGTTGAGATCGTCCCCGACATTGGTCTTCTTGCCGGGGTCGACGAAGCTGAGGCTGATCTGCTTGCTGCCCTTTTTAGCAGGCTCATCTTCCTTCGTGCTTGGCTCGTTGACAGTCTTTGCTGGCGCTTGGGCGACCGCTGTCGACGGAGATGCCGCATCTGAAGCCTTCGTGTCGGCGACTGCTGCTATCTGTCTTTTATCCTCCCGCGGGGTTTTCGTCTGGCGCTGCGAGTCCTGGTCCTTCGAATCGAAGTGGCCAGCTATGATTAGCGCGTTGACGTCGCATCTCACAGCCTGGTCTTGATCAGCGCACAGTGTGATAACACCCGCAGGTCCTGGGATCTTGAGCATGGCGTAGGCGAAATGTGCAGCCGCCATGAACCTGAATAGGAACGGTCTCCCCAGGATGCAGTTGTAGGCAGATTCGAAGTCAGCCACCTCGAACGTCAGGACCTCAGTTCTTCTATTCTCTCTCGGGCCCACTGTCACTGCTAACTCTATCTTTCCAAGAGGACGCGAAGACACCCCAGGCAAGATGCCATGGAATGATTCCTCAACTGGTCGGAGAGCGGTGAGCAGTAGGCCCATCTGGTCGTATGTCTTCTTCATCAACAAGTTGAGGCCACTCCCGTTGTCGATCAACGTTTTCGCGACCTTGTTTCTGTGGATAATGACCTTGGCGACGAAGGGCAACTCTGGGTTGCTCAGCAGAGTCTTCGGGTGGTCATCGGCATTGAACGCGATCGGGGTATCCGACCACTCTAGTCTTCTAGAACAAGGTTCTGCCATAGCCACCTCCCTCTGCAGCTTCTTGTACTGACTCTTCGACGACAGAGCGGAGCTCCCTCCGAAGATCATGTTGATCTCCGGGTACCTCTCCTCCTCGTCATCGTCATGATCTCTACGACTTCTGTAGCGTGGGCGTTCATCTCGGTCATCGCGCTCTCTGGACTCTCGATCTCGGTACTCCCGATCTTGACGCCCGCGGTCTTGATGCTCCCGATCTCGATGTTCCCGATCTCGGTTCTCTCGATCTTGGTTCTCTCTGCTCCGATCCTCTTCTCTAGCTGTCCGCAAGATTTTGCCTTCTTCCAAACGCTTCTTTTCGAGCTTGAGGTAATCGAAGCACTCTTCAAGTTCGTGGTTGGGGGAGCGGTGTATCGGACACCCCTTAGCCACGCCTTCGGGACGACCTCGCTTCTTGCGAGAGTGATTACGATCCGATCCCGACCGATCAACCGCGTTCACCTCCCTGTCTTCTGATTTCTTCTTCGGAGCCTTCCCCCGGCCGTCGGAGAGGCGAGCACGGGCATCGGCAGCCTTAGCGCAGATCTCTGCCAATCGGAACAGCTCTGCGGTAGTCTTGGGCTCGTTCTCCGCTATGGTCTCCACCATCTTCACATCCAGACACCCTTCTTGGAAGGCGAGGATCACTTCCAGATCGGAGATGTCTGGAATTGTGTTCTTCATTAGACAGAAGCGCTTGATGTAGTCTCGAAGATTTTCATCAGCCTTCTGTTTAACACCTCGAAGCTGCTCTGGTGTCGCGTTGCGATTGTACGATCCAAGAAAATTTCCCTTGAAGACTTCGCACAGTTCTGCCCAGGAGTCGAAGTGGTATGCCGGGAGGTTCAGCAACCACGACCGCGCTGCTCCGGTCAGGGCGGTGGGTAGATAGGCGCACTTGATCCTTTCATCTCCTCCCGCGGCATCTATCGTCGTGGAGTAGATCGACAAGAACTCCTCTGGATTGATGGTGCCGTCGTACTTGTCGATAGACCCCACTTTGAACTTGGCTGGCCACTCAACAGTTCGGAGATAACTGCCCAGAGCCCTATATGGGGGCGACTTAGGAGCCGTCTCTGGGCGCGTTCCTCTATGAGCTGGAGCGCCTGGAGTTTGTCGCTCTGGTTCCCCGCTTGGGGATTGCCAGTTTGGTTCCTCCACTGGTTCAGCTGATGTCTTGCATCTGATGGTTCTAGGTTACGCCGTCGTCGATTGGGGTGATCAGAAGACGATCCATGCGAAGACGAATCGGCCCTCTGATCGTTGGTGGCCCCCAGGCGTCTATGTACCGGAGTTCTAGCCGGAACCGCCACGTCTTGCTCTTGTTGAGGGATCACACGGCCGGCGAGTTCCACGACCTGCTGTACCATTGGAGCTAACGGTGTTCCGTCAGGGGCCATACGCGCAAGGGAGTCTAACGCGGTCTGGAACCGGACGGCGTCGAAGTCGGTGTTGAGATTTCTCGGCGTCACACTGGATGGCGCAACCGAACGAGACCTGATCGAATCGATGGTACGCAAATCACTGGACGCTTCATCGTCACGCCCCGCCATGAAAATCTCTCTGGCCGGGTTGTGATGTTGATTTGGATCTTCTCCGATCTCAGGGCAGTCATCGTCGCTGAAGTCGGACTCGTAGTCAGGATAACCGAGCCCGAACCCAGGAAAATACTGCCCCTCGGTGATGTCGAGAGAGATCTTTTGCATCCTCGCTTCTAGGGCAGAGCTAGGTGGCGGATCCGAGGTGGATCCGTCTTCTAGGCGGGTTCCAAACGGAGAGCCCGATACCCGCGAGGCGATCTGGAACTCGGCCGCGGAATTCCGCAGTCCGAACATTGTACATGCGGCCGCCGGCGACACACATGGCGCTGCGACGAACTTTTCTCAGCAGATCCGTCCGAGGACGGAGCCTTCATGGCCGCCGGGGGCGCCTCCTGCGCCACCGACGACGTCTTTTCCTGGAGATTTCCTTCCTTGTCCGCGACGAACGTAAAAGACCCGAACTTGAATTCGGCGCCCGCCGGGAACTTTATCTTGTCCGCCAATGCCATCTGATGCTCTAGACGGATCCTCAGCGCTGCACCCCTTCCTGGCGCGCCTCTATCGTCGATCGAATAATCGAGAGAACGGCAAATATTTGGTTCAGGGAACAACGATCAATCGAGGTATCGCTCTAAGGCACACAGAGAGTTTTTATACTGGTTCGGGCCTCCCGGAGGATAATAACCCTACGTCCAGTGTATGTCGTGTTGAATATGGTGGTGTGATTGTTGATCTGATGTCCTCTCATCGGAGGGTTACATGTATATTTATAGTCCTTGTTACCGCCTCTAAGAGTCCTTGCCTTGTTCTACAAGACTTCCGATCTGTAGTAACAGATTCGGAGTCTATATACAAGTTCCCTTTCGTGCGCTACAAGTCTTCGGAAAATACCAAACTAAGTCTCCGGGAATATCTGAAAATATAGGTTACGACAACTATTTTTGAGTTTCGTTTGACCGTTCGTCTTATTTAAAATGTTAGCTTAAATATGCAAAATTATAAGTTATATTTCAATTTCCTTTAGTGATGAAACTAATCATAACAAAATTTATGATAAATTTTTAAATATTTTGAATATGACGAATGGTCAAACGTAACTCAAAAATAGTCAAACGTCAACAATTTAAAACCGGAGGGAGTATTTAGGTATTTGTACTTGCTAAACATCTAGGTATTACTAACATGGATTGCTGCTGACGAGGCATGTTTTGTATATTATTATATTTCTGTCCTAACAAAAGAAGCACACAAACATAAAGTGTTGACAAATTGTGCCACGTAAGAAGACCATCATCATTAATGAGGATATTTTGGCATATTATATTTGGATTACATATTCGACAGATTGAAGGATTCAAATGTATAATTTGAGAGTTAGAGACGGCCCGTGTGTATTTACTTCTGAAGCCTTTTGCAATTTGAGACCTAGGAGATCTCAAAATACAATTTGTCGAGGTGGTGTATGCAAAATCGCCCACTCATTAGTCACGAGAACAGAGTCTCCTTCCTCCCCGGCCCGAACTCTAAACTCGGAACAGAGTCTTCTTCCTTCCCTTGTCAACTCCGGATTCTATCGATTCAGAAATAAAGGATTCGGAAGTCAGGAACTACTCCAACGCAGTTACCTCGCTCGTTGTCTTTCTGTCTAGGTTTGCGGTTTGCCCACCGCTCCACCACCCGTCGTGGATTTTTGTCTTGATCCGAGTGTACACGACGAGAGAGCCGAGCCGTCCCTTTCCTTTTCACCTTCTCGGTCCAAACCATCTCTTCTTCGAGCGTTCATCCCTGAGTTTTAATAATCTCACTTTCTCGGGCCGAACTCAGCGCCCGCAATCAACCTGTTCGACGGAATGCCCAAGCGCAAGAGGACATCATCGGTGGCGCGGAATGCCGCCCTGCGCAAGAGGATTTCGGCGGCGCCCGACACAGACCTGATCAGTGCCCTCCCGGGCGTTCTGCTGCACAGCATTCTTGGCCTCCTGCAAGCTCGGGAGGCCGTGCGGACGTGCATGCTCGCCCAGCGCTGGCGCAACCTTTGGAAGTCCATGCCCGCTCTGCGTGTCTGCGGTGATGGGCCTATCCAGTTGCACCGGAAATTCATGGACCATCTCCTGGTCCTTCGCGACCGCCGGTCAAGTCTGGAGACGTGCCTGTTCCAGTTCGATCGTCATGATGGGTATGACAGGGCCTATGTGAACCTGTGGATGCGCCATGCCTTGTTGTGCCATGTTCAGGTGCTGAGTGTTACTGTCCTTGGCGGCGGTGGGATGATCAAAGAGCTGAGGCTGGATAATTGGCCCCTTGTTTCTCACTACCTGGCCACATTGAAGCTTTCCGGCCTATATTTACATGACAAGTTTCTTGATTTCTCAAGCTGTGGGGCATTGAAGGATCTAAAGATGGCAGAATGCCGCATTCATGCTGACAAGATCTCTTCCCGGACCCTCGAACATCTTAGCATTTGGGATTGCATGTTTTTATCTAAGCGCCGTGCTCGAATTTCTGCTCCGAGTCTCATCTCACTACAAGTAGATGGACATTGGGGTAAAACTGCTTTGCTTGAAGACATGCCAGTGTTGGTAAGAGCAACCATTAGATTGGGCAGTTTTTGTCGTGACTCTTGCCGAAACAGTAGCACTGGGGATTGCAATGATGCTTCCTGCTGGCGCTGTTCTCCCATTGAAGTTGGCAATGCAGGGTGTGTGCTTCTCAATGGCTTGTCAGTTGCTAACAATTTGGAACTGAGCGCGGAACCTGAAGTGGTACTCTTACAATTACTTCCATTTTCAGTTCATCGATCTGTTCTTATACTATTTCAGCAGTATAACCATCACTAAAGATTGCAAGTTTACATATAAGGCCTCCTTTGGATTGAAGGAAAACTTTTCCTTTCCTGCGTTTTTCCTGTGAAATTGAACTGTTTCCTGTGAAATTCCTGTGCGATTCCTGTGAAATTCCTGCGTTCCAAAGGAGGCCTAAATATGCAATTGGAGCTTTGAAATGTCAAGTTTGAGTTAGGTGTTTTGGGCTTTTGGACAGTCCGTATAGATAATATGTGAAGTTTCTGATATTGCTAAATCTATATTATACATGCGACTCTCGAGTAATGTAATAACTGAAAGTGTAATAGTAGTGAACAATATTTCATCATTACTTAATTTAATATGGCTAGTGTTACTGTAAAAGTGTATGTAGATGAATTAAAAAATTATCTGTAAAACATGACATGGACCTGATTAATTTGTCCCTTATAAGTCATTGTGACTTAAACTCATATATACTTGCTTCATATCAATGCGAGTTCTAGTTCATATCCATTGAACATGTCTATTACTTATAGTCTGTGTAGTTTATTCTCAGAAGGGATTTGAGATGGTGCCCTACATTTAGCAAGCTAAAGACTTCATTACTCAACGAGTGGTGTGTGCATCCTGATCATCGTGCACTAATTTGTATTCTTCAACACACACCGGTTCTAGAGATGCTCACTCTTCGACTTTATTATCAGGTATTTCTTCACTCAGTGAGTTTTGTATGTCATCGAAGTCTATCATTAACTATTTATCTTATTATGGCATTTTGTTAGCCACAGCAATGCAAGCATATGGTTCCTTCAAAACACATCTACAACTTAGTGGATCAATCATTTCGATCACAAAAACTTGAGAGCGTTAAAGTGGAATGTTATGACCTTGATGAGAGGGTTCATAAAATTTTGAAGTCCTTGGTCGCCTACGGTGTACCTCTTTGGAAAATCTGTATCCGACAAGGAAAAAAATCATCCAAGAGTAAGTTGCATACTGTTATTGCATATTATCTTGCAGTCTATATGCTGCATTTTGAAAGCGAATACAAACTCTGAAACCAAATGAATGAAATACAGAGATAAAAACATCCATTTTTAGTTATGCTACAGCATTAGAGAGTAGTAATGATATTTGTTCAAATGATTTTTACCTATTTTTTCATGGGAATTAGTTTGCTTTAAAAAGTGGAAGTCAATGCCATTATTTTGAACTAAAGGCGTCCTAAGTTTCTATACTTGAAAATGTCCAAAAGGGCAAATGACACATTTAGTATCCTTGCAGGCTTAAGCCGATTCCACCATTCAGATCTTGTTCTCATAAGTTAATTGCATCATCTGAATCTTCATCGAATATTTACTTTGTTTTACGTTATATGTTGACTGTTACGACTGCAGGCCCAGGTCCAACAACAGAACAAGGCAAAAGGAGAAGCACAAGAGCACGGAAACCCATTGATCGACTTGATCTGTAGCGTGGATTACATAGCCAGAGAGCATGAGGGAGGCCGCGCATGAACGATGTAAAACAGTCCCCTTCTTTTCCTTCATGCCTTCTCCCTACCTACAATTATTCCTCACCAAGTTGTACCTCAAACCTTCCGATGTAGTTATGCTCATGGCATTAATTCTAAAAAGGATTTTTCTTTTTTGTATAAGTTTGGCTATATGCATTTTTTTATACAAAGGCTCTAGTATCAATACATCCGGTTTAAATATTAGTCACTCACCTCCGTCTTGTCCAGCTGAGCGTTCACCAATGAGCACAGTACGTTGTACGCTAGGGGTGAGCAAAAAAACCGATACCCAAACACCGAAACCGATAAAACCGAGACCGAGACCGTAAAAACTGGAACTTCGGTCATGGGTAATTGTTAGGGTAATAGACTTAGATAACCGAATTTTATTTTTTAAATTCGGATAGTACCCTTGGGTAACCGAATTACCCGAAATAACCGAATTATTATTAATAGGTGTAGGATGTAGCACATGCTTGCCACCTAGTCTCATGCCATGGTCAGCATTCTTTGTTACTCATTCACCATATTCATGTTTCCTCTATCATATAATGGTAACTGATTATCAAGTTGATTGCATAGTGTGTATTTTGGGTATAATAAAGTTGATTTTATTTTTTCTGAAAATTAGTGCTAAAAGTACTAATTGTATTACTAACAGGGCTGCTGACGAGGCATATTTTGTTATTATGGTATTTCTTTCCTGACAAAAGAAGCACCAAACATAAACTGGTGACAAATTGTGCCACGTAAGAAGCCGCATAATCATTCATGAGGATAATTTGGCAATTTATAATTTGGATGATACATTTGACAAATTTGAAGATCCAAATATGTAATTTGAGAGTTGTAGAGACGGCCTGTGTGTATTTACTTCTGAAGTCTTTTGCAATTTGAGGAGGTCTCAAAATACAATTTGTCGGGGTGGTGTTCTCAAAACCGCCCACTCAGGAGAACAGAGTCTTCTTCCTCCCCGGTCCGAACTCCGAATTCGGAACTGAGTTTTCTTCCTTCCCGTGTCAACTCCGGAGTGTATCGATCCTGAAATAAAGGATTCGGAACTCGGAAGTCAGGAACTGTTACAACACAGGGCCTCGCTCATTGTCTTTCTGTCCATGTTTGCCCACATCTCGAATTTTATCTTGATCCGAGTGTACTCGACGCGTGCCGACAGCTCTCTCCCTTATCACCAGTGTGATTACTTACGACAGGTCTCTCCCTTATCTTTATCGTGCGGGCGTGGGTCGCTGAGCTTCTTGGCCAAAAATCAGTGCCCGCAGCCAACCTGTTCGACGTAATGCCCAAGCGCAAGAGGACATCATCGGCGGCGCGGAATGCCGCCCTGCGCAAGAGGATTTCGGTGGCCCCCGACACAGACCTCATCAGTACCCTCCCGTACGTTCTCCTGCACAACATTCTTGGCCTCCTGCAAGCTCGGGAGGCCGTGCGGACGTGCGTGCTCGCCCCGCGCTGACGCCACCTCTGGAAGTCCATGCCCGTATTGCGTGTCAGCGGTGATGGGCCTATCCAGTTGCACCGGAAATTCATGGACCATCTCCTGCTCCTTCGCGACCGGTCAAGTCTGGAGGCGTGCCTGTTCCAGTTCGATCGTCATGATGGGTATGATAGGGCCAATGTGAACCTGTGGATGCGGCATGCCTTGTTGTGCCATGTTCAGGTGCTGAGTGTTACTGTCCTTGGCGGCGGTGGGATGATCAAAGAGCTGAGGCTGGATAATTGGCCCCTTGTTTCTCACTACTTGACCACATTGAAGCTTTCCGGCCTATATTTACATGACAAGTTTCTTGATTTCTCAAGCTGTGGGGCATTGAAGGATCTAAAGATGGCAGAGTGCCGCATTCATGCTAACAAGATCTCTTCCCGGACCCTCGAACATCTTAGCATTTGGGATTGCATTTTTTTTATCTGAGCACCGTGCTCGAATTTCTGCTCCGAGTCTCATCTCACTACTAGTAGATGAACATTGGGGTAAAACTGCTTTGCTTGAAGACATGCCAATGTTGGTAAGAGCAACCATTAGATTGGGCAGTTTTTGTCGTGACTCTTGCCGAAACAGTAGCACTGGGGATTGTAATGATGCTTCCTGCTGGCGCTGTTCTCCCATTGATGTTGGCAATGCAGGGTGTGTGCTTCTCGATGGCTTGTCAGTTGCTAACAATTTGGAACTGAGCGCGGAACCTGAAGTGGTACTCTTACAATTACTTCCATTTTCAGTTCATCTGTTCTTCTACTATTTCAGCAGTATAACCATCACTAAAGATTGCAAGTTTACATATAAATATGCAATTGGAGCTTTGAAATGTCAAGTTTGAGTTAGGTGTTTTGGGTTTTGGACAGTCCGTATAGATAATCTATGAAGTTTCTGATATTGCTAAATCTATATTATACATGCGACTCTCGAGTAATGTAATAACTGAAAGTGTAATATTAGTGAACAATATTTCATCATTACTTAATTTAATATGGCTAGTGTTACTGTAAAAGTGTATGTAGATGAATTAAAAAATTATCTGTAAAACATGACATGGACCTGATTGATTTGTCCCTTATAAGTCATTGTGACTTAAACTCATATATACTTGCTTCATATCAATGCGACTTATAGTTCATATACATTGAACATGTCTATTACTTGTACAATCTGTGTAGTTTATTCTCAGAAGGGATTTGAGATGGTGCCCTACATTTAGCAAGCTAAAGACTTTATTACTCAACGAGTGGTGTGTGCATCCTGATCATCGTGCACTAATTTGTATTCTTCAACACACACCGGTTCTAGAGATGCTCACTCTTCGACTTTATTATCAGGTATTTCTTCACTCAGTGAGTTTTGTATGTCATCGAAGTCTATCATTAACTATTTATCTTATTATGGCATTTTGTTAGCCACAGCAATGCAGGCATATGGTTCCTTCAAAACACATCTACAACGTAGTGGATCAATCATTTCGATCACAAAAACTTGAGAGCGTTAAAGTGGAATGTTATGACCTTGATGAGAGGGTTCATAAAATTTTGAAGTCCTTGGTTGCCTACGGTGTACCTCTTGGGAAAATCTGTATCCGACAAGAAAAAAAATGCATCCAAGAGTAAGTTGCAATTTTACTGTTATTGCATATTATCTTGCAGTCTATATGCTGCATTTTGAAAGCGAATGCAAACTCTGAAACCAAATGAATGAAATACAGAGATAAAAACATCCATTTTTAGTTATGCTACAGCATTAGAGAGTAGTAATGATATTTGTTCAAATGATTTTTACCTATTTTTTTATGGGAATTAGTTTGCATATTGACATATAATTAAGGTGCTTTAGTTCAATAACAATGTATCGGGTGTCAATATATATTTTGATTTAAAAAGTGGAAGTCAATGCCATTATTTTGAACTAAAGGCGTCCTAAGTTTCTATACTTGAAAATGTCCAAAAGGGCAAATGACACATTTAGTATCCTTGCAGGCTTCAGCCGATTCTACCATTCAGATCTTGTTCTCATAAGTTAATTGCATCATCTGAATCTTCATCGAATATTTACTTTGTTTTACGTTATATGTTGACTGTCACGACTGCAGGCCCAGGTCCAACAACAGAACAAGGCAAAAGGAGAAGCACAAGAGAACGGAAAACCATTGATCGACTTGATCTGTAGCGTGGATTACATAGCCAGAGAGCATGAGGGAGACCGCGCATGAACGATGTAAAACAGTCCCCTTCTTTTCCTTCATGCCTTCTCCCTACCTAAAATGAGGCACAAATGCTTCGGTTACAGCGGATAATCAGTTATTTGACAAGGCTTATAGTGCACTTTTCTGCCTCTTGTTTTACAGCATAAAGTATTGTAACTTCCTCACCAAGTTGTACCTCAAACCTTCCGATATAGTTATGCTCATGGCATTAATTCTAGAAAGGATTTTTCTTTTTTGTGTAAGTTTGGCTATATGCATTTTTTTTTTATACAAAGGCTCTAGTATCAATACATCCGGTTTAAATATTAGTCACTCACCTCGGTCTTGTCCAGCTGAGCATTCACCAATGAGCACAGTACGTTGTACGCTAGGGGTGAGCAAAAAAACCGATACCCAAACACCGAAACCGAAACAACCGAGACCGAGACTGTAAAAACTGGAACTTCGGTCATGGGTAATTGTTCGGGTAATAGACTTAGATAACCGAATTTTATTTTTTAAATTCGGGTA
Organism: Eragrostis nindensis; assembly: GCA_012490785.1. Taxonomy (NCBI): domain Eukaryota; kingdom Viridiplantae; phylum Streptophyta; class Magnoliopsida; order Poales; family Poaceae; genus Eragrostis; species Eragrostis nindensis. The sequence continues at coordinate 400,226 of JAAXCT010000030.1, read as the reverse complement.
GTACCCTTGGGTAACCGAATTACCCAAAATAACCGAATTATTATTAATAGGTGTAAGATGTAGCACATACTTGCCACCTAGTCTCATGCCATGGTCACATAGCATTCTTTGTTACTCATTCACCATATTCATGTTTCCTCTATCATATAATGGTAACTCATTATCAAATTGATTGCATAGTGTATTTTGGGTATAATCAAGTTGATTTTATTTTTTCTGAAAACTAGTACTAATTGTATTACTAACAGGGTTGCTGACGAGGCATGTTTTGTTATTATGATATTTCTTTCCTAACAAAAGAAGCACACAAACGTGAAGTACTGATTGTATTTTGGGTATAATCAAGTTGATTTTATTTTTTCTGAAAATTAGTACTAATTGTATTACTAACAGGGCTGCTGACGAGGCATGTTTTGTTATTATGACAAATTGTGCCACGTAAGAAACCACATAATCATTCATGAGGATAATTTGGCAATTTAGAATTTGGATGATACATTTGACAAATTTGAAGATCCAAACATGTAATTTAAGAGTGGTAGAGACGGCCTGTGTGTATTTACTTCTGAAATCTTTTGCAATGTGAGGAGGTCTCAAAATACATTTTGTCGGGGTGGTGTTCCCAAACCAGCCCGCTCAAGAGAACAGAGTCTTTTTCCTCCCCGGTCCGAACTCCGAATTCGGAACTGAGTTTTCTTCCTTGCCGTGTCAACTCCGGAGTGTATCGATCCTGAAATAATGGATTCGGAAGTCAGGACGCTCATTGTCTTTCTGTCTATGTTTGCCCACGTCTCGAATTTTATCTTGATCCGAGTGTACTCGACGAGTGCCGACAGCTCTCTCCCTTATCACCAGTGTGATCATTTACCCGACAGCTCTCTCCCTTATCTTTATCGTGCGGGCGTGGGTCGCTGAGCTTCTGGGCCGAAAATCAGTTCCCGCAGCCAACCTGTTCGACGTAATGCCGAAGCGCAAGAGGACATCATCGGCGGCGCTGAATGCCGCCCTGCGCAAGAGGATATCGGCGGCGCCCGACACAGACCTGATCAGTGCCCTCCCGGACGTTTTGCTGCACAACATTCTTGGCCATGCGGACGTGCATGCTCGCCCGGCGCTGGCGCCACCTCTGGAAGTCCATGCCCGTGTTGCGTGTCAGCGGTGATGGGCCTATCCAGTTGCACCAGAAATTTGTAGACCATCTCCTGCTCCTCCGCGACCGGTCAATTCTGGAGGCGTGCCTGTTCCAGTTCCATCGTCATAATTCGTCTGATAGGGTCTATGTGAACCTGTGGATGCGGCATCAGCATGCCTTGTTGTGCCATGTTCAGCTGCTGAGTGTTACTGTCCTTGGCGGCGGTGGGATGATCAAAGAGCTGAGGCTGGGTGATTGGCCCCTTGTTTCTCACTACTTGACCACATTGAGCTTACTGGTCTATATTTACATGACAAGTTTCTTGATTTCTCAAGCTGTGGGGCATTGAAGGATCTAAAGATGGACGAATGCCGCATTCATGCTGACAAGATCTCTTCCCGGACCCTCGAACATCTTATCATTTGGGATTGCATGTTTTTATCCAAGCGCCGTGCTCATATTTCTGCTCCGAGTCTCATCTCACTTCAAGTAAATTACAATTGGGGTAAAACTGCTTTGCTTGAAGACATGCCAGAGCTGGTAAGAGCAACAGTTAGATTGAACGATTCTTGTCATGATTCTTGCTGGAACAATATCACCGGGGATTGCGTTGATGTTTCCTGCTGGCAGTGTTCTCTCAAAGATTATGGCAATGCAGGATGTGTGCTTCTGAATGGCTTGTCAGCTGCTAGCAATTTGGAGCTGATAGCGGAATCTAAAGTGGTACTATTACATTTACTTCCATCTTTAGTTCAATTGACCATCTACAATTTATGTAGCAGCATATGTTTGAGTCAAAGTTCACATCTAAATATTTGACATACCCATCATTAAAGATTTGCAAGTTTACATCTAAATAATTTGTATATACATATGCAAAGTTATTGGATCTTTGAAATTTTAATTCATATAGATTATCTGTGAAGTTCAGATATTGCAAATTAATGTTACATTACCACAACCCTTGAAATAATGTAGTGAATGGAAATGTTACGTTGACAATTAATTTCATTGTGACTCAATTTAATACGGCTAGTGTTAGTGTACGAATGTGTGTCTATGCTACTTGTAAAACATGGCATGGGCCTTGGACCTGATTCATTTGTCCCTTATAAGTGATTTATGTATATTGTCTGACTTCAGTTCATATCACATATACTTGCTTTATATGATTGCAACTTCATACATTAAACATGTTTTGACACTAGTTGTACAATATGCCTAGTTTATGTTCAGAAGGGATGTGAGATGGTGCCCAACATTTAGTAAGTCAAAGACTCTATTACTCAGTGCGTGGTGCGTGGATCATGACCTCCGTGCACTAATTTGTATTCTCCAACACTCGCCAGTTCTAGAGATGCTCACTCTTCAACTTTCTCAGGTACTTATTCACTATGCGAGTTTTTGTATGCCATCAAAGTCATTATCTATTAGTGATTTATCTTATTATGGAACCTTGTTAGCTCCAAGAATGCAAGGCCAAAAGTACGGTTCCCTCAAAAGAAGTCTACAATGTAGTGGATCAATCATTTCCATCAGAAAAACTTGAGAGAGTTGTCGTGGAATGTTATGACTTTGACGAGAAGGTTCACAAAATTTTGAAGTCCTTGGTCACCAACAGTGTACCTCTTGAGAAAATCAGTATCCAACAAGAAAACAAATCATCTGAGAGTAAGTTGCAATTTTGCTGTTAGTGCTTATTATCTTGCAGCACTTTTATAAATGTGTTTTGAAACGTAGAATAATGCAAAATGTGAAAACATAAATGAAATGCAGAGATGAAAACATCCATTTTTAGTTATGCTATGGAATGTTAAAATAATAATTGTTCAAATGATATGTACCTTTATTTTAGGCACCTGTAATTTTTTTTCATGAGAATTAGTTCCCATATTGATATATAAAGGTGTTTTAAAATTTAGACTAGTGTTTTCCTAAACGGATCTAGACGGCCACCTATAGACCTGTCTAAACCGTCGACAGCACCTTACTGCACAGTTTACCCTCTAATCGGGTTTATAAACGACTGATCGGTTTGCGTAGTCAAAAGACGGTAAAAAAACCGTAACATGTTTTTTTGGTCAAGTATATTTCGCTTTAAAAATATGGAAGTTAATGAAATTGTTTTGAATTGAATGCATCCTAGTTTTCTATACTTGAAAGTGTCTAAAAGGGAAAATGACATGTAGTATCCTTGCATGATTTAGCCAATCGCACCCTCCAATCTTGTTCTCATAAACTAATTGTATGCTATGAATCTTCATCGTATATTTACTTTCTTTACATGTCTATGTTGATTGTCCCAACTACAGGCCCAAGCTCAATAGCAGTAGAAGGCCCAAGGAGAAGCACAAGAACACGGAAGCCCGTGACTCGACTAGATATATAGCTTGGACTACAGAAGAGGCAGAGGCCCTGTTCGGCTGGGCTGGAAGCGGCTGGGCTGGCGGCTGGGCTGGTAGCCGTTAGACACATGTCTACTGTAGCTACCAGCCATTCCAGCCAATCCAGCCGGCCAGCCCAGCCAAACGAACGGGCTGAGAGAGCGTGAGGGTGACTGAGCATGATTGATGTAATCTGATGAATAATTAATCCTCTTCTTTTCTTCATGTTCTTCTCCCTACTCCAATTCCTCACTGAAATGTACCTAAAACCTACCGCGATACAGTTAAGATCATGGCATTTGAGAAAAGTTTGTTGTATTGTTTTTTGTGGATGGTATCAGGTATCCTAATCTATAGCTAGACACTAGAGGAACCCCTTGAGCACCTGTAGCAAGTGTTTGAACTTGATATTTTGGTGGAAAATCCTTTTTATGTGAAACAAAGCGAATGCCCATTACCACAGCGCGACAAGTAGAATATCTACGTCACATAGTCAGCTTAAACGAATTAGTGCAGTTCTTGGAATGGCCAATACCCGCAAATGTGAAGAAGTTGCTAACGAAGAAAAAAAATATCAATGATTATAGAAACATATAGTAAGCAGTAACGTCCGGCCCCACATTGCGTAACCCGCATCAATCCCCTCGGTCGCTCAGCTCCGGCGGCGCGAGAGGGGAGAGAGGCAGACCAAGAAAGCTGCCGATGGCGAGCGGCGCCGACCGCCTGAGCGCCCTCCCCGACGAGCTCCTCCACCACGTGCTCTCCTTCCTCCCGTCGCACGAGGTCCTGTCGACGTCCCGCCTCGCCCGCCGCTGGCGCGACCTCTGGAAATCCGCCCCCGCGCTGCGCGTCACCGGCGTCGCGGACTGCACCAACCCCGTGTGGTTCGTCAACTTCGTCCACAACCTCCTCCTCCTCCGCGATCCCGGCGCCCGCCTCGGCTCCCTCGCCATCGACCTCGACGAGCGCGACTTCGGCTTCACGCCGCTCTTCCCCACCTACGCCAGCACCGTGAACCTCTGGTTCCGGCACGCGCTGCTGTGCCGAGCCAGGGCACTCTCGCTGCGCACGACCTTCGGCGTCTATATAGCCGACGATGATGACGGATCCCTTGAACTGCCGGACGCGCCAATCGTCTCCCGGCACCTCGAAAGATTGGATCTTGAAACCGTTACATTGAAAGGCGGCACCCTCGATTTCTCGAGGTGTCCCGCGCTGGTTGAGCTCAAGATGAAGGGCTGCGCTATCCTGGGCAACATCTCGTCCTCTTCTCCTTCCTTGAAACATCTCAGCCTGACGGACTGTCTCATGCTGCACGATGATTACTCACGACCTCGGATCGACTTTCCGAATCTTGACTCGCTGGTGCTAAGGGATTTTAATGGCTGGACACCGGTGCTTGGAAACATGCCACTGTTAGTTTCAGTGATTGTCAGGGTTACTATGGGCTGTGATGACATGTGTTGCTGGAATAGCTATGGGGATTGTGATGATAGCAAGTGCTTTGGTTGTAATGGCCGTTACAAAGCTTCCAACGATGGCCGCGGTGAGTCTATGCTTCTCAAAGGTTTATCTCAAGTTATGGAGTTGGAGCTCTCAGTTGATTCAAATGTGGTATGTTTGCTACTCCGACCCTTTCGTTAAACACCGGTTTGTTTTGTAATTGGTAATAGTGTGTCATGTGAACATCTGCGTTGTTTACTTGATAAGAAAAAAAACATGGGTATGTTTATGTATATCAGAAGCAAATATTGTGGATCATTGTTCCCAAAACAAAAAGAAAACATGGTGGATCATAAACCTCCTTTTGTTCTACTCTGAATAGTGTACATGACACCTTGAGAAAAAAATAATGTATTAATTTTGGTCTGATCAAATTAGTCCGACAAATATTTAGCAAGCTGCTTATATGACCCTTATTCCTTGCACTTTGCTCAGTTTATTGTAAACAGAGACTTAGAATTGTGCCCTACATTCCCCAAGTTAAAGACTTTGTTACTCAGCGAATGGTGTCCTGGTATTGCTGCTGATCTCAATATGTTAGCCTGCTTCCTCCGACAGTCACCAATTCTGGAGAAGCTTACCCTCCAGATTTCTAAGGTATATATACCTTCTTTTTTTTGAAGCCATATACCTTTTTAAACAGATGAACATCTTTTTGTTATTGAATGTTTACAAGTGATGATTGGTTAACCTTTATAAAATATTTGTTTGCTTCAGGTACCTAAAGTTCTAGTGCAAAAAGAAAGGAGTTTACAGCCATTTGATGAACAATTTGCGTGCAACCATCTGAAAAAAGTTGAAATCAAATGTGAGGTCGATGGAAGGGTCCGTGAAGCTTTAAGCATCTTGAGTACCTGTGGCATACCTCTCAAACGATTTAAGATTCAACGTGCTAATGGAACTTCTGGGCCTTGATATGAGTTAAGCATTCAAGTTCAGGCCCAAAAACAAGTGAAAAATTCAAACCATATAGTGAAAGGCTATTGTTAGAAGTTTTCATGTACTGGAAGACAATATGCAGATACACATCTATTATACTAGCGAGCAAGAGAGCAAGGGCACAATATATATTTCTTTGGCAAGCTTTTTATTGTCTGCTTTTTTAAAGTTAAGAGATTGACACTGTTGTCAAAACCAAGTGATTCTGCAATTTACACAAGCTGATTCTTCACTGCTGTTTTGGTTCTCTTGTCTCCACCCCTTTTTGGCATCTTCTGCTACCTTTGGCTTTTTCTACAACACTTTTTTCCAGAGGGTTGTGTCCGTTTTTCTTTCCCCTCTTGAAATTAATGGCACTGTTATCTCTTCTTTTTGAGAAAGATCATTCAGCTGCTATTTTATGATTTAGTTGTCATTCCACGTAGGATAAAGTCCATCTTCAGTCCCTTAACTTTTATATGAATGCTGCATAAGCTTATTCCGATAACGAACTGATGACGATTTATGGGGGAGTGATACAGTTTTAGTGTCCATACATCCCACCTCAAAACGCCGTGAGAATATGAAACAGATTCTGAACTTCATTGATTTTTGAATGGAGTACCTCGTTGTTCCTTACATTGTTTAGGTTCTTAACAATTAAACAAGGTAAAGAAGCAAAGTACGGATAATTTTCTGTAGTAATATTTATCTATGTTTAGATGAATTTACTTATTGGTTTAATTATTCTTCACTGATGGCAGTCACCTATATTTTGATATTGCTTTACAATTTGCTATGTACACAAGGACAGCAAAATTGATGACATGTGTTATTCTGGTATGAAATCTCTAAGTACAGAGTATGATGGCATGTATTGCTGATGGATCTATATCTCCTTGACCAATTTATACCAGTGGAGGCAACGATGACGTTTTATGTTGGTTGAGCTCAGAGAAACGAGTTGACAGACTGGTATTATGATTTGTTCAGATAATGTTGGGCCTGCTTTAAGGAACCTTTATAGTTTTATATACCGCCCTTTTGTTATTGCGTCCTGTTTTATATAGACTTTAAGGAACCTTTAAGGAACATTTACTTATTGTTGGTGCATTGTCTTTCATATATTTTGCATTCTTAGAATGAAATGTTGCAGTTTTTGTTGTGTGTTTTCATAGCTATATGGTGTGGCTTCTTGTCTGGAAGTTACCAACATCTAGTTGCCAATTGTCTGCTCTAGGTGCATTTGATTCAGAGTTTTTTTGCTATCCCTGCAATAAACATATCTATGTTGGAATGCCCACAATTGGCCCCTAAACGGCACTTGCAAGCAATGTTACCTTCTGGGCCATTTGTTCTTGAGACTGAGGCATAAATCAGTTGTCATCTTGTCACTGTTGCTCACTGATGCTATTGAAGTTCGATTTGGAGTTTAAATGCATGGCTATTTTCTCTGTGGATTTTTTTCTTAATATAATGAAGAACAACTTTCCTGCGTTTTTGAGAAAAAAATTCTGTACGAAATTTGCTGAGATCAGGCTGAATTGTGTTGTGCAATTTGGTGCATGAGCTGTCTCCCCTGTGAGAAAATTCGTGGAATTAATTAAAATTAATATATCTCCTGAATTTGATTTGAAACCTTATTTTCGATCCACAGAAAGTTGCAAAAAGAATGTCTTTGAGCTGCACTGTCTCACAATTGGGGGAAAAAAAATTGATGCAAAACAAAGTAGCTCAGGCCTCAGGCTCCTCTGTTTTTTCAGCCTTTTGTTTCCATATTATGACAATGTGGGACCAGATGCTGAATTTAGCAATATGACAAAAAGAAAATGGATGCTTTAAACCCTGAACCTGTGAAGCGTGACAACTCACCCCAAAAATCCACTCCCGAAGAATCAAAAGCAGCCCACCCCTCTTTCGCACCGAGCTCTCGCGAAACAGCGACCCTAGGGTTTCCCCGCCGCCGCCGCCGCCGGGCCCCCTCTCCTTCCCCCTCCGGCGAGCTCGCCGGCGGCGGAGAGGAGCGGGAAGCCCCCAGCCTCGTAGATCTAGGGTAGTTTAGTAGTTTAGTTGCTTTATGCTTGCCATGGATGGGCCTTCGTGCCGCCGTTGCTCCCTCCTCCGCCGGACCGCCGTCGCCGTCGTCCTCGAGCTCGTGCTCGTCGCCGGCGGCCTACCTCTTCCCGGCGGCCTCTTGGAGACGGAGGTGAGCTCCAATAAAATAAAGTCTTCTTCCTTCTCCATCCGCCCCCTTCCCTTCACCGGCGCTGAGCTCCACATCCACCATGGTGGTGCCGGATCTGTGCAGGGGCACGCCGGCTCGGCTGCTACCCTCACCGGATCTGGAGCTCCCCACTCACCGCCATCCTCCCCTCCCCCGCCTTCAGGTGCCAAGCTCGCCTTCATCCGCCCACTCAAACTGGCACCAAATCCCCCATCCATCATCGCCGGCACCGTCCACACTCCCCAGCAACCTCTTTTCGCTCCATCACTGGATAAATCCATCCAATTTGGTGACACTTCGCCACTCGGTGGCCGGAGTCCTCGCCGGATCTGCGCGTCGGCTCTCGATGCCGGCCTTTATGGCTGGCTCCATGGAGCCATGTTCACATCAACCAGTGGATTGAAGATGAGCAGAGAGGTTGTTGCCCTGTCCTTCCCTCTCCGTCGACTACTACGCCTCACACCGGTGCAGCGGTTATCCGCCCTCACCGGGCTTGTCCGCCCCTACGACGGCCAAGTCCGCCTCTGCGCCGCTCCCTCCGCCAAGTCGACGCCACCCTTTCGGCCGATCAATCGAGCCCAATCAACATCGAAGCCACCAGAGCCGCTCCTGCTCTCGCTGTTCACCAGAGGAGATGATGCGGATGTTCTTCTACACACCATTGCCGACAACCATACTGCAATACGTTGGCTGGTGATATTCAACATTGATGTCTTCATCCTCCCCCGACACTCCATCCTCAGGCGAGCTCTCCGGCGACACTCTGGTTGGCCTCCATCATGGCTCGGCATTGGCCACTACATGGTGTGTGGAGCTCTTTGTTTGTTGTTTGCAGGGCATAAACAGCCGCACTTGCACTTCCAGACGGCAGCTGCCTCCTCGACGTCCGCGGCGACGGCAAAAGCATTCCGTGCTCGAATCCTCAAGGACGACGACCGCCACGGGTGCCCCGGCCGTAGTGACTCGGATCCAGTGAGTCTGGCTCCCAAAGTCCTGCCATTTAGAGGTGTTCTTTCTGCTTATCATTGGCGTCCGGGTGAACTACATACACATCAAGCTTCACCGACGATACTTCATCAAGTAGGCGGAAAGGCCCTCGACCAACCTACGCTATTGCAGCGAGACCCCTTCGGCAGCCCTTCGGAAGTCAGCCCGTCAGGTGCTTGTCTAGTTGTTTTTTCTCTGCTCATTAGGAGCGGTTTATTCCACACCCACTCAGGGGTGCCCTGTAATCTAGAGGGAGCGATTTCCTCTATCATGTACTCTGTTTTCAACGTTTAATATATGAGTACTCCTTTAGTATCAAAAAAAAAAAAAAAAAAAAAAAAGCAGCCCACCCTATCCCGAAGAATCAAAAGCAGCCCACCCTCTCCCTCGGCGGCAGCCTCGCCGGCCGCCGCAGCTGCTTCCGGCCGGCCAACTCCTTTTCCGCCGTCGCCACGGGAAGGTTCCCCGCACCGCCGGCGCGTCCCTCGCCAGCACGCGCCGCCACTAGGTGGAGCTGCGGTGCCTCTTCTCCCTGTCCGAATCCAGGCGCTCGCCGGAGCGGAGGAGGAATCCAGATGCTACTCTGCTGCGCTCCTTCGTCCCCTCTAGTCCTAAATTTCTCTCCGCTCCCCTCGTTCCACCCGAGCAGCTCCCCGCGGGGCGTGCTCTGTTCCGGCGAGCAGGGGAGGAGCAAGAAGAGTAAGCAGCAGCGCTTCAAGGCGCAATCTTTCCGCGCCGAGAGCCGGTATTTGCGCGCCCAATCCAACCGGGCTGATGGCTACGGCCCTGTAGCGGAAGACCAGGCTGGAGATTTGCCGGGGCCCTCGGCGCCATGGCTCCCAGACGCCGAGGCTCTTGCTTCCTGTCTACGTTCTTGCGAGAGCTTGGCCGGCGTCCGGAAGGCGCATGCGGTCGCCCTGAGGTCTGTGGAAAGCCTGGGTGTGTTCCTATCCAACAATTTGGTCAGCGCCTATGCCAGGTTCGATGAGGTTTCGGATGCTAGGAAGGTGTTCGATGAAATGCCACAGAGGAGTGTAGTGTCATGGACGGCGATGATGAACGGATATCGGATGATGGGCCATCACAGTGAGGTTCTGAGGCTGTTCTTGGATATGGTGGCCAGCGGAGTGCAAGGTAACAGCATGACCTTTGTTTGCTTGTTGAAATCTTGTGGTGAGCTGTCCGATGCTAGCCTAGGGCGGCAGGTCCATTGTTGTCTTGTGAAAGGTGGGTGGAGCAACGTGATAGTGGACAGTGCCGTTGCACACTTCTATGCTCAGTGCGGCGACGTCACCAGTGCCTCGGCCACTTTTGATAAGATGGCATCTCGTGATGTTATCTCGTGGACAACAATGATCACGGCTTATGTGCAGCATGGGCATGGCAACAAGGCTCTTCGGATGTTTTCAGCTATGATGTCTGAGGGATTTCGCCCCAATGAGTTCACTGTGTGCAGTGTCCTGAAGGCTTGTGCAGAAGAGAAAGCTCTAAACTTTGGTAAGCAGCTACATGGTGCTGTTGTGAAGAAGCTGTACAAGCAGGATATCCATGTCGGGAGTGCTCTCGTCACCATGTATGCCAGATGCGGTGAGGTCTTTGATGCTCAGGCAGTGTTTGACAAGATGCCGAGAAGAAACACTATTACGTGGACTTCTATGATCTCTGGCTATGCGCAAAGCGGCTATGGTGAAAAAGCTATCATGTTGTTCCGAAAGATGAAGATGCGCAGAGTCTTTGTCAACAATCTGACTATTGTTGGCCTACTAAGTGCGTGTGGCTCTGTGCAATCAATTTACCTCGGAAAGGAACTACACGCACAGATTATTAAAAACTCTCTGGAAGATAATCTTCAAATTGGTACTACACTTGTTTGGTTCTATTCTAAATGTGGACAGCATAATTATGCTGCAAGAGTTCTAGAAGCAATGCCTGACCGTGATGCTGTGACGTGGACAGCTATGATTTCAGGCTACAACAGTCTTGGTCATAATGTTGAAGCACTTAAATCATTGGATAAGATGTTATGGGATGGCGTGACACCAAATACTTACACTTATTCCTCAGCTTTGAAAGCTTGTGCCAGATTGGAGACTCTGCGAGATGGAAGGAGGATTCATGGTGTTGTTAACAAGACCCAAGCTTTCTCAAATATCTTTGTGGGATGCTCACTGATTGATATGTATATGCGGTGTGGGAAAGTTGATGAAGCACGGCGAGTCTTTGATGCAATGCCAGAACACAACTTGGTAACATGGAAAGTGATTATTACAGGATTTGCTCACAACGGATTGAGCGAAGAGGCTTTAAAATACATGTACCTAATGCAGCAGGAAGGGTATGATGTTGACGAATTTTTGCTTTCAACAGTTTTGACATCATGCGGAAATCTTCGAAAGAAATCAAGTGCATATCTTTATCTGGTTCAATAACCGATTTCACTGTTGGAGAAGTTTTAGGTTAGTTGACTAATATCAGCAAAATGCTGGTGCAACTGTACAAAGTCAGTGGTTGATGTCAGGACCTTGTACTAGTTTCTAACTGTAAGGTCATAAGAAACAAGCTCAGAAACATGTTATCTCGGAGTGCGTACAAATATTTTTTCCTTCAAGGAAAACTTTACTGACCATTTTTCCTTTGATGTCCATTTGAAGCTGTATATGCCATAAAAATCTGAAATGCAGACAGAGAACTTAGATGTGTTTCTGTTTTTGATTCTTTTACTTATTATTAAGATTGTTAGGTTCTTGCAACCATCATTGATTCTTGCAGTTCATGGAAGTAGAGCAGTTGGTATGATGCATGAGTACCCTTCAGGATTCAATTTTCTTTTGTAGGCATTGCTCTCTTCCTATTTATTGGGTCCTGATTTTCAGTGGGTATGTAAATTAATCTGTCTTGCGATCTGCAGAAAGCTGGCTATTACGAAAGTTTTTTCCTTGACCATGTACTAAATATATTGTTGACTGCGTGTTGTATGTATTATGCATGTCCTCATGTATCATGGTTATAACTTCAAAGAATGTCTGCAGTTGAATTCAAAGCCCTATGGATTTATTCTTTTGCTAATTAAACTGCAATAACCAACAGCCTTTCCCAAATACTCCTGTGACCTGTTTCTTTTCCCTGTAACATCCCTTTCCAAGTTTCCATGACTGTACTACCCAGCATGCCGGGTGCTGTTCACAAGTTAAAATACCAATGGACAAGTCAGAGTAGATTATTATCCTTCCATGGAAGCAAACACCACAACAATGACGCAAATAAGCACAAAAATTATGAATAGAAAATACCACAGAAATAAAATTAACTAATGGCTAAAAGCAGCACCGAAAAGGTGAACCGAACTCAAAAGCAGCATTAAAAGTCATGAACAAATTATCAGTGACGGTAAGGACATCCAGTAATTTTGATAGGTTCGAAGTTACAAGTGGCATCCTTCTCCTTGTTATTTCCTATATTCATCGACGCTCCGCCCTCGGGTCACTCATTTGATCCACAAAGATGCCGGGTACAGCGAGTTGGGCTTCCTGGTCCTTTTGCTGCTGGATTGCTTCACTTCAAAGTTCTCAGTTGCTGTAGTCGTAACAGGTGGCGAGTACACATGATGCAACCGTCCAGGGTCGCTCTGCCAGATTGCCAACGATGCTGGCGGTCCACAGTTCCATTTAATAAGAAAATGTTCTGCCTGTTTGGCTCCATGGTGGTGAAGGCGCCGCTGCAGAATCATCTCTGACTCTGAAACTGGAGCATCATCAGGCATGGACGCCAGGAATCCCAGGAGATCCGCTTGAACCGTTGTGCTGCAGGTATCCAGGAACTTGACGAGCTTGTCAAACCTTCCATCTTTCTCTCTGCTGCAGCTGATTTGGACTATTTTAAGATGATCCGATGGAAGCAAGTGTTCTTCCAACAGTCTGCAGCTTTCTTCTATTTCCGCAACATATTCGTGCTCCTACAAAACAATACAACATCTTACTTCAATCTATAACACATGATATATTTAGAAATATATCATCCATCAATATTATGCATATATACCTCAAAAAGTTCAAGAGAGATCTTCTTTAGGACTGGTGCCTGTCGGAGAAAATTTATCAGTTGATGAACCTCGCTGGCCCCAACCAACCTAGAAAGTACCGAAGTCTTTAACATGTTGAATGTGGGCGACAATTGCATGTCATTCTTATAAATGATCTGTATAAAGTAAAGAAAAACATCTGGTTAGACCTTTGAAGCTAAATTAAGAGATCATGAACAGGTATATTGTGCACTTATAACATTACACGCTATCAATTTACTGACACAGGAACACCCTTGACACATTGAACGTAGTCCATGAGAAATTACATGAATGTCTAAACATCTCCTGATGAGTTTCGAAACAGGTTGACATTATAAGCCCCAGAACTGTAACAACAGCAATACTAAACCCAGAATCACACAAACTTCCAGGTTGTCCTTACTTGAATGTTTATACGTAGAAAAGGCAATGTTGTGACATAAAATGGCAATTGAAGACAAATATGTTGCATACAAGTGTGAATCGCCAGAAAACACTAGAACATAAAGTAGAAGTTCATGCCTACCACTCCAAGATGATGATAGCGGCGTACATTATAAGCTGCCAACTCCAAATCTGTGACATTTGACAAACTTTCAAGAAGCACACAACTGTTACTACTTACTACCAGCATGATTACCATAGCAATCGATACATGTATCAGAATCACATTGTTCAAAGTTGGTGTGCCAAGAACGATCCCTAGAACGCTCGTCAAGATAAATATATGCAGTCGCTAGCAATGGCATACTTCCAAGGCCAGGAACCCTGCTACCATCACGCACATCCAATCGAAGTGATAACAGATTTGGGGCCACAATCTGAGTGCATATGCTATCAGAAAACTTGCACCTATTGAAACACAGACGCCTTAGCGACTGGGACAGAATCTTGTGTGTCATGATTTTGCAATCTGTCATTTCAAGATCCTTCAATGCAGGGCACCTTGAGAAATTAGCAGAACCGCCACCCAACACTAAGTCTTCAACTCTAAGGTCCTCAAATGCTGTGAGATGAAAGTGAAAGGCGTCTTCAGATCAAGGATCCGGTCTCTGGAGTTAACGAGGAATCTGAGCACCTTGGCATCGCGCATCAAAGCATGCTGGATCCACGCCTCGGCGTATCGAACCGGCTCCTTTTTATTGTAAAAGGCATTAGATGTGAGTAGTGGCCAGAACAAATAGGTCTTGAAGACGAACTCCTCCAGTGGCGCGAGTTCCATGATCGACAGCATATCGTTGACAAACTTGTTGAACCTCACCGGGCTCCCCCAGCTCTCAGCCTCGGTGAAGCGCAGGACGCGCGTGGACTTCCATACCTCGCGCCAGCGGCGGGAGAGGACGCAGGTCGCACGACCTCGTGCGCCGGCAGGAAGCAGAGCACGCGGTGGAGAAGATCATCGTGGAGGTCACTGATGCGGTCCTCGCCTCCCTCCGGGGCTGTGGCTCCCTTGCGTTTCTTGTTCTTGCGCCTCGGAGGCATTCCGTTGAACAAGTGGTGTGCGCCGGTGCTGCCAGAGCGAAATAAAATTAGGCACGAAAGATCATCACGGGAACAGAGCAAATAACGATAACTTCACCACGAATCACCTCACCTCAGTCGTCAGTTGTTAATCCGCACGCTGGCCTCCGCCGCCGCCGGAAAGAGAAGGCGAAGGCTAGCTCTCGAATCTCGAAATCGAGCGGTTTTCTGCCGCGTTGTTGTTTTTTTTTACTTTTTTAAGCAATCTCTGCCGTGTTGGCTGGCTTCACCGGAGCTTTAACGGGTACTAATTTGGGCCCGACTCGGAAACACCCAGGCCAGATTACAACGAAACACGTCGTACTGGGCCGACTCCGTATCTTTATCTTGATCTGCCTAAGGGCCTGTTTGGAAGGCTGGTAATCGGGCCAAAACCGGTGTAAAATACAAGCCCGTAACTTTTCCGGACGGTGTCGGAAAAAAGTGTTTGGAAGACCGGTGAGCCCACTAAAATTACAGGCGGAATAGGCCGGTTTCCTCCAATTCCGTCGGATAGAAAAAATTGTGTGGGCAGACCGTGAAAATAAAACGACAACTATCGGGCTCGTCCTCTCGACGCAGCCGGCGGCGACGAGTCGATTCCGTCGTCGACGGCGGCTGCGGAGGTCCTGTCGTTCCCGTTGTCGACGCCGGCGACAGGAGAGGACCCATGGATCCCATCACGGACGGCGGCTGTGGAGGTCCTCTGGACCTCGTCGACGACGGCGGCTGCCTCCCGGATCCCCCACACTGAGGTACGGGCAAGAAGGGAAGGGAAGAGGAACGGGCGGCAGATCAGGAGCTCTTCGGTGGCGTCACTGATCCTGCATCCCGCTGCTCCATCGATTTCCCCATCCCGTCGTCGCTCTGCGCCAAGGACTCGTAGGTGACCAATTTCCTCGCGCAGTCCGCAGGTGCTTGCCCGCTCGTGGCCTCTATCTGCGCCCCGTCCTCATCACCATCCTCGATCCGCGCGTCATCGTCGGCTTCGATTAGTGCGGCCAGCGACGGTCCGGCATCCATCTGCGTCGCTCGCGATGGCTCCAACCTCAATCTGCGTGGTCAGCATTGTCTCACACCGCCGCCATTGCTGCTAGCCTTGGTTCCTCAGTTTAGCTGAGCACCAATCAGCTACATTTGACGGAGCTAATCTCATCGCCAAGCAGTCCTCTCCCTCTTCCTCCCCTGAAATTTGATGCTCTGATCTGAAATTTTGTCTCCCACTTGAGATTGGATCCAGAAATTCATCAGTTTTCGTCCCCAATTTGATGTTTGTTGTATGTTTTGAGATTTCAATAGATGCTGAAACGGTTGTGCTTACATTATGTATGATTGATGCGTGTCTGCTGATTTTCTGGATATGATGAGGAAGAAAGGATACCGATGGTTTCTGCCTTACCCAAACAACAATTTACAGGTGAAAGAAATTCCGTGGTTTACAACGGTTTTGTTGTGCACAGAGAATTACAGGTGGAAAGCATTTACCGGTGTGAATGATTACATGACTTCCAAACACGCCCTAATGGGTTTTGGACTAGTGGTTAAAACTCTTTGAGTCTCAGGTTTGATTTCCAATGGAGACAAATTTACGTGTTTCGAGTTAAAAAATTATCTCGTCTCTCCCTAAGTCCTAAAGCACAAGGTTAGGGGACCCACCGCTTCTCACACGGTGTACGACTTCTGGTGTAAGAGTGCAGAAGAAAGTTTAAGGGTTTTCTCAGCCTATGTGAAAAATGTCTTTTTTTTTAACATATGCCGCAGGGGCAGCTTGCCCCACGCAGGTCTGTATCTTTATCTAAACAAACTATTAAAAATCCTCATTTGCTAGCGAAACTCGACACGAGGGTTACATACAGCCCTCCCTCAAATCGTAACCAATCTCCCAACTCTAAAGCTTCGGTTGAACGTCAACTGAGAGGTCCATCGATTTCAGTCAATTGAGGAAAAATAAATCTGATATCAAAGGATACCTAGTTATCATAGACTATTCAGAGCTACATTGAAGATATGATTACGGGCATCGTGGTCTGTCAAAGCTATTAGAGGTATACATATGAAAACTAAAGTAAAAAAAAATCACAGGCGGTGGCAGACCATAACAAAATTTCTCGCCAACAAAAAAGATCATAACAAAAATTCTTGTAGGAGGTATATAAAACTCTTGGTGCAAGTGGGTATTTTTAAGCTTCCAAAAAAAAAAGGTACATCCACATGAACACAACTGGCTCCAATACATCCTCGTGACACACAATTGGCTTCCAACAACATACTCCCTCGAAATTCTTATTAAAAAGGCTTGTCTAAAAGTCAATATAAAAAGAACAATGCTATACACACGACCGGGCCTTCCGACCCGGCCGTGCGACCAGCTAATCAACGCGTAGCTAGTATATTTTTAGGCTGCTTTAGAAAAAAAGACAGGCAAGAAAATAGTATCCCGTTGGAGAAAGTAAGTCAAGTTTAGACACAAAACGTTACGCAATATGGCAATAAGTCATCATCTTAGGACTGATGAAACCTGGCATAGCAGAGCACCGCAAGTTGACAAATGAAATTGTCATAAGTCAGAAGACAAATCTTGTGTTAACAAAACTTTGCAGCTCTAGTCACATTTGGCACGGTTTGTTACATCAGTGCCAATGTTCTTTTGGGACATCTTATGTATCCATCTCGGGACAAAATAAGCACAAACTAGTGAATCAAAAAAAAAAAAAAAAACACAACTAGTGAATCAAATTTTCTAAAAGCAGCATTGAAACGTTGCACCAAACCCAAAAGCAGCATTAAAAGTCTGAAC
This sequence comes from Eragrostis nindensis, assembly GCA_012490785.1. Taxonomy (NCBI): domain Eukaryota; kingdom Viridiplantae; phylum Streptophyta; class Magnoliopsida; order Poales; family Poaceae; genus Eragrostis; species Eragrostis nindensis. The sequence goes on along the minus strand of JAAXCT010000030.1, from coordinate 382,721 downwards.
AAATTAGCAGCGATGGCAAGGACACCAAGTAACTTTGATAGATTCGAAGTTTACGCATCCTTTCTACTATCCTTGTTCCTGCCTATTTATTGACACTCAGGCCACTCATTTGATCCATAAAGATGCCGGGTACCGAGAGTTGGGTTTCCTGATCCTTTTGCTGGACTGCTTCACTACAGAGTTCTCTGTTCCTTTAGCCGTAACAGGTGGCCAATGTAAATGATGCAACGGCCCAGGGTGGCTCTTCCGGATTGATGCTGGCAGTCCACTACTCCATTTGATAACAAAATGTTCTGATGCTTTGGCTCCATGGTGGTGAAGGCGCCGCTGCAAAATCATCTCTGAAACAGGAGATTCCTCGTGGATGGACGCTAGGAGCTCCTCATGAACCGTTGTGCTGCTGGTATCCAGGAACTTCACGAGCTTATCAACCCGTCCAAAATGACCTCTGCTGCAGCTGACTTCGATTATTTTAAGGTAATCCGATGGAAGCAATTGTTCTTCCAACAGTCTGCAACTTTCTTGCTCCTACAGACGATTGCAATATATTAGTTCAATCTAAAACGCATGATAACTTTAGAAGGATACCGCCCGTCATTAGTATGCATGTACCTCGTAAAGTCTAATCGAAATCTTCTGTAGGACTGGCGCATGTCTGAGAAATAGGATCAGTGTATGAACTTCGCTTGCCATAACCCATCCATGAAGCACCAAAGTCTTTAACTTGCTGAATGTGGGCGCCGATTGCATGTCTTTCTTGAAAATAGCCTGAGTAAATAAGAAAACAAATATGGTTCGAATTTTTGGAGAAAATTAAGTTACCTTAATGCAGTAAATTATCACATTTTATATTATCTTACTAATATCAAAATACCCTTATCTTGACACATTGATTGAAATCAAGGAGCATAAAAATCTTTAGATATTTTCAAGATTTTGCAGAAGTCTAAAACTGTAACGGATGGTAATAAACAGAAGAACCCTGTTTCAGTGTTCAGCTTGTGAATATGTAACGGTAGAAAAACATACCACTCCATGATGTGGGCTCCGTAATTCAGCTGCCAACTTCAAATCTGTGGCATTGGAGAGACTTCTAAGAAGCACACAGCTATCGTTGCCATAAGGGTTACCATAGCAATCAACACATGCATCAGAACCGCATTGCCCAAAGTTGCTATGCCAACATCGATCCCTACTGTACGTAGTCGCCAAGTCTGACATATGCTGTCACCAGCAATGGCTTCCTTTGAAATAATGGAACCCTGCCCTTACGTGCATCGAGTCGAAGTGATAAAATTTTTGGGGTCACAATCTGAGTGCATGTCTCAGTTGAAAGCTCACAGCTATTGATACGTAGACGCCTTAATGACTGGGATGATATCTTGGGGACCAAAATCTGGCTATCCCGAACTTTAAGATCTTCTAGTGCCGGACACCTTGAAAAATCCGTCGAATAGCCATCCAACACTACAGTCTTCAGCTCTAAGGTCTTCAAGTTATGTGAGATCAGAGGCGTGTTCAGAAGCCAGGTTATGTGCCTGACCCCCCGAATGCTCCGCATATTGCATTTTACCCTAGTTTTTTATAATCTGACTTGTGGTCCTGTCTGGTACACTGCCTGCTGGGCTAACCCAACTGGCCATGAAAAAGCTTCAACTGTGAACATCCCGTCAACATCCCATCTCTCCCAAGTACCAAGATAGAAAGAGTAGGTATCCACCAGACATTCCAGATGACACAGGCTACATCGGTTTGCTGGGCCTCATAAACACCAGCATGCGGTAAGTACGTTCAAAACTTGCTCAACAGGGCCAATGACGAACGATCCTTAACCAACACAGACGGGGTTACCAGCGTGAAGGCCCAACCTTCTCAAACCATCCTACAAACATCCTTGTTCTGTCTCCAACATACCAACAACTCCTCTAGTATACAAACCAGGGTATCATGATCCTATAATGCGAATGGGACCTACCACTCGACTTTTACCAATCACTAGCAACTAAGCATGGAAGTGCTAACAATCAACACAAAACCAAGCTATTACTAAACAGTCGTTAAGAAGGATAACGAGGAAGGGTAAACCATAATGCAATCTACGGCTCCAATCAACTCCTAAAAACCTAATGCACAAACATGTCTATAGACATCGACCAGTGATAAAAGAAAACGAAAACATCAGACAGAATGCATCAGGGCTTGCCTGGCTCAGGGGCGGCACTAGCACAGTCAGCAGGGTCAGCCGGTGGCTCCTCCTGAGTCTGCTCCGGCAGCTGTAAGTCCAATGGCTCTGAGGTCTCCTCTGCCACTACACGTCATGACAAGGAAATAAAACAATGCAAGTTATATGCAATGAAATGATGCAATTAAGATTTAATTACTTAATTGAATAGTCATTTACACTGTCTTAAAAAAAGTGGTCTTCATTAAATGAAATGGTGGGGTTCTGTAGTGAGTGATTGACTTTGTTACTTTCGTGTGAAGTAATTCTTTAATTAAATTAAGGTTTAAATTGGTTAAATAAAATTAACTTAAGTAATTAAATTAATTACTTATCACCTAGGAATTAATATATATTCAGAGGCATTGTTCTTGGATTAATCATCACTTAAAGTGAATTACTGTGAAGTGTTAAGATTTATTTCATTCTTAATTATTTTTAAGTGTAAAGAGTGCAGAACATTAAATAAATGATAAGAAATTAAATAATATCTGACAGTGGAAGATACCCTGTAAGTGTGCTGACAGGTAATTTACAAGCACGAAAGATTTCAAGATTTATTGAGCAATAGAGAATTTATTATGATTTATACACTATTTACAATTTGTGCATTTATTCTGATAACAGAGAAAGTATTTGCATCGATTTAGCATTTTTTTCTGGATATATCTGAGCATAAGGAAGCAAATAAAATTGGTTTCATATTTGTCTGAGGTTTATTGGATTTATTATGCGTTTACAAGTTTTTTGTATTTTCTGGAGATTTAAACGAATACTTGAAAAATGGAAAAAGGTGCGGGCCAATTTGGATCTGTGCCGCGCACTAGGCCATAGGCTCGGTCTGCACTAGATCTGGGCTGCGCGAATCGGCCGGGCGTGAGGAAGACGAGCTCGATTCGCGCAGCTCACGTAGGAGGAGGGGCAATGGCGGCAAAGGCGAGCTTCGTCACTCGCCGGGGAAGGTCATTCAGGTGGTGGCGCGCTATCTCTAGGTGCGGTCGTCGATGGCATGTGAGCTCAAACTTCAAATGGGAGCGGAAATGGCGGCGGGTGGCTCGGTTTGAAGGGAAATGGGCATGGCTGCCGTTCCGTCCGGGGGAGGAGGCAAAAGGGAGGGAGGGAGTCCAGCCGCGGTGTCAGAACGGTGGGAGAGGCCGGCCGGCGGGCATGCAGGCCGCGTGGCAGCAAGTCTCCAATGGTGGCAGTGAGACAGCCGCGGTGAGACGGAGGGCGAAAAGAGGAGGATGACAGGTGAGCCCCACAGTGCCTTTTTTCATTTTCCACGAATTTCCAGTCAATGTTTTTTTCCCGATATTGTGCATGCTAAATAAAATAGTATATATGCTTCAAAATTCGTGAAAATTGGCATTCTGGTCGAACAAAGTGAGATAAACACGATGGTGTAACATGCATACCAGGATTTTGAATATATTTCAAATTACAGCAGGTCAAAAATAGGACACTTTTTCAAGTTCTGCATTTAAATCAATAGCTGAACAATGCCCAAAATTCCTGCCAAACATTTGCAATTCACCAATGGTCCTCTAGTTTGCTCCAGAATTTTGGCAACGGGTAGTTGTGTTGGAAAAACGGGACTATGTTCACAAAGGCCGAGAACAACAGGCATTTGGACTGCAAGTGACACAGGGTGTCACAATGGTGGCAGGGAGCTGGAAAGGAGCGAGAGCTTTGCTTGCCATTGTTGTGTCTCGTGGGCGTGCCCAGATATAGCGAGCTAGACAGTGTGCTAGTGCTAGTATGGATGAGTTCCGAATGACGATGGCTGGTGAAGTGTGTGCTCAGTCAGCTACTCATGTATCCTTTATATATACTACTCCGTACTCCGTAGTAGCAGTGTGACAGTGTTAGCGTTATTAACGCGAGCTTTAATTTGATGGAGCGGCCTATCAGTAGATACCTAATGTGCTCCTCTACAGAGGAATGGACAAGTGTACGTACCGGCCGATCAGTAGATACCTAATGTGCTACGTATCAATCCTTTCAGCCTGACGCACAGTTCCTCCTATGTCACGTGCACCCAGCAACAAGGCGAACACGATTCAAGTATTGGTGGGCGTGGCGGATCGGTTGAAGCATGCCGGCCGCCTTTGCAAATTGTTGGTCAGCAGATGGCGGATTGTCATATTGCAGCGGCAATACCGCAACTTGATGTTGTTTCTGAACATTTGCAGAGTAGGTAGGCAGCAGCGCTACGCGCGTCGACTATATATGCCTATAAACCAGACCACGAATCTTAGGTGAAACATATAGGCAATCTGTTTCCTAATTAATGGGCAATCAAATATCATATTACATTTTAGCAGCATTTCCATCTGCCCCAATGATGATGATAAAACGCACACATCAAAACCGTAAGAAATGGAGAGAAAAGCTAGCAGCTACAGCTGAGAATAAAATTAATGTTTTCACGGCGTTGGATCCTTTTACTAGCTAGCTAGCTACCCCTCCTTTCGGTTAACAAGCTTGAGCCCCGCGGGGACGTCATCGCAGTGCTGCACGTGCGGCACGACCTTGCCGGAGTCCACCCGCCGCTTGCAGTCGTACAGCGGCGCGACGTGGCAGCACGGCTCCATGGACATGGCCCGGGCGCACGCGCCGCCGGTCGCGGGCAGCTCGTCCCTGGGCAGGACCCACGGCGTCAGCCCGGCGAGACCCTGCGCCGTGTACCCAAACGTGGACCCGGCGGTGGTGACCAGCGCGTCCATGAGGCTGAGCAGGTAGATCTCCGCCCACGCCTTGTGCTCATGTGACCTGTCCCCGTAGCGCTGCCGCTCCTCGTGGCTCGGCTGGTGCACCACCACCAGGTCGCCTTTGGCCGTGGCGTTCTCCCAGTACATGCCCTGCAGCTGCTCGGAGTACCAGGACTTGAGCGAGGTCATCACCACAGCAATTGTTGTTGTTGTTGTTGTTGTTGTTGTTGATTCTTGTTCCGTGAGAGGAGCAGCAGCAGCTAGCCCCGGAAGCATCCCCTCCTTTTGCGTGCACGTCGTGATCCTCTCGAGGAGCTCCGGCGAGTTGGGCTCCCAGGGAAAGACGCGCACTTGGATTCCGACGAGGCGCCGCGCCGACGCGAGGCGATGCGCGTGGTAGTAGCGCGTGATCAGGCCCCAGACATGGTTGCTCGGGTGGAACAGGTAGCGGCCGAGGTGGTGGAACACGGCGTCCGGCTCCGGGAACATCATGGCGAGCTCCTTCTGGAACGACTGGACGAGGAACATCCCCGGCACGATGTACTGGTCCGTCCTCAGCACAAGCCACTGGAAGCCCGACAGAAGGCGCTGGTCCTCGTCGCAGAAGAAGAGCTTGTCGTAGTCGGTCTGGTTGTGGTCGAGGTGGATGTACGCGAACGCCGGCAGCTCCTCCTCCTCCGGTGTGGTCGCGAGCACGCCGCCGCTCTCCCGCATCTTGCCGTACCGCTCCGGCGTGTCGAGGTAGAAGCTCCGGAACGCCTAGAGTGGGAAGTCCTGCGGCAGCAGCAATGTTTTAAATGGCGGGCTAAGGGGTTTAACGGCATGTCTCTAAATTAAACAGCTAATAGCGAAGCTAAATCGGGCTACAGCGGGAGATAGCGGTTAATTTGTACATGAACGCAAAAAGCGGTACACTGCCTCAAAAAGCTATAGCGGGCTTTAGTGGCAGCTATAGCGGGAAATTTAAAACCTTGGGCAGCAGCCACGTCGAGTTGAGGAACGGCTCGCAGAACAGCTCGTCCATGTGGGCGTCGGGGTCGACGAGGAGCGTGCGGTCGGTGAGCATCGCGTACAGGAACGCCGAGGCGGCGGCGAGGAGCCGGTTCCCGAGGCCACGGTACGAGACAGAGACTAGGTACTTGCACTCCGGCGACGCCGCGGCCTTCTTGCCGGACTTGAGCTGCTCCAGGGCGCTGCTGTAGGCGGCCGTGTCGGGGCCGGACCGCCGCTGCAGGGCCTCCTGCCGCCGCAGCTTGGAGACGAGGTACTTGGACGGCTGCTTACCGGGGTTCCGGCGGTACATGGCCGCCTGGTACCGGCTCCGGCACGATCCTTGGTCAAAGCCTTCCACCAGAAGGCCGCCGTGTAGCTTGTCCAAGGGGAAGTCGACATGTGACGAACCTGCTTGAGCTAGCACCTCAAGATAGATAGATAGATATTCAACTCTTCGTACACCCAACCCAAACGGAACGGAATCCTGATCTGCTTCCCTAGCTAATCCAGCAATTAAGCATTGTTATTCACCTTGTCCCAGGCCAGCCATGGCCGTCTTGATCCAGACCGCCGGCGCGCCAATGCCCCCGCCCAAGATGATAACGAGGAGCGGCGCAGTTATCGCGACGGCGGCGAGCATGGCGCTGACCGCCCAGCTCCCCCATCGCTGGCCGTCGGCGCTCAGTGTCTTCTTCTTCACCGTCGCCACCGCATCGGCCGCCAACTGGGAGATTTCCAGATCTCCAGCCATTGCCGCTCTCTTCGTGGACTGCTCAGCTCAACACCCCACTTCGCCCGGCATGTCAGTCAACTGTACGTATCCACGTCGCGATGCAGTCCCCGGTAACGACCTTGAATTACTCTAGTACCAAGTAGTAGTACTATGACTCTATGTCATAAACCAATCACATTTGCGGTAAATTAATTAATTAGCTAGACGCCTCAAGTAAACGCGGGTGTCTCGATGCTGTGAAGACTCTTGTGATATCGATCGTGTCCCTGAAATTGGGGTGCGATGTCGCCGGTCTAGGAACCGGATCTTAGATCTTCACCATTCACTAATACTAAACGCGGGCACGCGGAGCGACATGAGCTCTCCGGCAGAGCGCACATGAAGCTACCACGGATCATGGCATCGTTGAAGGCAAGGAAAGCACGTGGATTTTTTACAAATCCTTGAACGATGTATCTTAACATTTTCTTCCCAGTTCCAACGTCAGGCCACTCCTTTTTCTCGTGTTCAGTTTTGGTGGTTTCTCTAGACATTGGTTGCCAACAATTGCGCATTACAAGGACGTCGTCGATCCATGAGACTATACGCCAAGGTAGTCTTGGGAGTTGAGGGCGCTTATGCCCCGACGGTGGGGCCTTGGGCTGGACCAAATTTGTACGGGCGGCGGCCCAAATGTTTTGCACAGCCTTGGATATATGAGCACTTTTAGGTTTAATTTAATCCAGAAATAAATTATGAACATGATAAGTAGAGCAGATTAAACTAGACAAATCTACGCAAGATCTAGACAAGTCTAAAAACATAGTAACAGAGCAAGATCTACCCAACTTCATAGTACTATAGTACAAGCATGGATTATAGAGGCATATACGAGAGACATGGTTTCAGAGAGCACGTACTGTTCGTTCAAAGGAGACGATGAGGAAGCCGTAGCGATTGGCGATGTCACGACCATTGATGCAGCGAAGACGGAGCGTGTCACAAGTCGTTGCAAACGACTACGAGCAGAACCGCTGGAACGTTGAGGAAGATGAGCCGTGGTGAAAGCGATCGAGCAGTCAAAGCGCTTCCCAAAAACCTTATTCGCCCTCTCCCAGTGCAGGAGCTCAGAGGACGACGATTCCGGAGACCTGCTCTCCCGTTCGATCATATTTGATTGCTTAGAGAAAGGAATTTGACTCTTTTTTTTTTTTTGGGGGGGGGGGGGGGGTAATGGAAATTGTCAAGAAATGATGAATTTAAAACATTAGATTTAAACTAAAAAACTCTGCTCCTGACAACACAAAACCTTATTAAATTTCAACATAGAAAAGATCAGCATGTTAGACTTCAGCACGAAACAAATTTGCATATTAGATGGCATAATATCAGCCCACATAATATGGGTGCTTCTTCATTATTTGTTGTAAGACACATATAAAGAGATACAATAATAAAGGTATCTAACTATCAGTCTCTAGGATACTGATTAAATCAGAGGCTATGCCATAGGAATTCAAGATCCCCACAAATTTGTGTACATTTTTAACAACCTTAGTGCATTTAACTTCAACGACTTTAAGGTGTTCAGATGGAACAAACTTTTCCAAGGAACTGCAACTTTCTTCCATTTCCACTTCATATCTAAGCTCAAGATGCAAGTAGTACATTAGATCAGTAAGGCTGCACAGTAAGCTGATAACTTCAGGCAAATGTTGAGCATAAATTAAAATGCAAATGAGCCATTAAGTAGAAGAGCGAGCTAATACATTATAAAGTTGAAGAGTGATCTTCTCAAGGACTGGCGTGTGCTGGAGAAAGCAATTTAATGCATCAATCTCACAAACTACAACCCATCCGTCGAGTACCAAAGTCTTCAAGTTGCTGAATGCAGCGCACATTCTCATCTCTCTCTTGAAAATAGCCTGGATAAAGTGTAAAGAAAAAGCATCCAGTAAAAATTTAACGGAACATTAAGAAAGCAAGAACAGAAAGTATTAAAGGGGTATGCTGCTTTACAGATTATCTTACTCACACAGAAACAGCCTTAACTAAGACAGACAGAATCAAATCCTGCAAAAACTGGCATGAATATCTATGTATTTATCAGCGAATCAAACATCTTGATACTTGATGTCCAAAACAATAATACAGCACACATACAGATACAGACGAGAAACGGATGTGCTCGTTGGAATGTGACTGAGAAAAGAGAGTTGGTGGTAATATACAGAAGAATCTTGTTTCAGTTTTAGGTTTAGAAACATGTAACGGTGAAGAATGTACAACTGTAAATGATAAGAACTACTAGAAGATAAGGTGGAAGTAAAAGTACAAACATACCGCTCCAAGATGCCAACTGTGGAACAAAAATTGCGCGGGCAGCTCCAAATTTGTGGCATTGGACAAACCTCCAAGAATCACACACTGGTGATGATTGCCATAGCATTTAACACATGTATCAAAACCACATTGCAGGTTTCTCCCCCGACAATGATCCGTACAGTGCGGAACAAGTTTGACATATGCTGTCACTAGCAATGGCATGCTTTGAAGGAAAGGAACCCAGCCACCAACCACATCCAGCCGAAGTGATAGAAGGTTTGGGGTCAATATTTGAGTGCATATATCACCAGAAAAGTCACAGTTTTTGACACTCAGTCGCCTTAGTGACAGTGACTCTATCTTGTGACCCTTAATTAGGCAACTTGTCAGTTCAAGATGCTCCAATGTGGGGCAGCTCAAGAAATCCATAGAAGAGCCACCTAGCGCTGCAGAATGAAGCACTAAGGTGCTCAGGTGCTGGGAGACGAGAGCAGTGTCAACTCGCAGCAGGGGTCTGTTCCTGGAGTTTACGAGGACTCTGAGCACCTGAACATCGCGCATCAAAGCGTATTGGATCCACGCGTTGGCGTACCTAACCGGCTCCTCCCGATCCGTGGAGACAAGGGAATAAGGTGCAGTTGGAGGAAAGCACATGTAGGTCTTGACCTCGAACTCCTCCAGAGGCGCGGGGTCGCGGAAGGACAGCACGTCGTTGACGAACCTGTTGAACCTCGCCGCGCTCCCCCAGGTCTCGGCCGCGGTGAAGCGCAGGACGCGCACGGACTTCCAGACCTCGCGCCAGGGCCGGGAGAGCATGCATGTACGCACGGCCTCGTGCGCCGGCAGCAAGGCGAGGATGCGGCGGAGGAGGTCGTCCGAGAGCTCGCTGATGCGGTCCTCGTCGTACTCCGAAGCAGACCCATGGCGACTTTTGCTGGCGCGCCTACCAGGCGTTCCGTCGAACAGGTGGTCGGTGCCGGTGCTACGGGAGCGGAAGCGAGTGAGATTCCGATGGACGTCCAAGGAAATTGACGGAAACAAAGAGCTAGAGACGCATAGTCTCACCTTGCTATTTGGAAGACCATCTCGCCGGCGTCCGGCCGCCGCCGGCGATGCCGCCGCAAGGAAATGGAACCGACTACCCGCAAAAAAGAAGAAGAAGAAGGAAATGGAACCGACGGGAGAAGGGGAGACGCGAGGCGAGTGATGGGTTCCGCCTCTCCCAGTGAGAGTCTAATGGGCCAAAAAAAAAAAAAATGTGAGAGGCTTTAATGGGTCTTACCATTCTTCTGGATGTGAGCTTTCCTTTAATCATTTTGAAATTGAGACCAACATCCCCCATTTACGTTTCAGCAAAATTAGGCCAACAAGTCCAACTAGTATCAGAAAGAGGGGTTAGTCCTGCAAATAGTTTTTCAAAAAACTTGTAGGACACGTGATGGGACAAGTAAATGGCCATTAGCTTGTTGTACTCGACAGAATTAAAAATGCGTAATTATGTGAGCATTTTTTTTTTGACAGGGATTCTTGTGAGGTTTTTTTTTTTTGCAATGGTTTGCAAATAGTTTTTATGTGGAATAATTTTTCTCATGCCATTGCAAAAAAAATTATGTTTTAATGAAACAATGTGACCGAGACGAAAGCAAAATCTCAGTCTGTCACATCCCAAATTTAAGAATCGATTAATAAAATCACTTCCGCAAATTTTGCAGATTTTTAGGATCAAATTTAGAATTCTTTAAAACAAATGTTCAAATTTACTAAGCTCAATAATATGGAAAATGGAAATTTATAATAGGAAATTAAAAATGGGACTTGAGAACATGATTGCTAGATGTTAAATTTGATTTTACAGATTTATTCGAATTTGTTTGAGCTCATTTGGATTTGATTTGAATTTCATTTGATCTTGCCGAGTCTGGAAATGTTTAAAACATTTAGCAATCCCATTCTGCTTGTGGGCCGCTTTTCCTGGTCCATCATCCTTTCCCTCTTCCGCTGGGCCGCGTCGCCTTTTCCTTTCTCCCTCGGCCTGGCCGCGACCCAATCCAGCCCCGCCCCGGCCCGCGCGGACGCCGCGTCTTCTTCCCCGGTCGCCGCCGCCCTTCACTGCCGCGTGGCGCCCGCCGCCTCCCACCACGCCACGTCTCGCCGCGGTGTCGTCCTGTTGCAACACACCCCGCAAAAGCCGCCTACGCGTCGCACGACCACGCTGAGCACCTGCCGTCGCGTCACCTCCTCCCGCGCCCGGCCCCGCGCACCGCCTCGCCGCCCTCCTCGTCAACCCGCCACCGTGCGCGTCCACACTGAGCCCAGCTTCTCAAACCTCCGCGAAAACGCGTTGACGACCTCGCGACGAGCTGCACTGAGACAAAAAGGACGTCCCGAGGCGACGACTCCCGCCGTGCGCGAGCCAGCGCATGCACGCGCACGAGCCCGCTTGGCCTCGCCGTCGTTCCCGCCGCTTTAGACTTCCGCGTTACTAGTTAAACCCTCCACCAGCTTCGCCACCTCACCTGCGAGCTCGAAGACTGCACCATGCTGAGAATCCACTCCCAACGCCGCCCAATCGCTCGAATCCCCCTCTTTTCCCCAACTCCGGCCACCATTCGATTCGCCGTCGGTAAGCCACCTTCCCTTTCATCTCCTAGCCTCACATGAAGCCCGTGACCTCCGCTACCTCCCGGACAACTTGCTCCGCCCTGCCTCGAGCCGCAGCCATCCGCGCACCGAGTGCTACCTCGCGTCGCCGCTGTCCCACGTCACCGGCCGCCGCCACGGTGCATCTAGCCACGACGTGCTGCCGCCCAGCTTTTCCACCCTCGCGTGTACCTTCCCGACCAGCACAAACACAGCCAGCAGCACTCCCTCGCGCGTTCGTTGTCGCGCCGCCGCCGCGTGAGCTCCGACGACCACGCCGCCCTGCTCCAGCCTCCCGCGCATGCGCACCTTGCCATACAGGTCCTCCTCGACGCACGCTATCTCCCTGGCCACTTTGCACCCTCTTCCGAGCACCGTAGCCGCCACCGGCGCGGACTCCGGCCAGCCCCGCCACGCGTCATCACGCCGCCGCCGCCGCGCCAGCCTCACCGCTCCGCGCACGCGTGCACTCGGTGCAGTGGACCACTCACACACTCAGGCACGCATGAACCTGGTTCACGTGAGTCAGAGGCTCAGGGACCGTGGACCAAAGGCTCTAGTCCACGGAGCACACCGTGCACCCGTGCACCCCCGCGCCGTTGACACCCAGGCCTCATCTGTCAGCCTCACAGCATAACGAAAATACTACAGCCACACAGTCTGAGTACACAGAATATCATTTCTAGCCTTTCCTAATGTAGGAAAAATCCCCAAAAATACCAAAAATAGTAAATAATCCCTAGAACCCAATTATACGTTTAGTGATTCCATAACACCTTCTGAGCATCTTTTTGTGCACCCTTCCGCCATAGTTACCCCCTAACCTTGTGTAGGCCATATCTTCACCGTTTTAGCTCCGATTCTGACGATTCTGTTTCGTTCATCACCTTATACCCTCCTAAACCCACTCATGTTACGTGTAGAATACGAGGATCACGAGGACGAACCTGCGAACGAGGGATACGAGGAGGACTCAGACCCGAACCTTGAAGGCAAGCTCTATGTTTCCTTGATCATGATTGATCCTATTGTTTTGCGATGCTCCTATTGGCCTGCTCTAGTATTATATTATTTGTTAATTTACTGTTTGAGTAGTTAATGACCTACTTGCTCACCAATATTGATGCCATGTATTTAGGCATTAATACTTGGATCCTTGTTACCCTTGTATACCTGTCATCTTGATAACCTTAGGATAGTTCTATCATTTCTATGATGGCACAATTTGCCTTGCTACTAGAACTGCCGAGTGTCGGGGAGAAGGACACTCGGCAAAGGTCCCTTTTGCCGAGTGTTGTGGGGTTGCCGAGTGCTGCTTTTGTCACACTCGGCAAAGAGGCTTTTTGCCGAGTGCCCGATAAATGACACTCGGCAAATTGGGGAGCACTCGGCAACTTAGCCTATTCCGGTAGTGAAAGAAACGCGCACAGCGGAGAGAAATCTAGTCTACAGCATTGGAGATGGCCTAAATTGCCCCGGCATTGTATATACGGGTCTTTCTTTTTTTTTTCCTTGACAGGGATTCTTGTGCTGCCGAGTCGGACTGGGAGTCCCGGTCCAAGAAACACCCGAAGAAGGCCGGTACTACTTTTACCTCGCGTAGATAGAGATAGATCGAGGAGCTCACGGTTTTGGACATGCAAGGATGAGATGAGCCCTCAAGGGAGAGCCGCAGGGAGGGAGATGGAGACGGGCAAGTCGACCCCGTCCGCCACCGGCGGCAGAAAGAAGCGCGTGTGCTACTACTACGACCCGCGCATCTCCTTCGACGATTACGGCGAGGATCACATCATGGTGCCCCACCGCGTGACCATGGCGCACGCCCTCATCAAAGCCTACGGCCTGCTCGACGACATGGATCTCCTCCGCGTCTAACCCGCCACAAAAGAAGACCTCAAATTCGCCCATGACGAGGGGTACCTCGCCTTCCTCCGCGTCCTCACACCGGCCGACTACGCCGGCGACGCCGGCATCCGAGAAAGAGCCAAGGAACACAAACTCGGCCCTGGCTGCTCGACCACCGACGACAACCCTGTCATCGACGACCTCTAGGACTACTGCCTGCGCTACGCCGGCGGGTCGCTGGCGGTGGCGCGAGCCCTCGCCGGCGGCGCTACGACGTCGCCGTCAACTGGTCCGACGGCATGCACCACGCGTGCCGGGGCAAGGCCAGCGGCTTCTGTTACGTGAACGACATCGTGGTCGCCGTCGGCGCGCTCCTGGACCTGTAACACCTCACCCTGTTTGTAGCCTATTAGTAGTGGTTTCGCCCAAATGGCCCAGAAGTGAAGTGGTTATGGGAATAGTCCTACATAGATTGTTTAGGTAGGTGAGGTCAGCATATATCCCTTGTTGGTTCCAAGCATAGCACCTCCGGGTTAACCTTTTTACTCGAAGCGAGGACGAAAGTGTAAGAGAGGTGCTATGTGCATGCGCGTGCCCGCCCCGCGTGGGGGCTGGGCGGTAAGCGGATTTTGGACGCAGGGTGTTACATTTGGTATCAGAGCCAGGTTCTCGCTGCACGTGCGCATGTGTGTCGTTGCCTATGGAGGGGGCATGCATGGCCGTTGCACCGAGGGGAGATCTTGGGTATCCGCTTACCGTGTATGCGGTGTGCTGCAGATGACGTCAGCCCTTAAGGAGGGGTGACTATAACACCCCAGCCCGTTTATAGCCTATTAGTAGTGGTTACGGCCCAAATGACCCAGAAGTGAAGCGGTTGTGGGAATAGTTCCACATGAATTGTTTAGGTGGATGAGGGTCAGCATATAACCCTTGTTGGTTCCAAGCTTAGCACCTCTGGGTTAATCCTTTTACTCGAAGCGAGGACGAAAGTGTAAGATGGGTGCTATGTGCATGCGCGTGCTCGCCCCGCGTGGGGCTGGGCGGTAAGCGGATTTTGAACGCAGGGTGTTACAGGACCGGTTCCAGCGCGTGCTGTATGTGGACATCGACGCGCACCACGGCGTGGAGGGGGCGTTCCTGACGGACGCCCAGGTGATGACGCTGTCGTTCCACCAGTACGACGGCCGGGACTTCTTCCCGTTCATCGGCGCCATCGGCGACGTCGGCAAGGGCCCCGGCTTGTTCCGCACACTCAACGTGCCGCTGGAGGCCGGCACGGGCGACGCGCGGTACCACAGGCTGTTCAAGCCCATCGTGGCCAGGGTCATGGAGGTGTTCCGGCCGGACGCCGTCGTGCTTCAGTGCGGCGCCGACTCGCTCGTCGGCGACCGGATCGCCGACCTCGGCCTGTCTGTGCGCGGCCACGCCGAGTGCGTCCGTCTCCTCCGCAGCTACGACCTGCCCCTGCTACTCCTCGGCGGTGGCGGGTACACCATCAACCACGTCGCGGCCTGCTGGTGCTACGAGGTACGTCCTTCCTCTGTCCCTAAATTTAACTTTGATAAAACTCTGAAACCGTTACATGTAGGGACAAAGGGAGTATCTAGAAACTGTTCCTAACAATCTCGTTGCTCTTGTAGACAGCGGTGGCCATTGGCAAGGAGATCCCCGACGATATACCGCAACACGGGTACCAGCACTACTACCAGAGCCAGGGGTACAAGCTCCATTACAGCACGGCGGGAAACGGAAACGGCCACACGGAGACGAAGCACATGGTGAACATTAAACGGAGAGTCATGGAGCACCTTGAGCAGCTCTCGGCGCTCCTGACCACGCAGCCGGACGCGCCGGATGAGGATCCACGAGGTAGATATCGACGTTGACGCGTTGTTGGATGACTCCCCAAGGCCAGAAGACCCCATTGAGGAGCTGCACAAGCAATGCGGCGAGCAGGATCTCACCGAGTTCCTGGAATATCTGGGGAGGAAAGAACTGCTTAAGCGAAGGAAGGTGGAACTTGAGCAGAAATGATGAATTCCCAGCAGTACTGTTGTTGTCTCTGTCATTTCCAAAGAAAAGAAAATCAAGTCTCATTCCACTAATACAAAAAAGGCCTAATATGATAGATCATTTTTTACAGTAGTGAGGGACACTTTGATTTCCGTCACTATAGTGGTTTGAAAGCTGTAGCAGTGGCGCACAAACATGACATCAGCACCTGAAAACTCGTCCGAGACATATCAGTGGCAGACGTGCTTATATCATCTTTGTGCGCCACTGGAATTTTCCTTTTGGTGGCGGGCATGTTGACAACATCTTTGTTCGTCACTGGTATTTTCCTTTTAGTGGCGGACTGCTTGCGTCACCCGTCCGCCGCTGCAGACGTGAAGGCCCAATTTAGGCCCGTTTTAGCTCGATCACGAACTGATACACTTAGTTTCTCTTCACTCCCACTCCTCCTCGCGTACACGGCGCCGCATTCCCCATCTCCTCACTTCTCCTGTGTCTCCCAACGCAGAACCCTAGCCGGCCTCCTCTCTCTCCCTCGTCAACGAGATCCGGCCGACGACGACGCATCTGGCGGCGCCCTCCCTCCTCGGCGGGCGCGGATCTGGCGGCGCCCCGCCTCTTCTCTTCCGGATCTGCCTGGGGAGGGCGCGGCGGCGCGCGGACGGACTCCCTCCTCAACAGCCTCCTCGCCAGGTTCCCCGCTCCGGCAAGCTTATCTCTCCCGTATCGACTCGGGCACGCGCGGCCGGCCTCCCTCCCTCCTCCCTGGATCTGGCGGCGGCGCGGAGCGGCACTCCCATGGTGGTTTGCCCCAGCACAGCGGTGCGGGAAGGAGGGTGCGGCAGCTGGCCTCCCTCCTCAGCAGCCTCCTCGGTAGGTTCCCCGCTCCGGGCGCGATGCAGGCACACGCGGCCGGCCTCCCTCCTCGCCGGATCTGACTCTGGTGTGGGGGCGGCGCTCCATGGCGGCCTGCCCCAGCACGGCGGCGCGGGCCGACGGTGAGCCCAGCACAGGCAGCACGGTGCGGCAGCTTTCTCTTGCTTCCGATGCTTTAGTTTACTCGTTGGTTTCAGGTTCGTATTTGGTCGGTTGAGCCCTCGATTGATGATGCTTGTTGAATTTCTGCAGGCCATAGGCTACGGTGAATTCAGGAAACTGGGGCCAAGGATGTTCTGCTAATAGTTTCTAATTACTGGTGCATACTTGATTTTCTGCTATTGTTTCTGTAATCGTGCATCCTCATGTTAATAAGTGATCACGAGTTGGATGTAAGCTTCTGTAAGGTTGCCAAGAGATGCAACGATAATGTAGCAACGAGTAAATTTTGTTGTGTGATTGACACTAATTTCTTTTCTATGCTACTGGAGATTGCTGTTCAGCCATGCTGTCTCTGCTGAGCTCTGCAAAGAAGAGAGCAGAGCGGGCAGGGATTTTTTTTTTTATTTTGATTACATTCTCAGCAGTGGCGGGCAGATGGCAATTGGAGTGGCGGACGATTACATCACGGTGTCCGCCACTGATGACGTCATGATGTCCATTACTGTTGAGTGGCTACTAGTGACGGACGCACTGTCCGCCATTGTATTTTCGGGCTAGCAGTGGCGGAAATGCAGTGTCTGCCACTGCAGGCAAAAAAGGCTCGTTATTGAAGGGCTTTTTTTTTAACTAGTGTTCACAATATGAAAGTCATGTAAGAGAGAATAGGTTGCTATACTGAAGTGTTGTATTGTAATTAGTTTCTCGGCTGGTATATGAGAGTACATGACTAGGGGCAAGGCACATCTCTGAATACAGATTGGAGTCCTAGTTACATAGTATCTAAATTAACAAATATACTCTAACACCCCCACAGTCACATGGTTTAGAGTGGGTACATTTCAAATTTATACTGCCTGGAGTATTGGTTCTAAGTTTTGGTCGCGCCGAGCCATACGGCTTGACTCAACGTTTATAGTCACACCAAAGTGTTTGGCGCGACCAAAATCTAACGTGTGGCATTTTATGCTGACGTGGAAGCTTGTCGCGCCGGTCTGATTGGAATCACTGTTGTATCGTCGTGCCAATCGGTGTGACGCGACCAAATAGGCTAGATTTGCAAATTTAGTTTTGGTCGGTCTATTATTAAAATATTAATTAAATAAGGATTAAAATATAAAAAATTCTCACCTGCTACAGCGCATAAATTCGCGCTAGATCAGATGATGATGAACAGCGATAGCAATCCAACACTAGATCGAGCTAGTTCCAAATTCACTAACTAGATACAATTGGGGAGGAATGATATATAGTTGATTAGATGAAGGCCACCCGGAAATGGAGAGGGAAGGGAACTTATTAATTACCAGCCGTATCGGAGCTTCCTTGCCTCGACGGCCTGATCCTTTTTTCCTTTGTTTTTTGATAAGTGGTAACGGCCAGATCCTTATTGCTGCTGAGCTGCTTACTTGGTGTGCAAATTCTCTCTTCTTTCCTGTGCAGGCTCAGTGGCTGAGCAACGCAATTTGTAGCTGCACTGAGAGGGGGAGAGGAGGACAAGATAAATCAGGCTAGCCAGAGTGGGCCCCACCACCGCCAGCAACGTGTCGAGTGCTGGTAAGCCGCTTGAGCGCTGTTTTATTTTCTTCAGAGAGCTACGGTGGTCATGTATCTCTAGCTCGATCCATCCATCGGAGAGAGAAAATGCAACCAAGCGGCCACGTGATCGAACCGGCTCCTGGCATATATACCAACTGATGAAACGTGATCGATCAATCCAGCGCACGCAGCATGGTTCGAAAAGAAAGAGCAGTGAAAATCAATACACATCGCGCCACAGTGTACATTTGTAGTGGACCTAGCTTCCGTATAGACTACAGTAATGGATAGTAGAGAGAAAATGAAAGAAGAGGATATAGTAGAGAGACAAACCTACCGTCCTGCTGCTGAGCTGTCCTCTGCAAAACAAAAAAAATCGATCCATTGATATGGATAAGTGAAGCTACCAACGTACGATCCCAAGATATATTGTGCTCAAGTCTGACCGTTTGATAAATAAACACAATTCCGCACACACTCTCTGCTTGATCCTGCCTGCCCCTTGAGAGAGATGAGGGACCTGAGCATGTTAAGCCTGAGCAGCTGGTAGAGATACGGATGGCATTTAGCAGTGCCGTAAAATTAAGAGGATTTTTGCAGTCCAAAAAACTAGACAACATTCTATAGAAGATTACTACTAGCTATAGTTTTATCAGAATAATTATAGAACTGTAATAATTTATTTTTGTTTTATGGTTCGAAGGGTGGTTATGGATGCTGAATCAACGAATAGGGCTGGTCGAATTCGTTGCTTGTTCAATACATTTGTTGTACACATCGTTCAACATATTAATTAATTCCATAATAACAGGTAACACAATGCAACAAATTTGACCATATAAAAGACTAATTATCATTCTGTTATTTCTTATTTTTTCAGGCTTACTCTCATCACAATAAAGTGATGGCTGGTATTAGTGGGTGGAAAGCAATCGAACTGGACCATTGAATCAACATACTAGCTAGTTTTTTTCATAGAATATTAACTATTTTTTATTAGACCGTAGAAGTCATTAAATTAATTAGCTAGGATGAAATTGGTTCATTTACTAGCTAGTATGTTGATTCAATGGTCCACTTCATTGAAATATATGACATTTTGTCTTTTCTGGTGGGGTAAGAAATAAGGTCTCAATGAACAGTACCAACAAAATTCCATCCTTGACCACCTTCACAAGTCTCATTTGTCGTGTTTTTTTATGCAATCGTGATGTTTTATAGTTTGGAGACAATTTATTGTGAAATCAGAAAAAAATTGTCAAAATTTCCGAAATTCTCAAAATTTCATGTTTATCGGTGAGCTCTGAAATTATTTTGTTCTCAAAATATTTTTCCTGTCCTGATTCGTGTGCAGGTGTTCATCAACTGTTCCAAAGAGTGAAATGAATTTGAGACAGGTTCATGCACTTGAGAAGAACTGTGAATTTACATGGATTCGTTACACGACAATCTCACTACTGGCTCAATTAAAGAGTGAAATGAATTTGAGTTGTTGTATAGTTGGCTGGTTACAGATGCGAGGGAACGTACAGCTCTCGTTGTAATTGCTGTGGGTGACGCTGACGAAGGTAATAAAATTACCTAATAAATCAGTACGCTGTATCCAGTATAGAGGAGGACACACAAAGTTAATTAGTTCTATATAAAGGCCACTAGACTACAACCTGACACCAGCCAAGCCACTCCCCCGCATTCGCCGCGGCAGAGCCGAGCAGGCAGCCATGGCGCATGCCGCGACTTCGATGTTGCTGCTCGTGCTCCTCGTCGCGGCGGATGCTACCAGCAGGGTGGCGGACGGCAGCTTGACGCAGGAGCTGCACACCTAGGAAAAAAATTTCGGTGAAATTTCACCGAAATTTCTGAAATTTCGTGTCTATCGGTGGGGTCCGAAAAAAAACGTTTCGGTCGAAATTTTTCAGCCAAATTTGCCAGCGCACGCTCGATAGCCCGCCATTGGCCCAAACTCCCGCCCAGCACTCCCTTTACCTCCCCAAATCCCTCAATCGACTCATTTTTTCCCCCACATCGATCAAAACAGATCGAAATTGCAGTGGCGCCGGCGTCACACCGACGCTGTCGCCCTCGACCTCAACCTCCAGCCAGCAGCTCGCCCATCTCTTCTCCATCGCCACGCCCTCATCCTCGACCACGACCTCCTGCCAAGTGCCTGCTAGCCCGAGCTCAAGCGCGGCAAGCTGCAGCGTTAGGGAAGTTTGGTCGTGTGGTCTTTGAAGCAGAGCTGCGATGCCGAGCGAGGAGGAGCGCCAACACAGGGCCAAGGAGAAGGGAAATGAGAAACCTGAACTGTTTACTAAGCATGAACATTGATCTATCAGTTCGGACGTTGCATTCATGACGTTAATATTGTGTTTGGCATCATGAACATGCTTAGCGTGCTATAAACTTCTGAAATATTTCTCTTGTTTATTCATTTTATATACAATATTAATTGTGATGTTTAATGATTTGAGACAGTTTTTAGCGAATTTCTGACAATTTTTCCAAAAAATTTAAATTTGCTTGAATTTGATTCCGAAATTTCCGAAATTCCCGAAATTTTATGTTTATCGGTGACCTCCGAATTTTTTTGTCTTCCGAAATTGTTTTCCTAGCTGCACAGAGCGGTGCGGCGGCGCCGGGCAATGGATGCAAAGTTCAACAAGACACCTCCGATGGGGTAGGTAGCCCCACTTCGCCATTACCGCCGCCCCTGAGCTCCTCTTCCAGTGATTAACTTTTGGTGTAATTAACTTTGCTGATTAGGTGGAACAGCCGGAGCCACTCCTGCGGGATCAACGAGGTGATCATCAAGGAGACAGGTACCACTAGTGGGAGCAACTATGAGTGCTGATTTCTCTGTCGAATCTCGATTGAGCGACCCCACATTGACCTGGACCCCTCCCTTCCCGTCTCCGGCGACCTCGCCGGCGACCCCTGGCCGGACTGGTGGCGCTGAGATGGCACTCCTGGCGGTTTCTGTACCTATAGGTTTTCCATGCATGGGGGATTTCTTCGTTTCAGACTTTCAGTTCTTTGTTTCTTGTTTTCCAGCTGATGCATTGGTCAACATGGGCCTGGCGAAACTGGGCTATGTCTATGTTAACATAGGTATGGGTGCCGTATGAGCCTAGCTAAGCTAGCTATTTCTTGTGCTCAAAAAAAAAAAAAAAGCTATTTCTATAATTGATTCTCAAAAAAAAAAAAGCTATTTCTATAATTACATCGGGACACTTCTTATATTTACTAATTAGAGGCTCCTTTTGAGGCATCCACGTTAATCGGAGGAAAATCCTCTAAATTCTCGTAAAAAAGCAAAACATCCGGCCATTGATTAGGTAGTGATAACAATAATATCCATTAGATCTAATTTGCCTCTTAATTACCCACCTATGCCATTGTGGGAGAAAAGAATACGATCCTATTGTGCTCCCTCGACTCTGGGTGATCCTAATCTCCTCCTCTCCGATTCTCTCTCTCTAGCCTGTAGCCCTAGCGCCGCCACCTATGCAGCACCGATTCAACAAAAGACCGATCATTCCAATCTTTGGTGACGGCTAACTCCGATGAGGAGCCGCGGAAGCTCGGACGGCAAGTCGTAGAGGTGTGCCTCCGACTGTTTTTCTCAGGTAAAGAAAAAAACTGCTTGGAAGAAGATGGAATATTAAGCAACGAGATCAATGACAATGGCTGGAAGGCACCTTCACAACAGTTGAGATCTACGGTTGGTATGATTTCCATGAACCTGATTTCCTCAAATTCATCTCCTATCTATTCTGTCCTCTCCTTTCCTTGCCTACTTCGATGTTTTTTTTCTATCCATGGCGGCCTGGCAACGGCGGTAGGGTTGGACAGACAGAACGGAGCAGCCGAGTAGGAGCCATGTTACGCGGTGTGGAGATGCAAGATACGTACGCAGTGGCCATGCGATGCGACTAGACACTCGGCGAGCTCCGTGCTCAAGTCCAGACGCAGAGCTCGCATGATCACAACATGCTCAAGGCTGGACGCGCACACACAGAGAACAGGCCAGACGCGGAAGCAAACACAAGCTCAAGGCCAGTTGATCGCAGCGAGCAGTATAGCGAGCAAGATGTGGCTGCCATTCATGGCGGGATACATTGTGGTTCAAGCCAGAACCCATGTCATTGGCTCTACCCCGGCCTGCACTGACATAGCTGCTGCCCGGAGGATCCTACCCCTAATATGCTGCTGGCTCTTACTGTGTTGCCGCTAATAATTTTTTCTGTTGTTCACGAGGAGGCGCAGAGGCAAGACGTATGAAGAAAAACCATGAAGAAGATAACAGAGAAAAAAAATAAAAGAGAAAAAAAGGCATCCAATCTCACACCGTCCACATGGTTATCAGGTCTTCTGACGCATTAGCATTTGTTAATTGCTGGGTGGATACAATTTAATATTTCTTAATTATTCATTTGTTACTTTTAATCCATCCATGCATGCAGGTGGTCCAAACTTCAACATTTTTTTCTTTGCCTTCTCCAAAGCCCAGAGACATACAGTAGTTCGATATAAGGCAAAGAGTTTATCATTGCCAGTTTGATCAAGTTACCTGATATAGTCAACCGGATTTCTCTTTGAAAGGTAAATAAGAAGCTTCATATATCACCCTTGCATTAAGAATTTTGAGAGAAGTCCACATGTCATCCATGCCCAGACCGGGAGAAGAGAATCATTCTCAAAACAGTCTGCTGTAAGAATTTTAAAAGAGGATCATTTTGTATGAATTCTAAGTAGTTGACAAAGAGCATGCATGTTGAATGGGAAGAGACTTGAATGTCGAAGTTAAATTAAAGATGTTGTTGGGACCATTGCAGAAAGATTAATTTACTTAAAATGTAACTTCTATATATTCTAAAGACTTTGATGTGTCACGATTTGTTAAACATATGTTTTTCAATTGCACATTACTCATGTATCTACACGAACATTCAATAAAAGTTACTTTTATGTCTATTCCAATTTCCAAGCATCCATCCTGATCTGATCCTTTTATTGATGTTTCTCTTTGACATATGAAAACATTAGCCTGGGTAACATAACATTTCTCTCAAATCTTATAGCAATGGAGTCCCTAAGAAGTTTCTATAGATATTTCATGTTACAATAAAATGATTCTTCGTAGCTTTGCAGTACATGTTCTTGACATGTATGCACATGCATTCTTAGAACAAATTCAAAATTTCAGAGGAAACAGACATATATAATGTTCCCTCAACAAGTTTTGAGTGTGTAAATCTTTTAGTAGAGTGAGTTAGTTAGAATAATTTCCTACCTGCCATTGCAATTTTGCATAATCCCTTATTTGCCGCTGTCACTGACATAGAGAGGGGCCGCATGTCACTGAGACACCAGTGGCGAACACAGAATAAAATTCTTTTTGCAATGGAAAATAAGGAATTGTCCTGTCGTACAGGTTGAAGGTTAATCCTCTAAATGTCAAGTTGAAAAAAAAACAACACATTAGGCCATTAACATACCTTAACTAATAGATTATGTAATGTAAATTTCTCCTTTGTCTGTAAACTATGGAGTCAAAAGTAAATAGTCCCTACTAACTCTATCACTAATAAGCATATAGTCAGATGAAATTTACATTCAATATATAATTACTAGCCCCGTGCAAATGCACGGGTCGATAGGCTAGTGGTTGAAATGCCTTTTTCCTTATCATTTTCAGATGATTGCTGGGCAGAATCTGACAGGGACGGCCAGGTAAGGAAAAAAAAATATTTTCAGTCTAGCAAAAAAGGAGAAGAAACATTGTTAAGAGCTCTAGAAAGCCGTTTAGTCAGTCCCGAGGTTCAATAAACTTTAGACGCCAACCAAACAATAAACAACTACACTGCGCATAATGTTGCATTTTTGCTTGGAGATGGTATTGAAAATTCGAGTTCAACTGCTCTGAAGATTTCCAAAAGTGAAAAAAAAAATCTTTTTAAAAAATATACTAATGAGTAATGTTTTTTGTTAATAAACAGTAATAGTTTTAATTAAGTCCCGCTTTTTGGAACTTGCAATATTATGTCAATGGCTGCCAGTATTGACAAAGTTGAATAATTGTTTCTTAGGGTAACTTGGTTGCAAATCGACAAAGATTCCCCTCTGGCATCAAGGTGCTCGCAGATTATGTCCATTCAAAAGGGCTGAAGCTTGGCATCTACAGTGGATCTGGGTATGCAAGATATACGATTCAGTCGTGGCAAGATAACAAATTGGTTCTCATCCAGGAGTACTCAACTCCTTATGAGCCGGAGCAAAATACTTAAAAGGAAAACTGACAATGAACCTGAAACTAATTAACAGCCACTGTGTATTGCAGAACAAGGACGTGCAGTAACAAAATGCCAGGATCACTCGATTATGAAGAGAAGGATGTCAAGACCTTCGCATCTTGGGTAAATTTCTTTCAAATGCTTGGGTGATAAATCATGCTAAATTAAGGTTGACACAAGGGTTGATTATGTATGGTTCTGATTTCCTGATGTTCTTCAAACTCTTGTGACTTGTCCTCTCAACTGCAGGGTGTTGAATATTTGAAGTATGACAACTGCTATTATGATGGTAGGAGTATCAAGGAGAGGTAACAGAGAACAATATATGGAAATGCCATGTGAGAAACATCTATATAAAATGGATTTCTCAGTAAACTCTCATGGTTAATACAGATACACAAGAATGAGCAAAGCCTTGAAGGCCTATGGGAATAACATCTTCTTCTCAATAAATGAAGGGTGAGTTCCTCTTCAAGCAATTTCTTTTGGTAGCTAGCTAGATGGGAGATATGTTAATTACTCAAGATCTTACTCAACTTTATTTTCTGCAAAGGGGAAAAGAGAATCCTGCCTTATGGGCAAACGACATAGCCAACAGCTGGGGAACAAACTGGGAATATCATTGACAACTGGAATAGGTGCTGCTCATTTCATTTTTAGTTCACTGGGAAATCTTCTCAGATATAACAACAAAAGTTGAGAGGACTGAACAAAGCTATATCGAAATTTCAGCATGACTTCTATTGCGGACCAGAACGGCAAATGGTCTAACTACGCCGGAAGTCCGTGGCTCTATGGTTATGAAGGGTGGAACGGTAAGAGTTCAGACGATTCTGTTCGTAGAGTGCCGAAACATTTATGAACTTTTCCAAGTGATGAATAGATTATAGATCCTCTTGTGTTGCAACATCAGATCGTGACATCCTTCAAGTGGGCAATGGTGGTATGTCTGAGGCGGAGTACCGCTCCCACTTCAGCATCTGGGCACTCTCCAAGGTACTCAATGTTCTGCATGCCAAACATATTGGTACAATGTTAAAACTATGCATTGATAATAACATCAAATCTGGTTTGTGTTATGGAGGCTCCACTTCTGATTGGGTGCGATGTGCGCTCGATGAGTCAACAGACAAAGGACATACTCAGCAACATTGACGTCATCTCTGTCAACCAAGGCAAGAATTCTCTGCCATGTTCTAAGGCTATGAATCGTGCACAGTTTCTGGCAATATGCTGATAAAACAATTTTCTTAACAGATAGTGGACGCCACCAAGGAAACAAAGATCTTTCTAACGATGGTTTGGAGGTGCCATTACAAAACATCTGCATTAGCTGCTGTTATCCCACAGACCAAACAAAACCCTAGCATGCTTCTAAAGCTGACAATAGTGTGCCATGTCCTAGGTTTGGTCCGGGCTGCTCTCCGACAGTACCAAGATGGTAGTGGTTCTCTGGAACCGGCAGGACCACCCGGCGACCATCACCGTGAAGCAGTCAGATATCGGATATGCTCCATCGCCAGATAAACCTGTCAATGTTCATGATCTATGGGCGGTAAGATTGCCAACTTCGTATTCCTGGCCGAGTTCAATAACCATCATTAAGCCGTGATGCAGGTTCAAGCTTGAGATTTCTGGAGCTCATTTTGACGAGTTCCATATTCTTGTGCAGAACTCATCGTCCTTGTTCCAGGGCAATCTATCTGCTAATTCTGCTTCATTGGCACCTCACGACTGCAAGATGTATGTCTTGTCAAATACTTAAGCTCTGCAGAAATAATAAAGCTGTAACCTGCAAGTCTTCCATATGCCTTGGACCAACATGGCAGGGTTAAGAAATTATGTAAAACAGTTACTTAAGCATGGTTGCTTTGGGATTCGTGCAACCTTGAGAAAAGCTCCGTTGGAGTATTTCTCATGCTGCTTCAGCTAAAAGCTTAATTATGCTGGCCACCGTTTAACTGGTACTCCATCCATTCTCATTTTGTCGACGTTTTGAGCTAACCAACGAACAGACATAATACAACCGAAGCTTATCTTTGACGGCCTGGTAGGCTGGTAGCGAAGTATTCAACCCACCTTTTAATATGTATCCCATCCATTCTCATTTTGAGCACGCTAATTACCAATCAAGGAGCGCTCAGTCAGTGTTCTTGTTCATCAAACCTTCTAGGCTCAAGGAAATGCGCAGCCCAACCTACCATGCCCCAGTGTGCCTAAACATGATTACATGAGCCTTGTGTGTGAGCTTATCCGGGTTGCAGGCCTGCACTCGACTATGGTGCAGATCCGTCACCATGGTGCAGCAGGCCTGCACCTGACAACAGTGCAGGCCTATGAGCCCAGATGTGTTTCTCTAACTATTTTGAAGCCGAGAAAAATGAAGTGTATGTCTAAAACTTCTCTTTAAATGATGGAGTTATTCTCTTATCGATAGATAACCTTTTTGTATTAACTAAAGCTATAAATATTCTTTTAGCATAAAAGCTATAAATAAAATGAATATATATTGAGACCTCCTGTTTAGATAGATGCGCCATTTCCAAAAATGGTAGGTTGCTACTCCCTCCGTTTTTAATTAATGACACCTTGACTTTTTCATTGAACTTTGACCACCAAAATAGATTTAAATAATTACTTTTCGAATATGAAATAAATATCATTGGATTCATTATCAAAATCACTTTAAGGTCAACTTATACACTTAGCTATTTACACAAATATTTATAGATAAGACGAATGGTTAAAGTAATGAAAAAAAGTCAATGATGTCATATATTACAAAAATGGAGGGAGTATTACTTACCGAGATGTGCTCGCCGCTCAGTAACAAACACCTGGTTACAAAAGTTATTTGGCCACTTGTCACTAGGGATGGTAATCCCACCCGCGGGTTTTACACTCGACAGGTGCAGGAGCGGGTGTGAATTTGCACCCGTGGGTCACACCAGCACCCGACCCGCAAAGACTCGGGTGCGGGCGCGGGTTTCATTTCCCACCCGCGGGTGCACCTGCACACCCGAAATTAAACACAACCCTTTAGTTCAAAGAGTTTAGAGGTGATTATGACATGTATTTTGAACAATTTTATTTCAATATCCTATTCATCTTTTCACATTATTCTTGTTCAAATGAAGTCCATAAAATTCTCATGATTTTTGGATTTTTCTAAGTCCATCTTTCGAATTTTTAAAAAGAAGAGCAGATAAAGGTTTGAATTTTTGAAACAAATCGTCACTCAAAAAGCTTAAAAATGAATAGAAATTCAAGACAAGTAATCAGCATATGATATGTAAGGATTGTCAGTTTGATGGATATCATGCAGTTGCATACTATCAATGTTGAAATAACAAAAAAAAATCTGAAAAGAATGTGCCAAATGAAGTCACCAGGTTACAAGCACGTTCCACTATACTATGTGAAGAATAAAAATAAAAAGAGCTCCCATAATGTACAGGCTAGCATATTATCTGAAAAGAAAAGAGCATAAGATTTTTCTATTGCCACTGAAAAAAGAAAGTAGCTTGCTGCAAGCTAGTTTGACACGTCCAGAAAGTTCCTGACAAAGAATATTTCCCCATAACAACTGGTTGCACAAAAAGGAAATAATTAATTATGTACTTATGCATTACCACATCATGAAAAATTATAATATCGTCATGCTGAACGTGATCCCCATAATGTTAGTGCATTAGTTTCTTAAAGATTTAGGAATAGGAACAAAAAGTATTACTTTCAGAAACTAATATTGGTATATTACTGCTTGAAAAATTCAGCAACGTTTTAGAAAAAGTAATCCACTGCTGTAAAATTGGGGACAATTCAGAATATCCACTGCAACTTCACACGACAAAGAATTATGGAGCAATCATGCTACCTCTAATCTCATGGAACTGTGATGAATTTGGGGCAGACAATGAGACAATAACCACTTCAAGCAAGCATATTGACAATGCAGCCAGAACAGCAATCGATGAACTCCCAATGTGCTTCCCAAAAGATTCAGATGTCCATGATTTTCTGTTCAGTTGCTGAACCTAGCCAACGCCTCCAAGCAGGAAAAGGAAATCAAATGAAGAACTAGATCAAGTGCCGGTTGCTGACCTACCTCACCCGGACAAGGAGCTTGCCGTCCTCAAGAACGAAGAATCGAGCTAGGAGAGAAGAGCGGGAAGAGGAAGAGCGGAAGGTGTGTACGGCAAGAAGGTAGCACAAACGGATGCGCGCCGGAGAAGAAGCGGCCGCGTTGCCGTTGCCACCGAATTGAACCGCCAAGGGAATTTCTGCCACGGCGCCACGCTGTCACCGCTCATTGCCCACCGCTACCGTCGTCCCGTGGCGAGCGAATTCGTTCCACGAGTGCGGACACGAGGCACGATTCCCTGGCGGGAATGTGACATCCCAGTGTCACCTGCAGCCTAGAACAACTGCAATACACTTCTAAAACAGTACCAAGCTGAAAATCGCCAAATCTGAATTCAAATCTCAAGGTTCAAACAAGTGATAAACCAAAGCTTGTGAAGCAACTCTTAAATGTCAATAACAAATTGACCCAAAACAATTCCCTGGAAATCCCTTCATAAATGAGAATTTTGGAGAATTTTCCATGATTTTAAAATTCTGGAAGGACCTCTAAAAATTCAGTGTAGTGAGCACGAACTGCTGTGTTCCTCGAATTTTAATTCAAATTATGTTGCTTCAATCTACTCGGACCCAAAAGCAAAGTTAGAGCTGGATGCTAGATCTTCAGTTCCAGATTTTTTCAGGATTTTTGGAGCAAGGAAAGTGACCTTTTTAATTCCGCGAATATCGCTGGATTTAAATCAGCAAATTGGAAAAGGAGGCTGGGCCCATTTGTCAGCCTCTTCGGGCCCTCTGGCAGAACTCAGCCGCCACGACGCCGCCGACGACTGAGGCCAGCCACTCCGCCTCCAACCGTACACCGCGGATAAGATCCACCCGTCCCCGCTCCTTCCCAGCCTCTCCCTCGTCCGCTGCTCCCCAAACCCTAACCCTAGCTCTCCCGCCGCCATCTAACTTGCCAAGCTCGAGCTCGAGCTTCACCTCGCCGGCCAGGGTGCAGGGCCGCCAGCATCACCATAACTGCCTGGGGCTAGCACCGTGGTCGCCGTCGCTATTCGCTCACCGCAAGCTCGCGGATTGAGCCGTCTTCCTCGAGTTCGGCCGTGCGAGCTCCTCCGACCTCGCTGTCATTTCCCTCTTCCCTGTGAGGTCCTCGATGCCTTCTTGCTTGTGCGGATGTGCAACTCCCTCTTGCTCTTTTTCCGCTCACTCCCTCTTCATTTCCGCAGTTTCTCTGCGTCGATTTTTCCCCCCGCCGCCGCTAGTTGTCGTCCGCCACCATCACGCACCTCAACGATGAGCACCATCCTCTTAGCTTTCCCCTCGACGAGTCACCCACCTCACGCTGCCCTCTTCCGTGCCCTCCGTTCGCGCAGCCGACCACCGGAGATTCTCCCCGGAGAGAGCGCCGCCGCGCCCCGGCCTTCGCCGGCAAGCCGGCCGCCACCTTGCCCAGATCCAGTGCGGCGCAAACCCTGTAGCCAGCACGTGGCCCAGATCTGTTCGCGCGTTCTTTTCCCTTTTCCGAATTTAAGTAATTCGCCAGAAATTATAGATATATTGTAAAATGCGTAGTAAATCCAATATACATCAGGAGAAATACGAACCTAATTTTCCTGGACTCCTTGTGACCAAATACATCCAAAGAAATTGTCAGACTAAATAAACTTCTTTTTATGTTTCCTGTAAAATTTCTTAAATAGTAAAGCTTGTTTACTTCATAAATAATTCTTTGTAAACCTATAAATCCTGAAATCTTGCATGCTTATTAACCAGCTTTCAACATACTTATAGAGAAACATCCACTGTCAGATCATTCTTAATTTTGTTCTTATGATTTAATTTATTTTCTGCACCATTTAAATCATGTAACATAATCTAGAAGCCAATAAATCATGAAACTTTACAGTAAGTAACCTCAGGTGATACCTAATGCAAAAAAAAATTGACTCTGAACTTGAATATTTTAATCGCATCATGTCATTACATTTGACTTGCATTTCCTTGTCATGACGTATAGCACTTAGGTGATCTTGGAGCAGTTGGAGGACCATGATGCTTAGCAGTTCAAGAGGAGACATTAGCTAACCGCTCTAGTGTTTGAGAAAGCTAACCCCGCACCTTGATCTAGGCGAGCTCCGGTGCATTCTTTCCTATGTTTTCGGTTTTATTTTATCGCTATGGTTGAGATCTATAGTTTGTTTGTGCATTAGGTTTCTAGGAGTTGATTGGAACCGTAGCTGCATTATGATTACCCTTCCTGATTATCCTTTTTGATCCCTAATAGTAATACTTTGGTCTTTGGTTGATCGTTAGCACTGTTATGCTTAGTTGCTAGTGATAGATAAAAGTCGAGTGGTAGATCCCACTCGCATGGTAGGACCATGACATCCTGGATTGTACTAGAAAACTTATAGGTTTGTTGGACATCGAATGAGGATTGTTTGTTTAGGATGGTTTGGGAAAGGCTCGGCCTTCACGATGGTAGCCCCATCTGTGTTGGCTAAGGATCGTTCGTTGTTGGCCCTGTTGAGCTAGTTCGAGCGTACTTATTCACGTGCTGATGTTTACGGCCGGGCCCAGTAAACTAAATAGCTTAGCAATCGTAGAGACGAACCTTATCCTGCTGCTATGGGGGAATGGGACCATGGACAACGGCTGGGCTGGGTGTCGCGTGGGGCCCAATATATCACCTGGAGCAGCAACTAGATTTCGGCCTTGCGGAGGCTTTCTGAAAGGTTGCCATATGTGTCCTGTTCGCGGGCGCATATGTCGGGTGGTGAGGTTTCTCCTGCAGGATGTACATCGATGCCGCCGCTCTCGGAAATGAGCACCCACTTGTTCCCTGAGTCATATCGTAGTGTGATTATGGATGATGATGATGATGATATGTATTATTGCTCTATTTACATACTGTACTACTTGCTTGTTTACTTATTTGCCTTCTTAGGTTTTAGCTGCAAAACATGATATTGTATTGTTTTGTATACGAAATTTGAATATTTACCATGGTTTTGTGGAATTTAATTTCATTTGAGCTGTGTATTCATTTTTTTTCGAGGCAAAAGCGGAACTTATTTCAGCTCCATTATGCACCACCTGTCCAGTCTTGTTTCTTTTTGGTCATTCTGTTTTTGCCTTCCCTTTTTGTTGTATCCCATTAGGGCAGTTTAGGAAAATAAATGCTGAACCGGCAAAGGTGCTTTGTCAGATACTAATATTTTTTGCGAGAAGGGAATTCATTCATATTATAGCAAATTACATCTCCTGATAATAAAATCAACCCAAAAAACTCACACTTCATATTGATGGGAGACAAAAAACCTAAACCTTGAAAGAGCCACAAATTCTACCATTTAATATGCTATGAATGACCATTTGGTTCAGAGGAACCAGAAAATGGTGAAGCAATATGTTTTCATCACTCGGTAGAATTTGAGCTGCTGAGATTATAATCTAACTTTCTTATTTAGTCTCTTAAATTTATAAGCACGGCCCAGTGTTCTATCCACACCAGATAGTACAACATTCTGTCATCTTTCTTGAGCCCATCACGATTTTTCTCACATCATGCTTCACATTAAATAGCTCTCTTTTCTCTCTCTGGAACACACACGAGCACACACACAAGGCTCAAGCACTCAGCACTCTCTGGGGAAGAAGAACAGTACCAAGAACACAAGGAAGTTTTCTCTACGCTGCACACCAGCGCACACACAAGCACTTCTCTTGTTCACTCACCGCATCAACACAAAACGATTACAGAGTCAAATAGCCACGCACTGCCGTGGCTGTCACTCACCCATCACAGCGCCGTCCGCCCGCACGAAATCAGCCAAACGCGCTCCACGAAGAGACGTGCATGCAGAACCCCTTCGCTAATTTCTGCATGCTCGAACTGACCTCAAACAGCAGGCGCACACACTGACTTAGCCACAACTCCAAGTCGCACGCACACACTAATCTTGCGGCTCCGCTGATCATGCACGCACTCCATGCTGCAATTCAACTAAGCCAAGCACCCACACGCTAATGATTCTGCACTCTGCCTAAACACGTCTAAACAACTCTCACACACGCGCACTTGAAAAACATATAACCAACAAGATTTGGTCTAAGAATCACCACCCTAATCTTGTTGGAATTTAAAGGACCGAGAAGGCGACCAGAGAGGGGGTAAATAGGAGCCAATAAATATTCTTGCAAAAAAACTTGGCCTATGTCCCGACCCACCTCAAGAGCAACTACCAAGATCACACACACACATGGAGAGTGATGTGCTGACC
Source organism: Eragrostis nindensis (assembly GCA_012490785.1). NCBI lineage: Eukaryota > Viridiplantae > Streptophyta > Magnoliopsida > Poales > Poaceae > Eragrostis > Eragrostis nindensis. The sequence continues at coordinate 350,025 of JAAXCT010000030.1, read as the reverse complement.
CTAGGAATAGTTAAGAACAAGGTAGAAACACTTGCGGAAGCAATTCAAGCAAAGACACACTCCACAAGATGAACCGAGAATTTCACACCTTGGACCTTCCACCCGGTAACTTGTCGGATTCTCTAGTATCAGATATTCTGGTAGGGTGTCGGATACTCCGGTAAGGTGTCGGATACTCCGGCAACTCGTCGGATACTCCGGCAAGCGGTCGGATACTCCGGTAGGCGAAGAAGAGCTCGCGAAAACTCGCGGAAACGGATGAACTTAAATTTGAAATCCGACCAAACGACCTCCAAAAATCATGAAACTTGAACCATATATGCGTCACTAGATGGGGAACCTCATCCAAGTGAATCCATAGCAAAGACCCAACAAAATCTCCCCGAATTTCAGATCTAGTGGAAGAACTAGGATTTGGATGAACTTGGACGAAATCCACAAATTTGAAGCGCTCTTGGGGAGATCTTGTGCAAGCTCACTCAAGGCATGTTCCCACACATCCTAGCACCGAATCCATCCAAGAAATCCACCTCAAAACTCCATCAAAAGGAGATCAAAAATTCCCACGAAAATACCTCCAAAAATGAGGAAAAAGAGAAATTCGGGAATTAGATGGGGAGGAAGAACATGAGCACGAAATCGATTCCTCCAAAACTCAATCCATTGATATAAGAACGAAATTACATAGGTTGCTAGGGCACGGCCGACATCCTCCCTCTCTTGTAGAAAGTAAAAGATACAAACTCTCACCTTGTTTCCCTTCCTCTCATTACTCTCTAGCTCATCCCTAGCTAGTCCTATCCTTAAATGCAAATGGTTGGGTCAAGAGTCGCAGCCATCAGCTGCCCCCTCTCCCTCCTTATCTACTCTTTTTCTTTTCCAAAATGCCCTCAAGGCATAACACACTCCCACCTACCACTAGGGGCAAAACCGTCCAATTATTTTTCCTTCGCCTGAACGAAACTTTCGCGATGGTGCCACGTGCACCACCATCCGCCGCTGCTGGTTTTGAGGCTCAAACCGGGAAACAGTCCACCGCCGGTTTTGAGGCCAAACAGGGAAACCGCCTCGATGTCGATGCGTGTCACCTCGTCCCGTGAACCTCGCCGTCAAGTCTTCTCGGCCCCTTCCTGTCGGGCACCCTTCGCTTGACTCGGCCTCCTGTTTGCCTTGACTTGGTCCACCCACCGCCTTCATCACCTCCACGGTTTTGAGGCCAAACCACAAAACCCTCCGTGCTTCTTGTCCGCCATGTGTACGGTGTGGATCACCCTTGATCTCACCCGGCCTCTCGATCGTCTGGACCCAAGCCTCCCGCTTGGTCCCGATCCTCCCGCCGTTGACCATCAAGTTGACTCCATTGACCTACGCATCATTAAGCAAACATATTTCTTTCTCCTCCAATCTTCCCAACTCCTTCACTAACTCGGGTTAGCCATAAACATAATCATGCACATACTTATGCAACCCTCAAGATCCCGCATTTCAAGCCCAAACTCATGTCCCACACAAATCAAATCCGTTGTCAATTACTCATCGTCATCAAGAACGATGGCACATCTCAACATGGTTCCTCAGGATTATTCTGCACCTCCACTTCTATCTTCACAGCAAGGTAGGCTCGTCATCAGAATCAGCAATGGCAACCTGTGCCACACCCTTGGCCATCTTCTTCTGCTCATCGCACTCATCAGCGAAGTGGCCAAATTCACCACACTTGCGGCAGTCGATCTTGGACTTGTCGAACTTGCCGCGGTACTTCTTTTTGTCGCCGCTGCTGCTCCCGGAACCCTCCTTGTTCCTCCTCTCTTCAGCAACCATGGCCTCCCACTCGACGCGCGTGAGCCTCTGCTCAGCGTGCATGACCATCAGCTGCTGCTCCCCGCTCTAGTCACGACGTCGCCCCTTGGAGGACTCCTCGAACGCCTGAAGACACCCAACAAGCTCCACCACCGACATCGTCGTCACATCTTCCCATTGCTCAATGGTGCTCACCAAGGGCTGGAACTTGTCGGAGACAGAGTGCAGCAGCTTCTCAGCCATAGTTACATCATCCACTTTCATGCCGAGAGAGCGTATCTCGTTCACGATGTTGGTAACCTTCAAAGCAGACTCATTAATCTTCTCGGATTCACCCATATACATACCAGCAAGCTCCTTTTGAGAGTTTGTACTCAGGCCTTCTTGACGCGCTCTTCACCAACATGCATCCCCTTGAGGGCATCCCATGCCTCCTTCACCGTCTCCTTCTCGGATATGGCCGGCACCATGGCCTCCGGCACAGCTTGACAATGGCGGCGAGAGCCAGTTGGTTCATCTCTCGTCAGCCGCTCCTTTGCTCTCCACGGCCGCCCACACACCTTGGGTGTGCAGGAAGACCTTCATCTTCACCGCCCACATGCTGTAGTTGTCCTCTGGGAGCATGGGGTAACGCAACGTCACCCCCGCCTCCTTCACTTGCTGCACCGCCAGCTCGCTGTCGACGTCGCCTTTGCTGGATATGGCAACACACACCAACCAACGCTCTGAATACCAATTGTTAGCCAGCTCTCTCTTCTCTCTGTGGAACACACACGAGCACACACACAAGGCTCAAGCACTCAGCGCTCTCTGGGGAAGAAGAACAGTAACAAGAACACAAGGAAGTTTTCTCTACGCTGCACACCAGCGCACACACAAGCACTTCTCTTGTTCACTCACCGCACAACACAAAATGATTACATAGTTAAGTAGCCACGCACGACCCGCCTAAACGCGCTCCACGAACAGATGTGCATGCAGACCCCTCCGCTAATTTCTGCATGCTCGAACTGACCCTAAGCAGCACGCGCACACAGTGACTTGGCCACAACTCCAAGTCGCACGCACACACTAATTAATCTTCCGCCTCCGCTGATCACGCACGCACCGTGTTGCAATTCAACTAAGTCAAGCACCCAAACGCTAATGATTGTGCACTCTGCCTAAACACGTCTAAACAACTCTCACACACGCACACTTGAAAAACATATAACTAACAAGATTTGGTCTAACAGATCCCCCCCTCACGTCGCATTGCCGTATCAGGAACGACCCCACTCTCAATATCTTTCTATGTTTGCTGGCGGAGGATCCCGTCCTTATATGTTGCATTAAGCCATAAGCTATCAAAACTATATATGTTCAATGTTGTCCACACTCGCAATGAATCTCACACATAAAGAGCCACAGCAGACGATCCTGATAAAGCCTAGAACCTTCTGCTGACTCAGAATGGCGATCCTGACAAGGAAGCCCATCCGTCCCACGCCGGTCTTGCCCCACGGCACGCAAGGAATCACGGCCATCCATCCCTGTAACGCGCAGTTATTTCCGCCGTCAAATCTTCCGCCTCCCCACCAAAAGCACCAGTCCCTCTTCTTCCTCCAGTCCAGCGCACTCCAGATAGCGAGAGGAAGGGGACCCAAGCCACTAGAGCCGAATCGATCGGAGCGCGAGCCAGCGGCCCTGCCCCCCGACCGGATCGAGCCTAGGGTTAGGGCATGGGTGGAGGGGATGGCGACGCCGGTGGCGAGCCCGGGGCCCTGGGGTCTGAGCTGGCGACGCTGCGTATCCGGTACACTAATGGCTCCAAGTTCGCCGTGCGGGCCGACCTGAGCACCACCGTGGCGGCATTGAAGGCGATCGTCGCGGAGAGCAGCGATGTGCCGGCGCCACAGCAGCGGCTGATATGCAAGGGCCGGATCTTGAAGGACGAAAAAACCCTAGCCAGCTACGGTACGTGCTCGCCCCTCCTCTTTTATGAAGAAGCTCTGTTATCCTTGTTGGTGTTCGATTTTCCCTTATCTGCTCGGTGGATGAGTTCGTATATGTGATTGGTATCCGGTTTGTGCTTGAGTTGCAACGTTCCAAGTGTGATTCGTTCTACATGTTTGGCAGCTTAGATACAATGCCTGTTAACTTGTACGGTCAGTTTAGGGAGGCATGTGGTTGGATCGATAGTCCAGGGTGGAATGGAAACTATGTGATGCCATGGAAATAGAAATACACACTGTTTGATGCTCAACAAGAATGCAGTTCCAGATATGTGTGGGCCATGCACTTGCTAGCGAACCGTATTGAGTCCACGCTTGCACTGAGCTGCTGGTAGGTTGGATGCATATGTGTATAGGATGGTATTGGTAGAGCATAACCAGGACTCCAGCAAGCAAGCTGTACCATGCAGTAGGTGCTGGTGTCTGAATGTTGACAGTGATCTTGGATCCTAGCAATCATAGACTATACATGAAATTTGAAGTTCCCGCGCGTATTGTTTCTTCTGTTAATTGCAGATATTATTCGTAACTGCTCGCTCGTTGTGATGCATGGGTAAAGGACTGGCATTTAGATTTTGTCGTGATTTGATATCAGCGTGGTTCGTTCTATCCACGTGTTCATTTCCCACTAGTACTGAGATCTAGAAGAAACGGAAAGGTTTTAAACACTACCATTGTACGATGCTTTACATATTTGATACCCATCGTGACCGATCTTGTGCCCGAAATATTTTAATGTCTACTCACAACTTTCCTGATCATATTTGTATAGATTTTCTAGATTACTCGGTATGTGCAGTATTGCTCGCCATGAAAATTTATTTCATTTGTTTAGACTGCTTTTATATTCTAGTAATTATCGCATGGGGAATTTGTCTATTTCACATATAACATGATCGAAAACTTTTACAGGCTGTATCTTATTTTACATATAACGACCGTGTGTGAAAATTTAATGTCGCACTGTCCTTTGTCATCACTGTGCTTGGGTAAGTGCGATAAACTGTTGCAATTTTAACGTTACATACATCTGAGAAAGCTTTCTTTGAGTAGAATGTTGCCGCTTGTGACGTTACTTATAACGTCTTATTGTTTGTTATTTCTTTATGCTCCTGCACAAGTGTACTTCCAACTTTACATTCTCTCCAGTTAGAAATAAACTCTCTGCATGCGTGGCCATGATCTTTTGATTTTTTTTCAGATTAGCCTGAGTGTGGGAACTTTGTGGGAACTTTTGATCTTTTGTTTCATCATTCCCTGTTTATTCTTATACGCATGTTGCTTTTGAAGGTGCGGAAACTGATCATACCATTCACATGGTGCATGGCGCTGCACCACCAGTATCGGTACCACCTGCAGGCATCAATGATACTGATACCACACCTCCTACAACACTTCCCCCATCTGATGGTTTGGGAGGATTGTTGCAAGGTCGGCGTGCTACTGGGACTCCTATCAGTGGTGGATTGGGTCTTTTTGGCTTTGGCCTCCCAGAATTAGACCAGATGCAGCAACTGTTAGCTGAGAATCCAAATTTGATGAGGGAAATAATGAATATGCCGCTCATGCAGAATATATTGAATAACCCTGATCTAATACGTAATATAATGATGAACAATACACAAATGAGTGAATTCATTGATCGGAATCCAGATCTTGCTCATTTCCTCAATGATCCAAGCATTCTCAGACAGACTGTTGAAGCAGCTAGGAACCCTGAACTCATGAGGGAGATGACGCGGAACACGGACAGAGCCGTGAGAAACATTGAATCTTCTCCAGAAGGGTTTAACATGCTCCGCCGTATGTATGAAACTGTTCAAGAGACATTTCTGAATGCCACAACAATGGGTGGCGAAGGTGATAGAAATCAGGACCTATTTGCTGCTTTTCTTGGAAATCAGGGGTCTAACCAAGCTAGAGACCCAGCTGCAAATGCACCGACTGCAGCTTCAAATTCCACATCGGGGTCTCCATCTCCGAATACTAACCCGCTTCCAAATCCCTGAGCACCAATGGTAGGTTTTTGGTACTCCATGTGTTTAATGTAGGTGTTTTCAGGTAGCTCTGTTTTTGGGTCTAAAACTTGAATTACAGGTAGCTCTGCCCAAGGAGCAGCAAGGCCCTCTCCTGCTAGCAACACAAGGAGTGCCACACCTACAACTGGTGGCCCTGCATGGTTGGGTTCTTCAGATTTGCGAAGTATGCTGGGTGATGGTAATGATGCTTCCTTCTTGAGTCAGGTCCTACAGAACCCCACTATGATGCAGATGATGCAGAACATTATGTCTAATCCTCAGTCCATGAATCAGGTACACTTTGTCATATACTCCTGCTGTAATAATTTGATGAGTTGCAACATATTTTGTTGCCTGTCTGGTGCATTGTTTTGATTTCCCGTTGTTTTGTTGTCTTGAATGTAGTTGCTTAAAATCAACCTAACTGTTCGTAATATGATGGAATCAAATACTCAGCTGAGAGAAATGTTCCAGAATTCGGAATTTTTTCGCCAGTTGACATCTCCTGAAACATTGGAGGTGAGCAGCTAACTGTAGTTATATGCAGATCATGCCATTACAGGAAGTACTAAAGTTTTTGTTATTTCTTTTGTACAGCAATTAATTTCATTGCAGCAGTCTATGGGACCTTTGATGTCCCAACTTAGATTAAATTTCTGTTTAATTCTGGTATGATATTGGGTGTCTTGATTTGATCTCTTTATTGTTTCATACAGGGAGCGCACCCACTGCCTTCACTTCGAATCACTAATTGGCCTTCTGGCATTCATTTAAATCGGTTTATTGATGTCTGTTCCTTTACGTGCAGTGAACAAATCATTAGGCCAGTCTCAATGGTGCCTTTCATAAGCATTAAATCTTATGCCACATAAGCATCTTTTGCTGACTTGGCATGTTAATCATGATGAGAGAGAAGGGAAACGTTCATATTTTGTGGGAAGCCTTTCACCCCATGAAAGGAAGCTGGCTCCTTTTCCTAAAACTAGTCTTGGAAAGAGTGCGATGAAATGGTGCATTGAGACTGGCCTTAGTCTGCTTGGTGGCAAGTTAATAGGAAAGTATTGAATGTCCTCTGGACGAGCCTGTTTCTTTCCTGCTTTTGACCTAATTCTATGCTGTTGGGGTACCAAGTTATTCATGAGGAGAAATGCAGTGGTTTATTTTATCCTTATAATGTTGCAGCTAATTATCACTAGACATTTTACCTCCTTTTTAAGTACTGTATGTACACTTACGACTATTGAAACATGAATGCTAGGCAATGTTAACCTCGATACTTTGATGAGCATGTTCAGTGGGCTTGGTGCTGGTGGTGGCCTAGGAGTTCCAAACGTCTCCAATGGTTAGTAGTCACATAATGTTGCAGAGGCACCCAGTGTATGAAGTTGTTTCATTAATGAAATTAAATAATGACTAAATTTGCAGTGCCACCAGAAGAACAATACGCAGCGCAACTATCTCAGCTCCAAGAAATGGGTTTCTTTGACACACAGGAGAACCTCCGAGCTTTGATCGCTACAGCTGGAAATGTTCATGCTGCAGTGGATCGTCTTCTTGGGAATTTGAGGCAATAGAATGTGCTGATCGTAACTGTGCCCTCAACCACATATGACCTGTAATTCGCATCGTGAGATCATGTTTGGTTCATTGGTTTTATAGTCAGATTGAGAGACGGCATCGAATAGATTATGTGGTCTAAAAGGAACAAGCGTGAGTGTATCGGCGAACCTTTGCATATACATGGGGTGTCGGAGTCATGGTTAAAATTGGTGTTGTTGATACATATTGGAATATGTACATGACTGATGTTGCTTAACCTCCTCTTACCATCTGGATGGCCCTGTGGCTTCTTGGTTAATTCTTCAAATAGGTGATTGGTTGGCTATGTCATCATAATTATCGTTTTCCCTCGTGTTCCTCTTGTGATTTGACGTAAAAATTTTCCTTGCATATAAGCGTGGAGATGGCGAGCTGAAGCCGGTGGAACGAACCCGTAACCCACTGTGTTGTTGGCTGTTGCTGATGACGTTTTCTCTGCTGTGTATGCTTGTGACGTTTTGCATCTGTAACATTCCGGGAAGGGAATAATCGTTCTACTCAGGGGCGACGCTAGGCGGTGGCTTCACTACGGGAAACCCTCCTTTGACGTGTGTTAAAAACACTCGGCAAAAATAAACTACACTCATCAAACTCTTTGCCGAGTGCTACACTCGGTAAGCAGCACAAGGCTTATCAGTAGACGACAAACAGTTGTTTGCCAAGTGTTTTTCGTCGGACACTCGGCATAGAGTTTGCCGTGTGTCAAAAAACACTCAGGCAAAGGTTAGCACTCGGCAAAATGTAAACGGAAAAAAATAATAGCAAAAAAAAAATTTATGGGGGAGGCCCCCACAGGCCAATCAGCCAGTCCCGTCACCAAGTCGCAAGTCGCGTCATTTTGCGTGCTACGCGATCGGTGGGATTCGTACCTAGAGGTGGGCGCGGTTAACGCAAAACCGATTACCAAATTACCTAAAATTTTTACCTAGTACGGTTTACCGCAAAAAATGCGGTTATCTTTTTTAACAACTAGGTAAACCGCAAAAATTGTGGTTATTAATCTGATTAACCGAACTAATCGAATTAACCGATATTATCATCTCGACCTAGTATATCTTGAGGCTCCTCGGTCCAAACTCATTCCAACCCGGCCTTTTCCAAACTTCATCCTCTTCACACACCTCACTCGATGACTACCCACGCATCGACATCTTCATTGATGGCGCATTGGTCTTTTTTTTTTTTTTTTTTTTTTGCGTTTGTTGCATAAATTTATCTGATAGAATGGAGTATGCACTGTTTTGCGGTTAACGTGGTTAACCGAATAACCCAACCGAATTAATCGCAACCGAATCGTAAGGTTATAGCCTATTTTCTCACAAATTTGGGTGGGAGTTTCCAATAACCCAAATTCTTTTTGACTGAATTAACCGAAACTGTGGAGTACATGAGCCCGGGGTACCCATGCACTGAAGATTAACCATCGGAAGGAGGATGGCAGCTTGACGCGGACGCAGAATGTGGTGTGGCCGCGCCAAGCAATGGATGAAATGCTCAACAAGACACCTCCAATGGGGTACATACCCCACTTAATTCGCACCGCCGCATTTGAGCTCCTCTTCCGGTGATTAACTTTGTTGATTTAGGTGGAACAGCCAGAGCCATTCCTGCGGGATCAACGAGGAGATCGTCAAGGAGACAGTAGGACTAGTGTGAGCAACTATGAGTGCTGATTTTCTCTCTCGATTGAGCGTCCCCAGACTGCCCAAATCGATCTGGACCCTCCCTTCCCGTCTCCAGCGACCTCGGCAGTGGCCACTGGACTGGCGGCTATCGGTGTTTCTAACACACAGAGATTAAATTCAACTCCGCAAGCACACGGAACATCGTTGTACATTTCACCTGGGAGTATTTCAAGGTTATTGTATTTATATTTTTCCACAGGGCAGGGCTAAGAATATAATATATTAACAAAGAATTGTCTATTATTTGTAACTTGCAAACTAGGCCTAAGCATGGGTACAGATATGTGATATGTTTGGTACTTAGGAAAAAGATCCATCGATAAATATAGCAAGGAGTTAGCATTTAGTTTGGCAGAACAAACGAGAAGAATGTATCAATTAGCCTAGGGGTTAGCATTTAGTTTTTTGAAAGCTTACAACTATTTGCTTAAGCTTTCATTACATATATGTTCCTGCATATGAGCATCCCTGAAACCAATAAGATTACCACTTTGGGGATGGTTCTGAAGTCGGTTGATGTCCGGGGGCGGTTATGGTTGAGTAACCGTCAAGTTTACGCCCGAAAAGCCCAATTTGTGATGTCGATTGCTCTTCCAATGATGGACACTTGTGCTTGGTGTTTTGTGTTATATGTAGCCCACTGGAGGAAGATCGGGACCAACGGAGGCAAACACAGACCGGCTGGCTTACTGTTTTCAGCCTAACTCTTAATTTTGGAATTGGCACAACTTCTGCTCCTGAACTCCGAATTGTGTGATTCAAAAGACCATTTTGACGACGATGGATTTGACATGGAGGGATCAAATTTGTAATTTGCATAATTATTTATTGTTGCACATTTGCACCAATATTCCGATGTACCTTGCAAAATAAGCTTACATCCAAACTTGTGGAACTTTATTAGTTTAATGCAGAAAACTTTTATGCATACCTTTTATTTACTGGTAACTTGATGGGTCATTTTGTGTTTTAATGACAGTCAACAATGGCGCAGATATAGCATCTGGCAGGTTCTGTACCTATATGTTTTCCATGCATGCAGAGAGTTTTCAGTTCGTTGTTCCCTGTTTTTCAGCTGATGCACTGGTCAACAACGGGCTGGCGAAACTGGGCTATGTGTATGTTAATATAGCTAGGCTATGTCTATGTTAATATAGGTACGATGAAATGCGCAACAAAGACACCTCCGATGGGGTATGTAGCCCCAACCCACTTCGCCATTACCACCCCCCATCTTCCGGGATTAATTTTGGGTGTATTAACTGTACGTGTTGATGGTTAATTAGGTGGAACAGCCAGAACCATTCGTTCAGGATCAAGGAGGTGATCATCAGAAGATTGCTGGACAGAATCTAACAGGGACGGCCAGGTAAGGAGAAAATGGTGTTCAGTGTAACAAAACAAGGGAGTCAGTCGCGAGGTTCAATAAATTTTAGATGCCAACCAAACAATAAACAACTAGACTACGCATAATGTTGAATTTTAGCTTGGACATGGTATTGAGAATTCAATGTTCAACTGCTCTGGAGATTTCCAAAAGTGGGAAAAAATCTTTTTAAAAACATAAGAATGTTTTTTTTCATGAACAGAAATAGTTTTAAGTGCTGCTTTTTAGAAACTTGCAATATTATTTCAATGGCTGCCAGTATTGACAAAGTTGAATTATTGTTTCTCAGGGTAACTTGGTTGCAAATCGACAAAGATTCCCCTCTGGCATCGGAAAACATTTGTTGGGCCCATAACCGGCTCAGTTTGCAAAGGGGCAAGTCCGAAGAGAATGATCCCGATCGATCGGTGTACTACGTGAATCATCATCGTTACCCACACAAGAACAAGGAATTCGCATCAACCCCCTTCTTCCTCTTCACATTCAAATCGCCCAAACCCCCCCCCCCCCCCCCCCCCCCCCCCCCTGAAGATAGGTGGATCAACGGCCGCCACTGCAGGGATAGCGGGGCTGCTTCAATATGTGGCAACAAAGCTGGCACGTGCACCGCCGCAGCGGCATTCGTCTTCCTGCCCTCGGAGGAGGGTTTCCAAGATGCCGCCCTTCTCGCTCTTTTAGCTCGGGTTCCAACATCAAGTTACTATACAGGTGCCCTGTAATCGGTCGATTTATTTTATCTTGTAATTCAACTTATATTTCATCATCCTGGATCTCTTACCTCGTCCACCATGTCTCAACTGGATTGAAGCATTTAAAGCCTGTTCGTTGCAATACCTTGCTTTATTCTATTTGGGGAAGAAGTCCATTTTACTACCTCAAGTATTCATGTACTTCACTTAACCCATAAACTATTTTTGGTCTATTTTACTCCTTCAAGCTATTTAAATCGGTTCAGTTCACTCCCTTATAAATTTGTTCTTTTTGTATCTCTAGTTACACATCATATTTGAGCGTAAAATTTGGTGAGGTTATAGGTTGAAACATACCTTATGTTAGAAAAATGTTTAAGAATGTTAGAAAAATGTTTAAGAATTTTTTAAAACTTTGCATTTGTGGAAAGTGTCCAATACAAATTCAACATGTGAGATAGAATAATGCAAGAAAATATTTATGAAAAATTCTTGAACAATTTTTCTAGCATGGAGTATGATGTCATCTATCATCCTACAAATTTTGAGCTTCAAATATAACCCATACAAAGAGAAACAAAAAAGAAAAAGTTCACTAGGGGTGAATTGCACAAATCTGATAGTTCAGGGTAGTAAATCAGACTAAAAGTTAGTTTAGAGGGTTAAGTGAACTACTTGGATATTTGAGGGTAGTAAAATGGACTTCTTCTATGTATAATGAAACTGAAGAAACATAAATCTAGTGTTTATATCCTCGAGTGTAAAAGATTCCTATGGCGTCGTACCAAATTCTAATGGCATTTTTTATTTTCTTTCGCCAATTGTTTCACATTCCTGTATTTGATTTATTCGGTTTTCAATATGTTCTCTTTTATTTTCAGGATCTTACTCAGAACAAGGAAACTGTCAGCAAGTGGGACAGGTATACTGAGTTCTCTTTCCAAATTTGAGAGTTATGTAAGGGTTTCCATGACGTCTGTACCTTACCATTATAATTCTTTCTGCGCAAATGATGCAGCCATAGTGAAAATGGCTTACTTCCTCGTGTTCGGTGGCGTGATTTACATGTACGGATGGCGTGTTGCCAACATTGGATAGGATCAACAACAATCTAAATGTTGCTGCCAAAGCAAGATCCAAAAGGGAAGACGAGCTAATTTGAAACATAAGACGAATTTCAGAAGTACCGCGAGTCCCAGGAGCGACGTTTTGAAGCCATGGGTGCACCTGCCAACTATTCTGAAGCCCGGATCTCGCAGACCTCAGGTAGTGTTAGTTTTGCATAGTAGACTTAGAGAAGCTGTCACTTGCTTATTCGATCTTGAGTACACTATTTACTCCATTTAGGATTTGTCCGATAGGGTTCAATTGGCTAGCTTCATAGAAGTTTCGTCATTTAGGATTCAGTCACGTTTTAGTTGATTATGCTGTTAGTACCCAACAAGAAATTTGATTTTCCGATGCTTCTAAGGTCCTTTGTTGCAGAGAGTTTTTCTATGGAAATTGTGGGAGCCTTGCCAAATAGGAAATTTGATTTTAAATTCCCACAACGAATTAGAGGAATCATTTTATTTTCTAATAGAAAGTCCAATTAGAATGTGGTTTTTTTCCCCACCAGAATCATCGTTGTCCACCTATTACACTTTAGTAAATCAGGAAGGAAAGGATTAAATCCAATTAGCCAAACGATTGCCCAAAATCAGTAGTCTCTCCAGTTTTAATTTTTTCGCCATTGACTTCTTTAGTTACATTGACCGTTCATCTTATTCAAAATATTAGCTCAAACATGCAAAATTATAAATTAATTTTCAATTTTTTAGTGATAAAATAAATCATTACAAAATATTTGATACTTTTTAAAGTATTTTGAATAAGACGAATAGTTAAACGTAACTTAAATAGTCAATGGCGACAATAATTTAAGAACGGAGTATGGCTCATAGGAGAATGTATTTGGCTAAGGACCATGAGAAACCGGCTCTTCGTTTGGTGACATAGGATGATACCTTGTTTTATTGCTTACGTTTGGATTTAAGTTCATTTTGTATTAATATTCCATATGTTCTATACTGCACTTTTGCAGTGCCATTGCTAACTTCTGTGGATCGATCTGTGCAATATCCAGGACAAGGTGGTATGGGGCGTGATGGAGTCCAAGCTGTTTAGATGACTGGATGAGAGCCTTTGAGACATAATTACAAGTTGCAATAGCTCAGAGGCTTTATTGTGCACTTAATTTTGCCTGCCTTTTTCAGAAAGACTAAATGTCATCTTCTTGGATCTGATTTATTGTAATACGTAGCTTAATTTCAATGGATCAGTGACCCTATTGCTTGGGCTTCTCTCTCTCATGTATGGTTCCCATTCCTGCAGAGAGGAAGGTTATTTGTTTGACGTACATAGCAAGCTGTTTGATGCTGGCGCAAACTTCGAAAAAAAAATTGCATTGGTACGGTCCTGTTCGTTTCCTCCCCTCTAAATTTTAGATCCGTCACATCAAAAAGAATCTTCATATTTAAAAATATTTTGATTAGTTTAGTGACAAATCTTTTCACATATGAGTGCTCTTTTCGATACGAATCTAATGAGCCTAACTAATCTATATTTTGCTATAGTGATGCTACAGTAATCATCTTCTAATCGCCACTTAATTACCCTCGTTAGATTCGTCTCGTGCATTAGATGAGGGGTTCTGAAGTTAGTTTTATAATTTGACTTTGTTTAGTACATATAAATAGTAAGATTCTCTTTGATGTGACCCCTCTAAAATTTAGACCTCTGGAAACAACACACCATTGGTTTGCAGTTCCACTGGACAGTGTTATGTTGCCAGCGTTTAGGGGTGTTCGTTTTCTAGAGGATAAATTTTAGACTTTATTTAATATTTTTAAATAGTAAAATTCTCTTTGATGTGACAGGACTAAAATTGGCTTAAGAAAACGACCACCCCTTAGAATCGGTACATCAAGGGAACACAAATGTGTGGTCGCTTAAAGTTTAGTTGGAACTATCGGCTCACATCGAACCCCTTGCAGGCCTCCGTGCTCAGATTTCACGAGGAACACGAACTTACCATCACTTAACAATGGACCTAAAGCATTGTCTGAACCAGTATAAATCCTTCGTGTCTCTCTGCAAAATCGAACACCTACAGGGTGTAACGCAAACTATATTGTCGGTCTCTAACACCGACACATTGAATAAATCTACTCATAAATTTATGGTATAATATTTTGGTAAGTTTGGGAAAAATTTCAGAACTTTGGAAAAATAGTTTATCTAATTTTTTAGTATTTTTTATTAAAACTATAAAAGAAGGCGGCGGAAAATATTTTGTAGACAGAGGGTGAAGCGTGAGTGACTTAGGCCCTGTTCGTGTTTTTGCTAGAGGTTACATCAAAACAAATCTCTTTTAAATAGTAAAATAAGTTTAGTTACAAAACTTCTTTACAGATGTGTGCTAATTTGCGAGACGAATCTAATGAGCCTAATTAAGCTATGTTTTGCTACAGTGATGCTACAGTAACTACGTCTAATCACGGCTTAATTACCTTCATTAGATTCGTCTCGTGCATTAGTATAAAGTTCTGTAGTTAGTTTTTTAATTAGATTTTATTTAATACTCTTAAATGACAAAATTTTAGCCTAAATTTAGGCCTAGAGAAACCGAACGCCCCCTTTACACTGCCGGTACCCCGTGCTTTAGTTAGCGGGTCGAGAGTGATCGATCACGGCACGCACCAAGACCAGACAGAGCTTGGTCAAAAAAAAAAAAAAAGGACCAGACAGAGCCACACACGTTAATTACCAACCAAGAAGCGCTTGGCCAGTGTTCTTTGGCTGAGCGTTCGCTTCTCTTTGCTCCTCATTCCTCGATCTTCTTCTTGCTGTCCTCTTCAGTCCAAGGAAGTTAATCTGCTGCTTGCTGGCTACCAGGAGCAAGGAGCGGCGCAGTCCAACCTACCACCGGTAGTCTGCTTGCTGCTAGACGAGCTCTGCGAGATTCATGCTCTAATAATTACACTGCTGCGGCTAGCTTAGCCAGGCTGCTCCGTTGATCCAGCCCCTCCTACGATTCCAAGATTCAAAGGTAAAGGATCTTTGAGCATCAAAGGTTTGGAGGTAGTATGGCGAGTGGTGAAGCGAAGAGGAATCCATCTTTCTTGATCCGCCCCTTTTCCTCTGAATTGTTCGATTTGTTTCCAGGATCGGCGCCCGCCACCTGCTCGACGCAATGCCTCACCAAGAAGCCAAGGTCGTCTACCGGCGTCGCAAAAGCCAGCAGAAGCAGGCGCCCGTGGTGGGGATCGACGTCCTTCCGGACGAGGCGCTGCAGCACGTACTGTCGTTCCTGCCTGCGCGGGAGGCCGTGGCAACATGCATCATCGCCCGGCGCTGGCGCCATCTCTGGAGGTCCATACCTGCTCTACGCATCACTCATGAGTTCCATCCCGAAGAATCTGCTGAATGCGAGCAGGCGCGGACGGAGCAGGAGTTCGACGCCCTTGACAACTTTGTGAACAATCTGCTGTTCCATCGTGAGCGCGGCGCGCCACTAGAGTTGTGTGAGTTTCACATTGATGGGTTAGAATACCACGTGGACCGAAGTATCGACAATTGGATCCAGCAAGCTCTGCTGTGCAAAGCTCAGACCATCAGAGTAGATCACTACTATGATGGGCAGTTGTCCATAAACGATCATCTCATCTCCCTGCACTTGACAGTGCTAGAGCTTTCAAGTGTAATGTTAGGCAGCAGATCTCTTGATTTCTCAAACTGCCCTGCACTCAAGAAGCTATTGATGACGACTTGCTTTGTTGATGCTGAAAAGATATCGTCCCAGTCCCTTGAGCAGCTGGCCTTGAGATACTGTGAGTTTGATGAGAACATACGGACTCAGATTTCTTGTCCAGGTCTTGTTTAGCTCGAATTAACTGAGAATACTGAAAAGACTCCTTTGCTAGAAAGCATGCCATCATTAGTAAAGGCATTTGTTAGACTGCACGACTGTGATGATCGATGTGGAAAAGAAGTATTCGGACAGTCATGTTCTAATGATAGTTGTGATAATTGTGCTTACAATGGTAATGGAAGCTCTGACTGCGTGCTTCTAAAAGGTTTGTCAGAGGCTGAAAGTTTGGAGCTGGTAGCTGAACCTGGGATGGTACGTACGTGTTCCTTCCTACTTCTTTCTTCACTCTGCTGTTGCCCGTTGTTTGTGATCTACTATGCCTTTCTGTGATATGCATACCATCATTAAGCATTTGTAAGCTAGCAGCTACACATGCAGCTTATGAGCCTGACCACCAGAAGGATCATGATGGATTTGGTTGCGGCTAGCTGATTATATTTTGTGCTATGTATAATAAACTATATTTCATATTTTTACAGTGCACTGTAGGCTGATCTTCCTCTTTTCCATGGCTGAGCAGAGTTAAAAATTGTGACTATGTTATTATGTGTGGCAAATTTAATCATGTATCATAACTATTAATGTTTCCAAGTAAGATACAATTATGTATGCCTGTGATCGTAGATAAAAATTTGGAGTGCGTACTCTGAAGTTATACTTTTGAGAACATGTTACCAACCTGTAACCGCATCTATATATGACTGGCCTAATTAGGTTGGGATCAATACTCATGAGCTCATGTTTCAATTTGTACCGCAAAATCACACCTTTGAAATTTTTCTGATTTCCTACTGCTTTGCACATTGCTCAGTTTGTTTTCAAAAGGGATCTGATGTGGCGCCCTACATTTAGTAAGTTAAAGACTCTGTTACTCAATGAGTGGTGTGTAGCAACTGATTTTCGAGCAATGGTATGCTTTCTCCAGTATACACCTGTTCTAGAGAAGCTCATTCTTCAACTCAGTAAGGTACATGTTTTTTTTAAGCAGGATTCTTATCTAGTTAAAAAATCCATGATCAATTGATTTTAACTTACTAGTTACTGCTATGTTTGGTTTAGGCCCCAAATAGGTGGGTGGAAACTGAAGGCAGCTGCAATCCATCTAAGAGGCCATTTGCATCTAAGAACCTTAAATTGGTTGAAGTCAAGTGTAACGAGTTTGATAAGAGGGTTAAGAAAATATTTAGCATCTTGAGCACCTATGGTGTATGCATTGAGCAAATCATCGTCCAGCGGACTATGAGATGTTCTCAATGTAAGTTTTCTATTTGGTACTCTCTCCAGTGAGGAATCCATGACATGCCTGACTGGAGGCTTGAACAGTTATGTTTTCATCATAGTGCTTAGTAAGTTGGTTGCTACGGATTCCACACTTTTTATTTTGATCATCGGACCCCCTTTTCAGCATCCTTTATAAATGGTTCAATTTACTAAATTAGATTATGTTCTCTTCAAATGATGGCAATGGTGTTTTATTTTTCCGCTAGTTTACTTCCAAGTGATGGAGAACCTTGAAGCAACCTGTTGTTTTCAGACCTATGTTTTGGTGTTTTTCTAAGCCATTTCAATTTTTTTCACAAAGATAGCTACATTGTTATCTTCACTTGGCAACCTATGCATCTCAACGGGATGAGTTTATATTAAGAGGACCCTTGATCTTGAAAAGAGGGGAACACCTTCTATAGAGCATTTTGTATAGAGTATGCAGTTAACCTTTGGTAGTTCGTGATTGTTAGGATTGAACTAAATAATACATTTGTCCAGCTTCAGAAATTTATTATTAGAGGTTCTGAATGTAAGTTTGTTTTTTGATACCTTTCTAGCTTTATGTAGTCTCATGTACGCATAAGGAAATGTAATGTAGACAGACCACGGTTATTAGAAAGGTAAAAGTTAATTAACGCTTATGCTAGTTGGAGCAGTATTTCGGAGAATTTCCTAGTCACCTGTTGCGAAAAAAAAAAGAATGTGCATGGCTATAGGTACAAAAGTCGGTTACAGCAGTCATTCCTCATACAGCGCTTGAACAGTTGTTTGTTATGGTGCTTAATTTCTAAGCTAATTAAGCTTTGAGAACGTGCGCTGCAATTTGGTTTCATATTGGAACTGTTTGTATTGGTTCCAAGGTATGAAACGGCAGTGTTATCACTCCCTTTAGTTATCCATGTTTTGGTTTCTGCATAAGCAATGACTTTCAACGAGGATATTGCGGGCACCCTTGATTTGGCAGATGGGGAATGCAACACACAGAAAATTATTTACAGGACAAGTACTCTGTTTTTTATTTGATCACCTTAGGCAACATTTTAGTTCGTTTTTGATATAGAAAAAGTTGTCGTAATGTCATCAACTTAACACCACAGGGAGTAGCTAAACTCTGGGAGGGCATAACAGAATATCCATGTTTGAATTGAAGCTTTACCAAGCTTTGCCATGATAGCATCAACCCGCATGTTATTCCAGGTTGTGTTTCGTATGATGTTTCATATCGGTGACAGTACTAAAGGAATAATTTTTTTCCACTCCATGGACATCTCTGAGTACTTATTATTCCTTCTCATATTCATGTAGGCTACAGCTTCCAGACGAATGCCGATTTATACTGGTCACTATACAAGACATACTAAATTAGTTAAAGCTTGGGTCTGCTCGCTGTATACTTGGATCTTGTACTGATGAGCGATTCATGAGTAGAAATGGATTGTACGGAAATTTCTGTAGTTCATCTAGTTGCAGTTGACCCGGTTTAAGTATAGTCCTGTTTTTTCTCCCTATCTGCTCTTATATAGTTTTATATGATGACTTTATGACATTATTATGGATCACATCGGAACTTGCTGATGCTACCTATTTGTGATCATTTTGTTGTTCGTGCTGCTCACTGCTCAGTGTGATGTTTGTGTCGGCTCTTCAGACGGATCTTATTTTGTTCAGTTAGCTTCTTGTTCCCGTCTACTCGGTTGAAAGATACCTGGCGGCAGGCTAAGCTATCCGGTGCATGTATCTTCGACAAATTTAAGGCTGCAAAAGTTGACGAGCCTTGAACAAATAGTTTGATGAGCCGTGGTCTGATCATCCCTGTCTCCCTTGAAACAAAGCCGTCCTTGGCTTTGACATACTATCAAGCATCTTGTTCTTCTTGTGCATAGTGGAACCCGTAAAAACTTTGCACAACACCATCAACCCTGCCCTCTTTGACATGACGGTCGTGAGAAGGTAGTGTACCAAATTGGGTAACTGAATTTATTTGAGCCCTAACAACAGCAGTTTTTGGGTCCTTGGTGCAATTTCAGAAGGCATAATTGGAGACAAGGTGCTTACATATTCGCAACCGTCAAGTGTCGATTTATCCGACCTCGTCGTCGACGTCGGGCTCAACCAATCCAAGCTCCCGTACATGCGGTGACTCATGCGAATGCTTACCATCTCTGGCATCTTTGCCGCGGCCGATCTTCTCCCAGCATGCATCCCGCCTCCTTGTCGACGACAACATGGCTGCTTCGTACAACATGTCCACGATATTGCGCCTCCTGGAGCTAGCGCCCCAGAACAGTAGTCTCCATGTTCTTCGGCCTGGAAGCGTGGTTCTGAGACGACGCAGCTGCCGGCACAACGACGACGCTCTTCAAGGTCATGTCGCCGTACAACAAGGCCTTGAGCGGCGACCGTGTGTCGATCGCTAGTCCACGTTGGCGGAGGCTATGGCGCAGCTAGTCTTTCAGGCCATCTCTAGAGCCTTTCCTCAAACGCAGTGTTGCTTGCTGGATCTCGAGCAAGTTGTCAGCAAGACGCCCACGGATGGCACGGTGCAGTTCGTCACCGGTGACATGCATGTTCGAGTCTATTCCATCTGCAGATGTTTGTGATCAAGGTACTTCTTCCTCTTCCACGGCAACACGCAATAATTAAGTTCCATCTGGCCGTAATTGAGGATGATTCATTTCCTCACGAAGCTAAATTTTGCTGATGTCTACATATGTTTCAGAAACGTATTGGACTGTTGGGACGATGACGACTGTGTTAGGATATACTTTGTCAGTGTAAGAAAGCAATTCCTTCAAGAGATGCCGGAGGAAAAGTGATAATCATAAATATAGTGGTTGGGTATGGGGCGCGCGATGCCATTGTCAAACAGACGAAAGTGTTGTTTGATATTTACGTGATGCGTCAAGTTGGCATTGAGAGAGAGGAGCATCAATGGAAAATGTTCTTAGAAGCTGCATTCAGTGACTACAAAATTATGCCAATGCTTAGAGAGTTATGGACGTGGGAGCTTCAAGAATAGGTCGAACAGATCTTGGATGATGGGTTACTTTTGTCCCTTATGTTTTGTCCTTTATGAATTATACTAGCATTTGTTGTCTCCATTTTGCAAAAAAAATGTATTTTAATACTCTCTTTGTTAAAATCCTTTTTTTCTTGGAATATTAATGTAGGTTGATAGTTCCAAGTTTGTATAATGTTTTTTCTTGACATGAAAATATTCCAGAGTTCCCCCATGTCATAATTTTTCAAAATTTATAATTTGTTAAAAAATTTTTAAGAGAAACAACAGCTGAAATGGGAACAAAAGGCAGTTTCGGGCCTTCAACGTTACAGGTCATTTTTTTCACATGCACATTACAATTGGTTGCAATGGATGTGAAGGAAACACAATATTAAGACTACATAAGGAGTATTATATAATTATATATATTTATTCAATGATAAGATAAGATACATGGTGCCTTACAATATTTTTTCTCTCTCTCTCTCTCTCTCTCTTTTTTTTTTTTTTTGGGGGGGGGGGGGGGGGGGGGGGACCACACACTATGCAATAACATATTTTTATTACCACAATAGCACAATACCACACAAGCATATTTCAGCATTACCACAATACCACACAAGCTTATTTGTTGTTCACTTCACAAGCCCCAGTTGGTGATGTCTTTAGCGCCAGGAGGTCACTCTCATTCTCATTGGCCTTGTCAAGCATATCACGCTACCCTTACTTGCTCACTTCACAAGACCCAGGTTGGTGATGCCTGCAGCAGTCTTCAGCCACTCCTTCTCATTGGCCTTGTCGAGCATCACCCTGCCCCAAGACACCCATGCTTCCCATGTCATCCTTTTGTCCCAACTGATTCCCCATTCCAACAGTGACTTCAGTCCTTCCTCTGCCTCTTTCTTTGCATCTTCATACCTCTCCATGTTGAGATACACTTGTGTAAGAACCAGGTGAGGCTCCCCTACAAATGAATTCTTTTTCATACTCTCTAAGAGATATTTTCCAGTCTGAGCCAATCTCTATGCTTCCAGTCATCACTGCATATGGCCTCCCAATAGAGGTCCCGTGCAGCTATCTGTTCCTTGGGATCCAACACCTTGGTACAATAGTTGAACACTGGTGGGATCACTAGCTCGATTCCCTCATCACAGTCATGCTGGACAGGTTCTCCTAATTTGATCCTCTCATGAATGTAAAGCTCTTCTTCTCTAACGATGAGATGGTACAAGACTGCCATCCTTGATGCTACATTCATCCATAGCCCAGGCCTGCAACTTCCTGGCCATAAAGCACCCCAATTGTCACAATTGAACTCCATCCGACCATTCTCGTTGAACTTCGGAAAGAGATGGAAACGGGTCCTGCGTGGGGCGCTCTCGCCTCCGCGGCGACGCTCCCCTCCACAACGCGCTCACCGCCTCCAGCGCCGGTGGCCACTCCGGCCCCAGCGTCCAGCTCCCCACCAAGGCCTCACGCCACCCCCGCGCCCCTACCAGGTCCTGTCACCCACCCATGCCCTACGTCGCCGAGGGAGGACAGCCCTGAGAAGCTAGACTGGGGCTCCATTGATGCGGAAGATGGAGCTTTCGCGCAGCTAGCTGCCTTCTCTGGTCAGCTGGCGTGCGCGCTTGTGCCTGAGAGCCTTCATGGCGGCCCGGATCTACTGGCATTGAAGACGACGGATCTCTGTGCCGCGCCGACGGATCTGCATCCACAGCTGCAAGCCACAAGCAACGCGACAAGCCAAGATACCTCGCCGGCCAGCCAGCCGGATTTTCTGGAGGAAGGTGAATGCGCCGCTTCCCCTCCTCGTACCGGATCTGCCTCCCATGCCCCGACCAAGGCACCGGCCTCCTCCCTTCTGGGCAACAACGGGCACCTGCAGCAGCCGCTCGACCCGTCACCATCCAAGGCCCCGCCGCGCGTCAAGTCGATTATCAGAGCGCCGCCCAACTACCGCCTTAACTTCTCCTCGGAGTCATCCAAGCCACGCGAGGAACCGGTCCGTCATGGTGTCTCGCTCACTTGGCAGGAGGTAAAGCCTAAGCACTGGTGGAGAAAGAAGCAACCCCACTCTGAAGCCGAGCATTCAAGCCGCCGCAGTGGAGCGGGCCACGACGCCGGAGTTAAGGCGGGAGCCAGCCATCAGCCGAGCGCCTATAAAGCCTTCCTCAAGGGCCGGTGCTTCCGCTGCCTTGCAACAGATCATCGTGTAGCTCACTGCCGCGAGCCTTTCAAGTGCCTCCGCTGCAAGCGCAACGGGCACTTCGCCCGTTTCTGTAGAGCCAAGCTCGCCGCCGACGAGACCTCTACTAAACCTGCAACACCTGCTGCTCCCACCGCGCCATCCATCCACAGCCGCCTCACCTTTCCACCGCTCCATACACTTTCGATCCACGATCGCCTCACTTTTCCGTTGCCCTCCGCTCCGCCGGCCACCACCAACGCCCACTCCCGCCTCACCTTCCCCGAGCCACCACACCTTCCGACGGAGACAATGGCGGGCTACATCGCCGGCCACCCCTCCCAGCGCCCCGCGACGGGAACGGCGACTGTGGTTTGCACCACCAAGATGACGTACGAGCTCCAGCGCCTTCACCACCGTGCGGTCGTGCTGTCTGCTGTCGATGGCTCCTACCCCGCCAGCACCATTGAGGTGGCGCATGCCCTCTCGCGCCGCCTCCGGTTTCCGCGCCACAACATCAGGGCCTCCAAGCACAGGCCGGAGGATTTCCTCGTCAACTTCGACGAGAATGACCAGCAGGAGGCGGCCTGCCGGCTCGGCCGGATCAACATTGGGGGCACGACATTCAGCATCTCCCCCTGGCGTGAGAACACTCGTGGCCTCCGCCAAACCTGGTGGTACCACGCGCTGGTCGGCATCGAGCACCTTCCCATGCACGCATGGAACAAGGACGGCATCGAGCAGGTGGTGGGGAGCTCCTGTATCTTCGACCGGCTGGCGACGGTCTCCTACACACAAGAGGAGACGGACGTCTGTTACTGCTGGATCTGGGTGTGGAACCCGGACCGCATCGAGCTGACCAAGACGTGCACCTTCCTCCCCGAGAACGCGGGCCACACGCTGGAGATCAACGACCTGCCATCCCCGCTCAGGACGGTTGCGCCGCCGCCGGAAGGTTTCATGCAGGAGGTAATCATCCACCTCATCAGTTATGAGATTTGGTCACCACCACCGGCCGCTTCGCCTGTTTCTGCACAGAGTGGCCTGCCTTCGTCCGTGTCATCGGCGTCGGACGAGCCGTTCCCGCAGATCATCCCTTTCACCTGGCACAAGGGAGTGGTTGATGGCCGCCCGCTCCCGCGGCGTTACCCAGCGCCGTGCCGGGGGCCGGTGGGCCCATCCACCGTGCCGCGTCAGGACCCCGACCGCGACGATGACGACGACAGCGAGCCGCGCCGCCACTGGCACGACACCTACATGGGCAGGAGCAGGCCGATCGACCTCCCCCGCAACAACCGCTACCGTACGAGGTCTCCTGGCCCGGTCCATGGCGGAAGACAGCACCAAGCCCAACCTGCAGAGCCGGTGGATGCTGCCGACGACATCCGCGGCCGCACCCGCAACCGTTCGCCGACATACGGTGGCCGGCTCAGGGAGCCGGCGCGCCGCGAGGATGCCGGCTGGGAGCGGCGCAGATCCCGCTCCCCGAGGAGGAATGGGGCCCACAATGACGACGTGGTACGACGAGCTGAAGCGACAGTCGAGACGCTGCATGCCCGCCAGCGGCAGGAGATGGGCGGCCTGGAGCCTGCGGACCAGTACCACGGGCTCCCTGCATCGCGCGGCGCGACAGCTGCCACCTTTCCGGAAGACCCCCTTCTGGCGTTGTTCGAGGGAACCTGCTCCTCCGTTTGGTCGCCTTGCAGCTTCCTCTCTGGTGAATCCCTTGACCCCATGCAGCATGAGTTTGAATTATTGTCTACTGTTCCTGTCACGGGAGAAACATGCCCAGATGAGAGACTGATGGGGCCCTCTTCACCAACCTACACGCCTGTCTCTGACGCCTGGGCCGGACAGCATCGAGGCCCAGCATCGCCGGCCTACGCTCCGACCTCTCCGGCCTGGGATGATAAGGCGGCGCAGTTCGCCCCTGGAGATGCCGGCAAGGCCGGCCCATCCACCACTCAGCAAGATGCGGCCGACAACCAGGACCACGACGACGCGGCCCATGCAATGGTGGACATCACCGATCAAGTCAACCAGATGAACATCACGGAGATGGCCGACCAACTCATCCAGAGCATTTTCCACCCCGCCTCACCGGCCGTCCTCCCGCCGCCGCCACCACTACAGCGCACCACCTCGACCACTCCGGCAGCTGCGAGGACGGGCCGCAGCCGTCGCGCCCGCTCCAGCCCTCCAGCGGGAGGCGCGACGTCCTCGCGCAAGAGCGCGCGCCTCGCAGCTAGGCCATCCCAGGTGCCAGTTGCTTGGCGTGCCGAAGACAAGCTCATCCGAGACCTTGGCCTGGCGGGCCCGGGGGAGCAGATATCAGAGGCGGTCAGAGCGAAGTACAAGAAGATGTACAAAAAGAACCTGCCTACCAAAGCCGTGGCGGCCATGGCGAATCTTGCTCGTGTCTCCACTCCGGCGGTCATGGAGGCAGCGGCGGCACTGGCAGTGGAGCCATCCACTGGTCCAGCTGAGGCTGGGGACGAATGAACCCCTGTCTTGATCAGCTTCTAGTCGTCTAAGCAAGTTTCCCAATGTTAGTCAAATCACTATGTTATGTCTGTTGTTGGGTTAGAGGAAGTGCTACGGGATGCAGGCTTTTGGGGAATTTAGTGGGGTCTGCTCCCTCCCAGGATCGGAGTTGGGAGAGTGTCAACAAATGTTTGCCTGTCGTCAAGAATTGTGGTTGTCTGTCAGCAGTGTTTCGTAATCAGAATGTCATGTTCCAGTCGTTTTTCTTCAGTGCCCAAATGTTAGACCACAACCTTGCAATTATGTGCTGGAATGTCAGAGGCTTGAATCAGTGAAGCACCCCGGTTATCCCAGGAGCTTAAACACTTTATTATACCAGTCCCTGGATCAGTCGCTGGTACAATCAAGTCTTACAACAGGTGATATTACAAGTCGCGACCTGGCTAGGGTCGATCGATAAGCAACAAGAAAATCAAAAGATAACAAACAACAAGTACAAACCAGACCCCGATGATAACATCTAGGTCTTCAACCATAGCGGAAGCAACTAAGCGGTAGACTAAAGCCACAAGCAGCTCGGGTGCGGACGAGACCAAGCTTAATCGTCTTCCTCACCGTCGGCGTCGACGAAGTCTGGATCTTCCTCTGTAATCAGCAAGCAAGAATGAGTACAGAAGTACTCAGCAAGTCGCAACCCTTACCCTACCATCAATGGATAAAGGTATGCATTTGGCAGTAGCAAGGAAAAAGGCCATCAGGTTTGATATTGCAATAAAGCAAGTTTTACACATGCAAGGGTTCAGTTTATAAAGCATTTTAGCAAAAGCATCAAATTAAGATATTAAGGGGTTGGTCAAGTTTTACGTTGCCGGACACCCCGTCCACGACAACCTTCGGCGGAAGGCCGGACCTATTCTCAAAAACAACTCACACATCAAGGAGATAGCACCCATCCCATGCTAGTTCTTGGACCGAACCAAAGCCATGTCCGTGACCGTGGACTCGGCTATTCGAATAGATTTTAACACTCTGCAGAGGTTGTACGCTGTACCCACAATCTGAGTGCATCACGAGCCACTGCGCGGGTGGTGTGAAGACTCACAAAGCCATTACCCATCACAGCATCGTCCCGACTAATCGCCATGGGAGTTGTCCAGGGGTCTAGCCTCTGATCTAGGCCTCGACCGGGTCGCACACGTCTGCAGCACGTCCACCTGCTCCATGGGCTCCCATTGCATCTCCAGCCTCCAGGCGATTAACAGACTAGCTGGCGGGGTTTAGACTAAGCCGTGCCGCATACACGGTAGTGTGGTCGTACTGAATAACGGCTAGGTAGGATGTCACAAGCAACTCGGTCCTTATACGAGCCAAGGCAATCATCTCCACATAAATGAACCCACCACAGAGGCGGCATTCATCTCCCATATCACTTGTCATAAGCACACCACAGAGGCGACGCTTAATCTTCCATAAACATCATCAGGATCACCTCAGCTCTAACCCAAGTTCATTCATTCATCTTTCTTTAGTTATCACCCAACCTTACTACTACCACACAACACCAATCACGGTTTTCACATTTGCAAAAGCTAGATATAAGTAGAGCACTTAGTGATACGCAGTCCTAAGCATTTCTATAACAAGGCAATCATCCATGCGTAAATAATATTCATACATGGATATCCTAAGTTTCATAGGGAATAAATTAGGACAGGTAATATAAGGCTCAGTGGTCTTGGTCATACTACACAAAGGTTTTGCAAACATCAGGGCAATCATTTCATGCAATAAAACGGCTGCTACGGGTTGTGTTTATAAAACATAGGAGCAGTATGATCAAAGGGAAAACGGATTGTGACTTGCCTTCGTTGACGTCCTCGGGGAGTTCCTGCTCAAAGTCGCCGGCTCCTGGTTCCTGCTCCTCCTCCTCCGCGTACTCGTACTCTCCGTTAGCTACGCGACCGGCAAACAAGCAAACAAACACAAATAAATACAAACAAAATAGAGGATGAGCTCTACAAAAGATGGAACTGGTAGAAATGGATAGAGCTCGATTTTAGATGAATTTAGGAGGAAGAATCAGGTCAATCGGAGCTCGGACGAGGGAGATATGGATTTCTGAGTGCAGGCTTTTGGATTAATTCCGAAAATAAAAAGAAAAGGAAATCCAACACGTGTGGCGCTGGGCTGCTGGTATTGGGCTGGCGTGAAGAGTAGCTCAACCAGCACCTGGTTGCACTGGGCCACGTGATAGCTATATGGGCTTCAGTGGATGGTGCCCATGCTCAAGCCCACAAGAAAAGAGATCGGGAGAGGAGGTCGACACAGGGATAAATGAAGCTCCTCTGTTTCTCGTCGCCATGGCTGAGAGCTGGGAGCTCCAATCCAGCATGGGGAAGGAGGAGAGGGCGGCGAGGGAGTGGGGGAATCGAGTCCTAGGCTCATGGCTCCTCCGTTTGTGGCGTCAATTTGAGGAGAGGCTGCGGGGAGCGGCAGCTACGGCGAGGAGTGGAGGCGGCGGCCATGGCTGCCGGGTGGAGCTCGGGAGAGAGAGGGAGACGGCGATTGAGAGGGCCCGAAGGGTGGAGCTCGTGCTGGAGGCGCTCACCTGCGACTCAATCGAACCTGGGACGAGTCGGAGTGGAAGATTGATGGCGCGGCCGCCGGGATTGAGGAGGACGACGGACTGCGCGTCGACTGAGCTGGGGAAGGAGGTGGTGGCTCGGTGGTGCTGCTGGGTGGCGGAGGAGCTCGGCAAGGGGGCTATTTATAGCCGGGGACGAGCTCGAGGAGAAGGAAGGGGAAGCCTCACGAGGACGCCGCGGCGGCGACAGTGAAGCGGCTGTGCTTCGGTCGCCGGTGCTGTGCGACGCGACCGCAGCGGCAGGGGCTGCGTGGGGCGGTGCGTCGGCTAGTTGGCGGCGTGGCTCGGTGACGGGATCGCTCGGGCAGGCGTGCAGCTTTGGGTGAGGGGACGCGAGCTGCAGAGAGTGGCGAGGGACCTGAGCGGTGTGTCGCTTTGTGGCGTGCGCGGCGCAGAGCGATGCGACGAGGCAGCAAGCGGAGCGAGGCACAGGCGCGGTGCTGGAGCGGAGCGATGCGCGGCGCGGGCAAGTGGGCACGGACGGTGTTGGCGTGCGGCTTTGGAGCGACGGGACGCGAGCGCTCAGCGAGAAAAGCGGCCAGTCAGTGTGTCGACTAGCTGCTGGACGGTACAGAGCGATAGGATAGGTCGTGCAGGTGGGGGTTGGGCCGGAAAAGAAAGGAGGGAAACGGAAAGTTGGGCTGGAAACGGCCCAGAACGGGAAAGCGAGAGGAAAGGTTTTGAAAAGTTTTGAAAACTTCCGACTTTAAATTTGGATTTGTTTTGAGAATTTTTAAGGTGAATTTTCAGGGCGTTACAAACCTACCCCCCTTAAAGGAATCTCGTCCTCGAGATTCAAGCTGATCCTCAAAGAGATGGGGATACTCTTTCCTCAAAGCATCTTCTCTTTCCCATGTAGCTTCTGTTTCTGTGTGCCGACTCCACTGAACACGATACAGACGAACTGTTGAACCTCTGGTCTGACGGGTTGTTACATCCAAAATCTTAATCGGCACTTCCCGATATCGGAGGTCATCTTGTAAATCCAAAGTTTCTACAGAGACATGCTCTTCAGGGATCCTCAAGCACTTCTTGAGCTGGGACACGTGAAAGACATTGTGCACATCTGCCAACTCTGGTGGTAGCTCAATCCTGTATGCCACTGTACCGATCTTCTTCAGCACTCGGTACGGTCCGATGTAGCGCGGTGCTAACTTGCCACGGACTTGGAAACGACGTGTACCTCTAATTGGGGAAACTTTAAGGTACACATAGTCTCCAACTTGGAAACTTAAATCCCTTCGTCTTTTGTCTGAATAACTCTTCTGACGAGACTGTGCTTCCTTCAACTTCTCTCTTATTTCTGCAACCTTTTCTTCTGCCTCTTTAACAATGGAGGGTCCTGTAAGGGAACGCTCTCCAACTTCTGACCACATCAGAGGGGTTCTGCATTTTCTGCCATATAACACTTCAAAAGGCGACATCTTGAGGCTAGCTTGGTAACTGTTGTTGTATGAGAACTCAGCATAAGCTAGACTCTTCTCCCAGTCTTTGCCATAGGTCAATGCACAGGCTCTCAACATGTCTTCAAGGATTTGATTGATCCTCTCTGTCTGACCATCTGTCTGAGGGTGATAAGCAGTGCTGAAATCTAACTTAGTTCCCAGAGCAGCGTGTAAGCTTTTCCAAAACCTTGAGGTAAATTGGGTACCTCTATCAGAGACAATTCTGCTCGGTACTCCATGTAGCTTCACTATGTTGTCAATGTACAACTGAGCTAACTTGTCTCCTCCATAGTTGGTTCGTACAGGAATAAAGTGAGCGACCTTGGTGAGTCGGTCCACTATTACCCATACAGAGTTGTATCCCTTCTTTGTCTTAGGAAAACCAACTATAAAATCCATGCCTACTTCATCCCATTTCCATACAGGGATTGGTAAGGGCTGGAGTAATCCTGCAGGCTTCTGGTGTTCCGCCTTGACTCTCTGACAGACATCACATTCTGCAACAAACTTGGCTATATCTGCCTTCATTCCATTCCACCAATACTTTTCCTTTAAATCAAGATACATCTTGGTAGATCCTGGGTGGATGGAATAAGCTGAGTTGTGGGCTTCATCCATGATTATCTCTCGGAACTTTCCTTCTTGTGGTACACAGATTCTATCTTTATACCACAGAGTTCCTTTATCATCTACTCTGAAGTTTGGGGCTTTGTTTTCCCCAGTGTGGCCACGGATCTTCATTAACTCTTGATCCATGAGCTGGGCTTGTCTGATCTGTTCATCCAATGTTGGTTGCACACTTAGATTATTCACACAAGCTCGAGGCACTATCTCCAGATTAAGCTTCTTCATCTCAGTCGACAAGTGATCATTGTGGGTCATGAGGTAGTTGCAGTAGGCTTTTCTGCTTAAGGCATCTGCTACAACATTTGCTTTTCCGGGATGGTAGTGGATTTCCAAATCATAGTCCTTGATTAACTCTAACCATCTTCGTTGTCTCAGATTCAGATCTGGCTGAGTAAAGATGTACTTCAAACTCTTGTGATCCGTGTAGATCTCACACTTATTTCCAATTAAGTAGTGCCTCCAAATCTTGAGGGCATGTGTTGACGGTCCTTAGACCCAGCTTTTGACCGTCAATTAGCTCTATAAATAAGGAAGAACTAACACTTGTTACTTGCTTTTTGTTATCAAATAACCTATTTCCACGTGTACCTCTAGATTTGGATGTGCAGGTGGAAAACAGGGATTTCCAGGTGTAAACAAGGCCCAAGGCGACGATTCCAACACGTCCATCAAACGACGCTCGCCGCGGGAATATAATTCAAGGATTAAAGGCCCAGAATCACCCAGAATATCAACTGAGGCCACGCACCTGGAAAAGAGGCTAAAAGGCCGAGGGGAGCCAACCTGCCAAAGCCCAGCCCAGGGGGGGCCAGGGCCAGGTCGGCCGACCCCAAACCCTAGGTCGGCCGACCTGACAGGGAGGCCCCCTGGGTCCATCTTCTTATGGCGGTTTGCAACCGACTTCAGGAGGTCGGTTCCACCTGCAATCAATGCCACCGACCTACGGAACCGCCTCAATTCCACCGCCTTTGAGGGCTATAAATAAAGGGGTACCCCCTCCCCTTGGAAGACACACAACACAAGAGGCTCATTCCCTCCTCCACACATCCAGAGCTAGGGGCTCTCTAGTTAGGCTTAGGCTGAGTAGTTGGGCTGCCCTTTTGGCTCCCAAGTCCCTTGGAGAGTTTGGGGTATATTCCCTTGTATCCTTTTACTCTCTTTGTAAGACTTATTTCTTTATCAATGGAATATCATCGTTCTTGTAGTAGTTATGTGCTTATGCTAGTTCATCGTTCATCCTTGATCTTGGATGAACGTTCTTCGTTCGTTCATGTTCGTTCATCGTTCGTTCATCGTTCATCGATGTTCGTTCATGATCGTTCATCGTTCGTTCGTCGTTCGTTCATACTCGATCATCGGTTAACGATGATCGTTCTTCATCGTTCATCGTTCGTCGCTCGTTCTTGAGCGACGAACGCCTATGCTTAACGTAGTGCTAGCTTTGATCCTTTGTCTAAGTAATCGCTTGCTAGACCTAGTTGTTCCTTTTGCTTAGTCATCGGGTCCATTGTCTTGCAAGAGTGCTCTAGGTTTATCGCCTTGCGAGGTGCCTCGAGGGATCTAGAGTTGTGGTTAGTTACGCTAGCATGGTGCTAGGGCTTCCTTTCCACCCTTGGATGCGTGTTCGTGCCCCACGGTTTGTAGAGGTAGGCGGCAGGTGGTGACAGCCCTGTCCGTCCCTTGTAATCCTCCACGTTCGGGTATGGCGTAGGAGTATATATGAAATGTCCGGAGATTGGGGCAGACTCTGATCGCTGGATCTCCCGATGATGGCTCGGCAGTAGAACAGCTTAGTCTTGGCTTGTGTGCAGCTTAGGCTATAGGTAGATGCTACGCACGCTACTTGACGATGTACATTAGGAGTAGCAGTTCTTCTTACTTAACCTTAGTCTAGCCTAGAGCCGCCTCTCGCCTTTTATCAGAGAGTGGAAATGCCTGCTGTGTGTGTCGCACTATCCTCTATCCATACATTGCCTTACCCCTGTATTTGGATATTGGTTATGATCTATCATTTGTAACACCATGAGTATAAGTACACACTTGTCAACCACGTCTTCCTTTGGGAAAATATAAATAACGATACCCTGGAATACTCTCGGGTGAAATGCTACAACGGGTTATCCGTGCGCTTGCGGATTATCTTTTATGATTAAATACTAATAATACATATCTGGCACTCGTTGCTAGTTGTGGATTATTATGTATCCTAAGCAAGTAACTTAACCCCAGGTATTTCTGGCGCCGAACCGGGAATATTCACTCTAGGCCTAACCAGCCTAAGGTGGTGTTTTCTGTTTGGTGTAAGAAATACCAACAAGCATTTCTGGCGCCGTTGCCGGGGAAGACAATTGTTGACAAGTGTATACAATGAGTACTCATGATTACACTTGATGTGATTTAACCATTTCCATTGCAGGCTAACCTTGATCTGTTTTCTCTCTTTGATGTGAAAACAGGATAGTGTATGCGTGGATTCAACCTGCCGGAAAACTTCGTTGATAATCCAGAGTCGCTTGTAAGGAAAGTCCGCCCCGCGTCGACTCTCCCTCACAAGCAACACCCCCGACGGACGAACCCAC
The DNA here is from genome assembly GCA_012490785.1 of Eragrostis nindensis. Taxonomy (NCBI): domain Eukaryota; kingdom Viridiplantae; phylum Streptophyta; class Magnoliopsida; order Poales; family Poaceae; genus Eragrostis; species Eragrostis nindensis. The sequence goes on along the minus strand of JAAXCT010000030.1, from coordinate 317,707 downwards.
ATCATCCGCACCATCATCACTTATTGACATGGCTGATCAAAGGACCCTCCGTGACTACTCTGCTCCCTCCGTTGCCAATGTTCCCGTTGGGCCCAATGTCAACGCCGGTGACGCAAGGTTTGCAGTCAAATCAAGCCTAATCACTATGGTGCAGGCCATTCCCTTTTGTGGAAAGGCCACGGAGGACGCCAACACTCATCTCCAGCAATTCCTTGAGATATGCAACACATCGGCAACCGCCGGAGTCAACCAAGATGCCATTCGACTTCGTTTGTTTCCCCTCTCCCTCCTTGGGAAGGCGAAACAATGGTTCTATGCCAATCGTGCTAGCATTGACACTTGGGACCGCTGTTCTACCGCGTTCCTCGCAAAGTTTTTCCCGTTGGGTAAAACCAATGCCCTTCGTGGGAGAATATCAAGCTTCCAGCAAGCCAACAATGAAACCATCGCCGAGGCGTGGGATAGGCTCCAAGATTACATATCCGCCTGCCCACACCACGGGATGGAAGAATGGCTCATTCTTCAACATTTCTACAACGGGTTGACACCAACAACCCGTGGACATATGGATGCCGCTGCTGGAGGAGCCTTCTTCTCAATGACCGTTGCTCAAGCTAAAGAACTTATTGAGAAGATGGTCTCCAATCAAGGGTGGAGCGATGAACGTCTCCAACCACGCTCTAAGGGCGTACACCCTATCAAGGAGGTGGACTTATTGTCCGCAAGCTCGACCTCGTCATGAAGCGCTTGGACGACTTCAACACGCATGGTAGTGTTCGTTCACTTGACTCACGCATCACGTGTGAGGAATGTGGCAACACTGGCCATATGGGGAAGGATTGCCCCAACCATACCCATGAAGAAGCATTCTACATGAACAACAACAATGGGTATCGTCCAAGTGGAGGTCAAGGTTTTAACCAAAACCGCCAATCTTATCAAGGAGGTAATAATTTCTCTGGTTTTAATAATAATCAGCCTTCTTTGAAAGATTTGGTTTATGGCCAAGCTAAAATCAACGAATCAATCAACAAAAAGCTTGCTGCCAATGATCAGAGTTTAGAGAGTTTAAATTCAAAAATAGAAGGTCTTTCTTCCGCTTTCAAAAATCAGTTGAGCTTTAATAAAATGATAGAAACTCAGTTAGCTCAGCTTGCTGCTCTTGTTCCTTCTGCTAAATCTGGGCAGATTCCTGGGCAACCAGAATCTCCCATTGAAAAAGCTAATGTTATCACTACGAGAGGAGAAATGTTCTCTCGTGGGACTAACCATGCAGGGGAGAACAGGCAAATAAGAGGAGAACCTTCTACGATAAAATCTGATCCAGGCTTTCCAGTAATCTCTTGTGCAATCAAGAGATTCCACTTCGACTATGCACTGTGTGACCTTGGGGCCAGCGTGAGCATTATGCCCAAGGCAATCTTCGAGCAATTAAAGTACAGATTCCTCACACCAACAGCGATGCGGCTACAATTGGCCGACTCATCCTTTCGCTTTCCAATGGGGATTGCGGAGGATGTGCCGGTATTCATAAGAGGCCACACCGTCCCGGTGAACTTTGTGGTGCTTGACATGGATATTGATAAGGAAACGCCCCTCATCTTGGGACGTCCCTTCCTTAGCACCACAAAGGCCCAAATTGATGTTGGAGTTGGAGAAATCCGCCTCTACATCAATGGGAAGGAGGAGAAGTTCGAGTTTCAACCTCGGAAAGAACAATGCTCGATGATCAAGGTCAAGTATGGGCCAAACACCTCCAACATTCAAGAAGTTGAAGTGACAGCCAGGAAAACGGACAGCCTCATTGCTCTATGGAAGAACTTGGCAAAGATTGAAAATCCATCGCAGTTTCAACCAAAGAAACCTGCGACCACGAGGCCGGGATTATGGGCCAAGAAACCCGTCCCAAAGTCCGAGAAGCCACCTACACCATCAAAGATGAAACAAGTGTGGCAAGTCAAGGCGCAGCCCTCTACATCCTCATCTCCAAGGATCGGGTCCGCGCCACCAAGCTAAACCCGTTGGAGAAGTCTTAGCCCGTCGGACTTTAAACGACACGGCCCTGGCCGCCAGGAAAACCGGCATTATCATTCGGTTTGATTCTCTTTTCTTTTTGAACTTTTCCACCACATTTGCATTTGGATTTCTTTCCAAACCACTTTGCATATTTATTTCCTCCACCAAAATTTATTTGGATTTTTCCGCCAGCATATTTGAATTTTTCCCTCGCCATGCATTTAAAAATCAAAATTTTCAAAAACACTTTTGCGTTCAAAAAGACTCATCCCTGGATGAAATTTTTGGACCACCCTTGTATCATCATAGAAAAGCCAAAAATATTTTTGCATGTTGAAATTTTTCATCAACATGTCGATTTTTGAATTTTTTCGAAAAAATTTTGAATTCGAGGCAACCTTTTATTTGAAAATCTTTTTGAGCAAATATTTTTGAGGAGTTTCTGGACATAGCAACCATGGTCAATCTCCATTTGGCCGTTGGGGGCTGTGGGCCAAAGAGGGAAGCAGGTGGGCCCCAGAGGGGGTCGGCCGACCCCACTTGGCAGGTCGGCCGACCCAGGGGTGCCGTTGGGCGCCCTCCCCTTTGCCCCAACGGTCACCTGTCCTGTCCTCTTTTCGAAAATGGCCGTTATGGCTCATGTATATGAGGAGGTGGCCGGCCACAAGCTCTCTCCCTCTCACACTCTCATTTCCACTCCTCAACTCACTTCACTCCATTGCTCTCAAGTTTTCCATTGTGCTCATTGAGTTCTTGCCTCAAAATTCTGCAAAAATATTTCTCCTTTGGTTTGCTTTGCAGTTTTGTTTTGGTTTGGTTTTCCCAGTTGCGTTTTCTCGCTTGCAAGAACACCGACGGTTTCATCGATTGGTTTTCACTCTCATAACCCGTTCGGAGTTTTCGTTCTTGCGTTCTTGCTCGACCTCGCTGCAGCATGAAGCGCGCCGGCAAAGCCTTCGCCTCGCTGCTCCGGTCCGGGAGCACAGGCTCGGGTTCATCTCGACCTCGCACTCGCGCCCGCACCGCCACCGAGCAAGTGTCAAGCCCTCAACATGAAGCCGCAACGGAGGAACAAGCCAACACCGAGCATCGTCTTCTCGTCGACACCGACCTCGACTTGGTGGGCGACGAAGAGATGAGCGCCTACGAAGCTCTCCGACTCCGAACATTTGCTCCTACGCAAGCATTTGATTCGGAACTGCTGCAAAAGATTGGTATGGATGCTGAATTTTCTCGAGTATTTAAAGCAATAGGGTGGGATAAGTTTGCAAGTGTAGATGAGCAGGGTTCCCGCTTACTTACACTACAGTTTTTATGCACCCTACGCGTGGTAGATGACGGTTTTACCTTTCGGTTTTTCCGGGAGGAATATCATTTGACATGGAAAATCCTTAGTCAATGCCTCGACTTTAATTCTCGCTGCACCATTGATGTTGATAGTTCGATTCCGGGTTACTCAAAGTTAGCTTTTTGGCAAAGAATTTCTGCATCTCCTACTTGTGAGAAACCCCGAACTAATCACATTCATCATCCTACCTTGCGCTTGTTGCACATGTGGCTTGGCATTACCTTGTTTCCTAGAAGTGATATTAGGATTGTGCGCGAGGATGATCTGAAAATTCTTTATGCTATGGTTGAGAAAATAAAGATTGCTCCTGTCATGTCCATGATTGCTCAGTGGTTAGAGAATTTTAGAATGACTGGACCAATTGAGTGCACCTCGTTGATTACACGTATTGCTGCGGGTGTTGGTGCTTTGCATGATGCTAATGTTGCTTATCTTGATACACCCCGCTCTCTTATCACCGAGGATTATCTTATTCAAGGTCATACACTTAAGCATGGTCCAAATAATTCTCTCATATTCTATTATGTCGGTTATACAAATGAATTCCCGTTACCTAACCGGGAACTTCGTTTGTATGGCTGTAAAAACCTAACCACACCTCTCGAAAAAGAGGAAGCTGCACGCAGGAGTACTTCTTCTCGCAGGAGGACACGCAGGCCGGAGCCGACCGCCGACACCGGGATACCCGCACCGCAGCCCATGGCCTATGCACATGGGCCAAGCTACGGTCACGCCGGGTATGGTCCCGGTGGGTACACCACTCCACCACCGTTCGAGGTCGGCGGCTCGTCGCAGCAGGGTGCGGGCCAAGCCCAATGGACGCACCCTTCCCGCGCGCAATGGGAGGAAATCTCCTCCGATTCGACGTCCTACTCACCACGGGCCGGTGGGCGGCGTTCGTCTGCAGCTCGTGATCCATATCTTGAGCAGCAAATGAATGCGCTCACCGAGCAAATGGGACGCATCGAGACTCGAGGAGAGGACGTTGAGTACACTCTCAACCAACACGTCCTGCAGACCCATCAGTGGCAAGAAAACACAAATGCCCAGCTCACCAACCTCACCAACATGACGCAGCAGGGCCAAGCCGATATGTTGGCTTACTTTTGCCACACCGGGTTCGATCCTCGACATCACCCATGAGCAAGAACAAGCTTGGGGGGGATGCCATACCCCCCGCTAAGGTATCATGTATCGCAACTTGTATCCTTTTGTTTCTTTTGTTTGCTTGTTCTTGCACCTCTCATGAAAAATACCAAAAAAATGATAAATCTGAAAATAAAATAAAAATGACAAAACTAAAAAGAACAAAAATAGTCTTTAGTGTGGTTTCTAGTTTTTCGTAGTTTCTCTTCATATGCGAGTATGAGTGTTTAGCCTTCCTTATGTTGAGATGATGAACAGTTGCTCTGTTTTATCTCTTGTTTGTACCTAGTCACAACTTAGTGCTCTCCCAAGTTTTGAGACTTTTGGCTTATGCTTACCCAGAACTTGAAACTTGTGGGCTGCATAGTGCTTGATCTAAGTCTAAGTTGTTGTGAGATATGATATGGTACAAATAGGGCTGCTATGATCTTGTTCAAAGTACGACTTGACTTCCGAAGTTTTATTTTACAAAATACAAAAAAATGATAAAGTTCCTCAATGATCAAAATTCCTACCAAAGCCATATGTTGTTCTTACATTGCAAACCCTTACACATATGCTGCTTGTCATTGCATTGAGCTTTATCAAAATTGTGTGACCCTAGTGAGAAGCTTGTCATACTCTCATTGATCAAGATCACGTACACTCCACCTCGCATGCTAAACTTCTACACTGGAAGTTAAGCAATACCACCACACTTTCCACCAAAATAAATACTCCAAAAATTCATTGTTACCTCTCTCTCAAAATGTATCATTGGAGACATGGCTATGCAAAAGAAAGAAAAAGAATAATCCCCTGCTATACAAAAGTAGAGCATGATGAAGAAAAATGGGGAATAAAGAAAGAAAAATGTTGAGAAAAAGAAAGAAAGCAAGATAGCCATGTTCTCCTCAAAAAATTCAAAAAGAGAGAGAGGAAACAAATAAAAAGGAGTATAGTTCTTCCACCTCACCACCACCTTACACACACATGCACATCTTGATCAAGGTTGTATGACTTGCATTCTCCATGGATCCACTCTTTTGGTTCAGCAATATGTGTGATGCAAGTATGCCTCATATCATCCCTACCTTGAGCTCCACATACAAGCCTTAGAAGTAGGATGACAAAGAGGCAACACAATAATGCCTTGGTGAGGAATATACACTTATTGAGCGATTTGAGAGCATCATTTGAGGAACTTTGCTTTTATTTCAAAACTTTTGAAAACCTCCGGAAAATAAAAGTCAAACAATGGACAAGTGATTGGTGCTCTGTTATAACCGTTCTATCTCTCAACCGCCCAAGACAAGGAAAAAGCCATACGCCCCATAAGGAGTAAGGTAAAGGGTGAGTTACCATGCCAACTTTTTCAACTCAAAGGAGAGTATTTTGTTGTGTGCATGGTACCTATGAGATATGAAACATTGTAGCAACTCCTGATCAACATCCTAAGTCCTACTTCTTGCTCGGGACGAGCAAGGAGGACAGCTTGGGGGAGTTGTTGACGGTCCTTAGACCCAGCTTTTGACCGTCAATTAGCTCTATAAATAAGGAAGAACTAACACTTGTTACTTGCTTTTTGTTATCAAATAACCTATTTCCACGTGTACCTGTAGATTTGGATGTGCAGGTGGAAAACAGGGATTTCCAGGTGTAAACAAGGCCCAAGGCGACGATTCCAACACGTCCATCAAACGACGCTCGCCGCGGGAATATAATTCAAGGATTAAAGGCCCAGAATCACCCAGAATATCAACTGAGGCCACGCACCTGGAAAAGAGGCTAAAAGGCCGAGGGGAGCCAACCTGCCAAAGCCCAGCCCAGGGGGGGCCAGGGCCAGGTCGGCCGACCCCAAACCCTAGGTCGGCCGACCTGACAGGGAGGCCCCCTGGGTCCATCTTCTTATGGCGGTTTGCAACCGACTTCAGGAGGTCGGTTCCACCTGCAATCAATGCCACCGACCTACGGAACCGCCTCAATTCCACCGCCTTTGAGGGCTATAAATAAAGGGGTACCCCCTCCCCTTGGAAGACACACAACACAATAGGCTCATTCCCTCCTCCACACATCCAGAGCTAGGGGCTCTCTAGTTAGGCTTAGGCTGAGTAGTTGGGCTGCCCTTTTGGCTCCCAAGTCCCTTGGAGAGTTTGGGGTATATTCCCTTGTATCCTTTTACTCTCTTTGTAAGACTTATTTCTTTATCAATGGAATATCATCGTTCTTGTAGTAGTTATGTGCTTATGCTAGTTCATCGTTCATCCTTGATCTTGGATGAACGTTCTTCGTTCGTTCATGTTCGTTCATCGTTCGTTCATCGTTCATCGATGTTCGTTCATGATCGTTCATCGTTCGTTCGTCGTTCGTTCATACTCGATCATCGGTTAACGATGATCGTTCTTCATCGTTCATCGTTCGTCGCTCGTTCTTGAGCGACGAACGCCTATGCTTAACGTAGTGCTAGCTTTGATCCTTTGTCTAAGTAATCGCTTGCTAGACCTAGTTGTTCCTTTTGCTTAGTCATCGGGTCCATTGTCTTGCAAGAGTGCTCTAGGTTTATCGCCTTGCGAGGTGCCTCGAGGGATCTAGAGTTGTGGTTAGTTACGCTAGCATGGTGCTAGGGCTTCCTTTCCACCCTTGGATGCGTGTTCGTGCCCCACGGTTTGTAGAGGTAGGCGGCAGGTGGTGACAGCCCTGTCCGTCCCTTGTAATCCTCCACGTTCGGGTATGGCGTAGGAGTATATATGAAATGTCCGGAGATTGGGGCAGACTCTGATCGCTGGATCTCCCGATGATGGCTCGGCAGTAGAACAGCTTAGTCTTGGCTTGTGTGCAGCTTAGGCTATAGGTAGATGCTACGCACGCTACTTGACGATGTACATTAGGAGTAGCAGTTCTTCTTACTTAACCTTAGTCTAGCCTAGAGCCGCCTCTCGCCTTTTATCAGAGAGTGGAAATGCCTGCTGTGTGTGTCGCACTATCCTCTATCCATACATTGCCTTACCCCTGTATTTGGATATTGGTTATGATCTATCATTTGTAACACCATGAGTATAAGTACACACTTGTCAACCACGTCTTCCTTTGGGAAAATATAAATAACGATACCCTGGAATACTCTCGGGTGAAATGCTACAACGGGTTATCCGTGCGCTTGCGGATTATCTTTTATGATTAAATACTAATAATACATATCTGGCACTCGTTGCTAGTTGTGGATTATTATGTATCCTAAGCAAGTAACTTAACCCCAGGTATTTCTGGCGCCGAACCGGGAATATTCACTCTAGGCCTAACCAGCCTAAGGTGGTGTTTTCTGTTTGGTGTAAGAAATACCAACAGCATGCACTACTGCTGCTAACTCCAGATCATGAGTGGGATAATTCTGCTCATGAGTCTTTAGTTGCCTGGATGCATAGGCAACAACTCTACCATCTTGCATTAAGACACATCCCAAGCCTTGTCTTGAAGCATCACAGTAGACAACAAAATCTCTGTGAATGTCAGGTAGGACTAGCACTGGTGCTGTTGTCAGCCTTCTCTTCAACTCTTGAAAGCTTCTTTCACAAGACTGGGTCCATTCAAACTTCTTGTCTTTCTTGAGAAGTTCTGTCATGGGTCTGGCTATCTTGGAAAATCCTTCAATGAATCGGCGGTAATAACCCGCTAATCCAAGAAAGCTTCTGATCTCTGACACATTTGTCGGCTGAGGCCAATGGGTAACTGCTTCAACCTTCTCAGGGTCTACAGCAACTCCTTCTGCTGTCAGAATGTGGCCAAGGAAGGCAACTTTCTCAAGCCAAAATTCACATTTACTGAACTTGGCGTACAACTTGTGGGCTCTGAGTTTTTCCAAAATTACTCTCAGATGTTGCTCGTGCTCTTCGGCACTCTTTGAATAGATCAGTATGTCGTCAATGAAGACAACGACAAACTTATCTAATTCCTCCATAAACACCTTGTTCATGAGATTCATGAAGTATGCAGGTGCATTGGTTAGTCCAAAGGACATAACTGTGAACTCATACTGGCCATATCTGGATACAAAGGCTGTCTTTGGGATATCTGCCTCTCTGATCTTCAGCTGATAATACCCGGACCTCAAGTCAATCTTGGAGAAGTACTTAGCTCCTTTTAACTGATCAAACAGGTCATCGATCCTGGGCAGAGGATACTTGTTCTTGATGGTTACTTCATTCAAGGATCTGTAGTCTACACACATCCTCATACTTCCATCCTTCTTCTTGACAAAGAGAACGGGTGCTCCCCATGGGGAAGAGCTGGGTCTGATATATCCTTTCTCTTGGAGTTCTCTTAACTGTTCCTTGAGTTCTGCTAACTCTGCGGCTGCCATGCGGTAGGGTCGCTTGGCTATTGGGGCTGTTCCAGGGATAAGGTCAATGATGAACTCAATATCCCTATCTGGTGGCATTCCAGGTAACTCTTCAGGGAACACATCTGGATACTCATTTACCACTGGTACTTCTTCTACAGTCTTGGTTTCCATGGTAAACACCATCGAGTCAGGTTTACTTCCAAGGGCTTGGCAGACTACTCGGGTTCCTTCATGGTTGGTCACTGTAACTGTTCTGTCTGAACATGCTATGACACCATCATGCTTGGTTAACCAATCCATTCCGAGGATTAGATCTATCCCCTTGGATTTTAGTACCACTGGACTAGCTAGGAAGGCTACCCCACTTAGGGTGATTCTTATCCGCGAACAACCCAAGTGACACTTGATGTCAGCTCCGGGTGATCGGGTTATTAAGGGGGTTTTAAGCAGTACTGTAGGTACTTTATGCTTTTCCACAAAACTTGATGATATGAAAGAGTGCGATGCTCCAGAATCAAACAAAACTGTTGCAAGAACTGATTCAACAAGAAACTCACCAAGCACAACTCCGGGTGCGTCCTGAGCTTCCTGAGCATGGATGTGGTTGACGCGGGCACGTCCGAAGGACTGCTGTGTCTTCGCTGGCTGGTTGGAGACTTGGTTGGTTCCACGAGTGGCTCCAGACATCCTTGGTCCATTCACAGTGTTGGACTGAATGGAAACAGCTAGCTTGTTCTTGTGGGGGCAGTTGGCAATGAAGTGGCTAAGATCACCACAGTTGAAGCAAGCCTTGGGTTGGTTGGTCACTTGTCCACCGCTGTACTGCTGAGTCTTAGAGTTGTTCTGACTCTTCTGAGGAAAGCTGAGCTGACGAGAGACATTGGACGGAGTCCTGAACTGCATTGGGGCTTGACTCTTCTGACCTTGGAAGTTGGAGTTCCTAGGCCTCTGGAATCTTTCCTGCTGACGGGCTTCATGAACTGCGAACTTGCGCTTCTTCTCCTTGGACATCTCTATCATCCTTTCTTCAGTCAGGATGGTCTGGTTCATCAGGGTGTTGAAGTCAGGATAGATGTGAGGAGTCATCTGAGTTCCTAACTCTCCTGATAAACCTTTCTTGAACTTGTTCTGTTTCTTCTTGTCAGTTGAAACTTCCTCAGGGGCATAGCGAGAAAGTTCAATGAACTTGCGGATGTATTGATTCACAGACATGCTTCCTTGCTTCAGTCTACGAAACTCATCTGCCTTGAGTTGCATGGTACCTTCTGGAACATGGTAGCGGCGGAATTCTTCCACAAATTCCTCCCAAGTGATGGTTGTGGGATCATCAGTGGCTTCACAGTAGTTCTCCCACCAGGCTAAGGCTGGTCCAGTGAGTTGATGGGATGCCAGGAGAACTCTGTCTCTTCCTTCACAGTTGATAGCATCGAGCTTCCTTTGGATGTTCCTTAACCAGTCATCAGCTTCGAGTGGGTCCTCAGATCCTCCAAAGGTTGGTGGCTTGATTCGGACAAACTCAGCCATCTTACTCTGGAAACCATGCACTTGCTGCTGACGGCGTTGGTTGTTGTTGTTATTGTTGTTCTGCACAAGTGCTTCCAACAGACGGGTTTGTTGTTCCATAACTTCTACCAGGGTGGTGAGCGGAGGGTTAGGCAGCTGTCCATGGTTGGAGTTCTCAGCTTGAACTTCTGCATCTTGGTTCACTTCTTCTTCCCTACGGTTGTTGCGCTGGCGCCGTTGGCGCTGCTGGATCCTTGCAGAGCGCTTGGGCGGCATCTGTTTGAGGATAAAGGGGAAGAGCATAAGATGAGAGAAGAACCTAAGATCTTCTTCATGTTATCATTTAATTCTCTTTGTAATTTTTTTTTCCTTTTTATAAAAAGGACGCAAGGCACAAGGGCCTCGCTGGCACACACAACAAGCAATTCACACAAACAAGCAGCACTCACAGATTCATTAAAACAACAGGGGGGTACAACACTAGCGAAGAGCTTCTAGCGATTACACTGCGACTACAAGGGACAAACTAAGACTTCGGGGGTACAGACTTCCACAGACACTTTCTTGAACTCGGACCGGTAGCTTCATCCCATGACGATTGGATCTTCATCTCGGTAGACACTCAGGGGTCCTGGGCATCCATGAGGTTGGAGGCTTCTTCCAGGCCTCTAACTGGGGAATCTTCATCTGAAGCGGTGGGGAGGCGATCTTCATTCTCCCTTGGAAAAGGCTGGGTCAAAGGGAGGGGCTCTTCTTCTTCTTCTTCTTTACCGTCTGCTTGAGAGGGCGGTGGTGCAGGAAGATCTTCTGCGTACTTCCTCTTGATGTTGCTTCCCGCAGAGCAGATAGGAGTCCCATCCAAAACGGAACGTTCTCCTACTCCGGGGATATGCAGAGTCCTGCAGTGGGCACGCCTAGTGAGATAGGCGGTGCCAACTAGCTTGTTGTAGCGCTCTTCTGCGGACCTCAAGGCTTCTGCGGCAGCAACAGCACGGCTTTCTGCCTCTGCTTCACGAGCTTTGGCTTCAGCGAGCTGAACACGTAGGGTCCTAACTCGTGTCTCAGCTTCTTCGGCTCGAGTGATGCACCTTCGCAGTCTGGCTGCTGTTCCGTCATACAGCTCATCCAAGGCGAGCAGATAACGGGTCATGGTAACCACAGTGGGATCTCTTTCAGCCATTCTCAGGCCTTCAATTGTCCTCATCCTTGCAAGCCAAGTGGGGCGGTTTCTCTCCATGGGAGGGAAAAACCTCATTGGCGAGCGACCGACAGGTCTCTCATACATCTGGCACAAGTACCGAAGGGCCTTGCGTGCCACAGCTTGGTAGGTGTCCAGGAATCGTGACCCAGTAGTAGTCACGTTCCAGGGCTTCATCTCGGGGTGGTCATCACTGGCTCCAATGTGAATGGTGACTTCACAGCGCTCAGTGCCAAACTCTGCATACTCTCTTCCAACGTACTCGGCAGGCTCCATAATGCCAAGTCTGACCATGGCATCACGTAGCACCTTTGGAAAGCCAGGGGTCTCCAAGCAGTAGTCGGTCACCCATCCATCTTCTTCCATCTGTAGAGGAGGGATTAAATAAGAGTTTTGCAAAAGAGGGGGAAAGAGCTAAGGAGTTTTCCAAAATAGTTTTTGCAAATAATTTTAGCGTCCAAGCCTAGGGTCACGTCCTACAGCCAAGCACGGCTCTGATACCACCTGAAGCACCCCGGTTATCCCAGGAGCTTAAACACTTTATTATACCAGTCCCTGGATCAGTCGCTGGTACAATCAAGTCTTACAACAGGTGATATTACAAGTCGCGACCTGGCTAGGGTCGATCGATAAGCAACAAGAAAATCAAAAGATAACAAACAACAAGTACAAACCAGACCCCGATGATAACATCTAGGTCTTCAACCATAGCGGAAGCAACTAAGCGGTAGACTAAAGCCACAGGCAGCTCGGGTGCGGACGAGACCAAGCTTAATCGTCTTCCTCACCGTCGGCGTCGACGAAGTCTGGATCTTCCTCTGTAATCAGCAAGCAAGAATGAGTACAGAAGTACTCAGCAAGTCGCAACCCTTACCCTACCATCAATGGATAAAGGTATGCATTTGGCAGTAGCAAGGAAAAAGGCCATCAGGTTTGATATTGCAATAAAGCAAGTTTTACACATGCAAGGGTTCAGTTTATAAAGCATTTTAGCAAAAGCATCAAATTAAGATATTAAGGGGTTGGTCAAGTTTTACGTTGCCGGACACCCCGTCCACGACAACCTTCGGCGGAAGGCCGGACCTATTCTCAAACACAACTCACACATCAAGGAGATAGCACCCATCCCATGCTAGTTCTTGGACCGAACCAAAGCCATGTCCGTGACCGTGGACTCGGCTATTCGAATAGATTTTAACACTCTGCAGAGGTTGTACGCTGTACCCACAATCTGAGTGCATCACGAGCCACTGCGCGGGTGGTGTGAAGACTCACAAAGCCATTACCCATCACAGCATCGTCCCGACTAATCGCCATGGGAGTTGTCCAGGGGTCTAGCCTCTGATCTAGGCCTCGACCGGGTCGCACACGTCTGCAGCACGTCCACCTGCTCCATGGGCTCCCATTGCATCTCCAGCCTCCAGACGATTAACAGACTAGCTGGCGGGGTTTAGACTAAGCCGTGCCGCATACACGGTAGTGTGGTCGTACTGAATAACGGCTAGATAGGATGTCACAAGCAACTCGGTCCTTATACGAGCCAAGGCAATCATCTCCACATAAATGAACCCACCACAGAGGCGGCATTCATCTCCCATATCACTTGTCATAAGCACACCACAGAGGCGACGCTTAATCTTCCATAAACATCATCAGGATCACCTCAGCTCTAACCCAAGTTCATTCATTCATCTTTCTTTAGTTATCACCCAACCTTACTACTACCACACAACACCAATCACGGTTTTCACATTTGCAAAAGCTAGATATAAGTAGAGCACTTAGTGATACGCAGTCTTAAGCATTTCTATAACAAGGCAATCATCCATGCGTAAATAATATTCATACATGGATATCCTAAGTTTCATAGGGAATAAATTAGGACAGGTAATATAAGGCTCAGTGGTCTTGGTCATACTACACAAAGGTTTTGCAAACATCAGGGCAATCATTTCATGCAATAAAACGGCTGCTACGGGTTGTGTTTATAAAACATAGGAGCAGTATGATCAAAGGGAAAACGGATTGTGACTTGCCTTCGTTGACGTCCTCGGGGAGTTCCTGCTCAAAGTCGCCGGCTCCTGGTTCCTGCTCCTCCTCCTCCGCGTACTCGTACTCTCCGTTAGCTACGCGACCGGCAAACAAGCAAACAAACACAAATAAATACAAACAAAATAGAGGATGAGCTCTACAAAAGATGAAACTGGTAGAAATGGATAGAGCTCGATTTTAGATGAATTTAGGAGGAAGAATCAGGTCAATCGGAGCTCGGACGAGGGAGATATGGATTTCTGAGTGCAGGCTTTTGGATTAATTCCGAAAATAAAAAGAAAAGGAAATCCAACACGTGTGGCGCTGGGCTGCTGGTATTGGGCTGGCGTGAAGAGTAGCTCAACCAGCACCTGGTTGCACTGGGCCACGTGATAGCTATATGGGCTTCAGTGGATGGTGCCCATGCTCAAGCCCACAAGAAAAGAGATCGGGAGAGGAGGTCGACACAGGGATAAATGAAGCTCCTCTGTTTCTCGTCGCCATGGCTGAGAGCTGGGAGCTCCAATCCAGCATGGGGAAGGAGGAGAGGGCGGCGAGGGAGTGGGGGAATCGAGTCCTAGGCTCATGGCTCCTCCGTTTGTGGCGTCAATTTGAGGAGAGGCTGCGGGGAGCGGCAGCTACGGCGAGGAGTGGAGGCGGCGGCCATGGCTGCCGGGTGGAGCTCGGGAGAGAGAGGGAGACGGCGATTGAGAGGGCCCGAAGGGTGGAGCTCGTGCTGGAGGCGCTCACCTGCGACTCAATCGAACCTGGGACGAGTCGGAGTGGAAGATTGATGGCGCGGCCGCCGGGATTGAGGAGGACGACGGACTGCGCGTCGACTGAGCTGGGGAAGGAGGTGGTGGCTCGGTGGTGCTGCTGGGTGGCGGAGGAGCTCGGCAAGGGGGCTATTTATAGCCGGGGACGAGCTCGAGGAGAAGGAAGGGGAAGCCTCACGAGGACGCCGCGGCGGCGACAGTGAAGCGGCTGTGCTTCAGTCGCCGGTGCTGTGCGACGCGACCGCAGCGGCAGGGGCTGCGTGGGGCGGTGCGTCGGCTAGTTGGCGGCGTGGCTCGGTGACGGGATCGCTCGGGCAGGCGTGCAGCTTTGGGTGAGGGGACGCGAGCTGCAGAGAGTGGCGAGGGACCTGAGCGGTGTGTCGCTTTGTGGCGTGCGCGGCGCAGAGCGATGCGACGAGGCAACAAGCGGAGCGAGGCACAGGCGCGGTGCTGGAGCGGAGCGATGCGCGGCGCGGGCAAGTGGGCACGGACGGTGTTGGCGTGCGGCTTTGGAGCGACGGGACGCGAGCGCTCAGCGAGAAAAGCGGCCAGTCAGTGTGTCGACTAGCTGCTGGACGGTACAGAGCGATAGGATAGGTCGTGCAGGTGGGGGTTGGGCCGGAAAAGAAAGGAGGGAAACGGAAAGTTGGGCTGGAAACGGCCCAGAACGGGAAAGCGAGAGGAAAGGTTTTGAAAAGTTTTGAAAACTTCCGACTTTAAATTTGGATTTGTTTTGAGAATTTTTAAGGTGAATTTTCAGGGCGTTACAATCAGTCAGCTAGAAGAGAAACAGTTAGGAACCTTTTACTCTGCGAAACCAAATTTAGTCTGTTTGCAAGAAACTAAGTTAAGCAGCATTGATCAAAATCTAGCAACTGATTTTCTGGGACAAAGACTAGCAAACTACATATATATGCCGGCTGACAACACAAGGGGAGGGATTATCACTGCATGGGATTCGGATTTTTACAGTGTGCAACTGCTGCAGATGGGCAGCTACTCTGAAACAGTTAATGTGGAAATCCGAGGAACTCCAAACTCATTCATCCTGACAAATGTCTATGGCCCGTGTGATGATCAGGACAAGCCAGTATTTCTGCAGGAGCTGGTGGCGCTGCTGCCTCTGAATGGACAGTCATGGCTATGTCTGGGCGATTTCAATCTTATCTATGAGGCCAGTGACAAAAACAACTTAAATCTCAACAGAAGGCTTATGGGCCAGTTCAGAACTGCTCTAAACCGAAGCGAGCTCATAGAGATAGCACTGCAGAACAGGAAATATACTTGGTCAAATGAAAGACTGAATCCAACAATGTGCAAACTTGACCGTTTCTTTTGCAACAAAGACTGGGATGCTATCTTCTCAAATGTACAGCTACAAGCACTCTCATCCTCCATGTCTGATCATTGTCCACTCTACCTTGGACAAACAGTTGGACCTCCCAGGAAAGCAAAATTCAAATTTGAGAATTTCTAGGTCCGGGTGCCGGGATTTCATCAAGTGGTGCAGCAAGCGTGGGAGAAGCCAGTACATGGGCAGTCGGCACTGGTTGTCTTGAGGCAAAAAATGCAGAATGTGGCAAAAGACCTGAGAGCATGGAGTCGTTTCCATTTCAAAAACCTCAACCTGCAAATGGAAATCGCCCAAAACATAATCCTCAACTTGGGTCAGGCACAAGAATCAAGGAACCTCACTGTGGAAGAAAGGGAACTGCGCCAAGCTCTTAAACTGCGTGTTCTGGGACTAGCAGCGGTACAGCGAGCGAGGCGACGACAAGCATCAAGAGTCCTCTGGCTCAAGGAAGGCGATGCCTGTACCCGTTTTTTCCACCTCAAGATGAACGGTCGACGCCGTAGGAACCACATTGTGCATTTGCAACGACCGGACAACACTTTCATCTGGAAGCACGAGGAAAAGGAACAAGCCCTGCATGAGTACTACAAGGATCTGCTGGGAACATGTGTACCGCGTGATTTGACCTTTGATTGGCAACGACTGCAATTGCCAAAGCTACAGAACAGTGGAATAGACCTCCCATTCTCAGAAGCGGAGATCGAAGCGGCAGTCCGCCAATTACCAGCAGAAAAGGCACCAGGGCCAGATGGGTTTACGGGCACTTTCTACAAAAGCTGCTGGCACATCATCAAGCAAGAAGTTTGCAGCGCTTTCAGTGCGCTATATGCAATGCACACTGGCCCGCTGCACCAAGTTAACACAGCAGAGATAACCTTAATCCCAAAAAAGGACATCTCACTAATGGCGAAGGACTTTAGGCCAATCAGTTTGATTCACTCTTTCGCCAAGCTGGTCTCTAAGGTGCTAGCACTCAGATTGGCGCCACACATCGACAGCCTCATCTCCAGATCACAAAGCGCATTCATCAAAGGAAGGTGTATACAAGACAACTTCCTGTATGTCCGCAATCTGGCCAGGGCATACCACAAAACCAAGACACCAGCGCTCCTATTCAAACTAGACATTTCAAAAGCATTTGATACAGTGTCTTGGGAATATATGCTAGAGGTGCTATCACAGAGGCTCTTCCCCTCAAGGTGGCGAGATTGGCTGGCGCTACTGTTTGTCTCTTCTTCTTCAACCATCCTCCTGAATGGCGTCCCTGGTCCGCAAATCAACCACAAAAGAGGTCTCCGACAGGGTGACCCACTTTCACCGTACTTGTTCATTCTTGCAATCGATACGCTGCAGCGAATTTTTGATTTGGCAACTGAAGATGGGCTCCTCACGCCATTGCGGGGAAGACAGGCAACTCTACGGCTCTCTTTATATGCAGATGATGCTGTGGTTTTCACTAACCCAAATCCGGAAGATGTCAGGGGTGGTTCAGATAATGGAGCATTTTGGCAGAGCAACGGGCCTGAGAATCAATATGGAGAAAAGCTCGGTGGCAACAATAAGATGTGCAGGAATAAACCTACAGGAGGTCCTTCAACCTTTCACTGGACAGCAAGTGCCCTTCCCCCTCACCTACCTTGGACTGCCGCTCACTCTAGGCCGGCTACGCCTTGTACATTTACAACCAATCCTAGACAAAGGGCGAGCGAAAATGGCAGGATGGAAAGGGAAGCTGATCAATATAGCCGGCCGGCGTGAACTGGTGAAATCAGTGCTAACTTCCATACCCATCTACCTCCTCACAGCAATGAGGGTACCCAAGAAATTTATCCATGAACTTGACAAAGCTAGCAGAAAGTTCCTGTGGGCTGGTGACGAGAATTTGACTGGAGGCAAGTGCAAAGTGAACTGGAAGAAAGCATGTATGCCACTTGAACATGGGGGACTTGGCCTCAAACATCTTGGTTTTTTCAGCAGGGCTCTCCGGCTTCGCTGGCTTTGGTTTGCTTGGAAAGACACTCACAGGCCTTGGGTAGGCATGGAAGTGCCGGTTGATGATTTTGACATTGCCCTCTTCACAGCAGCAACACGAGTGCAGATTAACGACGGGAATAGGGCCTTATTCTGGGTCTCCTCATGGCTGCAAGGTACATCACCGGCCACTCTCTTCCCTGCCCTCTTCAAGCACAGCAGAAGAAAAAGAAGAACGGTTAAGGAGGCATTGGAAAATGATAACTGGATAAGGGACCTAGCCCATAACCTGACGGTGGACCTCAATGTCGAGTACATACTCTTATGGGAGATGGTACAAAATATGAGACAACACATCAGACCTGGACAAGATGAAATCACCTGGACATTGACTGCCAATGGAGAGTACTCTGCAAAGTCAGCATATCTCCTGCAATTCCAAGGATCAACAACATCGGCCTCACATGTTAAGGTATGGAAACGTTGGGCGCCACCTCAGTGTAAATTTTTTGTGTGGCTGCTGCTACAGCAACGGATCTGGACGGCAAATAGGTTGCAGTTGAGAGGATGGGAAAACTGCTATTTCTGCCAAATGTGTGAGCGAAACCTTGAGACGCCCAAACACCTCTTCAATGAATGTCAAGTGTCGCGTGAAATCTGGAGCAAAGTGGCGCAATGGGCGGGACAACAGACCCTGCACCCAACAAACTGGACAGTGACTTCGAGCTTGGAAGAATGGTATATCTCACTGTCCAACTGCCACAGCAGCAGCAAGGGGGTCGCATCCTTGGCTATGCTCACGATCTGGTCCATCTGGAAGGAAAGAAATAACCGGGTTTTCAACAAACGCTTTCGATCAATCCAACAGGTGGTCGATTCCGTGCAAGACGAAGCGAGACAATGGATAATGGCCGGTGCGCGAAATCTGAGGGAAGCATTGCCAGCTGAGACAGGTAGTATGCCATAGATTCAGGGTCTCGCCTGTAGCTCATCCAAATTATGTAACCGGTCTTTAGCTGTTTCTATGCCTGTTGGGGAACGGGACGTGCCTAGGCAGCCCACAAAACGTTCCTGATGCGCCTCTGGTGCACAATGTAACCTGCTTCCTGCTTATTAATATACGCCGCGGCAATTGCCCCGGGTCTTTCAAAAAAAAAAAAAAAAAAAAAAACCATTCTCGTTACCATATAGCTCATCTAGGTAGTCAAAGAACTGGTCACCGATGTCGGTGATTACCATCATGATAATGAGAGCTATGATCTGCGTGAAAGTGCTATGGCTTCTTGAGTTTTGAAGTGTTCCACTTCAATGCCTTCCGCTGGAAGAAGAGAGCATAGCTTCTGACGCCATGGCTCTGAATTATCATATGTTCCACTTTCCCTTGCTGTCCTGAGAGACACATCAGATGCAGCTAGGTGATCTATTAGCTCCTCTTCAGTGTACTTTGGGAGAATTCCTTCAAAAATGACCTTTTTGCGTGAGACGGCACAGAAGAGGAAAACTATGCGCTCAATGGGCACACCTATGAGACATTGCACAGTCTCACGGCTAGTGTTTTGGTCAAAGATGGAGACATTGACAAAGGCATTCGCATAAGACGAGTGCACAAGACCACATCGAATTATGTCACGAGGTTCACCCCACAATTGCATTATGCGATGAAAGTGGAGTAGGTGGTCAAGGTATGCACCATTCTTGTGGTGACGCTCACCGGCACCAGCTGAGCGTACGATGGATAGAAATTCTTGGACTTTGGGATCAGTTTTATCGATCTCATCCCTAAGGAATGGTCGAGCAGCTGCAAGCAGGGATGGAAGGTCCTTCCTATGGGGTCCTTCCTGGGTTGACATGCTTGGAGATGCAATGGTTTCTGTTGGTTGTGGTGAAGTTTGATGGGGACTGGTGTATGGGTGGATACCTCTATTTATAGTCTTGTATGGAATATATTAACCCTTCTAAGATCTAACATATGCTTTTCTTTGATTGGTTTTACGTTACTACATGCATACCTTTTTTCTATCATGAACTAGATACAACATATGGTTTTCTTTGATTGGTTTTATGTTACTACATGCATACCTTTTTTATCATGCTTTACTATGAAGGGAACATATGACTTAGTATATCCATATATTTTAGATACTATCGAAGTGAACTAGGACATTTTTCTTTGATTGGTTTTCTGTTAGATAATGCATGCAGGCACACCTTTTTTCAAGCTTTACTATGATAGGAACATATGTGCTAATCCATCCAAACCTTTCTAGTACTAGCGTTAGAATCTTTTTTTTTCTTTGATTGCTTTTGATTTCCGAATTGTACAACTTTTTATTCGTGCTTTACTATGAATGGAATATAGTAGGATGCTTTTCATTGATTGGTTTTCTATTTTGGATATTGTAAATATTTTTTATTGTTTCTTTTCTATGAAGAAAACATATCTGCTAATAGATACAAAAAATTCAGGTACAATACAAGTGAACTAATACGCTGTTCTTTGATTGGTTTTGTATTAAATATTGCATGCATGATTGTTTATTCATGATTTGTTATAAAGGAACATATTGCTAATGCATCCAAAATTTTCAGGTACGGAAGAATGGGATGCCTTTTGTTTTATTGGTTTTGTGTTTGAAATAGTGTACTGATTTTCTTATTCATGCTTTGCGCTGATGGAAACGAAAGCGATAATACATCCAACCATTTTTCTTTCAAGGTGATAAGGATGTTCCCAGAGGCTATGATTTTAATTTCCAAGATATAACCTACAAAATGTAAACATTTCTATTTATAGGTGCATGCATGTAACTATAGGATTCCTACCCTTTTCATGATTCAAACTAATAATATGGACATCAATTATATTAATTAAATTATATATGTAAGAGTAAGAATCAATCCTTTTGACATTGATGCAATCATCTTGTGGCACCATTGAACCATTTCTAGAGTTTGAATAAGTTTTGACTAGTGTTAGACACATGTTTTATTTTGCTCATTTGCAAAAAGGAAAAGAAATGGTGCGTCCTTAGTTACCTACTCTACCGGTACTAACCATTCTATGACCGGTTTTGTATTAGATGATGCATGCGTGCACACCTTTTTTCATGCTTTACTATGATGGGATCATATGTGCTAATACATCCAAACGTTTCTAGTACTAGCGAACTAGAATTCTTTTTCTTTGATTGGTTTTCAGTTTCAGAATTGCACATCTTTTTTATTCATGCTTTACTATGAAAGGAAAATCCATGTCCTAACAAATCTAACAATATTTCAAGTAGAATACAAATGAACTAGGATCCTTTTCTTTGATTGGTTTTGTGTATTTGGCATTGCATACACACATGCAGACCTTTTTTTCATGCTCTGTTATGAAGCTTATATCACTACAAGAAAATTACCCTGGCACTACGGCTCAAAAGTGTTGCAATATAGGTATTTTTGATGCAATATTAATTGCAACTAAATATAGGCGTTGGGAGGTGTTGCAAGTGCGGCCGATGCAATAGGGTATCGCAACACCTTTTTGAGACATTGCCATAACTTTGGTGTGTTGCAACGATGTGTGGTGTGTGGCGATAGCTTGCATACGCAACGCCACAATCGTTGTTGCTATAGTGGTTATTGCAACAACGTATGGTACAAATTTTGAATTGAAAAACACGTTTTAAAAATAGCAAAAATATTTTTTAATGGGGGGAGGGCCCATCAGCCAGCCCATCCGTTACCATCATCAAGTTGCAAGTGTGGCATTTTTCACACACTACGCGGCCGGCAAGATTCGAACCCACAACCTCTAGCTTGCACATGGAGCCCCTCTACCACTACACCACAGCATCACATGTGCCCATGTTCTGTTTTGAATCCAAATATATTAGATTAAACCAAGTGTCAAGTGCTTGTTTGAGGCTCTAAATGAATTGTTGCAAAAAAAATGGTGGCATTAGCCCTAAAACCTTGTAGTGTATACATTGTATATACATCAAAACTTCTCCGATACAAGTGAACTAGGATGCTTTTCTTTGATTGGTTTTGTACTTCGGATGTTGTACATATTTTTTTATTGTTGCTTTTCTATGAAGAAAACTGTTGCGATAGTAGATACGAAAATTTCAGTTACAGTATAAGTGAACTAGGACTCTTTTCTTTGATTGGTTTTGCATTAAACATCACATGCATGATTCTTTATATATATACATGCTTTGTTATGAAAGGAACATATGTGCTAATACATCCAAAACTTTAAGGAACCGATGAATGTGATGCTTTTTGTTTGATTGGTTGAGTTTTAAATAATGTACTGATTTTCTTATTCATGCTTTGCATTGAAGGAAACAAAAGTGATAACGTATATCCAAAATTTTCATTGTACAAAGTGATAAGGATCTTGCCAGTGACTATGATTTTTCAACTAGTATATAACTACAAAAATGTAAACATTTATGTTGGTACGTTCCTATAACTATAGAATTTCAACCTTTTTCCTGATTCAAACCAATAGTATGTAAGAATCTTTTACTTATCCCAATGTGGTCGCATTGGGCACCTTACATGAAGCCACGTCAGTAAAAATAATATTCACCGTTTGATGAAGCACGAATGGTAAATAAAGAATGCTGAAGTTGGACATCGACTCGTCCTCTAGACACTTCCCGATAGTACGTCAGCCAGAGTCAAAAATCCCCGCACGGTGCACGTCCCGGTGGGCTGCGGCCTCTCTGTGCCGCGCACTCGGAGGCCGAGTGCTTCGCTCTAACGACCTGCACCATGGCATGCTACGGGCCTGCAGCAGCACCAACATCAAGTTTGCCTCTGGTTTACAAGTTCACATGTTCAGTGCATCTTAATTGTAGCAGATAAGTTCTGGATGTGCTCTTGTCTACTACCGAGTACTTGATTATTTTACAAACTTTGTCAGATGTCTCTGTTACCATGCTACGCAGGCTGCAACCGGCCTAAAGCAACATTCAGCTATATGTACCTCCTTTTTCTTTTTTTTTCTTTGTTTTATTTACTGTGGTTTTGTATGTCAACTGATTCTATATTGTTTTTTCCCACAAACTAACCAACGAGAACCACTAATACTATATAATATAATCCTTTATATACACCGCCCTCAGGATCAATTTATATCCCCATTCTATCAAAACCACCATGTTTAAAAGGTATACAGAGCGCGTTTGGTTCCCTGCCACAACGGGCCACGCCACCGCCGCCCCCGCCACAGAGTGTGGCGGGCAAAATCGGCGCCATCATCTGTGGCGAAAAGGCAGCAGGTTTTGTACTACGTGCACTGTTGGTGGCAGGCAAGCAAACAGCTGCTTCTTTTGCTGTGGCCGGCCATTATGTGGCGTGGCGTGTTGTGGCCACAAAGCAAACACGCCCACAATCATAAACTCCCTCCATTCTCTGTGATTTGGCACCATTGACCTTTTCTTTAAATTTAACCAATAGTATATCTTTAGTAGCTATACACTTGGTACACTTGGGAGTAGAATTGATTTTTAATTTAAGTAATTAGTTACTTGGACTGAAATGGGTATATATATTTTTATTTATTTACACAGTTTTATAGAAAAGACTAATAGTCAAACTAATGAAAATTTTGAAGGTGTCAAATATTTAAGAACGGATGGAGTATGTTTGTGCACTTTACTATCATAAATGTTTCTATCACAAAGTGGAATTCATTATCTCTTTATTCGACAACCAAAAGCTGTCTCTGTAAGTAAAGATTTAATGGTCCATATGATTTGAGCTTGCTGTTTTTGCCACAATTTATGCCATTTTCTTTCTGTTTGGAAAATGCCAATTTTGTTTGCTAATGTTGATCAACAGTTTATAAAGTTATAGATGAGCTTGAATAAAAAATATATAAAACCATTTCCTATACGAGTCTTACATATTTCAATGTTTACGAGTCTTACATTGAGCTGTCCCTATACGGAAAATATATAAAACCATTTCCTTGCAATTTTCAGTTTATTTAAACATGCTCAAATGGGACAACTTAACAAGCAATCAGGCGCGGCAAGCCGCGCTATCTTTCTAGTAATAATCAATCCTTGGCATAGATCCCAATCACACATTTGAACTATTTCTACCAAAATTGAATGAAAGAGACTCCATACCTTGGAATGTTGAGAAATCCCTGTTTGAGGGGAGCGGCAACTTCTCTGCTTTCCCCAAAATCCACTTTACGGAGAATCAAAGGGTGCTTGCCTAGGAAGCTGCGGCTATACAGAAAACCGATGGCATGATCTTTGGTGGAGCTTTGCAAGCGAGCTCTCATGCGGTGATGAGAGACGGGAGTACGGTGTCCCGACGCGCGCAAGACCATGAAGCACTGTGGCAGCCCAGTGGGGCATGACTTGGAAGTGCAGCGGCGGGCGAGGGCACGCAAGAGCTGGAAGTGTGGCGGCGGGCCGGAGTGCGCGCGACCTGTAAGCGCGGTGGTGGGCAGGGGCACGCACGACCTAGAGGTGCGAGGGAAGGCCGGCGGCCCAGCGCGCCCGCAAGCTCGACTCTGCTACCGTTGGTAGGGGAGAAGGACACGAGGTTGGCTCTGCTGGCGTCGAGGAAAGGGAGAGGGGTGCGATGGCAACGAACGAGAAGGCGGAGGCACATGACGAGGCGAATATACCGGGAATGGACCAAGACATCGCTTTTCACTTTTTAGTGGAACCGTCGGTTTTCCAGCTTTTAGCTCCTTTAAATAATTAAGATTTGATACAGATTTAAATGGTTCGTTAGCTAACAACGAGGATTATAGTGTGTCAGATTTTGAGACGTAGCTTTCAAATCCATCGATTGTCAGCAGCCCACATAGAGGGTTGGTAGCTGACCTAATGCTCGTAAAAATCAATCTCTTAATATAAATCAAAATGTTACTTGTGTCCCTTCTACAAAGTGTGTAGTTCTAAAGAAAGGCACCCTAGGGATACAAGCGAATAAGTTTAGGCCATTGTTACTTGTTTCCTTTTGCACATTAACAAAAGGGAAAAAATATTAATGCAACAACTTTTTATTCAAAGAAATGGAAATAATAGTTTCTATCAACAGCTCCAAGATGGACCCACTAGGCCACTAATAGGATTTTGTTGCAGATAATTTATCATTTTCATAATAATTCCTAATGCCTATATTTAGGAAATATTACTGCTAATGCACAAACTCCTTTTTTATTTGTCTCAAGCTATTATCTACTAACGTAGAAATGCATTCACTCATTCAATGATTGCCCCAAATTGTACAGATCAAGATGTCATTAGATATTTTTCAAGTGGATTCAGTGTTGACCACAAAACTGCAGAATAGTTTGCATCGATTTTTGGCTTCTGTTATGAACTAGATCTTGTAATGGCAATATCGGTTTTCAACTGGGGCAAACTAGCTGCAACTATAACTATCGTTGCATCCCTTTTGTGACGGGGTTGGCAACATCCGTGAACAATAGTTTCAAAGTGATACATCATTCTTCTATAATTAACTTTCAATCATAAATATCATGGTTTGGCAGCGCCGACGTCTACATGGCATAAACCTCCTCGACACGCCTCGACAAGACAATCCACCACAGCTTCATGACCCTTCAAGATACCTATGGATGAGCATCTGGGCAAGAGCGACCGACTAAACAGCTTGCATTGGAAGTTGAAACAACATGAACGGCTCGTTCCAAAGCTCCAGCGAAGAGCGACGAAGAACCAAAGAAGTTGAGGCAATGAAGGAAAGAGAATGCCCCAGAGGTTGTTCGATAAGTGGCCTACAACACACCACGGATGCCACCTGAAGACCACCACACCATGTAAACGAGGCGAGCGCCGACCCTGGCTCTAGAAGTAAGGCATGCATGACGACCTAGAGCTTCACCCAGGAGACACCCGAAGCGACCTCAGCGACCTGCGACCTGATACATAGCATAACACCTGACACCTCAGCATGACCTGGCAGACCACACGATAAGGAGGCACAGGACATGCCCGAAGACGTCAATGATCAGCGACCCCAACCGTTATCTTGTAGCCCGACCTCCAGCTTGGGCACGGAAACGAACGAGCCACAAAGCAACACCACAACTACGAGACGAGAAGAACAAGAACGACCAACGCGAGCCTAGGGCAGCACCGCAACTATGAGACGACGAGTCCGACATGTGGGTGGGGAGGTTGGAAGCTCTCACAGACCGACACAACAACCGTACGAAGCAAAAGGGAAGCCATGAGCGGCGACGGTGACCCCACATCACTTGAGCAACGAAGAAAACGCCAAGATGTGGCCCACCATCCAACCTGAAGCGAGGAGGGCGGAGAAAGGGGGCGTCGGTGCTGGCAGAAGGGCCAAGAGAGCAACAAGGCGACCCAAATTACGCTAACAGCCGGGCTCGAGCACGAGCAGATAAATCTGCGCGGAAACTGCCAGATCCGCCTTGGTGCCCACTCCAGCACCATGCACGACCATGACAAGTAGGAGGGGGGGGGGGGGGGGGGGGATAAACGTCGACTCGCAAGGGCCATTTCGACCACACCCTTCGGAGCACGAGTCACGACCATGAAAAAGGTTATCAACCTTAACCCATCGTGGGTGGTGCTCGAAGGAAACCACCATCACGGAGCAAGCAGAAAGACGACCTAGCCCTAGGTGTGCTCCATGACATGACAAACTTGCCACGCAAGAGCACCACATTCAAAAACCTCGGCACCCCGCCTTGGTGTCGATCACAAGAAAGAGGGTAGGCGTGACCAGACAGGAGGCGCCTTGTAACACCCTGCGTTCAAAATCCGCTTACCGCCCAGCCCCCACGTGGGGCGGGCACGCGCATGCACATAGCACCTCTCTTACACTTTCATCCTCGCTTTGAGTAAAAGGGTTAACCCGAAGGTCCTATGCTTGGAACCAACAAGGGTTATATGCTGACCCTCACCCACCTAAACAAGCCATGTGGGACTATTCTCACAACCACACCACTTACCGGTGAATGTTCAAGAAGGCAAATTAGTGAAGCACCCCGGTTATCCCAGGAGCTTAAACACTTTATTATACCAGTCCCTGGATCAGTCGCTGGTACAATCAAGTCTTACAACAGGTGATATTACAAGCCGCGACCTGACTAGGGTCGATCGATAAGCAACAAGAAAATCAAAAGATAACAAACAACAAGTACAAACCAGACCCCGATGATAACATCTAGGTCTTCAACCATAGCGGAAGCAACTAAGCGGTAGACTAATGCCACAGGCAACTCGGGTGCGGACGAGACCAAGCTTAATCGTCTTCCTCACCGTCGGCGTCGACGAAGTCTGGATCTTCTTCTGTAATCAGCAAGCAAGAATGAGTACAAAAGTACTCAGCAAGTCGCAACCCTTACCCTACCATCAATGGATAAAGGTATGCATTTGGCAGTAGCAAGGAAAAGGCCATCAGGTTTGATATTGCAATAAAGCAAGTTTTACACATGCAAGGGTTCAGTTTATAAAGCATTTTAGCAAAAGCATCAAATTAAGATATTAAGGGGTTGGTCAAGTTTTACGTTGCCGGACACCCCGTCCACGACAACCTTCGGCGGAAGGCCGGACCTATTCTCAAAAACAACTCACACATCAAGGAGATAAGCACCCAACCCATGCTAGTTCTTGGACCGAACCAAAGCCATGTCCGTGACCGTGGACTCGGCTATTCGAATAGATTTTAACACTCTGCAGAGGTTGTACGCTGTACCCACAATCTGAATGCATCACGAGCCACTGCGCGGGTGGTGTGAAGACTCACAAAGCCATTACCCATCACAGCATCGTCCCGACTAATCGCCATGGGAGTTGTCCAGGGGTCTAGCCTCTGATCTAGGCCTCGACCGGGTCGCACACGTCTGCAGCACGTCCACCTGCTCCATGGGCTCCCATTGCATCTCCAGCCTCCAGGCGATTAACAGACTAGCTGGCGGGGTTTAGACTAAGCCGTGCCGCATACACGGTAGTGTGGTCGTACTGAATAAACGGCTAGGTAGGATGTCACAAGCAACTCGGTCCTTATACGAGCCAAGGCAATCATCTCCACATATATGAACCCACCACAGAGGCGGCATTCATCTCCCATATCACTTGTCATAAGCACACCACAGAGGCGACACTTAATCTTCCATAAACATCATCAGGATCACCTCAGCTCTAACCCAAGTTCATTCATTCATCTTTCTTAAGTTATCACCCAACCTTACTACTACCACACAACACCAATCACGGTTTTCACATTTGCAAAATCTAAGTATAAGTAGAGCACTTAGTGATACACAGTCCTAAGCATTTCTATAACAAGGAAATCATCCATGCGTAAATAATAGTCATACATGGATATCCTAGGTTTAACAGGGAATAATATAGGACAGGTAATATAAGGCTCAGTGGTCTTGGTCATACTACACAAAGGTTTTGCAATCATCAGGGCAATCATTTCATGCAATAAAACGGCTGCTACGGGTTGTTTATAAAACATAGGAGCAATATGATCAAAAGGGAAAACGGATTGTGACTTGCCTTCGTTGACGTCCTCGGGGATCTCCTGCTCGAAGTCTCCGGCTCCTGGTTCCTGCTCCTCCTCCTCCTCGTACTCGTACTCTCCGTTAGCTACGCGACCGGCAAACAAGCAAACAAACACAAATAAATATAAAAGAAATAGAGGATGAGCTCTATAAAAGATGTAACTGGTAGGAATGGATAGAGCTCGATTTTAGATGAATTTAGGAGGAAGAATCAGGTTAATCGGAGTTCGGACGGTGGAGATATTGATTTTCTAGTGAAGGCTATGGATTAAATCCGAAAATAAATTCGAAAATGAAAATATCAGCACGTGGGCTGCTGCTGGTGTTTGGTTTTCAGGCTAGCAGGCCTTCTGGTCGCATGGGCCTGCGGGGAAAGGTATATGGGCTTAAGCTTGACTGGGTTAGCTTGGCCCAATGGGGTTTATTGGCCCAACAGAGAATTAGATCGGGAGAGAAGATGGGATCGATACAGGACGTTCTTCTCTTCTGTTCAGACGCCATGGACAGACTCCATGAGCTCCCAAATCAGCCTGGGGAGAAGGCAGGAGGGCGGCTAGGATTTGGGGGAATCGGAGGAGTAAGCCACGGTGGTTCCATTTGAGGCATCAATTTGAGGATTGGTCGTGGGGAGCGGCAGCTGCGCCGGCGTTTGGTGGTGACGGCCATGGCTGCTCCATTGAAGCTCGGGAGAGAGAGAGAGAGCGATTGAGCGGTCTGGGGAGGTGGAGGTGGTTCTGGTGGTGCTCACCTGCGGCTCGGCCGGGGTAGAGGCGAGCTACAGAGGGAAATCGACGGCGCGACCACCGGGATTGAGGAAGGCAGAGAACTCTGCCTCGTTGGAGTTGTGGCAGGGGGTGTTGGCTCGGTGATGGTGGTGTGGGGCGACGGAGGAGCTCGCAGGAGGGGCTATTTATAGCCGGAGGCGAGGGGGAAGCTCGCCGGCAAGGATTGATGGCGGGGCCGACGGCTTCGCGTGTGGACGCCCCGGCAGAGCTGGTGATGCGAAGGCGTTGCTGTGCTCGGGTCGTCGTTGCTGTGCGATGCGACCACGGAGGCAGAGCAGGGCAGGGGCGGTGCGTCGCTTGCGGCGTGCGCGAGCAGAGTGACGGGATTGAAGCGGCAGCGGCGTCGGCGTGCGGGTTATGGTGAAGAGACTCGAGCGAGCAGCGGGGAAAGCGGGTAGTCGGTGCGTCGTGTTGTGGCGTGGCTGGGGCAGAGTGATGAGACAGAAGCGGCAGCGGCACAGGCAAGTGGGCACGGACGGGCGCGCCGTGCGGCTTTGGAGCGACGGGACGCGAGCGCTCAGCGAGAAAAGCGGCCAGTCAGTGTGTCGTCTAGCTGCTGGACGGTACAAAGCGATGGGATAGGTCGTGCAGGTGGAGGTCGGGCCGGAAAAGAAAGGAGGGAGACGGGAAGTTGGGCTGGAAACGGCCCAGAACGGAAAAGCGAGAGGGGAAAGATTTTGAAAAGTTTTGAAAACTTCCGATTACAGTTTCGATTTGTATTTAAATTTTCAGGGTGAATTTTCAGGGCGTTACAATTAGTGGATCAAAGCCAGCCGCAACACACCACTCATTCAACAACAATGTCTCCTGGGCCACTTGGGCCGAAACCACTACTAACAGGCTACAAATGGGCTGGGGTGTTACAGTCACCCCCCTTAAGGGCTGACGTCCTCGGCAGCACACCGCATACACGGCAAATGGGTACCTAAGATCTTCCCTCGGTGCACGGCCATGCCATGCCCTCTCCACGGGCAATGACACACATGTGCACGTGCAGACTTTGGTTGATGGTGATGACTTGGATCTGAACGCTTAAAATTCAATCAAGATTGAAATGTGTGTGTTGACAAAATTGGATATGAAGCTTGCAGACTTTGGTTGATGGTGATGACTTGGATCTGAACGCTTGAATTTTTGTATTTTTGAACAGGCAAGGGGCTCATTAAGGTGATCTAAAATACAAAGAACAAAAGAAGCGATTTTCTAGGATTTAAAGGCGTTGTGCGTTCAGCGGGAGGCGACGTGGCCGTCGACAGCGAGGCGCCAGTGGTGACTTCATCAATCTCGATGATTTGCCAGCTCAGTCTTCGAAGATACTCATAGGGGTAGGGTTTGCGTATGTTAAGGGTGAGTGTGCGTGCGTTGTGAGTGTCTGAGTTGTACTGTGTAATTCTAAAAAAAAAAAAAGCGATTATATATGGTAAAAAGAAAAGGAACGCCCAGCTCTCTAAACGAAGATTATGACATATAATGCTGCAAGTGGGCCTCCAATGTCTTCAGGGGTCTCACATGTCAGTGTCTCTTCTGGTTCCTGCCTACCTAGCAATCACCATAGTACTTCCATTCCGACATTCCCCTGTCCGTCCCACCCGACTGCTGCCAAAATTTCCCCAAATCCGCCTCGCCCGCTCAGCCCTAACCTCATCTTCGCAGCTTCCTGCACGGCTGCACCTCACCCGATCAGGTCACAGCTTCCTGCAGGTACAGCTGCATCTCATCTTCGCTGCTGGTAGGGTTTTGGGGCTTCTCTCAAGTTTGCTTTCCTGCACACCCGATCAGATCGAGCCTCCGTCTCTTCGTAGCCAGGGATTTTTGGGGTTCAGGACGGACGAACTCGGTGGATTCGTTTTGTTCCTCATTTCGGCCACGAGAAATCAATCTAGGATGCTCCACTGATTCCGAATTCCAGAGGTATAATCAATCCGCGAGCTACAAAGATTTGTAGAGGGTGGCAACTAGCAAGTGACGGAGCTGGAATCCACGTTGTAGGATTATTTGTTCATATTTCTTCTTTTTCTTTCCAGGATCTGTTCAACGTGATGCCGCAAGAGAAACGGAAGGTCTATCGCCGGCGCAAGAACCGGAGGGTGCCTCTTGTGGGGATCGAAGACCTCCCGGATGAGATCTTGCAGCACGTGCTGTCGTTCCTGCCGGTGAGGGAGGCAGTGCAGACCTGTGCGGTTGCCAAGCGCTGGAGCCAGCTCTGGAAGTCCCTGCCTGGCCTGCGCATGATCTGGAGAACCGAAGATGAACAGATTTGTTGAGTTTTTGATGCCGCCTCGCAATCGTAACGTGCCACTTAACTTTTGTGAGATCAGTCTCAGCGACTTTGAATGCAAGTCCGAGCCAAATGTCGACTTTTCGATAGAACAAGCTCTGCTGCCTCAAGTTCGTTTTCTCAGTGTGGAAGTTTCTTCTCTTTACTTTGGAATTTGGCTTGATGACACACCACTCATTTCCAAGCACTTATAACCAGGCTAAAGATTCGGTTCGTAATGGTACAAGACAAGTTTCTCGATTTCTCAAGCTGCCCAGCGCTGAAGAATCCACTATAACAAAAAAGGTCTGTAGCGACGCAACCAAAAAAAGAATAGCGGCGGACTTAAAAGAAATCCGCCCCTATAGACCCGTTGAGAGCCAAAAGTAAACGAGCCGCCGCTACTAGGCCTCTGTAGCGGCGGCCCAAGATGTGGGCCGCCCCTACAGACAACCTGTAGAGGCGGCTCACAATGTGGTCCGCCTCTACAGACATCTGTAGAGGCGGACCACATTGTGAGCCGCCTCTACAGGTTGTCTGTAGGGGCGGCCCATAATATGGTCCGCCTCTACAGGGTGTTTGTAGCGGCGGTTTTAAAATATTTCTTACGACGGATCACGAGCAGTCCGTCCCTACAAATTTTGATGACGTCATCGATCCGTAGCTCATTCTCTCAACCAATCAGATGTGAGCACACGGATTGTGCTTTCTCCTCTCCTCTCTCTCTCTCTCCCTCTTACACGCCTATCAGCCGCACATGCCTATCTGCCGCACTCACCTCTCCTCTCTTCCCTCACTTCCCCTTTCTCTCTAGCTTCCTCTCACCCACGGCGGTGGCTCAAGTGGGCAGCGGCCAAGGGCGGGCGGGCGAGCGATGGCTCGGGCGTGAGCTGGGGCGGCCCTTCTTGCTCGGCGCGGCCGCGAAGGCGGGCCGGGACCGGGGAGGCGGGCTCTGCTCCGCGCGGAGCCTCGCGGTCGGGAGGTCGAGCAGGAGGCGGTCGCTGAGGTCGCCGGCGCCCGTGTGCGCGCTCGCCGAGCGGCCCGTCATGACGCCGGCGCCGGCGGTGGGGGCCGGGGCCGCGCCGCCGGAGCCGCACCCGCAGAGCGTCGCGGCGCGGGCTGTGGTGACGGTGCGGCGGCGGCGGAAGGAGGACGGAGACCGACCCAAGTAAGCCTCCCATGTTCCCGTTCCTGCCGCCGGACTAGCGGAGCTTCACGACGGCCTTGGAATTCCAGGGCTGTGCCGTCGCAATTCACTTCTCTTTTCTGTCTTCCCCTTTTCTTCCTCCTCTGCTTTCCCATTCGCTGCATCGGCTTCATGGAAGCCGGGGCGAGAATATTCCAGCTGGTGCGTCTTGACCTCGGCGGCTTGTCCGCTTCGAGTCATCATTTTTTCCAAATGGACCATCTCGTGGAGCGCTCCTACCACCTCTGTCTCCTCCTGATTTTAATTTGTTCAACAAGCCGCGCGATTCGTACCTCGAATTATGCAAACCGAAGCATTCATCTCATCTGACTGGACTGAACTGAACCGAACCTTTGCCGCCGCAGGGAAAGGGGGGCCCAAGAAGAGCAAGCGGTCCGCGCTGGTGGGCTGGTTCGAGAAGAAGGACGTGAAGGCGGAGAAGGTGGTGTACACGGCGGAGTTCGCCGTGGACGCGTCCTTCGGCGAGCCGGGCGCGGTGACCGTGCTGAACCGGCACACGCGCGAGTTCTTCATCGAGAGCATCGTCGTGGAGGGCTTCCCGTCGGGGCCCGCGCACTTCACCTGCAACTCGTGGGTCCAGCCCACCCGCGTGGACCCCAACCCGCGCGTCTTCTTCACCAACAAGCCGTTCCTCCCGTCCGAGTCGCTGCCGGGGCTGCGCGACCTCCGGCAGCAGGAGCTCGGCGCTGGCCATTTTTTTTTGGTTTTCTGGAATCGATGTAGCGGCGGGTGACATTGTGGTCCGCCCCTACAGATGGACTCTGTAGGGGCGGATGACATTGTGGTCCGCCCCTACAGATGGACTCTATAGGGGCGGATGACATTGTGGTCCGCCCCTACAGAGCCTCAGTAGGGGCGGTTTTTTGGAGCCGCCGTTACAGACCAATGTCTGTAGCGACACTTGCATAGCGGCGGTCCGCATAAACCGCCCCTACAGGCCATTTTGGGCCGCCCCTACAGGCCCTTTTTGTTATTGTGATCTATGGATAAGTGATTGTACATTTTTGTTGACATGATATCATCCCAATCACTTCAACACTTGACTATCATTCGCTGTTGGTTCGGAGTACACAGCCGGAACCGCATATCTGCTCCCAGTCTTGTTTGGCTTCAACTAACTGATAATACTACGACCCCTAAGCTTGAAAGCATGCCATCATCAGTAAAGGGATTTGTTAGACTCCATGACCTAAATGATTCCGATGAATTGTGCTGATGAACAATATGGGGGTTCATGCTAATAGTGCCAAAGGCCGAGAGTGCGTGCTTCTGAAGGGTTGTCGCAGGCTGAAAGCTTGGAGCTGGTCGCTGAACCTGAGATGGTATGTTTACGACTGCTTTCTTTCAACAATGTTGCTTCTGATCCTCTTTATTTGTTGAATGTACTATGACTGTTATCACTTGACATATACTGTGGTTTATGTATCATTCACTAACAGGATACTTTAAACATCATGTTTCAGTGAGTAAATTAATGGCACCATTTATCATATCACACTTTGCACTCAAGCGGTTCCTCAATAGGCACAGTAGTAATTTTAGTATTCTAGCAATAAATTATGCAATTATTTGTGGTAATAAAATAATGGTTATGGTTAGACTAAATTTTATGACAAATCTGCTGCTTCAACATTGTATACATGATACAGATACTACAATAGTGTGTCTCTGTGTGTGTGTGTGTCCGAGAATTCCCAAAAATCAGTAATAATGGCCATACAGGCAACATATATATCAAATTATAAAAGAAAAGATGGCAATCTGATGTATAATATTGTTGGTCATATACACGCACCTAATTTATATACCGCAAGTGGACGGTGTATAATGTAGCTTTTTCCCTTAGAGTATTCTAAGGTTTAATATCCAATCCACAGAGAAATCAGCAAGAGAACATGATTAAGGTTACTATTTCGTCTAACAGAACAATCCTAGCATGAAGTACTACTATTGCATACACGCGAGTTGTAAAGGAGATAGGGGGTTGTGCCGATCGGCACAGAGGCCGTGCCGGTCGGCACCGTGAGTTGTAAACAGGTAAATTGATATTCACCAAGATCCAATCCAAGAGTTTAACCTGTATAATCTAGTAGTTACAGCCATAAGGTAAAATCACGTCAAAGCAAGGTCTTAGCTTACACAAACTACTCCGGTATTCTACAAGACAAAGTGGATTCGTTCACGCTGGCCCTGTCACGGCATTAGCTAATAGCTCACCACTGGTTTCTTTTCTTGCACTATACGATAGATCCATAAGAACAAACCTTTGCCACGAGTCTATTCTTATTAAGTATCTAGAATTAAGAACATGCACAATCGTATAGACCAAAGTAATCCGATTAAAGACAAAGAATTCTCACAAAGACATGATGCTCACCATCAATTACATACCTTGACGAACGTCAAGGGAGGCAAGAACTCCTGCATAGCCAACCGCGCATGGAGGCTATGCCGGCAAGCTAACTAGCCTAGACTACATTGTTCTATGTGGTGGCTCTCGCTCCGGACAGCGTCTTGGGTGCGTGAGGCGTATCCCTAGGTCTTCCAACGTCCAACTCCTTTGTCTTGGACGTCATATGGGGGTTATATACCCTCTGATCACGTCCTCCCTTGCTTGGCCACCAAGTTTAGCTCTTAGGGATTGAATCTAAGTCGATTTCGTACCTTCCAAGTTAAGCTCCGACTTCCATAAATCATAACTCTCGCTTCCGAAGTCCAATTAAGGCAAACTCAGACTCTATCTCGTAGCCCTCGAAACGATCTACAACTTTGGTATTCAACTCAGCTTCTGATTCGGCCGTTTAGATTCCTAAATATGCGATGCCAAAATATCTGTCCTGATTCAAACTCCTCTGCGCAGGTCTCCTTGCAGGACCCATATCTCCTAGCTCCAGAGTCCAAATAGGACAATCCATATATGTTCCGGAAAGCTCTCGACGAGATCTACAACTTTTCTGTATATTGGATTCCCTTTAGGACACGTCTTGAACTTGAAATTCGTGTGACAATACAGTACTATTTCTGGACTGCACGAATTGATCTTTCCTTCTGGATAAACCTTCTAGAAATCCTTAGGCATTGGGACACGATCTTGGGCTTGCATGTTGGGTTCCATGGACGTCCAGAGGTGCTTTGGATGCATCATGGGCTAGTGGGAAGCCCTCCTTGCATGGCGAGTCGGGCTTCATGTCGATACTTCTCATACTTGAGCCTTTATAGTGTCATTTCACCTAATTCTGCAACATGCACATAAACAACACTACAAGTGGAATTCGTCAAGATTAGGGGTAATAATGCACAATTATGACAAGAATATGGTGAGAATATGACGCAATTGACATATAAAATGATACTCTAGAAATCGCCAACAGCTCCCCCATGCTTAAACCTTTACTCGTCCTCGAGTAAATAAATCACTTCACCCTCTCAAGGAGGGATCAGCGTTGCAGTCATGTCATCTTCACTTGCATTCATCAAAGCATATACATATCTAACCCGCTTTAAGAGTGTAGTTCAAAAGTTTTATGTTGCACCAATTCAGCTACTCAAAGATACTAGTGGTGACAGATTTAGACTTTGAACCGACCACAACGATAAAATATCAACTCTCAAAGCAGATTACTCCTCAAACTAAGCCTTAATATCTTGAAGTTTTCAAAAATTCAGTCTCATATATCCAAACAAAACACTCTCTAGCAAAGAATAGAGACAACACTTATCTCACAAATCTCACAAGCCAAACACTAGAAGTGATCATTTCTATAAATATTCGGTGGAAGGCTTTATGTGTAGCTTGGTAGGAAAACAACTAGCAAAGCAATGTAACTCAGAATATTGTCAAATCAAGAGATAATTCTACTTGGTTTTACATAGACTTGTCAAAAAGGCCATTAGAAAAACATGTTGAAAGAGAGGAAAATACACGCTTTAGAAAGGTGGACATGTGCAAATGGCAAAGAATGATCTCAAGACACAAATGAAGTTCTCAAAATCGGATTGCACATGGTTGGAAGGATAGAGTTTCAGCCAATTGAATGCACTTACTTGAATATGATGGTTTTATGCACAATCTTCTATGAAGTCCACTCTTGCAACTTGATATAACACTATAAACAATCTTGATCTTCCATCAACAATCTTTGAAGTCCATTAACTAGTGCTTCGGAATGTAGATGACGATCCATCTCCTCTATGCTTAAACGATGCTCGTCTCGAGCATATAGGAAGTGGAAAAAGAAAAAGCACTAGTTAAACCTTTTATTTCTTCTCCTTGACCATCTGAAACACAAATACTCGATTCCTGGAGATAACAGGGGGCTATTCGCTGATTTTGTACTTTGTGCCGGTCGGCGCGAACCCGACTTTTCTCCGTTTTTGCCTCAAATTGATCCTTTGCGCTTCAGAAAGTCTTCAGGGGTGTTTGGTGATGAAAATCTTCGTCTTGAGTGAGATATCTTGATAATTTGTGCATAAAACCATAGAAATAGTTTAATGGCTCGACGAGAAACTCATATCATAGGTTGTGGACAAGGATTGGACAACACCAAAAGAAATATGGATTTACAGGTGGGAATATTCAGCGAAGTATGCACACATTCTAGAGTAGAATAGGCAATGCTGAATATGAAAAAGGCTAGCAAACAAGTTAAAGTTACGCAACGAAATGGCCAGCTTTTAAGTCTCATACCAAAAGAACACAAACTTGAACCAACTCACCAAATTACATGTTCCAATCTACAGGTTTATCATATAAGTGTAGCATTTTTGATTTTGGTAGGTATGATCAATGCAAGAGAGCAATATTTGCAAGGATTAGAGACATTAAGATATTATAGCTTTCCAAAAAATTATTAAGGATACTAGCTATGTTGGAGTTTTCTTATTCAAGAGCAAAGCATGGTTCAAATGAACAGCACAATCATATAGGGTTTTAATCATATCATCTGTCGCCCTCCACTTAAGTAAATAGAACAGCAGAATTGGTGCTAATTGTCAGTGTAAGTTCAAAATTAAGCGGGGGATAATTATATGCAACGAATAAAACAAGTTCCAACAACAATAGCAACTTTCATCATATCTCTAGCAAAGTTTCTCATCATAATCATGCATTATTTAGAGCGAAAGCACAAGCTAAAGATGGTGATGGACACAAACAAAACGAGAAAAGAGAACAAAAACCCAAGTTGATAGCAGATGATACTTGCAAGAATGAGTAGAGAACGAGATTAGAGAAGAGAGGAAGCGAAGAGATGTTACCGCATTTAAATGAATTGGTACCCAGCATTTGTCTCCCCCATGCTTAATATTTTGCTGATTTGCATGAGAAAAATTTGATAACAGGAGCAGCGGGCGAGTGCTGATCGGCACGCTAAGTGGTGCCGGCCGGCACAAACAATGATGCCGATCGGCACACTCATCTGTGGCTTCGTCTTCGGATTTTCAATTTGATCATCGCCTTGTAGCTTCTGTCCCAATGCTCCATCTTGTACATGTGGTTGTTATCGCCTTATTTCCTCCAACTTCCCTCATGTGAGAGTAATTTCTTCATTCCTACAAAACAATTAAGAGCGCAGACTACTCCCGAGGTGATGGTCGGGAGTAGAAACAATATCGTCCATCTAGCAACAACCCCAAAGCTCAACTTTTGGCACAACTTATTCTAGTAGAAAAGAAAAACCTAATGGGTGTAGGTGTGTGCATAAGTGTGGATGCATAAAGTTGTTAGAACAATGCTAGCAAAGAATTTAAGACAACAAGCGAGCATGACATGTTTCTTGCACTATGTGATAATCAATAGCATAGCTGTGGCTTCAACTACACTGATGAATTCATGTATTGATCAGATACGGAATAAGCACATCACATAGACTAAACATATCAAATACATTCAATCTTGTCGCACCTATACTAGCAAAGCGAAGAAAAGGTTTTGAAGTTAGCAACGAAAGTTAGAGGCGTGGAAACTACACAAGAACAATGTTTACACCCAGCTCTAAGCAACAAGTTTACAACTAGATTGCTAGCAATCTAAATGAAATTCTTTAACAAACAAAGTCTAAACACCATGTTCATGACTTAGCCATTGCAAAACTCCGCTGGATTAGAAAGATAGCGCATTGAAAAAGACTAGTAACCAACCAATGCAAATGATGCAAAACATAGCAAGGCAAATAAACTATCCAATGTTGTTCAACAAACAAGCATAA
Organism: Eragrostis nindensis; assembly: GCA_012490785.1. Lineage (NCBI taxonomy): Eukaryota > Viridiplantae > Streptophyta > Magnoliopsida > Poales > Poaceae > Eragrostis > Eragrostis nindensis. Next base: position 279,054 of record JAAXCT010000030.1, on the reverse strand, counting down.
ACACAACGTTTACACCTAAATTTGCTAAAAGAGTACATGTAACTCAATTAAGTGCTCACTAGAGATTAAATAAGCAAAACTATCATGAGTGGAAAAATGAATGTGGACAAATGGATGCAATTATGCAAAAACAAAGCAAGTGCTCACAAAGAATGCATGCAGTGGATGATTTTCAAGGAAAAGAAAACAAAACAAATGATGGTGGTGATCTAAATAAGAAGAATGTTATACTAGAACAAATTAACCACAAGATAAGCATTCGAGTTGGGTAATTCTCACACAAAAACTTCTAGGTTGCCCTCCTAGTAGCACTAAACAATCCAAACAAAAGACCCAAAAGAAAGACACAAAACACGGGTTGCCTCCCGAAAGCGCTTCAATTATAGTCAAGTAGCTAGACTTCTCACATACCTTGTTGTAGCGAAGCCATGGTTCTTGGTATAAAATCCAATGATATCCATGCAGCTTGTACTATACAACTTTGTCGTGGTTCACTCATAGCCCTTCCTCGTTGTGTTGCATTTTGCTCAATGTGAGTGGATGATATAATGCTCTTGATTCTTCAGCTTTGTTTCATCTCTAATCATTTGCTTCATGGAAGAATTGCTCAAGCTAATTGCATTGTCGTCATCTTCATCTCTTTATTCAATTATGCCACCAATAATCTGCAGCTCCTGTTCTCTCTGAATTTTGCATGACCAACAGAACGAAAACAGGTCCAAATACCTGTACCATCCTCTAGGTTACGAAAATGTCTTTCCAACGAGTACTCATACACCTCAAACAGATTACGTATGTGGAACTTATGAGATTTTTAGTCCAGAGCCGCGTGCTGTTTTGAAATCTGACGGCTCGCGCAGCGTTCAATGATTTGCTCATAAATACTTGTAGAAAAATCCAAATCCAGTACCGTTTGATGCGTTGGAAAGAAGACTTGAAGCTCTATCCAGATATAAAAGTTTTATCAATTGATCTTCTCTGAGAGCTTGCAGAATTACTCATGACTTTAGCTCCTTGATTTTTTCTTCGGAGAATCTTGATGACTTCATCTTTTCAAGCATTGGAGTATATGCCGGCCTGTCCTTTGACTCGTGAATCTTGATGAATATTCGCACCAGCAAGGATATAAACTTCTCAACTTGTTCATGCTTCAACGAGTTGACGGTTGGAAGATTTCTTCTTGACGAATAACGGAGGCTCTTTTCTTGAGTGTTCATCCCAATCAACCATCGAAAAACTGAACTTGCTTCATGAAGAACATCGTGATAACCAAGTGAATGATGTATAATTGTTAGTTGATGCAGCAACCATTGTCATATTTTCATCATCAATCACTCTATATTTTCTTCAATCTTCACATCCAGTCATCAATACTGCTGCGGAAAAAACTATTAGAGAGATCGGAGAAGTACCAAATAATATGAAGTTGTCCCGGTCGGCACGATGAAGGTGCCGGTCGGCATGAGGTGCTCCCACGCGTCCTCACTGCGCCAACTCTATTATCCTGCTGTATTATTGCTCAGGACACTTCATCCAAATATCTCCAATCCTTTGCTCCTCCAATTTGGGTTGTTCCGAAGAAATCTGCCTTCTCTTATTTCTGCCGACGTCTTGTTTGTGCTTCTGAGCTGCGACCTGGATGAATCAGATGATGCAACCTGTACCATTGCATCGGGCATCAAATTATCTTTCCAACGAGTACTCACGCGTCCTCATCGGACTCCGTATGAGGGAGATATGGCCGTTTTTGTAAAGGTGTGTCAGGCTGTCTCGCGATGAATTCGAATTGAATTCAAACCTTCCAAATATTCAAACTCTGTGTTTGGAACGACTTGAATCCGTGTCTACCATCAAAAGGAAGTCTTCTAAATGTTTGGAAACTCATAGATCACGTGGATATGGTCCAATAATTCCATATTTGCTTTAATCTTCCAATTGGTTGTAATTCTCGCGCAATATTCAAACAGCCTGCGCATGGTCTCGTGTTTTAGCCATAAATTCTTGTAGAAAGCTCCAAATAATGTGAGACTTGAACCGTTGGAAACTAGACTTGATGCTCTTTCAGAATATCAACTTTTTAGGCCATGCAATCTTCTGTACAGATGCGCACACCTCCGGGAATTCAGCAGACAGAACAACAAACTCAAGATAGAGAGCTCATTCACCATGCCTTCAATGCTGTCATTGAGATCTTCTATCCTCATGGTAAATATCACTCAATCTTCTCTCCCATTACCTATTGCTATGACCAAGCCAAATATTCGCAAAGCATTAGTCTTAAAAAATTTTGACACAAGAGCGTGCACCTTGTTTTGATAAATCGGTAGGTGCCGATCGGCATGGGCGTTGCGCCAATCGGCACTAAGTAGTTTACTCCCGGTGCGAGGAGAAGGTAGCACAGATCGTCAACGTCGTCGATCTCCAGCGTTCTGGACGTCTCCAGAACACACGGCAGCGATCCCCAAGGCAGTGCCGATCGGCACCACGGTTGTGGTGGCCGGCACCGGAAGGATGGATCACCGTCTGTACTCCTTGGATAACTATGTGCCTAGCTGTACCTGTTTTCAATGGACACAAAAACACGAAAAACAGGGCATGTGCAATATAAGAATAGGATTAGTCCGAAAAACTAGATAGATCACGCTAGGTTCGAGTTGCCGATCCCCGGCAACAGCGCCAGAAAGAGCTTGTTGGTTGTTTACACGCACCTAATTTATATACCGCAAGTGGACGGTGAACATTGTAGCCTTTTCCCTTAGAGTATTCCAAGATTTAATATTGAATCCACAGAGATCAGCAAGAGAACACGATTAAGGTTACTATTTCGTCTAACAGAACAATCCTAGCATGAAGTACTATTGCACACACGCGAGTTGTAAAGGAGATAGGGGGTTATGCCGATCGGCACAGAGGCCGTGCCGGTCGGCACCGTGAGTTGTAAACAGGTAAATTGATATTCACCAAGATCCAATCCAAGAGTTTAACCTGTATAATCTAGTAGTTCCAGCCATAAGGTAAAATCACGTCAAAGCAAGGTCTTAGCTTACACAAACTACTCCGGTATTCTACAAGACAAAGTGGATTCGTTCACGCTGGCCCTGTCACGGCATTAGCTAATAGCTCACCACTGGTTTCTTTTCTTGCACTATACGATAGATCCATAAGAACAAACCTTCGCCACGAGTCTATTCTTATTAAGTATCTAGAATTAAGAACATGCACAATCGTATAGACCAAAGTAATCCGATTAAAGACAAAGAATTCTCACAAAGACATGATGCTCACCATCAATTACATACCTTGACGAACGTCAAGGGAGGCTCAAGAACTCCGGCATAGCCAACCGCGCATGGAGGCTATGCCGGCAAGCTAACTAGCCTAGACTACATTGTTCTATGTGGTGGCTCTCGCTCCGGACGGCGTCTTTGGTGTGTGAGGCGTATCCCTAGGTCTTCCAACGTCCAACCCCTTTGTCTTGGACGTCATATGGGGGTTATATACCCTCTGGTCACGTCCTCCCTTGCTTGGCCAGCAAGTTTAGCTCTTAGAGATTGAATCCAAGTCGGTTTCGTACCTTCCAAGTTAAGCTCCGACTTCCATAAATCATAACTCTCGCTTCCGAAGTCCAAATAAGGCAAACTCGGATCTATCTCGTAGCCCTCGAAAAGATCTACAACTTTGGTATCCAACTCAGCTTCTGATTCGGCCGTTTAGGTTCTCAAATATGCGATGCCAAAATATCTGTCCTGATTCAGACTCCTCTGCGTAGGTCTCCTTGCGGGGCCCATATCTCCTAGCTCCAGAGTCCAAATAGGACAATTCATATATGTTCCGGAAAGCTCTCACGAGATCTACAACTTTCCTGTATATTGCATTCACATTAGAGCACGTCTTGAACTCGAAATCCGCGTGACAATACAGTGCTGTTTCTGGACTGCGCGAATTGATCTTTCCTTCTGGATAAACCTTCTAGAAATCCTTAGGCATTGGGCCACGACCTTGGACTTGCATGTTGGGTTCCATGGACGTCCAGAGGTGCCTTGGATGCGTCATGGGCTAGTGGGAAGCCCTCCTTGCATGGCGAGTCGGGCTTCATGTCGATACTTCTCATACTTGAGCATTTATAGTGTCATTTCACCTAATTCTGCAACATAGCACTTAAACAACACTACAAGTGGAATTCGTCAAGATTAGGGGTAATAATGCACAATTATAACAAGAATATGGTAAGAATATGACGCAATTGGCATATAAAATGATACTCTAGAAATCGCCAACAAATATCACGTGCAACAATTATAATTTCCAAGCATAATGTAGTGAAACACATCATAATAGGATAAGATAGATGACAGACAACTAAAAACCTGCAAGCTTATCAAGAATGATATAGTAGGCCATTAAAACAAATTCTGAAACCAATACTAATAAAAAGACTTGTCACCGCATTGCACTCGGCCATCCTTAATACGTTAAAAGAAGATGCAACTTGTTGGGCTCTACGAGTGTAGGAGGAGGGTCTAATATGAGGATTTAATTATGGCGTGTTTGGATCATGGCTGCACTCCGCTACGCCGCAATCTGCGGTACCGATATCTGGTGACACACTCATGGTGAGAAAACAACCTGCTTTTGTGTGGCTGCCGCTCTGGGTGGGCAACCAAACAGTAGCAAATAATGAAGGATGACATCAATAGGGAAGGAAATTGCGTTGTGTATTCCACGTGCAACCGCGCGTGCTTGACGGCCAGCCACGCATTTAAATAATGTGTCAAGGTAGGTGTGTTTGCTTCCTTTGGGGTCATTCTCTAATTCTCCGTTCTAAACCTGGTTCTGGCGGGCACCATCAGGGTCGTTTTCAGGAAATTTGGAAATGTAAACCAACATAATGGCTGCTTACATAATCCTTGGAAATTTTGTTGGTAAATTACACATTGAGGTACTGGCATATATAGATGCATGGTTCAACGAGGGAAAAAGCTTATTGAAGTATATTTATATAGAACGATGCATAACTTTTCGGTTCTACAGACCACAATATATATTTCTCAACCTGTACACTTTAATGCACGTACGCCTGTACAAGCCTACTATACGTCATTGTCCTCATTTTTTTAAAAAAAAACTAGACATCACATTAATAAATCTCGCAGAGTCTCAGGCTGTTCCAACGATGACCTTTTCACTGAAACCAGACTCTGTGTGTAGGGAATTACATTGGAGAAGAAGAGATCCTCCCCAACAAAATCAACAGAGCCAACTCCAGTATTCTTGTACCCTAGCCGGTCAAAAGAAATCACTTCCCTCACTTTTTGATTTGCCTCGTCATAGCTGTAGAGATTATTAACTTTTCGAAGCAGCAGACCATCATTAACCGTGCGGGAAAAAGGTTGAAACTGGCATGCCTCGGATAAAGTAATATCATAGAGTCTAACCCATTCATGACCATCACCGGACGGTGTCATCCATATTACCATTTTTTCCGGAAGACTTTGAGCCAGGCACAATTCTCCACCCAGCACAACTAGGCTGATTTCGCTCTCATCTGACAGTAAACTAGGTTGGCATATGAAACCAAATGTTTCATCTTCTAAACTGAAGCGAAGGAAACCTCGCGGGGGCCTTTCGAACATTTCCTCCCAAATAAGCCAATAAACCGATCCCTTTAAGTAGGTTGGGGGCTGTAACTGGATTGGGTATGGTGGATCCTCCACAGTGCTCCTCCAGCATGAATTAATGCCATCACCACAGATAGTAAACACTTCCATCCCCGCATCAAAAGTTTGCATAAATGCATCTAACGAACGATAATAAAAACAAGCAACCTTGTACTTGTTAGTGCGAGAGTCAAGGCCGAAACCAAAAGTTTGCCACACTCCCGTATGCTTTTGGCCATTCGGGAACTTGAGGACATCACGTGTGGCCGGGTTCAAAACATACACCATGGTGTTGGTGGGCAACATCACAAGCCCGTCGCAGTGTGACATGAAATAGACTGACCTAAACTCCCCATTGAAGTCCCTCGAGTGCATGAGGCATGCGTTCTCCTGTCCCTCCTGCCACATGTAGAAAGCCACCCTGTTGCAGAAAGTGCTAGGCCAGGATTCACCTTTAATCACTTTGTCCAAGGTATGTGGAGCGATTAGGAACGACGCCTGCTGCTGTTCATGTTTGATGGCAGATTGTTGGAGGTGCAAGCGGATGAATAAGGGGTCAGAGATGATGGCACACCAGGCTTTGGAGACTGACTTGAACCGTACAAGACTTTTAACAGGGAGCCAGAGAAGGATCTCAAACACGAGCTCATCACATATTTCGGTGACGGTCGACCGCCCACGCAGCGTCCTCCTTTTTTTCTTCGAGGTCATTAGCTTTGTTTTGGTATCCCTGACTATAGTCTTCTCATTCTTCGTCGTATTCAAGTCCATGCCCTGAGTTAGCGCAAACAAGATTACTAGTTAATCTGAGTGAAAAACTATGGCCCGTGGCTGAGCAAAGGACGTCAAGTTATAAACAAGGGGAGGATTACTAGTGCATATGTACGCGTTAGGCGAGCGTGCGTCCCCTCCCCCTGCTGCCACACGTCCGACAGCCTTGCGACCCGCCACCGCCGCCCCGGCGCTCCGCCTCCCACGACTCCAGCGCCGTCTGCCGCCCGTCGCACCGCCCCCACCACCACCGGCGGCCAGCGACCCACCGCCCACCGCTAACTTATCGGGATGTGACACCCCCGCCGCATACCCAGCCCGCCTGCCGCCTCACCGCACCGCCTGGTCGCGGCTGCCGGCCCCAAGCCCTCTTTTATGGCTGCCGAACATTGAGCTCCCTCCCCCAGTTTGACAACCCCGAAACGAATTTAGAGATCAGCCGGGCGCAGCGTCCGTCCCGGTTTCAATGTAAGATGTCTAATTCTCGTTCTTGTAGTAATGACGAACAAAAAAAATATTGTATTGTGGGAGTATTGCAGGGAATACGAAGCTAACTTACATCTTTCTGTCGCTGGATTGATTTGTTGGTGCAGATCTGCATGCAGTCCACCAAAATCACGCGCCGCCGCAAACGAGGTCCCGACAACATCGCCGAGAAGCCTGTTCCTTATATATATATATAGAGGGAGACAAGATTTTCGCTTCCTATTCGAACATGGAAAAAAGATGGGATCCGTGCCGATTCTCTAGGTAGGAGATAGCTCTGATTCCAATAGCAGGGTGGTGGTGAAGGCGGTGGTTCCCAGGCGCAAGGGTGGGCCGAGATTAGGGTTGTTCGGGAAGCCGGCGGCCCATTGTCCTCGTTCCACGTACGTACAGTACTTGATATGAATGCACAAGTTTTACAAACACAATATGCAACATGCTTGAAGCGACATGGAAACGCGCATGTACTTTCAGCGAGGACTGATTATGCCAGATCTTTGACTCTGAATTATACGCACTGAACGAAGGTCAAGACGCGAGATGGAAACGCGCATCGACTGATTTTCTTAATTTGTTTTCTCATGATGCTAAAATGATCGGCAAATCAAACCATTTAATTTGTGTTGTGATGATGCGGGAGAACTGAAAAGAGGCGAGATGGAAACGCGCACCTACTGAATTACTTAATTTGTTTTCTCATGATGCTTAAATGATCGGCAAATCAAACCATTTAGTTTGTTTGGTCATGATGCGGGAGAACTGAAAGGCCTAATTATTGCCCATGATGTACAACCTGAGGTTATGGTGATTAGCGACATGATGATAACCATGGTATTCACACCACGGCTTAATGATAGTGATTACATTCACACGGATGGAGGGCAGCTTGCAACTTGTCTCCTTGAGAGAGAGAGAGAGAGATCAAAACGGGTCTATTTTATTACAAAATATGAATATTACTGGTTTATTCAAAGTGCACGGTCGAGGCGCCGCTGAACATCCCATAATATACTCACACTGGTATAGGTGGTGGGTAGCAGGCCCTAGCAGTTGGTGTGTTTGTCTGGTCTCGTTCAATGACCACCGTTGTGTGCATGATCAATATTCAGTTTGAAATTGAGAGACTACTTACGTTTGAACATAAATATCTAATGTAAATGCACGTGCAAGTGATACGTTCAGAGTTCGTGGCGGATCGGTGGTAGACAAAGAATCGAAGTAGATTAAATTTTCTCGTATATCTATTATCTTAATTGAGTATTCCTTATATGTCACTGGATAAACCCTAAATCCTGTATATACCACTGTCAGTGTGACTGTGATCAGCCCAACATGACATAGACACCAGTCACCACAATGGCATACGAGGTTTCTTAAGTTTTCTGGTGGGCAATTGAATTACCAATCATAATATTTGTCAAGAAAAGGTGCCATCACTGCCATTTAAAAATTACCTAAAAAATACACACTATTGTCATTCAAAAAAACATCCCAAAATACCTACATTTAAGTTGATAACTTGCGTACAACTACCATTACAAAACAATCAGCTAGAATAACAGTGGTACAAAAATAACAATGATAAGGCAACAATAAGTTAGTAAGATGTATAAGTAATATAATATGATACTATATAGTATATATATGTGAAAGGGGTCTTGGCCTAATGGTTAAGACATCCGAGTAACACCTCTCAGGTCCTGGGTTCGACTCCCTGTGGGAGCGAATTTCTAAGGATTTAACGGCATTTGTGCTTTAACTGGTAGGCGACGCTCCCGTCGACAGCGAGGCGCCAGCGGTGACTTCGTATCTCTAGATTTGCCGGCTCAGTCTTCGAAGATGCTCATAGGGGTAGGGTTTGCGTACATGTGTTCATAGGGATGAGTATGCGTGCGTTATGAGTGTCTGAGTTGTACTGTGTAATCTCAAGAAAAAAATATAGTATATATATTTATAATGTCGATGCTTTAGAATTTAGAGGGAGGCTCAGTCCAGGAAAGGAAAGCAGACAAAAACGATTCAGAATTAGAGGGAGGCTCGGCCTAGGTAGGGAACGGAAGACCAACCGAACTACACTTGAAATCCATTCTTGTTTGCAAGTAAGCACCGTATTCGTAATGATGGCATCTCTTCATGGAGCATACTAATATTTTTGGTTGACAATATGCAACACAAAATCAGCCCAAATCTTGCCACATAGGTTAGTTTGACACAAAAGCGATACAGCTACCATTAATAATTGTACGACAAATTGCGAAAGGGCTCTTAGCGTAATGGTTAAGACTTCCGAGTAGCATCTCAGTGACCCGGGTTCGATTACCACTGAGAGCAAATTTGCGTGCTCTGGATTAAAAAAAAAATCCCCTCATCCAACTCCACGCCAAAGCAGGCTTAAGGCCTGGCCAACACTCACATGGGTAACCGGGCCGCCGTGTAAGGGTGGAGGAATGCAGGTTTGGAGGTTTTCTTGATCTGCGTGAGAGATCTTTTCTATTTCCTCCGTCCAGAAGTACAGTGTCCATCTAGTTTTGTCCTAAGTCAAATTTTTAGAACTTTGATCAACAATATATATAAATATATATTATTTGAAACTAAAAGAGTTCATATTATAATAGTCTATTTCACGATGAATCCAATGACATAATTTTTGTGTTGTCAACATTTATAGTTTTGTCGATATTGTTGGTCGAAGTTAAAAAATTGACTTAAGACAAAACTAGATGGACACTACTCCCTCCGTCCAACAATATAGTGTCTCTCTAAGAATTTTAAGACAGATTAGCTGAGATGCCAAAAGTCTTTGTTGCCCCTATTAACACCAAATGCTCATTAATCCATACACACCCAAGCCAGCCACCTAGCTGCCGTATTAACTTTTTTTTTGCTCCCACCAATACTTATCAATCTATTCACAGGTTTCAAAACAGAATTTTAATGAAGATGACTTATTGTACTCCGTGACGTCATGGGACCCATTCAAATAGATAATATATTGTTGGACAAATAGAAATCTCTAGATGTACACTATATTGTTGTACAGAGTATATTTAAAGGAGTATCAGGCAATGCTTGCGGTCGTCTTACCCCTCGGAAATCAATTTTTTTTTATATATGGACAAACTGATACTAGTTTTTTTTTTTTTCACGTGACACCATACAAATGAACAAACCAGAGATGCACTGATAAGTCTATAAAAAAATTAACAAAGATGACTTAGCACGCTTAGCTAGGTTCGATCGATACACCCAAAATAGTCCTTTTTACATTATAAAATTAGTGGTAAAATGTTCGAAATGTTACCATTGTTGCAATCTTGTTTTATCAATTGATCAACATATGTTGAAATGAAGCTCCCAAAATGAGAAAATCATTTAATATGATACTAACCAAGAGTCAGCATTTGCTTCTGGGCTGCTATAAACATTTCTTAGGATCCCGAGCTTAGTTTTAAAAAGGGTTTATAGTTCTTCCGACGAAAGAAATCACACAATCATCACCAATTATTCAAATGGGCCCACTTGACAATGAACGTAGGAGACTCGTCCGTCGGCACCATTCAAATTGTAGTTCCTTTTTTTTTTTTTTTGTCCAAACCTAATATGCGTGAATGAGCCAAAGCCAAGAAAAGTTGGAATCCGAAAGAAAGAGAGCTTGTCTATCCCCAACGGAAAATGTGGCACGGTTTGCAAAAGACCGTTTCATTCTAGACTACGAAGACCTTTTTGGCGCGCCTCGCCTCAACCACCTGGACAAGCACGCGCATCTTGAAGCCATGACTTTCTTCCTGCTTCGCTGATCACACACGTACAATTATGTAGTAATTCGTTTATGTGTGCAGTGACGTAGCTAGAAACGGCGGGATTAGTAAAAAAGAATAATTCTGTTCATGGAAAAATTAGCAGCCTCAAATAACTAATGTCTCGGAATATCAGAAATCAAAGTTCTAGAAAGTTCAGAGAGAGCTAGCTATCCACGCACACGGACCTTCTCGGCTCTTCTCTCTCTTATCCTCTTCCACAGTAGAGAGCGGCGAGCGCGAGGCGACTCGGCCCGGCGACCGAGCTGAGTGCTTCCCCCTCCTCTCCGGCGACCTCGTCGGTGCCGGAGAGGGAGGGGAAGCCGGTTTCTCGCCGTGTGCTGTGTATATAGCCCTAGGGTTAGGTCCTTTAGGTGCTAGATCTTAGCCATGGTGCTCGTGCGCCATGGTTTGGCTTTCCTCTATCGATTTGGCGCTGAAGAGCGACGCCATGGAGTTGCTGGAGATGCTGGCCGGGTCTTCGGTGTTGTTTCTTCGAGCTTCCATGGCGGTTTCCCGGCTTCTTCGGAGTCCGTCGGTATGAGGCTTTGTTTTCTCCTTTTCTGCGGAAGGGAGGAACTTGTTTGCTTCCCTGTGGGTAAGCTTGTTGTCGGCATCGCCGTTGGCGTCGCGCGACGGCTGTCCCGGTCGGCGTCGGTGGCGGTGACTGTGGACTTCTTTTCCTCTTCCTCCTTCGATGCGGTGGCGGCCGATGCTCCTTCAGCTTTTGCAGATGCGTGCTGGTGTGTCCGGGCGCTGAATCTTGCGGCAAATCCAAGCTTGGAGTCGCCGACGATGGAGGGAGGTGGATTGCTCTCCGGCGGCGTGTTCGTCGGTGTGTTGGGATGTCTCTGGAAGAAGGAGAAGGACCTCGTTGTAATTTTCTTTCTTCTCAGGGGCGTTTCTGTAAAAGGCGGGATGTACTGTTCTTTGTTTTAATATATGTTCCCCCTTTCCGCCAAAAAAAAAAAAAAAAAAAAAAAAAAAAGCTAGCTATCCACGCACACAAGGCGCGCTCTATTGGTTACGTACATATATACACTACCTGTCCAAATTCGTATGATACACGTGCATCACCGTCGTGGCATGTATTGTGGTCCGATTTCATTTTTGAGAGCAGGATATATATGATCGTTGACGATGAAATTTGGTTGACAAAAGGTTTCCACAAGTGACAATATTGTACTTTCTATGTACTAGATACTTGTTGAAAATTGATCTACAGAACTCATGTATATATACGGCAAAACCGAAATATACTGGAAAAACTTTTGTACTTTGTAGCTGCATATTTGTTTTTCTAAAAGGATCGATTTACCATACTCATGTCCTTACCTCCATTCTTCTCAAATATACAAAGTTTAAAACTAGATTTAATTAGAGGGATCATGTATACCACGGCAAAACCGAAATACGCTGCAAAAATTATATTGTACTTTGTAGCTACATATTTTTTAAAAAAAATTCAATTCACCATATATACTCATGTCCTTACCTCATTCTCAAATATACTAAGTTTAAAACTATATTTAATTACTGTCATTGGAGGGAGCATTCCTTCCCCAGACGTATTTCACTCCTCGAAACACGGACGTATGTCACCATCAACTTTTTTTTTTTATCGCATGTCACCATCAACTTGATATACATATCTGGCATTTCGTTCCTCAATTTCCAGCTTGAATCACCATCATCCCCTGAGTCCCTGACCGACATAGGCCGAACCACCGCTTGCCTCCACGGTGTGAAGTGTGAACGGCGCGCTGTCTTTGATTTAACTCGATCCCGCAAGAAAATAAAAGCCGCCGCGCCGTGCTCATGGCGCCGAAACCGCACCACCATCGCCGGCCCGCGATTTACTACTATCTCTAACAAATCTGGTTTATTTAAGGCCGCTAAAAACCCGCGACGGCGACTTGTGCAGTGGCGCGCCACGCACCCCCACCCGCCATCGCTTTCCGCTCACCTCACCTCCTCTCCTCTGCTCTGCTTTCTCTCTCCTCCCCTGGTTGCGGCTCGGCGAAGCCGTTATTACCTGACCCAGCTCCTCCTCCCACCTTCCCCGCGCGCGACTCAGACACATCTCTCTCGTGGGGGTGTACAGTTATCACAGCTCTGCGGTACACAACACGAAGCCAGCCTGCTTGATTCGCGATCGATGCAGCGGCGGCCGGAGTTCAGCTTCCCGGGCTCGCCGGCGCGGGGGCCGCTGGAGCGCGCGCGGCCGCCGCGCCCGCCGGTGAACCATGTGGCGCCGAGGCCGGCGCACGAGGAGGAGATCCGGTGGCTGCAGGCGTCGCGGCAGGGCTCGCCGGATTACGCTTCCAGCGGCGGCGATGGCTCCGGCACGCCGTCGCCGCAGCTGTGGTCGCATCACGAGCACCGGCAGTACCCAGCGTCGGCGGGGAGCTCGCCGTCGCGGGCGCAGGCGATCGCCGGGTACCGCCGCGAGATGCTCGACCTCGTCCGCGGCCTCCCCGAGTCCGCCTACGAGCTCTCCCTCCGCGACATCGTCGAGCACCACCACCGCCCACCGTCGCCGTCATCATCCTCAGCGCCGCTGCCCACTCCTCCTCTTCATCCACCTCCGCCGCCGTCCTCCAACGCCGGCGCCGCCGTACAAAGCCACGAGCCCGCGACAACAGGCAGCGAAGCAGAGCAGGGCGTGAAGCAGAGCAAGAAGCAGGGGAGGAAGCAGCAGAGGGCGATGCGGCGGCAGCGGAGCCGGAGCCTGGAGCGGAGCGTGAGCCTCGACACGGGCCTGCTCATCAAGTTCTTCATGCCGCTCTCCCTCGCCGGCAAGAAGAAGGTCTCGCCCAAGCCCGACGCCTCCAAGGACGCCAAGAAGAAGGAGAAGAAGCAGGGGACGCCGGCGAAGAGGGAGAAGGAAGACGAGCCCAGGCAGCAGGAGGAGGAGTGGTGGAACAAGAGCGAGTTCAGCGAGGCCGGGAGCAGCACCCGGACCAGCAGCACGGGAAGCAGCAACAGCAACAGCAGCGCCGGAAGCGTCAGGAATGGCGGGAGCAACCCGCCAAAAGCCCCGGTCAGGAGCAGAAGCAGGTAAATTACTTTCTTTTCCTCTGTTTTGAAAAGTTCGACAAGTTCATGAGTTGCAGCGCAACATTTGGCTCGTAGTGCTTATTTGATTCCAGTTTGATTTCTCTATGAATCTCAAACTTGTTTTTTCCTTAGGATTAACGGAAACTAAAGCAATGAGTAAAAGTATTCACTTATGTTTTTAAAGAAGCAACCGGAAATCAATCGAAAGATTGGTTTTGTTTCAGTCTTAATTGGGGATTTATGGCACAAGATATGTAGTTGTTGCCACACTTTTGATTTATTATCCAAAGAATAAAGTGTTTCAAAAAAAGGGGGGGAAGAGACAAATCGCTTCTAGAACATACTTTTTTTAATTGTTTCCACAAACGAAAAACATACTTTTGGATACTGCAAATCTCTTAAGTCGGAGGTACAGATTCTGAACAAAATATAAAATCCAAGGATGGAGATGGTAGTGTTAGACTGAATCAAAGCACAGCCATTTCCCATGGAAATGCGCCCGATGTGTGAAAATTCAGCGTGCCCCTCTCTGGACGCTAGCTAGTGTGAAGTCATCAAGTATGGAATCGGACAAAATTGGTCAACACGGCAGAGTCACGGATTGAAGTCAGTCCGTGTTGCATCATCACCCAACTTTGCAGTCAATTTCTTCTGCCCTTGCGTGTAGTCTTCTCGACAAAGGGGACGATGACTTCACACGACCCTTTGCTTTCTGGGGCTAATGAAATTCCCAAAAAAAGAGTCACCAAAATTCATGATTCATGTGTTTCATAAGATTTTACACAAAGGGGAGAGTGACTTCACAAGACCCTTTGCTTCCTGGGGCTGAAGAAAATTCCCAAATGGAGTCACTAAAACTCATGATTTATGGGTTTCAGACGTGGAAAGTCTGACTACTGCTAATATCCTTGGAAATAGGACAACCAGGCACCTTATAGCTTGCTGTGCTAAATTACCTTTATGTAGCATCTATAGTAAGTGGCCGTTGGTTCCAATCATTCATCTTATTTTTGTTCCACTATAGCTTATATAAGATTGTTCATGTTGCCTAGTTTCACCCTTCCTTTCATGAAAAGCTAGCTTAGGGCCCATTTCATGTCACCTGAAAATCATTCATTGCTCACCTGCTTTATGTCTCATTCTGCAAATATAGCCTAATCATTATCTTCCCACTAAGAACTACCAGAACATATTGAGAAGATCTACTGCAATCATCATTTGTCTAATTGGCTTTCTTACCAAAATTGTTTGGTATGTTGCAGAAAAAGAAATGGGTGCTACGCCTTCTTCAGGCCAAACAAAAGCAAAAGCGGAGTTAGCCAAGATTAGAACAATCACAATGCAAACGCAGAAGGCTTCTCTGGTGATAAGTTCATGAAAAACATCAGCATTGCCACACAGCAAAAGGAGCTCATGCATATGCAAGCATCAAATGGCATGCCTGAATTAATGAAAAGTTCGTGCAAGAAGCGGTTATCTGTACACACTTAATGTCACCTTGGCTTGCCATATGGAAAGGACTTCTATGTTACCCATTTTTGGCTTCTTCTCTATGGCTTCTGACATTCATGCTGTACAATAAGTGGACATGAAATGCTTATCTACCGTAGTATCACACTGCATGTTATCATGGAGAGATTAATGTGGACAAATCACATATCTTGCAGTCTCTCCTATTTGTACCTTTGGCTTCAGAGCCTCCACGACTGATGTACACTTTATGTTAGTTTTTGTCGATAAAAAGACAGAGGTTGTGGAAGATGACGCAGTAGTGCATTTGCCTTTTTCTTTTCTCCTTTGAGAAGCTTGACTTTCTTCACGTACCCCATTTTTATGAGCTTTCATTCACTAGAGACCACTTACATATTTTTGGATCAGAGTAAGCCCATTAGTTCCCATTGTACATAAGGACCTCAATCCTGCAAAGTGAAGACTTTAATTTCTTAATACTCTCTCCGTTTGTTAATTGTTGATGCTTTGCAAAAGAAGCTCATGAGGGCGACGGCCCAAAGCCCAGGGCAGAAAGGGGCCCATATTTTTTGTTCACATACTACAGCTTGATATTTGCACAGCCTATGCAGCCCATCAGAGAATGATTTTTTTTTTTGCGGCACAGCAGCTATCGGGGGCCCAAATGGCCTAATGAAGCTCAGACCTCAGCCCTGCAGTCAGTCAGCTCGATCTATTACTCAGCTCTCGGCGCGCGCGGTTCGCCTAGAGCAGAGCGAAGCCTCTCGGCTTTGCCTCTTCTAACGAAATCGATAGCGAATAGTGACCTATTGTTGGAAAATCGAGTCCTGCTGAAATCTGGTTTGTTGTTCATCTAATTCCCCCAATTGCCGTCAGTTTTTCCATCAAGTTCATGGCTCAATTGCTGCCTACCTCTGTTAGGTTGAACATTTGTCATTTAATTTTGAAAGTTGGAACCAAGCAAATTGGAAGAACTAAGGCCAAGGATTGAAGATAATTAGTTGGCAGCACGGAGGTCTCGTTTTGTATTAGTAAATTCATTAGATATTTTATTTATCTACCATTTTATTCCATTCCCTTTCTGATTTGAGGTTATCGTGATGAAAGCATTAATTTGCAAGTGGCCATGTTGGAGTTTACTTCTTGTTCGAGGTTTTATTGTAATGTTTTCATTATTTTTAATTGATGGCTCTAATTTTTCATAAAACTTTTCACTGTAATGTTTAAAGTTTTGACAAATGTTTATTTTTCCGGATTGTATTGATTTTGCCATTTAATACATATTGTGAGCCAAGAGTGAATTTTATATTTACATCTCCTTTTTTTTATGGAAGACCATATTTGCATAGCCTTAAGGGCCCTGACACCAAGATCGCCCTAGGGCAACAATTGACAAACGGAGGGAGTTAGTAGCTGATCAATGGATAGCCCAGTCCTCCAAACTAAAGCCTGCACAATCATGTGAGGATATTCAATAACTCCGAAGGGCACTCTGGAATATATGAAACTTGTCTTTACTATATGATTTCACATGGAACAAAATAAAAAGGAATTTTTTTTGTTTAGTGTAAAAAGCTAATAGCGTTTGGCATATAAACAAGTAATGTGCTAGTTTGCTTTAGTGCCTTAAGCGACAAAATCAACTTTTGCCCAAGAGTAACTTATCATTGACACTTAATAAATAAGCATAATCTTCAGTTATAAATGCAAAAGTTACAAGCATATAATCCTTAGAAACCTGAAACTGGCTATAGCTGCAGGTATCATGATCAGTGTAGATATATATTATTACAACTACAAAATGCTCAGTGATATCAGCCGGAAAAGATAAGAACCCAATACATAGCAGTACCCAATAACTCCATTATTACAAAACAAACTCATGTACTCTTGTACAAATGGTTTATCGCTTCCAACTTTTACAAACCAAAGCAAAGCCAGAGAGAGTTTTGATGCTCTGACACACTCCTGACCTAAATGCCGCCCCATCTGTCGGTAGCGCATATCTCGGAAACTGAAACCTGTAAAACCATGATAACATGATGAGCTCTTTGGTGTCGTCACTGCTATGCAAAAATGAGATTATTCAGATGCTTCACACAGCTATTTGAACTAGGCCGTAGGAACACCGTCCTGCTTCTTGAGTTCTCATAGAGCCTTCCGTAGGGGAGAACAGGTGTTCACTATAGCGCCAGTCATCAGGAAGGGAACTTTTTTGAAGAAACGAATTAATGAGAAGCCATTGTCTTTGCCCAAAAAAAAAAAAAGAGAAGCCATTGTCTACTGCCACTCAGATTTGGCGAGTAAAAGAAAAACGAAAAGTGGACCTCGATCGAGCATTTGCAGAGAAACATGAACGAGCAAACAGCAACAGGTAGAGGCTAGAGCGTACCAACGGGTTGGATCAAGAATCAATATATTTTCACACTTGGAATATGGGAGACAAGGTGCCAGTCGTCGCCCACATCTATCTCGCAACGCCTAGCCAATTCAGGGCACCTTCTAATGTCCAATCGCTTGAGAGCAGTAAGGCGTCGTATGGAGCTGGGCAGGGACTGAAGCGCAGGGCAACCGTCGATGGAAAGCAACTGAAGCGCAGAGAGTTGTCCGATCCCTCCGGCAGTACGGTCAACGCACTGCATCTTCTCAGGTGGAGCTCTTGAAGGGAGGTGAGGTGCTGAATCGCCTCAGGAAGCTGCTTCAGATTCTGACACACACTAATTCTGAGAATCTCTAGGGATGTAAGGTACTCAATCGACTGCGGAAGACTGGCCATCATCCGGCACCACATGACGTTCAGATATTTTAAAGAGCGCAGCTCGCCAAGCCACTCGGGCAGCACGCCAAGGGCGGGGCATGACAAGATGTCCAAACTCCGGAGGGAGGTGAGGCCCCGCATGCTCTCAGGTAACTTCGTCAGGTAGCAGCACGAAATGCACAACCAGTCCAGTCCAGCGAGGTGCTGCAGGAACTCCCAGCCTGGCGATGATCCCTCCATTGACTCTAGTTTCAGTCTCTTGAGGTGAGAAGCCGAAGCAATCACTCTGCTGGACGACGAGGGTCCGTCGTCAGCATAGTTAGGATGCGGACGGAAGAATGGGCTGTCTGGGGGTAGCAGCTGATTGTTAGAGTATCTTAATTCCAGTGACTTCAGCAATGGTGGGAAGCAGGGATTCAAAATAGGTAAATTCTATCTTCTGTCCGCCGCGCGTTAACGCGCCGGCACGGCGCCTCGCGCCCGTCGCAGAATTTGCATCGTGCGGGCATTCATCGCGAGCAGCGACATACGTGGGCCCCACACGACCTTATCAGAGGAGACGAGGGCCATCGTTTTTCCATTTCATTTCTTCGCTCTCGCTCTCTCTCTCCTCTTTCTCTCTCTTCTCCTCGCGACCACAGGTGTGCCACCTCCACCACCGCCGGCTGCGGCTGCACAGACGCCGGAGGGGACCGCGCCACCGCGACGGCGCAAGGCAACGGGACTGTGCGGTGGGGCTTCTACGGCGGCCATCAAGAGCTCGTGCTGCTTCCGATGCGCCTCCCACCGTCCGGCGACTCCGACACTGGTGACAGGGTGGCTCGCTGCGCTTGGGCTCAGGCTGCGCCGCGTGGGGAGCCCCAGGAGCCTCATGCGGAGCGCCATCTGGAGCTTTTCCTCCTCTAGATCCTCCATAGGAGCAGATCACGCGCCAAAACTAGCAGGATGGATCCCGCCCGAATGCAAACCCTAGGGCTTGGATGACGAGGAGGAGGCGGCATTCATGGTCGAGAGGCAGATTGAAGAAGGTTTGCGGTTCGTATTGTCTTTAGCATCTTCGATTTTTGCTCCTTTGTTCCAATCGCCGGTGAAATCGAGTCAAATCGATGATTTGCTCCGCGTGCTTGCAGAGATCGCATCATCTCATCCTCCATATTCCAGTGCCATGGATGATTGGGGCAGCAGGAAGGGAGGGAGACAGGGAGGGAATGACCTCTCGACGCCGTGGATGCGCCACGGAGTTGCCGCTCCGGTCATCCTCAGGTACGATTTGCCACATCCACACCTCTGGTGTCCTGCGTGCACAAGTTTCTTTATGATTCCCCCTTCTGTGTGTGGTTCTGCAGCTGATTAGCGTGTTTTGCCTGCAACTAATGCCATTTGCTCAAAGTTTGTTGGGTCAAAATTACTGCGATATACTTAGCGTGCATATGCATTTGTGGTTGTGATGATTAATTTGTTAAATGTATACCTCTTTTCTAAGAAGATGAAAAGGTTTGAAGATTCTTAGGTCAGTAAATAATATGGGAGCATTCATCTGCTTTTGATGTTGCAACAGTCCTGTTTTCAATCGCTCTATGTATAGCATATCTCTGCAGTGTGAAGCATTTTTGTACACTACCAATAGTATTGTAATCTACTTCTGAAGCATTTTGTAGAGTATTCAAAGAAACTTCTGGTCCAAAAGCAGTAAACACATGACTCATGCCATTTTCGATTGTTACTAGTAACACAATATCAAAGAAGCAGTTTATATATGCTCACAATTTGATTTGTTTAGGTACCATACTTTTGTCTAATCAGGTGTGCAATGAGGGTCAGCAAAGGCCGATATGTGGCATGTATGAACTTTTTACTTGACATTGCTTACAAAATATTAGTCTGTGTAACTATGCATTTTCCTCGCTGGATTCTTTGGTTCAGTCTCATGCGTATACAACCATGCAGAATTTTGTGAAGTGCAATGTTTTGTGTTCAATATAAGATGTTTCTATGTAGTTTGTTGTATACGAATTTTATTAACTGACTTACATGAATTATATATGCAGTTTCATGATTAGCAGGCAGTAGAGTCCAGCATTTGTTGATCTGCAATCATGGAAGCATGTTTAAGATTGACCTTAACTCTGAGAACTCGTTTAATTAGTTATTCTGGTTTAATTACTTACTCCCCTGCTATATAATTGCTGGTTTGCTGTAGCTGAGGTAAAACAAGCATACAGATGTTGGTAGCTGAGGGCCTGTGAAGCATCTGCCAAGTACCAACCCATTTGTTCATCATATACTCTGAATTAGTTGTTTTTTTATTTGTGTAGTGAATCCTTCCAGTTCCATTTCTTGAATATTTGCATGAGATCTCAAATTTTATAACCATTTGTTCATCACATACTCCGAATTAAGTTTGATAAAATAGTAATCCTGAAGCATTTTTAAGTATTTAACAGTGGATTTAATACTCAATGATGAGCATCTTTATCGATCACTGAAAGCAAATATATGTAATCCACAGTTCTGGATATAGCATATGATCAATTTGTACATGTCTTCTTTGTGTGTTATGAGTTTTGAGTTACATGTGAAATTTGTTGCTCCCTTCAATTGATAAGCGCTAGTTGCTCTGAATTTGCTCGCCAATTGACTTGTATTGTCCTTTTTTTTTTCTGTCAATTCACTTGGATTGTCCTTTTTTTTTCTGTCAGTTGACTTGGATTGTCCTTTTTTGTGTGTGTGTGTGTGTGTAGCTGTGAGTGAAAGGATGGAGTGAGATGGAGCAATGTGCGAGAAGATGCAAGGATGCATATGGTAGCATAGATTACCCGGTGAGTGCTGTTTTTATGCATAACTAGTGGTTTCTGAGGTTCAGGATGTCTTACAGTACTCATTGCTGTTTTTTCATGCTTTGTGGTCATATTAGTGATTGATTAATCATATGATGTTCTGTTTTTTGTACATGGACAGCACATAGATTTTTTTTTTCCTTTGATTTTTTGCAACAATTTAGAGTGCAAAGCTTCCAGGATATTTCTATTTGAGTTTTAACTGGTGTCTTGATATATCTTATCTGATAACTATTTAGGTTTGTAGGATTTTCACTAGATTTTACAGTACCCTCTTCTTTGTGTTATCTGGTATTGAAAGCAATTTACATAGACCGGTGAACTGATTTAATTCATTATAATATTTTATCTGATATTGAAAGCATTTCCATGGACCTGTGAAGCGCTTTAATTCATTACTGATAGCAAATATATTCTACATTGCAAAGCACTTTATATGATATTGAAAGAATTTTTACAGGGGCCGGTGAATCTTTTTAATTCGTTATTGATAGCAAATATATTCTTCTTATGAAAGCATATTATCTGATACCAAAGGCAGCTCATCAATGGTTTTGTTGAATCTGGCCAAGCATTCTTTAGTTGCCTGTGTACAAAAACTTGGGTTCATGCCTTCAACTGCTGCCTCATCATCAGGAGGTGGCAAGTTTCAAGTCTAACATTTTGCTTCTTTTATACATTTTTATTCATTACGGTTGGTAATTTATTTTGCGTGCAAAAGCAATTTAATTCAATTGCTGAGAAAATTGAATCACTAATTATAGCTATATCTGATGGGTTTTTTTCAGCTAACCGACGAAGATTGGCACATATTTCAGAACACTTGTGGATATCAGCTGCAAAGAAGCTAATCAACTGCAAAATGATGATGGGGGCAAGTCCTTTCTATATATACTGTGGCTTGTAAATGCGCTTGTCCTCTGTAAAAAGCTGATGGGGGCAATTCTACTGTATGCTGTTTTGCTTGTAAATGCGCTTGTCCAGAAAAGTTACACTAGATTTGCTAATGTGTTACGTAGTATAGATGGCAACCAAAATATTTGTGGAGTACTTATGGATACTGTTTATGGTTCTAAAGCAATTCTGATGTTTGAGAGCAAACACTAAATCGGTCGCTGTTCTCTTTTTCTGTTTTTCGTTTGGATCTGTGCAAATTAGTAGTAGTCTAATGAAGCTGTTTGCATTTTTCTATGGGACCCACTTGTTGGGTGGCGTCCGCGCTCCGCGTGTTAAACTTAAAAATACTCGGACTACCAGACAAGTGTCTGGAAAGTTGGATTAGCTTTCCAAAAACGGGTTGATCTGCTTTCCAAAAAAGGGCGGCCGTGTGCAACCCTTAATGCACGGCGGCCGTGCGTTAGCGCGGCCCTTCAAAATAAATTTCGGGCAGTCTACTGCTTCTAGATGGGACAGCACAGGGAAACAGCACCGCTCACCACCGACTTCTTCCTCTTCGATTCCCCAACCACTTGTAGTCCACAGCTCCTCCAAATTAGGCATGTTTTTCAGATAGAGGGATTTCAGTGAAGGCAACACCAGAATTCCTTGCATGTGTTTCAAATTGGGAAAGTTTTTCAGTGTCAGTAAAGTTAGACAGAGGAATTCAGGAGCTCTGGTTTGCTTCAATACTACACTCTCCACATAAGATGAATCACTTTGCATCCTCATCCAAGATGGTATATGAGGTCCTCGGTAACCGTCGACTTTTAGATACTTAATATCTGAAGGCGGTTCAAGGGCGTCTAGCACAGCCAGGTCTTGTTCCATTTCATATAATGACCCTTCTTCCATTATTCCACTTGATGACCATCTCAAAGTTAAATCTTGTATGTTTTTCTTTTGCTTCAAGTAAGCCTTCTCTGCATCACCTGGATTCTCCACATGTTGAAGATCCCTAAATTCCATTGCACCACTTATCATATCAAGATTTCCAAGGTCTGAGATCCTGGCATCAGCTTCACCACACCCAACAATAAAACAGCCCAGCCTTCTTAAACGTGTCAACTGTCCAATTTCTGATGGCAAACGCAATTTCCGGCAAGAACTTATGTCCAAAACTTCAAGCCTTTTTAAGTTTCCTATACCTCGGGGCAACTCCACTAGCTCCCTGCAATAACAGAGCTTTATGCATTCTAGAGTACCAATCAATGTGACCCATTCAGGCAGTGTGGTTACTCTGGTGCTAGATAGATCCAGTGTATGTAAAGTGTGAGAACAGAATGTAATTGGCAAATCTTTCAGACTCCCCCCATTAGATAAGTTTATTGTTTCTATACTGCTAAACTTCCCAATGAATTCTGACGGCAGTTGTTGCAAATCTTTACAATCGACAATCTGAAGTACCCTTAGATTTTCATTCTTGCCAATGGTGTTTGGTATCTCTCTGAGCTTTCCACAGGTCTTTATCTGCAACGATTGAAGATCTCGACAGTCACCAATGGACTCTGGCAAAGTCTCAAGATCTTTAATACATTTCATCTCTAGAGTTTTTAGCTTCTTAAGCTTACCCATAGACTTGGGTAATGTCGCAAAACCATTGCAATCAATCAAATGAAGTGACTGCAAGTTCCAACAGCCTGAGATACCTTCTGGTAGTCTTTTGCAACTAACATTATGGATTTCAAGATATCCAAGATAATCGAGCTTCAATATGAATAGCGGAAATGAAGTATCTATTGCACAGTCCAGAACAACACTGCAGATATATCGACTCTTCTTAACTAGTTTCTCTAATGATGGGTTACCTTCGGAGACATAGAGAGCACGAACCTTGTCAAAGAATATCCTTTCATCATTCTTGCTGCATGATGTCAAAGATAAATATCTACAATTTTGTGTGCAATCTTTAGTCAGATTCTTCTGTAGAGATGTTACCAAATCACTCCGTAGAATATATCGAGTAAGATCATGAATCAGATCATGCATCTTGTACACTACTGGATTATCATCCCTACTTTCAAGTGGATCTTGAAAAAAACCGGCTTTCACAAGAGAATTAAAGTATTCACTTCCAGTAAACCTCTGGCGGCTCATCCATGGTCTGCTTAATGAATCCATGAGCTATCCATTGTTCAATCAAGTAGTTTTTATTAATAATATAACCTTTAGGGAATATGCAGCAAAATGTAAAGCACTGCTTCAGATAATCTTTCAAGTGAATGTAGCTCAGTTTTAAGGATGCAAATACTCTACCCTCTGTGCTCTCTTCATTCCATAAATCACTCTGTCCGATGGCTCTCCAAGTACTTATTTCCTTCTCGCTGAGGACACCTCCAAGAGTTTTGATTGCCAGAGGAACCCCGCCACATTTGTTCACAATTTCTTTTCCAGCGTGTAAAAAATCAGAGCCCAAATGTTCATCCTCCCACCCAGAACTCTTTAGGAACAAGCTCCAGCTCTCAGCCTCTGATAAGTACTCCAAGTAAAATATATGCCCAGATTTCACTGCTTCAGCAACCTTTTGATCACGAGTAGTAATCATTATCATGCTTCCGGCTGTGTGAGTCCTTAGGTTCAGCATGAATTCTTTCCAGTCTTCCTTTTCCTGGTGCCAACAATCATCCAGTACAAGAAGAAACTTCTCACCAGTCAGCTTCCTTGAAATTTCATCTACCATATGCTGTGGAGTATGAAGATCCGATTTTTCCTTAGTGATAGCTTCAAACAGCTTCCCAAAAAGCTTTTTCACATCAAATTCCTCAGACACATGGACCCAAAATATTTTATCTTTGAAATGCTCCTTTATCTTACAGTCATTGCAAATATGTTTAGCCAAAGTAGTTTTGCCGGAACCACCTAGCCCAACAACAGAAACTATCCAGCCATCCTCTCCTTTGTTAGATTCTAATAGCTTACAAATGATTTTACCCTTCTCCGTATCTCTTGTGGGTATTTGCGACTCTTCAACATTAGTCAACAAGGACGGAGCTCCACAGGCCTTGCTTTTGCTTAGGATAGTCTGGTTCACAGGTAAGTTATGCCATATGGCATTCATGTCACTTCTTTGCTTCGTGATTGCAGCTAACATCGCCTTGATTGCCTTGATCTTATGAGCTACCTTGCATCGGAACAGAAAGGACTTTGGCTTAGCACAGAAGCAGTCAGATATAGAATGCTTGTCATGGTAGCTGTCTATCTTGTGTTTCTCAGCTTCTTGGTGGACTTCATAGAGCAAATCATCAATATCGTAAGATGCATCTTTCAGTTTTGTCACCCAGCCGAATCTTGGGTCATTCTCTATTGATAGATCACGAACGGCGGACAGCCAGCTTGTAATCTCTCCATGTATATTCTGGAGCTCGGAGAGATCTTTCTTCACACCGGTTACGGCAGCAAACTCACTGGCAATCAGTGAAACTAGCTTGTCGCCTGCAACTTTCAACAGTCCGGATGCTAAAGATGCCTCTACCCCACTCATATTTTAGGGGTTTTCTTGCCGAGCCACTGTGAATGGAAATTGCAAAACGAACAAATCAATTTATTGCATCTTGACGGTCAAAACTAATACAATGCATCATCAATAAAGGAAATACGGTGCAAGCGCTAACTTCGCATGAAACCAGGAAACGAATCTTCCTTGCAAAAAAAAAAAGGAAACGAATCTATGCATGAGAAAAGATATCAGATGTAATGAGCTAGCTAGAGAATTTATTTCGTAATTTCCTAACTCAAGTACTCAACACTAAACGAACATTTTTTTTGACGGTCGATGGGGGGGAGAGAATCCCCACCTGAATTCATTGATATATAAAGTCGAGCCGAAGCCCGTCCATCAATGGTTACATCAGTTGTGGCAAACAACAGATTACAACAAAAGCAAGCCTAAAGCACAAAAGGCTCATACAACCAACAGAGACAGACAAAAAAACAATCCTCAAATACCCAACAGACTAGCCCTAACCTTGAGTACAAGTGAAGGACAATCACCAATCATCAACAAAGCGTCACCATCAAACAACATGCTTGCCTTCATCACATAGGCCATTGCACCACCACACCACCCCTCGTAGCTACGCCGCCATGTTGTCACCTTCCACCTTCCAACAAGGGGAGGAATCCTTGAAGGACGAAAAGGCCGCCCAACAGGGTGGGGACTAAGAGTGGGGATAGCATGCCAACCACTACGAGCTGGACAACGTCGACCTCCCTTAGAGTTGACAAAGACACCTTTTTCAGAGCATCCGGTCTCCACGAGTCACCATCCGACGCCCTTTGTGGGGAGGAACCCGCAAAGGAGGGATGACCAACAGGCATGGACGCACACGGCATATGATTTGATGACATCATCAACAAGGAGCCCGACGACGAAACAGAGGTGCCAATAGCAAACACCCGACAAACTATAATGAAAGCCAGCACCCGGACCAAAGCTGTAGGCAAAACCGAGGACATTGCAAGAGAAGAAGGAACACAACACACTCAAAGAGCACAGACAACCACTGATCCTCGAGGAGCTCAGAGAGGTGAAGGATCTAAACCGTGCGAAGGGTCAACCCCTCCCGTGCACCGAGCACAAAGCTTTCGCTGCACGGCTCAGAGATAAAGGAAGGACATGAGCCCAATTGTGCGGTGGCAGAGCACCACCCCGTGCACCGGGCACGGCACTTTCGTTGCACAAGCACCAACAACAAAAGATCTCCCGGCGAAAGCATCCATCTATGCCGTCTGACCGCCGTCGACAGAGTCCGTAACTCCCAAACCACAGGAAAGAGGCCATGCCATGACCACCACGGACACTTACAAGCTTTTCCGGCGATGAGGGAGGGCGACCAGCGTGCCCATCGCGTCGGTCGCAAACGAAATTGCAGAGGAGCCAGACAAGGTTTGCTAGGCACCAACCTGCCAACAACCCTGCACGATGAACGCACGTCCACCGCTTGGCCTGCAGGAACAGCCCATCCATGCGGACATCCCCAACCGACTTGCCGTAAGAGACTTGGTCGACGACACTGCAGGGGCCTCGGCAGGGAGCGGCCACCAAGGGTGGCCACAGCAGGCTAGCCACTGTCGCCTAGCCTGACGGAGCGCTCAGATCCGCCGAAGAGAGGACCGAATCCAGGCTATGAGGTGCCAGATCCGGTCACGGGTCGCCTCTGGAGCTCCATTGGCAGCCCTCCAACAGCCATGGCCGGTAGGAAGGACCCCCCGCCCCTGTTGGTGGCCTAGTCCTTCCAGCCCCGGATCCGAGCTTCAAGAGCCGGATCTACATATCAGTCACCCAGAGAAAGCTCCAATCGATGGGAACCGAACTGAGGATTCAGATCGCGAACGGATTAGAGAAACACGGAGGGAACGATGGAGAAGAGAGGAAAACGAGAAAAAGAACCGCGGAGAGGCCAGTTGTGTGGCCGCCGCCGCTGGCCGCCGCCGCCGTCGCCGTTGTGGCCGGCGGCGGCGGCCGAGGAGGAGCAGGGGTGCGGGGCGAGTGGGTCGACGGGATGGTCGCCCCTCCCGTCGCCCACTCACTAAACGAACATTAGAGCATGTATCTTACTACCTCCGTCTCATAATAGTTGTCGCTGTTGACTTTTGATCATCAAGTTTGACCGTTCGTCTTATTCAATTTTTTTGGCGAAGATTAAAACAAATATGTCATGATTAAACTAACACTCATGATAAAACATGTGATGAAAAAATAATTAATGTTTGCACGAAATATTCAAATAAGACGAATGGTCAAACGTGACAATCAAAAGTCAACAGCGACAACTATTTTGGGACAGAGGTAGTAGAATATATGCAGGGAAATAAATCTATTTGACTGTTAGTGGTTACAGCAAAGAAAAGTATGTACCTCTCCAGAAGGTCGGAGGACCAGCAGCAGCTGTGTGAGAACGGTGCTTGCTACCAGGTGAAGGCCTTGAGCATGCATGTGGTGCTCACCGAGACGACTGAACAAAACTCGATTTGGTTACAGATAAAACGAAACAGGGGAGAAAGCTAAATTGATGAGCTAGATAAGATTCGTGCTGGATGAAGCAAGTACCTTGAGAGGTCGACTGGGAACGGTTGCTTGCCATCCTCAAACTCTGAATCGCGGCGATAAATGAGTAAAATGGTCCAGATCTGTGAACTGCTTGGAGGTGAAGTCCTGAAGATGCAGGCGTTTGGTCTTTGGTGGAGAACTGCAGTCGTTAGGTGTGTGGTGCAGTTTAATTAGCAAGATGGCAGAGCAAGTGGTGCGAGTGGCTGCTCCGATGACACCTAATATATATTTTTTTTGAGCCAGACAACAACTGCTAATCCGTTTTTCTTCAATAAAAAAAGGCGCAAGTTGCACATTGCCAAGACTAGATGCGGGGTTTGGTGGAGAGAAAGTCGCTGGGCCAGAGGAGAAAGATAACAGGGCTGAGCGATGATACAGAAGGGCATTTGCACAAGTAGACGGAGGCTGCTGGAGTGGTAAATGTGCAGTTAATTTGGCTTTGTTTTATTGAGGCAAAACCACAATCATAGTTGAAATTTCTCTCTCTCCCCAGCAAGAAATTGAATCCTGCCATCTGATGTACCCCAAACATTGCCTGAAAGATAACATTTCCGCGTGGATTAGAATCTACACTTGTAGGTATCCTTTTTGTGCAGAAGGTTGGGCCTTTTTTCACACAATATCTTACAGTACTGTGCGGCTTAGGTGTCAAACAAACTTGTAGTTGCTCCCCCCCCCCCCCCCCCCCCCCCCCCACCCCCCCAAAAAAAATAAAAAAATAAACAACCTTAGTAGTGGCTCTACTTAATGGTAAACGAAAGCTCAACGACACTTCCCTTTTCAAAAGAAAATTATTAAGACCCTATCATCAGAGGCAACTACGTACCTTTTGTCAAAAAAAGAGGGGTTCTTTCTGGTGGAAATCAGTGCTCAAATTGCAGAATATTTACAAAGGTCTAGCTCAGGCACAGGTTCAAGATGGCAAATCGATTCTCTTCTGGCATGATATTTGGAATGGACTGTTTTTGGCACAATCCTTCCCTGAACTTTTCTCCTTTGCCAAAAACCAAGATATAACAGTGCACAAGGCTTTGCAAGATGAACTATTCACTCTTTTTCACCTGCCTCTCTCAGTTGAAGCTTTTGCTCAGTTTAATCAACTTCAGGACATCTTGCAAGGGGTTCAATTAATTGTGGAAAATGATATTTGGACTTACATTTGGGGCTCCCAATTTTATACCTCAGTTAAGGCCTACAAATCCATGATGGGATACATACCTGTGCACCCTGTTTACAATTGGCTATGGGCCTTCTCTTGTCAGCTCAGACACAAAATCTTCTTCTGGCTTCTGATTAAAGACAGATTGAATACAAGAGGTCTTCTGCATAGGAAAAATATGGAGCTAGACTCTTATTCTTGTGAGCTCTGTATAAGACAGTTGGAAGAGACCTCACAGCATCTTTTTCTTAACTGCAGTTTTGCTAGAAACTGCTGGGCTACCATTGGCGTAAACATAACTAGAAGGATGCAACCTCTACAAGCTTTCAAATTCCTGAAGAAGAAACTTAATGTGCCTTTTTATATGGAGATTATAATTCTCATGTCTTGGAGCATTTGGACAACGAGGAATGATTGGATTTTTTCAAACATTGACCCAACAGTCCAATCTTGCAAAGCAAAGTTTCTCCATGAATTTGGTCTTCTGTTACACAGAGCCAAGAGGAAATACTTCCCCAGGATAGAAGAATGGCTTCAGTCGATTTCCTAGTTTAGTTTTTTCTTTCTCTGTTTGTACAGTTGTAAACTTTGTTTTCTTTTATTCTATTATAATCAGTAGGGGGCAACCCCTCCTGTTCCATCAAAAACTACGTACCTTTTGTAGTACCTTCTGAGAACGACCTCAAACTACAATAATCCTTTTGCCATCCTTGTTTATACAATATATAAAACAGAGTTGTTGGATCATGAAGGGTGAGTGAACTTGCATTTCTCCTTTCTTGTCAGCTAGCGCGGGGCTCAGCTGGGAGAGCATCGCCTTTGCTTTGGAGCGTTCGCCGTTTCTTAATTTCTTTATATCACCTCGCGTCCGGTTAGGGTCCGTTGTTCCATGACCAGCGATTAATTTCTTAATCGAGTATCTGAACAAAAGGAATATGGGACATAACGTGCCAGTCCTCCCCCACTCCTTTTTTGTAACGCCGTGCCAAATCGGGGCAGTTATCAATGAACAAACCCTGAAGAGCAGTAAGACATTGTATGGAGCGGGGCAGGGATTGAAGTGCAGAACAATCTATGATGGAAAGATGTCGAAGCTCAGAGAGCCGTCCGATCCACTCCGGCAGCACGGTAAGTGCACTGCATCGTACCAATTCGAGCTCTTGAAGGGAGGTGAGGTGTTGAATCACCTCAGGGAGCTGCTTCAGATTGCCCCAGCCATCAATTTTCAGCCTCACGAGGGACGTAAGCTGTTCCATCGACTGAGGGAGGCTGGTCATCATTGGGCACCTGGAGACGTTCAGATGTTGTAAAGAACGCAGTTCCCCAAGCCACTCCGGCAGGTTGGCAAGGCTGGAGCATTGGTAGATGAACAGCATTTGGAGGGAGGTGAGGCCCTTCATGCTCTCTGGCAGTTCCTTCAGGTCATTGCAGCGCCAAATTCGCAAGGACTCGAGTCCAGTGAGCTGCTGCAGGAATTCCCAGTCATAAGATGATCCCGTCATCCCGTTTAGTTCCAGTTCCTTGAGGTGAGGAACGGCGGCAAGCACTCTGCTGGAGGATGAAGGGTCGTCAGCATGTGGAGGTAATCGACTAAAAAGTAAGCTACCTGGAGATAGCAGCTGATCATTGTAATCTCTCAATCGCAGCGACTCCAGAGACGGTGGGAAGTAGGGCTTCACAATCAGTTTAGGGCAGTCTCTTATTTCTAGATGGGACAGGACGGGGAAGCAGTATTGCTCACCCATTTCTTCCTGACCAATTTCCGAACCATTTGTTGTAATCCAAAGCTCCTCCAAATTAGGCATTTTGCACAGTTTGAGAAACTTGAATGAACTAAGCACCAGAATTCCTTGCATGTGCGTCCCGTCAAGTTGGGTAACCTTTTCAGCTTCAGTACAGTAAGACAAAGGAATCGAGGTGCACTGGTTTGCTTTAATTATGTAAGAAAAGTCATTTTGCCGCATCCAACATGGCAAATGGGGACCTCCATAACCGTTGGTTTCCTTTTTCTTTTCTTATTTTTGAAGGTGGTTTCAGGGCGTCCCCGTCGTTGGAACCGGTTGATGTACTAGCAGGGTTGCCACTTGGCGGCCATGTTGAAGATACATGTTCTAGAAGTCTAGCTGTAACCGAGACTTGATCTCGTTAGAGGTAGATTTAGTTAAACGTGTACAACAGTTCTAATCTAGTTAGAGATAGATATCCAAAGTTGTTATAAAACCTAACTTGATGTACACGCCACACCAGGGGCTCTTCCTGGTACTCCCTCCGTTCTTTAATATAGGGCGTTTTAGAGTTCAAATTTTTCCCTAAATGTGAGGCGTTCTACAGATAAGACAAAGTCTGGGGTTGGTGGGAGGGTTGATGGAGGGATGAATTGAGGTAAAAATAAAGGGTATGGTAGTCTTTTACCACATTGACTATTTTTTTGTTTGAATGCTAGAAAGGCTTATATTTAGGGACGGAGGCAGTATATATTAACACGTAAGGCGGCCGAGGGAAAGGCACCCTTAATCTATTTTTCACAGGCCATTGTGGTTGAGCTAAGCTAGGGAAGGGAAAGGGAAGAGCTAGCCCACGGCTCGATGGTGATCGAAGTCTCATTTGGCGAGTACATGTCTGGCGGCAAGCGACACAGAATAATAATCCGTGTGCCTCAGCAAGGAGAGCGCGCCGTGCCCGCGTGCTCCTCTCCCATTGGCATACGTGCTTACAGTGACAGTGCTTACAGTGACAGTCACGACCGAGACCAGGCTCAGAGACTGTGGGCTTCGAAGGTCGTGCGGCATCTGTTACTGGTGTTGTTTGTCGCACGGAGCATTGCTTAAGGGCCTGCTTGGTTTGACGCCACAACTTACCACGACAAACCTTCGGCGTCTGGCGTTGTGCTTGGTTGCCGCGAAGGATTCGACCGCCACAAGGCGAAGGCTTGTCGTTTTGCTAGTTTTTCACGTTTGTTTGCTTGTGGCGCGCGTGGCGGGTGTGGCGCCGAGGCTTCCGCGCCGCCGCACTTGTGGCGTGGCAGATGGTGGCCGTGAAATTTTAACCTGGAAAGATACTTTCATTAATCCAGAGGTGCTGTAAACTCGCGAGCAACCATCACACTAATACGGTCAGGTAGGTTATACAACACCGGCTTATCCTCCTCAGAACTCGAACACCCTAGCACTAGGTTTAAGTGAATGTTTCAGCTTGCACCAGTTCTTAGCTCAAATGCTCTCACCCTGCACCACCTTTTAGCGCCGAATAGCAGTGAGAGGCTATAAACTCACATGACCCGTTCAGGCAAGTTTAGCGTTAGAAAAGTAGGCAAGTTTTCAATGCTAACCTACGCGCAACCCTGCCCTAGGGCACGTCACCGCTGCCGTAGCTTGGCCCCCCCCCCCCCCCCCCCCCCCCCCCCCCTCTCTCTTCGCCTCCGGCGACCTCGCCAACGGCTAGAGAGAGCAAGTACCGTCCCTCTAGTAGTAGTGAGTTTTAGATTTAGGATTGAGTCTATACATGCTGTTTCTTCGGTGTTAGGATCTTAGTGTTCCCTTCTCCTCTTTGACGAGGTTGGGCGGTGTTGGTTTTCCCATGGCGGTACGATGGCGACGGAGGTATCCTTCTCAGCAAGACGACATGAAGAATTAGGTGTCCTGAACAGGCAACGGCGAGGCAGAGTCTTAATGTAAGGGTTGGTCTGTACTTCTTTATATATTAATATAATCCCCGTTCATTAAAAAAAGTTAAGCGTTAGAGATTGAACGTAATTTGCTGCTAACTTGGTCATTCGTATATATTTAGTGGCGTAATTAAGATAAAAAAGCGAAGGCTGGATGGCCAAAATAAAATTGTTTTACTAATGCAATCTGGATAATCATGTCAATAATACAAAATAATTGGAGGCTAAAAGTTAAATAATTTTAGACTGAGAAGTCTTATCACACCGTGAAAAAGATGATTATTGGTTATTTCATAACATATGGGCATAGCCAAATTGGTAATGACATTTAAAACCCCTATGTTGAGTTATGGTCATCTTTAGGTGCCTCTTATGATGCTGAAAACCCAAACTCACAAATGTGACTGCCGTGTGGGTCTGAGATCATTTAATCACACTGTGAGGAGCGGTCTACAACCAGCATGTGAACGTGCTGCGTGTTTTGGCGTCGACACATTGATTGATTCCCGTTCATGTACACTTTGCTCAATACCAAAGGCAATGACATACTTTTTCTAGGATATTAGCGAGATAGAGACCGGTAACAACCCCTTGGAGGGATCAGGTGATGTTAATCGAAAAGGAAGGCACGTCCGAAACTTCCGCCACATAAAAACTGGGAATGTTGCTGTCCGGAGGAACTTAAACTAGCCTGGTCAGTGGACGCATGCCAAACATTTGTAGTTAGAATAGAACACTAATTTCGCAAAGTGATCCAAACAAGCGAGGATGTTCCAAGGAAGGCACGTCAGAAACTTCCGCTACATAAAAAATGGGAATGTTGCTGTCCGGAGGAACTTAATTAAACTAGCCAGGTCAGTGGACGCATACCAAACATTTGTAGTTAGAATAGAACATTAATTTCGCAAAGTGATCCAAACAAGCGAGCATGTTCCGAAATTGTATTGGTACACTTATTTCGAAAAATCATATTGATGCCCAAAAAGAGATCTACTCCCAGGTCCAATCTTCTCAGAACAAGAAAAAGATTGGATCGTCGTAGCAGCAGATTGCTGAAACGTGTACTTTCTAATGAGTTGTGCAGTGAAATGGAAGTGTGCCTTCTTAACAAGTACTTTCTAACGAGTAGTTCATTTATAATTTGGCACAATTAAACGCATCTTTGTGAATATTTCACGGAGCCTATAATAAAAAAGTGTTTCACGCGGAATTAACGTGTCACAAGTGGCTAGCCGCGTGGGCTGCAATGTGGACTTGGTCGTCGGTCAACCTCACTACAACATCATATCACCCGCTTCACTCTCTTGCCAAGTTCTGGCATCCATTTCCTCACCCTGTGGTAAGACCTCCCATGGAGAGCGCGCCCATGGCCGAGACGGCCATCCTGGAACGCGAGCCTGCCCATCTATTCACCGATGGCTTAACAGTCGGCGTTCTCCCTGGCATCAGCAACGACGTCTACATTAGTGTGGATTCGTCCACCAACCATGGCGAGGGCTCTGCCGCTGGTTCAGGAACCGCTGCAGGGTCCTCCTTCCGTCCTTGTTACTACAAAGCAGAAATCATCTCTCTCTTTATCGTTTATGCTGCTGTGGAATTTGCCCCTACTTTTGAAGTGGGAAAGGGGAGTGGCAATATTTGGTCTCATGCAGATGATACTAGGACGTTACTGCAGTTCAGTTATGGTGTACTAATAGGAGTACTGCTGTTGAGTCCATCAAAAGTACGAAGGAGGATCTTCCTTCTTATGCGGGAAGGCCGTAAGGACCTGTGGATGTTCCTTTCGGTGTTGTGCTACGGCTTGGTTTCAGTTGTCCTCTTTGTTGTGTGGGGAGCCCTTAAGGACATGTGGATATCCCTTCAGCTGCTGAGCTCCCGCTTGGTTACAATTGTCAAGGACTTTGTGAGTGCTAACCCTCTTCCTTACAGTGTCAGGGTAATAGAGACTGCTATACTTCTAAAAGTGCTGGCTTGGGCTCTTGCTTTTCATGCTTTAGTTCCGGTGCTCAATAATGGTCTAGGCATGAGAAGGGTGGGTTGCAACACACTGTTTGATAACGTTGGGCCTATGTTACTTGCTATTAACCATGATATAGAAGGCAAAGGTAGTTTTGGCAAGAATGACATACTCAGTGTCGATCTCAGAAAGACAATAGGGAATGCTGACAGTTTTGAGCAGCAGAAGAATTGGTCTTCACACAACTCAAGTGAGATCCCAGCTGTACTGTATGTTCTGACGAATGGAAAACATGTCAAGATCAATTGCAACCTGATTGCAGATCAGAAAGCACTGGCACATTGGATCTCAATTGAAAATAGTGATCAGTTAGGGGAAGTTCATGGAGAGACCACAGAGGTGCAAAACAGAACAGAGAAGTCTCACCTTCCAGAACACAAGAAACTCAAACGTGTGGTGTTTGTCGCCATAGCTTCAGCAATTTCTATCGTGCTCTGCGGTGTTGTAGGACTGCTGCTGTGGTGCATGTGTTGGAAGAGAGAGCAACGAAACGAGCTGGTACAAGACAAGACCATATCTCAACTGGAATTCTTTGGAGGAATTGGGCCTAGGCGATTCAAGCACCGTGAGCTGTCTGCCGCCACAAACAATTTCACTAACGAGAACAAGCTCGGGCAAGGAGGGTTTGGCCCAGTGTATCGGGGCAACTTGAGAGACCAGAACCGTCATGTGGCCGTCAAGGTGTTATCTCAAGAAGCATCCGAGCAAGGGCTCAAGGAATTTGAAGCAGAGGTGAATGTCATGACTCAGCTGAGGCACAGGAACATCGTCCAACTCGTCGGCTGGTGCAACAGCAATAAGCAGCTCCTGCTCGTTTACGAACTGATGGCCCAAGGCAGTCTAGACAAGCATCTGTACAATGCTGAGAAATTTTTATCTTGGCAAGAGAGGTAACCAAATTGGCTAACCTGATTATCTCGACCGTAAGGTCTCAATCATTTAATACTATACATAACTATTTCATCACTGAACTGTTTCTTCCGGTAGGTACAACATAATACTTGGCCTGGGCTCTGCTTTGCACTACCTGCACCAAGACTGCGAGAAATGCATTGTGCACGGAGACATCAAATCTGCAAATGTAATGCTTGATGCGTCACTCAACGCTAAGCTTGGTGACTTTGGGCTAGCAAGGCTAATTGACCATGGAGCAGAGCCGCAAACAACGCAAGTTATTGCAGGGACACCTGGATTCATTGACCCAGAGTTCATCAACAACCGCTTGCGCTCCACTGAGCTGGATGTGTACAGCTTCGGTATTCTCCTCCTGGAGATCGCTTCAGCCAAGCGGCCAGCATCGAGACAGCCAAATGGAGCTTTGACCCTGCTAGCCTGGGTCCGCGACTTGTACCACAGGAACATGATTCTTGATGCAGCAGATCAGAAGCTGAACGATGAGTTCGATCGGCAGGAAATGGAGCGTGTGCTTGTTACTGGTCTCTGGTGCGCGCATCAGGACCCGAGCCAGCGACCATCAATGGCGCAAGCCATGGATGTTTTGCGATCGGCAGATGCGAAGCTACCGGTGCTCCGAGCAACGTATGATGGCCAGCACATTCGCTCCTTGGAGCAACAGGCTTATGGCGATCAGCCAGTTGAGGATCTTTATGAGGATGCTGTCAGTGCAACTACATACCTCACTTCCAAGGATTCAGTTTATCTACTTGGAGAAGAATGAATAATGCTGTCTCTTAATTCAGAACATCTCGTATTTGTGTTGTCTTTATCAGTGGACTTGCTAAAGTGCTGATGTCTCATGTTAAATTGGATTCCTCTATGTTGTACTTTTTCAAAACTGTATTCAGTATTGTGTGTGTTCAGTATTCTCCCATGAGACGCACGGCTGGTGTTGTATGTAGTTTCTTACTCCATTTCATGTTTTGCTGGACTACGTCCCTACGCCCGTCTAAGACTTGCATTATACCAAGTGATCAGCACTCTGGCTCTTTTCTTTTCTTCTTTTGTGGCCTCTGAATGCAGAGGAATTGGATGCTGGGACGATGCTGATTGATCCAATTCCAACCAATGCACGGAACTCTGGAAAATTTCACGCTGAAACGATCCCTTGAATGATGCAGGTAGTCAAGTGTGGTAGAATGTAGAAGGAGAATAAGCTGTTGTCCATAAGCAACCGTAGTCCTACCATCAGATGGAGCTCTAGGGCCAAATAAAAGGTATCCAGGTGCACCCTTGGCATACTTTTGAACGGTGCCATTCATTATTAAATGCCAGCGATCAAATTTGTTATTTCGCTTTTCCTATCCTCCGCCAGATGAAACAATCTTCTCTTTCCTTCTCCTCAAAAACAAACAAATCACGAGAAAAATTGCAAAGAAAAAAAAAATATGGAAACAGACTCCTCTACATGTAATCTGTGCATCATCCAACACAAGGAGACACACCTCATCTAATCTCATCCTGAGGTGCAACTTTGCACGAACATGTTCGGCATCAATTATCTTGCAAGAACCAGGAACTCTCAATTCAGTTATTTCCACCAGAAGATCAAAAGCAAACTGAGCAGATCCACCAGACAAAGCAAGTGCATTCAGCAAGGTGGCCAGCCAGGACAAAGTCGTGTGCTGCAGCTATACAGGTGAAACCAATGTATATATAGGCTCATTAACTTCACAACTCATTTTGAGCTTCTGGTAATAAATTTAGCCAAGAAACTGCTCCAGAAAACGTAAACTAATGACCAATCTGAGGCTGTCTGCAGATCCATCAATAGCTCAATCCTTTGTACCAATCTTCAGAACGGCAATCTGTACAAACATGGGTGAAAATGTCAGTGAGTACTCAGGTCCCAACTGAGAGAAATGGATATTTTCAAGGAATAATCCCTTATATGCCATTGTGATTAACTTGAACTGCTAGGCAATCCACATTCAAATTTTATCTACACAGGACACATCTAACTGTGGCAAAATTGGATGTCCCAGTCCCCACCAACCCACTCACACACACAGAATACAGTTGGAGCTACAGAATATTACAAGCCCACGATTAGAGCTTCTTAACCACATGAAGCCAAAGGAGCAAGTTCAGAAACAGATCAAACATTAAGGAACTTCGAGATTCAGGAGACTGGAAGAACAGCAACCTCATGCAAGGGTAACCCGTAGAAAGATGAAAGTCTGAACAGGACTGTTCTTTTTAAGACCGAACAGAAGTTATTGAGAATGAAAATATCAACTTAATATGCATCACGACTATGATTCTATTAGCATTCGCTATTGGAGTGTATGAGCAAGAACACATAGTAATATGTTATTGTGTTTCCTTTCTTTACAATGTTTTAGGAGCTAGTACATCCATTCACCTAAAACCAGTCTGCTCCTGTCACTCTGGGAGCATTTCACCATTTTTTTAGAGCAGGCAGATAATAAACCATGCAGTAGTACCATATGGTGTATAAGAAGATTAACTTGGTATAGGACATGTATTGACTGTTGATACTAGACAGAAGCCAGTCCATCAGAAACTTCCAGAACTACAAGTGACCCGAAAAGAAAGGTGGAGAAGGTAGATAGTAAGGTTCTCAGTGAACACCGCAATGATGTGCTGGGTAAGAGACAGACACTTAAGAAACAAGAACCACTGGACAGAAAGAACCAGCAAAACAGGAGCTCTAAAGTACAATGGTATCGTCGCCAATCGAGAAACAACGCATAAGCTAACGGTTAAAATAAACTCATGTCAGGAAGCTACTCGTTTGGTACAATTTGAGCAGACAGGTGAATGCTAATCAGGTTTAGTCCCATCAATGAATAAAATCACGTTAACTGTACATCCCAAGTAACAATAAAGTACGTAGGAGTCTCACCTCCATGTAAGTATGAACAATAAAAAATTAACAACTCCATTATTATTGAAAGCCACTGTTAAAACTAGTCAAACCATTTTCCAGTAAAATATAGATGATTGCCATGTCAGTTTTAATTACACATACATATTCCAGAAGGTTTGGGGAACCAGTTCTATTCCATGTTGGTTTGTGCCAAGCTATTGCCATCAAGCGATGCAATCAATCACACCAAAACCACAAAATTTTAAAATAAATTTGATTAAATCGTTTTGGAAGACAATGAAACAAAAAGGTAATAAATGTATATATAATTCCCAGTCAACTTGTACTTTTGGAAAAATGAAAGATAATAGTTTCCGTCCAGGATATCTGGCAACAAAAGCTATAGAATCGAAATATAGAATAGCAGAAAAACGTCTAGGTATATTGGTAATCAGTATTACTATAGATCTTAGAGGTCAAATACTCAAACTACTACCTTGTAACGCATATAATCCACAATGATTTTTATTTAAAATCGGTGTTAGCATACAAAAGAATTGCAACTAGGTGATACAAATAACAAAAAGAAGTTTGTTCTTATAATTTTTATTTCGGTGACATTAAAATTACTATTGTCGATCCCAATTACCATCGAA
Organism: Eragrostis nindensis; assembly: GCA_012490785.1. Classification (NCBI taxonomy): domain Eukaryota; kingdom Viridiplantae; phylum Streptophyta; class Magnoliopsida; order Poales; family Poaceae; genus Eragrostis; species Eragrostis nindensis. The sequence goes on along the minus strand of JAAXCT010000030.1, from coordinate 239,947 downwards.
AGATTTAGAATGCTCTCTTGTAATTAATGTGAATCTAGACTTTACAGAGCCTGTCATAATGCTTCCCAGAAGTAAAATAATGCCAATGGCTTGGAATTTGGAAAACACAAAAAATCAATAGATGATATTATATTTGTGTATAAATTGCAATTAAATTATTCAAACATGTCCAACTACACCTAAGTGGCTGTGTGGATTGTAGACGATGGATAGTAGTAGCAGTAAGAATATGTAGTGAATCTCTGCCTTATCGCATTCAAACATGAAGGTTTCTAAGGCCCCGTTTGGTACGGTTCCAGTTTAATTCAATTTTCCTGTAGAATCAAGCTGAAGCAGAATCACGTCTGAACATTTGGATAGTTTTCTGGATCAGATTCAGATTAAATTTTCCAGTGTACCCCTAGCTACATTATTTTGTCCTGCCAAGCATGAGGACAAAATATAAAGATAAATCATAAATAATCAAAGAAAAAAAAAAAGGCACGTATCATCCTACTATTATCCAAGTGATACAAGTAAATTACATAACTTTTAGAACTTTTCTACCAATGATAAACCTATCAGAATTTTCTCGTGGCCAAACAGTTTGTGCCAAGCAATTTTACACAGAGACAATATCAGCTCCACCTGTAAGTCTCACATTGCTCCTTCTCCTTCCCTTCCACGCATATGACGAAATAAATAACAGAACCGGCATTGCTATACGGATGGAGCTCGAGCAGAGCCACTGCATGCCACAGGAAAAAGCAAAATGGGTTGGAGAGCAACAGAGGATGCTAGATCTGGTGCCTCATTCCGTCAAGTGCTGCTGCAGGCTCGGCAAGAGAAAGTTCAAGGATGCTAGATCATTTTTCTTCTCGGCTAGTGGCAGAAACAAGTAAAAACTTTGTGGAGAAAGGGGAGGTAGAGAACGGATGATGTTTTTGGCCTGTGAAACAACCTTTCAGGCATTTCTAGCGTCTAGTGCAAGTTTGGAAACGTTTCTCCCATTCTAATCTGAACATTTCGCTTTTGAGGCAACTGGTTCAGCTCTGGCCGTTTCTGGCAAGAAACAGAAATGATTCTTGCTGCTAAACGCACCTTAAGATCTATTGTCAAACCAATTAGAGATATCGCACGCCTTTAGGAAGATATGCAAGGCAGCTGAAGTAAAATAAGAAATTGTGGGTTGTCAATAGCTAACTTACAAGAAGAATGATATGAGTTACGAGGCTTCTCAATTTTTGTAGCATCAATAGGTATGCCATATAAACTCAAACACTTCAAAAACTTGTGAATCCTGTCATCATCAACATCTCGACACTCGACTACAACAGTTTTAAGGTGCTCAGATGCGTGTGGTTGCTCATTTGGATTTTGGTTTTCTTTCATTTCCACCAGATGTTCAAGAACCTATAGGGAAAATGAAAAAAGATCAACCATGTATGAACACTTACTTTAGTGGGACAACTGTTATCAAGTTCAGAAAATATATACCTCATGAAGTTGAAGAGTGAGTTTCTCTAGAACTGGTGAGTGCTGGAGGAGGCAAACTAGAGAATGGAGATCACCAGCCAAAGACCACTCATTGAGCAACAATGTCTTTAACTTGCCAAATGTCGGGCACAGATTCGAATCCTTATTCAGAATAAACTGGACAATGGAACAGACAACAAAAGTAAGTAAAGCTCAACCTCGAAATTTTTATCACCAGATGGAATTGAAGAACATTTGTCTGGATTTGAATAGAAACTAGTAGCTTAAAATCAACTAGGAAAATTTGCTTAAAGGTGGGTGTTATTTAACCCATGATGTATTTTTAAGTTTATCGACGGCTACACAGGAACAAATTGGGCGCGCAGGCTCCAGCCATCCAGGGATCAGTATCAAGGAATCAGCATACTCAGCTTTACAATTTTTTTTTTTTTGGGGGGGGGGGGGGTGGGGGGCTGGGCTCAGTGTAACATGTTATTAATTGCAGTACGTCATAAGATTTAGAAGCATAAGAACATTGCATGAATAATTTAATCATAGTTGTCCAAAATATCATATAGGGTAGGGAACCCAATGGTGGTAAGAATTATAACCAGCTTGTCTTTTAAGTGTTTTAGCCATGTATAATAATGTACATAAATACAAAAAGAGAATATCTAGACAAAAAATTAGTGATAGGAGTGAAGGCGGAGTAATCGCTAGCGTACCACATCTGGTTGAGATAACAACTCCAAACTGGTAGCATTAGACAGGCCTATGAGAAGCACACACTTGTCACTGCCATCAGGATTATCATGACAACCCTCACAACTATCATAGCCACAATCTCCAGAGCTGCTACGGTCACAACAGTCATGACAATAAAAATCAACATCAATCGATGCTGTCGCTAGCAATGGCATATGTCGAAGCACTGGAGTCCTTCCCAAAAAACCATGTAGCTGCAGTGAAACTAGACTCGGGATAGAAATCCTTGTGCGTGAGTGCGAAGCAAAGATGTTACCAGAGGCGATCAGATGTCGTAGGGATTGAGATGTGATTTTACGGGCCATAATAATGCAGTCAACCATCTTTAGTGCCTTCAATACAGGACAGCTTGAGAAATCAAGAGCATGTTTTACCAACTCTACACCTTGAAGCTCTAAGACTGTCAAGTGCTGCGAGACGAGAGGTGTGTCAAGCACCAACCGCTCGTATTCGACATAGATGAGCCCACGTAGCACCTGAGCTTTCAACGATAAGGTGTATCGGATCCACAGATCAATGTACCGGAACGGCTTGTCAACACTGTCACCCATCGTGTAATCGGGATAGGAGTTGATCTCGCAGACGTCCAGAGGCAAGCGGTCGTGGAGGAGCAGCATATGGTTGACGAACTCGTTCATGTCCTCGGCGTTCTTCCACTTATCATCCGTGTGCGTGATGCGCACAGCAGGGGTGGTCTTCCAGAGGTCGCGCCAGCGGCGGGAGAGCACGCACGTCCTCACGACCTCGTCGGAGGGCAGGAATGAGAGCACGTGCTGGAGAACCGCGTCCGGGAGGGCGCCTAGGAAATCCTCGCCGCTCGGCACGGACGCCTTCTCGCGCTTCTTGGCCTTGCCCCGCCGAAGCGGCATTCCGTCGAACACGCGGGGCGCCCCCAATACTGCAGAGCCGAAAGGAAAAATCAGGCAGAGGGCACCAGAGAGAAATGAAACAGATCAAGCTCTGGACGCGTCGCGTCGCCGCACCTCACTTGTCGGATGCTTTGCTCGCCGGTCGCCGGCCGCCGGAGACAGAATGAAGGCGGGCACCGGACTGCCCGAAGAGACACCCCCCGCTCTGCTCGGGAGTCACCAGTTCGCCACCGAGCAAAGTATGAAGTCTAGGAACGAACGCCAGTGGGCCTTGAAATCTAGGAAGGAGGCCCTTATTATTTCAACCAGGCCCATATTGCAATTACTTCGATTTCACTTTCTGATAAGTATTCTTTAGCTACAACTCTATCTAATAACTATCCATACACGTACGCTACGCATTTATCGAAAAATTTCCTCACTTGACAGTAACATGAGAATTATAGCAAATTGACTATACGTCTTTTTATAATTTATTAAGAAATAAATTATTTGGAAAGAATCATGGGAGTAGCCGAAAGTTTATCGTGATAAAGATACAATTAGTGTGAGGATGGAGATGCTGATCATCGATACACTTGACCAGCATTCCATCAAGAAGTGTTCTACAGAATCGGTTCGAGTAGTATGAATAAACACGAGGAAATGTTCCAGATCTCAGACTCAGAGAAAATGTTCTGGTCTGCTGGCGCCCATGACTGTTGTACTTGTCCGCAGCAACACAAGGCAGCAGTGTAAAAATTGTAGAATATCGGTGGATCGAACTGACTGCAACATACAGTGTATAGCCCGTTCTGAGTCACCCATAATCAGATAGCCGGTTACTGAGATTATACATTACCGTTCTAGCATATGCGAGACTCTCGGACGTCGATACTGCGTCAATCAGCACGGGCGCTGGGGCAGCGGCCGCGATAGTGATGGCGAGCAGGCCCGTCTTGGGACATGGGCAGGGTGGCCGACGGAACAGGGCCCCCAAATATTTGGGGCCCCCAAATTCTAAAGTCACATCGAGCAAGGCGGCCCAGCACAGCCCATCAGACAAGTAGGCAAAGCGTTGCGTTGGACGGAATAGCAATGCGAGACGCTGTGGTCACAATCCGAATAGCAAGCAGGAGGCAGCGTTGGCTCACGCGTGAAGCCCTCAAGCAGGCAGGCAGGCAGGCAAGTCCTTTTCATTTTTCTTAATCTAGTATCGGCGGCTATATGGCTCCATGTCTTTTCATTTTTTAAATCATGGTAACACACTGCAGGCCAGTTTGTTTGTAGAGCACTACTTTCACTCTTTTCGCATTAATATTTTTATATATTTTAGGGCCTCATTTTTCATTTCGTCCCGGGGCCTAAAAAACTCAGAGACAGCCCTGATGGCGAGTAGTCATACCTCCTGCCCGGCGTAGTGGCCGGTATACCTCTTGCGCCTCCAGCCAGTGCTGCAACGGCGATGGAGAGGCAGTCGGGTCAGGGCAGCGTACGCCACATCGAAGCCTCGTCTTCTAGGGATGAGGTAGCGTCGACAGCGATCGACAGACCCTTGTTACACGGAGACGAAGGCGACGTGGCAAGGGATTTTTCTGCATGCGAAACAAATCAATCTCACCGGGAAAGATCCACAAACGAGTCCTGGCACGCTCTGAGAGGTGTTTGTTGAGATCGTTGGGAAGAGGCGTGCATGCGAGAATTAAAGGGAAAACACGTTATTGACAAACTTAATTCACGGATTGTTTGTTTTTTTTCTCACTATTTGAAGCTATAACTCTATCTAATAATCAAAGGATAGTTGAGGCTCTTTATGAGAACTAGCAACAGGTAGAGCGTACCATGGCAGCCGAGGAGCGGTCAACATATGAACACATATGGGATGTGGGAGACAAGGTGCCAGTCGTCCCCCACTTCTTTCTTAACGCCTAGCCAAATCAGGGCACCCACTAACGCTCAAGTGCTGGAGCGCAGTAAGGCGTTGCATGGAGCCGGGCAAGGACTGAAGGGCAGGGCAGTAGTGGATCTTAAGAGACTGAAGCGCAGATAGTTGTCCGAGGCACTCTGGCAGCACGGTCAGCCCACTGCATCCGACCAAGTTGAGCTCTTGAAGAGAGGTGAGGTGCTGAATCGTCTCAGGAAGCTGCTTCAGAGTCTCCCACCAACTAATACTCGAGACTCGTGAGGGATGTAAGGTGCTCAATCGACTGAGGGAGGGAGGTGAGGCCCTGCGTGCTTTTAGGTGGTTGGCTGGTTTGCTTTGACACTGCGCCCTCCAAATAACCACCATCATCAATATGTAACTCCTCAATTTCTGAGGGCGGTTCAAGGGCGTTCAACACACCAATGTCGGAAACGAACTCCTCTTCTGTTACACTCCAGTCTAGCGAGGTGCTGCAGGAGTTCCCAATATCACAAAACTCCAAGGATTCCAGTCTAGAGAGGTGCTGCAGGAATCCCAGACCAGATGCTGTTCCCATCAATCCACCTAGTTCCAGTCTCTTAAGGTGAGGAACCACGGCAGCCACTCTGCTGGAGGATGAGTAGGGTTCGTCGACGCATGGAAGAAGCAGCCGGAAGAATGAGCTGCAAAATGATAGCAGCTGCTCATTGCAATCCGTCAGTGTCAGCGACTCAAGAGATGGTGGCAAGTAGGGCGCCACAGTCAATTTCGGGCAATCTTTTATTTGCAGATGTGACAGGACAGGGAAACAATACTGTTTACCCACTTCTTCTTCCTCCAGAATCCGTAAACCACTTGTTGTAGTCCATAGCTCCTCCAATTTAGGCATGCTGATCAACCGGAGGTTCTTAAGCGAACGCAAAACCAGAGTTCCTCGCATATGCTTCAAGTTGTCCGTCGCGGTCAGTTCCAGTTCAATCAGGCAGAGGAATTGAGGTTGATTGGGTGTCGTCGCCTGATTATTCAGGAGAACGGCAAATATTTGGGTCAAGGGAGCAACGATCAATCGAGGAATCAATCTAGAGCACACAGAGAGTTTGTACTGGTTCGGGCCTCCCGAAGGATAATAACCCTACGTCCAGTGTGTATCGCGTTGAATATGGTGGTATGTATGATCTATGATCTGATGTCCTCTTATCGGAGGGCTACATGTATATTTATAGTCCTGTTACCGCCTCTAGGAGTCTTTGCCTTGTTCTACAAGACTTCCGATCTGTAGTAACAGATTCGAGGCCTATCTACAAGTTTCCTTTCGTACGATACAAGTCTTTGGAAAAATACCAAACTAAATCTTCGCGAATATCTGAAAATATGGGTTACAACATAAGCCCCCGAACATATCACTTGGCAGATTCATCTTTGGTACGAAAAAGTCTTCATCTTCATGCGAACTTCTGACAAGGGATGTGTTCTTCACTGAGCACACATACTTCAGATATTCTCATCTTCAAACCTTGAGTCATCGGAACAACTAAACGAACCAGGTCATCGGAACAACTGAACGAACCAGTCATCGGAACAACTGAATGAACCAAGTCATCGGAATCACAGCGACCTCGCCGAGTGATCGGAATAACCTTCCTTCATATAACTTCATCAACACCAGGTCTTTAAGAGAACCATCAATCCAGGGAATCTAGAGGAAACGTTAATTAATTCCCATCCTTATCCCTTTTTCTCGATCCAGCCATAGCATTGACTCCACTTCAGAATATGAAAAGACTTTGACACGACCCTTCGGCTCTTTGTCTTTATTCTCCAAACCAGGCCCACCAAGGTTTCCCCTGAACTCATCGCATCGCCGCACGGTTTTCCAGGAAGAAACATAAAAAATTCACTTTGCACTTGACCTTTCAGTCTCCAAAAGGCCACCTTTTGGGTATAAATGATGAGGACGGCGGAGCCCCCAAGTATCACTTTCGCATCCACTCCACCATGGGCAAGAAAAGACCCACCACCTCACAGTTCATGAAGTGGTTCGACGACGAGCTCGCCGGCGGGTCAGGATCCTCCTCCGCGCATCCCGCCGACGCACCACCGCCGGTAGCTGCTGCTCCTCCTCCGCTTTCTGCGGAGGATTACGGGCTTCCTCCTCCAAGTCCCCCTCCAGATCCATCTCAGGTCGTAGATCTAGAGGTGGACACGGCGGGAGATGAAGAGTTTGCCCGCCGCCTCCACATTGCCCTGAACAACGGGCCACAGGGGATCCCGGCGGGTACCAAACCCATCATCCTCGACGACTCCGACGACGACAACGACGACAGCGACAACAACGACGACAGCGACGACGACGAACCGGCCAAGAAGAAGGCCATGGTCTTGTACGACCCTGGCTGGGCTCCCTGGGCGAGCGCTCAAGCCGGGTCCAGCCAGGCAAGTGGCTCCATTCCCGTCGCCGCAGAAGATCCTCTCCTTCCTACCGGGGCCATCAACCCGGTCATGGCATTGAACGAGGGTTCTACCCTCTCCACCACCAAGGTGCCCCTCCCGCTCATCACTCAAGATGAGGGCGGCGTAGGTGCAGGCTCTGCTGCTGCTGCAGCCGAAGCATCCTCCCCCCTCATCACATATGAGGAGGAGGATGTTGGTGCTGATGCTGCTGTTGGAGCCCCTGAGGACGCTGATGATCAGCGGAACTAGGGATAAAGGGATGGCTATCAAGCCATTCTCTTCGTAGTAGATTAGCTTTTCTTATTTTTTCTTCTTCTCCTGTTTATTCTTCTGTCAAGCAGTGTGGAGAGTAGAACCTAGATACTTTTCTGCATGTCTTGCTTGTAATGAACTTTTGGCTACCTCGTGGTAGGCCTTCTTGAGGTCGTCCTGGGATGCGTCCTTGGGTACACCAAGGATCTTGATGGCTGCCTTCAATCCAAAATTATAATCTCTGAATGATATTGCATCTGTGATGTTGATTTCTCTTCTTGACAATATGCCTTGCTTAAGTCTTCGAGACAACTGAGCTTAGCTTCTCCGATGTACCTTGACAGAGTAGGTCTTCGTAACAACTAACCGATCACCGGCCGAGAACTCTTCGGGAGTATTACTCAACACGTTTTTAACGCACCGAAGTTTCTTTCCGATCCGGATCATTAATCAAACCTTTTTAATTATCTCAGCATCTATTCCCAGAAAATATTCCAACTTCCTTTCTTAAATCTAGGTAGTTATCCTTCAAAAACTGGGGGCAGATCCAAACATATTTTAATAACGGAAAAGGGTATCACCTCGATATCTTCCACGCGTAACTTTAGGAGGGGAAGTTCCGCATTTATGGGAATGCGAACCGTCATGCTGGGTTTTACTTAAACCCCTCACGCCGTATTCTCTTTCCTCCATCCTTCAGTCGGCACTCCTTTCCATTTCTTTCAACCCTAAACATTTCTCATGACCGCCGCATCCTCATCCGCAACCGCCTTCGGCAATCCCAACGAGAACCAATCCTCTGACTCCCACGACTCCAACATTTCTCTCACCCAGGCGCAACAGAAGATGAAGAAGGGAGAGATCCCAAATCTGTACGAGTACTGGAAGAAATCTACTCTCACCTTGGAATACTTGGACGAGCTGGAGAGGAAGGGATTGATCTCGGCTTTCCGGACTCGGCGGAACAACGACGACTTCGACTATCACCACTGCAACACCAAGGAACTCCTGGTATTCGAAGCTCATCTCATGTGTGGTTTCAATCTTCCGCCTTCAAAGTTTCTTGAGCAGATCTGTAGATTCTATCATATAGAGCTTGTTCAACTCAAACCCAATGCCGTAATGATGCTTAGCATGTTTGCCGCCTTATGCGAGTGTTGGTTAGGCGTAGCCCCTTGCTTGAATCTGTGGCGTCATTACCATAAGCCACGATACTACAAGGATCAGATGATGGTCTTCTCAGTAGGCTTTGTGCTTAGGAATAGAGAGGAGTTCATCCAGCATCGCTATGTCTTCCTGGAGCACATATGATACCAAGTATCTGATCTTGGACATGGGAGAGAGTTCCTCAATTAAGCTCGATGGCTTAATGCCAAACCATAGCGATTGGGACAAGAGTCTTCCAACTTATGTTCCTCGACTGAATAAGATGATAGCCAGAGTCAATGAGCTGATCAAGCTGGGCATTAGAGGAGAACATGTTGTGGAAGAATTCATCCGAAGACGCATCTTCCCTCTTCAAAGGCGTGATCCACTGGCCATGTTCTACACTGGTCCTGGTGAACCTAATTGGTTACCAGTAGGAGGTAGATGTCCATCACTCATCAATATATTAGTATATACTTGATATCTGATTTCTGTTTGACGAGCCTGTCGTCTTTTTCTCTTCATTGTAGTTACTGAGCTCTCCGAAGACAATGTCTTCAAGAGAGTATATGATATCTTGGGTACTGGACCGAAGCCTAAGCCTTCATCAGTACCTCCTCCTTACAGTGCAGTCAACCCTCCTCCTGAGGTATGTCGATTGCAAATCTCTTCACCTTTTAGTAAATATACTTCATACAGTAACAATCTTGTGTTCTGCAGAATCTCTATGAGCCTGGTCCCGACGATGTCCTTCCTGATGTAGATGTAATCATCGGGGATAGTGATGAAGAAGATAACGGCAATCGGGACCAGGATACAGCCATTGCCGATGACGCCTCCAGTTCTCTTGAACGAAAAGTGGCTGCTGTGGAAACAATCGAACAGTCTGCTGAGCCACGAGAAGTTGAGAGGGCTGATCCGGCAGCAGATCCCACATTCGGTAATATCCCGGTGGGTATCGAAGCCACCAGTCTTCCTCCACCTGCTACTGAGTCATCGAAGCCCCCAGCTAAGGCGAAGACAAAGACGACGACTCGCAAGCGCTACCGAGCAGCTGCCTCAGCCATGCCAGCGGTCTTTACTTCCGATGTTCCTGAGATACCTCCAACTCGTGTTGCTGTACCTCGTACCGGTGACCAGGTACCCATCGAAATAGTTTTTGGTAGTTTATTTAAAGGATTTTTCAAAATCTCTCAAGTCTTTGTTGTGGTTACAAGCCCACAATAGTAGAAGGGGGATCCTCCAAGGGTCTACCACAAGTGAGGGACCCCTGGGAAGGACCTGGGAAGGGACCAAACAAGAGTCAAGAGAGGTAGGTAATTAAGAGCTTGTATTGAAATTCCTTGCCTTGAGGGTGGTAGGGGGTATTTATAGGCTGATACACCCCACAACCCTAGAATTACAAGTACCATATTGCCCCTCCTCCAGGGCACTATGGTCATTTCCTTATTACAAGGTGGGATTCCCTAACCCTAGTGGGCCAGAGGCCAATATACATGGGCCTATCCTATGCTATACATCTTCTTGGGCCTTGATGGGCTTCATGGCAGGCCAGGCCTTTGGACCAGGGGGAGGGGACACAGTGGGCCTCCCCCAACAGCTAGCCCCACACAGTCGAGATCCACCTTCGGTAGGGCCGAAACTGTGTCCGTCCGGAGGTCCGCCCGTCGTCCCCTCTTTCGGCGCTCCGAAGGTCTGGTCTGCGTCGGTTTCAGAAGGGAAGGCTTCTACGTGCCTCCGAAGGTCCCACTTCCGAAGGTCTCCTTCCGAAGGTCCCGATACCGAAGGTCTCACGTCCGAAGGTCGCGACACCGAAGGTTCGGTCGCCGAAGGTACGGTGGTCGACGAAGATTGTCGCAGATGACCCGATGGTTGCTTCAGGCGATGGCGCCGTGTTTGCCGAAGGGCGCGATCGCCGAAGGTTGTTCGCTGGTGGCGCGGAGATAGCTGCCGGCTATATCACCGCGATGGCCGAAAGGCACGGTCGCCGACGGTGTCGCTGATGGCGCGAAGATAGCTGCCGGCTATATCACCGCGATGGCCGAAGGTCGCGGTTGCCGAAAGTGGCGCTGATGGCGTGGAGATAGCTGCCGGCTATATCACCGCGATGGCCGAAGGTCGCGGTTGCCGAAAGTGGTGCTGATGGCGCGAAGGTAGCTACCGGCTGCCTGTTAAAGGTGTCTTTAATGCTCGGCGCGAATTGCGGAGCGGCGCCGTCTCATTTACTGGGACTGGGCGCGGATCGCGATGCGATGCCATTTCGCATGATGGGACGCGCCTGATTGCGTGGCAGAATCTGCGGCCGCTGATCCTTCATCGGACGGTCAGACCGATTCACCGGGGGCTATATATTTACCGCCCGGGCGCCCGGGTTTTCACCCCGCCAGTCATTCCTCCAACCGCGCCGCTGCCGTTCAGCTAGCCTGCTTCGGCGTTCTTGTTGCTCCCGCGCGCTTCGTTGCTTGACCGAGTTGCTTCCAAGTCGTCGCGCTGGCGTCGGAGATGGCTCGGAAGGGGAAGACCAGCGCTTCGCAGCGCGTTCGCATCGATGACCGCCTCTCGGCGTCGCCGTTCGTCGACCGCAGCTCGGTCGACTCGAAGGTGCTGGACGAGATGGCCGCCGATGGGCTCCTGGAGCGGAGCCGGGCCGAAGCGCCAAGGAAAGGGGAGACGACCCCTAGTCCGAAGGACGGGTACATCGTCCTGTACCGGCGGTTCTTCGAGGCCGGGTTTCGGATGCCCTGCTCCCCCTTCGTGGCCGAGGTGTTGGATCTCTTCGGCCTCGAGATTCAGCAAGTCACAGTCAACGCACTTGTGCGGCTGAGCGTCTTCGAGTGGGCGTTCTGGCTCGAAGGGTCTCGGCCGCACGCTGGGGCCTTCGCGGCGACGCACTATGCGCACGCCGTGAAAAAGAGGTTGACGCTGGACAGGAAGGAGCTCATCGGATCCATGGGAGTTATCTCCTTCGTCCCGCACCCCGAAGCCGTCGTTCCGGCGAAGGCGTACAAGCTACACTGGGGGCGCTGGACAACCGGGTGGTTCTACTACCGCGTGGAGGAAGGCTGCCCCCTTCGGTCGACGATGTCGGAGGTACTATTCCATCGGTACCCGACGGTGGAGTTGGACGGGACCGGCGAGTCCCGGGTGAAGCTGCTGGAGACGATGCGCGACCTCGCCGAGGAGTTCATCGCCGCGGGGGTGTGGCCTTTGCTCCGCAACTGGGAGCAGAGGTTCGTTGTTGAGGTTCCGGGAGGAGAGCCGGAGGTTCATTTGAGGCCGGAGAGTTTCCCAAGTAAGTTTGCTCCGGTATGCATTTTCCTTCAATTGTACTGCCATGGCTTGACGACGTGGTTTGTGCAGCCAAGACGCTGAGGGTGGTGGAGGACGGCGCCGCTGAGATTCTCGGCCCCTTCCTTACGGACGAGGCTTCGCGCCGGGCGAAGCTTGGTGTGGGTCCCCGTATCAATCGGGTGCTCGCCATCAAGTGCCCGGAGCTCCAGCTTCCGGAGCGACAGGTGCTCGTCGCTGCCCCCGTCCCTGCCAGCGGCGAAGGGGAGGATGAGGAGGCCGAGAGTGACGCTCCCTTGGCTCCGGTGCGCAGTGTCCCGGTTGGTACGAAGCGCGCTGCCGGGGATACCAGCAGGCCAGCGCCGAAGGGGTCTCGGCCCGCTGCTACGCGCGTCGGAGCGTCGAGTACCGCCGCGGACTTGGGCTACGGCACCGACCTGGAGGAACTCACCGACGACGCTGCCCGAGCGGCGATTGCCGCCGCGGCGGTTCAGCGCCCGGCCAAGGTGGTGAGTCTCGACTCCGACGATGAAGACGTCGGGTTCTTCGGCATGCCATCCTTCGCCGCTGACGTCGAGGAGACGATGGAGCCAGTCCCTCGGTCTCCCGGTATCGTTCTCTCTTCCCGTCACTCTTGCTTTGCTGGTTGTGGTAGTCCCACTAACTCTGTTGCTCTAGCGGAAGGCGTCCGCATCGAAGCCTCCGAGGAAGAGCCTTCCGGAGGAGATGAGGGGGTGGCCGGCCCGGAGCCCACTCATGGGCGGGGAAAAGGTTACTTCGGGAGGTCGCCCATCGAGCAGGCCGGCCCTTCGAAGACGTCGGAGGCTCGTCTCGAGTGGAGCGACTTCTTGGACCGACCGGAGGCCGCCGAAGTCCTTCGCGGAGTCTATGACTTCAACGGGCTCGATGACCTGGAAGAAGGCCTGGAAGAAGTTGCTCCGGAGGACGCTGCTTTGGCTCTCTCCGGGCTTGCAATCAAGGTTTGTTGTCCTTTGTGCTTAGCTGCTGTTACTTTCTCGTAGCTTACTTGCTTTGCTTCGACAGGCCGCGGTGCTTGCCCGACACCTGCAAGGGGCGCTTGAGGGCTTCGACCTTGCGCGGCTCCGAGCGCGCGCCGAAATCGCGGAGGCGGCTGCCGAGACCGCCAAGAAGAATGAGAAGGCGGCGGAGCAGGGGCGCGACGCAATTGCGTCGGAGCTGGAGAAGGCGTTGGCGGTGGCGAAGACTTCCTCCGATGCCTTGACGTCGGAGAAGGCGGTCTCCGAGAAGGCCCTGAAGGAGCTGGAGAGCCTGAAGATCTCCTTCGAGGCTTTGACCCGCGCGAAGGACGCCACCGAGAAGGAGCTGTCGGAGGCTCGGGCGCTGCTGAGTGCCGCCAAGACGCAGAGGGAAGAGGAAGCTGCTGCAGCATGGCAAGCACTTGGCGATTTCAACAGCCTGCTCGAAGGGCTGGGCGTCGAAGTACAGCCGGCCAAGCATGCCGCCGACGACCTCGGAGGGAGCATCGGGCGCCTTGTGCGCTCCGTGAAGCTGGCCTCCCGAGCCATGAAGGCCTTTGGCACCTTCTGCGCCGAGACTGCCTGGACTGCTGCCTTCAGCTCGCTCATGCAGGTGGGCTGCACTCACCTTCCCGCTGCCGCTTCTGCCTCGACGCAATTAGCGGAGATGGCGGCTGGAGATGGGAGCCGGTTTCGGGAGCTGGCCTCGAGGGTGAAGAATTTCGGAAACCAGCTCGGCCAGCACTTCTGGATGGTGGTGGGGGAGAAGCTGGCTCGCCAGTCTGCTCTCACTGCTGCCGCCTCTCGGAAGTCGAAGCCCGGAAGCGGCGGCTCCGTTCCGGTTCCGCCTCCGGCTGCTACTTCCTCCGTGGTGACGCCTCCGTCGGGCGAGATTCCTGCCGGGGCCGGGAGCGCCAGCACCCTAGTTTGTAGCGGGGGTGGAGGCTCGGTGTCGGGCCAGGGCAACGTTGCGGAGGTTGACTCTTCGGCCCAGCCTCCCCCTCAGGTGTGAGTTCGCTGGCTTCGAGCCATGCTCCTTTTGGTGTACATAGTTTGTACTAGGTGCCCTTCGGGCTTTTGCAATGAACTTGGTGTCCAGGATGTTTATGCGTTTCTACTGCGATTGATAGGTTTCGAGCGAGGCCGAAGGCAATCGCACCTTAATGTGCCTTGACGTCGTCCCGGAAAGCATTCTGATTCCCGCTCCGGAGGGTCGCCCTTACTATGTAAAGGGCACGCAGTGGCGCCGTTGGTTCCGGCGTAACCCGGGCGGGTCCTTCGGGGACTTCTTTCGGGATTTGCGCCTGCGAAACGCACGGTTGATGGCGCAGGTACCGAAGGTCCCTTCCGAAGCTTTGCTTCAGAGGCGAGTTCGTCGCGAAGCGCATTGTTTGGACTTAGCGCTGAACCCTCCTCTTCTTGTTGCTCCGAAGGTAGAGGTGGTTGATGTATCGAGCGACGAAGATGCTACTGCCGAGGTGGACTTGGAGCAATTGCAGGCCGATGTTGCTTCGGCATCGACTCCGGCAGACTTCGCTTCGCTTCGGCGCACACTGGCGCGAGCCCGGGAGGAGATAGCTAGGGCCGAAGCGTCATTAGGGATGCGCTCTGGTTGTGGGCTGTACGGGGGGCCTTCGGGCCCCGTGTCGAGGTGCCGACTTGATCGGTATTGTAATTCATGTCGAGCTGTTTAGCTCGACGTATGTTGAACTGTAAGCTCTTTGGAGCGTGTGATGATATTGTCGGCGTCGTCCCGTCCTCTGTGGAACGAAGATTTGTTCGTCGATGGTACCTTCGGAGGTACTCCGTTGCACCACTTTCGGCGAGGAAGCGAGCTCGTTTCGAGCGTCGTCCCCCCCTTTGCTCGTCGGGAGTGGAACGAAATCGTCGAAGTCGAGGGTAGCCTCGAAGGTTTTCCGTCGCTCTACTTTCGGCGAGGAAGTGAGCTCGTTTCGAGCGTCGTCCCCCCTTTGCTCGGCGACCGGTGCGTCGGAGGGTGTTCAGCTGCGCTTGGAGGTGAACCTGCTGTCGACAAGCAGCTTCGGCTCGAAGGCGGTACGTTTCTTCGTCTCGATCGAAGTTCTCGAGGGCGCGCTGCCTCAGCAGCCGTTCGTCGGCTTCGCGAGCTTCGCGGTTGTACGCCTCCTGGAGCTCCGCCAGACGCTGTTCCTCGGCCACGGCTTCGGCGAGCCCCCTCTGGCTCCGCGCTTCGGCTTCGGCGTTCCTGCGAGGTGGTGCCATCGTTTCGTCGCGGCGTTCGACTTCGCCCGTGTCGATGTTTTCTTCTTCGTCTTCGGAGGAGCCCTCGGCGCCTTCGGCCACTTCGTCCACTGCCGGAAGGTCGACGTTGGTTGTGTTGTTGGTCTCCGAAGGTGGTATCACCGAGGTCGAAGCTGAAGGCAGCGTCGAAGCCGAAGGAAGTGTCGAGCCGACGGGGAAGGTGCGGATGACCGTCAGCGGGTCGACGCCTTCGTCCGAAGCCGACGACCTGGTCTTCCGGGTGCCTCCTGCCGGAAGGTCAGTTTTTGATTTTTCCGCCTTCTTAGTCATCTCTTTGTGGCTTCTTGTTCGATCCCCACGGACGGCGCCAACTGTTGTGGTTACAAGCCCACAATAGTAGAAGGGGGATCCTCCAAGGGTCTACCACAAGTGAGGGACCCCTGGGAAGGACCTGGGAAGGGACCAAACAAGAGTCAAGAGAGGTAGGTAATTAAGAGCTTGTATTGAAATTCCTTGCCTTGAGGGTGGTAGGGGGGTATTTATAGGCTGATACACCCCACAACCCTAGAATTACAAGTACCATATTGCCCTTCCTCCAGGGCACTATGGTCATTTCCTTATTACAAGGTGGGATTCCCTAACCCTAGTGGGCCAGAGGCCAATATACATGGGCCTATCCTATGCTATACATCTTCTTGGGCCTTGATGGGCTTCATGGCAGGCCAGGCCTTTGGACCAGGGGGAGGGGACACTGTGGGCCTCCCCCAACAGTCTTGTCTTCCCAGGCGACATCTGCTTCTAGCCCATCTTCCAAGAGAAGACGCTTTCGTGTCAAGAGGGACACTTCGTGAGTATTCTTGCTGACTTCCATTGTTTGAGATATCTCTATATGATCCTCTGTCGTGTGATTATGTTGTAGAGTACCATCTGCTTCTGCCGAACCTGCTCCTGCCGAAACTGCTTCGGCCGTCAACCTTCCAGCTTCAGGCAGGCAGCCCATGGCTGAACAAGCCCTAGCTGCCTCTGTTTCTGCGGCCGATACAGTTGGAGAGAACCTGGTGTTCGACAAGCTGAGCCAGGAGGTTGTAGCTGCCAAGAAGTGGCATCTGAAGTGTTGCAAGCACCTTACTGACAAGATCAAGCAGAAGGATAGAGAACTTGTTGATCTTCAAAAGAAACTGTCTGACATTGAGGCAGCCAATGCTTCATCTGGGAAAGATGACAGGATAAAAGAGCTCGAAGCGGCTCTTACTGCTTTGAACAAGACCCATGATGAAGCAAAGGAGTCTCATGCCAGGGAGATAGAACAACTGAAAGCTGATCACAAGGACTATCTCAAGGATCTCCTTATTGATAAAGAGGCTTTGGAGAAGAACGTGCAGGGTAATTCTTCCTATCATATGTTGTTCTCTTTTCACCTTTTGCATATCCCTTTAGTAATATGATATTCTCTGTTTTAGACTTGAATTCTCAAAATGAAGCACTGAGCACTGAGGTAACAGCCAAGAGCCAGGTCATCAGATCTTTGCAGGAGGAGGTGAAGAAGCTGAAAGAAGCAAACATGATCCTGACTGCAAAGAAGGCCAAGCTTGCTGACGAAGTATCAGATAGTCTGGTCAATGGCTGTGCCTTTGCCTTGGCTGCATTGAAGAACCGTCATCCTGAATTGGATGTGAAGATTGTAGAGGAGGGCTTTACTTGTAATGCACTTGAACGTGATGCTCTTGTTGATGAGCTGATGCAGTCAGCAGACAAATTTATTATGGACTTAAATTTAGAAGTGCCTCCTTCTGATGAGGAGGGGCACTGAATTGCTTGTAGAGCCCTGCAATCAAACAACATTTTGATGTGATATTTGGAGCTCAAGCTCCTGTTAATTTGATTTAGATATGCATGGTAGTCCAGTCCCCTACTTTTTTGGATACAGTGTTAACTGAATGCAGGAAAGCATTGTTACTAATATGCAATATCTAAATAATATGAAAAGATGCACATTAATTCATTGACGCTTAGCTTTGCCTGTGACAAGCTACGTTTGAACTAATTCGCTGAAGTTTGATAACTTTGCTCCATATCTGAAACTCATAATAGCTGTATAATATTTAACTTTGCACATGGCAAGTTATGTTTCAAGTTAAATAATATAGAGTGTTGATCTTGCAACGTGGTCTGAAGTTGGCACTTATAACTCGATGGCTAAGGCTCTTACTTCAGACGCTCGGGGAGACTTACGAAACTTATGAACCATTGGCAGCTATCATGTAGCACCATATGACATAAGACTTGCAGTCTGTTGGGTGGTTGATCGTGCAACCGGCCTAGGGAGAGCCACTTATTAACCTCATGGGCTAAGGGTCCCTCGCTAGAACGTCATGAGGGTCAATTAACTTATGAACCACAGTGTGGCTAAGCCTTATGATGAAATTTTGCCTGAAGAGGCTGTTCGTACCGATGCCTTATAACCCTCATGTGGCTAAGACATCAACCAAACTAGTAACCGACCTTTGGTCAGCCTTTGTAGTCTTGCATAGTAGATGGAGAAAACTGAACACATCTTTATTCATCAACAATGGATTATACATAAAACTTTCTAAGCTGATCAGTATTCCATGTCCCAGGCAATATATCACCATCAATATGGGCTAAGATATAAGCCCCCATGCCAGCATCTTCAACTACTATGTATGGTCCTTCCCATGGAGAAGACAACTTGTGCTTATCCTTGGTGTTGATATCTTTCTTGATCACCTGATCTCCCACATCTAAATGTCGACCGACCACTTTGCGGCTGTACGGCTTCTTCAGAACCTCCTGATAATGTTCCACATTGTGCAACGCAGTGTTACGTTCTTCTTCGAGGAGCAGTAGATCGACCTCTCGAGAGATCGGCTGGTCGTCTTCATAGAAATTGGTGATCCGATGAGCCCCCAAGTGAATTTCGGGTGGTAGCACTGCATCAGCGCCGTAGACTAGGAAAAAAGGAGTTTCCTTTGTAGCTCGACTGGTAGAGGTCCGGGCTGACCACAGAACGGTCGGTAACTCTTCGATCCAATTCCTTCCTTTGGCTGCTAGCTTCTCATATACTCGTGCACGCATTCCCTTCATAAGGATCCCGTTGGCTCGCTCAACAGTACCATTGGTTTGAGCATGGGCCACCGAAGATGTTGGACGAATTATACCATGATCGGCACAGAATTTCTCGAACTGGCGACCGACGAACTGTCGACCATTATCTGATATCAGCTTTCAAGGGACACCAAACCTTGTGACTATACTCCTCATAAACTTGACAGAAGCGACCTAAGTGATATTCACAACTGCCTCTGCCTCGATCCACTTGGTGAAGGTGTCGATGGCGACGTATAAGAATTTATAACCTCCTTTGGCTTTAGGAAACGGTCCCGAAATATCAATCCCCCAGACAGCAAAAGGCCAAGTGATAGGGATTGTATGCAGCTCTTGAGGATGCCTTGTACTTTGCCTACTGAAAAATTGACAGGACTTACATGTCTGCAAGAGGTGAATGGCATCCTGCTTTGCTGTGGGCCAGTAGGATCCGTGCCTGAATGCTTTGCCGATTAAGCTTCGATAAGCTGCATGTGCACCGCAGATCCCACCGTGTATATCATGCAGTAATCGAATACCATCTTCCGTCGAGACACATCTCAGCAGAATCCCATTGAGACCTCTTCGATAGGCACATCGTCGATCAACACATATTGCTTGGATTTGCGTGCCAGCCTCTCCGTGGTCGTATCATCATCTGGAATAGGACTGTTTTCGAGAAACAAGCGGATTGGCACACGCCAGTCTTCGACAGAGCCTTCCCCAGCATCAATAACCATCATCTCCACTTCATCATGTGTACTTTCCGCCGATGGCTTGTGAAGCTTCTCTAAGAACACATCGTCTGGGACTGGAGATCGCGATGAAGCAATGCAAGCTAGATGATCAGCATCACGATTGTCCAGCCGTGGTACGTACCGTACTTCGAGACCATCAAAACCTTTCTCCAGCTTCCGAACTTCTTCGAGATAATCGGCCATCTTCGGATCAGAGCACTGATACTCTTTCTGTACCTGCCGGGCGAGTAACTGTGAATCCCCTTTCACGAGCAGTCGGCTGATACCGAGAGATTTGGCAATGCGGAGTCCTGTCACGAGGCCCTCATATTCTGCAACATTGTTCGTAGCTTGGAAGAGCAACTGGATGGCATACTTCAACACTTTCCCATCTGGAGAGATCAGAACAACTCCGGAGCCGGCACCTTTCAATGTGAAAGAGCCATCGAAATACATGACCCAGTGATCTGGATCTTTCTTGTCGTCGTCACCATCATCGGTCCACTCTGCAATGAAATCCGCCAGAGCTTGTCCTTTGATGGCTGTTCGAGGGACATATTCGATCTGGTATTGACCAAGCTCTACAGACCATTGAGCAATTCTGCCGATGGCATCCTTGCACTGTAAGACAGTCTGGAGCGGTCTATCCGAGACCACCTTGATCGGATGAGCTAAGAAGTAATGCTTCAGCTTTCTGGATGTCATCAGCACTGCATACAATAGCTTCTGCACCATCGGGTAACGCGTCTGGGCATCTTTCAATATCTCGCTGACGAAATAAACGGCGAACAGTTTGGGCCCAGTTTCTGTTTCACGCTCAACCGTCAGTGCCGCGCTGACTACCGAATCTGTGGCAGCAACATATAGTAGCAGTTCTTCATTTGGCTGTGGGGTTTCAGGGTGGGCATATTTTTGAGATAAGCTTTGAGCTCTTTGAATGCCTCTTCTGCCTGATCATCCCACTGAGAGCCATCTTGATTGCGTAATAACTTGTAGAAAGGCATACCTCGCTCTCCCGATCTTGAGATGAACTGGTTACGAGCCGCCATCATTCCTGCTAGCTTCTGGACCTCTCGCCTGGTTTTCGGGTCTTCAGCTTTTCAAGAGCCGTAACTTTTACAGGGTTGGCATCGATCCCTCGCTCTAAAATCATGTACCCCAATAACTTTCCAGATGTCACCCCGAAGACGCACTTGGCCGAGTTGAGCGTCATCTTGTACTTTCTCAGGTTGTCGAAGGTTTGCTTCAGGTCTGCCAGGAGATCATCGGAGTTTTTGGTCTTGACGACAATGTCATCAATATAAGCTTCGACATTCTTCCCGATCTGATCCTCGAAGACTATGTTTACGCACTTCTGATAAGTACATCCAGCGTTCTTCAACCCGAAGGGCATTGTGACATAGCAGAATATTTCGAACGGCGTAATGAAGGCCGTCCTTTCTTGATCGTCGACATTAAGATTGATTTGATGATATCCAGCATAAGCATCAAGAAAACTTAATAACTCACTAGCAGATGTAGAGTCTACAATCTGATCTATCCTCGGGAGAGGGTACTCGTCTTTAGGACAAGCTTTATTCAAACTAGTATAATCGACGCACATGCGCCAAGACTTATCTGGTTTAGGAACTAGTACAGGATTAGCTAGCCATTCAGGATAGTCTACCGTTCTAATAAACCCGGCTTTGAGAAGCCTAGTAACTTCCTCATGTATGGCGTCGCATTTATTCGGCGTGTACCTTCGCTGCTTTTGCTTGATCGGCTTGAAAGCCGGGTCGATCCCCAATTTGTGCTCGATCACCTTCCTGGGGATCCCGGGCATATCAGATGGCTGCCATGCAAACACATCGATATTCTCCCGGAGGAAGGCTACGAGCGCGTCTTCCTATTTGGGGTCGAGATCATCCCCGACGTTGGTCGTCTTGCCGGGGTCGATGAAACTGAGGTTGATCTGCTTGGTGCCCGTTTTAACAGGCTCATCCTCCTTCTTGCTTGGCTCGTTGATAGTCTTTCCTGGCACTTTTGCGACCGCTGTCGACGGTGATGCCACGTTTGAAGCCTTCATATCAGCGACTGCTGCTATCTGCCTATTGTCCTCTCGAGGAGTTTTTGATTGACGCTGCGAGTCAGTATCCTTCGAATAGAAGGGCCTGCTATGATCAGCGCATTGATATCGCATCTCACGGCCTGGTCCTGGTCAGCATACAGCGTGATGACATCTGCAGGGCCTGGGATCTTGAGCATGGCGTAGGCGAAGTGCGCAGCCGCCATGAACTTGAACAGGAACGGCCTCCCCAGGATGCAGTTGTAGGCAGATTCGAAGTCAGCCACCTCGAACATCAGCACTTCAGTCCTTCTGTTCCCTTTTGGGCCCACCGTCACGCGAAGACACCCCTGGTAAGATGCCATGGAATGATTCCTCAACTGGTCGGAGAGCGATGATCGGCAGACCCATCTGGTCGTATATGTTTTCTTCATCAGCAGATTGAGGCCACTTCCGTTGTTAATCAACGTCTTGGCGACCTTGTTCTTGTGGATGATGATCTTGGCGACGAAGGGCAACTCGGGATTACTCAGCAGAGTCTTCGGGTGATCGTTGGCATTGAACGTGATCGGCGTATCAGACCATTCGAGTCTTCTGGTGCACGGCTCGGCCAAAGCCACCTCTCTCTGCAGCTTCTTGTACTGGCTCTTCGACGTTAGGGCGGAGCTCCCTCCGAAGATCATGCTGATCTCCGGGTACCTTTCCTCTTCGTCATCATCATGATCTCTGCGATTTCTGTAGCGTGGGCGTTCATCTCGGTCGTCGTGCTCCCTGAACTCCTGATCTCGGTACTCCCGATCTCGGCGCCCCCGATCGTGATGTTCTCGATCTCTGTGCTCCCATCTCGGTGCTCCCGATCTCTGTTCTCTTGGCCCCAATCCTCTTCTCTAGCTGTCCGCAAGATCTTGCCTTCTTGCTGACGCTTCTTTTCGAGCTTGAGGTAATCGAAGCACTCTTCAAGTTCGTGGTTGGGGGAACGGTGTATAGGACACCATTTAGCCACACCTTCGGGACGACCTCTCTTCTTGCGGAAGTGGTTTCGATCTGGTTCGGGTCGATCTATGGCGTTCACCTCCCTGTCTTCTGACTTCTTCTTCGGAGCCTTGCCCCGGCCATCGGAGAGACGAGCTCGAGCATCAGCAGCCTTAGCGCAGATTTCTGCTAATCGGAACAGCTCTGCTGTAGTCTTGGGCTCGTGTTCTGCTATGGTCTCCACCATCTTCACATCCAGACACCCTTCTTGGAAGGCAAGGATCACCTCCAGATCAGAGATGTCTGGAATCGTGTTCTTCATTAGGCAGAAGCGCTTGATGTAATCTCGGAGACTTTCATCAGCCTTCTGTTTAATACCTCAGAGCTGCTCTGGCGTTGCGTTGCGACTGTACGATCCTAGAAAATTTCCCTTGAAGACCTCACACAATTCCGCCCAGGAGTCGAAGTGATACGCCGGGAGGTTCATCAACCAAGACCGCGCTGCTCCGGTTAAGACGGTGGGTAGATAGGCGCACTTAATCCTTTCATCTCCTCCCGCCCCATCTATCGTTGTGGAATAGATCGATAGGAACTCCTCTGGGTTGATGGTGCCGTCATACTTGTCGATGGACTTGAATTTGGCTGGCCACTCGACAGTTCAGAGATAACTACCCAGAGCCCTGTACGGGGGAGGCTTAAGAGCCGTCTCTGAGTGTACCCCTCTACAAACTGGAGCGCCCGGAGTTTGACGGTCTGGTTCCCCCCTTGGTGGATTGCCAGTTTGATTTCTCCTTTGGTTCAGCTGATGTCTTGCGTCTGAGGGCTCCAAGTCACGCCGCCGCCGCCTGGGGAGATCGGAAGACGATCCATGCGAAGATGAATAAGCCCTCTGATCATTAGTGGCACCCAGGCGTCTGTGTACGGAGGGCCTGGCTGGTACCGCAACATCTTGATCTTGCTGTGGGATAACTCGGCCGGCGAGTTCCACGACCTGCTGTACCATCGGAGCTAGTGGTGTCCCGTCGGGGGCCATACGCGCAAGGAAATCTAGCGCGGTCTGGAACCGGACGGCATCGAAGTTGGTGTTGAGATTTCTTGGCGTGACATTGGACGGCGTAGCCGATCGAGATCGTATAGACCCGATGGTGCGCAGATCACTGGTCGCCTCATCGTCACGCCCCGTCATGAAGATCTCTCTGGCCGGGTTGTGACCTTGGTTTGGCTCTTCTCCGATCTCGGGGCAGTCATCATCACTGAAGTCGGACTCGTAATCAGGATAACCGAGCCCAAACCCAGGAAAATACCGCCCCTCAGTGATGTCGAGAGCGATCTTTTGCATCCTCGCTTCCAGAGCAGAGCTAGATTGCGGATCCAAGGCGGATCCGTCTTCTAGGCGGGTTTCATACGGAGAGCCCAATACCCGCGAGGCGATCTGGAACTCGGCCGCGGAATTCCGCAGCCCGAACATTGTGCATGGGGCCGCCGACGACACGCGAGGTGCCGCCGACGTACTCCTCTCAGCAGATCCGTCCAGTGACAGAGCCTTCGTGGCCGCCGGAGACGCCTCCTGCGCCACCGACGACGTCTTTGCCTGGAGATTTCCTTCCTCGTCCGCGACGAACGTGAAAGATCCAAACTTGAATTCGGCGCCCGCCGGGAACTTCATCTTGTCCGCCGATGCCATCTGATGCTCTAGACGGATCCTCAGCGCTGCCCCCCTTGTTCAGGAGAATGGCAAATCGTCGCCTGATTGTTCAGGAGAATGGCAAATATTTGGGTCGAGGGAGCAACGATCAATCGAGGAATCAATCTAAGGCACACAGAGAGTTTATACTGGTTCGGGCCTCCCGAAGGATAATAGCCCTACGTCCAGTGTGTATCGCGTTGAATATGGTGGTACGTATGATCTATGATCTGATGTCCTCTCATCGGAGGGTTACATGTATATTTATAGTCATGTTACCGCCTCTAGGAGTCCTTGCCTTGTTCTACAAGACTTCCAATCTGTAGTAACAGATTCGGAGTCTATCTACAAGTTTCCTTTCGTACGATACAAGTCTTTGGGAAAATACCAAACTAAATCTTCGGGAATATCTGAAAATATGGGTTACGACAGTTTGCTTTAACACTAGTTCACCCGCCAGATAAGAGTCACATTGCTTACTCATCCAACGTGGTAAATCTGTTCCACGATATCCAAAAATGCATAGAATATCTGAAGGTGGTTTAAGGGCGTCCAGCACACTGAGGTGAGAAACAAACTCTTCTTCCGTTAGATACGCAGACCAACTAAATTTTAATTTTTTATATTTTTCTTTTGCTTCAAGCAAGCCTTCTCTGCATCGCTTGAATCAATCACATGTTGCAGGTTCTTAATTTCCAAGCCACCACTTATCATATCAAGATTTTCAAGATCTGAGATCCTTGCACCATCTCCACCACAGCCAACAACATAAAAGTCTAGCCTTTTTAAACGAGTCAGCTGTGCAAAACCTGACGGCATCCAACACAACTTCCGACAACCATTTAAGTTAAGAAATTCCAGCCTTTTTAAGTTCCCCATACCTCTAGGCAACTCCACTAGATTGTGGCATTCTTCAAGGTTTATGCATTCTAGTGTATCGATCAATGCGACCCATTCAGGTAGTTTGGTTACGCTGGTTTGAGATAGGCTCAAAGTACATAAAGTGCGAGAAGCGAATGTACTTGGCAGGTCTTGGAGACTCGAGCAACCAGCTAAGTTGATTGTTTGTATATTCCTAAACTCCCCAATGAATTCTGGCATTAGTTGCAAACTTGTACATTTGACAATTTGAAGTACCCTTAAACTATCATTTTCACCAATGGTGTTTGGTATCTCTCTGAACTTTGTACAGTTTATTAGCTGCAACGCTTCAAGATCCCGACAGTCACAAATGGACTGAGGCAAACTCTCAATATCACTCCGTATCAACTCTAGAGTTCTTAGCTTCTTAAGCTTCCCAATTGACTTGGGTAATGTCTCAAAACCACTGGAACCGATAAAATGAAGTGACTGTAAGTTCCAACAGTTTGAGATAGCTTCTGGAAGTTTTGTGCAACTAACATTATGGATTTCAAGATATCTGAGATAATGCAGCTTCACTATGAATAGTGGAAAATGAGTGTGAATTGCACAGTTCAGAACAACACTACAGATATAGGGACTCTTCTTAACTAGTTTGTCTAATGATGATTACCTTCAAAAACATATAGAGCACGGACCTTGTCAAAGAAGACCCTTTCATCATTCTCACCGCAGGATGCCAAAGATAAATATCTACATTTTTGTGTACAATCTTTTGTCATATTCTTTGGTAGAGATGTTACCACATCGCTCTGTAAAATATATATAGTAAGATCATGAATTAGATCATGCATCTTGTATACTACTCCATTACCATCCCAACTTTCAAGTGGATCTTGAAAAAACCCGACTTTCACGAGGGAATTAAAGTATTCTCTTCCAGTAATCTCTGGCTGCTCATCCATGATCTGCTTGATGAATCCATGGGCTATCCATTGTTCAATCAAGTAGTTTTTATTAATTCTACAACCTTTAGGGAATATGCAGCAAAACGTAAAGCACTGCTTAAGATGATCTTTCAAGTGAATGTAGCTCAGTTTCAAGGATGCAAATACTTTACGCTCTGTATTCTCTTCATTCCATAAATTGCTCTGTTTGATGGCTCTCCAAGTACTTATTTCCCTCATCTCGCTGAGGATACCTCCAATAGTTTTGATTACTAGAGGAACCCCACCACATTTGTTCACAATGTCTTATCCAGCTTGTATAAACTCAGAGCTTAAATCTTCCTCCATCCGTCCAGAACTCTTTAGGAATAAGCTCCAGCTCTCGGTATGGGAAAGGAATGCCAACTCAAATATATGCCTAGATTTTACAGCCTCTGCAACCTTTCGATCACGAGTAGTTATCATAAGCTTGCTACCAGGTGCATGACCCTTGAGGAGCACCATGAATTCTTTCCAGTCATCCTTGTCATCGTGCCAAGCATCATCCAAGACAAGAAGAAACTTATCACCAGACAACTTCCTTGAAATTTCATCTATGATATTGTCGGATACCTATTTTCTAGGTACCCTACACGGTATACATACGGAATAACGAAGTATGGGAGCCGTCCGAGACCCAAAGGCCTTGTATATAGCTGAGTGATGGAAAGCTGGGCCCGTGGGGTGGCCCAGTCGGGCGGAAGGCGCAACAACGGCCTTTGGCCCACAGAGCCTCCGTTCCTCACGGCCTGCTAAAGGACCGGGCACACGTGGCTGCATGAGCGCAGCCCCCCGCCCTGGACCGCGATTGGTCCAGCGTTAAAGGAGCCCGGCTTGGACGTGGCAACGAACCCGACTCCCCGCGGAAGGAGTCGGGCGCCGCGGAGTCGAGCGACGCCTCCGACCGAACTCCGGCCAGCCGCCGTCCGCCGTCCATGTACCCCGGTGGTGGTCGGGATCGGCGGAGGGACACGACCCGAAGCGAGCCCGACCACTGCTGCCGGGAAGCAAGCTCGGGAGCGGCATGGAAGCATCGGTCAAACTCAAGTGTACGGCCAGCCAGATTCGGATAAGAAGACACTCCATATCCACTCCTGGACGGTGCGAAGGTACACTATGCCTGACGTACAGCCGCGTGGGGGCGTCGCATCCGGATCAGGCGTGGAACGGCGCATGCATGCACCAAGTACGCTACATAGTAGGAACAGTGCGCGAAATGACCGTCACCAAACTCCACAGGTATCTATAGCGTACCAACAGTGATCAACAGTGCGGATCAGGGAATGGGCGCTCCACAGCGCCCAGACAAGACACGGATGACATCATCACACCACCTGGCGCGGAGATTGCGGCGGAAGACACCGGAACCAGCGAGGACGGCCCGACTCCGCCTCCGTCGCCTTCTCACTTATCTTTACTTTCCTTTCTTTTCTTTTTCTTCTTTCCTCCATCTGTACCGTTCTTCCTTGATGTATAAAAGGGAGGATTGGGCCTAGGTGGGGAGGAGAGTTCTTTTTGGCTTACGAAAAGCTCATTTCTCACACAGACGAACACACTCACACACAACGCAGAGACAGAGACTTGGGAGCGAATCCCTCTCTCGTCACGGTTTGTAACCCCTACTACAAGCAACACGAGCGAAACCTCAAACTGGACGTAGGGCTCTTCTCGCCTGAACCAGTATAACCCACTGTGTCGAGCGTAAACATTCTGATCGCCGTCGACCGCGCACAAATCTACTCGTCGGCCGGTTACCAAACACCGACAGTTGGCGCGCCAAGTAGGGGAACTCACCGCGTTCGACGACGACCACATCGCCAGCTGATGGCTTCGTGGCCGCCAGCATCCCACGGCCGTCTCCCGTCTCACGGGAGCGCCCGTGGAAGGGACCGGAGGCGCTCCGCCGCGCCCTCCTCCCGGTTCTACACTCCATACACGGTCCCGTACCGTGTCTTTCGTTTCGGTGACGTGGACTTCTTGACGGATCATGCCGAGCTGCAGCGGATGCGCAGCAGCGCCGGCGCGGAGCCGCTGCGCGTCTTCACCTCGGATGTCCACCTCCCGCGCGGACCGGGGGCCCGAGCACTGCCCGTGAGCATCGAGGCGTACCTCGGTGCGAACCCCCGGCCAGATGAATGCCGGCGTATCTTTTACGCGCTGGCACTCCTCAACAACTGCCTTGTTGAGGGACCACCACTCCCGCCTGGCTACGAGGCCTGGGAGCGTCGAGCCTCCCTGCCACCGCGGCTACGGGAGTCCATGGAGGCGTTGGAGCACGAGCTCGCGTGCCGCTTCCCGCCAAGCCGGACTGGACCTCCCGGTCCCGCCATTGGCGCATCCCTGTCTGTGGGCGCGGAGCCCGCCGACACCCAGGACCACGACTCTGTCGAGGATCTCCTTGCTGAGTGCTTCGACGCGCTCACGTTCGACCCGTCCCGCGAGTGTTTCATGGCCGAGATTCGGGACCGGGATATTGCCGACCCCAGCGATGGGGAAGGTGATGATGGGAACGAGCCATCCGGCGATGGAGGCGCGGACCCGCGCCCAGTGCCCGTGGTAGGGGGCGCTACACCCCCGCCACAAGACCTGCCAGCACTGGAGCAGCTGCTCGCGCGGAGGCGGGAGCTCGCCGACATGGAGTGCGGCATCGAGCGGGAGCGTCAGCTCCTGGAGCAGGCGATTGCCCAGCGGCGTACCCCCGCGGGGCGCGCCCGCACCATGGCGCGCGATGTACAGCACCGCATCGTGCATGACATCGCGGGCACCCCGCTTCAACTCCCGCGAGCCAGCCAAAACCTGGCGGCGGCAGCGGCCCTCGCGCGAGATCTTCCGCAGCCAGTGACTCCGGAGGACGAGCGGAAGCGCAAAGAGCTACTGCGCCTACTCGAGGTAGCGGCGGAGCAGCAGGCCGAGAGCTCGCTTGTAAGATCAATGAACCTAGAGCATGGTTCATAGGTTTTGATGATTGATGTCAACATGATCAATGAGACTAACAAGGTTTGCTAGTGTGCAAGATGTTTAGTCTCATGGATGTGGTGATATACTATTGGAGTGCCAACACCTCAAAGGTTGCAAGGAAGTTGATAAAGATGAGAAGTGAACATGAGGACTACTTGAGGTGACTACTACGCACATGAGGTAAGAGACAAGGAAAGATGTTCATGCATATTCTTTAGGTTCAATGAGAAGCTTCGTCGTTGAAGGAGTGCGCCAACCTATTCTCTATATCCCGGTGATTGGTTGCCTCGACGATGGATGACGACAAGGATCAAGGACTTGATGAAGGTTGCGGTTGAAGAGATGGATCAAGGCTAAGGACATGCTAGATCCAAGCAAGTGTGGCTTGGTGTGGATGTTGGCTTGAGTCCATAGGAAACACCGGACTATCAAGGGGGATCGAGTCGTTTCTCTTAGGTCACACTAGTGGTAGAGGTGAGTGGATGCTCAAGGAGTCTCTCAGGCACTAGGGTGACAGCAGAGGAGAAGAGGAGCCAAGTGGATGAAGTTTGGAAGCAAGAATCGAAGAAATGATCAAGATCAGCTTCAGCAGAGAAGACCGGACAATACGGTCAAGGAGACCGTATGGTACGGTCATCAGAGGATTTCCAGACAGAGAAGACGAAGTTTCTGGAAGTGGAAGAAATGAAGACCGGACAATCGACCGGACGGTACGGTCCTAGGGACCGGACGGTACGGTCTTCATTGGAGAAGATCAGACAGAGAAGGCAAGTTTCTGAAAGCTGAGGAAATAGAGACAGTACAATTGACAGTACTGTACGGTCCTAGAGACAGTATTGTACGGTCTCTATTGGAGTTCCAGACAGAGAAGGCAAAAGCTGAGGAAATAGAGACAGTACAATTGACAGTACTGTACGGTCCTAGAGACAGTATTGTACGGTCTCTATTGGAGTTCCAGACAGAGAAGGCAAAAGCTAAGGAAATGGAGACAGTACAATTGACAGTACTGTACGGTCAATTGTACGGTCAATTGTACGGTCCTCACTGTGACTGGACACTTTTGAGCAACGGCTAGTTTTGGGTTGGTAGCCTATATATAGCCGGTTGCTTGACCCTTTGGGGTGCCTTTGGCCATTGTTATCAGTGGGGAAACACAGTGGGAGCCAAGAGGATGCAAGAGAAGCACATGGAGAGGCTTTAGAGAGAAATCTTGGTGCTTGAGAGAGAGGAGAAGCACATGAAGAAGATTTGGAGAAGAAAGCTTAGTGCTTGAGAGGGTTGAGAGCATCCATCCACCTCTAGGACTAGTGTGGTCATAGGGAGGCGGTCTTGGTTTGTTACCCTTGGTCTATGGCAAGGCCTAGACCGGTTAGGCGTCGGTGTTGAGCTTGCCAAAGAGAGTGTGGAAGCCAACACAAGTTTGTACACGGTCTTGGAGCTTCCCGTGCGAAAGAAGCATCACTAGTGGAGCGCCCTTTGGCACGCATCAAGTGCGGAGCCTTACCTTCGGAGGAGTACCCGGGAGAAGCCCGGCGGGACGTGCCCGCGACTTCACTCAAGAGCGGTGGATGGTCCCAAGGAGGAGAGCATTGCCGGTGTGCGGCGGGGTGAAGCCCGTGACTTCACTCGAGGAGTGAAGCGTGCTCTTAGGGGACATCACCGGCTTAAAGGGTGGAGTGTGCTCTAGAGGGGATCGCCATCGAGCGGAGGGACGGGGTCGAGACTCCGGCGGGAGTGACCCAACGTGGAGTAGGGGAAGGCGCCATCCTTCCGAGACCACGGGAAAAAATCGATGAGCAATCTCTTACTCTTACTCTCTACTACTTGCACTTACCATCTTGTTTATCTTATATGCATGTAGTAGACTTGTGCTTATCATATGATTGCTTGATGATTGTTTCCGTGTGCTAGCTCTATGTTATCTCTAGTGATATGCGCTTTCCTTATGTGTACCTACTTGCTCATAGCTCATACACTTGCTTGATATCATCTAGTGATCTTGTTATGCTTTATGTTGTATCTATCTTGTTGTCATGATCACTAGCTTGAGCTTCCCATGTGTTACTTGTATGCATGCTAGTTTGATTGTCTATCTATCTTATACACTAGCATGTATAGGACTTACTTGAGCTTCCGTATGTGTTACCCATATGCTTGCTAGAATGCTTGAGTGCCTTTATCTTATACACTAGCATGTGTAGGACTTGTTGAGCTTATCTTGTATATCGTCATATGCTAGGTTGTTCTTATATGCTCATGTATACCTTGCTCCTAGCATGTACAAGTCCTAGCACATGGTTATCCTTGCTTGATCACTATCACCTAGTGCACATGTATGCTCTTGTTATGTATCCTTTACTTGTGCAATTAGTTAGAGTAGCTAGAAGTGCAAAAAGTTTTAGTTCATGGTGTGCCCGATTCACCCCCCCCCCCCTCTCGGTCACACGATCCTTACAAGTGGTATCAGAGCCACGTGCTCAATTTAGGGCTTAACCGCCCTTGAGATGTGACCGAATGAGTTTGGGTTTTCATCTCTTGTGGGTTTGGACTTTGGACGTTGAAAGAATCGCTTGAATAGCTACCTTATGTCCATAGTTCCAAATGAATTGTGGGATACCATGAATAATTTCTCTAGCACTTTCACGGATAACCATGTTATCATGATGATCTTGTTGTTCTTGTTATATCTTGTGATGATCATGATTGTGTGCTTATAGTTCATGATGATATTGTTGCTAGTTTTTCTTGTTGAGGAGTAATTTTGATAATCTTGCCTTATTATTTAATGAATCACTTACTTGTCTCTTCACTTGGTTATGCTAGATAAGTGGATCGATTGATATGACAAGTGTAAGAGCTCAAGTGGTGAGGTTATCATGAAGATCTTGAAAGCACCTCCTCATTCAAGATTCGGCGACAACATTTTTGCACTTCAACATGAAGATCTTGAGAAGCTACAATTTGAAGAAGTCTTGCTCAATGACCATCTCACATGATGAGCACTCAAGGAAATGTCGCTCATTTTGAGGACACATCCATTTGTGATGGTGGTTCTATTGAAGATCAATCTACAACCGTGAGCAAGCTTCCATCACTTGAAGAGCGAGCAATTAAGAAGAAGATAATGCAAGCTCGGGATACTCACTTCCTTGATCACTCAAGTGAACCTACATCTTCCTCGGAGAATGCAAAGATGACGGTATACCTAGAACCGAATTTCAATTCTTTATCTAACTCATCTTTGTGTCTCATTGATGTAAGGTGACTATGAACCGATGGTGAAGATCAAGTTGCTATTGATATCTTGATGGAGACTTCACCTCCTCCATCTCCACCCGTGTGCCTCACTAGAAGACATGACTTGCGCGTCATCGACAAGAAGAAGGTGGTGATGGAAGGATCAATGAGAGTGATGAAGAAGAAGATGATTCTAAGGCCAAATACAAGAAGTATGTGAGACAAGACCAAGGTCAAGAAGAAGGAGATGTCATCTCACAAAGGTTTTTCTTGTTGGTGAGAGGATTGCCAATAATGAAGACTATGAGAGTGACTCTTCTTCAAGAGCATATGCAAACATGTTGTTGGTCTTCATCTTCACATGCACCTCCAAGGTAAAGGAGGTAAGGAAAGAATGATATGGCCATATTTCGTGTTGGTGAGCTTGATAGGAGCTCAAGGATCCCGTGTCATCTCATGAGGCTCTACATATGAGTTGAGGGCTCAAGTTGGATAACATTGAGCTTCATGAGAAGTATGAGAACCTTGAGATCTCTTATCGAGCTATCAACCTCATCTAGTTCTTTTCTTTTTCATCCACTACTCCTAGTTCATCTATCTCGCTTTCGTTTACTATTTGTGATGAACTAACCCTCTCTTGTGAGAGCTCTTTCTCTTGAGTCTTTGTTTTGAAGGAATACCAAAAGCTCAAGGATGAGAGTGAGTCAATGATGCAAGTATATACAAAGCTCACAAGAGGACTTGGTACTTCTCCGGTGAACATGGAAGCCATTGGCAAGGCGATGCCACACCAAGTGAAGAAGTACCGTTGATGGCCAATGACCACTATTGCAAGCTTCGTTACATAAGTTGGCCACTCAACAAAGGATTGTTTGCTTCCTAAACTCCTACGATTTCATTTGATTATTTACTTTATCTTGACAACACTCACTTTGTTCTTATGAGTTGTGATGTAGTGTTGTGAAGGCAAAGTCAATATATAGGAGTTTTGGACAAGAAGAGGAAGATGAGGATGCTTTGGGTGCCCAAGATCTTAGTGGACCGGATGAGACCGGCCAATCACATGGAGGCGCCCAAGTACAACACTTGAGGTGACGGAGGTGTTGGACCGAGTTCAATCATGGAGATCATTGAAGGCCGCCACAAGTGTCAAGGGCATGAATGAGAACATCTACTCTTCAAGGAGGTATCTTGTATCTTAGTGTAGTTTCTTTTCGTTCTAGTTCCTTTGTTTTTGTTAGTAGCTCCTTTGTGAACTAGTATGTTGTGCATTTCATGCATCATCTAAAAACCTAAAAGAAAAGCACAAAAATATTAGTTCGAGGTCTAACTTTCTCAAGATAGCTATGAGCATGGGGGATGCTTGAGTTGGTGGACCGATGGACTCAAGGCAAGGTTTGGCTCATAGTGAGTAAGCTTGAGAGAGGTTCAAACTTGACCTTGAGTAGGTTTCCTTTATGCATTGTCTTTAATCATGCATGCATTCATCATGGCATGTTTAATTTCCCCTTGCATTTGTATTATATGCTTGGTCATGCATTGCATATAGGAAATCACAAAGGAGTCTTTCACCCGTGTGTTCTTTGTTTTAGTTTCTATCATGAGGGTCCATAATGTCTTCTCTCCGAAAGGTATGCCTAGAATCGATCTATGTCAATTATCTTTTGTTCTAGCTACCATCCATAACATAGTTTAAACTACCCCATGTGTTTCACGTAATGATATGCATATATCTTGCCATCCACTATAAGTATGCATAACTCTAGGGGGAGTTTAGCCTATGTTATGAGGCTTTCATGATCATGGTCCAAATGCTTTCCACTCAAAAGGACATGGTTCATGAAGCTCTCTTGTGCATTTGACGGTTGCCTTTCTTGTTCTTTTTCTCTATTGTAAGATCAATTATAGGAACAAGGAGGAGGCACAAGAAAAAGGAGAGAACACGGTGAAGACAATGAAGATCACCTCAAGGAGGAGTTTGCATTTGAAGATCATGTGATCGTGATGATCGATCTTCACAACAATCTTGAGGTGAAGAAGATGACGACCACCTCAAGGAGGAGTTTGCATGAAGAAAGATCACGAAGATCAAGATGATCGGTCTTTCTCACAATCTTGAGGTGGAGAAGAAGACGATGACCATCTCAAGGGGGAGTTTGCACAAAGGAAGGTCAAGTTGATCAAGTTGATCGATCTTCCTCACATTCTTGAGATGGAAGCTTATGTCAAGGGGGAGCGACATTCTACAAAGGTAAGTATGAAGGTAATCTCCTTGACCCTATGGTGATGAGCGTTTCTTGCTAGTTATCCTTTTACTTGTCACCATAGTCCTAATGCTTGTCATAGCTCCTTGTGCTTTCATTCACTTGTTGTATGAGTTTTTGCTCTAACTTGTGACATCTTATGAGCTATGACTTGCCTCGATCGGAACTTCAAGGTAACATCTCCTTCATCCCACATTGCCTCTTGTATGTATATCCCGTGATGATATGGTTGTGCTTAATTGCTATTTGTTTCCTTTCATATCATCGCTCTTTCATGCTTGTCATTTGCTCCATGTGCTTAGCTTTATCTTGATGTACCCTTTGTTGCTATATATTGCTTATCTCACAAGTGGTATCTTATCTTGAGCAATGACTTGCATGCTTGTCTTTTTTACCATCATGTGTGTAATGTCCTTATATTTCTTGCATGATGCCGTTTTGTGATTGAGTTGCTTTACCCTTGTTGTTTGCTTCATATCTATATGCTTTTACAAGTGGTAAAGTCTTGCATGCTTTCACTCATATACTTTGCAAGTGGCATCTATTTATGCGTTTATTTCATATCTCTTTATATGCCATGATTCGTGATATAGGGTAGTCTCCTTGACTTGTCTTCATTGACAAAGTGCATGTGATGCACAACTTTAGGGGGAGACTATCCTATGTCTTGAGATTCTTGAGACTAATGTGTTTGCAAGTTTATCTTTCTAGTCTCTTGATAGGAATGATCATCCACTTTGAGGTGCCATGATTTTCATGTGACACATTCTTTATGGCATTGGAAAGCAATCACATCCCCGAAGGTACGCTAAGTTTTTTCCATTCTTGCAAGTAGGTAAGGTTTTCCTTTATTCTTGCATTATCTATCTAGCTACCTTCCATAACATAGCTTAAGGTCCCCCACTTGACTTAATTGTTAAATTGTGCATATATTTTGCCTTCCATCACATGTATGCACAAATCTAGGGGGAGTTTAGTCTATGTTATGAGGCTTCAAGATTTTGATCCACATCCCATCCACATCCAAAGGATCACTATCTATGAAGCTCCCTTGTGCTTTTAACGTTTGCCTTGTTTGTCCCTTTTTCGGTGCTTGATGTCAAAGGGGGAGAAGTATATCCTCCAAAGCAAGTAGTTGCGGAATGAGAAGAGACATGAGGCACAAATAGGGAGAACATGCTAATAAGAAGAAGTACTTGCAACCATGGAGTGAAGATACATTCAAGAAGGCAAGGTATGAGCAAAGTATTCTATGTTGTCAATACATCCTAGGCAAGGAGTTGTGCTTCATTCTATCTATTATCTCTTGCTTTGGTTGTGTTGCCATCAATCACCAAAAAGGGGGAGATTGTAAGATCAATGAACCTAGAGCATGGTTCATAGGTTTTGATGATTGATGTCAACATGATCAATGAGACTAACAAGGTTTGCTAGTGTGCAAGATGTTTAGTCTCATGGATGTGGTGATATACTATTGGAGTGCCAACACCTCAAAGGTTGCAAGGAAGTTGATAAAGATGAGAAGTGAACATGAGGACTACTTGAGGTGACTACTACGCACATGAGGTAAGAGACAAGGAAAGATGTTCATGCATATTCTTTAGGTTCAATGAGAAGCTTCGTCGTTGAAGGAGTGCGCCAACCTATTCTCTATATCCCGGTGATTGGTTGCCTCGACGATGGATGACGACAAGGATCAAGGACTTGATGAAGGTTGCGGTTGAAGAGATGGATCAAGGCTAAGGACATGCTAGATCCAAGCAAGTGTGGCTTGGTGTGGATGTTGGCTTGAGTCCATAGGAAACACCGGACTATCAAGGGGGATCGAGTCGTTTCTCTTAGGTCACACTAGTGGTAGAGGTGAGTGGATGCTCAAGGAGTCTCTCAGGCACTAGGGTGACAGCAGAGGAGAAGAGGAGCCAAGTGGATGAAGTTTGGAAGCAAGAATCGAAGAAATGATCAAGATCAGCTTCAGCAGAGAAGACCGGACAATACGGTCAAGGAGACCGTATGGTACGGTCATCAGAGGATTTCCAGACAGAGAAGACGAAGTTTCTGGAAGTGGAAGAAATGAAGACCGGACAATCGACCGGACGGTACGGTCCTAGGGACCGGACGGTACGGTCTTCATTGGAGAAGATCAGACAGAGAAGGCAAGTTTCTGAAAGCTGAGGAAATAGAGACAGTACAATTGACAGTACTGTACGGTCCTAGAGACAGTATTGTACGGTCTCTATTGGAGTTCCAGACAGAGAAGGCAAAAGCTGAGGAAATAGAGACAGTACAATTGACAGTACTGTACGGTCCTAGAGACAGTATTGTACGGTCTCTATTGGAGTTCCAGACAGAGAAGGCAAAAGCTAAGGAAATGGAGACAGTACAATTGACAGTACTGTACGGTCAATTGTACGGTCAATTGTACGGTCCTCACTGTGACTGGACACTTTTGAGCAACGGCTAGTTTTGGGTTGGTAGCCTATATATAGCCGGTTGCTTGACCCTTTGGGGTGCCTTTGGCCATTGTTATCAGTGGGGAAACACAGTGGGAGCCAAGAGGATGCAAGAGAAGCACATGGAGAGGTTTTAGAGAGAAATCTTGGTGCTTGAGAGAGAGGAGAAGCACATGAAGAAGATTTGGAGAAGAAAGCTTAGTGCTTGAGAGGGTTGAGAGCATCCATCCACCTCTAGGACTAGTGTGGTCATAGGGAGGCGGTCTTGGTTTGTTACCCTTGGTCTATGGCAAGGCCTAGACCGGTTAGGCGTCGGTGTTGAGCTTGCCAAAGAGAGTGTGGAAGCCAACACAAGTTTGTACACGGTCTTGGAGCTTCCCGTGCGAAAGAAGCATCACTAGTGGAGCGCCCTTTGGCACGCATCAAGTGCGGAGCCTTACCTTCGGAGGAGTACCCGGGAGAAGCCCGGCGGGACGTGCCCGCGACTTCACTCAAGAGCGGTGGATGGTCCCAAGGAGGAGAGCATTGCCGGTGTGCGGCGGGGTGAAGCCCGTGACTTCACTCGAGGAGTGAAGCGTGCTCTTAGGGGACATCACCGGCTTAAAGGGTGGAGTGTGCTCTAGAGGGGATCGCCATCGAGCGGAGGGACGGGGTCGAGACTCCGGCGGGAGTGACCCAACGTGGAGTAGGGGAAGGCGCCATCCTTCCGAGACCACGGGAAAAAATCGATGAGCAATCTCTTACTCTTACTCTCTACTACTTGCACTTACTATCTTGTTTATCTTATATGCATGTAGTAGACTTGTGCTTATCATATGATTGCTTGATGATTGTTTCCGTGTGCTAGCTCTATGTTATCTCTAGTGATATGCGCTTTCCTTATGTGTACCTACTTGCTCATAGCTCATACACTTGCTTGATATCATCTAGTGATCTTGTTATGCTTTATGTTGTATCTATCTTGTTGTCATGATCACTAGCTTGAGCTTCCCATGTGTTACTTGTATGCATGCTAGTTTGATTGTCTATCTATCTTATACACTAGCATGTATAGGACTTACTTGAGCTTCCGTATGTGTTACCCATATGCTTGCTAGAATGCTTGAGTGCCTTTATCTTATACACTAGCATGTGTAGGACTTGTTGAGCTTATCTTGTATATCGTCATATGCTAGGTTGTTCTTATATGCTCATGTATACCTTGCTCCTAGCATGTACAAGTCCTAGCACATGGTTATCCTTGCTTGATCACTATCACCTAGTGCACATGTATGCTCTTGTTATGTATCCTTTACTTGTGCAATTAGTTAGAGTAGCTAGAAGTGCAAAAAGTTTTAGTTCATGGTGTGCCCGATTCACCCCCCCCCCCTCTCGGTCACACGATCCTTACATCGCTGTCCCGGCAGCGCCCTCTGGGCGCCTTGCAACGCTCCGTCGACCGCCGCGACGACAAGGAGGTGTCCGTAGCGCAGCCGACGCGTGGATCGGGCGGACGCAACATGCCTCCCATCAAGGAGCGCGTGGGACCAGTGCGGGATGCGCGCATACTCCTTGAGGCGCGCAGGCGTGACCAGGCCCGTGGCACTCGGCGCGAAGCCGAGATGCGCGGCTACCACCCTCGACGAGGTGGACGCTACGACCCGGAGGAGGACCGGAGCCCGAGCCCTCCGCCTCCGGGGCCACGCGCCTTCGGACGTCACATTCGGTGCGCACCATTCCCGCAGCGGTATCGCGCGCCGACCAGCATCACCAAGTACTCGGGTGACTCGAACCCGGCTATTTGGTTGGGTGATTACCGACTCTCCTGTCTGGCAGGCGGTGCTGACAGCGACGAGTTTATCATCCGCAACCTCCCGCTCTACCTCGCCGACCCAACGCGGGCGTGGCTTGAGCACCTCCCGGAAGGGATTATCCAGAGCTGGGAGGATTTGGAGGACGTCTTCATCGGCAACTTCCAGGGGACGTACGAGCGTCCCGGGAACCCGTGGGACCTCCGGAACTGCCGCCAGAATCCCGACGAGACCCTGCGCGACTACATCCGGCGGTTCTCGAAGCAGTGCAATGCACTGCCCAACATCGCCGACGCGGACGTCGTCAGCGCGTTCCTCACCGGGACGACCAACAAGACCCTGGTGCACGAGCTGGGGCGCAGCAGCCCACGCACAACCAAGGACCTCCTCGACATCGCCACCAACTTCGCGTCCGGCGAGGACGCGGTGGGGGCGATCTTCACCAAGACTCCGGCCAAGCTCAAGGCCAAGGCCAAGAGGGAGGAGTCGACGGCAGGGGCCGGCCCCTCCAGCCAGCCCAAGAAGAAGAAGAAGAAGAAGAAGAAGGGCAACGTCGCGCGACAGGAGGCATCTCTTGTCGCCGCGGCGGAGCGCAAGCCAAAGCGCGCGCCTGCGGAGGGCGCGTCCAACCACTTCGAGAAGAAGCTCGAGGAGCCCTGTCCCAACCATGCGTACCCCGTCAAGCACGCCCTCAAGGACTGCGGGCTGCTCCGCAAGTTCCTCGCCGGCAGCTCCAAGAAGGCGGAGCGCGACGACCCGCCGCCCAAGGGCGACGATGATGGCAAGGGTGGGGATGACGATGCCTTCCCCCACCCTGATGGCTGCCTCATGATCTTCGGGGGACCGGATGCCTGCGCGCTGCGAAGGCAGCAGAAGCTCGTCCGCCGCGAGGTCTACGCCGCGGAGCCGGCCATCCCCACTTTTCTGAAGTGGTCCGACTCCGCGGTCACGTTCGACCGCTCCGACCACCCGGAGCATGTGCCTCGGCCGGGGCGCTACCCGCTCGTTGTCGACCCCATCATCGGCAAGAAGCGGTGTTGGTATTTCTTACACCAAACAGAAAACACCACCTTAGGCTGGTTAGGCCTAGAGTGAATATTCCCGGCTCGGCGCCAGAAATACCTGGGGTTAAGTTACTTGCTTAGGATACATAATAATCCACAACTAGCAACGAGTGCCAGATATGTATTATTAGTATTTAATCATAAAAGATAATCCGCAAGCGCACGGATAACCCGTTGTAGCATTTCACCCGAGAGTATTCCAGGGTATCGTTATTTATATTTTCCCAAAGGAAGACGTGGTTGACAAGTGTGTACTTATACTCATGGTGTTACAAATGATAGATCATAACCAATATCCAAATGCAGGGGTAAGGCAATGTATGGATAGAGGATAGTGCGACACACACAGCAGGCATTTCCACTCTCTGATAAAAGGCGAGAGGCGGCTCTAAGCTAGACTAAGGTTAAGTAAGAAGAACTGCTACTCCTAATGTACATCGTCAAGTAGCGTGCGTAGCATCTACCTATAGCCTAAGCTGCACACAAGCCAAGACTAAGCTGTTCTACTGCCAAGCCATCATCGGGAGATCCAGCGATCAGAGTCTGCCCCAATCTCCGGACATTTCATATATACTCCTACGCCATACCCGAACGTGGAGGATTACAAGGGACGGACAGGGCTGTCACCACCTGCCGCCTACCTCTACAAACCGTGGGGCACGAACACGCATCCAAGGGTGGAAAGGAAGCCCTAGCACCATGCTAGCGTAACTAACCACAACTCTAGATCCCTCGAGGCACCTCGCAAGGCGATAAACCTAGAGCACTCTTGCAAGACAATGGACCTGATGACTAAGCAAAAGGAACAACTAGGTCTAGCAAGCGATTACTTAGACAAAGGATCAAAACTAGCACTACGTTAAGCATAGGCGTTCGTCGCTCAAGAACGAGCGACGAACGATGAACGATGAAGAACGATCATCGTTAACCGATGATCGAGTATGAACGAACGACGAACGAACGATGAACGATCATAAACGAACATCGATGAACGATGAACGAACGATGAACGAACATGAACGAACGAAGAACGTTCATCCAAGATCAAGGATGAACGATGGACTAGCATAAGCACATAACTACTACAAGAACGATGATATTCCATTGATAAAGAAATAAGTCTTACAAAGAGAGTAAAGGATACAAGGGAATATACCCTAAACTCTCCAAGGGACTTGGGAGCCAAAAGGGCAGCCCAACTACTCAGCCTAAGCCTAACTAGAGAGCCCCTAGATCTGGATGTGTGGAGGAGGGAATGAGCCTCTTGTGTTGTGTGTCTTCCAAGGGGAGGGGGTACCCCTTTATTTATAGCCCTCAAAGGCGGTGGAATTGAGGCGGTTCCTTAGGTCGGTGGCATTGATTGCAGGTGGAACCGACCTTCTGAAGTCGGTTGCAAACCGCCATAGAAAGATGGACCCAGGGGGGCCACCTGGCAGGTCGGCCGACCCAGGTATAGGGGTCGGCCGACCTGGCCCTGGCCCCCCTGGGTTGGGCTTTTGCAGGTTGCCTCCCCTCGGCCTTTAAGTCTCTTTTCCAGGTGCGTGGCCTCAGTTGATATTCTGGTAGGTTCTGGGCCTTTAATCCTTGAATTATATTCCCGCGGCGAGCGTCGTTTGGTGGACGTGTTGGAATCGTCGCCTTGGGCCTTGTTTACACCTGGAAATCCCTGTTTTCCACCTGCACATCCAAATCTAGAGGTACACGTGGAAATAGGTTATTTGATAACAAAATGCAAGTAGCAAGTGTTAGTTCTTCCTTATTTATAGAGCTAATTGACGGTCAAAAACTGGGTCTAAGGACCGTCAACAACTCCCCCAAGCTGTCCTCCTTGCTCGTCCCGAGCAAGAAGTAGGACTTAGGATGTTGATCAGGAGTTGCTACAATGTTTCATATCTCATAAGTACCATGCACAGAACAAAATACTCTCCTTTGAGTTGAAAAAGTTGGCATGGTAACTCACCCTTTACCTTACTCCTTATGGGGCGT
Organism: Eragrostis nindensis; assembly: GCA_012490785.1. NCBI lineage: Eukaryota > Viridiplantae > Streptophyta > Magnoliopsida > Poales > Poaceae > Eragrostis > Eragrostis nindensis. The sequence goes on along the minus strand of JAAXCT010000030.1, from coordinate 198,483 downwards.
ATGGCTTTTTCCTTGTCTTGGGCGGTTGAGAGATAGAACGGTTATAACAGAGCACCATTCACTTGTCCGTTGTTTGACTTTTATTTTCCGGAGGTTTTCAAAATTTTTTGAAATAAAAGCAAAGTTCCTCAAATGATGCTCTCAAATCGCTCAATATGTGTATATTCCTCACCAAGGCATTATTGTGTTGCCTCTTTGTCATCCTGCTTCTAAGGCTTGTATGTGGAGCTCAAGGTAGGGATGATATGAGGCATACTTGCATCACACATATTGCTGAACCAAAAGAGTGGATCCATGGAGAATGCAAGTCATACAACCTTGATCAAGATGTGCATGTGTGTATATGGTGGTGGTGAGGTGGAAGAACTATACTCCCTTTTTATTTGTTTCCTCTCTCTTTCTTTTTTGAATTTTTTTTTTTTTGAGGAGATCATGGCTATCTTTCTTTCTTTTTCTTTTTCTCAACATTTTTCTTTCTTTCCCCATTTTTTTCATCATGCTCTACTTTTGTATGAGCAGGGGATTATTCTTTTTCTTTCTTTTGCATAGCCATGTCTCCAGTGATACATTTTGAGAGAGAGAGAGGTAACAATGAATTTTTGGAGTATTTATTTTGGGTGGAAAGTGTGGTGGTATTGCTTAACTTCCAGTGTAGAAGTTTAGCATGCGAGGTGGAGTGTACGTGATCTTGATCAATGAGAGTATGACAAGCTTCTCACTAGGGTCACACAATTTTGATAAAGCTCAATGCAATGACAAGCAGCATATGTGTAAGGGTTTGTAATGTAAGAACAACATATGGCTTTGGTAGGAATTTTGATCATTGAGGAACTTTATCATTTTTTTGTATTTTGTAAAATAAAACTCCGAAAGTCAAGTCTTACTTTGAACAAGATCATAGCAGCCCTATTTGTACCATATCATATCTCACAACAACTTAGACTTAGATCAAGCACTATGCAGCCCACAAGTTTCAAGTTCTAGGTAAGCATAAGCCAAAAGTCTCAAAACTTGGGAGAGCACTAAGTTGTGACTAGGTACAAACAAGAGATAAAACAGAGCAACTATTTATCATCTCAACATAAGGAAGGCTAAACACTCATACTCGCATATAAAGAGAAACTACGAAAAACTAGAAACCACACTAAAGACTATTTTTGTTCTTTTTAGTTTTGTCATTTTTATTTTATTTTCAGATTTATCATTTTTTTTGGTATTTTTCATGAGAGGTGCAAGAACAAGCAAACAAAAGAAACAAAAGGATACAAGTTGCGATACATGATACCTTAGCGGGGGGTATGGCATCCCCCCCAAGCTTGTTCTTGCTCATGGGTGATGTCGAGGATCGAACCCGGTGTGGCGAAAGTAAGCCAACATATCGGCTTGGCCCTGCTGCGTCATGTTGGTGAGGTTGGTGAGCTGGGCATTTGTGTTTTCTTGCCACTGATGGGTCTGCAGGACGTGTTGGTTGAGAGTGTGCTCAACGTCCTCTCCTCGAGTCTCGATGCGTCCTATTTGCTCGGTGAGCGCATTCATTTGCTGCTCGAGATATGGATCACGAGTTGCAGACGAACGTCGCCCACCAGCCCGCGGTGAGTAGGACGTCGAATCGGAGGAGATTTCCTCCCATTGCGCGCAGGGATGGTGCGTCCATTGGGCTTGGCCCGCACCCTGCTGCGACGAGCCGCCGACCTCAAATGGTGGTGGAGTGGTGTACCCACCGGGACCATACCCGGCGTGACCGTAGCTTGGCCCATATGCATAGGCCATGGGCTGCGGTGCGGGCACCCCGGTGTCGGCGGTCGGCTCCGGCCTGCGCGTCCTCCTGCGAGAAGAAGTACTCCTGCGTGCAGCCTCCTCTTTTTCTAGAGGTGTGGTTAGCTTTTTACAGCCATACAAACGAAGTTCCCGGTTAGGTAACGGGAATTCATTTGTATAACCGACATAATAAAATATGAGAGAATTATTTGGACCATGCTTAAGTGTATGACCTTGAATAAGATAATCCTCGGTGATAAGAGAGCGGGGTGTATCAATATAAGCAACATTAGCATCATGCAAAGCACCAACACCCGCAGCAATACGTGTAATCAATGAGGTGCACTCAATTGGTCCAGTCATTCTAAAATTTTCTAACCACTGAGAAATCATGACATGACAGGAGCAATCTTTATTTTCTCAACCATAGCATAAAGAATTTTCAGATCATCCTCGCGCACAATCCTAATATCACTTCTAGGAAACAAGGTAATGCCAAGCCACATGTGCAACAAGCGCAAGGTAGGATGATGAATATGATTAGTTCGGGGTTTCTCACAAGTAGGAGATGCAGAAATTCTTTGCCAAAAAGCTAACTTTGAGTAACCCAGAATCGAACTATCAACATCAATGGTGCAGCGAGAATTAAAGCCGAGGCATTGACTAAGGATTTTCCATGTTAAATGATATTCCTCCCGGAAAAACCAAAAGGTAATACCGTCATCTACCACGCGTAGAGTGCATAAAAACTGTAGTGTAAGTAAGCGGGAACCCTGCTCATCTACACTTGCAAACTTATCCCACCCTATTGCTTTAAAGACTCGAGAAAATTCAGCATCCATACCAATCTTTTGCAGCAGTTCCGTATCAAATGCTCGCGTAGGAGCAAATGTACGGAGTCGGAGAGCTTCGTAGGCGCCCATCTCTTCGTCGCCCACCAAGTCGAGGTCGGTGTCGACGAGAAGACGATGCTCGGTGTTGGCTTGTTCCTCCGTTGCGGCTTCATGTTGAGGGCTTGACACTTGCTCGGTGGTGGTGCGGGCGCGAGTGCGAGGTCGAGATGAACCCGAGCCGGTGCTCCCGGACCGGAGCAGCGAGGCGAAGGCCTTGCCGGCGCGCTTCATGCTGCAGCGAGGTCGAGCAAGAACGCAAGAACAAAAACTCCGAACGGGTTATGAGAGTGAAAACCAATCGATGAAACCGTCGGTGTTCTTGCAAGCGAGAAAACGCAACTCGGAAAACCAAACCAAAACAAAACTGCAAAGCAAACCAAAGGAGAAATATTTTTGCAGAATTTTGAGGCAAGAACCAAGTGAGCACAAAGGAAAACTTGAGAGCAATGGAGTGAAGTGAGTTGAGGAGTGGAAATGAGAGTGAATGAGAGGGGGAGTGCAATGGCCGGCCATCTCCTTATATGGGCGAGCCATAACGGCTCATTTTGAAAGGAGCATGGGGCAGGTGACCGTTGGGGCAAAGGGGAGCGCGCCCAACGGCCACCTTGGGTCGGCCGACCTGGAATGTGGGGTCGGCCGACCCCCTGTGGGGCCGTCCTGTCATCCCTCTTGGCCCACAGCCCCCAACGGCCAAATGATGATTGACCATGGTTGCTATGTCCAGAAACTCCTCAAAATTATTTGCTCAAAAAGATTTCCAAATAAAAGGTTGCCTCGAATTCAAAATTTTTTTCGAAAAAAATCAAAAATCGACATGTTGATGAAAAATTTAAAATGCAAAAATATTTTTGGCTTTTCTATGATGATACAAGGGTGGTCCAAAAATTTCATCCAAAGATGAGTCATTTTGAACGCAAAAGTGTTTTTGAAAATTTTGATTTTTAAATGCATGGCGAGGGAAAAATTCAAATATGCTGGCGGAAAAATCCAAATAAATTTTTGGTGGAGGAAATAAATATGCAAAGTGGTTTGGAAAGAAATCCAAATGCAAATGTGGTGGAAAAATTCAAAAAGAAAAGAGAATCAAACCGAATGATAATGCCGGTTTTCCTGGCGGCCAGGGCCGTGTCGTTTAAAGTCCGACGGGCTAAGACTTCTTCAACGGGTTTAGCTTGGTGGCGCGGACCCGGTCCTTGGAGATGAGGACGTAGAGGGTTGCGCCTTGACTTGCCACACTTGTTTCATCTTTGGTGGTGTAGGTGGCTTCTCGGACTTTGGGACGGGTTTCTTGGCCCATAATCCCGGCCTCGTGGTCGCAGGTTTCTTTGGTTGAAACTGCGACGGATTTTCAATCTTTGCCAAGCTCTTCCATAGAGCAATGAGGCTGTCCGTTTTCCTGGCTGTCACTTCAACTTCTTGAATGTTGGAGGTGTTTGGCCCATACTTGACCTTGATCATCGAGCATTGTTCTTTCCGAGGTTGAAACTCGAACTTCTCCTCCTTCCCATTGATGTAGAGGCGGATTTCTCCAACTCCAACATCAATTTGGGCCTTTGTGGTGCTAAGGAAGGGACGTCCCAAGATGAGGGGCGTTTTCTTGTCAATATCCATGTCAAGCACCACAAAGTTCACCGGGACGGTGTGGCCTCTTATGAATACCGGCACATCTTCCGCAATCCCCATTGGAAAGCGAAAGGATGAGTCGGCCAATTGTAGCCGCATCGCTGTTGGTGTGAGGAACCTGTACTTTAATTGCTCGAAGATTGCCTTGGGCATAATGCTCACGCTGGCCCCAAGGTCACACAGTGCATAGTCGAAGTGGAATCTCTTGATTGCACAAGAGATTACTGGAAGGCCTGGATCAGATTTTATTGTAGAAGGTTCTCCTCTTATTTGCCTGTTCTCCCCTGCATGGTTAGTCCCACGAGAGAACATTTCTCCTCTCGTAGTGATAACATTAGCTTTTTCAATGGGAGATTCTGGTTGCCCAGGAATCTGCCCAGAACTAGCAGAAGGAACAAGAGCAGCAAGCTGAGCTAACTGAGTTTCCATCATTTTATTAAGCTCAACTGATTTTCGAAAGCGGAAGAAAGACCTTCAATTTTTGAATTTAAACTCTCTAAACTTTGATCATTGGCAGCAAGCTTTTTGTTGATTGATTCGTTGATTTTAGCTTGGCCATAAACCAAATCTTTCAAAGAAGGCTGATTATTATTAAAACCAGAGAAATTGTTACCTCCTTGATAAGATTGGCGGTTTTGGTTAAAACCTTGACCTCCACTTGGACGATACCCATTGTTGTTGTTCATGTAGAATGCTTCTTCATGGGTATGGTTGGGGCAATCCTTCCCCATATGGCCAGTGTTGCCACATTCCTCACACGTAATGCGTGAGTCAAGTGAACGAACACTACCATGTGTGTTGAAGTCGTCCAAGCGCTTCATGACGAGGTCGAGCTTGGCGGACAATAAGTCCACCTCCTTGATAGGGTGTACGCCTTTAGAGCGTGGTTGGAGACGTTCATCGCTCCACCCTTGATTGGAGACCATCTTCTCAATAAGTTCTTTAGCTTGAGCAACGGTCATTGAGAAGAAGGCTCCTCCAGCAGCGGCATCCATATGTCCACGGGTTGTTGGTGTCAACCCGTTGTAGAAATGTTGAAGAATGAGCCATTCTTCCATCCCGTGGTGTGGGCAGGCGGATATGTAATCTTGGAGCCTATCCCACGCCTCGGCGATGGTTTCATTGTTGGCTTGCTGGAAGCTTGATATTCTTCCACGAAGGGCATTGGTTTTGCCCAACGGGAAAAACTTTGCGAGGAACGCGGTAGAACAGCGGTCCCAAGTGTCAATGCTGGCACGATTGGCATAGAACCATTGCTTCGCCTTCCCAAGGAGGGAGAGGGGAAACAAACGAAGTCGAATGGCATCTTGGTTGACTCCGGCGGTTGCCGATGTGTTGCATATCTCAAGGAATTGCTGGAGATGAGTGTTGGCGTCCTCCGTGGCCCTTCCACAAAAGGGAATGGCCTGCACCATAGTAATTAGGCTTGATTTGACTTCAAACCCTGCGTCACCGGCGTTGACATTGGGCCCAACGGGAACATTGGCAACGGAGGGAGCAGAGTAGTCACGGAGGGTCCTTTGATCAGCCATGTCAATAAGTGATGATGGTGCGGATGATGTGGGTTCGTCTGTCGGGAGTGTTGCTTGTGAGGGAGAGTCGACGCGGGGTCGGACTTTCCTTACAAGCGACTCTGGATTATCAACGAAGTTTTCCGGCAAGTTGAATCCACGCATACACTATCCTGTTTTCACATCAAAGAGAGAAAACAGATCAAGGTTAGCCTGCAATGGAAATGGTTAAATCACATCAAGTGTAATCATGAGTAATCATTGTATACACTCGTCAACAATTGTCTTCCCCGGCAACGGCGCCAGAAATGCTTGTTGGTATTTCTTACACCAAACAGAAAACACCACCTTAGGCTGGTTAGGCCTAGAGTGAATATTCCCGGTTCGGCGCCAGAAATACCTGGGGTTAAGTTACTTGCTTAGGATACATAATAATCCACAACTAGCAACGAGTGCCAGATATGTATTATTAGTATTTAATCATAAAAGATAATCCGCAAGCGCACGGATAACCCGTTGTAGCATTTCACCCGAGAGTATTCCAGGGTATCGTTATTTATATTTTCCCAAAGGAAGACGTGGTTGACAAGTGTGTACTTATACTCATGATGTTACAAATGATAGATCATAACCAATATCCAAATGCAGGGGTAAGGCAATGTATGGATAGAGGATAGTGCGACACACACAGCAGGCATTTCCACTCTCCGATAAAAGGCGAGAGGCGGCTCTAAGCTAAACTAAGGTTAAGTAAGAAGAACTGCTACTCCTAATGTACATCGTCAAGTAGCGTGCGTAGCATCTACCTATAGCCTAAGCTGCACACAAGCCAAGACTAAGCTGTTCTACTGCCAAGCCATCATCGGGAGATCCAGCGATCAGAGTCTGCCCCAATCTCCAGACATTTCATATATACTCCTACGCCATACCCGAACGTGGAGGATTACAAGGGACGGACAGGGCTGTCACCACCTGCCGCCTACCTCTACAAACCGTGGGGCACGAACACGCATCCAAGGGTGGAAAGGAAGCCCTAGCACCATGCTAGCGTAACTAACCACAACTCTAGATCCCTCGAGGCACCTCGCAAGGCGATAAACCTAGAGCACTCTTGCAAGACAATGGACCTGATGACTAAGCAAAAGGAACAACTAGGTCTAGCAAGCGATTACTTAGACAAAGGATCAAAACTAGCACTACGTTAAGCATAGGCGTTCGTCGCTCAAGAACGAGCGACGAACGATGAACGATGAAGAACGATCATCGTTAACCGATGATCGAGTATGAACGAACGACGAACGAACGATGAACGATCATAAACGAACATCGATGAACGATGAACGAACGATGAACGAACATGAACGAACGAAGAACGTTCATCCAAGATCAAGGATGAATGATGGACTAGCATAAGCACATAACTACTACAAGAACGATGATATTCCATTGATAAAGAAATAAGTCTTACAAAGAGAGTAAAAGGATACAAGGGAATATACCCCAAACTCTCCAAGGGACTTGGGAGCCAAAAGGGCAGCCCAACTACTCAGCCTAAGCCTAACTAGAGAGCCCCTAGCTCTGGATGTGTGGAGGAGGGAATGAGCCTCTTGTGTTGTGTGTCTTCCAAGGGGAGGGGGTACCCCTTTATTTATAGCCCTCAAAGGCGGTGGAATTGAGGCGGTTCCTTAGGTCGGTGGCATTGATTGCAGGTGGAACCGACCTTCTGAAGTCGGTTGCAAACCGCCATAGAAAGATGGACCCAGGGGGGCCACCTGGCAGGTCGGCCGACCCAGGTATAGGGCTTGACAAGTGCTTGCGGACTTCGCTGCCGAGTGGACCGAGATCCAGCTGCCACCTGCGCCCGTCGAGCAAGAGTGTTGGAACATGTTTTTCGACGGCTCGCTGACAAAAAGAGGCGCCGGAAGCGGCTTCGTTCTCGTCTCGCCACTCGGGTCCCGACTGCGCTACGCGGTCCGACTCAACTTTCCTGCGTCCCATAACGTGGCGGAATACGAGGCACTCGTCAACGGGATGAAGGCGGCGAACGAGCTCGGCGTCAAAAGGCTGGAGGTCTTCGGCGACTCCCAGCTTATCGCCGATCAGGTGACGAGCGAGTCGAATTGCTCGAACCCGAAGATGGCGGCGTACTGCGCTGAGGTGCGGCGACTTCAAGAAAAGTTCGAAGGCTTCCAGGTCAGTCATGTACTTCGCCGCTACAACGAAGAGGCGGACGGCCTCGCGAAGATGGCCTCCAACCGGGACCCCGTCCCTGTCGGCGTCTTCTCCCACGACCAGCAGAAGCCGTCGGTGCGTGAGGCGCCAGCCACACCCATGATGGACGCTTCAACAACCCAACCAGACGGCGCCGATTTCTCGGCAATAGAAGGTACACGCTCTCCTCTCGGAGAAGACTCGGGTCGAGCCATTCTTGCCATCCCGACTGCTAACGAAGCGGTCGGGGGCTCGAGTCCGACTGCCGACGAGGCGGTCGGGGGCTCGGGGACTGCGCCCGACCCGGTGTCCGACTGGAGGACTCCATTCCTCGACTGCCTACTCCGAGAACAGCTCCCCGCCGACCAGACACAGGCAAGACGCCTCGCGCGTCGGGTTAAGTCATTCGTCATAGTTGGCGGCGAGCTCTACAAAAAGAGCCACTCGGGAGTGCTTCAACGCTCACTACAAGGTTTTAGGGCTAATGCCACCAATTTTTTTGCAACAATGTGATATTAGATGCAATACATAGAGCCTATTGCGACAGTTGTCAATTTTAGTTGCAATAGAAGGACATGTTGCCACTGATTGTGTAGTGTTGCGATTTAAATTTTGATAGTTGCAATAGCTACTATATATCGCAACGAATAAATTTGTGTTGCATTTACGACATAGTTATTGCTATGTTTTTTCTAATGGTTGCAATAGTTGAGAATGTTGCAACGAATATAGAACATTGCTATTAGTGCTATTGTGTGTTGCCAAAAGTTTATGTTATGGCAACATAAATCTGAATTGTTGCAAAAGGAGTCTTAGATATAGCATCGCAAACCTGGATCGTTGCAATAACTCTTAGATATAGCAACGAAAAGCAAAATCGTTGCCACTGATTGTGTAGTGTTGCAATTTAGTTTGAAAGAGTTCAAATTTGAAATTCAAAACTTTCAAACGACCTCGGATGGACAAACGACCAAAATGAAAGTTGTAGATCTCGAAAAGTTATGAAACTTTATATTTGACAACTTTTCTATTTGAATTCATTTAGGGCCTCAAACAAGCACTTGACACTTGGTTTAATCTAATATATTTGGATTCAAAACAGAACATGGGCACATGTGATGCTGTGGTGTAGTGGTAGAGGGGCTCCATGTGTAAGCTGGAGGTTGTGGGTTCGAATCCTGCCGGCCGCGTAGTGTGTGAAAAATGCCACACTTGCGACATGATGATGGTAACGGATGGGCTGGCTGATGGGCCCTCCCCCATTAAAAAAATATTTTTGCTATTTTTAAAACGTGTTTTTCAATTCAAAATTTCTACCATACGTTGTTGCAATAACCACTATAGCAACAACGATTGTGGCGTTGCGTGTGCAAGCTATCGCCACACACCACACGTCGTTGCAACACAGCAAAGTTATGGCAATGTCTCAAAAAGGTGTTGCGATACTCTATTGCATCGGCCGCACTTGCAACACCTCCCAACGCCTATATTTAGTTGCAAGTGCTTAATATTGCATCAAAAATACCCATATTGCAACACTTTTGAGTCGTGGTGCCAGGGTAATTTTCTTGTAGTGGCTGCATCCCCATCGAATGGGGAAAAGAGCTACTGTCCGACATCCACGCCGGCGAGTGCGGTCACCACGCGGCCCCAAGAAGTCTAGTCGGAAAAGCATTCCGGCATGGTTTCTACTGGCCCACGGCCGTGTCCGACGCCACCGAGGTAGTACGCACTTGCGAAGGGTGCCAATACTACGCTCGAAGGACCCACATGCCGGCGCAAGCCCTTCAAACCATACCCATCACTTGGCCCTTCGCCGTGTGGGGATTGGATTTGGTCGGGCCCCTGAAGAAGGCGCCCGGGGGCTACACGCATTTGCTGGTGGCCGTCGACAAATTCTCCAAGTGGATCGAGGCACGACCCCTCGTGAAGATCCGGTCAGCAGAAGCCGTTCGATTCTTCACCGACATCATCCATCGCTTCGGAGTGCCGACTCCATCATCACCGACAATAGGACTCAGTTCACCGGCAACGAGTTCCTCGAATTCTGCGACGACTACAACATCCGGGTCGACTGGGCATCAGTCGCGCACCCACAGGCCAACGGCCAGGTCGAGAGAGCAAACGGAATGATCCTACAAGGGCTCAAACCGAGGATTTTCAACAAATTGAAAGTTCACGCTGGCCGGTGGGTGCGAGAGTTACCTGCGGTGTTATGGAGCTTGCGCACCACACCGAGTCGGGCGACTGGGCAAACGCCGTTCTTCATGCTCTACGGAGCAGAGGCGGTGCTCCCGACTGACATCGAGTACGGCGCTCCTCGGGTTCGCGCTTTCAACGAGGAGGCCAACAGGAGTTTTCTCGAGGACGCCCTCGACCAAATCGATGAGGACCGAGAAGTCGCCTTGATGAGGTCCGCCAAGTACCAACAAGCCATGCGCCGCTACCACGGACGACGAGTTCGCGGCCGCGCGTTCAAGGAAGGAGACAAGGTTCTCCGACTGGTGCAAAGCAACAAGGATCGACACAAGCTGTCACCGCCGTGGGAGGGACCGTTCGTCATCGCCGAGGTGCTGCGTCCCGGAACGTACAAGCTCATGGACTCGGAAGGCCAACTCGTCGCCAACGCTTGGAACATTGAGCAGCTACGTCGCTTCTACCCTTAGCTCTGTAAATTCGTTTGTTGTCTTTCTGCCGTTGCGTTAACATCAAACGATCTTGGTGTTCTCTTTACACACCTCTTGGGCAGCCGCCTGGGTGCGCTCCCCTCGGAGGCTCCACCCGGCGGGTGTGGCTTTGTGCCGCGTTGATTTTGTGTGCGCTAGGAGTGATGCTCTTAAGAGAAACAACGCAATTCGACTAAGAGCGGGCCTCCGTGAACGAAGTGTGACGAATCGCAACGAAAATCGTGAGCCCCGGATATTGGCTTAAGGCTCGGCCAGTTCGATCAAGGGCACCCGACGCCCCAGTGGATAGGGTCGGCCCGAGCGGCTGGTCGGAATTGAGTTAATCTTCCGAGATCACGAGTATTCGAGGCGAATCGCCACACGGAAAGAGTAAAACGAACGAAAAACTTGTGAAAAGCGAAACGAAAATTCATATAAACAAACGGGCGCGCATGCCCACATCGTTGTTTACAAAATAAGGCCCACACGGGCCCGACTCCGACCATCACTACCTAACCTACTGATTTTCACCCTCGCCACGGCGCGAGGGGATCATGTCCAGGTTGTCGTCGGCAAGATGGCGCGCAAAGGGAACCACCTCTTCCTCGATCCGCTCCAAGTCGGCCTCACTACAGGAAGGCTCATAGCCTCTCGCCAGCACGTCGATCTTGAAGTGGTCTCCGTAGTGACTCCTCGACACGGCAAAGGCGAGCTGAACCCCGGTCCGGAGGCACTCCTCCTCCTGCATGCAAAAGTAGGCGGGGAGCCCGGCCACCTGCGGGATCACAGATGTAGCGTCTGGTGGGCGCGGCACGCCGATCTCATTGCAAGCGATCTCCATGGCCTGCCGCAGCAGGCCAAGATCCGCCAGCGCTGCCTGCGACTGCACCTGGAGCTCTTGTGTGTCTGGCCAAAACAACAGAATCAGTCGTTCAGTCTAAAAACGACAAAAGCCGACACGGCGGGATGATCAAAGAACAGGTAAACTAACTTACCCTTCAGCTCCTTCTATGTCTTCTGGAGCTCACCGGTCACGTTGGTCAACGACGACTGGGCGGCGACCTTGAGCTCCCTCTCCCTGCTTAGCGCTGTCTCAGCAGCCGCCGCCCTCTTCTCGGCGGCCTCGGCGCGCTGAGTGGCTTCCAACAGCGCCTTGTCGGCGGCGGTCCGGAGGGCATGTGTTGACACCAAAATTTGGACTAGGGCCCGCTGTCAGTGGAAGATGGAGTGCGCGGCAGGTATGAAAAGATTATGTGCCGAAGTGGTGGCCCACAGGATATCATGAGGCCAAAGAAATCCCGAAACCGCACGCGCCCGGTTGGTTTGGTGTCCTTTTTTAATTATTTTCTAGAATTAGAAAGGATTGACCGAGTTGTGGTCAAGTAGGGGTCGTGTTTAAGTCCAAATCGGACTCTTGCCTCGGGTGTATAAATATAGACCCAGGCGCTTGTAATCAAGAACAACCAATACAATCAACTCTTCGGCGCATCGCCACAATTTCTCGACGGGTTTTTTCGTCACCGGCGTCCATCGGGGCTCCGGCTCGACTGGATCTCGTCAGGTAAGCGCATCGATCTGGTTATGTCGACTTGTCCATGATTAGATTGATGTGGCTGCTAGTTATCCGGTAATCTAGATCAATCTAGGGTTTACATCGTGCGTCGACTGCATGGAATTGTTTAAGACCTGGTCCAATTCTTTGTCACGGTTAGTTGACTTGTCCTCGCCGCGACCTTGTTGCCGATTGCTGATGTCGATTCCTGTTTGATCTGGTTACTCGAGTCACGGTTAAGGTATTTTGTCGATTAGATCTGCTCTTGGTGATTGGGTAGGCAGTTTGACTTGTCCTGTCTGCTTCGCTTAGTTGACGTGTCCTCGGCGAAACAGTTGCCAAGGGTTAGATCTAGTTTGCTGAGTACCTGGGACCGGTAGTTGCCGATTATACTTGTATCTGTCGATCGTGTAGAGCAGTTTGACGTGTCCTGTTCTACTTCACTTAGTTGACGTGTCCTCGGTGAAGCGATTGTCAGATTACGGGTATAGTTAGTGGTTACTGGTTTAATCGTTCTTTCGGGGTGTTTAGCCGATTGTTTATCACGTTCAGATCTATGCTTGCGTGCCTTTAAATATTTTATTGCTCCTGTTCAAGTATAGTCTGAGCCTCCCTTTGTCGATTGTCGATCTACCTTACTGTGCTACTTGCCGATAGATTTTGCCGATCGCATGCTTTGCCGATTGCCGATTCTGATGCATGCCTTGCTTTATTTATCGTGCGAGTATTTACTGTTGCGACATGTCGATTCGTTTCTAGCCGACAGCCGAGTGTTCTATTTTATTATCTTTTGTTCACTAACCATCGGCTGCGGTTACGCATCGGCCTGTCCGGGGCCGATAGTCCGGGAATTTTACACGCTTTTTCTTGTCTTTGTCGGTTTGCAGGGAAAATCGACTGGCACGCTCCGGAATTCACCGCGTTCCAAGTTTTGGCGCTGAACAGAGTTAAGCAAATCTCTCAGGCCGCGTGTGCGAGCGGTAGAACACACATTTTACCGTCAACACACTTTTGTGGCACGCCCGGTGGGACAGATCAAGTTCTTAGAAGCAGATGGCGTTCGTTCAAGCTGTTGCTGATGATGGTACTTTGCTCGTCGACGCAAAGGGCCACAAGATCATGATTCCTGCTCCGTTTGTTCGAGATGATAAAGATTCTTCTGAAGTCACTGGTAACAATGAGCTCAATGCTTGGGAGAAGATGTCTTTGGATCAGAAAAAGGCATATCAGAGTTATCTGTATGATTGCCAAGTGAAGTACTTTGAGACCATCAAGATGACACGTGGCAAGATTACATCAGTATTGGCTTCGCCAGTGGTGATGAGAGCAGAAGAATTGGCTGCAATCAAAGCTGCGAAGATGCCAGATCAGGCTCTGTTGGATGAAGTTGTGAATACTGCGGTTCACAAGGCCTTCATTAACCAGTCAGGGGTGCTTGTTAATACTCTGTACAACATGCTCAAGGCATTTGCTGATGGGACATTGCAGTTTGATTCTGGATTTATGGGGCCATCATTTACTTTACCACCTACTACTCCAGCACGTCCTGCACCTCATGGTGGTCAACCCACAGCTCAAGAAGAAACAAGCGCTGCTGGTCAGCAAAGGCAACCATATGGCATGCCACCAGAGTTGTGGTCCACAAGTTCTCAAGCTCTGGCTGCAGGGGCTGCTCGGGTATCGGCGCCAAGTCTTATTGATGCGCCGTTGTCCACGCAGAAAGAAGCAGGTGTTACAGCTCCTGAGCCAAGGGTTAGTCAGACGCCTCAGACGAGGTATCATTTGGCCCCCAATGTCAATCCTGCACTGTTCAACCAGGAGATACCGCCAGGCTATCATAGAGTGGCAGATTACAGTGAGCACTACACCAGGGAACAACCTGCTCAGGCTCAGTCACAATTACCCCAGCCAGCTCAAGTGGCTGGGGGGCAAGTGCAAAATTCATCAGAAGATATAGTTGCCAGGCTGGCTGAAGTCATGAAGGAGCAATTTGATCTCAAGCCCAAGGAGCAAAGTTTTCTGTATCGACGTCCATATCCAGAGTGGATGGAACAAGTTGCTCTGCCACATCGTTACAAGCTGCCAGAGTTCTGCAAGTTTTCTGGGCAAGACAATGTCTCTACAGTGGAGCACATCAGCCGATATTTGGCACAGTTGGGAGAGGCATCGGCACAAGATGCATTGAAGGTCCGATTGTTTCCTCTGTCATTATCTGGATCGGCATTCTCATGGTTCACCTCCCTCCCTGCGGGATCCGTGCGGAATTGGGCCGATTTGGAAAAGAAATTCCACTCGTATTTCTTCACTGGTATGGCAGAGCTGAGCATATCAGATTTGACAGCTGTTCGTCAGAAGGCTGGAGAGTCAGTTGCCGATTTTGTCCAAAGGTTCAGAGTCATCCGTGGCAGGTGCTATAACCTGAATCTGACGGATCGGCAAATGGCTGAGATTGCTTATCAAGGTTTGCTGCCTCAGATTAGAGACAAGTTTGCACCTCAAGAAGTCGATGGCTTGGCACAACTCTTTCAAAAGGCGTCGATTCATGAAGGGCGTGTCCAGAATACACGTGGCAGACAGTTCCAGGCGGCTTATGCCGATTATTCTTCTGATTCTGATGACGAAGGTGAAGTTGCTCTCGCTGAGTGGACCAGGAATAAGAAGACTGTTCTCTGTCCATGGGTCAAGCAGAAAGCAGAAGAAAAGAAGTATGACTTTGACATCAACAAAGCCGACAAGATATTTGATCTGCTACTACAAGAGAAGCTTATTCAACTCCCACCTAATCACACGTTGCCTCCGGCTGAGGAGTTGAAGAAGATCAAGTGGTGCAAGTGGCATAATACTCCCTCTCATCACACCAATGAGTGCAAAGTGTTCAGGCAACAGATCCAATCGGCAATTGAGAGTGATCGTATTAAATTCTCTGGTCAAAAGCCGATGAAAATTGATGGGCATCCTTTTCCAGTCAACATGATTGGTGGATCTGCTGCTTTGATCGGCAAGTATTCGAGGAAAAGGGAGAGGGAAGACAGGAGAACGAGTGATGATGACTTCGATCCACATTGGAACTGTCCGTTCTTCCAGTACTGTTGGGAACAGGGTATGAAGTTGCCACCAATTGAAGGCTGTCCGGGTTGTAGCAGAAGATCTGGAGATTTGTACAGGGAAGTTGGTTCTTCGGGCCGAGGTCCTATGAGGAGACCATCATCAAGGGTTTCTGTGCATGAAAGACTTGGTCCTGTCAATCAAGTTGAAGATTATGAAGATGATCAGGGCGAATTCACAGAAGAAGGCCAATGGTGTCCGAGTGGTATTTTTACCAAGACTCAGAAGAGAAGAGTACAGAGGGCACGTTGCCGGGAGCTGAACAAGGAAGTGAACCAGGAAGATGATCATGATAAGGGGCCCAAGTCAAAAAAGGTATGGAGACCAAAAGTCAAATCTCAGGTACATGAAGTTGAAGCTCCTGTCAATATGGTATTTATGCTGCCACGAGAATTTAGTTCCTTGAACATTAATGAATCGGAAGAAGAAGCTTCTGCCGAGTTGTTATTGGGTCCACAGCAGGCAGTGTTTGAGAAGCCGTCTGGTGTTGATCATCTCCATCTGAGGGCTCTATACCTTAATGGTTTCGTCAATGGCAAGCCGATGAGCAAGATGATGGTCGATGGTGGTGCTGCTGTCAATGTTTTGCCGATGGCAACGTACAGGAAGATCGGCAAACTGCCTGAAGAGCTGACCAAGACCAACATGACGTTAAGGGATTATGGGGGCAGGAGCTCTGAAGTCAAAGGAGTCACCAATGTCGAAGTCACTATCGGAAGCAAGACCTTGCCAACGACGTTCTTTGTAATTGAAGGCAAAGGGTCGTACGCCGTACTGCTGGGTAGGGATTGGATTCATGCTAATTGCTGTATCCCGTCTACGATGCATCAGCTCCTTATCCAGTGGATCGGCGACGAGGTGGAAACTATTCAAGCTGACAAATCGGTGAGTGTGGTTACTGCAGACTTCTTGCCGACGATGGTTGAAAGCTTGCCTTGCATATCAGGAACTTACTGCGAAGGTGAAGCATTGGATGTTACCGATGAAGGTGTTTGCATCACTGAAGGATCGGCAACTCCACGGTTGTTATAGCAATTACCGGACCTGGACGTCGATCGGCCGACGGAAGCTGAGAAGAAAGAAGCAATCGACAATCAGCTGATCGATGAAAGGGAGGAAGGAAAGCTTGGTCATGGTTTCGTATCGGCCGATGAATTAGAAGAAGTTGATATTGGAAATGGTGACAAGCCTCGGCCGACATTTATTAGTAAGAAGATCTGTAAAGACTTCAGAGAAAAATTGATAGCATTATTGAAGGAATATAAAGATTGTTTTGCTTGGGATTATTCCGAGATGCCTGGTCTCAGTCGAGATATTGTTGAACACCGATTGCCTATTAAGCCTGGGTATCGGCCGTTTAAACAACATAATCGGAAGATTGATCCAAAGATTTATGATGCTGTCAAGGAAGAAATTACAAAGTTATATGATGCCAAGTTCATCCGGCCCTGTCGATATGCAGAATGGGTGTCCAGTATCGTCCCAGTGATCAAGAAAAATGGGAAGATGCGGGTGTGCATTGATTTCAGAGATTTGAACAAGGCTACACCCAAAGATGAGTACCCGATGCCGATAGCAGATGTACTGATTGATGCTGCTGCTGGACACAAGATTTTGAGCTTCATGGATGGGAATGCAGGATATAATCAGATTTTTATGGCTGAAGAAGATATTATAAAGACTGCATTCAGGTGTCCGGGAGCTTTGGGATTGTTTGAATGGGTTGTGATGACTTTTGGGCTGAAAAATGCTGGCGCCACATATCAAAGAGCAATGAATTTCATCTATCATGATCTGATTGGTCGATTAGTGGAAATTTATATTGATGATGTGATGGTGAAGTCCAAAACAGTTGAAGATCATATTGCTGATTTGCGGCAGGTGCTGGAGAGAACCAGAAAGTATGGCTTGAAGATGAATCCGCATAAATGTGCTTTTGGTGTTTCAGCAGGACAATTTCTGGGCTTTATCGTTCATGAAAGAGGAATTGAAATTGGTCCCAAGAGCATAGAGTCGATCAAGAAAATTCAACCTCCTACCAGTAAAAAGGAATTGCAGTCTCTGATGGGCAAGATCAATTTTGTGAGAAGATTTATTTCTAATCTTTCTGTGAAAATTGATGCTTTTACTCCTTTGTTGAAGTTAAAAGCTGATCAAGAGTTCCGGTGGGAAGCCCAGCATCAGAAGGCGCTTGATGATGTCAAGAAATATTTAATTTCACCACCTGTGTTGATGCCACCTAAGCCAGGTATTCCTTTCAAGTTATATTTGTCTGCCGATGACAAGTGTATTGGTTCGGCATTGACGCAAGTACAAGATGGCGATGAAAGGATTATCTTTTATCTCAGTCGGAGATTGCTGGATGCAGAGACAAGATATTCTGAGATTGAAAGGTTATGCTTATGCCTTTATTTCTCTTGCACTAAGTTAAGACATTATTTGTTATCCGAAGAATGCACTATTATTTGCCGATCCGATGTCGTCAAATACATCTTGTCCGCTCCAATATTGAAAGGCAGACTTGGGAAGTGGATGCTAGCAATTGCAGAATTTGATCTTAAATATGAATCTCCTAAAGCTGTGAAGGCCCAGGTATTTGCTGATTTGATAGTTCAGCATAGGGGGCATGATGAAAGCGTGGTGGAGCCAGTCCCATGGCGCTTATTGTTTGACGGATCAATTTGCAAAAACGGATCTGGTATCGGCATTGTCATTGTCACACCAAAAGGATCCAGGTTTGAATTCTCATTCACAGTAGAAGCTCATACTAACAATCAAGTTGAATATGAGGCTGTGTTGAAAGGACTACAACTGTTGAAGGACGCCAATGCCGATTTCGTTGAAGTTGTTGGGGATTCTTTGCTGATTGTGGGGCAATTGAATGGTGAATATGAATGCAAAGATGAAGTGCTTCGGAGTTATTATCAGAAGTGTCAAGATCTAATGAAGAACTTTAAGCATATCACATTCAGCCATATTCCTCGACAAATGAATTCTGAAGCTAATGATTTGGCTCAACATGCATCTGGGTATCGGCTTATTATAGGTTCTGTTGATAATGAAGCCGATGTCGATTTGCAAGACTGGAGGGTTGAGATAGTAAATTACTTGAAGGATCCGACCCAGAAAACGTCCAGAGAGCTGCGGTACAAGGCAATAAAATATGTGCTAGTTGATGATCAGCTTTATTATAGAACATTAGAAGGGATTCTATTGAAATGTCTGAATGCCGATGAAGCCAAGAAGATGCTGATGGAGGTTCATGATGGGATTTGTGGGACTCATCAATCGGCATTCAAGATGAAATGGTTGATCAGGAGAGGTGGATATTTCTGGCCTACCATGCTCGAAGATTGTTTTGAATATTATAAGGGCTGTCAGGATTGTCAGAAGTACGGATCGATTCAAAGAGCTCCAGCATCAGCGATGAACCCTATTGTCAAACCGTGGCCATTCAGAGGATGGGGAATCGACATGATTGGTGAGATTAATCCTGCTTCCAGCAAGGGGCATAAGTATATATTGGCAGCTACGGATTATTTCACCAAGTGGGTTGAAGCAGTGCCTTACAGAAGTGTGGCATCAAGGGATGTGATTGCTTTTGTTAAAGAGCACATAATCTTCAGGTTTGGTATCCCTCAGACTATCACTACAGATCAAGGTTCTATTTTTATTTCTGAAGAGTTCAGAGATTTTGCTGATGATATGGGTATTAAATTATTGAATTCATCGCCGTATTATGCCCAAGCAAATGGTCAGGCTGAAGCTTCGAACAAATCCTTGATCAAGTTGATTAAGCGCAAGATTAGTGATCAGCCGAGGAGATGGCATATTTCGTTAGCCGATTCATTATGGGCATATCGGATGTCTCGTCATGGGTCAGTACAAGTAACACCATATCAGTTGGTGTATGGGCATGAAGCTGTTTTGCCATGGGAAGTTACTGCCGGATCAAGAAGAGTCGATCTCCAAAATCAACTGACGGCGGAACAGTACCATGATCTCATGATGGATGAATTAGAAGATGTTAATCAGCAGCGGTTAATTGCGTTGAAGAAAATTCAAGATAATAAGGCACGGGTGGCTCGGCATTATAATAAAAAGGTGGTGACTAAGCAATTTGATGAAGGAGATCTCGTTTGGAAAGTCAAGTTGCCGATTGGCGTGCGAGATAATCGTTTCGGCAAGTGGTCACCTAATTGGGAAGGTCCTTATATAATTAGCCGATGCGTGCCCGGTAATGCTTATTTTTTGAAAGAACTGGATGGAGAAGAATTTGGCCGAGCGCTTAATGGAAAATATTTGAAGAAGTATTACCCCAGCATCTGGGTTGGTTCTTAAAAGTGTTTCGTTAAATTTCCAGTTGAGCCGACGTTAAGAGCGTCGTCTTCGAGATGGCCGATGTCGATTGGTATCGCCCTTAGGGAAAATATGCAGAAAGAACAAAAGAAGACAATGAAGTTCTTATAGTTTACAAGGGGTTACATCATACATGGGAGTACAAAGTTCTTGCACCAAGAATACACACTGCGGCTGCTGTCAAGTGTCAACCAAGTGCTGACACAGGATAGGATGGGTCGTTGCTCCAGCGTACGAGGAGAGGAGCAAATGCATGGACCACATCATGTCGAAGAAGATGTTATCCCTGAGAAGGAACCTTGTCTGACGAAGAGCATGAGTTCTTCCTCGCAGTCTGAAGAGGAGCCGCCATCTTCAGGGATTAGCTCAAGAGGGATAGCGTCGGGATGAAAGAGATAGGAGAGAAGTAGAAGGAGGGCAAGAGGTCAGAGCGTAGATCTGTGAGAAGAAGAGCTCATGGTTGCTTTCTTGCTGTTCAGAATGCATTGGTCAGGCTTTGTAAAAGGGATTTTTATTGCTGGCCATTGTGTTGATGATTTCGGTGAAGGAAGCCGGTCCTTTTATAGGCCAAGATGCGGAAGAAGATAAGATCGTGGAATAGTGCAAGACCTATTGCAAATTAAAGCGATTGGTACGAATTGTCTGCCGAAGAGGTGCACGCCATGTGAAGACGAAGGTACAGTTCATCAAGTCAAATGTACAGTTTTCACGTGAAGGGTCATTTAGAAGCTTGCAGACATGATAGATGGTGGAACAACCCGGCGCATGGAAATTCCATACCCCGGCTTGGGGGGCATGTGTTGACACCAAAATTTGGACTAGGGCCCGCTGTCAGTGGAAGATGGAGTGCGCGGCAGGTATGAAAAGATTATGTGCCGAAGTGGTGGCCCACAGGATATCATGAGGCCAAAGAAATCCCGAAGCCGCACGCGCCCGGTTGGTTTGGTGTCCTTTTTTAATTATTTTCTAGAATTAGAAAGGATTGACCGAGTTGTGGTCAAGTAGGGGTCGTGTTTAAGTCCAAATCGGACTCTTGCCTCGGGTGTATAAATATAGACCCAGGCGCTTGTAATCAAAAACAACCAATACAATCAACTCTTCGGCGCATCGCCACAATTTCTCGACGGGTTTTTTCGTCACCGGCGTCCATCGGGGCTCCGGCTCGACTGGATCTCGTCAGGTAAGCGCATCGATCTGGTTATGTCGACTTGTCCATGATTAGATTGATGTGGCTGCTAGTTATCCGGTAATCTAGATCAATCTAGGGTTTACATCGTGCGTCGACTGCATGGAATTGTTTAAGACCTGGTCCAATTCTTTGTCACGGTTAGTTGACTTGTCCTCGCCGCGACCTTGTTGCCGATTGCTGATGTCGATTCCTGTTTGATCTGGTTACTCGAGTCACGGTTAAGGTATTTTGTCGATTAGATCTGCTCTTGGTGATTGGGTAGGCAGTTTGACTTGTCCTGTCTGCTTCGCTTAGTTGACGTGTCCTCGGCGAAACAGTTGCCAAGGGTTAGATCTAGTTTGCTGAGTACCTGGGACCGGTAGTTGCCGATTATACTTGTATCTGTCGATCGTGTAGAGCAGTTTGACGTGTCCTGTTCTACTTCACTTAGTTGACGTGTCCTCGGTGAAGCGATTGTCAGATTACGGGTATAGTTAGTGGTTACTGGTTTAATCGTTCTTTCGGGGTGTTTAGCCGATTGTTTATCACGTTCAGATCTATGCTTGCGTGCCTTTAAATATTTTATTGCTCCTGTTCAAGTATAGTCTGAGCCTCCCTTTGTCGATTGTCGATCTACCTTACTGTGCTACTTGCCGATAGATTTTGCCGATCGCATGCTTTGCCGATTGCCGATTCTGATGCATGCCTTGCTTTATTTATCGTGCGAGTATTTACTGTTGCGACATGTCGATTCGTTTCTAGCCGACAGCCGAGTGTTCTATTTTATTATCTTTTGTTCACTAACCATCGGCTGCGGTTACGCATCGGCCTGTCCGGGGCCGATAGTCCGGGAATTTTACACGCTTTTTCTTGTCTTTGTCGGTTTGCAGGGAAAATCGACTGGCACGCTCCGGAATTCACCGCGTTCCAAGTTTTGCGCTGAACAGAGTTAAGCAAATCTCTCAGGCCGCGTGTGCGAGCGGTAGAACACACATTTTACCGTCAACACCGCGCTCCTTCTGCAGCTCCTGCTCCTGGGCCTGCACTTGCTTTTCCGCCGTCTCGGCGCGCTCGACCATGCCACACAGCGCCGACTCCGCGTCCGCGGCCCTCTTCTCCGCATCCTTCGCTGCCTTCGTCGCGGCCTCGGCGGCCTCGGCTCGGCGGCGGATGGGGTCGGAGACGCGCAGCGCGCGCGCCAGCTCTTCGCCTCGGGCGACGTATTCCTTCAGTTGGTGCCGGATGAGGTTCGACTTGAGCTTGCTGTTGGAGAGCAGGGTCTGCGGAAAGCAGGAGAAGTCGTAAGGCAAAAAGGCGAATACGATGAACTTCCAAAACAAACAGGAGAAAGAGGGCAGAGAGATCTCCCACTCACGTCGAGAGGAACCCGAGCGTTCATCATCAGCCTCTTTGCGGCGTCAACCTCTGTCGCGACCGACGCCTTGATTGTATCCAGCCTGCTGAAGGTGTGGGAGAGCTCCTGGGCCATGTACGCCCAGGCTTTCGACTCCGACGAGTCGACCACGGGAACCGGACCCTCCGGCGTGTCCACCAGTACGTCCGGCCCCCAGCCGGTCCGCGCGAGACGTTGGATCAGCGGCACGCCGGCGGCGGCCGCGTCCCAGCGTGGATCGCGGGCCGCACTCCCCGGCTGGGAGGCGGCTCCCGGATGGGCTCCCGCAACGTTACCGGCGTCACCGGCCCTCGACGACGACGATGTTGGCGATTTCTAGCATACCATTTTATATGCCAACTGCGCCTTATTTAGAGCATAAATGTTATCATTATAGGCCATTAACCCTTGATAATAGCACCATATTTGTATATATGTCGTTCTGGAGCTTTATTACAGAAACAGATGAAGAGGACGACATTCTGGACATTGTGGCTGATCTGTACCTGAAGAGAAAAGAACCAGCAGAAAAGGCCCACTGTGCCGATCGGCACAGACATGTGCCGACCGGCACATGGGACCCCAAGGCCACCGAAGCTGGCCCACCATTCAGTTTATTCTAGAAGGAAGTTATCCGAATCAATCTCGAGAGATATTCATCATGAAGAGATAAAAGATACTCGAAGATTTGAAAGAGCAATATAAGACTTGGTCTCGAAGAAAACTGACTGGAAGGCCCACAGGGAAGCTACCTAGGACTTCGGAACCGACTTAGGGAGGAAACCGAGCTGGACACGAGGTGTGCCGATCGGCACAACCCCTGTGCCGATCGGCACAAGGACTCTTTTCCCGAGAATCCTTTCCTTCCTGATGTACAGCCCTATATAAACTTGTAAAAGCCCTAGGGTTTCGGGAGCCGCCGCCAGAGGGACAACACAGCTAGTAAGTTTAGAGCCACCGGGGCTTTGCCCCGTTCTTCATGTTCTCTAGTTGTTGATCAAGAACCATTGGTGCTAAAGAGGTGATCCATCAAGGTAGGCCTACTAGATGGTGATGTATCTTGCACTATGTATTATCGAAGTATGGTTGAATATGTGGATGAATGGTTTTGATTATTGATTGCCTGGATTTTATGGTCTTTACATGCACTTGTTCCTACGCTTAGTGACGACTAAGTATTAGATGATATCTTGATTGTGGTGGCATAAAGAAGTGACAAGATTCGTTCTCTCACTATCTCCATCGTGGTTAAGGTAGCATTGGGATCTTGTAATGCGCCATATTTGCACGTTGCCTCTGTACCTCCACAGCCGCTAATGCATACGCGATGATCCTTGAGGTGATGTGTAGAGTGGGAAGAGGTCACCGATTAAGGCGAATTGGTCGTGACAGGGCATTCCGGAAAGGGGCTTCGACCTACCGATCTTCGGTTATCAATAATTGAGTAATCCCGTTTATGATGCTATTTGATTAAGCTTTTTGGTTACGATCTCGACTAGCAGACTTGGCTAACTTACCCCATGATCTAATCTGTTCCTAGGCTTTTCGGACAACTTCAGCTTCGTGCCGACCGGCACACCCCTTGTGCCGATCGGCACAACACCCTGTTTTCCTGAAACCCACGCTCACGCTCACTAGAAAGCTTGGCTAACTCTTTTACTGATGATTTTGCTTAATTCCCATTGGTCCTTGTGGTTCGATTAAACCTTGGAATACTCTTCTAGGGGAAAAAGACTACAACTGTACACCGTGCTCTTGCGGTATATAAGTGGGTGCGTAGATACGACCAACAAGCTGTCTTTTTCTGGCGCCGTTGCCGGGGACCTTTGTTCGAATTAGGCATTGTTTGAAGTTTGAGAAATTGGTCGCTGTGCCGACCGGCACACCTGTGTGCCGACCGGCACAGAGCTTTCTTTCTTTGATTTCTCTGTCTTTTCCAGTATATATGTCCTGTTTCATTTAACAGACAGGTATGGACGGCGCTAAGTCGAATAAACCCTTTAATTACCTCGATGATCCAGAGATTCTCTTTCGCAAGCGTAAGGCGGAAAAGAGAAGCAAGTCAGTGGGAGACATAGAAGACAACAGCGAGCCACTCAGCCCGAAGGCATTGTTTGCAGCTTTGGAAGAAGATAAGGAAGAAGAAGTTCCTGAAGTAGAAGACATGGGAGACGCAACACCAATTGCTAATCGTCTCAAGCCTGCCTTGGACAATGTCACCAAGACTGAATTCACTGCACAAGCTCGACCCTTTCGGCTGGAGCGTTACATGTCCTTGGTTGGTCAGCAACCGTTCACAGGTTCTGAAGATCCTAATATGCATTTGCAACATTTTCATGAAATCTGCGGTACCTTTCAATTGGAACATATGAATGACAATGAAGCCAAGGTGCGATTGTTCCCTTTATCTCTTATTGGGCGTCCTAAGCAGTGGTACCATGGGCTACCTACCGTGACCAAGATTAGTTGGGATCTACTTTCTGCAGAATTTTTGGCAAAATACTTCCCTCCAGGCAAGACTCAAGCTTTGAAGAACAAGATCCTTGGATTCACTCAACTTGCTGATGAGAGCGTTGGAGAAGCATGGAATCGGTTCAATGAGTACAAGGATGCTTGTCCGCACAATGGTCTTGCTGAATGGGAGCTAGTGGAAAGATTCTACACGGGTTTGAATCTTTTGTCCCGACAACACTTAGATGCTTCGGCTGGAGGATCGTTTTTGGACAAGACACCCGCTCAAGCCACGGCTTTGATCAAGAAGATAGAGCAAAATCAATCATGGGTTGGTGAGAGAGAAAGTAGAAGCCTTCAACCTTCCACGGGAAAGATGAAGAGTGTGGTGGAAAGAGCTTATGATGAGTTGCTTATGGACAAGCTTGACACCATACAAAGGAGATTGGATAAGATTGATCATATTCCCAAGGAAGAGACCGTCAAGCTAGCGGAAGCCCGTTCCACATGCGAAGAATGTGGAGAACTTGGTCATGTGAGCAAGGATTGCCCCGAGGATGTGAAAATGCTCAATTATATCAAGAGTCAAGGATGGAAGACTCCATATCAGCAACAAAGGAGTAGCTTCACCCCATCGTCGTCTATGCAAAATGCCATCCCTCTTCGTATTCAATGCCAAGAGTTCTTTCAAGCTCAAGAGAAGGTTAACAAGGACACTCAAGCTAAATTCAAGGAAGTTGATCGTGTGCTTGAAACAATCAATGACAAGGTCATCGAAGTGGGGAGTTCTAATCAGCAAATTCTCCAATTCATGAAGATGATGGAGAAACAAATGGCGCAATTGGCAGAGTCGGTAAAAGGCGAGAAAGGAGCTCTTCCTGGTAATACCCGCTCTGCAGAACAGCTGAAATCCATCGAGACGAGGTCTGGGAAGCAAACTGAAGATCCAAAGTTCGCAGCTGGGGCAAGACGACCTCGTGCCGACCGGCACGACACAGGTGCCGATCGGCACGCTACAGTTGATGGTGCCGACCAGCACGAGGATGGTGCCGATCGGCACAGTGAAGAAATTGACCTCTCGGGTCTGAAAAAGGGAACTGAGAACAAGGAACATGGTCCTGCTACCTTTCTGGATACGCAGCTGTTGACCAAGACAGAAAGAATTCGACATCATGATGAGCAATTCTCCAGGTTTGTCGATATCATGAAGAAGTTATATATCAATGTCCCGTTCCTTGATGCTCTTCAAGTGCCTACATATGCGAAATACATAAAGGATATTATGCAAAGCAAGAAGTCCTTAGCATCGGAAGAAGTAGTGAAGATGACAAGAGAGTGCACCGCAGCTATTAATGACATTACACCAGAAAAGAAGCCCGACCCCGGATCTCCTAGTATCCGGTGTTTGATTGGAACTCAAATCTTTGAAGGGGCTTTATGCGATCTTGGAGCAAGTGTAAGTGTCATGCCTCGCTATGTCTTTACAAGTTTGAATTTGCCAGAGTTGGAGCCTACGGCTATGTGTTTGGAGTTGGCCGATCAATCGGTTCGCTATCCCGATGGAATTGCTGAAGATGTGCCTGTCCAAATTGGTGATCATATAGTTCCTGTGGATTTCATTGTGCTTGATATGGATAGAAGGACAAGGACTTCATTGATTTTGGGCCGGCCATTCTTGAGGACAGCGAAGGCGAACATTGATGTGGGGAGTGGAAAGATAAGTTTCGACATAAGTGGAGCCTCCTACACATTCAATTTTCGCCCCAAAGGAGAAGAAGGCCGTGCGGCATCCAAGTGGGTTGAGAAATACAAGTCTCCGCACCATAAAGCAATCGAGGGTAATTGGAGGAAGGATATGTCCTATCATTGAAGGAGAAGAGACACGAGAACCTTGTAGTGTCGCAACCTTTTCCCGTAAAGCGACGCTAAGGAAGTGATTTATGCGGGGAGGTCAAGCTCTACGACCTTTTTAAAACTAAGAGCGCTTTTTGGGAGGCAACCCAAAGTTCGGGAGCGAGTCATAGGGTGAGTCTTTGTGTGTTAGTGCTTTCGGGAGGGCAACCCGTGAATTAGAAATTTAGTGCTAACCGGGAGGGCGACCCGGCCTTTAAATTGTTTGCTTGTAATCAACAATAATGCTCCCGGAATAAAATTTGTTAGTCCAAGTGTTTGCTTTAACTTTTGTGTGAACACCTGCGCTGTCTGTTTACTTTCTGCAGTTTTTGTGTTTGTATTTTGTTTGTTCGCTAACAGCGCAGGAAGAAAAGGAACAAAAATAGGAAAATCTGGATCGCGCCGACCGGCACAGCCTGTGCCGATCGGCACAGCAGCAAGCACGCCAAGTCGTGGCCTGGACGCTACCCCGAACTGAAGATGAAAATTAATATGGGGTAAAATTGAGAAAATATGCGGAATATTTGATGAAGGAAAATTTAGAAAGGTAAGTGCAACAATTGTCCCGAGAATATTTCCGTGCTTTTGGTATTTTTCTGTATCGCAGGAATATGCTGGGCGATCCTTGCGAAGGAAGGAGGCACTGGCGGAAATTGGGCACAGTTGCCGACCGGCACAGCGATGTGCCGATCGGCACAGGAAGGAAACGCCACCTCCAAGAATCTCGATGCTACAGGAAGTCTGGCATCCGCGAAGAAATTTGAAATTTTGGCGACACAAGGCAGCGATGTTTGAATCGGGCGCGGACTATACAGTGCCGACCGGCACAGAGCCGTGCTGACCGGCACACTGACCAAGAATTCGAATCTGATCATCAAAGTCTGCGCACATTGGAAGTAGGAGAGACCACTGATACCCATGCAGCTGCCGAGCACAGGGGGGACACCGAGCACCCAGCCTCGGGATGGAGCAAGTGTGCCGACCGGCACGGTCACCGTGGCGATCGGCACCACCTGAAAAATTCGAATTTCGAACGTGCTCCCCTGTCTCCCGACATGCGACACTGTATCAAGCATGGGGAAGAGTCAAAGAAGCTGCTGAAGCCGAGGTACGTGCGAATCTGTGCAAATTTAAACCGTGCCGACCGGCACGGTCGCCGTGCCAATCGGCACAGCGTGGGAAAGTTCATCTTTTGCAGGTGCGCCCCTGTTCCCCGACATCCGGCACTGTACAAGTCATGGGGAAGAGGAAAAGAAGGCGTGGCAGTCGAGGCACGACGGAATCCGCGAGATTTTGAATCGTGCCGACCGGCACGGTATTGTGCCGACCGGCACGCGCGGGGAATTTGAACCGGCGGTTCCTTCCCTTGGACGCCATGGAGAGCTATAAGAAGGGGCATCACCTCCCCCATTTTCGCCACAACTCCCTGGTAACCCTTTCCACTCCTCCACTTCCTCCATTTGCGCGATTCGTTTCCATTCTTTCGCAGGAAATGAAGGGATTTAGTTCCACGCTCAAGAGCGCCGGCAAGAAGATTCGCCGGGGGTTCAGCACCGGCGGATCGCACCACTCCGGTGGATCGCACCACGCCGGTGGATCACACCAAGTCGGAGGATCGCACCAAGCCGGCGACAACAACTCCGGCAGCGACACCGGCTCCTTCACCTCGACGCGGAGGGCAAGCTCGGCGGGCTATGACAGCCCCGAGCTCTCCGTCGAGATGACACCGCCACGAGGGCGGGATGACTTCTTCATCGGCCACCGCGACATCGGCATCCCTCGAGGACCGAGGCCGCGCACGAGGAGCGCGACCGCCGCCGCCGCCGCCGCCGCCGCCGCCGCCGCCGCGGCGAGCGGATCATCCATGGAGGCCGAGCCGAGCGAGCCGGCATATGTGCCGCGCGCGGTTCGGGAGGGGTTCACCCTCACGAGTCGCGAGGAGGAGTTCTACTACACCAACATCCGCGGCCGCATCTTCCCCAACATCGACATGGATGAGGAGTTCCTCGCCAAGGTCGGGGTATGGCCGGACCTCCAACAATGCCTCCTCAACCTTGGATGGGAGACCCTCCACGATCAAGCAAGCAGCTTCGACATCGAGCTCATCACCGAGTTCATCACCACCATGAGCCGTGAGGTGGACGAGCAAGGAGACGACAAGATCAAGTTCCGTGTGCGGGACGAGCCTTATTCCATCACGATCGAGGGCATCTCCGATGCTCTCGGTTTTGAAAGGGAGGCCCCCGTATACGGCGCGGCGACTACGGAGATGCTCGACACATTTTGGCGCCGCATCGCCGACGCGGACGAGCGCAAGAGGGGGCACCTCAAGAACCCCACGATCCAAATCCTCCACCGGTGGATGGCCGCGCGCACCACCGGCCGCCTCGACACCACCAACATCTCCGACCCGGACTTGCATTGGCTCTACAACGCCATTGCGAGTCCGTGCAAGTGCAATCCCATCGGGACGATGGTGTCAAGTTGGTTTACCCAAAGGGCCAACCCTAGGGCGAGACTAGCTTTTGGAGGCTACCTCCAAACAATCATCTTCCAAGTCACCGAAGGTAACCTCATGATGAAGGAAGATTGTTGGATAAGAGCCGCGCTCATCGACGAGTCCATGGTGCGCGGGAAGACCATCACGGGTAGCGCCAAGCTCGGCTACTACGTGTGCGGCACCGGCATCAAGCTTCCCTGCGCCGAGCTCGCCCTCTTCCTCCCAAACAAGATCAACGGAGGGAATTGGCTTGAGGCCGACCTCCGCGAGCGACACAAGGTGACGAAGACCAAGCGCGGGAGGAAGGAAGTCGTCGGCCAGTCTTCGGCGAGCGCAGCGGCGGACTGGGACAGTTGGGACGCGGCAGCAGCCGCGCAGCATCAACCAGCGCAGCAGGCACCCGTGCCGATCGGCACGGGCCTTGTGCCGACCGGCACAGGTCAGGTGCCGACCGGCACCAACCCCAGGTACTTCGGTATGCCCCCTGTCTACCCTCAGCACTTCCAGGGGGCACCCTACTATGCTCCTGCAGGTCCTCCGGGGGCGAACTTTGCCCCTATGCATCGGTACATCGACAACAACGTGCAATACGTTGAACGCATCGACAACTTGGCGGGCGCGATGCGGAGCAACACCGAGGCGATGATTGACGAGTTCGGGAGATTGGAGGCGGCGTACTACGGCTTCGACTACAATCAGCCACCTCCATTTGATGGGTAGAGTGTTGTGTATGGCACAACTTGTATCGGTTTCCCGGTTTGCGTTTTTCTTTCCCTTTCGCATTCTCTTTTTATTTATTTACTTATGTGTGTGTGAGCGGGTTGGGAAACCATGTATCGGGTGTGTTTAGTTTGTTTGTGTGCTTTTATTTATGCATGTGTGCTAGTAGCTTAGTTTTATTTATGCAAGTGTGCTAGTGGTTTGTTTAGAATGATGCATCACCATGTAGCCGGTTTTTCAAATCCAATATGATGATGATCTTTATGCTTTATTTGAAAAATGATACGAGTATGTATGTCTATCTTGAGAAGTGTTCATGATAATCGAGCGATGTTGAGCATAAATAAAATTTCGAACTTTCACTAAAGTGTATTCAGCAAATACTTCATATGTGGCGTAGTTCATTTCAAAATTCCCATGCAAGGTCTAACAAAAAGATCAATTTTGGATGACATGACTTAGTACCTATTTCTTTATAAAATTCAAATGTTCTTATTGTGAGCTTTAGAATTACTTCATATCATTCGGTTATGCCCACCAATGCCAAATATATATGTGACTCAATTTAAGCCTTTGCTAAGTAGAGACTATGATTGATGATTGAGCTCGGTCAAGATTTAATTCTTAGGGTATGAGACTTGGAAAATTGGCCACATCTTTCGCGTATCGTGTTGATTTTCTAACCTATTCTAATTCGAGCTATGCAAATTACCGCATTGGAATTATGCATAATTCGCCGAGTATCCGATACTTGAGAACCAAATTCTTTGATTCGAATATCAATCCTTGACCACATCCTACTGTATTCTTGGCTATACATCTGACACAGCAGTTCTAACGAAAAATCCAGAGCGAAATTGGCAGGTACAGACAGTGTGCCGACCGGCACAATCTGTGCCGACCGGCACACAGAGAATAAAAAAAAAAAAACAGAAGAAAAAAAAAAGAAAAAAAAAGGAAGGAAAATAAAGTCTGTACCTTGTACTGTTTTGCTCGGGACTAGCAAAAATTTGAGTGTGGGGGGAAGAGTGAATTCCCTTGAATTCTTATCATTGATTAGTAGCCAAGAATTTCTTTTTCCGATCATGTCCACTTTGCATTCGATGTCCTTCGAAAATGCTAGGAAGTTTCTGATAGATATGCAAAGAAGAAAGGACAGCTTTGTCACCTGTTTAAAAAGATTACATTCTCTACTTGTGATTATTCATTCACACAAGTATATGTCCACTATTCTAAAGGTGTGAGTTTCTTTCTCAATTCAATTTCTAATGGCCTTTTGACAAGTCTCAGTAAAACCAATTAGAGTTATTTCTTAGCTTTGCAATATGTTGTTGATCTATGTCTATTTTCCTTGAAATTCCTCACCAAGCTACTCATATAGCCTTACACATACATATATCGATAAAAGTAGGATAGGCTTTTGAGTGATTTAGATGAGTGATTGAAGTTGAGTTGTTGACTTGATCGTTTGAGAAGGATAGTTCTTTTGCTCACAATACCTTTTTGGTGATTCACATAAGTGGAAAAGTCATGCGCATCAAGTTGAATATTTTCAAGGTTTGCTTTGGGAAGTACTCTTTCATGTTTAATACCCATATTGTGAACATGTTTGCTGAATACTAAATTGATTTAATCTCACAATGACTAAATGCTCAGCTCGTGTAGATTTGAAATACTTTTATGATTGATGTGACTATATGCAAGTTGATTTTCATTCTTGACTTTCCTCGGGACGAGTAAAGGTTTAAGTGTGGGGGAGCTGTTGGCGATTTCTAGCATACCATTTTATATGCCAACTGCGCCTTATTTAGAGCATAAATGTTATCATTATAGGCCATTAACCCTTGATAATAGCACCATATTTGTATATATGTCGTTCTGGAGCTTTATTACAGAAACAGATGAAGAGGACGACATTCTGGACATTGTGGCTGATCTGTACCTGAAGAGAAAAGAACCAGCAGAAAAGGCCCACTGTGCCGATCGGCACAGACATGTGCCGACCGGCACATGGGACCCCAAGGCCACCGAAGCTGGCCCACCATTCAGTTTATTCTAGAAGGAAGTTATCCGAATCAATCTCGAGAGATATTCATCATGAAGAGATAAAAGATACTCGAAGATTTGAAAGAGCAATATAAGACTTGGTCTCGAAGAAAACTGACTGGAAGGCCCACAGGGAAGCTACCTAGGACTTCGGAACCGACTTAGGGAGGAAACCGAGCTGGACACGAGGTGTGCCGATCGGCACAACCCCTGTGCCGATCGGCACAAGGACTCTTTTCCCGAGAATCCTTTCCTTCCTGATGTACAGCCCTATATAAACTTGTAAAAGCCCTAGGGTTTCGGGAGCCGCCGCCAGAGGGACAACACAGCTAGTAAGTTTAGAGCCACCGGGGCTTTGCCCCGTTCTTCATGTTCTCTAGTTGTTGATCAAGAACCATTGGTGCTAAAGAGGTGATCCATCAAGGTAGGCCTACTAGATGGTGATGTATCTTGCACTATGTATTATCGAAGTATGGTTGAATATGTGGATGAATGGTTTTGATTATTGATTGCCTGGATTTTATGGTCTTTACATGCACTTGTTCCTACGCTTAGTGACGACTAAGTATTAGATGATATCTTGATTGTGGTGGCATAAAGAAGTGACAAGATTCGTTCTCTCACTATCTCCATCGTGGTTAAGGTAGCATTGGGATCTTGTAATGCGCCATATTTGCACGTTGCCTCTGTACCTCCACAGCCGCTAATGCATACGCGATGATCCTTGAGGTGATGTGTAGAGTGGGAAGAGGTCACCGATTAAGGCGAATTGGTCGTGACAGGGCATTCCGGAAAGGGGCTTCGACCTACCGATCTTCGGTTATCAATAATTGAGTAATCCCGTTTATGATGCTATTTGATTAAGCTTTTTGGTTACGATCTCGACTAGCAGACTTGGCTAACTTACCCCATGATCTAATCTGTTCCTAGGCTTTTCGGACAACTTCAGCTTCGTGCCGACCGGCACACCCCTTGTGCAGATCGGCACAACACCCTGTTTTCCTGAAACCCACGCTCACGCTCACTAGAAAGCTTGGCTAACTCTTTTACTGATGATTTGCTTAATTCCCATTGGTCCTTGTGGTTCGATTAAACCTTGGAATACTCTTCTAGGGGAAAAAGACTACAACTGTACACCGTGCTCTTGCGGTATATAAGTGGGTGCGTAGATACGACCAACAGACGACGAGCTCGACGTCGGACGGACCTCGACGGTCCGACCCCCTACGCCGGCGACACCTTGCGCACGCGGTGGGGCGGTGCCAGGCCGTGGCTCGCCAGTCCGACCCTCGGGGTCGGGGGCTGCGCTCGCGACGGGTGTGGAACCCTGTCGCGTCGCCGCGCCGTCGACCCTCGGCGCGTCGCGCTCCCGCTCCGTCTCCTCCGGCGCTGCTACGACCTCCGGCTGCCTCCGCGTGGTGTCATCCTGCCGTGGAGTGGAGCCCCCCTGGCTCCGACTCTGCTCGGCGGCAAGACGCGGCGCCTTGTGAGGAGCCAGCTGGGTCCCGTCCCATTTCGGGGCGGGGCTGCAAGGATGCACGTCGCGGTTCAGAAGAAGGGCGAACAAAAACAAATCAAGCGACTGCAAAAGACACGATAAAGCAAACTCACATGTCGGACCGCTTGCGCTTCCGCACAGGCCTCGCCGGCGGGCGACCCGAGCTTTGTCCGGCGGTCACACGAGCTGCTGTGTCAGGGGTGGGCTCCTCGCCACCCCGCGCCCTCACGTCGGGGGTCAGATGAGGCACGCCGGGTCCCTCGGGCGGGACCGTCCCCGCGCCGGTCTCGGGGGCGGCCGGCGACGCGGAAGCCGTCCCGGCAAGGGAGGAAGTCCCGGCCGGAGCGGCGACGGCAACAAGGACATCGAGGCTCCCTGCCGCCGCCGTCGACGTCGCGGCAACCGTGACCACCTCACCGGGACCGCTTGACGGGGGCCCCTGGCCCTCGCCGGCGACACCGCCCGCCGGAATCGGCTGCGCACCGTCGTCGTCCGGGATGACGTCGTCAATCCACGCGTCGTCGTGGTGACCGCCATCGCCGGCCTCTTCGCTGCTGTGGTCGAGCGCCGAGTCCGTGTCGAACTCAGACTCGGTGTCGACCGCCTCGCCGCCCCGGCGACGATGTAAGGATCGTGTGACCGAGAGGGGGGGTGAATCGGGCACACCATGAACTAAAACTTTTTGCACTTCTAGCTACTCTTTCTATTCGCACAAGTAAAGGATACATAACTAGTAAGTACATGTGCACTATGTGATAGTGATCAAGCAAGGATAACCATGTGCTAGGACTTGTACATGCTAGGAGCAAGGTATACATGAGCATATAGAACAACCTAGCATATGACGATATACAAGATAAGCTCAACAAGTCCTACACATGCTAGTATATAAGATAAAGCACTCAAGCAATCTAGCATGCATATGGGTAACACATACGGAAGCTCAAGTAAGTCCTACACATGCTAGTGTATATGATAGATAGACAAACAACTAGCATGCATACAAGTAACACATGGGGAAGCTCAAGCTAGTGATCATGATAACAAGATAGATACAACATAAAGCATAACAAGATCACTAGATGATATCAAGCAAGTGTATGAGCTATGAGCAAGTAAGTACACATAAGGAAAGCGCATATCACTAGAGATAACATAGAGCTAGCACACGGAAACAATCATAAGCAATCATATGATAAGCACAAGGTCTACTACATGCATATAAGATAAACAAGATAGTAAGTGCAAGTAGTAGAGAGTAAGAGTAAGAGATTGCTCATCGATTTTTCCCGTGGTCTCGGAAGGATGGCGCCTTCCCCTACTCCACGTTGGGTCACTCCCGCCGGAGTCTCGACCCCGTCCCTCCGCTCGATGGCGATCCCCTCTAGAGCACACTCCACCCTTTAAGCCGGTGATGTCCTCTAAGAGCACGCTTCACTCCTCGAATGAAGTCACGGGCTTCACCCCGCCGCACACCGGCAATGCTCTCCTCCTTGGAACCATCCACCGCTCTTGAGTGAAGTCGCGGGCACGTCCCGCCGGGCTTCTCCCGGGTACTCCTCCGAAGGTAAGGCTCCGCACTTGATGCGTGCCAAAGGGTGCTCCACTAGTGATGCTTCTTTCGCACGGGAAGCTCCAAGACCGTGTACAAACTTGTGTTGGCTTCCACACTCTCTTTGGCAAGCTCAACACCGACGCCTAACCGGTCTAGGCCTTGCCATAGACCAAGGGTAACAAACCAAGACCGCCTCCCTATGACCACACTAGTCCTAGAGGTGGATGGATGCTCTCAACCCTCTCAAGCACTAAGCTTCTTCTTCTTCTCAATCTTCAAGCACCAAGATTTCTCTCCAAATCTTCCCCAAGTGCCTCTCTTTCATCCTCTTGGCTCCCACTGTGTTTCCCCACTGATAACAATGGCCAAAGGCACCCCAAAGGGCCAAGCAACCGGCTATATATAGGCCACCAACCCAAAACTAGCCGTTGCCCAAAAGTGCCCTGCGAAACTAGAGACCGTACAAAGGACCGTACTGTCCGGTCTCTTCCAGACCGTATTGTCCGGTCTCTATTTCCAGGCGCATCTCCATCTTCTTCTTCATCTCCAATGAAGACCGTACTGTCCGGTCCCTAGGACCGTACTGTCCGGTCGATTGTCCGGTCTTCATTTCTTCCACTTCCAGAAACTTCAGCTTCTCTGTCTGGAACACTCCAATAGAGACCGTACTGTCCGGTCCCTAGGACCGTACTGTCTGGTCCACTGTCCGGTCTCTATTCTTCAACTTCCAGAAACTTGAGCTTCTCTGTCTGGATTTCCTCTGTAGACCGTATTGTACGGTCTCCTTGACCGTACTGTCCGGTCTCTTCTGCCTTCGCAGCTTCGATCTTCTTCTTGATCTTCTTCTTCCAAACTTCATCCACTTGGCTCCTCTTCTCCTCTGCTGTCACCCTAGTGCCTGAGAGACTCTTTGAGCATCCACATACCTCTACCACTAGTGTGACCTAAGAGAAACGACTCGATCCCCCTTGATAGTCCGGTTTTTCCTATGGACTCAAGCTAACATCTAACCAAGCAACACTCGCTTGGATCTAGCATGTCCTTAGCCTTGATCCATCTCCTCAACCGCGACCTCCATCAAGTCCTTGATCCTTGTCGTCATCCATCGTCGAGGAAACCAATCACCGGGATATAGAGAATAGGTTGGCGCACTCCTTCAACGACGAAGCTTCTTCATTGTGACCTAAAGAATATGCATGAACACCTTTCCTACATCCAAAGATGTTAGTCACAATGATCTAGTTGTCACAAAGGACAACCCGATCGAAGCATCATATAATGTGCATAGGATATAAGACAAGAACATCATCATACAATAGACAAGATCATCATGGCATATGATATAAGGCAAGACCAACATGATGATCAAGAGTATGTCAAGGTATAAGATGCATAGAGGAACACATGACATACTCACCTTGTCTCTTACCTTATGTGCGTAGTAGTACCTCGTAGAGTAGTCCTCATGTTCACTTCTCATCTTTACCATCTTCCTTGCAACTATTGAGGTGTTGGCACTCCAATAGTGTGTCACTACATCCATGAGACTAAACATCTTGCAAACTAGCAAACCTTGTTAGTCCCATTGACCATGTTGACATCAATCACCAAAACCTATGAACCATGCTCTAGGTTCATTGATCTTACAATCTCCCCCTTTTTGGTGATTGATGGCAACACAACCAAAGCAAGAGATAGTAGATAGAATGAAGCACAACTCCTTGCCTAGGATGTATTGACAACATAGAATACTTTGCTCATACCTTGCCTTCTTGAATGTATCTTCACTCCATAGTTGCAAGTACTTCTCCCCATTAGCATGTTCTCCCTATTTGTGCCTCATGTCTCTTCTCATTCCGCAACTACTTGCTTTGGAGGATATACTTCTCCCCCTTTGACATCAAGCACCGAAAAGGGACAAACAAGGCAAACGTTAAAAGCACAAGGGAGCTTCATAGATAGTGATCCTTTGGATGTGGATGGGATGTGGATCAAAATCTTGAAGCCTCATAACATAGACTAAACTCCCCCTAGAATTATGCATACATGTGATGGAAGGCAAAGTATATGCACAATTTAACAATTAAGTCAAGTGGGGGACCTTAAGCTATGTTATGGAAGGTAGCTAGATAGATAATGCAAGAATGAAGGAAAACCTTACCTACTTGCAAGAATGAAAAAACTTAGCGTACCTTCGAGGATGTGATTGCTTTCCAATGCCATAAAGAATGTGTCACATGAAAATCATGGCACCTCAAAGTGGATGATCATTCCTATCAAGAGACTAGAAAGATAAACTTGCAAACACATTAGTCTCAAGAATCTCAAGACATAGGATAGTCTCCCCCTAAAGTTGTGCATCACGTGCACTTTGTCAAGAAAGACAAATCAAGGAGACTAACTTATATCTCGGATCATGGCATATAGAGAGATATGAAAAGAGCGCATAAATAGATGCCACTTGCAAAGTATATGAGTGAAAGCATGCAAGGCTTTACCACTTGTAAAAGCATATAGATATGAAGCAAACAACAAGGGTAAAGCATCTCAAACACAACAAGTCATCATGCAAGAAATATGAGGATACTACACACATGATGGTAAGAAAGACAAGCATGCAAGTCATTGCTCAAGATAAGATACCACTTGTGAGATAAGCAATATATAGCAACAAAGGGTACATCAAGATAAAGCTAAGCACATGGAGCAAATGACAAGCATGAAAGGGTGATGATATGAAAGGAACAAAAAGCAATCAAGCACAAACATATCATCACGGGATGCACATACAAGAGGCAATATGAGATAAAAGAAGATGTTACCTTGATGTTCCGGTCGAGGCAAGTCATAGCTCATAAAATGTCACAAGTTAGAGTAAAAACTCATATCACAAGTGAATGAAAGCACAAGGAGCTATGACAAGCACTAATGCTAAGATGACAAGGGTATAAGAAGATTACCTTCATGCTTACCTTTGTAGAATGTCGCTCCCCCTTGACATAAGCTTCCATCTCAAGAATGTGAGGAAGATCGATCAACTTGATCAACTTGACCTTCCTTTGTGCTAACTCCCCCTTGAGATGGTCGTCGTCTTCTCCTCCACCTCAAGATTGTGAGAAAGACCGATCATCTTGATCTTCGTGATCTTTCTTCATGCAAACTCCTCCTTGAGGTGGTCGTCATCTTCATCTTCTTCACCTCAAGATTGTTGTGAAGATCGATCACATGATCACATGATCTTCAAATGCACACTCCTCCTTGAGGTGATCTTCATTGTCTTCACCGTGTTCTCTCCTTTTTCTTGTGCCTCCTCCTTGTTCCTACAATTGATCTTACAATAGAGAAAAGAACAAGAAGGGCAAACGTCAAATGCACAAGAGAGCTTTATGAACCATGTCCTTTTGAGTGGAAGGCATTTGGACCATGATCATGAAAGCCTCATAACATAGGCTAAACTCCCCCTAGAGTTATACATACTTATAGTGGATGGCAAGATATATGCATATCATTTTGTGAAACACATGGGGTAGTTTAAACTATGTTGTGGATGGTAGCTAGAACTAAGGATAATTGAAATAGATCGGTTCTAGGCATACCTTTCGGAGAGAAGACATTATGACAAGTAACCTCATGATAGAAACTAAAACAAAGAACACACGGGTGAAAGACTCCTTTGTGATTTCCTATATGCAATGCATGAAACAAGCATATAATACAAATGCAAGGGGAAATTAAACATGCCATGATGAATGCATGCAAGATTAAAGACAATGCATAAAGGAAACCTACTCAAGGCCAAGTTTGAACCTCTCTCAAGCTTACTCACTATGAGCCAAACCTTGCCTTGAGTCCATCGGTCCACCAACTCAAGCATCCCCTATGCTCATAGCTATCTTGAGAAAGTTAGACCCCGAACTAATATTTTTGTGCTTTTCTTTTAGGTTGTTTACATGATGCATGAAAGTGCACAACATACTAGTTCACAAAGGAGCTACTAAAAAACAAAGGACCTATAGAACGGAAAGAAACTACACTAAGATACAAGATACCTCCTTGAAGAGTAGATGTTCTCATTCATGCCCTTGACACTTGTGGGGGACTTCAATGATCTCCATGTATTGAACTCGGTCCACCATCTCCATCACCTCAAGTGTTGTACTTGGGCGCCTCCATGTGATTGGCCGGCTTCATCCGGTCCATTAAGTTCTTGGGCACCCAAAGCATCCTCATCTTCCTCCTCCTCTTGCGAGTCTTGTGAATGCTTGCATCATTGACTCACTCTCCTCATTGAGTTTGTGATATTCCTTCAAAACAAAGACTCAAGAG
Source organism: Eragrostis nindensis (assembly GCA_012490785.1). Lineage (NCBI taxonomy): Eukaryota > Viridiplantae > Streptophyta > Magnoliopsida > Poales > Poaceae > Eragrostis > Eragrostis nindensis. The sequence goes on along the minus strand of JAAXCT010000030.1, from coordinate 159,255 downwards.
AAAGAGCTCTCACAAGAGAGGGTTAGTTCATCACAAATAGTAAATGAATGTGAGATAGATGAACTAGGAGTAGTGGATGAAGAAGAAAAGAACTAGATGAGGTTGATAGCTCGATAAGAGATCTCAAGGTTCTCATACTTCTCATGAAGCTCAATGTTATCCAACTTGAGCCCTCAACTCATATGTAGAGCCTCATGAGATGACACGGGATCCTTGAGCTCCTCATCAAGCTCACCAACACGAAATATGGCCATACCATTCTTTCCTTACCTCCTTTACCTTGGAGGTGCATGTGAAGAAGAAGACCAACAACAAGTTTGCATATGCTCTTGAAGAAGAGTCACTCTCATAGTCTTCATCATTGGCAATCCTCTCACCAACAAAGAAAACTCTTTGTGAGATGACGTCTTCTACTTCTTGACCTTGGTCTTGTCTCACATACTTCTTGCATTTGGCCTTAGCATCATCTTCTTCTTCATCACTCTCACTTGATCCTTCCATCACCACCTTCTTCTTGTCGATGACCCGTAAGTCATGTCTTCTAGTGAGGCACACGGGTGGAGATGGAGGAGGTGAAGTCTTCATCAAGATATGAATAGCAACTTGATCTTCACCATCGGTTCATAGTCACCTTGATATCAAGGAGACACAAAGATGAGTTAGATAAAGAATTGAAATTCGGTTCTAGGTATACCGTCATCTTTGCATTCTCCGAGGAAGATGTAGGTTCACTTGAGTGATTAAGAAAGTGAGTGTCCCGAGCTTGCATTATCTTCTTCACAATTGGTCGCTCTTCAAGTGATGAAAGCTTGCTCATGGTTGTAGATTGATCTTCAATAGAACCACCATCACCAATTGACATGTCCTCAAAATGAGAGACATTTCCTTGAGTGCTCATCATGTGAGATGGTCATGAGCAAGACTTCTTCAAATTGTAGCTTCTCAAGATCTTCATGTTGAAGTGCAAAAATGTTGTCGCCGAATCTTGAATGAGGAGGTGCTTTCAAGATCTTCATGATAACATCACCACTTGAGCTCTTCCACTTGTCATATGAATCGATCCTAGCATAGCCAAACGAAGACACAAGTAAGTGATTCATTAAAGAATATGGTAAGATTATCCAAATCACTCCTCAACAAGAAAACTAGCAACAACAACATCATGATCATCATAAGATATAACAAGAACAACAAGATTATCATGATAACATGGTCATCCGTGAAAGTGCTAGAGAATTTATTCATGGTATCGCACAATTCATTTGGAACTATGGACTTAAGGTAGCTATTCAAGCGATTCTATCAATGTCCAAAGCCCAAACCCGTGAGGGATGAAAACCCAAACTCATTCGGTCATATCTCAAAGGCGGTTAAGCCCTAAATTGAGCACTTGGCTCTGATACCACTTGTAAGGATCGTGTGACCGAGAGGGGGGGGGTGAATCGGGCACACCATGAACTAAAACTTTTTGCACTTCTAGCTACTCTTTCTATTCGCACAAGTAAAGGATACATAACTAGTAAGTACAAGTGCACTATGTGATAGTGATCAAGCAAGGATAACCATGTGCTAGGACTTGTACATGCTAGGAGCAAGGTATACATGAGCATATAGAACAACCTAGCATATGACGATATACAAGATAAGCTCAACAAGTCCTACACATGCTAGTATATAAGATAAAGCACTCAAGCAATCTAGCATGCATATGGGTAACACATACGGAAGCTCAAGTAAGTCCTACACATGCTAGTGTATATGATAGATAGACAAACAACTAGCATGCATACAAGTAACACATGGGGAAGCTCAAGCTAGTGATCATGATAACAAGATAGATACAACATAAAGCATAACAAGATCACTAGATGATATCAAGCAAGTGTATGAGCTATGAGCAAGTAAGTACACATAAGGAAAGCGCATATCACTAGAGATAACGTAGAGCTAGCACACGGAAACAATCATAAGCAATCATATGATAAGCACAAGGTCTACTACATGCATATAAGATAAACAAGATAGTAAGTGCAAGTAGTAGAGAGTAAGAGTAAGAGATTGCTCATCGATTTTTCCCGTGGTCTCGGAAGGATGGCGCCTTCCCCTACTCCACGTTGGGTCACTCCCGCCGGAGTCTCGACCCCGTCCCTCCGCTCGATGGCGATCCCCTCTAGAGCACACTCCACCCTTTAAGCCGGTGATGTCCCCTAAGAGCACGCTTCACTCCTCGAGTGAAGTCACGGGCTTCACCCCGCCGCACACCGGCAATGCTCTCCTCCTTGGGACCATCCACCGCTCTTGAGTGAAGTCGCGGGCACGTCCCGCCGGGCTTCTCCCGGGTACTCCTCCGAAGGTAAGGCTCCGCACTTGATGCGTGCCAAAGGGCGCTCCACTAGTGATGCTTCTTTTGCACGGGAAGCTCCAAGACCGTGTACAAACTTGTGTTGGCTTCCACACTCTCTTTGGCAAGCTCAACACCGACGCCTAACCGGTCTAGGCCTTGCCATAGACCAAGGGTAACAAACCAAGACCGCCTCCCTATGACCACACTAGTCCTAGAGGTGGATGGATGCTCTCAACCCTCTCAAGCACTAAGCCTCTTCTTCTTCTCAATCTTCAAGCACCAAGATTTCTCTCCAAATCTTCCCCAAGTGCCTCTCTTTCATCCTCTTGGCTCCCACTGTGTTTCCCCACTGATAACAATGGCCAAAGGCACCCCAAAGGGCCAAGCAACCGGCTATATATAGGCCACCAACCCAAAACTAGCCGTTGCCCAAAAGTGCCCTGCGAAACTAGAGACCGTACAAAGGACCGTACTGTCCGGTCTCTTCCAGACCGTATTGTCCGGTCTCTATTTCCAGGCGCATCTCCATCTTCTTCTTCATCTCCAATGAAGACCGTACTGTCCGGTCCCTAGGACCGTACTGTCCGGTCGATTGTCCGGTCTTCATTTCTTCCACTTCCAGAAACTTCAGCTTCTCTGTCTGGAACACTCCAATAGAGACCGTACTGTCCGGTCCCTAGGACCGTACTGTCTGGTCCACTGTCCGGTCTCTATTCTTCAACTTCCAGAAACTTGAGCTTCTCTGTCTGGATTTCCTCTGTAGACCGTATTGTACGGTCTCCTTGACCGTACTGTCCGGTCTCTTCTGCCTTCGCAGCTTCGATCTTCTTCTTGATCTTCTTCTTCCAAACTTCATCCACTTGGCTCCTCTTCTCCTCTGCTGTCACCCTAGTGCCTGAGAGACTCTTTGAGCATCCACATACCTCTACCACTAGTGTGACCTAAGAGAAACGACTCGATCCCCCTTGATAGTCCGGTTTTTCCTATGGACTCAAGCTAACATCTAACCAAGCAACACTCGCTTGGATCTAGCATGTCCTTAGCCTTGATCCATCTCCTCAACCGCGACCTCCATCAAGTCCTTGATCCTTGTCGTCATCCATCGTCGAGGAAACCAATCACCGGGATATAGAGAATAGGTTGGCGCACTCCTTCAACGACAAAGCTTCTTCATTGTGACCTAAAGAATATGCATGAACACCTTTCCTACATCCAAAGATGTTAGTCACAATGATCTAGTTGTCACAAAGGACAACCCGATCGAAGCATCATATAATGTGCATAGGATATAAGACAAGAACATCATCATACAATAGACAAGATCATCATGGCATATGATATAAGGCAAGACCAACATGATGATCAAGAGTATGTCAAGGTATAAGATGCATAGAGGAACACATGACATACTCACCTTGTCTCTTACCTCATGTGCGTAGTAGTACCTCGTAGAGTAGTCCTCATGTTCACTTCTCATCTTTACCATCTTCCTTGCAACTATTGAGGTGTTGGCACTCCAATAGTGTGTCACTACATCTATGAGACTAAACATCTTGCAAACTAGCAAACCTTGTTAGTCCCATTGACCATGTTGACATCAATCACCAAAACCTATGAACCATGCTCTAGGTTCATTGATCTTACAGACGACGCGCCCGGTCTCTCCTCCTCGCCTCGTAGGCGTCCTTCCGGGCCTTGCGGCGATCCTTTCGCCGCTTCGTCCTCTCCCCATGGGCACGGTTCACCGCCCGACGGCCCGCGTCCTCGGGCACGGGGGCTGTCGAGCGCCGAACGGCTAATCCCGGCTGCACACAAAGGGAAAATACAAGGATGCCGCAGTCATCCATCTGAAACAAACAATACCAATCAATCAAGAAAGCGTGGAGAAGAAACTCACAAAGCGGATCGCGTCGGCATGCGGCAGCGCGGCGGGGTGGCCCGCGACGGGCCACTCGAACTCGTTGTCGACAAAGTGCAGGGCGGACTTGCCGGCAGCCTCCGATAGCCGCGCCCCAATCTCACGGTGGCTCAGCGGCTCGCCAATCGCCATCGCCGTTCCCCGAACGTCGGCGTCCGGTGTCATCTCCCACATGGGGAGCGCGCGGCGCATCAGCGGCGGCACGCGGATGCTGTGGAAGTGGCCGGTGATGCCGACCATCGACACCTCCCGGTCACGCAACACCGCCACGGCGTCGAGGAGGGGTTGGATCGCTGCAATCTCCCTCGCTCCGAGACCCCAGTGCCAGCAATCGGGGGGGCCGGACAACCGGGCGTTGGTGAACTTGGGCAGCGGGCCGGTGCGCTCGTTCTTCAAGTAGAACCACCGGTCGTGCCACCCGGAGTTGGAGGAAGTATGCACCCACGTGATATAGCCCGACGCTCGCTCCACGCGGAGACGCAGGCTCGCGGAGCCCATGAGCGGGACTCGCCCGCGGACGGGCTGGAGCGACGCCCTGAAGAAGTACCTCCACAGATCGAAGTTGGGGGGAATGCCGAGGTAGGCCTCGCACAGCGTGATGAAGCCGGCGATGTGGCCGATCGAGTTGGGATTGAGGTGCTGAACCTCGATCCCGTAGTAGCCCAGAAGTCCGCGGAAGAAGGGGTGCGCCGGCACCCCGAATCCGCGGGAGTGGAAGTGGAAGAACGAGACGATGTAGTCGTCCGGCGGAGAAGGCGACCGCTCCGACGGCACCATCCACTCCACCGCGTCGGAGAGCGGGCGAAGGAGACCCTTCGCGACCAGCCCGCGCAGCAGTTCCGGCGTCACCACCGACTCCGGCCACTCGTCTCCCTCTTCCGCCATCAGATTCAACGGGATGAGGGGGCGCGGACGACGCCGGGATCGAATCGACCGACGGCGGTTGCGAAGCGGACGGCGAATGGTGGCGATTGGGGCGAAGAACAGCGCGGAGCGAAAGGAATCGAAGGCGATCGTAAGGGGAGAAGAAAGGCCAACAGTAACGGGCGATGGGGTGTGCGAGAAGACTCCCCGGATAGGTATGCCCTATTTATATGCGCCGAACCGGTGCTGTACCGTTTCCCGCCTTAAATCTCGCGTCCCTTCGTTTTCCTCCGCCCTAACGTGTGCAGGTGGAGATAACGCACGCCTCCTCGCCGCGTTTCGTCCAAACGCCGCGCCTCTAGATCCGCGCCGACGAAGCGACGCGACGCCTCGCGTCCGGCGCCTCATGGGCCCAACTGGTAGGGAAGCCGGTTTGGGCTCCCAGGTAAAGCGGCTAGGAGCTGTACACGCTCCGACGGCCCATTCCCGGCCCAAGAGTTCGTAGGCCGGCCCAGCGTTGGGTTCGACGGCCGCTCTGGGTCAAAACGAGAGTGAGGGGTAATCAAAGGGGGGCACCAGCGGCCAGTACCCATGTGCGCGGAGCATATGGGCCCCTGTCGAATACGTCCGAGTCCGAGGACGAAATAAGCCCATGGTTTGCTCATCGAGAGCTGGCAACGAGCCGCCGAGACCGGTCGAACGGACTCGGAAACTAAATGGGACAATCTCCCGGATCATATGGCACTGACCCCCGCTGGTCTCAACCGGGTCCCCGCTAAGGGCAAACCGGGGTGTCACTCGAACGAACCCGTTTGCAACTCAAATGGCACCGCCCATCGAACCATCGAGGAATGGCGCGGACGGCCCCGATCCTCCATCCTCCCGACAGGATGCGGAAGGAGAAACGAACGAAGTCGAAACCGTCTTCGGCCGGACCCCCGAAACGATCGGGGGCTCGAAGGCATGCATTCGCACAAGAGACCAACAGCGTGGTCGCAACACAAACTAAAACGGGTCTCGCGAAATAAGCCTCTTTATTCCGTGGTTTTCTTTGTACAAAGTCGATCGAAAGATCGTTAACTAGAAAAAGAAATTACATTAGTCTCATGAATCCATGGATGGGCCACAAGTGGCCGGATAAAGAGGCCTAAGGGCCCGCGCTGGCTCCACCCGCAGCAAAAACTCCTATGAGTGGGTGGAACCAGCATGACGGCGCCAAGGACTCTCCCTCGAGGGTGGCGGTGCTCAATCCAAGGCCACGTAATCCTCGCAGGAGCGACTCCTGGGACGCCAAGGGCTGACGAGAGCCCGTTTAATCCTCGCGGGAATGACTCCGAGTTCGGTGGGCCACGCCAAAGCAGGACGAAAACCTGCGGTGGCGCCGGCGAGCACCGGCCGAACGTCGACGGCCGGCCAGGGTCGTTTGGCTTGAGTCATCATCTCCTCCCTCGTCGGAGGAGAGAATGATGACCTCAGGCTTCTCCGACTCGGGCGCCGAGCTCCCAGCTACCGGATCTGGAGGCACCACCGCGAGCGGAACCGCTTCGACCACCGGAATCAGATCTTGGCAAGTGCTTGGAGGTGGAGGAGGCAAAGGGCGCGAAGCTAGAATAGGGGGCACGACGCCCTCTCCTTCTCTTCCCTTCGAGTCTCTCTTGCGCGAGCGAGATTTCTGATGCTTAGGCATGGTGAGTTCGAAGAAACCCGGCTCAGGGTGCGGGCCTATTTATAGGCGTACCGCCCGGTCTAGCATGGACCGGGTGCATAAGGGGACGGCTGCGGAAGCCGAAGAACACTGCCCAACCACATCGACGCCACGTGTACAATCCCCCACACGCCGCGACAAGCGAAGGAAGGATGGAATCCCACCACAGTCGGCCCGTGAGCTGCAGGCTTCGGCGGCCGCGCCCTCTGAGCGAGGGCAGGGAGAAGACCATCGGGCACCGATTTGCCCGCAGGATAAGCGCGCTCCCCCCTCGGACATAAGAGGAGGCTCGGGGGCTCGGTCATCGTGGCTACGGGAAAACGACACAGCACGCTGCCGCGTTACACAGAGAAAGCCTGAGAAAAGCCTGGAAGCTAGTCTCCTACTAGCTCCCAGCCTCGGGGGCTACACCCGGCGGGTGCGCTCGCGCGCACCCACCGGCGAACTGAATGGCAACGTCTGGCAGCCGTACCAGTCCCGACGACAGCACGGCGCTCTCGCCGGGACTCGGGGGCTACTGTCGGATACCTATTTTCTAGGTACCCTACACGGTATACATACGGAATAACGAAGTATGGGAGCCGTCCGAGACCCAAAGGCCTTGTATATAGCTGAGTGATGGAAAGCTGGGCCCGTGGGGTGGCCCAGTCGGGCGGAAGGCGCAACAACGGCCTTTGGCCCACAGAGCCTCCGTTCCTCATGGCCTGCTAAAGGACCGGGCACACGTGGCTGCATGAGCGCAGCCCCCCACAGTAGGAACAGTGCGCGAAATGACCGTCACCAAACTCCACAGGTATCTACAGCGTACCAACAGTGATCAACAGTGCGGATCAGGGAATGGGCGCTCCACAGCGCCCAGACAAGACACGGATGACATCATCACACAATCTGGCGCGGAGATTGCGGCGGAAGACACCGGAACCAGCGAGGACGGCCCGACTCCGCCTCCGTCGCCTTCTCACTTATCTTTACTTTCTTTTCTTTTCTTTTCTTTTTCTTCTTTCCTCCATCTGTACCGTTCTTTCTTGATGTATAAAAGGGAGGATTGGGCCCAGGAGGGGAGGAGAGTTCTTTTTGGCTTACGAAAAGCTCATTTCTCACACAGACGAACACACTCACACACAACGCAGAGACAGAGACTTGGGAGCGAATCCCTCTCTCGTCACGGTTTGTAACCCCTACTACAAGCAACACGAGCGAAACCTCAAACTAGACGTAGGGCTCTTCTCGCCTGAACCAGTATAACCCACTGTGTCGAGCGTAAACATTCTGATCGCCGTCGACCGCGCACAAATCTACTCGTCGGCCGGTTACCAAACACCGACAGATATACTGTTGGGTATGAAGATCCGATTTTTTCTTAGTGATAGCTTCATACAGCTTGCCAAAAAGCTTGTTCCCATCAAATTCTTGAGATACGTGGACCCAAAATATTTTATATTTGAAATGCTCCTTTATTGTAGTGTCACTACATATATGTTTAGCCAAAGTAGTTTTTCCGGAGCCACCTAGCCCAACGACCGAAACTATCCAACCATCTTCCCCTTCGTTAGATTCTTTTTTTTTTGCGAAAGGGGGTGGGAATTATATTAAACTTTGCAACAGTACAGCCCACGTCCTTTTACAGAAAGCCCCCTGGGCACACTTACAGAAAGGACCCTCGAAGAAAATGAAATTACAAAGAAGTCCATCTCCCTCTCGAATCCTCCCGAACCACCAGGTTCTCGCCACCGGAGAGCATCGACGGCGACCTCCAGTCTCCTCCGCACTCCAAACTCGCGACCACAACGCATTGTTGAAGAAGCCGATTGGATTCGAACGAAGATGGCACAAAGCCGGCCATCGCGACGACGGAAGAAGGAAGAAGCACCGGAGCAGCACCATCGAAGACCCAACAGCAAGAACCAGCAAAAACCGAAGAAGTCGACAGCAAAAACTTGATGCCGACAGCCCGGACAGACATCCACCATCACCGACATCGCCGGCGAGGGGAACCAAAAGCCCATCCCCTCTTTCGCGAAAGAACGGAAGGCACAAGAGCTCCACACGGTCTCACCTTTGATGTTGTCGTCGTCGCCGAAGACGCCATCGCCAGATCCACCGAGGAAGAAAAGAAATCCGAGCGCCGCCGACATGGCGACGCCGGAACCCTAACCCTAGCTCCTAGATTCTACCCTAAACAGCTAAGGAAACAGCACCGGACGGCGATTCCCCTTCGTTAGATTCTAACAACTTACAAATTATTTTACTCTTCTCCAGATCTCTTGTGGGTATTTGTGACTCTTCAACATTAGTCAACAAGGTCAGCTCTCTAGTTGCCCTGTTTCTGCTCAGGATTAGGTCATTCACTGGTAAGTTATGCCCTATAGCATTCATCTCAATTATCTGTTTTGCAATGGTAGCTAAGCTTGCCTTTATTGCCTTGATCATCTGAGCCACCTTGCATCGGAACAGATACGACTGGGGCTTAGCATAGAACCAGTGACATATTGCATCCTTATCAACATCTCTGTTTATCTTGTTTTTCTCAGCTTCTAGGTGGACTTCATAAAGCAAATCATCAATATCATAAGCAACATCTTTCAGTTTTATAACCCAGCCGAACCTTGGGCCATTCTCTACTGATAGATCACGAACTACTGAAAGCCAGCTTGTTATCTCTCCATGAATATCCTGGAGCTCCGAGAGATTTTTCTTCACTCCACTTATAGCAGCAAACTCACTGGTGATCAACGAACTTAGCTTGTCGCCTGCAATCTTCAACAGTGCAGACGCTAAAGATGCCTCCATCCCACTCATTTTTGAGGGATTCTCTGTCAAGCCACTGTGAGTGAAAATTGCAAAACGAACAAATAAATATATGTTTAACGGTTAATACAAATACGATACCAGTGTGAATGTATAATGAAGCATGAGAAAGATCTTAGATATAATGACTTAATGAGCTTGTTGGAAAATTTAATTCATACATTCAATCTCAATAGTATTAGCCAATACTAAACGAGCATTGGAGCATATATCTGAGAATATGCAGATGGCTGGTGATTAGAGTACAGAAAAGTATATACCTCTCCAGAAGGTCGGAGAAGCAGTAACGGCAGTGTAAAAGGTGCCCTTACTACCAGGTGATCGAAGTCCTTGAGCATGTAGTGGAGGAATTACCTTGGAGTTGGACTGGAATTGGCTGATTCCTCCTACTCCATCCCCAGACGCTGAAATGGTTGAAATCTGTGAGCTTCTTGGAGTTAAAGATGCAGCAGAACATCCATCAGCCATAACAGCGTTCCCAACGCAATGGAAAACGCCATTGGCTGTTTTAGATTTTTGTGCAAATTGAAGAGAGGAGGCCATAACAGTCATTGACGAAGAGAAGTTCATTCATAACTGAAGCCGGATCATGGTTTTTAAAAACACCTGAAAACCAGCTGGTTTTCATGAAAACATGAGAACCAATCCGGATCACGGTTTTTGAGAAAATATTCGAAAAAATTAAAAAAAATGAAATTTTGAAAACTGCTCAAACCGCGCGGTAATCCGAGGAAACCGCTAGGCTTACAGTTTCCGAAAATTTGATACTATGACAATCCCTCAAACCGAGCGGTTTACGGGTGAAACAGGTTGGATTACCGTTTTCAATTCATTCAAAATTGGTATCACTGATGGACATTTCAGCGCCATGGTTTCCCCAACCATGGCCCTTGCACTCTTTGCTCTCAGCAGCCAAGTTGCTTGATCAACTACTTCTCGACTACATCTAAAGTTGCTTGGTGTCTCCTTCTCCACAAAGCCCTACCTCAAATGATGGCTTTCGCTTGGTGGATCTCCAGCCGAAGCATATTCCCAAACTACATCGGTGCTCCTTCGACTCTATGGTCTTCTTATGCGCTTGGCGCATTTAGACTGAGCGAAATGTGTGTGTTTTCTAGAAGACGGTCACCTCAGCGACAAATCATAGAGAAAGCTAAGATTTGGAGCCAGGCAAGCCTGCTTGTTTGCAGTGACGGAGGTTAGTAGAGGACAATGTGGGGCGTGCACCCCCCCCCCCCCCCCCCCCCAACTGCTTGTTTGGTCGAACTTCTTCGTCATATGAGTAGCATTTCTTACCCCGGTTTCTTAGTGGTAGGTGTAGTTGTAGGCCCGCTCTCTTCTTTTTATGAGTAGTTAGTTCATGCCCGGTGTATGTTGGACGCCCCACCAATCTGGTGGGGCGGTGTGCCGGTGTGGCGTGCATTGTAAACCTCTGTTTCTTTTTAATGAAATATATGTGTTGCACGTACGTTCTCGAAAAAAAACTCGTGAAAAGATCTTGACACCTGAACCAAGAGTAAAGTATTATTTACACACACAAAAAAAAAAACTTAACCTGCAGGGTATAAGACAACACTCGGGCATTTCGCATAGAGAAAACACCCGAACCCCTGCTCCACCCTCATACATTTATTAATTACTATGTGCTATCCTGCCACTAGAGATCATATTTTGTATCAATGAACGCAATACCACAAGGAGCGCCTATATGTGAAGAAATTTACTGTATGGGCGATGCTGGAAAATACTGACAAAACAAGCACACGAACCTGTCAAGAAGGCCGGAACAGCAGCGACAGCGGTGTTGTTGACAATGCCTTAATGTGCGTAGGTAACCGAAAACCGGAGTTGGTCACCGAAGAAATCACCGGAGAAATGCTAAGTAGTTTTGCTGAACCAACTCAGGTGGCAAGTCGGATCATCAGCTGCTTCCTCCTACTCCGTCCCCAAATAGATGGACGAATCGAGTTCCCTATGGCGCCGTTTGGAACCAGAGAGCTGTTGCCTCTGTTGAGTTTTTGAGGGTCGAGGATGCAGATCTGCAGAAACTGAACAGGGGCAAACAGTTAACAGCGAACGCGGCATGACCTGACGAGGGATTCCAATCCCAGACAATTGACCCTTACCTCGATGCAGCGGCTGCCTGCTGGGATTTGGGTGCCGGACGAGGGTCGTCGACGACTCCACCAACACATTCACGTCAGAGCATGAAAGCCTTGAGACCTCACCGTCTGTTTGCTCTGCAATGCTCGAGCCACAGGAAAGCGAGAGATTTTTTCTTCCTTCATTCGAGAGGGACCGTGCTGGAGGAGCCCGTCTGACACGGCATTCCGTCGAACATCTTGTTCGCCAGACAGGGCTCCCTTCAACGAAGGTCGTACGTCCGGTCAGCCTTGCCGCCGGCGCATGACCTCGCCTCCTCAATCAACCACTCTGACCAATACCACGAACGGTGTGAGTCGGTTGGAAGGGCGCCATGCCATGCCGGCGAGCAAGGCGCGGCGGTTCAGAGCAGCGATGGAGGAATTAGGCCAGACTACAAGATTCAACTCAGTTATTTTCTTTTTCATTCGTGTTGCATGGTTTGTAGCATCATTTCTTGTCACCCAAAACTATTACACGAATGCTGTTGATCCCATTCTGCAGTTTCAATATCTACTAGGTCTACCTGATTCAGCTTATGACGAGATTTTATAGATATAATTAATCATCGATCCTCTAACGAATGTTTTCGATGAACAAACTATTTAATAGTAGGTAACCAAATAAAAGTTGTAAGTGTACATATGTAAATCCTTCCACAGCCTGAGTTCAGGTGTTCAACAGTAACGAATTATTTACACACACAATCAAAAAGATGCCTAATCTCTGCTTAGACCACGGATGAAACAGGAACATAATTCTCAGGAAACATGCAAGTGTACTTCACTGGAGCTTACAGGAGTCTAACAGCTCGTCTCCATTAGTACAAAGCAAGGTCATGTACTCTTGTATAAATGATGAAACGGGGATCGCTTGTACTAGAAACCAAAACCAGAGTTTTGATAATTTGAGACACTGCAGATCTAAAAGACCGCCCGTCTGTCTTAGCGCCTATCTGACATTTAAATCTGTAAGTAAACGCACGAGCTCTATGAACTGTTTTGAAAGAAAACAGGAGTAAGCAACGGTTGAAATGCAGAGAAAATGTGCTAGTTCAGTCTAGCGTCAGTCATCAAGGACATGGAGGAAACTCTTTTCCAAATCAGGGCACCCTGTAATCCACAATTGCCGGAGAGCATTAAGGCGTCGTATGGAGGTAGGCAGGGACCGAAGCGCAGGGCACTGTTCGATCCTAAGAGACTGAAGCGCCGACAGTTGTCCGATCCCCTCCGACAGCACGGTCAGGCAGGGCATCCAAGTAACACCCCACTAGAGACACCATAGCGCGACCTTATCTGGAAGGCGTTCAAGTAACCGTTCCACAAAGAGATGTAGAAGCAAACATGTAAAATCTTCTCAACTAGATATAATTTAGACTGTCTATAGGAACCGGATCCTTCCTGATACTAAAATGCACTACTATTATAAGGAGAAAATTCCCTGTATGTCATTGGAAATGGAGCAGGGGAGCGGGCGTGGCGTGCGACTCAGCAGGGAGAATGTGGTGTGCCAGAGGCAATCCGTCTTTTTAGATGCCACTTAACAGTGTCAGTGGGGAAAATGGATGGTAGTGGCACTGAGGGCATCATATTTTGGATGGATGGCAAACAAGATAAATTTCTAATTGTATACAGGGAATTCTCACCTGCTATTTGCACTCAATGTTATGAAAGGTACGACACTCCTAAGTCTACTGATATGAGTAAAATTTATTAAGGTGAAAAGCTCCATAGTACCTATAAATGGAACAAAGATAAGATCCCAATAGTACAGAAAATTTCATCCCCGCATACCAAAGCCAAATCCTTCTATGGAAACATGTAAAAACATGAGAAAGCAGTGTGAGTTCTTTGAGGTCCTTACAGATTCAAATGGGAGTTCGAAACTTTTTCTACGTTCTTTGAAGTAGAGATACTGTATCTACTACACAAATTCACATGGATCAAACTAAAAACATGAGTTTTCAATTAAACAGCTGAAAATTTCTACTATAAGAATACACATGGATCATACTGAAGTATCTCATCATGAGAACAAACCAGACGTTCAATTGAACAGCAGAGCAGATGTGCTAGTTTGATCTAGTGTCAACAAGGATAACAACTAGCAAAATGCTCTGGGGTAAAACAAAAAACAGAAAGGGGCCTTCAAAGACAAAAATGTAACGAACCAAAATAGATTATATTTACAAAAGCATATGAGTTGACAAATCGTGTCAGGACAATTGTACCATTCACTCGATGCTCTCTAATCGAGTATCTGAACAAAAGGAATATGGGACATAAGGTGCCAGTCCTCCCCCACTCCTCTTTTGTAACGCTGTGCCAAATCAGGGCAGTTATCAGTGAACAAACCCTGAAGAGCAGTAAGACATTGTATGGAGTGGGGCAGGGATTGAAGAGCAGAGCAATCTATGACGGAAAGATGTCGAAGCTCAGAGAGCCGTCCAATCCACTCCGGCAGCACAGTAAGTGCACTGCATCGTACCAATTCGAGCTCTTGAAGGGAGGTGAGGTGTTGAATCACCTCAGGGAGCTGCTTCAGATTGCCCCAGCCATCAATTTTCAGCCTCACAAGGGACGTAAGCTGTTCCATCGACTGAGGGAGGCTGGTCATCATTGGGCACCTGGAGACATTCAAATGTTGTAAAGAGCGCAGCTCCCCAAGCCACTCGGGCAGCTTGGCAAGGCTGGAGCATTGGTAGATGAACAACATCTGGAGGGAGGTGAGGCCCTTCATGCTCTCTGGCAATTCCTTCAGGTCATTGCAGCGCCAAATTCGCAAGGACTCGAGTTCAGCGAGCTGCTGCAGGAATTCCCAGTCATAAGATGGTCCCGTCATTCTGTTTAGTTCCAGTTCCTTGAGGTGAGGAACGGCGGCAAGCACTCTGCTGGAGGATGAGGGGTCGTCAGCATGTGGAGGAAATCGGCGAACAAATAAGCTACCTGGAGATAACAGATGATCGTTGTAATCTCTCAATCGCAGTGACTCCATAGACGGTGGGAAGTAGGGCTTCACAATCAGTTTAGGGCAGTCTCTTATTTCTAGATGGGACAGGAGAGGGAAACAGTATTGCTCACTCAGTACTTCCTGACCAATTTCCAAACCATTTGTTGTAGTCCACAGCTCCTCCAAATTAGGCATTTTGTACTGGTTGAGAAATTTGAGTGAAGGAAATACCAGAATTCCATGCATATGCTTCAAGTTGAGTAACTTCTTCAGCTTCAGTACCGTAAGACAAAGGAATCGATGTGTACTGGTTTGCTTTAATTATATAAAAAAAGTCATTTTGCCGCATCCAACATGGCAAATGGGGACCTCCATAACCGTTGGTCTCCATTTTTTTTTTCTTACTTTTGAAGGTGGTTTCAGGGCGCCCCCGTCAATGGAACCGGTTGATGTACTAACAGGGTCGCCACTTGGCGGCCATTGTGGTTGATGTACTAACAGGGTAGCCCCAGGAAGAGCTAGCCGCGGCTCGATGGTGATCGGGGTCTCTTCTGGCGAGTAAATATCCGGCGGCAAGCGACACAGAATAATCCGTGTGCCTCAGCAAGGAGAGCGCGCGTCGGGACCAGGCCCAGCTGCCGCGCGCTTGCGTCTGGCCAGTAACAGAGCGCAACATGCCCGCGTGCTCCTCTCCCATTGGCTCACGTGCTTACAGTGACAGTCACGACCGAGACCAAGCTCGGAGACTCCGCGCCTGGTCCACAAGTGAGCTTCGAAGGTCGTGCGGCATCAGTTACTGGTGTTGTTAATTTGTCTCACAGAGCATTGCTTTCTTTCTTTTTCGTTTTAACCGGGAAAGCCATTAATCCAGAAGTGTTGTAAACTCGCGAGCAACCATCACATGAATACAATCAGTGAATCAGATAGGTTATACATGACCGGGTTATCCTCCTCAGAACTCGAACACCCTAGCACCAGGTTTAAGTGAATGTTTCAGCTTGCACCAGTTCTTAGTTCAAATGCTCTCACCCTGCACCACCTTTTAGCACCGAATAGCAGTGAGAGGCTATAAAATCACATGACCTGTTCAGGCAAGTTTAGTGTTAGAAAAGTAGGCAAGTTTTCAACGCTAACCTATGCGCAACCCTAGGGCACATCGCTGCTGCCGTACCTTGGGCCCCCTTTATCTCTTCGCCTTCGGCGAGTTCGCCGACGGCTAGAGAGAGCAAGTATTGTCTCTAGTAGTAGTGCTAATAGTTTGAGTTTTAGGTTTAGGATTGAGTCTATCCATGCCGTGTTCTTCGGTGTTAGGATCTTAGTGTTCCCTTCTCCTCTTTGAGGAGGTTGGGCGGTGTTGGTTTTCCCATGGCGGTTTCGCTGAAGGTGATGACGGCGACGGAGGCATCCTTCTCGTCAAGATGACATGAAGAACTAGGTGTCCTGAACAGGCAACGGCGAGGCGGAGACGAGGTTGCCGTCATGAAATAAGGTTCTTTTTGTCGTGGTTCGATCCGGCCATGTTGAAGAGCTAATGAGATGGGATCTTCCTCTCTTTCTTCTGACGAAGATGTGGCCGATTCTCGTTCAAAGGTTTAGGTCTATCTTGACAGTGAGTTCTAAGATGGTGGATCTTGCGGCTTCAGCAAAGTTTGACATCCCTCATTGGCGGTTGGACTGTTGGAGAGGACATGCCTTCGATTTGCTTCAATTGAAGAAGTGAAGTTGAAACTGAGTAAAATACTTAGATGTTTTCTCTATGTTTATTTCAGTCTTAATGTCAAGGGTCTGTACTTCTTTATATATTAATATAATCCCCGTTCATTCAAAAAAAGTAAGCATTAGAGTTTGAACGTAATTTGATGCTAACTTGGTCATTTGAATATATTTAGTGGCATAATTAAGAGAAAAAAGCGAAGGCTGGATGGCCAAAATAAAATTGTTTTACTAATGCAATCTGGATAATCATGTCATTAATACAAAATAATTGGAGGCTAAAAGTTAAATAATTTTAGACTGAGAAGTCTTATCACACCGTGAAAAAGATGATTGTTAGTTATTTCATAACCTATGGGCATAGCCAAATTGGTAATGACATTTAAAACCCCTATATTGAGTTATGGTCATCTTTAGGTGCCTCTTATGATGCTGAAATGGATTAACCCAAACTCACAAATGTGACTGCCGTGTGGGTCCGAGATCATTTAATCACGCTGTGAGGAGCGGTCTACAACCAGCATGTGAACGTGCTGCGTGTTTTGGCGTCAACACATTCAGGGTGTTCGGCCGGAGGAATTTCCTCCTCCGGCTGCTGCTGCTGCTGCTGCTACAGTCAACGCATTTGCTACAGTGCGCGAATCCTCCGCTACAGTGTTCTCTCTCACTATTGAAACTGCAACTGCAACTGCATCCTCCAACCGAACAGGCCGATTCATTGATTCCTGTTCATGTACACTTTTCTCAATACCAAAGGCAATGACATACTTTTTCTAGGAGACCGGGAGGAACTTAAACTAGCCAGGTCAGTGGACGCATGCCAAACATTTGTAGTCCGGAGGAAGGCACGTCCGAAACTTCCGCCCCAAAAACTGGGAATGTTGCTGTCCGGAGGAACATAAACTAGCCAGGTCAGTGGACGAATGCCAAACATTTGTAGTTAGAACAGAACACTAATTTCGCAAAGTGATCCAAACAAGTGAGCCTATGTTCCGAAATTGTACTGGTACACTTATTTCGAAAAATCATATTGAAGCCCAAAAGAGATCTATTCCCTCCAATCTTCTCAAAACAAGAAAAAAATTGGATCGTCGTAGCAGCAGATTCCTGAAACTGTACTACTTTCTAATAATTTGTGTAGTGGAATGGAAGCGTGCCTTACTATCTCCGTTCTTAAATAATGTCGTCGTTGATTTTTTAAGTCACGTTTGATCACTCGTATTATTCAAAAAAGTTTAAAAATTATCAAATATTTTATGATTTACTTTATTACTAGAGAAATTTAAAACATAATTTATAATTTCGCATAGTTGAGCTAATATTTTGAATAAGACGAATATTCAAACTTAACTCAAAAAGTCAACGGCGACATCACAGAGGGAGTACTTTCTAACGAGTAGTTCATTTATAATTTGGCACAATTAAACGCATCTTTGTGAATTTTTCACGGAGCCTAATAAAAAAGTGTTTCACGCGGAATTAACGTGTCACAAGTGGCTAGCCGCGTGGGCTGCAATGTGGACTTGGTCGTCGGTCAACCTCACTACAACATCATATCACCCGCTTCACTCTCTTGCCAAGTTCTGGCATCCATTTCCTCACCCTGTGGTAAGACCTTCCTTGGGGAGCGCGCCCATGGCCGAGACGGCTATCCTGGAACGCGAGCCTGCCCATCTATTCACCGATGGCCCAACAGTCGGTGTTCTCCCTGGCATCAGCAATGAGGTCTACATTAGTGTGGATTTGTCCACCAACCATGGCGAGGGCTCCGTCGCTGGTTCAGGAACAGCTGCAGGGTCCTCCTTCCCTCCTTCCCTCACTGCAGGGTCCTCCTTCCCTCCTTACCTCACAGCAGAAATCTTCACTGTCTTTATCAATTATGCTGCTATTGTATTTGCTCCTACTTTTGAAGTGGGAAAGGGGGGTGACTATATATTTGGTCTCATGCAATCGCTGATACGTTGCTGCAGAACATACATTTATTGTATAGGAATATCAATCCTGCTGGTGAGTCGCTCAATAAAACAAAGGCGGTTGCTCCTTATTCTGTGGGAAGGCCTGAAGGCATTGTGGATGTTGCTTCCGTTGCTGTGCTCCGGCTTGGTTACAAGTGTCAAGGACTATGTGAATACCAACCCTCTTCCTTACCTTGTCAGGGAAATAGAGATTGCTAGACCTCTAAAATTGCTGGCTTGGGCTCTTGCTTTTCATGCTTTAGTTCCGCTGTACAATAATAATGTAGGCATGATAAGGGTGGATCTGGATGACAGCACACTGTTTGATAACTTTGGTCAGTCATTGTCACACAGCAAAAGGAGCTCATGCATGTGCAAGCATCAAATGGCATGCCTGAATTAATGAAAAGTTCGTGCAAGAAGCGGTTATCTGTACACACTTAATGTCACCTTGGCTTGCCATATGGAAAGGACTTCTGTGTTACCCATTTTTGGCTTCTTCTCTATGGCTTCTGACGTTCATGCTCTACAATAAGTGGACGTGAAATGCTTATCTACCGTAGTATCACACTGCATGTTATCATGGAGAGATTAATGTGGACAAATCACATATCTTGCAGTCTCTCCTATTTGTACCTTTGGCTTCAGAGCCTCCACGACTGACGTACACTTTATGTTTTTTTTTTTTTTTTGCAAGGGACGTACACTTTATGTTAGTTTTTGTCGATAAAAAAGACAGAGGTTGTGGAAGATGACGCAGTAGTGCACTTGCCTTTTTCTTTTCTCCTTTGAGAAGCTTGACTTTCTTCACGTACCCCATTTTTATGAGCTTTCATTCACTAGAGATCACTTACATATTTTTGGATCAGAGTAAGCCCATTAGTTCCCATGTACATGAGGACCTCAATCCTGCAAAGTGAAAGACTTTAATTTCTTAATACTCTCTCCGTTTGTTAATTGTTGATGCTTTGCAAAAGAAGCTCATGAGGGCGACGGCCCAGAGCCCAGGGCAGAAAGGGGCCCATATTTTTTGGGGAAAAGTCCGTTAATTTGACCTCCCTCAACTATCATATGAGTTGCAACTTTTCCCCCGAACTACAAAACCGGGTAATGAGACTCCATTAACTCATCTACTCGGTTCAAGTTTCCTCCCCCGGCGGTTTTCAGGGCGGTTTTGTCCGACGTGGCAACGTGGGTCCCACACATCAGGTGCCATGTCATTGTCTTTTTGTTTTTCTTTTTTTCTCTCTCTCTTCTCTTTTTCCCAGACATCGACTCGCTCGCAGCCTCGCCCCAAACTCCATGGCTCCCCACCTCGCCGCCTCCTCACTACCGCCTCATGCCCGCGCCAGCACCGAAGCCCACCGATCCTGCGTTGCTGCTCCGCCTCTGCACGGTGTTGTACCAGCACCAGAACGCGTCGGACGACGCCCTCAACCGACGCCGCTCCGCGCTTCCCGTCCTCAACCGCCGCTTCTCCGCGAGCTCTTCTTCCAGGCGGCCGTGCGATTCCAGCTCTCCTGGCGCCACGTGCACCGCCTCCTAGCTCACCTATTCGTCCTTGGACTGGCGGATGGCGAGAAAGAAGCACGATCCCGTTGGATTCGATTGGATTTAGACCCAATCATCGCGTCAAAGCAGGTGAATACTTTATTCCTTTATTGTTTCAACGCATCGAGGGATTGAATACTTCACCCAATCATCGCGTCAAAGCAGGTGAATCTCGCTCGCCGCGTCGAGGGATTGCTTTAGCTGGATTGCTTCCCGGTGCTGCTGTCGATCCATCGGCAATTAATCATCTTTCTCTTCCACTTGGAACGGCTCCAATCGAGACGGGACGTACACGCGCACGTCAGCGCCGGAGCAGCAGGCAGCGCACCGGATGAGCCCGTTCTCGTTGCACGCCGCGCAGATGCGGAACCCGCCGGTCTTCTCGCTGAACCGGCGGTGTCTGCCCCCGTAGGCGTCGCACGGCGTGAACCGCGAGCCGTCGAAGGACACGCAGGGCGCGGGCGGCGCCGGCGCCGCGCCGACGAGGACGCGCCGGAGCTCCCCGCTCTCATGGAGGAGCCGCAACTCGCTGGTCGCCGCACATGCATGGTGTTCGACGAATTGCCCGACAAGGCTGGTGTTCAGCGGGAAGAAAGAAAAAAAAAGGAAAGAAAAAAAGGTGACGTGGCACCTGACAGGTGGAACCCATAGTGCCACGTCGGACGAAACCGCACCGCTGAGAGAGGAAACTTGCACCGAGTAGATGAGTTAAGGGAGTCCCGTTACCCGGTTTTATAGTTCGGGGGAAAAGTTGCAACTCCTGTGATAATTAAGGGAGGTCAAACGGACTTTTTCCTATTTTTTGTTCACATACTACAGCTTGATATTTGCACAGCCTATGCAGCCCATCAGAGAATGATTTTTTTTGCGGCACAGCAGCTGTCGGGGGCCCAAATGGCCTAATGAAGCTCAGACCTCAGCCCTGCAGTTAGTCAGCTCGATCGATTAGAGCAAGCCCATCGCGGGGCTCCAAACCGGCTGCTGTCAGATTTTCCAGTGAAAAAGTAAGAGAGAGATGGTCACTCGGCGCGTCTGCCGGCGACGAGCGTCGCACAGGCTCCAAGACACAATCGCGGGGCCCGCTCTGCTTTTCTCTCTGTCTCTCTCTTCCAATATGCACTGACACGAGCTGTTGTGGGCCTTTGAACTCGTCTGATGCTTGGCTCGGGTTGGGTAGCTTGTCGCGCCCGTGGTCTGCTAATCGGCGCCGCTTGGCTCGGGTTGGCCTTGCTCTTAGTCAGCTCTCGGGGCGCGCGGTTCGCCCTACAGCAGAGCGGAGCTTCTCGGCTTTGCCTCTTCTAATCGAAATCGATAGCGAATCTCTATACTTCTAAAACCCGTGCGGTTCTCCGCATTTTGATTGGCTGGTTACTCTTCACCGTTCATCCGGCAACTGACGTCCAGGATTGTTTCATCTAGAAATTCCACGCGGGACCCAGGAGAAGGGAGCGATGCCGCAGCGGCCGCCGCCGCACACAGCTGTGGAAGAGGACCATGAGCCCGCCGCCGTATCGCCATTGAAGCTTCGTAAACTGCAGCATCGGCGCATCGGCGCGCCACCATTGCGTCTCCCGCGAGCTCGTCGCTTCCTTGCAGCCTCTCCGTGATGATCACGACGGAGGAAATCGAAGAGGACATCTACTCCGTGTCACAGGACCACGCGCTGTCGCTTGCAACAGCGGCCCAGCCCCGTGTAGAAGCAGCTCGATGTGAGTGCCCCTGCCTGTTCCGCCTCCTCTCCTTCGATCCCCCCTACCCTCCTCTATTCCTTGCGCATGCCCCTGTCTGATGCGGTGATGCCTCGATGAACTGGACTGCTGGTGTGTGAACAGTTTCAGTGCAGGCTCTCCACCTCGCCAATGTACATATTCATGTTAATTGTCTCCTAATGGATGCCCATCAGGTGCTTGACGTATTGCCTCTACTGTGGCCAGGACCAATATTATGTGAATGAATTACAGAGAACAATTAGTCTGTAGGCATGCGTCATGACTAGCCGATTAATATGTACCAGTTAGTTTCGAAAACAAAATTTTTTGGAAGCATGTGACTATTTAACTAAGATGCATATCAATGTACTGATTAATGTTAACATTAAATCTTTTGAACCAAGGAAAATGTCTTTTTTTTAATTATTCTGCATTCCTTCTTGCAAAGGAAATTCTTATAAGGGCACATGGGAGTTTGTGTGATGATTTAACATGGTATTTCATCCTTGGAAATGATGGAAAGATGTTGATCTTGCAGAGATGACCTGTCATCAGTGCCATGTAGTTTTCGCAAAAATCAACTTTCTAATTCATCTATGCAGATTTCTTATCTACTACTCACATTGCGTGTCCTGAATATCTATCACTGGCTACAATCTACATGCCTTGATCTTGCTTCAAGGATAGTTTCCTATCATAATTCAGGTGGCATTCATGTTACTTGTATTAAAGTGAAATATCTTCCCAAGCTTTAATATATATATTAGTGTACTTCGCAAAACAAGCTGACAAATATTTTTTATATTAGTCTACTGCCACTCACGTTTGGCGAGTAAAAAGAAAAACGAAAAGTGGACCTCGAGCATTTTCAGAGAAACATGAACGAGCAACCAGCAACAGGTAGAGGCTAGAGCGTACCAACGGGTTGGATCAAGAATCAATATATGTATATGTTCACACTTGGAATATGGGAGACAAGGTGCCAGTCGTCGCCCACATCTTTCTCGCAACGCCTAGTCAATTCAGGGCACCTTGTAATGTCCAATCGCTTGAGAGCAGTAAGGCGTCGTATGGAGCTGGGCAGGGACTGAAGGGCAGGGCAATCGTAGATCCAAAGCCACTGAAGCGCAGAGAGTTGTCCGATCCCCTCCGGCAGCACGGTCAGTGCGCTGCATCCTCCCAATTCGAGCCGTTCAAGGGAGCTGAGGTGCTGTATCTCCTCAGGAAGCTGCTTCAGATTGACGCAGTCAGAAATGTCGAGAATCTCTAGGGATGTAAGGTGCTCAATCGACTGCGGGAGACTGGCTATCATCCGGCACCGCTGGACTTCCAGATATTTTAAAGAGCGCAGCTCGCCAAGCCACTCGGGCAGCACGGCAAGGTCGGGGCATGAGGAGATCTCCAAACTCCGGAGGGAGGTGAGGCCCCGCATGCTCTCAGGTAACTCCGTCAGGTCGCAGCTCAAAATGCGCAACCAGTCCAGTCCAGCGAGGTGCTGCAGGAATGTGCTGTCTGGGGGTATCAGCTGAGTGTTAGAGCCTCTTAAGTCCAGTGACTTCAGCAATGGTGGGAAGCAGGGATTCAAAATAAATTTCGGGCAGTCTACTGCTGCTAGATGGGACAGCACAGGGAAACAGCACCGCTCACCACCGACTTCTTCCTCTTCGATTCCCCAACCACTTGTAGTCCACAGCTCCTCCAAATTAGGCATGTTTTTCAGACAGAGGGATTTCAGTGAAGGCAACACCAGAATTCCTTGCATGTGTTTCAAATTGGGAAAGTTTTTCAGTGTCAGCAAAGTTAGACAGAGGAATTCGGGAGCTCTGGTTTGCTTTAACACTACACTCTCCAGATAAGAAGAATCACTTGGCTTCCTCATCCAAGATGGTATATGAGGTCCTCGGTAACCGTCAAGTTCTAGATACATAATATCTGAAGGCGGTTCAAGGGCGTCTAGCACAGCCAGGTCTTGTTCCATTTCATATAATGACCCTTCTTCCATTATTCCACTTGACGACCATCTCAAAGTTAAATCTTGTATGTTTCTCTTTTGATTCAAGTAAGCCTTCTCTGCATCACTTGGATTCTCCACATATTGAAGATCCCTAAATTCCATTGCACCACTTATCATATCAAGATTTCCAAAGTCTGAGATCCTCGCATCATCTTCACCACACCCAACAACAAACAAGCCCAGCCTTCTTAAACGTGTCAACTGTCCAATTTCTGACGACAAACAACGCAACTTGCCGCAACGACCTATGTCCAAAACTTCTAGCCTTTTTAAGTTCCCTATACCTCGGGGCAACTCCACTAGCTCACTGCAATTAGAAAGGTTTATGCATTCTAGAGTACCAATCAATGTGACCCATTGAGGCAGTGAGGTTACTTTGGTGCGAGATAGATCCAGTATACGTAAAGTGTGAGAGAAAGAGAATGTAATTGGCAAATCTTTCAGACTCCACCCATTAGATAAGTTTATTGTTTCTATACTGCTAAACTTCCCAATGAATTCTGACGGCAGTTGTTGCAAATCTTTACAATCGACAATCTGAAGTACCCTTAGATTTTCATTCTTGCCAATGGTGTTTGGTATCTCTCTGAGCTTTTGACAGGTCTTTATTTGCAACGATTGAAGATCTCGACAGTCACCAATGGACTCTGGCAAAGTCTCAAGATCTTTAATACATAACATCTCTAGAGTTTTTAGCTTCTTAAGCTTACCCATAGACTTGGGTAATGTCGCAAAACCATTGCAATCGATCAAATGAAGTGACTGCAAGTTCCAACAGCCTGAGATATCTTCTGGTAGTTTTTTGCAACAAACATTATGGATTTCAAGATATCCAAGATAATCGAGCTTCAATATGAATAATGGAAACGAAGTATCTATTGCACAGTCCAGAACAGCACTGCAGATATAGCGGCTCTTCTTCACTAGTTTGTCTAATGACGGGTTACCTTCGGAGACATAGAGAGCACGAACCTTGTCAAAGACTATCCTTTCATCATTCTTGCTGCATGATGTCAAAGATAAATATCTACATTTTTGTGTACAATCTTTAGTCAGATTCTTCGATAGAGATGTTACCAAATCACTCTGTAAAATATATCGAATCAGATCATGAATCAGATCGTGCATCTTATATACTACTGGATTATCAACCACACTTTCAAGTGGATCTTGAAAAAACCCGACTTTCACAAGAGAATTAAAGTATTCGCTTCCAGTGACCTCTGGTGGCTCACCCATGATCTGCTTGATGAATCCATGAGCATTCCATTGTTCAATCAAGTAATTTTTATTAATTCTACAACCTTTAGGGAATATGCAGCAAAATGTAAAGCACTGCTTCAGATAATCTTTCAAGTGAATGTAGCTCAGTTTTAAGGATGCAAATACTCTACCCTCTGTGCTCTCTTCATTCCATAAGTCACTCTGCCCGATGGCTCTCCAAGTACTTATTTCCTTCTTCTCGCTGAGGACACCTCCAAGAGTTTTGATTGCTAGAGGAACCCCGCCACATTTGTTCACAATTTCTTTTCCAGCGTGTAAAAAATCAGAGCCCAAATGTTCATCCTCCCACCCAGAACTCTTTAGGAATAAGCTCCAGCTCTCAGCCTCTGATAAGTACTCCAAGTAAAATATATGCCCAGATTTCACTGCTTCAGCAACCTTTTGATCACGAGTAGTAATCATTATCATGCTTCCGGCTGTGTGAGTCCTTAGGTTCAGCATGAATTCTTTCCAGTCTTCCTTTTCCTGGTGCCAACAATCATCCAGTACAAGAAGAAACTTCTCACCAGTCAACTTCCTTGAAACTTCATCTATCATATGCTGTTGAGTATGAAGATCCGATTTTTCCTTAGTGACAGCTTCAAACAGCTTCCCAAAAAGCTTTTTCACATCAAATTCCTCAGACACATGGACCCAAAATATTTTATGTTTGAAATGTTCCTTTATCTTACTATCATTGCAAATGTGTTTAGCCAAAGTAGTTTTGCCGGAACCACCTAGCCCAACTACAGAAACTATCCAGCCATCCTCTCCTTTGTTAGATTCTAATAGCTTACAAATGATTTTACCCTTCTCCATATCTCTTGTGGGTATTTGTGACTCTTCAATATTAGTCAACAAGGACGGAGCTCCACTTGCCTTGTTTTTGCTTGGGATAGCCTGGTTCACAGGTAAGTTATGCCATATGGCATTCATGTCACTTCTTTGCTTCGTGATTGCAGCTAATATCGCCTTGATTGCCTTGATCTTATGAGCCACCTTGCATCGGAACAGAAAGGACTTTGGCTTAGCACAGAAGCAGTCAGATATAGAATGCTTGTCATGGTAGCTGTCTATCTTGTGTTTCTCAGCTTCTTGGTGGACTTCATAGAGCAAATCATCAATATCGTAAGATGCATCTTTCAGTTTTGTCACCCAGCCGAATCTTGGGTCATTCTCTATTGATAGATCACGAACGGCGGACAGCAAGCTTGTAATCTCTCCATGTACATTCTGGAGCTCGGAGAGATCTTTCTTCACACCAGTTACGGCAGCAAACTCACTGGCAATCAGTGAAACTAGCTTGTCGCCTGCAACTTTCAACAGTCCGGATGCTAAAGATGCCTCTACCCCACTCATATTTTAGGGATTTTCTTGCCGAGCCACTGTGAATAGAAATTGCAAAACGAACAAATCAATCTATTGCATCTTGATGGTCAAAACTAATACGATGCATCATCAATAAAGAAACTACGGTGCAAGTGCTAACTTCGCATGAAACCAGGAAACGAATATATGCATGAGAAAAGGTATATCAGATGTAATGAGCTTGCTAGAGAATTTATTTCGTAATTTCCTAGCTCAAGTACTCAACACTAAACGAACATTGGAGCATGTATCTTAGAATATATGCAGGGAAATAAATCTACTTGACTGTCAGTGGTTACAGCAAAGAAGAGTTAAGAGTATGTACCTCTCCAGAAGATCTGGGGAGCAGCAGCTGTGTGAGAGCGGTGCTTGCTACCAGGTGAAGCCCTTGAGCATGTATACGGTGCTCACCGAGACGACTGAACAAAACTGAATTTGGTTACAGATAAAACGAAGAAGGGGAGAAAGCTAAATTGATGAGCTAGATAAGATGCGTGCTGGATGGAGCAAGTACCTTGAGAATTCGACTGGGATCGGCTGCTTCCGCTTACTCCATCCTCAAACTCTTAATCGCGGCAAATGGTCCAAATATGTGAACTTGGTGGAGCTCTTCACCGTCCGTCGGCGATGCGCGCGTTTTCTTGATCGCGAACTACCTCACCGTCGTTGTTTGGTCTGCAATGCTCGAGCTACACGAAAGGCCGAAAGAGAGATTTGTTCTTTCAATTTTCGAGATGGAAAGCTGAGACAGACGATGCTTTTTACTAGAAAAAAAAGACGACGCGGTTTCAGCCTCGTGGGCCAGGAGACGACTTGGAAAGTCTTGGTCTCTTGGGGCGACCCGATGCCAACCACATGGTGCGGCTGTGCCAGATATTTGTCGTCACAATGCTTTCGTAGAAGCTAGTACTACCTCTTTTCTGCTCTAGATGCGATAGTAAAAATTGCGCAGAAATTTTGAGCTCCGTGAGTGGGGTCATTCTGTACCGATGGAATCAAAGTGTATGATTGATCTCTGACCTCGTTGCCAACCACTGGTGGCGGCTATTAATCAACGTCGTAGTCTGGTAGTTGGCAATAATGGAAGCTACATGTGTTAATGGCAAAACCAACTCTACAAATTCCTACTAACATCTAACAGTGTCCTTCGATCGAGAGAAATAATGGAAGAAAAGACTGTTCAATAAAAGTGAAATCACATGGCAGTTAGCGGAATAGGCGAGGGCCTCGATGCAGTCCTCACCTTCGGTCAGCCACGCGCTCATTTTCTTGATCCAGAACCAGTCAGGCATTCCGTCCGAACACCTTGTTCGCCAGACCCCCTTCAACGAAAAGTCGCATGTCCGGTACACAGGAACCTCGCCTCCTCAATCAACCACGGTGTGGGTCTGTTGGAATGGTGCCGTGCCATGCCGCCGAGCAAGGCATGGTGGTTCAGAGTAGCGAGGATCAACAGCATGCTTTGTATCATCATTTAAGTGGCAGCTGGATCCAACCACCAGTGAGAAGCTCGTTTAGTGTCACCTATAACTATTACGCGCATGCTGTTGATCCCATTCTGCAGTTGACAAAGATTATCGAGTAGTTGCCAGGAGCGGCAACCTCTCCAGAAGGCATTACAGACTTACAGGTGAAGACCTCGAGCAGCACTCACTGAGTAGAGTCAGAACAAATATGACTTGGTTACTGATCAAACGTTCACCAATTGACAGATGGAATCCACCACTTCACCAAGTGACAGCTTACTGGACCAGAGTTCAGAGCACAAGTACCTCGAAAATTTCCAGTTTGGAACAGTTTTTCTACTACTCCATGCCTTGAAAGACAGAACGGCGTATCATTGTATGCCACCAAAATCAGAGAAAAAACCTTTGTGTTAAGGATGCAGAGATTGCACAATGTCCCTATTGTTGCTGGTTGGTGTTGCAGCTTAGCTAGATGGCAGCAGAAAGAGTACTGGGCTAGCTCTGGTCCAGTGCTTCTCTGTTGTATATAAATTGCTTAAAACCACAAAATGCAGTGGCAGATATTTCCACTGGAATAGTTGGCTTGAAAGAGATGGAAGGAGTCTTGGAGGGTGGAAAAAGAACGCGCAGCCAAAATTGAAAACTTTGCATCAGGACATAAAACATGGTCCTACATGATAGAAACCAGACAAAACGGGAGTGGCAATTTGCAAACTGGATGGCAACGTGACAGAAAAAGATAAACTTGACCAAGACACAAACGCGTGAACAGCTACTAATCACACAATAGGAAACAAGGGAAGCAATTACACTCGGATGAATACATGATGAAAAGAAAACATGGATACGATTTATCAGTCTTTGCAAACAAAATACAGCCAAGCAAACAATCATGAAGGAGCACAGCTGTCAAACCATTCCCTGTGTTTGTTTAATACCTAAACAAAATTTTGTGTAAGTCATGGTTATCTCACCAGTGCTCTGCTATCTCTCGGCATTTTCGAGAGGGTGGACGAGCTTGCACCAAGGTCTACATAATGTTGTCCGGCAGCAAAGTGGACAACAACTTTCTCTCAAAAAAAAAAAACATGGATAGCAACCAATGGAGCAACAAGGCACAGAGCATGTCCGGGTCCCAGCTGCCAGGAATCTCTCCCACCCATCACAACAGCGACTACATTGAGGTACAATGATTATGGGAGATCTATGCTTAATGAAACTTTGACCTTCATTAAAGATTTTTTTTCCTTTTTGTGCCTTGATGCATATTGGATTTTGACTGGTCACTAATTAAGTGGGGGGAGTTATTTCACACAGTAGCAAAATGACAGTTGCTAATTTCCCAGAAAACATCTTGCTGTTCTGGCAGAGGATCATCGTCTAGGTACAGGTACCCTAATGCCCCTCTATATACAATGGGCATGTGGCGTGATATGGTATCATTTATGAGCATTTCTAATTTAATGGAACACTCGCTCATTCAGTCAATGCACAGACGATTTTAAAATTATAAAACAATTAGTTATGGAGAAGTTAATTTATGAACATTTCTAATTAGGTATTGATTTCAATCAATTACTGAAATAAGCTCACCCATCAATTACATCGTCATCGCACAAGTTGCGACGACAGATGTTCAACCACAACTAATGAGGCTAATTGATTTGTATTAGGTCATCTGGTGGTATACCATAGAAACTCAAACACTTCAAAAGGTTGCGAACCCTCTCATCGACATTTTGACATTTGACTTCAACTGTTTTTAGTTGTTCAGATGCACATGATTGCTCTACTGGATGTTGGCTTCATTCCATTGCTGCCAGATGTACAGGAACCTGTAGTGGGATAGAGAAGATCACACGAGTCTCAGAGTATGCATACAAGCTTCAGACGAACATTCAGTTATTCACTTCGGAAATTATATACCGCATAAAGTTTGAAGAATGAGCTTCCCTAGAACTACTTGAGAGTTGTGGAGAATGCAAAATAAACCACAGAGGTCCACAGACCACTCATTTCGTACCCATCTCTTTAACTTGCTAAATATAATGCAGGGTACAATACCAAATCCCTTCTGAAAATAAATTAAACAAGTTGCATTAGAGTAAAGAACAGATCAAGCTCTAATTTGTTTATCAAACATGCAATTACACAAAGTTACATCAAATTTAAATGGTTAATCAAAAAATAATTACAAGTATTTTGATATATATCGCTCTTGTTTGTTTATCAAACATGCAATTACACAAAGTTACATCAAATTTAAATGGTTAATAAAAAATAATACAAGTAGATATGTGTCGTAGAAACCCTATTTTGACAAAATAACTTCACATGTTTGGCTTCATGTTACCGAAAGTTATAGAAGTTGTAGTAATATGCAACCAATTTCAAAAGGCTCCATAGGTTTTTATATTTATACTCACTTTGAATAGATATCTACGATTGGACAGAATAGAAAATAATGGAGACTTATTAACCCAACGTGTGGTTTTATCACATCTGTACATGAATATATCTGGCATATAGACTCCAAATCGTCAACAAATCAAGATGAACTATCCATCATAGCGAACCGTAACCTTTTTTTTTTTTGTACAGCATGATGCGGGAACCCCAGAGACATAAACCATAGTTTATGAAAACTATACGGTTAGTGTTCACCGAAAGAACTTAAAGCACCAAACGGTGGCAACAGTTATAAGAAGCATGTTTAAGTGTTCTGATCATGTATAACGAAATAAAAATGCATATCTGTACCACAAAAGGGAATGGCAAAACAAGCAGTTGTAGGGATTAAGATGGAGTAAGCACAACCTACCACTTTTGGCGCGGCTAATAACTCCAAATTGGTGCTGTCATCAAAATTGTCACGATTCACGACTGCCATCAGCATTATCACTACAGCACTCACAAATATCACCGCCCCAATTCGAGATGTGCTATAACAACAATATTCCTTACATCCTTTGTCAAATTTAACCAATTCTGTGTAAGGGACCTCCAACCGAATAAGCTACCAGTGAAGATTAGATGTCTTAGGGTCGGAAATGAGATCCTAGGGGCAATAGTGATGCAATTTTCCAGCTTTAGAGCCTTAAGAGCAGGACCGCCTGAGAAATCCAGCGCCAGCTCTTGCCTAACTCATACACTCTCAAGCTCCAAGGCTATCAAGTGCGCCGAGATGAGAGCGGCATCGGCAAGCTTCAAGAGGTCAAATTCAGTGTAGATAAGCATGAATGGCCCGAGCTTTTCACATCAACGCGTACCGGATCCACAGCTCGATGTAGCGGAACGGCTTATCACTCGTGTCTCCGATACAGTTTGTGAAGGAGATGTCACAGATGTGAGAGCGATCGGTCACGGAAAGCAGCAGCAGGTAGTTGACGAACTCGTTCATGTCCTCGGCGCTGACCCAACTATCCTCGGTGTCCGTGACGCCCAGCGCATGGGTGGACTCCCAAAGGTTGCGGCCACCGGAGGGAGAGCCCAGCCTGTTCCCGCCGCTCGGACCGGTGGTCTTGTTGCCCCTCTTGGCCTTGAGCCGCTGCGGTATTCCCACACACAGCGTGCGGCCGTGCTCTGGAGCGGGGTGAAGTTGTAAGGCAAGAGCACCAGGTAGATCGGAGACGACGGATCGAGTTCCCGATGCGTCGCCTCGCCTCAAAACTTCAATCGCCGGCCGCCACCGCTGGGGACAGAAGCCGGCCACCGGATGGCCGGAGAGAACCAGCGCCGCGCCGCCGTGCCGCCGTGCTTCGTCACTGTGATGTGGTCATGTGGTGTTCACTTGTGGGCCTTACAACCTAGGAAGCAGGCAAGTATTATTTCCAATTTAGGCCCACCGTCCACATGCAAATACTTGGCCGTTTTTATTTTTTTTTCAAGACATGTTTGATCGTCTGAGGCAAATTGAAGAAGCAAAGCTCTTGCGAGTTATTCATGTGAGCCTATAAAAACCAATAAGTTGTTTTGATATAGTCAAAAGTTTCCCCAAACAACAAATTGGTGTTACCCTCTTGAAGGTTGCTTATGGCAAGCGTCCGGCACGAATTAAGGCAGCAAAATGGATCTTCTTCAGCGCTGCTAGCTTAATTGGGTCCGTGAGTTGTTCGACCAGGTCATGGTTATTCATGCAGCAGACCGGAGGCTGAGCGGCGAGTTCGATCAGCGCCAACACGAGGTTGCGCGGGTACTGCAGCATGAACGAGTACCGCCAACTTTCCGCCAGATGAAACTGTCTACTCTTTGCTTCTCCTCAAAAACAGACAAAACACAAGCGGAATGTTGCAAGGAAGAAATTTGGAAACAGACTCCTTAGACATGTGATCTGTGCATCATCCAACACGTTACACGAGAAGACACTACCTCATCTCATCTCATCTCATCCTGAACGCAACTTTGCACAAGCACAAACATGTTCGGCAACAATTGTCTTGCTAGCACCAGGAACTCGTATGTGAACATGGTGCAAGGAGCGCGATCTGCAGCCCGTATGTGAACATGCTACGCGTTTCGGCGTCAACACATTGATTCCCCGTTCATGCGCAATTAACACCAAACACGAGTACATAGACTCTTCTTCTAAACCCCTAACAACCAGTTTGGAGAAAAATACTATTGACCTGCCAAAACCTATCCCGCCTGTGTGTCAACCGTTGATCTAAACCAACTCCGGAATGAAAACCGTCCGATTTCGAAGCGACGTGGACCCCCTGCCCAGATCGTCACGCAGACTAGGGCGAAAGGACCTTCACGAATTTCAGTTTGATCCGATTCTTGGCGGCGTCCAGGCGTTGTAGCAGGGCCGTGTGGTCGCCAGCGGTGTTGTTGCAGGGCCTTCATCGGCGAGCCGGTGACGAGGAGGATCTTCGGCTTGCCACGTGCCCGCCTGCGCCCACACGTGATCCAGTTCGTGGATCAAGGAACTTCGGCCTGCCTTCATTATTAACTAATCGAGTGTATTATGTTCCCCGGGGCGCCAATACTGTGGCATCAAGACCTTCAACGTCGATCCCAGCAGCAGGTACGTATTTCTCATGCCTTTACCTATTTCTGGTCTACCAGACAATACATTCATGTATGGGGTACATTCATGTCTGGTTGATTGGCTCCTGTCAGGTTGAACTCCGATGCTTGGTGGTGTAAACTCTAACAGTCGCAGTGATGGCCGGAAATGATGCAGTCGGCAAGGCCCTCTCTGAATATATTGTTTTAGCTCTCTCCGATGCAGTGATGCCGAGTCTCTCTGGATACCGTAGAATATATTGTTTTAGCATATGGGCATTGTCTGAATATTCAGTCTGAGATCATCAAAAGTTTTGTTTCCACCAAACATGAGCAGACTCTTATATTCTTCCCTTGAACACCCAAATGAGCTAACGCTGACAAGGGAAAAGGAATAAAGTGGAGTCACGGTGCCTGGTTGTTCTGATTTCCATTGTTTCTTCGTCTACGCACTGGAATCTACAGCTTTGTAACCTGCAGAATTTAACGTGAGCCTATGCGCAGTGTATTTACTTTCTTGCACAGCTTTCATTTATCGAAATCAAGGCCTTATACTCCTGCCGAAATTTTCTGTTCAGACGAATTCATTAGATCTGTTGCAGTGCTAAAACTACAGCTCACAACTTATTTTAAATGGTTTCGAACCAGTTTTGGAGGAACCAATCATAAAACACATACCATAACATTTCTATATGTCCAGCATTAAATTATTTTTGTTAGGACATATATTGCGTGTATACATGGATTAGGATAGACTGGATAGTACTATACAAATGTGTTGATTTAGATCGGTTAACTCTCGAAAGGATTGATGCTGGCGATTCTATAATTTTCTCCCTTGACGTTGGTCCCCCTTTTTTTGTTGCTTCGAGTATATGTTCATTTTAGTTTATTGATCAACGGATAAATTATTATAAGTTGTTAACCGAATACTTCTTATAGGTTCAGCATTGAAACTTGAACAGACTAAGCGAGGGCTTCCATAAGAACTGACAGTTTGTACAGGTTGGTTTTTTTCATTTTTGTCCACTTGCTATATATCCCCTGATTTTCCTTAGGAATGCCTCTATCATTGAATCTGTTTGATGCTACTGCACATTGTCATGTAACCAAAGGGTCAATGGTTCAATTATATATTCTTTACAAATGTCTTCGTTGTCTCTGAAAAATATGTGTTGCAACGGTTGTGTTACTACAATGCTAAGTACCTGATGGTTGCACACAGATAGCACTTCCAATTTTTGAGAGATTTCAGACATCATTTTATATATGTACATACTTCACAATGCTAAGTACCGATTTGTTTTGTACTGATTTCTTATGGTTAGTCCGTTATTATACAATGCAAACTACTGATTTCTAAGTATATTAGATGAGCCCGAGGATGATTTGGTTGCTAAGAGACGGGCACAGAGTAGAGAACGGTCCGCTTTACCTGAGTGGAAGAAGGCAGCTAAGCAGAATGAAAATAAAGCTCCAGGTATTTTTGAAAACAAAAGCAGTGCAGGAACATTATGTTTGCTGGTGTGTTTACAATTGATGCCTTCTGTTTTTTGTCCATAAGATTCAGGTGTGGTGGAAAACCAGTAGTTGGATTTGTTGAATAAACATATGTTAGGGTCCAGTCAAAGCAATCAGAAGTCGCGCAAACGCGGTTCTATGCTCGTACCAATATTTGATGATTTAAATAGAAAAAATTGGTACCTAAATGAAAGTTTTTGATTGTTTGATTAATCCAGGATTTGGAGATGTTATATCCTTGGAAAAAGACATACAAGATTTCCTCTGTATCTCAATGAAGCATGAGTTGAAAATTGTTTCAGAAGCATGTAGGGTTGTTCTTAATCAATTCAGTTGATGACAGTGTATTTTCTTGGAGTAGAGGAAAAGTAAGACACAATTTCTGCTGTGTACTTGAGTTCCTGTTGGAAAAATACTGCGAACGCGTGGCAAGCCGAAGTTTTTTATCATCATCATTTGTATTTGGTTAATTTCTCAAAGTGTCACAATGCTTTCAGTTATTCAATTTATATTTTTAATTTACCTATTTTTGCTAATTTGCAGATGTTTCACCATTCGTTCAGTGAGAGGTCCAGGTCCGCAGATGGTATTTATGAATTCAGAGGTCCGTTACCATATTTCTTTTGGCTTATTAATGATGAATCAATATAGTACTCAAATTACATTAACTGATCCCCATGACAGCTTGGCTTATCCATTTTTTCTGTGGTCTGGAAAGATAGCTCAAGTGCCCAAAAAAGTGCATTCAGGTGTTGCTAACTTATTTCGTTACCTGAACCTGTATTGTTACTGAAAAATATCTGATGGTTTCCCATGTATTCTCTACTACCTTTTTTTGATAAATGCTTCCAACTCATGTGAACTCTATTCCATTATATTTTCAAAAAAGGGTTTTCTCTGATTGACCAGAGCGTATCTTTTTTTTTTAACTGATTGTTGATACTCTGATATGCTCCATAGAGATCGATCCATTTATCTTGACATAAATGACTGAATATACGAATCTTAAAGGCATGGTCCCATTCATAGCTTCTGATTTGTAATACAACATTGTATATTTTTTTTTTAAAACACGGTCACATATCTATTTTGATGTAGGGATCAAAGAGAAAAGTTATGGCCTGGAAATCAAACAACAATTCCTTGATGTAGCTTCCTTTCATCTTCAGAAATACAACAAGCATGGTATATACCAAGGTTATATATTCTCACATGCCGATTTTAATGCAATATATGTTTCATCTTATTTGGGCAAAATAGTTGCTAGATTTCGGGTAGTATTCTGGTGAGTGATATCCAAAAAGATTTTTACATGTTACCTTGAAAGGCACATCAGCAGATGAGAAAACTCAGCAGTAACCATGGAATGTGTAGTGCCCATGGAATTTTGTTATCGTTTTAGTTTTTCCATTGCCACTGGCATGTAGCTCCAACAAAGTCACTCTTCTTCAAGTAAAAAAAAAAATCACTAGATGGCCTAATGTTCCTTGCTGTGTCCACCCCTTTATCAGAGAACGTTTTCTTTTGCAGTGACAATTGCCATTCATATTCCAGCTCTTTATACTATACATTTTAATGGTTCTGGACTCTGGAGAACAAATTATGAGCTTTTTTCTCTAACACTACAAAATTTGAGGTGCCATTTAGTTGCTTCATCTTTTAGTACAGTGCATGGGATGTATTCTCTGTACCAGCTTGATACTTATTTTCTTTTCTTCTCAAAGAAAGGCCAAGCCATCAAAGTAACTGTAACTGTAAAGCTATTTCTATGTGTTGGTTCCTAGGGTGAGATCGAGAACAGGTAATGTATTATTGCCATAGATTATATACATGTCATCATTATTCATCTGCTTGAGATGACAATGTGTCAACTTGATTTTTTTTTTTTTGCTGGCGATACTTGCTATTTTACTCTGAAGATTTAAGCTTTTTTTTTTAGGTGAAATACAATAGGGGAAGCCCCTACTGTGGTAAGAATATTTATATAAAAGTAAAGAAAGAACTGTACAGTCAGCTAAAAGCTGAGAATAAAAACAGAAAGGGCTTTTCTTGTTACAAGTGATTATTATTTTCCTTGTCAGTGATGACATTTACAGCGTCAGCATTGAGTACCTATGCAACCGTACGGGAAAGACTATCGCCGAGGCAAGGTACGTAAAGGCCCCTTGATGCCAAACGCTCTCACTTTTGCCCGCTTTGCCACCATAGTTGCCAAGTAAACTCACTTGGCAAGGTGTCAAAATATTTGCAGGCAGCAGCTGGAGGAGCTTGAAGCAGTGGGAGACGTTTACAGCACAGTCGACAATGACCACTTCAAAGCGACATGACACCGCCGCCTGCAACTGGAACGCTTACGCCAGATTTTGCAAGCTACAGCTGTACTAGTCACCTGCACAAGTTACCATGAATGATATTAGTCCATTGTACTAAGCTGCAGGGCTAGTCACTCAAGATATAACCATTCATGTAATTCGAAGTTAACATTTCGTATTTTTAGTAACAAAAAAAAGATGTCACCGTTTGTGATGTAGACATTTCGTATTATTAGTAATTGAGACAAATCCACTACTAGCAGGGTTGTGCACAACGGTTTAGCATTTGTGCTGGAACAAGTTCAGAACCACCAGGTTACGAACGCACAAGAACGAGGGCCGTCACCGTCGATGTAACCATTTTCATTTCATTTGTAACTAAAGAAAGCAACGACCACACATCAACGCCCTTATCCTCTCGACATATAGTTTTCTCGTCTATCTTTTGACGCCATGGCAGATGTTGGCTGCAGCGAAAAGCCCGTAACGCGTCGACCAGTCAGTCTCTTCGCATTTTCCCAACGCAGAGCTGCACGCCTCCCTGTACGTGCCTTCAAGAGCTGCTGCAGTATCCCTGCAGCAGTGCACAAAATCTACGGATACCTGGCCAGCATTGGCCTGGATAGCACGCGAATCCAACTTATTAATGCACAAGGGAAGGAAAACGCAGCTGCCACCGGTGCAGTGTCGGAGCCCGGAGCTCAAGGACCATTAAACAGTTCGGCGCAGAGCAGGCATTGAAGCGAGTCTTGCTCCTCTCCTCCCTCCCATAGCAGAATATATGCCAACCATTCAACACCCAAAACGCATACCTCCAGTTGTCCCAACCGCCTCTGTCCGGCCAAGAAGGGAAATAGCGACGCAGCATACAACCATCCGTTGGCCATGGAAGGAAAGGAGGTAAGCAAGATTTCCACTAATCATTCATCCTACCTCCACTCACTCCTCCTTTGAGCCAACCTGATTTGGTTCGCAACATTCCAACGCACAGGCTAGCAGCGTACCACCACTAGGTGAAGGAGGAAGTCAACCACCGCAGACGCAGCCGCACTGGGGAAGCTCCTCATTCCTGCACGGCCTCTTCCCGGAGATCGAAGGAAACATAGGCGATTTCCTCAGAGGCATAGAGGGTATTGCATCCGACGAGGTAGCAGTGAGCCAAATCCATGTAGAGGACTACCTGCTGTCGCAAGAGGCGGACATGGGCTCGGTCCCGGGTACATATCTGCAGAAAGAAGATATTCACGTAAGCCGATCACTTCCTGATTTCTTGTAATAACTTCCTTCTCTTCATTCCATTTCTTCCTTCATATAACATAGCATCCGCCAACACTTAAGCCGATCACTTCCTGATTTCTTGCTAAAAAATATGAGGAATACCCTGATTTCTTCCTCATATGAGGAATACCCTGATTTCTTGCTAAAAAATATGAGGAAGAATTCCTCATATTTTTTAGCAAGAAATCAGGAAGTGATCGGCTTAAGTGTTGGCGGATGCTATGTTATATGAAGGAAGAAATGGAATGAACAGAAGGAAGTTATTACAAGAAATCAGGAAGTGATCGGCTTACGTGAATATCTTCTTTCTGCAGATTTGTACCCAGGACCGAGCCCATGTCCGCCTCTTGCGACAGCAGGTAGTCCTCTACACGGATTTGGCTCACTCCTACCTCGTCGGATGCAATACCCTCTATGCCTCTGAAGAAATCGTCTATGTTTCCTTCGATCTCTGGGAAGAGGCCGTGCAGGAATGAGGAGCTTCCCCAGTGCGGCTGCGTCTGCGGTGGTTGACTTCCTCCTTCGCCTAGTAGTGGTACGCTGCTAGCCAATCGTTGGAATGTTGCGAACCAAATCAGGTTGGCTCAAAGGAGGAGTGAGTGGAGGTAGGATGAATGATTAGTGGAAATCTTGCTTACCTCCTTTCCTTCCATGGCCAACGGATGGTTGTACGCTGCGTCGCTCTTTCCCTTCTTGGCCGGACAGAGGCGGTTGGGACAACTGGAGGTATGCGTTTTGGATGTTGAATGGTTGGCATATATTCTGCTATGGGAGGGAGGAGAGAAGCAAGACTCGCTTCAATGCCTGCTCTGCGCCGAACTGTCCGGGCTCCGACACTGCACCGGTGGCAGCTGCGTTTTCCTTCCCTTGTGCATTAATAAGCTGGGGTCGCATGCTATCCAGGCCAATGCTGGCCAGGTATCCGTAGATTTTGTGCACTGCTGCAAGGATACTGCAGCAGCTCTTGAAGGCACGTACAGGGAGGCGTGCAGCTCTGCGTTGGGAAAATGCGAAGAGACTGACTGGTCGACGCGTTACGGGCTTTTCGCTGCAGCCTACATCTGCCATGGCGTCAAAAGATAGACGAGAAAACTGTATGTCGAGAGGATAAGGGCGTTGATGTGTGGTCGTTGCTTTCTTTTAGTTACAACTGAAATGAAAATGGTTACATCGACGGTGACGGCCCTCGCTCTTGTGCGTTCGTAACCTGGTGGTTCTGAACTTGTTCCAGCACAAATGCTAAACCGTTGTGCACAACCCTGCTAGTAGTGGATTTGTCTCAATTACTAATAATACGAAATGTCTACATCACAAACGGTGACATCTTTTTTTTGTTACTAAAAATACGAAATGTTAACTTCGAATTACATGAATGGAAAAAGACATATATCTTGAGTGACTAGCCCCGCAGCTTAGTACAATGGACTAATATCATTCATGGTAACTTGTGCAGGTGACTAGTACAGCTGTAGCTTGCAAAATCTGGCGTAAGCGTTCCAGTTGCAGGCGGCGGTGTCATGTCGCTTTGAAGTGGTCATTGTCGACTGTGCTGTAAACGTCTCCCACTGCTTCAAGCTCCTCCAGCTGCTGCCTGCAAATATTTTGACAGCTTGCCAAGTGAGTTTACGGTTGGCAACTATGGTGGCAAAGCGGGCAAAAGTGAGAGCGTTTGGCATCAAGGGGCCTTTACGTACCTTGCCTCGGCGATGGTCTTTCCCGTACGGTTGCATAGGTACTCAATGCTGACGCCGTAAATGTCATCACTGACAAGGAAAATAATAATCACTTGTAACAAGAAAAGCCCTTTCTGTTTTTATTCTCAGCTTTTAGCTGACTGTACAGTTCTTTCTTTACTTTTATATAAATATTCTTACCACATTAGGGGCTTCCCCTATTGTATTTCACCTCAAAAAAAAAAGCTTAAATCTTCAGAGTAAAATAGCAAGTATCGCCAGCAAAAAAAAAAATCAAGTTGACACATTGTCATCTCAAGCAGATGAATAATGATGACATGTATATAATCTATGGCAATAATACATTACCTGTTCTCGATCTCACCCTAGGAACCAACTTCGGCACATAGAAATAGCTTTACAGTTACAGTTACTTTGATGGCTTGGCCTTTCTTTGAGAAGAAAAGAAAATAAGTATCAAGCTGGTACAGAGAATACATCCCATGCACTGTACTAAAAGATGAAGCAACTAAATGGCACCTCAAATTTTGTAGTGTTCGAGAAAAAAGCTCATAATTTGTTCTCCAGAGTCCAGAACCATTAAAATGTATAGTATAAAGAGCTGGAATATGAATGGCAATTGTCACTGCAAAAGAAAACGTTCTCTGATAAAGGGGTGGACACAGCAAGGAACATTAGGCCATCTAGTGATTTTTTTTTTTTTTTACTTGAAGAAGAGTGACTTTTTTGGAGCTACATGCCAGTGGCAATGGAAAAACTAAAACGATAACAAAATTCCATGGGCACTACACATTTCATGGTTACTGCTAAGTTCTCTCATCTGCTGATGTGCCTTTCAAGGTAACATGTAAAAATCTTTTTGGATATCGCTCACCAGAATACTACCCGAAATCTAGCAACTATTTTGCCCAAATAAGATGAAACATATATTGCATTAAAATCGGCATGTGAGAATATATAACCTTGGTATATACCATGCTTGTTGT
Organism: Eragrostis nindensis; assembly: GCA_012490785.1. Taxonomy (NCBI): domain Eukaryota; kingdom Viridiplantae; phylum Streptophyta; class Magnoliopsida; order Poales; family Poaceae; genus Eragrostis; species Eragrostis nindensis. Next base: position 118,688 of record JAAXCT010000030.1, on the reverse strand, counting down.
ATTTCTGAAGATGAAAGGAAGCTACATCAAGGAATTGTTGTTTGATTTCCAGGCCATAACTTTTCTCTTTGATCCCTACATCAAAATAGATATGTTGCCGTGTTTTAAAAAAAATATACAATGTTGTATTACAAATCAGAAGCTATGAATGGGACCATGCCTTTAAGATTCGTATATTCAGTCATTTATGTCAAGATAAATGGATCGATCTCTATGGAGCATATCAGAGTATCAACAATCAGTTAAAAAAAAAAGATACGCTCTGGTCAATCAGAGAAAACCCTTTTTTGAAAATATAATGGAATAGAGTTCACATGAGTTGGAAGCATTTATCAAAAAAAGGTAGTAGAGAATACATGGGAAACCATCAGATATTTTTCAGTAACAATACAGGTTCAGGTAACGAAATAAGTTAGCAACACCTGAATGCACTTTTTTGGGCACTTGAGCTATCTTTCCAGACCACAGAAAAAATGGATAAGCCAAGCTGTCATGGGGATCAGTTAATGTAATTTGAGTACTATATTGATTCATCATTAATAAGCCAAAAAGAAATATGGTAACGGACCTCTGAATTCATAAATACCATCTGCGGACCTGGACCTCTCACTGAACGAATGGTGAAACATCTGCAAATTAGCAAAAATAGGTTAATTAAAAATATAAATTGAATAACTGAAAGTATTGTGACACTTTGAGAAATTAACCAAATACAATTGATGATGATAAAAAACTTCGGCTTGCCACGCGTTTGCAGTATTTTTCCAACAGGAACTCAAGTACACAGCAGAAATTGTGTCTTACTTTTCCTCTACTCCAAGAAAATACACTGTCATCAACTGAATTGATTAAGAACAACCCTACATGCTTCTGAAACAATTTTCAACTCATGCTTCATTGAGATACAGAGGAAATCTTGTATGTCTTTTTCCAAGGATATAACATCTCCAAATCCTGGATTAATCAAACAACCAAAAACTTTCATTTAGGTACCAATTTTTTCTATTTAAATCATCAAATATTGGTACGAGCATAGAACCGCGTTTGCGCGACTTCTGAGTGCTTTGACTGGACCCTAACATATGTTTATTCAACAAATCCAACTACTGGTTTTCCACCACACCTGAATCTTATGGACAAAAAACAGAAGGCATCAATTGTAAACACACCAGCAAACATAATGTTCCTGCACGGCATCTGTTTTCAAAAAATACCTGGAGCTTTATTTTCATTCTGCTTGGCTGCCTTCTTCCACTCAGGTAAAGCTTGGACCGTTCTCTACTCTGTGCCCGTCTCTTAGCAACCAAATCATCCTCGGGCTCATCTAATATACTTAGAAATCAGTAGTTTGCATTGTATAATAACGGACTAACCACAAGAAATCAGTACAAAACAAATCGGTACTTAGCATTGTGAAATATGTACATATATAAAATGATGTCTGAAATCTCTCAAAAATTGGAAGTGCTATCTGTGTGCAACCATCAGGTACTTAGCATTGTAGTAACACAACCGTCGCAACACATATTTTTCAGAGACAACGAAGACATTTGTAAAGAATATATAATTGAACCATTGACCCTTTGGTTACATGACAATGTGCAGTAGCATCAAACAGATTCAATGATAGAGGCATCCCTAAGGAAAATCAGGGGATATATAGCAAGTGGACAAAAATGAAAAAACCAACCTGTACAAACTGTCAGTTCTTATGGAAGCCCTCCCTTAGTCTCTTCAAGTTTCAATGCTGAACCTATAAGAAGTATTCAGTTAACAACTTATAATAATTTATCCGTTGATCAATAAACTAAAATGAACATATACTCGAAGCAACAAAAAAAGGGGGACCAACGTCAAGGGAGAAAATTATAGAATCGCCAGCATCAATCCTTTCGAGAGTTAACCGATCTAAATCAACACATTTGTATAGTACTATCCAGTCTATCCTAATCCATGTATACACGCAATATATGTCCTAACAAAAATAATTTAATGCTGGACATATAGAAATGTTATGGTATGTGTTTTATGATTGGTTCCTCCAAAACTGGTTCGAAACCATTTAAAATAAGTTGTGAGCTTAGCACTGCAACAGATCTAATGAATTCGTCCGAACAGAAAATTTCGGCAGGAGTATAAGGCCTTGATTTCGATAAATGAAAGCTGTGCAAGAAAGTAAATACACTGCGCATAGGCTCACGTTAAACTCTGCAGATACGATAGCTGCCGCCTCCCCAGTAATCTTGCTTGTTTCGCCTAATAAAATAATCTTCCATGTTCGATTATTGTTCTGATGGAATTTCTTGAATGCTGGTTCGTCACAGTAAGGTATCATTAATCCGTGCTCCTGCTGGAGTAAGATTTTGTTCCATTTTTTTTAGGTACTGCAGTTTTGGTTCTTCGTTTCTTTTATCCAAACATGGTTTGAACTGCGTGGTTTTGAACAACTTGACTGCTGATGAAAACATCGCAACTCCAACTCTTATTGTCCTGAAGACCTCAATTGGTGCTCAGTACGAGGTAATCTTGTTTTGGTTGATGGATTTGGGTCGTTTTCAACTTCTAATTCATAGTTAGTACAAGGTAATCTTGTTTTGGTTGATGGATTTCTGATTCATGTGTTTTTGGTACCTCCTACAATATCCTCAATGATGATGCAGGCAATATATTTTTGGTGCGTGTGGTATAATGCAATGAAGATCCCACCAGCTTAATTGGTCAGAATCTGGGTGCCTGCTACGCTTTTTGCTATCGTTGGCATCATGCTATCTGTAGGTAAGTCTTTGGTGCCTGCGGCCCTCTTGTCAGCTTGCTTGCCTGCTGCTTGTTTGCTTGCTTCCGTGAACTTGTTAATTTATATATATTGTCTATTCATTCGTTGAAAAGCTCGTTAATCTCCAAGTTTTATCATCACTTATGTTAGATATCAATGCACATTCTAAGTTAAACACAGTTTTGCGTAAATGGAGCAACATTTCTTTTCTTAGCTGTCAGATTATTCAGTATATCAGTTGAAGTTATTCACCATATAATTTATTTTCATGTGTACCATCCACTACTGGAAACGCGAATATTCCTGTGTGCCAAAAACCGACAGGAAAATAGCGAAAACCGACAGGAATAATTTTCCTGACGGTGAACCCTCAGGGAATAACCGCCAGGAATATGACGACAGGGAAATGTTTTTCCCCTGTAGGTTGGCCGTCAGGAAAACTTTTCCTGACGGCTCTTTCTGTGTGCCTGCACACAGGAAAATTCCGAATCGTCGGGTTTGTATTTCATTTCCCTGTGCTGATGAACCGACAGGAAAATCGATATAACCGTCAAGAAAATAGACAGGGAAATAAAGTAAAACCCAACAGAAAAATAGAAGCTGCCGACAGGGAAATACAAGGAAAACCGACAGGAAAATCATGCATCCTTCCAAGTTCAACCGACAGGGAAATGATCATATGGCCGTCAGGAAAATTAGCTTCAGATCACAATCACAAAATTAATAATGAAATGTCTCATTTCAATCACAGATCACAGTTCAGATCACACACAACAGATTTCTAAATATTGTGGCTGTAGCACATCCATTTATCATTACATGTCACATACAACACCACCAAAAGCCCAGCAACTAAACATTTGTAGGTCACATGGAAACCCAAAAGAAGCTGCCACATAAGCCAAAAGTTCAGCAGGTCAGGAAAAGTAGTCACATCACTACATTCTCCTGAGGTGGCTGCTCCAACTGTTGTTAGCAAAAGGAGTCACAACACTCCAACTGTTGGACGGCTGCTTCAACTGTTGATGTTGATATTTGATCTGTCAAGGTTCTCACCTCCATGTCCATCACTTGAAATGTTGTTGTTAGTGGATTCCGAGCCAGCATGAGAAGAACCAGTGACCTGCATGCAAATGATATTCATATCAGCATGGTAAAATGGCTAAGAGCTTTCTGATCTTCACTTTTGAATCCATACTTATCCATTGATATCAACAAAATTTCAGTTTTCTAATTCAAACGGTATTGGAATGAGAGCATAATATGTTACTTTATGATGTGACATATACAATAGTGAAGTAGTAGGCAAGGTAGTATATACTCACATTTGCTGTGGCAGCCGATAGACGCTGCAACACTGCTTCTGGTATGTCCTTTCCTAAGTCTCGATACAGCCCCTGCAGATATGGAAAAAACTCATCATTGCGAATATTACCCAACATAAAATCATATGTAATGCAAAGAAAAAAAACTTATGGACATTATTTTAGGCATGTACCAATAGCAAATCAGTAGTAAGTTGCTGCTGCTCTTGTTGCATTGCATTCTCACGGCTTTCCTGAGTCAGCCTTGCACATTCACGACGTAAGTGTGCATTTTCTCGAGCCATGCTTTGCAAAGACATTGAATTTGATGGACGCACACTTTTTTCCTTTGCGGCTGCCCTGACATCAGCCGCCCTAACAGCACCGTTGGCTATGGCTAAACGACCATGAGGTGTGCCCCCAGAGATGTCATACAATACCGGCCCATTCACCACTTGCTCTTGCTCCAGCTCCTGCTCTCCCTCTTCCAATTCTTCGTGCTCTTCACCCTCATGTTCTGGATGTGCAGCCCTCCTAACACCTGTAATATAGTCATCCTACAAACCAGCCCGATTAATCAAGTAGAGTAGAGCCATGTAAAATGACAGTATGACAACATGCAAAAGAGCATGCGTACCATGCGCTTCTGTGCTTTGCAGCTCCTGACTGGACCACTATTACCACTGCTATCCACATTTCTCATGCCAGATTTCATCACAGCAAATGTATTAATTAGGGTTGCTTTCTCTGGTCCATATTTAAATGCCTATATAAGCAAAAATGAAAGTTTTAAGGGCTGGTGTATTAAGACAGAACTTGTCATGTTATATATTTGAATGTTACGCTACTGAATGCAAAAGCATACCAGAACTTGTCGTGTCTCTGAAAATGGTCTAGAGCCTCCACGGTTTTGAGCTGGGTCTTCACAACTCAAGCGACATTCCTGACCTCTTTTCCTTTTCAGCTTGAACTCAGTTGTGCACCAATAACGACAGATGTAGGGCCACACCTCATCATTGCACCACTTCAGCTGGCCTATCTTGTATTCCTCATAGCTAAGCTCTATTGGGCGGGCTTGTTTATCTTTCAATGTCTGGCCGAATTTCTTACGATAGTATTTCTTTACAGAATCCACACGACCTTGATACACCATGTCCCTCACCCTTTTCCTCAAATAATTGTCAAGAACACCGTCTGCCTCTGGTTTGTCTTCATTCCTTACCTCAAACAAGCGCTGCAGGTGTAAGAGAAATTAGCTATTATATCATTTCTAAATCAATTATAAGCACTAAATGAACACATGTTACTCACCCAAAATTCAGAGAGCACACGATCTCCATTTGTCATGCCCAAATCATCCTCAGTTATAAAATAATCAGCCCACTCCAGAGCTGGACGCTTCCTAAGGACTACACCATCTCGATCCGTGTCCTCAACCAAGCCTGGGTATTCTCGCCTAAGAATGACCCCAACCTGAGTGTTGTACTTGTAAGGGGGCTTGTAGTTAACATAATTGAATTGCCTGCACAAAATATATCAGAGGATGAAGAAAAAGTTTCAAAGACTTAAAGTAACAAAGTGAATACGGCAATCAGATGAAAATTTCTTATACTCACAAGTCACCACTTGGTTCAAGAGCCACCTTGGTACCTCGCACAGGCACGGCCAATTTTGTTTGCGACTCTGGCTTCCTTCCTCTATTTGTGGCTGTTGACACTTCTTCGGAAGGTGCATCTTCTTCTTCTTCTTCAGAAGGTGCATCTTCTTCCTCTGTATGTGGCTGTTGACTCTTCTGCAGTCCGACCCTGGTTCTTTGTGAGGCTTCCTCATGAGTGTCAGCATGTGTAGGAGGACTCGGTTGGGAGACACTCCTGCCACCTGCCCGGACGCTACGAGTGTGACGAATTCCACAAGGCATCTGCAAAATGACATCATTAATGTTAACTCCAAAATAACTCCAGATTAAGTATTCAGGCAAAATTACAAAACTGAATATATCAAGATTTAGAGACGTAGCAGGATAATTGAACAGCAGGAAATAATAAGAATAGCACAGATCATATAAAGTACATCAAGAAATTCACGAAACACCAAACATGTTCAGATTGAATAGTAATACAACTGGCAACATAAAGGATCCGAAAATAGTTCCAGATTTACTAATAAAACTAATACAACAGTTCAGAAATCATTTGGATCATAAAACACTTCATCCCCTTCGTCAATTTCATCATCTTCGTCTGCGCTAGCATCCTCTTCCTCTGTTAATCTCATCCGACTCCAATGAAGTTATTGAGTCCAAGGCATCTGTTAAATCAATAACAAATGTGCCATCCAGTCCATTCTCTTGATAGACATCTTGTCTTGGTCCTTCTGGAGATGACTCAATATTGCTGCCATCTAGAGGTACACATCCATGTGGAGCAACCGTGTACACAACCCACCATGGAGAAAGATCCCGATTTGCACATGGGTAAGGTAGATAATACACTTGAGTTACTTGACTAGCCATCACAAATGGGTCAAAGTTTGCTAATCTTGATGTATGCTTAATCTCTACCAAGCCTAGGTCTTCAGTACGCCTCAATCCATTGGGTGTTGGATCAAACCAGCGGCAATAAAATAGAACCAATTCCAGTTTCAGACTACCTTCCCATTTAATTTTTATGATGTCCTCTATGACACCATAATACTCAATTGCATTGTTGCTCTCATCATAAGAAGTTACACAAACACCACTGTTGACGGTTGTCAACCCTGGTTTTCCACTCTCATATTTCTCAGAACGAAACCTATATCCATTGACATCATAACACCCATAGGAAGTAACTCGAGTGCAAAAACCATAAGAGATTTGGCGAAGAGCATTGTGGATGCTAGCAGATTTCATGCACTGAAAAAAAATAAGGTTCCATGTTAACTATTTATCTTTCATAGTTGAACATGCAAGTACTATAAAGTGTTTAAGAATATTACTTGGTTTCTGAACCAATCAAAAAAATTGGGCCCAGATTGTATGCCACGACCATTTTTCCGGCCATGTAACCTCAAATCACGAAGTTGCTGTTCACTTGGAGAAAGACGACTCTTCCACTGCTCTTTATCAAATTTTCTACACAAACAGAAGTACTTTAAGCCTACATGTTAAAGTATCCATTAAAATATAATGTGTTCATCATGTTGTTTAAAGAACATACGTGAAGAAATCATCCATCTCAGGTATGTTTGTTAGTATGTACAGGAAAGCAGCCTTGTACTCCTGTTTGGAGAGCTCAAGGGTACCCCTTGGGCTGATGCATCGACCAGGGCATTGAAAAATTTCAAGGTCACATGGACTTTCAAAAGTACATGCACCATCATCATATCGAGGCATCTTGTTCTTGATAGAAGGAGCAGTGGATTTAAAATATAAAGAGAGATGATTTGTAGCTTCTTCTATCAGAAATGCCTCAACTATACCAGCTTCAATACGCGCCCTATTTCTTACTTTCTTCCTGAGTTTTTGGATAAACCTACAAAGTGAGAGCAACATATTACATAACGCTAAACTATGGATTGTGAGCTTTAATGCTACACAACAGATATCAGATTTGCATACCTCTCATATGCATAATTCCAACGGGCTAGAACAGGCCCTCCCAACCGCGCCTCGTAAGGTAGATGTATGATAAGATGTTGCATTGGATTGAAGAAAGCAGGAGGAAATATTTTCTCCAATTTGCAAAGAAGCACTACAACATTCTCTTCTAAAGAGCGAAGAACATCTTTGCTAAGCTCTTTGGCACACAACTGCCGATAGAAGAAACTGAGTTCAGCCAAACAACGCCATATATTATCTGGCAGAAATCCACGAAAGACAGCAGGAAGCAACCGTTCCATAAAGATGTGATAGTCATGACTTTTCCATCCAAACATTTTCCTCTGCAGCAAGTTAGCACCACGCCTTAAATTTGCTGCATATGCATCAGGAAACTTCAAATCTTGGAACCATCGAAGGATGATTGCCTTGTCATGTTTGCTAACACAGAATGGAGCTCTTGGTTTGTCCCAGCGACCATTGGGCTTTTCCACCAAATGTAATGAAGGACGGTTACAGATCAAAGCTAAATCTAGCCGGGCTTTCACATTATCTTTGGTCTTATCTGGTACATCAAAGCATGTGTTCCATACAGCTTCACCCATATTCTTTTCATTGTGCATCAAATCAATGTTGTGTGGAAGCAGTAGCTTTTTGAAGTATGGAAGTTGTCTAAAACAACACACAAAAATCCAATTGTGCAATTTACCATAGTTATCAGTATCACCAGCAAATTTGGTCACTTCAGCTTGAATTTCCTCCCCTGTTAAGCGCCTTGGTGGCTCATCAAACACCTTTGTGTTCTTACGAAACGCATTGGCTTGTTTTCTAAAAGGATGATCTTTAGGAAGGAAGCGCCTATGACAGTCAAACCAGCAAGGCTTACGACCATGGGCGAGTCTGAAACCTCGACAACCATATCCATATGGGCATGACAATTTACCATGAGTGCTCCAACCAGAAAAATCACCATAAGCTCTGAAGTCATGTACAGACCAGAGGTAAATTGCCCTCATGTTGAAGTTTTGCTTGAGAGAAGCATCCCATGTTTCAACCCCTTCCCATAGTTTTAGTAATTCATCAACTAAGGGCTGCATGAGAATGTTTAGTTTTTTGCCAGGATGCTCAGGTCCAGGAACAATTAGTAAGAGAAAAATGTACTCAGGCCTTAAGAGTGTGCCAGGGGGGAGATTTAAGGGGGTCACAAAAACCGGCCAACATGAGTAACCAGCACAAGTATTATCGAATGGTTGGAAACCATCAGTTGCTACAGAAAGTCGCACATTTCTCTTATCTGCAAAATCTGGAAAGTCCTTATCAAATTGCTGCCAAGCTTCACCATCACAAGGGTGTACCATCTTGCCACTTGTAGATGGAGCATGTGAACGCATTAGCTTGGCTGTTTGTTCATGTGCATACAGCCGTTGAAGCCTATCCGTTATGGGAAGGTAACGTAAAACCTTGCGTGGAACTTTACTTCGGCCTTCCTCATAACGGTTTTCATTACAAAAGTCACATTTTTCTTTATTCTCATTTTCTTTGTAGAAAAGCATACAATTGTTATAACAAACATCAATCTTCACATACGGCATACCAAGACCCTCTAGCAACTTTCTTGACTGGTAGAAATCATTTGGTAACTTAGAATCTGGAGGAAGGAGCTCATGTATTACCCCTAAGATGTCATCATATTCTGCTATCGACATGTTGTAGCGTGACTTCATTGAAAGCAGGCGAGCAATAGCAGACAAAGATGAGTGTGTTGTATTATCATGCACCAATTCATCTGCACTAGCAACCATCCTATAGAAAGCTTTGGCATATGCTGTTGGTTCATCTTCTATTGCAGGTGGATGGTGACCAGCTAGATCAATCAACATTTGGTCCATCTGGTCAGTCTCATCAAAACCCTCTATGTTTGTTGTCCTATCACACTCATCATGCCTACCAAACCTCTCACCATGCTCTGTCCATGTTTCATAACCTTCCCTGAAACCATGCTTACACAAGTGCAGCTCTATAGTATTCCTTGTATGCCAAAAGTAGTTGCGGCATATTGCACAAGGGCACTTAATGGTATTATTTTTAGCAACACCCGGAAACGAAAATGCATGATTCAAGAACTGAGTGGTTTGATCAATCCATTCATTAGAGGGAGCTTTGCCACGGTGCCAACCATTATACATCCATGTGCGTTGTGACATTTCAAAACTATAGCACACACAAAAAAAAAACAAAAAAAAAAACAGGTTCACACAAATGCACATATACCAGAGCAGTCAGTTAAGATAATGTGCAACACCATATCTCATAAAATGGTCAGAAAAAGAAGATGAGATATACCTTCGGTCAGCAAGGATAATCTCTAGTCTTCAAATTGCAGTGCACTTTCCTAGACTCAGGTGGTCCTTCTGCAGCACCAATTCACTGCGATACATGGACAGCAGGAATAAATAATTATTGAAATCAAAACTACTACGATATTTGAGCAAAGCATTGCAATTGTATATTACAAGTAGCTTATGCAATTCAGATTCTAAGCTAAACAAGAGTACCAGATTCTAAACTAAGGAATCCTAAGTTAATTACCAGATCCAGATGTATCTCCTGCTCCTTCTCACGCTGACAAACTTTGCTTTTCTCCCGGTGTACTGACAGGAAAGCAAGGGGTAAGAAGTAATCACCAAAACAGAGAAGCGGGCGCAGGCTTTCCTGAGATTAATTACCACAACTACCTTCTCAAATCAGAGTGGCAGACAGAGGAGCGGGCGCACAAGCTTGCAAAGGTTTGGGGCCGAATGGGTTCTTCCTCCAGAGATGCTCAACCTTGCAGATCAGGCCAGCAGAGCCGCCGCCGCCGTGGCCAAGCTCAGGCGGCCAGGCCCGAGCGGCAGGGACGGCGGCGCGGCAAGAGTGTAGGGGGCGTAGGCAGGCCGGCGCACGGAGGATCCAGCACGGGACGGCGAGAGCAGCAAGGAGGCCGGCGTGTGCCGCGACCGGCTGGGGATGGCGGCTCGGAGTCACACTGGCAGCAAGAACGGCGGGAGCGGATGTGGAAGGCGGCTGGAGAGAATTGGGGATTTCAGGCTGCTGTGAGGAGAAAAGGGCTTTAGGGATTCGGCAACGCAGTGGGACCCACGCTTCAGGGACACAATGGGGAAAAATTTTACGCGGGCGAGCAGCAGGAGATGCGCGCGAAACAAAAGACGGTCGGCGCAGCAATGTTTTCACTGATTCCCTGTGTGCCTTTATCCTGTGTGTTTTGAAGAAACTGTCAGATTTATCGATATTTTCCTGTGAGGGATTCGCAAGCCGTCAAAGTAACAAGTATTTTCCTGTGCGTCTGAGACATACTCACAGGAAAACTCGTTTGCCTGTGTGTTATCACGTCCCGCACAGGGAAACATCCTTTTTTCCTGTGTGTCCCGTAAAAACCGTCAGATTAAATGGTGGCCGTCAGGAATATTCGAGTTTCCAGTAGTGATCCTGAAGATAGTTCACTGAAAATATATTGGTCGGTAAAACAAAATTACTTGGATATTTCTCTGCTTAGATCAGGATTTCAGGACTCAAACAAATAAATAAATAATGGTTTTGTGAATATTAGATAGGCTGCCTACAAACACATGGGTCGACAGGCAGGGCAGCTTGGGGCCGATTAGTAATTTGTAGTCTAGATTTTGCATTATAAATAGAATCATTGTTAACTGGTGTGTTGGTAAATTGTGATTCCATGAGCATATCAGTAAACCATGGCCATTTCCAAGATGGCCTGCTATATGTAAAGGTAGTTGCAGTAGTGTCAGCTTCACGGTACGTACAGGTACATGCCGGTCCCAAAATTGAACGAAATTATAAGAAACACTCCTTGCTTTCTGTGATCTAATCATGCAACAATCAAGTTTTTATATTTTTTATATTCTGAACCACAGATTACACAAATATAGAATGTTTGTAGTTTCTTCATAGAAGAAAGATATAGAATTAGGTTCTAATGATCTTTCTGTAACTACGGTTCACTTACACTTCGTTTTAGCATTTACAATCACAAGCTCAATATGCGATTAATTATTAGCATATGATTGGTTTGTTGCAGGTATAACTATGCTCATTTCAAGACATTGTGTAACAAATATTTATTTTGGGCATCCGATCGATTCTTTTTTTCCTGTCAGGTCTTTAGTGTTGTGGAGACAGTGGGTTGCATGAAGATGGAAGGTTGGTTTCTTTGCATCGTTCAAGTACAAGGAGCTCATCCGAGCTAAATGGTCAGTATTTGAATAACTAATAACATCCTTTGTGTTCTTATGTTGTGACTGGACTTTGCTTTAGTCACTGGACTAATAGTCATCGAACTACAATTGTATTAATACAAATTTAGGCATCTGGTTTCAACCCAAAAAGTTACAAATTTTAGCCATCTGGTTTAGACGTCAACCCAAAACATGGAAAGTGGTTATTATTTTGTTAGAGTTTCAGGCATCTGTATTAGTTATGTTTTTGTAGAATTTTAGGCATCTGTTTTAAACTTTAATCCAAACCATGGAAAGGAGATGGTGGTTATTTTCCAGTGAGCAATAGCAAAATATACCTGTCACCGTATATAGAATCAGGCCATCAAGACCTCCTTTTTTTCCCCACAACACAAAATTATTTTCCAATATAATCCTGAGTTTTGGGGATTCCTTCTTGTAGTGAAAATTCAAAGCCTGACTAGCAGTGTGCTCGTGCTTTGCTACGGCTTAGAGTATAATTTCAGTCCAACCACTATCACCAGCCACTTCAAATGTCAGACAAGGTTTTTAATTCATGATTATAAATACTAACATGTTTTTAAAAAATAATGATTAGTAACAACTGCTGTGATTTTAAAAGAGGTCGGACCCAATACTCAGTAAACAAATTCGAAAAAACAGCTCAAGAGCCGTCTCCATTCCATTCTCATCAGTCATAAGCCATCCTCCTGTTTCTCTCCAGTTCGGAGGACAAGCTGCCGCAGCTTGTGCGCCTGCAACCACAACGATGTTTGATCTCGCCGCCTGCCACCAAAATATCCAAGCCGGCAAGCCCATGCTTCCTCCCGTACCAGATGTTCCATTCTCCACTCCGAGTCTCCGATTAAGGTTACTCACGCTTGCCTGTTCCTTGTCTCGCTCGTGCTTGCAACCGCAGGAACTCGAGTCTCGACAGAGTAATCTTCTGGAACCTTCTGCCGTCAGCTTTCCCCGACGAGGAAGGGAAAAAGGGGAACGCAGGAGGCGGCGACGGGGGGACGGCATAACCGCGCGCCGTCTTCCTTGTCCCCTTTCCTAGGCCGCCATCGATCCGCCAGCGCCCACGGTTCCAAGGTCGGAGTAGAGGAGACGATCTGGAATCAAGCACCGTAAGGATCCACCTGATTTGCTGCAGATCGAGGACGAGGAACGGAGATCTTGTTCCGTTCGTGCGCGTTCGTGAGTTCGGGAGAGAATGGGTTGGCGCAGGACCCACCTGTCGGCGCGCCATCCAGAGATGAGGCGGGCGACGAACCACGACGCCTGCCACCAACTGGTTCTTTTACGGGTAGTAAAGACAATGAGGTGGAGTGTGCAAAAATCAGGCTTACTATGGTTGCTACGATACTCTAGCGTATCCTTTGTTTTTTTCTGGCGGCGAGGCGGGGTGGAATGAAGGGATATTGTATCAGGAAACTAAAAAGAAGACACAGACTGGCAAAAAGAAAACTAAGATTATAGGTGTGTTTCACTGCATGTTACAGTACATATATAATCGTCCTAATAACTTATCATTTATATTTATTCAAGTAGTAGGCTAATCTCTTGGGTTTCTTTTGTAGTGACATGGTAGACCCGCATAAAGATTTTCCATCCGCGATGGACATAGACGACGAAGCCGAAGCAGATGATCGCACTGGGGAGACAAGGTTGCTATAATCTTAAATTTATTTAGCCTTATCTGTAATACAGACTCATATATATGATCAGTGCCTAATAGTGCCTACAACTAACTTGTTTATCTACTACTGTCCAGGTGGTGATCCAGAATCAAATAAGAAGTATGTGAGCGTCAGAGAGTATTATGCTTACAAGCTTCAAATCAGACGTGGGGAGTTCAATGTATTATTTCACGATGGACGACTCTTGCAGCAGTGGCTCGTAGATATGTACATTAAGGTTGAGTCTATGCGTCTTAACTGGTACTCTCTCCCTGCACACCAAAAGATTATTCGAGCCGACCTATATCAGGTATTCACATTTCGAATATTGTGGTTTGTTCTAAATGCATGGATGGGCAGCAGGCTGTTATTTTTAACCTTCACAAGTCTCCGGATAAAAGCATACTTGTCTGGTTGATTAATCTAGCTATTAACCTATCCAGCTATTTAAACTGGCGATACTTAATGGACATGAAGAGATCATCAGGATGCTGAATTTTTTTTGACATGCTTATAGAATATATATATATATATATATAGTGTAAGTTTATTCTGCGGGTATGTGCATTTTAGTTCACGTCTGCACAGACCCCTAGTTGCAACACGTAATATAGGCCAATTGCAATACCCAGTACAGCGAGTTACAACGTGGTCAACAGTTGCAACCCATATTATCCACGATTGCAACGGACGACTCACCAAAGTTGTAACTGATGTCACAAAATATATTATACATTCCGTTGCAACTGGCGTAACTCGTGTTGCAACTCGCCATTAATTTCATTGTAATCGAGATGCGTTGCAACTGGTGTATTGTAACCATTGCAACTGCATGTCCCCGTCGTTGCAACTGCGGGGGTCTGTGCAGCGGTGAACTAGAGTGCGCATATGTGCAGAATAGACTCGCCGTATATATATATATAGGTAATATATATATATATATATATATATATATATATATATATATATATATATATATATATATATATATATATATATATATATATATATATATATATAAGCATTCGTACAGTTCTTTACAAATGAAAGGTGCTGCACTCGAGTGGTTGATATTATGTGTATTCTTCGTAATCATTTCAGTTATCATCCTATAGATGTGTATTACAAACATCATCTTGGTCTGTTTGAACTGCAGTTTCATGCTTGTCAGCTTGGTTAATTATGTGGATTCTTCATACAGTCATTTTTTTATTTATTTTGTATGCCTTTATCCAACTTTTCCTTGCTCTGAACGTTTATAAACTCTGTGTTCACAAAACTTATACTCTGCTTTATTCTAATCTTGAAACGTATAGATGCTTCTACAGTTATACTATATCATCGCTATGTACTGGATACTGAACAAATCATCGCTTTGGTTCAATGTTTCAGTCAAATAAACCAAACGTGTAAATAAGACTAAGCTTATGAATGATTGACTAAAATTAAAATTCATGGAAGTCTGTTCTGAAATTTTAAAATTTTGTCATATAAGTGGATTTTCTACTTCTACAGGACAACTGACTTTTAATCCCATTATAACATTATTTTATACGTTCATTACTTAAATTTCTCTGCCATTTAACTTGAATTAATACTTGTACTGAACAACACTTTTAATTTACTTTCTTCCAGGTTTTAGTTTTTGAAGGTGAGAAAGATTTGCAGTCTGGCTATCATCGCCAAGAAATGCAAAGCCAGGTCACTGCAACAAAAGTTGGCGTGTTTCGTTACTTAGTAATCAAAATTGTTTTGGCTAGTGCTAAACTTCTAGCCACAGAAATGTATAGAGCTGGTATGATCACATCCAAAAATGTATAGAACTAGCAGGTAATTAAAGGCTTGAGAACTTTAGATACATATCATGTTAATTTCCTTTACACTTTTAATTTGCATGGAGCTGTTCCATAATCTTGTCCAGTAAACGTGTCTTTACCGTACTTTGAATTAGTCTTGAGATGATAACGTATATAATCTATCGTAAAGCGTCATCCTTTCAGATGTGTGGCAAGATTCGAGTGCAGAAACCAGGCGATTTGCATTTGACGTTGGAAAATTTTACATTTGAAAATTGTAATGTCAGTTGAACTCATTGCACCTCTTAAAATTTTTTCTGAGTTTTGGGACGTTATTCAGAGATAGGGTGCAATGCTTTTTTGCCTGGCTTGAGAACGTTTTGTTCCTGAAGGCATGGTGAATATTGAGCGAGCCTGTTGACGGACCCACCTGTCGGTGTCCCGCAGTTACAGTAGAAATCCCACATTCACATCAACGAACGAAGCTTTCAATGTCAAACTTTTTCCACTGTCTGGCATCCGCGGGGTGACGAAGCTTCCCATCCTTTTTGCGCCCATCTTCGTCGGCATGCCAAGTCATGAGTTTAGCATCTCTAGAGTTTGAGAACAGACGCTTCAAGTGATCAACTACCGGGAGGTACCACACCACCAGTGCTGGAATTTTTCTGACATCATCCTCATCATCTTCCCCTTGCTTCTGATGACTGCCTCTGTTCCTCTTCCGCCCCTTCTTCTTGCTGTTCATGGTGGTAAAACCGTCATCGTCTATCTCAATATCTCTTTTGTACCGACTGGCATTGCAAGTTGGGCACCTAACCTTATCGGCGTGTTCTTTACGGTACAGGATGCAATGGTTTGGGCAAGCGTGAATTCTTTGTACGCCTAATGTCATTGGAGAAAGCAGTTTCTTTGCAAGGTACGTGCTTGTGGGCAAAGCATTCGGTTTCGGCAATGTATCGGCTAAGAACTGCAGCAAGTCATTGAAGCTAGTGTCTGACCACCCGTTGCTAGCCTTTAGTGTGAGGAGCCGAATACCGTCTTTAATACTGTGCAATCCTTGTGACACCCTTTGTCTTCCGAGTAAAGATGTTCTCTCGATGCCTTATCCAACATCTCTGCATTATCCAAGCCTTTCTTCCTATTCTGGAGTAAATCTTCATGCTGCATGTTGCGCAAGATTTCCTCTATATCGAGGCCCTCACATCCTTCATTTTCGTTTACCAAGTCATCATCTTCGGCAGCATAACGCTCATTGTTGTGTTCTGCCCACTCTGCGTGCTTGTTGCCTTCTGCATTCTCTTGCTCGTTGATGCCTTGTCCACTGACAGGTGTTTCACCATGTTTCGTCCAGACAGAGTAGTGACGCGCGAAACCATTATTCAACAAGTGCTCACGAATGATTTCAGGATCCTCAAACAGTATATTATTCATGCATTTCTTACAAGGACAACATATGGCCCTCGAATTTTCACGTGCAGCGTGAACCTTGGCGGCTTCAAGAAATTTGTCAATTTCATCGAAATAGATTAGTGGATCTCCTCCTCCCCCATCGTACATCCAAGATCTATCCACCATCTACAAAAATTTAGAAACAATTAGATGGGATCTATCTCAAAAACAATTAGATGGGATCTAGCTATCTCAAAATTTGGATCTATCAAATTTTAAAGAAAACCTATAAGAAAAACAACATAAGACATGGAGGGTGAACATATTAGATGGGATCAACTAGTTCCCCACAAGTTAAACAAGGGATTCATGTCAATTTAAGCAAAAAGGGATGGAAACCCTAGATAAACTTTATCCACAAAATTGACCATCAAATCGACATCTAAACTCAAAAATGCTCCAATGGATAGCAAGGATTTACCTCCTAGATCAATTCCCCAAAAAAGAAATGAGTTCAAACCGTCCCCCCCCCCCCCCCCCCCCCCTCTTTTTCTAATTTTTTCCGCCGCCGTACGGACACCTAAAACAAGGTGAGCCCGATACTGTTCGGGGGAGAAGACAGCTCGGTTTTGTAGGTGGTGACTAACAGTGACGGGCGAAGTGACGTCACACCCGTCCGCCACTAATATTCGTGCTTTTGCGGCGGACGGGATGATGTCAGCGTGCGTCGCTATTGAAGAGACTTTCAGCGACGGACGAGATGATGTCAGCGTCCATCACTACTAGGCGCGTTTCGGCGGCGGACGATGCTGACGTCATTCCGTCCGCCTCTAGTAACTTCACTGTACCTGTAGATCGAGTAGATGACGTCATCCCGTCCGCCGCTAACACTTGCTACAGTACCTGACCCGGAGCTAGCAGCGACGCATCGTTTTGTGTCCGCCACTAATGTAAAAATGCCTCTGTCACTAAAGGCTCATTTTGTAGTAGTGAATGAATCCGCCGTCTTGCTCCTTTTCGTCGTCTCTTTCCCCCACCGCTCCACCCATGAACGCCAGAATGCCTGAATCCCGCTGATCTCTAGCTTCCTCGCGAGCTCACGCTTCTCCTGGGTCTTTCGTGCCACATCCCAGTAGCTACTTTTCCAACTCGATACAGTTATTCCACCGGCCAGAAATGATTCCGACTGGCTAGGTCTGCGCCGCCAGCGCCACCGCCATCCTTGCCACGAGACCACAAACCTGCGCTGTCAACGCCGAGGTGGTCGCCAGGCCAGACCACAGGCCTTTTTCCCCACCGCCGGTTGAATCCGCACCCTCGTGCCTTCTGAATTCTAATCGTTTCTTGTTTCCATCGGCAACGCCCTACGTGTGTTCGACAGAATGCTCCCGTGGAGAAATGGCAAGAAAGCACCCGTGCTGACGGGCCATGACGGTATTGACGCCTTGCCAGATGGCGTCCTTGAGCACATCATTGGTTTTACCCGCGCAGGAGGCCGTGCCGACCTGCGTGCTTGCAAAGCGCTGGCGCCACCTATGGAAATCGGTCACTGCTCTACACATCATGTGTGTCGGCCTTTATGGGGAGGAGGAACCGGCTTTCTTGGTAGAGCGCTAGAAGTTTGTAGACAATCTGTTGCGCGTCCGTGGACTCGCACCTCTCGAAAGGTGTGAGCTCAGGATATGTGACTTATACCAGGAGGATGACATCACGAGCGTGGTTCACTGGATCCAGCATGTTGTACCGTGCCAAGTTCAGATGCTCAGGGTAGATAATGTTTACCATGATGGCTTTGAGTTGAATGACCTATCTCTCGTGTCCAGTCGCTTGATGAGGCTAGAGCTCATTGGTATATCACTAAACAACGATTTGTGTGACTTATCAGGTTACCCATCACTAGAATATCTAGAGTTTAGCTACTGTAATTTTTGGTGTACCACGAAGATCTCATCAGTGTCTCTGAAGTACCTGAGAATCACGAGTTGTGGTTTTAGCAAAGCATTCCACACTGTTATTTTTACACCTAGTCTAGTTTCACTTAGGCTAGATGACCATTGGTGCAGAACTCCCTTTTTCGAGATCATACCATCATTGCATGATGCATTTGTCAGAGTCACTTGTGAGTGTTTCGACTGTTGCATGGATGATTATTTTGGGTTTTGTCCTGTTGAAAATTGTTTCTTCTGTGATTCGATTGAACATGAAAGCAGCAAGTGCCTTAATCTGGATGGGTTGTCAGAATCTGAGAATTTGTCATCGATAGTTGAGTCCAAAATGGTACGCTTACACTTCTTCAACTCATTAAGATTCTGCTTTTATTTCTGTTTCAGCATCTAAGTTTAATTCTGGACACACATTAAGTTGCTCAGTTGTGTATTTTAATTATCATTTCAAAACGATTGTTTAGCTGATTCTCTTCATGCCTTTTATTTGTCCAGTTTATTTTGGAAAGGTATTTGAAGAAGTGGCCTACATTTAACAAGCTAAAAACATTGTTACTCAACGAGCAGTGGTGTGTGACACCTGACTTCCATGCACTAACTTGCATTCTCAAGCACGCATCAGTTCTAGAGAAGCTTACACTTCAACTTTTTTGCAAGGTATATATTTTCCAAATAGACAACTGCTGCCTTGTTGGAGTAATGTAAATTATAGTTAAAAAAATTGTTAGTCTACACTAAAGATAGAAATAAGTAAATGTATATTGTTGTTCACTTGTTGTGGAATGATTTATGTTCACTGCACGGACATAAACATAAATTTGGAATGAAAGGAGTCCGTAATTCAATGGACATATCTGCTGGACTATCAGAACAACTGAAGATAGTTGAAGTCAAGAGTGTTGTGATTGATGAGTGCATCCTCAAGGTCTTGAAGTTCCTAAGCACCCTGAACTTTCGTAAGTGAATTGTCAGCGACACTCCCCATGCTTTCAATGTTTATGCAGTTTGCCTTTTATATGAGGTGAAGAAGAATGTCATGAGAATAGTCATAGATTCATTAATGAAAAGGGTATTTAGTGTTGGTATATATAGATTACCTATATATATATATGTATATATATGCAGAAAATCCTGAATGCATCATATTTGGGATAAGAAATACAAAATATAATATACGGGTTCTTGGAGCATCAATGAGCTCATCAAATTTGAGCAATCCTATCTGTGTTCCTTTGGGATCAGTACCTTACTCTATGTTCCCGTTCCTATCTGTGTTCCACTATTCCTTGTATATGCAATAAATTAGTGTATGTATGTCTGCCACAAATGCATCTTGTTGCTTCCCTTGCTTCCTTATGTCAGTTTGTTTTATTCTTCATTGGCAATAGCGTGTTGAAAGTATTTGTACCTGACCATGTGGTACAATTTTATACATCCATATTGCTGTAGTACTGCACGTTCGACTAATATTTTGTTTGGGTATTTCTAACCATGAACCACTTTATTTTTAGGGTGCAAACACAGTTATACTGTCATTTCTATTTTCATTCATTTTTTCGTTTCCTATATTCAAGTATTGGGCACCGTATCCATGTTACCTGCAAGAAATCTATGCTAGGGTACATTTGACTATTGTAGTGAGACACTTTTTTTTTTGCGAAAAAGGGGGGAATTATATTAAACATTGGAACAGTACATCCCAGCACCTTTTACAACCAGGCCCCTGGCCACATTTACAGAAAAGCCCACAAGGAAAAGGAAAAAACAAAGAGTACCCTCTTCCTCACGAACTCTCCCGAAACACGATTTCCTCGCCGCCGGAGTCCACCGACGTCGCCTTCCGGCCTCCTTCTCCGACCAAGTCCGCGAGCACGAACCATTGTCGACACAGCCGAATAGATTTGTACGAAGATAGCACCGGGGATAACACCCACCCGGCCATCGCAGCAACTTGAATCGACGGAAGAAGAACCGAAGCAGCTCCACCGGAGACACCGCAACAAGGACCAAAAAACCGAAGAAATCGACGACAAAACTTGACGCCGACCACTCGGACAGATCATCCACCACCGCCGACGCCATCGACGGGGGGAACAAGAAGCCCATCCCCCTTTTCGCAAAGGAACGGAAGGCACAAAGACTCCACAAGGCCTTACCAGTGAGCTTGCCGCCGTCGACGACGACATCATCGCCGGATCCGCCAAGGGAGAAGAGAAGATCAGACGCCATCACCGCACCGGGCGACGGAGCCGACCACCTAACCCTAACCCTAGCTACCCTAACCTACCTACACTACAGCTAGAAACTAGCCCGCCCGCGGCAAGATCCTTGCTTCCCCGCCCTCACCGGCGCCGACGAGGCCGCCGGGGAGGAGGGGGAAGCGAGAGATCGACGCCGGGGCGGGGATCGCCTTTGTTTCGCCCGGCTTCTACTGTAGCGAGGGGAGGGGATAAGGGAAGGGAATGAATTTTCCGTTTTGTAGTGAGACACTTAGCTTCATGTTTTTGACTAGTTGTGCCATCCATAGTGGAAATGATCATCAGGTGGCAGTGTTGTGAACTCGCTGCACTTACAGCCAAGCAACTTGATGTCGACATCTTCAGTGTTTGTACTAGGAGCCGGCACTATATAATGAACACTGCTGGTTGGAATGAAACTCAAGCAACATTAAAAACTGGACCTGCCGGGGGAAGACCGCCCCCGACGGCATTTGCTAAGGAGAACAACCTCTCACGCAGGCCGAGAAAACCCCCGAACCCCCTCCCCGATCCTACACAGGGACTCAGCTGGCCGTTGTGAGCTCCGGCGCGAGTCTTTACTATGTGCTTTGACCGGGGAAGGCGAGGGGATTTTTTTTTTGCACTGTGCGTGCTACAGTACTGCGCCCAGCTACAGTGCAGTGCACTGTGCGTGCAACAGTGCCGCGCCCAGCAACAGTGCCGCGTGCGGCAGCCGGGAGTCGAACTCCCGACCGGGCGGCAGCCACTCTGGCGCCTTGCCATCGGGCCACAGGCCCGTCCGCAACTCAAGCAACATTAGATCCTAAATAATACTCAGTGACTCTTCGGAGAGCGAATCAGTTGATCCTATTGCTGCTTGCTGTCCTCAATTCTAGGCCATATCACACTATTAGAAAATAGTCGACTAAGTTAATCACCTTTTCCAACTCAACTCCATTTTAATAGAAAAATTATTCTTCTTTGGGACAACTAAGTCGTGGTGCAGTTTGGTTAAGTGAATACATGTGTTTCCCTTTCCAATTAATATTTTATCTGTAACATGTCAACTTACTTTGAATATTTATGCTTTCTACAGGTTTCAGTTTAGACGAAGTGGAGATTTTGGAGGATTAGAAGTTGGGGTTAGTGAAGCTTTGTTTCATCCATTCATATGGCAGTTCTCAAAGGAAGGACTTATATTTTGTAGTAGTATTATTAACTCATCATCCTGATCTCACAGTTTTGGTCTTTTTATGTTATGTTGCAGCTTATTTACCTTTAATTATTACCGGGGAGGACACTGCTCAAAACTTGTAGAGCCTTTGATCACCTATGTGTAGTTTCATTCAGCATCAGATATGGGAACGCACTGGAGGCACGGCTACAATCCTATTCCGGGCACCTCTCTTACTATACTATATAGTTATCCTGGCAAACAAAACGAGTATGTTTTTCAAGTATGTTACTCTCTCTGTCTACAAGACCACAAATGTTAGCATTTGTTTACTTTTAGACATCACATTTGACCACTCATCTAATTCAAAAAATTTACAAAAATATAAAAATAAATAAGTCATACTCCCTCTGTTTCAAATATATGCAGACTTTCAGACATTGTGTTTGACCGTTCGTCTTATTCGAATTTTTTGTGAAAATATAAAAATAATAAAGTCATGCTTAAAGTATATCTAATGGTAAAACAAATTGTAACAAAATAAATAATATTTTCATAAATTTTTTTAATAAGACAAGCGGTGAAACGTGATGTCTGAAAGTCAATAACTGCATATATTTTGAAACGAAGGGAGTACTTAAAGTACATCTAATGATAAACAAGTCATAATAAAATAAATAATATATTTCTTAAATATTAGTGAAAGTCAACAAATGCTAACATTTGTGGACGAAGGGAGTATGTTGGACAGGAGATCATTAACTTCCTTTTTCATAGTGGTATTTAGGAAGTTTGTTTAAAGAACATATTCATATATGTAGTGGAAGCCACATACCATGCTTAAAAACATTGTATTTGGGAAGTATGTTTTAAAAAATTCATACAATGCTTTTCCCCGCACCACAACGCCACCTGCACTAAAAAAAAAAAATAGACTAGTGGGGAGCGCATCCAACCTAGCATTGTTTGATAGTAGAAGCTGAATATCAAACCCTGATGGGCTGGGTGACAACCACCGCCACTAGCCAGTCCATCCCAACGAGATTCTCTAACGCCACCTGCGCGTAGTGCTTGTCGATGTAGTGGAAGCCGACGTCGAATTGGATGCTGCACTCTTCTAGGATAGAGGCTTTCATGGACTTTGGGTTAATGTTGTGAGTTCGCTGGCTACCAGTGGCGAGTCTAGCCCTGGGCCTCAGGGTGGGCCGAGCTCATGGGGGTGGGCCGAAAGAAGAGGAAAAACGGGAAAAAAAAGAAAAACGCTACTGTTCATAATGCTACAGTATGGAAATTGCAAGTTGGGCTCGATCTGGGGGTGGGCCGCGGCCCACCTGTCCACCCAGCTGGACTCGCCACTGCTGGCTACTCACTCACTCATGTATGGTTTAGAACTAAAGATTTTTTATGCTCAAATCTACGTTTAAAAGTGTTGAGAGCACTATAACACAACGAGCCTATAGCGACGGGTTAAAAAGTCCTGCAGCGGCGGGTGAAGCCTTCCGCCGCTACCTCAATGTCGCTACAAATCGAAGACTGTAGCCGCGGTTAAGAAAAACAGCCGCTAGAAATAGAACAGCAGCGGCGGGTGCTGCCATCACCTGCCGCTACAAACAAATTTCAAAAATAAAAAAAAAACTGGACCCAGCCGGGTCCAGCTCATCGTTGACGTGATCCGCCCGCCGATGCGCCGTCGTCGTGGTCCCCGCCTCAGCCCTACAGCCAACATCGTCGTCGAAGAGGGACGCTGCAGGTCTGGAACCTCGAGCCTCCGGGCCGCAGATCCGCAACCGCGAGGTAGTTGCCGCCGTGGTGAAGATCTGACGAAGGAGACGTCGCCGCCATGGTGAAGATCTGAAAAAGGATGCGCCACCGTCGTCGACGAGGAGGGGCCCGCAGTCGTCTGAGATGGAGAGGAGGAGAGGGAGCCGCCGTCGCGCGTCGAAGTGGAGGCAGCCGCTGCCGCCACCACGCGCCAGACAGGAGGGAGGGGAAGAAGTCGCCGTGCCGCCGGGGAGGAGAAGCAGCGCGCCGTGGAGGAGCCGCAGATCCGCAACCGCACCAGCAGGGTCGTCGAGGCAGTTGTTCGTGCCGCCGCCGTGGAGGGGAAGAAGTCCGCCGCACCATAGAGGAGGGGCCGCGTGCCGCCGTGCCGCCGGGGAGGAGGGGACGCGAGCCGCCGTGCCGCGGTGGAGGAGGGGACGCGCGCCGATCCAGAGGTGCCGCGCGGTGGAGGAGGGGACGCGTGTAAGCTTCATGACCATTGGAGCTAGGAACCCCAAGGGATGAATGTTTTAGTGATAGGATGAGAACCATGAATGTAACTAATACTCTTTGTGAGATCTTATAGGTCACATATGAAGGAAGCTCCGTCCGTTGGTGGTGAACGCCAACACACCATGAACTTAATAACAAGGATGATTGGTTGCCTTCATCTACACAAGAACGGACTTGATGGAGTCGCGGAGAAGATATGGATCAAGGCTAAGGACATGCTAGATCCAAGCAAGTGTTGCTTGGTTAGATGTTAGCTTGAGTCCATAGGATAAACCGGACTATCAAGAGGGTTCGAGGTGGTTCTCTTAGTGCACACTAGTTATAGAGATCATTAGATGCATGGTGAGTCTCTCAGGGGCTAGGGTGGCAGAAGAGGATTGAAGGAACCAAGAATGAAGACGTTGAAAGCAAGGATCGAAGAATTGGTCGAGTTCCAGCAGAAGTGAAGTCGCCGCATGATGCGGTGCCAGTCACCGTATGATATGGTGACTGCAGCAGAGTGAAGAAGAAGATCTGGCAGTTAAGAGAAGAAGCCACCGTATGGTACGGTGCCAGTCACCGTATGATGCGGTGACTGCAAGAAGAGAAGTCCAGAGAAGATGATGTTCTGGAAGATGAAGCTGAAGTCACCGTATGATGCAGTGAGGGTGTCACCGTATGATACGGTGGGCACCGTATGATTTCCAGAGAGTTGGCAGTTGCTGGAAGCTGAAGAAGTTGAAGCCACCGTATGATACGGTGGGGTCACCGTATGATGCGGTGATACCTGAAGATGGAAGTCTAGAGATGGAGTTGCCTCTGGCAGACAGACAGACAGTCACCGTAGGGTCACTTTATCATACGGTGAACCCTACGGTGACTTGGTTTCTAGGCACTTTTTGGCAACGGCTAATTTGAGGATGGTGGCCTATATATAACTGGTTGCTCGCCCCTTTGAGTTGTTCTTGGACCCAGGAAAGAAGGGAGGTGCTGCTAAGAAGCCAAGAGGAAGAAGTGTGAAGCACTTGAGAAGGATTTGGAGTGATCCTAGTGCTTGAGAGAGTAACAAGTTGCATCCTTTGATCTCTAGGCTAGTGTGAGCTTGAGAGAGTCATCTAGAGCTGTTACTCTTGGTCCGGTTAGGCGTTGATGTTGAGCAGTCTAAGGAGATTGTGGAAGCCGACACAAGTTCGTGCATAGTCTTGGAGCTTCCCGTGCGAAAGAAGCATCACTAGTGGAGCGCCCTTTGGCACGCATCAAGTGCGGAGCCTTACCTCCAGAAGAGTACCCGGGAGAGAGCCCGGCGGCACGTGCCCGCGACTTCACTCGGAGGGTGAAGTGTGCTCTAGGAGGGATCGCCATTGAGCGGAGGGACGGGGTCCAGACTCCGACGGGAGTGACCCAACGTGGAGTAGGGGAAGGCGCCATCCTTCCGAGACCACGGGAAAAATCATGAGCATTCTCTATCCCTTCTCCTTTACTACTTGTATTTACTTATCGCACTATATATGACTGCTTGTAGTATTTGAGTTGTGCTTATATCTTACTTGTGTGTTTACCTTGGTACCTACTAGTTTCACTAGGTTTGCTTATTTGCCTTGCTCGTGTGCTTACTTGTTTATAGCCTATCTAGTTGCTCTAAGGACTCTACTTAGTGTGCCTAGTATCTTGGTTGTCTTGTTCTCTAGTTATCTAGTTTGCCTTGCCTTGCCTAGCTTAAGTCTTCCGCTATCTTTATATCTTGTGCTAGGTTGCTAGTGTGGTGTGCTTGTGTTATCTATATCCACTAGCTATGTAGGTTAAGGATACTCCTTAGTGTGTTTTACTTTGATACTAGAACTACTCGCTAGGAGTACTTGGGTGTTAATGTTTGAAAATAGATTCTAGAGTGCACCGATTCACCCCCCTTCGGTCACACGATCCTTACAACGCGCCAGAGGCGCCGCGCGCCGCCGCGCCGTGGAGGATGGGCCGCGCGACGCCGCGGAGGAGAGGACGCGCGCCGCCGGGCAGCACGGGACGCGGAGGAAAGAGAGGAGAGGAGAGGAGCGGCGGCTGAGGACTTAGAGAGGAAAGGAGTGAGCGGATAGGGTTGTGAATATATAGGTGCTGTCGGTTCATGGGCTGAGTGTAGTGCTTAGGCTAGTTGGGCTGTCTAGATGGGCCAGTATTGGGCTGACCAAGCGGCCCGATAAGACCCGTAAGACCATTGCAACTCTTTTTATTTTTATTTCAAGATATTAATGCACATTGTAGAGTAATTTGTAAAAAATATTATATACACTTTTACATTTTTACATGTAATAGAATACATATACTTTTTTGTTTGTGAGTTTCAGAATTTTCTAAATTTATTTACTATGTACTTTGGTTTAAACGAATTTGTGTGTGTTTATCAAAAGGTATTATAAAATTAATTAGAAAAAAAATTCGCCAGAAAACTCTTAAAATTGGCATGGCAACATATATTGAGTATTTGAGCTTGTCAAAAAAATTTGAAATGATTTCACTAAAGTGGAAATATACATTGTTCACAAATGGACACATCTCTCTTATAGTTTCATACTCCCTCCGTCCCAAAATACTTGGCATTCTAGCCAAGTCAAGTTTTCCCAAAATACTTGGCATTCTCACTTCCCGAAACACCTTTATCTCTTCCCAATACACCTCTATCTCTATCTCTTTCCTCTTTGTTTTCTGCGCACCTACCTTATTCCTCTTCTCCTTAATCTCCGTGTCGGGGGCTACAATGCCAACTATAGTGGGACGGAGGGAGTACAACTTAAGTGAAACATTGAAGTTTGCATCACTTAGAACACTTTTTGAACTCGTATGAGCCATAAATTTGGACACAAGCTTCATTTTACCTTAATATAAGAAAATATGATGTAACATTAACATTTTTTATGAAAAACTTGTATGAAAATAATTACCTTAATAATATAAATTTAACAATAACAAGCCATATGAAAAAAATATAAATAGATAGCAGTAAACATGCAAACTTACATTATTACATGAAAGAGCATGATTTTAGAAAAACATAGAAAAAAGAATCATCCAATTTGGAGATCGTATGTGGGAGAAATACTACTTACAAATTTTAACTCTAGATTAAAAAGAGAATTATGAACTATTCTTGTGTTCTATGGCCTCTTATTTGTAGCGACGGTTGGTGACGTCAACCGCGGCTAAAAATCGATTTGTAGCCGCGGTCCATAATGTGAACCGCGGCTACAAATGCTCCCATTTGTAGCGGCGGTTGATGACGTCAACCGCGGCTAAAAATCGATTTTTAGCGACGGTTGGTGACATCAACCGCCGCTACAAATCATTTTTAGCGGCGGGCCCCTTGTACAGTGCCCGCCAATCCACTATAGCGACGGTTGGCTTTCGAAACCGTCGCTACGGGATTTTGGGCACTGTCGCTAAAGGAGGCTTTTGTTGTAGTGGAGGAATTCAAATATCTGGACCTGCGCCTAGTGCTCGTCGATGTAGTGGAAGCCGACGTCGAATCGGATGTTGCACTCTTCTAGGATAGAGGCTTTCATGGACTTTGGTTTAATATTGTGAGTTCGCTGGCTACTGGCTACTCCCTCACTCATGTATGGTTTAGAACTAAAGATTTCTTATGCTCAAATCTACGTTTAAAAGTATTGAGAGGAATTCAAATATCCGGCCTTGGTCAAATTTAGCAATTTTTGTTTCAGGAAGGAAAAAAAGTTTAGCAAACTTTTACTGTGTATAAACGATGGCAGGTTTGCAAACTTGGAAAGGCGAAGCAAGCAACCAGGGAACATGGAGCTTAAACTGTGGGTCCCAACTGTCCGTGGCCGATCAAATTCCCCACCCGAGTTGTTCAACTGAGCGCTGTCGCCGATTGAGCTCCACCACTCCACCTTCACCTCCTTGCACTGCCTCCTGCACCGCAATCTCACCCCTGTTTCCCCGGCTCCTCGACCCAGATCCTCCACGTCCTTATGTGGCTGACGGTGGTCTGGTGAGATCTCCATCTTTCCCTTTTTTCTTTGCCCGCTCACCCTCGTCCATTTCTTTTCCTCCACCTGCTCGAGGGACTGGTTCCGAGTCTACCGTGGTCGGCATACCTGTTGTCTGTTGAGGCAACCTGCGAAGCCGCCGCCGGGCTGGTGTGGTGCCCGCCGGGGGCACGACCGCCTTCTTTTCCATCCACCGGCGCGCCTGCCTTTGAATCGGCGCCTGTCACCTGTTCGACGGAATGGCTAGGAGGAGTCAGGGCAAGGAAGGGGTGGCTCTGCCGGGCGCTGGTGCCGTCAACATAGTTGTTCTCCCGGACAGCGTCCTCCAGCATATCCTTGGCTTTGTGGACGTGCGGGAGGCTGTGAGAACGTGCGTTCTTGCCCGCCGCTGGCGCCACCTTTGGAAGTCTACCACGGCTCTGCGGATGATCAGGACTAACCTGTCGGGTGTTGCAAATTTCATGGAACATTTTCTGCTTCTCCGTGGATGCTCCCCGATTGACACATGCTACTTCAGGTTCCTTGATTTCGAGGATGACGATGTGCCGCACGTGAACCTTTGGGTTGGGCATGCGCTTCTGTGCAAAGTTCAGGAACTCGTGCTCCTTTCCTTCTATCGGCGCTTTCCACTAGATGATGTACCTCTCGTCTCACAGCACTTAAGGAAAATAACACTCTTCTCTGTAATATTGGAGAACAGTTTATGTGACTTCTCCAGTTGTCCATCACTGGAACATGTAAATATCTGGGAATGCAACGTGCCCTGTGCCAAGAAGATCTCATTCAAGTCCGTGAAATGCCTGACCATAAGGGTTTGCAGATTCAACCATAACCAAGGGTTCCGCACTCGTATATATGCCCCGAATCTTGTTTCCCTGACGCTAGATGATGTGGGATTCCGGGATGAAGAGCCATGCAGGACCCCAGTTCTTGACAGAATGCCAAAACTACAGGAGGCATTTGTGAGACTCACTGAGAAGAATGCAGACTGTTGCAGTCATGCTGATGAGTCTGGGAATTGTGGTCATGTGGATTGTGACTCGTGTTATGGTATTGAACATGGCACTAGCTGCCTACTTTTGGAAGGATTATCTGAAGCTGAGAATTTGAAATTGGTAGCAGAATCGAACACGGTATGCGTTCACTTCTGTCTGCAACACCTTTTTATTGTCCTGCTATTTCTGTTGTAGTATATTTCATTGCTGAAAAATCATAGAGGTGCTGATGTAGACATTTTTGCATGCTAGCGGAACCAACTAGTTTTTATTTCTTAATCATATTCAAAATCAGTATTTGTTGATCATTTTTTCCTGTCTGTATCTTTCCTAGTTTGTTTTCAAAAGGGATTTGAAGCAGTGCCCTACATTTGGCAAGTTAAAGACTTTGTCTCTCAATGATTACTGGTGTGTGGCGCCTGAGTTTCTCGCGTTAACTTGCATTCTCAAACACTCACCAATTCTAGAAAAGCTCGGACTGCAACTTTTTCCCGAGGTATATATTTTCTAAACTAGAACTGCTGCCTTCCTAATTAAATTCTAGATTATTGATCAATCGTATTGAATACTTTTGTTTACTACAGGGATCAAAATATAAATTCAGAATCAAAGGAAGCCGCAATCCAATGGAGTTGTCAGCTGCAACAAAGGATCTCACGACTTTGAAGACAGTTGAAATAAAGTGTGATGCGATTGATGAGAAAATCATCAAAGTCGTGAAGTTCCTGAGCACATTTGACATATGTAAGCAAGTAGCAGCACTCTTCATTCATAGCTTACATGTAATAGCAGCACTACGGGAAACCCCTGGTTTGCCGAGTGCCTCTGGCACTCGGCAAAGGCCGTATTACACTCGGCAAAATTTTTTGCAACAACTAAAGATACCTGCAGGTCGCTTTCGAATGTGGAAAAGAAAGGAACTAATGAAGAAAATTCTATGATCGTTAGAGATAAACTAATTTTTGCAGCAACTAAAGATAGTTTGCTTCCTTGTTTTAATTTGCTAACGATTTGATTATTCTCAATCTAATTCTTGTACTTTTCCGACTTACCACTTCTATTGTTGTAGCAATGTAAGTTTTCACTTCCAGCCTTCAAAGATCTTTGCTTGCCCGACTACCTCTCTTTTTGCTTTGTTTAAATACAAAATTGGCTTTGTGTGAGTAGTTACGTTGCATGTATATAGAAAATTCTAAGCACACTGGTTTTTTTCTATGTAAGAAACAGAAAGTATAGTTTATTAGAAAAACAGTGAGTTATGCATCACAGTTTATGAGTATTTTGAAGAACAGTGATATTACTATCTATGGGCAGTTAGATGCCCATATATTCGTATACGTTCTGTAGTTACTATTATTACACAATTTGTCTTGAATTCTCTACCTGTTCATTTATAACATTTGTGTAACTAGTGCACTAGGTGTCTGACATGAATTCAGTCATATTCATTCTTGTTGTAGTTTCCATGTTAAATTAGATATTTCATTTCTTTTATTCTTCTTGTCAGGCACATATTGTGAGATGCAAGTAGCTAAACCTGTCATATCCATTTCTTTATCTTTTTTCTTTATGTTTCCCTTGTCCAGTTGTCAGCTTCCATTTCCACATTGTCTACTTGGATTCTGCATTAGCGTACATTTGATTCTTCTAATGAGCCGGATGGTCTCTTAGTCGTGTTGCTAGTGTTTAGTTGAAATGAGTTTCAACTAAATCTATTCTAGTATAAAATTTTCCCATAGTTTGTGTAACGGTATCATGCTACTATCTGGCAGTAAATCTTATGCCCTGAATTCCATTTCTGGTCTCCCAGAAGACTGTTCTCAAGTGACATCCATGCCTGTTTTTCCCCCATTAATCAATCAACACGCAGACCTAATTTTGCTTTTATTGTACAGGTTTCCATCTAGACGAAGTGGAGGTTTTGGAGTAGAATCCGGAGCCACAAGGATGTTGTATTTGACTCGTTTTGTCTAATGCAGGTCACAAAGGAAGAACTTAGTATCTGTAGTTGCTGTTTAGATCAGTTTTTGCAGCTTTCTTGGCTTAGTATGGTCAGACTCTTCCACTACCATTCACCAAGAAAATAATAAGACTCTTCCATTCCTGTTTAGGGTGTCGTTGATGTGTAAAATGATTCCTATGCTGCAGCATACACATACCCAGTCAGAACATATTTGGGTACCATTTTGGAGGCTTAATGTTCAGTACTTAAGTAGCCACCTGCTAGTTAAGACTAAAAGATAATTCTTGAACTGCTCGGACTGCCGATCATATCTTGCTGAATTTCTCTATTCCAAAAGAATATTTAAAATCTGTCTTTTAGTGGGAGGTTGATTAAAATGAAATTGAAATCACATAATTGATTATGAACTGATATTAAATTTGCCTAGAACAAATATTTTCAGTAGTAATGGAAATCTTATATTTGGTATTTGTATTGTATATTTGTTTCAAACCGTTAAAAAAAAAAGCTTGTCAAGAGCCACTACTGTGAGAAAACCTTCAGAGGTTCGTGGAACATCTTCTGCACCTTCGCAAGAATGCATCTCTCGATCTGTGTGCTCCGTTTCTTTGCAATATGCCTTCCCGTGTTGCCCAGCTTGAATCGCTTGATCCGACATGTCAGAATGTTTCAAGTCCAGATGCTCATCATACGAATCAGTAAGCTCTTGACCAGGCTGGATATCTTTAATGAAAAAGCAGAACAACTGCCCAAGTTACTTTAAAAAAAAAAAAAACCTGGCTGGAGATCGCCGGTGTAGTCTCGAAGAACTGTTATTGTAACTTCTTGAGCTGTGCATGACTGCAACATCTTGAGCTTGCCCGCTGCGAATGTCGTTTCGCTAAAGGCTCCTGTTTTTGAGAGCATGCCGTCATTACAGAAGGCATTTATTAGTCATCCACAAGGCATACAACACTCCAGGACGACTGTGCTTTGTCAGAGGCTAATAATTGGCACTGATATCTTAATCCAAAAGCAAGGTTGCACAATCTGATGTTTAATCACCAGGGTTGACACCTTAGCAAGTAGTAAAAGATTTTGTCTCACCCACACAAAAGTCTGCGAAGTATGGCACTAGTACTAGTCCGAATAGGCTGCTGTTTTCCTGATCGGAACAATTATTTGACAAAACATATTTGGATAGTACGGGGAAGCATGCACTGATTCGTTGACATGTTTTTCTGTTACGGAGACTACTAGTACGAATCCGAACACGCTGCCAGTTTCTGAGTCGGAACAATACTCGATCAGCGGCCGGGTTCCCCAGGAGATAAAAAGGATGGCAAGGCCCCCGTTCTGGGGCAAGCAGTTGCAATCATGGAAGCCACCGCCGAACGTGCCCTCGCCGGGGAAACAACAACCACGGTCGCCGCCGTCTGCAACAAGACGAAGGAAGAGCCTGCAGACGTGTACAAGCCGGCGCCGAGGCTGCAGAAGAGGATCAAGAAGGTGCCCGAGCCTGCAACAGTGCACAATAAGCTTGTGCGCATCTTTTGCGAAGACCCCGACGCCACGGACTCCTCCGACGACGAGGCTGCCGACATCGCGCCGCGGCGTGTCCGCAAGTTTGTGGTGGAAGCCCGCGTCGTCGGCTCCGGCGCCGGCCACATGGCCTCATCTGCACCTTCGGCTCCCGTCGGGAAAGCTGGTGGAACAAAGAGGAAGACGCGGTTGAAGATTTATCACTGGTATCTGAATCCAAATCTGTATATATGTTCAGTTCAAAAAAAAATCAGTATATATGTTTATCTAAATTGTTGTTTAACATCTACTTGAGAACAATCGCAAGGTTGCACATTCTGCTGTTGCAACACATGGTAGCGCCTGGCCCTGGACCCTGGTGCCACTGCCGAGCGTGCCCTCGCAGGAGAAACGACCGCGGTAGTTCACCACCTAGGCGGTAGTGCTCGCAAACAAATACATACATGTATATCATGCAAAAAAATATAAGTATTTAGTTTGTCGGTTTCCATCTCAAATTGAACAAACAGATGTTGGCTTGACTACATTTTTTTTTTCAACAGAACAATCGACCCTTTCGTTATCTTTTATATGATTATGTAAAGGAGAAATACACAGTTCATGTATAGCACACCCTGAATAGTCTGATGCTTTCCGAATCAGAAAACTGCATTTAATTGGGAAATTGCAACTCTACCCTTTGTTTTGGAAGCCAATTCTGAAAGAGCGCCCCTTTTTGAGACTTTGCAAGAATGGATTTGTTTTTCGAACTCGACCTTTTTGTTTGCTCCTGTTTTGTGCTGTCCTATTTAGGAATTAAAAAATAAAAATCAATTGGAATTTGGGGCAAAGGATGGGGACTACCCTTGTTTTTTCTTCTACTTATCGCTATCACTGTATCAACCGAAAATCGTTCCTCGATAGGATCAACTAACAAAATAGCACTACTAAAGGGCACCGTCCTCATAATAGCATTAATAAGCGTTGAAGTTCCAAAACACCACTCGTGAGTGCAACTCTGTGTCCAATGCGCCAAAAACTTCTCCAGCCAGTAAAACACGCAAAATAACTGACCGTTGGCCCCTTGGGCCATTTGAACATATCCAGACGCCTAGAAATTCAGAAAAATTCAAAACAAAATCCCTAACATTGGAATTTTTTCTCCGGCACCATTTCAATAAGTACAGGCGCCCAGAAATTTTTAGGACTTCGAAATAAATCCAAAAAGTTGTAAATCTTTAATTTGACCCGAAAATTAAAAGTATGCCAGTTAGAAAATGATGACATGGTCTTTTGGCATGTATATGATTTCAGCAGCATATTTCACATGAAAAATAGAGATTGCATCAATAGAAAATTTATATTCCAACCGCATTTCACATCTCCAAGCATACATATGTCCAAGCATCCAAGGTTCATACAGTGTGTCCAACCAAACAATTGTCCAAGCTTAGAAAACAGAGTTTAACAACACAACTATCATTCAACTTATGTCTTCTCTTCGTTTGCTTAGATCTTACACTAATTGTCTGTGGCATCAACGGTCGATTGGCTGCCTGATTTCGTGTTGACTTGTTCTGTTGCTTCACACTCTTGCCTTCTTGTGTGCTTACTATGAATGAACACGATTAGAGGAGAAGCAGTGGGAGCATGACGGAATTCCCACCCAGTGAGGAAGAGAGGGGCTGAGCAGTGCGGCAGATGTATAATAGTTATAAAATATATTCAAGTTCCATTCAATCCTGCTGCAAATTCATTCATATATATCGGAATTTCATCCAAATTCGTCCAGATTTTCACCAATTTGAATTTCCATAAAATTCTGTTGCAAACTGATTCAATATATCCGAATTTAATTTGCGTATGATACTGTTAAAATAGGCTCATGTCAAAACAAAGCAATTTTGCAAGTGCAAAAAAAAGAAAGAAAACAGGGGCCATTTGCAAAGGTTATTATTGTTTTTTGCTAGCGAATTTAACAGCGCGGATACCTCCTAACTAACATAATAGAAACAACTCGCTGCATTAAATCCAAAACACAGACCCAATTTTGTAAATATCCCCTATTTGATTAGCAGCCTGATCGACGAGTCGGAATAGGATACAGGATGCATGCAGCCAGGTGATTTGTACGAGTCCGAACAAGATGCCGCTTTCCACCCTTTTGCGGTCTTTCTCTCCCTTTCCCCTGCTACAGTCCAGACCGGGCGAAAAGGAGGCGTCGTCGGCCCGGCGTCGATCTTCTCGCTTCCCCCTCCTCCCCGGCGGCCTCGTCGGCGCCGGAGAGGGCGGGGAAGCGGGATCCGCCGCGTGCTGTACATATACTCTACTAGTTAGCTAGGTCTAGGTAGGTTAGGGTTAGGGTTCCGCCGCCATCTCTGGTCATGGCGGTCGGATTTCATGTCTCCCGCGGCGGATCTGGCGGTGGCGGCGTCGTCGACGACTGTTCCTTGCTCGGTGAGTCCGTGTGGAGTGTGTTTTCCTCCGGTTCTTTTGCGAAAGGGTGGAGGATCTTGTGGTCACCCTCGCCGGTGTTGCTGGCGATGGTTGATCAACTTTCCGGGCTGTCGGTGTCGAGTTTCGGTGCTGGCTTCTTCGGTTTTTTGTTCCCCTCGCCGGCGGCGTCGGTGTTGGTGGACTGCTCTTCTGGGTGGTTGGCGTCGTCCGGCGGCGTCGACTTCTTCGGTCTTTTGTTCCTCGATGCGGTTTCGTCTTTCGTCGTCCCGGTGGCGGCCGATGTTCGTTTAGCTTTTGCAGATGCATGCTGGAAAGGAGTCCGGCTGCTGATTCTTGCGGCAGATCCAGTGCTTGGACTCACCGGTGATGAGGAGAGATGGACAGTGTTCCTCCGGCGTGTGCGCCGGCGTGTCGGGAAGCCTCTGGAGGATGGAGAAGGACATCGTTGTAATTTTCTTTCTTTGCAGGGGTTTTTCTGTAATTTGGGGATGTACTGTGCTTTGTTTTAATATATAATCCCCTCCCTTTCGCAAAAAAAAAAAAAAAAAGATGCCGCTTTCCGATGAATCGGAACGCCGCACGGGGTTCCCCGTGTATAAAAAGGAAGCCACGGCCCCCGTTCTGGAGCACGCAGTTGCAAACGATGGAAGCCACCGCCGAGCGTGCCCTCGCGAGCGCGGTCGCCAGCCGAGTCGTCGCCATCTGTGACAAGATGAAGGAACATCGCGACGCCGGGAAGCCCATGAGCGCCAGGCACGCTGCCGTGATCTCCGCCATGATCGACGACATCGCCCCCGCCACCGACAACGCCGAGGAGATGCCGACGTCCAGCGGCAGGAGGAAGGCGCGTAAGAGCGCTGCCCGCTGGAGCAAGGAGCTGAATAGGCTCGACGAGGCCAAGTCCGGCGTCGTCGTCAAGTCCGTCCGCCGCGATGGATGCGGCGCCGGCGACATCCTGCGGGAGGCCTGCTTCATGGCGGCCTGCGGCGGCCACCCCTCGATACTTGGCTACCGTGGCGTCACACGCACACCAGATGGCGTCAATCTATGCTTGATTTTTTTTTGGGGGGGGGGGGGGGGGGGGGGGGCGCGCTTGTTTTCCGGTTTATTTTGAAAAGGGAATTGGAACAATGTCCTACTACCTTATAGCTGTTGTAAAACTCTTATTGGGCCAGGCCCACCTTCTAGAAGAAGGTGTCCTGGCCCATGTGGGCATATTTATCGAATCTGGACCCAACACGAAGTTAGGGTTCCCCCTATAAATAGTTGAGGAGACCCTCCTGTAACCTGACACCAGAATTTCGCAATAAAGAATTTTGTCTCCTCTATTCCAGTTTTTACTTTTCGTTATATGTCGTGATCTACGTGCCGTCGTTCCGCCGATAACCTAACACGTTATCAGCACGCTCTAATCGAGGAATCCGTAGATCGGTGAGCTACGGTACGTTTTGTCGTTTTTCGTTTGCTTCTTGTTTATCTTGACTCGTTGCAGCCAAGATCTGTCCCATGACAATTTTGAGGGCGTGCCTCGTGCTGCCCAGATAAGAGGATAGATCTTGCAAGAAAGCAAGAAGAAATCGAATTATCGTCATGACCTTGACTCGTTGCAATCAAGATCTAAAAGAAAGACCAGATCCGAGGGCCAGCTACGGCCGCCCGACAACGATCTGGATCTATTGCTTGTTACTCGAATCGAAAAAGCAAAGAAAGAAAATCTAGATCTGAGGGCCAGCTTCGGCCGCCCGACGACGATCTAGATTCGAGATCCGAAAAAGCAAAGAAAAAGGGAAACGGGTTGCAAAACCTAACCCTAGATCTATCGTCGAAGAACCAGATCTAAGGGCCAGCTTCGGCCGCCCAATGAAGATCTGGAGTGAAAGCAAAGAAAAACAGATCGAGATCTGTCACGTAATCCTAGTGCAGATCTAGATCCGAAGAAAACACAGATCTAAACCTATCCGGCACGAAGTCCGGCACAGAATATACGGCGCGTCGTCGCCGAGTCTCCAGATCGACATGAAATAGGGGCTAGGGTTTCCTAACCCTAACCCTAGCCACGGGCCACCACCGCGCGCCACGGTCCCGCCAAACCCTAACAGATCGAGATCCAGATCAAGCAAAAATCCGCCGGATCCGGGGCTTTTATGCCACCCTCCGGCCAGATCGACACTCCACGAAGGGAGGTTGCACCACATCAAGCAAACAGATCGAAAAAAAGAAGAATAAGCACTGCGCCGCCGCGCCCACGCAGTGGCAGGCGGCCTGCCGCACCGCTCCGAGCCCCGGCCACGCGTCACCGTGGCCCGCCACCGCGGGCTCCGGCCACCGCGCGCTGGCCCGGCCCCAAGTCACCGTGGCCCGCCACCCCGGGCTCCGGCCACAGCGCGCCGCAAGAACTCGTGCCGAGCCCACGCGAGCACCACGCGAGGCCAGCGCACCGCGAGCGCTTGCGCAGGGTCCACGCGCGAGCACCAGCGCCGGCCCACGCGCGAGACGCCACCTGGCCGAGGCACCAGGCCCCTGCGCGTCGCCGCGCTCTGCCGCGCGGGCCACCGAGCTCTGCGCGTCAGGCACCTCCCTCTCCTCCAGCTCACGTCCCCGATCTAGATCTAAGAGAGAGCAGGAGAAAGAATGAAGAAGAGAAAGGAGGTGGCGGCCGGCTGGAGGGAAAGAAGAGAAAGAAAGTGAAGAAGAGTGTGGAAGCTAGGGTTTGGCCCTTGCTTTTATTCACTCACTTGGCATTTTTACGAAAAAGACCTCCACAGAATCAGAAATCACGAACAAGTCCTTCCGCTGCCCTGAATTTTACGAAGAAATCCTCAGAAAGATTTGAAAATTACGAAGAAGTCCTTAGGCGTTTCTGAAAATTCCGAAAATTATGAAATTATCCTATGGACCCCTGGAAATTACCAGAACGTCCTCGGAATATCAGAAAATTACGAAAATATCGTCGAAAAATCTGGAAATTACCAGAATATCCCTGGAATCTCTGGAAATTACGAGAAAATCCCTGTTAATTACGAAAATTGACAAGGATACTCCGAAAATTGCTCAAAAAATAGAAAAATTGCTGGATTGTGTTATTTTTGCATATAACACCCCAGATTTTGGTGATTTTACGCAAAAACACCAATAATATAACTTAAACACGCAGTTTTTGTTATATTTTTGCTCCCTGTTACTTGGATACATGAAATAATCCTTGCACCATGATATCTTGCAGATGTCTGACCTCGTGAAGAGAGAATTTGAAGTGTTGACTCCTCATGGAAGCAACTACCTGTCATGGGCACTTGATGCGGAAATCCTCCTAAGCGGCAAAGGCCTCTTGAAGACGGTCCTGCCCAAGAAGGGAGATACTGCTGCAACAGATGTGGAGATGGCTCAGGCTTTGCATTTCCTGCGCCACCACTTAAGTGCTACTTTGAAAAATGAATACATGACGGAACGTGATCCAAAGTCTTGTGGGAGTCATTGCGTGTACGCTTTGAGCAGATTGAAACTGTTTTACTCCCCAAGGTTGAGCGTGAATGGCAAAACCTACGCTACCAAGACTACAAGACTGTAGAGGATTACAATACCGCACTCTATGGGATTGTCACACGCATGAAGCTATGTGGCAAAGTGCTTGAGCAAAAGGATCTTATTAACAAGACCCTATCCATCTTTCACCCTAAGTTCACTCATGTGAGCCGCTAGTACAAGAAGGAAAACTATGAAACCTATGCCGCCCTGAGTAATGCATTGCAGCAAGATCAGGGGGAGGACGAATTGATCATGGAGAATCATAAGAATCGTCCTACTGGCTCCTTGGCACCGCATGAAGCGAATGCCATCTCCTTCAAGAAGAAGAAGAAGAATAAGGGTAAAGGCGCACCCCCAAAGGCTCAAAACAACCCTAATACGTTCAAGAAGAACAAGAAAGGGAAGTCAAAGAAGAAACCTTCAGGGGGAGAGTACGGTGAACAGAATCAGGATTGCTACAAGTGTGGCTAGCATGGCCATTGGTCCAAAATATGTCGCACACCACAGAAGCATGTTGACATGTACCAAGACCTCAAAAAGAAGCTTGCTCAGCATGAGGTTAACTTTGTTGAAGGCACGAAGTCAACAACAAAAGCACCAACGGGCCAACCATCACTAAGCAAATCCTCTGACCTCGAATTGGAAGATGACCTCATGAATGAGGACATTGAAGATGTGGAAGATGTGCATGGAGATTCTGCGTAGTCAAGTAGACTATTATGAATCAATTAGTTATCTATTTGTAATAGGAGTGCAATAAAATTCCTCGAAGGAATTAGTTCGTTTATGTAATCTCTCGAAGAGAAGACATTTGCTTTGAATAAAATCAGCTTGTGGAATTATTTGTCATTTATTACTCTCTTGTTTATACATTTATTATGTATGAATTACAGAATTGTGGAGTAAAATGGCTGTGGATGAGGACCTCTGTCTCGTAGACAGTTGCACCAACGCTACTATTCTAAGAGACACTTGCTATTTCCAGACACTTCGAAAGTACACTGGAGATATTCTTACTATTATTGGCAATAATAATAAAATTGTTGGCCAAGAAAGAGCCACATTTGTCCTACCGAATAGTACGCAGTTAACAATCCAAGAAGCATTACTTTATCCGGATTCAACCCGGACATTGTTAAGCTTTAAGGACATCCGTAGAAATAGGTTTCACGTAGAAACCAATAACGATGAAGGTGAAGAACGTCTTATCATGACCAAGAAAGAAGGAAAGAAGAAGACCATTATTGAGAGCTTTCCATCAATCAAAGACGGCTTGTACTATACGTACATTAAGCCAAACAAAGAATTTGCTTCATTCAAGACCATCTTTACCAATCAAGAAGAATATAGACTATGGCATGACCGTCTTAGTCATCCTGGCCTTAATATGATGCAGAGAATTACGAAGAATGCAACAGGGCATAACTTGAAAACAAAAGATTTCCCGAATCAAGCAGATTTCTTGTGCATTGCATGCGCAAAAGGGAAGCTTATTACTCGACCCTCGCAACTTAAGATTCAAGCAGAATCTATGCCATTCCTTGAACGAATTCAAGGTGATATATGCGGACCAATTAGTCCTATTTCAGGACCTTTCCGCTATTTCATGGTATTAATAGACGCTTCCTCGAAGTGGAGCCATGTATGTCTATTATCCACTAGAAACTATGCATTTGCACGATTGACTGCCCAGATTATACAATTGAAGACACATTTTCCGGACCATAGAATTAAATCCATCAGAATGGACAATGCCGGAGAATTTACCTCGAAGGTATTTGATGATTACTGTATGAGTATGGGCATCAAAGTGGAACACTCTGTACCACACGTGCATACACAAAATGGTCTCGCAGAATCATTAATCAAGATAATCAAATTGATTGCTCGACCATTATTACAGAATTGCTTATTACCTACCTCATGTTGGGGACATGCGGTGTTGCATGCAGCAGCACTTATCCAATTACGACCATCTGCTACACATGAAGAATCACCATTAGCATTGGTGCGTGGTAGAATACCAAATGTTTCCCATCTACGGAGATTTGGATGTGCTGTGTACATTTCAATCCCTCCGCCTCAGCGAACAGCAATGGGCGCACAACAGAAACTCGCAGTTTACGTTGGTTATGAAAGTCCGTCCATAATCAAGTACTTAGAGCCCTCCACTGGAGATTTGCATACGGCTCGGTTTGCTGATTGTATCTTTAATGAAGACCATTTCTCGGCATTAGGGGAAGGAAAGTATCTCTCTAGGGATGAATGCCGGCAAATTGATTGGGATGCTAAAGGAATTCTTGGAATGGATCCTCGCACTAGAGAAGCTGAACTTGAAGTTCAGAACATACTCCACTTGCAGAGAGTTGCTAATGAATTGCCTGAAGCTTTCACCAATACAAGAGACATTGTGAAGTCTCATATACCGGCTGCAAATACTCCTGAAAGAATAGAAATCCCATTTGAAGGGAATGAATATATGGAATTACAACCTTCTTCCATAAAAGCAATGAATGCTAGGAAGAGGGGGAGTGAGCCGGTTACAAGGGCATCCAAGAAGCCTAGAGTACAAGCTCAAGCTAAAACTCCTAGGAGACGTCCTGTGGAGAAGAAGCCTAAGCAAAATACTCAAAAGAAAATCAAAGAAGGTGAAAGTGATCCACACGAAGTGGTGAGATTTGAAGAAACAAACCCAAGTGAGAATGTGCATGAAACTCATGAGGGGATACCGGAAATTCCTGATCTGAATATATCTATCGATAATGAGGATCAAGGAAATGAAATCTCAACGAATTATGTTGAGACGGGAGTTGTATACAATAGAAAGACAATTGAAGTCGATACATACTTTGCTGAAACGTTTGCAACACAAATAGATTTGGAATCTGAACCAAAATCAATAAAGGAATGCAAGAAGCGTCCTGATTGGCCAAAGTGGAAAGAAGCAATTTGTGCAGGTTTAAACTCGCTAAAGAAAAGAGAAGTGTTTGGTAATGTAAACCTTACACCAACTGGCATTAAACCAGTGGGTCACAAATGGGTGTTTGTCAGGAAGAGAAATGCTCAAAATGAAGTGACTAGATATAAGGCGAGACTCGTAGCTCAAGGTTTCACGCAGAGACCTGGCATTGACTACGAAGAAACTTACTCTCCTGCAATGGATGGAATTACTTTCCGGTATTTGATCTCAATGGCGGTGAATATGAATTTGCAGATGAGACTTATGGATGTGGTCACAGCATATCTATATGGAACATTAGATACAGAAATCTATATGAAAGTTCCAGAATGTATTAAAGTCCCAAATGAAGATGACCGCAAATTATATAGTGTCAAACTACAGAAGTCACTATATGGTTTGAAACAATCAGGAAGAATGTGGTACAACAAGCTCAGTACATTTCTCTTGCAAAAGCGATTTGTGAAGAATGAAGATTGTCCTTGTGTATTCATAAAGAAATCAGAGAAAGGCTTTTGCATAATCTCTGTTTATGTTGATGACTTGAACATCATCGGTATATGAAAGATCTGGGCAAGACTACCTATTGTTTAGGTTTGCAACTTGAACATACTCCAGAAGGGGTACTCTTGCATCAATCGAACTATACCAAGAAGGTATTAGAGAGATTTAATATGCACGAAGCATATCCACTCAGATCGCCTATGGTGGTGAGATCACTTGATATAGATGAAGATCCTTTTAGACCCAAGCAGGAAGATGAAGAATTATTGGGACCTCAATATCCATATCTCAGTGCTATTGGTGCCTTGATGTACCTTGCAAATGGTACACGACCCGATATTGCTCTTGCTGTTAATCTACTTGCAAGATATAGCTCAGCACCGACTCGGAGGCATTGGAATGGCATCAAGCAAATCCTCCGATATTTGAGAGGAACTGAAGATTTTGGATTATTTTTCACAAAGAATGGAGAATTAACCCTTGTGGGTTACGTTGATGCTGGATATTTATCTGATCCACATAAATCAATATCTCAAACGGGATATGTGTTTTTATATGGTGGAACTGCAATTTCTCGGAAGTCAACGAAGCAAACATTGGTTGCTACATCGACAAATTATTCGGAGATCATCGCATTGTTTGAAGCTGCAAAGGAGTGCGCCTGGCTCAGGAGGATGACAAACCATATAATGAATACTTGTGGAGTGGCGTATACTCCATCCCCTACAATTATCTATGAAGATAATAAAGCTTGTATTGCACAAATACAATCGGGATACGTAAAGTCAAATAGGACAAAGCATATGTTACCTAAATTCTTCCATACGCATGAAATGCAAGAGCAGGGAGAGATTTTAGTAACACATGTCCGATCTTGTGACAATCTTGCAGATATGTTCACAAAGGCATTACCTTCCCGCACTCTTGAAAAGTGTCGGCGTGGTATTGGCATGAGAAGACTTAGAGAAGTGCTTGGAACAGGGGGAGAACTTCCCTAAGTACATCACATTCCCGAATTACATGAGTTATCTCGAAGATAATTCATATCAGTCATGCAGATTGATAAGCATTAATCATGAAGATTAAAACATTATACTCTTTTTCCCTTATGAGTTTTTCACATGAAGTTTTCTCAATAAGGTTTTTAACGAGGCAATGTGTGCAATATGAGTGGTGGTAATATGTGCTCTTTTCTCCATTTTTCCCACTGGGTTTTTAGGAGTTTTTATGAGTCATACTTATCACGATAAAGAGCCCAAGGGGGAGTGTTGTAAAGCTCTTATTGGGCCAGGCCCACCTTCTAGAAGAAGGTGTCCTGGCCCATGTGGGCATATTTATCGAATCTGGACCCAACACGAAGTTAGGGTTCCCCCTATAAATAGTTGAGGAGACCCTCCTGTAACCTGACACCAGAATTTCACAATAAAGAATTTCGTCTCCTCTATTCCAGTTTTTACTTTTCGTCTGTCGTGATCTACGTGCCGTCGTTCCGCCGATAACCTAACAATAGCAAGTTAAAGATTTTGAATCACACGCACACAAAATGTCTGTAAAGTAGGGCACTAGTACGTACTAGTCTGAAATTAATGGGCTGCTGATTTCCGAATCGGAACGTTATTTCACAAAACATATTTCGGATACGGTGGGGTGCGTTGACAGGTTCTTATGATACGGCAACTAAAAATCCGAATCGAACACACGGGGTAGTTTTCCGATTCGGAACGCTAGCCGGTCTCTGGATATAAAAAGGAAGACACGGCCTCCGTTGTGGAGCACGCAGTTGCAACTTTGAAACATGGATGCCACCGCCGCCGAGCGTGCCCTCGCGACCATGGTCGCCAGCCAAGTCTCCGCCATCTGCGAGAAGATCAAGGAACACCGCAACGCCGGGAAGAAGCCGATGAGTGCCAGGCACGTTGCCGTCGTCTCCGCCATGATCGACAACATCGACGCAGCCGACGACAAGACCGGCGGCAGGAAGAAGGCACATAAGGGCGGTGCGAGGTGGAACGAGGAGCTGTCCAGGCTCGACGAGGCCAAGCCCGGCGTCGTCGTCAAGTCCTGCGGCAACGACGACGTCGGCCACATCCTGCGCGAGGCCTGCTTCATGGCGGCCTGCGGCGGCCACCGCTCGGTCGTCGGCTACCGCGGCGTCACACGGACGCCTGCAGGAATAGAAGACGCCGGCGACGACGACTACTCCCTCGTCGCCGACGGCGCCGCCGGGTCGAGTACCCTCGCCGACATGCTCCGCAAGCACGGCCGGCCGTTCCCAGAGTGCGACGTGCGGAGCATCATGCGCCAGCTCCTGCTCGGCGTCGAAGCCATGGCCGAGCGCGGCGTCGTCCACCGCGACATCAACCCCGCGAACGTCCTCTACGTCTCTGGCACCATCGCCTTCAAGATCGCGGGCTTTGCCGCGGCGAAGCACGCGGCGGAGAAGGACCCACCACAACTCTTTGCCGGAACGAACGGGTACACGGCGCCGGAGGTGTTGCTGGAGAACGCGGGCCACGGCGCGCCCGTGGACGCGTGGTCGCTCGGCTGCGTCATGCTCGAGCTCCTCACCGGCGGCAGGCTGC
The DNA here is from genome assembly GCA_012490785.1 of Eragrostis nindensis. NCBI lineage: Eukaryota > Viridiplantae > Streptophyta > Magnoliopsida > Poales > Poaceae > Eragrostis > Eragrostis nindensis. The sequence continues at coordinate 73,842 of JAAXCT010000030.1, read as the reverse complement.
CGTTCGCAGCCGCGAGGGACGACGACAAGGCCGACCAGCTCCACAAGATCTTCGACGTCTTGAACAGTTGCAACATGCTGCGCGAGCTGGTGCCGGAGAAGGTGCTCTCCGACAAGGGCTTCGAGGTCTTGAACGGGCTCCTCAACTGTGACCCCATGAAGCGGCTCACCGCGGCAGCCGCGCTTCAATGCCCGTGGTTCACGGACAACGCCCTCTACGATAACGCCTTCTACGACGACGCGCTTCTTGTTGCAGCTCGTTGGGCCAAGATCACCACCGCGGCCACGATGGTCTTGCAGATGGCCGTGTCATTCGCTGAGCGTACACTAGGCATTGCACAAGCGTACTTCTCAAAAAACAAATTTGATTGACGTATATATGTTTTGTACTGCAGAACGTGTGTTTAGTACACAATGTAATAGGGACTACTAACTAGCTAGGTTTATTGTGTCGGTTTTGTTATTACTATTACCCAATTTCATTAAATCTTTTTTTTCTATATAATTCTGGTTATGGTTTGTATGTTTTGTTCGCTTCTTCTCATGGACTTTTCTAAGTCATCTCAAATTGCAGCACCATGAAAGAGTACAATCTCGAAAGTTCAATTTGTCTATTCCAGCGCCACCAGTAGCGGTCCTAGCATAAACACCCTTCTCTCTCGTAGCTGCCTAAGATTATTCTCCATTGTCTCTACGAAACCAACCCTTCTGCTGTCCAACACATCACGCCAATGAGTATGCATATGCACACAAAATTATTTTGCTCTCCTCTGACTGGAACATTTCAGAAGTAACTGAACAGAGTAATTCATGGTTTCATGTTGAATCTGACCTACAGCAAAAGACATTTATTTCATTGTTTGAACTAGCTCTCACAATGCATGGTCTCATGTTTGTTGTTTGACGTGGAAGACGACGAGTACTCCATCTTCGCCGACAGCGCCGCCGGGCCAAGGAGCCTCGCCGACGTGCTTCGCGACCACGGCCGGCCGTTCCCGGAGTCCGACGTGCGCCGCATCTTGCGCCAGCTGCTGGGCGGCGTCGAAGCCATGGCCGAGCTCGGCATCGTTCACCGCGACATCAAGCCGGCGAACGTCCTCTACGTCTCCGGCGCCGGCGCCTTCAAGATCTCCGGCTTCGGGGCGGCGAAGCACGTCGCGGAGAAGGACCCGCCGCACCTGTTCGCCGGGACGAACGGGTACGTCGCGCCGGAGGTGTTGCTGGAGAACGCCGGCCACGGCACGCCGGTGGACGCGTGGTCGCTCGGCTGCGTCATGCTGGAGCTCCTCACCGGCAACAAGCTGCCGTTCGCCGGGGAGGACGACGACAAGGCCGACCAGCTCCGCAAGATCTTCGACGTGCTCGGCGTGCCGGGGAGGAAGGCGTGGCAGGGCTTGAGGCCCGGGGTCGCCGCCGGCGAGGTGCCGCAGCGGCAAGCACGGCCGGCAGGTCGTCGGCTGCAACATGCTACGTGAGCTGGTGCCGGAGAAGGTGCTCTCTGAGGAGGGCTTCGAGGTGTTGAATGGGCTCCTGAACTGTGACCCCAAGAAGAGGCTGACGGCGGCGGCCGCGCTTCAATGTCCGTGGTTCACGGACAACGCCCTCAACGACGAGGACGCGCTTTTTCTTTCGGCTGGTTTGGCCAAGATCACCAGCGCGGCCACACAATCGTGGTCTCTGGTTCTGCAGATGGCCATGTCTTTTGCTGGGCGTACGCTACAATTGCTTAGGCCCAACGGCATTGAGCAAGTGATGATTGTCATGTGATGGCCGTATGTATTGCGCGCTTGCATAACGTGTGTTAGTCGACGATGTAGTATTGAGCAGTAATATAAATAGCATATTGTGCTGGTTTTGTTATTACTAGCAATGGATTTCATTCTTTCTATATATATAACTCTGGTGAAGTTAATTTGGAAACATAGTGTTGGCTTGTTTTCATGGATTTCGCTAATCATCGCAAATTGTAGCACAATGAAATAGTACTATCTCGGAAGTTCAATTTATTATCTCATACACAACAATCTAAAATAGCCCTATGTAAAAAAAAATCATTCAATTTCAAAGCTATCAATTGGTTGCATGATAATTTCGCCATGTCTAGGATGGTTAGATAATTCTTTGTTGATTACTTGTGTGATGGATGTCCAATTAATCGAAGCAATTGATGGTTAAAAGAAAAAAACAAAAACAATTGAAACACCACGAGAATTCGAAACAAAAGCAGGTGGTGGAGCTCTGCTGGTGCCGGAGAAGGTGCTCCTCCGAGGAGGGGTTCGAGGTTTTGGACAGTCTCCTGACCGCGCCCGCGACCGTGGTTCACGGACAATGAGATGTTGTCCTTTCCTCGAATGAAATGTTGAAAAGCATCCTGTCGATATCCACCATCTCACTCTTCTACAGCATGTTTGGTCCAGGACCAGCTAGTCCTTCACCAGAAAAGGGCAGCGTCATCCGGTGACTTTTGAGGAACCAGTGGGTCACGAAATTTTTGTGTTGTCTATGAATCAGCGGAGGACGACTCAGTGGGTGACGCAAACAAAATGCCGCAATCACATGTCACAAAACAAACAGGCTGAGTCGAGATACAGAAGAGCGATCTTAATTATTGAACCACGTTATGTAAAGTAGTAAGACCATAAACTCTGATTCACTGCGACAACCAGAACCAGACGAACGACATGGCGGCTTGGACATCAGAAGTGGAGAAGTCACATAAAGAAAGATGCACCAAAAGCACGATGATCACTGATAAGAGGGAAATTAAAGGTTGAACTAGATGACTAAAAATAAGTCACGACACAAATTTAGGCCATTTCTTGACCCATGATCCCGAGTCCCCACATAAAACATACATCAACAGAGAGCTTCCGCATTGCATTCCTCAACTATCAAGGTAGAGTCCATCCATGGACCACCCAGCAGCACTTCCTGGAGCCTGCCTAGAACCTGAGCAGAAATAGTACAACAGCAGACTTCAGTACAAGAAGTTCACTTTAGCGTATGAACAGCATGGAGCATTAATGCCGTTATTAAGAGGTTTGATACGAAGTTGACCTAAAAGTTTGAACAGCTATATGACAGGCAGTTTTCTAGCTTTGGTATCCAACTATTCCAATAACCCCCCACCCCCCCCAAAAAAAAAAAAAGTTGTGCGCTAGTTAACTTACCTGTTGATGGTTTGGTATCCAGGTTGATGTTAATATGTTTGATAAATCCCCCAAGGAATTCCATGATGTAGGAAACCCTCTCATCAATCTTTCTACATTTGATTTCAACCGTATCAAGGAGTTCAGATATTGCAGGCAATTGGTCCGACGGACGGTACCTCCCTTCTGATTCTCCAGTCCATTTGTATCCCTTAGAAGAAAAGAAAAGAAAGACTTTAATCAATATTCCACCATCATGCATAGCTAAAAACTTCACCAAGATGAAATCATAATAACTTTGATGACACAACTAGCATTTGTACCGAAAACATACCCCTGATAGTGGAATAGTCAACTTCTCAAGAACTGGTGAACGTTCTAGAATAGAAACTAGAGAATGGAGGTCATTAGCAGGCCTTTCACGATCAGCAGCAATACCTTCAACATACGAAATGTAGGGCACTGTTTCCCAGAATAAGCTGTGGGAGGTGCACATTAATAAGAGCCATTTAAGATTTGGAAGTAGACAATATAATGAAACAAAAGCCTATTTGGAGCTTGAATAGGATGACAAATAGATTTGTCCTCCCATTCTGTGAGCTATAGCAGATTCAAAGATTTGTGAATGTATCCTATCTACTATCGCTCTTCACAAGGCCTATTCGTCGACTCATTTCTAAGTATCAAATTAGCACAAAATGGCCAAAAAAGAAACTAATCGGCAAGTATTAAATCAAATAATATGTTGGGCTGTATGGCGTGTGTGCATGAGTGTGCTAATGGGCCAGCCCAGCTTACATCTATATGTATATGTACAATACTTGCAATAGAGGGTGTGTTCCAGAATTCACTCCAAAATATCTACATGGTGTCAGAGCCAAGTCCGGCGACGCCGTTGGACTGGTGCTCGACGGCGGCCTGAATCGGCGAGGTCGCGATCGACGACGGCCTGAATCGAGCTGCTGGTGGTGTGCCGCACGTCCGCAGAGGGAGTGGAAGAAGGTAGGAGCGGCAGTTGAGGTGAGAGCTGTGGGGTACGGCAGCAGGAAGAGCACGGCGGCTGCGTCTACATCTGTGGGGAACCGCTGCCGCTTGTGTGTGTGCGTGCACGAGGCTCGGTGGAGCAGCTTGTTGCTGGTGGTGGTTCAGAGACGGTGGCCAAGGCGCGGCCGCACGACTTGGACTCCGCGGAGAAGTGTGGGCTCAGGTTCGAGGTGCTGCAGGCTCCTGCTTGTGCAGAATAGGGGCGAGCAGGACGGTGAAGGCGTGGAGTAATTCTGGTTGTATTGTTGGTGACTGAGCTCACTAGCGCTTGAAGGCAACCTACGTGAGGCTGTTGCACAGGGGGAGAGCAAGGGAAGCACGCTGCTGCTGTGATTGAAGGCTGAAGAAGGTTGGGAGCAATTGATTGGCACCATAGTTGAGGAGATCAGAGAAAGGAAGAAATCAGCAGCTAGATTGAGCAATTTTTGGATTTTTTGGTTGGAAGTGCAGTCTGTAGCAAGGAGAAAGATAGGGGAGACCTGAGTGCATTGGTGTGCTCCAACAAGTAAACTAGTAGGAGGCGTGTGCATGTGAGCACACAGAGCTGGTTTGAAGGAAGGATAACAGAAGCTAGTGTGGCAGATAGACCTTGCTGCATTACAGACATCGAGGAGGAGATTTTTGCTTTGGTGGAGCCAATTGCTTTATTTGTATTGTTCTAGGTGGCAATCAAGAAATGGCAGACAACATAGTAATTGAGCAGGTACTCGAGAAGTTGGCCGAACTGCTCACAGTGAACCAACTTGAAAAGGTAGCCCGGTTCTATTGCGGTGACTGATTGAACATCTTCTCAGGAAGATTCGTTGGCATGTGAGAGATGGCAACACAAAAATGTATCGCAAGTGTATACTAGAAGAAAGTCCAGATCTCAGACCCAAGATGCAGAGGTGGTTCCAGAACAATGTTCATCGACATTGGTGCCTTGTAATGGCTCAGAAATTGTTGATGTCTCGTCAGCATCTGAGATTGAGGTTAATGGCTCCTCTACAGTTGATCTACCCATTGCATTGAGAAAGGATGCACGAGCCAAGGCTGGAGTTCCTCCACCAAGGTATGGATTTGAGAACAACATTAGCAACTACGTCTCTTATGCATCTTTATCTCCTGCATATAGGGCGTTTCTTTCATCATTACAATCTGTTGTTATTTCTAAAGACTGGAAAGAAGCAAAACATGATCCTAAATGGAGAGAGGCAATGTCGGAGGAGCTAAGAGCTCTTGAAAAGAATAAAACATGGGATATTGTGAAACTACCACCTGGAAAGAAAGCTGTTAGCTGCAAGTGGGTATTCACAGTGAAGCAGAATCCAGAAGAAAAGGTTGAAAGGTACGAAGCTAGACTTGTTGCAAGAGGATAGTCAGACATATGGCATTGATTATGATGAGACATTTGCACCAGCAGCAAAGATGAGTACTGTAAGAACATTAATCTCTTATGCCGCAAATTTTGGTTGGCCCCTACACCAACTAGATGTTAAGAATGCTTTCCTGCATGGTGATCTTCAAGAGGAGGTATATATGGAGATTCCACTTGGTTTTTCTAAACCTGAGGTAATCGGGAAGGTTTGTCGATTGAAGAAATCCTTGTATGGTCTCAAGCAGTCTCCACGAGCATGGTTTGATAGATTCAAACGTGCGATATGTGGCATGGGTTACAAACAATGTAATGGAGACCATACAGTTTTCTACCACCATTGTGGGCGTAGGGTTACAATCTTGGCTGTGTATGTGGATGATATTATCATCACTGGTGATGACGAAGCAGAGATTGCTTGCCTGAAGGACAATCCGAGTAAGCAATTTGAGGTAAAAGACCTTGGTCCACTCAGGTACTTTCTTGGTATTGAGTTTGCTCGATCTCCAAAAGGCATAGTTCTCTCACATAAAATATGTTCTTGACTTATTGAGTGAAACCGGCATGCTTGGGTGTCGGCCTGCATCAACACCTATTGATCCAAATCATAAGTTATGTGCTGAGTCAGGTGATCCGGTGACTAGGGAGAGATACCAAAGGCTTGTTGGAAGACTCATATACTTATGTCATACAAGGCCGGACATCTCTTATGCCGTCAGCGTTGTGAGTAGATATATGCATGATCGCAGAAGTGGACATCTAGATGCTGTTTATCGGATACTACGATATTTAAAGGGTAGTCCAGGAAAGGGACTCATGTTCAAGAGCCATGGTCATCTGAATGTAGATGGTTATTGTGATGCTGATTGGGGTAGTTGTCTTGATGATAGGAGATCGACTTCAGGCTATTGTATCTTTGTTGGAGGAAACCTGATATCATGGAGAAGCAAGAAACAATCCGTCGTATCTCGGTCAACTGCTGAAGCAGAATATAAAGCCATGGCACTTGTGGTATGTGAGATGCTATGGGTAAGGGGTCTCCTATCTGAGTTAAATGTTTTGAGAAAGGGCCCTTTGAAGCTTTGGTGTGACTACAAATCAGCTATTGGTATAGCTAATAATCCGATTAAACCCGAAAGAACAAAACATGTGGAAATTGATCGTTTCTTCATCAAGGAGAAGTTGAATGATGGTATATTAGAGTTGAGTTATGTAAACTCTAGTGACCAAGTAGCGGACTGTTTAACTAAGGGTTTAGGAGTAAAGGAGTGTAATACATCATGTAACAAGATGGGGATGATAGATATATATCGTCCATCTTGAGGGGGAGTGTTGGGCTGTATGGTGTGTGTGCATGAGTGTGCTAATGGGCCAGCCCAGCTTACATCTATATGTATATGTACAATACTTGCAATAGAGGGTGTGTTCCAGAATTCACTCCAAAATATCTACATAATATCTAAATAACTTGAGCTCATAACTGAAACTACAATCAGTAGCCCTGCGTGTCATGTTCAGGTGCACGTACAAGCAATGCAATGCAACAAGAAGCCAGCGGCTAAGGAAGTGAGGATCAGCACAACTGCTTGCATTAAGTTATGTGTTTGCTTTGTAAATTAGATAAGAACATTTTGTTAGCATTTCGGTTTCGATTGGAAGTTGGAACAAATCAGTAGGAGTTTGTTTCCGTCACCCTTGATCTATAAAAGGGGCCAGACGTGAATACGTGATTGATCGAATAAGCAAGCAGCAGGTAGTCTCGTCTCTCTCTCTCTCTCTCTCTCTCTCTCTCTCTCTCTCTCTCTCTCTCTCTCTCTCTCTCTCTCTCTCTCTCTCTCTCTCTCTCTCTCTCTCTCTCTTCTTCTTCCTGCCTCCCTTGAATGTGCGGTGCCAGTGAGCCAGTGAGGTCAAGGCTCAAGGGCCACACCCCTCTGCGAACCACAATTATCCAGTTCGCTCTGGCTCCAATACTCATCCGTCTCTCGGAACATGACACTACGCTTTTTATACGTGATAACACTCATACTGACCTATCTTTTAGCTGTACTACAGCAGGATAAAGCAGGAAATACTCTATATGTTTGAAAAAATATCTATATAAAACATGCATAGAAAAAAACATTTTTAATATGTAATCAAGTGTATGCCAAATGTTAATCAAGATTGCTTCATCACACATAGCTAAAAATTCACCAGGATCACACCATAATAACTTTGATGACACAACTAGCAATTGTTCCGAAAACATACCCCAGATAGTTGAAGAGTCAACTTCTCAAGAATTGATGAACGCTCTAGAATGCGAACTAGAGAATAGAGGTCATTAGCCTCGCCTGGCAAAATCAGCAGCAATGTTTTCAACCTGCTAAATGTAGGGCACCGCCTTCCTAGAATAAGCTGTGCAAGGTGCAAATCAATAAGAGCCATGCATTGATTATTAGGAACATTGATATTTGAATTTGAACTTTTGAAGCATACAACATAATGAAATTGGAGCCCCTTTGGAGCTTTAATTAGGAAGATGAGCTGTAGCAGATTCAAAGATTTGTTGTCCTAAATGTATACTATCCAATCACTCCTCACAATGCCTATTAATTGACTCATTTATAAGTATCAGATTAGCACAAAAATGTCAAAAATAAAAACTAATGGGGAAATATGGAATCAAATTAGATCTAAATCACTTGAGCACATAACTGAAACTACAATCGGTAGTCCTGCACCTCTTGTATGTCATAACACCAGAATTGAACTATTCTTCTTAGCTGTACAATAGCAGGGTAAAGCACATACTTCAATTAACAAAAATATCTTGTTTGTTAAAATTATTCATATTGAACATGTGTACATGAAAACTAAAAAATTCACATATCATTTTTCATTACACATGTAATCAGGACTATGTCAAAACTAAAAAGACAGTAACTTAGACAGTAATATAGTGATCCTTGAATGAAAATGTCACAAACCTACCATGCAACTATCTCATCGATGTACACAATGTGTGGGTTAATCATTATCTAAATGTATATGAAACAAAGATTTAAATAGCTGGCTATAGCTGAGCTATAGCTCGGCTATAGCTGTTTCGGAGAGGCATCGCTACGGGATTTAACCCGCTATAGCCCGCTATAGCTGGGCTATAGCTGAATTTAGCCGGCTATAGCTGCATTTTTAGCAGCAGCTGCTAAGACCCAAAAAAAGCTATTTAAAACACTGATATGAAACAAAAGAATGTATTTACGAATTAAGATAGAAGTCTGTGGCATACCTTGTTCCATGAGCAGGTACATATTAGTTTCAATTTTACAGTCATCGACAACCGAGAATGTCGTCGACAATAGGATCAGTATCGCACCAGCACTTTCGACAAGCGTCACAAGATTCCCAACCCTCATGAGCATAGAAATCTGCAGGGCCGTTGAAAACTGCAGATTCTAGTGAAGGTATCTTTTCAAGAAGAGGAGCATATCCGAAAGAATAGCAAAGTTGCAGCGAGAGAAGGCTAGGAGCAGAAATATGAGTTATTTGTAGATTTTCAAAATCGCAGCTTGTGATGCTCAAATGCTTTACTGACCGAGAAAAAATCCTAGCAATGTGTAGGTCGCACTCTGATATCCTAAGATCCTCCAACAGCCGGCATCTTTCAAAATCAAGCGAGTTGCCACTCAAATCCAAAGAATCGAGCTCCAACCTACGCAAATGTTCAGAGAGCAGAGGACGGCCGTCCAAAGGGGCACGTCTTCCAATAGCGAGCATCTTAGCTTGGCAAAACAAAAGATGCTGAGATGCAAATGTTGAGGCAAAACAAAAGATGCTGAGATGCAAATGTTGAGCGGAACAGAATCGTCGCCCAAGCGATGGCTTGGGAGCAGCTCGACCTCATCTAGAGCCACACTTGGATTTCGTAGGAGCAGCAGGCCATCCATATGGGTGATGCGGAGGCATCGCATGGACCTCCACAGGTGGCGCCAGCGTCGGGCGAGCAAGCTAGTCCGCACGGATTGGTCCGCCGGGAGGAAGCCGAGGATGTGCTCGAGCACGCCGTCGGGAAGGGCGCTGATCCGGTCCTCCAGGTCTGGCACCGCCGGTTTCTTGTCCCCACCCGTCTCAGCCATTTCGTCGAACAGGTAGCGGGCGGCAGCGGGCTGCAGGGCACAGCTGTAACATTGTTGAGAGGAACCGAAATACAACAGCAAAGGAAACTCAAAGCCAGCACCTCACCTTCACAGCTCTTCTCCTCCAGCCGGCGCCGCCCCGCGAAGGGGATATGGTCACCAGAGGAAATCAGAAAGGCAACCCTTGTTGGAATCTCACTGGAGAAGCGATACGCATTTCGGCGGTGAGATCACGGCCAACACCCACAAAACTCACGCGAACACAAGTGCACACGGTCTCGCTTGGTGCTGCAATGCAAATTGGCAGCTTTTCTGGTTGCTATTTCCTTGCTTATATAAACGATTACAAGGAAAGTAATTAAGACCCTGCAATCATGACGAGCTAATTTAGCTACTGGAAAAAGAAAATACAGTTCACTCTTAACTAAACTACTAAAGAAAGCAAATCATTAATTGATGCACACAGGGGCGGAGCCAGCCAGGGGGAGGGTGGGCCTCGGCCCACCCCCAATTTCAGCCCAGCGTTGCTTTCTAGCACTGTAGCAGTAGCTACAGTGTCGTTTTTCTTTTTCTTTTTTCGATTTTTCCTTTCCCGGCCCAGCTTCTCCGGCCCAACAGCATTCCGGCCCACCCTCAGCTTCAGGCCTGGCTCCGCCACTGGATGCACACAAGGATTATTCACAACAACCCTCTTGTCTCCAGGAGCAAGAAGTTAAAGTGGATGGAATGGGTGTTTGTGGCGACAGATGTGAGCAAAGTCCATTCTACCCTTCGTTTAAACCACGATTTGATAATATTTTCCGAACATAACAGCTTGAATATGCTGACAAAATAAAGTATAAAAATGATTAGAACACTTTAACCTACATTTGACAAAAATTAAAAAAAAGAAGAAGTAAATTTATGAAGACAAAATGTAAAATAAAAATATATAGTAGAAACTTCAAAGTATATAGCAATCATCAGAGTATCTCCAAGAGAACCTCATAAAATTGATCCCATAAATTTATTTTTAGGAGCAACTAAAAAATTATGAAAGTCAATTTTTCTTCCCTCCTCCAACACTCCCTCTTTAAAAGTGGATCAAATCAATTTTGATTGGGCCACATAAGCTTTTGAGGCAAAAAAACATTAATTCTATCAAAAAAAAAGAAGGAATGAGGGCCCTAATTCTCCCCTATTAGTAGCTACAAATGAGGGGAGTTTTAGGGCTATGAAAAAGTTAGGGGTTGTTTTGAGGCCTGTTGGAGATATTTTTTGACTTAAACCCCAATAATTTAATTTAAGAGAGGTTTTATGGGCTCTCTTGGAGACGGTCCGGTTTCAGTTTCTTGCTACAAAGGAGGGTAAATTTGTTCAGATCAGAAATAAACAAGTAAGATGAAAAATTCACATATGGTAGAGTAATATGGAAACTAAGCTCCTAGCAAATTCAAAAATTAATTAAGCGGAGGGTTACTGCGCGACCCACCCCATCAAACGACACATCTCTTTATCCTATTCGGCTTCCTTCTTCTTCAACCCTACAGCATCGCCGTCCTCATCGTCTCCAACCGCGGCCGCCCTCGACTCTAGCGCCGGTCTGCCATGCCACCTAACCTCTCCGCCCACCGCCCTCCCCCACCGCCGGTGCCGCCCTTGTCGCCACGCCCGCAACTCACCCAGCCGCCGGTGCTTCGCCACTGGCTTTTGATGTCTATCGTCACCCCTAACACAACTTGCTATTGACCTGGGCCGCGACTTTCCACGCGGAAGAGTTTCCCATTAGTTAATGGGGTGATTAACGCGCACAAGCTAGGGCACAACAAACATCGATTCATGGGGTGATTCCTATATGTAGGGCGGCTACGGTTAACTTTTGGTAGGACAGGCTAAGGTGCTGGCATATGTCGAGCTTTGGTTGGGGCCTGTGGGATGGAGGTGAAAAAGAATCGGTTTTCAAATTTCAAACGTATTTTTCTCAAACCGTAATTTCATTTGAACCATCCTGTTCTTTAGAACTATTTCTACAATGCAGTAATTTTTTTAAAAAACTTTCCCTTGTCTTATTAAGGTTGGAAACTGTCATGAATGAATACAGAAAATGCAAAATGAACAAATGGAAAAATAAAAAGCTAAGCACACGTGTAGCGTGGAGAGGAGATCAGACGACAACTAATGAAAGAAATCATGTAATCAAATCATATCTTTGCATAATAGCATGATTGCTCACCGCACTTTCCACGCGGTGCTACGTGTGAAAAATCGACCTGATATCAGCAGGTTAAACCGGGGCTAAATAGTCGATGCGGTAGTAAACAAAGCTCCTTCGTTAAGCCCGTGCCCCATATATAGTCTACGTCTATTTTTGAAATTTCTGGAGGCCCAATATATATCTCTTCATAGCAGCAGGCGCTCCTGGCGGCGGCGGCGCTTGATAAATGGGCGAAGAGCCAGCCCCATCTTTCCCCATCCTGTCGCTGGCTTCATCTTCTGCCCTTCCGCAGACGAACTCTACTCGCGAGCGACACGAAGGTAAACGGAGCAGATTGCAGTTGGGCGGCTAAGAGCTTCTGTACTCTTTCATCCGTCCCCTCACATGCTACTTCCTCTTTATATTACAGATCGCACCACCCAGTGTGGCAGTGTCCACCAACTATTCGACGGAATGGCTGAGAAGACACGGGCCAACGACGCGGCGTCGTCGAATCAGGAGGACAGGATTAGCGCATTGCCGGATGGCGTCCTCGAACACATTCTGGGCTTTCTTCCGGCGCATGAGGCGGTGCAGACGAGTGTGCTAGCCCCGCGCTGGCGCCACCTTTGGAAGTCCACTCGTCGCCTGCACATCACCAGTCCCGGTAGGCGCTGGGAGCAACATAACGCCGACGATATGAGTAATTTCGTCTCACCGTTGCTGCTGCTCCGAGGTCATATAACTCTGGATGAGGTCAAATTTCCACTTCGAGAACCACCTTGATCATCAAACCGACATTTGGATTCGACATGCTTTGCTTTGTAAAGCTCAGGTAGTCACGGTCCATTTCCCTGATTTTAACATTACAAAACTGGGAGAACCTCCTCTGGTTTCCAAGCATCTGAGAAGAATGGAGCTTGAAGGCGTTGATTTGGATGGCAAGTTTCTTAACTTCGCAAGTTGTCCATCATTGGAGGTTCTCGAGATGACAAATAGTGAAATAAACCTTGAGACGATATTTTCTCAGTCTGTAAATCATTTGCGCATTGAGTCTTGCACTTTTGGAAGTCATGAGCGGACTCGCATTTCTGTCCCTAGTCTCATTATGCTGCATCTAATCAATTTCACGGGAACAACACCTTTGCTTGAAGCCATGCCTTCATTAGAAATTGCATATGTCAAGCCTGATGATTACGCAAAGGATTACTGTTCTGAAGGTGATTCTAAGGGATGTTGTGGCATTTGTGCGAACTGCTGTGGTGATGATGATCATAAAGGTAGCTGTGTACTTCTTGGGGCTCTATCTAATGCTACGAATCTGGAATTGACAGCTTCGCCCGATATGGTACACACCTGTTTCTTATTGTGCAATTTTTTTAGCTTTAATTTGTCACCTTACCATTCTCAAGATCCGTATGTTAATTTTTTTTCTAATTAAAGAAACGCAGCGTTCATGTTCACCCCACCATTGTTACTTTAAGACATTTTTGGTTTGCGGGTTCATTTATTGTTACTTGCTTAGCTCAAGCTAAGCTACGTGACCTAACACCTGCAATTGAAAACTGGAGGTGTAACACTTAACTATTCATTTTTTCAGTGGGGATATATGTGTATTGTAAGATGATTATCAATAAATAGAGTATGTTTGATTGTATTTATTGTCATGTGATTCTACAGCCAAATTTTTAGTTTTCAAATGCAATAAACTTTTCATCATATGCCTTAAAATATATGTCTAGAATTGTTTTCAAATAAGAATATATATCCAGAATTCTATTGTGTCTTGCAATTTGCTCAGTTTATTTTTGCAAGGGATTTGAGATGGTGCCGGATGTTTTGTAATTTAAAGACATTGTTGTTGAATGAGTGGTGTGTTGCGTCTGGCCTTTATCCACTAATTTGCCTTCTTGAACATCCACCAGTCCTTGAGAATCTGACTCTTCAAGTATCTAAGGTATACAATCTGAATCTCTATAACTTATTAAACTTGTTGTGCGTCAATGATTGAAGTTAGTTGTACTATTTTTTATGCACAATCGACTCTAGCTGGTGAACGTTTCAATTTTTTATACAGGGACGAAAATGGACAAAACAGCCAGAAGGAAGAACATATAAGTTGCCTACAATTTCTTGAAGCCTAAACATAACTGAAATCAAATGCGCAAAGGTTGATTCTAGGGTTTACAAAATCCTGCATTTTCTGAGTAAAATTGTCAAGCAGGTTAACATCATAATGGAGAGCAAATCATCAAGATGTAAGTAATTAACAACTGTCCATTCTTTTTTCCATTTCTACGTTAGTGTGTGGGCTTAGCCAGATAGCTGGGTCCTTTTAGTAGTTAGGCTCAATGTCATATAAAAAAGAAATCTTAAGATAAATTAAATGTCTGTTCATTGTGATTCGTTTATTGGCAAGCAGCTTAATAATTATACTCCTCTGTTCTTAAATTGTTGTCGTTGTTGATTTTTTGAGTTACGTTTGGCCACTCGTCTTATTCAAAACTTTTCAAAAATTATCATATATGTTGTTATTCTTTGTTTTATCATTAAAGAAAATTAAACATAACTTATAAGTTTGCATATTTAAACTATTGTGTTGAATAAGACGAATAGTTACGTAACTCAAAAGATAAACAACGACAACAATTTAAGAATGTAGGGAGTATTCCTCTATACGGTTTCCTTCTGAATTTACTGTACTTTTAGTTTTGTACAATATTCAGTTTGTTTGATGGATCTACTATCTTTGCAGGAATCACCAATGTATGTGGAGTGCCAAAGTCTTGGTTATTTATTTGATTATTGTCTTTTATCCCATTAGAAAAAGCAAAATAAAAACTAGCAAGTTTTGTTTGTCATATCCCTGCTACTTACAAATTCGGTTAATGAGTACTTGTGCGTATTTGTAAGTATGTTTGCGTTTGTACTGCGTTTTCAAAAAACAAAAAACTTCTGAACTGACTCAAGTATATTTTACTCGGATAGGGAAAAGCCAATTTTTTTCATAAAAACAGTAGCCACATTCCTTAACGACTGTGGTTGAGTGGGGAGCTTCCCCCGTCTGATATATATCGGTTAACATATGACACAATCATAGGATTAAATCTCGCCAATTTATTACATCCTAATGTTCATGCTGCGCGACAGTGCATCCATCGGATGAGTTTGTGGGCTATGTCAACGCTATGGAAATCCTTTTTGTTGTGGGTGTCATCCCTTATGTTCAGAGAATGAAGAGCTCCATAAAAAAGGCCATGCAGTGGGAGGCATGGAATGAGAATTCGTTGGTGTCTAAAGCCGTACACATGGTATTGCGTCTGTAGCCTACCGTACAACATAGGATATCCATCCTAAAATCTAAAAAAAAAAGAAGACATCATGTGAAGTCTGACTCTACTGTCGGCCCACTTCTCGTAAAGTAATCAAAGTCCACCGCTCATTAACTTCTCCGAAAACTAAACATTTGATACGCCTGAACCTGCCGGTTCGTACGCTCAAGTTCGAGGCCAACTCCTGCCTAGGATCCACAAACTGACTCTCCCGCTATGTTCTCGTTCTCTTCCTGGACCTGACATCGAAGGAAGGCCCCATGCTCCTTGCTGAACGGTTGCCCTGATCCTTGGTGATCGCCGTCTGAAGATTGACGAAGGTCGCCATGACTAGCCGATCGTGGACATCCGTGCCGAGAGTCGCCAAACGACGTTTGCGGTCTACAACACTGCCAAATCCCATTGAGCGTGGCAAAAAGCCAAAGTCCAAGTCTCCGTGATACCTACTAATCATCGCCTTGCGAAGTTCTCTTACCTCCCTGCCGAACGCTGCCTGACGAAGGCCGTTACCTCCCTACCAAGGGTCACCTAACGAGGGCCGTCTGCCTTCCTACTGATCGCAGCGGGCATGACGATAAACAACGTCCAGGTTCACCCTGATCTAATAGTATCTGTTTTCTGTAGTTTTCATCTATCTCAACATCTTGAAGTGCCACATTCATCGCTCAGATCGATGGAGATGAACGGGTAGCTGTGTCATGGCTGTAGGCTTAACACAAATCAACTTCCAGGTTATCAAGAGCTCATTGCACATCCCTGCCATCTACTTTGACGTTTAATGCCATCAGACTCACACACAACATGTTCGCCTGAATGAACCACAGTTGATAGTCTCTGATTGAGCATGACTGTGAGACTATCGCGCGCTCTCCAACATGGCTCTCCTACTGCTGCTTAACTCAAGCTACTTAAGTTGATCCAAGGTACTTACAAAAAATATAAATTGAAGATCTTCTATCAATAAATCTGTTGGTATTTCCATATCTTGATTAAAAAAATAGATGCGCGCGAGCAGTAGCCCTGGGACCGGTTAACCGGATTGCGGTTAACTGAACCAAACCGAACCGAAATAACCGAGAAAGTCGGTTAATTCGGTGTTTGGTGTTCGGCTCTGTTGTCATTTTTCTCTTGTTCGGTTTTCGGTGCTCGGTTCGGTTTTGGACTTCTGTTAACCAATCAGGCCGAAAAACCGAACAGCCCAGCAACTCAACTCTCCTGTCATGGCCCAAACAGCCGAGGCCCATCTTTCCAACCTCATTCCCTTCCCTTCCTAACCCTAACCAGGTCCCCGGCCCAGCTAGCCAGCCGCCTCCACTCCGTCCCTCTCCTCCCTCGTTCGCGTTGGATCGGGCACATCGCCGTCGCCCTTTCCTCTCCAATCTCCCTCTCGATGGTGGACGAGCGGCCCTGGCACCTGGCGGTCGCAAGTGGCGAGGGTGCGCGATCGTTTCGGCTGGTGGCTGGGAGCTGTGGCTACCCCGGCGGTTCTGCAAGCAAGCATATGGCGGCGACCAGCCCTCTTCTTCAAGTTCGTCGATATGATTTCAATTTGCTTCTACAAGCAAGCACGGCAGCGACCAGCCCTCTTTTTCAAGTTCATCTATTTGATTTTTTCTTTGCGATTTGCTTAACTTCAGTTTGATCGGGGACTAACCGAATAACCGAACAATTAACCGCAACCGAAATGGTCGGTTATTGGTTTTTCTGTTACAATTTCGGGTGTCAATTCTCCATAACCGAACTAGACTCTAATCGGTTTAACCGAACTGAACAAACCGAATTAACCAAAGTCCCAGGCCTAGCGAGCAGTAGGAGAGCCATGGCCGCGGCGGACATGACAACAAGGTGACACAGTGGCTAGCGGACGCCGTCAGCTACGCCATGGGGATGTGCCCAGCCGGCACGCCCGGCGGCAAGGGGACCATGACAACCCACTCACCGTCAGTCGCCACGGCAGCATCGTGCGGTCAGGAGATGAACAAGACATCCTCCTCGGACACAGCCCACAGCAAGAGGAGATGGGCACAGCCTCATCAGGAACGAGCTCGAACGACGAGGCCGTGCGCGAACTGCGATGGAGAATCATGACAAGGGCAGGCCGACGCCACCGCTGGACAGCAGAGCACGCGAGCAGGCCCCTCTGCGCTAGCGCGCGAGGATGACTTCGAATAGAGGAGGCATTGCTTGAGACGTTCGGGTTCCTAGAACACATGACAGCTCGGGAGCAAAATGGTGACCATTTGCAGTACAAATTAGCCGCATGATCCCTGATTTTTCATCAAATAATCCAACACCGCACCTGGCACATTGACTGCTACAACAGGCATGCCACCAATATATGTTTGTGAAAGAATGTGCACAATTTTAACCATGTGCCAGGGCATCATACGAGAATCCAACGATATACCAGAAGAGAGGTCCTCAACACCTCTTGTATCGAGGAGTTACGCCTAAGCCCTAACAAATAGGGCATTCGAAGCATATCGATCAAACATCATTTGCGAGTCTGTTTATGAATTGTATCGTAGCGAACAACAGACATCATCCACTTATAGGTAATAACAACACTGATACTCCATGACACTTATTGTCTCTCTAAAGTCACCGACCAGGAGGGCACACCAGATAGCATTTTCTATGTCCCCTCTCTACTGTTTTTTAGTCAAAAACATTTTAACCTCATTATCCTTAGTCGCTCCATCCTCAAGGTATTTGTCAGGTTACTCATCAAGAGCATCTGGGGAAGGAATTGAAGGCAGGTAGACGATTTCATCCACTGAATCCTCCACATCACTGAAAATTGTATTCTTCTCGTATGTTTCAATATCAATATCAGCATCCTCATCAATGTTGACCTCCTGAGCCTACATATATTGAGGATTTAGACATAGAGAGAGGAAGAGAAAAAATGTTCATGCACATACCATGAAAAACAGTAAAAGGACAAGCATCGTATTTTCATTCACCTTTTCTTCTTTTCCATTCAGGTCAAACTCATCCTCTTGCTCAACATACTCTTCATTTTCTTCTAATTCCACAAAATCAGGGGCAAATGCCCTCCAATTCTGTTCATGCACCTTCGTCCAAATGTATACAATGCCTGATACAGATATTGTAGCAATTGTAGGTTCAGCAGGATGCCAAGTAAGATCAATAAGAGCTTCTTTTGGACCTTGAAGGTTCTTCACAGGGCGTCCTGCTTGGTCCCATATCTGCAACCTGTGCTCTCCTACTGTTGCAGAGCCACCGACAATCCACTCACCGTTGCCACTGAAACGTGCTGCGTTCCACTGTATATTTGTGATGGTATCTGGAACTTCAGAAGAAAGAACTAGGCTGATAGCACCATTTCCTTTCAGCTTATCATAGTGGCTCTCGTAGTCATTATCGTTGTTGCTTATGTTTCTAAGATCCTCTCTAGAGCCTTTGACCTGAAGCAAATTCTTGTAGACTCTAATGACCCCATCATTAGAATTTGTCAGGAGGTACTGACCATCTCTGCTGAAAACAATATCCTTAACTACAGTCTCTGCAGGGGTGACAATTACTGCAAGTACTTCAACTGTTTTTGAATCTACGATTAAAATTTCTGCATTGGTGTTGCCCACATATATCAGGTCCCCATGCTTATCATACGCTGCAGCTGTTGGTGTAACAAGTGGGGAACCGTCAGAGAAATTATTTGGGAGATTGTTTCCTGGAGGGTTACTATTCTCAGATACAGAAACTGGGAGAACTGTGGTGGTTCCGATATTCAAATTGACAAGAATAGGCGCAGAAGACAATGGGAACACCAAACAAATAGATGGTCGGGCTGAACCAGGATGGAGATGAGCATTTAATGGAGTCTGCTGAAGAATTATACGGGCAGTTTTTTCCCCAGTTGCCACATCCCATAGTGTCAATGACTTGTCAGCAGCAGACGCAAGCAAACTGTGGCCATACTTGGACCAAGAGACGCATGTTATAGGTGCAGTGCACTCTTTATCATAAAAATTTCTTGCAAGCCCCCTTGTTTCAAAGTCCCAGATAACACAGGAGCCATTTGAGCACCCAGCTGAAAACATGTATGATAGACAGTGTCATCAATCACTTGAGGGGAGAGAAACAACAAGGGTTGGACTTAACAGAAAGGATAATATTTATACAGCTGAAAAAGGTAATATATACCATTCAAATATAGTCGTACATTTCATATATAATGTGTTGACATCATTTTTACAGCATCAAGCATTAGGTTCACATGGAACTAACAATCATAAAAACGAAGTTACTAGCCCAAATAATTCACCGACCCTTTTCATATCATCATGGTTGTATATAACAGGTATGATAAACCCCTATTGCTGCCTTTCCATTTTTTCCCTCTATTTCCGAGCTGAACTCGAGTAAAGCCACATTCTAAATGGATGCATGTATATGGGACAGTCTGGGTTCAATCTTTTTCGCTATATAATAAATACTACGATAGTGTGTTCAGCATTGATGCAAGTAGTTCTGTTTAATGCACATCTAACAACTGATGAGATCAATTGCACTGTAGGAAAGTAAAAGGAAAGATTAATAAATCAGATGTGTCCATGTTAAATGTTTAAACTAGTTGCGGGGGCAAGAAAATGGACGATACCATAAACATGCTCCACAAGGACAGAAAATTTGACAAACACTGGTGAGTTTTTTCGACACATCGAAATCAGGGGAACCATAATTCTATAAAAGGCACACCCACTACACTGCTCGTCAAGTATGGTTATTGATAAGGCAGCAATGACAATAAAGATGCACAAATTGCTGTGACAGCTAAATGAAATGACTTGTGCTTGCAAAACAAACTTTCTGCATTAAGAAAATCACATAATATTGTAGAAACAAAAGAAAACCAGCAGATAGACACTTACCACAAATAAATAAGCTGAAAATAATACTTGAGGAGAAACAACCACAAATACACTTACCAGCAAGAAGCGTTCCTTTACGGTTAAATGAGATACAATTCATACGCCCATGCTCCAAGCACTCCTTCATTGCGTCAGGAAGTTCGCTCTGGTATGGACCTGCAAAAACACCGAATATGGAGGGTTTCAACATCTTGCATTGGGATGAACATGTTAATTTTAAGTTGCTTAAAAAAACATATATTGAGGCCCCAACTAGCGAGCGACTAGCAAGTTCGCTTGAGGGAGCCAACGCCTAGTCAGGTAGTTGGCTTGAGGGAACCAATGACTAGTCAGGGGTCAATGAACCAAATCGTCTTCTCTTTCCTCACCTAACTAGTAGAACACCACCTGAACCACCGCGGCTCGCCCCAATCATGCGGCATGCCTGCCACACCTACAAATCAAACGATCACGCCTTCCCAAGCTAACGATAGTCTGCCACATCTATATGCATCACACATGCTCCACGACCCACGTTGGTCAGATCTCACCAATCACTAACCATGGCTTGCGACATCCTTGCCGCTCCACCCGCTAGCCATCACCCACTACGAGGCTTACGTTAATTCCGCCCGATTTCTATAGCATGAGGGATATAATCTAGATGATGGACCAAAAAGCTTCTAACCCTTACCTTGTTCATGTCTGCCATTGACATCGTCGTTGAGATCTCTGTCCGCCTGGTGTCACCAGCTGGAGGGGAAGCTACACAGTAGCGCAGTCTTGCACAGCGGCGGCCCGCAGATCTGAATCGCCACACAACCTAGCTTCCCTTGCAATGGCTCAGATCTGGTTGCTTCACGGTCTCACCTAGTGTCAATGCGGAGCGCGTGGACAATAAACAAGATTTTTCGGGTTTCCAGATTTAGCACCTGATTTTTCGGGTTGCTCGGGTTTAGGGTTGGGTTTTCTCGGATTTGGGCTTGGGTTTTGTGCCCAGGGCTACAAGGGGGAAGGGGGAGAGGGGTGCCAAGTGGATAAATTTGACCCAGGTTGTTTGCTTTGTTAAAAAACACAATGGAATTATTCAAAAGGACATAAATTGACTTTCTTTGGAAAAAATTATTTTTTTTGGAATCAGCATGTCCAGCAACTTGCAAAACCTAATTCCGCTTGCGATAAACCTCGCCGCCGCGCGCATTGTACCGCCCACCCTGATCCACGCTCCGCCACCGTTCCTTTTCCGGTCTTCTCTCTTTCTCATCTCTTCAGTAGTAGTGGCCCGTGCCGTGGTGGGACCGCTCTATATCTCGCGAACGCGACCCGTGGCGGAATGGTTTTTCCGTTCTCTTTGCGTGCATGTATTTTTTTGGGGGGGGGGGGGGGGGGGGGGGGGGGGGGGGGGCCTTGCATGCATGTATGTTTTTTTCTTGAGGGGAGCATGCATGTATGTTGGTCCTGCCAGAGTGCCAGGCAAGAGAGATGTAAGTTGGGCCACAATAAGAAGAACCAGGCCCAAATACTGCTGTATAGGTCAACTACAACCAGAACCTCCCCTCGAGAAAAAAAAAAAAAAACCTAGCCGCCGCTACACGTGTGACATCATGCGGCACCCTAGCCCGCCCTGAACCTCGTGCAGCAGGATCCGGCCGGCTGTAACTGGCCTGGAAGCGATGGTGCCCCGTAGCCATGACCGGATCAGCGACCTGCCGGCCGACATCCTCCAGCACGTCCTTGGCTTCCTCCCGGCAGAGGAGGCGGTGCAGACGAGCGTGCTCGCACGGCAATGGCGCCACCAATGGAGGTCCATGCGCCGCCTGCGCCTCGTTTCCTCCGAGCGGTGGGAGAGAGCTCGTCACTTCAACAAGTTCGTTGACGGCGTGCTGGACTACCGACACCAAGACGTTGCTCTAGATGAGGTCGAGCTCGCAGGCAATGTGTTCTGGGACGATTTCAAGATCCACACACGGATCCAACAAGTCTTGCAGTGCCAAGCTCAGGTACTCATTGTGAGTATCTCTGCAACCAAACTGATCCACCTCTGGTCTCTCAGTACCTTAGAAGATTGGTGCTGACTCAGGTTGATTTGGTATGCAACATGCTTGACTTTTCGGGCTGTCCATCTCTGTAAGTTCTAGAACTCACGAGCTGCTTCATAAGACTTGAGAGGATACTATCCCCGTCTGTAAAGATTCTGCGCATAGTGGATAGATGCTATTTTTCTACAGCAGAACGGGCTCATATTTCGGTACCAGCACTCATTTTCCTCGAACTCGATTATTTCAGTGGTGTAGTTCCGATTCTTGAAAATATGCCTTTACTAGAAAAAGCTATTATAAAAAATCCTAGCAGCCTGTTGGAAAAATGTCTGCGAGGTCGTGGTTCTGGGCAGACTTGTGGCTTTTGTGCACGATGTTGTGGTAATGATGACTACACCGGACGGTGTCTGCACCTAGAAGCCGTCTTGAATGCAGTGAAGTTGGAGCTGATAGCTAGTCCTGAAACGGTATTACCCTGCTTTCTTCCAACATAATTCTGAATCCACAAGTGTTTCCGGATCACAGATGTGTTTAACTTTCATTACATCGCGCATGTGCACTTTATAATAAATCCTTTAGCTGTTATTCGCTATTTGACATTTAAACTTTGTTCAGCTCGTTTTCAGACGAGATTTGAGGTGGTGCCCCACATTTAGTAAGTTGAAGACATTGTTGATGAATGATTGGTGTGTGACACCTGATTTCCGCCTACTAGTTTGCATGCTTGAACATTCACCAGTTCTTGAGAATCTGACCCTTCAACTCTGCGAGGCATGTACCTTTTAGCATCTATACATTATTTACTGTTATATATTGGTAGAATTATAAAACATTTTTATGTGTTACAGGCAAACCAACATCTCAAAGGAGTCAAAGGAAAGTATGCTCTAACGGAGATGTTAGAACACCTTAAGATAGTTACAGTCGAATGTGCAGAGGTTGATGAAAGAGTTCTCCAGATTTTGGAGTTCTTCATCACAATGGACATAGAAGCTACCGTCAGATTGACACCTGCATCGTCAGAAAAGGTGTAAGGTAGCTATTTTTTATCATGCTTTTTACATGTTTGCAATCTGTCTCTACTTGAATTGTCTGAAAAGCATAAGCATCGAAGGAGAATAACAATGTTGAGAATACTCCCTGCATTCAGTAAATATTACTTGTTTCCATGTCCAAATATAGATATCTTCACTGTGTCGGTGCCATCTGAGTAGCTCAAAATAGTTTTCTGGATACTGTAACACCAACAGTATTACAATAGTATGACTAAAAAACAGTATTACAATAGTACACTAGTTCTAACGTAATGTGCAATTTTAATTAAGTACTATGTCATCGAGACTAAATTATTAATACTACAAGACTTTGCGGCACAGTTTTGGTTATTATTCAAAATACGTACAACCCCAATGTTCACCAACTATTTTGTTTTTCATCACTAATTCTTCAGTACAAGCAAAAATCATGCAGTTGTTTGCA
Source organism: Eragrostis nindensis (assembly GCA_012490785.1). Lineage (NCBI taxonomy): Eukaryota > Viridiplantae > Streptophyta > Magnoliopsida > Poales > Poaceae > Eragrostis > Eragrostis nindensis. The sequence goes on along the minus strand of JAAXCT010000030.1, from coordinate 50,278 downwards.
TTGTGTGAACGTTTGGGGTATTGAGTTGAACTTACAACTCTTTATATTTCATCAATGCATTATATATTCTCCAATCCTGGATTGTTCTTCTCCCCAAACACATACACCAATTTTTTTTTTGTTTGCTGCACAATTCCTTATCATGTAATGTTGAATCATTTGATCTGAGATAAACAAACATAGGTGCTTTTGGTATTCGATTTTATCCAGGCCCACATTCAGTTAGGTTTAATCGAGTGGCTTGCATCATGTAAAGCACATGCAACTTAGGGATTTCGAAGGCTCGTGGGAGCATTTATGTGCAATTATTTGAGGATTTTCTTTGTTGCTGTTGCATCATATTATCTATCTCGTATGTTGGACTGCTGCTATTTCTACATATTGAATGAACTGAATCAGAATGCCCATGTGTTGATCAGTTCTAGTAGTATGGCATTATCTATATTTGCCAAGATAATCTGCTGTTCTATGTTGAAATTTTAGTTTCTCGTGTAACCAGAATGGGTTTTTGCTGAATAGCAGCACTTCATGTGCACTACTGAGGCTAGAACCCAAAAGAAAACAAACTAATGTGGCATGCTAAACATTCTTCTTTGGAGTGAAATGTATAATAGTTATGCACCACAAGATAGATTTTCCCGCTCGAAAAATAAAGTATCTACTTGGTTTTTGTTTACCACCAGAAGAGGACAAGATCAAGTGGAAGAGAACGACTCACACCTGTGAATTTCCCTTTCAGGCCTTTGAAGCCTCCCTTTTTTTATCTTGAAGCAAATTGTATTTATTTATTTTTTTTTAGTCAAGCATAAGCATAGTGGTTGATACGTTTCTGAGAACAGCATTTTTGTGGTGTTGAACAGCTCACAAACAAATATAACAGAAATTACTATGTTCTCGCTGTTTTTAATTTTTCGCATTTATGTGTCTTTCTTCTAATGAATGCCTCATTTCAAACGATGTACGAAAGCCTGAATTAGTAGGATCATCCTCAATAAAATAATACTTCTTCCGTTTTTAATTGTATGACACCGTTGACTTTTTCGTTAAACTTTGACCAACAATATAGATTTAAAAAATTACTTTGTGAATGTGAAATGAATATCATTGGATTCATCATCAAAAGCACTTTAAAATTAACTTATACACTTAGTTATTTACACAAATATTTATAGATAAGACGAATGGTCAAAGTAACGAAAAAAAGACAATGATGTCATATATTAAAAAACGGAGAGAGTACTTTTAACCGGATTTGATGTGACAGTAGCCATGTGTATGGCAAGTATTGAAAAACATTTTAATGGCAACTCATAAGCATTTTTGGCTGTTTTGACAGTAGGTTTAGTTGTGTTGTGCTGGAGACGCTCTTACTGCCGTATTCCGCGTTTTCCTGCTGCGCCGCCACTTGTTCGAACGAATGCCTCACTCGAGCAGACTAGCAGAGCAAGGAAAGCGGCGATGTCAACGAGCGGCGTGGATCGCATCAGCGCGCTGCCAGACGACGTGTCAGTGCTTGGCTTCTGTCCCAAGCCAGCACTGACTAAGGCCCTGTTTGTTTCCCTCTTAGATTATATAATCCAGCTTATATAATCTATAAGTTGGAGGAGAGCAGCTTATGAGATTATGATAATCTGACCTGTGGATTGCTATAATCTGGTTATAATCTGTGACCTGTTTGTTTCAGTTTATAGATTATATGAGCCAGATTATATAATGAAACAAACAGGCCTTAAATGGCTGATGCAGAGTGCTTCTAGTTTCGACACGTTGCTTTGGTAATAAAATTTCTACTGCGCTAGGAAGAACATCCCCTGTTCCTCACCCTCCCCGCGACCTCCAGCCGCACTTGCTCCGGCGATCGCTCCTCCACCGGCCGGCATCACCGCTGAGCAGGTACAGGGAGGAGGAGCCAACGGCGTCTTGCTCGATTGTGTACTTGCCCTTGCCCTGCTCTTTGCTATTCCTCTGGGATCTGGTTTGCTCCGCCTCTCACCCGTTCGACGGATTGCCTCAGACGACCAGGACCAACAAATCGGCGATGGCGAGCGGCGTGGACCGGATCAGCGCGCTGCCGGACGGCGTGCTGGAGCACGTTCTTGGCTTCCTGCCGGTGGACAGAGCAGTGCAGACGAGCGTCCTCGCCCGGCGTTGGCGCCACCTATGGAGGTCCATGCGACGCCTGCGCTTCAGCTGCGGCGACAGGTGGAGGGGTGCCGATGGTTTCAAAAAGCTTATGAACGGACTGTTGTTTCTTCGGAACATTGCTGTGGCTCTTGATGAGGTCGAGTTCAGAGACACTCCACTCCGCAACGATGATGGTGCATACATCAACATTTGGATCCGGCATGTTTTGTCCTGCCAAGCTAAGAAGCTCTCTATTGGCTTGTACATTTTTGCGCAATTGGACGGACTTCCTCTGGTCTCCCGGCATTTACAGAAATTGGAGCTTGGTTGTGTCCGATTGGACCGCAACATTCTTGATTTTGCAAGCTGTCCAGTATTGCAGGTTCTAGAGATAACAGGCTGCTACATCCTCTGTGAGAGGATATTGTCCGAGTCAATAAAGCATATGGTCATCAAGTGTGCCTCATTCTACTGCGAAGCACGGACTTGTATTTCCATCCCTAGCCTCGTTTCGATGAATCTTGAGCTTTACAAAGGCAAAGCACCTATGCTTCAGACGATGTCATTACTACAAACTGCACTTGTCAAGCCTGCCTACTTTGTGGCGGCGGATTACTGTGGTAAAGGTGATTCTGAGGAATGTTGTGGCATCTGTGCCGATTGTTGTGGTCAGGATATCCACAGTGGTGGCTGTGTGCTTCTTGGGGGCCTTTCAAGTGCTATGAATCTGGAATTGATAGCTGACTGTAGAAAGGTACACACTTGCATCCTATCATTCTGACAAACATTCCTGTTTGACATGGATCTGTCACCTATTGATTAATTAAGTCTTAAAAATTAATCTCTAAATGTTTATGTGGGTTTGTATGAGATCATGAGTTAATTGGCCTGTTATTATTGATTATGTGATCTTCTCACATGTTTATTTTGCATGACTTATATATTAAGTATATCCTTAGAATTTTAATTCTTTTGCACTTTGCCTAGATTATTTTCAGAAGGGATTTGAGATGGTGTCCTACATTTTATAATTTAAAGACTTTGTTCCTGAATGAGTGGTGTGTGGCTAATGGCCTCGGGGCACTTTTTTGCATTCTCGAACATTCTCCGGTTCTTGAGAAGCTGACCCTTCAACTTGCTAAGGTATATGTTCCCCTATAGAGCAATACATATTAAACTTTTATATTTTGATGTATGATTTATTTCTATTCATAAAAGATTTATGTTTTGATACAGGAGCCTAACCGTAGAACAGAAACGGATGCAATTAACAATGTGATGGAGAAATCAGCTGCTATATCAAAGAACCTTAAGATGGTTGATGTACAATGTGAAGTGGTTGATGATAGGGTTTGCAATATTCTGAAGCTCCTGAAGGCATTGGAAGTAAAATTTACTATCAGAAGAACCAAGAAAAATTAACTAAATGCTGCTTGACCGAGATGTAGGCTAATTTCACGCTTCTTGTTTTGTATATTATCTGCAATTTGACTCTATATGTTGGAATGGAAGCTTCATAGTATAAACCAAAAAATTCCTAAAATATTTTGAACCAAAGAAACTCTCTAATTATCTTGACTAACAGTGATGTTCAGAGATATTAGTACCTCATTGGACGAGAGGAAAGTAATTGAAATGTTTGTTAACTGAAAATGCTTAATGACATGTGCTACTTCTCATGTGTCATTGTGGCTGGGAAATAGTGAGCAGTATGTTTGACATGCTTAGTTTTTTGGTTGTGCATTGTTTAAATAGAACCTATTATTTTATTAACATGAAACTTAAACCTTCAGTAAATGAGGATAATTATATCACTCTTGAGTCTTGACCAAACTACACAATTTCCTACTCAGTTCTATGCATGCTAACAATATGCACTGGAATAGAGCGAATAAAGCTATGAGTTCGCATTAACGTAGAAGTGTGAGATTCATGCCATGTCATAGCTCAAATGCTTGTGGTTAACACATAAGAGATGGCTCAATGGCTTGTTAATCGAACATGTATGAAATAATTTTGTTTATATTAACTCATGTCTCATCAGGACATAAAATTTTCAGCTGTTTGTATGAATCGCACCTCGGTTGATATAGTCAAGTTTTCTTGTGTGAACTATGTCTGGGGATGTAGTTACTATCTATTTTTTACTCCTGTCTTCCTTGAATAAGCTCAAGACATGCCCTTAAAAGATAATCTATCTATCTCTATAATCCTAGAGATGGGTCCCGCACAGATTACTGTTACACTATTCCAAAACCGATTTTTTTTTTTTTTTGATACTAAAGGAGTACTCATATATTAAACCGTGAAAATAGAGTACATGGCGTAGGGAAGGACTCCCTGAAGGTTACATGACACCCCTGCGCGGGTGTGGAAGGAAGCGCTCCTAATGAGCAGAGAAAGAACAACTAGACAAGCACACGACGGGCTGACTATCGAAGAGCTACCTGAGGGGCCTCAGTGCAATAGCGTAGGTTGGTCGAGGGCCTTTCTGCCTGCTTGATGAAGTATCGTCGGTGAAGCTTGATTTGTATGTAGTTCACCCGGACGCCAATGATAAGCAGAAAGAACGCCTCTAAATGGCAGGACCTTCGAAGACAGACGCACTGGATCCGAGTCACAACGGCCGGGACACCCGTGGCGGTCGACATCTTTAGAGACTCGAGCACGGAATGTGACCGTCGCCGCGGACGTCGAGGAGGCAGGTGCCGTCTGGAAGAGCAAGTTTTGTTGTCCTTGATACCCTGCATACAGTAAACAAAGAGCACCACACACACAGTATCCACGTTGCACGACACGCGTCAGCAAAAGCCATCGCATGGGCACCACGTGGTGGCCAAGGTCGAGCCCGGATGGAGCCCGGCCAGAGCATCGCCGGAGATCTCGCCTGAGGTTGTAGTGTCGGGGGAGGACGAAGACTCCATTGTCGAATATCACCAGCCAACATATTGATGTAGAATTGTTGGCGATGGTGTGTTCAAAATCATCTTCCTCATCTCCTCTTGTGGGCAGCGAGAGCATAAGGGGCTCTGACGACCTCAAGCTTGGCTGAACTCGACGAATCGACCGAAGGGGCGGCGTCGACTTGGCGGAGGGGGCGGTGCAGAGGCGAACCTGTCCGCCACGGGGGCGAACAAATCCGGTGAGGGCGGATGAGTGCTGCACCGGAGTGGGGCGGAGTAGTCGACGGAGAGGGGACGTCGGCGCGAAGGAGCTTGATTCGTTGGAGCTGCCGGCGGATCTGGGGCCCGTAGGCGCAGATCGGCCGGGAAACCTATCTTCTCCGACGGCCATGGAAGCAGCGAAGGAGGTTGGAGCGGGGAGGCCTACCTCTACTTTATTGAGCCTCGCCTTCAGCTTCAAGGTACCGCCATGGGGGACGCCGCCGACGAGCAGCAGCCCGGCGACCACGGCCATGGCGGCCGGAAGGGAGAAGGGAGGCAGGCGGCACAAAGCCCAACGAAAACCATAGCAAAGCAGCATAACTAAAAGCAAACTAACTAGATCTACAGAGGGGAGGGCTTCCCGCTCCTTTCACCACCGGCGAGGACGCCGGAGGGAGAGGAGGGGGGGCCCGGCGGCGGCGGCGGCGAGGAACCCTAGCGGCGCTTCTTTTTCGCGAGAGCTCGGGGAGCGGTGCCCAAAAACCGATTTTTGGACTTGGCTCCCGTCGCTGCCTTGCCCACGCGCTCGTGCGGCATCTAGATGCATCCAGCGCCATCCCCATCCATCAGCTCTGCGCCTCTGCCGATCCGCCGACCGGTCACCCCGCGTCGCCGTCCTCTCGCTTCAAGCAACAGCACCCGTCGGGGGTCGGCCCGCAGCCTCGCAGCGAGCGTCCTCCTGAATCATTCTCAAATCTTCCGACCTCTCCATCCCATGCGCCGCCGACCGGAGCCCGCGTTTCACACTAGGCCAGCGCATGAGCCTGATGCAACCTGCAAGCGCGACGCCGCCACAGACCCCTGCGTCCCCAGCCTCGCTTGGCCCCTGCTCCTCCTGTGTACCCCATTCTGGGCTGTGCTTGATTTGGGGATTCTCCGATGTGCCCGATTTGGATTTGAGGTGGCCGCGGTGATCAATTCTCTGGACATACAACCACAAAAGGTAACAGCTTGCCACGGATTTGTCTTTTTACTTTCGCCGCCTTTATAATTTTTGTATGTTTCAGGTGAGGTCATCTGAGTATTTACTCCCCACCAGCCAAGATGTTACGCCATCAATCTGGATCCCCCCAACATCTTCATTCTCTACTTTCCCAGGTTCTCCTCTTAATGTTAGCCCTTTTATATACTCTGTGATGCTACATGCACTACCTTAGTTTGTCTAACAAATCTGTGAAACAAAAGCACAAATTATACTTAGTGACGTTGTTAATTCAGGATCAAGGCCAATTTTCCTTTTGTACGAGGCTACAAGCAAGTTACGCGACATGGCAACTTTCGGTGGCCTTGATTAATGTTGGTGCGCAAGGTAAGATCATTTTTCTCAATTGTCTCCTTATGGTGATCGACATGTATTTCATTTCCTGCTTCATTACAGTGAACTACAAGTTGTTTTGGCTGATAATTAAACAATTTATAGCAGATAATTAGAGTGGTTAAAAAAACTATGTCACATGATTTATTTGGGCCCTACACATATGTTTGCACATCTTCTGCTCCTGCTCTCTTTGTTGTAAGTTAGGAACTACATATACCCTAGAAAAGAAGATTGGGCCTCACGCCCCATGTCTCAGCTTTTTTATTGACCATCTCATGCCTAAGGCAAAGAAGATGGCAGAAATATGTTCCACTTCTGCAATCACCCGTGCAAGATCTCTGCGGCGTTCACTCACCAAGGACATGCTCATCCATGCAAATCAACTTCAGTACCAAGCATGCTACTGCTATCTATTATCGACAACTTGCATAGGTCAGAGATGTTTTATGTGTTTTGTGCTGTCATGTACACAAACGTACGTGTATTTACATGATGCTTGCACTTTGTCCACTCACCATGCATTCATTTTTTCCTGGCATTTTTCTTTCTACATGAATATGTCCTTAGGCTGAAAACAAAAAATGGCACTGCTGATTTTTTTTTTCCCGGTTCCGATGCATGTAGATGGGGGGCGGGTTGGATTTCGCTATTTGGTTTCAGGATTGCATCAATAAATTCGAGATTGGATAAGTCAGGTTTTGTGTAATGCACTAAAGGAACATAGTTATTGCCAAATTAGCGCTAAAATCTTTGATCTAAAAAAAAAAGCGTTAAAATCTCAGCCATGGAGATTCAAAATCTGTAGGATTTTGCTGATTTAAACAAATTCGATATTGGATATGTACCAAAAGAATCAAACAAGTGTTACATCATTTATGAACAATCATATCTACATCCCTTGATTTGTGCCTGCAGAAAAAGAAGTTGCAGAATCGATGAATAATACAGTTAATAAGTGATATTGTTCATTGACATGTTTCATACTGTTATTTCAGTTCATTGCATATTTCTTATACTATAATATGGTCGTATGATTCTTGATGTTTTGCAGAGTCACCAACTTAACAAAATTCCAGTTTGTGATTGTGTTGAGATGTCAGGTGGTACTCATGGTACTCAGGCTACAATATGGGACAACATGCTAAGCTGTTGTCGCGCATGGTTTTCGGTTAGTCACTTTGTCATTTCATCGCACTCCTCTAAACTGAAATCAGTGACGTCCGAACAGCTGCATTGAACTGTGTTTGCATTTGTTTGTATATAAAATAAATATCTGAGTTTGATTAGGTATTGAGACAACAAAGTATAGTGATATATTATGTATTGCAAGGCTTCATACACACATCTGCTGATCTGCAGTTGATGCTTGCACAAATAGCTCTGATTCAACCACCTGTTTCTCATATATTAGATTGTGCCCCTTGATTTGTTGTTTTTCAAATAAAACTGGTGTCTACGCTCCCCCATTTTACTTCTATTCCTGCTGTAACAGCCATAAGCCGGTGTAAAGGATGAGATTCTCAGGTAACAAAAGGGGAATGTGAAATAGGATACAGGAAAGTAGTTTCTTTCAAGACAATGTAATTTGCAATTTGGAATTGCAGTGTTGCAATTTGGAATTTGGAATTGCAGTGTTGCAGATTGAAATTGCTACTTTTGCTTGATTAAGAACAGAGTATTGCTCAGATTTTATCCGTGGTCCCTCCATTAATTAATTTGAATTGTTTCTTGATGTTTCAGGGGAATATATCATAGTCAAAGCTCATGTTCAAGATGTTCACCCAATTTCACAATTTCATGGAGGTATGCATGTCTTATTAGTTTGATGGAGCAAATTTCTGAATTCTCACCTATCATGCCATTCTAGCAGTTACCGCTTACGCAAGTGATTTTGGCAATAATAGGTAGCATACATCCCCATTCTTTATCCACTTGAGATTAGTCAAGAGAATGCTCCCGTCCCCATGCCGGTACCCAAATCCACGTCATACTCACTACCCACCGTCGTCGCTCCCCGTGCAATGTGCCAGGTGCCATTTATGTGGTCTAGAACTTGATTATTGCTTTTGATTCAGTGTCTCCTGTACAATAGTTTCTAATTTTTCCATTCCTCATGTCTTTGCAGGGGTGGCACCAACGGACAGGACAATAATGTGCTAAATGAAGCACTGCCCAACTGTGCCGAAGGTATATCCACATATTTCAGTTTCAGATGTACCTGTTTTGTGCGTAGGCAAGTCTTCTCCCTCTGATGGCACACACCGTTTCTCTTCTACATCAGCTACCAAATGCATTTGCTGCTCAGTCACCTACTCACCTATACATTATATTTGCATGTAATGATCGCCATCTTTGCATATAGAGGCAGCAGACCATTGTCCTTCATGCGATGACTGTTTCCATTGCGTTTGTTACATGTGATCAGATTTGCAGCATTCAAACAGTATGACTCTTACTTGATCATGTAAGAAACGTAGAGCACATATGCTCTTTTGCGGCTTTAATCAGAATAAACAATCATCTAATATAATATCATATAGGCAAGTTCTTCCCAGTGGAATTTATATATGGTTGTAGTTTCACAATCCAGAAACCCGTCTTCCAATCATTTTTCTTTTATTGTATACGACCTTATCACTTTGCAAAATAATGTGTTAAGATATTTTCAATTCGTTGTTTTAGTTGATTTACCAGAAAACAGATGAGTGAGTTCATAACAAGTTTTGAGATAACTAATTATTGTGGTATCTTTTGAGGTTCAGTCCTTTTCAGCCTCGAGTAAGACAATGTTTATTTGTGAATAATAATTTCAACACTTTTTGAACCAGGTGCTGACAAAATGGAGGAGCTCTTTGATTGTTTTGTGGAAATAAACCTTCCCGATGAAGTCATATATGACCACTTGGCAGCCTGATAGAAAGATTGTCCCATTCGAGTAGTGTCATCCTATATACAGATATACAGATATGTGATGCAAAAAATTCCTTAATATTTGAATCAGCTGCATGGGTAAATCTTAGAACCACGTGTATGCATGATTTTCAACTTTTGATGGCCTCTCTTTGTACTTTTCAAAGTCGGAGCCCAATTTATTGCAAGCTTCTATGACAGCTACCTCCACGAGTAGATTATTTTGGATATTTTATGAGATTGGACAGAACAATTCCTTGATTTTTGCTTACATATTTCTTGCTGTAATATAATATGCAGGTGGAACCTCCTTTGTGTACTTCTTAACATATGTAAATGCTTTTCTAAAGATGAATTTGTACATGTTAAAAAGATCATGCTACTGATAATGCCAGCTAGATGTTTGTTTCTCGAATATATAATTGCAGGCACTTATTTTCTTGCGTGGCAATATGACATTAATAATGGTCATCGGTCTTTTTTTTTGTTGCATGTATATAATTACTATTGCTTGAGTTTTCGCATCCCCGGGCAACGCCCGGGGCTCCTGCTAGTTAGAATAATATGCGCACTAGTTTGGTTATTTCGTGAGATATTTAATAATTTGATTTCTTAGTTGAAGTCTGTCTGAATTTGTGCTCTTTTTACAGTTATCAGTTCGTTTCAACAGGCAGTGAGAAACATTGTTTGGATGGATTTATTTTCACTTGATGACTCGATACTGCATGGTTTAAGTCTGGTTGATGTTTTATTTGTGTTAAATGTTTGGTGATTCCAATACTGAAAACAGTTACTACTGCAATGTAGTATTTAGCTTAGGAGATAAAATTGGGCCTAGTATTATATCATGATGTTGCCTCTGCACTCTACTTATGGCTATCACTGTTAGCTGGATGCATGGCATATTTCATCAAGCTTCAAGTTGTGACGTATACCCTTTTTATGCCTCAGCCATCAATTGAAAAACATATTTCTTTATCCGGATCACGATGTGTCAGTTAGGAAACCATGCTATTCAGACTCCACTATGTAGCATCTTTCTGCAACACAAATTCGATTTGGAGGAGTTTGGAAAATGTCCTGCATGCCACCAACTTTTCTTATGTACATATTTTTCAAGTATTGATTGAACTTCCTGCACCTCTCAACAAGTGCAACAAGCATCATGTGACAGTAAACTGTGCTCAGTTTTGCACGCTGATAACATTTCTGAATTCCCTTTACCGGGAAATATCCTTGATTTTTCCCCCTGCAGTCCGGTGTTATTGTAGAATTATTTTACTAATACTGACATATTTTTAAGCCTCTTTACAAATATCTGACGGTGCAAGTAATTTCTGAATTGTTGTTATTCATCGGGCATCCTACGAACAAGTAAATTTCTCCCTTGCTTCCTGCTAGTGGTGCATCCCCTAATTATTATCCAGTTTCATTTTGCTATTCGAGAACGATCACAAGTAAATCACATTTATTCTGAACGGCAAATGAAGCTATTATCCTCATTGACCATGCATTCAGCAGCCAGAAAAGGACTTTATCTTTCATTTTGGTATTTCAGATTCTTATTGGAAACTACTCTAGGACTATTACTTATTGATCGACATATTGTGATCGACTATATACGGCTGCATCCAGGCCTCAGGTCACACCCATTTGGACCCAGCGAGCTACCTGTTTGCGCATGATCGCCTCCATGCCTGCATCTTCTGTGTTGTGCCCCGAGGCTGGAACAGAGCTGACGCTGTCGATGGTTTTTTCTTTTGTCAATGGAGACATGATGGCTGTTTACAATTAAACTACTGCTGATAACGGGCGATATAGCTTATTTAGAAATTTAGACGGTGCTGGTTTAATCATGTCATGTTATTTTTGTTGTGTTATTTTGCACTATCGCCTACATGTGGGGCTTGCTGAATACCTTGACTTGTTCTAGGTATGTGCTTTGCTTAAGTGGGAAAAATGTGGTACGGCTCATCATTTTTGTTTTCCGTATAACAGACGAGCAGTCTGATAGCCTCTTCCATCCTTATTGTCTAAAATATTTTTATGCTTCCGGTAGTTTCCTACTAATCCCTTGATCTAACCTAGCATGTGAAATGGAATCTAAAAGTCAACATGCATGCAGGTGAAAGGAGCTGACACATGAGGAGAGAGAAGCCCAGGAACCAAAACATTTTTCGGCATGCACCTGCTGCATCTGAGCTTGACCTGTCCCATCGCCGTGTTTAGGAAGCATGCAGCACTATGTCTTTTTTTTCTTTTTTTTCTTAATTCGTCCTTTTCTTTTTGAGTTGTGAAAATCAAATTTTGTTACTCTCTTTCAAAATATACGCAATTTTATATTTTGAACCTAGTACAAAGTCAGAACTGCATATATTTTGAAACGAAGAAAGTACCTTCAAAGAATCAGAGTAGTAGGTTTCTAGTACTCCATGCATAGAGCACCTTTCCCACCGCACCACCGTTATATTTGTCTATAACAAAATGGGAAAATATCTAGTAACCATGAAACATAAATTCATTTGTCACAAAGATAAACATGAAGGTTTCTCACAAAGACATAATATCATGAATCTAGGTGTGAATCTCGCAACATGGATCGAGTATAGTATTCGACATGAAACAGTAGAACATTCTTTTTATCCCAAGCTCATGGTCTAATCCAAGGCGCTAAGTAAAATTACATCTTGCTTATTCCATTTTTCAGTGGTATAACTGTGTTTGTTGCCGGGACTTGGCAGCCCATGGAATCTGAGAGCATCTCCAAGAGTTCCCAATAACCATTCCCAATAATTCTGTTTTGGAAATCAAGGAGAAAATCACCTCTCCAATAGCTCCCAACTCTAGTCCCAATTTTTCCGCCACACCCAATCCTGCCTGGCTCGATGGCCTTTTTTCCGTCGTCTATTCCAGCTCCCGATCCCTTTCAAAACTTCGCTGGCGCCAGTTCTCCTTCCTCCCCCGCCTCGCGTGTCTCCCACCGCTGCTTCTTCAGCCATGGTTCGTTGCATTTTGCTTACTGGAGATCTCATTTGCGCTGCCTCGGTCGTCTTCTCCATAGAGAAGACACTGCAAATCGACTCCAAAGCGCCACATCTTGTCGTCGAGATCAGAGTGGCACCTCCGCCCGTCGCATCCAGGGCGATGCCTATCCACCAGCAACCCTTCGTCCTAGGGATGAAAACGGTCGGAAACGATCGAAAAATACCATTATCATTTCCTAACCATATTATTTAGTCGAATACGAAATCGAAACCAATAACCTCGGAAATGAAAACGATACCGAAAATGTCGGAATATCGAAAGCGAAACTATCGGAACGAAAATATGTCGATATCGGTCGGAAGCCGATAATTGTAATCGAAAATACTGAGCTCTAATATATATGATAGACATATGTTCTTGCAAACACTCAACATGAGTTTAAATAAATTGAAAACTAATATGTGAATATTGGCCTAATCAAGTTCATGCGACGTGGCATGATGGAGGCAGCTGGGCTATAGTTGGATAGAAATCACGGTAATCACTACCATGCCAAAATCACAGTGCCTATTTCCATGCGAGTCTATTATTTCCACATGAGGTAGTTGGGCTTGCCGCTTTGGCTAGTTGGGTAAAGGAAATGTCCAATGGTGACTGCAGTATACGAAATTTTCAACGGAAATTTTTGAGGTAATACGATATTCCGTCCATTCGATCGAAAAATCTCTCTATCATTTTCATTTTCGTTTCCGTATAGATTTTTCGTTTTCATTTTTGTTTTCATATTTCCCATAATCCCCATTTCTTGTTTTTCCGGAAACGATCGTGGTAAGTCGGGAATTTCCATCACCGTTTTCATCCCTACTCGTCCCATCCGCCGCAGCATCCGTCGTTGTTCGTCGCGTCCAAGGTGCGTTCTCCGTTGTGCTAATTGCTGGAGGCGGTGATGGTGTTTATGGGTTCGATCGGGTGGCTCCAATACCTACAGTGCGGGTGTCTTCAGAGAAAACCCTACCGTGTGGGGCCCACCGATGACATGGCAAAGATTTGAGTTTTTTGGGAATCAAATTTTGGGAACTGTTGGTGGAAAGGTTTTGATTTACTTCCAACAGTTTTTGGCAAGCTCCCAAAATCAGTTTTTGGGAGTTGATTTCTTGGGAACTCTTGGAGATGCTCCGTGTTTAGGAAGCATGCAGCACTATCTCTTTTTTTTCTTTTCTTTTCTTAATTCGTCCTTTTCTTTTTGAGTTGTGAAAATCAAATTTTGTTACTCTCTTTCAAAATATACGTAGTTTTATATTTTGAACCTAGTAAAAAGTCAGAACTGTATATATTTTGAAACGAAAGAAGTACCTTCAAAGAATCAAAGTAGTAGGTTTCTAGTACTCCATGCATAGAGCACCTTTCCCACCGCACCACCGTTATATTTGTCTCTAACAAAATAGGAAAAATATCTAGTAACCATGAAACATAAATTCATTTGTCACAAAGATAAACATGAAGGTTTCTCACAAAGACATTAATAAAGCGGGTTTTTCTTGTAGTGACCGAAACTAGGAGTAGCTAGGAGTTTACCATGCATCCTACGACCGCCTGGACCTGTGTATCATATTCCACCGGACCATGAGATAAGGTTCCTTTTCTTTTCTTTTTTCATTTTTTTCGACCAGAATTCTTCCGGCAATTTTTGATCCATCAAACAAACTCGTTTTTGTGTATCGTTTTCATCAATCTGCTGCAAACGAAGTCTAGTTTATTTACATATGTTTTGTTTCAATTTTTTTTCAAAATTTCAAATTCAAATTTCGAAACCCGGCGTACCGGACTCACCGAACTGGACCGGTAAGTCCGGTAATCACAATTATCGACCGATAATCGTCGATTTTGAAAACCCTGCTGAGGATGCAACTTTATTTCAGAAAACTTTGGTTAGCAGGCTGCTAGAGCAGAAAACTAGTAGGAGTAGTTTATTTGCGCCTTGTTATGTTCTTCCCGTACAAGTTACAACTAGTGTTTGTGGAATGGAAAGCATGTTCTTCCCGTACAAGTTACAACTAGTGTTTGTGGAATGGAAAGCACACAGAAAAGAGAGAAAACTAGTAGGAGTAGTTTATTTGCGCCTCGTCCTGTCCAAGAAATTAAAAAGGAAGTTGATGCATAGCAGGTTGGCAATTATACCATATATTCCTCCGTTTTTTATTATATGACGCCGTTGACTTTTTCGTTGAACTTTGACCAACAATATAGATTTAAAAAATTACTTTTTGAATGTGAAATGAATATCGTTGGATTCATCATCAAAAGCACTTTAATGTTAACTTATAAATTTAGCTATTTACACAAATATTTATAGATAAGACGAATAGTCAAAGTAACGAAAAAAGTCAACGGCGTCATATAATAAAAAACGAAGGGAGTACTATATTATATCCTCCGTTAAGAGCGGCTCAGCCTCTCTTAGCTTGAAGAGGAACACATTGCTAGCTAGCTTAACAAGCAACAATTAAGACGGGGCTAGCAATGGAGTCATCAGGGCCTTCACGGAGCTGGCGTCCTGCCGGCCTCGTCCTCCTCTACTCATCGTTGCTGCTCAACGTCTTGTTGTTGGCGCACCACTTGGTGCCCCGGTCCTGGCTCGGAGACGATGGTGGCGACGGCCATCGGCTGAGCTGGACGCTGCGGGCTGCCATGGAGGCCGAGGCGGTGGCCGCCACGGACTGCTCCGGGCACGGGCGCGTGTATCTGGATGGCGTCCCCGGCGAGGACGGGCGGCCCGGGTGCGAGTGCAACCGCTGCTTCGTTGGTCCGGACTGCTCGCGCCGGACGCCCAACTGCACTGCCGACGCCGAGAGGTACTAGCTAGTTGCTGTGTGTGCTTGCGCTTTCCATTCGTCCTTTAATTTGGTTTCGTGCTTGGCCTACTCGTGCCGCTCGTCGTCGGCTCTCCCTCGTCGCAGCCGTCGTCGTCGGAATTCCAGCCGCCGCCTGGAGGTTCGCCCGCAGCATCAAGAAATTGCGGTCTTCCTCGGCTTCCGCGCTCCGGATTTGCCTTCAACTGCCGCCGCCAATCGTCGGGGTCGCCGTCTTCCGCCGCGCTCTTGAAGGACATCGCCGCCGCCGTGGATTACCGCGCCACCGGGAATCGATTTCTCGTCGGGGAGAGCGCGATCTGATTTTGAGCCGGCTTCGATTACGGCTCGGTTTCTCGTTTGGCGGCTCCGCTCGTTTGGTGGCTCGGCTCCTCCTGTCGGCTTGCGGCTTGGCTCCTCCTGTCCGCTCGCGGCTCGGTTCCTCCTGTCAGCTCGCGGCTCGGCTCATCTTCGGCTGGGCTCTCTCTGGATCAGCTTGCGGCTTGGTTTTCTTTGGCTCGTGGCTCGGCTCAGCTTTCCAGCAAGCTTTGGCTTTACTGATTGATCCGCTCAGCTTCCCGGTCCAGGCTGATTGATTGGTTTTACATCTGATTGGCTCTTTCAGATTGGTCCGTGTTGCACTTGAACCACCGCTTCTGCTTCTTTATTTTATTCCGTAAAGTATTCAGCAATTGTATTTTTGTGGTTGAGCGACAAGGAAATTACAACAGGAAGATGTCTCCTACATCTTCATCCGGTGGTGTTCCGGTTCTCCGAGCTTTCCAAGAGCACTAATTATCGTGATTAGGTTTCTCGCATGCGTATTCACATGCGTGGTCTGCGTCTTTGGGAGTTCTTGACCGGCGTGCTCTGTTGCTTGTCTTGTTCTGTTGCTCCCACACGATCAACACTTTCAGAGAAGGCTACTTTTTTTTTTTTGCAAAAAGGGAATTTCATTGATATTAAAGCATATTACATCCCTTGATTACATAAGCCACCCAAACAACGCCAACTCCATTGATGAGAGACAAGAAACTTTGAAATTGCCGCAAATTTCACCATCTAGGATCACCATCCGAAACGGATATGCCACGGACGAGAACTCCGATCTGAATGAATACGGCTATCTCACCATCCACCACCATCATCCTCACCTCCGACAGGGGGAAATCAAAACCCAACCTTTACGCAAAAAAAGGGTAGACCAATAACATTCCACATGCAAATTGGATGAATTTGCCGCCGTCAAGCCCATCTTTTGCTCTTTTGTTCACTTATGCTGTGTGAGTCTACAAATTCCTTCTCGATTAGCCTTTGCCTATTCTCTTTGGCTTAGATCCTTTATAGCATTTCTGTCGATTTTGTTTGTCGACTTGGCTACTTGATCGCAGGCACATTGTTGGTCTGCGTCATTTTGTTGTGGCTTATGGATCAAGGAGATTCTTTTGGCATCATTTTTGGTTTGATTTGATGGATTATCAAAGCTCCACTCTACGATGGCTTCATAGAGTTAGAGTTTTGGATGTAACAAGTTTAGTATTTAGTGCTCTTTCAAATGCAATGTTATTGCATCTGCCTTGCATTTGACAATTGGGGGGAGGAGGGGGGGGGGGGGGGGGTTGAAAAAGGTATGGTGTTCTATTAAGAGTGTATAGTAGTAAAGTGCTTTTCCTATTTCATATTGTACTATTGTCCTTTTAGAACTCTCTCATGTACCCTCATGGGGCTACATTCTTTGAGCTTTGCTATGGTGCTTGAAAGGAACCGCAGGTTCCTCTCCTACCGATTTATAGGAGCCATACGATCAATTAGGGAAGTCGTTTATCCTAAACAGGGTTAGTTTCGTAATTGCTCTTATCTAATCATCTTCCCTGAATCAAAAAAGTCGAACAACTATTCTTCCTGCAGAATAGTTATCACAAATCTTGAACCTAATGATTGTGTGGAGAATGAAAAAGGAGAGACAAATTGATTGTTTATCACGTTGGAACTCAAATGGAAGATCCCGTAGTACAACAAATAGCAAGGCTGCTCCGTTAAGATCGAAGCCGCCGCGACAGAGTTTTTGTCGCATGCGTGTGTCGTAGCCGGCGGAGTTAGAGCATCTCCAACGATCCCCTTATTTTTGCCCTCTTATTTCTCCATATAAGGCCTTCTTATCCAGATTTACCCTCATATTTCACCTCCATCTCCAACAATCCTCTCATTTTTTACCCTTATTCTTGATAACCCCACATGTCAGTATTTTTTTATTATTTTTCTCCCAACCATATCTTCTCTCCAACCGTTTATCACTCATCTCCTCTCTCGCAACCACCCCTACCGCCTTCTCTCTCCTTATCCGCACGGGAGCCCTGCTCGCCTCCGGGGCAGGCGGCGGCGGCGGCGGCGAGCGGCGGGCGGGCAGGCGGGCGGTGGCGGCCTCCAGCGCTGGCCGCAGCGGGCGGCGGCCTCCAGCGCCGCGAGCTCCCACGCGCGGGTGGCAGTGGCGGCGGGCTCCCTCCCGCGGGCGGCGGTGGAGTCGGGCTCCCACGCGCGGGCGGCGGCGGCGACGGCCTCCACGCGCGGCGAGCGGCGGGAGGGCGAGCGGCCTCCACGCGCGGCGGGCGGTGGCGGTGACCTCCAGCGCGGGCGGCGGCTGGTGGCGACCTCCAGCGCGGCGGGCTCCCACGCGCGGGCGGTAGCAGCGGCGGTCTCCCTCCCGCGGGCGGCGGCGGAGTCGGGCTCCCTCGCGCGGGAAGCTTCCACAGGGGCGCGGGAAGCGGTTGCTGGCCCCACCAGGTGGGATGAGGGGGCTCGGTGGTTCTCCTACGGATGAGAGGGCTCTCATCCTTAGGAGAGGGATAAGGGCTTTGTTGGAGACCATTTTTGCTCTCCGCGCCCTCAAATGCCGGATAAGAGCCCAGGTAAGGGCTTCGTTGGAGATGCTCTTACTCTCGCTGATCAGCAAGGACGCGGCTGGGGCTCATTCGCTTTCTGCTTCGATGATCCGCTACTGCCTGCAGCCATGGCGCTTCTTCGTATTGGTAACCGCCGCCGTGATTGATCAGAAGTAATGGAGAGAGAAAAGATGAACGATAACCTTAGGTCTCAAAATATTAGAATACCCTTCTCTTTAATTTTGTGAAGGAAAAAATTTTAGTACATGGCCCACTGATTTGTGGTTCTGGTCCACAACTTAAAGTTCCTTTTATTAGGTTCTTCCCTATTTGTAACCGTTAGATCTGACCAAACTAATGGTTATAATTAATTCCAAACAAACACCATAGAATTTCTCTTATAATATAAGTGCTATTCTTAACACGATCGATATGATGTGCAGCGCGGACCCGATGTTCATGGAGCCGTACTGGATGCGACGCGCGGCTGACAGTGCCGTGGTGGTCGCCGGGTGGCACCGGATGAGCTACTTCGCGACGGACGACGACGGGTACCAGTCCGTAGAGCTCCAGAAGCACATCCGGATGCGGCACAAGGCCGTCGGGAATGCCATCGTCGACGACAAGCATGTCGTCTTCGGCACGGGGTCCTTGAGGCTCGTCAACGCGCTGGTGCACGCCCTCTCGTCACCGGATACCGCCAGCGCACAACTGCCACAACACCGGTCAGCGTGGTGGCCACCGCGCCGTATTACCCGGTCAGCCAAAACTGATCTCTTTAATTTCTTAATATTTCGCTCCTTATTATTAGCAATAGCAAGGTACTAGCGCTGATCTGAACAATCATGTACTGCTAACTGCCGTAACTGAACAAAAAGTATTGGTGCAGGCGTACAGAACACAGACCATAATGTTCAACGGGCGAGAGTACAAATGGGCGGGAACCACGGCCAAACGGCGAAGCAACGACACCACGAGCTTCGTCGAGTTCGTGACGTCGCCCAACAACCCGGACTCTCTCCTCCGCAAGCCCGTCCTCCACGGCGGCAGCGTGATCATCGCCGACCACGCCTTCTACTGGCCTCACTTCACTCCCATCCCGGCGCCGGCCGACGAGGACGTCATGCTCTTCTCCGCGTCCAAGCTCTCCGGCCACGCCGGCAGCCGCTTCGGGTGGGCGCTGATCCGGGACGCCGCGGTGGCCGCGAAGGTCAAGGCTTACCTGGAGGAGAGCAGCTTGGGCGACTCCCGGGACACCCAGCTCCGGATGCTGCGCGTCATCAAGGTCATCCTCGCCAACATCCATGGCGAAGATGACATCTTCACCTTCGCTAACGGCGTGATGACGGCCAGGTGGCGCAGGCTCAACGACGTCTTGGCGCGGGGCCGTGGCGTCGTCTCGGTGGAGAAGATCCCGCCGCAGTACTGCGTCTACTTCAAGCGGGTCAGGGAGCCAGCACCCGCATTTGGGGGTGTTCGTTGCATAGGGTCTAAACTTTAGAGTGTTTTTTCAACGAATATTGTGATTACAAATAAAGTTTAATTACAAAACTAATTTTAGGACTCCGCTCGAATTCGCGAGACGAATCTAATGAGGGTAATTAAAGCGTGATTAGACGATGGTTACTGTAGCATCACTGTAGCAAAACATAGATTAATTAGGCTCATTAGATTCGTCTCGTGATTTAGAGAGGGGGTCGTGACATAGGTTTTGTCATTAAATTAATAAAAATATGTTTAAATAGTAAGATTCTCTTTGATGTGACGGGTGTTAAAGTTTAGAGGGGTTGCAAGGAACACCCCAAATGCCTGGGTCAAGTGCGAGAAAGACCATGACTGCTACGATCCAGGCGCTGCTCAAGGCTGGCATCATCACGCAGCCCGGCGTTGAAAGCGAGGACAGCGCCCAGTACACGAGGGTCAGCCTCGTCAAGACGCAGGACGACTTCGATGTCCTTTTGGAGAGGCTCACTGATCTGGTAGTTGTCACTACCGATGAGAAGCAGTACAGTTACTACGCTTAATTAGTTCATTCTCCCTTGGTCGATTCCCTCAAATATGGAAGAGAATCAGGTAAATTAAGGGATTCTCTGTTCAGCCAACAAACAAACGCAAACATGTAAGGCGTGCCGGTGAATTTGTTAATGGTTTGTCTTATGTACACCTGCGTGGGATGACTAATCTTACTTTGCTACCTGATGTCCTTTACAAACTTGGCACGTAATATCAGATAACTGGATCGACTGAACTCGATGCAGAAAGAAAACAGGCCATGTCCGAAAGCAACCATGCATGACTCAAAACAGATATGTACACTAATCTCTACTACTTAATAAGTTTAAAAGTGGTCGTCAGCCCGAAATTTCAGACCTCTAACGTTTGAATTCGGGGCGAATTCGATTTGAATTCGAGTTCACTCAAATCCGAACTGAATCATATACAAGCACAAACAAACGTTTGGTCTAGCGGTAGTTTAATTTCCTATCACCCAGCATTCCAAGGTTCAAATCCCACCTTTGTCAGTTTTAGTTTTCTTATTTCATCTTTTTTTTTTTCATCATTGAACGCCTATCACTCTTCATTGATGTCAAAAAAATATTTTTTGATGTGCAAAATTCACCAAAATTTGTGTAGTTACAGTTTGACATGTACAGAATATGATGTTTGAAATCACAATTAAAAAATATTCCACGAATTACGAATTACATTTTAGTTAAAAAGGTCTATTAAGCATTGTTTGGATTACTTAAAATACTTCAAGTTTGATAATCCTTAGGATTTTTACAAGAACGCTATCTTTATTTATAGGACAAAGCAAAAATATTATATTTGTGAGAAATAAAGAATTTATATTATCAGTCCGTAGCAACGCACGGGCAAAATGCTAGTTAAAGCATAAATGCACAGAAGTTAATTGGTCCAGCCCGGCCAACAAATCCTCATGGGATGCTAGTGCAGAGTAGTTAACATGACTTCATATGCAAGTTCCAAGTAGGATCAAATTAATATCACACCATACGTTCCTATCGCTTGAACATTGTCATGGTGAATTCAAGCTTTGAAGTTCCTACCGGAAACTACAGCCTGCATGAAACAGAATGACAAAAATTAGTCTGTTGTTATACACATAAACATAAAATTAAATTATTAGGTGGTGAAACTCAAAATGCTGGACACTTAATCTGATTGATGTTCAAACTAATTTGATGATCTGAAACACTGGTTAGTTGTACGATAACACAGTTTTCTAGACATGATCTGAAACAATCTTTTCTACTTTCCACAAGAAAACGCCTAGCTAAAATAAATCTCGAGACAAATACAGAGGACACATGTTCCCTGAACGTATCAGAATTGGAGCTCTTAGACAAAAACTGAGAGACCATTCAAAGATTTTTGTGCGCATTCAAGGCCACTAATGGGCAAGGGAGCAAAAACAGGGGAAACAAGGAATGTCAAGTAAAAATCGTGAACATGTTTCTACAGCTCTCTGAGAGGTCAGGTAAGTGCAAGCATAATGAGCAGAATGTACCGTGAAGCAATTCATAGGCCACTGAGATGTATTTAAATAGCAAAAGGCTGTTTCATACAACATGGGCATGTGTTAGACATTCCTCTACAGTTCAGAACTACAACCCGATTCAGTAATTGTGACCATTACAAACTAACAAGTTACACATTCAGAACTATTTGATTTAAGTGTCTAGCATCGTGCATGTTACCTGCAACAAGATGTTGATAATGTAACAATAGATCACATCTACTCATACTTGAAACCTGTAAAAAGCGTAAATACATATTCAGTTAGGCTTGAATGTTATCTATAGAGCTGACAGCATGTCTAGTTTTTCTCAATAGGAACTTGATCTGGTGGAATAGGTTACAACAAATCGGAAACATTCTTGACCATCAAACCTGATTGACATGTTCAGTAAATTTTGTGAAAATGTTTGCAAGCGTTGAACCCTACCTAGGCCGCACTTTTGTTTATATATCTAGCAACAGATGCCAGCACGGCTTGTACATCAAGTTACGGTTTACAGAATATGGTTACAAACCTATCTACACCAAATAGATTACAACAAATCTTCTATCTATCCACGGCTAGATATTCCAGCAACATTAATATGAATAAAAAAATTTTAAACATACTTTTGTTGATATGATATACTACAACCATTTCTACTTGTAGAAAAGTAGATCAAGCTAATCTGCCCTCACAACAATACAGAGCCACTAATGTTTTTGAACACTATAACAACAACATACAGAAAGCCTTTAGCCCCAAGGAAGTTGGGGTACGCTAGCGATAAAACACCTCAGATTTTGAAATCTGAACATTGGAAAAAAAACCATTCATTTGTAGGTTTTTTTTTGTTCAATTATTGGCAATGAGTCTTTTTTTTTTGGCATATTATTGGCAATGCGTCAGCAACTCAGCATAGAGCAAAAACAAGGACATGGCGATGACAAAACAGATTTATTTTCAAAATGGTGCAAACGGCAGACATAAAAAGGGTCAAAATATGACTGCACATGAGTGGCTCAGTGACTAAAAGTTTCAATAATTTGTTTTTGGTGTGGCACTATGACTAAAGGTTCCAATACTTTGCTTCTGCGAAATAAAGGTTTCAATACGTGTGAGAGCAAGTTCAGGTATCAAAGTTCAGAAGCTACTGCAAAGAAAATGAAACTAAAATAAAATGGTGAAACTTAATATTGAAACTGGCATATGGAGATATACAACTACATGAGTCAAGTATAGACTTATCTGAAAACAAAGAAAGGATCGAACATTAGTATATAACATACTAATGTTCACATGTATGAGTGAGTTTGTGCACAATAAACACATGTATGAACTCAAATTGTGGAATTAGCTAGTATCAAGAACATGATGGCCAGTTCAGTCAGTAATGGCATGAAACGGATTGTATCTAATTTGCATTAAAGGAAAAGGTATAGAACACAGACTAAGGAATTGCACTTTCAATGTTGCTTGCTTGCTATCATGCAAATGAAGTTCATAGCAACTATCAAAGGAGCACGAAGAGAGAAGCAGACCCACTTACATATGTTAAATACACGTAGGAACTTTAGAACTTTGAGAATTCTTGCATCAACCACTTCACATTTCACTTCCACCATCTTCAGATATTCAGAAATGACAGGTGACCTCCCAATTGGACTGATGCTTCCTTCCAGTTCCATTTTATGGTTAGGCCCCTGTAGCAAACAGAAGTGTTTAACTGAGATCAATAGATAATGTATAATTCTACTGGCTGGCAGGAGCTCACTGGAAAAACACGTACCTCAGAAAAAAGTTGAAGAGTTAGCTTCTCTAAAATTGGTGAATGCTCAACAATACAAGCTAGCATTTTGAAGTCATCAGGTACACACCAACATTCATTGAGCCACAGCTTTTTTAAGTAGCTGAACATAAGGCACTGTCTCATATCCCTTTCGAAAATGTACTGGACAAAGATGAAATCATCCTCAGTGTGCATGCTGATTAATCATCTTAGATGTTGGCAATGAATATGAAAAAAGTAGAGCCTGTCTAGATGACATCTATCAATATTTAACAACAACATTGAAAATGCAGGAGAAATTATTGGGGTGACAGATATATAATAGATGATGTTCTACCCTTGTAGGTTGAGAAATCAACAACAAACTCTTAGCTTTTGATAAGCCTTGAAGAAGGACAGTATTGTTGTTGCAACTAGGAGTGTTAGCAAAAGGGTCACAAGATCCACAACTGCAATCCAAATAGTTTCCATGCCATAGTTCGCACAGATCCTCACAATCACCTATTGTGACAGATGCCTCCATTAATGATGGCATGCTTTCGAAAAGTGGAATGCAACCGTTATCTTTTTCCAGAACAAGTGAAACCAGACCCGGGGCAGATATGCGACCGCGAGAATCCCAATCTGTGTCCAAACCGAGACCGCAGTCAGTGATGCGCAGATGTTTTAGGGAGTGGAACGAGATAAAGGATGCCGTTTTTGATACAAGTTCACAGGATTCAAACTCGAGACGTTCAAGGTTCGGACATCCGGAAAAGTTAAGAAAGCTGTCTAGAACCATCACACCACTGAGCTCTAGCCTTGTAAGGTGCTGGGAGACCAGAGGCATGTCATCTAGCTCATGGAATCCGTCAGTGAGCATATGGAGCTTGAGAACCTGAACATTGCACCCAACAGCATACCGAAACCAGTGGTCCACGCGGGAAAGCACGGCTTCGTCAGTGAGCAGCCTGCGGAGGTCGCCGAGCCTGAGCTCGCACAAATCAAGCGGCGTGCCGTCACGGGCGGGAAGCAGGTGGTCCATGAACTCCCGGAGCCTGTCCACAGGCGCCAAGAACTCGCTGACGGTGCTGATGATGCGCATTGCCGCGGCGGACTTCCAGCGGTGGCGCCAGCTCCGGGCGAGCACGCACGTACGCACGGCCTCCTCCGCCGGCAGGAAGCCGAGGATGTGCTCTAGGACGCCGGCCGGCAGCGCGTCAATGCTGCTCGCCTCTTCCTTTTTCCCTGGAGGCATTTCGTCGAACAGGCGGCGGGTGTCGACCCGGCAAGAGAAGAAACGGTCAGGACACGAAGGGAAGAGGTGGGTGAGTGGAAAGGGGAGAAGAAAGAAGGAAGAGGTGGTCAGGAGATGACCTGCCGGAAAGCGATGGTGTGGCCGGCTCGTTCTTGCGCTCTCGACGCCGGAGGAACTGGAAGCCGTGAGGCGTGCGCGCGTCTTTGGCATAGTGGCAGTAGCCATGCCTCCAGCTTCAGTGTCTGCATGCGCCACACGTGGCCTCACCGTCACTTGACAGAAGGCCCACGTCGTCCGGCATCATTCGGTCAGCAATGCACGGAGCCGCGTTGCGTCTTGCGTGTGTCAGTAGCAGAGCAAAGCTGCCGAGAAAGCATTTTTGTCGACTTCTTCCTCTGCTCGAATCCTGTTTCAAAGCTTTGCTTACAAGCAAAGCAGCTTTACTATCCATTCATCCAAACATTTATCCTACTTAAGGCGTAGCATTAAGATCAACCAAGCAGGCTTTAACACAATACCGACCGGATAATGTTACCGGAAGAAAATGGTCTAAGCATCCCAGAGCAACGCTGAACCAAAGCACGCTATAGCTTGAAGTGCTGTTTGCTCCAGCTTGTCCATCCAACAAATCGTAATGTATAGCTAGGTGTCAATTGTGTGAAAGGAAATAATGTGACATATCATCTGCTTTATTGCTAGGTATCAGAAGTGGTTTATGATGCCAAACATGTTCCTTTGCCTGGAATTCTAACACTGATTCAAGTCACTCTGCTACTTATGGATGGCAAGATTGCCGTAACTAACTGTACCCCTGCTATCCTTAACTGGGACAGGTAAAAGATCCACAAAAGGCCAGAACTTCTTGCAGATCTGATAAAAACCAGCTGCTCCGGTGACAAGGCTTAGAGAACTGGGCTGGTTGGCAACGGTGACAGCCTTGTCGACTGAGCTGTTCGGCAGGCTGCAGCTACGGCTGCGGCTGCTGAAAAATAACTGCGAACACTGTAGCTGCTACTGAAAAAAGCGTTAACAACAGAGCTCAACGCGGTGAGGGGGATCACCGGAGACGAGAAGAACGATCAGTCAATTAACCTCACGGTTTTGCTGGTCTAAGAACAATACTTGCGGGAAACGTGAACTGGCTTGGACGACTGATCAAATAGCGCTTTAAGACTCTCCTCCAATCTTGCTACCTTACATACTTTTGCTACAACCTTGGCACCTTCCTGGACATATTTTCATGAGGAGAACAGGGCACCTTCCTGGAGCGATGCTGAATCGAAGCATGCCAAAGCGTCAAAGTATAGTGACTGGGCAAGCTTGCCACGCAATATCGGAACTGAACAAATCCTAGTGAACTAAAAGGTACGATGAAATAACATGACATTATCTGCTAGTTCCAGCTAGGTGTCGAAAGTGCTCAACAGTTTTTGGTGCCGATTCGACACGTTCCTATGACTGGAAGTTTAATACAGATTCAAGGCACCCAAGTACATATGGTACATGGACAAAATGCGGCAACACAGTCGTAATTAACTTGAGCTTGCAGTTCTTAACGGGGAGAAACAGTAGATCCACGACAGCCCATAATTTCTTGCACATCAGATAAAAAACTACTCCAACCTGTACAAAACAGAACGACAGAATAAATTAGCTGACAATGCTGGAACAGACTTCCATGGATAGAAATTCACTAAACCAATTCTGATATTAATCTGATTACTATATTAAAAAAAACTGGTAATGATCCAAAACAGTGACCGAAGGTTCCATTCTACTTTTAGTTAGAATGCGTCTTGATAAACTTTATGTTTCGAGAATGTTAGGAATAATCCTTGTGTTTTTTAGAATATTCTGAAATGTAGTAAAGTAGTAGAGTGTTTCTGGAAACTAGAGGTGCTATTGTAGCAGGATTGTAGCACCGACCTACTATAGCTGCAATCTTCTAGAGTCCAGGATAAGTAGCAGCCAGCCCCTCCCCCAATGTAATGGAAGTTCCTTAGTGTGCCTAAGCATAAGCCTTCTCTAGCTCTCTCTTCTCTAGTTGCTAGCTGCTGTCCAGCACCCCTTAGAACTAACAGAGAATTTGAACCTCAAGGAACATATGCAAATATTTGATGGTGATGCAGAGAAACTAATTCACCAACCACAAGGAAAGCAAAAGCATGGGCCATAGGTTATTTTAAAAAATATTCTACAACTATGAGAGCAAGGTCAGCTAAGTGTCATACACAATTGCAGAGCAAATGGAAACTGATTTGAAAACATTAAGTAGAAAAACAAATCTGTGATAGAAATTATGTACATATTCCCTAGGCAAGTGAAAATACAGTGTGACGATACAATGCTGATGTTACTTGTAATACATTAATATAATAATGTAAGATCATAACCAAAAAGGGTTGAGTAAGTTAAATCAACAAAATGTTTGGAAAAGCAATAATTCACAGATTACTATATTCAGGCCATTAGCAAGACAAAAATACAACTAATAGAGGCCTGTAACTAATTATATCTATGAGCATTCAAGAAAAAAGGGAGTTTAAATTATAACTGACTGTGTGTCCTGCCAGCTGGTGGCGATTTGTATATATTCTTTGGATGTACAATTTTTCTTTTATCATATTTTAATTGATTTACCACAGTAGGGTTTCCCCATCAGTACAGTTTTTTAAAAAAAAAGACATGTAGATATTTTTGCTACAGTTCAGAACTATTCAGCAATTCTAGAAGTATTCAGAACATGTCGATTCAGTCTTATCTCTTATGTGGATTCCAAATAAACAAGTCACATTCAGAAAAATTCAAGAAGTCAACATACATTATTGTTTGTGATTATGTTCATTTTAAATAACCCATGAGCTTTGTAGATGCTACCTTCAACAAAATGCCGGCATAGTGAGACTTTAGAACATTACTACTCGTACCTGAGACCTGTAAAAGGAAAAAAAAATACATTCATTTGGTCTTAATTTTATCCACAAAGATGATAAATGTCAAGTTTAAAATGCATGAACATGTTTCACGATAAGAAATACTTTCACAAGCAAGCATTTACTATGATTTACATGTTTGATTAACCTTATGGTGAAAAAAACCCTTAATTATTGTCTAACACACTTTTTTGGCAGGTAACATTTGTATAGCTATGATATATTACAACCATTCCAACTTGTAAAAAGTAATAGATCATGCTGTATCTATTACTATGATTGAAATTGTGGGGCTGAAGATTCAATGTCTCAAAGCCAGTTCAGATATCAACGTTTCATCTCCAGTCAGCACTGGCATGCAACGAATGAACCTTAAAAGGAAAAGGAAAGCAGCATACAGATCAGCGTTTATAAATACGGTCATTTCTGCTATTGTTTAGAACCATTAAGCAAGGGAAAAATAAAACCACGTGTCATATTGCATTAAAGTCAATGGTTTTGTTTTTTAAAAAGACTAAGGAGATGCATTTCATGTTACTTACTTTTCTCCTGCAAATGAAGATTGTAGCAAATACCATAAACAATGAAGCATGAGGAGAGAAGCGATTCTGCTTACATATGTTAATTACATGAAGGAACCTCAAAACACTGAGAATTCTCTCATCAACCACTCTACATTTTACTTCCACTGTCTTCAGGTATTCAGAATTTGCAGCCGATCTCTCAGTCAGACTGATGCTTCCTTCCAATTCCACTTTATGCTTAGGCCCCTGTAGTAAACATAAGTTCTTAATTGAGATAAATCAAAGATGTAATAATTCTACAATCTAGCAGTAATTGACATAGGCAACACGTACCATGGAAAAAAGTTGACACATGCAAAAGCATATTTCCAGTATCAGACAGGAGTATAACAACTCTAAAATGGAGAAATTGACAATTTACAAAGTGTGTACCTCAGAAAAAAGCTGAAGGGTTAGCTTCTCTAGAACCGGTGAGCGTTCAAGCATACAAGCTAAGACAGAGAGATCATCCGGCACACACCAGTAATCATTGAGCAACAGAGTCTTTAACATGCTAAAGGTAGGGCACCATCTCAAATCCCTTCTGAAAATAAACTGGACAAGTTGCAAGGCAAAAACATGAGACAATCCTCGTAGTGGAAGTGTAAGCTGGTGGCAATGCATACAAGAAGTTAAGTCTTCCATAAGCAACATCTACCAGTCCAACAAAGAAATAGATAACTCAGCGAAGATAACACAATAATGTATTAAGTTACAATAGTACTGAGTAAGGTGTAGAAATACCATCCGAGGATCAGAAATCAACACCAATTTCCTTGCTTTTGATAACCCTTTTAGAAGCACAGAACTGCCATTGCCAATATTACCACTGTCACAATTGCAATCCTGGCCGTGATCACAATGTATATGGCAATAGTCGTTACATTCATCGGTTACTCGGACAAATGCTTCCACTAATGATGGCATGTTCTCAAGGATAGGAGTCATACCCCAAAATTCATCCAGGTACAATGAAACTAGATTTGGGGCATATATTCGAAGGCGGGAATCATCAGATACAGCACAGTCGGTGATGCTCAGACTTTTTATGGACTCAGACGAGATTTTTGTGGCCAACGTAAAGTGGCAGTACTCAAATTCCAGATGTTCCAGGGCTGGACAACTCGTGAAGTCAAGGAAATTGTTGCGACACTGTACACAGTGAAGCTTTAGCCTTGTGAGGTGTTGGGAAACAAGAGGCCCGTCATCTAGCCAAAGCCAGGGGTCATGATAGTTATTATACCGGTCAACATGGAGTGTGAACTCCCGAACTTTGCATGCTACAGCATGCCGGAACCAGAGGTTCACTTGGTCTCCGTCGCCGTAGAAGTCACCGATCCTGAGCTCGCATGTGTCAAGAGGCGAGGCTCCACGGAGGAGGAACAGAGGGTCAACAAACCTCCGGAGCGCAGCCACGGACATGGGTTCACATTTGCGGAGGCAGCCAATGCGCAGGCCCGGGGCTGACTTCCAGAGATGGCGCCACCGTTGGGCAAGCACGCATGTCCGCACGGCCTCCTCTGCCGGCACAAAAGACAGCACCTGGTGCAGGATCCCGTCCGGCAACGCGCCAATACGGTCTTCCTCGCCAGTAGCCGCAGGCGCTCCCTCGTCCTCTTCCCCCCTCTTCTGGGCAGGCATTCCGTCGAACATAACGCGAGCGCCGAGCGTGAGCGTTAAGCCTGCAGGAAAAGATCCTTCATGAGAGCTGAGAACGAAGGCGCAGGGAGTGCTGCGTACGGGGAAAGAAAGAAGGAGACCTCGACCAGTGGAAAGCTCACCTCACCGGCGGAGAGCTGCTGCTGCGGCGTTCTCCCGGGCCCCGGCAAGGACCGCGGCTCCGCGCACGCAATCTTTGTGGCGAAGCGAATCCGAACCGCGGGCGTGTAGCTGGGGAACAAAGTACGGATTCGAGAAGAACCACCGCGAGCTCCGGCAAATCAGATTTCCATTGGAGCGGGGCAGAGGCAGGGGTGGTCGGGCGGGAGGAAGGGGATTCAGTTCTGGTGTGGCGCGCGAACACTGGAAATTTTTAGGTGGAGGTCGCGGGAAACGGACAGGTGGGTCCCATATTGTCTCCAGCGGCACCGAAGCTGGGTCCAGCTGCAGCCTCTTGATACTGGGCCGCTGTTCGTGTCCTCTTTGTTTATTTTTTTCGATTTAATAATGTCCTCTTTGTTTGCCTTAGCCATTCTCGTTCTCTGAATTTTCACTTGGTAAAGGCTGAAAATTATTGCAATTCTCTTTCCATGGATTAACAAGTGAGTCTCGCTCAACCTTTTATATCTTGCTGCAACAGCTGGAAGCCACTCATGAGATGGGCCGATCACTTCCTCTCGCGAAACGTCTTCTGCGCTACAGTAGAGAGAGGGAGAAAAGGAGGCGGCGCGGCTTTCCGGCGGCGATTCGCCGGCTTTCCCTCTTCTCCGGTGGCCTCTAGGGCTCCGGAGAGCGGGGGGAGTTGGGGAATCGCCGTCCGGTGTTGTCTCCTTAGCTATTTAGGATAGTTCTAGTAGCTAGGGTTAGGTTTCCGGCTTCGCCATGGCGGCGGTGTCCGGTTTTCTTTTCTCCTTCGGCTGTTCCGGCGAGGGCGTCGTCGGCGGCGACGACTTCTTCAAAGGTGAGGCCGTGTGGAGTCCTTGTGCCTTCCGTTCTTTTGCGAAAGAGGGGATGGGCTTTTGTCTCCCCTTGCCGGCGGTGTCGGTGATGGTGGAGTTCTTGTCCGGGTGGTCGGCATCAAGTTTGGTTGTCGATTTCTCCGGTTTGTTGCTGGTTCTTGTTGCTGGTTCTTCGATGGTGGTGCTCCAGTGCTTCTTCTTTCTTCCGGTGTTGTTGCGATGGTCGGTTTTGTGCCATCTTCGTTCAAATCCAATCGACTTCATCAACAAAGTGTTGTGGTCGCAAACTCGGAGCAAGGAGGAGCTTGGAGGTCGCCGTCGAGGGCCGCCGGTGGTGAGGATTCAGTGTGTCGGGAGGATTCGAGAGGATAAGGGACTTGTTTGTAATTTCCTTTTCTTCGAGGTCCTTTCTGTAAATGTGCCCAGGGGGCTATCTGTAAAAGGCTGTGGGCTGTACTGTTCTAAAGTTTAATATAATTCCCACCCCCTTTCGCAAAAAAAAAAAAAACCTTTTATATCTTGCTGATAAACACTGATTAAGCGGTTCAAATCTTTAGTTCCTGGAAACAACGATATTACCTGCTACAAAGTTTCTAGCATCATTTTTAATCAACGAAGCTTAAAAAAGAAAAGGGTGCAAACCTTGAAATAGAATGTCAAGAAATAAAATTGAAAATCACTTGGATCCTGCCTCACTGTAAAAGATTTTCTTTTTGTACAAATGGTGCGTATGTTTCCATTTTATTGGTTGTCAAAACAATGACACCTGATGAGCACAACTGGAGTTTTGACGTGATATGTATAATTTAGCAAGTCCATTGGCCAATGCAACATGTCTTGTTTTTCTTTTCCTTTCTTGCTAAACGAAGTCGTTTGTATCTTGATCATAGAACAATAGGAGAGATGAACCAATTATGCAATCAGAGGATATAATATCTTCTCCAATCATGAACCAATAGTACAAAGTTAAAAACATGACACAATGTGCCCCGGACAGTAGATGCTGCCAATTTTACATGTTCGCATGACTGGAAACACAATTACCCATCTCTTCTCTACAATAAGAGGCCACTTTGTCACCATGAGCTCATGCATTGAACACTTGAACATGATACAGGGACGGCAGATCTTTCGATGGCCCAAATTTTGTTGTACCTCCAATCAAAACTGAAACCTGTAAACATGAAAGGCGCGATAAATTTAGAATTGCTTGGTATCTAGTAGGAACAGAAAATCTAATTGTTAAAAGAAAATGAAATTTAAGAAACAAGAACAAGCATCCATGAATAGGAAAATTATTCCAACATTTGGCATCTACATCCTGACACGAACCGAAAGATCAGCTAATTGTTTGATAAATAGTTCTTTTTTTGACATAATGATAAATAATTCTTTTGCTAAATAGTTCTCTAGACATGAAACACTGTTGAGTTGTGTATAATAGGGCCCATGAACCCATATGTTGCACTTATATATGTAAGCTTGGAAGGAAATGAGGAGATGAGTTCCAGAAATTTCTTCTCAACTCCACATCGTGTCAGAGCCGGTTCGAGAGATGGCCGTCGCTGCTGCGCTGCTGCGAGAGTGAGTGCCGGCCGCCGGCGTAGGGAGGCGTGAGCTTGGCGCAGAGGCTAGCGTGGAGGCCGTGCAGCGGCAGGCAGAGCGCCTGAGGTTCAGATCGACTGGTGAGTGGAGCCGTAGAGTGTCAGAGGCGTTGTGCAGAGCTGCCGTGACGAAGTGAGGGCGAAGAGGAATCGGTGTCTTTTGAGGTCTGGAATCGCTGTTGCGATTCAGTTTGGTGCTGGTTGTTTGCCTCGTGCTTGTGCTGAAGGTCAGGGGCAGCGCGTGTGCGCGGAGCAGCGGCACGAGCGTGTGGGGGCTAGCTCCGACGAGGCGACGAGTAGCAGGTGCGACAGCGGTGCTTGATTAGGCAGGATTGAGGCCAGCAGGCACCAATTGGGGCGTGATTGGTTGGGTGTCCCAGCTCCGGCCAGGCCCTCCGCGTGCAGTCACCGATTGATTGGTTGAGTGCATCAACATTGGCCAGGCTTCTCACATACAAATACAGCTGATTGGTTGCCTGGTTGTATGGGCTCAGCCTGACTCACCCGATCCAAAAAGTGGCATCAGCCTGGCTCCAGAGAAACGAAACTGAAACTCGTTTCTCTCGGGCCAGGCCCGTGCGGTGCAGACCAGCCGAGACCAGGCTCCCCAGATGCAAGCCAGGCAACGTTGGTACATGAACCAATCACGCCCTTGAAGGCCAGCGGGCACCAATTGAAGGCTGGACGTGAAGAGCAGGGACAAGTTCTGTTCGATTAGAGCTAGACGGCTCGATTTGTGTTGACTGAAGGAGGCTTCACGGGCAAAGCTCTTTTGCCGTGGTGCTCTGGTGCTGAGTGAGCAGAACAGGAGAGGGAAGAGGAGTTCCCTGGGCTTATTGCTACCTCTGATTTGAGGAGGAAAGCTGCAGGGGAAAAGAGAAGGAACATGCCTAAAAAGCTTGGATTCAGGGGTAGCTGCCTGAAGTTATAGCATCGGTTTGAAGAAAAACAAAAGAAGGGAGAGTGAAGCTACTTGTGTTGTGCTTTTGCAGACTTGCAGATAGTGATTCGTGAGGAGGACAGAAGAGCTGCTGGTTAATACTGCTGCGTGTGGAGGCTTGTCTGAGCTGTAGGAAGATCGTGTTGCTTTTGTGTATTGGTCACGAGTGCCTGGGAAAGAGCCTTCCAAAGGGGACTGAATTGAGTAAATATTGCAACTAATTTGAGAAGTTAAGCAATGGCGGAGAATAAAGGAATTGAACCAGTATTTGAGAACCTTGCCAACATTCTCACAGCAAATCAACTTGAGAAGATAGCTCAAAATTTTTGACAAAAAGTTCAGAACTAATGTCAAATACAAGGGAATCAATAGAGACTAAGACAATCCTCGGCAACCTTGTCAATCTTGCTCATCCTAATAAAAGTACATCTCTTGCAAATTAGACTCTTGATTCGGGTGCATCTAGACATGTCACGAGTGCATTAAGTGAATTTACATCGTATAATCCTTTTGCTCCTACACAAAAGGAAACTATTCAAACTGCCGACGGAACTGCTCAACCTATTAAAGGTGTGGGCACGGTTCAATGCACTTCATTAATTACATTGTCGTCGGTTTTACATGTTTCCTCATTTCCTGTTAATTTAGTATCTCTAAGTGCTTTAGTGGATCATATGGATTGTCGTGTTACTCTCGATCGAGAGAATTGTTTAATTGAGGATAGAAGGACCGGAAGAATGCTCGGTAATGGCATAAGGCGTAATGGCCTATGGTTTTTTGATAGAAGAGAAAATACCTCATGCACTGCTTTGACAACTGCTATGGGTGAAGAGGAGGCTAAGGTAATACTTGAACATTGTTGATTATGATATTTGTCATTTAATATTATGGCCAATGTATTCCCAGAGATCACGAGTAAGGTGGATAAAAGAAAACTTGTTTGTGATGCATGTGAATATGGCAAGCATACAAGGTCAGTATATGTAAGCAAGGGGCTTCGAAGCATATCTCCTTTTAGCTTATTCACTCTGATGTTTGGATATGCCCAGTCATATCAATCAGTGGAATAAAGTATTTTGTAACATTTATTAATTGCTATTCTCGGGTGACTTGGATATATCTCATGAACACAAGAATGAGGTTGTTAGATGTTTTAAAGATTTCTGCTCACTTAATGGGAATCAATATGATGCCCGAGTTAAGGTATTAAGAACGGACAACGGAACAGAGTATGTGAATAATGAGCTTGAAGGTTATCTATCAGCCAATGGAATATTGCATCAAACATCATGTCCTGATACACCATCACAAAATAGAGTAGCTGAAAGGAAAAATTGTCATATTTTGGAGATTGCGCGTTCACTCATGTATACTATGAATGTGCCAAAGTTTTTATGGAGTGAAGCAGTGATGACAGCTATTTATTTGATCAATCGCACACCTTCAAGATTGCTTGGGTGGAAAGCTCCTTATGAGGTATTACGAGGAGTGAATGAGCTTGTTGTTCCTCCTAAAGTATTTGGGTGCACTTGCTTTGTCAGGGACCATAGGCCTTCAGTTGGTAAGTTGGATTCTCGAGCAGTTAAATGCATATTTGTGGGCTATTCATCAAGTCAAAAAGGGTATAAGTGTTGGTGCCCCATTGAAAGACGTTTATTTATGAGTATGGATGTTACATTCAGGGAGTCTGAACCTTTTTATAGAGAAAAGACAGATTTAAGTTCCTTGTTCACTGATCTTGACTCTCCTAGCATGGAAGATGTTAGTCGAGAGGGGGAGAATGGTGATATGCAGGATGAGTCATGTGAACAATGATCGAGTAAGATGAAAACAGTGATTGGTGGTTCGATTCCTCAACTAAAAAGAGTGGAGGAAGTGTCGGGTTCGACATCTTCTCAGACGAATAGCTCAATGGGTGAGAGGTGGAAAAACATAGTGTATACTAGAAAGAAGTTCAGATCTCAGAAGGAAGCTACAGAGACGGTTCCACCACCATCTCATAAACAAAGTCGATCAGTTATATTATCTAACAATGAGAGAGAAGTAGAAGATATCTCGTCATCCCTGCGACTGAAAGCCCCTCATCTAGCGATCAACCCATCGTTGTACGGAAAAGTAGTCGGGCCAATGCAGGAGTGCCTCCTCCAAAGTATGGATATGATGACAATATCAGTAATTATGTCTCGTATGCATCATTGTCTCCTGCGTATAGAGCATTTGTTGCATCACTACAGTGTGTGCAGCCAAAACAAGATTCTAAATGGCGTGAATCCATTTTGGAAGAGTTGAGAGCACTTAAAAAATAAAATAAAACATGGGATCTTGTACAATTACCTGAAGGTAAGAAAGCTGTGAGTTGCAAATGGGTCTTCACTGTAAAGCAAACTCCTGAAGGTAAGGTGGAAAGATACAAAACTCGACTGGTTGCAAGAGGGTATAGCCAGACATATGGAATTGATTATGATGAGACATTTGCACCCATGGCAAAGATGAGTACTGTGACAATTCTCATGTCATGTGCAGCCAATTTTGGATGGCCTTTGTATCAATTGGATGTAAAAAAATACTTTTTTGCATGGTGATCTCCAAGAAGAGGTGTATATGAAACTTCCACTTGGTTTTACTAAGTCTGAAGCAGTTGGTAAGGTGTGCAGACTTCGAAAGTCCTTATATGGTCTCAAGCAATCCCCACGCGCATAGTTTGATAGGTTTAAACGTGCGCTATGCGCTATGGAATACAAGCAGTGCAATGGAGACCATACTGTGTTCTATAGACATTCAGGACGTAAAATCACAGTGTTGGCTGTATATATGGATGATATCTTCATTACTGGTGACGATGAAGTGGAGATCAAACGTCTAAAAGAAAATCTAAGTAAGGAATTTGAGGCGAAGGATCTTGGTGCACTCAGGTACTCTCTTGGTATTGAGATTGCTTGATCTCCAAAAGGCATAGTCCTCTCACAGAGAAAGTGAAGTATGTTCTAGACTTACTCTCAGAGACGGACATGCTTGGATGCCGACGTGCATCATCACCTATTGATCCAAATCATAAGCTATGCGCTGAATCTAGTAATCCAGTTAACAAGGAGAGATATCAGAGGTTGGTTGGGAGACTTATATATTTATGTCATACAAGACCTAATAGCTCATATGTTGTTAGTGTTGTGAGCAGATACATGCATGATCCTAAATGACCAATCACAAGACAACAAGTAATATAATGGCTTATTTACGAAACTGTGAGATAAATTATGCATTGAGAAAGCTCATTTCATATCTCAAACTATAACTTTAAAATGATGTGGCACTCTTGAAAAAAATAAAATAAAAACTATACATTGAGATTGGCCTTACCATGTCGACTTAATTTGTTGAACACTCCCGTGTCATATCTTATAAGTGATCGAAACTAAATCATCAATCCCAATGGTTCTTAATTAGATGTCACTAGGTCGAGGAACCGAGGTACGATAGTAAAGTCTGTACCGCCATACCCATAATGGCCTCCACGATGGACCTGCACTCAGCCGGTTGTGCTGCAGGAATAGGGTCCAATCGGAGACTTAACTCCGTTCTTTTGCTTGTGAACTCGGATCCTCTAATTAAAGACTTGACCAGGAAGGACGTCACCGCGGAGATAAACATTCCAAATGACAAGACGGAAGTGAGCTGATGATATGCTGTTATATCGCTGCCACACAAGCAGCTAATTAAGGTACTTAGAGCATCCCAGCAGATTGAGTAAACTGCCTCCATTGAGTAAAATCTGGCATTTTACTCAACCAACCCTCTCCAGCAGATTGAGTAAACCAAAAAATTTTACTCAATCCCCTAAATTCTTCCCTCCATTGAGCAAATATACTCAATCCAACTCCATTGAGTAAACCGATTGAGCAAACATTCAGCGCCTGGCGGGAAGCAACTGTCGTCTCTCCCGCCGCCGGTCCTTCGCCGTCCGCCGTGCTTGCCTCGCCGGAGTCCGGCCGCCCGTCGCCGCCCCGCCTCCCAGCCCCTTGCCGCCCTTCTGCCGTGCTCGCCCGTGATGCCCCGCCTTGCCCCGCCCATCTTCCCGGCACACCTCTGCACCCCACCATGGCCGCCTCCGGTCGCCCGCCCGACCTCGCGGCCCAACACGGCAAGGCACGGCGCCCCACGGCCCCCACCATGGCTGTCGCCGCATACGCGCGGCCCGGCGCTGGCGGGCTCGACGCGCGGCCAGGCACGGCTCTACGCGCAGCCCGGTGCGACGCAGCGCGGCCAGGCGCTGTCCCGGTGCGGCGAGGTGCGGGAGCGGGCGCGGCGAGGCGTGGCGGGGCGAGTCGCCGGCTCGGGCGGGCGCGACCAGGCGCGGCGCGGCGAGGCGTGGGCGCGGGCGCGGCCAGGCGCGGCGCGGCGAGGCGCTGGCGCGGCCCGACGCCCTGGCGATGGAGAAAGGAAGAAGACGAAGTGTCAGCCGCTAGATTATTTGCACGAATCTTGGAGCAGTTTAGGGGAGAGGATTTTACTCAATCTGCTGTGACTTCTAGAGGTGGTTGAGTAAAAGTAGCTTTAGGGATTGATTAAACCGACTTTTACTCAACTACTTTTGCTCAATCTGATGGGATGCTCTTAGTCGCCCAACAGCAAGTACGTACCAGACAAACCTTGACGCCGTATCGGCCTGGCTCCCGCGGCCACTGGACCCACCGACGAGCGCATCGATCGCCGGCGTATTCCCCGTTATACGAGCGCCACACGTGCCCGTAAGACAAGAGGGTGGCCGTCCTCTTCGACACCTGCCTCCACATTAATCCTAAAAACCATTAGGGGTGAGATAAAGGGCATGTTTGGATCCCTCTAGTTTTTAAGAAACCAATTTTTAGAAACTAGAAGGCCACCAAACGGGTCAATTTCTTGTCTAGATTCTAAAAACATGCCCTTTATCTCACCCCTAATGGTTTTTAGGATTAATTGATGTGCGATTTTGAGGAATGGGTAACTTTGTTAATAAAAATGCGCAATGCAAACTGCCAAACGCTTTGGATGAACTTCTGCAACCAGTGAGTGCAATTATTCCAAAAATACAAACTGTAATGATATCTTCATTTCAAAAAAAAAAAATATAACACTATGAATCTATGATGACATGTGGCAATTTTTTGTGCTCCATATAACTAAAGCAAAAGAGAAACTTCTTTTTTGAGAGAAACTTCTTTTTTGCGACTGAGCAAAAGAGAAACTTCGGGACACTAACTAACGTTGGACAATGACAAATCAATCACTACATAATATCTCTCTCCTAAGTGAAAGTTTAGTTACACTTGGCTCGAAATTTTGCTCGCCATGCTTTTTGAGCAATGGCGAAAGGGCTGTAGCCTATTGGTTACAAGAGTCTTAATAGCACTTTATTTCCTGTGTTTTTGTGGGAGCAAATTTTTAAGATTTACTGGCGTTGTGCTTTCAGTGGTAGGCGACGCTCCCGTCGACAGCGAGGCGTCACTGGTGACTTCGTCAATCCAAGAATTTGCCGGCTTAGTATTCAAAGATACTCATAGGGGTATGATTTACTTGCGTGTGTTCATAGAGGTGAGTGTGCGTACCTTGTGATTTTTGAGTTGTAATGTGTAATAAAAAAAATGCTTTTTGAGCAAATGCTCGATTCCATTTGCATTTGAAACAAATCAAACAGATTACTACTTAGTTCATTGTCGACTGCCTAGCTTCACCTTATGCATTAGTATCTTAGAGGAAATAAAATCCAATATGTTGGAATAAAAAATTACACAAGTAGCAGAAATTACACACAGTGACTAGTCAAGGTCTTTGCTCTTGGACGAAAGTAAAAAATTGAAATGTCAAGAAACAAATTGCCGGGCCGTTTGGCACGGCTTACAGTGGCTTTTGACTCACCGGCTTTGTTCTTTTTTGTATTGTAACTACTGTAAAAGCACTGTTCAACAGAGACATAAGCCCAAATAAGCTCTTTTTTTTTTACTTTTCTTGATTGTATGCTTGTTGCTTGAAAACACTGTAGCAAAGACAAGCCGAAATCCAACAAGCCGCGCCAAACAGCCTGAATCTCAGGTGGGGCCAACTTTAGATGTTTCTTCTGTTGGAAGGAACAGCGAAGTGGAGTACAAAACCGTTGCCCGTTGGGCCATAGCAATGGTCAGTGGTAACAGCAGCATCTCTGCTCCCCTGCAAAAAGCAGTCGAACCCAGCTTCTCCAGTCTTCCACCGCGGAGCTCCCCACCTGAGGTAGTAGAAGCGACCGGGCGAAAGGGGGCCAAGAAGCAATGGGCGCGGCCGCATCGGCGGCGTCCGCCGTCACCCGCCGATACTCTCCTCCTCCTCCTTCCCTCTGCCAGTTGTTTAGCCCCAAATTTTGCTGCTGCTTTTTTTTTTTTCTGAATGTTTCTTGTCACGCAGCGTCGGCGCCCACCGCCTGTTCGCCGAAACGCCTGACACAGGAGCTGCGCCACAGACCGGCTGCGAGGGAATAGATGTTCTGCCGGACGGCGTGCTCGCGCACATCCTCGGTTTCCTGCCGGCGGAGGAGGCCGTCCGGACGTCCGTGCTCGCCCGGCGCTGGCGCCACCTCTGGAAGTCCGCCAGTAACCTGCACGTCGTCGCCGCCGACGGCCATTTCTTGGGGTCCGTGGAGAAGCTCGTGGAGTTCATGGACCGCCTGCTGCCCCTCCGCGAAGGAGCGTCGCTCGACACATGCAACCTCCACCTCGGCGACTTCAGGAGCCAGGTCAGGTGGCACTACTTCCAGGTTTCTGATGCTGAGGACGTTCTGTGCCGCATCGACACCTGGTTCCGCCATGTTGCCGCGTGCAGAGTTCGGTTTCTCAGGCTCGTTGTATGTTGCGAGGAAGAGTGCGGTGGCTGCCCCGACCATGCTCTGTTCGACCTGCCTCTAGCCTCACGGCATCTGAGAAGGCTTGAGCTTCGGGTGTGAAGCTAGGCAGCAGTTTGCTTGACTTCTCGAGCTGCCCGGCCTTGAAACATCTTGTCTTTGAGTGGTGCGATCTGTCAGATGCGGCCAGTACAATCTCGTGCCAGTCCTTGAAGCATCTGAACATGACTAGCTGCATGTTGAAATGGGATTCCCGGATTCGCATCGATGCCCCAAATCTAGTTTCCCTGCGCTTGGATAATTTTGCCCAGAGGACTCCTATGCTTGAGAGCATGCCACTATTAGTGGATGCATTTGTTAACATAACTCGGTTTTGTGGTGACGAATGCAACCTGTGGCATGCATACTTTCATCAGTGGGATTGTCACTGTGAGTTTTGTGTCAGTTCTGAAAGTGTTGGTGGTGATGATGACAGTTCTGTCCTTCTGAAAGGTTTATCAGAAGCTGAGAATTTGACGCTGATCTCAGAACCCATAATGGTACACTAGCACTATCATCTTTTACCTCTGCTATATTATAAGCCAAACACCATCCCATTGTTTTCGCTGCATTGTATATATCATTGCTTGACATTGAAAGATGTCACCTATGCTTCTTATAACTTCAATTCTCATGCACAATGAGGATTATTTCATCGCTTTGTTTGTGCCCTGTCCAGTTTATTTTCAGCATAATTCACTTTGAGGATTATTTCATTGTATTCGTTTGTGGTGTCCAGTTTATTTTCAGAATGGATTTGAGGCGGTGCCCTACTTTTAGCAAGTTGAAGACCTTGTTGTTGAACGAGTACTGGTGTGTGCCCGATGACTGTCATGGCTTAGCTTGTATTCTTGAACACTCACCACTTCTAGAGAAGCTCACTCTTCAACTTTTTTCCAAGGAATGCATTTTGTAAGTGAGGAAATGGGAGATTGTGGAAATGTTACGTAATGACTGATCCTAGTGAAACACTTTGGTTAACTACAGGGGCCGGCACATTAAGTGCAAATGAAAGGAAGCATCAATCCAAGACTGAGATATGCTTCCATTTCTGAACACCTTAAGACAGTGGAAGTCATGTGTGAAGTGGTTGACGAGTGGATTCTCAAAGGTCTGAAGTTCCTTCGTATGCTTAACTTGTTTCACCTTTCATGCTTTAATATTTCTGATCTTTGCCACGTCAGAGAAAACAAGAAAGTAAAACACTTCAACTTGAACAGTATCATGCAAAATTGTAGTGTAATAAGAATCTTCTATTTTTTTCGTTTAAAGATATATTCGTATTTGACAATGTAGCATCCATGACATTAAACAAAGATAAGCTTTATTCATCAATGCTTGCTTTGTTTCCTTGGAATCTATTCATGACACATAATCATGTCTCCATGCTGTTTTATGTCTATTTGATTCAGGTTTTGTTTGCTCTGTAATTGATTGACATAGTACCTGAACAGCTAGACAAAGAGTAGCCTTATTCATGAATCCTCTCACTTTGTATTCTGTGGAATCCGTTCATGATTCATGTAGTCATGTCTCCATACTATTGTATT
Source organism: Eragrostis nindensis (assembly GCA_012490785.1). Taxonomy (NCBI): domain Eukaryota; kingdom Viridiplantae; phylum Streptophyta; class Magnoliopsida; order Poales; family Poaceae; genus Eragrostis; species Eragrostis nindensis. Next base: position 8,409 of record JAAXCT010000030.1, on the reverse strand, counting down.
TCCTCCATTTATTTCAGTTTTTTTCCTCTGTAATTGCTTGTGACATTTCGGTACCTGAACAGCTCAAAGTGCTCTCAAAGATCTTGAAACCTTTGCTCACATATGTTCAATCATATATGATTGATTTTGGGCAACTCTGAAAAATAACTATTCATGTCTCCATATCCTGTTGTTCTTGCTCCCTCTACCAATGCCCACATTGTTTGCCCTGATCTTTTCCTTTTTTCTTATGCAAGTAGAGATTTTTGTATTCTAAGGAATCTAGAAACGATGTATCAAATGATTAATAATGGTTTGATTGATCCATCTTTATGTTAATGACTATACAACATGTTAATCAAATTATGATGCATGCTGCCAAAGCACATTTCATATTTATGTCTGATCCACTGGTTATTTTACTGTCTTTGTAGATAACATCCAAGTTTAACTGATTTTTTCCTTTCCACATTTTGCAGATTTCATGCATCAATAGAAGTGAAATGCTGCCTCTCACTGTAAGGATATTTTGTTGCAGGTAACATCCACAATTCACTGCATAATCATTAAGAGAGTATCCTGACTTCTAGAATTGTTCTTAATATTTGACTTGTTGCTTGGCTTTAAATTGACTTAAATGATTGAATTTAGTCGTTATAAACTGTTGCAAAATTTACTGTATTTTATTTTTATGCACTAATTAATTACCCTCACTCAACCTTTCCATTTATCATCTCTTATATAAATGTGTTACAAACCTTAGTATGGTTTCTTCACACTGTACTTTCATTTTTTGCTTTCTTATACAGTTATGTTTGGTGCCCTTTAAACCTGTATTGATCTTGACCTCATAGTTGTAGATACTCCCACATCTTCAATGTTTTGATTTGGCTGCTTTTATTTCTTGATCCTTATTTTCTTTTGATTTTACCTGTAACTCTACCTTTTGCCGTGTGTCCTTTTGTGTTTCTCTTATCCTTGATTCTTGTGCGTTTCATCTCAAACCTACCCCAACTTGCTTAGGAGAAAAGGCTATGTTGTTGTGTATTTCTTGAACTGATACAGTTCTGATAAAAACATATGGCCCTTGCTTTTGCTACCTTTGACCATTAGTTGATCTGCATAAAATCTGCCGATGATTTTTAAAAAACTCTTACAGTGATGGCTCAGTAAACAAGTGTGGTCTACCTTCTTTATGGGCAGTTTATCTAGCTGATTTGCCGCCTTCTTGAAGGGTAGTTTATCTAGATGCAATATTCTGATGAAAAGTGGAAACAATTGCTGTCTATTGTGCCTAGAAGTTTTTTACAAAACAATTAATAAATCTTTTGGTCAATTTTCAATTTGTCTGATCCAGCATCCTAAATTTTTGTATCAAGTAACTGAATTTTTATAGCTATGGATATCAAGGAATATTGCTTTGCATATTATGGTTTCAACTGCAAGTATCACGGTGTTGTCAAGGCCTGACTTTGGATAAGCATCAGTTCACTTTACGTTCGTTGTAAACGACTCGGACAAGTCTGGTTATGTGAACATCTTTCCGTAACAAAATTGTCTTGCTTATTTTGCATAGCTATTTCCAATAGGAAACAGTCCATTTTACATCCCTCAACTATGGGCAGCCCGGTGCACGTAGCTCCCGCTTGCGCAAGGTCCGGAGAAGGGTCCGACCACTTTGGGTCTTTTGTACGCAGCCTTACCCTGCATTTCTGCAAGAGGCTGTTTCCAGGACTTGAACCCATGACCTCATGGTCACAAGGCAACAGCTTTACCGCTGCGCCAGGGCTCCCCTTCACATCCCTCAACTATGGGATCAGTATTTTTTTTTAAGCATCAACTATGAAATTGTTCAATTTTCAACCTTCAACTATCAAAGCAGATCACTTTTCAAGGCGTGAATCTAGAGTGGTGCTGAGTGACTCGGCGTTGACATGGCAACATGGCCTAGGAATGAATATTTTCGAATTTTTTGAAATTAATGAAATGACTTAAAACATCACGTAGAAAATTGTTGCTCATAATATGGACTATTCTGACCTAATTAAATTTATAGTAGAAGTGAAATAATATTAACTTATTGCAAAAGGATTCAATTCTTCGGGCTAGTTATATTTAATGTTACCAATACTCCATAGTGATTTTTCTAGTTTATGAATTTTCTAATCTGAGTATAATTTCAGCCCTCGGCTATGTTGTGCTAGTGCTATGTCATCGTAACCCCTCTAGAATCATGCCAAGGTTGAAAAGTGCAACGGTTTCATCTTCCATAGTTGATGGTCGTATCATTGTTTTTTTTTCTAAATTACGGATAACATATCACTCCTAACTTATTTTACGATCCATATTTTTACAGGTTGATGCTTTTGAGCAGAGGTGCCAGAAAATTGACCTGTCATGGATGAACTGCATGGTTGAAGTTAATTGCAACACGTTTGACATAGTGTAGTTGGGTGCCTTGAATCAGTGTTAGCCTTCCAGTCGAAGGAACGTAGCCTTGAATCAGTGTTAGGCTTCCAGTCAAAGGAACGTATTGAGTGGACCTAGTTGATAAACTGTTTAGCACTTTCAAGACCTAGTTGGACCTATCACATGATGCCATATTATTTCCTTTGCATTCTTAGTTAATGAGAATTGGGGGAGGTTATGGCGCGCCCCTCCCCCAAGGCTGCCACGTACCCTCTTTGGTTGTCTTCTTCCTTCCGACACCATGTTTAACCTAAAGCAACGACGACGTCGACCGCCGCTCTTGCCGTCCCCTGCCTACAACCACATCTGGCGGCCGGCGCTGCCGTGCTGCCCGCACCCGGCCTTCTCCGCCCATCATGCCGCCACCACTACTAAATTCTCCAGCTTGCTCCCTACTCCTCCTACCCAGTTTGTCAGTTTGTTGATTGGACAAACTGGGCCAAATAGCTAGCGTTGCCTTCGGGATTTAACAAGCTTTGCTTCAGCGTTTTGTGCTATGAACTTTCCCTGTTCTCGTCCTGTAAGTCTGTTCAGTTCTTTAACATTGCATCATAAAAAAAAGTTCTTTAACATTACGCGTGCCAAGGTTATAAAGGAAATCAGGTAGCGAGATTCAAGGAATGGGGGAAATGCTAACGTGTCATGTACAAACTATGATCAGTTGTCCAACACCGACTTATCAAGTGATCAGTTGATCACTCACGCAGCACAATGTGCATGCCTAATCTGTCGTAATTCTACTCTTATCAAATTGTCATGTTTGACCAATAAAAGTTGAATCATGAGTGTACGACTCTAAATTTCAAATAATTTCTACTCTAGAGGTGTCATTTGGTTGTCAACGATCCCACACAGACACAGCCTAGATTTTCCATGTGAGGGCAGGTCGGCGGGCCTTAATTCGCACGCAAGGGCAATAGCGCGGGGCCTCCGGAATGAGTATTATTTTTTAAAAAAAATTGGTCCACTTGATCATGGTTGAATTTACATGTGTGTTGATGTGGTTTCATGATTGCATTGAGAAGATGTGATTTTCAATGAATATTTTTTCATATATAACGCTTTAATGCCTGACCGTTTATGTGACTGATATCCTTAAATTATTTTCTAGAAGAAATGGATTGAAATAGGATATGCAACGAAGGATGCATATAAGTTTCGCTCATCATTTTTTTTTTTTGCGGAAAAAAACTGTTGCCGAGTAGTGCCCACTTTATGCGTTTAATACATTGACATTTTGGGTGAAACTTCTTCAGCTTCGCCCAAAAATAAATTGGATTGAATTTTAAGAAATGAATCCGATTAAAATAGAAAATCACGAGCCGTAACCCTAGTGGAAGGAGCTGCCGATTCCCACGAAGGAGAGCTGGCCACTCTTTCTTTCAAAAACAAAACAGGGGAAACTCTAGCTATTTCATCCAAATTTGATTTTGGACAAAAGGAAATAATTTGAGTATCTGAATTGAATAAAATTGAAAGGTCAAGGACTAAATTGAATCGCAGGTGAAACATCAGTCCGTTGCCCTTGCCCGTTGGGATATTGCAGGGGGCAGTTGCTCCTCTAGCCTTGTGTTGCAGTTGTAAAACCAACCAGCTCGTAGAGCAGAGCAGAGCAGAGAAACGAGACAGAGCCGCAGGGTTGGGTCTTCCTCCGGCCTGCAAGAAGCGCAACCGGGCAAACGGGGGCGAAGAAGCCATGGGTGCGGCCGCATCTATGGCGAGCGCTTTCTTCCGCAGGTACTCCTCTCCTCCTCCTCCTTCCCTCTGCCGGTCTTGCTTCTGTCCGATCGAATCTTGACTTCTTGTGACGCAGAAGCTAACACATTCCAGAAGCTAGATGACCTGCCTCTGGTCTCCAATCACCTTACAAGGCTAGAGCTCCATGGCGTGGAGGTTGAAGGCAGCTTTCTTAACTTCTCTGGATGTCCAAAGACTCCAAACCTGGAATACCTCGAGTTTCAACACTGTGAACTTTTATCGGAGTCAAGAACCCTGATCTTGTTCCAGTCCCTAAAACATCTCTGCATCACTAAATGTGGTCTCTGTTTGCATATTTGTTTGGATTCCGCGTACGGATTTCTGCCCCGAAGCTGGTTTCACTTGTTCTGGAACAATATCTTGGGACCATTCCAATTTTTGAAACCATGCCATCATTAATGGAGGCATCTATCAAAATAACGGATTCTGGAGACCATTGCGAACTATGGGATGCAAACTATTGGGATTGTAGTTGTGAATCTTGTGACAGTTATGGTAACACTCCCGGTGGCGGCAACAAAGGTGTTCTTCTTCAAGGCTTATCAAAAGCTACGAGTTTGCTGCTGATTTCTGAACCTACAACGGTAGAACTTCATCTATTATATCATACCTCATCGCATTATTTTCCCTACAATGGTAGATTTTATCTAGTCAGGCCCCACTTTATTTTGCATTCATTGCCAAAAGCTAAGTTTCGTAAAATATATCAGCATGCATCCACACCGAGGATTACTTCATCATTATCCTTTGCATTTTGTTTTATCCAGTACATTTTCAAAAGGGATATGAGATGGTGCCCTATGTTCAGCAACTTAAAGAACTTGTGGCTCAATGAGTACTGGTGTGTACCTGATGACTTCAACATGCTAGCTTGTATTCTTGAACACTCACCAATTCTAGAGAAGCTAACTCTTCAACTTTTCTCTGAGGTATGTGTTTACCCAGTGAGCTCCAGCTAGACTGTAGAATTATTACATTATCGATTCATCTTAGCTAACTACTTCTGATAATCACAGGGGCCTGAACATAAGGTGGAATTTGAAGGACAATTGAGTCCGACTGAGAGATCGGCTGCAATTTCTGAATACCTGAATAAAATCGAAGTAAAATGCAAAGCGGGTTGATGAGAGAATTGTCAAAGTTCTGAGGTTCCTTCATGTGTCTAACATATGTACGCGGACTTGCTTCACTAATGATACTCCTATGTTCTGATATTTATTCACTATAATCTTCATTCGTATCAAAGAAAGCAACCAACATTAAAAGTGCGACTCCTTTATCTGTAAAAATTCATAAACTGTAATGCCATACCACATATAGCTTGCTCCTTGCTGATTGGTTCTAAACACTAGCACAAATGGCCGCATTTTATGAACGATGAGCCATATGTTGCCTCCCTTTTCTCATGGCTCAGAAATTACATGCTAGTGCTGACTGAGTATGACACTTTGACACGTGAACTTTTTGTCGAACATTTTGAATCTGTAGTCCCACAAGTTCAATCTTAGGATTTGGCCACCCCTTTTGTTCTGTTTGCGTCATTTTGAAGATGGGTGACCTGTTTCGATGACGACCTTTCTTGCTTCCTGTAGTGGCTTGTTGCCCTTGATGTGAACGAACCTACAAGTGACTGCTATAAAAATTTCAACCATCAAAATCTGTTGTGTGAAAACATGGGTGGCTCTCTATTGTTGTGTTGCTTAAGTTTAGCCAGATCAATTACTTTTTACAAGAAGAAATGATTGTAGTCTATCATAGCTGAAAAAAATGTGTATCAGACAACAAATTAAGGGTTTTGTTCATCCATTGGTTGATTGGACATATTAACCAGAATAAATGCATGCTTGTGAAGCACATTACTATTCATGAAATTTGTTCTAGCATTTTAAGTTTGTTGTCGAGAAAGACATGATAGTTTATCATCTCGGATAAGTTCAAGTCTGATTGAATGTATGTTTTCTCCATGTACAGGTTTCAGGTACTAGTAGACGTGTTCTACTGTCTCACTGTACCAACATTTGTTGAAGGTAACATCCACAGAACTATCCATGGAGTTATTTAAATTGAACACCTTTGAATACAGTAATGTGTGTTGACTTCTCGAAATATCTGAACGTTTGACATGTTTTTTAGTTTGCAATGGACGGAAGACTGAATTGACTTCTCCTGAATATGTTGTCACTGCAGAATAGTTCTGAACTGTAGCAAAAAGTATCTACTTTAGTGAACTCCTGTTTTCTTTAATGCTTATTAGATATAAATAGGTACATGCCCCCTACTGATTGTATTTTTTGTTTCACTATGGCATGCATATGACCGGCCTGTTAATTATTGCTTCCCTTATGTTTCGTTGATTATTCTTACTCAACCCTTCTTGTCTTATATTAATGTATTATAAACATTAGCTTGGTATCTGTATGTGTATTTCCATAATCCTCTCTTGCCTAGAATCTGTACATATTTTATGTCGCGTATTTCCTTTCTACTTCTCTTTTTCTTCGCTCTGCAATTGTGTATGACACTTGCCTAACCTTGTTCTCATACTTTTTGAAACATGTACTTCCACATGCTCAGTAGTTTCATTTCACTTACCTACTGGTTGCCTGTTTCTTAAATAACCCACATCCCTTGCTTCTGATCCTTTTGTGCATTTGTATCGCTGCATCCACATGGAAATTTTTTACTTAGTTCAAAGCGTGATGTGCCTTCTCAAAATATAGTTTATCCAGATGCATTCTCATTAGAAGTAGAATGGGCTCGCCTGTCACTGTTTTGGCTCATTATCATGTTAATGAAATGTACTAATCAGATAGAAATGAAAGTTAGTCAAGAGAATTCCTATTCATGGGAGTCTGTTCCAGCATTTTACATTTTGTATCATCTATCGATAGCAACCAAGTAACTTATTATGTCATTCCATTTTGTACAGGTTTTGTGTAGTATTTTATCAGATGTGCAAGAAATTCTGAGCTGTTGTACAGATCTACCGCCTCTCCATGCAACTCCAAGGCTAAAATTAATTGCGACGATGTTGCCGTATTTTGTCGATATGTAGTTGGGTGCCTTCCAGTCAAAGTAACATGTCGAACTGGCATCATGAACTGTTCAGCGCTTTATGTCGTTTATTTCATTGCACACTTCAGTTCATTTGGATTTGCTGGTTGGCAAGCATGCTTTGGTAGTGTCGCTGTGGGCATGTGCCCTGTTCACCTCATGTCGTCTGGTCGCTTTAATTTACTTTCTATAACTTGAAACAATGAGGTGAGTGAAAAGAAAATAAAGGAACGAAGAAAGAAAACCCTTCTTTCGCGACATTTTCCTCCTGGCACTAACTTGAGCTCAGGTGATTCCACGTCGCCAATGTGAAGCTCCATGCGCCGTTTCCCTCTCCTGCAACCTGTTTTGAGCTTCAGCCTATCCCTCTCACACTCTTCACAGCGCGGTAGGCAAAGCTCGACGCTTCTGAGCGAAAGTCGCCAGCTACTGAGCAGATAGGCTATGACTTGTGACACAAAAGGGCCCATGCGAATACTTGGATCACACGATAAGGATTCAAATGTCGTACGATTTGAACCAAATTCATGCCAAGGAGTTTCAGGGAACGTATGAACGGACCCTCAGCATTTCTTGATATCGTGCCTCAGCTACAATCAGTAAATGTTTGATATTGACGTGTTTGTGACTTGAGAATGCTACAACGGTATGTTTACTCCCGAAAAGGGAATAAAAAATTGCAAATTTATGCTCGTAACAAACAAAGGCCAAACCTTGGCTATTCTGAAATTTTGACAATGACAGCGTCTCTGTGAAACAACTTCTGGTACTCACAAATCTGAAATTTGGTTGCACTTTGCCCTTTTTTCTGAACAATATTTTTGAGCAATTGCTAAATGTATGTTTGAAATGACATTTATGGCGCCTTAAATTTTGCTTGCGTTAGCATGATACTAGTACTCAATAATGCTTCTTTCCTCATTGCATAAATCCAAAGTAATGTCAAAAGGAAATTTGAATGTTGTACATATTGTTTGTTCTTTGTGTTCCACATTTCCAATATGATGCCATAAGAACACAATAATGCAATACCCATAAAAACACGTTTTCAAATCTTGGATATGTTTTTTTAAGAAGAAAATAGGATAGATTTCACGAAGTTATGGAACTTGACTTTTCAAAAACCGCTAATATAAGGACACGACTAAT